>OV725080.1:123461032-128261032 GCA_928085145.1 Nezara viridula | reverse complement strand
TATTACTTTGCACTATCCGAAATCTTAACTCGAAATCTTTTTCTATCCATAAAGTGAACAATTAAATTCAACTATTTAATCGTATGTGACAAGGCGGGATTTGAATGACATTCGTTCAGCTCATATATTGTTCCAGCAAATATGTCACTTCTCACTTGGACCATGAGCCCAACCAGGCAATGCTAATATTATCCTTGCGTTAATTAATATCGATTCTGCCTGTATAACCTGAGATAGCCATATGTTGTTTGAACAACTTGATTCTAAATTCGATGAGTTAAGAAACTTTGATATATCCTTTTATTATATATTGAAATTCAATGCATTAAGTAGATATCTATAATTAGTATGACCACACGTGTCAATTGAATCCTGGCTAAAATGATTTGTCATGTATTTCAGTGAATTACGACATATAAAATTTACACTTCGACGAGACACGTACACATCACTTTATATCAGCCAGAAAGAAATTCGTCAAGTGGACACAGTATCTTAGACTGATATTCGACAGAAGAATGGCCTGTGATCTACACGTCAAGATGAAAATAACTACTTTAAACTAAAGACTAAAATACTATACTCATTTTCTTCCCAAATAAAAAATGAAAATCAGCAAAAACTATTTGTAAATACATACACATCTATTAAAAGCCATATTTACATACAGACTTATAAAGGTAAGCCCACGGCTGACATGCCCAACAGGAGGCGACTGGAAAGGATCTAGATGAGAGACCTCATCTCCTGAATTAAGGAAGCAAAGTCCAGGAAGCGATACTTTGATCTCGGTAATTGGTAAGAACCAAATATCACCCACAGATCTGGTAATTGTATTTTGGGCTTGTTAGTGTGAAACTTGGAGTGGACTGTACATGGATTGAATATTTGATGTTAACTGAAATTATTTTATTTTAAAAACCAATATGAATAGATTAAATAATTTTTTTCCAAATTTCAATTTTTTTACTGGATTGCTTCACTTGCCACTGTAAGATCGTCTTCTGATTTAATATATCAGATAACCCCATAAGTAATGCCATATAATTGGGTCATATAAGGGGTGGGATAAAATCAATGAAATATGTGTGTACAATATTGGGAGGATTTATAAAAATGTGATATATAAAAATAAATGTTCTGTGGAGGAATACTTGTGAATAAATAATCTTGTTGTATAATAGTTTCCCATCTTGAAACCAATTTTGAACACCTTTCCTGAAAAAATATCCTCTTGTCTTTCAATTTTTCTTTTGCAATTAGGGGCCTCGCATTGCGATGGTAGAATAAATTGTCCCGTCTGTTGATAAGTGATGGATTTGTTTTGCCCGCTACGACAGATCCAACTGTAGAGATCTTTAGTGATAGTTTCATTAAGATCAAGGATTTCGTGGTAAAGGATTCCATGCATAATCCATCAAACAGACATCAGTGCTTTTTTTCGGAAGGCTTTCTCTCGCTTCTGTTCTCGGTCTTTCTCTAGGACTTAGCCACTGTCGTTCACTGATGATAGTTTAATGTTCAAACCCACATCTCGTCAGAAATATCTTAAATTGTTAAAAGCATAGACATCATCATTTCATAAAAACTGCGGGTTTTTTTAACACAAGAAATCAATTGTTATATAATTATAATTTAAACTATTTATAGTTATAGTGTTATTGGGGCTGAGGAAAAAATTACTATAATTAATTTAAAGTAAAAAAAAATATATTCCAAAAACTATATTGTTAATAATAAATATAACTCTCACATATAAAACAAAGAGACACCCAGGAAACAATTCCCCTTTGTCAATATCTGAACGGCTCGAGAGAATGTAAAAGGTTTTAATTTATAAAACCAATCAACGGCCATTGATTTTACCGGACCAACTACAAAGTGACATCAATGTCTTATGTTTCATCACCGAGCTCGCCAATATAGCTTTTTTTTAATCCTGTAAAACCTAATAATACAGCTTTTACATCGCTACATTTTAAAAAAGATTAATTTATCAAAAACTAATTATGTTTCTATTGTTTTAATATCGCCTTGCAGTAGCGGCTCCAAGATTTAATTTTGGGGTGCTTTAGATTTTTTTTAATTTATATAACGATAATTACTTTGGAGGAAATCGAAAGAAACTAAGTACCTATATTAAATGGTGTTTAAGTGATTCTTGAAATCCTAATAATTGCAATTACTCGATTTTTTTTTTTTTTTTTTTTTTTTTTTTTTCCTTCCCTTTCTCGCGTTTAAGACTATACGGCCAGGGAGTGAGGGCGGGTATTTAAAAGATCCCAGTAGATCCGCCTGTGTCGCCTGGTATAGAGTGTTTTGGCAGGTCATTGTTAAAATGCTTATTATTGATTCCGCTCTTCGTAGAGAGGATGTACCAAAAGTAACCAATATTAAGCGTCTTATTTGATTATCAATGGTTGACAAAAAGGAAAAAATTCTTTATGCTAATTATATAATATTATTTTATATTGGCCCAATAGTAACATTTTCCAGTCATTTGGTAACGGAAAGTAGTCGATCCAGGAAAAAATTTCTGAAGATTTTTTTCTCGACGGCTCTATACATGTTTTGGGGTGCTGAATCTGAAAATCGTGTTAGAGACTAGATTTGGATATGGCTTCACCATAAAAATGGCAAAATAAACATAACATTTCGAAATTTGTTTCCATAACTCCAAAATGACGCTATCTGTATATCAGAAAGAAAGCTGATAATATTTATTGAAAAAAACTATAACCAGCTGACTGACGATTTTTCGACTGACGATTGACTACGTCAAAAACATCAAATTAGTCGAATGGAAGTTAGATGGAGAAAAAATTAAAATTGTTGGTTATTCTTCGGTTAGTAATGTTTTTGGAATGCTGAATCTGAATTTTATGTTCCCGAAAGGAATTTTACATTGCGTTCCGAAATACATGCAAAAAAGAGCGGAATTCCAGTCCAAATTTTGAATCTTTCCCAGGAAGAAATGAGCATTAACAAAAAAAAATCTACCGCTAATGGTTCCATTTGGTATATGCGTAACGTATTAAAAAAGGTAGAATTTCAAGAATTTTATCATTATATATATTGGAATTTTCTAGTATTCGTCTTATATTGTTGAGAAATTATTTTCAAGTAGTACTTTACTCCAAACCTATTTATGGACCTTATAACCTTTCTAACATAAACTATTCACATAAAAGAAATACAATATTATTAAAAACTACTGTATATTGATCTATCAATATTAAAATTTGACTATGAAAAACAATTTTTATTTTAAAAGAAATTAAAAAGTCTACTGAGAAATCTAGACACTGGAGTGCAAATAAAAATGGGATTATTTTTAAATACAATAGGTACATGAGAAATATTGGTGTAGTTATTTTTTTTTCTATAATGAATGAAAATTCTTCCATGTATGTTTCAATCATTATTAATTCATTTTTCTCTAGTTCTTAGGCATTCATTTGAAATAATATAATGTAAATACATTTGTTTATTTTCTAATAATTCATTCAATATTGCTTTTCTTTTATTTCTTATCTTTTTCTTTTTCTTTTTTGCATATTTAAACGATTTAATTGGAACTCCTTTTTATAGGTCCTGATAAGTTTTTTTTTCAAAATTTTTAAAAAAGTATCAATTCAATTATTTTAATAAATTTTTACTTTTCTGTCATTAGCTATATATAAGTATTTCATAGATGGTATAAAAGCTATCAGAGAAATAAAACTTTAATTAAATATCAATCCTGTTTCCTTTATTTCAATGATTAAAAACAATGCTTGTAATTTCAATATTTTTTATCGATATGTTTGATAAATCATACTATGAATATCGTTATTATTGCTCGTTAAATATAAGTATTATTTATTATGTATCCACTCCTTTCAAATATTAAAAAAAAAAACGAGAAATTGAAATATTAATATATTTGTTTCGGTTGATCGGATTACTATTAAAAAAATCCCATAGAATCTGTATATTCTATTTATTGATCAAACCCTCTCCTGGAGTCACCATATTTCTCACATCTCCCGACGAACAGTTTCTACCCTCAAACTATTCCATCGCTTCCGCCATCTCCTACCTCAACATACGCGTAGACTCCTCGTTTCCTCTCTCATCTTCCCTCACTTTGACTACTGCTGTGTGGTGTATGATGGACTCTCGGTGGAGCTCCGCGACAGACTGAAAAGATTAATGAACAGTTGCGTGAGATTTGTAATTGGTGCCCCGAGATACTACCATGTCTCTCGCCACTACCCTGAGTTAGAGTGGCTCTTCCCCTCCATTCGAAGACAATATTTCCTAGGTACATTCCTCTATCATATCATCAACAATCATCGCCCTTCCTACGCCTACAACCTCCTCCAATTCAAGTCCTCAGTCCACTCCCTCTCCACAAGATCTCGACCTTCCGACCTTTACATTCCTTCTCACAGATCTGCCTCGTTCCAAAACTCCTTTATTGCTCGTTCTGTTAGTTTCTGGAATTTCCTTCCTATCAAAATTCGACATTCTTCATCCTTATCTACATTCAAAACCCTCCTATTCCAATTCCTGTCCCAAAAGCAGTCAGATACCAGCTAACCTTTTATGTAAAATTACATATTATTTATAATAACATATTCACATATAGCTCATAACCTAAATACTTATTATAGATTCGACTTTCTTTTTGTCTTTTTTTTTCAACAGAAACACAGATTTTACTGTTAAGAAGAATTTACATATTTTTTCTGTATTTTTTTTTTTTCTAAAAGGGTTTATTTATATTTTAACATTGTACATAGTTTTAAGTATCTTAGTATGGTTTCAAGAGTTTTTTATACAGATTTTTTTTTTTTTTTTTGTATATAGTATGTATAACCAATATTTTTTTTTCTTTTTTTTTAATGATCTATCTTTATCTTAACTTTTTATGTTTGTTTTTATCTGGCCAGATATAAAATTTTAATTTCTATACTTTTTTGTTATTCTGAAGGGACTTCGTCCCAGAGTAAAATTATTTTTCTATTCTATTCTATTCTATATATTTTTTCGATATTTATATCTCAAATGGCGAGAGACAGTTTGCGCTAAATTTCATATATATTTAAACGTTTTATAATTATCATATTAAATGTAGAAATATAGTTACTAAGTATATTACGTTGTTATCTTCTTATGGCGCTAATTACTGCCTATGTTTAGAAGTGGCTGATATAAGCGCTGCATTAGTTGCGGGCACGTGCCCTAGGACAATATATAGTCTCAACTGGCCCCAGATGCCCTTCCCCTCTGGTGGTTTCTGACAGCTTTTCGAAATAGATGGCATCCGAGGATGAGTTTATTTTTGGTTCTGGTGGTTGAGGATGTTGAGGATGCCGGGGCGACATCTGTGAGGGGATGATTTAGTTTTGGTAATTCGTTGGCCATTTAAATTTTTAATTTGATATAATAATTAGGTTAATCGGTATATACATAAACCTAATTTAGCTCAATTTACACGTTTAGGATAGATCAACATTTCTTTTTTCATATAATAATTTATACTATTCAAATGCAAAATAGCCGAACTCATGTCAGTAGAATAAAAAAAAATATTAAAAAAACCTTTCATAGAATAATATATTTTTTATGTTAAATATCATAAATTATTCCTTAACTTGGAAATCTTCAAGAAATTCATCTTCATCGATTTCATAAATTAATGAAATTATTTATTTCATTGAGTTATTAATTAACTGAAATTAATAACAAAAAATTATCATAATAAAAAGGGATCATTACTTTTAAGAAACACTGTGAGTCAGAGGAAGAGAAGAAAATATTAGTTGTAAATAAAATATTTAAATATAATATTAGAATATTCTGTTTTTATTTATTAAAAAATAAGACTAATACATTTGTGGATTTTCATTTGAAATAAACCTCTTCTAAATTTTATGTAATTTATTTATTTGTTGTAGACTCAGTACGGTGGTTTGGGCTTCTAACCTATTTACAGAACGATTTACTTTATGTTTAGAATTCTCTAATTAAAAATTCTGCTTTGAAATGTTAATTACAATTTTCTAATTAGCATTTCACATTTTTTTTCATAATCTTATCCATAAAGCATTCATTATTTCACTAGTAAGCTAAAGCTTGTTACAAATAGATTTTTTTTGTGTGTAGAATGTTGATTAGATTTGTCACATTACATCATGATAGTGCCCGAAACGTCTACGAGGGAACTAAAATAATAAACTGTATATCAAGTGTTCAAATCTCGTTCGCGGGACTTAATAAAACAAAACATTATTAATAAATTAAAAGTCATAGAGACAGTAACGTCCTCACTCTGAAATTCATAGGGTATTGTCATTTGATAAAAAGAGGTACCACGCACTATTTGTTTTTCATATGTATCTATTGGACCGATATTAGGTCAATTAGCAATTCAAAGTAGCTTTGCAATTTCATTTTCGTACTCTCAGTCACATAATTTTAAAAAATAAACTAAACAGAATAAATAAATATAAAATGAGAATAAAACAATTAAATTAAAAAAAAAAAAAGTAGCGGAAAATTAATGTTTAAACAGAATCTTCAACTCCAGAGATCAATTTATTGATTAAATACTTAATATTTACTTTAAAAAACAAATAAAACAATCTTTTTTTTGTTAAGTAATTTATTCTTTTAATTGTTTACATCACTCCTACACAAATAATTATTATTGTATCGCACTATAAAGTTGAGGAACAACATAATAACTAATCATGACGAGATATGATTCATAAGAAAGTATTTCTTCTTGTGATTAAACATATCAAAACCTGCTTATATTTGAAACCATGATATTTTTCGAGGAGATTCACCTTAAAGAACGTTTCAACCTTTTTACAATATTTTAAAACTACATAAAACATATTTTAAGGATTTGTGGCCACAATCGTTCCATCTCTATTTTTGATGATATTTACAATTTATTTTATTTTATCTTATACAAGTTTTGTATGAAATTAATACTCATAATGAAATTTTCTTTCTGAATCAATTTCCCCTATCCAATTTGAGGTCATCTCAAATATAGTAAGGTTTTGGTGACAGGACTATCAGTTTCTGATTTTGTAATAACGTAATACTATATTTTTATTAGGATATATATATATATATATATATATATATATATATATATATATATATATACATATATATAGTATGCATGATTTTGATTTATAATATAATGGATGATAAATTATTAAAATTGAGAATCAATAGAGCACAAACTCTACGAACCAACACTTGGTTATTTCATGTTCCATTATTGTAGCATAAGTACAATAATGGAACTTGAAATAACCAAGTGTTGGTTGATATAGTTATATATAGAAAATGAACGTGTAATACCAAAAAAAGTATTATATTTTAATATATATATGACAGTTATTGTAATTTTTGACAATTGGTGCCGCATTACAAAGACTAGTAAATTTAAAGTAATCTCTGAAGATGGGAAAATTATCCCCAAATGTCAGATGTGATTAAAAAAAATTAAAGAAAAAATGGAAGTTTAATTGCCTTGACCTTAAAAATATAAACCGAGAAAAACGAGAATAAATTTGTGTTTTTGGTAATTAAAATATTTGTGTGAATAGGAAATATATTTAAGGAAAAATTGGTTATCAAATATGATGATGGTGCTTAAGAATGGTACTTAAGCATTTCTATTCCGGTTAAATTTGATACGTACATTAAGTGGAACCGTGCGAGAAGAATACATATTCAAAAAGCCTTGAACAATGATCTGCCATTTATGTTAAAAGCTCTGGATATATCTTTTTGGTAAATTGGGTTTCCCGACTGACAGTAAAATATTTTGCTAATGGAACCATCACCCGCAGACAGCCCTCCAGTTCTTGGAACATATCTCCCAGATGGCGGCACCTTCGGGTATCCCCACTCCCCTCTACAACCTGCGGGCCACCCTCGGAGTGATTCAGTCTGTGCTTGAGTTCTGTGTCAGAAGTACGCCAGTCTTTAACGTTTAGTCCGTTCTTGTTCACACTTTTCAAAATTACGTCCTCCATCTGTGCTACGTTATCGGAACACAACATGACTATGAAGAGATTTATTTCACACACTACTAAAAGGTAATTTATACACATATAATTATAATTAATATTATTTATTTTTTTAACTAACGCAATGTAGTTGTTATAAAATTATGTATAAAGTATAAAATTATATTTACTATTGACCTAAGAGATAATAATTATTATGATCCTAATTAATTAAATTATTGATTATGAATAGTTCTAGAAATTAAGGATCCTTTACTAATAAGTATTCAGACATATTACTATTCATCTTAAGTCAAATCTGAACTAGAAAAAAATTCTTATCGATGAAAATTGCCACTTTTGGTAATTTGTTGAAGGTTCAAATAGAAAAAAAAACGCTGGACAAATATATTTATTGAATAGTATGACGGTTGAAGTGTTTCAAATAGAAGAAGGATCAGTCCGAAACGACATTGGCTGCAGAAAACTAGTTTCGTTCTGGAAAAAGAAAAAATGAGTTTGAATTCGTTTCCAACGGTTGAGTCAGCTGTTGGCTATTTCGCGCATGCGCGGATTTGCGTTTCATGTATTCCCTGTTAATCCCATTGATATTACACGAAGTTTTTATTTAAAAGTGACGTTATTTCCTTAATGGATGAATATAAAAAAATTTGAACCCAAATATATAATTTTACTTCTTTTCCTCTCGGATTTTAAGTGGAAACAACTTGAAGACTTAGTATTAAAATAAGAAAGGACACTTAAAGTTTTTGTGACTGCCGACGTTGTTTGCTGTTTTTAATTTAAAATACAAATTTATTGTTGCTTTAAGTTAAACAAAAATGATACAATGCATACCAAATACATTTCTAGATTTTCCATACTAATACAAATACTCTTTCCTTATTTTTTTCTCTTATCGACCACTCTCATCCCTATTCTCCTACTTTTTTTTTATCTCCTACCCCTATTTGCATTTTTCCGTATGCCGCATCCGACAAAATATTAAACTGTCTATCTGAAATAAAAAATAAATTAAAGAGAAAAGTTACCGCCGACACAGCGGGGCTCAATATAGACCCATCCTTCATGTTTTATTCAAAAGCCACAGTTTATCATTGCCCTTTGTGGAAATACTGTCTTTTCTACTACATTTATCATCTATCTCTATACTATATATATATATATATATATATATATATATATATATATATATATATATATATATATATATATGTGTATATATAAATATATGTTTGTGTGTATATTGTGAATAAATCACGATTTTAATAAAATAATCCGAGGACATGAAATAGTTGATCAGTCACACTGGAGTTGGTAACTGCTGACAGACATATTAATATAAAAAAAATTGTAAGTCTAGTAGGTTTAGCATTTCATTGATATAGGAGAGTCGAATTATTAAATTACCATTATTTGCACTTTTTTAAAATTTATTCCATTAATTTTATTCTTGTCAAGGTAAATTTATGTAAATTTGTTCGAAGTTAGAAGTAACTTCTTAAAATTGATTTAATTTCCGAAAGTCGATTGCAATTTATTAATGTAATGACTTTAAATGTCCTTTGTTGAAACTCATATAAATTTGATTATTAAATTTTTATTTAAATAAATTATTTAGATAAAACATTCCCTAAATCATTGTATATTCTCTGTCATTTTTTATGGAAGGTTTGCAAATGAAGAAAATAGAATGTTTATTTTCAGGTAGGCCCTTGGTGTCCTAAATTACCTCCAAGTCCCTAATTTGTCGAGGCCATTGTCCCCATGACTGCCCTAGGGTATTTCTACCGGACACGTCTAAAATAGTACCACTCTTGGAATTTGCTAGACCTCCTCTGTCCTACTTGTGGACCGTATGGTATGCGTCTCGGCATGTCGAAAAGATAAAATTTATGAAGACGGAAAAAAAAAGAAAGTTTCTACAGTAAACCATAAAATAGCGTTGAGTGGAATTGCATGAGGAAATAGCTTCCCAGGCTTTGATAATAGTTGGATCATGCAATTCGGAACATTCGTGTTTCGTCCTCCTTCGAGACCCGTCTTGCAGAGGTCAGGAAATACAGGGTGTCACTCCTGAAGAATGCCATTATGTATATCGCAAGTTTTACTTGGATTTTTCTTAAGTTGTTATACGATTGGCCTTGAAATAACAGTAGATAAGCAAGATTTACCCCAATATCATTGTATATAATCACTACAAATTTATGCAGTTGGAGAAATAAAAATTAAAGACTGTCAAGAATGGTCTGAAGATGTTTTCGTATTGTAGATTTATCCAAAAGTAGTTGATGAAATTTGTTTAAATCTATACTGGACCACGTGTATATTAGTCGCCAACCATCCTCCAACTTTGAGCCAAATCTGCCAAGCGTTTTCAAGAAAAATACCTTTGTGTATGGGAACGCAAAAATAACTTGTGAGATATGACAAAATTGGTATCAGACCATCTAGACACCTAGCTGCCAAATCTCTGAAAATTTTATTTAAAAAAAAATAACGTTAGTTGACGTTATGCTCTTGGATAACATAGGTTTGACTACAGATCGACAGACGTGGAACCGACATTGTTCTCTAAAGTCTAATAGAAATTCTGAGTTCAGACCTTTTTTTTTTTTTTTTTTTTCGAATTTCGCATTAATACAAAGCTTTCCTACCTTCCGTAGTGATGGAGCAAAATAATAAACGTAAATTATATATATTACTTGTTCGATAAGTCACTTTTCTTTTCTCTCTTTTGAAAATATGTTTTCATAGTTTTCTGTTAGATACAAATGCAACAAATCATATCATTTCATACATTATCATCAATGATACCTCTCAGTCTCGGCGATTCCCCTATTCATTGACAATTAGTCAAGTCTGACACCACGCTTGATCCAGTCATAAGAAATGGGTCATGGAATTCCCGCCAATGCTACTATCATAGTATAGTTACGAACGTTTAACTAATATTGTTATTAGAAGATGTATGTATTTTGGTCCGAAGTAGTTGGTAAACCTTTACAAGATCTGCTGGAGGTAAACGAACCTTCGGTTGCCCTTCAGCCACAGATTGCTCAATTGAACAATAAGAAAATGTTGGATAAAGAGAGCCGAATCCTCTTGAGACGGGCCATTAAATTGATGGATAATGATTGATATAGTACTATCACTTTCGATTTCTGGATGAATAAACGACTGTGTGGCGCAGTGGCACAAAGCATTCTTTAGGTTCTGTGTGAGCTAATGGTTGTGTTCTATGTCGGTATGGACTGCTCCTGTCTGCAACACAAGCTTGTTTGTCAGTATTGTCTACTTGTCTAGGATGCCTGACTCTCCAGTATTGATCGCTCGTTGAATAGTACAAATCATAAGGCCAATGATCTGGTTAAGTAACAGGTAGGTCGGATTAAGCGGAAAGCATAGAGTCCGAGGGGTCCTAAAATATCATCACTTGATGATTTTTTTAAATACCAAAAAGTTATAAATAAAAAAACCGAACAACACAATTACATGCCATTTTATGAAGTTGTTTTATTGGGATGTTATTCCAAAAATAAAATAAAATTCGCAAGAAAATATCAATTTGTTGATTATATTGTTTGGCTTATATATCATCGCCTTCATGTAAAAGTAACGAATTTTAACCTGCCCAACGTTGCACATTCATTACTTTAACATAGTGCCGACGATATTTAATAGGAATTTGTTTCAATTATTATTAGCAGTATACTAATCATTAATATCGCGTGCTGTACTTACAAAATTTGATAGATCTAGAGAGAGAGAGAGAGAGAGTAAATATGAGAATAAAAAAGTAAAACTGTATATAGTACCTATCAAAAGCTTTCTCTGAATCAGTAATATGAATCGTATATTGAACGAAAACAAAAACTGACTAAACTACCCACATTCATAACTTTAAGATTTCAAGGAACACCTAAAAAGTCAGTGACGCTAGTTACTAATCACATGACAGTTCACTTATCAGTTCCTCAATGATAAGTTCAGGGAAAACCATTGGAGCTATGAGAACTACGAAAAAAAGAAATAACTTTCATATTATTTCATCACTATTTTTAAATGCTTTCTTTATTCGGCATTCCATTCACAAAGTACGGTCGAAGGATGCATTCGATCGGATGGAATCACGAACTCGATTCGTCACACATAGAGCAAGTTGACTGGTCCCGATGATTGCAAGTCGATTCATTTCCTTTCAGCTGTTGTATTTTTGAATGTTCACTACATAAAGAAAACTATGTTTTTGGTTTCGGAATAATGGACCTTTCAGTTTAAATCCCCACTAAAGGCCTTACCCATTATTTGTCCTGACATTCAACTGTATTCCTGTCTTTGTGTAGGCTACTCCTACCTTTAACTCCAAAAAGACTTTTCTCGACCTTGCAAAGCAGCTGCTGCTCTACAAACATTTGGGACCTGTGCCATCGGAAGCAATGGTTTGTCGAGGAGACTTGAAGAGAAATCAGTGAGCAATCTGTTGCTCGCTCGTGCCCAGGTGGCTAGCCATCACCTGCCCCGCAGCTGCCTCTACCTGCTCAGGTCCTGGCAGATGGCCTCCAGATGTACTCCACCTGGTCCTCCTATCACGGCTTCCTGGACTCCTTAAGACGCGGGGGTGGTTTAAAGGTGCACGTGCTGGATCAGCTGCTGTCTGGGTCTTTGTTGGGGCGATAAAAAGTCTTCAACGGATATACCACAGTCCCTCGGGGGAGGGTGCTTCTTGAAGGCGAATCGAAAATTGTTCGAGGCATCAAGATCGATCTTAGACATCAGCTTCAATGATCATGCAGTCTTATGAAATTCAATTTTGAATTTAAAACTTATTTTACCGCAGAGAGGAAGTAATTCTTAAGCCCCTGCGTATAGGTCATACACGCCTTATTCATGGATACCTGATGGCCCGTGATTCTTCGCCAACATGCCAAACCTGTGGGACTCCTCTGACAGTGAAACACATTTTAACAGAATGCAGAGCTTACGAAACATTTAGCCTTTCTTGTGGCAAACGATCTACACTTCATTTTACAGGACAATACGAATGAAATTGATAAACTAATTTCTTTTCTGAAATGTTCTAAACTTCAAAATACAATCTAATTCTCAATAAAAATAAGGCAATAATGACCGTGGTTGAAGCCATACAATAAAAATAAAATAAAACTTATTTCATTTCACGAGGAACTGTTTCGAACCCTCAATGTCCACATCCACATGAGTTATTTAGAATTTGTATTCTTGACTTGAAAATGGCAAAAGAACTTAAGTTGTCATTAGATATTTTTGTGAATGAAAACTTAATAAATTGATTTAAATGAAAATGTTTGAAATAGTTCCTATAGAAGTAAATGTTTTAAAATTAATATACCCTTTGGAAAAACAATATTAGGGAATTAAAACAGAAATAAAACTAAAACTATAATTTGATTACTGATTATTAAAATGACAGAAATATTTGACGATGCTTTCATGTTGGATTTTTTTTCAGTTTTTATTTTATATATATTTAAAATAAATTAATTTATTTACACCTATGTCAGTTATTGGTTATTTTTCTTAATACGTTCTAGTAGACCTTTCACCATAAAATTGCTTAACTGATTTAAACTTATATTCCGTGATACAGACCTATTTTTATCAAATTATTAACATCCGCCTGAAACTTCATAGCTTCATCTCATCGTAACCCACAAATATTTCATTTACAAAAACTCTTGGAATTGGGGAGTTTTCAATCTGGAGGTCGGCAAACTTTATTTATTTAATATGGTACTAAAAACTCGTAAACACCCATTTGCTTTCCACTGGGGCCGTAAGATAATTTAATCACAAAATGGATTAAAAAAGTTGGCCTAAAAATATTGTGCCGTTTGTCCTATATAACCTCGTTATTTTAACAATTTGGGGTGTAGGTCACGTCAATGTTTGCGAAGGCCACATTTTTTCTCGATTTTATGCCCAAATTATCTTACAATCCAAGTAGAAAGCAAGCAGAACATTCATCAGTTTATCAAATAAATAATTTGATAAAAAGTGGTCTGTACCATGGAGTTTATATGTTCCATTGCACGAAAATTTACTGTTAATTTTGGTGTTACTCTTATTTTAATTTTTTTTAATAATGTATTCCCATTCATAATTGTTAACTTATGGGTATTAATTGAATTCATTGATACAAATTTTCTTTTAAAAGATTAATTTCTGTACAGGAATTCCTTTGAATTTTAAAATCCATAAACAAGAGCATGATTCCACTTAATTGTGAAAATTTCGTTTTCCTTTAAGTTACCGTGTTGGACTGTACTGTTAGATTTTATTGTATTCTTATAACTGAAAATGTCTACCCTATTGAGCAAATACATTATAGATTCAGTCTGATTATTATGACGTGTGATGAAACTACTCGTTGAAGGCATACTAATGACAGGCAGTGATATTTTTAGAAATTCCATGACCTACCTTTTTTACGGTTGGAGCTTGGACTATGGATTGGAGCTACATGAAGAACTTCATGAATATTATTTAAAATTCTGTAAAGTGTTCTTAACCATTGAATGTTCTCTAGAATTTCATGAATATAGTTTGACAAAAAATCTCCCCCCAAAATGAAATTTGTAGTTTAGTCTACCCCAAGATTGTCTCTATTCTAGTTTCTTTTTAATATAAAGTATTATCTCATATGGACAAATCTTAAAACATAATTAAAAGGTTCTATTTTTAATTAAATCAGTATTTTTAATTAAGTTAAATATATTATAATAAAGTTTATTCAGTAGTTAAATAAACTTATTTAATTAAAAATAATATTTAATTAAATCAATTTTGAAACCTGATTGAAAGTTCCTGTTTCCCACTTTTTCATCATACACTCTTGAAATGAAAGAAGTATTTAGTCCTACAAGACCTGGGAAAGGTATGTTACTTCTGTTACTTGTACTGGATAAAAAAAAAAAAAAAAACGCTTATTTATTAGTATGAATTCGTTTGATTATGCTAGGGGCTGAAAATTTCAAGATTTGTTAAAATTAGTTCATATAAATATTTAGCTAAAAATCATTCTATTTTTAATTTTTCTGCACTTCTTTGCTATAACAATACCCAAGCCTTCTTCCACTTACTTATTGCAATGTATAATAGTTATTATAAAAATCCCTGTTTCGGTTTCTGTTCCCAAGTTATGTCATAGATCATGTTCCTTCCCTAGATGTGAACGGCGCCGCAAGTTACATCACTAACCCACTTCCACAATCAAGCAACTTTTCTTCTTCACCGAGCAATCATGGTCTAGACTTTTTATTTCTACTTGTCTGGATTCTTGAGTTGGAGAGTTCTTCAGCGGCCAAGAACAGGTTCCGGTTGTTTTAAAGGTCTCTGTCTTGAACTTAATCTACTTACTCATTTCTCTTGGATCGGAAGTACCGTGGCTACATCGAAGGTTGAAGTTAATTTAATTGAATTGTTTTCCGCACTTTAAGTAGAATCCTTGTACTCAGAATGGCTGCGAACTTCCATCAGTTGCCGAAACGTAGAACTAACAACTTGTGGAAGTAGCAGATATATATAAAGTATACAGAAAACAAAAAGGAGCTTTTATGTGGAAACGGAGTAAAGACGAAACCGCAACTCTGTGGTAGTCGTCATCGCCACAGGAATAGCCAGAGTTCGATTGTAATATCCTTCCAGTATCGATTCCTGAAGACCGCTAGGATTCGATCAGCGGTTTCGAAATCAATTACAGATAAGATCGGATTTCGTCCTAGCCGATTGTTCTAAGCTATTCGTTCCTGATCCGCTCGTTAACCCGCTGAGCCACAGAATAATGCTACATATCTTTAATCTACATTTTTTAATAAGGTGATTTATTATCGATTGGTGGTTGTTGGTCGCCTTGGAATGCCGAGTGCGGTGGATGAGTCCTAGAAGTTAACCGTTTCCGTTTTGCAATTATAAGAATCAATAAAGCTTCCGCCGGGAATGGAATGCTTTGGAAATGAAAGCTCCGACTGATTATGTTATTATGCCTTATAAAGAGTTAATTGCTGATGCTAGCTCGTCTACTCCGTAATCGGTGCCTCTAAAGGGTTGTTTCTATTTATATCTAAGATTTTGAAAGGTTACTTACAGATGATATTAGGTAATCAATTTGGATGTGACTTATCGGTCCCATTTTAGTATTTCTTTGTTCATATATATTTTTTAAGGTATTCTTTTTTTATTGAAAATATTTCTAATTCTTATTATCCATCTGTTCTTAGCACGTATTCTTCCGCATGACGAAAATTCGTCATTTCGGAATTACCAATAGCCTAATGTATGTCACAGAAAATAAATAAATAAATTAAATTATAATTTTTACCAAACGCAGATACAGAGATTTTGTGAATGGCAGTGAGAAAATTTACCAGACAAAAATGTGTTAAAATGTTTATTTTGATTACGGGAAAATTGTAGCTATTATTTTAGGTATTTCTATTGTTGTTCCTTATTGGCTATAAGGAATACATATATGTAATTTATTACTTACACTCATTTACATCTCGGTCGATAGAAGTTTAGTAATTATTTTATCGCAGTTACGTGTTTTACGGATTTTAAAGAGCTCATGGCCCGATAGCCTATCATGGTTGCGATGTCCAGGTGACTTCTTACCCGTCCAGTTATTATGAAGTTACATAATTGGGGATTACACACACCTGTTGCGTCAATGCAGTTATAATTGGACGCTAATCTTTCTTTTCATCATCTCTTGGTTTCTCCTTGTTTATTCCATTTCACATAGTTGTAAATACGTACTTGCGGCAACTAAACGGGTACGGAAACCATTCTGAGATACTAGCAGTCTTCATTTAGTCCATTATTTGTATAAGGATAAATCCGGCGTATGAGGGTGAATATTGAGCATATCTTTGTATGAAGTATGAGTATTTGCAAAGCACTGAAACCAAGAATCCTTATTGGTTGCAGTGTTGCAGTGAATATTGGTTTGTTTAGTTTTATTTTTTACCGGTGGTCACTTTTTCTTTTTCTCTTCCCCCTCCAGCCATGAAACGTAATCATAAAGCGTGTTGTGTTAGCAGAAAAAGATGAAATTTCACCTCTCTCGGGTTTCCCTGACCACACTACGGAACCGATTATTATTTGATAAGTCTTTTGTGAAACCGCGTTTGTTGAAATGTTATATTTGTTATTGAATCAATGTTTCTCTTTTAGTGGTTTTATTTGTGTTTGATTGTGTTCCGCGTTTGACTCTTCAGAGAGATCGGATATTATCAACCAATATATTTATTGACAATAAATACTGTGTCTTTTATATCTTTTAAATATATTTGGGACACTCTTTTGCAGGAAAATTACATTTTAAACGAAATATTAATTAAAAGTGTATTATTTTAGTTAGATGCTTATCATAATTCGATTTATGCTTCAGAATGTTTTCTATGACCTTAATAATTTATTTCACATTTCGAGCAAGAAACATATTGCTTATGGTTTATGTACAAGTTACCGAAAGATTTGTGGATGTAATAATTCATACGTCAGCAACTAATGTAAAAGAAAAAAAATTTGGTACTCAAATAGGGCGGAAGTGAACGAAACCAAAGCTCTCCGATACCTGAGCGGAATGAGAATGAAAACCAATTTACGTTGCGGTTGGACTTACAAAGCTCAGTTCATTGCTGGCGAAATTAAGTCCTTCTAAAAGGCTTTGCCTAGTGAAAATTTAGGATGTTATTAAAAGATAATAATTGTGGATTTTATACTGCGTTTGGTAAAGTGTTACTGGGATATTGTTTTGCAAAATGCTGTGAAATATTGTTTGTATCTTTACAGAAAATATTAAAGATATGTAGAAATGACTTATATCTAATAATAATAATAGATAACCGTTCAATAATATGAAATCTATCTTCAAAGATACTTCGTCTTATCATAGAAGACTAGAAATCGTAATAAATAAATAAACAAAACAAAATAAAATGCTCATTAATTATTTTCACTTACTATTCCTCTTTTTTGTTCTTTTTTTTCTAAAATTTTTCTTTACTTTTTTTTTTGTACGTCTTGTTTATGAATTTCCTCAAAAATTCTTTTAAGTAAAGGCACTATCGTTTTAATTAATGTAATATGCCGATTTTCAAAGAACCTGTTAAAAATACACCACTCACTCATAGCGTTTAAAGTGAAGAGGATAAAATAATATAATATAATAATATAATGATCTTTGAGAATCATAAACTTCATCCAGCTCCTCTGCTCAGCCTCCACTGGTCTTTAATACCCGTAATACGGCAGAGTGAGAGGCGCTGGGATCTCCTAGACTCCTGCCTTCCTTCCATTAGTGGGGAGATTGGTTCGACGTTTTCCTAAAGGAATGAATTCTGTAAATATTTTATAAAAGTTTGTTTGTATTTAAGTTGTTATTTTGATTAATTTAGTTTGGTTTTTATGTATATTTAGTTTTAATTATATTATTTTGCTGTTTAATTTATTTTTAATTATTGTACACAGAGTGTGGATGTGCTCTATGAACGCTATTATAAATGTCGTTTGAGGAATAATGTAATATTTCTCAATAAACGAGTTCAATGTAAATTTAAAAAAAAATGTTCAGTTACATAAAACTAATTTTACACGTATTGTTTTAAATCATTATGCATATATAATAAATTTTGATATGTAAACCAAAAAAATCGAATTGTTAGTAGTAATACAAAATGGATAAATTTGAACTATGGAACAATTTAATAATTAACTAAAGGAGACATATTTTCCCAGATAGAAAACTAATTTTAGGAAATAAGAATAGTTTAATAGACGCAGGCATACCTTAGGAAAGCTAAATATTTTATTATAATGAATACATAAAATAGTAGAAGGTAATGGAGAGTGACGAATAGGTAATAACCTTTAATTGTTCTAGGTAATAATGCCTATTTTTATTCTATAGAATGGGAAATAAATATTTCCTTGTAACCTTAATGGAATGTCCATAAAAAGATATATGAAAAACTAATTTTTATTCCCTCAGCATGATGAACCAAAAATATTTTATGCACTCCATAATCATTAACTTATATCAATTGTCTTAATTTAGTATTTATAATTAAATCAATATTCTAAAGTTTTATTTACTTTAAAAAATATATAATTGTGGATTGATGGCTGACTGTTGTAAATAATTGAAGAGAAGAATGGTTGGGATGATCAGCCAAAAAAAAAAAGTTAAAATAAATAAATATATTTATTTTTGCCGACGTTTCGGCCCAAAGTTCAGGCCTTCATCGGGGCTGTTCAAACGAGAGGTTGCCGCAAGACAAGTCGGCAAAAAAAAAAATTAATATACTTATTTATTTTTACTTTTTTTTTTTTTTACTCATCGCCTCAACCATTCTCCTCTTCAGAAATATATATATTTTTTGCTTCTGAAAGTAGAGTGGTTAGTAAAAGCATTGTGATTCATCCACCAGATTTTTGGTTTCGTAACAGTCATAAATAAACTTCAGTTCACTATTGAATGGAATTGTTTTCCACTAGTAAAACTTTTTTTTTTCATTCTGTATTATTTTTTCTTTCTTTACAATCCCGAAACCACTTCTTTCCTTTATATAAATGCGGCTTCCGCAATTTCATATTCTCACCTTGACTGTAATCTGTTTCCTCCGGAATATCCCCAAGGCTTCCTTACCTGTTGTATACAGTACCCAAATACTGGTATCATACTTTTGTTAACTATCCATACCACCAAAATAATAATAAAAGAATTATTAACTGTATTAAATGAACAAAAGAATGTTAAATAACAGACATCATTGAAGTAACCATATACTGAAACGGATAATATTATACAGTTATTTTAAAGTATCAAGAGTTACTGTAGAGTACTCCAAAGTATACTGATCATTAACGAACCCTGGACTGAAGTAACTCCACTTTCTCGTTATAATTGTGATCCAAGTTCATCGGATGACTAAGAGTTCATCTTATGAAAGTTAAAAGGTAGCTTGGGAAAGGTTCTGTTCTTAATTACTACTATCCATTACGCATTTTAATTGTAAGTGCACTAGGTTCAAGGGCTGCGCTCTTTTAGATTTTTATTATTTATATTAAAATCATATGTGCTCTGTTCATAACACAGAGAATAAAACAATTACAGACGCTACTTCCTAAACCAGATTACGCAAATAGGACGTTTCTTCACGTTCCAAAGTTCGTTTCAGCGACTAGATTTCCCATTTCTTATTGCTGAAGGACAGTATTGTAGTTCTTGCCTGATTTGCATTCCACTCCTACTTGAAGCTCAAATGTCAGTTTATAAACTGGAATAGAAAACGGGTCAACAGGATGGGAACCGGTAACCTCTACCCAGTGCTTAAAATTGACTAATTAGGGGATGAGGGAGGGTAATAGCTCAGGAAGTAAAAGGCACAAGAGAGCAAATATTGAACAATTTCTGTTTATTGAATAGTTAATTGTTGACCGATGTATTATTAAGGAAGGAGATGGTCCGGGGTGGCGGTCATAAATAGACTAAATAGTGGCAAAACTAGGATCTTGTTACTTAGCTTACTCTGTTTATACAACTTATTGTTCTTAATATTTTAATTTATTTACTGTTTATAATTTTAATAAGTTTGTTCACATTGTTTACATTTTGTTATCTAAATATTATGTAACTTCTACAATTCTCTATATCCTTTAGTATCTTGTCCGTTCTAGCCCTGAAGAATACCTGCAAAGTCGGGTCGACACGTTGGCTTTTAATAAAATAGTTTTGTCACTATTTAGTATATTTATGGCCGCCCCGCACACCTTCCTTAATTTTTGTTTATGTTTTATGTCAACACCCCTTCAGCCGTCACAAAAAATAAAAAATTAAAATTGAATATTTAATTAAATTAAATTAAATATTCCAGATGTGCCATCCATAAAATTACTATTTTATGATATAAAATAGTTATAGAGTAATAATCTCCGATTTATTTGCAGTTGTATGCAGGAAGGGAAAGAAGGGAGGAGTTTCTTATTGAAGATACCACCAAAATATAAGCAGATACTATAAGCAAATAAAGAATATATATATAAAAAGAAAATATAAACACATAATAGTCCGCGACACGGACTCCTTTTCATCAAATTATTAACATCCTTCTAAAAATTCGTAATGGCTTTCGCATATCATAACCTATAACTTTTTTTATTACAAAATTCATTGTAAATGGAAAACATTGTTAATCTAGAAATGGGTCTAAAACTTTCATTGGTAACCTCCATTTGCCTCTCACTTGAATAATATAACTAAGATAATTTTATCACAAAATCTAGAAAACATATGTTCTATAAAAATATTGAGCTGTTTGGCTTGACCTTCCCCTCTATCCAAAATAACAAGGTGATATAAGTCAAACGGTTCAATATTTTTGCAGATCGTCATTTTATCTATTTTGTGACTAAATTATCTTACGATTCAAGTGGAAAGCAAATGGGCATTCATGAGTTTTTATTATCTCATTAAATTAATTAATTTAACTGTGTTCCGGACAATAATAATTACCGGTCAGTGATGAGGTACCCTACTATCACTATAACCTAGAAAAAAACTTGTAAAAATCGGCCATTTGAAAGTTTATTGGGAAAAATATATTTTAGTGTATTCACACGCCGAAATTTGTATACGAATGTTCCTATTAACCACCAGGGGGAAAAATCGAAAATAGCAGGAACTTGCCATGGAGTTAAGAGCACTATATCACTTACTAAAAGTAAAAATAATTCCAATAATCATATCTTCGAATGTTCTAATATTGAAAAATATAATAGAGGGTACCCAAGATCTTGGACTTGACTTGGTATATTTAAAATCAACTCCAAAAGCAGATCTCCTCGATTCGATTGTCAGACAAATTTAAACAAGTTAAATCATCCGCCTACATACCCTTCAATGTTTTTTTTCCGGGATGTAGATATTATTCCAGATATCTGAGAGAGCTATGTAAAAATAAGAAATGATAGCAATCATGTAATGAGATTTATTTTTATGGTAACAAACAAACATAGTATAATCTCTCTCTCTCTTTCTTAGACGAGTCTTAAGTTGAAGGGTTCTATTAAGTCCAGATGCCGCTCATATTTCATGCAAAACCCGTCTCGACCTTGCAGCGACGTTATAGAGACCAAATAATAAAAAATAAATTATTTTCAAACTTCTTAGTTACAACATGGCTCGCATATTAATAACCGTATCATGTTAATGTTGGAGACGATTTATCCTTCCTGATCTCCATGACTTTAAGAAAACAGAAATACCTTTTGATGGACCACTCATTAGGAGCGATGAACGTAGCAGTGGGGAAACGGAGATGAAAGAAGCCGAATGAAACACCTTATCAGGAATCGTCATGAAATCGGGCGGGTTATATTTCCTAGGTAGGATGAAGGTTCAGACCTTCCGTCTTTTTAAAAATGTTTTATTTCTCTCGGGAAATAATTTAATTTCTTATTCCTTAGAGGTATACTCCGATTTCTTTATTCACTGCTCAAAAAGGATGTTTAAAGGGATCTCATATATATTCTTCACATATTATGAGAGAGTTCGGTCTTTATACAGTAATAATAAATTACTGTCTTTTGGTAGAAAGACGGACTCTTGAGGGGAAAACAAATCTTATGATTTATAATTCTAGATGTACGTTCCCATATTAAATTACAATATATGTATAAATATTTGTGTATTCATCTATTCTTTTTTAAAATATAACTATAATTACTATCAAAATTAGAATGTAATATTTAATTATTTATTGATTTATTATATGATATAATTCATTTCTGGGACACGAAATATTTTATCTTTATAATGATAACATTTGAGGTTGTATTACAAAAATGTGTTAGGAGTTCCCTATTGGTACATGCCCTTTTGAGGCGATAAGCAGCTCTGAATAATGAATGATAAAGGGCTGAAGACCGCCTTTGGGTTTATGGCGCCCTTCCACGGCTGTTAAATATTTAAACAAGGGGACCGCCCTGCGCAGTGTCACACGTTTTTTAGTTATGTTTTTATTCTTAGCGTACATCAACCACGCCCGGTGCATTATAATAAAGATAGGGAAGAAAGTCGTATTATGTCTGTTGATTCCTAAGAACATCTTTTAGTTGATTTGGTTTGTTTCTAAATAATTTTTTTTTTATAAATAAATTTATTAATTATTTAAAAATTTGAAAACAATATTATTAACCTGTATAAATACTACCATAATCTATTATGGTTTTTCAGATAATATTGGAATGCTTGACAATATTTGAGCAAGTTCAGAAAAGTGTTATGGTCGATTTACATACCAATAATGACCTAACTGCAAATCATGCTGTTTTATAGCAGAGGCACAATAATTATAGTTGTGGCTATACAAATAACATAGTTTTTATTACAACCTGTACCAGTGTAATATAATTTGCATGTATTCAAATTTTGCTAACATTATTATATAATACTATGACGTCGATTCGTTTTCGACACGTCTTTTTAAAATTAATGTAATTGATAATTTTTCCAAAATTTGACAGAAGCATCATCGTTCCATCTTTAGATCGATATAATAAATATATAACAAAAAAACGAAGGTTATCTAACAATATTTCTGTAAGTACTAAAATTAAATAAATGCATTATTGAAGGAAGCTGTTGACTGTTCTACATATCATGAGTGATAAAGATAAATATTAAAAATGTTTAAATTTTTTATTTGTGCCAACTTTTCAACCCAAACATGTGGGTCATCTTCAGTGCTGAAAATTTTAAAATACAATCAGAAATATAATATTATACGACCGATGATGGTAAATAAACGTTGGCACAAATAAAAAATTTTAATTTTTTTTAAAAGACTGCGTTCTGAATATTTATCATTCATGATAAATAAATGCAGTTTAACATTTTTTTTTTAATTGATCCATTTAAGACTTAGTAGATATGTTAACGTTTTCAAGTCCGGTGAGATCCATAAAGTCATGAATAATAATCATTATAAATAAGAAAATAAAATATTTTATTTATTATTAAAAGTATCAAGCTGATATTTTTGTTATGACTTATAATTATCTTTTCCTTCATATGATGCATGAGTTATAGTCATAGTTATAAGGAAGTTTTTTTTTTCATTTTTTAGCCACTTTGTAAGATATATCATTTCACCGCTACGACCCTCAATAATAATAATTATAAACCTCTCCATTTCTTATTACCATTCTGGGTTTGTAAAATATGTCACGCTAGTTAAGGATGTAATACAGTAGCACATTTCCTAATGGGGCATGTTGAGTAATATATTATATTACTTTTTTTTGACCCCAGAAAGCTCTTGTTTTTACTAACGTTGATTTATAACCTCTAAGATAAACTTAATTAATAATCTGATACCTTTAAGGCCTTTATGAGGAAATGAGTTCCCCTAATGTGATGATGGGAGCGGAATCGTATGGCAGAAAGGGGACTGAAGACACCATTAACTAAAGAGGCCTTGGTTACACAACCATAGCCAGCACCTGTCCGCTCTGAGTCACCTCATTACAGCTTTCTCTTTAATAACTGTCCACTACTGGTTGTCCCGGAGTACGCCCAAGGACCTTCCAGTAGCGGCTGGAAGGATGATTCCTTCGCGGGGTACCCGGGAGTCCATTTGCGGAATGGAATCCTGCTCTGCAGTAGTCAGAAAGCGTTTTAATGTATTTTCTCGGGCTGTTCCTCCTTCTTGATCTGGTGAAAGTGTACGAATAGTTGGAATACCGTTGTAAAAGTGATCTCGTTGTCTATTTTAGTCGCATTACAACATTTATTCTCAAGTCTCCTTGAACCGATAATGACTGTATGTAGCACCAGCGGTATTCGAAGAAGAGAAAGGTTTGGCGTTCTGCCCTGTATACTCAGCAGTTCTCAATGTCCCTGTTTTCAGTTCCCAGATACTATGCCTTCTACCTTTGCTCTATTGTTCGATTTTTGACCATGATTTCATATGGGAGTTTTTTTTTCATTTTTTAATATATTAACTTATAATATAAATATAGCGTGTACTTCCTTCCTCGTGTAGCGATCTATTAAACAAAAAATAAATGTCTGTAAAAGAATGTTCTCACCTTATGATTTTTTCATGTTCAAATATTTATTTTTAAAAAATATTATATTATACCTCGTCTCTCATCAAATAACTAAATATTTAATCGAACCGATTGAACAAATTGGTTTCGCTCAATAAGTTTTGATAATAATTCAAACGTGTTCAATGCAGAGGTGAATCCGGATATATTTAGGGGAAGGGAACTTTCATAACGGCCACAAAATTTGGGAAAAATATTACCTTGTCTATGGGAGAAATTGTAACAAATCGATTGCTAACTATTTCATATCTCAAACAATTTAGAATCGATTGTCGCAGGCGCAGACAAGGTAATTAATCAGTTTCATTGATTAAGTACAGAAGCACTTTCAATGATCGATTCCTTGCAATTTGAACTCGTATTTTTAATTTTCTCCTCCTTCATATATTTATTTATTCACAAGTACTGTTACTTGTAGATATACTTTTAACAGCCATATTGTTATTTTGGAAGGGAAAATTCTCTTTTTCCTCCGCCGCTGGTTTAATGTAAAGTTTCTAATTTATTTTTTGTATAGCTATTCAACGTCTTTTTCCATTCAAAATAAAGAAAAGACGCCTTACCAAAAGATACCTTACGTATAACTAGAGTGGAATATTTATTCAATGCACCGTCCAAAAAATCTAAATAAACTAAAATTAAAAATTTCTATTTTAAATAATTTATTTTTTCTAGACTTCTTATAATTGTTTTTATTACAATGAAAAATTGTCAAACATTGATGGAAATGTTTCATTAAAAAATTGTTTCTAGATTATTTCACATAAAAAAAAATCAAGAACGATTTAATTATTCAAGTTGATATAATACTTGTTTAATAAATTTCGAAACAATTTGTAATGAAATCATTATTTTCAATGAGTATTTATATAAAAGAATTCTAAATTTGTAGTTATTAGATCATCATTATCATAACTACTGTTTTTCAATTCAGTTACGTTCTGATGAATATAAATTACGATTTTAATAGCAGCAATGACATGGTAATAATAATAATTATGATCATATTGGAACAATCTAAGACCATTAGAGATATCGTCTGGGTAATATGTCTCTATCGTTAGCACTGATTACTTGCATTATCGACTAACTCATTTGGTACAGTTAACATTATAAGGTTAATGGATATTTTATTACTTTATTTAATTATCGTTTTATTTTTTTAAATAGTATTCTTTTGGGGATTAATTATTTATTTATTCTCATGATTAAAAATTTATGAGAGGAAAAGTACCTATTTAACAATTCCTGGCGATGGATAGAGTTTTTAAAGAGAACCTTTGGAGCTCAAATTAAATGACATTTAAGCGGAAAGTAAAGAAGAAAAGATTAAAAGAGATCTTTAATGAAAGTATCCGAGAGAGATTTTAATGAAGGTCAAACGCTAGTTACACTAAGAGGGGTAGCAAACTGACTGGAAAAGATTCTTCACAACGAGAGGGCTCTCAGGTTTTTAGCTGTTAACTTTTTCAGTCCACCATATTGTGCTCATTAGAAAGACATTTTTTCTTAGCCCATATTTATTACAGCTTGGTTTTATAGAACTGATAGTGAGTTTTATGTAATAGTTACGTCGGATTTAAAAGGGAAACAAAATATTTATAACGATGTAAAATAGTGACCAGCGTAACTGAGAAAATTAAATATATTTTGTTATTGTTATAGAAAATGAAAAAAATAATTAATAAGAATTATCTAATTAACTTAAGGAATTTAATTCAACTCATCAAAGGAGCCCCACTGGAGACTCTAACCGTGAGCTCAAAACAGAGTCAAATCGGACCTGCGCATTTGTTCATTATTATGTAATTTTTTTCCTCTTTATCATTTTTGGCTATGGCTTCATTCATTAATAATATTAGAAGAAGTTGGTTGAGAATGCGATCGTTAATGAAATTACACACAAATACGATGGCTTGTTTTATTGTGTGCCTACGTTTCAGACTAAGCTTTAGGCGTTTATCAGATTGGCTCGCATAAGTCTTCATGACATGTAAATAACCTTTCTCTTTCTGTCAGTTACTTTGTTCTCTACGATTTCTGTTTTTGAGTGCGTTATTCTGGTACTCCTTTACCTCCTTCAACCCTCCGTAATCACCGTTGAAAATACCCTGTCCATCAACATGTGTAGGTCAACCAACGACTCGGAGCCTATATGCGACACAGACAAGACCATGCTAACAAAGACCTTTTGTCGGAGAGACTTCCAATAGGTTTCTCTCAGCGGTAGGTTCTGATTTTCTCTGCTCGCTCTCTCCTAGCTTCCCCAGTATTCTTTTTATCTTGTTAGGAAAAAAAAAAGAACAGAGTGTTGCTAAGAAAGGACCTAATTCCAAGTTGAAGAAGTTGGATTAACTCCGTAATAAATTAATTAAGGCTGTGTTAAATAAGATGTGGTTAAAGATTAAAAGTGCATTTACCCAATGCCATTGCACAGTTCATAATAATGTGTAAATTATCATGATCCAACACCTCTGAAGCATCACAGCCACGATTTTATTAAAGTTTAATTTAATTTTTGTAATTAAAGTAATAGTATTGCGGCAATCAAAAAGGGCTAAAATTGTTGGCATGGATAAACAGCGAATCATTACCAAGGTATCAACTGCCTGAACCTCCAGGCGAACTTCTAAAACAAAGTCAAACATTTAGATTAGGTGATAATGTGAATCTTTTTTTGTAAATTTCAGTATTGACAATTCGTGGAGGAAAGTAAGAAGGGATCGACATGGAAGTTTAAGGTTCGATTAGGTTTATACTTATCTTATATTAACAACTTTATCCTTAAAATAAAATAATCCATGAAAGTTTGTCATTATTTTAAAAAAGGAATGAGAACATAGAATCTTCATGTTTCCTTTACTGTAGCATGTTTTGAAAATTAACAACCAAACGTATGATATTTATAAGTATGACACTTGAGTTCATCATTTGGTTAAATTTTTGGAAATACTAATTCAAAAACATTTACAATTTTTTTTTCCATTGTGAGGATATGAAACGTTTCATACTGTTACTTAGGCAGTATTAATAACATAATAAGTTTTATATTTGGAAGTTGTTGATCCACTTTGTAGGATGTATTAAATGGAAATAGAAAGCTGTTCATTTCATTTGGCCATTTGTTATGTTCGTTAGTGGCCGTACTTACAATTAATATTTAAATATCACATAATTAATGTTTATTTTTCTAAAGCTACCCTCTACTACAGCTGATAATTCATTTATGTTACTTGGTAATAGGCGTTTTAATTGCTCTATAAATATTTAAAAGCTGTGTACTTGCTTAACTAGCTCTTAATGCGGCCTGACCTTATTCCTAGTGGCAGTTTTCACTTCGTAAACTTGCAGTATAATGAAGGTATGATTTATAGCTTATGATCATTGCGTCGTTTTCATATTCATTTGGTGGACAAATCATGTCAAGGTTGTAAAGATTGTTCATAATTTTTCAAAGAACGATATATAATTCTTATTAATATTTTTTGTCATCTTCTCCAAATCATTTATATTCTCAATTCCTGTTTCAGGAACACACCATGGTCAAGACGAACGAGCCCCGGACCGATGCTGAGACCTCCTACCCCCGAAACCTCGAGGACAGCCCCGCCAACGGTAAGGTTCCCAGTTTTCCTCCATGTCGCGAGAGCAGCAAGTGATGGATGGATTACCCATTTTCTCATTACGCGTGATTTAGGCGGTGTAATATGGAAGCTACCATCCACTCGAACCAAATTTAACATTTTATGTTTCCATTTTATCACCCTAACTGAGATCACAATAGCAGACCCTTCGGCCGGTCTGGACCTAACAAAAGACTGATCAGTCGGGAACAGCTGCCCCTCCCGGATACGACCAGTTTTAAATAAAGCCTCTCTTGTTAGTGAGAGGGTCCTCCGGGCCGGATGGGATTAGGGTCGCTATCTAGGTGGCGGTTGTTGAGGAGCCGCTCTCCGGATATCGAGTCCCTTCAAGTGCTGCTATAATATGATCAATATCTACTTGTAAGGGATGATTTGCAATATAATAATACTGTAGTTATTTACGTTGTAGTGCTTTCATGATGCGTACAATACAGACAATTTAAAAATCTCAACTCCTGCGTATAATCTCAACATTCCCTGATAAGTCATTACATCTATATAGATTTTCCTTGCGGTATATTTATGCACGATATGACTTTATCAATATATTGTTTTCAATTCACGTTTATGTGATCGTGAGATCAATTTGATGTGCCAAAACCATTTAAATCTTGTAACCAAAGACAAATAGCTGCTCTCGTAACATTATATCTGTTGATACTTAAATTTTTGCGAAAACAAACTATTCTTTTTTTATTATTATTATTATATTATAATCCTTTTTTTTTCGATCTCTTATCCACACCATCATCAGTAGTTTCTTATGTCGAATTTTATCAATTCTCTCACTTGTGATCGTTCTTCATACCTTACCTTTTCTGTTTGTTATCTATAGAATTAATTCGACAAAGTACAAATTTTGTTGATCTTTTATGTAGACCCCGAATTATATATATTTTTCTGTTAAAATATTTTATTAATGATTCCTGTATTAAAGGCAATTTTTTAAAAACGCCTGTGTATTCCTCATACTCTCTTATCTCCCTTACTGTTGAAACCTTCCAGCACACCTCTCGCTACTGTCGAGATGATCCCTCCCCTTACATCAGTAGCTCTGACACTTGCGTATTGCAGATTTGAAAACAAGCACTGTAGATTACCTTTGATGATTAAATGATGTTTTTTTATGTATGGTGGCGTATAAAATATCGCAGAATCTGTATTAAAGGTATTTCAAATGCTGATCTTCCTCAAATTGTAAGATTTATCCTTAGAGCATAATATTTATTTGAAATTTGAAACTTTAGTTTCGCAGCGCCTTCTGCTGCAGTAATGCGCCAATGTAGTTTCGATTGCATGCCGCGGCTCGTCGTTTGTTGCCTGAAAGCCGAATTAGCGGATTAATCTTTTTTCCAATGTTTAATGCCGTACAATTAGAAGTGGATTACCTTGCGATCTTAAATCGACAGTTTTGCGCACACGATAAAACTACCAAGAACGCCTGAAACTGGGCCTTTGAAGGCTCTCCATTGTGAACATGGCCTGCATGTTGTGAATCTTTTAGCAATGAATGGAAGATGTAGTGATTCGTGCTGCATATCCTTGCATGTGGTGCAATTATGCATTATGTAGATCCCATGTAGTATGCCGATGACATTATGTACAGCAGGGCCAAGCAATCTTCTGCCGGGGGAGGCAGGTGGCGCCTCGGCTGGCCTTGGGCTCAATCCTGCCCTACCTTCCAGGCGGCCATCTGTATCCTCTGGAGTTCTTCAATCTCTTTTGTTATCGGTTTAAGATGGACGGATTAGAGATCTACCTTAATAGCTTAAGCTACACATATATATATATATATATATATATATATATATATATATATATATATATATATAATTTTACCCGAATTCTACAAAGTAATTAAAATCAAAAATACATGTAGTTGCAATTCGCAGCTAACGAAAAAATAAAAAGTGGTTTTAAGTTTATGATTTATTTTAATTTGTGCTAATTATGGACTAGAAACAGAATTTAATTATTTCCAGTAGTAAAAGAAGTTCGTTACATTTCTCACTTCATTTGCATCCGGTATATTTATAGACATATCCATGACTTACACATACCTAGAAATATCCTGAAAATCGTTATGAATTTTTAATTATAAATTTTATACAGAACTATCTAATCTGTCAGAACAACTAGATGGCAGCTTAATATTTTTGCGTATTACGTTTTTTTTTTCAATTGTATTAGTATATTCGAAATATGTACATATACATAAATGTATTAAGAGATGATATTTAAATATATTTATATTTTGTAAATAAAACTGGAGTGTAAACAAAAGATCTTAGTTTTAAATAAATACCGCTTGAGTTCTCGTACTGCCATCGGTTTGTGAACTATATCTAACTACCTACTTTAGTACAACACATCACTGTGTTAAACAAGCTGTCAATAGTTTTAGCCTTAGGTTGTTAACGAAGGTCTGACTTTTGACTTAGTTTAGCTGTTAAATTAGCTCGTCGCTCTCTTGTAGTTAATTTTATTTTCTCCGATACAACAAATCAGGCAACAAATTATTTAGCCTTAAGTAAGATTGCTTGGCCCTAAAGACGTTCGCCGGACCGTTTGGCGAAATATCTGATAAAAATTTTCTTATTGTTCCACATGCCTTGCCAGACAAAGAAGGACCGCCTCCAGCAAGGATGGGTATACTACATCTAACAACATCAAACAACAAACAACAAACTCCTGTCTGCTGTCTGCCACCGGAATCACACATACACCCTTCTGCACCTTTGCCCTCTTCAATACTTAAAAACTTTAATAATTTATTAAAATCTTCACCAAGAAAAAAAAAACTTCAAAAAAAAAATTAAAAAGACTATATCAAAACAAAAAATATATTTATATTTTAAGTATTTAAATTGATCTCGGGTCATAATTTTCTGTAGGAACATGTTTTTCAAATTCATTAAACGAAACTAAATAATTAGTGAATTTAGTAATTTTCATATATTGTGTCTCCCATCCACCTCGAAATTGAACCTTCGTGACCAACTATTCGCACAAAATGTAGATTTAAATAATAATTGCACTTGTTAAATTTCCCCCAGCTGTTATGGTTATTGTTAAAGCTCAATTAAGCTTTACGTTCCTAAATTATATTGTCTTTGTATTGATTAACTACCTCATTGAGGTTGATTAAATTCAAATTCTAAACTGTGTGTCTATTAAAGGACAGTATTTTTTAAAACTCATCAATTAAGTAATAAAAAAAATTAGTCATTTTGGATTATTAAGGAAAGGTTTTTTGTAATGGTGTTATAAATATAGTATTAATACTGATTGTTGAAATGTTTATTATGATTGTTATTGTTCAAAGGAAATTGAATATTTAATGGAGTTCAAATTGTGATCAAATGGTTGAGAATTACTGGTTAGGAAGGTATAAAAAGCTCAAAATATATCTTTTAATTATGTAGTTTTATTCATTAGAACAAAAATTATATATATATGTATATACATATATGTTATAAGTATTCTTTCATAGTAGTATAAAAAAAATATCTTATCTGAAAAAAAAAATTAAAAGAGTAACATAGTTCTTGGTATTCCCAATTATACTTATATATATAAATATATTGGTATATGGTTGAAGTGACACTTTATCTGTACATAGTTTTGTTGACTCGTATGCATATACCTACATCCATTTGTGTATCAAGTATTTATATGTATAATATATATTTGATTCAACATGATATATTTTTATGGAATGTGTAATCATTGTGTTTCATTTATCTTCAGTGTACATAGTGACCTAAACGAATTTATCTTGAATGGCTGCACAATAATTAGAAGTTAAGTGGTTTGCTGTTGGCTTTCTATTTAAACATTTATACTTTAATCCCTTAGGGCCGGGTATTCGATATTTTTATATTTAAAAAGATATATATATATATATATTATGAAAAAGACATTTGCATTTAATGGAGTTAATTTAGTTTTGGAAATATTATAATATAGTAAATCGTTACAAGAAATTATTCAAGATTCTAACAGAATTTTTGTAAAAGTAGGCTAACGAATAAGTCAGATATTTATATATAAATTAAAATATTTATGAAAATTATTCTATCGTCTTTCAAAAATTATAGAAATTTCGAACGGTTTACCAAACCAAGCGTAATGTCTTTATATAACTATAAAAACAATAATGTAGTAATAAGAAAAAGAAATAGCAGAACTGATGATTCTGCTGGGAATTATAAATTAATCTTGTCAAATCAATGACAAAACAAAATCAAGAAATAATTTGTATGCTCAATGCGGTTGTAATGCATTTAAAACCTGAATGTTAATTGGACGTGATTTAACATATTAATATAATCAGCTTTCAATTTTTTATTTATTTTTTTTTTCACACTTGCCTATTCCTAATTCTTTGTCAAGAATATTCTTTAAATTCATAGTTTTCATTTTCTTCTTTAGTGTTTAATAATCATAATTTACTTGAATTTTATCAGTTTTCAAATTTATTTTAATAAACATATAATATTGCGTATAGTTCTCATACAACAAATAACGTAGATTTTCGAAGAATATATTAGAGGTTTTAGTAGGATTTTTAAATAATAGCAAAAATTTATAGAGTTAAATAAATATATTTTAATGTTTTCATTATTGAATCAATTTTATGTTTTAGCTTCCATTTAATTGAAATATAACCACTTTTTGTGTTTTATTTTTCTTTCTTTTTTTTTCTTTTGGGGAGGGGAGTATTTTGAAATTCAGCTCACTTTAATGTTCTGTCGATTCTAAAGACCATCTCTGTGGCTTAACTGATAGGATATTTTGGAGGAGAACCACTAAGATAGGAGATCTGCTTTATCAACTCAGTCGAAAAGCTGATCTTTATGGAATGATGAATGATGAATCGTAAAGGACTTTAAGTTAAGATAATTTCGTGGGCCTTGTATCTTTCGGAGATATCAATCAATTGACAATATTGAGTAGGATTGAATAATTGTTTCGTGTTAAATTTGAACAGTACAGCTTTAATCAAAACCAAATCTCGTGGTAAATTAAGTTTCAAATGCATTGAAAAAGAAATAGTTCAGATTGTTTGCGATAAACAATGCACAAGTTGATAAGCCGCAAGGATTCATTCCAATCGGAGTCACCGTGCCCTCTCATCTCAGGCCGCATTCTTTCGCAGAAGCTTCAACTTGTTAAGAACTAAATCAATCAGGATCCATTGCTCAAGACGCCTGTGCTAGCCAACTCGTTCTACCGGTTATACCTTTCAAAATTAAGAAATACTTTTTTCCATTTTCATATCAATTGCGTGGCCAACGCCGGACACATGGCTGCAAATGCTGGCAATCTTCAGATTTTCCTACGTGTGGAAGGTATTTATTCAGTTTTTTTTTCTCCATTATTGTTGTCCCATCGCTTTTGTTCCTCAAATAACGCAGCAGTTAATTTAGCTTTAATTCTGAGTGTTCGTTTCTAATTATGTGAAGTTTTTGACATGCTTTATCGTTATTAGGTAAGTTTAATGTACAAATGTTGCCAAATTTCACCGTGTTCGAGACTGCCAAACCTAATATTAGGGAAAAGTCGTCGTTTTTATATCTGGTAGGGTCGGTTTAATAAAAAGGCTGTGGAAAATCGGAACTGTAACTAACAACCTAATTTCCGGCTAGGTGATTCACCGCCGCTCTGATTTTTCCCAGAGGAAGTCCAGAAAAAAATACATCTTCCAAACCAGACCATTTTTTCGCCTGGCCTTTTGTTATCAGGTGGTTGAATTAATCCATTATTTTATTAGGCCTCTTCGCTATAGTTTTCTAGACTAATATTAATAATAAAAAAATCGTATGATTCTATCAATTTTTATTCCATCGATATTAAATGCGCATCGAATTCGATATTCAACTACGATTACGTAAATATTCGTTAGTGGTTTATTATAACAATTCTTCTTCATCAACATCCATTTACTAATACCTAGAAAATGCATTAAAATATATTTATGACATATCCGTTTCAATAATATATATATATATATGCGATAATCCTTCCATTTTTAAAATAAACGTATTTACTATAAAACTCTTTGATACTTGTATGAAATGTAGGTTTGTAGGGTATATGATATGCTTTGATATGTATTGTATTGTTTCCGAATGCTAGTTAGTAGATGTATATAATGAATCTAAATGCTATTAAAAAATTTAGTAATGATATTCTATAGGTAATTTTAGTATGGCGTCGAAAATTTGAGAAAACGTAATCAATATGATGTGACTTCAATTTGATGTTGCATTTTGTTAAACTGCTAATATCATTTTGATTCCAATTTTTTTTTTTTCCAAACTCGACCATGTTCAAGTACAAATTTCTAAAAATTGATCTCTGGCTTAATATGCTAAAGCTATTCGACTTTGAGGGGAATTCAGAAACAGTTTCGCTGTATTTTTTTCAACAAATGTTTAAATGCAAATGGTTTTAATTATAGACTAATCACAATGACAATCAAACATATCTTTTAGTAAATTGTTTAACGTTCACGAACGTTTTTATGGTAATTATAATAATTAATGCCGCAATTTATCGTAGTACCCAATTTACCTCATTGGTATGCAATTAATTAACATGGCATGTTGGATTGTTCTCAATTGGGTCGTGAGGATTTTGTAACCGCTGTTGTACCCGGCCCTATTCTATTTCCCTCACCTCACACTCAACACACTGACATCCAATGAGCTTTTTATAATTATAATGTGTGTCTTGTGAATAATTTAACATTATATTCAAGTGTTCGAATAACAATATGGATTTTTTGAACAGAAATTTGTTGAGAATAAAAAATTTCTTTCTCTGTATAGTTTTTTCATTCTTTTTTTTGTTTTTGTTTTTGTTCTCTTTCACCAAGCTGATTTCCCTTTGTTGGGAAAAGCGCATGTCTAATGTTAAAAAAAAAAGTGCATGTTTTAGGGATGCTGCTTTTGGATACTGTGGTGAGTAACTTTCAAGATTAAAGTTTATTTCAGAAATATTTTGTTTTTATTTATTTCGTTTCAGTTTAGTTTCATCCAATTTAATTTGTTTATTTATTTGTTACTTTCATTTTTGTTTTTAAACTTTTTAGATTATAATGAAAATAACGATATATGCCGTTTGTGATTGGTTTTATGGCAACATTGGCATGCATGCTTCTTAGATATGTAGCTTTTTTGCACATTCCTCGTTCAACATGTCTCCGTTGTTTCTGACGTTTATTTTTTTTTTACTCTTGTTATTAATAAACCCCCCGCACATGTTAAAATTATTTGGAAGTTTTCAGAATAATTTGAAAAGGTAAGGTTTGGAATTCAATGCCTTCTTCAAAACGACAACGGCTTTAATATGTAGAAGAAATTTATTCATAATTATAATTATAGAAATATCTCAGTATATTTGTTTCGTAAGTAATGTATACTTTTGAAGTTGAAATTATTTAATATAAATAAACACTCCAAAACAGGTGAAGGATTAAGCAACCAAAAGGAAGAACTTCAACAGTCTTTTTTTTCCTTCAAAAATGCCAGGCTCTTGTTAAATTAATTGTCTGAAAACAAATAATCAACATCACTGCATGGTTTAATGAAATTCCATTCAAATGTTCAAATTGACAATGATTTTATATTTAAATTTGATTTTGATCCATCTTATGTTGATATATTTATACTTCAAAAGGTTATTTTATGTTTTAATTAGTTTTGGGTTTATAAATGTAGTGTGACAATATCAATAGGCAAAGTTATTAGATCAAATATTAAAATCAAATTATTTTATGTTAAACTTTAATCGGAACTATAAATACATAACTATTTTAAACTTTTCCATGATTATAATAACTATAACTATCCATTTATTTTACTATTCATTAAAATTGGATAATCAAGTTTCGGGGCTAATTTGATCAACTATTACATTGTACATTGTTTATATTTTTTAGGAGTTTTAATAGGCTTGTAATAATATATTCATACCTATTAATGATTTTAATAATTTATTTCTATTACTTTTTTATAGAAAGTAAAATTTTATTTAAAACCGAGATATTGAGCTTTTTTGGTAAATTTTGGTTTCGCGTATATTCAAAAATACAATAAAAAAGTAATTTTAAAATATTGTATATTTGTTTTAAGGATGTAGTATAAATTGCACGAAAAAAATAGTTCATAAAATTAAAAAAAAAAAAATTATTTTTTGCACTTACTAGGTTTTGAAATATGACTTGTCTGTCGATATAAAAGATGTATTAGCATATAAAAAGTTCTGAAACTAAATTATTAACATCTATAAGGTTTTATAGATGATAAAAATCAGTTTTATGCGCTAATAAACTCAGATTTTATCTTGTGAAGCAGGTCGTTTGTGTCTCGAATATTGTTTGAAATAGTTTGATGGATGGGTACAACTCGCTTACATTAAAACTTTCTTGAACTCTTCCTTTCCTAGGCACTCAATGATAATGTGAGTACTTTATGATAATGTGACGTGGATTCAGGTCTCTAGGTTAAGCCGGAGAAATCCCTGGGATTTTACATAATTAATTTTACTTTTCGTTTACAGATGTGTTTACCAAAACCGGATTTAGGGATTTATTTCAATGTCAATGATTTCAAATGTCAATCCGTCGTATGTTTTCTAATTTCTCTGATTATTGGCCTTTTTCTTTTGGTATATATATATATACTTATTACTTACCTCTAATTCAGGTCGAATACTAATACAAAATGGTAAACATATGACGTTGAATACCGTGAAGCTTTTAAGAAACTATAAGATACTCACCTTCAGAAGACCTCTATTAGTTCAGGAGTGGCACAAGGATAATTGCATATCTCTCTGGTATTCCCCATTATCTAATTCTAGGAACCATGTTTCCTCGATTTTCCTTTAGTAAAACATTGCTAAAGAAAATTCAGAGATCAATTACAGCTTTTTGTTTGAGTGTGGCAAGCTCAATATCTTGACTGTCTTGAACAAACACATCGACTGATGAATAGAATTCTTGTTTCCTTTGAGTGGCTAAGAGGACTTCATTGATGCCTTGTGTCAATCACACTGTGCCATGTCTTGTGTCAATATTTTTTGTTTTGGATCATTTAATTGATTGATTCCTCCAGTTTGCTTTGTTTTAAAATATTGTTTATTTTTCACTGTATACATAGTTTATTTTTTTTGGTGGTCATTTTTCTGTATTTAGAAAAAATAGAGAAGTTCTCAATATTAAAACTATATATTACATATTAAATCATATGTTAGCTAAAAAGAATAATATTTTATCTTCTATACGACATTTTCCAACCTCATCAAATCTATAAATAAATATAGTCTCGTCATTTCAAAATCTAATTAAAATAATTGAGTGTATACAAGTAAACAAACAAACGAAAATGATACAATTAAATAAATATACATTAAAAACTAATCATGTAAATACAATTTTCTTGTGCCTTGGCTCTGTGTAAATATTTGTTAACAAGTAATTAACTTTCAATTAATATCGTTATTATAATAAGAAAAAAATATATATTAATTAAGGCCGAAGTATTTTTGCCTCTATCAGTCGAAAATAAATTTGTTAGAATCACATTTGACAAGAAAATTAAATTTAGTCTAAATTGTCTAAAATTTGTAAATTTTATTTGAAACTCTTTGCGAATTATAAAATTAAATGCAATAATTTATAGCGTTTTTATTTTTAAAAAAGTAAAATATTTATGTTAAATATATTAAACATAGCATTCAAATATTAAACTTCAATTAAAATCGTTATCATTAAATCATCCTTTATCAAAATGTTTGAAAGATGAGTTGATTTATTTTATTTTTCTCTTATTGGCTTACTGGATCTTAAACATAAAGATTATTTTCTTGAAAAAGAAATATATTCTCTGTTTGTGACTAGAAAAAGTGGATAGGAACTTTATTAACTGTATAAAATACAAGCATTCCTGTTGAAGTATATGTGAATTATCAATTATATTAATAATAAAAGTCTAACAATTTTGATAATTTACTGTTTATATGAATATGTATTCTATTTTATTTAATGGCGGGCATGGCGTGTACAAAGGATATTTTTTATTTATTTATTTTTTTTTTTTTTATAAAAACCTTTTAGTTTTCATTAATTCAGCCATACCTCTAAAATAGCTCATTAGTATATGATGGTGTACTGACGTAGATTTCTCTTCCAAAAACAGCCACGAGATCGGTGAAAGGTCCATCTATCGCCCGTTATGCGGCTATATCCCATTCCACGAAGACCGAAGCCCATCGCCCGCGGCGGCTCCATTACACTGTGAAGAGATGAACGCTATTCCCGCCGGAACAGTTAGAACGGCGGGAACGAGGCGGAAAAATGGCGCGAAAGGTGAGCGAGCAAGGTCGGCACGAGGAGAGTTTGTTCACACCCGAGCTGTCCTGTCCCACCTATTGCGGTAGCCTCCTACACAGCCTGCGCGCAATGTTATCCTTGGCGCAATTATTGAGCAATATCCTGGCGAGTTGTCTGATCGGCCCACAGCGACTCCTTCGTGGTATGTGCATTTTAGAGGTCGGCTGTAAGTGATGCAGTCTTATTCTTTTGTCTTCCACCCTCTGACGTAAACAATAACTTAAAAAAAAATTTAACCATACGGATATGAGCTGTATTTATTTTACCAGAGTCACTTCCTTTATGTACGAACATACCCAATCGGTAGCTGGACCAGGATGTATTTATTTACTCTATAAAGTAATTACTCTAGAAGAAAAAGTAAAAAAATACCTATATGAAATGACATTTGAGTTGAAAGCTTCTCTTCCCACCTAGATCCGCCAGTGGTTTCCACCATTGCATCAAAATGGTATGAAAGTACGTAAATATTTAATGTTCGTTTGAAGGTTCCTTCTATTGCCAAGAGATTAACCGATTTAAATGTAGGCAGTTAAATAACTTTTTAAGAAATAGTTAAGTTCTCCGCAATTCCTCCATCTTACGTTTCAACCTATTCAACACCCTTAGTTCCTTTTGAATGGATAATTACATAGCCGTTAAGGATAATCCACGTACTTAAACTGATAAGGGATTGTCCAATGATTAATAAGGGCATGTTCACGGACAGTGGGGGTTCAAGGCCTGAAGGAGACAAGGGCTCATTATGAGGTGCTTCGTCCTCTTCAAGAATAGTCGTTAATTACAAAGGAACCCGCGGTCATTCTCCCCGGGTCGTCTTCGGCGAACCTCGCGTGATGTTCCTCAGGCGTCCTGTCTCCGAAGAGGATTCTGAAAGCGAATGAAAAGAGGAACAAGAAAGCTTTCGTCCGTTGGGTTTTGAGTTCACAAAGGACCTCAAGCGTTTGTGTTTCTCTCGGTTGTAGTGCCTAATCGATCGAGTGACTAGTCAAGTATACTGAGCTATTAGCTTGGTACTATTAAGCTTGGATCGTGATTGTACATAATATTAATCTTGATCTATTTTTTTTTCCTAAGCCATAGGATGCATTGTAAGGAAGTTATGAGGAGATGAAATTGGAGTATTTTAATACTCTGGATGTTTTTCACTTGATTGCGCGTACTAGTTTTCTTATTTAAGACCTATTTATCAAGTATTTTGCTGTTTACCGACCACTTACATATAAAGTCAGCACGAAGGGAATGTAAAATATTTCAAAATTATTTCCAGTTACTTGAGTAATCTTTTTCTGATAGTTATTTACCAAAAAAGCTATCAAGTTATTTGCTTAAAAGCATATAAAAACGAAGTTGTTTAATGTATATTTTCGCCTCATTTTATTACAAGAAATCCATGCTTGTACTCAAGGGTGCCCATCCCGCTCCTCCAGGATCGATGGCACATAAACTCCTTCCTCCCTCCTCTTCCTAAGATATTTTATTTTCCTTCTCTTCTTAAAAACAGTGCAAACTAAAGTAAGATTTTAAAAATCATAGGTCATATGCAATTACAGTTTCAGTGGTCTGTACTACACTTTTCTCTTGTCTCCTAATTTGAAACTTTTCAATCTGAAAATTCATAACCCCGTCAAAATGTGCCCCTCTCCAAAATTTTGATGGCGCAACTTGTGCCTTGAAACCCCATTGTGGGCACCCCTGCTTGCACTATCATTTCATTTTAAAGAATGCCATATTTTAAATTGAAAGGGAAATCTTCGGGTTTGCACATTACAATTTATCTTACGTTTTATTGAGTTCATCAAATCGATACTATTTTAAAAGAGGTATACTAGGCGGTTAATCGGTTTAAGCTAAATTATTTAATATTTTGCGTTTTGCCACGAGCTCTGTTAATGTAATTAGTATACCTATCGTTTTCTAGAAAACAAATATCAATTATATCCGATCAGTTCCAAAAAAGGAAAGAAAGTAAAATTTCAAATATCGGCTGTGGTTAAGTCGAATTAGGGAAAGTTTCGAAATTGCGTAATCATAATTTCACCGAAATGTTATACGTTAGATTGAAAGTTTCGTTAATGTATGTGTTCGTTCTTATCAATTATGGTGTCGAAAATTAAAATGAAGGTGGTTTAATCATGTGTGTTTTAAATTAGCATTTTTAACACGAATAATAACAATGGTCTTTTAAAAATATATCTGCACTAAAAATTATTTCTTGGATATTCGACTTAGTACCTTATTCTTTTATAAAATTTGTGTTTCATAGATGCATTTCAACAAGTGTTTAAAAGTAATTCAAGTTGTGTAGCTACTTAGTAAAGTAACGTTACGTTATTTTTTAAATTTAATATAATGATATGCAGGACTTTAAAAAATATAAGTTGGTATGAAGATTTGTTTTTAGTAATGTATAATATTTTTTGTATATATGTGATATTCCTTATTGATTCTTGGCCAACTTAAGTATCAAGAAGTGAACAAATTTGCACCCCGCCTTACTGTCAAGTTTTCCCCTAACCCAATGAAGGGGCAGTTCCCCACTTTTACTTCGGATAGCTTTTCCAAATACTTAATCCACCCACGGCTGATATAACAAAAATAAATTTTATTATATTTTTAATGTTTGGAATTTTAATTTTTAATACATTATCATATACTCCAAAAGTGATGTTTAAGTTATATTTTGTATAATTGATTCCTAGAAGAATTTAAGAACTGTAGTGTTGTGTAAGGAATTTAGAAAGTTCTAGAGAATTAGTTCCCTCTATCTGTTGTGAACAACCCGGAACAAAACAAAGATTTTTAGACTCATGTGGGCAGTGTTGATGTAGATGACAAGTATATGGACAAGTTCTTAAACTCAGCGGTGGACTCATCGATGGCATAGTTTTCCCCAGTTTGGACACGGATCGGATGAGCTTAAATAGTTTACCCCTATTTGTCTTTAGTGTTAATTTTTTTTTGTACCTTTTGGAGGACTTAAGTATGTATAAGTATTTTAAATAATTTTTCATTTATATTATGGGGTGATATATCATTTGTGCTAAAACTTTTCGAATACTACTCATACTTAAAATATTATTAACCTTCAAAATTATTTTAAAATACTCATTTTATTTTGTGTTTGTTTTAGTGAGTACCCAAAGTAACTACAGATAGACTAATTTAGGATATTTATACATGACATTTGATAAAGTCTTTTTCTTTTTTTTTATGTAATCATGTACTTAATTCTATGATAATTATTTCATTGAATAATGTGTGTAATGTTTCAATTTATTTGCATCCCAAATAAACTTGCAGATTTATGTTAATAAGAATGCCCGGTTGAACAGATGTTTGATCAAGTCGGGTTTAAGAAACCTCTGTGCTATGACGCAACTGACATACTGGCACACATATCGGGCAGGTTAAATTAGTGCATGCTGAATCATCAGTTTTTTTCCCCCTTTACAAATTAATAAACTAATATTAATTAATTAAAACGATAAATCTTACGGTAAATTTATTTAAATTAAATCTTAATGTTCAATACGTGTGATATTCAGGTAATTAATTCCTCAATTTACAACTGTAGATTACATTAAGAGTGAGAGTGAATTCTTTTAAATAACGAAACAGGGATGAAGGATAAAGGAGTACTACAGTCAACAAACTAATTAAACAATTTGTTTTTTAAATGGGTAGAAGAAAGGCAAAGGACATGAATTAAAGAAAGGGTTGGAAAAAGGATGAGATTATAAATTGTGCTTGAGTGCTTTTTCTTGCCGGTTTTCAAAGATAAAAAAGGAATTTAAATTTAAAGCAATTTTATTATTTAATCTCAGGTTCTGTGTCGAGTGAAACTCTAGCCTCAAGTCATGTATTTTAAAAATTTATAGACATCAAATTTCTTATTTATACGTAAGATAATGAAATACTCAATATGTAAAATGTAAAATTGTATATTTAATAAAATATAGCTAAAATATTAGTAAGCATTTATGCGATAAAAATATATATAAATATTTTTAAGTATAATATTATATGAATTATTAAAAAAAGTTATTCGTATTTTTTACATATCATGGGTGATATTCAGGACGCAGTCATTTTTTTAGATTTGTATTGCCTCAATGTCAACTTAAGGGTCATCACCAGGGCTAAAAGAAATTATATTAGAGATATAATATTACAGAACAGATAATTGCTAATGATGATAAATAGTGATCGATGGGTAATAATAACAAAATAATAAACTGATGTAAAATGATGTGAATACATGACGAGGTCGGCAAATGAAATTTGTAATAAGCTATACAAACTATAAAATAATATACATATTTAGACAATAATATAATATGAGAATATAAGAACATACAATAATATATATAATACACAATAACAGTATGTGAATTTTAACGATCAATCCAGACTAGAAATTTAAATTAGGCATTATTTTTGAAAAGAATTATTGTATTTATTAAATCCTCTGAGATCCCTTAAAATAACTCCTGCTAACTTCAGCCATCACAGGATTAAAACTTACCATTAACCCATATTTTTTATAAAATCGTTTGTGAGCTGTTACGTTAAGTTTTTTATTAAAAATTTCAACTATGAATATATTTTTTTTTTGCATTGATATCACAGTATTCAACGACATTGATCGTGGGTCTATTACTAAGAATATATGTATATGTCAAAAAAAAATTTCGAGGTTACACGCTTGAACTGGGACAGCGATATAGACCTTCAAGAAGATTCTTGAAATGAGATATCGTCTTATATCCAGAATCTTCTAAAAATTAGAAAGTGTAGAATTCTTCTGATATTTTTATCTTGAATTAAAATTATGTGTCCAAGATGACATTAGTACTTTTCTATATACATAACCCATTGGATCATTGTGGGTGTGCCTTTTTATTATTATTTTTTTTTTTTTATCTTACGACATAAACCGACCCCAAAAAAGGTTCCTAAAGTTAAGTTCCATCATTCTCGAGCTTTTTGTTTTTTTGATCCCATTATTATCCAAAAAAAATCTCATTACAATACATAAGGTATCGTAATTTTACATGACGACGTTTTATAATATAGCATTTTTTTCGAAATTATTGTATATTTTATATAAATTGTTTCATGATTGTTTAGTATACATTTAATTTTTTTTTTTTTTCACTTTAAAATATTTCAATTAAAAAAATATTTTATTATATTTAATTCAAATTACTTATCTTACTATATTATAATTTAAATGTTTATTATAAAAATGTTTTTTAAAAAATGATAAATGCTCCAGGTTTGGTCCTGACGATTTGAAAATTTGACTTATAGTTGCTATTTTTTTTTAAATATTTAAAAATATATATTGTTCACTTATATATGTTTACATATATGTTTACATATATGTTGTATATACATATGTATATAGTAGCTTTGATAACGTAGTGATATCTTCCTCTGCCCACAGCCTGTCCGGGAGCTATCGGATAAGGATGGAGAACAGGCGAGATACTCCAGCACTCCACTCCTCGATCCAGCACCTAGCGACTGGCCTACAGTTCAAGGGTGAGTTATATTATTATTACTATACATTATATAAAAAACATACAATCATTATTTAAAAATAAAAATTAAGATGATGTAAGGAGTTTTTTTTTGTTGATAAATTCTATACATCTTTTAATTTAATTAATTCGGAATTATATTCAAATAAAAATTAGAAACGTTTTTTATTCATTATTAATTATAAATATTTATAAATAGACTGGTAGTTTTTTTCATTATTTTTTTTTCCACGAGGTCACTATACCGGGATGTGAGAGTGCTGTTATCGCGTTCAATGTTTCAGCCGATAAGTTCACAATGTTCTCTTGAACTACTCGGTTAAAAAACGTTGTTGTCCTTTTAAACATGTTACACTTTTTATTATTTTTCTCACGCATTAATAATAATATTTTACTGATAGTCTTCCATTATGTTATTTTCGATGGATTGGTTGCGTATGTACCTTATGAAAATTAAGTCAGGTATTTTTGTTATATTTGACTAAACAAGTTTATAGCAATGATTTTCACTACGTCTTTATGTATGTTTTAAAAATTTATAAACTTCTTTTGCTTACACACACACACACACACACATATACGTTTACTTTTGCACTTTCAGAATCTTGCTCATATAAATGTCTTTAATTTTTATTAGTTATTTTGTAATACATTTTTTATGTGAAAAATTATTCATAGCAATATTAATTCAGTTGTTTGAATAAATTAATGAAAAATAGATAAGAATTGAACATATATGTAAAAATGCATATTTTGATTGAATATAAGGAAATAATTTGTAATTAATTGTAATAAATAATTGAAATATAATACTAGAATGAAATTGGGATTCAGATATCATTAAATGCTTTTAATGTGTAAAGAAACATTTTATTTTTGTGAAAACATTTTCTATACTAATGATATGTATACTTTTTTTTTTTAGTACCGCTGATATTATATGATTCTTTTTTTCATTTTTTTTTTTTTGAAATTGAATTTTAAAAAATAATAAACTGGTTTCTGGAACTTAAATATACTTAAAACAATTTTATTTTTGTTACATTTTTTTATTCGGCGGATGAATAAATAATTAAAATTGTTGTTTCATCAATTTCTTACCTTTGGATTTTCGTTTTTGGGACGTGAGCATTCCATTGAAAAAGTATTATCTGCTATACTGAATGTTCTTTAGTATAATTATTTCTCCAAAATAATAGTATATGTAGATATATATTAATCAACATCTTCACTTAATACCACCCATATTCAAATATAAATTTAAAAACTTTCTACATAAATGTTGACAACATAATATCCCTTTAGCTGACACCAGACAGAAATGTTGTTTCAGCTGGGACACTCGTATTATCCGACAGCTTGTCACTTCTGGTTTGTTTAGTCTGCCCCTCTTCATAATGCTAACTTATTATAAACTTAGAGTGGTGCCTAGATCAGATCTGGATATGGGACTTTTATCTAGCACACGAATGTATTATTTTAATTAATCAATTAAAATTTAACTATTTAAAACTAGATCAACTATTTTTAAAAAATATATATTATAATTATATATAAAGAAATTTTTGTTGTCTGAATTTTTATTTAAAACATGTGGCATTAAAGCAACTTATGTTGAAAATAATCGTTAAAAATAACACGATGTTTCAAATTGTTTACAGTTTACGATATCCTCTACGTAGACTTTTTTTTTTTAGAGCTCGTTTATTGAGAAATATTACAATCTGTCTCAGAAAACATTTATAATAGTGTCCAGCGATCACATTCACACTATATGTACAATAAATAAAAATAAATTGAACACTAAAATAAAATATATATAATAAATAAGAATAAAATAACTTAAAAGATAATTAAATTTAAAAAAAAAATTGTCATACCTATATAAAATACTTACAACTTGTCATGCCTAGCTTGTGGCTCCCACTATAGAGAGAAAAGCAGGACTCCAAGAGATCCCTGCGCTGCTCTCAACTGCGTCAATGCAGCTAAAGCCAATGGAGATGGAACGAGAGCGCTTTAGTATAAAGAAATTAAAAATATATATACATATATATTATCTTGTTCATATATGTTTAATGTAAGATAAATAATTGGTTTATTTTTTTTTTTATTCTGAGCCAAATTTATATTTATATTAGCGGTACAGAAAAATAAACTATTGACATTTTTATTGCTTGTTGCCATGAATAACTGTTACCACTTTAATTATGCTATTTTTTTGGTAACTGGATTACTTGTTTATTGATAAATATTGCAATCTGTCTCAATAAAGGACATTTATAATAGAGTTCAGAGAGCATATTCACACAATATTTACAAATTCAAAAAAAAAAAAATAGTAATTTCATAATAATATATAGCGAAATAAGAACAAAATAAACTTTCATAATGAAGGAAGAAAATATAAATAATTGTAATAATAAAATTAAAATAAACATCCTTGACGCAGGAATACCTATTTACAATCGGTCATGGGAACTCCGAACCAGACTTGTCCCCCCACTTGTGGAGGGAAAAGCGAGGCTTCAGGAGATCCGTTCGCTTCTCCCATAACCACTCCACTGGTATTAAAAGCCAGCTGAGGCTGAGTTAGGGCGCTAATTATGCTATTAAATTTATAAATTATTATTACGTGTATGAAGTTCTAATTGTGTTTTATTAGGCCTATTATAAAAGTAAGAATTTTATATCCCCAAGTATTGAAATAAAAAGTGTAAAACTTTTACTGTTTTCTCAAATTCACTCCAGTAAAATGCAGGCATTTATCAAAAGATTGGAATATTAATTTTTCATCTTTAATTCATGAATTTAATTTTAAATTCTTGGTTATAGTAAGTTTGATACAATGCTATATTTATAGAGATTATACTGCTACATTATTTATTAATTTGTAATCAGTATTTACCATTGCACTCCAAGTGCCAGATTTTAGTCTCAAAAGCACACTTACTCAATCGAAAGGTTTTTCTTTTAATCCTATTCACAATTAATTATCGTACATTGTATATAAGTGGTGTACATTTGACGTCATAATAGTGACTATATTAAGTTACCCCAACCCTTCTCCCCCCTCCCCTCCGGATACCCTCCATTCTTGAGTGTCTGAATTCCCTGTTGTGGAACCATTGTTCTTCGGTTCGCTGCATCCAGTAGCTCCAGAGCCGTTTTTGACGGTTACTGGAATAATACTGAAGAATGTAGATCACTGTCCCGTCTGTCAGCAAGTTTGTAACAAACGAATTTTCTGAAGAAAGATAATTTATTGAAGAATTGACGAATTCAAATATCGATACCTAAATTCATAACTTTAATAAGAATCATTGAAAAAATCGGGAGGTATAAAAAAAAACTGACGTTGATAACTCAACGGACTGAAATTTTAAAAATTTTGTTTTAAATATTTTTGACATGGGGAAAGGACTTAAATCGAATACGAGAGTTATAGCACAGGTATGCAAGTTTGATATTAAACTGACTATTATCTTACATACCCTTTTATTAAATTGATCAATTTAATATTATTTTATAAAATTAGGAGGTGTAGGACTATATTTATTTTTAGAGATATTTTCTGGAGACTTGGAGGTATTTTTCGTCAAAAATGTTTTATTCTTTTAGAATTAAATAACATTAACAATAAAATTTCATATTTTTTTCTCATAATCGTGAAAACTTATAAAATATAAATAAGGTTTCGGAGTTAGCTGATTCGATGGCCAATAACAATTATAATTTTCAAGTCTAATATTATTTATCTTCCGTGCCATATTATTATTAATTATTTAAATAGATTTTTTGCAAAAGGCCAAAGGTCGCGAACATTCCATTTATGGTTAACTGTAGACAATATGGTTGGAAAGTTGGTTATGAGTTGCATTCTGCGAAAACACAAATAAATATGTTTTTATTTTATTTTTTTTTAATTCTTTATTGAGAAATATTACAATCTGTCATGCTCGAGGACGTTAGCGTAATGATAAATTAACTCATTCACACTCTATATACAATAAATACAAAGAAACTAAACAAACCTAAAATAAATAAAAAAGAAACTAAAATAGCAACACAACAAATATAAATATTTATATACATTTTTAGACCATTCTTAATTATTTTTATTTACGTTTTATACTTTTCTCTTATTTATTTTTTCATTGATTGATTGAATTAATTGAAGTTAGAAATTAACTGATACTTTTGAATTATGACTTTATGGACTTGATGATTATTGTTTATGTATCTCTGGGGCTCCTTAGCACACATTTCTATTCTTTTGTATTATTCTAAATAATATATAAATAGAATAAATATAGTTTTATTATTAAAAAAAATACAATTATTCTTTTATACAATAACAAATAAAAATATTTTATTATATTCTTTTTTATTTAATTTCTCCTTACTATTGGCGAACTTTCGGCTCTTAGAGCCGTTTTTATGATTAAACTTTAAAATACATTTATGTCGATACAATATTAAAATACGTTAATCACAGAATTTAAATATTTTAATATTGTGCTTACATAAATTTATTTTACAGTTTGTACCTGAAAATGGTTCCAGGAGCGGAAACGTTGGCAATGATAAAATTTTGGTAATCTTTGGTCAAAAGTTTAATTATTAAATAATAATCATAATGGTTATGTAACTTTTTTTATTATCTCTGTTATAGTGTTTATTACCAGTCGACAGCGGTAATTAATTAATTACAGAAATCTTATTTATTTTAATGTTTATTATACTGATTGAAATCATATATTTTTTTAGCACATATTGGTAATAAACTCTTGTTTTCAGGAATGTGTGGTTGTTTTTTAAAATATTTTTTAAATTTTCTTTGAGGCGTTGTATATCGACATCGTACAACAATGCCTAAACGTTTTATGATTTATGCTTTAGTTACTTCCTTTTTTTTCTTCTATTGTTTCGTTTGTTCATTTTGGGCTTTTATTATTTCTTAAAAGGATTCCATCTCATCAATCTTGGGAGCAGATGGAATGGAGTTGCTACCTCTCTTAGTCGTCATTATCTCCCGAGCCTGTTCACAGCTGAACCTTGACAAATACAAAACGCTTTCGATTCATCTTCTCAAGATAAGTCAACTCTGCTTCATGCCGACAAACGATCCTATCAACTCGGCTGAGAATGAACGTAAAGCTTAATTAAGTTGCCCTCCTGATAAGCATTCAAGTCTCGAGTTGTCGTTTCGATAGTTCCGATATGTAGAATTATACAACTATAAAAAAAAAATAGATGCCACATTTGTTAAGAAAGTTGTAATCGACAAAGGATAAACTTAATGCTGATTACACAGAAAATTAATTTATTTTTAATTTTCATTTGAATAAAACCGTTAGAAAGCTTTTGATGATTTTTTCTTTAAAGAATACTTAAGAGATGAAAGCTTCATTACATCACCGAAAAAAAAAAGTCAGTTTCGGAAATGAAATTAATATTAATAATATAACACACCACTTCTTTTAATATTTATGATTCATTTAAAAAATCGGATTCATTGGGTGGTTTTAAATGGGAATAAACAACTCAATTGTATTAAAACCAATCAATCAATCATTAGCATCGCTAATCAAGGAATTGGATTTATATAAATCAAATTATAATTATAATAATTTTATATCTTTATAAATCTTATAAATAGTTTTAGATAATAGAAATAGAAATAAAAAATCATCTTTATTCTGGGACTAGGTCTCTTGAGAATAGCAATATTGTTTTAACCAATTGACAATAAATCTGGCCAGATGACCACTTATAATAAAGGGTAACTACAATCTAAGTAATAAAATGAGGATATTCATAGATTTGGAGGGTATATTAAGGAAAGCGGATGGGTACAACGGTTAAAATATTATAACATTGGTACAAAAAACAACAACATACTTATAACTAAATAAAATTGGAAAGAAATGCTAAATAAGTTTTATAGGTAACCAATTTTAGTGCTACAATACAATAAAAAATAAATAAATAAATAAAAATAAGAATAAAAGAAAATAACTAGAGTAAATAAATGATTTGACGTACGTTGTATAGATAGATAGACGTACGTATAGATACGTTGTAATAAATAAATAATTATTTTTTAAATTCTACCAGGAAAGAAAAAATAAATAAACAGTATGTGATTAAACATATGTTTAACAGAGACTGGATATGATAGGCTCATAGAAGCTTCATATATCTTCATTTTCATGTACTTAGTTTTCAAAACCCGCTCAGTTGTAGGCGCCCAGAGAGAAATTTTACCATGTGCCCCCAAGAACTCTTTTCAATTGGCCAGAATCATATATCTACATATACTGTTGTACTTCCACCAACAACCGATAAATTTTAAATTTGTCAGCTTGTAATTTTTCCAACAGCTGCTATTATAGTTATAAATATTTACTTTCATTTGACCACTTGCCTTGTTTAAAGGGCTAAACAAAGAAAATGGATTAATCAGAAAGTGGAATGACGATAGAAATATCAATGTTTTCAAGTATATTATAGTAAATATTTATACTCTTATAATAATAAATTTTAAAAAAATCAGATATGTTGCTTTTATTTCTCGGTAATTCAAGCCATAAATTATATAGACACTCCATATTTTATTACTTAATGTAAACATTCTTTAGTGTATATTACATTCAGAACGCATTCAATTTTCTATATCGCGTGGGAACTGTATTTATAATATTTAAACCATAAAATATTTGAAATTAATTTATCTATCAGCGCCTCATTTGAGTATTTATTTATTTTTTCTTTTGATTTACAGAGATTGGAGATCAGAGGAAGGGACCGGAGAAGAATTTCACGAAGAAAACGTTGACTGTTCCAATCAGATCTCAGGTAATTTATTCATTTTTGTTATTATTATTTAATTTTTTATATTATATATTTTGATTTATATTATTATTCTGATCCAAGTTTCTTCTACGTGGTAATGTTTCTTCTTTATTTATTGAAGAGTATTAAAAAATGGAAATGTTTACATTTAAAGCATAAATATTTATATATCTTCCATCAGTAATAATACTCTTGGTGTATGTTTTAATATTAAAAATATGTATATGCTGTTTCATTTCTTTGTTTATCAATTTGGTTATTTTTATCAGAAATTAGATATGATTGTGGTTATATCTAAGAAAATCTCTTTAAAATAAAGTATACGTATACTTTTTTTAATTTTTTTTAAAAAATGCATTAACTCTGAAATATTAGAATGTTATCTTCACCCGAGCAGTGTATAAAGCCATGATGTGGACGCCAGAGGGAATACGAGAATAACATGAAATAATATCTCAGGTTATGGCGAATAGCAATTTCTTCTTTCCTTTGTGACATCTGATCTCTGGAACACTTTCTTTTCCACCTTGATATGATTTGTGATAAATGTTATAAAATTTCATAACTATTCTTAAACATTCTTTTTATTTATTTTTTTTCCAAATCATCCGAGAACATAAAATGTGATTTTTTAATCCATAAAAATAAATTGCCTCTTGTTCTTTTCAGCGTTGAGATAAAAGTTATTTGAAGCCGCTTTCAATTTTATATATATTTGAATTTATTTATCGGTTCTGGGAGTCTAAATAACTTGATCTTAATATTTTTGAGTTATTTATGTATGATCTAGTGCAAGTAGGATCAAAGGGGTCCGGCAGAGAGCGTGAAAGATTCATGGCCTCAATAGTTGAAGTAGTTGAGCGATGATTCACCAGGTTACTGCCTTGAGTATTTTATTACTCAGGTAATAAACATTAAAGTCAGAATTTTATGGCCATTAGGTGCTTAATTCCCATTTATAGATGATGGTTGAATCATTCCTTGGCAAAGATTTTCAATATTATTCCTAATATTTTTTGTAATAAGGCTACGTTCTTTGAAACCAATAATAGAATATTTTAAATAGATGAAACCGTAAACTTTTGTTCCTTTCTCTTATGTTCCACTAACCTTTTTTTTCTTCTTAAATTACTACTCTCGGACCATAAACACAAGATAGTAATTTTTGCTTAAGCAAGACTCCACGACCCTGGGTGAAGAATTAGCCCTGAAGACGCTGTCGGAGTAATAGAAACTGAAGAACTACCAACTACACTGTCTATAATCCGACGAAAGTACCGGACAGCTAAACGATTTCACAGTTCTAGATGGTCTAGCTACTTTCTCAATGTTCTGAACAATCTCCTGTTTAGTTGCTAGTAAGGTACATTTATGCTACAAGATGAAACTGGTATTGTGGATATGGACATGTCTGATTATTTTTTCTTTTAGAAATTTAAAAATTTGTAACTTCCATGCATGAGTTCAGCATTTCTGCTTTCACTCTGGTTTCGCCTTTTAACTTACTTGACATCTTAAACGGTATGAATCATAAATATATTATCTCTGCCGCTCATAATTATTGGTTACGCAAGATATACCTTTGGAAATGATTCTAAGTCAACATCAATCAATCTGTGGAGCGGCGATCCTTTTAAATGTAACCGTTTTCTTGCAGATTTTTATTTTTTTCCCTACTAGTTCTCAACTCATTTCTTTCACAATACAGCCCTTGGGAAAAATATCAGGAAAAGGACCACTCAAAGTAGTTTTTCAACATACATACATCATTTTTAATCTCTAATATGTTATTTTTTAAGTGTTTCTTGAAACAACTGACTATATTTGCTTCTATTTAAAGAACAAAAATATTCCATGTTGAGAACTCATTTTTTAAACTATTGTTAACAGCTAACATTTTTTTTTTTTTTTAGCGCATTACTAAAGATAAGAAGTCCTTGGTTCTAAATACATTCTAGTATCGAAACGAGTAATATAGAAATTTTAAGTGAAGTTTTAACATTCGTTGTGATTTCTATCGCAATTTCTTTAAATTATCTTTTAATATTATCTGCTATCATCATGATCTTTTATTTGCTTGGCCTTTACTGGTTTCATTTTAAATTATATATATTTTCTTTTTATTTAAATGATGCAGTATATGTACTTGTAATTCTTTATTTATAACAAAATTTGCTCAGCGCATTAGCTAGGATTCCATGTCCAAATTATGAGTTGTTGATAACACTGGACGAGTAATAAAATTTTTACAATATATTTTTCTTGACACATGCTTAAATGTAGTAACTGAAATACATATGTTATAATTTAAAAAGAGTGTATATTTTGATTGTTTAACTATTTACTCGCGGATCCAGGATTCGGGGATATTACTCGGGGCTTCAGCCCGAAAGCTCTTTTATGAATATATAACGATAGTGATCATGAAAAAAAAAAAAAAAGATACTAACTACCTACATGAAATAGTGTTTAGGTGATTCTTGAAGTCCTATTAATTGTAATTACACGAACAATAATACTTTGAGAGATAATTCTTTTATATTTTTTACCATAAAACATGGTTACATTTTATCATTTTGGGAGGGAGACTTCAGCCCAAAAGTCCTACCTCCCCCGTAGACCCGCCTGTGCCTCAGACTACTCACGGAAACAAATTTGAACCAATGTTTTGGAAAAATAGTTTTCGATTTTGGGAGGACTTCAGCTCAAAAGCTCTTTCCACCCTATGGGTCTGCCAATGTCTGGAACAAAAGAATTATCTGCATTTTGCTTAACCTAATATGGACTTACGTAGAAGACGACATTTGTTGTTCATAAAATAATTGATATTTTTATATATAGGAATACATACATATATTTTACTTAGCAATGCTTATTCCACTTACCCCCCTCCCAAGCAGATATGCATAAACCAGGTCTTCCCAGTGGACTGGTATTCCCTCAAATCGGTGAAAGGTTCACCCACTTCTGCTGATTGGTGGACCTTTGGAATCCGCCTTCTGGGACGGTATTCCGTTCTGCAGAATTCGGTCGTACGCAACACACTCTTACTTACGGTACTAAACTACCACCATGAATAATGAGCTTGAGCCTGAAATTACTAAAACAAGTCACGGTTACAATGTTATTATAAGTGTACCCTGTTCGGTAGTCTCTCGTTAAGTCTGCCCAAAAAATGTGGATAGAACTGTTTAGTATTCTGTCCATCTTCTGTTAGACGGACCGCAGCGGTTGTGGAGGATCACTGTTCTTCGTGTTTCCTCTTGTTCTATTCAGTGTGTCCAACCTTCTTAAATAAAAAAAAAACTCAAGATTTTTAGGAGATTAAACCGCGCGCAATCTCCGAAAATTAACATGGTTATATTTTGTATTTTGTGTATCTATTGGGATATTTAAAGCAACCTTCAATTGCCATTACATATGCATTCTGATATGCAAATATATTATTTATAAATTCTACACAGATTTATCTATTATACCTACATACGGTCGGATCTCTTCTAAACACAGCCCTAACTGTACCCAAAGATACCCATCTCACAAGACCGCCATCTGTGCTGTATGCTCCCGGTATTTCGGGGTATGTTGTCGAGGTTAGATCGGGTCGCTGATAGTCCCAGGTAAAAAACAGTAGTCCCCTTCCCCCCTCCCCTTGAAAACTAAACCGCCGAAGATTGTTCGTGATATTTTTAGTATTTCTTAAATTCACCAAAAAATAATATATTTTTTAAATTTAATGAAATCACATGTCGATAAAATTAAGGTTACATCAAGTAAAACTTATAATAGTCGAATTTGCCGTATGTACTGCCTGTGAATTCAGCTGAATTGGTGAGTATTATTTAATTCGATTATTTTGAAACGCCAAGAACGCTTTAATCCATAACTCTGGTTTCATGAAGAATCAACAGCATTTTAATTATACATTATTACACAGTTAAACTGCCAAAAAACCATTACAACTTCTCTGTTTTTGGACGGTATACCGTGAGATGTAATGGTTGTAGCGCTAAGCATTTCTATTCACTTATCAACTGCTCCCTATTGTGAGAGGAATTTATTTTCTTGTAGATGTAAATTAGTTTTTCAGAACAAAACATAAAAAAAAAATCAATAGGTTCTCAGCTTTTGTTGTTTATTACCTTGGTAACTGTTCAGTATGTCTTAACTTTATGCTACGAATATCAAGTATTATTCTCTTAAAAATACAGGATAATAATAATAATTATAATTACCTAGTTTACAGGTGGTACAGTAAACAGGAGAATATTCAAAATCTCAGCCTTGTTTATTAGTGTTTTAAACATTTGGGGAAAATGATAATGTGTGTTTTAATGAGTACCAACGTTTCAACCTAAGATTATGATTTTCTTCATGGCTGTAAAAATAAATTACGAATATCCAATACTCTCTTTAAAATGTAACTGAATAAATACCGAAATTCACAAACAACCTACCCGATTTATAGATCGTACGGCATAAAGAAAAAGAATATTCCAAATTTCATTATTTTATTAATTATGTTTTAAAAATGTGTTTTAGTGAGTGCCGACGTTTCGATTTTTTTTATTTCACGAAGCTGCTCTGGAATACGAAAAAAAAAAAATATACGAGAATAATAAACCTTGTAAAAATAAAGGCTGGAGTCTATGAAAACACGTCAAAGAAATAAATTAATTAAAGACAGTAAACTAGGAAATAAGGGGAGGGGCAAAATTTATTGAAGAATTCCAATAAAAGTAAGCTTATGTCTCTCAAATGTTTGCATTATTAAACTAAACCAACTAAATAATCGACATTTTGCTAATTCAGACATCATCAAGACTAAATATAATTATTGGAATCGTTGATGAACATCGTATAACGCTGGTATTTTTAGAAGTAAACTCGAAAACTGTTTTATTTATTCATAAATAAAATAATTGTCTCCTAATTAATAAACTTATTGTTCTACGAGTCCCTGATCGTTCGGTAACTGTTTCCTAGATGTTCTCGTGTTTGCTAACTTGTTAAGTTAGCTGAGAGTAAACTTTTAACTGGTTTGCAGAGCTAACGATCCCATACAAGCTCAGACAAATCGGTTGTTGTGAAGACAATTCTTCCCAGCTCCATTGTACAACCTCTTTTGTCTGTGAGAGGGGAATCTTTCTTCGTTCAATCTACCTTCGGGGCGTTGGCCCTTACTCTTAATTGGGAATGACTGTACTCATTTATCCTTACTCTTGCTTATAAACGTTGTCAAAGTTTCAGTTTGTTTCCTTCTTTCTTCGTCTTGTGTCATTTTCAATCCACTTACACTATATATCTAAGTTTTAAAGAATATTTTGCATCTTCAATTTTAGATAAATAAATACGAGGCATCAAAAATCCTGGAAAGGAAGCCAATTGGCATAGCCAAAATCCTTAAATTGACAACAAATAATAATGATTTTACATTGTTAACGCCATTTTGTTTCGCTTGCTCGTTAATGTGGATATCGTTGTCTTCGAATATGAAAATTATTTTATGATGATAATTGTGCCATACGATAATCCTTTGCAGTTTTATTTATTCCATACCGATAGATAGGATATGTTTGTGTTTTTTATTTAATTCACTTTTGAGATATTAAACAAAAAAAAAAAAGTGTTTTATTTTTTTTTTGCTTTTATATATTTCACCTTCTTTCTCTGGAAACAATTCAAATCTTAATCAGATTAAACCTGGAAGAAAACTTGTTGAAACTCCCTCAAAATGTTATGTTTTCAACAAATTATTATGTACTTTTTATTATAATAAGTGACTAAAACAAATTGAAAAATAATATACAAAATAAGTTAATAAATACAAAATAAGTTTTTGACTATGTTTACTTCATCGTTACACACTTTGTACCTGTTATTATTATTTGTCTCTTGTTCTTACTATTGTCATTATTCTAACATTTCATTTTACTGTAATTTTTATGTTTCTCATACCTTGTTATCTGGTTCTTTTCTTAGCCCTGATAATGGCCTGAACTTCAGGTCGAAACGTCGACATATGTAAAAATAAATATTATCATTTATTTTTGCCTTCTTTTTTGACTGACCACCCCAACTATTCTTCTCTTCATTATCCACGACTGTCAACCATTTACCAATTATGATAATAGATTTAAATAATTAAAAATATTTTGATGCTATGAATTTGTTATTTAAACCATTATATTTAAATATTCTATCTTAAACAAATAATAAAAATATTTCATGGTTATATAAGATACAATAGAGTTACATCGTGGTGTATATTTTAGACTTACAGAACACAGTACTTAGCTTCAACAAACCCTCATGACATAAAATGGCTTGAGCCGGATCAGTCTTAACTTTTTTTTGTCACTCTATAGAGCATTATCGTGTTTAGTCAAGAGCTTTAATACAGTAATCTCTTTTTTTTTCTAGTCTGGGTCTTTTGTAATTATGTTTTTTTTACAGGAAAGTGTGTTGTGGTCTTTGTTACAAGTAAATTATGTATTTATTATGTGTGATGTAATAAATCAATGTCTTCCTTAGTATAGTTATATTAAATAGTATCTATTTGAATTTTCTTACATTGAAATATCAGATATTTTTCTACAAAATGAAGTTCTGTTAATTTATTTATGGTGGGGAAGGAAATGGGAAAAAGGAGTAAAATAAATCAACTTAAAATGCGTACTATTTAATCTTACCATACTTTTCAGCCCATGCATATCCCATATGCTTTCATTGGAGCTACGTCAACCTTCATTAGGCCGGATATAAACAATAAGAAAGAAATCCTTATTTTAAAAAAATAAGTAAATAAATATACAATAAACAGACCATTGAATGTAAAATCACGAGAATATAGATACGAATTGTATTAAAAGTTTGCATACATACAATTTTAGATATTTTTATTTATTTATTTCGTCATATATTTTTAAGTTCTATCAAAGGGCCATGAATGCGCTGAAACATCAGGAACGTTACTGAAATTGAAATCTACTCTGAAAAATTAATGAATTCTTTTTAACTTCTAATTCCAATTGTGAATTGTCTTAACATCTAAATTAATACTTCCATTTCACGGTTATCTTATTGTCAGTTCACAATGCTTGTATTCACTGAACATAGAAGTAAGCACAAAATGAAATTCTACTTCGTCCTCTGAAATAAATCACACTGACATCTCAAGGTAATAGAGTTGTCTAATGTGGTGAGATCACCTTTGTTTATTGTACTAGTATATCCTGTATGCTTGACTATATACTCCTCACTATGAACTAACTTAATTATTGTTTGTAAATATTTGTGAATTAAACGATTGCCCTAATTAGATTGTTATATTTTACTATTATAAACTATGGGATATTAGTACACAATCCGTCGATTTGTTTATATTGGTAGAAAAATAATTTTCGATGTTTATATGAAAGAGTAATTTTCAAAACAATCTTAACAAAGTTCTTCTAATGCTTAAACATTATTTTTAATAGATTTTTATATTGATAGTATGTGTTCTGGAGACTAATATAATTTCATGTTTGCAGAGAGCGTCCTGCAAAAATTCCGTAAGAGTTTCTCCCTGAGGCTGAACAAGAAGGATGGAGATATTTCTCCGCCAAGCACGCCTCCGAAAGAGGAACACGAGAAGTTCAGGTGATTTGAAATCTGCGTTACTCATAAATAGTTGTAAATTCTAATCCTAATTAGATAGAATATAACATATAATTATTTGCTTTAGGATCGGGCCACTAGTCTGGAGATCTAGCAAAGAGAGGAGGAAGAAGGCCGCACGGAGTACGAAATGTAATTCTGGTGACAGCGGCATTCACATCGAGATGGCTGGTAGCAGTGAATCCACAGATCAGCCCGCCGACACTGACGAAAGCCCTCCAATTGTAAGCATCTATAATTAATAATACTCTTATTATAATATCTATCTATAAACATTATAACTGGAGCGACATCTTACCTTTCAGTACCGTTTACAATAATCCATTTATACTTGTAAAGCAGATCCTCGAATGAGGACTTATCTGGACAAGTTTTCTTACATGGAATCCTCATTCAAAACAACCAGGAACTTCTCTTAGTTTCCGAATGCTTTAACATTCGAAATAAATGCTCTTAATTCCAAATTTATTTCATAAACAATCTATTCATTTCATCAACAATTCATCAGGCCTAAATCCTAAAAGAATTATCCTTATGAAAAGAAGACGATTCTGGGAGCTAATAACATTTTAAATTTGATTGATGTCTTTTAAAACACTTAGTTTATTATATTATAATTTATTTTTTAAAGATATTATTCAAGTCACAAGATTTTCATTTCGAGATATACATTATTAACATCGATGATGCCGTTTTGTTTTATGTTAACCTTTTATATTTTTTATTCCTAATATCCATAATTATACATTTTATTTAAAAATATATTTAGGTATATATGAAAAGCTAATTATTATTGCATTTAAAAATTATTTACGAAAAAACTTAATATTATGATCCAGTATCTGAATATATTATTTTCACTTGATTTCCAAAGAAGTTATTATGGAAACAGTATACTTATCGAGCATACTAAACTTGACTTGTTTATTTACTTCGGTGGTTTTTAGTCATTTTTTGCCTATTTGGCAAAATGTATTTTTGTTACAGGTTTTCAATAAATTAAAGTTTAATGAAAACTTTATTTGTGTTCAAACAAGACAGATAGAACTATTTCACTTATCTTGTTAAAGTTTAATGACAGATTAAACTATTTTGTTTTAATGGCTACTTTGTTTTTTAACTTTGTTGAATTATCTGTTTATTTAAATACTTTTACCAATGGTATGATTTGTTTTTTGTATTACAATACATGATTAAAACTCAAATACTGTCCTTTAATTTTTATTTTGGGTATTAAATCTGTAAACTTCATTTACCTGATATTTGTCATCCCCAAATTATTGTTTTCTCATTTTTAAAAAATATTAAACAGTTTTGTGTATAATTATATTAATGAGTTGTTTCTCATTGGAGTTTTACAGCGCATGATAATAATATCCAGATTTAACTTCCAATTATTTAAGTTCACTCTATCAAAAAAATCTTTGGATTATTTAATTAGTGCTATCCATAACTAAGGTGTCTAAAGTACACAAATTATTGATTTGTCTTTACATAAATGTTTAATATTCTGTAGGTTCGTAGAAGGTGTACTGGAAGCTCAACAGACAGCAGGCCTTCAAGACCAACATCTGATTTCATTAACCAGTTTTTAGTCGATAGACTCAAGGTATTATTTGCTAATTTTTTTATAATATTGAAAATATTTAAAAGAATAATTGTTTGTTTTAAATTTAAAAGTAAAACTATTTAGCTGTTACACGAGTACATGACAAAGTGGAAAAATATAAATACCATTGATGAAGTCTGTAAATATTTTTTCTGTAAATTTCTGTGGTAGCTTTTGATTATTTATTTTGAATTATAACACAGTAAGTAGCAATATGGTTTAAAGTAATGATTTATGTCTTGCTCTGTAACATTTTCTTATTTTAAATTTTTTAATGATTGTTGCTTGATTTTCTATATACCGTGTTTTTATCTCAGGCTGAATTAGTGGTAAGACGTAGTCCAGGAGTGCGTAGAACTCATTCCGATTTGGGTGGCCAAAGACTGTACCAATGGGAGGTGCGCAGAGGCTATAGAAGAATGTGTTCTCACCCCTCGCCCATTCGTTCCAGACCCAATAGGCCAGTCTTTAGAGGGTAATTATTATTTACAAATAATTTTATATCTCAATATTAATTTAATTAGTCCAAGCAATTATTAAATAAAATTTCTTTTGTTTATTTAATTATTTTAGAGCCAAAGGGCAATACGGGAAACTGAGGAGGTCTGTCAGCCAACCTCTTGGTCTCAACGAATTATCTCCAGTTCTAGTCAGAAAAGCTCAAGGTAATTATATTTTAAAAATTCTTGATTTATTTATATACTATTAAAAAATTTATTTACTTTGCATTTTATTAAAGTATCATTTTATTAATATCCGAGTTAAAATTCTAATTGATACCTTATTCAGTACAGTAATATTTAAAATAAATAATACCTATCAATACTATATATTTAATTTTTCTTTTTTATATAGGATTCCGTACTAATAGTGAAGACGAACGATGTGTAGGAACATCTGAAGATGAAGCTCTCTCCGACTCGGAGTCTTCGGTAGCATCTCTGACTGATAAGAAGAAATCTTTTGACCAGGTATAGCATTGCTCATTTTTCTCTCTTATTTGTATTTATTTTTTTGCATGAGCCCAAGTCCTCTTATCATTTTTCTAAATTATAATATTTCTTAACAGATTATCAAAAAGAGAGGGGGAGTGTTAGCAGAAGCTGTTTGGGACCACGTTGCCATGGAATCTGAAGAGCTCGGTTTCAGAGCTGGAGATGTGGTAACCGTCATCGACAACCAAGATCGGGACTGGTGGTGGGGAGAGAGTGCAGGCCGGGCTGGTTGGTTTCCTTCGCTGTTTGTTAGGGTAACCCTAGCTTCTTTTTTTTTTTTTTCTATTTTTTATTTTAATTTTTTTAAATTATTGCATATTATATGTTAATATACTGCAGTATCGCTGGTGTCTATAAAATGTGAAGTCAATTATAATATCATTATATATAAAATAATGTCAAGCTGGTTATAATTTCTTTGTTAGGCTTTAAAGATTGCTATTTTAGCATCCTTTTTCCTTTTTTTTTTTGGAAGATAATTATAAGTTATGACTATTTTTTTTTTTTAAATAAAGCTTCTATTTTATAGACACAGGCTTGTGCTTATTGAATTTCTTTTATTAAGCTGTTAATTAAGCCACTATTTATGCAAGTAGTATTAAGAAAGTATAAGCGTGCAGCTGAAAACATATTTTTAATGCCTAGCCATTCGCTTAACACAGCCTGTTTTATAACAGATTGATAACTTACCAAATTTATAAATTCTCAAAATATTAGTATCCTTCCTTTCATTTTTATTTTTAAACACTTAGATTTCTGATTGTGAAATACATGTTTTTAAATATCAACTATTAAACTCTTTCACTGCGCCCAGGTTTTTTGGAAAAATATTTTCTACAAACATACATTATTGTGGGATGATGTTACATTAATTGTCATAGACTATTATTTTATATTCTATTCATTTATAGACTTTTACTGTACATACAGTATATTCTACTTATATACAGTATATTACTGTTTATTCTATTTGATTCATCTCCAGCTTTACAGCTATCGAGTCAGGGCTTGTTTACATTGACATTCCTTCTTTCCTGTTGCATGCATATTCAGTTTAAAATAATCCATGAGAACATAAGCATGTTTTTGTGTAAATACAAAATGAACTGCTAATATGCATAAGTTCGAAATTCTGGAGATGCTCTTGCTTAGTTTTATTCATAGGAATTCTCTGTATTGCTTTTTCACTGCACTCGTAATTAAACACTCACATTTTGGATCTTAAATATAGATTTATGATGATTTTTTATTTTATGTTCTTGGAGCTAACTATTGTTTTTTCTCCAGTTGAAGGTCGGCCAGACTGTAGAAGAACAAACAGCCCTAAGCAGGAGACTCTCAGAGACGGAATTCCGGACAAGGGTTATCACCGAGTTGATAGCGACCGAACGGGATTTTGTCAGTGTGCTGACACACCTCAACGATGGTTACCTTGTAGAAGCGAGGAAAAGGCCAGATCTCCTGAACGACGAGGAGGTCACGAGTATTTTTTCTAACCTGTCTCAAATATTAGAGTTCCAGCGTTCATTCCTAGCAGACTTAGAAGCCAGTATAGATTCTATAAATACAGCACGGTCCAAAATTGCACCTGTATTCTTAAAACATGTTAGTATCATCTTGAAATAATCTATTGTTTTAATTATCAAATACGAAACTGTTGAAATGGTAATTTCTATTTTTTGTAAAAAAAAGATTTTGTATTGAATTTGTAATTTTCATTTTAGCTCCCAGGATTCCGGCTATACTCAGAGTATTGCAACTGCCATGCAGCCGCTGTTGCTACCCTTGAAGAAGTTTCCCGTCGGAATGGTGTTGCTAGGTTTTGGGAAGCTTGCAGGCTTATGCGTGGTCTCATGGAGTTACCTCTTTCTGGATACTTACTCACTCCTGTTCAAAGGATCTGCAAGTATCCACTGCAGTTGGCAGAACTTTTGAAGTACACTAAGGTACTATTTTGTAATGTTTTATAACGTAATACTTTGGAGTAAATCACTGTTTCAAGAAGAAATACATTGCTATGTATATTAGTCTTTTCTTTTTTTTTTTTTGAAATTTCAATAATTGTTTTACTATTTTGTTAGACTGACCATGAAGATTACGCTCAGCTGAAAGAAGCTGTGGAAGGCATGAAGGGAGTAGCTTTTCTTATAAATGAGAGAAAGAGGAGGATGGAAAGTCTTGAAAAAGTTGCACTCTGGCAAAGAAGAGTTGATGCTTGGGAGGTTAGTTTTAAAAAATTTAATCGTTTTTAACTTTTTTATTATGACATTTCTAATAAATCAGATTATAAAATATCTATTGAAGAACTGATATCCATTATTGCAGTCAAATCATAAAAAAAAGCATTGTTTAAAAAATTAATAAATTTATGAATTGCATTGTGGATAGAAAAAGCACCAAATTGGTCGTCAGTAGAGTTGTTGCGGTATTGGGCAAGTTCTGATACTCCTTATTGATATCACTAATATCGAATGATATCTATATCATAATGAAATTGTTGGAATACTTAAACAATATACGGTCGTTTTAATGAAAAAAGTCATTAAGTAACTTTTCATGTCCTTAAATCACTTTGAACACTGATGAATTTCCTTTGTGAAATCAGAAAATTGTGGCTTCTTGTAATTATGTTAGATATATATACATAAATTGTAAGTTTTGTGTCATTATAGTGCATTGACATTATTTTTTATCAATGAATTAGTTCAAATTCACAAAAACGATCTCAGATGTTCAGTTCCATCAAAAATGACATGAGCTGTTTTCTTTCATAGTATTATAACTCCATATTTTAATATATGGAGGTATTTAAGAGTTAGTATTTCTATGGTTTAAAAAAAAAAATGTTGGTATATGTTAATACGTTAATTTTATGTTTTTTAAATATATTGATTTAATTTTATAATATGAATGAAAAAAAAAATATCGAAATCCAATATTGGCTTTTTCTTTCAATATTACGATAATATCGAATCCTTTGTTTCAATATGATATTGGGCAATTTCGAGAGGAAAATATCCATATCGATATTATCACAACATACCTAATTCAGCAATTCCTAATTCTTCAATAATTTTTTGATATTTTATTTTACTGACATTTTTTTATTCTATTCTATTCCTATTAATTGAGAAATCTATATACCATATAATAGTAATAATTAATTAATCACTATAATAATAATTATTAATTATTTTGCTTTTAGGGTGAAGACCTGATTGAAAGGAGTTGCCAGTTACTGCACCAAGGAGAAACTGCTCAGCTAAAAGTTAGCACAATGCCTGGGAAATGGAGTCACGGTGTCAGTTTATTTTTGTTTGATGGACAGCTAATCTATTGCAAGAAGGTATTGTGTTTTTTTATTAATCTTCTAATGTTTTACTAATGCTTGAATTTTTTTATTCATTTAAAGTAACTAATAAAAGAATAAAATAAAGTGAAATTAATATGAAGAATATTGAATTTTTTTTTTTGCTTATGAATTTCAGTTTTTAAAAAACTAAAATGAAATGCTATTTTACTTAGTTTTGATCTTTCATAATTTTAATTTTCCAGGACATTCTAAAGAGGAGGACATATGTCTACAAGGGAAGGATCTCATTAGATTCCTGTGAAGTGAAGAACCTTCAAGATGGCAAGGGTAAGTTTTTATTTATGTTATTAATTATTATTAAATTATCAATTACTGGAGAGCTCATCTACTTTATTATATTAATGATATAAAAACATTAAAAATAATACCTGTTATTTTCATTTTTCCCTTTTGATAAGATAATTTTTTTTATCAACAGACTCCTCTTTGAACTGCAACATCAGGCATGGTATCAAACTCTCCACCGGAGACAAATGGTTGGTATTTACAGTTCGGTCTAGCGAAGAGAAGAATATCTGGTTGGCAGCTCTTGATAGTGAGCGCAATGCCGCTGCTCAGAATGGTGATCTTACCCTTCCAGATTCAGCTCGAGACTTAGCCAGGGCTGCTGCTCTACGCAGGCATCAGAACCACTCCGGTAAATAGAAATTTTAAACACATTTAAATAGTTATTATAATTATTACTATCATTCCTACAATTCAGTCAATAATCACTGTTAAAACCTATTAAATTTTCTTTCCCTTTCCCTGATTAAGGAAATGTGAACAAAATGCAGAAATTAAACAGCTAACAATAGAAATGAACGTTTTGTTTGGATTTAATCTCCTAATTAATTCCAACTAGGAAAGAAGATTACCAATATTGTATCTTATGGGTCAACCATAGTATAAAAGTCTTCTGTTCATTTTTCCTAATTTTGGTGTCTTGAAGTTTTTTATTTTTTACAATAAATTAGGCCAATTATCACCAACATTTTATTGATACACATTAATTTTGATGTTTCGACCATACTAAGGGTCATTTTCAAGTCTTGATGAGTCCTCCGTTATATGTTCATCATTAATGTTGTAATTAATATGTTCAGTGAACATTAATTTGTCATGTTATATAGGGGTTTCGCCTTCGTCATAAAAGACAACTCTTCTTGCTCAGATTCTTTTATTAATGAGCATACATCATAACTTTTAGTGTCTTCAGCTGAAGCCATTACATGTGTTTTAGTCAGCCTTGTTGAATTACTTTAAAATAAGTAAGGATCCGTCATCTCATTAAAAGGGAAAAAGTTCCAGATTTCTTAAATCTGAATCATTCTTACACATTTCTTTCATGGAAAATGTGTGAAACGAGATAGCAGACACTATCAGTTAATATAAAATAATTATGTATCAATATACATAAGTGACATATGACATATGCATATTAAAATATTCATAATCATTTACACAATATTCAATAATTTTGCCAAATAGTTACTTTTCACTCAATAATATTTCAATACTTTTCTACAGGTGGAGGAAAACAGAGATCGAAGAAAAGAGGCAAGCAGCGTGAGGTCGGGCGATGGTTCAGACTAGGTGGGAGGAAACATGTTTTCCCCTCATGAGGCAAACTCCAGGTGACGGTCCAGGCATGGGTCTGAAGTTCCGTCACTGCACCCATCACTGCGTGCAATGCTGCGTGTCTTTCTGCAACGGTCGTCAGGGTATGACCCAGATCGTTCATTAGATGTAGGCCCGTCCTACGGGAACTGATTCCAGTATTAAATCTCATATAAGATTTAATAATTGTGAAATCTGTATGATTGGTGTTCATCAGATGGAAAAGGAGATGGCGGTTCTTTTATTGTACCAAGTCATTACTGATAACTGATCTATTTATTTGTACTTTTCAGTATTTGACGATTCAGAATTCTGTGGAATTTAACTATCCTGTGAAGTTATGTATATTTTTTTATTGAGCAAACTGTCAGACTAGTATTTTATGCTTTTATTATATCAGTAATGACTAGTTTAACACCACAGTGGTCACTACAAATATTGATTATTTGAAGTAGAAACCAAGATTGGTGGGTTAAAATGGTGTGACTGGAAGTCTGGGAACATGTGAAAAAATAATACTTGAAGTGTAAAAAAGATTGTTTTTTATAAAATGTAAAAAAAAAAAAAAAATATTTTAAAAGAGAAATCGGTATTGATATGTTATTCAAAAAGAGGATATATATCAAATACAAAATGTTTTAAAAGATGCAATAAAGAAATACTATAAAAAATCATGCTGCCATTTTAATAGTATAAACCATTTTCCTATTTAAATGTTAGATGTTCTCTTCTATTGTCCATGTCCTATAGTAACGTTGTTAGAAAAACCATTTAAATACATTTATAGTTAAAAATAGTAATTGTGCTGTGGCATTGTAGAGTTAAATTCTTCTGATCTGTATTATGGGTATTAATGTCATGAAATTAAGATTTTTTTAAAACTGAATTACTATATAATCTTGCAATGACATGTTAAAATATATTCTCATTATTAAAAAAAAAAACTGTTTAATTTACTTACTGATTCAGTTCTAACAAAATAACAAGGCCTATTGTAGAAGATACATATCAAATTGAAAGGAAAAAAACTTATGGACTTATAATGTATTTTAAAATATTAATATGTATTTGTATTATCTTAAACCCGATGATTGTGTAGTTAATTGAAAATGGGTGTTTAAATTAGATGAGTCTTTTACTATTGCTATTTATTCTGCCACACAATGTCAAGGTTTAGGTTTTGGTGTGTTCTGTGGATCACTTTGGAGAATTTCTACAGCTCCTCCACAAGAATATGGCAGCGGAAAAATGAGAACAGCCTGTGAGAGAAGAGGGGCGAACACTTTCCCCACCTCACATTCAAACAAACCATAAATAACATATTACATTCTGTTTTGCAGTAAATCTGAAAATTAATTTGAATGAAAACAAGAAATAACAAATAAATAGCAATTCACACATTTATTTAGATAAATTTGAAATGTATAGTCTAGGAGGTGTCATTAGTTTCAACTTTGTACCATGGGAGTTCTCTCTTAGTCTGCCATATTCTTGTGGACGAGGTATAAAATCTTTGCTATTATTTATTTTGTACAAGTGGTAAAAGTCCTGTAGCTACAAATCACTAGCATCAACAGCTTTAATTGTTAATTTTTGTAGCACTCTTATTAATTATTTATTTTAAAAAATAACTTAAAATATGAATAATGATTAAGAAGCCTGTATGTTGTGTTTGTTTATTTAAAAGTTCTAATTGGTCATTTTCCATTTTAATTTATGGAATACATCATATATTTTTTATTAAATTACTATCACTTACTATTTGGATGAGCTTTTGTTTGTTTACAATTCAAACTAAATACACTGTGAAAATAAAGCACACTTTATTTTAAAATATTTTTTTCTTTGACATGTGGTTTTAATACTAAGAAGTTTTTGATTTGAGATTCTTCCATTGCTGAAAAGTATGAAAAAATTGATAAAATATTAACATTCACTTACATATATCCTTTGGTTGGAAAATAAATTCATTAAATATTTTTTCTCACAACCAAAGTAGTATGAAGTATAATGATATCGATTTTCTCCTTTGTCTGAAATCGGAACACATAATCATCTCAAATCTTCAAACTGGACTTATGCCACTTTTAAAATGACTTCTGTAATGTGATGTAAGGGCATAATAAATTAATATTTTGCTTTGCTAGAGTCACAAGTAAAAAAAAAAAAAAATGTGCTTTCTAAGATCTCCAAATTTATCTGTATAACCAAAAGCCACAAAATCTAAACCGATACCTAGTTAAATATTAGGCAGATAAATCTTAGATGTCTTTGATGTTATCCATTTAGTATTTACTATGACCTAATATCTTAGTCTGTTGTAGTTTTATGTTCTATGAGATGGCAGAAGTTTTCTCCTCAGTAGTTTGTTTAAACAAGAGTTGGTGTAGTAATAGGTACCGGAATTCCCTTCTGAGTACAAGACTGAATCAGGGCTTTATTATTGTTTAAGAAAGCTAGTTTTGGTTAGAGCTATCACGAGATTTTTTGTGATGTTATAAACTCCTTTCAATGTTTTTATTTTTTAAGTTCTATATTGTTTTTAGTATATATACATATATTTAAAAAATATGTTGATATTTTTCGATGTATTATATGTTATCTAATGAATAATATTAATTGTTAAGTTTTTTTTTTTTAGATATATGAACTGATTGCACAGTTAACTACCATTGTTAATATGTTTTTATTAATTTATATTGAATTTTAACAAGGTGTTGATAATTACTAAATCATTGTAGAATTTGTATAAATATTAAATGTTATTAAAGTAATATAGTTGCTGATTTTATTTAGTATTTGAAATGATTTTACCTTTACCTATGACTGTGATTTTATTATGAAACAAAAAAAAAAAATAAAGTGTAGAGAGCCTTCATATCTCATGAAGAAATAAAGGCTATTAAAATTAAATGTTTTGACAAACGTCATTTAATTGCCCTTTCAAATCGCTGTTCTGAAGCTCCTATTTCTAGATAGCCAAAATTTAAATTAACAGAACACTAATTTTTTTTTTCTCTTTTCTGTATGTTACAATATTTTAATCTAAAAAATTTTAAGGGTGCTACTTAAACAAGACATAAGGATGCATTATTAAAAAATGCCAGATTACTTCTGAAAAAGTCCAACCAAGTACTTACTCCATAATACCTGGCACCCTATACTTTTTTGTCCAAATTTTGAAATATTGTTTTCAAAGGCTAATTAAAGAAAGAAAGAACGGTAAAAAAGAACGACTGCTTTATTTGATATCTCTGATTCATATCAGTCAGGAAAGAAGCAAAAGTCTTACCTCAAACACAATCTTCAATTAGACCACGAGTGCCCAACCCAAGATATCCATGCCACAACATGAAACTTAACTAACTAATAAACTTTTAATTTTTTATTATAAATTTTGTCATTGATAAAAAAATATCTCTTTCTGAAAGGGTATTTTCATATGATGGTAACAACAAAAAAGTGTTTTTGTTATGTAGTTTTACAAAAAGAGACTTTTTTTTAAAATAAACACTTATGTTATAAAGAAATATTATTGTGAAGATGACAGGTTACAGAGAAGAATGGTGGTTATGTAAGACTTGTTTATAACTATACTATAAGACTGAAAAACTTCAGAAATAAAGGTTTTAGCTATTATCATGCAGAATGGAGAATCATAATCTCATGCTTTTAGAATTAAAAGAATTAGGGTAAAATTTGGAGGTGTCAATCAAGAAATACAAAATTCTTATTTTCAGAAATAAATTAAAATCTTAAAAAGAAATAAGAGCCTAAGCTTAAAAAAATCAAGTTGACATAACTGGTTAATTTTCTATTAAAAATTGATCCTAATAATTAAAAAAACTGATTAGTTTTATTAGATATATCAGTTATTGTGTTCCTGAATTGGTCATTAAATAAAAACATCTGATTATTATTTTGTATGAATATGTTAATGTATGGTAAATGTTCGAGGGGTAGGTCAAAGCTAGGTGGGAAAATTGTGTTAATGCTGATCTCATGGAGTTGGTTACGGATGGTGGATGAAATTTTGACAGCAATTGATGGTATCAGTATCAAAACTTTGTGCTCACTAGACTGGTTTTTACTTTCCTATCTATATTGGGTAAGGAAAGTATTACAATCGAGTCAAATTTCCGATATGCGATTTTCGAAGGATCCAACGTTTCAGAGCCCCCCTGAGTCCGAAAACACCGTTTAGCCTGTGTTTTTTTTTAAAGGTAGTGAAATTCCCTACAAAACTATATAAAAATCTTTCATTTCAGACAACTATTAAATTTCCAATGTAAGGATTAAGGGTACATATCCTGGTGTCAGAAAGGGATGATTGAGAGAAAAAGTATAACTTAGTGAAAGTAAGAAAATCTGTTGCCTGAATCACACAAGCTTCACTATTTCCTCTCCTTTTGACAGAAATTACTGTTTGACAAAATTAGGCTATGGCAAAAAGATTTTGATCAGTAATATTAGAGGGTATTAAAATTTTTACACTGATCTACCTTAAGACAGTTTACATTGCTTTAGTTTATCAAATAAATCGTACTCAAATCTTTTCTTTAATCAATTTTCAGGAAGATAAATCTAATTCAATTTTTTTTGTTTCTTGATGGGCCTATGTAAAGATATAAAACCTTTTCTGAAATAGGTAGGAAAGTCGTGCGAGTGGACACACCAGATTTTTTTATATGCTATAAGTTTTGCAATGTTGTCAAAATAACTAGTTTGCTGGATTGAGGATTTATGCAGGCACTAGTTTGGAAACAATGCTTTAGACCATGAACGCCCACAATTTTTTGTTTCCAATAATGGTGAGAATTTTCTGGACAATGCTAATCATAAGAAGATAAGGTGTGGTGAAGAACAAAGGAAAATCGAAATAGTACAGATACATTTTTAATCCAAGATTAATTAATTATCTTAAGTTCACCTTATGTCTCACATCAGAAAATTATTAGACACATGAAATCTTATCTCCATAGGATTCTTTTTAAAGCTATTTACTTGAAGAATTTGTCACATTAGTCTTACTTGCATTATTGAATTCCTGGTCTCTGTATCCCTTTATCTTATAGATCCTATGGATGAATTTGAGGATTTAATTTTATATATAATTATTTCCTTATTAGTAACTAAAGGATTCAATGACCAACTTGTTGGCAGAAAGCAGTTTTAGCTGAAATGGTAAAGACTAGTTTTTTCTGTCAAGTTAATGAATGATGGTTCTATCGTACTGACTGCAATTTTACCCTTTTCCCTCTGGCACAATGATGGATGGCAACTAATTTGATCCATGCAGTCCCTAGTTTTGAAAAAATGTTGAAAACCATGAACAATTTTTTTGCTTCTGATAATAGTGAGAAATTCCTGGACGATGAACTACTCATATGAAGATGAGATATGGGGAAGAAAAAAAAAATCTATCTAGTGATCACTAACATGCTATTTGGTATCAAAAGAAGCCAGTTTAGCACTTGATAACATTGGCAATTAAGGTGTGACCATTTCTTGGAAATGTCACAGTACCCCGCAACATTAAAGAACTAAGTTGAGGACCCCACTTTTCCAAGCATTACAAGTCTTTTCTACATTGTTCATTACTAATAGATATAACATTCATAGTATTTTAAACAGAGACATCTTGATTTCAAGAGTTAAGATCTTAAAATGGACTGGATTAGGTTAAGTGATCACTCTCTCTCTCTGAAGTTTCACAATTCAATAAATAGGATATTCTTACTAAGCTAAGAAATAAAAAGTTTAAGCTAAGAATTAACTAAACTGAATCTCTGAAATTATCAGGCAGCGTTTTCACTAACTGCTCGGATATCTTGTGGAAGAGATCCCAGGAAAGTGGAAGGAGTCAGTTGTGAATCCAGCCTGCAATAGGAAAGTTGACTCAAAAGAATGTAAGAATAAAAAGAAATAAGCCTTCTGAATACTGCCTGTAAAATATTTTCAGTTATTCTTTACCATCATTTAGAGCCCTAAATTAAGAGGAATATAGCAGACCACCAAGAGAAATACAGACCAAATTTAAGATGAAAAAATTTAATAATAACCGGTGGATGTTGTTTCTAGTCTTCAAGATGACTTCAGACAAAATATCTCAATGCAAGCTCCACCAAGATATAAAGAAATGAACATCCCGGGCTAGCTAGTGAGACTAACTAAACACACAATGAAGAATTCTGTAGTAAAAAGAACAACCAATGAACCTTCTTTGATGATTTTAATAGAAGCAAAGCAAATCAGCCAAGTGAATTAAGGTAAAACAAAATATATGATAGCCGAAAAATCTATTCTAACAGGATCTGGATGGATGCTAAGTCATTCCAAGAAAGAAGGTAGATTCAAATACCTCAGCCCCACAATAACCTCAATCAATAAATGACCAACTAGCAGAAATTGACCTGAACATAAAAAAAGCAAGAAGGTTCCTCCTCTTTCAAAGCTATTAGAATCTCAAAAAAAAATCTCTTAAAACATCAAAGTATCAGGTTTAAAGTCTGATATAGTTCCAGCACTTCTGGACTTTAACCAGCATCCTAGAAAGAAGAATTGGAAGATTTCATAGGAAAGTCCTGCACATGACAATTGGAGAAATATGGAATCAGAATACAAACACATGGAGGAGATAGACCAATAAAGAACTGCTTGGAGAAACTGGTTAGTCTATATCTCATATGAAATCAAGGCAGTTAAAATGGGCAGGACATGCAGTTCAATGCAATCTACAAGGAAGCCACTACAACAATGAATACCATAATCACTGACTAGAGACCACATGGGAGGGCAACTCAAAACCATCTGGACAGAATGAGTAAAAAAAATACGGCACAGGGCTACATGGAGCTAATTGGAAAATGGTATCCCAAGGTGGATAGAGATGGAGAAGACTGGTTTCAGGTGGCCGCTTAACATCTACAAGATTTGTTTGTAAAGCCAACAAAAGTTAACGATAATTATATAAGTGTTCATATTTTATATAAATCTACAATTTCATCTCAACCTTGATGAAACTACACAAATGAATATCCAAATAAGGAGCAATAAAGGATTAATAAAATTTCCCACTATGTTAAAACTGAAGGTGTAACAACCCTTATAGAAAAAAATAAATAAATCTAGCCTCTTAAAAGCAATCGAGTGAGGAAATTTTTAGTAAAAACTTCATTGACCTAATGTTCAGAACAAGATGAAAAATATTATCTCCATATGTAAATATTATCTCTGAAAAAATAAGTAATATAGGATAACACTGGATACTTACGGAATATTTGTCATATCAAAAATTGATAAAAATTAAATATGAAGGATAAATCACAGAAGTAACCAAGAAATTTAGAAAAACCTCTTTTTTTAAAAAACAAACTCTTTACTCATATTTATTTATATAATTTCATGCCATCAATTTATATATGTTTTTTTTTTTTACAAGCGGGAAATTACACCAAGCAGAAAAGATTTCAATAGTCATAACACTTCACGGATTTGTTATTTACAATAATAATATTAACCAATTATCTTGTTCCAATGATTATACCAATTGGTAGACTTATTTTACAAATTATCTGAAAATGTTGGTTAGAAAAAAAAAAAAAAAAAAAGTAATGATAAAATATACTAAATGAAATACAATTATTTTTTTTCATTTTTCTTGTTTTGTTGTGTTTTTGGTTTTGGCAGTGAATAGCATTAAGACATAATTGATGTTTAGGCATACATACATAATTGTTTTTATAACTGATACCCTGAAATAACATCCCTATTTGGCATTTAATTTTTTCACATGGACGCTAGGTTCGGGTATCCGAACTTCAACTATTCACGCCTTATAAAATCCATTATTTCTATGCCTTAGTATAATATATACATAAACAATAATAATAAATTATTTATTAATTTGCATTCTAGTACAAAACTATTTCACATGCACATTGAGTCATGTTTCCTTCTTTTTTTTATTTTTTTTTCTTCCATATATCCTCATTACATATAAAGGCAATTTTTTAAATTTTATTTTTTAATTATTTTTAGGAAACAATTTATCTGTATCAATCTAGTTTTAAAAAGAGTAGCCTAAAGTAGAAACATCCAATTCTCCTAAACATATAATTGTCTATTATACTTCAATTTACTTTCTTATTTAATTTTTTCTTTTCAATTAAGGAAGTATAATAAACAAAGTGGGCTGATACAAAAAAATTGTATATTATTATGATTATGTGTAATAATTAATGACAAATTAATTTAAACAAAATGGAAGCATATGCACTGCTAGTACTAAATAATAAAATTTATTCAACCATTATTTGAGAATACCAGCCCGGAACAAGATAAATTAAGAGTTCAACAAAATTAAAAGAAACAATAAACCTGCTCCATATAACAGATATTATTTGAAACATTAAAATATATATAATAAATTTTGATTTCAATAAGTCAAACAATATTATATGAATAACTTCTTCTTATAATGAAAGAAAATAATTCCTTTATAATTTTATCTATAACCAAAATAATTCATTTAAAATAAATAAGCAACTGTCTATATCATTTCAGACAGAGCAAGACAATTCTATGGTGCAGGTTAACAAATTTGTATAAAACTAATCAATAATACAGCCACTTGCCAAATTTAAACAATATTAAACACAATCAATATCAGTAAAAAAAGAGTTCTTGAGTCAATACACACAATCCAACTAACTCTGTGGTCATTTAACAAACATAAAATGAAACAATTTATAATGCCGAGGAAAAAAAATTCTTTTATCACAGCACTAATCATAAAATGTTTATTACGACCATATTTATGACTAGTTATAAAGAGCTAAAATCACAGACCACATTTTTAAATTGATATCTGTTTGGCGAAAAGTGTATCTATTTACATATGCGCTTACAAGTATACGCATTATAAGAGGATGGAAATGGATTTTGATGAGGATATACATCTTTTTATTATACCTAATAAATAGTTGTAAAATTTACTTAATCTAACAAACAATGAGATATTCAAACTAGACATATAAAACTAAAAAAAAAATTGATTATTTGCGTACCTTTAGAGATCCTCACAAAATTGAGGACCACAATGTGAATGCTTCAGGCTACAAGGTACATACATCAATTAATTAGCAATCAAATAACCGATTATTCACAATATATGAAATTCAAAAATTTTTAATAGGAATAATTATTACACAAATTCCTAGAGTTTTAACAGAAAAGGAAAAAACAAAAAAAAAAATTAGGCTTGACAAATAAACACAATTTGTTTAAGTGAAACCGGTGATAAAAGATACATTTGCATTCATTATTTTCATCATTTGAGCTATATTTTATACAAACAATTAGATAACAATATTTATTTTTCAATGTGAAAAGTGTCTGGATGTGAGTGAACACATTACGATGAAAAATAGGAAAAAATTTGATTTTAATCATCAAATTCTTTTATCACACATACGCTTAATAGCATATACAAATGCTTAATTAATGCTGCTTCAGTAATCATACTACTTATGTCACAGCATTAACGTTTTGGGAAACCGTCTGAAGTGGCTTTCTACGATTATTAGATTAAAACAAATTATTGACATTCTAAAAGGGAACTACCTTAAGCAAAATTAAAAACATTTTAGGCCTTCAATAGTAACAAATAGAAATAAGCCAACATCAGATTTTCTTTTAACAGGAACGTTGGTCTTGATAAAAGAAGAACTTAGAGAAATATCGCAAACATTTAAGATTGAACTTTTTATATACATTCAATACTCTATCATTATTAGAAAATTGAAAAAGAAGATTATAAGCCACTTCAGTAACCCAATACTTTTACTTAAACCTACATTATTTGCTAGACAAATATCTGATTATTAAATGACTGTCTAGTCTTTGAGGTATTTATAACTGGATTGAGCTCAGACTTTTTTGAGGATTAGCGATCCTCTGACCATTTGTGGATCATTTTAAAATTAATATTATTTATTTAATTTTTTGTCTTTCTACCAATTTCGATGTTTTACACTAAGTGCTATTGTGGAACAGAACAGAGCAGAGGACAAGATTAAATTTTTAACCAGTTATAATAATATATACTCGATTTTATCTTTAAAATACATTAGAGAAAATGATGAAAAACCTACATTCGAAAATGTCGACAATGACATTTATATATTATAATACAGATGTAATATACGTACATAATGAACTTTCTAAAAACAGAAAGCTAGCTCTTATTTATTTGTACATGTTTTTAAAATGTTATAGGAGAGGGGATTTCTTAGCCCACATAATTTCATTCAACTGTAATTAGACGAATCTTAAATATACATTAACCTTTTAGAAAAACCAACTGACATTACCAAACCAAGTCTTTAATCTCTAAGAGCAAGTTATCGAAGGAATGTTTGATTAATTAATGGAAAACTGACTTATTTTTAGTAACGACTGATTATTTTTAGATGATTAATGATTAGGGGCAATATCATAATCATTGGTGTTATTAAACGGGTGTTATTATACTATCAATGATATAAAAAATAAAAGATAAAAAGAAACAACCTAACTTCATTAAGTTTGTCTATATAACTATGTTCAATTTAACATAAATTATAACAAAGTAGAACTAACAAAAATAAAATAATAAAATTTAAATATAGTGTAGTAAAAGATATAAATCTAACTAAAGTCTATTTTAAAAATAGCCGATATCAGAATACAGTTCAAATTATTAGAAAATATCAATACTAACTTAATCTAAGTGATTTCTTTTATTTTTTTAACTAAACAAAAAAATTTTGTTAAAAACTAGTAGAAAAAGTAAAATATTTAATCTAATAAACAAAAACAAACTGTAACCAGAAAAAAAAGTTAGATATATCTTAATAAAAATTAAATTAAATTTTAAAACTAAAAATTAAGTAAAATACCATTTGCAGTAAGTACGATTACTATGTTTAAAACAGTGAATTAAAGGTCTTAAAACCATATTGAATGTATTAAAAATGTCAAATGAAATCAATTTACCTCTTCCATTAAAGTAATAATCATGTGATTGTACTTTACAAAGTTAGGTTTCTCATATACAAGAGCTGATAAAATAAGAAACTGATTTCTTCGAATACTATAAATGCCAAGTTGCTGGAAAATTTATACTTTTATATAAAATTTTATCTTGGAAAAGATAAATAATTAGAAATCAATACATTAAAAAGTATAAGAATAAAACCAGCACCTATTAGAACAGTTCTTGCATATATCAACAATCTTCAGCCCTTAATGGAACACATCATGATGTGGTGGGGATAGGGACAAAGCTATCAGTTATCTGCTTTGCCTACAAACTTCTTGAGAGTGGATATGACTGATGATAACAGCGAAAGTTTAAATGTTGAAACAATGTAGGCGGCAATTTGGTGGAGGCCGCAACTGAGACAGTTCAAAACAACATTATGAAGGTTGGCCAGTACCCCATGGGCGGGCCCCCCCGGACCTCCGACGCTAGGATCCCCGCCTCCAGGCGGTGGCATACTCTGCGTAGCCAGCAGTCACCTTCTCTGAAGTGTAACGGGTTAACTTGATCCCACGTCGAATGTCAGGTGTCACCACCCCACGGAATCCCCCCTTCCTTAAAAGAGAATCGATAGTCTGTATCTGGTCCCAACCTGAAACAATAATAAAACCAAACATTATAAAATTTTTACGTGTGATCACATAAATTATCCAAACTCAGTAATTTTAAAGAATACATCGACAGCTATGCTAAAAAAATCTGTAGTACAATTTTTGTAGTATGGTTTGGAGTTTTTCTAGTAAATTGTGGCATTGCGCATATTCAGAAATAAAAGCCAATAGGATTATTTAAAACACCACATCTTTGAGTCAAGTATGAAATAGAAATTGAATGCTAAATCTAGATCATGAACTAAAAAACGAACGATTTATTTTGTCTGATGTATACTTATAGTTTTCACACTCACAGGGTTTTGCAGTGTTTGTCAATAAACTCAGGTGCAAATGATGTAAGTTAGGTAAAACCATTTAAATCAAATTTTGCAACTGACATTTTATTTCAAGAAAAATATTCAACATAATTTTCTTTTTCAAAAACCTTCAGGCTATCTTATTTTAATTCAAGTATCTATGTTTCACTTCTGTAAACAAAAGTATGAATGTAACAATTTTTTAATTCGAATGTGCAGAACGTTTTGGGTAATAAGTGCACTGAGTAACTTAGCAACAGATCAATAAGTTTCCAGTCTTCAACTTTACTTTGATAATTATTATTTCATTCCATTTCATTTAGATATCATAAAACTCAGATCAGATTCTTAAACTGGATATTTCACAAACATTTTTACATTTTCATTAAGATACCCAAAATCTTGAGAGTCCATCATTATTTTTGCCAACTGTGTATAACTGTGCATTCTGTTAAATTTATACTATATTTAATTTAATAGTTTCAACATTTTCACCCAATAGGGTCAAACTGGCCAAGAATGGGTTCAACTCTTGCTCTGAAATAATACCTTTCTTTAGGAATTATCTTTTATATCTTCTAATATAGGAAAGATATATTATAGAGCTTAATTAGAACAAAAAAAATGTAGTTGATATAGGAACAAGATAGATCATTTAGTCCCTTTTAGGGTATGGTTTCCTATTGTGACACGGTCACCTATTCCAATCGGCTTTCTTGATAAATATGATTTTCTTTACACTCATACATACTTTTATAATAGATGTAAAGATAGAGGACTATACCATGCACTGCAACTTTTTCTTTACTTGCCAGACAGATAACGATTGCTCAATAGTTATTCAATTCCGCCTGAATCTAAAATGATAGTTTTTCAATAATTTCTTTTCCATAACCTATGACGCCTATTAAGAATAAGTACACTTTATAAAGTCATGGAAGGAGTGAGAATCCCTGATAGTTATTATAAAGTATGTATTTCCCTTCAGTTAAGAAACTCTTCCCAGGGTATTGAATCTCTTGTACAACCATATCTCAGTTGTATTAGTAAACAACATTTGCCACCCATTTGAACCCATCTACAATAATATTTCTGATATGTTTTGTTCCTATAATTAAATAAAACTATCAACTTGTGCCAGGAATCCTCTCAAGCAGACCTAAACCGTGGGCTAATAATGGGAGTATTATTTAAGGATGTTCTTTATATTTATCAGTATAAATAGGAGGAAGACAAGTGATTACCTTGCTCAGTAGCAACTTCAGGCAAATATGTAGCAGTCCGTTTATTTCCTTTTTCATTGTGAAATTCGATGCGAATACCGTGTACACCAACTTCCCAGTCAGTGTAGTCAGCACCATCCTCGAAATGGCGAAGTATAGAAACTGAGACATGAAGCTTCGTCAATTCCTCTCGGGATATTGGAGAGAAGCGGGAATCCTTCACAGCACTAAACAGAGTGATAGATCACATCATTATTATCAGAAGGTAACAGTATAAAATTTGCAATCCCTATTTAAATAAATATTTACCAGCAAATAAACCATAGAAGATACATTGATACTAAATTAAACCTGTAACTATGGAATAAGTACAAAATTATCATGATATCAAAAATATTATATTGAAAGTCACAGAATGCATTGAGGGCCAAATTTATTAATCATATCATAGCTTAAACAAATAAAAATAAGTTATCAGTCAGACCATTACAAATCAGCAATGTTATCAGAATATTAAAGAATTACTCATAACAACAGAAGTTTTAAACTCTGAGTGGGCAACATATTGTATTGTTAAATATATATATATATATATATATAAAGAAATATAATTAAGAAGAAAATACTGAATATTTACATCAATCAGAGTCTATATATAGAGAATGTGATTTCCGCAGCTTCCATATTCCTATCAGTACCATATCTTTCTGTACAACCAATCAAATATAAATATGAGTTAGTCTTCCTCCATTTATTTTTTTTCCTAAGAAATTCTTTTAAACTCGCGATATTGAAGAATTGGCATATGACCAACCAATTAAGTAATTCTATTCCTGGTCGTTTCTTATCTGATGAAATGAGGACGTGATGCCAGATGATAACATTGAGACTAGGATCCAAGCGTAGCTGGTTCTGAATGTTGTGGGATCGATTGTCACTTGGGTCGCTTAATATTAATTTCTCAGTGACCTTTGGAAATGAATCTTGATACACTCTGGTTAGCAAGCAGCGGGAACCTTTACTCACCCAAGTTTTAGTAACATAAGCATAAATAAAGAGTGCTGTCACAGAATAACAAAGGAATTGAAATCCATAATATCCATTTTTAATATTTTTTATTTTCTTTCTTTGGTTGTTTTTAGGTCGTAGAGTATCACTAAAATATTCTGTATTTGTGAACAAGAAAATGAATTTTCGAGAGAAACGTTCTTAGCCCCAAATAATACAGGAAAATATCCATTAATTATTATTCAAAATAAAATAATAAAAATATTTTTAAACAATAGATTAATTAAGTGAATTTGTGCAAGAGCATGTGGTATGGTCAAACGGGTATTAAAATATTTCAAAATGAAGAAACTAGTAGAGGACTTGCCTAACATCAGTGTTAGGAGCACTAAGAGAAGGCTGAACACCATTTTATTTTTAATACTGCAGAACCTAAATCAGCCTATACTTAAAACTTAAGACATTACTGGTGAGTAGGGGTCATTTTAATGATAGTTCGATAGTCGTGATGTTTTGGTTGATTTTTAATTATTATTTCAGCACAGACCAACGAAAGAAGTCAAACTAATGTACACTTCCCAACACGTGTATTCTTTCCCTAGCCTTTTAAAACATTCAGTCTGGTTCAAGACATAAATTAGAAATGAATTAGTTGTATTTAACTTTCAAAATGAATTGTCTCTATGGAACACAAATTCAATGGGAGGAATCATATTTTCAAAACCACGAGCAAAACTTTCATCAAATGAAACAACACAAACCAACCATATCAGCTAAAGAGAGTACAACTATTGAGATATTATATAATCCAACATGAGCAATGTCTTAAACAAAATTATTTTCAGCTAGCACAATTAAGAAATATGAGGTCAAATTCACATTGAAAATAGACAACAGGAAATTATTAAAAATAGAAAGATAATTATAATTTATTTGAAAACAATTAACTCACATCTTCCAGCCAGTAAAAACAAGGTTGAGGAAGTGAAGTTGGAATCACAGACCTTCATTGTTCTAAAATTCCTTGAGGTTTCCCTCTGGCAAGTTCCCTTTCAAGCATCGCATAAACATTCTAGCAAAAATTAAAAATAGTAAGAAAACAGCTAAACCCAAAATATTATAAGGAGTAGTGTGTATAGCCAGCCCTACTTTCAAATCTAGACCGTTTTAACATTAACCCTGAAATTACGGATAATAGCAAAAAAACTATAATTGGCATTAGTGCTTTGTTGGAATACTAAAATGAGGAATATTTACAAACATCTTGATCAACTGAACACCTTATAGGAGATCACTTAATTATTTATCTTAATCAGGTGACAGTCATTTTTACTTTCACTTACCTATATATGAAATATATAGTAAGGGACAGTATTGCGATCGTGAAAATTTTCGAATCTGAGTTTTTAACGAAAATACATTTTTTGAGGTCGCCTGAGTCCAAATAAACAAGTCCCACAAAATGTCTGCATGTATGTGACGAGTCTAGCTCAAAAACTAAAAGTCGTATGAAAGTGAAATTGCACAATTGAGATTTGTATATACCTCAGATGGTACAGTAACGTTTTTGTCAAAATCGGCTAAACGGAAGTGGCACTTTACATCAACGGTTATACATACACATTTTTACAATTTTCTCAAAAACGGCTCCAACGATTTTGATTAAACTCGGTGTATCATGGTATAATTAAGTGGTCTTTAATATCATTGAGGTCTTATCTCCATTTATGGGTACTTGACAGGGCTTAAATGTTCAACATCCCTTCCTCTAAACTATGTTTAATTTGGTTTATTTTAAATAATTAACCATCTCTCATTATTAAGAGTTACGAAAAAACGTTACATATAACTTTTGAAAGAATTTGATGATTAGAAAATGGAGAAAAAAAGGGAAAATGTTGATTTAGGTCGAAAATGAATTTCCGAAAATACTAGTCAGAAGGTATATGTAGAATATATTGTTGGAAAGTGGAGAATTTTAGAAAACACAATACCTAATATAGAAAGTAATGGGGAGTGACGAAAAATTACAAATAATAATTTGTCAAAACTAATATTATTTATCACATGAATGAAGGAAATCACATGTTTTCAAGGAAATTAAATTAAATTTACGAACTAAATGCAAACTTTTTTAAGTTTGAAAAAGCATTTAAAATCCATCTAATCGAGGCAATGGCATTATTTAAAAAACTATTTCATAGTACTTATGTGAAAGAAGAAGTGAAATATAAAAATATTTCATGGATGTATTATAAAGCATATGTTTATAACCTTAAATACATTTACTGTAGTTTAATAACTCTTGATCTGATATTTTATTTAAATAATTGGATATCAATGTCCGTTTATTCCAAAAAATCCTCATGTAACCTTTTAAAAAATTTAATTAGTGAATAATTTGATGAATTTTCCCTTTGTGAAATCCAAACATTATCTGATTAAAATTAGTGTAAAAACTTTCGACCTGTCTAAGGCAGGCAATGAAAATCCCGCAATTTCTTTGCAGTAAATTTTACAATGGAAAATAACAGTTTAATAACTAATAGGCTTATAATCTATAATCATTTATAGGTTGAATATAAGAGATATACATTCAAATCTCTCTAGGCATATATATATATTGCTCAGAGAGGAGTTATGAGGTTTACAACAGGTGGAGTACCGAGGTTTTTATTGTCTACCATTGATATAATTAGAAGGATTTTGTTATTTTAATGGTGTTAATCATTTGTTAGCTGTAAATTTTAAGCTATAGCTTCGTTAAAGTGCACTTCAAAAATTTTATAATTACTCAACATTGCCAGAAAATAATTTCTATTCAAAGTGAAAGTTGTGTATTGTGCTCACCAGATTTTACTTATTGGTGTAATAGAGGTGCATTGATTTTGATCATATTAAATGTATTCGCCATATAAAGGTTCTGGCCATTTCTGAATTACGTTTTATGATGCAATTTTTTTCTAATGGAATATAGTACTGTAGTCTCAGAGGTCATCAAGATATTTTCACAACTTCTTGAACATTAGTTGTGCAAAATAGAGTAGGGATTATTTATTTTGAAGTACTTTTCTTTAGAATCTAGAAATATGTTTGAATGTTGTTAAAGAAGTCATTTGATATAAGTATAGCATCTCAACCCTTGATAGTCAATTCGATGGAAAGCCTGTCTCATTACCTAGAAAATAGCTGGATATTTCTTTTCTTCTTTTAAGTTGATGGATAAATTAGTGCAGTTGATTCATTGTAGAACATTTCCATTCAATTTCAGAATGAAGATACTTCCAGAGAAGCGCTAGATCTTTAAGGTCTATTATTATTAGCCAATGGAGTCAGGGTAATTAACATACATATTAACTAATAGATTTGATCAAGTTTTTAGACCAGAATAAATTTATACTTAAAACTGATATGAAGGAGAAAAGTTTATCCTAAAAAATTATTAGCACATCAATCCACACTTTAATTTCAATCACCTGATTAAATTTTGAGGCAGAGCCTTTTATTAATTTGAGAATTATTTTTGCTTTTTAAACGAAGAAAATCAAGTATACCAGATTTTTTGTTAGTAACTAGGTTCAATTTGGTTTACAAGAAGTTTGATTGAATATATACAGAAAAAGAAAATATTTAGAAAGAACAGAAAATGCAAGATAATTACAAACATCAATAAAATATAGGAAGGAGATGGTCCGGGGTTGCGGTCATAAAAAGGCTAAATAGTGGTAAAACTATTTAGCCTTAGGCCTTCAATAAAATAGTTTTACCACTATTTAGCCTTTTTATGACCGCAACCCCGGACCATCTCCTTCCTTTATAATGCAACAGTCAACTATTAAATATTCAATCAATAAAATATATATCAAAGTAAACTAAAACAATAAAGAAATGAAATAATAGATAGCTATAAGCAGACATGAAGAAAGATTTGAACTAACAAGCATAAGTGAATAATCGTATTATATTGAATATACAAAGCCCTTAAATTGAATAGTTTTTTCATTTGATGTAGTAGGGAATTTAATGAATGACATATTCAAAACTGAGAATTTCCTTTAAACATTTAAGGCATTAAAAAATAACAAATAAATGAGATCTCAAACAATAAATTGACCTTGCATTATTTTAAAAAGCTTTATAATACTTCTAATTTTAAAAATCCAATTTTTATGAAAAAAAAAGTCTATTTATATTTTAGAATTCATTATAAAAATATATATAAAAAATAGTATTTATACTATATATTTGTAATTCAATGTAATACAACCATTGCTGTAAGATTTAAATAGAATTAATTGTTCCTATAACTGTGTAAATTGGAACAGTAGATTACCAGTGTTTGATTTGTCAAATCTATATATCTATTGAGATACAGATTCACCATATCACGATTGAACTACAGGTAAAGGAGCAACAACGTATATAAGATAAGATTGAATTTGTGTGAGATTTAATGGATGAGACTTAAAAGTTGTAAAATCAGACGTTAGTCTCATGTTCAAGTATTTCCTACTTTCATGAAAGTATTAAACTTAACTGTAACATCTCTCAAAAGGATTTCAATAACGATTGTGTAAGAAGTACCTATTGACAAAACCATGGTATGACAGGACGATGTTATTTAAAGAGAGAGTACAAAATGACTGTCCGAAGTAACAGGTTGTTGAGAGAATTGATAAAAGCATATGGTTACATTAATTTCAAGATTTTTATAATTTGTCCTTTTAGATTGCTTTCAAAATCTTTATACTTTATTTTATTGCTCATCTTTCAATCCTCATATTTTATTTAGCACTTAGCTGGAGTCAATTTCTCTCCTGCTAATTTGAATTAACATTCGCAATAGTTATCTAAGATAGAATATAATACAAACTTAATATTACCTACTATTTTATATTTCATTAATATTACCTTCTATACAAAAATAAAAATAAAATAAATGCATCAGGTGATGGTTAGTGATGTTTTCATATTTTAAATAACATTGTCTGTAAGCCATGGTAGATCTGACTACTTTCCAACAATATTTTAGATCTCATAAAAGAAAGATGGTACAAGCCTCCCCTGTTACATGAAAGATATTTTATCTCTTTCATCAAGCTCGTTATGCTTTAAGATAGATGTGTACCCAGATCAAGAAGAGCACTTACAGAAAATGGTTTGTGCAACATGGATTTCTGATTATCAAGAAAATAATAATGGAAAACTCAAGTAATAGCAGAAAAAAATGACAACTAGGATTCTGTTTTATATTAAGCAACAGCAATATTTTAATTTTTAATCGAGAAGATTGATTTCATTTACATCAAATGATTCTGGTTGCACTGTTAACCAATTTTTTACCTGGACCTTATACTTAATATGAATAAAACGATTTTCTTTTCTCGCAGGAATACAAATTTACAGCTAAATATACTGTAATAACAATAACTACAACCTCAAAAAATTGATTATAGGTTTATATAAATAAATTACTTTAAAACATAAGATGTTCAACAAAATTGAAGAAACAAAAATACTAAAATATAACACGGGGTATTTTACTGCAGTCCAATCATAAGGAATAAATGATGAACTAATTAACTAACATTTCACCTATTTCACAAAAAGTGTAGTTACGTTACCAGAACATTACATTGGATTTTAACCTTGATTTGTAAATACCAACATTCTTCAGTATATGGCACCATAAAAACCAATAATTCTTCAAAACCTTTCATTTAGCCAGTCTTCCAGGAAACTACATAATCCACACTTTTATTATCAAGTTAATGTAGTCAGAGGCTAATGGAGTTTTCTCAAAACATTATATTCTTCAGCAACATTAGAGCTTGGCATCGAATGCAATTGGGATTTCAAGTAATGGTAAAGTCATTTACCAAACACAGGTGCTAGGATTTCATTTCCCAATATATTTATAGCTCATCAACAAATAAGCTTAATTAATGAAAATGTGTGGCTGATAATGTAATCGAAAAACAAACTTGATTGTATAAAAGAAAGATTTAAATTTACCTGAAATTTTAACTTCAAGAAAGGTTAAATGTACTTAAATGAAAAAAATTTTTGGTTCTTATATCTGACTCCATTGGCAATGAGAGTGCCTACATAGCCAACAATATCCTGTCTTAATAACTCATATGACGTACATGTAATGACTAAATGGCAATGAAGAATGAAATGAATAAGGGAGTCGATGGGTGAGTGTGTGAAAACAACTAATTAGATTGATATTGGGAGAATTTCAGTACCATTCTTTTACCAAATGGATTATAATTAAAAAATCTTATAAAATATTTTAATAACTATACCATGTTTTTAGTTCAATCACGCCAGGACTATATATTAAAACTGAGACTTGATATACACACTTAAAATATTAAAATAATAGTGAATAGAATCATTAGAACAAGCTTGTATAATACTTGCTTATCCTACACTATATAAGAAAAAGCGTAAATACAATAAATCTATTGTTTTTAAATTTAGCTTTCTGTTTTCAGTAAACATTGTGGCAAATAATATTCATTGTGTCGTCTGATAAACAAATAAAACATAAATCAAGAATTAATTATCTCATATTAGAAGACCAAATAATTAAACAAACCATAAGATATAATACAAAAAAAGTAATTGTATTTGCAAAAAAAGTTGTTTTTGTAAATTTCATAACCTATTATTAGAAAAGGTCATATTGTCAAGCTGACCAGTTTAGCAAATCATCATTGAAATATATATCTCATTGAATATTGATTTATAAATATTACTCGGTCTTCTAACATTATAAAATTGTCCTGGTTCACTGAAATAAGATAAATGAATTATTAGTTATTTCATGATTACTTTCAAAGTTCTTTCTATATTTTTGGAATAAATGACAGCATAAACAAATATTTTTAATCCAAATAGACAATTCAGAATGTTTTACCACCCCACAATTAAATTTTTCAATAATATGATGACAAATTTAATCATAAAAATTTCAGAAATAAATAAATGTTATAGAAAAATGCTTACTCACGCACCTATCTCGAATTTAATCCAAACTAATTAAATTGTGAATTACATAATGTAAGAGAGTTTAAATTACAAAGCAGTAATTATTAAGAACAATTTTAAATATTGGACTAAAAAAAATTATAAATGCATGAAATATCACAAGTAATACAGACTGAAAATTTTCAATTACATCTTTAATAAGAGAATAATCAATGAAAGTTCATATTGTCCTGTGATATGCATTCTATAACAAGACAAAAAGAAAGGAAAAACCGACTAAACACCAATAACATGTAAGTACATAGTCAAATTTTAAAGAAAAACAAAAAAGCATTAGAATAATTCGTCCATAATTTTCAAAATTATACAAACAAAAATACTACATAACATTCAATTTATGTCAAGTTTTATAAATTATTCCACAATGATTGACTTGAAATACAACTTACTAAATCCATAATCCATACACTTTAGGGCATAAATAGAATCTGTCTATATACTTCAAATTAGGAATGTATGATATTACTAACAAAACAAATAAGAAGACAATTTAAATGGAGCTCTAAGACAATCTGTACAATACTAAGGAGTCCGAGAAAAGTTTTAAATATTAGAAGTACCTACACGATGACTAATACAAACTAATGGTTATAATATAACTTATGAAAAATAATCCACATTACCTGGTAACAGCATACTCTCGAATTCCGCTGTGAAGATTGATCGCATTAAATGTTCCAATGCAGCCCCTTAGCCTTCGATCCCTACCTATTTCCCAAGTTACAAATAATGGGCTGCAAAATATTATAAGAATGTTTAGATTGAGTTAACAAAGAGAGAGAAAGGTTTACTTAAATATTAAACTACACTATTTTAGAATTCCAAAAATTAGCTTATGATATAAATAATTAACACAGAAACCAGATGAAATAAGCTTAACTTACTATGGATCATTGCAAAAATCGGGAGATTTCGGTGGTTCCAAACTGTGTAGATGACAATACAAAACGTCGAAACAATAAAAACACATATCTGGATGAGCTACCATTCCATTGTTCCTTATCCCATTAGGAATAACCGCTGTCCCATTGCATGGTACACTAGAATTATTGTTTAGTTTTTGTTTTTTCGTACCACAGCACCCAGAAGCCATATTTTCATTACTATCCTGGAACTAAAGCAAACTTCAGACATTCATCAGCAGTCAGCTGTTTCCCACACAACAGCAAAGTAACCCACTGAAAAGTAGTCCTTAAATAAGATATAACTTTCACCTATCAAGTGATCAGTTTTTTCAATAAAATGGAATTTTTAGCAAAATATACGTTTGAATAACAGTAAGATTTTCGTAAAAATAGCTTACACTAAAAATAAAATTACTAGAACTTAAATACATGTAGGGATACAAAAGATTAATATCAACAACCACCGAAAGGGAGCAGCACTCACTCGCGCCAGTTTTGATTTCGTCGTTCAGCCTTTATTATTGTTTCTTTTGTCCTAGCTGAATTGGTCACAAGCCAGATTATTTAACTTTTTCTGTCTTATCTGAGATAGCTAGGCAAATAACTTTGTCATCACAGAGTTGACCATCTTTGAAAAAAATTCTTTTTTTTTTTTTAATTAAAATTTAAATATATTTATGCTCTGTTTTCCTATATGCCGATAAAAATTTTCAGATATTATACATATCTTTTATGTTTTACCCTTCTCCAGATATACTTTTAACTCGTTATAATTACATTATATCGCAGATAAATGAGTACAATAATTGTGTTTTCAACAAAAACATCTAATTCTCGTCTCGAGCTGTTTTTGAACCTCTTACTTGCTCTTTTAAGATTAATACCTACAATAGTTGTATTGCCCTTAAAAGTGCCCATAAGGGGATTTCATGGCACAAGTCTTTATAATAAATAATTGTTTTTTCTCACTCGGTAATCAATAATAATAAATAAACATAAAAATCCTCGATGAAAAAATAAACTACATTAAAGTATTCTCAGGTTTCACACCCGCAGATTCATTTTTAGCTAACATCCTTTCCGTAAAAATTACAGTACTCTTAATCATGGTCCCATGGATCTCCTAGCCTTTTTCAAACCCTCCAAAGTATTAAAAAAAGAAAAATGGAAATTTTGTGTTTTTAGCTTTGTGGCTGTCTTTAAAACAAGGCTAATTAATATCGTCTAGTAAACATCAGCACACTCAGATTTACGAGTGAGAAGGAAGGAAGAGGGGATTTCTGGCTATAAAATAAAAATAAATATTACTTATTTACTAAACTGTGACTAATGATTTACTAAACTATTGTTGTGGCTAATGATTGACTAAAAGAGGATGAAGGTAGTTTGCCAGAATTTCCACTAAACTTAGTATTTTTTTCTATTACATGGATAATACCGTGTCTCCCCAGGAATATATTTTTCTAATAAATGAATATTTGATATACTAGAGATAATAGTTTTGTGTCGAATGAATTCTGCTTAGTGCTAATTACAAGTGAAAGAAAGCGAAAATGTAAACGTTGGTGGATGGACAGAAGGATCTAGTTTCGATAATGCACGATTAATTAAATTAGGATTGGGAGACGTCACGCTAATCTTCAATTAGTTTTAAAACTTTCTCGTTAGACCACAAATTTACAAAAGAACTATAAAACTTTGGAAAGTTTTTAAATGCTTTTTAAGTGTAAACAGCCAAAGCAACCCCACTCGTTAGCTGGTAAAGACTGGGAAGTGTCTCGTCTCTGGACGCTGAGTGACGATCACACATTCAAAATGCTGTGCTATTCATGTTAAACATTGCATAACGTTTCCTATTCTGTTCGGGAGACTTTCGACATGCGATTTTCGGTCTCGCAACAGGCCTATAGACATGTCGACGTAGACAAACTGAGACATGTTTCAGAGACTAAATTCGCACAACATGTCTACTAGTGTGGACTAGGCTTTATATTTCTGCTTGTAAATCCCAACAAAACTCTGGAAAGGTAATAAATTGAGAGAACCTTCTAAATACAAACATGTATATAAATTCTTAATTTAATGGAACAAATGACATTGTGTATTATAATTATGTTTGTATTACAAATCCATTGGGTGTTAATTTACGTAATTATTGAATAAAATTAGGTAATTAATTTAATTAGATATTAATCCAAATTTTATTTAGGTTAAATGAACTTACCCTTCGTTTCATGGTGGAGTATGCAAACTTCTTCAGAAATTAAAACTTATAAACTCAGATGCTCTTGGAATTTCATTTGCAAATTATTTCATTAACAGCGGTTATGTCTAAAGTAAATACTTAGGAATTGATTTATGATATTTTATGATTACATCAGACTTCCGACTTTTGTATCAGTAGGATTTCAGTTTTTAAAACTCGAAGAAAGATACACATATAATGGTCCAAATTCATTTGATAGTATATGTTTTCGATAGTTCTTTACGACCTGGAATGGTAGGAGCAAGATAAAATACAATCTCTTGGAATTCTAAGTTTTGACTTGTACAATGTTTGCGTAGGTTTTTATAAGCTTTTAGAAGTAAAATGACACAACTAATGAACTAACTTAAAATTGACATTATGAAGATGAAGAAGCCTCGGCAACAATAGAAACGTTTTTATCAGCATTAAATTAACAAAATTAGTATTGTGAAGATGCCATGGCAACATTACAAAATTTATGAAAAATATGATATAATAGATAAATTATAAAAATTAACATTACCTAATCTCACAAATGAATAAAATTACATCAAAGGCTAGAGCTAATTTAGCAAATAGAGAATCGCTTAGAAAGAGGCTTAAATAAATTCCGTAATTAAAAAAAAAAAAAGAAAACTGATGCAATATCCAAACTGATATGGAATAAATCCGAATTCTTGTAGTCAAAGGGTCTCACAGTTGAAAGATACAGAGAGGTATTAGAGATAGGGCTAAAAGAAACAGCAGAAGTAACAGGCATTTATCATAACAGAAACGAAAAATCCAAAAAGTGATTTACAGCATCATGCAAAAAGGCAGTGAAGAAATGAAGAAGAATGACAGACCTCAGCATTAATAAACCTGTTCAAGCTACAATTGGCAAACACACACTTGCTAAGAACAAGACAAACAAAATTAGAGGGGCATAAAGACAATTTCTCAAAGAAAGTCTGCAAAAATTTAAGACTGGCAGGCTGAAAATATATACGAATTGTACAAAGAAATCAAGAAAGAAAATATAGGATTTAAAGCACGTACCAGGCCAGTGCGTGATAAATTCGACAAACTAGCTACATCAAAAGAAAGGATATTAAGCATTTAGAAAAAACATCTCCAACAACTTCTCAATCACGGGTACTCACGAACTAAGAAAACCGAAAACCAAGGAAACACGATCAGGATCTAAACCTATAGCAACCAGATATGTTGGACAACCTGAACTGTTTAAAAAAGGAGAAACAATCTAAGAGCCAAACTATTACATCTAATCCAGAAAATATGGAAGAGACAAGAACACCAATGACTTAAAACACGGGTCTAATCTATCCTACCTTTAAAAAGGGATTCATGAGTGAGGTAGTTACAAAAAATTAGTGTTCCTTGATCAATATCTTGGTAAACTGGATAAATCCGCAAACTGAAAATATATAAATTATCAAACTGGATTCAGAAGAGGAAGATTCAGGCTAAACCGGATCTTCAACCTAAAACTGGTGATCAAAAACGAGGAAAAGTAGTTCAGGACGTGCACATCTAATGTGTAAATTTCTTATGTTTAAATTTAACCTATGATTGCATGAAAGGAAACTGAATTGGAAAAATTATAACTAGCTACAAGTTTCGGGAAGTTGGTGAGATTATGACGAATACTTGTACAAATGATCCTAAGTACTGAATTCTGATACAAAGCGAAGTATCTGAAGCTTTCAAAGTTCGAACAGATTCGAAGTTTTCAAACACTCACCGATACTTTTAATTTCACCCTAGAAAAGATGATAAAAACATCGAGGGATGCACGTCGCAATGAATTAGACCAAAAAAGAAAAAAAAATTGCTGTAACTTTAAGAAAATCAGAACAGATCGGCCTACATGCCAATGATGATGAAACGTGGGCGGGGATACCGAAAGGGCTAACGCGTTGTGCACAGTACCACCGTTGCCCGGCAACCTGATATATGACAATTGTGTTATAAAAATAGTCAAGAGTTCGCGTCCCGGTGCCAAGGCGTCTTTTACATCCCCGCCCACACCCCCTTCCCCGGGAAAACTCCGTATAGCCTTAACGGCGAGGAAGGACACACACACACACACACAAAAAAAAATGATGATGAAACAATGTATATGTTTCACTGTTGTTCACAAACTGTCCTCGTTAATTAATACTTAATGTATTACATGTATTTTGTCATTATTCATTGTAATAAGTCTTTTGACCAGATTTGTAGTTAATATATATGTACAATACTGTTATTCTAAAGGGACCTAGTCCCAGAATAAAGATGATTTTTCTATTTCTATTTCTATTTCTATATGATAGTAAGATCATCCTAAGTGCACTTGCGTTTTTCCTAATCCAAGATTACAAACCATTCCCAACAGACGACAGATTCAAATACTTTACTCCAGAATCACCTTAATAAATGATCAACCATCCGAAACAGATCACTGTATGTTAAGTACAAAAAGATATTTCTTCTAAGTTTAAAGACTACTTAAATCATTAAGGGTTTACTGTAGAGCTGCAAGAAGCAAAGTGGACAAGCTGTGTCTCAAGATTGACTATTTGTGAGGCTAGTTCAGACTGTCAAAGATATATTTCAGGTTTGTAAAAGCAACAGTAAAATCAAATAAAAAAATTACATGTCTCGTACTCCCCTCCTCCCCTAATTTGTGAAAAGCACATTCTCCATGTATAATCTCTGTTGTTTAATAAATAAAGTATATGTGTATCATAAAGGATATTTTATATCTTAAGATTGTTACCTCTTCAACAAGAGGCTCAGATTTAGAATGTTGTTTAATTAGTTTCAGAATTGGTGACTTTAATGCTGCTGGTTTACAATCTGGTGAAAGCTATTCAATGATTGATACGGGTGGAATGTTTATACAGCAAGACCACATACTGTGAGTGTTACTTGGGATGCACCAAAGGAAAGATTCATAATCCCGTGCTGCTCTACTATATCATGACTTCTACTATATCTACTTTATCCTGAGATCTCCATATGTCAGGAAGGATAGGTAGTCAAACATCTAATAGTGGCTCAACATATTAGTGTGAACAAATTACTGGCTTCAAGTACAAGAACAACGACTTAGTCTTTTATTTTCGTATATAACAAAAAAACGCAGAAGATGATTTCAATTTGATTTTTAAGTGACAGAAAATGATCCATCAATTATATTCAACAAAACTCCGGAGATTAAATGTATTATTAAGGTAATTATTTTCAAAATAGTTACAAGTTTTTAATAAGTAATTTGCTCCATCCTCTATCTCTCCCCCTCTCCCCCACGCGCCTCACACTTAAATTTGAAACACAATTTTATGTAATTTTCATGTTTATGTTAATTTTTCAATTTATTTTTTGTAATAAAAAAACTTCATAAAATATAATTTTGAGAGCAGAAAATTGATATGTAGTGAATGTTGTGATGAATATCACCGTGAATTATTTGGCACTGGAGTCGGCCATATTGAATTAACCTCTAGTACTCGTGTGTCCGTGCCTATATTGTACACCATGGCTGAAGTAAGTAAAATCTTTATTTATCTTTTACATCATTATTTTGTTTGTTATAATATGCTGAATTATCTACTTCTTATTAATTTTTTGTATGGTTTTAATGTTAATAGCTGGTTTAATTTTGTAAATTATCAGTTTAAGGGATTGTGTCTGTCGTAATTTGTTGTTGCTTATTGTTTGTCTTTTAAGAATTAGTATCTTGTATTGAATTGAATTAGTATATATACCTAGTAATGCATCATATTCATAAATAATTTTGAATATAAATTTTTACTATTACTATAGTCTCTAATGCTTTATTATTTTTAATGCAACGTGAATATTCAAATACTTTGTTTAATTGTTAAATTTGTCCAAATTTCTAGCAAGAAGAAGTTCAGAAGAAGAAGAGGGCGTTTAGGAAGTTTACTTTCAGAGGTGTTGATTTGGATCAACTTCTCGACATGCCTATGTAAGTTAATATTTAATTAAAAGTTTAGTTATTGACTCTTTTGGTAAATTTAGAGCAATAATATGAAGCACCTTCCATATTTCCCTTTCAACTTCTATGTTGATAGCTGTGTTGTCCTTGGAAATGTTAAATTTACATGAATCTTTATTAATCTTGTAGAAATTTTGGTCATTTATGTTTGATATAGTTTAGAGTTTACTTGTTACATTAATAAGAAGAGTGCTTTTTACTTGAATTTATAGACAATGGAGATTTAAGGTGTAATTAAAGTGGTGAATGTTGTTCTGCAATGCTAAAAATGTATTATCCCTGGAGCCAGGGCCCAAAAATGGACCTGATCGCAGGCGAAGGTTTGATTGTAAATTACGAAAGTGTATGTTATTCTGAGTAAAAAAAATCTTGTCTGCCGTTCCAGAGCCGCTGCTTTCAAAAATGGCGGCTGATTTAAAGAATATTAGGCCAGTGATTTGAGGATCGAAACGGGAAATCCATTGCGAAAAATGTGAGAAAAGTTTTTATTTTTTAACTTGCATATATGGGTTTAGACATGTAAAAAACAAAATTGCTAACGCGGGCCACCAAGGGAAAACTTTTTACAGCCAAAAAAGTCAGATTTTTTCGATATTTTTGGGGTTTTTGACCTATAACTCCTAAACAATGCATCAAAGCGGAAAATGTATTCTTTAATAAATTAAAGAACGTTAAATTTTGCGTCGAACGAGTACATAAACTTTAAAATTTGGTTACGCGGTAAGGTATAAAACCACGGTCAACCAACGCTGAACTTTACCAAATTTGACAAAAACTGAGACAAATTACTATAAATGGCCCTGTAACTGGAAATGAGTTTCCTAAGAGGAAAAACCCATAGAATCAAAGTTGTAGAGCATCAAATTTTGCGTTCAGTGAGTGCTGACATTTTTATTGTAGGCCAATTATATATCTCGAATCGGGATTCGTTAGTCCTCTATAAAATTCGGTATATTTCGGCACATCGTTTACCAAAACCTTTGCTACTGAGAGGTGGAAAAGAGCTTATACTGCATGTAACAGACTTCTAAACAAAAATAACTCAGTAGAAAAGACACCTATACTGTTGAAATATTGAAAATCACGTTTATCTTCATTACCAATTTCCAATCATCGAAAGATTACCGATTTTTTTCGCAGCCAGTGACCTACATTAAATTAGTTGGTACTCAGTATATAAATTTGATGCTCTACAACTTTGATTCTATGGGGTTTTCCTCTTATGGAACTCATTTCCAAGTTACAGGTCCATTTATAGTAATTTGTCTCCGTTTTTGACAAATTTGGTAAAGTTCAGCGTTGGTTGACTGTGGTTTTATACCTTACCTCATAACCAAATTTTAAAGTTTATGTACTCGTTTGACACAAAATTTAACGTTCTTTATTAAAGAATACATTTTTCACTTTGATGCATTGTTTAGAAGTTATAGGTGAAAAACCCAAAAAATATTGAAAAAATCTGACTTTTTTGGCTGTAAAAAGTTTTCCTTTAGTAGCCCGCGTTAGCAATTTTGTTTTTTACATGTGTAAACCCATATATGCAAGTTAAAAAAATAAAAACTTTTCTCACATTTTTCACAATGGATTTCCCGTTTCGATCCTCAAATCATTGGCCTAATATTCTTTAAATCAGCCGCCATTTTTGAAAGCAGCGGCTCTGGAACGGCAGACAAGATGTTCTGAGACCTCCATTTTTGTTTTCTATTTTATTTCTCATATAATAATGATATTCTTCTTTTGAAGGGAACAACTAACTAAACTTATGCACTGCCGTGCAAGAAGGAGGATTTCTGTCAGGGGTCTAAAGAGGAAGCCTAATGCACTAATCAAGAAACTGCGTAAAGTAAAGAAGCTTGCACCTCCTAATGAAAAACCAGAGGTTGTTAAAACCCATCTTAGAAATATGATCATCTTACCAGAGATGGTTGGAAGCATTGTTGGTGTCTACAACGGAAAGGCATTCAATCAAGTTGAAATTAAGGTATTTATAATAAGAACATATTTCTAATATCTACATTGTTTTGCAACTAAGTTCCTTATTTCTTTTGTTCAAATAGTAATTATAAACAAATAATCTACAATTACAGAATTACTTGAAGAATTGGCTATCCGAAAATATTGACATTCTCATTCAGTTAAAAATAATACACATGCCTTTCATCATTAGGTTTCTGTATTTGATATATATTAATTAGTCTATCTTATCAAGTTAATTTTTTGTTACATAAAAAAAAACATTAAAAAATTTTACCCCAAAACAATGTGTTGATCTGATGAACTATAAAATACTTTATTCCCGAAACATATTTGTTTTCATGTGCTGACAATCCATTAAGTGGAGCTGCACTCAACATATACTAGTAGCATATGATCCCTGACCATTGTTAGTTAAAAACATCGTAAAAAGGGTCCATTGCTAGCATAAACTATTTCCTATTGTCGGTGCATTCCTCTCTGAGTTGAATTAATTTAAATTTACCTATATTAATACAGAAAATTATATGTTATCTGTGGTATTTAAAAAAAAAACCTTTCCAAATTGTGAGCACATTTTAACTATTTCTTAGTTTAATATGTATCTGAGGCATTTCTACAAAGGGATATGAAAGGTTAGAAACATGAAGTTAAATATGTATGTTTACATCTCACATCATTCCCATAGTTTGCTGATTCGCATTCTCTATACCCTTTTCACTTCTAAGGTATTTTAATTTAAGTCCAAAACATGTCTTCACCATGACTATATATGTAATTAGAGGAGTAAAGGGTAACTTGTTTCCCCACGTCCTTTGTGCATAATGAAATGCATTATCCAGGAGGATATACATAGATGTTTCTTAAAAGACAATATCAAAAGAACACGAATGTAGAAGAAAGTCTTATTACTTTAAGCTACTTAAAGTTTCAATTGTATAAACCCCTCTGAGAAGTGAGCACCTGTTTTACAAAACTTTTTAGCAAACATGCTGGCTGGCACAGTACCCTATAAATATTGTTTGCATTCTATGAATAAAGCACATTCAGTAGCATGTAAGTCTAAGACACTATAATACACTATTAAGGTCTAGCAGAGAAAACCTGAATAAACTTACAAATAACCAAATATATTGTAAAAGTAATAGTAAAAACATTGTTAACATAAGAAATGAAAATATTGTTCATCCTTAAGTACAATCTGTAAGTTTTCTTCAAATTATTAAAAATATACTTTGAATTAATTTTGTAAAACCATTAAACGGAGGACTGTCTTAGTTGAGCCAACTTTTTTGTGATCGCCCCTTTTTTACATTTTTCTGCATCAATTCAGATTTCATTCAGTTGATTAAATGCTTACTGAAGGTGATTTCAAGTGTATTATTGGACAAATATATTCCAAATTTAACGGGGTTGAAAGTGGGCGGTACAGCTAGTATATACAAATAGAGATATATCACTAGAACTATATAATTCAAATAGTAAAAGACAAAATAGTGTTAACATCTAACTTCTGCTTATAAGATAAGAATCACTATAATAAGTTAAAGTAACCATTAAATTTTATATCAAATATTTAGATAATTGTGTTTTAATATGTAGACATCAATTTTTCTCTACTTATTGCTTTTTTTCATATTGATTTGTGAATTACTTGTTTTATTTATTTGTTGTGTACTTGTTTCAGCCTGAGATGATCGGCCACTATCTTGGTGAATTCAGCTTGACCTACAAACCTGTCAAGCACGGTCGTCCTGGTATTGGTGCCACTCACTCTTCTAGGTTTATTCCTCTGAAGTAAACTGTGACCACACATATAAATAAAGTTTTTTTTTTAAACAAGTTGTTTCCTATTTTTAAATATCTGTATGAAAACTTCCTTTATCTCTATTCTGTATTTTTAAAACAACTTAAGTAAGTCATGTTCAAAATTCAATTGGCATAAAGTATAACAATTCAGGAGGGGCAAAGTTACTCAGATATAATTATTAAATCGTAAAAAGAACTGACAATTTTTCAAGTTCAATATTAAAGTTTCAGATATTTTTACCCATTAAAACTTTTCGCTCATATTAAAATTGTACTTCCACTTAACTGTACATAAAAATCATTATACTTGCTACAAATTAAATTCTATTCTAAATGCTTGCTCTATAATAGAATTTCATTCATGTTTCAGCATAATTGATGCAGACGACTAACACCATTAGATCTAGTTACGCATATGTGTTAAGACTTTTATGTTAATGAAATTAATGAACCATTTTTCTCATTTTACTTGGTATGGTATGAATAGGATTTCAATTCTGATACTAGAAATTATTCTTTCATTAGAGAATTCGTGTATTGTTTTTCTTAGTATACCGCAGTGAAAACTCGTATCGAATAGGTATTCTTCTCCCTTTTACGTTTGGCGGATAAGCAACATCAGTGAAACATATTTATTCATATATGGCAGAAAATATGCTACAAGATATTCTATTCAATACATGCAACTGGTGGAGTTTAATACTTTGCCAAAACTGTTCAAAGTAACAATATACTTAATAAGCGATTAGCTTGTCTCACTAAAAAAAAAACCTTCAGTTTAATAGTGGAGCAAGAACTATTCCTGAACCATCATTGTATTCCCTCAAGACCTATTTGTTTGCTGCAGAAGAGACTTAGATTGATGTCTCACTGAGAGGTATACAAGTCTGTTACTGAGAATATAGAAGCTATTCTGGATATTTTTTTATTTATTGAAATTATCTTAAAGTTATGTTATCAGAAGTGCTCCTTAGTTACTTTTCTAACAAATTTTTACTTTTCCAAAGACTTATAATAGCAAAATTTTTAAAGTCTTAACACAGCACGGCCTTTCGGCAAGAATTCTGGTCTATCTCAAAAATTCTTTTTAGTAGTAGTAGTAATCTTTTAACTGGAAATTGCTATTCATCACTTCTTCATGAAATTCCCTTTTATTTGATACCTCAATCATCAAAATCCATCGCTTATGTGAGCCAGAAAAGAGATCTATACTACTTTATTTAATTTAATGTTGATCAATAGCTTTATTTTATTTAATGTAGATCAATAGATAGAACTCAATGTTTCTTATTCTACTTGGTTACTAGTCTACAATCTCAGCTTCACTTGATTCAAGTACATTTCTTAGGAGAGGCAAGGCTCAGGGACTCCTTTACTTAATTTAACAAAGGTAGCCTTATCTTTAAAATACCAGGAGCCTCATCTCGAGGGAGTTTTTACTTCCACAATCTAAGCCCAAAGATGTTCATATATTTCAATAATCTATTTCTTAACTCCATAATTTAGTTAAATACCTTGTTTAAAATTTATAGTTAACTGTTTTTTCCGGTTATGTTTACTTTTCTTCTATATTTTATTATTATTTTCATTTATTAAGAAGAGTTGTTTTATGGTTTTTATTTATTGCATTAGAACTAAACTTTTTTTGTAGTGATCAACTATTCTTAAGTCTAGACGTTCCTACAAATCTATCCTCCGATGATCTCATCAATATCTTTTTTTTCTGTTGCTTCCCTTCGAAAGCTATTGTCTAAAAATTTAAATTTCTCAGTTGGGGCCAAATTTCATTCTCCAACATTTAATGAAGAGTTGCGATTTTTGCTTCTAGGTCGTTAAAATCTTTTATATTGTCATTTTAGTTTATTGAAAAGAAAATCTATTTCAAGATATCTAAGATATGTGTTCTTTCTTTGTGAGGATATTTGTTTATTTATAAAGCAGGAATGATTTAGAGAGGAGAGTGTACGAATCATGTCTGAGTTATAATTTGGTCTTGGCCTATTAATTGTTAAAACTAGCCTCATATCTTTTAATTATTTTTCTTTGTGAAAAAAAAAAAACTCAAATTTCTTGAAAGGAGGGGTAGTGAAATATTTAACAGTTGTAAAAGAGGAAAATTTACAAACAATGGAGGCTTCATTTCTCAGTCTGGTTACAATTACAAACTTCATCCAGATGAAGACACTGATCTAGTATCTTTCTTTAATGGGGCTACAGATGAATGAAGCGGTTCTTGTCCTGCTCAATCATTTTGCACCAAATAATTCTATCTGTGGCATGTGATAAACTTATGTTTTTCTTATGTCAGTGAGCCTTTTATTATCCTGCCAGCACGATGTGGCTCTTTTCCCACCTGGCGTGTTTCTGCATGCTTTTAGAGAGCACCTATAAATCCTTATGACATGACCAATCCAATTTAATCTGCAACCTAGTGAAGTTGGAGATACTTAGTCTTGGTATTCATACAACTCCGCATTTTGGCGCAGACTTAGTTTTCATTGACTGATCCAAAGATGTGTCTCGGGATCTTCCTCATGAAGTGATCTAGCATAGACTCAACTAGTATAGAGTTTGTATTGAGCCAAACCAAAACAGATATTACAAAATCTCTATGGGTTTAGACTTCTCAGTGCCATCTGCCTGCTGGAGAGTTTAAGTTGTTGTTTCATAAAATCCATATTTATGAAATACCTAAATGATGGGAATTTCATCATTTAATCAAGATCTATTAAAGAATGAACTAGCTTCTCATAAATTTTTAGGTGTTCTAAAAAATGCAAGGAAATCTTATTAAAAACGCCTCTTGACTTCCGCCATTAGTCTTCTCACAGCATTAAAACTAATCTAGGCAATAAGTTGTAATCGTTTGGTTCTCTTCTTATATAGATATCGAGGGAGCACGTGGTTTATAATAATAATAAATTAGATAGTTATTAATCTTTAGAGAGTAATAAATTATTAATTATAAATATGTACTAAATATCTAGGTTTTCTTTATACATTTAATATCGATAAAAAAACGTATTAAATACAGTTGGTATAGAGAATTCAACAAAGCTGCAGCAACAGAAGTAGGTCAATGTAGTATTTTAAATTATGACAAATATGTGAATAAAAAGATTTTGAATTGGCTCAACTGTTTTTTCTGGGGAAGAAATATTTTTAGATGAATAAAAATAAAAAGGACTTGAAAATGGCCCAAGCGCTGGGAAATGTCAGAAATGTTGATAATATAAAAAAAATAAAATATTGGTGAATATGGCCTTTAATTTACGTATGAAGCCAAATAAAATGTGTGGTTTTTAATAAACATAACATGCCCACTGGCAAATTTAAGTAGTTTAAAATTGTTTTTATTTAACAAATACCTGATTGTCAGAAATAAAATGAACTATCTTCTGATAAACACATCACTAATTTATTAAAAAGTGTGTTAAGATATTAATAAATATTTCATTGTTAATTTTTTTCTCATAACAATTTCCCCGGTTGAATTTTATCTATAACAAATAGCCCACTCCCACTCATTTTTCCAATTGTAATCTCAAAATTCATAATTTAATAAATTGTTCGCTCTGTAGGGACAGTATACTCAGTTTGTTAGTTAAGCTTTCTTCATAAACAATAAAGAAAATTCTGGTTCACTTTTACAAAACTGATTTCAAGTGTGTCTATTTCATAGACAACTCCGGAAAAGAAACAAAAACAAACTGGATACTCTGAAAAATCTATGGCGACAGAACAAGAAATCTGTTTAAAAAAACTGCCAATAAATGAAGTGTTTTAATAGACAAAAAGTATAAAAACTGAATAAAAAACAGAGGCATGTGAGGTTTAGTTGATTTTAAGTTTAAAAAGATTTGTGAGATTATGGATTTTAAACCATTTAAATGCCGCAGAGGCAGTCTCCATATAGGATTTGTAATTAGTGGCTCAGTTGGCTTACTAAATTGACATTAGAGATAGTCGAAGGAGTATCTTACCTATAGCCAGCCTAATCAGGCCATTATAGATTTTCATATCATCGATTTATTGCAAAAAGTCACTAAGTACTTTTTGATTGAGCTAAACCTTTTTTTTTTTTTTTTTAAATTTCAAGTTTGCTTATCAACACGGTAAGGTTATCAAAAATAGTGCACAATTTTCTGATTTTACCTAGAAAAAATTCATCAAAAGTTCTTGGTGATTTTAAGTAATGAAATGCTACTGAATGACTGCAATAGACCCACGATATATTCTTACTGGCCAGAAAAGGAGGTTTACTTATTTAGTATTTGTTACTTATTTAGTGCATGATCATTAGATACAACTTCCCACTGGAATGTTTCTAATAATTAAACAATAGAGAAGGAATAGGTAAGTGTAACAAAATAAACAGAAAAGTCAATAAATACATTATTTAAAAATCTACAAATAACTATGAACTCAATATACTTGATTCTTTCAATTAATAAATATCTAGAAACATTTCATCATTATTTTAGCTAAGTATTATTTGTGGGAAAGCATAAAGAGTATGTACATATTTACATAAATATACATAAAATGGATCATTTATTATACAAAGAGGAAGATGGGTTTCTAAATTCAACCTCAGCCTGGACCTTAAACACTTCTTTTGCTGTCATCTCTGTTATGAAGATTGCCACTATAAATTGCAGGAGGAAGTGCATTGGTAGGTTACTAAACAGTCTTTTACTAATCTTTCTCCAAAATGATAACATGTCACTAATCTTTTTTATGGAGAAAAAGGAAAACTCAGGTATCCTGTAAGTTCCATAAGTATTTGCCATCTAGAAAAATAAGATATATAATTTCAATAAACTTTTAACATAGATAACATAAAGTATCCTATGATAATGAGAAAAAAATAAAATAAAAAAGACATTTGAAAAATACAGGTTTTCTCTGCGAGACCTTAATATGCTTAATATAATAAATATTTGAATAAAATTAAATTAAATGTATTTCGGTGTGTATAAAAATATATATACATAGATGAATTTAAATATAATATGTAAAAGATAATATTTTCTTCAGCTTTTACAAGCCCCATTAGATGACTGCACAAACAAAAAAAAATCTAGTGTTTTGCGCGCATCACACAAAATTTCATTTACCACCCTCTTCCTTAGCAGAAAACAGTATTTTCAGACAAAGAGGAAGTGAAAATAAAAATTATGGCTGCTATATTTATTTATATTTCATTGTGGGTATTTTTATTTGTATAAGTACCCTTATATATACAAATTTTAATATATATATCGCTGTAATCTATACAATTAAAAATTAAATAATACCAACAATTGCATTTATGAAAAACGCATATGTATATTTACATAATATTGTCAAGTTCTAAATTTCGGAATAGGTTGGGTGTGCTCATATTCCTTTGGTTCCCCAATTACAACTATTCTCCGTTACGACCTCTTATTTTTCCTTTAGTTAATAATCAAATTCTTTCATATTTAAAATTTAACTATAGTTTATATTACAGATTAACGTGAAACTTTAACATAACATTTTTAACCATTGAATTAATACTTTTTTTCTTGGTGGTTGGCAGCAGTGAAACTTAATTCCACAAAAAAAAAAAAATTCACTCCCAAGTCTTTTCGAATTCTGTTCGCTTAAATAATTAGTTTTAAATGACGGTTAAAAAAGATTATTTTATTATATCGTTCACTAAATAAGTGTTTTTGTGTTTGTGAAAGTACCAAAACAATCATTCTCTGTAGGAAATTGCAAATTGTGAGTTTTCTTACATAACTTTTTTTTATATTTAGTGGTAGTAAAAGTTGCGGCAGATTTGTAGTTTGATTCGACTAAAAATAAAGAATTTTTGGTGTTCCCATTAGATTATTTAAAGTAAACTCAACGCACTCTAAATCCAGGTAATATCTTTAGATATATTATTATTTATAAGTTTTTTAACAACTCTATTAAATTTAAGTTTCAGAGATCGATTTCTTTCTTTTTATTTTTTTGAGAACTTGTCGTTGAGAAATATTACAATCTGTCTCAAAGGACATTTATAATAGATAGATTTATATATGAAATTAATGAGTTACCAAAAGTAATGAGTTACTAAAAGTGTTCAAAGATTAAATTGCAACTTTAATTTTATTTACTTTTTTTTTTTAGATTACTTGTTTATTGATAAATAATAATCTGTCTCAATTAAGACACTTATAATAGAGTTCAGAGATGACATCCACACCATATTTACAAAATAAAAAAATAAATAAGTTAATTACAAAATAATATACAGCGAAATAAGAACAAAATAAAATATCATAATGAGGGAAGAAAATAATAATAAAATAAAAATAAATAAATAAAATGGAATTAAAATGTTCTGAAAAAAATAAATAAAAATAACCAACTTAGACGCAGGCATACCTAATTACACTATTTACAATCGTCCATGGGAATTCCGAACCAGACTTTTCCCCCACTTGTGGAGGGAAAAGCGAGGCTTCAGGAGATCAGGTATTAAAAGCCAGCAGAGCCTGAGTAAGGGCGCTACATCCACAGACACTGATGACTTGAGTGGAGGATCTGCCCTTTGCCATAACTCCAATATATACATGTTACAAAAGGTCACGGGGCCACTGCTGTTTTAACCTCTGAGGAGGTTTGTAGAGATGGGTGATGCTAGATAGGAACTGAGCTATGGGATTATGGTGATGAGTAAGGTTCTGATGAAATTTGGAAATTTTGTCTGGGATAAGATCAAGAATAAATGGTGTTTCATTTGCCGCTTGCCTATATCTATCAATATATATATGTTTTTTTGTGAAAAGTGTAGATATCAAAAAGTGTAAATCATTGAAATAAATTTTTCATGATGAACTAAATGAAATAAAGTATAAAACATTGTATACTGAGCAAGTTTTCAGTACTGTATTGATAACAAGCAGATAAATAATGAAAACAATTATAAAATCCTCGGAATGCATATTGTAATTTATTATTTTTTATTAAATGATTATAAAAAATCGTAAAAATATATTAACTTGGGTATCAATGGAAAATGGCGGTCCCATCGCCCGGTCATTGTACCGCAACCAGCCACTGGCCCTCCAGGTTGGGGGAACACTTTCACGAGCAGTCACACACCAAGTACACTTTATACAGCACACTACAACACCTAAACACTACAGACAAAGGTCACCTACAGTACACACCCTAGGGTCACCTTCCCTATGTAGCCGCCCCGGATGGGGGAGCTAGTCAGGATGCTCGGAGGAGGCAGCCCCTCTACCGGACTCGGGGGCAGTGGGCTGATAACCCCCTCTCCCTCCCCTAAAGTACCTTATTACGAAACCTCAAAGAGAAGAAGACGGACTGAATTACGGTAACAGACCCAGGAAACGCCTAAATGACCTAAGGATTGGATTTTGGAACATTTTATCATTACATAGACTAGGAGCACTTCGTGCGCTCCTTGCAGAAGTGGACACATACAGAATTGACATAGCAGCTATCCAAGAGGTCCGATGGATAGGACAGGGAATTATAGAGAAGAAGTACCATACACTCTACTATAGCTGCCATGAAAAGCATCACATCTTTGGTACCGGATTTGTTGTGAGAGGCAGAGCTCGACAGCTAGTGATGCGATTTACTCCCATTAACCAAAGGTTATGCTACATTCGGCTTAGAGGAAAATTTTTTAATTTCTCTCTAATCAACTGCCATGCCCCAACAGAGGTGTCACCTGAGGAGGATAAGGAAACATTTTATGAAGAACTTGGACGCGTGACAGAAAGCTGCTCCAAAAATGATGTTAAAATCATTCTTGGTGACTTTAACACCCAAGTTGGTAAGGAAGTGGCACACGACCATAGGAACCCACAGCTTGCCTGAGACCAGTAATGATAATGGGCTATGGATGGTGAACTTTGCTACATTGCACGGACTGGTTGTTGGAACAACTCTTTTTCCTCGAAAGAATATCCACAAAGCAACATGGACCTCTCCAAATGGGCAAACAACATCACAGATGGACCATGTACTCATTAGTGCCCGTCACAAGTCCAACATGATAAATGCAAGATCTTATAGAGGTGCAAATATGGACACGGATCACTATTTGAGCATTGCCGAGGTCAGATCACGAATTTCGCTGATTAAAAACCACCACCAACGACCAAAGAAGATTGATGTAGCTAAACTTAAGGACTCAGACCACCAATATTCGTATCAACAAGCTGTGGGGACGAAACTTAATGAAAAAGTAATTAATGACAGCTCTATGGTCGATGAACAGTGGAAGAGATGCAGCAACGCAATGAAACAGGCAGCAGAAGAATCTCTTGGCTACGAGACTAAATCTAGAAGGCCCCCATGGTTTGATGCTGAGTGCCTTCAAGCAGTAAAAGTGAAAAATGAAGCCTACAGAAAGAAGGTTCAGCGTCCCACAAGGATCTCCCAAGAAACATATCGAAGAAAAAGACGCGAAGAGAAGAGATTATTCTGCGGAAAGAGAAGAGCTTGGGAAAATAAGAACATGGAGGACACGGAGGCATTGCGCGGCCAAAATGAAAGTCGGCTGTTCTTTCAGAGAATAAACGAGGGTAGGGCAGCTTTCAGGCCCAGAGTGACGGCATGCAAAGACACGAATGGAACTCTTTTAAGCCTCAAAGATGACATACTAAGGAGATGGGTACAACATTTCAAAGACGCATTAAACAGAGGAACGGTGCCTGGAGAAGTAGGAGTAATGAAGGAAGACTCCCTGAATTCTATTGAACCCCCGGATGAGGAGAAAATAGAAAACGCCCTGAGGAAATTGAAAAATGGAAAGGCGCCAGGCCCGGACGGAATCCAGTCAGAGCTGTTGAAATGTGGAGGTGAAGAACTCAAGAAAGCTCTGCATCATTTAATGCTGACCATCTGGGAGAGGGAAGCTATGCCTACGGAATGGGCAACAGCCATTATCTGCCCAATACATAAGAAAGGAGATCAAACAGAATGCGCTAACTATCGAGGAATCTCACTCCTTTCGTGTGCTTATAAGCTGCTCTCTAATATTCTGAAAAGGAACTGGGGAAATATCAGGCTGGATTTCGAAGAGGACGCTCAACCACTGATCAACTGTTCTCTCTGAGGATGATCCTAGAAAAGACTATGGAGTGTAAGGTAGTCACCCACCATTTATTCCTAGACTTTAAAGCAGCATACGACAGCGTTGATAGAACGCAACTATACTGTGCCTTGGAGGAGCTAAGCATCCCTCAGAAGCTCATACGCCTAATAAAGATGACCATGGACAGCTTGAGATGTAGAATACGCGTCGGTTCTGACGACTCCGAAGAGTTTAAAGTGAGCAGTGGGGTTAGGCAAGGGGATGCCCTCGCCTGTCTATTGTTCAACTTGGCAGAGGAGAAAGCTGTAAGAGACTCCGGTATTCAGACCAATGATATAATCTTCAATCGCCTGACACAGCTTCTTGGTTTTGCTGATGATATTGACATTATAGGTAGGTCTGAACGGGCTCTCAGAGAAGCGTTTATAGGCGTTGAAGCAGCTGCAAGACCACTTGGTCTAGAAGTCAATGAGAGGAAAACTAAGTATATGAGAGTTGATGGTGAGGTGGATCTGAACTCTCCATTTGAGGTAGGTTCTTTTAAGTTTGAGAGAGTGAAAAGTTTTATATACCTTGGGTCTGAAATTAATAGCAAAAATGACATGGCTCAAGAAATACAAAGAAGGATCACGGCTGCCAATAGATGTGTCTTTGGACTTGGCCGACACTTAAGAAGTAGGTACCTCTCAAAGAAGACCAAGCTGATCATATACAAGACCCTTGTTCGGCCTGTTTTGACATATGGCTCAGAGGCTTGGACGATGACTAAAAATGATGAGATGAAGCTGAGTGTGTTTGAGCGAGGAGTCCTCAGAAGGATATATGGTCCAGTAAAGGAGGGTGATGTCTGGATGAAAAGGAAAAATAGGGAGCTCAGTTCTCTCTATACAGACATCGACGTAGTCACGTATATTAAACTGGCCAGACTAAGGTGGGCAGGGCATGTGGCCAGAATGAGCACCGTTGAAATACCAAAGAAAATAATGATGGAGGAGCTGCACCTCGTAAGATGGGTAGGAAGGCCGAGGACGAGATGGTTGGACAACCTGGCCTATGATGCGAGAACCCTGCTTGGTGTACGGAACTGGAGAGCTGCAGCAGAAGACAGAGCCAACTGGCTGAGGCTCTTGGAGGAGGCCCAGTCTTGGTAACGGGATGTCGTGCCACATATGATGATGATCAATGGAAAATATTGCATATATTTAATTTTTTTTTTTTTTTTCTGTTGGCATTACAAATCTTGTAGATCTTTTGGTGACTTAATCAGCCTTCTCAATCTTGGCATATTTCTTTCTAGTTATCTACATGCTCTTTGATTCTTATTACAAATTTAATATACAAACTGATAATATATTATATATTACTTTTTATGTTTGTATATTCAATTTGCAATAATAATCAAAGAGCTTGTAGTTAGCAGCATGCAGATAACTAGAAAGGAAGAGACCGAAATGGAGAAGGCTGACTAAGGCGTCAAAAGATATGTGTATTTATTTCTAATAAATATATATATATATATATATATATATATATATATATATATATATATATATATATATATATAATAAATATATAAACAAGCATGCAGGCACACACTCACATACAAACATAAATGCATGCCTACACTCACTTTGATATTGAAATTACAGGTATTCTTCAAGTAAAATTTGTACACTATTAATAAATAATCTTTTAGGAATGAATTTATTCTTTTAAAGTTGCATGATTTCCTGTTACAAAGTATACAAAATTTGTAACGTTTTAGAATTAGATAGTTTTAAGATAAACAGAACACATTGACCCTAGTGAACACATTGATATTAGTGATAGTGATTTAAGTATGTTTTAGGAGAATTTTCTTTTAGAACTATTAAAAGAAAAAAGTAATTAATATATTACCAATACTTACCAGAAGTGTTCCCACTGAGCTTACTAGAATTGGATATGAAATTGATACCATTGACTGGATAGTAACACTCCTCATCTGAATACATATTGGGCAATGGTCCTGAAGCAGTATTGGTTGTGTCACTGCCTGGTAAAAGAAACCATAAAGTATTGAATCCTGAGTTAACTTAACGGAATAATTGACCATCAAAGGAAGAGATGGAAACATATAAGAAATTGAGATTAAGGCAAGGTGATAATGCATCATACAATTTAATAAACAATAACAGTGTCTTCAACTACTTAGTTAAAATGTATGTAACACAGACTGCAACAGATTTTAGAATCTTACTTTACATTATACTAAAATTTAATAGTAGAAGTATAGATCAGAGTAACTGGAAAAGAAAAAATTGACTAGGAAGCACAGTTATTAAAACATAACTAATCAAGAATTTTGATTGCTATATTTAAAGTGACTATGAGACATAGGCACAGACTTCAGGGGGGAGGATGAGAAAATCGTTTCTCCTCCCTTTTCCGAAAAATTGAAGTGATGTACTGATGTAGACTGGCCTTCAGGGTGGCATAAGGTGGCGTGCCAGCTGTTGTCTGCAATCAACTGCGCACTACATTGTCTTAGATGGTCCACTTTTCGTCTGAGAAATGGGTTCCTTTTGGGTTTAGAAGATCGTTGCAGATAGATACTTGTTTGGCCAGGTTTGCCTCAGTCAGTTTGTGTGACACCCAAAAATCGTGGTGGGACACCTAGCCAAACTGTTTTAAATGCTCCTAAAACCTATTTTCAGTGTCTCCGCAATACTTCGTACCTGTCTTCTTTGATAAGAGCCTTAATATCACTCGATTCAACCTCGGTGGGCTGACCGCTGCGAGATGTATCTTTGAGACTCATATTTCCAAAACGAAACTTGACAATCCATTTTTGAGCAGTACTTTCTGTTAAGGATTCTTCCCTGTATATCTTAAAAATCTTTCGGTGGGCCTTCGAACCTCACTTACCTTTTTTGAAATAAGAAAGCAAAATATACTGAAAATGAACTTTATCATTTGACATATTCACTACGCTGTAGCACAAACAAAATTAATGCCAATGAAACCAAACACAAAAGTTTCAAAGAGCGGACTTTGACCTTTAAGTATCATTATTGTCAGATAAGGCAAAGAGAACTGGAGATATTTGAAAACAATGTGGACTACTAACAAAAACCGAACGAACTTATGGATCCACCCAATATATCAATACAGATTAAAAAAAAAAAAATCCTACATCTAAATAAGTTTTATAGTATACTTGTTCACTTCAAAATAATTATGTTGAATTTGTACACATAATATTAGCTCCCACCATTTTTTTTTTTGTCCATCTCTCCTCCCCAATCATAGTTGAAAGTCTGTGCATAAGCTCTGAATGAAAATTTTGTAGAAAAATACATAAAGACCCCATTTTATGTATTGTATATATAACTGCACTATTTTCCTATAGAAGAGAAAGGAATGTGACAAGAACTTACAGATGATGCAACCCAGGTTCAATCTAAAAAACTTTTGAAAGAATATGGAGAAATATTGTTTATTTTTATTGAAAATATTGAAAGATTGTTTCCATATTACACAAGTTTTCCAAGAGATCTTAAGGCTACTCAACCTTTATTTATTTTTCAATAGATTTTTAATTCACTATAGATTATAATAAATAGCATTATTTAACTTTCAAAAATCTAATTGACAAATGATAAGCATCCCATGGTATTTAAGAAGCTATTTCTAGAATTATTACAAATAACCTAGAATTATTTGTGTTATTACAAAAAGCGTACAACTGAAGGGCTTTAAAACAGAGAATTATAGAACATCCCTAACCACGTCATGATGTCACCTCAAAATCTTTAAAACCTGATTTGTCCCTTATCAATCTGGCAACTTACCATGATTAAGGTACTTAATTGATTAATACCTTATACATTTTTTAATAAATTTCAATAAAATATTGATAAAACCGAAGAATCAAAATAATAATTTGAATTCCTTCCAATTTAAAATTAATTTTTCATGAAAAATGAGTCGATTAATAATTATTCAATACAAGAGAAAAAAAGGTAGAAATTCGTGATGTACTGAGCTATGACAGCTACCACCACACTTTTTTTTTTGCATTGTATCCAGTCAAATATTTTTTACTGGATGAAGTTTATGGTTATAACTACAGAATTAGAATTGTACAACCTGATGACTAAAGAAACACCTGAAGAATAATTTCATCAAATTATTTATAATACCTTCACATAAAAAGGTGGTATCATCAATGATGGAAAAACAACTCCAGGAATAAACAATAAGGCCCTTCCTATAGATAAAAGTTTGAGTTTGTTTCGATAATGTTTCATGATTAGTGTAGATGATATTATTGAAGTAGCTGCTAATATTCCTGGTCCAAATTTGAAGAAGAGCCTAAAACAGATCAGTCTGTTAGAATTATTTTTTATTTAAATGCATTTCCTGCATAAATAAATTTAAGTTGAAACTCTGATTAATAAATCATATTAATGGATGAGTTATCTTCTTTAATACCAAAATTATTTAAATGATTGAAGTGGTATGTGATTTCCTAGACAGTTGTTAATTAACATTAATTTTGTAACATTCTTTATTTTTGTGTCATAATAAAGTAACTATGGTAAACAAAAGGGTCGAGAGAAAGTGAGTTTTTTTTTGCCAGAGACAACTTTCTATGAACTTTGTATTTAAAACACTAAGTATGAATTCTTCAAGAAGCATTATCCTATATTTCATGGCTCAGCGCTGCTTTATACCCCTCCTGGGTCTATTATTTACTCATATTAGCCTTGAACGAACTATTTTATACTTGATGGTGTGATGAATTTAATAATTTGTTAACTTAAAGAGTTTTAGTTAATGAATATTTGTTAATTAAATCATTTTATACGGCACTATGCCGGAGAAAAAAAAAGTTCTAATAATAAGTAAAATTTTATGGAGGTTAGTCATGATTTATTGCTGGCCATCCTTTTTATAATAAAAGTAATAGAAATCATGCCAAAAAATAAATAAATAACTGTAATTTTTGTATTTAAATAGCTTTCTCTATAAGTTTTTAGTATGTGAATTTGATTGCCTCAAAAAACCTCTCCCACTACAATTGTTGAAGGATCTTGGGTTAAGTATTTAGTAAGAAGTACAGTTTCTTGTCCAACGGTTTTGAAAGGAGGTAAAGATAATCATCAATAGAGGATGGCTGTGCCACAGGCGGTTCTTCTGACCTCTTATTCAACTGAAGGCTGAAATAACAGAATAAACAAATGGAGCTATGTGCTCTACTGAATACACTGCTTCCAATAAATTCACTAAATGAATTCTCAGATTAATTAATTAATCATTTAAATGCATCACCATAATTTAAAATTGTAACACACAACAAAAGTAACATGCTTCTATATGCATGATAACACTTCAGTTAAAAAAGCAAAACAAAAGTTCAATTATAATATAAGGGTATGGGAGAGACAAGGCAAAAATTACTTATTTTTTAGTTAGTCCTTGATCAATGCTGAGGCCAGCAGAACCTCCTGAGGCATCAATCTGTGAATTAGTTCAGAAAAAATTATCAACAAAACTTGAGCCTGATCTTCGCTTAATCACCTAAGCCTTTAACACTTAGTAGTTAGTCAGGAAACATAAATTCCTTGTTAAGCGCATACCCAAAAAAATACCTAGTAAGTTGCAGGGACAGAGGGATTATTCCTAAAGTATAATTTTCACTGAAATATATAATTGTCCAACCTAATGATTTAATCCATTACAATATGTAGAAAATGATAAAATAGTAAAAATAAAAACTGATTATTTCTAATTGCTCAGTAGAAGATGTTCTACATTCTGATGAAATTATATTTCACACAGAAAATAACTAAGAACATACACTTCTTTTGTGGGGGTCCAGTTATTCATAAGATTCCATTGCATATCCAGTGCTTTATGTTTAGATATTATGACTGCACCCTCTGGAATGTTGTTTATGTCACCTTTATGTATTTTTACAGCCATAGTTTGTTCGTTTTAAAAGAGAAAAATAAAGAAGTATTAAAAAGATCTATCTGAAATTTGAAAATGTGAGTTTACACACTGATATGGTTATGAGATCAGGTTATATTATCTGTTTCAATGAAAACTGTATTAAACATATTTCTGATTAAAATCTAATGTGTTTTCTACTATCCGAAGAATTGAAATATTGATGAGAAGAACTAGGACGATGATGAAATAATATCTTTCAGAGATATCTGTTTACTGACTTTATAATATATTAGTAAGATCAGTAGGTTTCAGTTAATATAAATTAATAATTCAATAAAATTTAGTTGTTTTAGGGAACTGCTTGGTTCTATAATATAATAGGATCACTATCATGTTATGTAAAAAAATAAAATAAAATGTGATTCAAATTTTGTGAGATTGAAGGCAACGTGGGAGATCGACCAATGGAATCAGTCTGCTGTTGACCGTTCACCCGCTGTGACGTTCAACTGTTTCACTACTCGACAACTTTCGACTTTTCGTTATGTTCGTCAGTTTTTGCCCTGTTGATAACGAGTGCGGGCCGGTTTGATTTGTTTTTTACATTATTTGGTGTAGTCGGGAACACCTTTGTGCGTGTGCAGTGCCTGTGTTACCACCAGACTCCTGTATTGTCAATCTCAAGGAACTCCTTTTCGAAAATTATTTATTGTCTTCAAGTCATTGTTCACACCGACAAAGTCAGATATGCCCGTCCGAAAACAAGGTGATTTCAAGATTGGTTCTTAACTGCACAGCATCTCTATTTTTATTTGATTACTTTAAAGGCTGTGGATTCTTTTCGCTTGCTTTGTTTTGCACTAAAATAATTGTATTTTTTATTATCTATTTCTGGCGTAATGAGAAATTTTTCTTTTGTTTTTACCCTTGACTTTTGTTATGAAAACATGTTGGTTACCTTTGTGGAGGTTATGTACAGATGTTATTGCAACTTAGCCGGACTGTTAACTTCTAAAAAGTATTCTTTTCAATATTTAACAAGAATACTTTAAGTTTCAGTTCTATAATAACAGCATGTCACTGTTTATTTTTATTTTTTTAACTTTTTTTCTTGTTTTGTGATTAAGGTTCATATTGGTTTTTAATGTAATAACAATTCCATGCATTATCCTATTCCTTCTGTATATTTTATGTTGAATATACATTTTTATTTACTATGAGTTTTTCATTTTAATTATAACCTTATACCTTTATCATTTATCAATATTTGACTTAATACAGTTCAGTATGGAATGTTAACCTGTGTTCAGTAGATAGTATTTGTTTTCTAATTTGTTTTAAGTAATGTTTTAATTTGAATTTGTTGATAATTATTCTTCAAGTCTATTTTAGAAAGCTGGTGCTGCCTTTTTTCATTTTTAGAAACAAATGTTTTATGAAAATAATTTGAAGTCCCTTCTCCTTCATTTATTTGCCTAAATTTCAAACATTACATTATTATTTTTTGTTTTCGCAAGTATTCATTCAACTCTGCAGATAGTTTAGTAAGTGTAGCCTACTATGTAATAGTTTTTGAGCTTATGCAGGCCTTCAGATTGAGCTAAGTATAGTGTATTTAGTAATGATAAACAGCTTATGTCTTCATTTTGTTATGATGCAGTGTAAGTTATGATACATATCAATTGCATCGCTTTTCATTCTTTACGATTTTTTTAAATTTATACCATTAATAGTATGTGTAATGCAGAGGGTATGAAGTTCATTTAATTTGTACTTTATACATTAAATATAATGTATACTTCATTTTCTTTATGTTCAGTATTATTCGGTCAGTCACTGTATTTTAGTTGCTGTACTTTTTTTTATTTTAGTATTTCTTTTTTAGGATTTTTATAAAGACCTCATTCATTATCTTAATGATATTTTATTATTGATTACCTGAAAACATTTAAAAATAAAAATTGAAAATATAATTTTAAGTAAAAATTGAATTGAATAAGTAAACATTGAATATATATGTAGTTTGAGGTCTCTATTGTTTATAATTTGGAAACATAAAGTAAGATTTAAGAGTTAATGTTTTAATTTTGAGGAAAGATTGGTTGAGCAGTCAACCCCATGTATGAATTTATGATCAGTTGAAAGGAGGAGAAATCCCAATCTAAAATTTTCAGAAACACTTGAAATAAAAAAAAAAAACAAATTAATCCAGAGAAAATCTGAAACCAAGATTATTTTTTTAAGTAGCCTTCAGTTAGGCATAAAGCAACTTTGTTCTTTAATTAAGGTTGAAGGATTTGAGTTACCTCAAGAGGAACCTGTTGGCCCAGAATGGTTCTTCAAGGTTTTAAAAAGAATACTTCCGTAACATAGAGAGTATTTTTACGATAAAAATTGTACGAAATAGGGAAAATATTTAATAAATACGATTAAAAATTGATCCGAAAGTTAAAAAGTTTTACAGAGTACTCAATTCAAGTTCATTGTTCATTATTATCCCGTTTTATACGATATCAGAAGTATTCCGCACGATATAAATATTGTACAATGTATTTATCTGTAAAAAATGTTGGTTAAAAATAACGATTTTTAAAATTTGGATAGGTAAATAATGAAAATAAATGGGCAATTATTAACAAATATATCTCCCCTCAACTAATTCAAACCAAGGCTTATCAAGGATGAAAAAGTAATGAGTGAAATGTGGACTGTTTATATTATTTGTTTTGTAAATAGTTACGACGGATTCTGTATAGCATGGTGTAGTATTTATTGAAATTGAAGGCGCACAGTGGGACGATAGACGGGTTTTCGTGGACATGGGCATAGAACTCGTAAATGATGTCGGATTAACTTGGTATTTAGCACACTTATGTTTTCTATTCCAAGAAACACGAACATGAAGTCAAAATTAGAAAATTTTCACGAAAAAAAAAATCGGTTTCTTTATTTAAACCTGAGAATTTTTAAATTTGACTATTAACTTCGAAAATAATAGAGACCTCATAATTTTAGATATCTGTTTATAACTACTGTCTATATTACTACATATAACCGTTATTTTAATATTTTTTTTTAAATTTTAAAAATAATAAATCACAAAATATAATTATAATATATGTATATGTAATAACTTCAAAAGTGTATCGTTTATTTATTCTAAATATTCATTTTATAATAGTTCTTATGAAATAATAAACATTTATTTTATTTTTATCACAAAAAAATTTAAAAACCATCGATAATGATATTTTGAAGACCATCGATACTTTCGAACATTTTCCAATGAAAAGAATAGGTGATTTTTTCATTAATTTTAAACATTATATTGACAACAACTGATGCAGATCAAATCGTAAAGGTTCAAACAAATACTCTCAGATTCAATTTACTTTGATGAAATTATAACGAAATTTAAAAAGAATAAGGGTTAGAGATTGAAAACAAGTATATTTTATTACTAACATACAGTAATCTTAGTGGAACAAGTAAATAAAAGTTGTTTTTTTTTCCTTGAGGCCGTCTTATACGGGTATCCCATTGATCCTACCTTTTATTTTATTTTAAACTTGAGTTCATTTAACGGTGATGTGTTTGTTTATTTATTTAGATTAGAGCGAAAATGAAGGATGGTTTTATACAGTTAAAAGAATATTATAAAATTTTAATTTTTATCTAAGTAGACAAAATTAAAAATTTAAAACAATGCAAATAAATATTTAATGTATATTTTTTTTATTGTTTTGGTTTGAGGTATTTTTCGAAACAAATAACTACAGAACCTTATTTTCTTTATGTGCAATACAATTCTTAAAACTAAATTTGAGAGCATGTCTAGTTATAGGAGATATTAGTACATACCTAGAAATTGTTCGAACATTTATACATACAAAAATAATTTTAAATATATTTCAACTACCTTCGAATGGACCACGGCGGTTTAAACGAATACGAATTTATCTTTATCAATGACTGGTAAAAAGTTGTTAGAAATCAATTTTTCCGGATGATATCAGAGGATTTTTTCGATCATAGTGTTTGTAAAAAAATGATTTAAAAACACCTATTTTTGTTAATATGATAAAAAAAAATATTCGTAGTAAAACAAGTTTTAGAAATGATTATATATTTTTTTAATTAAGCATAATGACAGTAAAAAGTGTATAAAGTTTCAAGGAAAAATTATTAACCATCAGCTCGAACTAAGAAAATTTACAAAACCTATCAATTACGCAAAAATCCAAAAATTAACTAGATTTTCAATTGAGCTATTTACTAAAAACGGTATAAAATGTTCATTCTGCTAAAAAAAAATATTCTCATCAACTACATAACGTATCAATTTATCTAGCTTTTAGGTTTATAAAAAAATAATTTTTTAGCTCATGTGAGTCCACAGTGAGGCGTAACGAAATGTTTCTACGTATTGGGGTTTAGGTGTTACATATTACTGTGTAAGTTACATGTGCTATGAATATTACATGTTATATTTCTATATATGAGATGAATATCATTTTATGACACATTTAACCATGATATGTGCAATTATCGACAAGTACAACACTTTCGCCGGATATTAACCCATGAAGTACACGTCTTTCGGATTTTATTGGTTTCATCTTAACAACGGTTATTGCTATTAGTATCAATTTCTTATTATATTAAACTTCTTTATTCAGGAAACTGGACAAACCATAGAATAAGATTCGTAAAATAAGGTAATTCAAATATTTTCTTTAGGTCCAGAAACAACTATGAATCACGGTAAAGAAACTAAATTAGAATTAATTTGCTACAATTTCTCATTCAAAGGTATTGTAATTGAAAAAAAAGAAGGAATCTCATGATATTAAACTTTACATTAGTTAATTATGATATTTAATTCCTGATGATCAATTTTATTTATTGAAATCTAACGTAAATAATCTGTATAAATAAAATAAAGGTTTTGTCTGTACATTGAATACAATCAACCCGTTTTGTGATATCTTCCTGTTTGATACATTATAGAGACCAAATCTACTTTTAAAAAATATTTGTCTGTCTGTCTGTCCAACGAAATTTTATAAGGGGTAAGCTCAGCAATGGCTAATGGTATACTTTTGAAATTTTGAAATCGCATTTATGTTTGGTTAACTTAAAAAATAGGCTTTAAACGAAAACAAAATATTGTGTAGAACCAAAGTTATGAATTCTTGAGTAATTTGTCTAGAGATCCCGGTTAGGCAGTTACTTACATTGATTCTCATCGTAACCTACTCTACCGCGAGCCACATTTAAAAATTGTACTATTCAACTGGTGGAAAAAATTATCACTACTCACCGGGAAAAATCCGAAATCCCGAACATCTATAATGCGTTATAGCTAAAAACAGGGGTAAAACATACTCATTTTTCAACTTTGTCCGATCTTCCCGTTCAAGGTGTCATTCCATTCAACTTTTCATGCTTAACAAATGTTGTCCTATACATTTTTAGGATTAACTAAACGGATTAGCTGGAAATCGGAAAAAAAAAATCTCGAAAATTTCACTTCGCCCGCCACAATACTCAGATCTAATTCTATACGGATGTAGGTAAAAACTCAGGAGAGCTTAAAGAAGTGAAGGGACTACAATTCTTTTTGATTATTTCAATCGACTCCACAATCCCCTCGCTTCATCATAAATGAAAATTAAACACTTAACAAATTTTAATGGATCGGTGGTGATCGGTTTAGTTGTGTTTCACCTAAACAAATAGCCGAATAACAAAGTTTTTATTATGACTATTACGAAACCTTGACGTCCATAGGCCCCTCATAAAAAACTTCAAAACATACTTTTACAAAACCCAATTTTATGAAATTAAATTTGGACCTCTCTCCCCCATAGTACAAAATCCGTCTCTAAAAAAGATTCTCAAATTTCAATTATGTACTCGTCAACGACGGGTACAACAGCTAGTATCTTATAAATTAAATACTTTTTTTTTTTAAATGGTTAGATTTTTCGATTATGTTAATTTTATATTGAGGGTGCGATATAAACTTATACGACTACAATTTAGCTAGAAGTTCACTTTAAAAAAACAACAGTATTTTCTTAGTTGAAATTTTATCATATTGTCGTTGTCTATAGCTTAAAGGCCATTACTTTCGGGATATTTTGGATGTTAAAATATGTATACGAAAAATTGAAAGTTCCGGTGATAAGTGGTAATGTTTAGAGTACTATTTTCTGTATTCACTTATCGTTAGGAATGCTTTTGAATATACGAATTAAATTGTTTTCATTGATAGTCAATGTATACAAAAACATATCAACTACGGTTTAAGTAATTATTATTAAACAGTAATGTCACCTATTATTTAAGGCTTATGCCGCTGTATTTGTAATCATTATAGATCTATAATTCTAAATGTGGTAGTTATTCTGTCAGTCAGTTTCGGTCTTTAGACCGGGCAACTGCTACGGGCTCCGATCATTAGAGGTCGCCACTTGTTGAAATTAGAAAAAATAAATAAAAAACGTGTTCAAATAATTAATTTTAGCCTATTAATAAAGTAACTGTATTAGAGAAATATTAAATGAGATGAAATTCAAGTATTACTAATATAAGACAGCTTAATAAATAAATTTAATTATTTTAGGGAGGCTAAAGTCGGCATTGCTATCAGTGACTATTAAAATAATAATAGAAGAGAAGGATCAGTCAAAATAAAAATTATAAAAATAAATAATTATATTTATTTTTATATTTGCCGACGTTTCGCACCGAAGCTGGTCAATCGATGAAGTTTAATACAATAATAAGCCTAAAATAATAACAGTTCTCCTAAATATTTAATAAGTAAAGATAATACTTTAATTTCATAATCTCTATGCTATTTGAAATCTCTAGAAAAAAAGTGGTACTAGTGACAAAAAATGAATTTTAGATAAACGTTGAACTTCTACTCTAATCTTCATGGTTTGTCTAAACTGGCGAACTTTCTTTGTTATAAGTCTTCTGGTATTTATTAAGCCGCTATGACAGTTGAAACTTATTTTTACATTGTTTCAAAATGTTTCTAATCACTTTCAGAATGATGAGTGGCATTATACTCTTTTACAACCAACTTGTGTATACATAATGGTGAGAAATAACCACTTGCGTATCAAATTTCTTCAATACTGAGATTCATTGTTGCATTATATAAAGAAATTTTTATTAAAATGTTATCGATTTTTCGATATAGCTATTGCGTATTAATGTAATATAGCGTCTTCGGTACACGTGTCTATTGTTATATTATCGGAGGCAGTGCGGATCCAAGATTTAATTTTGTGGAATAGAAATAGAAATGGAAAATAACTTTATTCTGGGACAAAGTCCCTTTAGAATAACAACATAGAACGTAATTAAAAGACCACATCTGGCCAAAATAAAACAATAATAAAAAAAGAGAAAGTAAAGAAAATATTAGTTAAACAAGCTATATACAAAAAAAAACTCTATATACAAAATACTTAAAAATATGATAAAACACTTAAAACTATGTACAGTAGGAAAAATTATAATTATATACTTTTTGAAAAATAAAATAATAAAAAATACATTGAGTTCTTCTTCTGTGTTTCTACTAGCAAAGGAAAGACAAATCTGACAATATAAATTGTCAGAGTATTTAAATAATGAATAATACTAATCATTATCTTATTGTAACTATTAGTACAAATTTATTTGTGCAAGGATAAAAAACAAAAACAAAAAAACAAACAAACAATAGATGCATTAAGTGGCATTGAGAGTAGGAAGATATTCTAAAATCCCTAGTGAAGTTTACAGTATGGAATGGTACTGTCATTTATGCTGAATGATACAATAAAAATGTATAATATCAAAAGTTTAGCAAGTATCTGAGTATTTTTGGGATAGGAATTGAAATAGGAGGGTTTTGAATGTGGATATGGAGGGGGAATGTCGAATTTCGATAGGTAGAGAATTCCAGAAATTGACAGCGCGAGCTATAAAGGAGTTATGAAATGAGGCAGATCTGTGAGAAGGGATGTAGAGGTCAGAAGGTCGAGATCTTGTTGAAAGGGAATATACTGACGACTTGAATTGGAGAACGTTGTAGGCATAAGAAGGACGATGGTTGTTAGAAATAAATTGAATAGATAGAAAATAAATTGAATAAATAGAAAATAAATTGGAAAAAAAAACAGCAGTTTGTAATTGGCAGAAAAAATATTGCTTTGAGGGGTAATTTTTTTCTTGACATGTGCTTAAATTTATTAGCTGAAATGCATACGTTATAAATAGAATTGATTGTTTAAGCAGTTAGTTCAGATCATTGGCATAAACAAATATGGGAAAATGAAAACAAAAAAAGAATTACATTTTGTTTAAAGGGAACTGGGTTTTTCAGCTTGAAACCTCCTCTAATATTCTCCTCTCTCCTCCCAACTCGCTCTTCTTCCCCAAGGATCCGCCAGTGATTGGAGACATTTTTGTTTTTTTTAATACTGAAGATTTTATGCGAGATTTTTACATTGTCAGTTACTTCTCTCTAGCCCTAAAAAGGTAGGCTTACGGTTAATGATCTGATTTTCGTGACTATATACTCGGTATATTGTATGAAGTGATTAAGTCCATTTTTGATATAGGTTAACTTTCAAATATGTTTTTGTGAATTGCGACATTATGAAAATGACAGAATTCCTTCTATTTATCACCACATATATTATTACAGTAAAGCTCGAAATCGGTTTTGTACCAAATATAAGCTCCTGTCATGCTCAAATACCATGAATGGGGTACCATTGGATTCATAATTTCACGGGAAGTTAGCGAATAGTATTCTCCACTTTTGTTTTTCTTTCTAAAATAAATAAAGTCGATACAAACATTTTGCTAGGCTTCAATACTGGAACGGTGGTAGGTCTGTAGATCGATACGGGACAAATTGGATCTTGAAGATTTTGATGCGTGCAGCCCAATTTTAAGCCCAAAAACGTATTATTTTCGAGATAACGCAAGGCATAGGGTTCGCATCTACACAACCTTACGTTAATTGCAGTACTGTTATTGAATACATATCTCATTTCGTCGACTTGAGGTCTCTATGATCGAGAGAGGAGGAGTCTATATTATTTATCGATGGTGTGTTTGATCGGCAAGCCATATCATCGTTAATTTTTCACCAAATCTCAAGATTGAGCCACCAATTTCGAAGGCTTCCTTCGCTTTCAGGAGGTCAAAATAGTCCAATCATCCCGAAAATTCAGGCAAACAAGTTATGAAAGAAAACGAATTTTATTTGCGAATAACTAAAAAATTACACACTTTTCCCTGGGTTATACCCATGATTATATAAAAGATTACTAAAGTCCCTACAGAAAAAAAACGCCTTTTTCGCACGGGCCTACTAGTCATGTATAGTTAAACTAAGTGCCCAATTTACCGATTTTACAAAGGCAAAATTCATCAAAGTTCCTAATTACTTGAGGTTATGAAATGTTACCTAATGACTTTTTGCAATGAGGCGATGATATATGTTAATTGTATAAATTTTATAGCTGGCAAAAATAAAAAAGAGTCAATACTTTAAAATTTACTGTTTTATTAAAACAATTTTAAAATTTACTGAAAGAAATTTTAAACGTTATATAAGTCTTGTGTAGACGGTTTTCTGGCGGTGAAATCGGAACCCGTGTAACCAGAAGCCAATGTTTACACCATTGCTCGTAGCTTGGCTTCCTTACGTTTAGCTAATGAAGAAAATAGGCCTGGTATGGTATTTTCTGATCTAAATTTTGGTTTATGGTTATTATCTTTAATTATAGACATTATTCCAATAATAGGTTGTCTTAATTTGGCGACAACGAACTCAAATGGCAATGATGTTGTTTACTCTTTCTAAATCATTGCATATGATCTCTCTCTATGGTTACCTAGTATCATAAAATTACTGTTACTACTGTTCGCCGAGTAGTCGAAATTCCACCATAATTATTATTGAAAATTTGATGAAATCATCTGCCTAGTCCTGTCATAAATACTGTTGCAAGAAAACATATACAGATTTTTACAGGAAAATTAATTTTTTCAAAAACTTTATTTTCTTGTAGAAATCTGTATATCTTTAGAGAGTAATACAAAAAACATTCAATATTGCATCGTTTTAAATTTGGAGATCAGCAAACCTTGTCTATTTAATTAGATATTAAAAACTGATGAATAGCCATTTACTTCCCACTCGAATCGTAAAGGGGACCCTACACGGTCAATCGGAATTGCACTAATGACGTTCCGAATTGTCGTGTAAGGTAGTGAATGAAGTACTGATGATGGTGCGCTGCGGATTTCCGAACATCCGGAAATCAAAGGTTCATTCACGAGAAGTGGAGGGGGGACTGAGGTAAAAGTAGTGGAGAGATTAACCATACTACTAGATAAGTTAGGTTACCTAGGCCTCACAACCATTATAAATTTCTGATTTTCATTATATGTAAATAGTTAAATAATTTTTCATATCCCTTGTTTATAATTTTAAACCATCTTCAACTATTTCTTTTAAATAGTCAAGTGGACAACAAATTAAAAAAAAATAGGAAACTTCACTATTTACTTTAGGAAAAAAAAAAACTTTAACGTTTTGTATATTTATCAGTTCTTTTCCCATTTCCCTCAACAAATTTATTATTTTCGCAATACCTTACCTTAATTTTTGTAAATAGTAGACTTATATTTTACTGACTTTTGTCAAAACGATTTTCTATGAGACTAATCTTCTATGACACTACTACTAGATAGGTTAGTTTTCCTAGGTCTCGTTATTAAGTAAATAGTTGTTTATATCCCTAGTCTATATTATTATTAACCATTTTCAACTATTTTTTCTTTAAATAGTCAAGTAGGCAATAAATTGAAGAGAGAAAAAAGTGGAAACTTCACAATTTACTTATATAAAAAAAAATCTTTAACTGTTGTGTTTATTTGCCATTAATTTTTCATTTTTCTTTACAAATTGATTATTTTCGCAATACTTTTCCTAGATTTTTGTATGTAGTTGACTTATATTTTTCTAACTTTGGTCTAAACGATTTTCAGGCACTAGGAAGTAATTATTATATCTCCGTTTTTCTCTTGATGCCCAATATTATAAATGACAATGTCCAAATAAGCATATCTATGCTGTTCCTTTGTTTACAACTGAGCTAAATTGGTATCAGCAACGATAAGTAATGATCAGTAATGATTGAACGTGTAAGGGTCTTCATGATGACGTTCATTCATTAATTACCGTGTTGGGTCTGCTTATGGTAATATGATCACAAAGTAAAAAAAAAAAAAAAAAAAAAAAAAAAAAAAAAAAAAAAAAAAAAAAAAAAAAAAAAAAAAAAAATATTGGTTTGTTTGGTATAACATCCACTCCCAAAACTTCAAAATACGTTTTAAGAACTTAAAAGTTATATAGGCAAATGACCCAATATTTTTAAAGGCCATTTTTTTTTTCGATTAGAAGTAGCATGGACTATTAATAAAATTAATAAGATATTGCATATGTTAAAATGAATGAAAATAAGAAAGTATAAAAAAAAAAAAAAAAAAAAAATTACCTTCCCCGATTGTTTTACTTACGAAAAATTTAAGTAATACAGATTACGTTCATAATGGACATAATTTGTATTTTTTTGTTGGGGGAGAGGGCAAATTAAAAATAAATATTATCAAATAAAAACACCCATCGTCCCAATAAGCTCAATTATGACGGCTTATTTTCCGATCGTACATTTTGAACGAGAATAGGGCAAAAATGAAAATGATTTCACACAGTAAACAATTTTATATTTTGAAGATTTCTTTTTTTTTTTTTTTTTTTTTTACTTTTCTTTTTTAAACGGATGGGATCCAATTTGGTAGAGTGGTCCCTTCCCGTAATATATCTCGGGCCGTTTCTCCCACTAGTTGTCCCGGTTAGATTGAAACATTTGCTTTTGTCAGAAACATCTTCAGCTGTTTTTCATTCCACGGTCGAAGTATCTTTAGCAAAGAAATAGATTTCAGTTCGAGTTGTTTGTAAACGGACTGAGGATCGTTAAATATTTCTGGAGTTTATGGTAACTTGGGCTATTCAAATCCTTTGTGATGGTTTAAGTTCGCCTTTGAAGTTGGTCCATGTTTATTCCTACTATAATTTCGTTTAGAGCGTCTATTATTTAGCCTAATTTAAGTGAAAATTTAAAAAAAGTTGCATTGTATGAGCTGAACATGGTCACATCCTTCTATGTTGAATCCTCTTAAACTGTTAAAGTATAAAATACTTAACGTGTTTTCTTATAAATTATAAACTTTAAAGAATCTATACATTTTTTTAAAAATTAATTTGTTGATATTTACAACTATGTAATTTATACAAGTAAATCTACTAATAGAATACTAGTAGGCCCGTGTGAAAAATTCGCACAGCGTATTGTTATCAAATGCCAAATTAATAAGAAAATAAAATAATGCAAAGTATCAAAAGATAAAGAAATCAAATGTTACTTTATCGATAAATATAATCGACAAAGGAAACAAAAATTAATTTAAATCTTCATTTTTGTTTGGAACCAACATGTTTACACATTTCAGTAAGCTGTATCTTAACTGAAACTGAAAATTGTCCGATTTCGATGATTTTTTTTTTTTTCATTTTGTAGGGAATCCAGTAATCTTTTATATAATCATGGGTATAACCCAGGGAAAAGTGTGTATTTTTTTAGATATTCGGAAATAAAGTTCGTTTTCTTTCATAACTTGTTTGCGTGAATTTTCGGGATGATTGGAATATTTTGCCCTCCTGAAAGAAAAGGAAGCCTTCGAAATTGGTGGCTCAATCTTGAGATTTGGTGAAAAATTAACGATGATATGGCTTGTCGATCAAACACACCATCGATAAATAATATAGACTCCTCCTCTCTCGATCATAGAGACCTCAAGTCGACGAAATGAGATATGTATTCAATAACAGTACTGCAATTAACGTAAGGTTGTGTAAATGCGAACCCTATGCCTTGCGTTATCTCGAAAATAATACGTTTTTGGGCTTAAAATTGGGCTGTACGCATCAAAATCTTCAAGATCCAATTTGTCCCGTATCGATCTACAGACCTACCATCGTTCCAGTATTGAAGCCTAGCAAAATGTTTGTATCGACTTTATTTATTTTAGAAAGAAAAACAAAAGTGGAGAATACGATTCGCTAACTTCCCGTGAAATTCTGAATCCAATGGTATCCCATTCATGGTATTTGAGCATGACAGGACCTTATATTTGGTACAAAACCGATTTCGAGCCTTACTATAATAACATATGTGGGAATAAAACATAAGTTCTTCTGAAGAAACTACCCATTGGTAAAAGTCTAAAGATTCGATTAATTTAGGAGGTCCCATGGCCATCTTCTTTTCAGACGTCTCGAATGTTGAAGTTTGTATGGATAAATTTATTTGTGACATAATAAGGAGCGTTTAGGATTTTACGGAGGATTTTGTATTTCAAGGATTGGATACAGGAAAAATTTGATTTTTTTTTTGAGCCCCTAGTAAAATAAATTAAATTAACAACTTTATGTGTGGTTTTATGTATATTATTTGTTAATTGAAGATTACCGCTCAGTCATGCATTCTTCGTCCAGTATCCAGTAAGGTACTGATTAGCTATTGATTGGATATAGTCGGAAATTGTACGTAAGAACGTTCCAGATGGTTTGCGGATGAAAAAAACTGCCCTTGTCACATACTCTCTTAGGAATAAAAAGCTTTTAAAAATATATATATATATATATATATATATATATATATATATATATAAATTATATATCATTTATAAAACAACTTTAACACGGTTAAAGATGAAATAGTGTTAAACTCGTATATGAAATAATTTTAATGAGTAAAAAATCAAATCATTTGTCCTATAATCGATTATCTAATTTTAAATAATGGTTCCAAAAATATTGATGTTTTTCTCCACAATGCTCAAATCGATCACTTTTATTGGACACACTTTTATTTTATAATTTTTAAGACATTTTTCATCATATTTATAATCAGTGTTTGAAATTGATAATCATAGATTTTAGAATACTATTTTAAGTCTACTATTTTCTTAAGCAACAGTATACAAATTTATTGTAGTATGTTTTGTTTTTATCCATTCAGTTTATTTTCTATGGAAATATTAATTTTACTATAACACTTTTTGTGTAATTTATATTCTTAAATTAAACTCTAATTTGATTTCCTCCACTTATTTACTTGAGTGGTCAACGTTTCGTACTATATTATTAATATTCTTCCGAAATAATTACATAATCATTATTAACCTTTATATTAAATATATTCATTATTTAAAAATAACACCTTAACTTACTTAAGAAAGTAAAATATGGGTTGAATTTTTAGAAAATAATTTATGTAAAAAGTTTTTTTTTTTTGTTAAACAAACTTGCTGAATATTATCGTTTAATCCTTTATACTTTATTTATTTATTCAGAAATATTACAATCTGTCACAATTAAGGACATTTATAATAGTGTTCAGAGAGCACATTCGCACTCTATTTACAATAAATAAATATAATAATACAGAAACTAATAATAATAAAAGTAAATATTGCAGTTTAATAAAATCAAAGTAATATATATATATATATATATATATATATATATATATTGCATGCTTTTTGTTATTATATAATCTAAAATTAATAAAAGTGCACCCGCAGCCATTTATTTGGCCTTAGCTCAAAATTTGTACTATCATAATAGAGAAATTTCAAGGAAAAAGAAAAGAAATATTTTAGAACTTCCAGAAAATTAAGAAGAAAACATATAAGAATTTTTATTTATTTTTTATGGAGATGAACAATCTAATTCTAACATTACATGTTATCGGATGGTAGGCACAGTTATCTAAAAATTAGAATTGGTTTGCTTTGACATAAACTCCGAGAACTCTTGCCCTAGAAGATTTAATTGTCGCTAATTAAGTTGAAGTAATGTCCCTTTGACCTTAAATAACACCGTCACGGAAACCCTAGGTCACCGCATTAATTATTATTCCCAGTCCTAGTCAATAATTAAGGTACAAGTTGAATATTGTATCTACATATTTGTACCTTGGAATTCTATAGCTTATATGAACTGGATTAATATATACCTTCATCTGACATTACGTTATTAAAATATGTATATATATATATATATATATATATATGCAGTGCCGGTTTAGACATTTGGTGCCCCGGGCAATGACGTCATCTCCACTCTTAAAAATTTTACATTTATTTCTAAAGCTGTTTATTATTATGTAATATATGAATTTTATTGCATTCAACATTTCTCTATTACAGTTGATTTATTATTAGGTTAAAAATAATTATTTTCATACGTTTTGTAACTTTTTTTTATTTCTTACAAGCGCCCCTAAAGATAGACCGGCGCCCCCAACGGGCGTCCTTCCAAATCGTGGCCTCGGGGCGGATTGTCCCGGTTTTGCCGCCCTTAGTTCGGCACTGTATATGTGTTACGGGCGGAGTCTTTCCTTATAATTTAGTCTCAGTATTAATCTTTTCCACATATTTTCTCTAATATTTTTACAAATCTTTAAAAAGATCGTCTTTATGATATGCGGTAGGATTAATTTAACTTTACTAAAGAGAGCATGCTGCCATACCATCTCAAAGGCTTGTGCGATATCTAAGAAAATCGTCCTGCATTATCTCTTCTTTTCTACGATTATGGCAATGGTTGTAACCACTTTATGGTACACTTACGTTGAATGTACAAGCCGAATGGTAGTCAGGAGTTAGATTGTTTGTTTCCAAGATAGAATTGTAAGGGTTCGTAGCAACTTCATTTTTACTGACATAAAGTATGGATCTTTAGTAAATTTTAATTAAATAAAAATATCATATACCATTAGTAGAAAAAGAAAAATCATGTATTTAACATTTTTCGGAAACTTTGTAACGATACTTTATAATTTGAGCTCATTCTTATTTTTGAAAATGCAGATTTAATTTTTTTAAATTATTATCAAATAGTCACGCCCTATTTTTTTTATTTCGTTTTCAATTTGAAGTACGAAGTTCTTGACGGCGATGGTTTAGTTCTAGAAGAAAAATCTTGATTAATTTCTTCTTCATTTTCCCCGGCTCGATGAAAAGTTTTTTCCTCCCCCTCTCCTCCCCTCCCCATTAACCATAAGGAATAATGATAATTACTTTTCTAGGGGCTTTTATTTCTTCTCCAGCTCTCCTTGGAATACAGCTGGATCTCAAAAACCGTGTTTTTTTATTATAACATTTGTCTGGAAAACACAAACCGGGCAGTACTTTTTAATTTTTTTTTTTTTTTTGTATATATAAGGTTTTTCATTGAAATGGAGGCTAGTTTTCTTTTGTTTTTTAGCTTCGTTGTCATTTCCGCGACTTTTGTTCCAATAATAATCCCGAAAAGCGCCATGTTCAAATGATGACTATGGAAAAATTGAGTTTACTTCTTGATCAGATTCTCTGTACTTATTACTTAAACTGAATACAATAGTTTTAAATATATTCAATGTTTAAATATATTACTAAAACAAAAAAAAGTAATATGGAAACTATTTTGACCTTGATAGGCATAAAAAATATATCAATAACAGTTAAACATCGGCAGTCCGGTATAAAAAACATTGCTTCTATAAATATCTTTTTATTTAATATAAATTTATTACAATATCTGTTTGTTTGGTTTTTATATCGGTATTTCACGCTTTGTGGTGCAATTCAACTTGAATGCTTTGCTTTAATGGTTGAATGTTTTTTCGTACAGTTGGCGTTAAAATTATTTTGCCTGTTATACCCATCGTTCCTCTCGTTAATTTATATCAATGATATTGTAATATTATAATTAATAATAATAATAGGAAATCCGTCAAAGTCGAAAGGAATTATATTTTCATACCAAAAAGGAAAAAAGAAAATGCCAAATGAATTCAAAATTAACAACACCAGTATTAAATTATCGACTGACTTAACATATCTCGGTATTCACTTCGACAGACATTTAAAATTTACTAGACATTTTGACAAAAAAATTAAAACAGTAAGATCTAAGACATACAGACTCCAAAATTTAATTCGGACAACAAACCTATCTTTACGCCTAAAGCTTCTAGTCTATACAAGTATAATACGGCCGGCTCTGTTGTATGGTGCACCTCTGTTCGAACACATCAGCAAAACAACTCTGAAAAGATTACAATATTTTCAAAATGGAATAATAAGAAAAATCGTAAGAGGAACCACGCTGCAGAGAAAGAAGACAGTGGATATACAAGCAACACTTAACTTATCAACAATAAAAGAATTTTTCGCAAAACGAAAAAAATCATTTTTCGAAAAATCCCAACAATTAGCAAACCCTCTTTTTAACAATTTGTTACCAGCCAAAATTCCAAAACGTTGGCAACAAATCACATGATAGATGTTTTATTAATTTAGTTTTAAGCTCTAGAGGATAAGGTCGACTCAAGCCTAAGGTGAGCCCCATCACCTTTATATTACAGATGAAGAATGAACTATTTAGAAACGACAAAAATCTAAAAATGAACCTTACAATGTTTTTAAGCAGTAAAAGGAATATTATTAAGACAATCCAAGGATTAAAGACAAAAATAAGTAGAAAGGGGCTATGGAAAAAAAAAAAAAAAATAGTTAATATATAATATGATAAAGTTAACGATAATAATTAATAACCATTGTTTAAGGAAATCAGTCTTTTGGCCTTTTATCTAATACGCTACCATTGGTGCCTAGAAGGTAGAATTGCACATTTTGTGCAATCAAAAGATTCGAGGAAGGCACATTTTAACTGGGTTTTTGAATATTTGGAGGCGTTGCAATTTGGGGGAACTATTAATAGAGAAAATTTTAATCAGGGAAAATATTGAACAGAAATATTAAAGGAAGTTAGTCGACTGTTCTACATATCATGGGTGATAAATATTGAGTACGAAGTCATTACAGGGTTTATTATTATTATTAGTGCCGAAGTTTCAACCCAAACATGTAGGTCATCATCAGGGCTGAAAATTTTTAAATGTAATGAATTATATACGTTATTTTTAGTTTGTATAACTTTATACATACTTCATTTGTAATATTGTGTATTTAGTGTAGTTAAGATTCATCTACCATCAATCGATATAGTTTATTATTTACCATTATCGGTCGTATGATATTATATCTCTGATTGTATTTAAAAATTTTCAGTCCTGATGATGACCCACATTTTTGGGTCGAAACGTCGGCACTAATAATAAAAAACTTTATAATGACTCCGTCCAGAATATTTATCACCCATTGAACATAAATGTAAATATAGTCTTGATAATCTTAACCCCTAGTAATTTGAAAGTCCTAGTAATCAGAACAAGAAGAAGAAAAAATTAAAGTTGACTGATGAGAAACGGAATGGAAATGGCTCTTTTCTCAATGCATATTACTGGAATAGCTTCGCTTGGTAGTGTTGAAATCGTATTGCGGTGCCTCTAAACGGAAAAAATTAAAAGTACGCGGTCATCCAGAAGTTGAGAAATGTCTTTATATGTGCTTTTTGTCAAAATTTGTTGTTAAAATAATTAATTATATACTGGGAAAAAAAATTTAATCTGGTGACATAGTGTTGAGCTGAAATAAGGTTGAAAATCCTGTTCTAAAGACGTATTTTGACAGCGAATAATTTGATGGCGTATTCAACGTCTAATTTATGACTTAAACAATAATACAGTTTTTAAGACTTAGACGTTTAGTGCTATCAGTTTGTACGCAATCAAGGAGCTATTTTTCAAAATGCTGTACAACTTATTGAAGGTGACAGAAATTATATAATCGAAGTAGCAAATGAAGTTAGTTTACTGATGTCAAAGATTTAACCTTTTCCTTATCAATATTATGTGAATGGTTACGTTTTATAAATGTATTTATGTATCAATAAATAATATTGAATAAAGAACTGAATAAACAATATTAAGGCAATATGATTAAATTAAACTAATAAGAATTAAGTATTAAACAAATACAAAAATTAATTTATTAATTGATTTTTATGTATAAAGTTTTTTTTATTTTAATGAAATTTACAACTGTATTACATGAAAAATACAACAATTAAATGTGACATTGGTAACATGACATGTACAACATGGAGAGAAACTACACATTGGTAGAACTCAAAAAATAAAGTTTTATATTAGAAGGTCCTGAGGCCATCTTCTTTTCAGACGCCTCGGAGGGTTATCAGGGATCGAGGAGGAAGTAAGGTTTGAAACGAGTGGGTTCGGATGGTTCTGCAGTTTGTTATGGAATGATAGGTTTCTGGATTGGTCCAAATCGGAAACATATGGAACATTAAGGTCTTATGGATGATTTTATTTGTGACACAAGTAAGGAGCGTTGAGGATTTTACGAAGGATTTTGGATTGTAAGGATTGGATACGAGAGGAATTCGATGGTTTAGTGGAGCTCCAAAGCTCAATTCCGTAAGTCCAAATAGGTCTTTTTATTGTCATATATATGAGTCGTTTGTAATTGATTGAAAGCTTCGAGCGTTTGTCTAGTAAGTGTTGGAGTAGTCGAAAACATCGAGCGGTTTCGTGTCGTTTCAGTCTGGTATGAGGATTCCATGTGAGTCGTTTGTCCAGGTGGAGTCCTAGGTAACGGATTTGTTCAACTGGGATAAGTGGGAAATTGTTACAGGATAATGTAGGACAGGAAGTCATAGGTTTGCGACGCAGGGTAAAGGTAATTTGAAGGGATTTATTGGAGTTTATTTTATGGTATAAGTTGTTAATCATTATATATATAATGAATAACATCTTATGCCATGGCGGGTTATTGATGGCCGACCGTAAGAAGAGTGGGGGAACAGAAGTAGAATAGTGAAGGAGTGGGTGGGACCTTTGATAAGATGGTATAGATAAAGGCCCATTTTATGTTTATTATAAAAAAAAAATAAGAAAATAGATAGATTATTATAATACACCGATTATCAATTAACCGTATACTTCTGTGAGCAAACAACAATGTTTTGTAATTCAACCAAAAAATTATCAAGTGAAACTGATTAAAATATTCAAAATAAGGGAGCCTTTTTAATCCTGACTTGGGATTCAGCTTTCTGCTGGCTCATTATAAAGTCAATGCGATTAAAATGGATCAGAGAAGTTGATGCCAAGAGTAACAACTTGAGCAAAAACAAAAAGCCATGAAATATTTCTTTGTGGAGTCCAATAAGATGAGATGTTAATTAGAAATCACATCTTGTCGAAGTGGGGTTGTCTTTAAGGAGGGGATATATATGTTGGCATCTCCGTCGTATCGGTATCGGACCTTCTGTCTGTGTAGTTTTATAATGGGCACAGTGATTTCAGGTAATAGTTTCATGAAAGTCTAGTTACATGCATGAAGTAATCATTGTATGCATGATAGCAATCGTGTCTTGTAATGTAACTTGTAACTTCATCAGATTATAATTGACCGTCATTTGTATTCTATTACTGGACAATTTGCTTAATTGATCACATTATCATCTAGTTTAAAAATTTAAATTTCTTCTATAAAAAATATTCCAGCAATGTATTATATCTCAAAGGGTTTTTTTTTTTTGATAATCCACTTGTTTTTTAATACACGATCAAATCCAATTATTGAGCCATCATTTTGAATCTTAAAAAACAGTGGTATTAATTATATTTGGAGGGCCTAGCCACTGGTCCTGAAGAAGAAAGATGCTGAGCCTGTCTCATATCTCAAGGTAATCACTTGGAACAACATTTAATATGAATGATAATGTTTAAATTTCATTAATAAAGTAGTTGAAATATTAATTGATTTACTATAACCTAAATAAGCATTAAACAAACAAAGCATTAACGAAAATACCTTCATAGGATTTTTTTCTTGTTTTGAGGTCCTTAATCAGTATTTTCAGTTAGGTCACTTAATTCTGCAAAAACTGTGTATTATTTTATTTTGTATTGATTCATATAAGATGTGAAGTTAAATGAAATGAAATAGAAACACTGTCATTATCCTGGGACTGTCATCCATTTTGAAAACAATAAATATACAGAGTAGATAAGACATGCCAGTGTGGCCATATATTAAATTAAATGTTTACAAAATAATTGGTAATTAAAAGTAAAAATGTAGAAAAAAGAGAAATAAAGAAAAAAAATACAGATCTCTGTAGATCTCCATTCAACTTAAAAAACAAACGACTAATCTACACCACCATACTACGACCTATTTGGACATACGGAGCAGGGATTTGGGGTTTCGCAAAACACACAAACATAACCAAATACAAACCACATAATCCACAATACTTCGTAAAATCGTCAGTGCTCCTTGGTTTATTTAAAATTACACCATACAACAGACATGAACCAAAATTAAAATCCTACATAAACAAGTACCCAACATTTCTTTCTTCTACTCTCAATCGTCCGAACCAAGTCCTGTCTCTTTCTTCCTACCTTTTGGCTAATGAGCCTCAACGCATTTAAAAAGGCAGTGGCCTAGAGATCTGCTGACAATGTAAACAAGTATCAAGAATAAAAGAAGGCAAAATAAACGGCAACAAATTTGCTTGATGCGTTAAAACGCAGTGGCAAATAAAAATAGGAAAATAAGTAAAGAAAATAGTTTCTGGGAGTACTTAGAGAGTTATCTTGAGTACATTTCATGACCAATCGGATTTGGAAAGGAATAGGGTGCTTAAAAAGAGGAGAGATTTGAAAAAAGAAACTGATTTTGCGTGTCCAATCTCTGTGCGAAAATAAAATATATATCGAATATCGAATAGATGTGCGGTGTATTTCAGAACGTTTGGAGATTTGGAGCTACCAAGTTTGGAAAGGAAAAGTTTCGGATCTAAGAAGATTGGTTTAGGTGTGAATTACCTGGATACAAAAGGGCCTGATCAAAGACTGTGTTTGTTATAGCTTCCTTCAAATCAACAAATAAATTCAAATTTAAACTTTATTAATTAACAAAACAACAAATTAGCTGAACAAATAGAAGCCTGGCAAAGGAAACGAGCCTCGATTAATTACTATGGCCATGAAGATAATGAACCGATGTTGGAAGGTAATTAAATTTGCCCAGTATCAGGTGCTTGAGGTGCTACGTGATGCTCCCTTCTCTCGTCGACTTTAAAACTTTACTGTTCGAAACAGAATACCAACTCTGCAGCTCCCCATCGCTAATTTAGGCTTAGCAACTAAATTGCTTATTTACTTCTCCCTCCCCTTTCACATATACTGCAGAATCAAAGCACAAACGCAATAAATATATCATCAATAAGGAGCAATCTAAGCAATTATTCACAGGTTTTTCTCAATACGATACAGTTTCCAGTCAAAATAAATAAATCGGAGGGACAAATAAAACGAATCATACATATCATCACTAAAGTTACCCCACTTATATGCCAGCATTCCAATAATATCCTATCCACAGCCCAAATTTTCCAACAATTCCCGTTTTACAGTCTCATTGAACGATATACCGATTTAACTAGTGTTCTCCAAAATCGGTCTTGGCACTTTGCAAGACCAAGATCAAGGCCACCTAACTGTTGCAAGACCAAGAGCAGGACTGGGAAAAAAAATCGATTTTAAAAATAAAAATTAAGGCAAAATAATTATTAATACTTGACAATCTTAGATACTATATGTTAATAATTGGTATAACCAATATACTTTTGCATTTAACTCCTTTAACTTTTCATTCGGGCTTAGTTAGGTTTCTCCTATCTAAAAAATTACAGTAATATCTTTATAGTTACAGTGATATCTCTATAAGCTAATAAGTAACTGCAAGAATGTTGTGAGACTCTTGCGCATGACCAAGCCATGAACAAGATTAAGTTTGTAAGACCAGGACTCGTCTCGGTCTCGCATTTGGGCAACACTAGATATAAAAAATCAATAGCCTTGAGAAACATGTTAAGAATCCGAAAAAATAATAGCATTTCTGACAAGTGTAAAATTAATAAAAGAGTTATCATTATATAAATAGGCAAAGGCAAAACGGTTAGTCTCTTTTTCTTCTCTGTTTCTTAACCGACTTTCTTTTTGTGTTTAAAAGCTATTGACGGGCTTTAGTGTTTTCAACAAATAAATATTGGATATAGTGTATATAAATAAACATATAAATGTTAGTTTGTTCAAAACAGCTAATCTCCGCAAATTTTTCACAGATTACTTTGACATTGTGATGAAACGTTGCAATCAAATTTAGGGAGGTTTTATATACATTTTATTTCCATCCCGCCTTTTATTTTGGGATGGTGGCCGAAGCGATTCGCTCATGACTATAGCACCAAAACGGCTTTAATGGTTTTAATGAAACTTGGTTAAAGTGTTCTCCTTGAAACCATTATAATTTATGTATCTAACATACTTTCCTGAAAACAAGCTGCATGAATTGTTATGATGAATTTAAAATGCTGTTTGAAAATAACTCAAAAAGTACACACAATTTTTTAATTTATAATACCCATATTTATTTTAAAGTTCCTGAATTCCTTACAAAGTGAAAACAATTTCATCGACATTGAAAAAAAGATATCTCCGAAAGGAAACAATTTATAACGTGGTTTGAAATATTTGTTTAAGGAGTGTAGTGCACAAAACAAAAAAGTTAATTTATGTAGCAGTGAATGCGCATGAGGCAGTGCAAAGAGGGAGAGTGTCAGATATTTTTGAGAGGTTGAATGAGACAATGACTGGAGAATGTGAAGAGACCTACGTGCGTTGGAGGAAACGTTAGCTTTCTCTTCTCTCTCTGTAAATGCTGGAAAAACGGACTTCTATGGATGAAGTCTTCGGTATTTTCGTCCGTTATTCCTGTTTATATTAGTTGGTAAATTTTATATCAGCTTTAGGTTAGTGCGTAAGTTATTGTTGTTTAATTATAAATAGTTGAGTTTAGGTTATTCCTTAGGCTAAGTTTTATTAATTATCTATAGCCTATTGTTTAATTGGATGTTTCATTGGTCTTTTTATAGTCTCTTCGTATAAATTGTATATACAAATAATAAATGTTTATATTTAGATTATTTCTTAACCGGGCGGAACGTATAAATGCGTCAAACGTTAACGATTCTATTTATTTGTAATTTTGTATTTACCTTATGCTTTATATATAAGTAAACGAAGAAAAATATATATTTCATAGTCTTTCCAATATTACGTCTTTCGTCTAAAATAATCATATGAAATTAGGTCCTCCAGGTGTGACGTATAGACAAGTCTTAGTGAAAGAGTTCGCGCCAGTTACATGCTGCGTAATTAAAAAGGGAGTTCCCTCGGTTAACATGAAGTGGATACGTGAGGTTTTCACATGCTTGTCTATTTCAGCTCGTGTATATAAACGTTAAGACCAAAATATTACAATTAGAATAAAATGAAAGCTTCCTGAATTTCCTACAAAATGAAGAAAAAAAAAAATCCATCAAAATCGGACGGTTTGATGAAGAGATATAGCGTTTTATATCTATGAATGTTTGAAAGCTGCCTAAATTCCCTACTAAATAAAAAACACGAAAACAAACTTTTTTTTATTGAACCTATCAATTCAACATTTTAACAGTAATATTATTTTATTGGTCAGGAGCTAATGGTCTAGATGTTTTGCGCCTGAAACATCTAAACAACCCTCCAACCAGCATGTCATAAATTTCCAAAATCTTCCTTCAATTTGGATTTTGTTCACAACATTCCACTGTCTAATAAGAAATCCGAATTATTTAATCATATGTCATCAGCCCTAGAAAAAAAGCAAAACTACTCGGTTGTAATCCTGGATATAGCACAAGCTCTTAACTTAGCACGGATTTCTTTTCAAGCTTAAAATCCATATATCCCATTCCTTATACCTAGTCCTTCGATTCTAGCTCTTTCAATACGCTTTTCCACTTCTCTGTGGAAAAGAATTTTGCCATATCTATCCATTTAAAGCCAGTATTACACAAGGCAGTGTATTGAATCCCGTCGTTTACATCCTCTTTAAGACTGACATTCCTATTCATACTGATATCTTCCTTGCAACATTTATCGATGACACTGTAGTCCTTTCATCCAACTCAGACCCCAAAATATCATCCTTAAATCTACAAAGGCTATTCTCCTTGGTTGAACTCTCTCTCTCTCGAAAACATTAATGGTTATTAACCCGTAAGGATAGATATAGAGACTATAGAAAGCTACCTTCATCTGATAATATATAATGAAACCTAATTAACTGGGTTAATGCAACCTCTTTGGTATATACCCTCCTCCCTTGTTTTTGCAATCCCTTAAGTAACTTCCCTCTATATATCACATTTCTATTCATATTCATATTTAAGGAAAATTAAATTATGAAGGTAAAATTATCAATTCATACTATATGTATAAAGATTACATAAAAACAAATATTGACAAAATATAAAAGTTATATTAAAATAAACATAATCACAAACTTAAATTTCTACATTAACTTACATATTTCTAAAAATAAAATGTCTGTAAAACATTTAATTAAAAATTTCCATAAGGAAATATGTTATGTCAAAAAATATTAAAATATATGTTGTCATTTCATAGTTAGTTCACACATTGCTATTAAGATTAATTATACTTTTTTTATATAGTATCAAATGTAAACGAATTTTTAATGTTTATAAATATAGGTTTTATAAAATTGAAAGTACTAATAAAACTTTTAATGTTCACTAACAAATTTGAGGCTGGGTGATGTTAATCAATTTTAGCTTCCATTACAGCACTCTTCCGTTTTAATCAATTACCTTTGTAACAGTTTCCGTAGAACAATGGAGACTTTGAAACTTTTGTTGAGTGGCTTCTGTGATTTTATTAATTAATTGTATTCCCCTGTCTATTATTGTCATCGTGGAACGATTTAACCGCATAGGAAGCATTAATTAATTAGAATTGATGTATTGAACGTAATTATATCCGATGAAGTATAAACCTTTTATAATAGAGTTCTGATTTGCAAATAACTTCAATTCATATTAAATACCTCACCACCAGTTCGGTTTTCGCACATTGCATTCGACGACACATCAATCACATAGAGTCTCCGACTTCATTGTAAGAGCACTTAAATAAAATACTGCAACTGGTGTATTTTTAGATGTAGCTCAGGCTTTTGACAAAGTCTGACACTAAGGTATTCTCTTTACTATCATTCACGTGCTATCATCCTGTACGATTTTCTCTTCGAGAGATTTATCTTATTTCGACAGGACTGTTAAATTTTCACCACTTCGTTCTATCTTGGTAAGTAGTTCTTCCTGGCCCCTCTACTTTATTTTGTAAGCTCTTACGACATACCTGTAAACAATGAGTCATTGACAGCTTCGCTGACAACGATTCTCACATAAAGATTCTACACATGATTCACTAACTTTACATTACTAAGACTAAATCAAATTATAAAAAAAAATATACTAAATCATGATATATTCAAACATATAACATTAACTTTTCGGAAAAATAGCTACCCTCCAGTTTATAGCAACAAACAGATTTCTTAAGCTGATACGATAGTATATCTTGGACTTGATTTGAACAGAATGAAAGACTCTTAACAAACGACTCAGACTACTTTACCCATTTTTTTCGAAATCTTCAAAACTAAAACTGAGATAGAAGTTGTATATATATTTAAACCAATATGGACACACTTTTCACAGATATACTTTTTCACCAAAAATATTCAAAATTATTGAATGAACAAATAATTTTATTCTGTAACTACAGTACTCTAAGAATAATAACACAGTTGCATAATTAAGAACATTAGTTATTGAAGAAAATGATGCCTAATTAACTGTTGATTGTTATTACAACTGTGCAGTTGATTGAATTAAACTGTGCACAGACGAAAGTAAATTTTACATGTTTGCGGAAGTTTGAATATGGATTAGGTGGTGGAACAAGAGTGTTTGAAGGAATTTATGGACGAAGATTGACGTATCTAAGTAGGTAGAGAGTTCTAAAAGGAGAAAGCACGAATGACGAAGGATTCGCTGAAGGGACTAGCTTTATGGGAGGGGATATATAAATATATAACTTGAGAGCTGATATTGAGAAAATGGATAAATGACAGTAGAGTAAGAAGTTGCAGAGAGGGTTTTTTGTTCTGAGGACTTGGAAAACGAAAAAACCAAGAAGTAATTGTCGTCGGAAAGTAGGATTAAGCCACTTCAACTCATTATGCTTCAAATTATTTAAATTATTATTCTCATAACAAAAACACCTTGGTTACTGACTATCAAAACTCTACATACTGACCTCAACCTGCCAACCATGGACCGTCACACATAGATCCATTACCTGCGTTTCTATAAAAATTAAACGAACATACCAACATTTAAATGACAGACTTGGCTACAGTTGACATGCCCCTGAATATGAGGAGTTCACTAAAAATTCATTAAACGACCAAAATAATAAAATAAAACAATGTGTCAAAGAAGTGTTACAGTATACTATCCTTCCTCATGCTTGACACGTCATTATTTCCTGTATAGTTAACTCATTTGGTGATTGCCAGCTTACAAATTAGTGTAAGTAAATGCTTAAAGACAAAAAAACAAAAAAAAAACAACAACTAAGGTGTGTGCTTTAGACCGCTCGATATAAGAGAAAACAAGGCGAGATTAATAATATGAAAAATAAATTATAAATAATACCTCATTATAAAGAGGATAAAATGCTGAACATTTCTCTCGCTTGTTGTATGCAGATTCGATTTGTAGTTGGTGAGATGTTTTAATCCATATCATTAATAAAACTAATTTCATTTGGTTTTCGACACTATTTTTCTCATTTCGGCTCTCTAGCACGGCGTCGCGTTAAGATAAAATTTTGAATAATAGCTCATTATAAACAGGATAAAATGCAGAACAATTTCCTCGATTACTGTTTGCAGGCCCGATTTTCGGTTTCTGAGATATTTTAATCAATATGTTAAAACATTTCAATTAGTCCACTCAAGCTGAATTTACCCAAACGTTAACTGGACAGGTCAATCTAATGCACTCTTCACAAAAAAGTGGAAAAAAAGAAGTTTTCATTTTAAAAAATTAAATGATTGAAGAAATTAGATTAATTTGTTTTATACTTTTTACTGTTTTTAACTATTTTATAACATATTTATGTAACGATAAAATTAGGTTTTTATTAGGAAAAAAACGGAAGGTAGCATCCCTTATTACCAATCCTGTATTGTGTGGGACGACAGCTGTTCCCCAGGCTATGAGGTGAAGATCCTATTCCTTCCCGGCGGAAAGAGCAGATATTTCTCTATTTGTCCTAAATAAAGAAATGGCGAATATAGATTTTCGAATTGGCTTCCTGCCAGATATACCAGCTGACGCACCCTGGTTTTTAGATCTTCAACTTCTAATATGTCTGGTGCTTGTTACTGACATTTTGTCTTTATATTAAAAAAACATAAGATATTACATATTTTTCAACTATTTGGATGTGTATTCAGATATGCTCATCTACATCTATATATGTAGGCGTGGTGAAAAAAAAAATACACTCATTATAATGTATTTTTATTTATAAAACATTCTCAAACCGACGGTTTGAAATATCCATACAAACAGGAAACTTACAAAAATTTAATTTTAAATATTATGACTAAATATCTCATACGGATTTCATATCTTGTAAAACAATATGCAATAATTATTCAAAGTAATAGTTAAAATTGTTTAAAAAAAGAGATAAAGTGGTAAGTTGTTCGGAATCCTCATAATGGAGAAAACCTTTGTTCTGCAATGCCGTATTAATAAACAGACATTATAATGAATGTATTTTTCCATTATATTTAAGGTAAATGTACAGGTAATGGATATTTTAGGAGAAATTTTTAAGATTAATGTAAACCGCAGCTTTAGTTCTGACGTTGGATCTTTGCAAATAGACTTAATTGACAATAAATTTACTCTTTCACCAATTTAGTTTTTTTTGTACTGCCAATTAATTAATTATTCATGAAAACTTGGGAAATTCTGACAGCGTACTTCGGACTAGTAATTGACACCCAGGTCAACTGATTTTTTTTTATAATTAAAAAAGAGCCTGGCAACCGGGACTGATGTTCAAAATCCGTAAATTCCTACCACCTACATATTTCCTCATTATCCGCTCTTACCTTACTGATAGATGCTTTAAAGTGAATCACAAAAACTCTTATTCATCCCTTTTTTCCCAGTTCGCTGGTGTTTCTCAAGGTACTATCCTTGGTCCTATCCTTTACACACTTGGTGTAAAAACTGGAAGATTAAAATAAATTACAATAAATCCCATGAAATTACCTTTACTCTTCGTAGTAAACCTATGACTTCCTGTCCTACAGTATCCTTTAACAATGCCACACTTATTCCGGTTGACAAATCCGATACCTAGGACTCCACTAGGACAAACGACTCACTCGGAACCCCCATACTAGACTGAAACGGCTAGAAACCGCCCGACGTTTTCGACCACTGCAGCACTTACCAGACAAACGCTCTAAACTTCAAACTATTTTCAAATGACTCATATATATTACTATAATAAGCCTATTTGGACTTACGGATCGAGCTTGGGCTCTACTAAACACTCAAATTCCTCTCGTATCCAATCCCTACAGTCCAAAATCGTAATCAAAATTCGTAAAATCCTCAATGCTTCCTACTTTGTCACAAATAAAATCATCCATAATGACCTTATTTTACCATATGTTTTCATATATATTTAGCTCAATCCAGATACCTATCCTTCCATAATAAACTTCTGAACCAGCCGAACCCTCTTTCCAACCTTGTCCTCTTCTATTCCTGATAACAATGCAAGGCGTCTGAAAAGAAGATGGCCTCGGGACCTTCTAATATTGAAATATAATTGGAGTGCTACCAATGGGTAGTTTCTCTTCATGTTATACACGTCATGTTACTTGTTTCATATTACTTGTTGTATTTATCATTTAATACAGTTGTAAATTTCAATAATAAAAAAAAAAATCATCGTGTTATCTAAAGCTATCAGGTTTTTTTTTTTTTTTTGTAAAATGTTCCATTGTAACAGTGGAACGTGTGAAACGTTTTAAGATTTTTTTTTAAAATAAATTTTCTAAGTAACTTTTTTTCTAATAAATATCTTTATTTATGGTAAAAGTGATGTTAAATAAGAAATAGACAGTGATCGGGCATAGATTACAGATATAATTTATCTAAAAACGAATTACCTTATTCTTTATCCGTAATTTGTTTGAACATCTAACAATGTTCTGCTCAATTACCATTTTTTAGATTGACATTTGACTGAATGAATTATTTGCCACAAAATTCTAAATAATTTTTTTTTTACAAATATAGGTTCTGTAAAACCTTTACTTGTACATTTTCGAGGGAAAGGTAAGTTCTATTGTATTTCCGAAATAACAGAAAAACATTAAAATAAAGATTCCTAGAATGGTTTGTAGATTTATTGGCCAATTACTGATGATCGAGCTAAGGAAGAGTGGGAAAACAGGAATAGTGTATAAGGTGAAACAACGTTGTATGAAGTTATATGATTTCGAAAATAAATCCCCGATTTTTTTTTTTTTTTTTTGACAAACTCTTTTCCTCTTCAATTAGAAACCAGCAATTAAATTAGTAAAGTATTTAAGGAAATGGTGAGACCATGGACTTAACAGATTAACAATATAAAAACGATCATATAATTAATAATTCCTTCTTAGATGGAGATAAATGAAGAGGAATATTGAGGTATTGATAAAAAAAAAATAAAACTAAGAATAGATATGAGGTGATTTAGGGAGAAAAATATACTTTTAAATTTAAATACTTATAAATTATCTTATAATTAATAATGTTTGGAGAGATTTCACTCCCTTCTTTTTTATGTCATTATATTATATTGCAATAGCACCAAAACACAATTCGTTTTCGTTTTGTGGATAAGGGAGGAAGTTAATCTGATGAGTAGACCGAGACGTAATGGGATGATTTTGTCCAGGCCAACCTGATCATATTTATTAATTTTTTACAGATTCAATATATGCAGAGTTGGCAGTATTGCGAATAAAGTACTTTAAAATACAAAATAAAATACACGTTTTGAATTTTTCATTTTAAGAAGTAAAATATAAACTAGATTGATTGTTACTGTATTTTCTTTTTAAAATTAGAAAAAGTATTTTTATTTTATTTCCTATATAATAAAATATAAAACGTATTTTAAATACACGAAATAAATTACCAAATAGAGTAGGTTCTCTGTATTATATGCTGATCGTCCACCAGAAAGAATTTTGTACTTATATTTAGATTTTTGTATTTAAAATACAAAATGCTTTAGTATAATAGAATAATATTTAAAATACATTATGCCCAGGTCTGAATATAAGTTATAATTGTGGAATTATTGACATTAAACTTACTTATTGACTAACCACTACAATTATTCATACTACCAGTCCATATTTTGAGAGTTAAAGTTATCCGATAATTTTAACATAAGATATTTGAAAAAAAAAAGCATTATTTTCAATGAAAGAAGTAATTGTTTTAGATGTTCAAAATTACTGAAATCATTTAGTATAAACTCCATAATTATCTGAAAAGCTTGTTTGATAATCGATGTGATAAGAGATCAATAAAAGTCACAAACAATTTAATAATTTGCTTATACCTCAAGATATCAAATAGTCATTTTGTTATAGTAAGTGGTGAAATTAAAGTAAAAGAAATATGTTAAAATGTCTTCTAGTGCTCTATTGTAATGACACACACATACATATGTGTTAAAGTTAATACACACACACACATAGATAAATTTGTGATACTTAAAAAACCTGTACCACTATAACCCATGAAGGGTCTTGGGTTCAGTACTATTTAGACAAAGCACTGTTTCTTGGTCTACGGTTGTGCAAGGTGATTTTTCCGAGATCACTCTCAACCGCCAGGTTTTTCCCCTTAATCAATTATTTTAATATTTTATTTAACTTAATCAATTATTTTAATATATATTTATATACTCATTTATAAATAAAATGATGTACTTATCCGTCTGGTTGTACATGAAACTTTTTAAAACTGTGTAGTGACTCGTTAACTTCACTGAACCTCTGTTTTTATATTTTCAAACGGGCGAGGGATTGTATTAAAAGCATTTGTTTTGACGGTCATGTTCTGGCTTGTACGAAATTAATTTTCCGCTTGACTCTGCAACAGTATATTGTTTTATTTCAGTCTATTTTTCTTTTGAATAGTATAAACATTTGTTTCACATCCCAGTTAAACCCTCGCCTAAAGCGGAATAGGCTGTTACAAAAAAGATCGGCTTTCGAAGCACACGCAAACGCACTTTTATAGTAATTTTTATTAGGAACAATAAATCTAAAATCGAATAACATTAGTTTGGAAATAAATAATAATGTTGGTTTATTTAATTAACAATTAAGCCACAATGGATACAACGAATCATATATGTAACAACACTTAATTTTAATGACAATGAAAAAGGCTTTAAAGTGGTAAAAAAAATTGAAATTTTCCCTGGAACTATTAAACTAAATTCGTTGAAAATTCAGATGGGCGTATTTTAATGATGTAGAACAACAAAACCATGCATATTATTATAATTCGAAATTTAAACATTTTCACTATATGTATTAGACTTATGGAAATTGTAAAGCAAAACTAATTCAATTAAAAAAAAAACAACTTTAAAATAAGGTAGATAACCGATAATGATCAATTAGTAGATTTTTATTTATAAGGTGATTACTTTTTTTTTTTTACTTCATAAACAAATATTAATTTTGAATGAAAAATATTTCATAATTTCAGAAAAACAGGATTTCTATGAAATTTCACAAAACTGTAATTTAACGAGAAGTAGTAAAATACACATAAATTGTATAATAATTATTATTTTTTAATTAATAATTATAAATATTACAATTACTACATATACAACGGATTACTGCGGACAACTTACTTTTTAAACATCTGCATATTTCTTCTGCATACGTTGTTTTATTATAATTACTTTATGCGCTTATCCATCTTCCAAATCATTTACACGCTCATATATTATATTACACATATTATAATATACATGCTATGGTTGAAACAGGGATTTCATCGTAACCTTTTGTAAATATATTTATCAGAGTTCAGGTAGTAGCGAGATTTTCCACTAACTCTAAACATCTGCTAGTACTCAGCCTCCAATGATTTTCACTAATAGTCTGTGGGCCAGACCCCTAACCGTGCACCCCCCCCACATCCCTATAAATTGCATATCGTTGTGTTCCTTGTGACAATTTATTAAAAAAAAGCCAATGTTCCCACAAAAAAAAAGTGAACGAACTGCCCCAAAATGGCGTCCAAACATGGCGGATTGACGACTTTGACTTTAGTTAGTTTTTTTGTAACTGAGAATCAGCATTTGGCTTAATTTCATTATAGTTGGTCTTTTATTAAAGCTGGATAGTCAGAGAATAATAAAACATGAAAAAATATTATAAACTAATTGGTTTAGGCATTAAAAAAAATCGGTAAAGTCAATTTTTTTTACAAAAAAATTTTCAAGTTGAAAATCAAGCGTCGTTTGTAATTAAACGGTCAACAATAATGCAAAACGTGCTGAAATAAAACATCAGGAGAATACATTTCTCTTTCTAAAACACTGATTACTTTTTAAAATATTTGAAGTACTTCCGTATAAAATGTACTTAAGCGGCAGAAAAGCGCTACCGGCGTGGGTGCCTACAGGCCTCTACCACACCACTCAGTACTCATAAATGGCTTAGTTATAGTGCTATAATAACGTTTTTGTTATATTTTATTGATTATATTAACGAACAAATATTAATACAATAATTTAATTGTAAAAATTTATTTTTTTTTAAATTTATTATTTTTGTTTTTATTTTTCATTATTTTTTTTTTTAATTTAACTTCATTTATTCTATACGGAGATCGCTTAAGAAGGCATCTATTATAAAAATTATAAAGTTATAATAATAGAACTTAATTCAAAAATACTTTGCAGAATATCTTGATTTTTTTATTTAATATTTGCAATTTAACATTTTGTTTTATATATTTACTGATTCTTAGAGGTAATTTAAATTGTATATACTTCCCTGGAAATGAGTCATATTAATATCTGTTTTATAAACTAAAGTAATATATACCTAATCTGAACTACTTTTAATGAATAGGTGATGGATTGTTTAGTAAAATGCATATATCGCTATTAAAAAAACCATTTTTATTTCCTTTATTTTATTTGGAAGTGGGACCATATTATAAAAAATAGGAACTTTTAATATTAAAGTGCATTATTCCCTCTGCACAAATGAAATATGGAAAAGGCGAAGCTATAAGTTCTTCTATGTAACTGGAACTGATTGTTAGTATTTGGTCTCAAAATGAGGGAAAACGCGAAATTGAACCCAAAAATTGGAAAAATACATTAAGCGAACGACAAAGGAAGTGCAAAAATTTCGGAAAAGAAAACAAGGATCAGTATCCATTATATGGCTAAACGAATATACAGTAGACAGATGAACAGAATATTTCAAGATGCTGCTAAAAGAGGGTAAAAATGCTTGATGGGTTTGGATGATGTTAAGCAGGTTTATTATGGTGAAGACCATTTCATCAGCAAGAAAGATTTGTTCTAGGCAATTGGCAAGTCAGCTGGTCTGGACGAAGTAACCTGAAATGCTGTGCGTACAAAGGCTACAAATGTATTAGAAAATTATATGAAAGGACTGTAGTTTTGTCCCTTTGCAGGAAATGAGATGCTAGGAAATGTTATTCGAGATTCCTTACTGTTTATAGTACCAAAGAAAGTCTACTCAAGAATCGTATAAGCTAAAATTAGAAATATTGTCGATTGCCTGAGCGATATGGATTGAGAAACTCAAGTTGCACATTGGAGCATAAGTTGCAAATTGGGACTGTCTTCACTTTAAGGTAGGTTATAGAGAAGTCCACAGAGAAAGAAAAATGGTTTATCTATCTGCTCTCTAAATTGGAAAAATACATTAAGCGAACGACAAAGGAAGTGTATCCATTATATGGCTAAACGAATATACAGTAGACAGATGAACAGAATATTTCAAGATGCTGCTAAAAGAGGGTAAAAATGCTTGATGGGTTTGGCAAGCAGGTCTGGAGGAAGTAAACGAGGTTGATAATGATGTTGATGTAATGTAAGGTATAATGTTGATGTAATGTTGATAATGTTGATGTAAACCACTTTATTTTAGATTGCTATTGAAGTTGTACATTGGGACTATCTTCACTTTGAAGCAAGTTATACAGAGGTCTATTGATAAAAGGAAATAGCTCTGCTCCTCTTTAGTGCAATTGCAAAAGATTTTTGAATGAATCTGAATGGAAAACGAGCTTTTGTGAAAGACTAGTAGATATTCGATCAATCCAAAGTGTGAGGCAATAAGCAGATAGAGAACCATTTTTCTTTCTCTGTGGACTTCTCTATAACCTACCTTAAAGTGAAGACAGTCCCAATTTGCAACTTATGCTCCAATGTGCAACTTGAGTTTCTCAATCCATATCGCTCAGGCAATCGACAATATTTCTAATTTTAGCTTATACGATTCTTGAGTAGACTTTCTTTGGTACTATAAACAGTAAGGAATCTCGAATAACATTTCCTAGTATCTCATTTCCTGCAAAGGGACAAAACTACAGTCCTTTCATATAATTTTCTAATACATTTGTAGCCTTTGTACGCACAGCATTTCAGGTTACTTCGTCCAGACCAGCTGACTTGCCAATTAATTAATAATAGTTATAAATAACTGGATACTTTAAATTAAATTTATTCCGTTCTGTTTTAATTCGTTTTTTAAATTTATTATGTACTTAAAAATTGAGTTAGTACAATTATTCATTAAATCTTTGGATGACATTTACCCCATGCTTTCATGACGTATTTAATTGTACAGCACATTCGTTGGTTTTAACTAATTTTTTTTCTGTTATGAAATAATTAAATAGAGGCGAAAAGAATTGTATTATAAACACTAAAAAATAAAAATATAAATTATTAAATTATAAAACAAATAAAATTATATAAATTTAATAAAATCAAATATATAAATTTTGTAAAATAAAATTATATATATTTATTAAAATAAAATTGTAATGCATTACGAAAAATTATAATGCATACACATTCCAAAAAAAAAAATTGTACATACACCATAGGAGTTATCTAATTATATATATTCTGTATATATATACATTCAGGTCAATTCCAAGAGAAATCCACCACATTTTAATAAGAAAATTAATTTGAAAATTTAAACGAGTGAAAAGTACGACGTTTAAACATAATGATATTCATAAATATACTTGGACATCACCGGATTCGCAAACACGAAATCAAATCGATCATGTCTTGATACAACATAGCTGGCAAAGCAGTATAATTAATGTACGGTCTTATCGCGGAGCAGAATGTGGGTCGGATCATGAATTAGTAATCGCGAAACTTCGACAAAAACTTAATATAAAAAAGAGAAAAGAAAACCGTTTCGATTTTGAGAATTTTAATTTGGACAAATTAAAAAATCCATCAATTAGAACCCAATTCGAGCTAGATGTTAAGAATAGGTTTGAAGCTTTAGAGCTTCCTGACGAGGACCACGAGGATATTGACAAGTTATGGGTAGAGATCAGGGATAATATTAAAGCGGTCGGTAACTCGTGTCTAGGAAAAAAGGAAAATAAGAATAACAAACCGTGGTTTGATGAAGATTGCTTAAACATGTGCGAAAAACGAAAAGCCGCTAAATTAAAAGCTCTAAATAATCCTAGCGAAGACAATCTGGAATACTTCCGAACCTCAAAGAACGAAACGACAAAATTGCTCAAAAATAAAAAAAGGGAGTATCTTAAAAATAAAATAATTGAAATAGAAACTAATAGAATCGAAAATAACGTAAGAGACATGTACAAAGGTATAAACAGATCACGTAAATGTGTAGGGTCCGTAACATCTGGAATTAGGGATGATAATAACAATATTCTGACCGATCCGGTTGACATATTGAATAAATTTAAGGACCACTTTGACAATATTTTAAATACGGGAAATTATGATCTGTGTCCTCCTTCTGAGTACCAGAGTGCTGAACCGTTGATAGAAGGACCGAGTAAAGAGGAAGTTGAATTAGCTATCGGAAAATTAAAATCTTATAAAGCAGCGGGAACCGACAATATTCCTACTGAACTAATTAAGGCATGCGGGGAAGCTGGAGTTTCTAAAATACATCGGTTGGTTAAAAAGATCTGGGTGAATGAGAAATTACCTGAAGAATGGAAAGAATCTATTCTTATTCCGATTCACAAAAAGGGTCCGAGGACGGATTGTAATAACTATCGAGGAATTTCACTCCTTCCGGTATGTTATAAAATATTTACTCTAATCTTAACCAGTCGAATCACGGAATACGCCGAGGAAATTATCGGAGACTACCAATGCGGATTTAGACGGAATCGTTCGACTATTGATCAAATATTTTCTTTACGGCAAATATTAGAGAAAAAATTGGAGTACAACGGTATTGTTCACCAGATGTATATAGATTTTAAAAAGGCTTACGATTCTATTGACCGCCAGAAACTGTATAATATTCTAATCGAGCAGGGGATTCCTAAAAAAATAGTAAATCTAGTCAGGATGTGCTTGACGGAGACACTTAATAAAGTTAGAATCGGTAATAATCTGTCCGAAAAATTTGAGGTTCGTTCGGGTTTAAAACAGGGGGATTCCCTTTCGCCTGTACTGTTCAATTTGGCATTAGAACATGCCATTAGGGAGGTAATGCGTACCGAGAAGGGGTTGGATCTGGGTGGGACAACATCCGTACTGGGCTATGCTGATGATCTGGTACTGTTAAGCGAAGACCTTGAAACTATAAAACTAAATACGACAACGTTAATGAAAGCCGGTAAAGAACTAGGACTCGAAATAAACGTGGATAAAACAAAATATATGGTTAGCTGCAAAAATGGCGATACTACTGGTGATATCGATATAGATGGTAATATGTTTGAGCAGGTAGATAAGTTTAGGTATCTAGGTTCTACGATAACTAGAAAAAACGAAATTGAAGAAGAAATTAAGGTTAGACTGAAGGCGGGAAATGCTTGTTATTTTTCTGTGACAAAACTACTTAGTTCGCGCCTTTTGTCCCGAAACTTAAAAATTAGAATCTATAAAACAATTATCTTGCCTACAGTTCTTTATGGGTGCGAAACTTGGCCGCTTACATTAAGGGATGAGCAGCGTCTTAAGGTTTTTGAAAATAAGGTATTGCGTAGAATATTCGGACCGAAGAAGGATGAGTTAACCGGAGAGTTCAGACGGTTACACAACGCCGAATTGCGTGAACTGTATCCGAGTAATATAATTGAGATAATTTCATCGCGGCGAATCAAATGGGCTTGTAAAGTTGTTGGACTTAGTAACGAGAGAATTCCTAAAAGGTTAATATTTGCTGTGCCGAATGGTAAGCGTCCGAGGGGTAGACCGAAGCGAAGGTGGGAAGATTGCATTAAAGCTGATCTGAAGGAACTGGGTTTGGACGGCGAACGGTGGAGGGAGGTGTGTAATAAGCGATTGGTGGTGTCGGCATCGAACCTTCGGGTTCGCTAAGCCTTTTTATTATTATTATTAAACGAGTGAAAGTTCAATTTTCATTTCCATATATTTTTGCTTAGGAAAGGATATTATACCCACTCCCTTATAAACCTCTGCTAAATTCTGAAACTGAGTTCCAAGAAATTCTTATGTCAAATATATTGATGGAACCAAAACGAACGAGAGAGTATTTTCAAAGGAATTTAGACCTATTTATTATTTTGAAGCCATTTAAAAAAAAAATCCTTCACCGGTTCGATGATGAATGTATCTTAATTATCTCACCTTAATTTAAAAATAAATTTTAGGCATGGGTAAGTAGTCAACTGATAAATTGTATGGGTGGAACAAAATTTTCAAGAATTTTAGTCATGATATTTTTATCGGGTTAGCCGATGTTTCGAACTAAACATGTGGGTCATCCTCAGGGCTATCGTTTAAGATTCGAGACTGCAACTGAGATGTTTGGGTCGAAACGTCGGCTAACGCTGTAATAATATATTGACTGAAATTCCTGAACTTTTTGTTCCGTCCATACAATTAATTAGTCGATTACTTACCCTTGCCTAAAATTTACTTTTAAATTAAGGTAAACTAATTAAGATACATTCATCGTCAAACCAGTGAAGGATTTTTTTTTTTTAATGGCTTCAAAATATTAAATAGATCTAAATTCCGTTGAAAATACGCTCTTGTTCGTTGGTTGAAATTCCTCAACCTTTTGTTCCATTCTCAAAAACAAATTGTTTTTTAATCAATACAAATATTTTAATACCTATTATATTTAAAATATATATATGGAAAATGACACTTTTTTCTTTTATAAGATGTTCTTAATTAGAAAATGGTCACTCAACAAGGATTATTAGTCGAAAGTTAGTTCGATGGAACGAGATCAAATTGGCACTCCTACTTCCAATCAGTTTCCACTTATTGCCTCTTCTTTCTCTATAATTGTGCCTCATAACATTTTTTGTATCTTTCTGATGAAGGTTTCGATCAATAAACTATCATCAGTAGAGAAAAATATGCTGAGATGGATCCAAACAGTCAATTTTTCATTAAAGTCATTGTTAAAACAGAGATTGGGGTAGCCACTCACAGTGGTCTAAGAACGGCAAAAACCCTATTTTCAATGTGTTATGGTAATTCAAATTTTCTGTTTTGTTTTTTTCTATGAGACTTAGTTAATTTATATGTATACAAGATTTAGGCAGGAATATAAAATATTGTATACTATGCTCATAAATGTTGTTAATCCTATATAATTATATATTATTTTAAAAAATTGTCAGTAGTGATTAATAAGTATGCTGTATTTTTAGCTACCCAATTGTGCAGCACCATTTTATGATAATAAAGTGATCCTATCCTTGTTTCCCAGATTTAAGAAAAAAAAAAGTATAAATAAAAAGACTGTTTCTACCACATTGATTTTGCAACTTGTTATATAGCATCATATTTATTTTTAGTTCTTAAAAGAACGTTTTCAGGTGTAATTTGTTTAAATGAATCAAATAAGTTCGTATATAAGTTATTTCTTAGTAAATTATATAATTTCGTATTTCCTTATAAGTGTTTACTCAAAAGATACTGGACAGTCGTATTTCTACAGGATAAGTATAAAAAAACAAAGAATAAAAACGCTAGGTGTGACTAGAAGGTGACTTTTTTTCGGTATTGTGTCAGGAAAACTATCCATCGCATTGACATAGACGTTCTATACAAAATTAAAGCTGATAAAATTTGCAATCTGATTGATTATGTTTTTCTTCTGCAAATTTTTGGAATTGACATATGCAGTTCTAATTGATCTAACTTTTGAACCGTTGAAGATAACTAGTAGAATAATACGTATTTTCAAATAAAATTTAATTATTAAAAACTTCAGTGTTGGTTAATCAACTAAAGTAAAAAAACGTGTGGTAAATCTTTTTTCCAAATTAGCGATATTTGAGGAGGGATATCTTGGAAACTAAGTGTGGTAGCGAAAAAAGGTAAATAATCAATCATATTACAAATTTCATCAGCTTTAGTTTTGTATAGAACGTATTTTTCGATGCGATGGATAGTTTTGCTGACATAAACGAAAACCCGAAATAGAACAATAAACGTGAGGTAATTTTTTTTTTTTTAAATTAGCCATAGTTGAGGACGGATATCACGAAAATTAAGCGAGGTCACATTAGATAACTATCCTTCTCCTTGATGCATTCGACATATTAGCCGCATCAGAAAAACATGGTTACTTGTATGTTTTGTACAATATAATATTATCAAGATGTTCTAATCAATCATATTGAAACTTCGAGCAGCTTTAATTTTGTATAGAATCTCTTTGTTGATGGGATAGATAGTTAGATAGATGCGAAAACCTGAAAAAAGTGACCTTCTAAGGGCTCTACCCCCTTCATCTGGCACACCTAAGAGTGAGCACTTTTAATATGTTTATCTCCTTAGTAGTCCAAATGTTCCAAAGTCAAAAATTGTGTCACCACCATTTCCTTCTATATCTTCTTTTCGAGCATTCATTGACTGGACCAGTAATATTACTATGTATTATCAACTATACAATTTACAGTATGCTAATACTACGAATATCAGAAATTACTAAACAACGCTTAATTACGCTACGCCTAAAGAAATAATTAGTTTAAACCCATAATTACCTACTCAAATTAAACTCTCTGAGAAAAATATGACGCAGGTACGGGCTGTAATTCTGAGGAGAATTGTTACCTCAATGACTTACTGGATTAGGTTAGTACGAAAGTTGTTGTCGGCCCAAGGGGAAGATAAATTTCCAAAGTCGGCCCAGGAAAGAGTTTTCTACCCAGCTCTGCCTCTACATCCCACGGAGATTTTTTTTATTTATGTCATTGATTAGAAGACCCAATATTGTCATTGCCATTGCCGAAAAAAATATTGTCATCAATATTAATATCTGCCTGTATCTATCGATACTTTTAAAATATCGGTAGTCGCTAAACATTTTTAAAATATGAACATGAATACAGATATTGATTCTCTAGCACGTAGGCGAATAAAAAATATGCTATTTTCCTCTATATATTGATTAATGGTAATATCAATTCTTATACCCTCCTTAGTAAAAGTAGTTTTCTAGTTCCTGTACATCTTCGCCAGCTTTTTTCCAGAAATTCTCATTCAACCAATCAAACTTTTGTATCCTCACCGTGAGGACAGTAACGTTCGTCACGTTTTTCCACAGTCACATTGAGATATTTCTAGACTTATTTTAATGTCACCATTCTATTCCTTATAAATAATACTAAAAAAGTACCATTACTTTTCTTTTGACTTGTGAAAAACCCGAATACATCAAATGGTCAAAAATATTAGAATAGCCCATATGTTTCATTGGGATTAACTGATCTTAAACTTATTAAACAATTTTTTATTTTGACTGTGGTGGCAAAGTATGAAGCTTCCTTGATTGCAGGTGTTGAATAAACTAATGTAATAAGTTTGTATATGTATTTATTTAATTTCGGAATATATAATCCTCACATATATTATTGCAGTAAGGCTCGAAATCGGTTTTGTACCAAATATAAGCTCCTGTCGTGCTCAAATACCATGAATGGGGTACCATTGGATTCAGAATTTCACGGTGGGTTAGCGAATCGTATTCTCCGTTTTTGTATTTCTTTCTAAAATAAATAAAGTCGATACAAACATTTTGCTAGGCTTCAATACCTGAACAGTGGTAGGCCTATAGATCGATACGGGACAAATTCGATCTTGAAGATTTTGATGTGTACAGCAAGACCCGGATAATTCCGGAGGAACTACCGGATCCTGCGTTTTTAAGCCCAAAAACGTACTAATTTCGAGATATAGGCATAGGGTTCGCATCCAAACAACCTTACATTAATTGCAATACTGTTATTCAATACATATCTCATTTCGTCGACTTGAGGTCTCTATGATCGAGAGAGGAGGAGTATATATTATTTATCGATGGTGTTTTTGATCGCCAAGCAATATCATTGTCAATTCTTCACCAAATCTCAAGATTGAGCCACCAATTTCGAATTCTTCCTTCTCCTTCAGGCGGACAAAATAGTCCAATCACCCAGAAAATACAGGCAAACAAGTTATGAAAGAAAACAAACTTTATTTGCGAATAACTAGAACAATACATACTTTTCCCTTGGTTATAGCCATGATTATATAAAAGATTACAATATTCCCTACAAAAGGAAAAAAAAATCATCGAAATGGGACAATGTTTAGGAAAGATTAAGCTTACCGAAATTTTTAGACATGTTGGTTCCAAACAAAAATGAAGATTTAAATTATTTTTTGTTTCCTTTGTCGATTATATTTATCGATAAAGTAACATTTGATATCTTTACCTTTTGATACGTTGCATTATTTTCTTTTGTTATTAATTTGGCATTTGATAACAATATGTTGTGCGAATTTTTCGCACGGGCCCACTAGTTATATATAATGACAGGGATCCTTTAAAAAAAAAAAAATACAAATCTATTACCTCGGTTTAAGTTGTATAAGTCATGATGAAACTCCTATAAATTTGTCTTATATATTATATTATTCTACAGTGAGCATTAATAATTCTTTGAGCATATATAAGTGATTGTAATGATAGTAGTATAGCTAGAAGCTTTATGCCAAGCAAACATTCTCTTTGATTGTTCAATTATATTATTTTGTGATGACAAATTTCCCCAAAAGTAACTCATCTATCATGAGATGAAGTTTAATGACTTTTTATTTAAGAAAAAAATCCTTTTTTTTAATGTCCTACGCTGGAAAAGAGTTGAAAACAGGAAAGAAAAAAAGGAAAGCTAGCACCAAACGGAAAGCATTTTCCCATCCAAAAATAGCAGATTTTCCATTTCTCATTTAACAGGTATAAATGATTCATGGCCAGGATGACAATTTGTCAAACGTCGGTGGCCAGCAGGCGTCGAGTATTTTATCCATCAACTGCTGGACCGACTTTGGGGCCAGTGGATGAAGTTGTAAATGGGATTAAATTTAGAATTTCATTAAACCGCAGTGACCCAGGTGGACTATAGCGAGACAAAAACGATTTACGTTGTTTCTGTCTGCAATGTTTCCCTGAAATAGAGGAGATAACTTTCAGCTTACCTTTTCAACGGAATCGAATCAAATCCGTCATTAAGTTAGTTTTAATTGAGTTTACTAATAATGTTGCCGTATAGGAGTGATGTAACAATATTTGTTTATTAATGAAAGATGTTATTTATTAATTTATGTTAAATCGACAAAAAGTACATTTAATCGATTAATTCTTCTAATATAAACAAATAAATAAATAAAACCTTTATTCTACAGCTTTAGTAGGAACAAGGTATCAATACATGATGAGAAACTACCATTTCTTGTAAACCAGTGAGCAGTTAGCAACAAAGACTTTGTAGTTTGAAAGTAAAAGCGGATGTGTACCAGTACGTCGCTGTTTGTTCGATTTTACAGAAATATAATAATAACAATACTTTATTTATTCTGGGACGAGTCCTTTTAGAATAATATAGAAAGACAGAAATGTGGAGTCTCAGAGATTCATAAAGAAAAATACAGAGTAATTGAACAGCCATAGTAAAATATATATATATATATATATATATATATATATATATATATATATATATGAGTTACTTTCTAATTTTAGTCAGTTAATAATGAAAAATAAAAATTGAAAAAAATGATTAAGTAAAAATAATATAGAGTCAAATATTTAAAAAAAAAAAAAATTGGTCATGGTCTTGGTCTAGCAAAGTCTTGCAGTTACTCATTAGCTTATTACTATAGAGATATTACTGTAATTTTTTAGATAGGAGAAACTTAACTAAGCCCGAATGAATTTTTTTTTTTTTTTTAGCTTAATGTTTTATTCACACCTGTCATAATGGTAATGACAACCAGTGAATGTGATGTCATGAAAGGCATGAGGAGGATCAGTGCCCTCACTCGGCGTGATATCTACATTAGGCGAGGAGGTCCCTCATCCAGCTCCTCTTCAGTCTTCCACAGACGTTACCTGGCATATTCGTAGTGGCCATGTCATTTATAAGTGTATTAGGATGTCCTTGTAAGTTGTCATGGAATCGTTTGTAATGAGTTCGTATGTGTTCGTTAACAGTCGGTAAATGGAGGTCAGTATGGAAGGTTATGTTGCTAACGTTCCAAGGTGCTTTTGTAATTGTTCTGAATGTTTTTGCTTGAAAGATTTGAAGTTTGTTTAAGCTTTAGTAAGTAATTGTATGTGTTCAATTTCTGTCTAAGTTTTAGTTTTGAATTTTTCGAAAGAAGTGAACTCAGAATTCTTAATCTTAACTCACGAATAGGGAAGAGATAGAGGAAACGAATGAAAAATTACAGGAATTAAATGCAAAAGTATATTGTTTATACCAATTATTAACATATAGTAACTAAGATTGTCAAGTATTAGTAACTATTTTGTCTTAAATTTTTATTAAAAAAAATCAATTTTTTTTTTTAACAGCTCTGCTCTTGGTCTTGCAAAATGCAAGACCAAGACCGATTTTGGGCAACACTAGGGCGGGGTGGCTGAGCGGGCTAACCCAACTACAGAACACACGTTGCTCGGCAACCTTATAAATCAAAGTTTATATCATAATAATTACGAATTCTCGTCCCGATGCCGAGAGGAATTTTAATTCTGACATTAATCCCCTGTTCCCTCCTCAGGCCTGGGAAACACCCCGTATAGTCTAAATAGAAAGGTGGGAGAAAAAAAGAAGACTTTATTAGGAGAGATATCTATTTTTTGTTGTAGTTACTCAACATTTTATGTACAGTCCTTGTTTCCCCTCCCCCCCTTTTTTTCTGTTTTTGTTGTGTATTATACTTTGTTCAACAGATGCTCTCCTATTTTTAAGAAATTTAATTAAGTTCACTGTTTTTATGTCGTTTTAAAATATGAACGATAGCAGCGTATTACATAGATATTTTAAGGTGCATATTTTTATTTATTAGAAATTTCAGGTCCGAGTTCGGCCTGAGTTGTCAATCCTCTTCTCTTTTCTTATTGCGGTTAGCTTTTTGTGGGGTAACCTCAATTCTGTTTTATTCTTCTCGGTTTGTTTTGTTTTCGAATAAATCTTCTGTGCTAGGAAAACCCTTCGGTTTTTGCAAGTATAATAATTTTTTACTTCTGTTACATCATTATGTACTAAACAACTACCTATTAGTACAAAGGAAATCTGTTTTAACCATAACTTTTTAGCATGAAACTTTACTGTATTTACCTCCACCTATGATTGGAAGCTACAATAATTAAGCTACAATGTTTTCTATCTACAATAATTATATCTTTCATAACAGTCCCGGTATTGTCAAATATTCAATTTTGAAATTGTGAACTGAAAACTTTTTAGTGGAGTAACATTGTTTTTGTTAAGACATTCGAATCGTAGATCAATCAACATCTCTTGCTACCTTCTCCAGGCAAATCTATGAACCAGAATCATTGAGATAAGTCGGATCCAGAAGAGCATACTGTTGAGAGGTTGCCAGGCAGCTCGTTCCCTCCGACAGCGCCTGGAACTTCTCCAGGCCTGGAATGGAAGATAGAATGCGAAAATATATTGTCTCTGTCATGGGGTTGTAATAGCTTATGGGGATTTCGTTAAAACGATTTCGAGACGGTTGTTTAAATTTTAATTATATATTATTATTCTCGGGATATCACGGAATGTATTTTTTTTGTCACTAAAAATATGCGAATTTTTTTAACCACTGTAAAACCTGTTAATATATATATTATTGATCTGTATAAAATAGGTATCTCTTATAAATAAGGTGTATAAGAAGTTTAACGATAAAATTGATTAAAGTACTTCTTGTTCATGGGCGCTACAACTCTTCGCTGAGTCTTAGCCTCCTCTATTAAAGTACAGTTTAATCCAGTCCTGTCCTTGTAACTTGTTTCTTCATTGTGTTATAATTATCATACTATGTTTTATAATAAGTATGATATGATAAATAACAGATTGATGATTTTTCAATAGGGAAGTTTGTATGTTGGTATGAAATTTGTAAAAAATAATAAGTGAAACTGTAAACTATATATATATATATATATATATATATATATATATATATATATAGTTACAGTCCACTTATTATTTTTTCAAATTTCATACCAACATACAAACTTCCCTATTGAAATATATATATATATATATATATATATATATATATATATATATATATATATATATATATATTAATATATATTAAATCAATATACTAAAAAATACGACAAACTACGATTAATTTCTCCTCAGTCCAAGTAAAGAAAATTATAAGAAAAATCGGGCTAACCTTATTGTCGCACATTATGCAGACACTTCTTGAACCGGACCTGCTCAATATATATATAGTTATTATTATAAATATTTATTGTTAATGAAAAACGATCAGGATGCTAATCTGATACCTTAACAGCAGGCGATAATGAAATGATTCAATAAAAAAGTATTAAATATTGAGGATTTTGTTTCAAAAGTGGAAATCTCCATTTTTGACTTGTAAAGTTTCAGTTTGCTTGAAAAAGGAAAACTTCAGTTCATTAATCTAAAGGGAAAATATATTTCTTATATAAGTTGATCTAGCATTGAGTTCACATTGGGGTTTCTACCGAACCTAATCTAAATTTCAGTTTTGTTAAAGATTGAGATGTTCAATTATTTATATATTTTAAAATATTGCGGATGTACCCAATCGATTCGATTATTTATAATCATCGGCAGCATAATTAATCAACAAAACTTAAAATAGATACAATGTAGAGTTGATGGGTTAAATGTTCATATTACATTTTTGCAGTTATGGCATACAATGGTTATAAATTTATGAATTTGATTAAATTTTTCAGTTTATTTTAAATGTTTCAGTCTTTGTCACTAAATCTCTGTGTATATAGATTGTAGAGTGTATAAAACTTCAATATTAGTTTAACTCGAATTAGTCAATACTTAAGATCCAATATATTTCACTCATTTGTAGGTTGTGACATTTTAATTTACATAAGTTAATCTGGTGGTGTCTTAAATGATGAAACTAGACTCTGTGAAAAAATGTATTATAGATACAACTTTGCTTCTTTTTTTAGCGCTATTTAATCTTGAGACCTGATTAAGTAGGATTTATTGTTCATTAAACTACTATTTTGAATAAAACTAATTAAGTACTCTACCAGTCCTTAGTTATTTTGAACTGTAGCGCCATTTAAAGCAATGATTCTGTGATTGATTTTCTTTTAACTTCACAGATCTTAAATATTTGAAATGTTCTATAGCAATCTAAAATATTTGAATATAACCGTACTTCTTATTTGTATGTTTTTTTTTTTTTTATATGAATGTTAATACTTCATGAGATTTTTAAGTAAAAAAAGTAAGGTGTGTGATAGAAGTGAAAACACCAACAAGGCCAGATTAATAATATGTAATATAAATTATAAATAATAGCTCATTATAAAGAGGATGAAATGCTGAACATTTCCTTCGCTTACAGTATGTAGGTCCGATTTTTAATTTCTGAGATATTTTAATCCATATCTTCCTTAATACTTGTTATCATTTGGTTTTCGATACTATATTTTTCTTTCGCCTCTCTAACACTGCGTTAAGATACAATTTTGAATAATAGCTCATTACTAAGAGGATAAAATGATGAACATTTCCCTCGCTTACTGTACTCAGGTCCCATTTTTTAGTTTTTGATTTATTTTAATCCATATACATAAATATAGTGTTGCCCAAAATCGGTCTTGGTCTTGCATTTTGTAAGACCAAGCCCAAGACCGCCTAACTGTTGCAAGACCAAGATCAAGACTGGTAAATCGATTTTTTGAATAAAAAGCAAAGTAAAATAGTTGCTAATACTCGACAATTTTATTTACTTTAAAGAATTGGTATAAACAATATACTTTTACATTTAACTCTTTTAATTTTTCATTCGGGTTTACTTAGGTTTCTTCTATCTAAAAAAATACAGTAATATCTCTATAGTAATAGGCTAATAGGTAACTGAAAGACTGTTGCGAGATTCTTGCGCAAGACCAAGACCATGACCAAGACTCGCATTTGGGTAACACTTCAATCAGTCTAATGCAGCCGTACGCTACACATCGGAGATCTGACGGCTCTATATAATTCACTCTACATAAAAAAAGTGCAAAACTAAAATATACTCTTCAAAAAATATACTCTTTCTCGTGTCCTGCCGTGATAATAGACAATAAACCAGTTCCCTCAAAAACACATGTACGATATCTCGGACTATAACAAAAAACACACCTGGAACATTCACACTAAATTAAAAAAAACAAGAACTGACCAGAGGATACTCAACTCAGACCACTCAACTTACTAAACAAGCGACTAATCTACACCACTATACTAAGACCTATTTGGACGGAGCAGAACTTTGGGTTTCCGGAAAACACACACATCAACAAAATTCAAACCACACAATCCAAAATACTCCGTAAAATTGTCAATGCTCCTTGGTTTATTTCAAATCACACCATACACAAAGACATGAACATACCAAAAGTAAAATCTTACATACACAACAAGTACAGAACATTTCACACTTCTACTCTCAACCATCCAAATCCACTCGTTTTATCTCTATCTTCCTCCCTGTTACCTGGTGAACCTCAAAGACGACTAAAAAGGCAGTGGCCTATAGATCTGCTGAAAAGTTAAGAAGATATTAGGAATTCAAGAAGATATAATTAACGCCAACACATTTCCTTGATGCGTACCAATGCAGTGGCAAATTTAAAATAACAAACAAAAATAAAAAAATATCAACATCAGTGGAAGTTATTCAAGTCTATTTCTCAAATTAAGCATTCTCACCATAACGGAAGTTGGTTCTTCATTTGCCATCATTAATAATTAATCCATTTGTTCTGTAAATTAATGATTAGCGGTTGAATGTGGAGCAAGGTAAAATTCCTTTGTACATGAAGACATTCTTGTGCAAAACGGTGGAAGATTTCTAAGCCCTTGAAGTTGCTCCAGCTCTTTTCTACCTCCTAAGTTAATGTACCTGTCTTCCTTAAAGCTCAATCCCTAACCGTTTCGTGTAATTGTCTCCACTCTCAATCTAATTAGTAAACCCGGAGACTTTTCATTGCTCTCGAGAGCTAAGTTGGTCCCGCTTCTGCAATTATATGAAATTAGTTCTTTAAATGGTAACCTTTCCGAAATGAGAAATAAATTTTCTTGTAAAATTACAAATAAAATATTATATCAGTGTGAATAAAAGCAGAGTATATTGATCAGTGATGGCAACTTTGAAATAATTAAATACAATGTATTATGAGAGAGAGAGAGAGTATGAAATATATCGAACATGTGTAAAACTTGCAATAGCGGTATCTTAGCTAAAATGGTCCGATTTCGTTGATTATTTTTCAATTTTTAAGAAGTTAGGACTACTGTTTAATTACTGACGAAACGAGCAACCATAAATTAAATAAAAACCACTTGCTTCTTGATTTATGTGGAAATAAAGTTTCAATTTCTTTATAACTTTATTTCCTGAATCTTCTGGAGGATATGGTTAATTGAAGAAAATATTGCATTGCATGAAGATTTAAAGGGGATGAGCCCTATCGGTAAGAAAAACCCTCTCAATCTTTTATTTATTTATTTATATGATATTTACAACTGTATACAAAAAATACATCTGGTAAATTCGCACATGGATATAATGACATGAAACACAGGCTGAGAAACTACCCATTGGTAGCACTCTAATAATATGTCTACATTAGAAGATCACGTGGCCATCTTCTTTTCAGACGCCTTGGAGGGTTACCAGGCATTGAATAGGAAGCAAGGTTAGAAACAAGAGTTTTGGGATGGTTATGAAGTTTATTATGGAAGGACAGATATCTGGATTGGGCCAAATCTGATACATAAGGAACATTAAGGCCATTATGGATAATTTTATTTGTAACAAAGTAAGGAGCATCGAGGATTTTAAGAAGGATTTTGGATTGTAAGGATTGGATACGAGAGGAATTTGAAGGTTTGGTGGAGCCCCATAGCTCACCTCTCAATCTTTAAAAATCAGTTTGCCATATCTCGATCCATCGTGTTATTAAATTTTTTTTTTCAATAAATTTCAATGTTAAAGTTATGGAAATTCGAGATTCTTCCCTTTATCCATGCAATTGTCTTTCGTCTGATATCTCATTTGTAAAAATCCATATCTCCTAAGAACCTAAAAATGATAAGAGATCTATGCTACCCTATTAACGTATAATGTATATATCACACACTAATATATATATCATTCAATACAAATTATACATATCATTATGCTTGTTAATAGAGTAAATGTACCAGTAATAGACAATTTTTAACTCATTAATAGATAACAAGCTTTATTATACAACCAAAAGAGAGTACAAATACTAGTAGATTTGAAGATAGAACACATATAGTCTAGTAAAATTAGAAATTAAGCATATCTCAAAAACTATAAGGTTTTCGGCAAAGATTGTTCAGTATAATTTTAAAGCACTTCAAAATGTCAATAAAAATGTTCATATTCATTGTTTTGATAAAATCAATAATAATAATTATATTATTGAAATAATTACGAATTATATTATTATAATAATTGCGGAGGTATTTATGAGATCATATTTATTGTATTAGTCCGTGGTACAGACCCCTTTTTATCGAAATATTAAGATCCGGCTGAAATTTCGTAACTAGCTTATTCTCATCGTAACCTACAAATATTTTATTTTCGAAAATTCTGGGAATTGGGGCGTTTTCACACTAGATGTGGGCAAATTTTATTTAATTAGATATTCAATACTCGTAAATAACCATATGCTTTCTATACGAATCCGACGATAAATTGAGCACAAAGTCAAGAAAAAAGGTGTCCTTCAAAAATATTGAGCCGTTTGGCGTGACCTACATCCCCAAATTGTCAAAATAACGAGGTTAGATAGACCAAACAGCTCAATATTTTTGAAGCCCAGCTTTTTCATGACTTTGTGCTCAAGTTATCTTACGATTTAAGTGGAAAACGTAACTAATTAAATAAAAATGTTTGTCGACCTCCAGATTGAAAAGCCCCAATTCCGAGAATTTTCATAAATTAAATATTTGTAGGTTAAAAGAGCACGGTGCACGGGGGGTACCACGGCCTATATTTTCACGTAAAGCGAAAATTGCTTCAAACCACAAAATTGATGTTGTTCAAGTTTAGATTGACATTAATTTCACGTAATTGATAATATGTAACAGAATCCATTAAAAAGTATAAAATGTTACAGTTAACCATGGCCTGATTACATGCGGAGAACCAGAAAACTTAAATTTTGTAATTTTTAAGCCAACCACTTTTTTTGTTGAATAAAAACAAATAACTATAAAATATTTAATTTAGGTTACAACAAATTACTTTATAGTAAACTAGATAAAATCTACATTTTTTTTTTAAATTTTATTTTATTGAGATTTACAACTGTATTACATGGAAAATACAATAAGTAAATGTGACATTGGTAACATGACATGTACAATATGAAGAGAAACTACCCATTGGTAGAACTCAAATTAAAGTTCTATATTAGAAGGTTCCGAGGCCATCTTCTTTTCAAACACCTCGGAGGATTATCAGGGATCGAGGAGGAAGCAAGGTTTGAAACAAGAGAATTCGGATGGTTCTGCAGAAAATCTACATTAAATAAAATTAAATCCTTTCTATTTCAAAACCACAAAGTGAGCTTTCAAACAGTTAAACTACGGTAAGTTCGGTTATTCATAAAATCAAGGATTATTAGCGATTTTTTTTTTTATAACCTCCTAACTAGACTGGAGATACCACAATTTTAGAAAAACTTCCTTGTTTGATGCGCTTTAAGTCTGTATTAATTAGGTGGGCGGGGTGGCCGAATGGGCTAACGCGTTGTGCATAGCATCACCGTTGCCCGCCAACCTGATATATGAAATGATATAAAAAAATAGTCACGAGTTCGCGTCCCGGTGCCAAGGCGTCTTTTAAATCCCCGCCCACACCCCCTGGCCCGGGAAAACCCCGTATAGCCTTAATGGTGAGGAAGGTGAGGGGAGGACCCAAAAAAAAGGTCTGTATTAATTAAGTGGAGTTTACATTTTCTCTAATAAAATAAAGATATGTATTATTTAGTACGGTATAATTATGGATCGACCCCAATATTTTTACTAAGGTTGTTTTTTTCCCTAACTTTACTGGACTAATAGGAGGCTGATGACTGAACCACAAGTGATGTTATGCCATATAATTGGTCGATTTTTTTAAGTCGATTTTTCAATGGAGCAAGGCTGGGTTTTTGTTTCAGAGATGTTTCCTTTGCTTTAGGGGACAAGTTTGAAATTTCGATTCATTCATTAGCAGTTTGCCATTTCCTTGTTTAAAACTGCAGGATTTATTTTGTTTTGTTTTTTATTTGAATAAAACAAATCTGTTGACCCCTGAACCTGGGTGTCTGTTATCGGTGAAAAATACGCTGTTAGAATTTCTTAAGGTTTTCATGAATAATAAACCAATTGATTACATAGAAAAAACGAAATTGGCAAAAAACTAAATTTGTCTGTCTATTAAATCCATTCACCGTCAGAACTAAAGCTACGGTTCACATAATTGTTGCAAATTTTTGTTTAAGTGTCTATTACCGGTACATTTACCATGCATATTAACAAGCATGAAAAAAAGTATTTAGAGAATCGAGTACGCGGTACTAAACCGAGAATCAGACCTATCGTAAGAACTCTTAAGATTATTCTGATGTAGCATTTATGAGCTGCTATATACTGTATACTTTATGATAAATCATGCAAATTTTGAAGAAGTTTTGATAAGTGTAAGAGGAAATAAAAATTAATTTTAAAGAAGTATATTTTGAATCAATGTACAGATTTTCAATGTTCTTTTCTCTTTAATGAGAATAATATTGTTTTTAATATCATTGTTTATAGAGAGCAGAGTAGCTCGGTGGTAGGGCGGTAACTTCCAATGATCAAGGTCCCAGGTTAGAGTACGGCTGATGGCAGATAAATAAGTTATTCTGATTCTTCGGCCGTGGATCGACCCTGGGGTCAGGAGACCCTCCTGGGGCACACCCAGCCTCTAACACTTAAAACCTGTCGGTTCAGCGTGATATCGGTCAAATCACCTCCGTGTTTACTTGTTGAATTGCACAACCAAGAAACAGTACTTTCTTACAAAGTATAGAACCCAAGGCCTTTCATGAATTATAGTGGTCCAGTTTTTATTTTTTTTTAGTAACAGCTTGGCAATGGAAGAAGTCCGAAACGTCGACTTATAGTAAACGGTAAAGGTATTAATAGAATTATAGGGTGATAACTAGTGTGATAAGATTTTTTAACTGCTGTTATCAGTTAATACAAATATTTATTAAATAAAAACACCTAGTAGTTGGTAATCTCAATTAAGCATAACAAATATGAAGCCTCTGATCCTATGCGACACAGCCATGACCTATATGTAAATACGAAACTACTTAGGACCCCCATAAGGATTAAAAGATGTGTAATCTTGACAGAGCAACAAGTACGGATACCCGGTTGCAGTCACAGTCGATCCTATCGCTAAGGGGAGGAATAAATCTGTCTGCCTGTCACGCAAGGCTAAATGCTTCGTTTAATTTTCTCTTGAAAGAAATATCCTAGTCGGAGTAATGTCTGGCATTACACTTTTTCTTTTCAGCCATAATGCCATGGTATTTTGACGAGGTAGAATTTAGTTAGTTTTTGAATAATTCTAATAATAGTGCCATTACTTATGGGCATCATATGTGAAAATTTCGAAAGTTGTGAAATAAAGTAATTGTGGAGATTACTCCACAACTTGAATGCAAAATGTGCAACACTAAAGAAAGTGAAGCACTTCATTATATATTATTCAAGTGTCCAATTAACAGTAGTTTAAGGTTAAGAATTTACCAGGGTATGGGAATTGTAGAAGATATGAGAAAATTATATTTTTTATTTAAATTATATCAAATTATAGGGAATTGGTAGGGTAATCTGGAATATTGCCCTGTGCATATTATGGCAAAAATTCCATATTGCACATCGGCATGTAATCTGTCCGGGTTCTTTTTTTTGGTTGTTCTCTTAAGGTAATCTTTTAATTTAATTTAAAAATATACTTGAATGAGAAATGCTTTATTAAATATGCATAAATTATAAATTTATAAAATACACAGAACGTCATTATTATTCATCTGTCGGAAATTTTATATGTTTTACAGGTACAGTACAAATAAATACTTTATAACAATTACTCATACATGATTATTTGAATTACATCCCAAGGCTTGGCAAGGAATATACGGGTCGTCCATTCTGTAACCTACCACTAAAGGAAGACCTGTTCCATTTTTTTATTTTTTATTATTTTTTTATTGAATGTTCTATGTTTGAACTAGCCCGGTTCGAAATGATATCCTAATTTCCCTTCTAAATTCCCCCACTGTGAAAGAATGTCGTAAAATTGTTTTGCTCGACATGCCTGGATACACCGTTTTAATTTGCTACACCCAGCATAAAACTTAGTTTAATATTAGTATTAAAAAAAAGTGTAATTATTGTTTTGTGTGTATTTATTCATGCATATTGTTGACAATAGTAGATTTTATATTAATTTGATAACTGTCTGATTTTTACCAAACATGATTTTTAATTTAACCTTAAAAATGTTGTAATGTCTGTAATTTAGTAAAAAAAGGAATGAATTTGTATTTCCATAATGATAATAATGTTTGTTATTTTGTGATAGGCTCTATTTGTACATGGTTCTTCCCTAAAAAATAAAGATTGAATTGAATTGTAATTATTGCCATCATGTTTGTAATTCACATTTGTAAAAGTTGGAAAAAAAAATGAATCGATTTTCATATAATCCGTATAACGAGGGTTTGGTTTCAATTTCAGGTTGAGTTTCAAATTCAAATTATTAAAACTATTGTGTATTATAATTATAAGAAACAAAATATAAATACACAATATTTTCTGATAAACGAACAGGCTATTATACTGAGGACCGACTCTATTTGGGAATTCATTTTATTTATTTGAAATAGATTTTTTGTATTTTAATATATTGGAAATAAAAGACAAATACTTTTTTCTATTTTTTATTTTTAAAAGAAAATATAATTACAAGCAAGCTTTTATATATTTTAATTCTTGAAATGACAAATGCATTTTATTTTATATGTTAAAATACTTTATTTGTATTACTGCCCAGTAGTCGTCTGAACTTGGCTGTTGTTGGAAAATATTTATGGGGTCAGAGATTAAAAGAGTAAGAATGTTAAATAATTAGTAAATCAACAATAAAGCGATGATCTTTATGGTTGCGTTTTATATCCATTCATTTTATCTCTACAAGATGATCTTTATAAGATATAGGTCGCGTTTCGAGCAGATTAGGTTATATTACTGCGCTTAGGACTTGTTTGTATTGTAAGACTTTTGTAAAATATTATTTATATTTTGTCTTAAAATAATAGAAAAAATTTTATTACAGTCATAGGGGGAAAAAAATGAAACGGAAGGACACAAAAAAAAAAAAAAAAAAATGAGTGATGTGCTTGTTCAGTACCGAACACAACTGTAATGATAAATGGTACAAAATTATATTTTTTTTGATATACTATTTACATTATTTTTGTGGCCAAATGATCGTCGCAGCGTAGTTTTTTAAAAGAAATTAAACCATAGATATGAGTCGTAAATCTCCTTTTTACAATAGATTTTTTCTTCTGGTACTTTTAGCTCATACATCATCTGACCTTAAATGAAGATGAATCCAAGTGGAGGAGTCACTTTCAACGAACTTGAAGTTCTTGAAGTTTCCTGGTAGGGAAAACCCGGGGGAAACTTTTATTTTTATCATAAAGTTGAGAAGACTAAAGGAACTTAGGAATAGATGACTACATTTATATAAACGACTAATTTTAAAAGAACTAATGATTAGCACTGTTATAAAATTTAAAATAAATCTTGTTGAAATGTTTTGATTCTCTGTTTCCTCTACATTTATAAACTCTTACTATGGTAATACAACTTCTTAAATAAGTTTTAATTGAAGTATTCTGGAAATCCGGAATTAATGACTACGAAGAACTTCACTTATTGGACCTACGATATTGATATTCCTTGAATATTCAATAATCGGCAAACACACTTTTTTTTCTCTTTAAATATGTGTAATTTCATGTAATACAAAATTAATTATTGGTACTGGTATTGGTGGGGTGACTTAGTCCAAGGCCTATTGTTCCTTTTTGCCAACTCCAGAGTCAATAATACCAATGATTGTCTATTGTACCTCCAACTCTGTCTCAAACCTTTTTGTTCTTCTAATGAAGTTCAAAAAATTGGGCCATTTTATGGAGGTAGCTTTGCATACTTGGATTCTGTCTGCGCCCAGAAGTCTGTACCTGAGTGACGCAAATCGGTCACATTCCGTTATGAAGTGAAGGGCAGTTTTAGGTACACTTCTGTAAAGATTACAGAGTTCATCATCCACAATCCCACAGATCTTTAAATGTCTTTTAAGTCTGCAGTGGCCTGTTAGTACTCCGATGAGGAGTCGGATTTCTTTCCTATTCAGGCCCACCAGCCACTTAGTTTTGGAGGGAGAGGAGATTTTGACGAATTGTTTGGACTTGTCTAAGCCTAGTGTATTCCCTCCATTCTTTACCTGCTTTTTTCCATGTCCAATCAAGGACTTCTTTCCGCTGATGCTTTTTGTATATTCCTTTTGCAGGTTCTGGACCTACAATAAAAAATTCCACTCCTTCCCTTGCAATGGCTTTTTCATTGCCTTTAATTCCTTTGTGACTAGGAACCCACACTAGTTCCACCCTCTTGGAGAAGGCCAGTGTCTTCAAAGCCTGTTTACACTCCTGCACCAGTCTGGAGGTCACTTTGTGAGACTCCAATGCTTGTAGTGGCGAATGACTATCCGAATAGGTAGTGATGCCAACATTCTCGCAATTAGTAACTTCTAAGCAGATGGCTGCAGAAAGTAAAGCAAACACCTCTGCTTAAAATACTGTAGCATGTTTACTTAATGGTATGTTTAATTCTATACCTAAGTTATCAATATAGCCTCCTGCATCCGTTAAACTAGTTGAGTATTTCTTCGACCCATCAGTAAAATAGAGCAGGGGTAGTCCTTTTGTGTTTCTACTGAACTCTGTGCCCAATCTGTTGAGTAATGGTACCTGTAGCTAACCTTACTGTCTAAAGTAAGGATTTTATCAAGCGGTGTAGAGAGGTGACACAACATTACTTAAGAAAGATATGTGGTTTTGTAGTTTAGAGTTTAGTCTTACTTGGTACGTATATGTTATCCAGACAAAAAAACAGTGTTAATAATATTTCATTGCGTAAATATATATTGATACTATATATAATATATGCAGTGGCGGTTCGGGTTGCAATATGACTTGAAATTTAAAAAAATATTGGTACTTCTATAAGTTTTTAAAAATAAAGACTTTTCTTCCATGTTCTTTAAATCAGGCTTTGAATTATCATTTTCTAGGTCAATTTTAAAACATTTTTAGTTGAAATGTTAGTCCACCCCGAGCAGCCTATGTTGATATTAAAACATCTAGATTAATGGCAGGCATCTCTTTAAAGCCCTCATTAGCTTCTAGGGTCTTTGAACATGTCCCATTAGTCCAAAGTTCTCTTCATGTTTATACATAACGTTCTTTTTTTTTTATGTTTTAGAACTGTTTATCGTTTCTCACTCCTATTTTATTTGCAAATTTAAAAACAGTCAACCACACTGTTTTGAAGATATGTCTCTTTTTTCCTATAAAATAATTCTATAATAATTGAATGTTGAATATAATATTTGTGTGAGTATCCCGTGAGAATGGGTAGCGAGGCGGAATATTGGTAATCTAAACATTAAAAAAAAAAGTTTTTACTTGAAAGTACGCGGTTAATGAGATATGAATTTCTCTCAGTTAGGAACGCGTAAAAATAATGCGTTGTTATTGCGTATGTACAGGGTGTCCCGTAATTAGAGGGAAATATTTGAAGGACTGGTAGTAGACCTCAATAGCTACAAAAAAAGTTCATATAAACAATGGTATGTATGGTTTTCCGCATAAAAGTAAGAAATTTATGTTTTTTTAGTAAGTCACACTTTTTGATGAATAGCAAGCGATAACTAAAAAAATATAAGTTATGAACAACTAGACAAAGTTTAATTAAAATCAAAGTATAGTTTGTCGTTTTTGAAACTATTTAAATAAGATATTTGAGCGGATAAACTAAGTTAAGTTATGTTTTTTCAAATATCATGGATTATTCTTGAGTTTTTTTTTATCAGCCTCCGACTTTACTAAACATAGCTCACTTTTAGAAACATTTCCTAGTTTGATAAACTTTAAATCCGTATTAATTAATTTATTTCATAATAGTGGATTGATAGTTGACTGTAGTGAATAATTGAAAATAATTTGGTTGAGTTGTTCAATAAAAATAAATAAATTATATTTATTTATATTTTTTCCGACATTTCGGCCCAAAGTTCAGGTCTTTATCAGGGCTACACCTATACCAAGTTCTTTTCATTTTTAAAAATTAAGTTCAAGGTTTAATACAAAATAAGATGAGATTCAGTTTAAGTTGTGTTAAAACATCCAGTTATCTAAAAGTACTCGTGTATTTACACGATTAGCTATGATCATATCACGTTGGTAGCTTATGATGTTATCCGTTATAAATACTAATTATTGTTTGCTCGATTATTGTTTGGTGTACGTGATTTGATCTCATATATAAGGAGACTGATTACTCATTATCACCTTCTATATACACCCACTTTTATCCCAATAAACGCTCTTTTCGAATCTTCCAATAGATGAAACTATGCTGAAAGTCTTCTTCTTCTGTCCTATGCGTTCACTTTCTCTTTTAACAAGAACATGAATGTAATAAAGTTGATTAATGGTTCGACCTTCAGGAATCCAGTGATGGTGCACAATCGCACGAATATTGAAAAAACAAAAATCATCATTAGTTTTGCTCATTCGGGCTTTTTAACTTCATCGGAGGATCATAAGTGAAAAACCACGTTTCGTCAATCTCCATTAAAAAAAGCAATATTTGATTCGTTTAAAGCCGTGAAAGAGAAAGCTAAACGCGTGCTAAAGCCTACTTGTTAATATATAATGTATTAAAATATTCGATATTGTACTATCGATAGCATCTACTTCGACTATCGATATCGCCCTTTCGATATTTTAATCATTTAAGTAATTGTTTTTGTTATGATATTTACAACTGAAAAAAAAAAAAAATAGTAAATTTGTACAATGGATAGAATGACATGAAACACTTGTTGGAAAACTACCCTTTGGCGGCACTTTAATAGTATGTCTACATTAGGAGATCACGGGGCCATCTTCTTTTCAGACGCCTCAGAGGCTTATTAGGAATTGAAGAGAGGGCAAATCTAGAAACTAGGGGTTGGGATGGTTATGAAGTTTATTATGGAAGCAATGGTATCTGGATTGGGCTAAATCTGAAACATAACGAACATTAATGGATGATTTTATTTGTAAGAATGTAAGGAAGATTGAGGATTTTGCGAAGAATTTTGGATTGTAAGGATTGGATACGAGAGAAATTTCATGATTTGGTAGAGCCCCATAGCTCAATCTCTTAAGTTCAAATAGGCCTTACTATAGTCGTATATATCAGTCTTTTGTAATAAATTAGAAGGTTAGAACGGTTGTCTAGTAAGTGTTGAAATAGTCGGATACTTCGAGCGGTTTCAAGCGAGACGTTTGTCCAGGTGGAGTCCTTGGTAATGGATTTGTTCAACAGGGATAAGTGAGGTATTGTAAAAGGATACTTTAGGACAGGAAGTCATTGGTTTACGACAAAGGATAAAGATAATTTGATGGGATTTATTTTAATTCCTCAGTTTTGACTATTCTTCAAAATTTAAAAATTAAAATTAAAATTTTCATTTTCGATAAGCACTAAGAATTATACATGAATCTGATCGTAGAAAAAAAAATTATACTCATCTTGCCTATTTCATATATGCCTATAGTACGTAGCAGAAGAAAATATCGATGTGTCGATATTATCGACTATTGTTGGCCATCCGTAAGTTGAGTTGAATAGCGCGTGTTGGAACGTTCTCACTTAATAAACTCAATTTGCCCAAATTTTTTGGTTAATTAGAACCTTCTTAAACCAAGGCCACGAATTGTCAAAAAAGTCTATGTAAGTTTTAAATAAATTTGAATGTAGCTGAATCCGGTCTATGGGTGAATGGAAGGCATAATTGGTTGAATGGAACTTACTGGAAAAAACTGAGGATGACAAAACATGGACTGGAACCAGAAAATCAATTTGAGGAGAGTAGAAGAATTGATATTTCCATTAATCAATTTAAAGAAGAAAATAACATATTTTTTGATGGACCTTTGTGCCAGAGAATCAATATTTATATTAATATTCATATTTCAAAAATGTTTATAAATCCGATGAAAATATGGACTAATATTTTGATGGTATCGATAGTTGTAGGCCGATCATTATATCGATGATAATATAGATAATAGGCCTTCGATATCCTCTCCCTATTATGAAATCCAAATTCGTATGTCGATAAGTGGAGGCTCCCTCTAATGAGCTCTGTTATGAGTTGGAAAAATCGTAGTTTTGTAATTTTTTTTTAGAAGAACCGTATACTTATGGTTCTTTATATTGTACAGATAAATATTGTTATATTGTAGGTATATATTGTGCAAATAATACTGTACAGATTGGTTTTAAATAGGCCCATGTTTCTTGTAGTGCGACGAGAGCCAGAAAAGGCTCATCTAGCCCCACTTTGCTGTCAGCCATGATTTCCACGTTGCTGTGACAGCAGGGACAAGCTTCCAATTGCTTTATATCCGGTTTCTTTTGAACCTATTCGTTTTATTAAACTCCGCTTCACGGACAGGATACACGGATCATAGAGAAAAAATCTGGTGCCCGCAACACACAACTTTCACTTACCCCTCTACTTCGAATAGAAATTATTTTCTGGCAATTTTGGGCTATTATAAAATTTTTGAAGTGCATTTTATACTGGGACAAAGCATAATGCTTACAGATAGCAAATCATTAAGACCAATAAAATTACAAATGTCTATTTATTATATTGACGATAGGCATTAAAAATCTAGTTTTATAAACTATAATATAACTTCAATATCTGAGCCTTTCAGCTGTTAGAATGACTAACTTCAATTTCAAGATTTTTGAGTAAGTTCATTTTAGTGATATTTCTAGTTTTAAAATTTAATATCTATACAGACAATAAGTATGTTGATTCCAGAATATGTGATTGCAGTGTTGCAATATAGAACTGTGAATAAAGGTATAAATTTTGCCACTAGAAACATCACTAAAATTTACAATAAAGAATGTTGAAATTGGAGTTAGTCATTCTGTCATCCGAAAGACTCATGTATAGCCTAGAGAGAATTGAAAGTACATTTGAATATTTAACCTATAAATGATTATGGGTTTGGACTATTAGTTATTAAAGTGTTATTTTCTATTGTAAAGTTTGCTAAAATGAAATTACGAGATTTTCATTGCCGGCCATGGATAGGTCAAAAATTGTCACACTTATTGTAAGTGAATAATATTAGTTTTTCACAAAGAGAAAAATTCATTAAATGATTCACTAATTTAATTTTCTAAAACGTCACTTGATGATTTATTGGAATAAACTAATAGATACTTAATTATTTAAATATATATAGCATCATATCTAGAGTTATTCAACTACAACAAATGCATTTAATGAGTGATGAATATTCAGGAAGCAGCCTTTAAAAAATAATTTAAATTTTTTATTTGTGCCAACGTCAGCCCTGTAGATGACCCACATGTTTGGGTTGAAAAGTTGGTACAAATAATTTTTTTTTTTTTTTTAAAAAGACTGCGTCCTGAATGTTTATCACCCATGATATGTAGACCAGTCGACTAGCTTCCTTCAATGATTCATCAAATGCATTTAAGGTTGTAAATATATCCATGGAATATTTTTATATTTCACTTGTTCTTTCACACAAATACAATTAATAGTATTTTAAACAATGGCATTGGCATGATTCGAAATTATTATTTATATTTTTATCGTCAGTCTCCGTTACCTACTACAACTTTATTTATTTAATATTATTTTTTCTAAAATTCTCCGCTTTCCAACGATACATTATACGTATATCTTCTGACTGTCATTTCTTGAGTTTCATTTTCAACCTGGATAAGCATTTTTCTTTTTTTCTCCAATTTCCAATTATCATATTCTTTCAAACTTCATATTTAGGCACTTTTTATAGTTACTTTATAGTTACAATAAAAGAGAGTATTTTTTTGTTTTTAATAAACCATATTAAAGGTACTTTAGAGGAAGACGTTTATGAACATTGAGCATTTAAGCCCTGCAAAGTGACATCAATGGGAATAAGACCTAAATGATATTAAAGACCACCTAATTATATTATACAATGATATACCGAGTTTAATCAAAATCGTTAGAGCCGTTTTTGATAAAATTGTAAAAATGCGTTTCACCGTTGATATAAAGTCGCACTTCAGTTTAGCCGATTTTAAGGAAAAAATTGCTGCAACATCTGAGGCATATAAAAAACCTTAAATATGCAATTTCACTTTCGTACGACTTTTCGATTTTGAGCTAGACTGCTAACACTCATTGACCATTTCGCGGGACTTGGTTATTTGGACTCAGGAGACCTCAAAACATGTATTTCCGTTGAAAACTATGATTCGGAAATTTTCACGATCGCAATACTTACCCTTACTATATATTTCATATATAGGTAGGTGAAAGTAAAAAAAGTTCCGTTTCCGAATACTGTTTTAGCAAAGTGAGCTAGATCATTTGGTGGGCAATGCAAAAAAACTGATCTGAAATGTTATCTTGATTCACGCCAATGAAGGATTTGCACTTGCCAGACACTTGGGACTGCAGTGAGCCGCGTACAATGAAGATGTTTAACGGGCCATTACTGGCTGGTCCCATGGAACGATTTGGTGAAGTAGTGGCTGGGTAATAGGCAAGGTATCGTCCCGGCCTTCCTCTGGCTTTCCACAATTCAACTCCAATTTAGAAGGAAACGTGTCGGGATTTTTGCTCTCATCATGCAGAACTAAATTGTATACTATGAAGAAATTTATTTATTAGTTTTGATAATTATTAATTCATAATTATTGTTTGTTAAGATGAATTTAGGATTTCCATTAACTATGGAACAAACAAATATATTAATGATTGTGGGTAAATGATTGACTGAGAAAAGAAACAGGTATGAGAAACATAAGTAGTGCAGGTAAAAAAAAATTAAGATAAAATGAAGTTGTTAGAATAATGACAATAAATAAGAACTAAGAGATAAATAATAATAACCGTTACAAAGTGTGGAATGATGAAGTAAACATAATCAAAAAAGGTGACGTAAGTATTAAAATGGGAATCTTAGAATAAAATGTAAAACAGAAAAATGGAATATGAAGTTATATAAGAAATGAAAATAAATAGCAAAATTAAGATATTGTAAATAGAATAGTTAGATAGAAAATTGAGATATTGTAAAGTCTATCAAAATGTACAGACAACGTATAATATAATAAAGAGTTAAAACAGTGAAAAGGAATGAAAGGAAGGAGGAAAGAAACTGAGAAGGCTGAAATAAGAAAGAGAAAAAATAAAAAATAAACCTGCGGTCTGTATCAAGAATATTCTTTTATTTAAAATTTAGATTTTAAATGTGAATACAATTTAAGCTTTTATATACAATCCAGGACTTTTGTACAAAAAAGTTCCTCCGATTTTTCCAAAAAATGTTTGGTGAAAACTGTTAAAAAGGAAGAATTAAAAAAGAATTTCGAGTCCAGTTAAAAAAAAAAAAAAAAAAAAAAAAAAAAAGACTTTCAGTCCCTCCAGAAATGACGTAGGGGAAACTCTTAAATATCAGGACAATTTAATTTTTCTCTGAAAAATTAATACGACATTAATAATGGATATTTAATGGAGGATTCAATAAGACTTGAAAATTGCCCTAGTGATGGTCGAAATGTCGTAATAAAATAGCTAATAAATAAAATGTTGGTGAATAATGGCCTAATTTATATAACAAATAAAACGTCAAGACACCAATTCTAGGAAAAATGAACAGGAAAAAAAAAACTCATAAGTTGCTGGCAGTAAGTGCTTGTCTTTATCGAGTTGAAATTAAGCAGGTCGGTTCAGCGCCATGTCAGCTGAAAGCATTGCATTAATAACTAATACTCGGGTAGTAAACTTCAGGTCATTTAAGCTCCGTAATTATAAAATGTTTGCATGCAATTAATAGTCGTCTGGATTTTTATGTTTATTTCTAGGTCGCCCCGATAATAACCTATTTTTCGTATATACCTGGGAGGTTATCGATTCTTTCATACGTGACTTGTGTTGGAACGCGGATATTAATAGTGGTATGGACCTTGCGTGCCGTTAAATGGGGTATCTTTAGTATACTGAACTATTCTAACTGGCATGAGTGGGAATTGAGATGTTCTATTATTACTATAATTATTAACATTTACGTTTATTTTCAAACATTTACTGGATGAGAATACCAACCTTTGACTAAGTTAAAAATTTAAGTATACCTACTACAATATTTCCAAAACATATTTTATTTATTTATTATTACAAGAAGAACACTAAAAATATTATTTTATTTTGTAACGTTTTGGTTATTTTATTTACTAGATGAAAAAAAATATACTATTACATATTCAAGAGAGAAGAGTATCTCAATGAGTAAGGGACTGTGCTTCTATGAGTCCCACATTCGAGTCCGTCTCCTGCAGATAATTATTTATTCTGTTACATCAGGAGATCAAAAACACTCCTGGGGCACACCCAATTTATAAAGTGGTTATTCTTAATTAAATAAATAAATGAGGAAATCGGATGGTTGAGGGTGATCTTGGTGAAATTTTCTTAACAAACATAGAACAAGAAACAGTACTTACATACATAACAAAGTATTGAACCCAAGATCTTCTCTAGGTGGTAGCGTTGCAGGTTTTTTTTTTTTTTTGTCCATAGTCAGAATATTTAAATTTGCTTATAATATACCACTTAGAGCAGTACATGTTGAAGTTAAAAAATAAAATAAACAATGTAAACTTTTCTTTAAGGTTTGATTTATTTATTTTTTTGTAACATGCATACCAGTTATTTATATTAGTAACATAATCTCTGAAAATTAATTAACTACTAGATTACAAAAACATTTAATTTTATTAGAAATATAATTTAACTAGTTGGCCCGTGCGAAACATTCGTAGACAATTTTGTTTAATGTAGTAATAGCAAAACAATATGAAAATAAGTAGTTCCTATGTATTATGTAAGGAAGGAATTAATATTTTTTTCCTTAGTCGGTTACAATATTCCATTAAATATAATAGACCAACATATTTGTACAAATTGCTTTGCTAGGACCTATTTTTAAACGCTGACTGGAGATGTAATAAAAGTATTATAGACAAAATAATGCCCCGATCATGGGATATTCTAAATTATTAAAAAAAATAATATGTAAGAACAACCAAATGTCTTTAAGAAATAATAATGTTAATATTTCAGCCAGGGAAAAAAATGTAGTAGACTATTCTATTCCTAAATGCAATTCCTTTAAATAGGAAGACATTATTAAGTATAGCAAAACTAATAGATTGTATCTTTGTTAATAATTGACCGATTTTTTTTTTGTTTTGTAGATAATTTAGTAATCTTTTTAATTATCATGGGTACAATCCATAAAAAAATGCATACTTTTGGAGTTATTCGCAAATAAAGTTTCTTTTCCTCCATAACTTTTTTTCTAGAAATTTCGGGGGAATGGGACTATTTTTCGTCTGTGAAGGAGAAGAATATCTTCAAAATGAGTGGTCAATCATTTGATTTGATGAAGAATTGACGAAGTTATGGTGTACCGACCTTTTAGAAATAATGTATATGATTTTAAAATATTCCAATTTTTCTTGGAGAACTTAGTAAGTTACAAGTTGACTTTTATATCTATAAAATAAATATATTTGATATTCCCAAGTTCTTAATAAGATTCTAGTCCTTTATTCGAAGCACATTTCGATAATCAATATAACATCATTGATGAATTTATGTTTTATTTTATTTGTTTAACTATTTCAAATAGATAATATATTTTCTAAAAGAAATATATTTCGAGAACGTTATCTTATATGACATATTTCGGTTCCTTTTTTTCCCATAGGATCTGAGTAACTTTTCTTTGACATATATTAAATGCTCCAGATGGTATCAATCCAGTTCAAAATCCATTATTTATGACAGAAATGATAGATGTGGAAATCCCTCGTGCATCTGGAATCGTATCAGAATATGACGTGAAGTACTAAGATAAAAGACGGTACTGAAAAAAAAAAAAGACTTATGTGTTTTGTTCTTTGTCCCAGTGACCCCTTGGAGACGAGATATATATAAAGGAGAATGTATTGCAGAGCATTGATTTATATCGGCTTATATATATGGCATACTTTTTTTCTAGAAACATATACATCAGATTTTGTTCCAAGTTTGGTAAATATTTTTCAAAGAATGATAGAAAATCAACAGTTTTAATAGATAGGCTCGATTACATTGACTAAGTGACTATTTTTAATTAACCATTTACTCCACGAAGCTCGGTAAAATTCAGTTATTGATTTGGATTGGGGAAATATATACTTTTTATGTATATTCTTTTGAGATTGGAGTGGTAGCACGGAGACAAAGGTGCATCTATATTCAACTTTGAGACTTGATTAAAAAATGTTTTCTTATGATTTGATGGGAAAACATGGCTTAGGGTGGTACTATTATATTACTTTTTAATATTAGTACAGCTCGATACTTTCTGAGCAGGGAATTGTTTACGCAGGATGAGCAGAAGAGAGTGTACTGTGCACACATTTTGCACACGCGTTAATCCGCTAGGCCACCCCGCTCCCTCTTCACCGATACCTGTCAGAAATATTGTTAACCAGTGAGTACGCTGTCGGGAATAATAATAATAATAATTGTAAACCATTGATAGGCATAACGGAGAGGATTGCCCAGCGGCATTCCTTTATTTCTCGATTTTAACTCGATTTACTGTTATGCAAGGAGATCCCTTATCCCCAGCTTTTTATTAAATTTTAGTAATTGGCATGTGTAGGTCTGTATGTAAAGTAACATTGATGAAGTACCATAAAGCTATTAGTTCCGAAAGGTTTTTTATAGAAATGTTTGTAGTTTACTCATGTTCTTCTTTTTGGTATATGTGTGAAGCTTCAGTCGAAATGGGTTTAAGTAAATAATTGCATGTATTAGATTTCTATATAAGTTTTAATTTCGAAAGTCTTGCAAGGAGTTAATACAATTTAAAACTAATATCACTAAATTCCTTTTTATTTATTTTTTTTTATAAACATTGTTGGATTCTTCTTCTACCACGGCGGTACAATGCGTGTATGGTTTGGGCCACTAGCGGATCCAGGATTTAATTTTGGGAGGGAGGGATTCAGCCCGATAGATCTTTTTTCATTTAATAATTAATTTGAAAAACAAAAAGACAGAAGAAATTAACTACCTATATGAAATAGTGTTTAAGTGATTCTTGAAGTCCTAGTAAATGTAATTAAAAGAACAATAATACTTTAAGAGATAGTTTTCAATATTTTTTTCTATAAAACATGGTTATTTTTTAACGTTTTGGGGGTACTTTAGCCCAAAAGTTCGTTTTCTCCCCCGTAGATTCGCCTGTGGTCTGGACCTCATTTCAGCTTCAACTGTCAGTTATCACTGAGAAGTGCAGCCGCCATCCCATCGTGGACACCAAGCATTGCTAAGGCATCTGCTTCCCCTACATCTACCTATCTAAGTTTTGGTCTGCTTATTTACCTTGTTTTGCAAATTCGCTCTTCTAATTATTTTATCAATATATGGTCTCCAGGAAACTGGCGAAAATGTCCAGCAGCCCATCTCAATCCGATAATCCTTATTACTCTCACATCGGCATCTCGATATCGCAGCTAATGGTTCGTTCACATTCGCCATTCCTGGTTGTTATTGAATGTTGGGCCGAATAATCTTCTTACAACGTTCAAATTGAAGAAGAGCTGGTTTTTGTCCGATTAATTGATTGTTTAATGTTGGTTGAAAAATAAAATTATTACTGCGAAGTATTAAAATAGGTACCTGTTAAGTGAAAGTTCAATTCCAAAATAATTATAAAAATTAAAATATCGTTTTGCCGAAAAAATATATCGTTATTTTCTAAATAAACAAAATTTTTTTGGAACAATTGAAATTGTATTCCATTAGTATTGAAATTATTGTTGCAAGGTTGTTACCGTATGAATCCAATACATTTAATAAGTTGTTCTGTCACAATTTTTTCACTAATTGTGATATGAAAAACAAAAAACTAAAATAACCTTGCTCTGCCTTTGGAGCATTTATCGTTATTAGTTATGACGTATTTTTATTTGCAGATCGGATTTTTGACCATGTTTATTGATAAAATACATAGGTATTTTAACAATAAGTTAAAAATTAACTGTTGGAAAAGTATGGTCACTTACAAAAGACATCCCTAAAAATATACGATGATTATAACTTTGGGCTGGTTTATATCTTGTAAAATGATTTAATAATAATAATTATAGTCATACGATAAATAAAGCTTAAGAGAAAACAAAATGTATAAAATTTATAAATAAATAATTAAAGTAAGTATATGAAAAGAGAGTGAGGTAGTTCAGTGGTAGGGTTCTGAGCTTCCAATGCTGTAGATCCAGGTTCGAATCCCTGCTCATGGCAGAAAAATTATTTATTCTGTTACATTGGCCGTGGGGCGACCCTGAGTAGGTATACCCTCCTGGGGCGCACCCAGCCTCTATAAAGTGGATAACCTTAATTAAAATAATTAATTGAGGGGAAAAACCTGGTGGTTGAGCATGATCTCGGTCAAATCACCTTCTTGCACAACCGTAGAACAAGAAACAGTGCTTTCCCTAAATAATACTGAACCCAAGATCCTTCATGGGTTTTAGTGGTACAGGTTTTTTTTTTTTTTTTTTATGTATATGAAAGAAATAATATATACACATTTTTATATATTTAATAGAAATCACATTAGTTACACATCACATTATTGTGATTAAATCACATGCATGAATAAGAGTTTCGGTCAACAGGGTGATATTGGAGTTTCTATATTGAAAGCTACTCCAATTTTAATGATATTTATATTATATAAATTTATATGAATGATATTTGGTAAAGAATTTTTGTAATGAACTCGTTTATAGTTTCTACTTAACGTTTTCGACGAAGTTGATTATTCCTTACATACTAATGAGCATCTACGGCAATTCTCAACAGCTTATTTTGAAATTTTTGTCATTTTTTTCGCTATCTGTTTTAGGCTGGATTTCCTGTTGACGGAGGGATATATGACTTGCCTATTTCTGTAATAAACTTTTAAAAGGCTTTGATAGTACTTTTTCAAAACGTGGTCGTATTTTCTAGTTGCAGAGAGATATGTTACGATTAAATATTTTATAAAAGTCAGAGGTCGGTAGGGTCGAAACTAATATTATGGGATACGAGCTACATAAGGCTCAGAGATTTATCTACTGGAGCGTATGCATAGAACTGGGTCATGCCTCCGCTATTTCATTTTTGATAAAGAAGTCTGCCTTCCTTTCTACAGGGCCATTGAGGGGCAGTTGCCGGCCTAAGAAGCAATTTACCTCCATTACTTTAAGTGAATCTCCATCAAACTATTGTTGCTTTAAAAGGATATATATTAGACTGTAAGAATCTTGGAAAAAATAAATAAATATTTCTTATAAACTGTCAGTACATTTAAATACATTTAAATCAGATATGCTTTAACTAGTTTAGTTTGTTATACTTATTTTATTTAAAGACCCATGCATAGTGTGTATCATCTTTTTATTACGAAAAGTCTCTAAATGCATTTTTGATATAGGTTAAATTTCAAATATTATTTTGTGAATTTCTACTATATTTGTCGATACGAAAACAATATAAGTAATTTTTTTTATATTTTTATTTATTGAGTATTACAACAATCTGTCACATGGACACTAGTTATAGTGAGATAGGATAACATTCACACTATATGTACAAAAATATAAAATAAATAGAGGCAAAATAACAATAAATAATAATCAAATAGTAAATATAATAAAATAATCTAAAAATAAAAAAATTAAAACTAAGCTAAAACACATGCACACCTATATACACTATTTACAATCAGGCGAGGGAACTCCAGGAGAACCCTGCGATACTCCCTCAACCGCCTCACTGGTGCTAAAGTCAGCGGAGATTGATCGAGAGTACTTTAGTTTTAGTTTACTCCAATATATACAATCTACAAAAGGTCGCGAGGCCACTGCCGTTTCAACCTTGTTGGAGGATTATAGGGATGGATGGTGCTTGATGGGGATTGTGCAAGAGGATTTGGATGATACGTAAGGTTCTGGTGAAATTTGGAGAATTTTTCTGGGATAAGGTCAATGACAAATGGGATATGAAGAGCATTATGGAGGGTTTTGTTGGTTACATAAAAAGGAGCATTGACTATTGTTTTAAGGACTTTTGACTGGAAGGATTGGATGCGCTTGATGTTAGAAAATTTTGCTGTTCCCCACAGTTCTAGTCTGTAAATCCAAATAGGTTTCAGTATTGTCTTGTAGATCAGTAACTTGTTTTCAATGGAAAGTTAAAATTTTCTGTTTAGTATTCGGTTTAGTTGGCCGTATTTCGGTCGGTTTAGTTCCTGTCTTTTAAGTCTAGTATGAAGGTTCCAGGCTAGTCGTCGGTCTAAGAGAAAGCCAAGGTACCGGACTGTATCTGAGAAAGGAAGCTGGATGGTATTAAAATAAACTGATGGACAGGATTTACGACAAAGGGTGAAGGTTATGTATTATGTGTGTTTACATTTGGAGAAAACACTGTATGAAACTGTATGAAAATGACACTAATCCTTTTACATGTCAAATTCAAGTTGAAAGTTCCTCATTATTTAATGGGATAAAATGATACTAATGACTTTTTGCCATAAGCCGATGGTAAATGTATGTATATATAACCGATCGTATTTTTTTTTATCCATGGTATAAAATTTAACACATTATTATTATTAGTAACTCTTACTCCTAAATAAAATTTTCAGAAAATATTATGTTCTCTTAGGTCACGATAATAATCTCTAACACTTGAATTAGAATTATTCTAAAATTCTATTGACCAATCGCATCTTGACGATTAAAGGAATTACATCACAAATATTCCTTTCCTTTCCACGAATAGGCCTTTTAGGGAAGATGTCCAGTAAGAGTTAGAAGACTCCAGAATAAGTCTCGCTTATCCGGCGTGAGTTAATTTTCTGAGGATCCCTCATTTGGTGCGGTCACCCATTCAAGTATTGATCGCGCTTGGCAGTGCTAAACTATAGAATATCTTATTATTTTTTTTTTGCTAAACATTTCTTGGAAGCTACAATTAATTGAACATATTGGATTCATATGCAAGTTATTTAACTGTCATTTTTAAATTGATAAATATGATATAATTGGAATACTGCAGACACAAAAACTTAAACAAAAACCTAAAATACCAACTTACTTACTAACTTAAACAAAAACCTAAAATACCAACTAGAACTAACCATTATTTTTTTCGACGATTAAGGATAGCAAAAACGAATATGAATATTCTAATAGTACATATAACACACCTAATACCTACAGTATAAAAAAGAAACATCAGCTAGAGACAGAACATTACTTCAAGAAATTCAAACTTAAAAAAAGCATCAGTTGATGTTTCTTTTTTTAGACTGTCGGTGTGAGATGTACTACACTTGAGAATTTTTTCCTTATGCCCTAATAATACCCTAATTCGACGAAAGTTTACTGATATTTTGAAGAGTTAAGTCATTGTATTTGGAATTTTTGGTTTATGTAGTAAAATATCATAGTATGTACAACTGACCCCTCTTTATCAAATTATTAACATCCGTATTATTAACATCCAGTACATTTGATGATTGTCAACGAAAATATGACAGGCTAAAATAAATTTTTAAAGCCAAAAAGAACATCAACATTCGTCTAAAACTTCGTGAATGGTTTTACCTTATCGCAAGCTACAATTTTTTTATCCACAAAAACTCTCAGAAATAGGACGTTTTCTCATTAAATAAATTAATTTGTTTGTTATTTACTTATTCAGATATTTACTGATAGTAGCATTAACTAACATTAGCATTACCAGGACAAAGATGTACATGCCATATATATATATATATATATAATATGGCACGCACTTACATAAATAATTGTTGAAAAATAAAATGTAGGATCACAAAAAAAGACTAACAGTAATAAATTTTTCATACTGAATCCTTAATAACTGAATTCTCTAATTAAGACATATTTTTAATTATAAATATTTTTCAGGTAAGAAGTAGACGTAGTACCTACTTTAGAACATCTTATTAATGTGTGAGTACAACTATTATTAAATATACAATTAATTATTGTCACAGATCGGTATTTATTTAATTATCATAATATATTTTCAGTAATCATTGGTAATTAATTTAAAAATGAATAGTAGTTGAAATTCTTACATCCATGACAATCGGCACAACCCTGGAACAACATAAATGAGGAACCATATTTCCTCCGGTATAGGCAGATTGACGTAACTTTTGTGTGGTTTCCGTATTTTTTTTTTTATAACTAAACACATTAAAATTACTTTTCACTACTATTTTTTAAATTAATAAGCCATTCTCTTATAAAGTTTTAATTTGAGGGTTCGCCTATCGATTTGGAGACCGTCGACATAAATCACACTTTTTTTTTATACTGTTTTTTTTTTATGAGTTCTTAGTAATCATCAGTGTATAACGTTATCTTAAAATATAACCTTTTCTTTCTTTCTTTTTTTTCCAATATTATTCAGTACTTTTAATTATTAGGGGGAGGAGTAACTCATGTTCCGAATTTCAGTCCGTCTGCGCCAAATTCTTATTAATATATCTTTTAATAAATGGTAATTGGTTAGGAATTAAATTATTTTTCTGTTAATAAAAAGGTACAGTTAATGCTTAAGCCCTAACATGCTTCCTATTTCATATCAGGAAATGTATTATTTGATACGCATATAGTTTGAAAACGGCCAAACTTTGAAGAGCAGTATTGAAATTACCTATTATCAATTTCAATAGATTTTGTTTAAAAATTAAAATTAATGTGAATAATTGCTTACAATAAAAGATAATGGCTGTGAAATATGGAAGGCATTGATCATATGGAGTGGGAGCTAGGTTAAGACAATATATTGATGGTTATAAAATTTAAGGTTTTATTTAAATAGTTAATATTGTTTGTTTGATTTCGAATGTTAATGCCATAAAATTTACTAGGTTTACTTAGATTTCTTGTGATTTTCAGTAAATTTAAATTAATTTTTACTCTGAGTTTATTAACAAAATAAAAACTCTCTTATTTTTAATTGTGTTTACTTTTATTGAATTTCAGACAGTTCGTCGTGGTTTCAATTTCCTCCTTAAATATCAAAGTTGTGTGAACTTCACTAAAATTTTTGTATTCTAGCTAGAAAAGTATTGGTCTCGTGAAGTCCGAAGAAACAAAAAGGTGAATTTTTCCTATGAATTTTTGGCTCCATCCATTTTTTTTCCATTAAGGTATGTGGAAACATACCTATTAAATATGAATTAATATTGTTAGTGCAATGTCGTCGTTAAATTTTTCAAATTTTATTCTATTTGTGCTAAAGATGACATTTTGTAATCTGCAACTGATATAAATAGTCTACTATGGAAAATGAAAGGACAATAAAATATAAAAATAATATAAAATATAAGTAATAAATATATGTAAATAAATAAATATAAGTAATTTAATATATAAAATAGTAAATTAATAAATATAAATAAATAAACATTAAATTAGTAAATTTAAGTAAATATAAAATATAAGAGGGAAATAAAATATAAAATTATACTAATAAATCATAAGGAAATTATTAGTTTTCATGCTCTACTGTAAAACACTAAATTTTTACATACGACCTTTTGCATTAACAATAGTGACATGCATGTTCATCAGTATGCACTGGATTTTTTTTGTTATTCTTGATTCATCAAATATGTAATCTGCAAATGCGGAACCCTTTGGCATTTTAGTATTCGCTGATGAACAAAAGTCGTGGATATTAAACCCGTATATGTTGATGGATTACTAAATTTCCAAAAACGGCTTCTCCCAGAGATTTACTAATCAGTAACGAGTGAGTACTTTTTTGGCTTTTATTTTTGAAAACCCCATGATTTCATTTTTAAAATAAATGTACTGCTTTTAAAAATATATTTATTAAAAATGATCATTACCAATTTGAGATAATATTTTTGAAACCTTATTACTACCAAAGGCAATTTTTTGGGTCTTTTTTAATTCGCTACCGCAAATAAATTGTTGATAAAAATTTGTCATAGGAAAAAATTTAGACCTTGTAATAAAGATAATTTATAGCCAATGAAAGCGGCGAGGAAGCTATACTGACCTTACATCATTGATCAACCCTGTGTTTGAGATAGTTCTCTGTGACATAACTGGACAAATAAAATGTATACCATTAGTATGGATAGAAAGTAACCTTGACAATCGGACTTGTACGCGGAACACATTTACCTCATATCACCATTTTTTAGATAAACAGTTCTTCCTAACCATGCATTTAACCCAATAGCATTTATAGGTTGTTGTGGTACAAGCTAATGCTTCCAGCTCAAGAGAAAATTTATGATTGTCATGTTCAATGAATATTCAATAGTTTCTTTGGTTTTAAAATATTTGGGTTGGAGGAAAAGGTTGAATCGGATGGTAAGAATTATCGTCGGAAATAAAATCCGCTGAATTAGATTCGTCACGCAAACTCTCATCGATAGTTGCAAACTGTTCAGCCTAAGGCCACGAAGAAGTTAGAATTAACAGTAGGATCGACCGAGCTATTCACAGAGAATGCTCGCATGCCTGTTGGCCGTTGAGCAGTTGCTCCGGTTTTATATTAGTCTTGGAGTTGGCATTGCTATCTAACTTGGATAATATTTTTAGTTGGCCATTTTGTTACTGATTCAACTCAATTTGTCCTTGCTCCGAGAAAGAAAAAGATCACAAATAAAATTCTGAACTATCCGGGAATTTTATACACTACCTTTCGGACGTTCTTTCAGGTAACATTGTTTGACACTCTCGTGTTAATATTAATAAAAAACAATGCTGATAGGGGATGCCAATAGTAAAAGTTTTTTAATTTTTGGAATACGAGATTATTAACTGTTTTAATATTTTAATTAGAGTGTAATTTGAGACGGTTGTATCCAGTGACAAAACTTATTACTTGCTCAAGTCAATTCATGTTGAGAGTTTTGCAGAAACTAGTCAATCAGTATTCCATGACATGAAGGTGAGGAGGTTATGATGGGCAGAGCATATAGCTCGGAGCTTTCCATCAGGAAGCTTCTTTACAATGAATGCTTCAATAGTAGTCAGAGATGGGCAAATGCTACTCTGTAGTACTGAGTACCCAGTATTATCAAATACTGACCTTTTTTGAATACTAACGAATTCAGCAAACATTAAATAAATTGAAGCAAAATAACAGCAAATAGCTAGATAGGAATAGGTCACGATAGGTAGAGTTGGAAAAGACTAAGGCTGTAAAAGATATGTAAGGTCAAGAAAAAAAAAGTTTTTAAATAATAATAATAATAATAAAGTTAGCCCATCTCCAAAATTAAACCCTCGAACCGCTACTTACGACTTAATACTAGATCCACTAAAATTAGAGCTTGGATAAGTTATACCTCAAAGTTTACAAAACATTTAGCTTAACAAATAATAATCAACTAATAAATTATGAATAGTAAAAGTATGAAAAGTAAAATAAATTTTAAAAAGAATCATGGAGGCTGTTTTTTAGATTATGTTGGGGAGCAAAGTTTTCTCCTCATATAGTGCAACTTACCGACACAAACGTCGCCCGCAAGGTCGTTCTTTAAGTTGTTTGCCTATACTGACGTTTTGTTTTTCTATTCTCAGAAATATGGAGTATAAGTGAGCAAAATGTAAGTTATAGTTTTAAAAGCCATCTTAGAAGATATTTTAGTGGTCTGAGTCTTTGATTTAGTGGTTCCTCCATTTCTTCTTGGCATATATCTCTCAAATTTATGCACGAGTTAATGAACTAAGTTGGTTTTTTGACATGAATGGTGAAGACGTTAACTGGAGTAAGATTTCGCACAGTCAGCAGCGTCTATTTCTACTACGTTGGTGTTTTTTCTTTAAAAAAAACTTGATGTTTTTCATTGTTCCTCTCTCGTCGCCGTTTTAAGTAGTTGCGAAATATTTACTTTAAATAATATTTATTCCTCTTTTAATAGTTCATTGCTTTGAATTTAATAGTTCATTACTTATATAATATAGTAGCTCTAGTTATTATTTTAATGGTGATATAAAACAAGAGCGAATCCAGAAATTGAACTTAGCTAGGGAAAACAAATGCTCCTTATTTTTTTCACAGCTAAGGTTAATGAAGAAAGAAATTAATGAAATGAAATAAAAATATTTTTATTATCCTGGGACTGTTGTCCCTTTAAAACAATGTATAAATACTGGGAAGATGCCTGTGTGACTATACATTAAATAAAATATTTAAAAAATAATATCTAATTAAAAAAAAGTATAGGAAGAAAAGAGAACAAAACAAAAACATATATATATATGTATATGTATGTATGATAAACAAAATAAAATAAAATAACATAAGTAAACAACATGGTTTCTGGCGAATCATAAGAAGTTCTCTTATGTACTTTTCGTGATCAGTCGATCATCTTAACAAAATGATGAACTGTTGAATATTATACAATATTAAAGAATGTTTAATTTATTAATTTAAATATTAAAAATCCAGAATTATTTTTAAATTTAGAGAACAAGAAGACAACATAAACATGATAAAATTTTCTTTTTTCTTTCAATTAGTTTCTCTCTCCTCTGGATCTACCCACGATGTGAAATTTTGATGTAAGCTGTGGACTAGGAATGCCCAGAAGGGGATTTTATGGCGCAAATTCCGCCATAAACATTTTGAGGGGTGCATATTTTGATGGGTTTGAGAGGGGCATATGTCAATGGGGTCATGAATTTTTTGAAATGAAAAGTTTTAGAATAAGGAGCAAGTGGAAAACATGCAACAGACAGCAGCAAGTGTAATTGTGTAAGATCTACGATTTTATAATTCTGCATTCCCTTCCTCTGTTTTTAAGAAAAGGTGAGCTATAAAATATCTTGGATGAGGGGAGGTTTTTTGTGTCATCGACCTCGGGGATATGGACACCCATGCTGTGGACATCATAAATTAATAGTTTGTTTTATTATTATTTTTTTTTTCCGGAATTAACGGAATATCTTAATGGAATGAATGATCATTAATTTCTTATTTTAAAACCTTCATATATTTATTTATTTGTAGTCTGTAGTGAAGTATTATTTTAAATATATTGTCATGCATATAAGTACTGATATATAGTTTGTAATATTGTGACGGGGCTATTTCTCTAAATTATTGTTTGACTGTAGAGTTGAATATTTTATGTAACATTTTAAAAAATTGTGAGCTTTAATTTTTGTTTAAGTTTAGTTTTGAACTCTCCATTGAATAAGGAATAAAAGGTAAAAAAAAAAAAAAAAAAAAAAAATTTTGGAGTAACATAATGATTTGAAATGGATTGAAACACTAAGAAGTATGGACCAATGAAAAATAAAATTATTTTTCCATTTGGAGGACCTCCCCGTTGACCCGCCAGTGGTATTTGGGTAATAAAGTTCTTTATTATGTAAGACCTATCGATCGAAAACAACTATTTATCACACAGTTTCAATGGGAATTAATGATTAAGTTGTTATTATGAATATGATATATGCATGTGGCAGTGCACTGAATTTCCCGACAATGTTGCAATGCAAAACCACAATGGTACTTGTTGATCAACCTGTGCCATGAATCGGGCCACTTAAACCTTCGGTTAATGCTGTTAGCTCATTTCCTAACCAATTCGGTCGGTCGGATGTTGGGGGAGTGCCTGGCCTCTCCAGGCCTTAATAAACCATGTAGAGGAAACTGGGGAACCTGTTGAGGTTTGTAATCGAACAAGGGTTCACGAAATCATTGAGGCGAATCGAGGGATTTACGCTGTTTACCTCAACTACCAAAATTAACTAATTTTGATTCATCTATTAACAACAAGAACTGTTAATCGAATATTTGGATCCATCTAAGACAAATTAGATAAAAAGTAATTAAAATCGATCCTGGACATTGGAAAAAAAGAATCACTATCTTCTTCAAATTTTATGAGTTTTTAGTTGATATTATACTATTATCCAAATCATTTACACTGTAAGTTTTTAATTCTCTTTCTTATTATCATAACGTTGTTATCTTGTCTTTGCTTGGTCGTGATAAAAGACGGCCTAGAACTTAGGCCGAAACGTAGCTACAAAGAAAATAAATAATTTTTTTTTTACTGACTGCAACTCCCAACCAACTAGCAATATTCACCTAAAGTCAACTATTTCTCCATTTGTATGAGTTTTCAAGATATAAAAAAAGTTTCAGTAATTAGTGTTGCCTAAAATCGGTCAAGACCAAGGCCGCCTAACTGTTGCAAGACCAAGACCAGGACTGGTAAAAACAATCGATTTTGGAAATAAAAATTAAGGCAAAATAGTTACTAATACTTGACAATATATATATATATATATATATATATATATATATATATATATATATATATTTTTTATTGATGATGTTTATAACTGTATTACAAGTAAAAATACATTCAGTGAACAAAAGAATATAATAACATGAAGTTAATTGTTGAGAAACTACCCACTGGTAGCACTCTAAAAATGTATTTACAAAAGGAGATCTCGAGGCCATCTTCTTTTCAGACGCCTCGGAGGGTTGTCAAGGATCGATGAGAAAGCAAGGTTAGAAAAGAGAGGGTTTGGATGGTTCTGAAGTTTGTTATGGAAGGATAGGTATCTGGATTGGGCCAGGTCAAAAACATACGGAACATTAAGGTCGTTATGGATGATTTTGTTTGTGACAAAGTGAGGAGTGTTGAGGATTTTACGGAGGATTTTGGATAACAATCTTATTTCCTATAATTAATAATTGGTATAACCAATATACTTATGCTTTTAACTCTTCTAATTTTTCATTCGGGCTTAGATAGGTTTCTGCTATCCAAACAATTACAGTAATATCTCTATAACAAATAGTTAATAAGTAGACAAGACTGCATGCTGCCAAGTATAGACAAAGACATATAACCAAGACTGTGCGAGTCTTGCGCAAGACCAAGACCCATCTCGGTCTCGCATTCGTGCAACGCTAACCATATAATATAACCATTTACACACATACTTGACTAACACATATAAATAAGGATGACATTCACAGGACTTAAAAAAAAAATAAGAATAATACATTCTCCAAATTGGAGGTACGTTTTGGGATTTTTTTTCTAAAAATATTTCAAATGAGTTTCTGTATACCTATCCTCAAAATAGAGTTGAAATTTCATAGCGATAAGTTCAAGGTCTCAGGTAGAAGGAATATAATTAATATTATTTACAAATGTTCAAGGATTTTCCCATTATGTTTATGAATCATAATTATTATAAAGAAACGTTTGTTTTTTAGATCTTTATATATTATTTCTCAAAGAATTTTTTTTCCGATCGACCATTTATTCATTATTTTTTCTCATAAAATTCAATGATTGAGCCATCATTTTAAAGATTATTATCAGGTGCAAAAGATAAGCGAAACTTTCAGAAATGCCAGAGAAAAACGTATAAAGAAAGGTTCTTGGAGCGTAACTCAACAGGCTAATTATATTCTAAATAATTTGAAAGCTTTGCTAACATCATAAAAAAATAAATAAATAAATCATCAAAATACAACCAATTTTATCAAAGGTACAACCAATTGTTATCTGTACAGGTTTTAGTTTGTAATTTTTAATCAAAATACATACCATTTACTTATTTCAATTGCTGTTTGTTCAGTAACCAACAGGACATGCGAATTCTTCGTACGGGCCTACAATTTTAATCGATAATAGATTAACGTTTAGAAGACCACCAAAAAGACATTTTAGAAATAAAAAATCAATTTGATAAAAAAATAATTTTTATTTAATTTTATTTTTTCGCTTCACTCTTATTACCTATTTATTTAAAAACTTTTACCAAGGTAAATGGCCGAGAAAGAAAACGTGACATAAAGAGAGAATATTAAAACAACTAGAATTTGTAAAGGTCTTTAAATAAATTACTTATGACATGTAATTCCATCCAGAGATATTTTGATGTCATTTTTCAAATAAGAATTTTTGAAAATGGCAAATACTTCCGAAACGTTAAAAAATTAATTAATTTTTTTTTCTTCTTAAAATGAATGTTCTTTTTAACCTTAATTTATTATTGATTAATATATAGTTTCTTGTATACTGAATAGTCTTAACATCTTAACTACTGGTCATGAAGTGTTCATTTGAATTTCTTGCTGATTAACTTCATCAGTCTTAGATTATCATCATTGTCCATCAACGTAATGAGTCTTTAGAATATCTTGTTTCTAATTCTTTCATATCTAAGTTCAGTGTTATCTGATAGGTAGATAATAAATTTATTTGTAGAAAAGATTTTATACAAATAATACAACAATTCCTTCAAGAATCAAATACATATAGATATATATACATAAAAAAAAAAAAGTTTGAAATATGCAAAACAAAAGGAAAACTAGAGAGAGAAATAGAAATTCTTTATTCAAAGTAATGCCACCCTACAACGTAGGGTTTCTTTAAATACAGCTTACTGATCAACCCCATTATAATACAGCACTTACATTACATTAGTGTATTATTATATTTCAAAATGTGGAAATATGTAAATATATGTAAAGTTGTGTAATAAATACCTGAAAACGTGCAAAATAGTCAATTTTGTTTAAGTTCTTATATTAATACATCGACATCAAACCTTGTGTTGAGCTTCTTAATTAAAATAATGTGTACGAGAATATTAAAGGTAAAGTACAACATAAGAAATGAAATTCTTAAAAAAAATTAAAGAAATTTTATAAATAACCTGTTGTACTTGAAATTATCAAGCGTTTAAATATTAATGTTGATGTTGTTTTTAAAAATATTTTTGAGACTGATCTTATTATTATTTCTTGAAAAAAAATATTAAATTCTTTAAATATAAATATTGAAGATATTTTTTTTTAATATTATCTACAATGATGGTCTATCTTTGATTTTATACCACACCTGATTGATTCTTTACTGAGCGTTTCATATTTTGATATACATAATTTAATTTTGAACGAGAGACAGATCCTTTCGGCATTATTATTTTTTTTTTTAAATTTATAATAATAATAAAGTTACCTACAACAATTCACTTCAAATCCAGACATAAATATAACGATAAATATTCAAACACATTTATATATTTATAAAGGATCTAATTCAGATCAAGTTGCAAAAATGTGCAGTTCGATGCAACAAACAGTAAAACCTGCAGTTTCGTGCTGTATCAAATATCAAAATGTTATTCTTCAAATCGTGAAACAGAAAGATAATCAGGTATGAAGTGTTTACACGCAAGGGGAAAAAATATTCAATAACGTGAAAATCCAGTCTCTAATTACTGTATATATATATTTTTATTGTTCTCCCTTTTCGTTTGACTAGTCATATAAAATATCATTAATGTATTACATTAAAATATTACATTACAAATATCTGATCTTATAACCTTCTCCATGCGGTTCAGCGTACAGTATCTGTAAGTGTTAGAAAGCTTCGAACCTGTTCCAATTTTTTTTCCAATCACCTCCCTCGCCATCTCTGGCATATGGGTGAGGTGCTGTTTATAAACAAAATCAAACTAATTAAAAACCAGAGTGGGAAGGTAGAGTTCATTCCGTGGGTCCGCCACAAAATAAATTTCAACCCACCCATGCCGGATTCGAATCGGTTTCGCTAGACTCGAGAATGTTAAAGCTTCTAAACTTCAACAAGTCGGCCATCACGACCTCATTACTAGATATCAACTTTTATATTTAAATATTTTACCTAGGCCGTCATCGGAGAGCTATTTCCCTAATCTATCTTTTCTCGCAATAATATTGAAGGTATCCATCAAGCAGCTTAAAATGGTCGGTGGTGAGGATCCTGGTCGCAGGGAGTTTAACCAGCTTCAGATCAGGAGACCGATCGATCCATTATAGGAGGCTACTCACTCTCCACCAACGCCGTCGTATTAAACCTCACCAAAAAGAATTTATCAACTAATATTGAGCTTAAAACTTTTAGTTCTCTAAAGTCCTTTCTATTTAATTATGAAAAGTTACGGAGATTCTCTGGATCTTTTCTTCATGAAAGCAGTAAAAAAAAAAAAAAATTGAATTATCTTACGCAATATACACACAAGAGTCTATGAAGAAGAAGAAGAAAGAATAAAAGTAAATTTTATTCTACGACATTTAGTCCCCATAGAAAAGTGAAAAAAGTACAGTAGGGATTACAGTTAAATTTGTCTGGCACGTAATGGCAGGCAAACAATTATTGAATTACAAAGTTGTGTATCATTAAAATAAAGACAAAAGACAAGCATATTAAAGAAACGAAATAATGTTATATATTATATTATAAATAAACCAATATCCGTTCGTTAAAATATTTTACACAGTTAAGCAACATAAATAATAACTGCGAAGTAACAGTAAAATATGGCTGGAAACACTAAAATATTTAAATTTAATTCTTAAATATATTCGGAAGATTGGTAACTGAGGAGATTGGAAAAAATGATGTTTAAATATAGCTGATTAAGGAATTCTAAAACAAGGTAGCACGCATGATAAAGAATTTTTCAGGAAGCAATTTTATGAATTAAGAAGTAAATCAAGAAGATAAGAAAGAATATTTGCTTTTAAAAGTTCGAAAAACCTTTAACTAAGACATATTACCGTCGGCAGGGCTGCCCTTAAGGGCGTTTCATGGCGCAAGTTCCGCCATCAAAATTTTTGAGAGGTCTCATTTTGATAGGGTTTTGAATTTTTGAGAGAGGCATGTTTGGATGGGATTTTGAATTTTCGGTTTGAACAGTTTCTAACCAGAAAACAAAAGAAAAACATAGTACAGACCACTGTAAATGTAATTGTATATGACTTATGATTTTCAGAATTTTACTTTAGCTTGCACTGTTTTTAAGAAGAGAAAAGAAGTAAAATATGGAGGATGGGTATGGGAGGTTCATTCACCATCGACCTTGGGGAGAGGGGATGAGCACCCTGGCCGTCAGGAAATTAGATGTTGCCACTTTGACTTGACATGTAATCTTGACATAAAATGGACCTGGAAAGACATATTTATTTATTTGCATATATTTAATCATTTAATATTTACCTTAATGTTTCATATGTTTCTGAATCCAGATACGTATCCTTCCATAATAAACTTCAGAAACCATCCTAATCCTCTCTTTTCTAACCTTGGTTTCTCTTCGATCACTGAAAACACCCCGAGGCTCATGAAATGAAGATGACCCCGCGATCTCCTACTTTAGATGCTTTATTAGAGTGGTTTCAATGGGTTGATTCTCTACAAGTCTTTCCATGCCATTACATTTCTCTGTATCACATTTATTGGATATATATTTAATTATATACAGTAATAAATTTGATGAATAAAAATATTTGTGTAGAAGAGGCTCACAATTATGATGATCTAGACATTTAAACGATTTGCTTTGCTTATAAACAAATAAAGAAAATGATGCACGAAAACATAAATATTAGAACTAGGAATTTATAAAAAATAAAAATAAATAATTTTTTCTTATAATGATTATTAGAGAAGCAAGGTAGCTCATAGTAAGATAGAGTTACGGCAGCAGATTCCTGCCACTTAATACAAGGTACAAATAGTTCACCTACTCGCTGCCTGGCAACGCCACACAAGCTCGCTAGTGCAATATACCTAAACAATTGTATTTTTGTTTCTTATTGCTATATGGTGAAACACTCAAATTTTAAATTGAAATAAGTATATATATTGTAAATATTTTTTATTAATAAAGTTTAATGGCGATAACATATACTGACCAAAGCTTAAAAATAACTGTAATTTTAAGTGCTCTTGATAGCTGATATAATCATGGCGGAATGAATACAGCATTCCTTACCTAAAGTTAGACCTCGTAACTATCCCTTCAGGGTATAGGCCTCTGCGCAGTTGATTAGTGTATAATACATATATGCTTTTTCGTCATCAACAAACTATTTTTTTTTTTTTCACTATGTCCAATAACCTGTTATCCTTTCTTCTTACTCCATACAAGTCGGAACGCTGATCAGTCCGCTTATATTCCTATATACTAAGTCAGGAGATTGATCCCTCCGTTTGTGGTTACCATCCTTGCGGAATGTTAAGGTTGATCCCTTACACCGCAGACCAAGAGTGATTTGGGTGCTGATCCGCCTGACACTTAAGGTCATCCTTCTACTCATCTTCCTCCATCCACTTAGTCATTTTACCCTCTATACTGAACACGCACTGTCGATGCCTTCTGGTAACTACATATTGACTGCACAATAACCTCGACCATCGCTTATCAGACTCTTTAAGAAAATTACAACAATTGGTCTTTCCAGCGGCAGAAAGAGGCGACTGAAAAGGCGTTGGACCAGAGATCTTCTATAACCTATGGCTAAAAAATGAGCCTGGCAATGTCTTAGTGTTCTGGTAGTTTTTCTTGAAAAGGCATTATTATTTCCTATGTAGTATAACAATTTAATGGTTTTCAATTAATAAAGGTTACATAAAGGTGAAAATATTTAGACTTTTTTTTGCTACTATAAACCCCGAACAAAACTTTAACTTTTTTTGTACAATTTAGACAGTATGTTGTGTTCCTGCCTGGGTGTTCCAGGGGTAACAGGGATAACAGGGAGCCACGTTATATTGTGGAGCATTGAAGAAAGGTGAGGGCGGGTTTAATCTGCGTATAGATCTCGCTGACTTATATAGGTATTGGACCAATATAGGAAAAGGTCCCAGCGCTGGGAGAATATATAAGCTGCAAGTAACATTTATTACTGATATTCCACCGGCAGTAAAGTCCTGCTTCTCAGCGATACTCCTTTATCTGCCGCAAGGCCTCTGGAATCTATATCTCCATGCTCATGATATAGGTGTTCCAAATTGATAGAAAAAAAAAAAAAAAAGGAATAACAATATATCCTAAACTTTGATAATATAGGATTGCCCGGAAATCAATTTGTGGTTTTTAAATGAAATGTGACATTTGCCTGGCATTAGCAGACAATAAGAAATAATTAGTTAACTTAACTATAGATCTCTATATTTAAAAAAAAATCTACGCTATGTGCTTATGACTACACGATAGAAGTGAAAACATCAACAAGAATGACTTAATAGTATTAAATATTTTTTATTCTATATTCAAGAAGTAATACAATTTATAATGTACACAATTATAATTGTGTTTAAATTATTTCAGTAAACTTTCCTCTAACTGATCACATTAAGTCAGTATCATACTCTAAAAATGAAACAATAGGTTTATGATAACTAAAATATGTGGTGGTCGAATATTCTCTCTATTTAAGCATGATTCGTCATATTTAATATGACAATATAGAATTCGTGTGAATATGGAATTCATGTGGGCTGAAGGCCTGTGCTATTTAATGAGATCTCACCACCACCCAGACCGGGGAAGTGGCAAGGTAAACTCCCTTTGGTGGACATATTCGCCGAAGGATGTGGTCTGGACTCGGTGGTCCAAATCCATTAGTATTATATATGTATTAATGGGTTTGGACCCCATTAGAGTATATATTGTAAATATCATACACAATAAATAACCAGTAGGACGGTGGTCTCCCCGTCCAATGAAAGTTACAAGGCCTTGTGTCACATATGTTACCCTTAGCTATCCCCAATCCTTAAAATGACTTCGGGCAGTAGAAGGACTTTGTTATTTGTATATATTAGTTTTGTTATTTTTATATATGTAATTTAATTACTTTTTGGGGGATTCGAAAAAAAACAAAAAAAAAAAAACGGAATTTGTGTTTCAGAATGGTGTATTGAGAAAAATTGCAAGACACATGTCTTTACAAAAAAACACGTACAGACCTAGTAAATAATACCTTTTACTAGACTGAAAAAAGTAATTGATATGTACAGATCACTAGACTAAGACTTACACCAAAGCATCAATGAAAATAAACTGTAATCCCAGTTCCCCACCCCTCTCTTAAAATGTTGCTTGTTTAGTAAACGAGTTCCCATGTATCCCGGCTTACCTCTTCTTCTCAACACCACATCCTATGGGGTTAAGAAAAAAATGAATTCGTTCTGATTTGGTTTTTGACCATATATTTCCTCTTTTTTGATCCCGAATCCAGGATGCAGGGCCGATTTTTAGTTTTTTTTGATATTTTAATTTATATGTTCTATAAAATTCGTTATCATTTGATTTTCGGCACAATTTTTTCTTTTCGCTTCCTTAACGCGTCGTCGCGTGAATATAAAATTTGAATAATAACCCATTACAGAGAGGATGAAATGCTCAACGATTCCCTCGCTTACAGTATGCAGGTCCGATTTTTAGTTTTAGCAAAAACACTTTAATTAGTCGAGTCCAGCCGACTGTACCCGAGCGTTACTCATCTGAAATCTGACAGCTCAATCTGATTCACTCTCCAGAAAAAAAGATGTAAAACGCGCCTAAAGAAGTTTTAACTTCAATAAGAGAGCACGAATAAAGATATTAAATAGTAGATAAATATACATCAATATGTTCATATATTTATACAAATACTCATGTAGATAGTATATAAATATCTGTAGGATAACGATAGAATGTGGAGGCAGCTATTAAATACGAAAATTTTATTATTAAATACCTAGATGGAAGAATAAGTGGTGTTTGAATGAGGTTAAGGAAGAGGATTTGCTTAAAGAATTGACGAATGATTGACGAATGACGAATGATTTTTTAAAGGAAACAGTTCTATGAGAAGGAAAAAATAGGCTTGTGGGTTCGGAACTCGTGTTAAACAAATAAACAGAGAAACAAGGAGTAAACGAATCAAGAAGATAAGATGACTTTTTGGTTGTAAAGGTTCGGAAAAGAAATATACCTAGGAAATATTGACTAAATTAATTAAAATATATTATGAAATATAATGACAAAAATAAATTAAATAAAATACATCTATTAACTTCTCGGCACACTTATAGCTCTGAATTTAATTCCACATTAAATGAATGACGCATTTGTTTTCACTGAATTTTCGAAAAAGTCATAAGAGTTCTTACTAACTTTATTTATTCATTTTAAGTTAAATATTAACGCAGAGAAATGCATTAATATGTTCATAAAACGTTCTTATTGAACCATCAGCTCTCTTTCACTGGGCATATAACGAGATATGGTCGATCCCTCGTCAATCAACGTCATAGCATGGCGATGCGGAACTCAGCTAGGTATTCAAGCCAACAACTGATTGATAGGCGGACAACCTTATAAAAATAAAAAAAATTAAAACTTCTTCCAAGTAGGATCAGTATAACTTCTACAATATTTCTATTAGTTAAACATATTTTAAGATCCATTTGTCGTTTGTAAATAAAATCTAAAGGAGAAACTGTTATTGAAGTATAGTCTCGCCATGGAAAAACGCATACCTAAGATAACGAAATAGGCACTCCAAATTGTACAGAATAAACTTTAATTCATTACATTTTCGAATAAAGTTTAAAATTTTACAGCCATATACTATAAATCACATACAGCCTCCATTTCCACATACTCATTCTGTACCACATTTCAGTCATTATTTCCTTAACATTCAGGTATATCAATTTTCATTGTTCAATATAATTTGATGAAATTCATACGATTTGTACATTTTTATCCAAATTTCCTCCAACATTGGGCCGAATCGAACCAACATTTTTTTGAAACATAAACATATCAGAATATTTTATTTACGCATCTGTGAGCGAAAGCATTTTTTGAAAATATTAGTTGTGTTTTGATAAAAGTTATACTTTTTTTTTCACCAATCATTATCTTACTTCAACTTTAAGCCTTATCCAACGAAACAACATTAATACTAAGCAAACGTTTTTGAGATAGATGCGGATCAAAGAAAAAACATTTAGGTGTATGTGAGAGGAAAGGTGTACAAAATTAATTCAGCACCATTGTTTCAACTTACCTTCACTTTTGAGACGAAATGAATGAGTCGTTTTTGATATATAGGCGTATCTATGAAAATACATTTACGTAGGATAGAAATTGGGTGTTGGGAAAGGTAATGAAATTCCCTACAAAACTATATAAAAATCGTTCATTTTGGACAACTATTAACGAAGTTACAGCTATTCGATTTCCAATGTAAGATTACGGGTACACATCCTGGTGTAAGAAAGGGATGAATGAGAGAAAAATGATATCTTAGTGAAAGTAAGAAAAACTGTTGCCTTCATCACACAAACTTCACTATTACCTCTACTTTTAACATAAATTATTTTTTGACAAAATTAGGCTATGAAAATGGTAGGAAAATCGTGTGAGTGGACACACCAGATTTTATGCTTTTTTTTTTTTAATATATATTTCGTTGCTTATTCGTGCCTTAAATTTTATATTCATTTAATTTTAATTCGTGAGTTTTATAAAAACTGTATCATGTTGATACATGTATTATGCTAGGGGCATCATGCTATATTTATAGGGGACTGTAAACATTTGCAAACACTGATTTCCACAAATAATAACCACGAAACAAACTTATCTTACACCTTTAATGAAAACCTTTTTATGTGGTAGCACTGTCGCTTGGAAATTTTTCGGAAATCAATATTAAACTCATTAAAAGGTTTTCTAGGAAATTTTAAACCACAGAGCTATCGTATAAGCTGGTTTATTCCAATTAAAAAAAAAAAGTAACAAGACAAAAAAGCTTGCCAGCATCACACAAGCTTCACTATTTCCTCTTCTTTTAACAGAAATTATTGTTTGACAAAATTAAGCATTGGAAAAAAGTTTTTGAACAGCAATATTAGAGGGTATTGAGATTTTTACACTGATCTACCTTAAACCGTTTTACATTGCTTTAGTTTATCAAATAAGTCATACTCAATTTTTTTCTTTGGTAAATTTTGAGAAAAATAAATATAATTCAATTTTTTGTTCAATTCAATTTGTTTCTTGTTGGACATATGAAAAGATTTTAAATCTTTTCTGAAATAGGTATGAAAGTCGTGTGAGTGGAAACAACAGATTTTTGACTGTATTACAAAAACAATCGATAGAAAATTTGATTATCCGGCAACTAACCCATTAGCGAAGAATTAAAGCTGTGGTTCATATTAATGTTGAAAATTTTTCTTTAAGTGTCTATTATCAGTACAGTTACCTTAGATACCTGTCTACATTGATAATGAAAACGTTTGAGCCGCAAGCTCTCACTCTAAAAAAATTTGCTCTTCCAAGTCATTTTATTTTTATTAAGTAATTTTTTTTAAAAACTATTTATTCAAGATATTTACAACTTTATTAAAATATAAATACATCAAGTAAATGTTTACAAAATAATATAATCACTTGAAAACGCCTGTTGAGAAACTACCCACAGGTAGCACTGTAATAATATGTCTACATAAGGAGATCACGAGGCCATCTTCTTTTCAGACGCCTCGGGGGGTTATCAGGAATCAAAGAGGAAGCAAGGTTAGAAACGAGAGGATTCGGATGGTTATGAAGTTTATTATGGAAGGATAGGTATCTGGATTGGGCCAAATCGGAAACATATGGAACATTAAGGTCATTATGGATTATTTTATTTGTGACAAAGTAAGGAACATTTTACGAACGAATTTGATGGTTTAGTGGAGCCCCAGAGCTCAACTCTGTAAGTCCAAATAGGTGTTATTATAATCATGTATATTTGTCTTTTGTAATTAATAGAAAGTTTAGTCCGTTTGTCTAGTAAGTGTTGGAGTAAGCGGAAACGTCGAGCGGTTTCTTGTCGTTTCAGTCTTCTATGAGGATTCCAAGTGAGACGTTTGTCCAGATATCGTATTTGTTCAACAGGGATAAGCAGGGTGTTTTCAAAGGATACTGTAGGGCAGGAAGTCATAGGTTTACGACGAAGGGTAAAGGTGATTTGTTGGTATTTATTGGAATTTGTAAAATTTGGGGACCTCATCCCATTGTTGTACATGTAAAATAAAATATGGAAAATAATGTTGTGAAAAATATTACACAGATAATAAAGGTGAAATTCGGTTTATATTAATTAGCTTATTTACAGTTTTGGAATGTCCTATAAAGTGGAAAATGGAGAGGAGTTGATTTTGCAAGTGGATGGCCTATGACTACGAGTTGAGTTATTCTCCATGTAATTGAATAAGTGCTTTTAATCTGGACCCCGGGCACCGGTGCCAAGTTCCTCTCCATTCCAAGCGGGTGAAATTGCATGACCCACTCAGCCAATTATTCTTGCTTAAATTGTAAAGCCTAAATTCTGAAGTTCGTAGGATTTTTTAGTCACAAATGATTTATAAATAAAAGATATATATTGAAATAATCCTATTTTTATAAAAGATAAAAAAAAATTACTTTTGGAAAAAATGAAGAATAAGAACAAACAAACATGGATAAAATAAATGTATCCCATATATGATCATTACAATATCCTATTAGTCCGTGATACTGACACGTTTTCATCAAATTATTAACACCCTCCAGAAACTTCGTGAATAGCTTTGTCTCATCTTAACCTACAACTATTTTATTTACCAAACCCTTTGGATTGGGTCGTTTTCAAACTGGAGATTGAATATTGGGCTGCTTGGCCTATATATAACCTCATTATTTTGACATTTTGGGGGGCGTAGGTCAGGTGAAACGGCTGAATATATTTGAAGGCCACTATTTTTCTCGACTTTGTGCTCAGATGATCTTACGATTCATGTGTAATGCAAATGGATATTTACGAGTTTTTATTACCTAATTAAATAGTCGACCTCCTGATTGAAAACGACCAATTCCGAAAATTTTCGTATGAAATAAAATAAAATATTTGTAGGTTACGATGAGATGATGATATTTATGAATTTTCATGTAGATGTTAATAATTTGATAAAAAGGGGTCTGTCAATCCTGAAACCTATTTGGATCTTCAGATTTGAACTTTGGGGGACAGCAAAATTTTCTAACATCAAACGCATCCAATTCCAGTCTAAAGTCCCCCGAACAATAGCCCATGCTCCGTTCTATGTAACCAACAAAACCCTTCATCATGACTTTAATATCCCATTTGTCCTCGACCTTATCCCTGAATTTTTTTTCAAATTCTATCAAAACCTTATAAATCATCCAAATTCTCTAGCACAATTCCTATCTAGTTCCACTCATCCCTACAATCCTCCTCGAAGGTTGAAGAGGCAGTGGCCCAGATATCTTTTGTAGTATATATCTTGGAGTTCTTGCAATGGCCAGATTTTCCAGTCAAGACATGAGTGTGTGTGACTAACGCCCTCTCGCTCAAACTCCACGGGCTTGAGCATCAGTGACGCGGTTGAGAGGTGCGCAGGGATGTCTTGGTGTCCTGCTTTTCCTTCTATAGTTGGAGGGAGAAGTCTGGGTTGGGGTTCCCTGCCTAAATGTATATATTGTATGTAGTTATGGCTGTGTTTTTTAATTTACTTATCTTCAGGTTATTTTATTTGTTTATTGTACGTAGTTTTTGATTATTATTTTATTTTTGTTAATTTTATATTTTCTTTATATATGGTGTGAAGGTGTTCATATATCACTATAATTCTTATCCACGTGACAGATTATTTTATTTCTAAATAAATAAATAAAAAGTCTGTAATCACGGACTATAATTTTTTTTTTTAAATTGAACAATGTTGCAACAACTATTGTAAAGCTATATTTTTCAATTTTTTCCCTATAAGTTTGCCATTACATTAAGCAGCCGGGAAAATAATAGGTTTTTAATTATCTTTTAATAGGTCGTCATAATTGTGAAGTTATATAAAAATCTGTCTTTATAAGCATCCTACGCCTCAATCCTTGTGTTGACAATTACTGGATTGAAGGATTGAAGTAAGAAATAACAGTTCATCACTAACCGCAGCTGACCGTAGCTGGCAAACTACGCGAAGGAGGCTGCCAAAACATACCTTACTCCACTGACTGCTCTCAGCCGACTAAACAGGTGCAGTCTATTAATTTGGCTAGTGTTTTTATAATGTGTCTGGGGTTCTGGCAGCAATACTGTTTATAAAGTTGGCAAAATCATTTCCAAATCCCTTACTAAAGTGTTATAAAGGTTTGTAAATTGTATGTTGTACAAACTTTTATTGTGTACTGTTAAAAAAAAGAAAAAGTTTATACTTGTGTAGAAACAGTAATAGAAAAATAACTTTATTGTGATATGTTCGTTAAGAATAGCAAAATGGTTCAAGAGAATAGATTATTTCTGGTCAAAAGGTTTGATACATTAAACAAGTATCAAATACTGTATATATATATTTTTATGAACATTTTGAATATATTATATTTTTGAATACTTCTGGTTGACTTTAAAATACACTAAAAATCATTATAGCAAATAGGATTTGATACCAAATCTTAATGGTCACTTATGTTAATAAATAAATAAATAAATTATACTTTTGATTTATTATTTATTTTCAATAAATCATTGCAATGGACTTAATATATTGAAAAAGTTAACCTCAAAATTTTATGTTTCACAAAAAAATTATTAAAAATATTTTTGTCTATTGTACGCGGCTTTCTCCGAGATTAGTGGGTCGATTTTTTTTGTGATTTTGATTCAATCTCAGAGAATGACCCTTCTACTTCGACATTACAATCTGTCCTTTCCTTTAAAATATTTTCGAAATTAAATTGACCATAGTCTATTTTTCTATATGGTATTTTTGATGTGAGATATATGGGGAAAGTAATCATAAGGTACTTTAATTTTCTATTCCTACCACACTACCAAGATTGATGATAACAGATTTCAGATAGTCAGTCGCGGATTCGGATCTTTAAGACTTCTTCTCACAGAAGGCTATAGCTGATCGTATAGCCTACATGATACCCTTTGTCACTGTGGATTATCTGTGGATGTGACTGCTATAATGCAATAGAAGTAATGAAACAATATCGCCATATCGCAGCCGACAGGAATATCGTATCGCCGAGACATATCGCACGCTGTGCGTCGACGATTTTAGGAGCCGTGAGCGATACGATATTACTGGAACCTCTTGGTAGGTCAGGTAATATGAAAAAAAATCGTGCCATTTTATGTCTTTCAAACGTTTTATATTAACTCTAAAAAAATTATATTTTAGCTTGGCTGAATGACCTCATCGTCAGTGATTTCTGTACAATTTATAACGAAACTAATCATTGGTGTAATTCAAATATTTTCTATTTATTTTTCATATTAGCACTTTATTTTCTTCGTTTTTATTGTTTCAATTCAGCCATTTTCAAGCTGAAATATTTAGACTGATGTCTTTGAATAAAATTTTAGTCATTATCATTAGAATCCCGTCTTGACGTAAATCGTGAAGAAAAAAAGAACGCTGCAAATTATTTCACAATGTTTTATTATTTACAAACAATTATACATCTATAGTAACATTACCTTTCTGGTTACAAAGAAAAGGAAATAAAAGGTGATTACAATTTTTGGACTAAACATTTTTTTTTAATCATTAGTAATATGCTAAAAAAAATTAGCATTACTTCAGTAACACATTCAAAAACCAAAACAAAGGATATAAACTTTGCAATGGAACATATAGAAAACATCTAGAGACCATATCATTGCTCCTAATTGTCCAATTTTAACGATTATGTTTTAGGAAATTCCGTAAACTTTTAAATAACCATAATACAATATCGACAAAAACTGTATACTTTTTGAGTTATTAATCTAATTTTGCCATCCCTCGTAACTTTTTTTCAAGCTTCTTTTCGTTGAAGTATGTTATATAGATAAATCACAAGGGCATCGAGAAGATGACTTCGTAGAAGTTTCATTGAATTCGGTACATTCGTTTAGGCACTACAGTCTCTATAGCAACACAGGCTTTTCGGTCGCCATCTTGAAAGGAAAAGGGGGATAGAAATGTCGATGGAGAAGGATAATCCTCGGATCATCTAATTTTGAATCCAAATTTGAAAAAAAAAAATTGGTCCTGTAGTTTCGGAGAAAATGTGCGGACGGCGGACCGATAAAAAATGGGGGCGGGGTAGCCGAATGGGCTAAAGCGTGAGCACAGCACCGCGAGTTGTCCGGCAACCAGATATATGAAGATTTGAGAGTCAAGAAAAGTACGAGTTCGCGTCCCGGTGCCAGAGGGGATTTTAAATTCCTCGCCCTCACCCTCCGGCCCGGGAAAATCCCGTATAGCCTGAACGGCGAGGTAGGGAAGAACCAAAAAAAAAAAAAGAAAAAAAAAAAGGACCGATAAAAAATGTTTTATTTGTTTTTCGAATTCTATGTATCCTAAAACGTAAAACCTCAAATTTTGAGAGGGGGTTAAGTTTTTTATTTTTTTGTTCGGTCACAATGGTTCATTATTGAAAATAATAAACCAAAATGTTAACTTTTTTTTTTTGTTGATTTTAAATTTATAAAATCGTATGGAATGAAAGAATGACTCGAATATTACAACTAAGTTATTTATTTTATTATTTTGTTTTAAATATTATAGCATTTTCACAATAAACTAACTTTAAAAATGATAAAGTCGGTGGTGTATCATGATGTTGTTTGACGTTACATGACTGATGTTAGATGTTTAGGGAGCATATACAATTTTATTGCCCTTAAAACCGAAGTAGTAGCAGAGTTTGGCCTCCCCTTTCTCCACCCTTCGCTTCTATTCGGGATTAAGAGTCTTAGTAAGCTCAAATGATCTGCCATTGCTCAAGTCTCTTCCGAGCTATTGGAAAGTGACAGCGTTTCAGTTCGTATCATATTAATCTTAGGATCAAAGATTATGATACTGACTTCATATGTTGATGATTAACAATTTAGGAATAAAAAAATAATCTATTAATTACTAATTAATTTCATTAGTCTACGATTGTTCTCTCCGCTGGCTTTAGTAACAGTGATGCGTTTGAGAGAGTAGCGCAGGGATCTCCTGGAGTCCTGCTTTTCCCTCCATTGTTGGAGGGATAAGCCTGCCTAAGAGTTCCCTCGTAAATTGTAAATGCACATAGGTATGCATGTGTTTTTTTGCTTTTATTAATTTCCATAATTTGATTTTCTTTCTAAATGCTTTTTGATTTTGTCGATTTTATTAGGCAATAATAAAGCTAAGGTATTCATTTTAGGGGTATCTTTGTGAGTATGTTACTACAGTCCAAACTTAGGCGCCTATTTTTAGCCCGACTGTTAAAAAAAGAAATCTATTTTTATTTTATCCAACGTGGATTATCATTCAGCTTGGTCTAATAAAGCATATCCTTAATAGCACTCAATCCAAGACAGACACTGCTTGAGCCATTTTGGTAGTTTTTATCTAATTATTGTTGCTATTGCCAAAAGTAAACATAATTTTAACCCTTTGTTTTTAGGATTATTTTGATAAACTCATTTAAATGTATTTGACTTCAATATAATTAGTGTTGCCCGAAATTGGTCTTGGTCTTGCACTTTGCAGACTAGGACTAGTAAAATAAAATCGAATTTTTAAAATAAAAATTAAGGAAAAATAGTTACTAATACTCGACAATTTTAGGTACTATATGTTAATAATTGGTATAACCAATATACTTTTGCATTTAACTCCTCTAATTACAGTAAAATCTCTATAGTAATAAGCTAATAAGTAACTGCGAGACTCTTGCGCAAGAGCAAGACCATGACCAAGACTGAGTTTGCAAGACCAAGACTTGTTTCGGTCTCGCATTCGGGCAACACTAAATATAATAAAGGTCCTTTGTAACTCGAATTTCATAATATTGATTCATATAGCATATACTTTCAAGAAGTAGTGTCTTTAAGTAAATTATGAGATGTTTTCGTTATCTAATTTTGAATCTGTTACCTATTTCTATCCTTGAAGCCTCCATTAAAGGTCCCTTGAAAAAAAATATTATGGAGTATGAAAAATATTTATTTATACTAACGATAAGTATTTATGGAGGAATTTTATTGTAGTTTTCAACCTATCTATTCATTTATTAATTATTTTTTTATATTCGGACACTTTATATAAGCTACAATGTTTTCAGTCAATAACATTCGGAACCATAACTTCTTGGTACACCACCGACATAAGCTAACATATAGACCTTTGCCAGTTAACGACTGCATTTCTACACAATATAAATAATTTCACGATAACTTTCAATTAATATAATTAACAGTTAATAATTAATATTAAGAGTCCGATAAAACCTTAGGAAGTGAAAAAAAAAAGAATTTGGAAGAGGGATCTTTTGAGTTAAATATAAATAATAAAATCATGATAAGAAGGGATGCCACTGGGCACTTCCTCAAGCCACAACAATGTCTTATGCGACCTTTCGACAGAATACTCACTGGTTGTCGTCAGTATTACAGGTTTAAGTGAAAATAGATATATTTTTTATTTATTTACTTATCAATTAAGAACATTCGAAATTGAGATTTTTAGACATTTTCATTCACACCACATTGATAAAAATAAATAAATATATTATGTAACAGCAAATATAACCAAACAACTCAGCAAAAAAAAAAAAAAAAAAAAAAAAATGGCTTAAAATAAAAATAATCATCTTAAACACAGGTATACTTATATACTCGAGTGAAGATATAATGTTAAAAAATATTTGACAAAAAGTAAAAAAACTAAATATTAAATATAATAAATAATAAATTTTATAATGGAATATGTTTTTTTTTTATCTATTTCATATTTTTTACATTAGGGATGTCTAGTTCATTTATATATTTTTTTTTTTATTACGATAAGTTAATAGAAGAAAGAAGTCAGTTTTATTTTATTTTTTGTTCACTTATTAAAAATTAAAAACTTAACAAAATTACAATAGAATGCGCTTCCTGTCTAAAAGGAAATATTATAAAATTTGAGGTAGAATGGTTAAATGAAATTTGAGTAATTTAAGCATGCACATACTATAAAGAATCTGTAAGGTTTTAAAATGTTTCCACATTAAAGAACCGCTGCCATATTAATTTTTTTTTCTTTTAAAACTTTTATTATGATATTTACAACTGTATTAGTATGAATACATCAAGTAAATGTGTACATAGGAATATTATTAATTTTAGTTCGACTTCTACCTGAAAAAATGATATCAAGGAAGAAAAAATTATGTAAGTTGGACACCAACAGGGTTTAAGGATGGTTCAAGATTAAGATTTTTTTCTAAAGACCTAAGCTAATTAGGGAGTAGCTTTATTGTAAGCCTCATTTTCAATGTACTTAAAAATAAAAAATAAGAGCTAAGAAGAAGATGAAAGAAAAACTTCAGGTTGAGGGTAGATTGAATACACTACAAGAATTTGATGAACTATAAAAAGGATTTGGAGGGCAAAGCCGTGGCAAGATACAGAAAAGGGCTCGCTTAAGATGCAGAAAACGAAAAATATTCAACCAAAGCAAACTCCATGTAGAATTATTGTAAAAGAAATGGAAATAATATGTTTAAAGAAAATCAATTCTTGTTTAAGCCTGAAAAACAAAATAGTTTATCAATAAAAAATGTTTTTTTTTTTTATTTATTCAGAAATATTACAATCTGTCACAATTATGGACGTTTATAATAGTGCTCAGAGGGAACATTCACACTCTATTTACAATAAATAAAAATAAATAATGCAGAAACTAATTATAATAAAAGTAAATGTATATAAACAAAATAACTAAACTAATGAAAGTAGCAACTAAAACACATGCATACTATACAATATTTACAGAATCCATTCACTCAGAAGAGGTCCGAGCCAGTCCTTTCTCGTGGAAGGAAAGGCAGGACTCTAGGAGATCCCAGCCACTCGGGCTCAGCCGCATTACTGGTATTAAGGAACAGTAGAGGCTGAGGAGAGGCGCTAATAAATATATTAGTGTTTTCTTTCTTTTCTTTTTTTTACAAACGCAATTAAAACTACTGAAAAAGTAAACATTATAAAATCATAAAATGGATTCCTAACTTCTAAAATTCTACGATAGCTTTCAAATTGTCGGCATAAAAAAATTTAATGTACCAATAGAATATTTTTTTGTAGTTTTTAAAATATTTTTTCTTGATAAATATTTATAATACAATTCAATGAATAATGCATAAATTCAGGTTAACGATATTACCTCTTTAGTATTATAGCGGATTAAATATTTCGGAAAAAGTATATATTGAAAAATATATAAATAGCCACAATGGTATCATCGTAGCTTACTTTTTTCACCTTGTTATAATTTTTTTTTTAATTGGATGGAAACAGCTTATTCGATAGCTTTGTGGTTTGAAATTTCCTGGAAAACCTTTTAATGAGTTTAATATTGATTTCCGAAAATTTTCCAAGCAGCGGTGCTATTAGATAAAAAGCTTTTCATTAAAAGTGTAAGATAAGTTTGTTTCGTGGTTATTATTTGTGGAAATCAGTGTTTGTAAATGTATATAGTCCCCTATAAATACAGTATGATACATGTATCAACATAATGCAGTTTTTACAAAAGTCACAAATTACAGTTAAATGATTATCAAATTTAAAAGATGAATAAGCAACGAAACATATAAAAAAACAAAAGTATAAAATCTGGTGTGTCCACTCACACGACTTTCCTACCTTTTTGCCATAGCCTAATTTTGTCAAACAATAATTTCTGTTAAAAGTAGAGGTAATAGTGAAGCTTATTTGCTAAAGGCAACAGTTTTCTTACTTTCGCTAAGTTATCTTTTTTCTTTCATTCATCCCTTTCTGACACCAGAATATGTGCCCGTAATCTTACATTGGAAATTGAATAGCTGTAACTTCGTTAATAGTTGTCCGAAATGAACGATTTTTTTTGTTTGTTTTGTTAGTAATTTAATTACCTTTCAAAAGTTTTGTTATAAATTTTATCATAGAATATATACTACTATATATAGCGTGTCAGGCCCCAAACACATTTTTCTTTTTTTTATAACTTTTTTTCGGGAATTTAGTCCATTTACAAAAATTGAAAGGACAATTATTTAAACATTATAGGTAAGTTTCCTCAAAATCGTTAGAGCCGTTTTCGCTCTACAGTCCATAGAAGAACATGTTTTTCATTTATTGTGCAGCAGCTATTGGGCATGGAGCACTCAATTTGTGTCAAAGGCATCAATAGTCAAAACCGTACAAAATAAAAAAAGAATAAACAAAATCTGTCCACTAATTCCCGAGAAAATCTTGGCACAGACAGACAGACCAATGGCTAAAAATGTGTTTTTCGTGCTCTGAAACGTATAGATCCGTCGAAAACCGCTTATCGAAAATGTGAACTGATCGCAATACTTTCCTTACCTGGTATAGGTAGGAAAGTAAAAAAAAATATGTATAGACACAAAACAATATAAAAATTGAGAAATATAGGAAGGATGAAATCATTGTGGTTAAATATGTGAAGGACAATAAAATTAAGTGACTAAATAAGAAACTGCATATAAATATATATATTTATAAGTCAAAGAGAAATGAAAATTGAGAAAAAATAATTTAAAAATCAAAATGTCCGACATATTACTCTTTGGTCTTCTTGGAGGAGTTGAAGATCAACTTATTGTATTTCTTGATTATATCCATAAGTGGTCAGTATCATATTTGAAACGAATATTTCTTATTTTGTTACTATTTTTTTAAATTATCATTTATTTATATATTTTTATAGAAAATTACGTAACAGTTAACTTACGCATGTTATAATAGTGGAGTGATTGCTTATTTGGTAGGCAGAAACCTAATTTTAAACAGTTGGTAAAACCTAGATAAGATATAAAATATATAAAAAAACTAAATATATAAAGAACGACATAACAGGCACTCAGGTAAATTGAACATAATATAATGTATTAAAAAATAAACTATAAACATATATTTATTAATTGGTGAGGAGAAGTTAGCTATCGTTTATTTGTCGTTAATATGTTAAGTGGTTAATTTTTGGTAGTTTGATATTATTATTTTGAGTTTAGGAGTACGTGTTTAGTCCGTCTGTGAGCGTACCGATTAGTGATTTCTTGTCGTATTTTTCTGTAGTTTGGATGATGGGAGTTACAGAAATTGGCATGAGATCAAGAAATCTTTGTGTTTTAAAAAATATGTGTTATTTTATTTATGAAAGCTGCAATTCCGATAGCACGCAGGCTATTTTAGTGCATCTTGGGTAGTTTATAATTCTTATGCACATCTTTGACTTTTAGTTTCCTTTAGTTAAATTCGCATGTATAACTCCATAGAGGGGCTGTTGTCTATTTTAAATATTTATGGTGCCAGCCAAAATACATTTTAAATAGTTTGTAGGGGAGATAATTTTTCTCAAAGTAAATTTTGCCAATCTATCGTGACCCTTAACCCATTCTATTCATATGAAGGATTAAGTTATTGTATTTTGCCTAATTGTTTCAGTTAGAAAGTGATGATGTTCAAGGTTTCCTATGGCGTGTATTACGATTTTGTTGTCAGCGTTTGTTTGACTGGTTTTGAAGAAGAATGATTTACATATTGTAAAATATAATTAGTACTCTTTAGGAAAACTATTTTTTTCGGTTTGGTTATTTGAACAGTTGTTTCTCTATCCTCACTGATCGTCAAGTTACGTCAGATATTGTTAGAAAGAACTCTCTACCAGTATTTTCTCCAATTTTGCTACCGCCTGTGTATATGGCTTGTGTTTTTAGGTCGTTGGATATTGTCCTTTCATAACTTTGAAGTATTTTTAGATAAATGGAGGAATGTAGCCAATTTCGCATGTTAATATTGGATCCTATATCATCTGTTTTAAAGTATTTGTAGTCATTTCCTTGCTTAGTTATTTTGTAAATGTTTGTTGTATTTTGTGTTCTATTGGTTCAATGCAAGTGAGAATACTACCAACCCTTTAAAAGATCAAATGGGCAGCCTTGTTAATCCCTATTGCTATTAATATTTGTACTCTTAATTTCATCAGATTTATTACCCATACACGATATGACCAGCTATATATACTTCTGAACAGAAAATTTCAACATTAAATTGACAACAAATTACTCATTTGCAAGAGGATACTAAAATCTATTTGGATATACGTACTGGAAATGTCAAGGGCAGTAAAATTTTTTAACATCAAACGCATTCAATCCTTTCAGTCCAAAGTTCTTCGAACAATAGTTGATGCCCCGTTCTATGAAACCAAAAAAATCCTACACCATGACTTTAAGCCTCCACTGGTCTTTTATACCAGTTGCGGCTGAGTGAGAGGCGCTGTGATCTCCTAGAGTCCTGCCTTACCTTCCATAAATGCGAAAATAGCTTGGGTCGGAGATCTTGAGTGAATAAATTTTGTAAATATTCTATAAAAGCATAATTAACTAATTTTTTTTTATTAGTTCAGTTTATACAAATTTTACTGTTTATTTATTGCACGTAATATGAATTAGCTACTCTAACTATTACTATTATCATTAGATGTGACAGATAGTAATATATTTTAATAAAGAATTTTCGTAAAATACCCATACATATAGGACTGTTAGTAAAATAGCACCTTAATGGATAATTTTTAAAACTGAGATCCTACCCTACTCATTTTATTTGAATCCTGTTAGCAAGTGTGTCGTTTTTATTTTCTTATTTACTGTATCAAATAGGTCTATAAGATTTTACAAATTGATTTTTCGTCAAATTTGAAATCCATGTATGTTATGTGATAACAATGCTGTAGATTTTAAAAGTTCCTTTGGATATTCAATTCAAGGAATTTTAGTTTTAGTTAAGGTAATCTGATTAGATGTTTGATAATTATCATGACAGAAATTTCATCAGCACATGTTAAAATTTACACGTTACTAGGCATAAGTATGTCAAACAGCGTTGATGAAGACATTCCATAAGATAGGTGAAATGTTGGAGCTTCGTGGTGACCCTAAACTCAGTGATTCGGATAAAATTATATTAGTTAGCTCCCAGATTTTATCGTTTATCATTAAAGAATTTTTGTTTAATTTATTTATTGGAAACCTATAATTCTGAAGTTTTCATGAATCATTGGCCACCAGACATTATTGAATGCAGCTGATATATATTCAGTTTTACAATAATACATTTGATTTGGTTTGAAATTTGAATTATTGTTTTTTTAATAATAAATGATATATTTTATGTAATAAAAAGTAAATAAAATGCCTAAACAAAAGGAATTATAATTAATCTTCTGTTCCGTTGCCTTAATTTATGGTAACCCGGAGACCTAGATTTGAGAAATAACACTTTGGAACGGGCCCTATTAAGGGAATAAATTAGAAGGAGAAGTTTGGGTTTCTAAAGGGAGAAGTGGCCATTGTTAAGGAGGATTCTTCGGGCCTTGTACATCATCCTTTGTTAGCCTTCCGCGAATCGTATTAAAGATCTTATCAATAATGAACTATCGCTATTCTTGGCTATCACACTTCCCTTATGTGGTATTGTACCGTACGTTTAAGTTATTCCGATTTTACCATGTGATGAATTGTTACTGAAAGAACCTTCAGTTTTTTTTTTACTTTAACTTTAAATATGTTTACAGATTCGGTACATTATGTGTAGAATATGTATGGTAGCTTAAGGTAAGAGGAATCTACAACACGATTGGTTGGAAAACTTAGCAGGAAAGACATGATATCTGCATTGGATACATAGACGAAAACATTTGACGCGAAGTTACTCTCCATTGATATAAATGAGTACTATAGGCATAAAGTGAGTAATCGTGCTCAGCATAATTGTCAAGTTATTTACTAATAACTTTCCAACAGAATAAAAAAAGAACCTCCTTCTGGCAGTAAAAGCTGTGACTCGATGGATGGGAGATGAGTTACTACTTTTGAATTGAAGAAAATTTTTAGAGTGATAAGTCAAATTAGGAGAGGGGGACTAAATCTGGAATGAAATGATATAAAATGGTTTTGGACTACCCGCCTTAGGCTTTCTTTTGTGGCCAATAAACGAAAGTGACCGAGCGTTGCCCAAAATTGGTCTTGGTCTTGCACTTTGCAAGACTAAGACCAAGGCCGCCTTAACTGTTTTAAGACCAAGACCAGAACTGGTAAAAAAAAATCGATTTTTAAATAAAAATTAAGGCAAAATACTTGAAAATCTTAGTTACTATATGTTAATAATTGGTATAATCAATATACTTTTGCATTTAACTCCTCTAATTTTTTATTCGGGATTAGTTAGGTTTTTCCTATCTAAATTACAGTAATATAATGCGGATTTAGACGGAATCGTTCGACTATTGATCAAATATTTTCTTTACGGCAAATATTAGAGAAAAAATTGGAGTATAACGGTATTGTTCACCAGCTGTATATAGATTTTAAAAAGGCTTACGATTCTATTGACCGCCAGAAACTGTATAATATTCTTATCGAGCAGGGGATTCCAAAAAAAATAGTAAATCTAGTCAGGATGTGCTTGACGGAGACACTCAATAAACTTAGAATCGGTAATAATTTGTCCGAAAAATTTGAGGTTCGTTCGGGCTTAAAACAGGGGGATTCTCTTTCGCCTGTCCTGTTCAATTTGGCATTAGAATATGCCATTAGGGAAGTAATGCGAACCGAGAAAGGGTTGGATCTGGGCGGGACAACATCCGTGCTGGGCTATGCTGATGATCTGGTACTGTTAAGCGAAGACGTTGAAACTATAAAACTAAATACGACAACGTTAATGAAAGCCGGTAAAGAACTAGGACTCGAAATAAACGTGGATAAAATAAAATATATGGTTAGTTGCAAAAATGGCGATACTACTGGTGATATCGATATAGATGGTAATATGTTTGAACAGGTAGATAAATTTAGGTATCTAGGTTCTACGATAACTAGAAAAAACGAAATTGAAGAAGAGATTAAGGTTAGACTGAAGGCGGGGAATGCTTGTTATTTTTCTGTGACAAAACTACTTAGTTCGCGCCTCTTGTCCCGAAACTTAAAAATTAGAATCTATAAAACAATTATCTTGCCTACAGTTCTTTATGGATGCGAAACTTGGCCGCTTACATTAAGGGATGAGCAGCGTCTTAAGGTTTTTGAAAATAAAGTATTGCGTAGAATATTCGGACCGAAGAAGGATGAGTTAACCGGAGAGTTCAGACGGTTACACAACGCCGAATTGCGTGAGATGTATCCGGGTAATATAATTGAGGTAATTTCATCGCGGCGAATCAAATGGGCTTGTAAAGTTGTTGGGCTTAGTAACGAGAGAATTCCTAAAAGGTTAATATTTGCTGTGCCGAATGGTAAGCGTCCGAGGGGAAGACCGAAGCGAAGGTGGGAAGATTGCATTAAAGCCGATCTGAAGGGACTGGGTTTTGACGGCGAACGGTGGAGGGAGGTGTGTAACAAGCGATTGGTGGTGTCGGCATCGAACCTTCGGGTTCGCTAAGCCTTATTATTATTATTATTATTATTAAATTACAGTAATATATCTATAGTAAGCTAATAAGTAACTGCAAGACTTTTGCGAGATTCTAGCGCAAGAACAATATGACCAAGTCTGAGTTTGCAAGACCAAGACACGTCTCGATCTCGCATTTGGGCAACACTACAAACACCGGTAGCACTTTTTTTTTGTCAAACGTCGAAGTTGGAAAGGGAAGAGTATTTGAAGGCAGGCTCACTGGACTTCGTACTGGAGGAAGGCTAAGACTTTTCTGGACGGATTATATCTCCGTGCTTGGAGAGGAGAAAAGAAAAAGTCTGAACTCCACGAAGTAGCGGCTTAAGGATGGTGAACGTCCACGCTTTAAGAGAAAAGGAGGAAATTTAAGTAAAAAAGAGACAATTTAAGTGCATTTAAAAAAAAGGTGAAAAACTTTTCCAATACCAAACCCTTCCAGTCGAAAATCCAATGTAAATATACTGTGAATGAAGTCTTTCTTCGTCGTTCCCAATGTATTTTATTGTGATAGAATTTAATAAAAGAAAAGTGTTTCAAACTAGGCTGCTAATCAATTCTTGGGATGTGATTCCAAATTGCGGTTTATTATTAGTGTCTTGTTCGAAATAAATCTATTTAAAATCCTACTGAACGTTCTTGACCATAAGATGAAAAGTAAATCATTTTTTTAAATGTACTTGATGTCTTTAAGAGATATTAGAGAAGATATATTGATCCTAAAAAGGCGGGGGAAGGGTGTTCTGCTCACAGTTATAAAGACATCCTCAAGATGACATATGGTCTGACCCTCGCACAGTTATTTTCAACCGGAAAGTGTATTACATCGTTCCTGGTTTCTAAGACCCTGCTAGCTTTATTCCTCTCGAATTAAATAGTCAATGATTTGATTCGGAAAACAAAATAAATATTTTTTTTTTTTTTATAAAAACTAATAATTTTTTGACTACATACCAATTAATCGCAGACAGGCCAAACGATTTTAAATCCATATTACTGTCGCACATATTTTTTTAATGTTCGTTTCTAAGTTCAAGATTATGAACCTATGAAAGGAATTAATAAATTTGTAGGGGACTGAGTTTTTTTTCTATATGGCTTGAATCCAAATGTGAATACAAAAGTTCCAATTCAAATCCTTGGTTAATAGGTTAGTGCTGACGAGCATACGGAACAAAATACTTCGTTAAAAACGTTCTAAACTGGAGATACTAATTGCTTTCGGTAGGAGCAACAGTAAAAATTAATCAAGATACTGAACAACATCGGACTTTGTTAAAACATCCAATACCAAACGTTACACCTGTTACTGTCCGAGCTAGCTAGCTTTTTATTGTGTAAGCTTTTTATATTCAACTGGAATTAGATATTTCACTTTATATAAATAATAGTTCACAATCTAAAACCTTGCCATTTAATTAAACCGAAATTGAAGAGGTATCAAGTTATTTATTATTATTTAACATGCTTTATATATTTAGCTGTAAAAACAGCGACAATTTCGATGAAATCGATTTAGAAAAAAATGCGTTTGAGCACGTAATGAATTTTAGGTATCGCTAGTGGTCTAGGATAACTAGAAAAAATGAAATTTAAGAGGAAATTAAGATTAGGTTGAAGGTGGATAATGCATGTTATTTTTCTTTGTCAAAACTACTTAGTTCGCGCCTTCTTCCCCGAAACTTGAACATTAGTATTTACAGAACCATTATTCTTCCTAAGGTTTTTTATAGATGCGAAACGTGGCCGTTACATTAACGTCATAAGGTTTTTGAAAATAAAGTATTCGGATCGAAAAAGGATGAGTCAACCGGAGAATTTAGACGGTTACACAACGCTAAAACTGTACTCGGTTAATTTAATTGAGAGGACTAAGTTGAGGCGATAAAATAGGCATTTGAAGTCGCTGGAATTAGTAAGGAAAGAGTTCCTAAAAATATGCGTTGTGTGGACTTGCAAGATTCTGAGGCTTAGACCAATACGAAGAAAGATGAGAAAATTGCGTTAAGATCTTGCAGGGTTGGGTATACGGCGTCCGGTGGATGGAAGAATGTGGTAGACATTGATTGTTGGTATCGGCACTAAACCTTCGGGTCCCCTAAGCCTTATTGCTATTATGATTATTATTACTATTAACATCCTTATAATCGATAAATCTTGCGAAATTGGATTTGAAATTGATTTATTTATTATGACCACCATAATATTTTAGTAAAAACTCGTACATAATTAAGAAATCAAGGCTTCATCGGTTTCAACATCATTCTGTGGCAATATATATATGACAACGTTATTCTAGGATTTCATGATCTATTACATCCCACCATTTTGACGTGATGTGCATATCATATTTTCCAAGGGAAAGTTGTACAGTATCGACGATTGTTCGTTATTTTTCAATATTTGAAGACTTCCGGCACTTTTCCTGCTCTCCATGAGAATATTCTTTCTTGACTTTCATTTCTTTTCTTTTGATACCATCAGTTTGCCCTATCATCCTTTCATATGCGTGTTTCTCATTTTATAACATACTGTTCTTTCTTGATCTTGGCATAGAATTCGCTTATATTATTTCCATCCTACCATATGGAACAATGTATTGTTTTCAATGGCTCACAGTATTTCTATGAAACTTTGTTTTATTTATGTTTTTTCCTGGTGTCTGTTTATTTGTTTAGAGTAGCTTGATTAGGTTTGGCTTAGCAGGTATTATTTTTCTTCTTTCCTCCTAGGTCTTTTCTGGGAACAACTTCGCTGTTCGTTTTTCCTGGTTAAATATTACTTCCTCTTCTGTATTTTTTTTTACCCCTATATCTGATACCTCTCAATGTTGATCAACCATGCGGCCCTTTGACTGTGGCTAAGGGTTCGAATTTATCCTTTAACAGATATTTTGTTGACTCCAGCTTCTAATAGAATTTTATTGAAGTCAGAGTTTGGCCCGAATAACAACAATTGGTCCATTTTACAATATTTTGTTCATGTATATCTGTCAATTTTTACAAATAATATAAACTCTTGTCACTTTTGTTTTTTCCCTTTCCCGCTCCCCAACCTAAATGGATATTCTGGGCCTATGCTAAATGTAAGCATGTGTCAAAAAATGTTATCTCTTACAGTTTTATTTTTCCTATATAATTGTTATTACAAAAAAAAAAGTTAGCGCTCCAAAATTAAATCCTTATTCCACCACTTGTGTATATGATACTTGGACGAAATCTCGGTTGATTAAACATTATTATTTTATATTTTTAATATATTATGTAGCTTGTTTTCATGTTATAAAAAAATAAATAAATAAAAGAATCAACCATAATCAAACAAAAGCATTGTTTATTTGCAATTATAATATTTAAAATCCGACATATCCAACCTCGACGAGCCGACTTACCACTGTTGGTGTCATTTTATTTTTTTAATTCAAATTGCTTAAATTAATTAAGTAATTTGATTTTTTATTTAAATTGTAGTAAGAATATAAGAGTCGGAGTTGGAATACATCACTTTTCAATGAAATTAATTTTCTTGCCGGCAAACGGACATATGCGACTGATTAATTTAATTTTTGGTTTTCTTGACTGTAATATTTCTTCTTCCGGTATTTTTTAATTATTTGTTTGGATTTGAATTGATTCAATGTTCAGAGATATAGGCATGGTGCAAAATACTAAACTTAGAGACAAGGATATTCTCAGAAGTCAATGAGTCGCAAGATATTTTTCATTCTTAAGAATATTGTATTCCTTTTATCATTTTTGAAATTGTATTCGTTAGTAGTAATTATTCATTTATTTACAACATTTCTCAATTGAAAACAAACTATTAATATACAAGACCATACTGAAACCGATTTGGACCTACGGACTTGAACTGTGGGGGACAACTAAATTTTCGAACATCAAACGCATCCAATCCTTTCAGTCTAAAGTCCTCCGTATAATAGTCAATGCTCCTTATTATGTTACGAACAAAACCTTACATCATGACTTTAACATCCCGTATGTCCTTGACGTTATTCCATCCCGATTTACAAATTTTCATCAGAACCTAATCCATCATCCTAATCCCTTAGCACAATCCTTATCCAGTTCCAGTCATCTCTACAATCCTCCTCGAAGGTTGAAGCGGCAGTGGCCTCGAGATCTTTTGTAAAGACGTCATTGGAGTCCTGGCGACGGCCAGCTTCTCCACTCAAGTCATGAACGTATGTGGCTTTAGTGCCATCTCTTAGTCTCCACTGGATTTCCATCCAGGTGATGCGGCTGAGAGAGAGGCGCTGGGATCTCTTGGAGTCTTGCCTTATCCTCCACACGTGGGGATAAAGGCCCGACTCGGATCTCCTTCGGCTGACTCTAAATATTGTAAATAAGTATGAATGTGTTTTTATTTATTTTTTATTTAATGTTGTATCATGTTTGATTTATTCTGTTACTCCAAGTTTTATTTTATTTTATTTTGTTATAATCTTGTTTTTCTTTGTTTTTATATATGGTATGTTTGTGTTTCATTCATCCTAAATACTCAATGCCCTTAATTGAGGCAAAATGTATTTTTTCTCAGTAAAATTTTATATTTAAAAAAAAAATTTACAACATTGAGCTCGATTATAACAAGATAATAAGCAGATAGATGCAAGCAAATAGGGCATAATCAGCTGCTAACTGGCAAATCTTTCCTCAGAAGTTGGTAATACTTAGTCGGGAGCCGGTGGTGCTGAGGAGTAAATCGCTTTTCCATCAATAACAGAAGAGCTTTAAACTTCTTCCCCGCAACTCTTGTTCACAACTTTACTAAACTGCTTAGGCAATTGTTCAATTCCACCTCTATATAGCCATTTCAAGTGGTTTTATTACATCACTCTTATTTGGCTATTAAGTGATTTCGATTGATTTGTTTGACATTTCACTAACCGGATTCTGAGCTATTGAATTTATTTATTACTGATCATTATATTATTCCATCAATTACTCGCTCTTTGACAAGGATTATAAAAAAGAACGCTTAATTAAAAACAAATACAAAATAAATTTTAGTTTACTTTGATTGAATAAAAATTATAATTTCTTTCTGGTAACATAAAAATAATTTTCGGTGCCGTTCCATAAAAATATAAAATATACAGCTATTGGTAATCATTTTTATTATCATAGCTAAAAAACTCTAGATTTATAATTGGTTTCAGAAAAAACATCTGGAGCTCTTTTTTTTTTTTTGTTCACATTCGCAGATGACAGCTCTTGCAGATAAGAGCGAGCCCTTGACAGTAAGAAGCGAAAGGCCAAATTGAGAAATTGAATGAACTAAAAAGAAAAAAAAAGGACTGAAGATATCTGTTGTAAAAACAGAAATGATGACCAATAACAGGGAATCAAAAAAGAAAATTACGATAAAATATCCTTCGGAAAATCCGTAATGTTCCTTACTTTGTAACAAATACAATAATCCATAATGGCCTGAATGTTACATATGTTTCCGATTTGGCCCAATCTAGATATCTTTCCTTCCATAATAAACTTTATAGCCATCCTAATCCTCTCGTTTTTAACATTGCTTCCTCCTCGATCCCTGATAACCCTCCTAGGTGTCTGAAAAGAAAATGGCCTCGTGATCTCCTAACTTAGATACTTTATTAGGGTGCTACCAATGGGTAGATTCTCTACAAGCCTTGTCATGTCATATTTTTCTTTGTATCACATTTGCTGAATGTATATTAATTTGTACAGTTGTAAATTTGATAAATAATGATAAATAAAAAAGATAAAATATGGGATAAACAAAACTACAAAGCAGTTCAAATACCAAAGGGAAATAGTGAATTATAAAAGATAGGACACTCAGGCGATCATAAGTGGAGAAATAAAATTGGAGAGATTGGGACATTTGACGAAGCATACCTACAATGAAAACAATCTTTCAAAAAAAGTAGAATCAGACACTATGAGATAGTGGTGAGACTGGTCAAACTATACGGATAAAAATAATGGTAAACAAAAGTTTATTTTAAAAATAAATAAATATATTATAAAAATAATAACAACACAGATTTTTTTTATATCTTTCCACATTAATTGGCTGGACATGAATCATAATAAATTCGACAGTTTTTTTCTTGCTATTATCACAAAACGTGACTAAAAAATTTAAATAAAATTAAAATAAGATTAATTTTTATATCCTTCCGTATTACAGGAAGCCTGTAATAAGACCTTGTATTGTTAATTTTACATACTCCATGCCTTATATATGATATATGTATCAATTAAAGAATTACAATTCTTATAGATTACATGATTTAGTTATAATATAAAGTTCAATTATTCGTAATGAATCGCTTAAAACGAAATCAGAAAATAAACAATAAGATAATTATAAATTATAAGATAATTATAATCATAAGATAATTATAAAAAACTAAAGAGAAAATATATAATTAAAAAATAAAATAACTACAATAAAATTATCAATCACTACAATCGTCTTGGAGATCAACTTCAAGGGTAAATTTCTTCATCTCCTTGTTGTATGTTTTGAAAATAACTTTTTCTCTTAGATGCTAGTAATCGCCTTGGATAAATATACTTCTTAATATATTATATTATGGCGTTTAGTGTGAATGTTATCTATGAACACTGTTATTAATGTCCGTTGAGTCAAATTGTAATATTTTTCAATAAAAAAGTTTAAAAAAAAATTATAGCGTTTACTGTTAAAGACTGGTTAGTCTTAAAGAATACGATGAAATGTCTTGGAAGTTTATCCGTCGCAGTGGCCTATATCAGTATTCGTCAGATGAAACCGTTTTATGTAAAATTTACTTTATCCATGTTCAGTTAAAAACTGTGTCAATTTGTAGCATGTACTATTGATTTCGTCATAATTGGTAAGTATAAAATCTGAAAGAAAATTATGAAGCGGTCGTCTTTTGGTTGTTATTCGCCATATTCAAATTGTTGGAAAATAACATTTATAAAACATAGCACTATGTGTCAGCGTTGCCAATTGGCAACAGATCAGTTGATAAATCTGTCTAAATTTGTCTATGTATCTAGAACAATTCGTCGTTGAGAAATTAATTATCAATGAAAAAATATTATATATAATTATTTCTGTCAACACTGTACTTTTTTTAAACTCTCTACTCGTCAAATGTTTAAATAACTTAACCAATACTGAAGTAATGAGTTTCACTTAGCTTGAACGGGAGGCCAGGAGAAGAATTCCTAGCTTATTTTACAAAAGTGGAACAACTTGCCAGGACTGGGTCATTAAGGGTTAAATTGTATTTTACTTTCTCACATGTCTTTTACCTCGCCTTCATTTATGTCTATTTTAAAACAAAACACCTCTTTGAGAAGCTTATTTTATTTATTTAAATTTATTTATTGCGCGTCAACTTTTTGTTAACAATCAGCAAATGTGCTGGAAATATAATATATAAATGGCATGTCAGGCATGGGAAAGGAAAGGCTCAGCAGCACCCCTTCTCTGACTTGTTTCAATTACTTAGGTTGTTTAAGGAAGGAGATCTCTCATCCAACGCCATTTCAGTCCCCTTCTCATGTTCTGGAGTATGTCAGCTGTGGACATGTTTTTCATTGATAGTTTGTGATGTCCGTTTAAATTAGTATAAAATAGTTGGTAAACGGTCGTTAAATATTGGTCAACTGTTGGAAGGTGGATGTCAGTATGTAGAGTTTTGTACTTGTACCATGGTGCTTTTATTATGAGTCGCAATAATTTCGATTGGAATAATATTTGTTAAATATCTATGCCTAATTAACTGTATTTGATGCAGATTTAATGATTAATATTTTAAAACCTTACTTATTTCCGTCAATAATAACTCGATCAAATAACTAAGACTAATTAATTTGAAGTAGTTTGATGAATATCATTTGTTGATGAATGAACAGTATATAAATGGATAAATGAAGAGAATTAGTATGATGAAATAGTTTGATGAATTGGTCCAACTCTAAGATCGTGAATATATCCTATGAACAGAGATGGGCAAATGCTACTCTGAATACCGAGTACCAAGTATTTTACTCAAATTGAATCGCTACTGAGAATTCAATTACTACTCCAGTTAATCGTACGACATCAACTGAAGTTGTAATTAATTTCTCTGATATTCAAAAAAGATCAGTATTTGAGTAAAATACTTGGTACCCAGTACTCAGACTAGCATTTGCCCATCTCTGCCTCCAAATGAAGGACTAAAGTTGAAATAAAAACATTGATTACCTAGTTCATGATATTGCAATTTTTAATTAATTTAATGTATCATGTTAACCATGTGTAAATAATTATAACAGGTTGGTGTTATAGAATTAGCAAACCAAAGTAAAAATACAATGACCTACTCCCGAATATGTCAGGAGGCCGAAGAAAGAACTTCACATTTTACTTTTGACTGCGAATATAAACGACTGCGAATATATTTTTTGTTTATTTTTCTAAGAAATAATAGACATTTAGTGGCCTTGTTTGCAAAGCTTCTAATTGCATTTACTTTAATTTTAAGAAACAGAGCTTCAATGTTACAATTTACTGTAGTATGGATATTTTGTTAATTAGGCTAATTTATAAAATTATTTTATCCTTTTTAATTTAAATAAAGTTAAGGTTATTCTTTTCAGAAGCAATACTCAACTTTTAAATCATTGCCCATGTAGTTATAATCAAAGAAAAAATAAGACAGAAGACAAATATGTTTTTTTGCAGGAACAACAATAGGGTAATATTTAAAAATAAATTCTGGTCTTTTAATGATATGTGCATAGGTAAAACAAACTAAAAAAATGTAAAATTTCTTTGTTTACACTCTATATTTTTTAAAATATTTTTATCTTCTAAAATTTTAGTATAATATAGTTTTTCGCGTTTTTTCTAAAAATTATGAAAATATCACATATGTCGTTTCTGAAATAATCAATTCAAATATGTTATACACATAGAACTGATCTTTACTAATAATATGAATGGTATAATGCAATGTTTAACGCTCATTAAATAAATATAAATGAAAGACTTAAAAAACACTTTTGACAGGCTTTTTTTATTTATTTTTTTATTTATTAACTTTTTTTATCTATTTATTTTTATTATATTTTCCCCTGTTATTATTTATTTCTTTATTTTTTCACTTGATTTCATTTCATTTTAAATTCATTTGTTTATTAATCTCAATTCATTTATTGATTCTACTGCTATTTTTTAAAGTTTATTTATTTATACATTTTTTATACATCTTATTACCTATAAATGTCTATTATTATCCTTATTTATTTATTTTATTCTATCAATCCATTTCTTTGTTTATTTTATTTTTTATTTTATTATTATTTTTTTTATTATTTTTTTTATTATTATTTTTTTTATTTATTTTTTGTACCAATCATCCAAATAGTATTAAATGATGTTATTTAGTTGATCGGGCGCTTATGACCTGGATATTACATCGAAACAAACAAAACAAACAAATAAATATAAATGATGCACCACGTAGTGTATTGCAGTAAGAACCTTCTCGAACCAATTGCTTTCAAAAGTTGTTCCTCCGTGTATTAGTACTGTGACCCCAAATCGCTCCTGTTATCGTTTGGAGGATTTTTATCTCAAATCTTTCAGTACTTTTGTCTGGTTAGTATCCAGGTGCAAGACCCATAAATTAGAACTGGCTTTATCATAGGATTGTTTTTTTCATTTTTTTTTTCTTGTGGAAGCTTAACTTGATTACAAAGTCCTCTTCAACATTGAGTGCTTCCATGTTTACTACTGGAATTTTGTCACGTTGACTTATTGCTACAAGTAATAATATGTTTTTCTACTCAATTATAATGCTTTTGATCTTATAATTTAAATATTATATACCGCCAAGGAAGAAGATGGCCTCGTGATCTTCTTACATAGACATATTACTAGAGTGCTACCTGTGGGTAGTTTTTCAACAAGCGTTTTCAAGTGATTATTTTCTTGTGCACATATTTACTTGATGTATTTATATTGTAATACAATCGTAAATATCTTGAATAAATAGTTTAAAAAATATTATATAACAATTAAATTATTTTCAGCAGGTTTAAAAAAAAATAATAAAATCGATAATAACCAGTGTTATGAGCTAATTTATTTTCGAATTAGAACTTTTCATTTTGATAAATTATAATAAATTCAACAATAAAATAATGTATTGAATTTTATTGATAGTTTATCATTTTAAAATGGCAACTATAAACTGTAAGTTATATAGCGCACTATCCCCATTAAAATTATTATAAAAGAATATCTGGGTGAAATGTCTGTCAAAAAATACAAGTCCTGGAAATTTCGCTCCACTGTTCAGCGTGTACGTTTAACATAATTCGGTCAGTGTCGATTTAATTTGCTTGGTTAATATCCCCTTCAATGGCTTACATATCAACTCTTGCATTGGCCTGTTTGTGGAGAAAGATGTGCCGCAGGATGTCGGAGGGTGATCTAACTTGCAAACCAGCGCGGGTTATTGACAGAGCTGGAAGCATTATCTCCAGAGATCTGGGGGCTAGGAGGAGTGGGCATTGCGCCAGTCCGCCTTTAATTCTATTTATTTATGGCATTATTGGATCAATGGTTCTACACCGATAGGATCCCTGTAGACATTTCAGGTGCCGTCAAAGGATTTATCTTTGAGCTCACTGGGAAATTTATATTTGTTATCCTTTCGATTCATTTATTATATTTAAAAAAAGAAAGAAATGTCAAATATATTATATGAGTTATCTAATGTTTTTATCATGACTATCCATCAATAAATGTACTATTTTCATGTACTTTATCGATTCTAATCCAGACCAGGCAAGTTCATTAAATGTACAGAGGGGGTTTACTCTCGAAGTAGAGAAATTTAAATACCTCCGATCCACAGTCGGCAATAACAAGAGCAAATAGAGCTCTAAGCTCTATACAAATACCGAAAAATCTCAAATTAAGGATGTATGATAAAACCTCCTAGTCCTGCGATAAAACCAATTCCGTTATACAGCCGCGAGACCTGGACACTAATCAGCACCTTTGAAGGAAGTATTGAAAGATTTGAAAAAAAAAAAAATCTTCCGCAACATAACCGGAAGCGTTCTGAGATCAAAGTTCTAACAATTGGAGGAGAAAGACCAATAAAGAGCTGCTTGCAAGAACTAGTCAATCAATATATTTCACGATATGAAGGCAAGGAGGTGGGTCTTCCATGTTTTCTCAATCTCTTTTCCTCCTCCACGTCATCAAGCCATTTCAGACACTCAAAACACGAATAAGATATCGCATGAAATATATCCGCTAAAAGGTATCTAACGATTTTAATGTGCGAACGACAGGACCTATTAAATTCAGTGGACGGAACTGTTCTGTGGTATTCCATGAATGTTTTGAAACAATTATGGCTCAAAACATAGGCAAGTTATGTAATAGAATGCCCGTTAAATAAGGCATATAACGACATACGGAGCGAACGAGTCGACGACTGATTTTTTAGTTGCACGGTTCAAATCAGTCAGTGTTATCAGTTTAATGTTTTAAAATGTTTTGCGCTAAAAATACTGAAAATATTTTGTTATGTTTCAATCATTCTCCAATATTCGGTGGTTGCATTGCACATCATGCATAAATCTGTGACCGCGGTGTGTCAAAATGAAAATATAACAGAAATAATCCTATTCGGGAATACATTTCTTACATATTTACTTAAATGGTATTAATTAACTGGCATTAATATTAATACTTTATCTTACAACTTTGCCTTAAGAAGGATGCAGTAAAATCACTATTAAAGTTTTTACAGGTATGAATTGATGAAAGTGATTTCTTTAGGCATGTCAGGTACCAGTGGCATTACTACACTACGACATTTACCCAACTAAAGATTTTCTTTCTAAGATATTTTGGGATAAATTATACAAGTCAGGTATGGGTGGACCTACAAGTGATAATATATTCATGACCTTAACCTTTAGGTATTTATGCACAGCATTCAGACCCCTTTCATCAAGGTTTTAAATCGATTTCAACTTACATCTTTAATTTGCTTTCTCATTTTTTAGGCGGAGGGTTAAAGATAAAATTGGAGTTTGCGATTATTAATAATTTGACATTTTTTCCTCTTTAAATAAATAAAAAAAAACTCAACAAAGAAAAGAATAAAAGTTTCCCTAAAACAGAAAAATAACAAAAAAGTATTGAATGGATATAATTTATTTACCGTCCTGATGATTATTCTAATATCTTGATGATATTTTTCTAATAATATTCTTTAACATTAATTTAGCATTTTTTTCTGATATCCTTTTACAAAGTTAACGTTTAAATAAGAAATAAATGATTTAAAACTGAAGCTTTGTTTAAACCATTTCAGAGTCTTTAGGATAGAACAGAAAATCCTTGTAACGAACCGCGTGTTTTTGTCCGTTCATCCGTAAGGCGTACGGTTCACTGCACGTCCTAGTTGAAGGCGAGTGAGGAAATTTGGCAGAAACGAGAGTACAAACTCTTGTTTCCTAAAAATTTCGCTACAAATATGAAAAACAAGAAAAAGTAAAAAATACATGACAGGAAAAAAAAAACATATTTATTTAATTAAAAAAAGAGAAGACATGTATACACAAATGCTTAAAAAAATATTGAATTCCTTATAGTTATTGTAACTATTCTGTTATTATAATACAAGTAATTATGTAGGACATTACAGGGAAGGTTTTAATATATTTGACAAAAAAAACAATTAGTTAGAAGAATAATTTTAAAATCAATGTCATAATTTCAAATAACAAAACCTGGTGTGCCCATTCCCACGACTTTCCTACCTATTTCAGAAAAGTGTTTATATCTGTATATACGTCCATCAAGAAAAAAAAAATTGAATTATATTTATTTTGCTGAAAATTGATCAAAGAAAAGATTTGAGTATGATTTATTTGATAAACTAAAGCAATGTAAACCGGCTTGAGGTAGATCAGTGCAAACATTTCAGTACCCTCAAATATTGCTGATCAAAAACTTTTTGCCATAACTCAATTTTGTCAAATAATAATTTCTGTTAAAAGTAGACGAAATAGTGCAGCTTGTGTGATGCAGACAACAGATTTTCTTACTTTCACTTGGTTATCTATAACTTCGTTAATAGTTGTCTGGAATGAACGATTTTTATATAGTTTTGTAGGGTTCAGGGTGATCTGAAAAGTATAGATCCGTCGAAAACCGCATATCGGAAATTTGACCCGATTGCAATACTTTCCTTACCTAGTATAGGTAGGAAAATAATAAATTAGAGCATGTGTAGAAAATACAATAAGCTGTATCATTGCTAACACTGATTCGATTCCGATGGTTTTTTTTTGTTTTGTTGCTAATTTAATTACCTGTTAAAAGTTGTGTTCTAAATTTTACCATATAATACATACTTAGCGAGTTAGGCCCCAAAACATTTTTCTTTTCTTTATAACTTTTTTCCCTGAATTTTCTCGGGAATTTAGTCCATATACGGAAATTGAAAAGGAAATTTTCATCAAAATCGTTAGAGCCGTTTTCGCGCTACAGTCTTTAGGAGAACATGTTTTTCATTTATTAAGCATGGAGCACCCAATTTGTGTCGCAGGCAGCAGTAGTCAAGACCTTACAAAATAAAACAAGAAGTAACAAAATCGGTAGATAGTCTGTGATTTTCTCTAGTTCCTGAGAAAATCACAGACTATCTTTCAACGGATAGGCCAATGGCTAAAATGTGTTTTTCAGGTTCACAGGACTCAGAAACGTATAGATCCGTCGAAAACCGCATATCGTAATTTTGACCCGATCGCAATACTTTCCTTAGCTAGTATAGGTAGAATAGTTATACACAATACAAATATGTATCTACCAGACACTAAGAAATCAAAATACTTTTCTCCATTTAGATACGAGTTGAATGGATTTGGGAAACGTAATTGGTACCACTGGAACCGTTACCAAGATATCATTCCTTGTTCAAAATGCACAGTCTTCTGATTAATTATTATTGACCAGTTCAAGTGATTTAGATAACTAATTCACAATCCACTCATTCATTGATATTCAGTAAAAAGATTTCTTTGAATCAATAACATACAGCTCCATTAATCCGGGTAACTGATCCATGAATGCGTTACTCATGTTACATTAGCTCTTTTTATGAATTCAAGAAACTGTACTTATAGACAGGTTTGACGAAAGGGGGGGTTAGTGGCCTGCTGGAGATCCGAAGGGTTTCGGCTTGGCCTACAAGATTTTATTTATTTCCCAAATTCACATGTAAATAAAAATAGATATTACATGTATTATATAAAAAATATGTAGTATATTTACATAATATTGTTGTGGCATACTTTACAATTGGTTTCGTTTGAATTTTAACGGTTAATTCAATATCTTGAAGGGACCTGGGAAATTTTCTCTGCGTACTGATCAATTATCAGATCATGAATCTAATGTTGGGGAGAGAGGAGGACTTGAGCCTGAATGTTTTTTTTTTTATATGTATATAACGATAATTATTTTGAAAGAAAATAACTACATATATGAAATGGTTTTTAAGTGATTCTTGAAGTCCTATTAAATGTAATTGCACGTACAATAATACTTTTAGCGATACTTTTTTTCACAAGACATGGTTATATTTTACCATTTTTGGGGGAAAGGCTTCAACACGAAAACCTACCCCTCATAGATCCGCCTGTGTCATGTAGTAAATGAACATAAGATCCTTCATTCGTTAACGTATTTACGTTTTATTAATGTATTTCTAAATGGAGATTTTTTCAAAAACATAGTTTTGCAATTATATTACCCATCAGCACTTGCATGAAATATACACTTCGCCCAAATTCAGGTGTGAGCTCAATAACAAACTTAAACTGCTTTTAATAAGTTATTTTTTCGTAGTCCGATTTTATTTTTGAAATAATCACCGCTAAGTAATCAAATTAGCAGATTACAATATCGTCTTGTAAAATATTCATAGATAAAATCGGAAGACAAGGAAAAAAAATTTTTGGTTCCAATTTAGCACGTGTTCGCCTTCGGCTGCCATTTGATTAGGAGGGTGTCTTTTGTATTATTATTGGCACACCCACGCTCTTTGAAGTGGTTCTTTTAATTAAATAATATTTAAGGAGGAAAACTTGGCGGTGGAGTGTGATCCTAGCCCGATCATCTCTCTTCACAACCGTTTGTCTTGAAACAGTACTGAACCTATACCCTTCATGGGCTGTACATTTTTTTTTTGTATTATAGTGTAAAGAATTATAGAGACCTCTATAGAGGCCTCTAATGATAAAAATGTTTCCCACCTTTGGTAAGGATTAATCCAAAATTTTCTATTTTTGTGAATAAAACCTTTTATGCTGTGAAGGACTTAGTAGAATGGAGAATATTTTAAATAAATTGGTGGAGGATGGATAGAGAATTATATATCCGGAAGAGCGAGGCATTGTCCTGCCGAAGAGAAGCCCTGCTAAGTGCTCCCTCTAATCAACTTACAAGAGCACTTCACAAGCTTATCTCCACCGCTTAGGCCCTCGGCTATCTTATTCCCGACCGTGAAAGAAACTGCTAAGGAGGCGATGGATTCCTTAATATCATCTCATATTCAATTTTCTTAATGCACTTTTTAATATTATGAATTAGTGTTCAGGGAATTTTGTTTTCTATTGTCCTTGTAGAGGCACAGTTCTTTGACAGTAACAGTCTGAGAGGTCTTTGGTTCAGTGCAAGATAAAGAAAACACTTTGAAATTAATTAACTAAGTATCTACTACTTTTTTGTATTTTACAAATGAGTACTAGACTTTTTTGGAGTCGGGAACACAATAACGTGCAAATATTTTTTGTATTCGAAGAAAGATCTAATCAATAATGATTTTAAGTTTGTAAATTGTATATATTGGAGTTCTGGCAATGGCCAGATTCTCCACTCAAGTCATGAGTGTATGTGGTTGTAGCGCCCTTACTCAATCTCCGCTGGCTTACAATGTGAAATGGTTGAGGAATAAGCGCAGGGATCTCCTGAAGCCTTGCTTTCCCTCCACGTGTGGGGGGATAAGTATGGTTCGGAGTTCCTATGGCCGACTGTAAATAGGTATGCCTGCATCTAAGATGTTTGTTTTCATTACTTTTTTTTTTTTCTTCACTATGTTATTTTATTTTGTTCTTTTGTAGCTTAATATTATTTGAAGTTAGCTTATTTTTTTTTAATTTGTAAATGTGGTGTGAATGTGCTCTCAGAACTCTATTATAAATGTTCTTTATTGAGACAGATTGTAATATTTATCAAAAAAAAAAAAAAAAAAGTTCGTTTTGTAAATGGTGTCTCTTTTTTCTGTATAAGCGGAGCCATGTCAAGTTATCCCAATTTTTGCTTAGGTAGAAATAAAAAAAAAAAATTTATTATTCGATTTGTATGAAAATTCGTATTTAATGTTTTCCCGAGGTGCCAAATACTAGCCTCTTCTTAGTTTTTTTTTTGTTTTTTTTCCATAGCCCCTTTTTATTTATATTTGTCTTTAATCCTTAGGTTGTCTTAATAATAGTCCGTTTTTCATTGTTTCAATATTGTACTTATACTTTTTTATAAAGCAGACGGGAATCGAAAGTGAGATTACATGCACAATTTTGTCGAGATTCGATTCGGAAATGAGAATTAAGCATATATTGTACTTATTATACAGGAATCGTACTATAAAATATGTTTTTTGGGGATGAAAAAAAAAATGTTTTTTAATAGAACTAATACTCGTTTTTCGCAACTCTAAAAATCCTTAAATAAGAATTTTAGTTGAAGTCGAAAAATGTAAATTTTTTTATCGATATTCTGTCTTCTATTAATAGCTCTTATATAGTTATTTTTGCAATGAAAATTTCCTCAATATTTAAAAATATTTAACAATTTTAATAACTCTTATAAAGTTATAATTATTGGACAAATGGTTATTTATTTCTATGGAAATGATTTTTTTTTCTTGGGATATTTTCTTCCTTTTTATTGTTGGATGAATAATTTCTGACTTTTTTTTTTCAGGTAAGAAACTCTGTTTATTTCTACTTGTTATGGAGATATGGGTAAGAAAATTTCAATTAAACAATTTTTTTGTTATATATTTTTTTCATTTATTTTTTACAATACTTCAAAACACAATATTATACAATACTTCGTTATTACAGGAATATCCAAGGGATAAATTTATTTTTATAATTGATTTCTGATCCTCCTATGAAATGTATTGAATCATGCCCACACAAAACTGTTTGTGTAACCTTATTTAAGATACAATACTTCATCCTTGTCCCTCACTGAAGATACTTTACTAGTATCTTTTTCTCTAATCAAATTTCAAAATTAATTTTAATGTAAAAGATCTGTTGCTGTGCTCGAATTACACAAATTTTTCTTACTACCATATTAAGACTATAAATAACTAAACCGCCTTGGTACGTGACGAACGAAATCCTTCATTCTGATTTCCACCTGCCAACAGCTGTTCAAACATAAGGACTCTTTAGTGACGGTTACACGCTAATTTACACTGGCATACTAATATGCTAGTACATGGATTCAGATGACATGTTCTTCAATAAGAGGAGGAGACAAAAAAGATGTTGTTGAGTGCTTTCCTTCTCCGTGCCTAACTTGTCATTTCGAAGCAATTGCTGACATTCTGATGAATATTCGAAGAATAAAACGAAAAATAATAAAATTAAAAAAAATAATCTTGGCATTGTTAGAATCAATAGTAAAATATAAGCTTCCGATTCAATATTTGGAAGTTTTCATATGATTTTGTAATTTTATTTTTCAAATTAAATTTCCACAAATCCTCCCTTTGAAGTATTTGGGTATATTTAAATATTCCCAAATCCTCCCTTTGAAGTATTTGGGTATGTTTAAATATTCCTTAAGAAACTAATTTATTAAACGATATCCAATACCCAAGAGTCGACCAATGATATTGCTCCGCCACGACAGCAACTCCTCGAGGCCTACAGCGACCGCAGGAGACGTCCTGTCTGCCATTGATCGGCTCAGCCTCTGACCTCCCTCTTCTCGAGGATACATTTCTCTGACTCCGGATGGTAAATATGCAATTGATTCCCATCTATTATGCACTTGAAACGTGCAGCCCCACCTGAATTACTGCCATAGGTATTCTCGTGTAGAGTCACCTTTATATATGCCTCTCTTATAAGGGACCTCACTATTTGAGTTTTCCTTCTGTACACTTTTTCTCTCCTATTTATTATTTTATTTATTTATATGTTATTTATAAAGATTTGAGAATTCTGAGGCATTGAAAAAGTCTATTTGAAAATTATTAGATAACTCAATTTTGATAGATAATTCGAATTAAGTAATTTGTAAACCAGTTTAAAATTGCAGATCATTCCGAAAATCTTTAGTTGTTTACTCCTTAATTATTTGTGATTATTTTTTTTTTAACATCACTATATATATATATATATATATATATATATATATAAAAGTTAAAGTACGGAGCGGGACAATATTAGCTTTAATACCAAAAGCATTTATGTAAACAACTTAGAATGTATATATAGAGGATTATAAGGAGGAATAAAGCAGTCTTGTTTCTGACTTCATGCGTGTTATTTGTTGACCCTTTACTCTTTTTTTTAAGTGTTTAAAGTCCGCAACGTTTAACTTTATATATATATATATATATATATATATATATATATATATATATATATATATATATATAAGGTAATAATAATATAAGGAGCCTTTTTTTAGTTTTGAACATTTTTGAGTCATTTTAGTGATACTATTTCATTTTAGTGATTTCGCCCGTGCGAAAATTTGTTTTCAAATGCCAAATTACTAAGACAATAAAATAATGCAAGGTATCAAAAGATGAAGAAATCAATTGTTACTTTATCGATTAATATAATCGACAAAGAAAACAAAAATTAATTTAAATCTTCATTTTTGTTTGGAACCAACCTGTTTACAAATTTTAGTAAGCTGTATCTTTGCAAAACATTGTCTGATGATTTTTTTTTTTTTTCCATTTTTTAGGGAATTTAGTTTTCATTTATATAATCATGGGCATAACTTATAATTTTGGAAAGAAAAACAAAAGCGGATAATACGATTCGCTAACCCCCCGTGAAATTCTGAATACAACGGTACCCCATTCATGGTATTTGAGCATTACAGGAGCTTATTTGGTAAAAAACCGATTTCGAGCCTTACTGTAATAATATATGTGGGGATTTCTAGTTGGAAAATTTGTAATATCTGTACAAACACTGAGTAAGTCGATTCCAGAGTAGGTGAATGCAGTGCTAAAATATATAACTGCGAATAAAGGTATACATTGTCTCATTAGAAATATCAAGAAATAATCAAAAATGTTGAAATTGGAGTTTGTCATTCTGTCAACTGAAGGCTCCATTGTAATTTTTACTCATGCTTTGATCTATAATGTTAAATTAAACTCCTACCTCACATTCACTGGTTGTCATTACCACTATGAAAGGTGTGAATAAAAAAAATTAAAGCAAAAAAAAAAATTAAACTCAATTCCTTCTTAAAATAATTGATTAGTTAATTAATTAATTAAACTTGTTTACTGGCTAATATACAATACAAATTATTCGCACATGACAACTACAATAGTTATACATAAATTATGAAATGCGGAAATTTAATGTTCTTCAGTTAAAATATTATGCTATATCAATAAGTAATTTTTAAATGAATCGATTTGTTTTGTTTTCCCAATAGTCGTCACACTTTGGGCTGTTTTAACAATCTGGCGGGACAAAATGCAAAACAAGCATTCATATGAAATATAACAAAATGTTTACCAGATATCTGGTAATTTGATAAGTTTTCTCTCTGTAAAGCAGAATATTGTATACATACATCCAGTGTAATATTTTTTTTAAACGTATAAGACAGTTTTTTTTTTTATTCACTTCATGATTTTTCACACGGTCAAATAAAATAACAGGCTTGTTGCAAAAAGTCACGAAGTGCAAACTCTTTTATATGTCAAATATAGCACCATTCTCTGATTTCAGTTAAGGACAAATTCTTCAAAGTTCTCAATTATTTAAGGTTATGAAACGTCAATTAATAACTTTTTGCAATAAATGATCGAAACTAACAAAGTTTTTTTAATTATTAGACTCCCAAAAGTATAAATTAGTTTTTTACATTTTTCTTTAAACTGAAGGTTTTGTTTTATTTTTATTGGATAAAATGTCATAATATTATCCATGATATATGGCATTTTTATAAATCATATTATATCACTGCAGAAAATCATACGGATTTTAGTTTTATCTTTAATAGAATTTCTAACGAATATTTCCTTATAATTGAAACACTAAACATTTTGAAGAAATATAATACATTTCCTGTTCGAAAGAATTTTAAATATAATGCTGGAAAAATTGTAGGTTACTCATTGAATATCGAGCCCGATTTCTTTTACTTTTTAAGTCTTTCTTTCTGCTTTTAATTTCGCTTGGTTTCTTTTCAATATTGATACTTTCTGTGATAACACTTGGGGTAGCGTTATTTGTTTGAAATAGGGAACGGAATAGTTTTTTAGATGTTTCTCTTATGTTTTATGTTTAGATATTTGTATTATTGTTTCATTATTCGATATATATTGCTTTCTCGCTACCGAAGGTAGGGAAGTATTGTGTTTCCCCTTGTAGAAGGTAATTTATAAATGGTTTGCTGGCGATATTGTTGAGTTGAGATACAATAGTACTTGGAGGTGGTTGGGGGTTGGCTGATCCGCGGGAGAGAGGCTCTTTCGGACTCTACATTTGTTTCTTCGTTTCTATTTGTTAAATAAACATTTCAAGGACCCCTTAAACATGATTATTTATAACTTCTTTCCTTTTCTTCCAGAGTAATTACCGTTAAAATAATAAATAAATCAAACTTCGACAACTACATTATAAACCATACTTCCAATATCCTTTCAACTATCGCATCATTAGATATAAATTATACAGCTTTGAATTTACGAAGACCTGGAATCCCGATTAGTGAAGCAGATGATGGCACTCGATCAGAAATATGGAAAAATAAACCTTTACATGGACGATTTTATCACTCATTAATGAATGTAGGAGTGGACGCTGAGGCGTCATTGACATGGCTGAAGAGTGGAAGTATCTTTCCGGAAACAGAAGGATTCTTGTTTGCTATTCAAGAACAGGTAATAGCCACAAAAGCATACAGAAAACATATATGTGGAGAGGGCATCGATGACTTATGTCGTTTATGCAAAAAGGCTTATGCAGTTGAATCAATACAACATGTAACATCGGGATGAACAATACTTGCGGGTAAGAAATACTTGCAGAGACACAACAATGCAGCTAAGCTAGTGCATCAAGCTATGGCTCAGAAAATGGAACTCGTCGATAAGTATTGTCCGTATTATAAATACCATCCAGAACCAATTAACTCCATGTGCAATGTCAAGGTGTTCTGGGATCAACCGATCCTGACGGATCACACCATCCCCCACAATAGACCAGACATTCTTATAATAGATAAAGGTAAGCAATCTGCGTTGGAGTTCCTTCTGATGATAACCTACACAAGGTAGTAGCGGAAAAAAAGAGAAAGTACGTAGAATTGGCTGAAGAGATCAAACAATTTTATCATTTAAAGGAAACCCGAATTCTGCCAATTGTAATCTCGTGCAACGGACTGATACCGGAAGAAACTGTATCTTCTCTGCGACAACAGAACTACCATCTCAGACGATCGAAAGAATGTAACAATAATGCGGTGTTGGGAACAGCAAATATAGTCAGGAAGTTCACAAATATTAAATAATTATGAAAATATACAAATGTAATTTTTGGCTAACCTAATAGGTTCCCAACTATTACATATAAATACCATTGTATATGTGGAAAATAAAGAGATAATAATAATAATAAAACTAAAATAAAGTTTTTCCCCTCCCTCCCAAAAATAATCCTGAATCCGTAAGTTTTGATACGTCATGGCATTTAGTAGCTGAAAGCTCACGCTTTGTAATTAAAAAAAAATAAAAAGAGAATATATTTTCATTGTTTAAATATATGGCTCAGACCACTCATAGAAACAAATATGGACCAACGGAAAACTTGAATCCGTCTGTGGTGCTTGCCAATTGACATTTTCTCCAGTACGATACTTCATTGCGATTTCACATATCAGAAAATAAATGTAAAGATACATTTTAAGATTTTAAAGTTTAAAAAAGTTCCAAAAGGAAAGTTTAAAAAAAAAAATCACTGGAGATTTCTGCATCACTAAAATGAAACTAATGAAGGAATTCTCATTGGTGGATCTCTATAAAAATTTGGCGCAAATTGCTAGAAACGTTTATTTTTACATTTATGTTACATAATATTATTTGTGAAATCATTAAACTAATTTTCGCCGATGAACTTTTGTTCGTATGTCATAAACATTAGATTTATGAAAAAAGAGATAATTAATAGAAAATCAAAACACATTCGATTACATTGTGATGAAGAGACAACTCCGTGAAATAGAACCGTCGGTTGGAAGGGACATTTTCATCCTAAGTGGACACGAAATGACCAATCAAGGAGCATCAAATATTGGACAGGTGTGATGCCAGCACTCGCTACATGACTAGCCATAACTGCTTCCATGACCCTATGACCCTCTGTAGCGGGGCCATATTGCTGTAATCCAATCTTCTGATCAATTTACTTGGTCCTTTTATATAGATTGCGCTAGGAAGGGTCTCCATCAATTACCTTCCTTGTGTCATACAAGCTTAGGAGGACACGAACGGATTATACGTCAGGTGAACGGAATATCTTTAATATTCAAGACATTGAATATCAATCATATCACGACATGTATATATATATATATATATATATATATATATATATAATATATATATATAATCACAATGTAACGTTCCATCATATTGAGATCTTGTGAATGTAGTGGATTTTTATAACTTTCGGGCAGTTATTAAGTACCCACTGCTAGTTAATATGGATACGTATAATATATATATATATATATATATATATATATATATATATAATATAATATATATATATATATAATAGTGGCTCACTATCAAAATGATATACGAGGATATTGATATAAATTATTGAATAAATCAGTAGTTCAATTTATATCAGTAATATACTCTTTTCTTATATTCTTTTCCTTGTTCTTATGTAATGTCATGTTTTATGTTATTTTTCTGATGGGGCGGGAAGGGGAGTGTTTACCTGCTTCTGAAGTAGGAAATATTCACTTTATAGTGGAAATATTCACATACTACATTGAATAAACATGTTTACTAAGACATTTTAAGAAGAAACTTCAAAGAAATCGCGGAAAATTTGCGACTAAAACACAAAATTAGGATAGTGAACCCAACATTCATCCATATTAACTAACAGTGGGTAATTATACCTGCCCGAAAGTTATAAAAATCCACTACATTCACAAGATCTCAATATGATGGAACACCTTTAGGCAAAATTAGACCTAGAAATTATAAAATACCAAGTTTCTAGCAAAGAAGACTTAAAATATATCTCCTCGAAGAGTGGAACAGATAGCTCAGAATTCACCAAAAAGACCACAGACAGAAGTGATAGAAGAGTATATATATATATATATATATTTAGAATAAATAAATGTACATTCTAAAAATCAATGTTTTGGTACCTCCAGCGCAACATTTGACATGGAATAATTTAAACAAAAAAAAAAAAAAAACTGAGGTCAGAAAGAGAAAAAAAAATATGTACATAGAATACAACAGAAAAATAACTTTATTCTGAAGCAATGTCCTTTAAGAATAATAACTGTTTACAGAAAACATATATATACACAGTGGCTCACAGCGAAATTGATACATCCCGTTTAAAAATAAATAGTTACAGAAAAAAAAACAGAAACTGTTCAACAGATTTATTTATAATCTCAATTTAAATATGATACAGTCAAAACGATACACCTTACTTCTGATTAACTTTTAAATAATGTTCTATCACTTCTTTCAGTCTATCTGTTCCACTCTTCGAGGAGATATATTTTAAGTCTTCTTTGCTAGAAATTTCGTATTTTCTAATTTCTAGGTCTAATTTTGCCTTCGGGTGTTCCATCATATTGAGATCTCGTGAATGTAGTGAAGTTTTTATAACTTTGGGGCATTTATTAAATACCCACTGTTAGTTAATATGGGTGAGTGTTGGGGTCACTATCCTAATTTTGTGTTTTAGTCGCAAATTTTAAACGATTTCTTTGAAATTTCTTCTTAAAATGCCTTGGTGCCTTGATTTTAGTGATATTGTAACATATATAATTAAATATTATTGCACTATTGGATGCCGCAGATTCCTCACATATTTAGTGATTAGTTAATTAATTGATCAAAGATACAATTAACTAAACTTATTAAAAAATACTGATACATTAAATGCAAAAGAGAAAAAAAGAGAAGCATCTCTAAAATTTTTCAATAAAATAATTTTTATTACTACTTTTTTCTATTTAGATCTGTTGCTAAAGTTGGAGGAGAAATAAAATATTAAAAATAACTAGAATGTAAAATAATTCATTACTTTTTTTTTTTAAAGAGAAGTATTCATATATGTGGAGAAAGTCACGTTTCAAACATTCTTAAATCAAATGATTCTATGAAAACGTAATTATTTATAATCATATTTTTTAATTAACGAATTCTAATACGAATTCTAAAAATTATACAGGTATTCAATAAATTAAATTTATATGAAGCACTTCCTCTATTCTCTGGGGATGTACCAAACCAATCCTCGGAAACTTACGCCTGTTCGAGGAATAGTACATCAATGTCTTGTACTAGCGTTCTCCTCTTTAACTTCTACTTCAGTTCCATCTCTAGTTCTGGTCTTAGAAAGCTTGAATTTAATTAGTTGAGCTTCAGTTGTTTCTGAAGTTAGTAGGTAGAAGTGTTCAAGAGGTTGACTCTCAGTCTAAAAGTTTACGAAGTTACTGAATCAGACCTAACGTAGCGTCTACCGGTGTTACAAGGTGTTGGGAAAGGCGTTTGACAATTATCTGGAGAGCCTTTATCTTATTAGGAAGGGAATGTTTTACTTAACTATGTATTTTTCCTGTATGAAATAATAGTTAAAAAAAAGAAATTTACCTTTAAACCTTTCAGTTCAACAGATATCTCGTGTGATGTAGAACGATGTGCAGTTATCAAATTAAAAAAAAGATAGAAGAAAATGTATATAAAATGGCAGTGAAGTATCTTACCAGTGTAAAAACGAGATATATTGGTGTTAAACGGGTATGCGATTATGTATCCTGCGTACAGATTGTTTAAAAAAATATATTTAAAACTCAAAACGACAATTTAATCATTGAACAAGCTTAAAGATTGTTTAAAAATGGTGGAAACATGTTATAATTTTTGAGCTTTGAATATTTTTTTTTATTCTCCGGAGTACCGAAGCAATCACCTACATTCTGTGTTTTTTTTTCTCTTCTTCGTCAAGGTTCTTCTCTTAGATGGCCATTTAGAGGCTAAAATGAAGAATTCAGTAGTCCTCCAGGCTTCAAAAAAGCTTTGTTTGTACCTCAGTTGGAGAAGGCCAGATCAGTTTCCTTTGCTACGTCTCTTGAGGAAGTACAGGGCTTAGCCAGAACTACTCCTATCGATCTCCTCCTACGAGAAGACTGCTTTCGCCACTAGATGAGGAGGAAAGGCCTGGTAGATCTACCAATGAATCTCCGAGGGAAGATCATTGAAGACAATTATACGGAAGAGGATTCTTTGGGAGAACACGTTAGAAGAATGGAATCGGCGATGGGTGACGACGCCGAATGGGACTACGCTAAGAAAATACTTCCTCGTCATTGGTTTAAGAAGGGCCAAGCTGTTGAGAGGGACAGGGCTCTATGTTCTGACGAAGAGCCACCATCCTCAACTAATGACCGAGGAGAACTATCCGTACAACAAGTGGAAAGAACTCGCTGGTTAACCCACCTTTCAAGAGATGAATCTGCATCCGGAAGGCCGCCAAAAAGAGTGGAAGAGGACGTCGACTGAAAACAAGGCAGGCTGGGTGCATAACTGGAGAAAAGAAAGATATTGGTCTGTATGCAGCAGTTAGTTGTAATGATTGAATGCGTTGGTACCCTCTGCTGTATAACACCTGTATTGCCTTACCTGTAGGGTAAGGTTTCAAATAAATAACTAATGCAATCTCCTTTGCTGAATTTAGAGCCTGCACGTTTGCAGTATATGCTCGGCATTCTGTCTACCCTCTCCGTGTTCGCAGATAGGGCTAGAGACAAAGGTGAACTTTCTGAACAGGTGGATTTTGAGTCTGTTGTACTACGTTTGCTGGCAGGAGATTAAGAACTTTCATCGAGTAAGTTTGTGGATAGCATCGCTGTAATCGTGATTGGATGACTTTTTCCACTCTTAGTCTTATAATTGTGTTTAAAAATTATTCTTAAAACATATTTGTGACTAAGTTGTTAAAATAGAAACCAGGATGATGATTTCCATTGATGAAGATCAGAGGTGGAAAAGTTGACCAATGAATTGAGTTCACTATTTATTTATTGATCTTCATTCACCCACAATTATCAAAATAACTCGAATTTCTCTTTCCAAGTAATAATATTATTATTATTTTTTTATTTGTCAGACTGCAGATAAGAGTCTTTTTTTAACAGTAGTTAAAAAAGTTATGATAAAAACGTTGAAATAAAATAAATATGGATGACCTATAGGACAATATTTAGGGACAATAAGAAATAGAATATTCCTGAAGTGGGGTTGAGCCCCGAAACGTTGAATATGTAAGAGGTAAACATGATTAATAGAAAGATTTATCCCAGGAGGAAGATACAATTTTTTTTTTCGCATGCCTTCAACAAAATTATTTATAGTTTTCTGAAATAAGATAACAAGATATAAAAACAAATTACGATATTTATGGTAAATATTATATGTTCCAAGAAATTTTGTTCTATGATGATGACACAAACCTTCCATTGTTCAGAAAATATCATTCTCCATGAGTACATATTATCATTGTTATAAATATAAAATTATTAAGATTAAATCGTCATTGATTCTTTTAAAATTTTAATGTTCGTTCCCTGACTGGTAGATAGATAGGTATATACTGCATTGGAGATGTGGAAGATCTTAACACCTCCCAGCCAGTAGTGACAACAAGATAAGAGATAATGTTCTGTCAGCTGTCCACCTTATCTATGCGAGATGTAGAACATGTGGACCGCCATTGCAAATGGCTGCCCATCTCCTGATATTAATTTTGTTTCTGAAATTTATGACGGTTAAGACCTAATAATGGAACACATATATGTTTATATACATATTAATGGTTGTAATGCATAGGCACACCTTTCATCATATTCTTCATATGTAATAAATAACCAGTAAATAATCCGTAAAAGGAATGTTATATTTTTAAATATCACCCCTCTATTGCATAAGCAAGTTTTTAGTGACTTTCATATTTTATTTTATTTTAATATTAAGATAGCAGAAGATAAACGGAGCTCAGCGATTATTTTACAAATAGTACAGCTGTTCATTTAATTACAAATATGTTGGGCTCCTGTTACCTCTTACTCTTCTAACACAAAATATAGATTATAGTAGGGAAAATGATTTTTTTTTTTATGTTGATAAAAAATTTGTTTTATGTTGATAAAAAATAATACAATCTGAACTATAGAATACATGTAAATTAAAATTATACAATTTGAGCAACGAGTAGTATAATTAAATGATCAGTTGTATAATTTGTAATATGGGAATTGGTCCGCCGGGAGGTGGTCAGAATGTACCCACTAGTATTATATAAAACAGTTTATGTTTTTAATTAAATAATGAATAATAAAGTTTTTATTTATTTAGAAATATAATAATTTGTCAAATGGACAATAATTATAGTGATATATGAACACATTCGCAACATATATACAGAAAATATAACATTAACAAAAGTAAAATAATAATCAAAAACTATGTTCAATAAAAAAATAAAATAACTTAAAGATAAGCAAATTAAAAAACATAAAAACACAGTCATATACAATATATAAAATTAGGCAGGGAACCCCAAGCCAGGCTTCTTCCTTCAACTATAGAAGGAAAAGCAGGAAACCAAGAGATCCCTGCACTTAGTGTTGCCCAAAATCGGACTTGAACTTGCATTTTGCAAGACCAAGACCAGGACTGGTAAAAAAAATCGATTTATCGAATAAAAATTAAGGAAAAATAGTTGCTAATATTTGACAAATTTAGTTACTGTTAGTAGAGAATTGATATAACCAATATACTTTTACATTTAACAACGCTGATTTTTCATTGAGGCTTATTTAGGGTTCTCCTATCTTAAAAATTACAGTAATGCCTGTGTAGTAATAAACTAATAAGTAACTGCAAGACCGTTGTGAGACACTTGCTCAAGACCAAGACCATGACCAAGACTGAGTTTGCAAAACCAAGATTCGTCTCGGTCTCGCATTTGGGCAACACTACCTGCGCTACTGTATCAACCGCGTCACTGATGCTAAAGCCAGTGGAGTTTGAGTGAGAACGCTAATAAAGTTTTAGAAAAAAAAAATTAGAAAACTTTATTTACATGCACTTATGGTATTGTTATTTTTTTTTAATTTATGATTTATTTTGTTCAATAATAACACATGCCTAAAACGAGTGATAACTTGTAAAGTAATAAATTTTAATTTTTTAAAAATTATTATGATTCAATGTTATAATTTTATAAACGAATGACTAGAAAGGAGAATTTTTCTAATGTATTTTCTATCTCTATATAAACTATAACAGCAAGGGAATAATTTAAAACCTTATAAATTCATATAATTTATATTGTTTTGAACTAGGATTTAGTAGATTGGCTCATATTCAGTTTATTTCATGCTGAAGAAATTTCAATCTTAAAAACCTTATTCTTATTTAAATTTGAATTATCAAAAAACGGCCAATAGTCTTTTTCGGTGATATGTGAAGTTAAATATCATAAAAGGACTGAGTGAAAAATAATGAAGCTGATACTGTTTGTGATAGCAATTTTTGGCACAAATTTGGTGAGAAACAAGAAAAAAGTGTGAGCTTTAAAATTTTTTAAACTACAGTTTTGAACTCTCCATTAAATAGGAAATAAGTGGTAAAAAATTATAATAATCAGAAACATCTGACACCATTTATTTAAAATGGATTGATCTACTATTGGCTTGATTATCATTTTTATTTTATTTTTTGATATAATTTTAATAATAATTTTTATTGATGGATCTTTATGTTTTTTTTTCCGAAATTTATTCCCTTCGTCGGATAAAAATAGAATAGAGAAGAATATAACATACAAGACGAAATAAACGAATAAAATATTCATAAAGTATTAATAATAATGTAGCTTATTGAATAGTTGAATTAAAAAAAAATGTATTTATATTTGTGGCACCTGTGTATAATGTATTAATGATAATTTTGAATTTTTTGGGTATCCCTAGGAAGCTAAATTTTCTCTCTTTCTTTTCGTCTAATGGACTAAGTTATGCGGCAATTATAGAAATGAATATTCCTTGGTGAATCATAGGTTGAAACTCGAAAGTTGAACTTGTACATATGAAAATTCTAAACTTTCAATGGAGTTTTTCTCAGAAAATATGATTTTGCATTTAACACTTTGCAGAGGTGCCACAGATGTTATGTCTAATACATTTATAAGTGAGCTGTGTAAAACCTTTATTTGTATACTAATAGTTTTTTCTTTTGTTGTTTACTTTCTTTAAAGCATTAATTTTATTTATTAATTCTACTCGTTTAATATTTAGTGTCATAATAACACCAAGATAAAATTATTATTAAAAAGGCAACTTGAAGATAGGGGGGGAGGAAGAGAGATTTTGTTAATCGTTAATTTTTCTATCAGAAAATATTATTTAATAAATATTTATACGAAGAGTAAATAAGAATGGCACATTTTGTAAGATATCGTGCTAAAATAAATAGCTCTAGAATAAATTTTACAAAGGAGATTGCTCAATGGAAGATAATTTAAAATTTAAATTTGAACTATGAATTTGAAATTCAAGCCTCCCTCTGATACGAAGGATGTTGCTTGATAATGACAGTTGTATGCATAACGTTCTCTATGCCTGCATAGAACAGAAGCGTATATATACATACGTTCTACATAGATAAAACAATATTTAAATATATGAAATTGCCACAGAGATTAGAACCACAATGATCTAATTAAGTAATATGTTGAAAAATTGCATAATTACAAGTAGCTGGTTCTTGAGACGGTTTTTATTGTTAGGAAAATATAAATATTATAATGTTTATTTGTTAATTTCATTTTGTTTCATTAAAAACATATGAATATAATAAATATTTATTCTTTTTGTTTTAATTTATGTTAAAATTTCGAACACCTTACCTCAAAAGCTAAAAAAAATATACATTAGGTAAAAAAAATGCTCAACCCTCCTCAAATAATTGAAATCTTAACAATTTAACTTTCGAATTATACTGATTTTTCCCTGGCATTTGATAAATTAGTTAATAAAAAATAGTCTTACGTTTGATTCAAATGAGCAAAAAGACGTTTGTTTAATATTTTATTATTAACAGCCATTTTGTTTGTTTTACTACAGTAGTGTCGGTTTCAGAAAATACAGGGAATCCTTATTATGATGTGGATTTTTATATTAAAAGGAACTGACACCGATATCATCCTGTGATTAGTTTTAAAATAATACAATATGTTTTTTTATTCATCGTAGGATAAAAAAATAAAACAATTGAAGGAGTAAGGTCAATCTATATATATAAAAATGAATGTATGTCTGTCTGTCCGTCTGTTTGTCCTTAGTGCATTACTAAACCATTCAACCGATCGCCATGAAACTTTGAGAAGTTGTTCCGTACAATCCTGGGAAGGTTTCTGGCATAGTACTTCTGTCTTACGATAGTTTTATATATGTAAAAAAAATAAAAATGTAAATGTTTTTCTGTTCAAAGCCGCAAAAAATGTGTCGCTATAAACTGTAGTGCCAAAACGGCTTTTACCGATTTTAACGAAACCTGGCTAAAGTCTTCCCCTTGAAACCCTTTTAATTTATGTGTACAACATACTTTCCCGAAAACAAGCTGAAAAATTTTACGATGAATTCAATATTTTATTTGACGATAACTAAAAAAGTAAACAATTTTTTACCCATATTTATATGAAAGATTTCTGAATTGCTGACAAATCATCGAAATCGGACGGTTCGTTGCAGAGTTATTGAGTTTTAAACATTTACTGCTTTCTCTTCAGAAAAGGTCGTTTCCTTTTGCTTCCTCACTACCGAACGTCGGCAAGAATTTTTGTTTTTGTTTTTTTTGTTTTTATTGAACTATCGAAAATTTTATAATTACTACAGTAATTGAAATTATCATTTGAAGAATTTATATGATTCTCCTTATGTAGGTCAATACTATTATACGTTTTTTAAATTATTTTTTTAATTTAGTTTTATAAGTTCAACTCAGACTGTTTCTGATGATTATGAATGACGGCGTATTTACTCACATGATTATGAATGTTCAATTTGAATCGTGAAAAAAAAAATTCAATTAGTTTCAATTGAAGCTATTTTACAGAACAAATTTGCTTCCCAACTTTTTAAAAATGACAGATGTCCTTTGCTACTAATCTAATCATATGTGCTTTCTATTTTCTTTCTTTTTCATTTTGCCAGGCTAAGCCACAGCAGCGCGTGGCCGGGTAAAGCTAGTAGTTGATAAAATTTTTTTTTGCTTTTTTTTCCTTCATCTTACATACCCTGCTTTTTCATCTTTATTGAAGTTCATGTTCTCTTTGATATTAATGCTTTTTGTTTTTGGAAGAATGTTCCATCTCTGCTGAATCTATGCTTCATTTATCGTTTTAAGTTATATTAAGATTTTTTTTTTTGCTATAATATCAAATAAATTAAAATGAAAAGTTGTTACTCGAAGTTTTTCATTTTTTACTACTAACACATATTTTTTAAATATTTATAGTCCGTGGTACAGACCCCTTTTTATTGAATTATTAACATCCGCCTAAAAAATCGTAAATAATTTGATCTCATCGTAACCTACAGCCTTTTTATTTACGAAAACTCTTGGAATTGGGGCGTTTTTAATCTGGAGTTGGGCAAACTTTGTTTATTTAATTAAGTACTAAAACCGCATTAATACACATCGGTTTTCTACTTGGACCGTAAGATAATTTGATCAAAAAGTCAAGAAAAAAAGTTGGGCAAAAATATCGAGCCGTTTGGCGTGACCTTCATCCCCAAATTTTCAAGGTTATGTAGAACAAACGGCACAATATTTTTGTAGGTCACCTTTTTTATCGATTTTGTTATCAATTTATCTTACGATCTAAGTAGAAAGCAAATGCGTATTTACGAGTTTTTTGTACGTAATTAAATAGACGAAGTTTGTTCCCCTCCAGATTGAAAACGCCCCAATTCCAAGAGTTTTAGTTAATAAAATAGTTGTTAAGTACTTAATAATGAACAAATCTTTATATACAGATTTATGGTTGTAATGCATAGGCACACATTCCATCATATTCTTTATATTTAATAAATAACTGCTATATAATCCGTATAAGGAATGTCATATTTTTAAATATCGTCTCTCTATTGCATAAAAAAGTTTTTAGTGACGTTCATATTTTATTTTATTTTAATATTAGAATAGTAGGATATAACAGAAGCTCAGTTATTTTAAAAAATATATAGTCATTCATTTAATTACACATGTGTTGAGCTACACATGTGTAGGTTACGATGAGATGAAACTATTTACAAAGTTTCAGGCGGATGTTAATAATTCAGTAAAAAGAGGTCTGTACTACGGACTATTAATTTGGTAGCCTGAACTTGATATAGAAAACTTCTTATTTATTTATTTTTGTGCGTGTGTTTATTATTTATATTCGATTTTTGAATAGACAACAGGAGACGGAAACACCCCTACTATTCGCCCAGTAAGAACGAACTTCTTAAGCAATTAAAGTTTGTTTGTTTTGGTGCTATAGGCGCAAAACATCAGGGTCATCAGCAATTGAAGTTAAAATACTTCAAAAAGCTGACGTCAAACTTTTTAATCGGTTTGCAGGTTAATTAGTGCGCTCATTTATTCCGACAAGCAGGCTTGAACAGAACGTCATGCGGATGTTATTTTGGAAAATTAGTTTCCGATTCCAGAGTTCGGCCAATACAGTCAAACCAATTATTGGGAATGATTAGCGTCCGGAGTACTTACCGTTAGAGAAAGCTGGTATTGGTTTTGCATTTGGAATGAGAAGCAATAACAAACGGATTAGAAATATTTTAGTATTTTATTATTTTTAATGCCAGATACTGTCAACGAGGCAAAACCTTTTTAAATTTAAATAACAATTGTTCGTCAAATAAACTCATTTTTTAAAAATCTAGTTTAAACTAATTTTTTTTTATACGACTGTATTTAAGCTACGATGTAATTGATTAGTTTGACGAATTTTGATATTTTATTCGACTCGAAGATTTCGTTATAAAAATAAAAACGCAACGAGTCACGGATTTTTCTGATGTATATTTATATAGATAATTATTGTTAAAGAAAAGCGGTGAGGACGTAGCTACGTCACAAGGGTGAAGACACTACTATGTTATGGCATGCCAGCACCAAGCTTATAGCGTTGAATATCTTATAGTTTTTACCTTGGAATAATGTTTTCACCTTCAAAACTTTATGCTACGAGGGGTCTTTCCTTTTTTTCTCTCCTGTTATCTCCAAAATAAAAAAAATATTTATATTAAAAGTCATTATCTTAGCTTTTATGTTTAAGTGCAAGTTAATAAATTATAGTTAAGGACCATTTTAACGACACCACGTTTCTTAGCCGTATACGTCATACTATATATGAAATATATGTACCCCAGTTGCCACCTGACTCATTATTTGTTATTTAAAGCTGGATATGGACATTTCTTTAAAGTGCAATCTCAATATCATATACATTATTTCTGTCTGAAACGTTCCCCCAAATGGAAAAATATAGGTATATATATATTTTTTTTTTACCGAATTTGTTTATGCGATATAAGCTCAATAAACCATCACAATACCCTCTTTTTAAATTATAAGAAACTGAAAAAAAAAAATTATCTCAAAAAGAATTATTCTACTTGAAATACTACCGTTGTAATGGAGCAGGATCCATCACAGGGTGAGCACTGGCTTCCGAAGTTCAAGATCCCAAGTTCGAGTCCGGTTGATGAATAGTAATTTTTATCAGCTGTGGATCGACCCTGGGGTCGGGAGACCCTCTCCGGGCACACCCAGCCTCTATAAAGTGGGTACTCTTAACTAAATAATTAATTAAGGGGGGAAACCTGCCAGTTGATCGTGATCTCGGTCCAGTCACCACCCTACACAACCCCGTTTTCTATGTAACAGTACTTCCCCGCTTAGTACTGAACCCACGACCCTTCATGGGTTGTAGCTGTGCAGATAATTACAGTTATATTGAAAAAAATAAATTCTGGATCTGCTTCTGCATACAAGTACCGTGTTAAAATATTGTAAATACAAAACCTTGTTTTTCTGAAATAACGTTAGGCAACTGACGTTTCGCCAAGCATCTTCAAGCAAACTTAATAACATCTCACGCCAACTGCCAAAAAAAAGTACTTCAACTTATGACTGCACATCACTCCAAGACATCAAAACAAGTACGGAGAGAAAAATGGACAAAGAACAACCAATTTTTGATGTTTTATATTCACACATTTGTTTACATTCTCAAGTTTTTAACAAAATTAAAAAAAAGAAATTAGTATCCTGTCGTGTTTTTTTTTTTCTTCATTTAAACTTTTTTCTGATTTGACATCGTTGTTGACGATTATTTTCTAATAATTCTAAAAAAAAGATATCTCTTATAGTTTTTATTTATTAATTTTTTCATGTAGATATAATATAAATTTTCTATATATATAAAAAAAAGATATATATAATTAAAAGTAGTGGATACTCCATTTTACGTTATTAACAACTAGGACCTCAGATTCTGTCAAAGATTGTTGCTATAACTTCTACAAACGGTTGGCTTTCTCCAAGATGAATCTAGCAGAAACACTACGATTTTCAAAGTAACATGTAGATTGGAAATTTCGTTCTATGTGAGTGTTTTTTTTTTTGGTTTTATTAATAAAATCGTTCGTATAATTTTAATTTAATTGAAAGAGTTAACAATGAGATGCGAAAATAACAAAAATGAACATTTACATTTTAATTTTTATTCATCTAGTTCTTTCAAAGCGCTATCAAGGAGATAAAAGCTCCAAGACTAATTTACAAAGTTATTACTTGGAATATAAAGCACCTAATCATTGATGTAAGGTTTTCATTTAAGTTGAAGATTTTCAAGAATATTACAAGAAAATTCTGAAATTGCTTGCCATTATATAGAACCAAATTAATTCCGCTAATTTCATTAAATGATTTCATAAAATCCATTATAATCGTAGTTTATCTTGCTTTATTAAGTATTACAACCATTAAAGGATTTCGCAGTGTTATTAATAGGAGATATGAAAAAACTAACGTGTAGATAGATCTTTAATGTTTGATTTATTTAACTGTCTACTTAATTTACTTTCACTTATCTATCTATGTAATATATAGTAAAGAAAAGTATTGTGATCGTGAAAATTTTCGAATCTGAGTTTTCAACGGAAATACACGTTTTGAGGTGTCCGAATATAAGGCAAAATGGTGTGAGTGTGTTTGTATGTGTGTGAAAAGCGTAGCTAAAAAACAAACAGTTGTACGAAACTGATATAACAAATTTAAGTTTTTATATGCCTTGGATGTTACATGTATAACTTTTTCGTTAAAATCGTCAAACCGGAAATTTCACTTTATATAATCGATAGAACACATTTTTACAATTTTTCTTTAGGTTTTTCTGATTTTTCGAATCAACGTTCGTTTATTTGGGCGTTTTGTCTTATGGACTTCAACCAGGTCAGAGTATATAGATTGTCTTAAAGGTTGCCAATCTATTATAGACAGAGTGGGAAGATTGAAATTCAATCTGTGGGCCCACCTTGAAAAAAAAAATGCTATCCTACATCCGTATAATAAAAAGTTTTAATAAATATTTTTTCCAGGGAGCGGACTAACGCGTTTGCACAGCACCGCGCGTTGCCCGGTAACCTGATAACCGAAGTTATGAATGATAAAATAGTCTAGGTGCCGAGAGGAGCTTTTAACTCTGGCATTGATCCCCCGTCCTCTCCCTCTGGCCCAGGAAAACTCGTATATCCTGAAAGGCGAGGAAGGAGAGAACAAAAAAATAAGTTATCCAATAGTCAAGGAAATGAAGTTATTACATGGACTACGAGTAATTATATAAATAATGAAAAAATGTCTGCATGGAGGCTACCGTGAAAGTGTATTATATATCACAAAATAAATGGAATTACAAGGAGTCATCATTTATTTTTCCGCGGCACTTTTTCGAAGAAATGAATAATCATTGAGAGTTCATTTACGATAATTATAAAATCGTCGACGAGGCCGTAAGAAAGATTAATCCAGTTATTTCGCCAACTAGTTCCCAATTAACTCTGGATTATGATTTTTAAATGCATCTTTTTTTTTATTATTACCTAATAAATCCGTTAGGTTTCGTCGATTTTTGCTGTATAATAACGTTTCTCGATTCTCTTCATTCATATTCATATTCCCTTAGAATAAATATATTTATCAAATGAGAATATATAATATATCAAAGAATATAAAAACAATATATCATTCGTTTCTATTAAGAACAATCCGAACAATTAAACATCGAAATGTCCAAAAACTATTAGCCCTAGATATGGATTTTTTAAGTAGAAGCTACTGTATCTCAAGGCTACATTAGATATCTAATACTGACATTAAACACAATTTTATATAATAGTGATGTAATATTGCTTCAATGGTATGGGTAGGAAATTAGGATGGAAGACGACATATGGCCAAAAAAGATTTGTCTCCACAAGCCAGTATGGCATGCTATGATAATTGTACGACAAAAGTATTGAACATATATGAATTGTTAATGTTACTGATTATGATATATTTTAATTATACAAATAAATATATAGTGCAAGTCACCGAAAGCTTCTCTGCGTTTAAGATGTAAAATAAAATGATATAAATTGTACAGAAACTGTCTCTGGTAAAAATCCTCATCTTGAAGGGATATTAAGCAGCCTAATTTAACATAGTAAAACTATTAGTTTATTTTCAAGAAATCATTCTAAACGAAATTGAAATAAATAAAAATTGTCTGAAAATTCATATCCTACGATCAACCATTGAGGCACTAGATGTGAGAGGCAAAATTCCCACAAGTGGAATAAATGTCGTTAATGGTTCTTTAAGTCCGATTTCTACGGAAACTAACTATACTATCCAAATGCTATCAACCTTCATGAAGTACACAAGCAAATCTGAAAAACGCATTCCTATTAGAATTTATAATGGCAAGCATGTCCAAACCGGGACAATGGAATAAAAACACTAACAGGATCTAGGAGTATTTTTACAATATTCCACTTACAAACGTGAATACTGACCGAAAAGTTTTCTGTCCACATTTGCAGGAATCTTTGTACAAGATGTAATTTTTTTTAAATTGTGCTGAAAACGAAACTGAAAGAAGTTTCAAGCGAACCGATAATGGTTACCACAGGTTGTTTTATGATGTGGTCTAAAAATACGCGAACCCTTAATAATCTTTAAAACAAACAACGTAACAAAAATCCAGCTCCAATCGAGCCATTAGAGAGCTATAAGATCAAAGATTCGTTATGCTTTGTGGAGACCGGAATGTATAACATGCGATTGAGGAAAACATGAGTGGAGTTCTTTTTGCTAGTTTTTTATGATTTCCGCATGGTATATCGTAGGGGATGTCGAATGCTCCGATGTTCTTTACAGTTTTAATCGACATTTCTTTTCTTTATAAAATATTCGAATAGGAACGGTTAAATCAATTAGATGAACCCAATGATACCATGAAACTCAAGGTGCCTATTTCCTCTTTATTATAATAATTTGCTGTTTTTATCATACACCTATTTTTAATACAATTTTAACTATGTACATAATCATTTATTTGTATGATTTATTTCTTGATAATGGAAATTTATTTCTTCATGAACATAGGTAAAGATATAAAAACTTTTCTGAAATAGGTAGGAAAGTCGTGTGAGTGGACACACCAGATTTTTTAAAATCATCTTTGCTCCATTTTTATTAAATACCTTAGGAAAATGTTCATAAATTATTCTCTCTCGGTGAGGTGCCGTTTCCTGTAGGAGACAGTTTCCGACCTAGGAAAGGTGCTAGAAGGTGAGGTATAAACTCCTGACAGAGAGAGAGCCCACCAACACGGAACTGTGCCAACTGACACCCATTGTCGCAACAGACAGCCGACGATAGGGCCGCTATCTGGGGCTGCTTCTGTCTGCCTTATCGTCCTTCGCCCCTCTCAGTTCGGTCCTCAAGTTTTCTTCCTCTATTTCTTACCTTTAAATTAAAAGAAAAATGAAATGTCATCTCGTGCTAGCAAATGTTCGAAATCTATTACCGCTGCGGTGTATAAAAAAATCTAGGTCGTCTCAGTACTGTTGATGGAAATCTGTAAAATTCGAGTTTTTTAAATTTATATTTTATTCATTTATTCCAATTTACAATAAATAGTATTGCAGAACAAATGCATGTGGATGAGTATAGATCGTGGACAAACAAAGTATATGGCATTTAGCGAGAATATAAGAACCTTATCACTAGAAAATTGGGAATTAGGAAAAATTTATAAATTCAAATATCTTGGTGGGTGGATAACTGAGGTCGAAGTCCCTCCAAGGACAGACATCATTCGAAAACAAGAGGAAGGCGGATAATTGGGACACTACATTCTGTGTTATGGAACAAGAAAGTAAGTTTCCAAACAGAAAAAAAAGGCTATATCATAACTTTTTTGAAAGCGCCACACTATAGGCATCTGAAAAGTGGGTGATGGGTGACCGAAAAGGAGCAGACAAGGGTACTGTCATTGGAGATGGACTTTGGAGACGCTGTAATGCTATTTCCAGACTACATCATGTTCTCAATAAAAATATTAAGCTAAATGTTCCGCAGGAAACAATCACGTTCTACAACATAGAAACAAAAAGGCTGAAATGGTTTGGCCATTTATAGAGTATGAAGGAGTACCGATGGCCAAATTTAAAGTTGCTCTATCAAGCTATGCTGAACATTTTCCTCACTTAAAGTAAGCAACTTGATTCGTATAATGCATTCGTGTAAAGTCGGCTCGATTCGGCTAATTGTTCATTTTCATTGAAATATCTTAGAAACTAAACATTGAACCTGCATACTTTAAGTGAGGAAAATATTCAGCATTTCAAAACTGTATCTTGACGTGACGTCTTGTTAGAGAGGCAAAAAGAGAAAAAGGGTGTTTTCCCCATAAATTGATTTCCCTCAGCCAAACTCCTCTCTCAGTCGGCTCTTCCAGTTCTCACTGTCCATCGCTTCTTCCTCCGTCAGCCCTTGGCCCGCCGTACTCTGTCACATCTCTCCACCTGACACGAGACTTTCCTTTCCTTCTCCTACCCTCATTATCCCACTCAAATTTCGTGTGTTGTTTTTCTTCTTTTCCCAGTCCTCCTAGTACCGACTAAGCTTCAGGTGCTTGTCCGAATCCCAATATACTATTTATGTTTGCATACCTCCTTTCACATCATTCATTTTTGGCTCTTCTTGTGGCTTTAATCAGTTACACAAGATCATACTGAAAAAATATGAATATACGACCATCACATGTGTTAAAGCCGCATAGACACATACCTGTAATTTTTTCATTATTATTTTCTCACCATTTACCCCTTTTAAGTGTCAACAATAAAATGTTTTTTTTTTTTGGTAAAAACTGAGGGACAATTGTCCCTAAAATGTATTTAAGTTTATATTATTAGTATATTTGGCTTCGTTTGCGATGTGTTATCGCGTCTTAGGGATTATGACACAAATATTGCGATAATACTGATTGGTCCTCAGTCTGGAAGTAACCTTTATTGACATTAGACGTGTAGTGGACGTCTACCCCCACCAGTCCAGACTCACTTCACCTCTACTCAACAGTCTAGCGCCGTTTTCGAACATCAGCTGTTGGGCGCAGCGGAGTAAACGATCGAGATCGATACATATCAATACCACCCCACCATCGATTACTTGACAGCTCAACATCAGGTAACCTCTTTGGAAGAAGATTCTCCAACTTGGAAGAAGATCACCATGGGTCATTTAAATGTTAGTTTGGGTTTTCTCTCTAAATTATTATTTAAACTTTAATGAACTCTCAAGTTAATTTTTTTACTTTTAATTAATTTTATTTTCGAAATTTGATTTTGTTCTCTTGAAGTTATTTTTTTTCTCTCTTAATTTAATCTTTTTTATAGAAGTTTTTTATTTTGTTTTGTTTTTGATGGACAATTTTTTTATTTTTCACTAAATATTGTATTTATGTTTTATTTTATTTCCATGCATTTTTATAATTTTTTTTTCTTCTCATTTGTTTTTTTATCTTTTATCTCAATAAATGTTGTAAGCATTTAGAAGGGGATTTTTCATTTTCCATTTTTTAATTAATTGAATATTTCTATTTAATATTATTTTCTAGTGCATGCATTTTTCACGTTTTACAGGTCTTATTTTTATTCACTCCTTTTTTTCCCTTCTTTCCCAACATTTTTAATTTTACTCGAATTTTCCCCACCATTGAGGAAACGCACCGGGGAAAGATTTGTACTTCGATTTTGAAGTACCCCTGGCCTTGGGGCCAGTAAGATACTATAAAAATATAGTGTCAGAAACCAATTTATGACGAATTTCATAGTAAATATTACTCATCATGTTATGTATGAGAAATTATACTAAATCAACGAGAATATACGATGATCACATATTTCATTCATCACAAACCTGTTGTTTTATTTGTAGAGTATGATACAAATGATTAGTCAGAGCAAAGTTTACCAAGGTAATTTTTTTTTTCTGTTCCAGGATAATTTATACACAATTGCTATTGTATATATCGTAAATGTTATTACTTTGTGAATATAAAACAAAATATTTTTTATATTTCATATTATTGATTCCGCCTTGTTGATATTTCTACTTCTATCATGTATTCTTAAGCACACACTGTTTTTTTATTTTTTTTATTTAGTCGTTTTAAAAAACGGATGAATTAATCGAAACAAATCTCGTTAATCTTAATTAGTTCAGGCTCTACAATTATTATCTTTAAAATTCGCTTAATGCAGTTAGAGAATCGAGTGCAGTGTGATGACAATAAATGTTCCCGAATAAAATTATATAACATGTACAGTTCGCGTGATTGCTTGATCAAAGTTTCATAGGCCTACAGATCAAACAATGTTTTAATAACATGAATGACGTGAGCATCCTGTTTGTTGGGTACACAAACAAGACAAATACAACCTAATCAAGAACTGTAATTTCACCCGACCTCTTGCCATAACTTGTTAATTACTCAGCTAACTGATTTGTGGCCATGCAGTATTTACCTAAAATCGTCAGATTGATTTATATAATAACAGAAGAATAAACTTTTATTGTTCATAATAATAAATTAAATATAAATTCTATAAATAGAAATTAAAATAGGTAATAAATACTGAGCATGGTTGTAAGGTGAATATACATTTGGAGTCGTTTGCAGATTAATCCCACCTCTTACTTTACGTGATTAAAGGAAAACACATGATACCGCAAGCTTTAATTTTAATTAACCTAATTGACATTTTTTTAAAATTATTTGAATAGCCAAAACTCTTTGATATTTTTCTTATACAAATCTTTTCATATCCTACCAACATTGTACTATAACACAACAATCTCAGTAATTGTTCAGACCCTCCAATTTTGATTGGATTGTTTAGTATGTTGCTTGTAAAAACCTCCCATTTCTCATTTCTACACGAACGCACATTATACCTCCAACAATCACAAGCATCATTGTAATAAATGATACCTAATGAAGCACCTCGAATTGCTTCATTAGCTATCTTTTATTACAGTAGTACTCCTTAGGAATAATTTCAGCTTCTGTCTCGTAGTTACTCAAACTGGAGTATAATTTAAAGGAGTGCGTTATTATTTATTAGAATACGTTACTACAAAAAACATCTAGAGACCATATCTTTGCTCCTAATTGTCCGATTTTAACGACTTTTTTTTTATGAAGTTCCGTAAACTTTCAATATCGACAAAAAAGTGTATACTTTTTGAGTTATTCGGAATTTAATTTTACCATCCCTCGTAAGTTTTTTTCCAGCATTTTTTCTTTGAAGTATGTTATATACATAAATTTAAAGGGCTTCGAGAAAATGACTATAGCAAAGTTTCATTGAAATCGCTTCATTCGTTTAGGCGCTACAGTCTATAGCAACACAGGTTTTTCGTCCGCCATTTTGAAAGTAAAAGGCGAATAATAATGTCAATGAAGGAGGATTATCCTCGTGTATTTTATGTCCCAATTTGAAAAAAAATTAGTCCAGTAGTTTCGGAGAAAATGCGCGGACGGAAGACGGTGGATGGACAAAAGAAATGTATTCATTTTTCGAATTCTACGTATCCTGAAACGTAAAACCTCAAATTTTGAGAGGGGGTTAAGTTTTTGAATTTTTTGGTCGATCACAATGGTTCATTATTGAAAATAATAAACCAATACTGAGCCCAATCTCCGATTAAAATTTAAAAAAAACAACAACAACTTATAAATATATGTTTTAAATAAATAAATAATTTCAGCAAATAAACGGTCTCATGTAGATATTAATTTATCTTATGTATCCAATGAATGTTGTTATAAGCTCTCCTAATATATTGATGATTTATATTTTTAAAAAATATAAAATTATATTGATATTATTCCTTGTAAAGTTTTCAATTATATCATTAAATGATGTTAGATGGTTAATTAGTCTACACTCCTGGGTGTAATAAATTTATGTTACATGTTCCCCGGCTATATATCATACCATCCCACACCCTGACGGGTATGAAATTATCTATTGCTCTTATTTATGGGTCATGGGTAGAAATATAGGAACTTGCATTTTATTAAAATCTATCATTATCGGATATGGTATACAGCGGTATCATCAAATAAGTCATCAAATATTTACCACAAATGAATTCTAAACCCGGTTGGAAAATGTCGTTTCATAATCTTTATGCCCTGAGAGGATTCAAGTAAAATATTAATATCGTGTTGGGTAAGTTGATTCCCATAGGCGCCTGTTTATGATGTGGGTCTGGAAAACATGGGATTGACTTGACTCGAGTTGTGGATGTCCGATATCTTTTCCGAACACTTCGTAAATAAAGATGAGTCCTTTCTACACAGTCGTCCTCTGGGGTATGTTTCTTTACTGATCTACTCCGCTTTCCCCTCTGAGTAGATGGAGATTTTTTTTTAGATACTTCTTCGCATAAAATCTATGACAAGATCTATACGATACATTCAAGCTATGAAAAAAGATGATCCTGTTATGGTTATAATTGATCGTTTTGTTTATCCTTACAAGATTCCCATTAGCCCAGCCAATGAATGATTATTGAAGGAAATGGCGAGGAAACAATTTTTAACTTTGGGAAAATGGTTTGACTAATAACGAGGTAAACATAGTAAAAGTCCCCACTCCTGGCTAGTGAGCCCAGATGTGGGGGGAGGGCGCCTCGAAGGTCACATTATTCGAGTTTTCATTTATATCAGGAAAACTATCCATCGCATCAACTAAGACGTTCTGTACAAAATTAAAGCTGATAAAATTTTCAATATGATTGACAGTATTCCTTTTTTTCGCTTCCTCGCTTAGTTTCCGAGATATCCATCCACAACAGTGACTAATTTTGAAAAAAAAAATTGCATCGTGTTTATTGCTGTTTTTCGAGTTTTTTTTTTATATCAGGAAAACTATCCATCGCATCGACAAAGACGTTCTGTACAAAATTAAAGCTGATAAAATTTTCAATATGATTGATTATATACCTGTTTTTCTCTATTTGGTTTAGATTTTGAGATATTAGTCGTCAACTATCGCTAATGTGGAAAAACAAAATTGTTCCTCATGTTTTTTAATGTATTTAACTAGCTAACTCTTGATTGCTTCTTTTTACGATAAAGTCGTGAGGAAAAAAGATTTTATTAATTAAATTTTCTTCAAGAAAATATATTATTTTCTTATGTTATTATCTTTTTTTTTTTTTTAATTTTTATTATTTTTATTTTTATTATTTTTTTATATAATACATCATGTCATACAGATAAGTTATAAGTTTATGGTTGTAACCTTACACTTGACATAACAGTGGTTTGAATACTACTTAGAAAATTGAAATTAATTTTTTACAGTAGGAAAAATCTCATAAAAACCTACATAAGATATAAATGAAAAAAAAAATTATGTTACAATCATTAAAAGTGCAAGAAAAGTAAATATAATCATGTTATTATCTTCAACGGTTCAAAAGTTAGGTCAATTATAACTTTATATGCCAATTTCCAGAATTAGCAGAAAAAAAATAATTTTTATTATATTCGTTATTATTATATTACTCTAACTCTCTATACATCTAAATCTCTATGTACTTACATACAATAACGTTTGTTATAAATAATGTTTTTTTTTCTACAAATTCTCGGAGTCGACATATAAAGTAATAACTGATCTAACTTTTGGACCGTTGAAGATAAACTAGTAAAATAAGATATATTCTTGAAGGAACTTTAACTATTAAAAACTTTCTAAAAATAATCGTAAAACCAATTAATCAACTAGTTAAATAGAGTAGAAAACATGGGGTAAAATTTTGATTTTCAATATAAGCGATAGTTGACGACATATATCTCAAAAACTCGAAAAAAAGGAATACTATAAATCATATTGCAAATTTTACTAGCTTTAATTTTGTATAGAATGTCACTGTCGATGCGATGAATGATTTTCCTGATATAAGCAAAAACCTGAAAAATTGACCCCCCCCCCACATCTGGCTCACCATCTAGATGTGGGGACTTTTAGTATGTTTACCTCTTTACTAATCCAAACAATGTCCCAAATTCAAAAATTGTGTCACCACCATTAACTTCTGTTGCCTCTTTTCGAGCATTCATTGACTGGACTACATGGATTTTAATGATGATGAGTTTCTCTTCACTTAACATAATGTTAATAATAATCACGATACAATCAATCGTGTTTTTTTAATGTAATGATTAGCAGTTTAGTCTTTATTAAAATAAAAATTTATCTTGTAAATGTGACACTATTACAAATTTAATTTTAGGCCACAATATAAGCAATGCCAATGTTATGGAAAGGTCGGAAAGTTTTTAGGTTTGGATCATAAGAATACTTTTTTCTATATCCCTAAACAACGGATATATCTTCTTGATGCTTGGGTAAATATAAAGGATTTGAGAAGATTCAAAGCGATACATTATTAGAAACACCCCAAGCAGAAAAAGGAAATGCCAATATCAGTACTGTGGGGTGGGGTGGGGAGCTTTGGAGAATAATCTAAACTTCACACAATGACTCAAAGGGAGGCCAAAAATCCTTGGAATATTGCTGTGTTTATCTGGCTTATCTGCAGTTTGTTCATCTCCCTTTATGAAAACTTCGAATGATGAATTACCTTTTCAATTACTTTCTCGGTTTTTCTTTTTGAACGCTAATAACTATCGAATCCCTCTATACATGCTGTTAACTTTTAATTATTAATATATGTGAAAAATAATTTATTTATGTCAATTAAGTTGAACACAGACGTTTCTATACAACGGAACATAAAATACTTAATAATACTACTAGGTTTTAAATTGTTACAGAGTCTTTACGTATCAATTGTGATATTTCATAATTCATATTATTACATAGATATTGTATTATTTGAGATAAGGAAAAAAAAAACGGATTCGTCTTACATTCAGTTCTATGTATTGTTTTCATTTTAATGAGGGGGGAACTCACTACATTATACAAAAATGTTTCTAAGTTTTTTGTAGTTGTTCTTTTATAAAACAGCTTCTTAAACAATACTCAACTTGTTGACACAAAAAAATGTCTTAAAACATACAAAACTCTTGTGATAACTTTGGTTAATATTATTTTTATAATCCTTAATAAAACAAAACAAACATTTAAAAACAAGTAGACAACTTAAGTAAAAAATAAAAGAATCTATGGAGTAAAGAAATATTTGATTAATCAAATGTTAAATTATTGATTAGTCTAAATCATAAATTACTGTTTTTAATGTTTTATTATCCGAATACGAGGATTATGTGTTTGGGTTATGGGCTAAAGGATAAATAACGATTTATTGGACGAATGGCTGTACCAGTTTTAAAGTTTATTGGCTCAAATTATTCGAGAGAACTTCTGAGGGTTTTGAAACAAGTTTTTGTATAAAATTTGTTTAATCTGTGTGCTGAAATATATGTAACTAACTACTTATTCAGCGAACGGTTTCTTCGCTTTTCACATTAGTTTGATACAATTGTAACAATTTCACAACAAACAAACATTTAAAAACAAGTAGACAACTTAAGTAAAAAATATAAGAATCTGTGGAGTTAAGAAATATTTGACTAATCACTATGTGATCTCTTTTAATTCTCCTTTTATTTATGCTCCCTTTCAATATATCAGCAAATTTTTTTAAAAAGAAATTCTCAAAGTAATTGGAAGGCGGGGGAAGACAGAAAATCTTGAGTTTTTCCTATGAAAGTTTAATCAGGTTCCCTGTTCCTTTGAAAGGATCTAATGACAGAATATTCGACAGGCTTAGAGCGTTGAATAGAAGAATGGAATATCGCTGAAGACAACAGCTTTTGTCTTCATTGTTATCTGAACCTGTCGGAACTGCATTGATCTCAAGCTGCTTTAATCTCCATTGTATTTACGGTTTCGACTGTCCTTACTTCTAGATCTCCTGTTGTCATGAGTGCTTTTGGCGCTCTTGATGCTGCGAGGATGTTCAAGTAGGTGTGTGCCTGCGTGGAACCACCGTTGCCAAATAGCTTGTTTGACTTACGTTCTGATTATTAAGAGCTGTCGTACAGCCATGTCTACGTACAATCATCGACTGCACTACGTTGAATCTACAAGATTAGTCTTGTACTTCTCAGTTGTCAAATGCTTGAGGTATAGTAGAACTGATAAATTTCGTCCAGTATAAAATTGGTAGATGTTTTGATTATTCCCAGAATTCATCAGCCCCTTTCAACCGACGGTTGATCACGACGTGATCCTATCAAATCAATCCCGCATACGTGCTGTGTTTTAATTATCTAGTAAATTTATTTAACTTCATGCACAGCATTCTATTAAATGCTGAGATCTTAAGGGGGTCTTTCTTTATCTAAAAACATCACGTTTCGCATTCTTAAAGAACAGTTAAGGAATAATAGTCTAGTACATTCCAACTAAGACGCGAACCGAATAAATCCTATGACTGAAGAAAGACGAGGATTTTTCGCCTCAACCTTACATTTTTGTTCCAATTGTTCTAACCTTGTACAAAAGAATCCTGAATTTGTTTCCCTCATGACCGAAAACATCAGAAAACCTTGATCATGTTCTATATATTTATTTTTTGTTTGTGATTAGAAAGTTAAAATGAAACACTACACATTGAACAACGTTTGAACCCTAGTCATTCTACTAGGGTATAATATATATATATATTACTAATATATCTTCTAAGTTCTCAGAAATATTTCTAAAAAAGTAAAAAAAACAAACAAAAAAAACAACAGACGAAACGTGAGTCTCGAGACTCAGGGATTAAATTAACACTTCTGTGAGCCACCTTTCGGACTTATTTACCACACTTACTTCATAATTTGGAACCAGTTTTTTTTTTTTTAATTTTCGGGTATTATTAAAAATTTAAAAATTCAGAACTTAAGAAATTTATAGAATCATAATAATTTTATTTTAATATAACTTGCTTATCTGTACCAGTTTAGAAAGTACTAAGCGACTGTAACTGTAACTAAGCATAATTATTATAATAATCACTTTATTATAAATTCGGGAACACAATGCACTTCCTGGGATTCTGTCATGTCTATACTGATATCAGGGAAAAATATTTTGGTCGGCAGACATGTTCGCCGGAGGAATTATTTAGTATATTGAAATGTGCTAATTGGAAGGTCTAAGTAATTATAAACAGAAAGCCACATTACAAAGAGCCCAGCTAGTTAGTTTGCGAGTGATTTGTGGAATGCCTTATTTATTTGCTATAGATAATATTTGTTTGTTATTGTTGTATTGTTTATTATTTATTATAAAACGTATTTTATCAATTTATCTATTTACTAATTATCATTATTACTTATTGTTTTATGCTTGTTGGCCAAGTTTACCTAACACAATGTTTATAAAAAAATAATTTATTTTTGAAGAGTGGAGAACTAGGAAACAATTTTAAAATGTTATTAATAATAATGTAAAAATATTATTGCTCATTAATTTATAGGAGGTAAAATGAAACATATTTTGTATAAATATCGCACAGACCTCGACAGTCGAAATTTTACATTGTTTAGGTGTTGTAACATTTATATTAATATTAAATTTTATATTTATTTGCTTTATGATAATAAATACGTTTTCATTCATTCATACATTCAGGATTATTCCTAGGTTATAAATATTATTAGGATTTTCATTCAAAGTTGCTTAATATTATAGTTAATATTAATGAACTTATCAAAATATTTTACAACAATAGTGAAAATAAATCTAACCAAAAATAATGAATTATTTAACTAACCTTTTTCGGTTAAGTATAACAATGTTTTTTCATCTGATAACTTTTTACAAAACAATATTCATAGTTATACAAACTTATTATGAGCTATTAAAATTTAGGATATTATATTTTATGATAGTTTATTATCGTTCTGAATAGATTTTTCTGATACATGTAGACATGAATTCAAGAATCAATACTGGTTGAGCAAGAACATTGATTTTAAATATAAAATATTAGTCGATATTAAACATTAGAATTGTCTAATTGTGAGTAAAACTAGATAAAAGTTCGAATAATGAGTGAATGGTCAACTATCATCAGTTATAATGAATTTATTCTTATGGATTATAAAATTTTAGTTTTTGAGATATTTTCGTAAAATGGTTTTGTTCGTTTTTAATGGCTGTAATGTGGCTGAAAGAAGTTTTGGTAAGGTTACCAATAAACACTTAACCTAAGTGAAACGCAAGCCCTATAAGAAGGCATGCCAAGGGTTCAAAGGGAAACAAAGGGGAGAGGAAGATGAGAAACTTAAAAATTCAGCTGACCTTTGCTGCAGCTCGGATAAGCCCAGGATCATTAAACATGTATTGGGAGGATAGCACAGGTGAGGGAGGGGAGCTCATGTCTTCAGGACCTCAAGTCCGAAATTCTGTTTATTCACTCCTATTTCTATTTATTATTATTTTTTTATTTTGTCCACAAAGTTGTATTTCGTTAAATGGTTGCTTTGTTTGGTGTATTAAAATAAAAATATTGGGCATATGATAAATAAATTTCGGATAATTTTACAAAAAACGATGTCTTCCTGTATATTCCATTTATTTTTCATTTTTGCGCAATCAGTTCCTGTCTTTTATCAGCCCTTCATCAGTCTAGGTAAAATAATAAAATTAACATCAACAATAAAAACTTTTGGAAATAATATATAAATTTTGTAATAAAACCTAATTTAAAATTTAACAAATTAAAATCAAATCTTAATAAATTCATCAGAACATTTAGGCATATTGCGTCATTTTTTCTTTTAATACCTTTCTTAATTTCTAATTTAAAAAAAAAATCCATTCTTTTTCCTTTTGAAATGCCATGCAGCAGTTTTACCTTGTTACTTTTTTGTAGGTGTGAACAATTTAAAAATGATCTTCAAAATGTGATGCATGGCCTGAACCAGGGAGGCGTTCTTTTATTCTGTGTTTTAGTTTTCTTCTGTCTCTTGTCGATTTCTCACTCTTTTGTGTTAATATAATAGTAACATTTTGGGTTGGATAAAATGTAGAATAAAATTATTTTTATGACTAAAAAGAAATACACTTATCTTATAGATATTCAAACTCCATTTATATTTGATACCAGAGATTGAAATAGAATATAATGTTTAATTTACAGAAATGAATTGCATTTTCATCCTTAAGAAGTGATAATTTAAATATATATATATATATATATATATATATATTTTAACTTTTTTATTGAAAAATATTACAATCTGTCTTAAAGGACATTTATAATAGTATTTCGAGATCACGTTCACACTCCATGTACAATAAATAAAATACATTATACAAAAAAATAATATATATACAATAAATAAGGATATAATAACCTAAAAATAAACCAATAAATAGAACAAATACACACCTATACACACTATTTACAATCTGGAGAGAGAACTCCGAGCCAGACTTGTCCCTCCAACTGTGGAGGGAAAAGCATGATTCCAGGAGATTCCTGCACTTCTCTCTCATCCGCGCCACTGTGGCTAAACCCAGTGGAGATTGAGCAAGTGTGCTTTAGCCAGATACACTCATGTCGTGAGTGGAGAATCTGGTGGAGAACTAAATAAATTCTGCTCTGGCAGTTATTCATGCCTTAACAGGATCAACGATATAAAAATAACATCAGATACTGCTGAAACCATCTGAATAATAGTGAAGCACCTCTGAGAAACGAATGCGAATTTTCATATGTACCAGCTTAGGCAGGAGAGATCGTTACGAGTACTAATAAGAAATTTACACTCTTCAACCCCAACTGAAGTGATTAAAGAAAAACTAATGACGCTTGGTTTCAATGTACGTCAGGAAACCAACGTCTTAAAGGAGAACAAGGAGCAGCCAGGGTTAAGAAAAAAAATCCCTCTACCATTGTTGTTCATAGACTCGGAGCCATCACCAGGTATCAAAAAAATATACGATATCACATGATTATATTACACAATGGTGAAACTAGAGAAACCATACCCAAGAGGGAAATTGTGCAGTGCCATAATTGTCAGGCGTATGGCCACACGAAGACTTATTGTCACCATCTACCGCGTTGCGTGAAATGCGGTGAACAGCACAAATCTGTGGAGAGCACCAAACCGATACAAGATCCTGCAGCGTGTGCACTATGAGTGGAAGGACACCCGGCCAACTACAAAGCATGCCAAATTTACAAGAATCTCAATTCAGACACCAGGAAAATTTAAATATTTAAAAATTCTCACGAACAAATTCATCAATTGATTACCAATTTCAATATTTAATTCTAATAAAACCGATTTCCAGTCTTCTCTTCCATGAAATCAAGGATGATATATTTGTTTAATTAAGTACAACCACATCAGCTTATATGATATTAATTTTCATTTTCAGTATTTGCCAATAAAACATCATAATTCCAGAAAATCAGATTTCCAGGCAGATACAGCTGCGATTTTTTCCTATCGCTTCCTTTACTGGAAATTCACTTCTAACAATTCTAAACATTATGCATTTAAAATTGTTATGATTGAATAATGGTATTATTTGTTGTTTATCTATTTGCATTCAATGTTTTTTTAATATATTAAAATTAAACGAATTAAACGAAATTTTAATTTGTTTTTTTTTTCATAACTGGCTAATATTTTTAAAAATATATATTTATTGATATCTGCAACTGTATTTATATAATACATGTGTGAATGAGAATATCAACTTGGATATTTGTACGATTTGAACTAACTAACGTAGCTGTGTAGGGATAATTCATTTTTTAAGGGAAAAACAATGTTGGTATTCGTTGTTCATACTTCTTATAGCAATAAAAAAAATTAAAATTTTCTACATTGAATTTTTGCATAGGTTGATTTCTTTGAAATTTTTATGGCAAACTCTAAAATTGTAATAACTTTACACATTCTTATAAGTGTCAGGTATTGCGTAGATATATGCATACATGAATCCAAATCGATTTTATGTACCTTAAGCTTCCGTTTACGCACGAGTAAATATATTTTTTAAGAGAAGCCTATATTTCAAAAATGGTTCGTTCTATTGTATTTGACTCATGGCTGGAATAATTCGGGAATTAGTCAAAAAATGATCCTTTTATGATATTTCAACCAGTAATTCCTTATCTTGCGTTAACATATTTTGTTGAATACCCATTTGACTCAAAACATCACTTTCAATTTGACCAGAAGTTTGAGGGAAGTCAGGAATCGGTTAAAAAATGATCGGGTAGGTATCAATCATTGTGGAATAGTTTGCAGCATTTTTTTTCCTTCACTCCTTGAGACTATTGGGACGACTGCCGGGACATGTATCCAATATTTTTCAGTGTAGTACCACAAAAAAAAAAAAAAAAAAATGGTTGAAATCTATGACCCACTGACTGTAGACTTCCCTTGTAAGTTTTAATAAAAACGTCAAATCTTTTATCTATGTTTATGGTACGTCAGAATATCTAAAACAAATATATATATAGTATATATACCGAGATAGGAAACTAAACAGTCAACTAGAAAAGGAAATCAAAAGGACTTCTTTATTTTCGTCGAAAGCATTAAACGCAAGCGACTTCAACACTCAAATGCAGAAGCTTAGTTAAAGGATAAAGAAGAAAGTTTACTAATTGACAAAGGCACCAATTAAGAGAACCAAGAACTGTGTCAGTTAATCAAGGACTTGGTCTGTTTGAAGTGCTGCCTTCTGTGGTTCTCTACCAATTCTTCAGCGACGAACTAATGCTCCTGCGGTCACCTCTACCACAATCTGCTATTGGAAAATTGACCATGCACATCCCGCTGTAAATTAGTTCCATGAAACGTAAATCGTGAAATCCATGTTATTTCAATTTTTAATTGCTACTGTAATAATTATGGAGGTCTAGACTAACAAGGAGATGTTAAGTACGTGAGGCCACCGATTTCAATGAAACTTTTTTTGGCGGTGCTAGGTCGAAATATATTAGACCCATGTCTAAAGGTGTGCGCCATGTCTCTACATATGCGCCATAGGAGCTGAGAAAAAATATTTTAAATAAAATTTATGTTATTAATTTAGCTTTGCTTTTTCCGGATTTTTAGATAGTTATGTACCAATCAATTTCTTTTAGTTTAATATGGTAATAAATGTTATAAAAGATGATCTTGGGAAAGAGATTATAATACATGTTAGTAGAAGAAGACCTTTTCAGTTTTGATAAACCGAATCGGTTGTGTTCTTTGACTAATTTTGCATGTGGGTGCATTGCTAAAAAGCGAATACAAATTTTGAATTGCATGTAAAATCATATCTCAGAAGAGGCGAAAATTCGGATAAATTTGAAATAAAGTTATTATTTATCGAGACTGAAAAGGCCTTTCTCTACTATGAGGTATCTTAAGTAAAAAAACAATTATACATTTTTGTTTTAAAAAAGAAAGTTAAATTCGTTTTAGCGTTCTTCAAAACTCATTAAGAAGAATTTTATAGATATCAAAAATTTCAACTGTCAGTACTCAATTTTCTAGTGGGCTTGTTTTGCGGTCATCCTAATGCATTCATAACTTTTGAAGATTTTCTCTGAATTGGGAATTTTGTTTCCAACTAGAAAAAATGAGGTAATTTTAGAACGACTCTGACCGTATCACACGAAAATTATTATGGACTTTGGGCTAAGCTACACAAAATAGTACAAACCCGACTTCCGTAAACAAATAAAAACTAAAGATAACAATAACAAATAGTAAAGTAAAAAAAAAGTTTTAGAAATTTTTATATAAAATGAATTTCAAAACCTATTAGTGTGGGTTAAAGAGCAGTAATTCAGCTTTCCAACGATTGTACTAACTTTGAATTAGAAAAAAATCTTATAAAATAAGAAGTTATTTTTGAATATAATTTTTCTTTTGTTAATAATTCATTATAAACTAAGTAAGATAAAATTAACCTTTTATGTTTTGATAAAAATAATGAAAAAATAAATAAATAAAACCGGTCATAACCAAGAGATAAGTCACAACTGGAAAAAAAAAGATGTAATTTCTACCGCACCCAAAACGAACTGAATATATTTTTCATTTGTTAAAATCTTTGCTCTTCTGGATCGTTTACGTTGGAAAGAGCTGAAAATATTTTTGTATCTATTCCACAAACGAAAACGAAAGGTCACTTCAATCTCAAGAAACCGTCAGAATAAAACATATTCTAATCTAATTTTTCAATAGTTGATCTTTATTTATCATTTGTCAAAAGTGTTTTTTTGTGCTCGCAAATATATATCTTCGTTAATTTTTTATAAAATCCAATTCATTGGACAATTTCTGGCTGATGGAGGTGTTTATTTGATTTCATTGATATTACAAACATATTATAGTTTATTTTATTAAATTGGTAGATAAAGACGTAGATATACATATTAGAAGCACTAAATGTGACGTTATATGTATTACCAAAAACAATGATCAAATTGGTCTCATGTCAGTCACATTTTTATATCTTGTTTTTTATGTCACGATAATATTTATACAACATGATAACGTTAAATGGTATCTATGCTCTTTCTTAAATGCTCGACATATTTAAGAGCTAAAATAAAAAAATATTCTTGGAGTAAAAACTTTTTGTTTTTGAATTCTCATCATTTTAATCCTATATCTTAAATAATTGGCAAATAAAAGGCTTTTTTTTCTTTTTTTTTTTAATTCAGTATTGAGGTATATTACAATCTGTCACATCTAAGACCAATAGTAATAAAGAGTAGCTCATTCACACTATGTACAATAAATAAAAATAAATTAACAGCAAAATAATAATAAAAGTAAATGTATATAAAATAAAAAAAAAAAAAAAAAAAAAAGAAAAAAAAAAAGAAACTAAACTAATGAAAATAACTACTTAAATATATGCTTTTATACAATGTTTACAAAATTCTTTCGCTCAAGATCTCTAATCCTAGCTCTCCACTCGTAGAAGGAAAGGCAGGACTCTAAGAGATCCCAGCGCCTCTCATTCTGCCGCATCACTGTTATTAAGGACCATTGGATGCTGAGCAGAGGAGCTATAAACAGACATAGATGGCATAAAAGACCTTAAATAAAAAATAAAACATCATAAATAAATAGTGATGTTAAAAACTTATAAAACTAAATTTATCCCTGTATTTCGAAGCAAACAGAGCTAAGATCCATGACTCAGAGTTAAAAGCATGAAAAAAAATTATTAGGGTAAATATATATAAATCGTTAAAAGGCTCGATGCTCTCCGCAAATATCTGTTATTGGGACTAATAATAAGTTTTTAATATTGGCCCATTTTTTCTAAGGTAAAGAATAAACCATATGTAAACATATTTTACTTTTTTTTTAGAAAATCACGAAGAACAGTAAATTTGCTATTTAAAGACGAAAATGTTTTTTAAATCATGGTATTCTTATTTTAGTAAAAATTACTTAAAGTAAACTAATTTAAAGAATAATTGAATATCGTGTCAACGTCGGCGATGCAAGTGACAATATCAAATGTGGAGAAGTTAAGTTCAGGGAAAACTCTATTAGGGGCTAGGGCTCGATTCGCGGAACCATTAAGGTTTACTCCACAGTGAGCCGGATATTACCGGGTCGACTCAGCCTCATGAGGTTAACTACTACTATAGCGAATTCACTTTAATGAATTCCTAGTAATATACGGCAATGAATTAGAGTTGAAAATCAAAAAATCAAATTGAGGTTTCCACAAAATTTATTACGCTCATCAGTAATTGTTCTATCCCTCTAAAGCGATAGTCGAAATGGATAGATTTTATTAATGGTTATATTTTTAATGATAAAATTTAATATTCATATACCTTCTTTGATGTTAAAAAATATGAGTTTATAGGTATAATTTTGTGTTTTTTCTCATAATTCCCTGACTTTATTTATTTTCTTATTGGTATTTTTGTGTTTGTTAAAACTCCTAGAAAATATAAACCTATTTTTAAGATGAATAATGATGATTGTTAAAAATCAAGAGATTTTGTAATGAAGTTTTTTTTTTTTTTTTTTTTTACAAAAACATTTCCCCTTTTTCGTGAAAAAAAGGCCAGGTTCGAAAATAAATTTATTTTGATGCCCCCTTTTTTTTTATATTAAGGTTTATTTTTGAAAAATAAGTAATTGTACTATCAGATTCATTAGATGTTGTTTTGGGGTAACTTATTTAAATTCTATAAAAATAAGCGATTAAACTATGACATTATTAAATTGATTTTTAAATTTGTTCATCGTCGTAAACCAACGACTTCCTGTCCTACAGTTTCCTTTGACAATACTCCACTTATCCCTGTTGAGCAAATCCGATACCTAGGACTCCACCTGGACAAACGACTAACTTGGAATCCTCATACTAGACTGAAACGACAAGAAACCGCTCGACTTCAGCACTTACTAGACAAACGCTCTAAACTTCCCATTAATTACAAAAGACTCATATACTTGACTATAATAAGACCTATTTGGACTTACGGAGTTGAGCTATGGGGCTCCACTAAACCATCGAATTCCTCTCGCATCCAATCCTTACAATCCAAAACCCTTCGTAAAATCCGCTATGCTCCTTACTTTGTCACTAATAAAATTATCCATAAAGATGTTAATGTTCCTTATGTTTCAGATCTGGCCCAATCCAGATACCTATCCTTCCATAATAAACTTCAGAATCATCCCAACCCTCTCGTTTCTAACCTTGCTTCCTCTTCAATTCCTGATAACCCTCCGAGGCGTCTGAAAAGAAGATGGCCCCGTGATCTCCTAATGTAGTCATATCATTAGAGTGCTACCATTGGGTAGTTACTCAGCAAGTGTATTCATGTCATTATATCAATTATGTCCAAATTTACTTGATGTATTTATGTAATACAGTTGTAAATGTCATAAAGAAATAAAAATAAAAAAAAATTGTTCATGATCTACAATTTAGTTAGTTGATAATTTAAATTTTAATATATTCTTAAGTTTAGTTTAAAGCTTGTCAATCAAAGATAAAACTTGTCAAATATCGGGTTTAAATCAAGTTTGAAGTGGTTGGCCGCATATCTTGTCGCTCTAATCAGATTTATGGCAGTTGGCTAGTTGAGAGATTGATTCCTTGCGCATGAGTGGCTTATCTTAATAACTCATATTTGCTCTACAACTCTCCCATTGAATGTTTCTCATTAAATACTATGTATTGCTAAATTGAAGTTGACGAATTCCTAATTGGTCAACATTTTTGTAAAATAATGTACCTAACTAGTGAATGATTTTTCTTATAAGTTTATATTGTATTTTTCAATTATCTTAACTGTGAGAGTCTGCGATCTTAAGAGATCGATTGAATCCCATTGAACTTGAATTATAGTCAGGATTTTTTTTTAAAAATCATAATTGAAATTGGAAAAGAGGCGAGTGTATCATCAAGTCAGTATATCAAGTATTCCGTATATATGGATCTTCTTAGAATACTTTCCAAAATGATTTGGATGATGTAATGTAAAATGGTAAATTGCTAAACAAACATTTCTTCAGCGATCTTCCTGGTACAATGGACATTTTATGTGTAGAGAACGGATAGATTAAAAAAATATTTTTTTTTCAAAAAGCATTTTCAAGCATCTGCATAATGAAGAAAATGATATTATGATTTATGATGGTTATATTATTCTATGAAATCTTTTTTTTTTTAATTATTTATTTTTTTAGAAACAGTTTAGAATGCTTTTTCAATCACCGGCGTCATTTTTGCCCTTTACTATATTGTCAAAAGATAGAAATTATTCTAAACTGCAGTTCCTTAAATAAAAAAAAATTACAAAGTATTTATATAAAATATGGATTGTGAATATATTTATAATACTAAGTAAATATTAAAAAAAAAAAACATATGTATTAACTGGAAAATGAAGAAGTAGTAGATAGATAGAGTCACATTATTATCAAGTGTACTTAAGAGAGAAATAGACGAAGAATGTAATTAAGTATTCAGTACATTCCTAATTTATTTATCCGATTTCGAGCACATACTCCTTTAACTATTGTAAATAATGAACAATTCTCTCTTAATCTATTTTCTCTGAATAGTTGGAAATGTCACAGTAAGACACTAACATATTTTAAGAGATTTAAAGTTTCATAATAAAAGAACTTTAGCTACTCCACCCAATAGTGTTGCCAAAATGCAAGAGTCTTGAAGTTACATGTTAACTTATTGCTATTTATTAAACATGTTACTTTAGATCTTAGAAAAATTCTACATAATATATAAATTTAGATATTACCAATTTTCTCGACAACCGATCAGAGAAATCGTTAGATTACGATTTCTTTGATGAACTAAATCAATGTAAACGGGAAATTGAACAATTATTAAAATCAGTTTATAAAATTCAACACACTGTAACACTGCTAAAACTGGTCCGATCGAGACGATTTTTTAAAAAACAATTTCGTCGGAAATTTAATGATCTTTTAAAAAATGCTATCACTTTAGAGATATTACTGTAATTTTTCAGAATGGTAACTAAACCCTGAATGGAAAATTAGAAGAGTTAAATGAAAAATAATATAGGTTCTATCAATTAATTAAATATATATAGTAACTAAAATTTTAGTATTAGTAACTATTTTGCCTTTATTTTTACTTAAAAAAAAAATATCTTTTTTTTTTACCAGTCTTGATCTTGGTCTTGCGACAATTATGTGCTTTTGGTCTTGGTCCTGCAAGATGCTAGACCAAGACCGATTTTAGGCAGCACTACCACCCATAGCCTTCAATAAGAAATGTAGTGAGTGACAAAGGTTCTAATTAAGACATTTGAAGATCAGGATTTTTTTACAAATTACAATCTTTCTATAATTTATATTATTTGAATTTAATATATTTTACCCAGAGAAGCTTTCGGTGACCTGCAACATATTCATCTATTTTTCCGTTAATTTTCTATTTAAAAACAGATAAGATTGAAACTGTGTTCGTTTCTTCGTCTTATATTTTTCAGAAAAGAGGACTCATCTTTGTCGGACACCATTTTACTGTCGTTAAATATGCCCATATCTGATTTGATAATATGATTTTATTTTTATAGGTATAAATCAACTATGAGTAGATCCTATCAATCTAAAAATACGCTATTTTTAGTTTATTTTTTAAGTGAAAACTTCTTTAGGCTGGTTTTGCCCCCCTTTTTTAGTGAAGAGTGAATTACATTGAGCCGTCAGATCTTCGATGAGTAACGCTCGGGTTAAGTTGGCTAGTGTGGTCTCCTTTAAAATGAGCTATTATTTAAAATTGTATCTTAACGCGACGCTGTGTTAGAGAGGTGAAAATAGAAAAATAGTGTCGAAAATCAAATGAGTTTTATGGATGATATGGATTAAGATATTGCAGAAACTAAAAATTGGAACTGCATAATGTAAGCGTGAGGAATGTTCATCATTTCATCCTGTTTATAATGAGCTGTTATTTATAATCTATATATGATATTAATAATCTCGCCTTGTTGATTTTAACTTCTATCGTGTGGTCTAAAACAAACATCTTAGTTTTTTTAAGGCGATCTATAGCGTAACACTTTTGAGAATATATCTAGTGTTAATAAATTGTTCATATAACCAATAGTTTAAATGTAACCAAGGTTACACCTATCATATTGTACTAAATTCTTACTATTACAAGACATTTGCTATAGCTATTCATATCATAATTGCCGATGCGTATATTGAAGCCCCGTGATTATATATTTATTTCTGCTGGGTTGTTCGTGTAAAATATTTTAACATACTTAAATGTTTGAGCAGGCAGTTCTGTCAATCGGTTATCGAAGCGTAGACAACCAGAGATATTTGTTAACGACCGTCAATTTGCATTTTATAACCGACGGCACGCCGATGACGCGGCTAAATTGGATTGAGCTGGCGTTCCGTTTTAGAGCACGACTCTGGAGGTTTTTATTTATTTTATATTTCCCCTGAGGTTAGGACGTAAATCAGCCCTCAACGTTTTGCATTATTTTTGCCTTTTCCACGCTTTTTCTTTCAAAGGGACTAACTTTATTTCTAAAATGAAGTAAGAGAAAATCTTCTGTCACCCCTCAAAGGAAAATAAGTTGGTTCTATGAGAAGGTTTATTTATATATTTTTTAAGGTAGGTTTATGTAATGATCGCTATATGTTTTATTACAAGTTCTCAGTTGTAAACAATACAGGGCTCCAATAAAACAATTATCTATTTCATTATAAGTAAAAAATTAAGCTTTACCTATATATCTGGATGTATTAAAGTTATTGTTCAATTTTTAATTTTATTTTTATACAATTTAGAGTTCAAAAAATATGTACATTAGTCTGACATGTAGATATCATAAAAATATATACAATAATACTTAGGAAATTGTAAATATATATATATAACGATACTAAGAAATTTACAAATATATTTTTAAAAAATACAAAGGAAAATATGAATATCTACAAAAAATACTAAGGGAAAACACAAATATATATTATAAATACTGAGATATAAAAAAAGTGAATAAATAAAAATAAAATGACTCCTATCAATTAAATGCTGGTGACCAACGTAATTACATATCCTTGAACTTTTGACAAGCTTGTAGTAGGTGGTGGAATAGGAGTTGTTTGAAGGAGTTTATGGACGAGGTTTGACGTATGAAGAAGGGTAAGGAGTTCCAGAAGGAGGTAGCATGAATGACGAAGGATTTACTGAAGGAATTGGTTTTATGGTAGGGGGTTGAGATCTGGTGTTGAGAGAGTGGATAGAGGAACGTAAAGTAAGGAGTTCTAAGATGTAGGGAGGGGTTTTGATTCTAAGGGCTTGAAAAAGAAAAACATCAAGAAGGAATTGCCGTCGGGAAGAAGGATAATGCCACTTCAACTGGGTGTACCAACAAGAAACATGAGAACGCTTGGGAATCTAAAAGATGAATCTTATGAAGCAATTCATAAGTTTCTTCAGTCTCGCCTCCAATCTTATGGACAGACCTCGATTCAGCAAGCAACCGTAGTCTGAAACAAGGGATGTTACAAGGAGCTGTCTGATTTTTTTTTGGAATGAAATCACGGATTCGAAGGAATTGTTTATGGATAGTTATGGATTTACGGGTAATCCGGGAAATGTGGTTATTCCCACATATTTTATTTTTTACATCACAGTTTTTATAAACCATTTACTTGAGTAAGTTTTAATAAAAAAAAATTAATATGCTTTTACGTTTATAATAACAGGAAACATAAACACCAGTATATGTATATAGCTATATAAAACATAATTTCCCTATTCATTTAATGTATAAGCAGGAGGAAGATAGGATGTATTACGCTAATTCAAGAACATTAAAGCTTTTACTTTTCTAAATAGCAATTCTGATTAACAGATAAAATTCTGCATTGTATAATGTTCTCTAAGTTAACATTGAAATATATTTCCAGAATCATCGGCATTTATTAGTTTTCTACTCTGAGTACTGACCAGTGTAATAATTATATTAGCGTAAAGTTGGCAAGTTAATTTTTCATTTCTATGCTAGAGACACATGGTTTTGTAATTTGGATCTTTCAATTGTAACATAAGGGGCAATAAGTGAAACTCAAGTTATCGTTAGTGTTTTCTCGAAATACGACAACTAAACAAAGGAAAATTGACGAATTAAGATTCATGTTAACTGTTTAGCGACGTAAAACTTTAAGCTTGTGTTAGAACTTTTTATATGAATATGATTTAGATAAGATATCTTTGTTTTTATGAAGAAACAACGGAAAAAGTAATTTTATATCATTTAGTTTTTTCGCTTCCTCACTACCGAAGGCATTTTCACTCGCGTTTTACGTTTCAGACATCAAGGGTCAAATTTGGTTCATTGTCTGTCTATCTGTAGTCAAATCGATGTGACGGGCATATTCCCTACTGCCGTTTATCCGATTTTCATGAAATGTTTGGGTATTGTGCGGGTTGGTGGTCTAGATGGTCCCGTATCAACTTTATGAAATTGTAAATTGTAATCAGAACTTGCGTTTACACACCCGCAAACGCATTTTTGCAGATATGCCAATGTTTCAGAAACATTGGACTCAAATTTGGATAAAAGGTAGGTAGGTATTTGTGAAAAAATAGTGTAGGGTCATTTTGATTGGATTCTGTCTATTGATTTCTCTTATATATGAACAAACGTGTTTTACTTGATACATCTATATCTCTAAATCCGCATGTTTGATTTGGCTCAAATTTAGACGGAATTTAGGGTTTGGTAAACGTCAAATGAAATAGGCATAAATTTTATCAAATTCTATCTAATACCTCAAATAAAATTACTTCCCATTTCAAACCAGGAAATGTGTGATTCGATATGCCTATAGTTTGAAAACAAACGGTGCATTCGATTTGACCAAACTTGGAGGAAATTTAGAGAACAGTATAGAAATTACTTAGTATCAATTTCATTGAATTCCATTTAATTATTAAAATTAATATAAACAATTGTTAACAATATAATGGCTTGAAATGTGGAAGGCACTGATCTTATGGAGTGGGAGTATCACAATATTGTTATGGGTTTATATAATTTTAGGGTTTATTAAAAAAATCTATTTATGATGTATTGTTTGGTCGATTCCAAACGTTACTAGCATGATACTTACTGCCGTTACTTAGATTTTGTATAATTTTCAGTAAATTTAAAGTAATTTTTACGCTGAATTTGTAAAAAAAAAAACGAATTATTTGTGATTGTGTTTATTTCCATTGAAGTTCAACCAACTCGTCCTGGTCTCGATTTTCTATATAAATATCAAAATTGTGTCAAGTTCACTGATATTTTTATATTCCTTAATTAGTTTTCTTCTGACTGAAGAAATGTATTTATCTCGTTAACTCCGAAGAAATAAAAAGTTTTTTCCTATGAATTTTTTTCCATCCATTTTACGAGTGAAAACATACCTATTAAGTATATGTCACTACTGTTAGTGCTTTTCTATTTTTGACATTATGTAGTCTGGATTGATATATGTAGTCTACTACTTTGAAAACTAGCAGAAGACAATCAAATATAAAATTAAAGTAATAAATCATTGAGAAATAATTAGTTTTTATGCCCTATTGTAAAACACTCAAGTTTTACATACGTCATTTGCACTATCAGTAGCGAGATACATATTCAGTATGCACGGGAATTTTTTTTTTTACTAACAAATATGAAATTTGCAAATGCGGAACTTTTTCCCATATTAGTATTTGTTGATAAGCAAAACTAGTGGATATCAAGCTTGTTTTACGAAAACAGCTTCTTCCACAGATTCTATTCTCATAAGAAAATTTTTAGACCTTTTAATATATATATTTTTTAGCAAATTAAAACGGTGTGGAAACTATACTGACCTTCCTTGGCAGAAGTTTTTTTAATATAATACACTTCGATTTATTTTTCCTGCATAGGATTTTCTCTCTCGTTATCCCAGATAGCCATCCGATCAGAATAACCAATAACCCCTGCACCCAAGGAAGACTGATTGGAAATACAAAGCCTAAGGGCCCATGTTCCTAACCTATCGAGGTACCCCATTATTCCTGAACCTGGAAGGGAAAGGGAGGGGGGATGGGAGGGTAATATAATACAATTCGACCCTAAATATATTTGTTGCCTCAGAGGGTGGCTCTGGGTCGATAGCTTGTATTTACTATTTGGGTCATGGCTGTAGCGATGAGATCCCCTGTCGTCTTGTGAACGGCTTGTCTTGCCTCCGCGGATGTAAATGGAACTAGTTGCTGGATTCAAGCATTTAATACTAAAACCCTTCCTTCCAGTTTATTTTCTGTTGCCTGGAAAAACAAAGAAGTACACATGTTTGCTTATTTTTATTTTTTTTTAGTTTCTGTGTACCGGAGGTAAAGGACATCATGTCCATTTTTTATAAAAATAATTTAGTAACTAAGATAACAAATTTTTACAGCTCAAAGTCATGGAAAATTTGCTCCCCTGAACAAATACAGAAATTTTTTACATCTTTTAATACAGCAAATACATCTTTTAACTCCGGGGTAGAGATTTCTTTCAGATAAATAAAATGTTTATCATCGCTTTAAATCTTTTATGTCCTTACTTAATATTTGAATTTTTAAATATTTTTATTAGGAAATAATAAATTTTGCCGCACTGGATATTATAGCTTAGTGAGGCACATTCATAACATATATACAATACAATAAAAAAGATAAATCAGTAAATAAAGGAAAAATATTTTTAACAAAGACAAAACTGTAATAAAAAAATTGAAGAGTTAAATGCAGAAGTATATTGGTTATGCCAATTCTCTACATATAGTAACTAAAATTGTCAAGTATTAGTAACTATTTTGCCTAAATTATTATCCAAAAAATCTAATTTTTTTGCCAGTCTTGGTGTTGGTCTTGCAAGATTTATGCGATCTTTGTCTTGGTCTTGCAAAGTGCAATACCAAGACCGATTTTAGGCAAACTACTCAGTGCTTCCATCGGCTTTTGGGGACGATATATTCACTGGATGTAACCAATTTGTAATATATGAGTTGTTAGTTCTTAATTTACTTGTAATATTTATAACGAGTTTACTTTCTTATCATTATACGGCTCTACGACCCACACGCTGTGTCTTGGCCTGCTCTAGCATTGACCACCACTCATTTCTGTTTTTTGCTGATGCCTTCCAGCTGCAGTTTACTTTCTATCTATATTTATTGCTGTTTTAAAATTCAACTATACAATAGGTAATTGTTTCGATATATATTTTTTATTTTTCATAGGTTTGTTATGCTTCATAGGTTCCGTTGGAATCCAGCAAATTATTCCTAAACAGCATAAATTGCTGTTCTTGGTTACTTGATTCATTCCCTGTATTCCTTCAATGGAATTAGCGCTAATTGTTATGCCCTCTTATTGCTGATATATAGAAACTAAATCAATACTCCTTTTTCTTCTATCTTTAAGAGATGTATATTTACGGATTTACTTCACTTCGGATTATAAAAAAAAAGAAATGTAACTGGAGGTGGAATAAAATAAAAACGAAATAATATTTAAATTTGTGTTTAAAATCACCAGCACGACCTTGAAAAATGGTTTCACAAATAGAGAATTAAAATCAATTCCAGCAAGTCAACTAATGTTAGCTTCTCTCTGAGGAAGATCTCGTCTTCTGCTGTGACAATAGGCCAGTTCCCTCAAAAAGACATGTACGATATCTCGGACTATACTTGGACAAAAAACTCACCTGGAACATTCACACTAAATTAAAAAACAAGAACTGGCCATACGATACAAACAACTGTCATATCTTTTGGAATACAGATCTCCACTCAACTTATTAAACAAGCGAATAATCTACACCACAGTACTAAAATTTGGACATACGGAGCAGAACTTTGGGGTTCCGCAAATCACACACACATAAACAAAATTCAAACCACACAATCCACAATACTTCATAAAATCGTAAATGCTCCTTGGTTAATTTCATATCACACCATACAAACAGACATGAACATACCAAAAGTAAAATCCTGCATACACACAAGTACACAGCATTTCACTCTTCTACCCTCAATAATTCAAATCCACTCGTTCTATCTCTATCTTCCTCCCTGTAACCTGGTAAGCCTCAAAGACGACTAAAAAGGCAGTGGCCTGGAGATCTGTTGAAAATTTGTGTTAGAAATTATTTTTATTTTTATTTTCAATAACGCCTCCCTCCCGTTTTTGAAATGGTTCCATTCGTCTTCACCAATATTTCGAATGGTGTTATGTGTTATGGTGTTATCCGAGCGTTAAATAACTGTTTTTTTAATGTTCATGAAATTTACAACTGTATAAAAATAAATATGCATCCAGTGAATGTGACACAGACAAATACAATGTCATGAAAAGGCTTGATGAGAATCTACGCATTGGTAGCATTCTAATAAAGTATCTAAATTAGGAGATCACGAAGCCAACTTCTTTTTAAATGCCCCGGCGGCATCTGGCTGTCGCTCAGATATCAGATATATAAAAAAAGAGCTGTAATACTCTTTCAAGCCCCACTCATGAACAAAATTCGACCAATAGGAAATGTCGGAAAGAAGTGGACGGTCTCCTTCGAGGAAGTGTATCGAATGGAGAAGTGAGTTCGGTTTAGAAAGCAGTTCGTTTGAGAAGTGAGTCGATTTGAGACATCAGCAGAACCTATTCAGTAAGATGAGCTTGGAAGCAGAACCTTGCGAAGATGAAAGAACTTGATGGTTGTATAGCTGGGTAATGATAGAAAATGCTGTTTTTTAAATCTTCATCCGCCTTAGAAAATTTGTTGGCCAGAAATGTAACAATATTTTCCAAAAATATCAGCGATTCATCTATAGTTTGAAATTGTCTGATAAAAATCTGGACTGTAACTAACTTCTGATTTCATTGGGGATTAATGTCATTGGCGATGTCTACTTTTGTGATGGGATCGAATCAGAAGGGTCAAGGTTAGTGGATAAGAAGATGACAGAGGTAAAGATGGGAACGAATGAGGATCTCAAAGAGCTCAATAAATTGTCTTTAGTGCCCAATAAAAAGGGAATTGAAAGTCGATTTGGAGCGGTCCTTTTAGCCCAGAATAGCTTCCATAACCTGAGAAACTGAACCTTCCCTGGCTCGGGAGAAAAATGGGCATGATGCCTGATTGGTATTCCTGTAATAGAGGTTCTGCCTTCGTAGAACATACTTAATTTATGTTTGAACAAAAAAGCCAGTTCAGGACGATTTATCTGAAATTTTCATTCTTGACCTTTCTTCTTATATTTTCATTTATTCTTCACAATTGACAAGGAGAAGAAATAAATATAAATTAAATCCTTCTTGTTTGAGGACTCAATAATCATTTTAAATAATAGCTAGGTTTTTATCAGCAGCTATGTAAATTAGAGTGCACTATCAATCGTAGGAGCTAGTTTAAATCTTATATACACTTGCATATGTAAAACAATTAATTTCATAATGATTGAAATAAATCATCTTGCTGTTTTGTTATGGGCGAGTAGTAAATTTTAGATTATTTAAAATGTTTATCATTCTTTTATACCACTCCTTCTAATTGAGTGCCTAGAAAATCTGTGTTGCACAATACTTGAGGGAGGTGTAAATAAGGATATAATAATTTTCTTGAGCGTAGTTAATTTTATGAAAAATCTCTTGATTGCATGTTGTATAGATCTATATCTAAAGATATAATATATCGAGTCAATATTTCTCTTTTGGTTATTATTGAAATCTTCAGGAGTCAAAGATATCTGACTATGAATGTTTATGATTAAGATTTCAAATTTATTTCATCATTCTAAAGGAGAGATACTTTACTTTACCTAAAGGTTGTTGCAATGAATTATAAGCTTGGATTGTTTTGGATAGGCCTCTCTTCTCCTGATGAAATAATAACAACTGTGTCTTCGTTGGAAAGAAATGATATTCCAACCACTCATTTATTCAGTGTCTTTCTAAAATCATGATACTGGGGCTCAATGTTATACATTTAGACATAGCGCAAGGTACATTTAATATTTTAAAAATGATACAAGCTTACAAATATCCATTTATAAACATGATTTTATAATTATTTTCTCCTCACTTCTTGCTCATAGATCTAATTTAAAAACAGCCGCTCTTAATTTATAGTGTTATTCTTTATTTTTGTTTGGACGTCTCGAAAATACTTTGTCCCCTCATCAGTATTTAAAATGACCCAGTATTGAGTAACGCACAAATAAATATAATAAATAATATCTATTAAAAATTAAGAGTAGGTGTTTATTTTATTAGACCTAGAAGCAGTGAGGAGAAAATAATTAATGAAGAAAGATCAAGACCAGAAACTAATAAAACATCGTTTCTTGAAACATGGAATATTGATTTTGCATTTCTATTTATTGATATAAAATTAGCTTTCGATCGTGTGTGGCTTCATGGATTCTTTTTCTATTAAAAAAAAACTTTTTACATAATATACGATTAATATAATATAAACTACCTAAAACACAAATCTTCCAGTTAGCTCTACGTTTGTCCTGAGCGTCTGTGGCTCTAGTGCCCTCTTTCAGTCTCCATTGGCTTGTAATACTAGTGAGCGGCTGGAAAAGTGGCACTGGGATCTCCTGGAGTCTTGCTTTGCCTTCCACATGGGGGGGAAAAGCCTGTCTCGGAGATTCCTAAGCGAATGTATATATTTTATATAGGTATAAATGTGTTCAGAAGTTTTTATATTATTTTATTTGTTTATTTTTTCTTTTTATTTACTTTTTTTCATCAGTATTATTTATTTGATTTTTTATATTTATATTTATTTCTCTATTAATATATTGTATGAATGAAAATTTTTAGCCCTAATACTTAAAGCCCCTCAACAGTGGCTGATTGTATTATTATTCAATAAATAAAAATAAAACGAAAAAAAACTCTACGTTAGCTGATGTTACTATAAAAATTGTATTCCCACCGTATCTGAGAAAAGTTGCAAACATTGCTAATGATATTGAGTTTATTTGATTTTTATTCATTACCTACAGCTGTATATTAATTTACATCAAATTTTCTTACTTACCTTTTCTTGCTTATGAAAGTATCAGGTCAAAGTTTCAAAGCTCAGTTTTCGACGGCTCATTGCGTTCCAGAGCTTTCTCAGTCTTTCGATCACGGTTTTGTTAACTACTGGTCTGGTTTGTGTGTTTGTAATAGGATCATCTCTTGAATGGATGGATGACCGATTTCGTTTCTTCTTGTTTTGCTTTAAAAGTTGTGGATCCTTTTGAAGCAACTAGAACAGTTGGATAAAAGGGGCTGTGTGATAGCAGAATTTTCACGAAGCTTGCTTAAAGCAGTTTACTTTATCATATACAGTAAATATATGAGAAAAAGTAAGTAAATAGTTATAATGAAAAAAAAAAGAGTGAGAAATGAAAAAAATTATTATATCAAAGTTTGATATCTTATGATCAAAGTATGATATCGGTAAACCATACAGTCATTTGTAAGGAAATTGGCTTAAAAAAGAAAACATAGAAATCACGACTGTATTCGAAAATATACCGCTCAGTGGACCAGCAAGTCCATTCAAGTCATGTCATGTCCATAAAATTAGTTTGCCTACAGAGATAAATTACAAAAAATAAATTTTTAATCCATCTAATATTATAATAGATACAACCGAAAAAAATTGTATTGGATTTCCTCCCAGAGTGGCAAGAAAATTCATGTCTGTGGACACACTAATTTTACATATTAGCCAGTAGACATAATAATATAGAATTATAATATAACACATACATAGTAATAATATTACACTATTCCTTTTTTGATGCAAAACTTTTCATTTAAGCATAGTGCTAAATTTTTATTTAACCTCAGTACCATTTGAAGTTTAAAGACAGAAAAATATCTATTCTTACCAATCCCAAGCTGGAAATAAAAGTCAATGGTCCTTGCTATGTGTCCAACGAACTCTACGTTATGGTCTCAATAAACTTGAGCCTCTTAATCTCATACATTACAAGTTTTCGAAATTCAATTAGAACTCTTCTAACCTATCTTTTACTTTGGAGCTCCTACCATCCTTATGAGATGATAATTGGAGTGACCTTTAGGGACTATATAAAATACCTAGTTGGAATCCAGACCATAGATAGTTTCTTTTCTGCTGAAAAGTAGAGAGCCTGGATTATTAGGACTTTTACTCAACGTTTGAAATTCTTTCCATGATCAAAAAATCGATCAAAACTAATTGTAACTCTATCACATATTTTTAAGTCTAAATCTATCTATCACATATTTATGTAATATGATTACATATTTATGAAAAATATCTAAAATATTCCTCCTTTGTCTATATTTTGTGAACTCCGTCCAATGTCCTGAAAAAGTAGCTTATTTACTGTCCGTGCTGTCTCGAGCATACCTCTTTTTTAATGTTCCTTGCCTGAGGCCGAGGTATGTTTTTTGGACTTAGGATTCTAAACTTGTTCGGCTTAAACCTTTCTTGCCCAGGCTAAAATTAAAATATTTCAATATAAGAATTTTGTCATGTGAGAATAAGAATATGGAATATACGGTAGTTATATACGGTTATATAGATTTTAGACTGTATTAAAATAAAATTCAACTGCATTTTATTGTTTCATCCATATGACATAGATTAAACATAGACACAATACTTACTGCCATTAGTTCGCTTTGATGAATTTTCAGAGATTGTGGGTTTAACCTAGATATTCCAAAACCAATTTTACACTATGTCTATTTCTATCGATTAATTGTGTGTTTTATCTTGATCTGACTAAACTTAAGAAACAACTTCTCCCATATATTTTATTACCGATGTAAGTTGGAATGGGCAAACGCCTGTAAACACACGCGTTACACTGCAACCTGATAATCTGAAGATACATGTCGGTGCCCAGTTACCGTGGTGATTTAACCCTTCCATTAATTTCCCGCCCTCCCCCCTGACCCGGATAGCAGAACGGGCAAGAATAGAAAAAACAAAAAGAATTTTATTGTTTAACAACAGATCATGGACCTTGAAATATAGATGATTATATAACCAATAGAATTAATGATGAAGCTAAATTGATCCTACTTGGAAGACATTTTTATGTAAAAATCATTTTGAGGGATATAAATGTAAAAATCAGAATCCAGCTTAGTTTTATAATAACTAGTCTTGGAACTTGTGACTTGAAATCAGATTGACGAAGTAAAAACTCTCTCGAGAAAAATATACTAATAATTTATTCTTCTAAGATGTCCCAGGGACGCTGTTAAAAAGGATGTGAAGCCATTTTCAAGCGCTGTCCGGTAATAACAGAGAAATGTAATAGTACCCCTCGATCTTTATTTTCAACTATAGTGTGCATTTTATTTTGGTAGGGTCTTTTTATATCTGTAGAGGGTCTTTATTTCTTCGTCGAAACTTATCTTTATCTTAATGCTGTTGCCCTAAACTACACTTTAATCGTTTTTTTTTTTACTGTTAATGTCACCTCAAAATTATGAATGAAGTACTTTCATATTTTTATGGTATTCTATGAGATACATTGCTATAAGGAATTTGTTGCCGCTTTGGTTCCGTAGATATTAAAAAATATGGGTGATGTATTTGATTTTGTTTTGGTGGGATAGCAGAGATTTGAGGTTGTATGCGATTTCCTATGGACGAACAATCAGTCAACTGGATACTTGCATGGAAAAAAATTGTGTACATTTGAGTTGCAGTGGAATTCAAGTGATAAATAACATAAATAAGGTTGAAAACTTGAAATAACAGTGTGTCTCGTAGATATGGTGAGGTCTGGAGGCTTGGTCTCGGTCTATTGCACCGTGACGTATACTGCTTCCAAATGAGATGCTCTCAAAGTGTCTCTTAGCTCTAATCTGTTAAAAATTAGTTTATAAAAACTAACAAAATAAATTTCAGAACTAAAAACATTATTCAGAGACGACAGGATGAAAGAAAAAACGAAAAGATATTCCTTGAGGGGAGTTTTGAAGATGGAAATACTATTGAAATCTAATAATTATAAGATAAACGGTATGACATGCTAAGCGCTGGCGGGGCATGACGTCTAGATTCGTATCCCACCACTTTTTCAATGCTACTTATGTTTACAAATATACTTAAAAAATGTTTGGGGACTTTTAACTTTTTTATTATTATTATTTTTTATTCTTGTAGCCAATTACAATAACTGCAGAAATCTTATTTTCAGTATCATATTTTAAAATTTGATTGTTAAAACTGTTTATAAAAAAAAAAGAAAGTACGACGATTCTGAAGGAGGGAAATATTAAAAACACCAAGATAAGCATCCTACATATTTATTATTAATCTTTTATAAAAAGGAAGGATCTCATTTCTAAATTAGACGTAAATAAATAAATACCTCAATTATCCGAAATTAAAAAAAAAACGGAATTCCACTTTTAGTGCTCCAATCTCTTCTTATATAATCTTACTAAAGAAATCGGAGATAAATTAATAAAATATATCTTTCTCGAGGAAAATGGATGAAAAAAAAATGCAACATCGCCGGACATTATTTTAATTGGGCCGACTTCTTGATTAGTTTTTAGGCACGGCATTTACCTCCCGTCTGAATTTTTTTTTAATTATGATTATTCCTTAAAAAAATACTCGACAGTATTCATTGGGAAATTTTTAAAATTAATTTTTAACTAAGTGAATACTTTTATTTTGATATATTTCCTTAATAAAAGGTTTCTGTACGTTTGTATCAATATATCAAACCAAAAAATCAATATTTTATTTAAATTAATAAAAATGAATAAATAAAAAATAAAATAATTGTGATGTGCTTTTATATTTTCTAGATATAAGGGCGTTATTTGTGACTCAATATGGATTAAACATACTGGTATTTATCGTAAAATAGTATTGCATTTTTCTATCTCCTCGTGTTCTCTACCTCTCCACACCTGTGCGGCAGACCATAAAGTTTTCTATTTGTAAAAAGATTTTTTTTTATTGATTATTGAAAAATAAAATAATACAATCACACCTTATTAGGATTTTATCAATTCGTACAAATATTCGGACAGCATATTTGGCATTAGAGCATGCCATTAGGGAGGTGATGCGTAACGAAAAAGGTTGGATCTGGATGGAACAATTCCCGTGCTTGACTATGCGCATAAGCTGGTCCTGTCAGCTAAATACGTCAACGTTAATAAAAGCAGTTAAAGAAGTAAGGCTCCAAACAAATACGAATAAGTCAAAATATATGGTTAGCTGCAAAAATGGCGATATCGCTGGTGATATTGACGTAGAAGGTAATGCTAGTTATTTTTCCGTGACAAAACTACTTAGCCCGCAGAAATTGTCCCGGAATTTTTAGACTAGTATCTATAAAACCATTATCCTACCTACAGTTCTTTATGGGTGCGAAACGTGGCTGCTTACATTAAGAGATGAGCAACGTCTTAAGGTTTTTGAAAACAAAGTATTCCGTATAATATTTGGACAGAAGAAAGATGAGTTAACCGGGGAATTCAGAAGGTTGCACAACGCCGCCGAGTTGCGTGAACGGTATCAAGTTGATATAATTGAGGTGATTGATTGCGAAGATTCAAATGAGCTTGCAAAATAATTAGACTTAGTAACGAATGAATTCCTAAAAGATTGATATTTGCTGTACCGAATGGTAAACATGCGAGAGGTAAACCGAAGCGAGGGTGGGAAGATTGCGTTAAGGGCGATCTGACGGGACTGGGTTTCGAAGGCAAACGGTGGAGGGAGGTGTGTTATAAGCGATTGGTGGTGTCGGCATCGAACCTCCGGGTTCTCTAAGCCTTTATTATTATTATTATTCGGACAGCTGTTAGAAAACATTTTCTATATCTATAATGTATAACAATATCTAAATTAATAAAATTTACTCTTTTTTATTTATTAGTTTATTTTTTTTTATAAAATTCCAATATTTTTTCCTAAGCTTTATAAAATTAAAATTGTTTACTGACCAATAAAAATGGTTTAAATGATTACTTGAGTGTGGTGCTTGTGCCTAGATATGTATGCAGATATGAATATAATAGGCGATATATTTCGGATCGTTCGACACTAAAATTCCCTAATTATGGCAAATGATGGCTGCCAACAGAAATAACCAGACAGCTGACCGTAATAGGCAATAACTGCTGGGGATATCGGAGGATATATCGCCGCCTAAATGCCTACCAGCCGCACACTAAACAAGGGCAATACTACTTACTCTACCGCACCGAGGTGCAATGCGGCCTTCCGTCTCTCTTCCTTTATATCAAGAATGTGTGCCCTTCAATGCAATATTTATTTATCCTTTTATTTTAAAATAACCGAAGTAGTTAATGATAGAATAGTTTTCTTGGATGAAACAATAAACCAGATTATAAATACCCAACACGGAATACCTAGCATTCCACAGCAAGATCTAGACTGGATGTGAGATAGAATGTACGGAGAATAGAATGAGTAGACTCAACTTCCACCTTCGCATTCTCTAATTATTTAATTTTATTCAAGAATGGCTATATTTACATTTGCGGAATCAAAAGGCAATTTGAGTATTAACAATTTGATTTTTTAATTTTATTATTTTTTAATTATAAATCAGTGATTAAAGGAACACTAATGCTTTTAGAGGCACGATATTATTTAATAAATAAATCACCCGTGCCTAACGGATGAAAGGGTGACGGCGAAATCGGATCGGCTTAGTAGCTGTCAAGTGTAGGTTGTAAGGTTGCCGATATCATAACTGATAGGTTTAGCTTCACCTCTGAACTTGCAACAACAGAACTGGCGATTGAATCCTGGAAAGTTCAGTGCAACCACGGTCACTACGCAAGTTGCGGCAGCAAACATTTTGTTGAGGCCACTCCTTACGGGGTTTTCAAATTTTGACGGGTCTATAAGCAAACTTACATGGAACATATCAAAAGTGTAATTGTAGATGATTTACAATTTTTCTAATTCTACTTTCGCTTGCATTGTTTTTAAGAAGATAAATGAAATAAAATTTATTTGGTAGAAGGAGCATGCGCCGTAGATCTTTAGGAGGAGATGAGCACAAGAAATATATCAATGATTATCATTGACCAAACTTGTTTTAGGACTAACCCAATACTGTTCCAAATTAAATGCTGAAGAGCAAGAGCATCCTTAAAACATCCAAATGAAGAAAACACTATAAATTACGAGTGTTCAATTTTGTTAAATTAACATTGTGATAATTGTTTTATTTATTTAATGGGACTGATAATTATAATAATTCAATAAGAATTATACTAGAAAAAAATGTAAATGTAATTTATATTGAATGTACCGAATTTTTATATATTCTTATATATTAGTTTGTATATTCCAATAATTATGAATTGTAGATATTCATATTAAGTATTTATCAATTAAAATTGAACTTTTGAATATAAGTATATTTTTTATCAGTTATCACTTCCTTGAATTTAAATTCTGACTAGGCCAATGAGGCCATAGCGAATGAATTATGCAGGATGCTGACGGAATTTACCTATGACCGATCCACTGATCTGACAGTGTGGGTGAGATCATCCTTTTCACCATCCATCAGCTATGCCCGCTAGCAGATCCAGGATTTAATTTTTTGGGGGGGGGAGGCTTCAGCCCGAAAGATTTTTTTTTCAACGATAATTAATTTGAAAAAAAAAAGAAAGAAATTGAAGACCTATATGATATGGTGTTAAAGTGGTTCTTGATGTCCTATTAAATGTAATTACACGAACAAGAATACTTTAAGAGATAGTTTTTAATATTTTTTTCCGTAGAGTATAGTTATATTTTACCATTTTGGGGGAGGGGAAGTTCAGCCCGAAAGCCCCCCGTAGATCCGCCTGTGGCTATGCCTTACAGATCCAAAATCTAGTTCACTCAGGTTTTCAACAGCTGAAACTGCCCATCGTTTAATGCTTTTAAAAAAGTCATCACCATGAATTTAATGTTTTTATGAAAGTAACTAGTATTAGCCATCGAAAATTAAGTTAAAAATAAATAAGTGCGACTTATCTGTTATATGTTACGTTTTAGGACTGAACTACGGTTCCTGTGTAATGTCGGGTAACTTCAAAAATAATCTTTCATTTTTATATAAACTATTTGAGGTATTATTGTAATATTTCAGTACAAACATTAATTAGTTATACGTAAAAATCTTTTTTTATTAAATATTAGTTTATATAAGCAATAATAATGTATATAAGCGTAATTAGTATATATTTTATTTTAGTTTATTTCTGCCTTCCTTCATGTCCGAGTTCATAAATAACTTTAAATAAGTATTATGCTTTTGTGGATTGTGAATTGAAATGTTCTAATTATTATGCTAATTATGAGCTGTTATCATCGGGTCATGGAGCCTCTAAGCTTCTTGATTGGGTAGGTTTTTTATTTTTAATCGAAAAATAATAATAAATGGAACCACTCCAACAAATGGTACCTTTGAATCTTGACCTCTTCTTCAGAGGGACGTGACGCTTAAAAAGAAGTTACAAAAATAAATTGCCTTTTGAGAACAGTCCGTTATAGCTGCCAGATACACCGGGAAGGAGACCCGAATAAAATAACGACCGTCTCGATATCGGAATGATTTGTGGAGCTGACATATCGACCTGAAGCCCCAAGTACGTGACCTGAACAGCGAATATCAACTGTCGATTTTTTGGAATAAACCGTCAAAATATTATAAAGCGGGTAGTTACTGGAAGTTGCCGGTTGTCTTTGTGCCGTGCACCTCAGATAAGTTATCCTATTGTTCAGTGGGATTCAGAATCAATAGAATACTGATCGATGCGAATCTTAGTAGTATTTGGAATTAATCTCTTGAAACGAAGTTAACGAATCCAAACAAACAATAAAAAATATGCTACCGAAATAACTTCTATTTGCTATAAAGTTTCACAATGACTGACATTGTAACTAATTTCAGCTAGCTTCTCAATTATGACTAAATCGCTTACCAACAGATTATCTTAATCACTGTTGAAACAGTTTCTAGTATATATCGACAAAGTGATTGAGAGCAATACAGCTGTAATCTGTATAGGAGCTGCAAATAGTACACAAAGAAACATGGCACTAGTTGAAATTATCGCTATTTGTAATCCGAAGATTTATCAATTAGTTCCCGAACTAAGCTAAGTTAAGCCAACTAAGCTCTTACATTATAGGTTACTGTAAAAAACACATGTCATCAAAATCATGGAAATAAAACAGAATATGCTTGTTTAGCAAAAGTTAATATTTCAATTACCAATTGCCATTTTCAATTGTAACATTAATATTACAATAATATTATAATTATGTTTTTCTCCTCACATTTTAATCTGCACTTGTCATGGATTTGACAATAAATAGATGTGTTTTAGTGAATTTGGAAAAATGGCATTACAAACCTGAGGAAGGATAGTATCCTGCAGCACACCTTCCTTGTCTTTATTTGCTTTCTTAATTCACGAAATGATATCTCTCATCCAGCTCGTTTTCAGTCTTCATACTAGTCTGATTGGTTTAGTATGAAACCGGGAGTGAAGAGTACATATGTGTTGGCCGATAGTTGATTGTGGTAAGTTGGTATGTAAAGTTTTGTTGTTTACGCTGTTAACTGATGTTATTAGTGTTAAAATTTTGAATTAAAAAGTTAGTATTTTTTGCTAACCCGTAAATCTGTGAGGTGTACGACTATATGGGTTTCAGTAAATACGTATTTGTATTTAGTATTTTCTGATTTTCAATTTTGATTTGGACCAATTCATCCTTCTGTTGATTATTCGTCTAATATAACGTGCATTGTCCGCTGAGGAATTTAGTTGTCGCCGATATAAACTGGTCGACAGGTTTCTCGTCGAAGTATAAACGTTATATAATGTAATTTTTCATGATTTAATCTATTTTTCCAAAATGAGTACCAATTTTTAAAATTTATGAAGTTGATTTTATAAATAATTCAGTGATGCTAGTGTGGGGTTATTGTGTTTAGTTAATATTGTTTACCGTAAGCGAAGGTAGCAGTCCGTTGGAGTTATCTCATGAATATATATAACGTAGAGTAAAGGAGCCCGTATTGATCCTTCAAATAATTATATATAATTAAATGTATATTATTAGCAATATGATTTATAGAACTACGAGTATAATTTCTTAACTGACGTTTCACCGATGCATCTCTTTAATGATGTTAATGATAATTAATATCAATAATTATTAATATCACAGCACTTTCTTATTTTAATAGTTGATCTTGAATGAGCATTGGTTTATTAAGTACACCTCCCTAGAAGTTTTATGGATTGTTTTGGTGAAAAAAACAAACAGGATTTAACTGTAAAACCGTAAGTGGAAAAGAAATAATTGAAAAAAACCTCGAATATAAGTTGAGATAAATTTGTTTTGTTGTATTTTAAGTTTTGATAAGAAGCCTCTAGATTCATAAGGAAAAGACGCTACCTTCTTTAAAGAATTCCTTGAACAGCCGAGGAATTTACTTTGTACTTACTTTAAAAAAAACAAAACTTATTTTCTTTGAAAGAGATTTTTAAATATGAATAACCGGTACTAAATCAAAAAATAAATGAAGCCTTATAAGAACCTTTTGTTGTGAAGAAGTAAAATAAATATTTATTTTGAATTTTGTTTATATTATTATATTATATTATTTTTTTATAATATAAAAATGTAGGTCAACATTTTTTATTTGCATATATTTTCTTGAAAAACTATGAAAAACGTAATTACGTATTTTTTAGCGAACTCTCATTGGATCCCTTGGGGGCCCGTGCCCGGACGAATTCACCCCTCTCCTGCCTTCTTTAATGGCGGTCCTAAAGGTTATGTGAATCTACTAATTGATCAACTGATGTCTTTTTATATTTATTTAACAAATTTGGGTACCTTTTTTTTTTTACGCCGAATCTTTTAGCAAATATGATATACGTAATTTAAAAGTCAAGATATATTTTGAGTTGTAAAATTACTTTATTTTGGGACGAATTAGTTTAAGAACAAAGATTATTTCCGACCAAAATATCTATTACATGAAATTAAAAAAAAAGAAAGTATTTGATCATAAAAAAAAAAATGTAAGCTCTTTTGGTATTTATTCATATTAACAACTGTTTTAAAAAAATACATCTAGTAAATTTTTACAAATGGATGTAATGACATGAAAACACTTGTTGAGAAACTACCTACTGGTTTATCAGGAATCGAAGTGGAAGCAACGTTAGAAACGAGAGGGTTAGGATAGTTCTGAAGCTTATTATGAAAAGATAGGTATCTGGATTGGGCCAACTCTTAAACATAAGGAGCATTAAGGTCATTATGGATGATTTTATTTGTAACAAAGTAAGAAGCATTGAGGATTATTTTGAACTTCTTCTTTGTCTTCCTCACTATGCCATTTCTAGCATCGAGGAGCCTCTATCCAGCGCAGCCGCTCTTCCCGATCTCTGCTTAACCGCTTCATTTGGTTGAAGGATTTGCCTCTTCTACCTCCGATCCTCTCCATGAACTCCTGATATGAAACTCTGGGACTCCCTTGTGGTCTCTTCCCTGTGGGTCGAGTCTCTAATATCTTTAAAGGGTCCATGCTCTCGTTCATGCGGTAGACATGTCCAAACCACTTAAGTTGTCTGTTCTCCAAAGTGGTTGTGACTTTGGTTACTTCAAGCTGTTCTCTGGCAGTTTCGTTTCTAATGCGATCCCTCCTTGTTTTTTCCCACCGATCTAAGTAGGAACCACATTTTCGCTGCTGTTATGCGCCTGTAATGTTTGTCCAACACAGTCCAGCTTTCTCCTTCCTAGGTGAGAACATGTAGGTATACAGACTTATAGACGTGTATCTTTGTATTTTATCCACTTCACGGTAGCTGAGGATACTGCTAGCGATCTGTTAGTATGTTTGATTCGCCTTGGATATTCTATACGAAACCTCAGCATCTATCTTACCAGAGATAGTAATTACGGTACCTAAGTAGGTTTAATCCTTCACTACCTCAACAATTTCTCCGTTAAAACCAATTGAACGTCTTCCTGTTCTTCTCCCGCCATAATCATCACTTTACTCTTGGAGGCATTTATCCGCATACCATACCTCAGCAGCTCTTCTTTCCATTCTACCCGTGCTTGCTGTAGTTTCATCTTTCATGCATAGCACATTGTCATTTGTATATAAAAAGCTCTGTACGAGGACTGTTCTCATATTCCAGTTTCTAATTGCAGTCCATGCAGTCCGATGCTTGCAGATTTTATGGATCTCGTCCATAAAGTTTATGAACAGGAGAAGGCTTAAACTATTTCCGTGTCTGACTCCTCTCGCAATTGGGAAAGGTTCTGATTCTGTACCATTTATCCTTACCACTCCAGTGTCCTCCTGGTAGGTTGATTTCACGGCTTCAATCGAATCTCCAGGCACACCCTTGGCAACCAAATCGGTCCAAATTTCTTTCCTTGTAACTGAGTCAAACGGTGCCCTTAGATCAAGAAATGCCAGGTACAGGTTTTTTTTTTTTTTTGTTTCTTTCCCAGGCCTTTTCAGCGATGGTACCAAAACAAAGATGTGGTCCTGAGTCTGCCGGCCAGGACGGAAACTATCCTGTTCATCTTTTAGCTGCTCCTCCAAAATCCGCCGGAGGCTCTTTTATAAGTTATTCCATTTATTTATGGAAGAATATTTAAATTTTTATATTTTGTAATTAGTATTCATGTAATACTTGTATTTTTAATAACAATAAATAAACGAAGTAACATGTAAAGCCAAATATTCGTAAAATAATTACAGCAAAAAAAGAATTTATTAAAAAAGTTTGAGACTTATGAAGGACTTTTTTTTTCATAAAAGTTAGGCCTACTATTTTCTGTATTCCATGAATTATGTATATGTTTGGTGCGATGAAGAGGGAGATGGAATTGAAACCAAGAAGCTAATGTGTTATATGATCCTCATTATGGCGCTACTCTTTGCCGAGGAGGGTAGATCTGAAAAGCCTCTGTGCCTCTCACACCTTTGTGTTCCTATGAGACATCATTTTCTTATTATATTCCCCTCTTTTCACATCAGATGAAGCCTCCCTTGTGGAATGCTTTTTTTTTTTTTTTTTTTTACCATTTATGCCATTTCGGTTGTTTTCTTATTTATTCTTTATAACTGATTATTTTTCTGTTTTTATCACTTGTGTGAATAAATCGTAATTCAGAAATGTATTTAAAATTAAAGAGCGCATATATAAAGTTCTAAATCTACCGATTTACTTTAACTGCTATTTTATTGATAAAAAAAATACACTGTGATCTTATGATATAATGACCAAGTATTGTTATGAATTTCTAATTTATCTCGTTATTTTTAATGTTTCAGTAGCATTTACCAGTTTCAGTAGTCACGTTTACAATTTTTTAAATTAATTTTTTACGTGTTGTATATCTTTAACAGAACTTCAAAACTTTTATTGAAAAGTTCTAGTCAAAAAATAAATAATGGAAGAGTAGTTATTCGGGGTGTTGAGTTAAAAATAAAAAGTAAAAATAAATAAATGATATATATTTTTATAAATATCATAATATTTATTTTTTTATATTTCACAATGTTATTTTTTTTAACGTATTTTCATAGAAAAAATAGAAACGAAAAAAATATAATTTATTTATTTTTACGTTTTATTTTGGACTAATACCAAACCATCGAATTCCTATCATATCCAATCCTTACAATCCAAAATCCTTCGTAAATGCCCGATATTTTGTCACAAACAGAACCATTCTTAAAGACCTTAATGTCCCATATGCCGCTGATTTAGTACGTGCCAGATACCTATCCTTTCATGGTAAACTCCATTCCCATCCAAATCCACTTGTTTCCAGCCTTGCTTCTTCCTCTGATCTTGATAATCTCCCTAGACGTCTTAAAAGAAGTTGGCCTCGTGATCTTATTACCAAGAATTAAATAGTATCTCTTCAAATCTGTTCCTGTCATGATTTCCAATGTGTACATTTTTACTAGTTGTATTGTTTATACAGTTGTATATTTCATTAAATAAATAAAAAATAAATACTTTTTTTTTTACTAAACATCCCGACCAACTTATCTTTATCACTCACTAGTCAATCATCAATCCACAATTATAAAAAATAAGAGATGAAAATAGCTGATTCTGATTATAATTTAAAGGAAAGTTTTTAGGGAATGCGGTCAATAGTTTCATCAGTGCTAAAGGAAGAAAATACAAAAAAAATATTGTTAATTGTTACAAGATACAAATAAATGAAATATCATTTTATGTTAAATAAGTATAAGATTCTATATATCAGTTACAGATATATTTCGTCTTCTATTTTGTACCTTTTTTCATTATTACATCTTACTTTATATTTTAAATTACATCCTAAATTAATCTCCATTTCCTATACAAATTTTATTTTTCATCACATTGGTAATAATTTATTATGTTTATTTATTACATTATTCTCTAACTGAATTGTCATGCCATTTCTAATACAATAAATACATTACAAAAACAATGTATAATATGGCATATTCCATCAGTCGATATAAATAATCTATTTCTATCGATTTTAAAATTCACGTTTGTTCCATATTTTATTGTATCAATTTCGATCTATGAAATGCCTTTTATTTTACACTGCCAATGCTTAATATTTTAATATTCGGACCTAAGAAGGATGATTCAAAATAGAGATTTTGACGGTTACACAAAGTAGAATTTCGTGAACTGTATCCGGTTATCATAATCGTGTTATTTACATTTCGGCGGGTAAAATGAGCGTGTAAAATTGTGTGTTTATTAACGAAACAATATCTTAAAAAATGTGCTGTGCCGACTGGTAAACATTCAAGAGGTAGACCGAATCGATGATGGGAAGATTGCATTAAGGCTGATCTGGCGGGTTGGGTTTGGACAGTGGCCATTGGACGCATATGGCAATTGGCGGTATCGGCTAGGGCTTTTATTATTATTTTTAATGAGCAATACAATTTTACAATGAAATAACATGCCATTTTCCACCCTCTACAATATAACTGAATTGATATCTGACATCATGTAATAATTAAAAATACCTATTATTTTATGTATTTGTAATTTGTACTAATTAACCATAATTTTTTGTATCATTTTCTTTCAGCCCTGATAATGACGTATAACATAATTCGAAACGTAGAGAAATAAAATAAATGCCACTACAAAATATATATATAAATATATATTATAAGGGTATTTCAAAATTGAAAATACAAACCTTTCCCCGGTGAGTTTCCTCAAAGGTTGGGAAAATTCGAGCAAAATTAAATGGTGGGTAAGAAGGGAAAAAATTAAGGAATATGAGACCTGTATAGCATGAAAAATGCATGCACAAGAAAATATTAAAAATAGAAATATTTCAATAAATAAAAAAAATGGAAAATAAAGAATTCCCCTTTTTAACGTTTACAATATTTATTATGGTGGAAAAAAGATATATATAAATGTTGAAAACAAAACAAAATGAAGGAAGAGTATTAAAGTGCACTGAAATAAAATGAAACATAATACACAATATTCAGAGAAACTAAAAACAAATTAAACATTAGGAAAAAACATATAAATAAAACCAATTTCTAAAATTATAAATAAAACAAGAGAAACCATAACTGTTCAAAAAAAATAAAACTAATTTATTGGGAGAAACAAAATTGAATTAATGTTTACATGTCTTGGTGATGGTGAGAATGAAAAAAAAAAAAAAAAAAAAGAGCCAAGTTGGAGGTTCTGTTTCCAACCAGGTTACCTTCTACGATGTTTAGCTTTCAAAGCAGTCGATGGTGTGGGAATCGATATGTATATCGATCTCGATCGATGACTCGGAATGGTATATACAGCTGGGATCTTCAAAATGGCGCAGGTGAGATGAAGATGAGACGAGACGAACCTGGAGCTGGTGAAAATGGTGGGGGTAGACGTCCAACACAAACGAAAGATAGCTCCAGATTGACTTTCCGGCAGTATTATGGCATTATTTTGTTGTCTTAATCCCTAAGACTGGATATTACTGCCGAGCTGATGTCTATATACAACGAAATAATACATCGCAAAATAAACCTAAATATATAAATCCTATAAACTTAAATACATTTCTGATACAATTGTCCCTCAGTTTTATACCAAAAAAATTAATCAACCTTTTATTATTAACACTTAAAAAGAAGTGTACGGTGAGAAAAAAAATAAAGATCTGAGCGTATGTGGCGTTAACAATAAGTGCCTATTGACCGTATACTCGACCAAATTGCCCTTAAAAAGGAAATAATAATAATAATAAAAAAAAAAATGAATATAAAATAAAAATCTTATTCATTTGAGAACTTATTAAGAAAAAAACAGCATTAAATTTTGATTTCAAGCCTTTGCTTTTTATTCATTAAAACAGATATTCCATGGGCTATCTCGAAACAAAAATTTTGAACTTGTGAACTTGATAAATATAAAAGAAGGCAGTAAGCATCCTCTTGGACATAGCTTCAACTAGTAGATGGCTATTAATACCTTGTGGAGCTATCTGGGAAATGTTGTCTTTTTGGACAGAAGAGATGGCTGATGTGCTAATAAATCAAGGGCCTGGAAGCTGTTGGGCCGGCAGTATATCTTCTGGGAGGGGGGGGGGAGGGAGGAACCCAACAGATCCCTGCGCTGATCTCATCCAATGCCCCAATATGTCTCCGTACTTCTCTTAGCCTTCCGCCCTGTTTGCCATTTGCCGTTTTTAGAAATCCTATCGAGTAGAGAATTTTAATTATTCCTGAAGTTATGACAACTGCCGTAAACTTAAGTATTAAAAAAATCCATTTTTAAATATTTTTATTAATGGTTCTGAGCTATTACTTAAATTGAACGAACATTTAATATGAAAGAACGAAAAATAAAAATAATTGTTATTATAAAAACGAACGATTCAAGAAATAAAACCTAAAGCCTCTAAAAAAATTAGAAAATGACCAGTTAACTTTTTACCGTTGTGGAATACCTGCGGAGTTAAACCGGAGCATTTGAAATACTTTTTATTGACTGACCTGTTCAAGTAATCGAATCACACTTCTTCTTAGTGTTTTCCTTTTCCAATTTCTCAGAACCAAAAATGTTCCCTACATCCTACAACTCTTTACTCTACGTACCTATTATCTATTCTCTTAATACCAAGCAAGAAGTTGATGATATTTCTTAAAAAAATTTCTTCCTGATGAAGCTCGCTTTCAGATATCTCGTGTTAGGGTAAGCGCCCCAGTTGTGAACATAGCAAAGGAAATTTGGTCTTTTTTGGCTTATGCCAACTATAATTATTATAGTTATAAGCTTCTCTGTTGAACATACAGAATCCCTAGGTTCTCTTTTTTTCTATTTAATACTAAAATTGAAAAACATATATAGTTATGCAGGGATACTTTATTTATTTATTTAACCATTAAAAAAAACAACACCTTTTTGCACTAGTGATGGACAGCCCAAAATTCAATTGTTCTAATAATGGACAGGGGTCGGGACCAGTAAGGACTTACCTCATAAATATTTTAAAATTATTTATTTAACTATAAAGATAAGATAACATAAATGTACAACTTTTTCTTAGCAAAACTGTTTGTAGGAAGATATGAAACACACTGATCTCAAGAGCACTCTAGAAACTACAATGATAGGCATTCTAAAATTTTCTTTTGACAACTTTGTTCATACCAGTTGTCAATAGAAGTCATTGTTCTTCAATCTAGATAAAACTGGAACCTTTAAATCAACAAGGTAGCCTATTATTTACATTTAAATTTCAACCTGTCCATCACTGGGTCCTCTGTCCATAACTGAAGCGTTCACCATATGTTAATAAAAAAAATAATTGCATTGAGCATGAGAAAAATCCTCTCGTGGTACACAAGACACCATTGCATGCCCAAAACGTTATTATGTGCCGCGCATTATTTCAAATCTCGATGGCCTAAGCCGGCACTAGAACATGCGATTTGACGCCATTGGATTTATTCTTACGGATTTTCTGAAGAATCGCGTCTATATTAACAAACTTGGAACGTTGAATCACCTAAAAACTAGCATCCGCCAAGTTATAACTGATATAACCCCCTAAACTTGCTAAATAGTCATCGAAAATTACCTCGAACGAATTAACTGCAGTAAAACGTCCAAAGGCGGCGATTTAGATATAATTTTTCATTTTTAATGAATTATACTAAATAATAGATTAATAAAAATATAACTAAGATAATATTATAGTATTCTGTGTTGTTGTTTTTTAATTAAAGTTAAGATATTCAATTTGAATCACCCGAAATAATGATAGACCCTCTGTATTTCTATGTTTAAGGAAATTAAAAGATCTTTATGATATTTTATTCTTCTTTTATGATCTGTATTATATTTTATTCTTCTTTTATGATCTTTATTATATTTTATTATAAATATCTTTAAGATATTTATTTCGACTTTATATAATATACGAACTGCAAATATTATCTGATCAGTTTTTATTGAATTATCTAACTTACTAACCTTAACGATCCTCTGATTTTTTCTCGTCAAACTATGCCCAGTTGTTGATTAAGATATTGTTTTATTAATGAAAAACTATTGAAGTATTTATCTACAAAAATCATATTTACTACTCCAGTTTTGGTCAGCTATAATATAACTCGGATTATTCGTATATATTCACGACAAAATCATATCCATTTAAGCGGGGTAGCCGGTTAATTCGGAGTGTGTAAGTGAAAAAAAATTAAAAGTTTCATGCTTATTTTTCAAGTAGAGACATATTTTAGTATAAACAACATATATTAATTTTTATTCAGAAATTTGTTTATAGTATGTATTTCTCGTATTTTTGTTTCTAAGGAGCTCTCGTTCATCCGGTTTATTTTTTCTAATGTTTTATTTACTTTTTTTTTTCGATCATTGGTAAGACGGCTGCTGCCTGCGTATTTTAAAAGTTGAGCGAAATAAAAAAAAACATTAACTTTTGTCGATTTTATTATTTGAATATTCATAGTGTGTGTGTGTGTGTGTGTGTGTGTGTGTGTGCGTGCTTTGTGTGAGTCTGTGTATGATGAAAGGGTAAGAGGGTCAGAAGGTCACCCACCCCAACGTCCCTTCTATTCTATTCTATTTTTCCGCCCCACTTCATCATTCATCATGGGTTAGAGACCTTCTGATCAACCGGTTCGTCACGTATATTATAAGAGATATAGAATTGATCATAAAATTACGTATGATATTCTTCAGATCTCGAAATAATTGACACTTCCCTTATCGATAATCCTAATTAAAGATATTACTCGAAATTTTTTTAGAAAATTTTCTCTTTATTTTCCATGCTACCTCGCCTTTATAGATTTGACGAGGATTTTTTTCGGGCCAGGAATAAGGGCGGGGGATGAATGCTAGAATTCTAGCATTAATACTAGAGAAAGGTCACTCCAGAACCGGGATGTGAACTCGCAATTATTGTATATCTGCAAACTTCAAAAGATGAATCATCAGGGGGGGGGGGAAGCCAGTGTTTTGCAATTTTATTTACGAAAATTCTCGAAATTATGGAGTTTTCAATCTGGAGATGGGTAAACTTTGTATATTTAATTATGTAGTATAAACTCTAAAATACCCATTTGCTTTACACTTGAATCGTAAGATTATTTGATCTCAAAATCAATAAAAAAGATGGCCTACAAAAATATTGGCCCATTTGGCCTATATAACCTCGTCATTTTGACCATTTAGGGGTTTAGGTCACGCCAAACGGCTTGATATTTATGAAGACCACATTTTCATGGCTCGGTCACTCCGCCCATTCAAAATTGTATTATTAATTAATAAAAATGAAAAAATATTAATTGTTCTGAGGACAATCTTTTTAATTACGTGAATCTATGTGATGGGGGCCATGAACTCCTATTGTATGTACCCATATTCCTAAAGAACTTTTTGTTCTTCGTTTACTAGAAACTAATTTTCCTTTATAAATTTATGTTGACCGTGCATTCTCTAAAGGGAGCGATGTAGCTCAGTGGTAGGGCACTCAGTTTCCAACGCTCATCAAGTTCCCAGGTTTGAATCACGGCTCATGGCAAAAAATATTTATTCTGTTTCATCCGCCGTGGGGCGAACCTGGGGTAAGGAGACCCTCCTGGGGTGTACCCAGCCTCTACAAAGAGCGTACCTTTAATAAAAATAATTAACCTGGCGATTGAGCGTGATCCTTGCCCGATCTCCTCACCGCTCAACCGTTGGCTTTGAAACAGTACTTACCCTAAATAGTACTGAATCCAAGACCCTTCATGGGTTGTAAATGGTACAGTTTTTTTTTTTTTTTGTTCATTCTCCAGAACCCTTGTTGATACGTGAGAGGGCATAGGCTGTTACATCCCCTTAAAGTACTTAAACCCTTGGGAAAATCACTTGTAGTTTATTCTTTAAATTACAATGATGCTGTGATACAATGATATACAAACAGTCTGGCTCAAAGATTCCTCCGCCGTGGGGTCATTGAGTGAGCTAGGATATCTGGCGGTTTTCCTAGGGCTATAGATAGCTTGGCCCACGGGTCGGTTGTGGCGTCACAGATGGGGTTATTAGGGTCAGAGTCGGGATCCATTTTGGCACCTTGGGCAGCCTCAACAGGAAATAATATGCTTGCTGTTAACTTTTTTTTAAATTTAAGTAAATTGTTAACTACAATATGGAATGCGTCCTGAAAATATAACTTAATTTTTTGACTTAGATCATGTTAATTTGTGTTACACGAACCAACAGGTAAACGTCTGATATTTAGACCAAGACGTAAATGTGAGATGTACATGTCACGCTGACCAAGTGGATTTGGTTTTTGATGTTAGTTGGCGATGTTGGGCTGAGTTGTATAAGCAACGATCTTTGGTTGTATGGGTATTGATTCTTTATGGTTATTGCATTTTGTAAAAGATCAGGAGCGTAGCAAGTGGAAAACTGCTATTTCTAAAGATTGTTTGAATTTAATTTTTTTTTTAATTTGAACTATTGTATTTGGAACGAATTTATTGTTCCAATTTTAGATGATTTTAGTGATATTCTGTTGCTATAAATAACTGATTTTTTTTTCGACTTTAGTAAAATAATTTTAAAGAACAAAATGTGGTTTTTATTTGATATATGAATAGTTTAGAAAACAAAAATTAAACGAACAAAGAATAAAAGATGAAATACTATTATCTTGTACCGAATCAACCATGTGCCACTAAAATATATACGGTTCAATTAAATACTAGAAGAATACGATAATAAATAGTATTTACGAAAGAAAAACTTGTCAAATTCGTTTTGTTTTTTCTGTTTTGATTTACTATAGTTGTCATCATAAAGTGCTATTTATTTACCTCTTTACCTTTTTTATTCAATTTGGAGTACGGATATTTCTTATTGGCCATTTTAATCAATGCACTAGTTAGCTTATATTTTCGCCACAATAGATTTTTTCATAAGCTATTTCAGTTTTACTGAGCTTTGATAAGCAACAAATTTGATGGAAAGCGGGAACAAGAAGAACCATAGATTCTTAAAAATGTAGAAAGGCGAGAAATACATTTTAAAACAAATTTTTGAATACTTATTAATATTAATTAATTGCTTATTTAGTCCGCGGTACGTCTGTATCCTCTCTATCAAATTATTAACATCCGCCGGATACTATGTAAATAGATTCATCCCATCGTTACCTAAAAATATTTTATTTACGAAAATTCTCGGAATTGGGTAGTTTTCAATCTGTAGATTGGCAAACTTTGTATATTTAATTAGGTACTAAAAACTCTTAAATACCCATTTGCTTTACACTTGAATGGTAAGATAATTTGGTCTCGAAATCGATAAAAAGGGTGGCCTACAAAAATATTGAGCCGTTGTCCTATATAACCTCGTTATTTTGAAAATTTGGGGTCAAATGATTTTTGACAAATGATTCGGTCACGCCAAACGGCTTAATATTTATGAAGCCCACATTTTTTCTGGATTTTGTGCTCAAATTATCTTACGATCCTAGTGGGAAAGCAAATGGGTATTTACGAGGTTTTAGTACCTAATTAAATAGACAAAGTTTGTCGACCTCCACATTGAAAACGTCCCAATTCCGAGGATTTTCGTAAATGAAATATTTGTAGCTATTTTACGATGTTTTACGCGGATGTTAATAATTTAAAGAAAAGGGGTCTGTACCACGAACTAATATATACAACTGTACATTTTTTTTGGCCTGTTTGTTAAAGTACACAATCGAGAAACTTTAACGAGGATCTTTCACATAAATAAGCGTGTAACTTTTGCATTTGCTTAAATATGTAAAAATATCCACGTACTCTAGAAAACAATGAGTTATTTTTTCTCCCAAACATATTACAAAATAATGTCTCAAATACTATTCAATATCTTTATTTAAATCCATCTTCTGTCTTTCTCTTCCTTCTCTTTTCAGCTAAATATAGTTTTTTTTTCTGATTGGGAAAAATTACATAGCTAATCAACAGCCAAGCTATTAAGTTGAATTTATTTGAGCTTTTATTAATAGGTCTCGATCAATTCCAAGAAATTAAGGTAATATTTCAAAGTATAGGCTACCAGGCAATAAAATACAATTTACAATAGCATATATCTCACAATGATATATGCTTATAGATACTCATTTATATTCATGATAATTGGAGTGCTCCCAATACGCATGGGCTTTCTCGCATTTCGCGGTATTGCACTATATATTGTATTTGCAGATAGATGTAATGGTATTGAAAACTGTTCTCATTTTATTTACGATAACGAATAAAAAGATATAATATCAGAATTCGTTTATTTTAAGAGATTGTTGCCATCACCTCGTGGCTGATTGATTCCGAATTTTTTTTTCTAGTTTTATTTTCAAAACGATTCTTGTATATAACAGTAATAAACTAAAACAAATTAATCAATTCAAATATGATATTTCACGTTTGGCATTTAGCAATTGAAAAGTTCAGAGGAAAAACAATAAAACTATATTTTTTACGATTTTTCGATTGTTATGTTGCCTTGCAGTCGAGATAAAGTAGAATCGAACTGTTTAAACCAGGTGTCTCACACATTGAGATCTCAACTAAATCCCGCGGGCCGCATTGTGACAGCCAATAAGTTCCGCGGGTCATGGATTGTGGTGAAGAAAAAAAAATTGTATTCTATAAATGACACTTCAGTTGTGATATGAGCTTTCTAACAGAAATAACTCATGCAATAAATGTTGTAGAAACTTCGTGTGTGAGCAATGAGCTAAATTTTGTATTAATGTAATAATGTTTAAAATTTGACCGCTTGAATAAAGAAGCTTTTGTAAGCCGGATTGGAGGGTCTGGCGGATCTAGCCCGCAGGTTGTAGTTTGGAGAGTCCGGATTTGAACCATAGGTGGGGAACCTGCTTCTACTAGGCCGCATGTGGCCTCTGCGACGTAGTTGCGTCCTCCAAACATTTTTCCGTGATATTTATTAATTTAGAGTCGTAATTAATTAATATTTAGTTATTTAATTTAAAAAAAAGTAATTGATAGAATTCAAACCATTAACATCCGCCTGAAACTTCGTAAATAGTTTCATCACATAGTAACCTACAAATATTTTATTTACGAAAAATCTCGGAATTGGGCGTTTTCAATCTTGAGATCGTCAAACTTTGTATATTTAATTTTTTTTTTTTATTTATTCAGGAATATTACAATCTGTCACAATTAAGGACATTTATAATAGTGTTCAGAGAGCACATTCATATTGTTATATTTAATGAGGTACTAAAACCTCGTAAATACCCATTGGCATTCGACTTAGATCGTGAGATAATTTGATCATAAAATCGATAAAAAGGGTTGCATACAAAAATATTGGTCTGTTTGGCCTATATAATCTCGTTATTTTGACAATTTGGGAGAGTAGATCCTGATAAACGGATCAATGTTTTTGAAGGCCACGTTTTTTCTCGACTTCGCCCTCCATTTTTTTTACAATTTAATTATAAAGTGGAAAGCATATGGGTATTTACGAGGTTTTAGTACCTAATGAAATAGACAATGTTTTCCTGACCTGCACATTAAAAACGATCCAATTCGAAGAATTTTCTTAAATGAAATATCTGTAGGTTACGATGAGATGAAGTTATTTACGATGTTTCAGGCGGGTGTTAATAATTTAATGAAAAGGGGTCTGTACCATGGACTGATAATAATATATATAACTGTACATTTTTACTTACCGACCTATACTAGGTAAGGAAAGTATTGCAATCGAGTCAAATTTCCGACATACGGTTTTTGACGGATCTATACGTTTCACAGCCCCCAGAGTCCGAAAAACACATTTTTAGCCATTGGTCTATCTGTCTGTCGGTCTGTGCCAAGATTTTCTCGGGAACTACTGAACCGCTTTTTTGTTTCTTCTTTTTTTATTTTGTAGGGTTGTGACTACTGATGGCTGTAACAGAAATTGAGCGCAATAAATGAAAAACATGGTTTTCTATATACTGTAGCGCAAAAACAGCTCTAACGATTTTGATGAAACTTTCCTATAATGTTCTAATTATTGTTCTTTCAATTTTCGTATATAGACCAAAGTCCCCAAAAATTTCAGGAAAAAAAGTTATAAAGAAACGAAAAATGTTATAGGACCTAACTCCCTAAGTATATATTATACGGTAAAATTTATAATAAAACTTTTGAAAGGTAATGAAATTACTAACAAAACAAAAAAAAAAGATCATCGGAATCGAACTAGTATTAGCGATGATACAGCTTATTCTATTTTTTACGCTTTTTTTTTAACTTATTACTTTCCTACCTATACTAGGTAAGGAAAGTATTGCAATCGGGTCGAATTTCCGACTTACGGTTTTCGACGGATCTATACGTTTCACAACCCCCTGAGTCCGAAAAACACATTAGCCTGTCGTTTGAAAGGTAGTGAAATTCCCTACAAAGCCATATAAAAATCGTTCATTTTGGACAACTATTAACGAAGTTACAGCTATTCAATTTCCAAAGTAAGATTATAGTTTCATATCCTGGTATCAGAAAGGGGTGAATGAGAGAATAAAGATGACTCAGTAAAAGTAAGAAAATCTGTTGCCCGCATCACACAACCTTTACTATTTCCTATACTTTCAACAGAAATTACTGTTTGTCATTACTAAGCTATGCCAAAAAGCTTTTAATAACTTTTGCATTTGCACCAATTTTTTTACAATTCAAGTGGAACGCAAATGGGTATTTACGAGGTTTTAGTACCTAATTAAATATACAACGTTTGCTAACCTCCAGATTGAAAACACCCCAATTCAGAGAATTTACGTAAATAAAATATTTGTATGTTACGATGAGATGAAGCTATTTACGAAGTTTTAAGCGGATGTTAATAATTTGATAAAAAGGAGTCTGTACCATGGACTATTTGTATGTGAGTGATATATTAGCACGAAAAGTTACATGCCGGTGACTATGACGAAAACTACCAATATGTGGATATTATTCCATACAAAGAAAATAATCTTTGAAAAATTGTTGATTTTTGTGAGGAAAAACAGTATATATCCTATCCTTTTTTTTTTACTTTCAACTTTTTATTGAAAAACTAATGTATATTTTAAAATAATATTTTTATTCCTTTTTTTTTTTTTTTACTAATTTTTCTCAAATAAAACATAATGAAGTTAAACGTGTTTTTTGCTCTCCTAAAAAAACATTCAAAAGTGGAGTTTTACCTCCTTCAATCGGTTCAGCAATTGTTACACGTGTTTAATGGGAAATTTTCATTTAGTTCCCATACATTGAAGACAATTCTTCAAAAACAAATTAATTAACAAATCAAGTCTAATTCCCCCAGTGTTATAAATGGACATAATCACGTTTATCATTGAGAATTCGAAATAACAAGTTGAATTAGGAATAACTCATCCAGTTTATTATAATCCGATTCTCACGGAAAAATAAGCTCTCGTGACTAAAAGAAAATTATTATTGATAGGGTACTTATATATAGTTTTCTCTATAATTCTATCATTTATTTAAAATATATTATATGTTTTATTTAAAGGGAAATTTAGGAAACATGTTAAGATCTAGTAAAACGAGGGCCGATAAGAAGAAAGCCACCTGAAACACTTTAGTGTGAGGTTATTAGACCGCTTTCAGACACCAGTAACTCTTTTCGGCCAGGTTATTCTGCTGAGACTACGGTGAGGTTTATAAAAGTTGTGCAATTTCACCCTCGCAAAACATCCTATCATAGCAGGATAATGAAATGTAAATCATTACCTTCAAAGAACTTCATGCGTTATTGTTGTTACGGAATTATTTCTTAAAGCGTGAAAATTGTTGACCATATCTCCAATTTTAGGAAAGTTATTCGTGGACCTTTGTCAAAATTCACAATCGAAATACTAATTATATTTGTTAGTTAATGACGTATCGAACAACAGGCCTGAGGATTAAAATGAACAATATGTAGAATGCTGGTGCGCGCTTAACAAGACTTTCCATTATCACTCTCTTCTTAGCAGAAATAAATATTTTCAGACCAAAGGAAAGAGAAAGTAAAAATTATAAACTCTATGTTTATTTAAATTTCATTGTGGATATTTATATTTGTTTAAATACCTTTACACATACTAATTTATATTTGATATCGTTGTAACCTATACAATTAAATATTAAATAAAACCAATGATAGCATTTATGAAAACCGCATATGTGTATAATATTGTCGGAGTCGATATTATATTTAGCTCATGTTAATATAAAGCTTGTCTTAATCTTTCGGGCGAGCTCGGGAGCCCTTGAATTCCTTTGGTTTTTCTATTACAACTATTATCCGTTACCATTTCTTATTTCTCCTCTAGTTAATTATCAAATTCTTTCATATTTTATATTTAACTATTTTTATATCAATGATTAATGTGGAATGGTTAATTATTTAAAATAAAACAAATTAAAGGTGGTTTAGATGAAGCTAATATTGAAAATTAGCCATTTAAGCTCTGTTAGAGGACATCAATGAGAATGAAACTGCGTTATATTAAAAACTGCTTAATTTTACACTGATATGGCGAGTTTGATGAATATCGTTAGAGCCGTTTTCGAGAAAATTATAAAAATGCGAAAAGCTGATTTTGACGAAAAATTACTGTAACATCTCAGGTATATACAATCCTTAAATATGCAATTTCACTTTCATACGACTTTTTGTTTTTTAGCTAGACTGTTTACATAAATACACTTGGTTATTTGGACTCAGAAGACCTCAAAACATGTATTTCCGTTGCAAACTCAAATTAAAACATTTTCACCATCGCAATACTGTCCCTTACTATATATTTCATATATAGATAAGTGAAAGTAAAAATGTAAAGTTAAAAAATAAAAATTTAATTTGTATAAGAAACAAAAAATTGAATGTATTTAGTACTAAACAATTAAATTAATACAAGATAATAGTTACAGGATACAAATCTAAAGCAAGAAGAATGACAAGCAAGAAATTAAATTATTATGAACGGGGTAAATTAAACGACATAATAAGTTGAAACATCCCAGGAGTGTCACTAGATAAATTAGGCTGTCGAACAAAAGTATCGGTACAACTGTTCGCTCAAAAAATCATTACTCATTTTTTAGCGGCTTACCCAAACACATAACACTTCTTGCAGCCTCGGTGATGGTTGGTAATTACATTTATTTTTTTCGTTTTATTACTTGTCGGCCAACTCTGTTGTTCCGAAATCCTCAAATCTAGCAGTTATGTGTGATGTCCTGCAACTATTGATTATATATAATGTCTAAAACTAAAGGCTGCAGGAATTACGATTTATTGTTTGTTCTGACATCCAACCATGTATAATAATTTCTAGCAGCTGTAAATTATTTAAATAGCTTGTTAAAATATTATTTGATATTTAATAAAATGGGATACTCCTTGTTATAATTTTTGTTTCAGAACAGAATAAGAAACAACTGAATAAATAATGCATATTAGAAATTAAGATGGAGTCTGTTTCATTATCATTAACAAAGTTAATAATGTACAGATCTCTTTTGTGCAAACTAAAGTGATGGTAAAAGAAGTTTTTTATTTGTTTTTTTTTCTACGACAGTGAAAATCCATTAGTCATTATTTAGTAGGGAACCTTTTCTTTCCTTGCTACTAATTTTTTGTTGGTGCAATTTTCGAATTATATCTCCCATGAAATAGTTCATCTTACAATTAGCTTTAATATTAAATAAGAAGGTTATTTATTCATTGTTAGGCTCAAATGATAAATATATTGAGCACATACTATTAAAAAAGAAGTTTTCGCTAGTATCTTTTGGAAGGTTATATGGAAGTCTGGAATCCATTTTAATTAAACAACATTCATGCATTTATAAAGAACGCAATTATTCCTGGTGTTTCGTTGATAGCCGATGTAAATATTGTTTTAGGTGAAGAATAGGAAAAGAGAAGGTAAATTGGATTGGATAATTGAAAAATAACAAAAAACAATTTAAAGTATATTTCATGTAGTGTAGTAGTTATGGTGGTTTTATCCTATAGCCACATCAGCTAAAACCACCGGCGAATTCCCAGACGATTAACTATTCATTACACTGTCCCACCCTCAAGTGATGGAGTCACAAAAACCGATCTTGGGTTTCACACGCCAGTAGAGGTATCAGGTCTAGTGAATTCATGGGTGATACATCTTTCATAAAGTCGACGAAGAAATTAATGGAGTAGGGAGGGTCAGGATTGAAAATAACGGTATATAAAGGTTGTTCTTCGTCGTTGAGTAGGTGGGCTGGTTTGAGTGTGTCTATTGGTACAGCAGATTTTCGATCGCCAATCAGAATCTTGTCGCTTCAGTAGAGGATTTTATGAGGTCCGGAGTAAAACAAGAGTGGAATAAGGGATATTCGAACAGCATCCTTCCTTGTGTACATGTCGAAAAGTTCTTACGTTTGAAGGTCTTAAGACGAACACGTCTTATGCCAAGTCTTGTTTGAGCTGCTGGAGGGCAACGTTTGGTTCTTGATGAGGTAGAGCTTCTTCGAAGAATTTCCCGGGAAGTCTGAAAGGATCTTCACATAATCATCCAGCGACACTGCCACCCATGTCTTCACGGAAAGATGATCGTAATCCGAAAGATTTGTAACCATCTATCTGTATGAAGATATTGCCATTAATAGTGGCTTTACTGTGTCATCTCTTGACGCAACGATTGACTTGAGGATGGTAAGCGTTGATGCTCTTCTTTTCGACTCCAAGAATAACAGTCAACCTGTGGGATACATCTGCTCGAAATGGCGTCCTTGGTCAGTTTATGTCTTGATCGGAGTATCAAAATGCGATATCAAGTGATTGTAAAACACTTCTGAGATAATAGTTGTAGTTTTGTCCTCTAAAGGATTAACTTCTGCTCTATTCACTAACGCCCAGAAATAAGGTTTGCTTAAAGATGTGGAGAAGAGTCCTGTCAGAACCAAGTGAACATGTTGAAATATTCCTGCAGATTGCTATGTTGGTATATCTGATGGGCTAACAATATGGCGTTGGACTTCATCATGCTGGCATCAGATAAAACAAACGAAACTTTTGCCACTATATTGGCCTTTTTTTGCATTTTCCATTCATTATCATGACATATGATATTTCTAGGCAAACATATATATAACCGCAATATTCCTATACAGGTATTTGTACACAGAAATATTTATCTATGTATATACTAATTTATTTATAATCGTTATCATTTTGTACATCCAACATAAGCAAGATTAGGCATTTTCTTTTATGGTCTTGTAAATTTATCTCACCTTTTTTTAATCTAAAGTCATTATTTTTTATTACTATTTTTATTAATTATTTATATTTCTTATTACAATCGATTTTTTTTTAATTGTTTATATTTATTTTATAGTTTCGAATTTCAATTATGAAATAAAATTAGAGAATAGAAATGTCAATCGATCTTGTATTAGAAAAGGTGAATGTAACAAAAAAATGACCTTACTAACTATTGTTTGTTATTTATTTCATCAAATATTGATGATGAAAAAACAAATAATATTTTCAAAAAATTCTCGTACAAAACAGTAAAAGGATAGGCCGAGAAAAATATTTTCGACTCATAGTATCTGAAGACCCAAGTTTGGATTCTGTGATACTAGTGAACATTTGAAATGAAGTAGCATTTCTTCTTGAACTAGTTTCAGCTTTGAATATTGTTATGTTATCAAAATGGATTTAGCTAAATGAAGTCTATGATTGGTTTCCATTTCCAATCAATGCATAGGTTAGATTAGGTTTCGAGTTACCAATCATTGTGTATACAAAACATTCATAGTCCAGGAGTAATTAATGTAGCCATTACACGCATACGCCAATTATCGGAATATGCGCTTGAAGTTGTCAAAATTTGAAAAAAATTAAGAGATTTTTATAGAAACATTTCTAGAATAAAAATTACAGTTGTGTTTCATCTGACCGCGAGACCTCTGGGAGAGGAAATACTTATGTACAATTTTTGTATTATTATAATCAACTTCTATTAATTTTCAAATTTTCATAACCAAAATAATTATATATTAATAAGTTCTAGGTCTAGATTAAATGTTTGAAGGCCACAAATACGCCACGAAGACCAAATGCGGCCTAAAGACCGCAGGTTTCATCTATATAATATACTGTTCAAAGATTATGTTCTAAAAACCATTGTTCTGGGTATTTCTGGCTGTACAATTATAGCTTATGAATTTGTAAACTTTTTTCAAAAGAGTTCTCTTTTTTCAAGGTTCTGCTCCTTAAGCTAAAGTTTGTTTTAGTATTTATATATTTCTTAAGGTCTATGTGTGTCTAGTAAACGCATCTGTGATATGTGGGGTTGTTTAAGTTCATGTCGTTTAAATGTGGTAAGAGTAATTCAAGTCTGCCAAATGACTGTTCTTGGTTCAAGATATTTAATTTATTTCATAACTTTGCCTGTTAACGCAAACAGATATGTTTTTAACAACTATCGATAGTCACTTTGAGAATGATGATTGCACTTATTTTTACATGTTCACATCCTCATAAACAACTTCTAAAATACATAACTTCACATAACAACAATTAGATTTTAAATAGATAAAACTAGTTATCATCTGCACAGTACGTCTCAATGAAGCCCCATTGCATTTATGCGTGAGTGAAAAAAAAATACTCCCCGTATTGAAAATAATATTGCTGTTGTCCTTTTATCTAAAAAATATTCATTGTTATTTTTGATACCTACTTTATAGATTTCAAAGCTTGATCAGGAACATAAGTTATGAAAATCAGATCTTTTGAAGAGGTTTTGACATAGCTGTAAAAAATGTGATATAATGTGTACAATCTAACAGTAAATAAAATTTCAATCTTCTACTATTATTTCTCTGCCTTCCAAGTGGGTAAGGCAGTTTCTACACTGGCAAAAAATAATTTCTATACGTATATGTTTCTTGATAAAGTACATATTCTTCTGTAATCTGTTTTTTGAATATATTTAAGTAAAAAAAAAATTAACAATTAATATTTTAAAACGTAAAAAAAAACATAAACCCTTAATTATTTTATAATATTAAAGATTTATTTGTTTGTTTCAGGTAAGAAATAATCATCACTCAAGGGTAATACTGATTTGCCAGTAAAACAGGTAACGAATACTTACCACCATGTATATATAATCAACATACTACCTATATCTATTAATTATTTAATTAATTTATCATTATTATTACATCATAACTATTCTATTATTAATCTAATTTAAATTTATTAAAATCTAATAAATTATACTTATTATAATTATACTACTTGTTTTTTGTTTCTCCCATTTTGTCCAAATCTTTATTTCAGACTGTCTCCGCCTTCTAATGTTCATTGTTCTTTTTTTTTTTTTTTTTTTTTTAAGGATGAAACTTTATTTGCTATTTTTGTTTGTTAGTTTTTATTTCTATACTGTTGATTCCATTTGTTGTCCCATATCTGTATTCATATTCTTGCTAGGTTTCTGGCTGACCGCTTTTTTAAGGGACCGAAAGGTCTCAGTCCCCTTCTCGATTCTTGGATCATTCTCGACCTGTGTTAGCTATATTAACATTCTTCTTAATCAAATTGCATATTGTTATTTTTATTCCAGAATTGTAATGTTATTCTCGCATTATTTTTATTAATAGCATTCTTTATGTCACTATATCTTAGCGTGTAGCGTTGCTTATTTTGTTCTAATTCTTTTTGTATTTAAAAAAAAATCATATCAGTTATTGTAAACCTTGTTGTTATTTACATATTTTTTTATTTGTAATAGTTATTTAGTTCATTTATTTTTATTTATAAGAAAAAATAATGTACTGTTATGTTTATATAACCGTTCTAATGTTATCTATTAACAAGATACTTGTATCCATATTTTTATCCCTGATATATTTCGATTATAATTTTTAGTCCTGATGATGACCAGCTTGGGTCGGAACGTCAGCAAAATTTACAAACAACATGAATGACAAATCCTGACTATTTTCCATCCTCTTTTAACAGTCAATTATTTCTACATCTTTAAATTATTTAAATTTTTAGATATAAAGTTTTTTTAATATGCCAACAAAATGATATCCTATGTTTTGTGCCTCCGTTTTATAATTTATTACATATTTAATTTTTTTTCTATACTTTTATATTATCTGCTTCATTTAATGTTTATAAATTACCTCCATCATATTGGTGTTTCTTTTTGTCTTTGCATATTTAGTATAATGTTTTTGAATGTATGGGGAGTCTTCAAACTATCCATCAAATTGTAGCGTATTACAATTACAACTCTATGCCTTGAAAAGAGTCTATTTTATAAATTATAAGAGACCTTGGTTTAGGATTGCAGTCATTAAAAGCTCACAAAAAATATTATTGTCTTTGTGCTGTTGTTTTTAAACCAGACGATCTGATTGTCCGTGATGCAGACCCCTTTTTACCGAATTACTAACATCCACTTGAAACTTCGTAAATAGCTTCATCTCAACGTAATCTGAAAGTATTTTATTTACGAAAACTATTGTAAATAGGGCGTTTTCAATCTGGAATGAGACAAACTTTGTCTATTTAATTATGTACTAAAAACTAGTAAATACTGATTTTCTTTCTCCTAGATCGTAACATAATCTAATCACAAAATCGGTAAAAATTGTGGCCTGCAAAAATATTGGGCGGTTTGTCCTATGTAACCTCGTTATTTTTAAAATTTGGGGGTGTAGGTCACGCCAAACGGCTCAATATTTTTGAAGGCCACTATTTTTTATCGATTTTGTGATCAAATTATCTTACGATCCAAATGGAAAGCAAATGGGTATTTACGAGTTATTAGTAGACTCTTCTTCAGTCTCTACTGGATCCCCATCTCAGTGATGCGGCTGTGAGAGAAGCGCTGGGATCTCTTAGAGTCTTGACTTATCTTCCACGCGTGGGGAAAAGGGCACGACTTGGAGCTCCATCGGCTGACTAAATAAGCATAATTTTTTTTTCTTTTTTGTTATTTTTTTTTAATTTGTGTTGTATCATATTTTATTTCATCTGTTTTACTAACCTTTCTTTTTCTTATTTTTGTTATAATTTCTATTATTTTTGTAATTTTATATATTGTTTGAATGAGTTTCCCACATCTCAAATATTCAATTCCCTTGATTGAGGCAAAATGTATTTTGCCTCCAGATTGAAAACGCCCCAATTCCAAGAGTTTTGGTAAATACAATAGTTGTGGGTTACGATGAGATGAAACTATTTAGGAAGTTTCAGGTGGATGTTAATAATTCGATAGAAAGGGGTCTGTGCCACGGATTATGATCAAGACCTGAATCCTGGCCAAAACGTCGGCAAAAAAAAATTTTTTTGTACTTCTAATTATTGCAAACCCCGTTCCACTTCTCTTGTAGGAATCTACAATTTTTCCACCATTACGAGAAACTATTTTTGACTAAATAATAATTTTCTTAGAATTAAGTTTTCAAGCCATAAATATAGTTCACTGATACTATAGTTCAAATATTCGGAAGACTATTACTTAAATCTCGGAATCGCCGTTGCCAAGACAAAGCGGTTTGATCTGGCTCGTTGCCGGCCTAGATTTTGCCGTTGGCGCGAAAGGCCATTTATGGCGGCAATAGACAGAACAGTTTTAGAACCTATTCTTGGGGTGTATTTAAAGAGGCGGAGGAAATAGTTTTGGTAATGTTCCAGTTGGAATTTCGCGATTTCAATCCAGGATTATCTGGTCGATAAACAGGTCAATTTTATCGACTTTGGTGCAACTTTTAAATAACAGCTGAAAACCGCTAAAAGTTTCAGCCAAGTGTCTGTTCGCGTTAATTTGCGTTTGTTCACCTGTTAAAGCTATTCAGGTCTTTTTATTTTTAGACATTTCAAAAGAAAATATACTTTTTTGTGTTAAAAAGAAATTATTTTTGTTCACATTACTGGCTCCGAATATCAAGTTTTGCAATTTTGTAGCAAATTTAAGTGTCGTGTTGTTGACTAAATTGACTGTAAATCCTTTGCAGGCATGGTGCTTCATTTGAATTCGCTTCAACACGCATTCAGTCACATGAAACACCTCTTATCGCGATAATAGCATTAGGTATAATAATACATGTGACTATTGCAGAAATATTAACTCTGAATGTGGGATAACATTTTTTCTTTAGAGAACGTGTTATATTTAGGTAAAAACAACCCCTTTGTGCTAGAAAAAATAAAACGCTTACATATTACATATCATAACTTTATGTATGCAGATGCATTTACTTATTCAATTAATAAATCATCTTACATATCCAACTGCAATATGCGCTGTTCAATCATTTTTATCCTCTCAATTATTTTTAAATTCAATCCCTCGCACACTGGGGCGAGCTACGGTTGGACATCGGATTTGGGAGAAAAAGAAAGTTACAAATTGGAAGTTTTATTGCATTAATGATAATCTAATATCGTCTCCCCTTCATGTCCAGTAATTTTAAATTTAATTATCGCATGAATAATTCCATAATGTGAGATAACAGGAGAAAAAATGAATACCATATTTTTTATGTTTAGAGCTGGTTTCCCGGTATTTTTTTATACCTAACGGTATGTGCTAGGAAGAAATAATTACTTCTAGTGAATCCTAAGACAGCTAAAATAGCGGTTTTTAAATATATGAGTAGTTATTATGACATTTCAAACAATCGCAAGCAATTTTGGCCCATTTCGCAAATCGTCCGAAAAAAACTATGTATCCTATTGTTAACAAAGGTTCGAACTTTTAAAAACAATTTTTAGACCGAGCCCCAACCTTTCACCTCGGAAGTTATTGAGGATTTAACACGCGAGAACGTTGGATATTCACTTGTTCAATCATATCCCATATCCCAATCAGTGGATTGGCCGTGCAGAACCAGTGGCTTGGCACCACTGGATTTTTTTGTTTGGGGTGACACTAAACAAAAAGTCTATGCAAAAGTCAATGACCTTAATTTCATACGTAGAAGGATAATTGAATCTTGTGAAACAATAACACATATGCACTGGATATGTGTTATTGTTTCACAAGATTCTGCCACTGCTATTCTTGATGAAAGATGTCGATCCTTTCTTAATGCTCAATGAAATCACTTTGAACAACATTTAATATGAATGTTAATGCTTACATTTACTTAATAAAGTAGTTGGAACAGATAAATAGGTTTTATTTATTTCATATAACGCAAATAAATCATTACAACGAAAATCATTAGGTGTGAATATCTCCTAAACAAAGCGTTTGCGGAAATACCTTCAGAGGAATTTTTTTTCTTGTTTTGAGGTCCGTAGTTTATTTTTGCAGTTTGGCCACTTAATCCTGAAGCACCCTGTATAAGCATAATATATAATAGATAATTGTGTCGATGGATCCGCCGTCGTGATTACTTATTGTAATAATTTTTATTATTATTATTGGTGTAATTACACTGATGGACAGTCAGAAAATAATATTAAAACAGAACAGAGAATTTCTCAGAAATATATCAGACTTACAGTAAAAGGAAATGTAACAGCAGATATATATTTTTTTAATTTATTCATGATATTTACAACTGTAATAAAACACGTTTAATGAAAGTTCTTGTCCAAAACACGTTTAGTAAATTTGATAATAGAAAATAATAACATGAAATCACTTGTTGAGAAACTGGTAGCACTCTAAAGACAAAATGTATTTACAATAGGAGATCTTGAGGTCATCTTCTTTTCAGACACTTCGGAGGGTAACAGCACATGTAAGAAACAAACCTATGAGACTTGCGATATGAGAAAAAGAAATTGATATAGTTATTTATATCTTTTATTATGATTGATATGATAAAGCCAGCACCCTTGGAACAGAGTCAAGATTCAACTTAAGTAATGTAAAAATTAATGAACAATCCGATATAAAATAAAATTTATTGATATGTTTTCAAATGGAACAGATCAAGATGTGGTAAATGTAAAAATGTTTTGGGGTTTCGTGAGGTTTTATGAGAGATGCTTTTTCTTCTGCATTAATTATTTATGTAATCGAACTCATAGAATAATAATTTGTTGAAAATCGATAATATCAATGTATAAATCATAACCTTGAAATTTAGTTTGTATTTAGAATTTTCTATTGTTACAAAGTTACATCTAAATAATCATATATTGACTATTATTGCTTATCTTAGCATCGTCTTATTTTCGAACGTCTCGGAGTGTTACCGGGCACTAGTGGATCCAGGATTTAATTTAATTTAAGCCCGAAAGATTTTTTTCTCTTCATATATTTTATGATAATTAATTTGAAAAAAAAAGAAAGAAACTAATGGTGTTTAAGTGATCCTTAAAGTCCTATTAAAAATAATTACACGAACAATAATAGTTTAAGAGATAGTTTTTAAATTTTTTTTTATATAAAACATGGTTATATTTTACCATTTTGGGGGGTGAGGGACTTCAACCCGTAAGCCTCCTCCCCCGTAGACCCCCCCTGTGTTGCCGGGTCTAGATTAGAATGAAAGGTTACGAACTAGTGCATTGGTTTAAGTATGCATTTTATAATAATAGAGCTATATCCACTCATGACCAAGAATTTATAATTAACATCTTTATAGATAATTTAATTTTAGTATATTTATTATAAATTTTAGTTTATTTGAAGAATTTTGAATTGCACTTATCGGACATGGAAGAAATATGGTGGTTCCGCAATGTCCCAAATTTCAACTGCGTATGTCCAAATATATACAATAGGGATATATGAAATATGTATTAAAAACTTCAAAGGATTAGTTTGATTTTTCAATTCAGAGAAACTATATGAGGGGTTTCATATCAAAGGACATCTGTCGTTTTCAGAAACTGGAGAAAAAGTCAATTTTTCTTTGATAGGTTCAACTCCAACTGTTTCTGACGATTTTATTTTAAAATGTTCAAGTTGAATCATGAAACAAAATCATTAGAATTGGTTTAAATTGAGGCTGTGTTACAGAAAATCGGCATTTTAAAAATGACAGATATCTGCACTTTATATTAAGCCTCTAATATAACTTTGGTAGTTTCCAGAGTTTTATATTGCTCGAAATTTAAGTTATTTAAAAAAAAATGGAATTACTTTAATTTTTATTTGGAACAGATTGATTAATATTTTCTTAACAATTTATTTATTTAATCGCTCCTTGTTTTATAATACCTTCTTTATATTATTTATCTAATGGAGATCAGTATTCTGTTACCAATTATAGTTTCTCTAATTATTATTATTTATTTTACATCTTACATCATAAGAATCTTTCGACGAATTACACCATTTTCATCTCTATAATTACAACAGATTATACTCAATAAAATTAACAATTAATAATTGATAATGTTAAATTATTTTCTTATTTTCATGCAATTATGATCATTCATGTCCTGCCTTTATGCCTTCTATTTGAAACCATAAATAATTGGAAAAGTGACCGTTCTTCGTCTCATATTATATCTAAAATTATTTTGAATTAAAATTAGAGAACAGGACTCCTTTTTGTCCGACACCATCTTACTGAATGCTGAATAATTACCGTCAGCGCCATCTATATTACGGACCAATTTAGCAAATAAAGTTACCTAAACTTATTTTAATCCCTATGTTTTATATAGTTAGCTATTATATGTTAATAGAGTTGTGGTATATGAGCCGCTTCCTGTTTTGAATTTAGTACTTTATTTTGGTGTACTGCTATATATATATATATATATATATATTTATATATATAGAGAGAGAGAGTGAGTGAGCGAGATTCGAAAATTTTGAGTTTTGATCGGGAGTTAGATTTATAGAGAATTTTAATATTATAAAAATATATTTCGTTTCTGTAGTTTTTTTTTGCGAGGTTTGATAAGGCATTAGTTGTTTTCTCTCGTATATTCGTATTTTTATATCCGTTGGTGTCATATTTATATTTGATTATTCGGATTTTTTACAAGAGATGTTATAAACTAAATCTTATTATTAATTATTATCTAATTAATAAATAGTTTGAATTATTCTATTTTTCATCCAAGGTCGGTTTAATTAATTTAGTCATTTATATTATGCATATAAGTTTTTTAAATTATTGCTGCCTGTTATATTGTAATTTTTTTTAAATTTCTGGTTATTTTCTGACTGTTATAGGTTGATTGAGATATGGCTAAATAATCCAAATATGTGATAAATATTAAATAATTAATAATTAAAAAATGTAATAAATCATATGATCGGCAGTCTTTATTTTTTCCATTGTCAGACAAAAATAATATACGCGGATCCAACATATATCCTTGTTCTATATTTTGATTCCGAAATAACCTTGGAACTGTTAAAGATATTGTACAATGTTCCTTTTTTTAGAACTGCTATTTTTAACGAGGCTCAATCCCGCGTGGCGGCTCTCTGTTCAACATTTCAATCTATTTCTGTTCCTTTCCTCATTGAACTGCTCTATTGTCTGCTTTCGAGTTTCCCAGACCATGAAATATTAATTTTAACTGCTTCAATAATTTCTTTCGTTGCAATAAAATGTTGATGGCTAAGATCTGGTTGATTCTCGACATTGGGAAAAGATCTCTTATAGAAAAAGACAATTTATTTTTTAAAAGAAATTTGTATTATAAGATCCACATTTTTGTCTTAAACAAAATAAGAGTTGTTATATAATATTATTATATTATATTTTGAAACAATTTTTCCCCTAAATCGAAATCCAACAATCCTGCGTTTACCGAAGAACAGTTTAATTTAGGATAATAATTGAGTCGCTTATTTTTAATCTATTTTTATGTAAATGTATATATATATATATAAATATATATATTAGATATGTGTTTTAAAGTTAAAAATATCTGCTATGTGATAGAACCTATAATGTATTAACTGTATTGAAGAGAAGAATAGTTGGGGTGGTCAGTCAAAAAAGAAGGCAAAAATAAATGATAATATTTATTTTTACATATGCCGATGTTTCGACCTGAAGTTCAGGCCATCATCAGGGCTAAGAAAAGAACCAGATAACAAGCTATGAGAAACATAAAAGTTACAGTAAAATGAAGTTGTTAGAATAATGACAATAGTAAGAACAAGAGGCAAATAATAATAACAGGTAAAAAGTGTGGAATGATAAAGTAAACATAGTCAAAAAAGGTGACATAAGTATTGTAAAGGGAATCTTAGAATCAAATGTAAAATAGAAAAATATGAAGTTATATAAGAAATGGAAATAAATAGTTAAATTAAGATATAGTGAATAGAATATTTAGATAGAAAATTCAGATGTTGTAAAGTCTATCAATATGTACAGACAAAGTATGAAATAATAAAGAGTTAAAACAGAGAAAAGGAATGAAAGGAAGGAGGAGAGAAACTGAGAAGGTTGAAATAAGAAAGAGAATAACTTCAGGTCGAAACGTCGGCATATGTAAAAATAAATATTATCATTTATTTTTGCCTTCTTTTCCAGAGAAGAATAGTTGGGGTGGTCAGTCAAAAAAGACTGACCATCCCAACTATTTTTCTCTTCATTATCCACGACAGTCAACCATTTACCAATTATTAACTGTATTATTTTAGATGATGGAGAAGAGGACCGGGATTCCCCGAAACGTTCAGTAATAAATAATAATCAAATCTAAATGCAATTGATGTACATGTTAATGTAATTGACATGACATGTCATGTACAAAGATGTACAAGACACGTGTGAGCACCGTCACTACACTTAAGACTTACACCAACACAACTATGAAAATAAAACTATCTCCTGTTAAAAAAAAAAATAAGGTGTGCGTTTAGACCACATGATATAAGTGAAAACACCAACAAGGCGAGATTAATAATATGATATATAAATTATAAATAATAGCTCATTGCAAAGGATATGAAATGCTGAACATTTTCCTCGCTTACAATATACAGAATAGATTTTTAGTATCTGAAATATTTTTTCCATATGTTCTAGTGACCTTATCATTTGGTTTTCAAAACTATTATTTTCTTTTCGAATATCTAACACGGCGTTGCGTTAAGATAAAATTTTGAATTATAGCCCATTACAGAGAGGATGAAATACTGAACAATTTCCTCGCTTAATGTATGCAGACCCGATTTATAGTTTCTGAGATTTTAATCCGTATATAAAAATATTTTAATTAGTCGACTCAAGCCGACTCTATCTAACGTTAATGCCGAACGAAATCTGACGGATCAATCTAATTCATTATCCACAAAAAAGTGCAAAGAAGTTTTTACAAAAAAAAAAAAAAAAATTATTATTTATTATACTGACCTATAGATAGAAATTAATGAAAAGATAATTTTAGAAAAAAAACGAGCTCAAAACTAGAAAATGGATAATTTGTTATTGTTTTAATGTAATATTAATAATTATTTTAACTTAATATTTTTTTTCCCTACCTCCCAGGAATTTCAACTTTTTAATTTAATATAATAACAACTTTTATTTTAATGTGAGGATTGATAATTGAGTCCATGAGAAGCAGGCAAGGAATAGTACTGGAATAGTTGGAATTTAGCAGCAGTTTGTGGCTAGAGATACGACCCCACTGCAAAATACATATTTAAACCGTTGTGGTTTTCCGCACATCCTGAAACTGAGTAATTTTCTTCAGTTGGCAAACTTAGTTAATTAAGTATAATGCTATTTCACTATTTAATATTTTCCCTATGTATTGTGATGATTTAATTGTTTAAATCCTCAGTAATTGATTATTATATTTTTAAAAACAATAATAATTATTTGAATTCTTATTCTGTTATTGTATCTTAATTATTTATTACTTAATTTAGACGAATTTTTTTTATTTTACAATCCCAATAACTTGGTTTACTAATTTTTCTTTTTTTTTAATACCACTTTTTCTCTGTTAGAATAAATTAAAAATCCCAAAACAAATAAGTATGCCTTAGCTACATCTGTATACGAAATATTATTAATCTGTTGCTATTTTATAGTAATATAATATAACAATAATTAATCGCTCAAAATGATAGAAAAAACTAATCTCAAGTTGCCGATTAATGCTTTCAAACTACCGTCATTACAAGAGTATGTAACAGTCATTTGGTCACAAATTTCAACCAATTTTTTTCATCAACATTGCTTTTTCTCATTCAAAAAATCGATAAGTGCATATTTCCATGAGCAATGAAAAATTAGTTTTTTTTTTGTTTGTCCAAAAAATTAATTTTTTTTTCTCGAAAATAACAATTCTTATCATAATTACTATCAACACGAAAGTTGCCAGAGATTCTGGACGTTATTATGCACGTTAGGAAATAGCACAAACTCCGACCTCTGTATACAAATTAAGATATTAAATTAAAAACCCTAAAATGTTTGTCTTTATTCTTATCTTATAAAGGCATTCAATCGGAAGTAGTGTTGCTCAAATGCGAGACCAAAACTAGTCTTAGTCTTGCAAACTCAGTCTTGTCATGGTCTTGGTCTTGCGCATGAGTCTCGCAAAAGTCTTGCAGTTACTTATTAGGTTATTAGTATTGAGATATTACTATATTTTTTTAGATACGAGAAACCTAACTGAGCCCGAATGAAAAATAAGAGTAGTTAAATGCAAAAGTATATTGATTATACCAATTATTAACATATAGTAACGAAGATTGATTGTCAAGTATTAGTAGCTATTTTGACTTAATTTTTATTTAAAATATCGATTTTTTTTACCAGTTCTGGTCTTGGTCTTGCATCAGTTAGCCAGCCTTGGTCTTGCATCATTTAGCCAGCGTTGGTCTTGGTCTTGCAACAGTTAGGCAGCCTTGATCTTGGTCTTGCAATGTCCAAGACCAAGACCGATTTTGGGCAACACTAATCGGAAGGTTATTGATGTGGGTTAGAAGGGCAGTAAATATGTAGCAGATAAAGATGTTTTATTTAATATCCGATATAAAATCATAAAATTTTAATATTTTTATTTCTATAATTTCTCACTGAACCAATCTGTCTTGTTTTTTAAATCAAAAATTTACTTGGTTTACTTTGCAAATGCTGTTTTGATTTTTGCTTATTCTGATTCATCTGAAACCCTTTAATGTTATAGAAAGTATTTTTGTTACAAACAAAAATAATTGATTGGTACATGATAAACTACAAGTTCGTGTAAAATATAGGAAAAAAAAATTAATTGTATATATTTTTTTTATTATTTTTTCTATTCGCATCTGTCATTGGTGAAATTAACAATAAGCGAATATGGTGAAAATCAATGATAAGCATATGGATACCAAACATGAAGATGGATGATACTCAACAGGATCTCTTACTGATCATTAATTACTTTCTCAATTCAAGACAGAGGATCTCCCTTACAACTCCTTTTAGTCGCCATATAATAAGCACATCAGCTGTAGCTATTTCTTTGATAAGTATATTGTTGTATCCGTGTGATTCATCATGAAATCGGCAATGAGGAACTAATCAAGTTCTGTGTTGGTCAATAATAAGCTGTAAGTTTGTATGTATAGATCTATTATTTGCTACAGATTTTTTTTTCGAGATTCATAGGCTCATTGGACGGAACTCTGCGATTCGTGACCTATATTTTTGGATGTAGAATCATGAAAAAAAATAGTTAATCACTATGGACGATAGACTGAATTTCCCTTGTTAGTTATTTGTAACTATTATCTTCAAATTAATTTCTCCATTACTATCAATGTTGGCAACTAGGAACTGTCATCGACTTCCAACGATATCGTTAAAAGCCGCCGAACCAAACCAGTCGCTTCGGAGGTTCTACAATGAAACCGATTTCCCTTTTCACGCTCTGCAGCCTAATTGGTCAGTTCCCTGTGAAAATTCAATGAAGGGCACCACGCCTGATGTATCAGCCCTCTACCATTAAAATAATGCCTTAGTAACGAGTTAAGTAATAGTAAGTAAGTAGTAAAGCGTAACAATAAATTGGTTTTTATTTCATGGTTCCATCCTACTGATCCTACTTCACGGACTTTTCTAGAGGCAGAGGAAACACATAACAAATTTTCCGGATAAAAATGGAATATTTATTGAAGGATTAAGGAGAATATTAAATACTTATTTTTTGAGTGGGCTATTAGTTTCCTGAATAATGTTCAGTTTATAAATTACAATCACTTTATTTTTATATTACAGTACTTAGTTTTTTAGTTGTAGTATCTCTGAAAATCTTGTCATTTTGAAACTCATCCTTGTATATTTAATTATATTGAAGTAAAACTTCGTTGAGAAATAAAATATGAACTCTATTTATTTATTTCTTATCCTCCATTTTATTTTTCATCAATAACAATGTAAGTATATGCAATATATACATACACTGACAGGCAAAAAATTCCACTCACTTGATTTTTTCATCTAAAAATATTTCTGCTTTGGATTAGTCTATTGTTTTTAATGAATAAATAGGTAATCTTTTTGTTAGTTTTCATTTATGAATGTTAATATAGTGGACAATAACCCTTAATCCTTAATTCAGTGAAATGATTCTAGATTCCAATGTTTACTTTCTATGGAATCAAAATGTTTATTCAGTATCATTAGTTCAGTGCCTTTTCTTGCACCACATTTCTTAATCTCCAGCTTTTAATGTTTTCCATATTAAGTTTAAAAATGGCTCTTATTACTGAGGATGTTGCGCGTGGTGTGGCACTTATTGTTGATAGACGTTTCATTAGATATGCAGCTAATGCCATCGGAGTTCCATATGAAGCTTTACGAGAGAACGGTTCTTACAAGAGAACGCCCGGTTCTGGATGGCCTAGGGTAACAGAACCACGGGATGACCGGTTTTTGACTTTGAGAATTTTACGAAACCGGCACCTTACCGTTGTTCAAGCGATTCATCAGCTCGAAGAAGTTCGAGGTGTGCAAATTTCTGAACGTACCGCTCGGAGAAGATTAAATGAGTATGGATTAATGGCTTTTCGTCCAGTAAGAGGACCAGAGTTGACCAGAACTCACAGAGTAACACGGCTGGCTTTTGCTCGAGAACACAGCCATTGGACTATGGACGAATGGAGTGCTGTACTTTTTACAGATGAGTCAAGATTCGCTCTTCGGTCTCCAGATAGGCGTGTAAGGGTGTGGAGAAGAAGAAACGAAAGATATGCAGCCTGTAATTTTTCCCAGAGCCAATCTTTCCAATGTGGTTCTTTAATGGTGTGGGCTAGGATTTCAATAGAGCACCGCATTGGTTGTTGTTCGTGGAGGGTCTTTGACGGCAATTCGCTTCGTAGATGAGATTTTGGAACTTCATGTGTTGCCTATCCTCAACGAAATCGACGATCATTCTATTCTAATGCACGCCCACATCTCGCCCGCATAATGCAGACGTTCCTTCAACAGAACAATATTGAGGTTTTAGCCTGGCCAGCACGTTCTCCAGATTTGATTTATGGGATTACCTCGGAAGACGAATAAGAGCGCGTGCAACTGAAGTGTTGCACTGCAGTACCTTGAAGGGGCTCTTCGGGAGGAATGGGCTATCCTGCAGCAAATGGACATTTACCGACTGGTTGAAAGTATGCCGACGCGTCTTCAAGAAGTAGTGAAGGCAAGAGGAGGAAACACGCTCTACTAAACGATGATGTAATTAATTTATTTTAGAATAATAATGGTTCGTTTTTCAATTTTTTTTCTCTAATCTTTCTTACCCAATCACATTTTGATTATTAAAGGTAAAAAAGATTAAAAAATTCCATAAATACTAAGTATTATCTACAAATATCATTTATTATATACAAATACAACTTTACAGAAATATTTTTAGATGAAAATATGGAAAAATCAAGTGGGTGGAATTTTTTGCCTGTCAGTGTATATATCTTGTTCCTTTTACTTACACTGCCCTATGGGATTTTAAGGAACTCCAATTAATTTTTTCTTGCTGTAATTAAATAAGTTACTACTAGTATACCAAGTGAAAACTCTCACATTAGATAGATATATTTTTTGTCCAGTCAATGAATGATTATTGAAGAAATGGAAGGAGTACAAATTTTGATTTTGGAATATTGTTCCGACTCATCATACGTGGTCATACTGAAATTTCCTATTCATGAGGAGTGAATTGGCTGCAGCCAGAAAGTTACTTTTTTCGGTCGCTCATATCAGGAGAAACGATCATAGAGATAAAGATATTCCATACGAAATTTAGGGGCGCGATGGCCGAGCGGGCTAACGCGTGTGCACAGTCCAGGTTGCCCGGCAACCTGATATATAAGATAATTTGGTTAAAATGATTCAGAGTTAGAGTCCCGGTGCCGATGGTGTCTTTAAGTCTGGCATTAATCGCTCTCTCGGGAAATCCCCTCCCCGTACAGCCTAAAAAGCGAGGAAGGGGTGAACACAAAAAAAAAATCTATACAAAATTAAAGGTAATAAAATTTCAACAGTATTGATGGTATTCATTTTCACCCCATCTCTCATAATTTCCAAATTATGCGTCCTCAATAAAAGCCAAAAATAATAATAATAATGTTCAATTCACGTTTTTATCATCCTTTTATTTGCCAACGCTTTTTTAATCCATTTTACGAAAAATTCATGGGGAAAAAGGTTGATGAGCATTAAATTTCCATCAAGAATATATGTTGTTTTATTATCTTATCTTAAACTCTTTAAAAGTTTTTGATGACCCTATGGTTTTACGCTTTAAACCCCGAATAACAAACAAACAAACTTTTCAAAAGCTGGATCAATTATAATTTTATCCCAAGATTTTACAAAAAAAGCTAACTTAAAAAAAAAAGACTATTAATAATAGCCATATTGTAAAATTTAAAAACTGACCAAACCATGATAAGTATCACATGCCAACTAAAGCAGCTAAGAAGAGGCTTTTAATAATAATTATGATTTATCTCGAAAACGGGACTTTTTAAACAGTATAGCTCCAAAAGTCTTGAAGTCCGCCTCGACATCTTATAAACAAAATCTATCTCTTCTCGACCCACTGACTTTTGAATTCAAAGTTTCGAAATTCCTCAGTTTAATTAGTGACTTTTATTAAAGCCTTTGTAGTAATTTAAGGATCGAAATTGAAATTGCCCATTCTTCCACGAAGCTCCCTTTCGCTTGAAACTTGAGCTCTTGAATTTGAAGCTCACCTCATTAATCAAAATACATCTCTATCGGTAGAGTAATCTATATTACCTTATTATATTTAGTGCAGATTTTTTATCTCGGAGTGTGATATGCTGTTAATAAGTGTATAAGCTTATGAGATTTCCGTCTAAAGTTTAATAATTTAAAGTTGCAATTATCACGGCGTACCAACCCCCATTTTACGAATTATTCAGCTGTTCATTTAATTGTACTACTCGTTGCTCAAATTTTATAACTCTAATTTACAAGTATTCTGTAGTTCAGATTGTATTATTTTTTATCAACATAAAATAAATTGATCGAAACCATAGTTCGGAAAATTTTGGCTTTCTTTAATAATCCCTATTATACATCGCGTCTTAATGTCGATAAATATTATTATATAATTATAATTATTCGTATTGCCAATTTATAACCATAATGTTTATTCAAGTTTTCCAGCTTCATATAAGCCCAACATCAATTTGAGCCTTTTATTTCTAATATTTTCATTATAAGTTATGTTCAGTTTCCTTTTCTATTTCATAATAATTATAATTACATCACAATATAATATAAATAATATTATTTATAATATGATAATTAATATATTTTTTTCATGGAGAAAATATCTAGATGGAAAAATAACTGCTGTTACCTAGGTAAAATTAAACTACATTCTCTAGATGAATACCATTTTTCGAACAAATTTTTGGTCTAAAATCTTTATTTTGTATTAGAAAAGTAGGAGGTTACGAGAGCTCAATACAGTAACGAAGACACCAGGAATTGAATCTCTATTTTGTATTAGAAGAATAGGAGGTTACAGAAGATCAACGCATATGTAATTAAATGCACAACTCTATAATAAGTGCTTATTATAGAGCTACTAAAAGAAAACATGAAAGTCAGTAAAAACTTTTTTGTAAAAGAGATATTATTCGAATTTTTTGCAAATCGAAGATCCATGTTTCTGATTGTCAGGGCAATCTAGTCTTTGACTAATAATTTTTAATATAATTAATTTTAATAGTCTTTGACTATTATCTTACCATAATCATAATCGCTCCTCAAGCCGTCCGTCGGTTGAGCATCTAACTGTACGATTGTATCTTGGGGAGGAGTTTCCATTCTTAAAACTTACCCAATCCACCTTGTCTTCAATAACATTTCTCGCTAGTCTACTGAGATTAGTATTGATGGTTTCACCAATGTGTCTCTTCCGTTTTCATTCTATCATTCTTGTGAATGCCATTTCTGAAACCTGTATGATTCATATGAATAAATTAATAAGGGGAGAAATGCAGATTTATATATCTTTAATTGTGTCCTTGGAAAGTTCCATAATTTCTGTAATTCATTCCGTAAATTTACACTAATACATACACTTCATTTCCAATTGATTTCATTCTTCCTTTGATCTCCTGTAGATGATTCCGTTATATGTTCTCACTTGAACAAAATCATTTCTAGAAACACACACCTTATTGGTTTCTCTTGTCTGGAACCCTTTGTTCTCTTGGACGGAAAATTTTAACAGGAGCATGTCGAAATAACTAACAGTGAGTTCCGAGAATTGGACTTGTGAATGCTCTGTTTGTCGATCTTTAGTAAATATCATTGTGTTTTACTAATGCTCTTAGGAGAATGTTAAAAAAGTATAAGAGTTTTATATTAAAAGAATTTGAAGTATTGATATTTCTTTCTTGTTTGTTTGTTTCGATGTCTAGGCATAAAACATCCAGGTCATCAGCGCCCGATCAACTAAATAACACTACTTTTATACTGCTCAGGTGGTTGGTACAAAAAATAATAATAAAAAAAAAGGATAAAAATAAAAGAATTAATAGAATAAAATAAATAAATAATGAACTGTTTATAGATAATAAGATAGAAAAGATAAGTAAATAAACTAAAAAAAACAAAAAAAACAAAACAATAAAATCAATAAATCAATGAACTTTTAAACTTGAAAAAAAAAAAATCTGCTAAAGATCATTAGTTTGGGAACTTCATAACTTTGGTAATGATTTCCCAGGGATGCTGATATATTCTGGGGTATTCCGAGATATTTTAACATTGCGGTGTAAAAAGAGCACTCTTCCAACATATGTTTTATAGTTAATGACTGGCCACACTTTTGACATCTGGAGATAAGATGTTTTGTTATGAGGTGGAGGTGTGTCAGTTTAGTATGTCTGATTCTCAGCCACATGAGGACGAATTCTTCTCTAAGACTGATGCGTTTCGAGCTGCTTCACGATTGCACCTCTTTCTTTATTGTCTTTAATTTTCTAAGTGCGCTGTTATCCCGCCGTCCTTACATTCTTGGGTTATGGTTTCTTTTAGAGGTCGTGCAAGTTCAGATGGTGTCAAAAAAGGTTTAGCGCGGCCTGGAAGGGTAAGAGATTCTTTAGCTGCTCTATCAGCCATTTCATTTCCTTTAATTCCTATATGGCCAGGCGACCAGATAAAATGTGCCTTTGATACAACTCCATGAAGCATTTTAATAAAATTTAAAATGCAGTGTATCCCTGGATGGTCTGGATACATGTTATTATCATTATCATCATCGTGGCTTTCAGAGTACTCAGGAAATCCGATATCACAACCACATTTACAACTGGCTTCTTCATGACATATCGGAGACTCATTGCGATGGCATATTTCTTTCCTGTCTTGAAGTGGTAAAAACTTAACAAGAAGAGTAAACTTCCAAATATTAAAACGAAGCTGGTTTATGCGAGCTGTTGATAAAGTTTGACCAATTTTTCGATTGGTAAGTAATATAGATTGCAATTGCAATTTATATACGTACTTTTCAATCGGTCCTTTCCATCGATTCATGTTTACAGTAATAATCTTTAGTTAAAAAAATATATTTTATGGAGTATCCCGCGAACTGCCTTTAGTTTGTCCTTAGTTGTTTCTTGGATAACCGAAATAGACAGTCTTTCTGTAAAATAATTATTTGTTATTTTTTTAATTATGGTATTCCCTTTCTCTTGGAGATATTATCACAGTGATGGGATTATAAAGGTTACCTCGGATTCGTAATTGATTTGGATAGTGGACTGTATATATAGTAAACTAAAAGATAAGCGGTTGTTAAATTAATGCTTCTTCTTCTTTTTTTGGCGCTGCAATCCATATGGGTTCAAGCCCTCCTGTAACATCTGTCGCCAGTCATTTTTGTACAGATCAGATGATTTTCAATCTCGAATATGATGTATCAATCTTAATAATAAATCTAACCACGTCACTATCCTTAAAACAGTTCTGCGTTTGTTCTCTGCCTTCACTCTTGGTTCACACAGACTATGTCAAATATTCGAAAAACAGACTGCAAAGGATTTAGCGTTCTTATCGTAACAAGATCTGCTCGATGGTTTCTTTTCTAGTCCAATATTCGCAAAATTAGGTTAGGACTGGTCTTATTCGCGGCTTGTACAAGAGCAGTTTTGTTGTTAGGGGATGGAATTTCCTTTTCATCCTTCTCTTAAGTCCGAAATAGCATCGATTGGTATACACCAATTAATGATTCGTATATTGATTGTGTATGGCCAAAGTACAATATTCTTAGGGTGTTAATTAATTTTGTATTGAATTATTGCATTGTTTCATATCATGTTGGTTGATGAGCTAATTTTTTATGTTTTATTTTACTTGCGGTTTTGCTGCTGTTTTATGCTCTTCCTATTTTACTCCTCCGAGTTCCTTGCTGGTCGATATAAGAAATCTACTCAGACTTCTTCATGTTTTTTAGTCGATAAAAGAATACTCTCTAGATTGCTAGTGCTGACCAGTTTGTCTTCTACGTGGCTGTCAAGTCCCTTGTTCTCTAGGGGGCTATCCCCTGGCTTGCCTAGAGATGACAGCGGCGTCGCTGGGCGTTCATAAAATTATTAAAATTTTATGACTTTATTGCGTAAACTTATTACGTTTAATAAACAATTATCTAACAAAAAGAAATCTATAGGGAGTTTCTAGTAAATTTTTCAATTTAAAAAAGTTTATTTTCAACTAAAAAAAGAAAAACAAAACCATTTTGTAGCAATTTTTAGTAACTTTTTTTTTATTTTAAATAAATTCCATTTTTTTATTTAAAAGAATTCTGATTTCTATTTTAATGAGAGAAAATCGTTAAATTGGGTGGCTTTAAATATAAAACGGACCTCACACATTTTTAAAAAGCTGGGAAAAATTGTTGTATTGCTTCAATTTATACAAATTGGAATGAGTTTTTTTTTCTCATAATAAAGCCCTTACACACCCCTAATTAAAATAATCACAATTGATTTCAATTGAAAATATACAACCAAATTGGCTTTTCCTCTACAACCTGGAAATGGCTGCTGTTCGCCTAACGACCCCTACATTTTTATTCGACTATGTCGAAGTTACCCGACGGTTATTTGTGTCTGTTGTTCGCTAAAAGGTATGTGACGATGATATTTTTAATGTAATGATTTCTTGAGCGAGCTGCTGGACCGTTTTTAAGTTGAATTGCTCAAATTTTTCAGTGAGATTTCGAGTAAGTTTTGAAATAACTTAAACGCGAAATAGTGATAAAAAAAAAAATGATTATATGTGTTGAATTTAAATTGTCAGTACTTGAAAAGGTATAATGATTTTGTTTTCTCTTCGGACCATTATCCTCACCTGCCATGAAAGTGACAATCAGCAGATTTAATGTTGATGATAATAACGGTATTATAGGCATGAGGTAGGATAACACGCAACAGCTCTTCTTCGTCTTTTTCTATATCATTCACTGAGGAAAAGTGATCTCTCGTGGAGCTCCATTTCAGTCGCCTCCTGATGGGCCATTAAGATGCCATTCATAATAAATATATTGATGTGTCCTTGTACTTAAGTATGACATCGAGTATATCGGTGTGTAAAGTTTTGTTGTTTACGTACCAGGATGCTGCAGTTATTAGTTTTTTGAATTGAAAAGATTGTAATTTTTTAGAGTATTTTTTTCTAAATCCTGAATCAGTTAGGTGAATGTCTATATGGTTTTAAGTTTGTATTTTTTTTTAAGGAATCAGATGGTCATAAATAGACTAAATAGTGGCAGAACTATTTTATTACGTTTGGGCCCTAGGTCATCCTTCTATGGGATATTAATCCGGGATAACTTGCTGTAAACATCTGAGGAATTGGATTCTTCCCGATATAAACTGGTGGGCAGGTGTCTCGTTAAAGTGTAAATTGTATGTGTTGTGTCGTGATTAAATCTTCTTTGCCAAAGTAGGTATCAATTGTTTTAATTTAGGTAGTGATTTTATAAATTCAATGAGTAAGAATTATGGTGTTTTTTTTTTTTTAATTTCTGTATCGTCAGCGTAGACAGACGTCAATCCTTCGGTTTAAAAAAAAATGTAAAGGAGCTAGTATTGATCCTTGAGGTACTCCTGCTAAGATTAGTCGTATCGAGACGATTTCTAAGCTCTGTCGGACAGAGAAAAATCTGCAGGAAAGAATCGAGAGTCTAAAAAAGTTAAATTAAAAAAACAAACATTACTACAGAAATCGTAAGCCCCAACAAAAGGGAATGCATTTGCTTATCTATTAAAACATCTTCGTAGATTGTTAGACAAATTGACAACAACAAATATTACAAATTGGTGTAGTTGTCGGGTGCTTTTATTACACATTGAAGATCCTGGAATATAGATTTCGTCATATGTATATATGCAAGTAAATATCTGAAAGAGTCTTGAGTTTCGTTCGGAAGTGGAAACCATCCAACTACTAAGTCAAATTTTAATATTCGTAGATGTCTATTTCCCTCACAATCTACCCCAAGGTGTTTAAGTATATCTGGAAGTACATTCCCTTAGGATGGATAAGATCTTCCGATTTTTGTATTTTTTTTTTAATTAATTTTTTTTCATCATTAATTCGATTTTTTTAAATGCTACTTTTTATTTAAAATGACGAGAAAGAATTTTGTGTTTTGTATTGCACTCTTGAGCCGTCATTCAGTGCACTTATTCCATTACCCCAAGACCTATCCCGCTGATGAGAACAGTTCTGCTCCGATGGGCCCAGAGCGATTGTGGCCAAATAGAAGCCCTCTCCCCCCTCTTCCTCTTCTCCCCCCTCTCTCACCCCTAGGCCAGATTAGAAAGCCAGGTCTTTAACGAAGTCGTTCTGAGAGCTCTTCTATTGAATAGCCGGTAATTAATTGGTCGGATCGGGCAGTTGTGCCCTCACAATCTGTCTGAAAGGCTATCCCTGCGATTTAACATTGCACGTGGGCTATCACGATGCGTTTTAGCTAACAAAATGATTTCGATGATTAATCATATTGAATATAAATCATCTAATCATAGTGAAAATAATTAATTCACTTTAATTTTTCCAACAACCCAGACATACGTCTGGTAATAAAATATGTTTCCAAACTGAAAGAACATCCACATCTCTTAGGTACACAACTATTTTTAGAGGGAGTGCCTCCATATTTGTGGTAGATAGATAATTATATATACCTCAATTGCCAGACATAGAAAGGAACTTCCAGTTGAAGTTCAAAAATACAAGCAGTGTAACATCTTGTATACGGATGCCTCAAAAGTAGATAAGGAAGTAGGATGTTTCGCTATAAAATCTATTACTCAAAAACTATTGAAACTCCCGGAGGCTTGTTCAGTGTTTATTGGTGAAATGATAGCAATTAGAGAAGCTCTTAAGCACATAGAGACAAGTGAAACTACCAATTAGGCAGTGGTGACTGACTCCATGAGTTCATTACTAGCCATTGAAAAATACCAGGGCCAAAACCACTCTCGCAAAAGATGTAAGAAACATTTCGTGGCTACTAAGGAAGAAAGGCAAAGAAGTAGTGTTCATTTGAGTCCCTTCGCATTTCGGGATCATTGGTAATCAAGCAGCCAACATGGCAAGAAAATCAAATATAACATCCGGAATCAATTAATGAAATCCCTCTAGATTACGTTAAAAAAATAAAGAGAATATGTGGAACATTGTGAGTTCTCACACTCCTACCTACTGAGAGGACTTGATCCTCCGACCTGCGAGAGCTGCAATGTCCAAAGGACAGTAAAGCATATTATACAAGACTGCCCGATATTTGAACCTACAAGGAAAAAATTACACATGGCCCAAAGTGTAAAAGAAAATCTACAAGACAATGAATGTGCAGTTAAAAAAACTTTAAAAGTGATAAAACTCTACAACAGAGTATAATTTAAAGATGTTACCAATGACCCTACGGGGTAGAGGTAACAAAACAATAAATAAAATATTTTTAGAGGAATCTGAAATGCGCGGAATTGAGGACATGGATGGAAGCGATTTTAAACAGACGATTTATAAAACACAATATAATATTGACATCTGAATTTAATTAGATCCATCTCTGATCACAATTTACTGGAAAAAACAATAGACCGATTAGACATACTGATGACCAGTTTATGTCAAAGCGTACACGCTAGAAATCCAAAACAATTCCTCTCAATTACTAGGTAGTTAGATTGGTTTTAAAGTCATATACATCGATACCTCTAAAATGAAAAATAGTGTTGGATGCGCTGTCTTTTCAACGAAAATCAGCAACAGCTTCAGTTTAATTTACCAGAAGAGAGCTCCGTATTCACTGGAGAAGCAACTGCTATCATGAAGGTCCTTCATTGGACGTAAAATTCCAAAAAGATTAACTGGTTGATAGCAACAGTCTCCGGTCTTCGTGACGGCAATTGGTAACCCATGGCCAAGTAACTCCCCAATTAGAGGAATATTGAACCGATAAAGAAACAAACAAAAAAAAACATTGAGTGTGATCTTGGTCTGGGTTTCAGCCCATATTGGTAAAAAAAGCAGACCAATTTGCTCAATTGGCCAAGAAGGGAAATGTATCAAGAATAACTGCTATAAAAGATATCAAATTAGATGATTAGGTACACCAATCAAAGATAAAGCTATTAGAAAATTGGGGTAACAAATGACAAATAAAACTATAAAAAATATTAGAAATAGAAACGGAATGAAGAAAGGGACTACAAGCACAAGGAAATTCAGAAGGGAACAAATCATATTTATTCTTAGAGGAAATGGTCACTACCTCTTTACACACGGATACTTTCTTAGCAGTCCAAATGTCCAAACGTGACAAAAGTGCAACAATAAACAACACAACATCAAACTAGGCTACGAAGAAAAAGTTGGCCCTCTCCAATAATAAATATAAAACAATTATTATGATATATCATACAACCTTACCTGATCTTCTATGTTAGAGGCGAATATATATAACAAAAATGAATTTATTTATTATGTTGATTTTTTTTTCTCCTCTAAGCAATGTATGAATGTTCTATAAATTTTGTCCATACATTATCAGGACCTATTTAGAAAGACAAAGACATTCTTTTGAAGAAGTTCTCCATGAAATGTGGATGGAATATAAGGAAGAAAGGAATGTATTTATATATATATATATATATATAAACAAAACATAACTGATATTTTTACCGGTTTGTTGACTTGCCAGTGTTTGTCTGTTGGCGAGATAATGGACAAAACATATTCCTTGCCTCAGCAGTGGTTTTGTATTATTGGTGTGGGAAGGCTGCATAATTAAATAAATTGACGTAGATTGATGCTTATAAGATATTAAAATGTTCTGGGAGAGGGGAGAGAAAGGTTTACTTTTGAAATGAAAGTTTCATAAAGGAGAGAGATATGCTTCAATTGAGAACAATGTAGGACAAATCCATCGCGTTGCTAAAGTACACAGCGTGCTGATCAAGATACATCAGAGGTAACCTAAATACATTTATTTCTACCTTTTCATATCCAACCATGTCATACAGCGTTAGAATTTTTATAAATAAATAAAATTTAATATTATTTAGCTGAAATGTTTTTAGAAATAAAATCCTCTGAAAGTGTTTTAAATTAACTGTTTACAATTTTATTTGTTTATGTAACTAAATATTATACTTAAAAACTGACTGAACTGAAGCATACGCCATAACTAACTACACCTAAAATGTACTTCCATTATAAATATACGGCTTTAGTTTACATAAATATTTATTAATTATTTTTTGTAGATATATTAATTAAAGCGGAGAGGTCAAATTTCGAGACCAACTATGGCAGATAATTTTTAATCCACTTAAGATGGGCCACACACAGTCTATATAGTTAATTAGTAGACTATTTTGGCTACATTACCTCTCTGCACAATCATTGGTCTAGAAATGGTACTTATGGTACTAGAAATGGTAAAGAACCTTCTTGGGTTTTAATGTGGTTTTTTATTTATTTTTTTTTTAAATTATAATTTCTATGGTAAAACTGTATAGAAAGAATTTGAAAATAGCTTAACTTATAGTTAATTATAGCTTCAACATGTTAGTTTTTCTTCTAAAATTGAAAAATCTACCGAACATAAAGTCGCATCTTAAACTTCAAAAGTCAAAGGTTACTTAAAACCAGAGTATAACAGGTGACATGGTAAAAGTGTGTCATAAAATTACATCCATCCCTCCAAAATAATCTACGAACATGTAAACTATACATGTAAACGTTCTTGGATTAATACTTTTACACAACCTAAAATAATAAAGGTAACAAAGAAATTAATGGGAAAATAATGATAAAAAAAAAACCCGTACCACTACAACCCATGAAGGGTCTTGGTTCAGTACTATAGGGAAAGCACTGTTTCTATGTCAACGGTTGTGCAAGGAGGTGATTTGACCGAGATCCCGCTCAATCGCCAGGTTTTTCCCCTTTATCAATTATTTAATTAAGGGTACCCACTTTATAGAGGCTGGGTGTGCCCCAGGAGAGTCTCTAGACCCAGGGTCGCCCCGCGGCCAATGAAACAGATAAATAAATTTTCTGCCATGAGCCGGGGTTCGAACATGGGACCTTTAGCATTGGGAGCTCAGTACATTACCACTGAGCTACCTCACTCCCTAAAAAAATAATGACAGGTGTAAATAAAAATAAAATTATTTAATTCAAATGGAAATAAAACAGGGCAAGATCTTAGAACCTGGTTGTCTTGATAATACCCAATTTATGCAGTAATAATAATAATAAGGTTATCATAATAGCATTTTTGTAAAATTTCACCTCCGGTGAAGCACTATTGTTGTTCGGGACGTTTAGTCTGAACAAAAGGTCCTAAGGATTATGGTAATGTTTGCGACCCGCTATTTCCATACGAGTATCAAATTAATTACTGAAACATTTTTTCGTTTCTTTTTCTTTTTCTCAAGTGAATTAATACACCTGGTTGATGGTTTATGCATTCTTTGGAAGTTGGATAAATCTTGAAAATCGTCTGCTTCTATTCCGAAAAATGTCAGAAATGAATTTATCATTTATGACCTAAGTCACTGGCGGGTCCATTGGGGATGGGAGGGAACTCAAGCCTCCTCTTGAATAGAAAAATAGACCTTTTTTTTTCATTTTCTCATATTTTTTTCTAGGGGTGATGTGAGCTAACAATCACCATATTGTATTGAGGGCGGGTTGGCCGAACAGGCTAAAGCGTGTGCACAGCACCGCCGTTGCCCGGCAACCTGATATATGACTAATTAATAAAAAAAGTCACGAGTTCGCGTTCCGGTGCCAGGGGAGTCTTTTAGTCCGCTCTCACCCCCTGGCCTGGTTAAACCCCGTATAGCCTTAAAGGCTAGGAAGGGGAGGAAACAAAAAAAAAATTTTTTCATTTATAATAACTTATATATGTAAAAATTTATATATATAGGTACACCTAAAAGGATTATTGTTCCTGTAATTACTGTTTTTATTTTTAACCACATTTTCTAACGCCACTTACCACCCGTCTTTCTTTTTCTTCCACGATAATAATCATCATTAAAACAAAAATACAATATTAAATCTTGAATCCACTTATGATAAGCGTACGTATAAAATGTATGGAGCCAAGACAGTGCGGAGCAATCTAGGATTTGAAATCTGCAATTCTGGCTTCATGGGAACAATTTCCTCAAGAAACAACCAAAAAATTGTATGATTCATTACCAAACAGAATTTTTGAATTAATAAATGGTGGTGGAAAGGCCACGAAGTAGTAAAATGAGTTTTATTTAGTTTTACCAGGGAGCATGTCTAACATTTTGAAGGGCCTTAACTTTAATTTGAATATATATATATATATATATATATATTTATAGATTATATTTGGCTTGAGAACCAAAATACAGGCAGGCTGCTGATTAGCTTCAGTTGAGTGAAAGATTTACGGGAGTTTTACGGGTAATTTGAAAAGATGGGAGGGTAGGGATAACAATTTTTGAAGTGTTTCTAACATTTTGACAATCAATGTATTTTCGTTGAAAACTCAGATTCGAAAATATTCGCATTAACATATAACGCAGATTAACTTATAATGCAACGATTAATAATACGCTTTGACATTATGTTGTGTATGGTGATTACAATCATAATCTTATAATATTCGTAGATATCAATTTCCATCACTATCTACCCCAAGGTGTTTAAGTAGATATGGAAGTACATTTTATTAGGATGGAATAGTGTTCAGAGATCACATTCGCACTCTTTGTACAATAAATAAAATAAATCATACAGAAAAATAATATATATATGTATTTTTTTTTTGCGTCACTAATTCGATTTTTCAAAGGCTGCTTTTTTAATTAAAATAATAATTTTTGAAGTGTGTCTAGCATTTTGACAATCAATGTATTTTCGTTGAAAACTCAGATTCGAAAATATTCACATTAACTTATAACTCAGATTAACTTATAGTTCAACGTTTAATAATACGCTTTGGTATTATGTTGTGTATGATGATTGCAATCATAACAGTCATAACGATTTTCTTGTCACCAGTAATTAATGGGTCATCAAGAGAAAGAACTCGAAGCGCAGTAGCGGAGGGGTTAAATTAAATGGGATTTAGTATGACGACGGCTAGGTCATTAAGCTTGAATTAATGTGGTGAAAGTTATGCTTTTAATAAAGTTTTTTTAACGAGTTAGTTGGCAAATATACTCTTGAGGTTTTGCTACATCTGAAGTAATGCCTTTATTTCTAGTTTTTTTCTATAAACAGCTTTTAAAAATTCTAATATAACCTCCTAGGCGAAAGGAACATTACATCCGATTCTGTCGTTCGATGTAATCTCTTTAGGATTTATTGTTACCGGGGGAGGGTGGAGGGCTGTTATCAAGCAAGAGCCGATAACAGGGTTCAATGAATGTTGAATCGACAATGAGTTCAATTTCGATATCTGCCCCGATAATATCGACAATTTTCTTACCTCAACAGTCCGTTCCATAAACAATCACTAGATTAAATTGTTTTGTTAATTCTAAATCGTCTGTACTACATACTAATAGTTTTTTTATTAAGAATTTTTTGGTTATCCTTGACCTAAATACCATTTAAGATATTCCCAGATGTAGTTGTTCCTCTCAGAGAGTATAAAAATGGGAATAATGATTAAGGATAATGTATGCATCATGAACCTAATGTTTGCTGATGACCAATTAATCATATTCCAGGAGAGAGAGGACATCAATTATATGTTCGGAAAGGTTGTTGAGACAAATGAAAAGTAGGGATTGAGTATTACCTTCAAGAAAACAGAACACCTTGGGACTTCCTCTGATGACACACCAATTGAAAGAGGTTTTACTTCAATAAGTAGATAATTCGAAGTTGTGTAACAATCTTAATTATTCAGTTGACTCATCCTTCTTTGGATCGAATATTCTACGCAATATTCTACGCGGCCACGTTTCGAATTCATAAAGATCCGTAGGTAGGAAGTTGGTTTCTTAAGTTTCGGGACAGTAGGCGCGAGCTAAGTAGTTTAGTCACAGAAAGATAACAAGCATTTCCCACATTTAACCTGGCCTTAATCTCTTCTTCGATTAAGTTTTTTCTAGTTATTGTAGAGACGGGAGGATCTACGGAGATGAGGGAGCATTGGGGATGAAGCCTCCCCTCCAAAATAGTAAAATATAACCATGTTTTATGGAAAAAATATTTTAAAATTATCTCTTAAAATATTATTGTTCGTGTAATTACATTTAAAAGGACTTTAGAAATCACTTAAGCCTCATTTCATATAGGCAGTTAGTTTCTTTCTTTTTTCCTAACGTAATTATCGTTATTTTTATGAAAAAAAAAACTTTCGGGCTGAAGCCCCCCAAAATTAAATTCTGTATCCGCTAGTGATTGTAGGCCCTAGATATTAAAACTTCTCTTCGTATTCAAACATATTCCCTTCCATATCGATGTCAACGAAATTGTCGCCGTTTTTGCAGCTAACCATATATTTTGTCTCATCCGAATATAAAGGAATACTCAACAAAATCCAGCTATTCCATTTAAAAGAAATAAAAATGTTAATAAGACTAATTTGATCTATAAGTTGGTTATTTTTCTTCATAAACCTGCACTGAATTCATTAACTTTAAAACAGAGCTAAATAAAAAAAATGGTAAAATATATCAAAGTTAACTGTAGATGAAATTATAATTACTAGTAAAACTTTGAGATATCAATAATTATAGGCCATAAGAAGGCAATGTGTTATTTTTTCGTAGCCCACATTGATCAGAAAATAAAAACAAAAATCAAAATCATTGTTGCTACATCTCTTACGAAGATAAATTCATTCCCATCCGCGGCGTGCATCTAAATCGCCATTGTGGTTATGATAACTGCCCTCCCTTTATGTTGACTACAATGGCCCTTAAAATGGCGCCCTAGGGCTCTGGCTGCAACGTTATTACTTCACTATGGCTGTCTCAGATCACTTCCTCGACTTTACACCACTCATTTAAATGGTTTCTTTGCAGAAACTGTGTTGAGAGTCGTCCATACAGTTTATACTTTTCCATTCTCTGCTTAATGAAAAATGATATGTGTATTTTTGCTGTTAAGTTTCATTATTCTGAATAAATTAAAAATTAGTTCATTGGCAACATATTACTGTAAGAGATGATATAATAATATTTTACCATATTGCATCAATTATTTATTGAAAAATATTATATTCAAAGACACTAATAACAGTGATAGGGTAGCTCACTCATACTATATTTACAATAAATAAAAATAAAAAACAGTAAAATAATAATAATAATAAAAGTAAATTTATAAAATAATCTAAGCATAAGTAATAGTTTAATTCATTAAAATTATCTAGATACCTTATTTAGGATTTTCAGTAATTTTAGAAAATCGTGGCATCTAACGTGGAACTGAACAGACTTAGTAGTTTTTGCAATGAATCGATGATACATTTTTAGATAATTTAAAATAATTGAACTATTTTTGATGCTTAGATTATTTTGTCATTAATTCTTACTGTAATATGTTGTAAATAAATCCAATTTTTATTCATTCAGAATTATGAAACGTACTTTTGACCAAGGAAAAATTTAATCGAAACATCCTTAACAAGAATAAAAAAAAATACTGAAAATCCTTACTACAGATCTTTTTTGATAATTAGAAAAAAAGTTTAACAAAACCATCTCTAAATTAATCTTTTTAAAATTCTTCAAAGTTTTCTTGAACGTATTTTGTATGATATAGCCACCTGGAGCCTTTATTACTTATCTGAATACAAACTGTCTATTACTTTTTACTATATTCGTTAATGTACTTTGTATTATTTTAAGTTCACTTCAATTATATTTGTATATTTTATTATAGTTGAGAACTGGAAGAATTCACTTCAAATCTAAACTGTTAGCAGATTTCTTAGCCATCACTAGCTGTAATATTTTTTAGGATTGTTTGGGTACGGTTGTGCCAGCCGTCATATTAGCGGGGCTATAAGAAATTTTCGAAAGATTTATTAGAATGAAAGGAACGGGGGAGGGGACAAAAGGGTGAGAGAGCCACATTAAGGGAAACATTTTATTATTTATATTATTTTACTATTTATTTACTATTTTATCCAATTGATATACTAAACTATTGAGGACGATTAAATACAAATTGTCACAACCGTATCCAGTCTCCTCTATTCTTTTAGTAGTCGCCAAGCCATTCAATTTTCTTGGACTATATTTTCGCTGCCCATTACCAAACTAAATATTTACTTTAGCTTTATAATGTTATGATATATTTATTTCCGCTAGAAATAATGTGTTTTGTAGACTCTCGATTTTCCTTATCCGTCTTCAACTACAGGATTTCCTCATTCAAGTTTAAGACATCATTTCAGAACAGTCCTCGACGAAACATGCTCAGAGAGCTGCTTCTCTCCTACATATCCTCTCTTGGGAACAAGTGATGTCTGCCCCGAGGGTAGCCTAGTTTCCTAACACGAAATTCCTTGTAGCTTATATAGGTTTATTAATCCTAGGTGTATTAAACCCATGTACAGTTTTCATTTACGAATATTGTTCCCTCATAACTCATTATAATTCGAACAGAACAAAGCAATTTGAAAATGTATGTTTTTCTATGTTCATTTTGAAACCTCTGGAGTTCCTGTGTGTAGGAATTAATTTCTGGTATAGTAGGACTAATGAACATTTAATTATTTAAATTTATATTTCATCTTAAACTACACGGACATCACAATGGACTTATCAACGACATGGCCACGGCTGAAATGCTCATCAGGAGGCGACTGAAAAGGAGCTGGATGAGAGATCTTCTTTCCTGATTTTACGAAGTAAACATACCAGGAAAGAGGTGCTGCTGGGCTCCATTCTTCGTCATGGCTATCATTCTATTTTCTACCTAATAACAAATCTGCTAATTGTCACTACCATGACAGGTGCAGATGATGAATTGAAGACAAAAAAAAATAAATATATATATTATCGAGATCAAAGGTATTAAATGTTATTTTCATGCGTTTTCCCATTCTTGGTACTGCTCAAAATATTTTCAGCTGTATGTTCTTCTTTATGTCTTCGCTCACAATGGTATAATAAGGATGTGTTTTAAATATTGTAAGACGAAAACTCTGTCCACTATGTTTTTTTAATCATTTTTTTCAATTTCTATGAAAGATCCATGTTAGTTACCATGTAAACTTATTTTGAAAAATATATTTATCAGTTTTCGTTACCATTTTGATTTTATTAAATATATATTTAACAGAATCCTAAGCTTTTCTCCGGTGTATTTTATGTATATATCAGAGACACGGAATTCGTTTTCGGCACGGGAAAAAATGTCTCTTTTCTCCTTGAGTTTTTTTATTTATTTATTTATTTATATGATATTTACAACTGTATAAAAAAAATACATCTAGTAAATTCGCACATGGATATAATGACATGAAACACATGTTGAGAAACTACCCATTGGTAGCACTCTAATAATATGTCTACATTAGGAGATCACATGGCCATCTTCTTTTCAGAGGCCTCGGAGGGTTATCAGAAATTGAATAGGAAGCAGATTAGAAACAAGAGGGTTGGGATGGTTATGAAGTTTATTATGAAAGGACAGATATCTGGATTGGGCCAAATCTGATACATAAGGACATTAAGGTCATTATGGATGATTTTATTTGTAACAAAGTAAGGAGCATTAAGGATTTTACGAAGGATTTTGGATTGTAAGGATTGGATACGAGAGGAATTTGAAGGTTTGGTGGAGTCCCATAGCTCATATCCTTGAGTTAATTATCAAATTCCTTCATAATTTATATTTAACTGTTCCTTATTACTGCTAACAAGAATAGAATTTTAATTATTTTGGATGATCCAAATTAAAGCAACTTTCTATTCTTCATCAATTATAAATGAACCAATTTTTGAAGTTCGGTATTTATACCCTTTTTGAATACTTCAATGAATTTAATACCTAACTGATGTTATATATAAGTAAACTTCTTATATCAATATGACGAGTTTAATCGAAAATCGTACAAATGTGTAAAATCGAAGAATTAAAGTTCCACTACCACAGTCAGTCGATTGTAACGAAAATGTTGATGTGACATCAAAGGCATATTCCTATTGTTTTGTTAGTCAGACCGATTCTCTGCAGCTTCTTTCCAATGTCTCACACCTGACCATCAGTTCTCTACATCATCCGTCCATCGTAATCTAGGACTGCCTCTTTCTCCTCATTTGGACGCTTTTACATTACTTACTTTTCTGATTCTAACGAGATACATTGTCCAGCCATCTTATCCTCTTCTTTTTAATTTAAGAAACCATATCAGGTATTCTTTAAAATTCATTACGTTCTCCACTTTGTCTATATGATATAATGATTTCTTTATTTGGTCATGTATCTGACGTAGTCAGCAAACCCACTTGCTGCTTGGTTAGGTTATATGCCTCATATATTACAATTGGAAGAAGTACCGTCTTAAATAACCTTACTTTGAGGTTTCGAGGCTTATTTATATTTTCGAATAATTTTCTGACCGAACAAAAACATTTGTTTCCGTTTCTAAACCTTGATTTTATTTCTTCATTCACTTTATTGGTCACAATTTTACTCCTGATTCTTCACATAGAGACCCAAATTAGGCACTTAATCATTTGGAGACTTTAAATGTGTACATCCTTTCAAATACCAGATTAGAAATTGTTCACGATCACAAATCTTTCTCTCGCCACACTTTTCATATGCAAGTGAATGGAATAATATATACAAAGCCAAAAAATTACCTTTTTCAGAACCTATTCTTTTTAGGTTTTAATTTATTTATATACCAGAATAAATTGTAGTTAAAATTAATTTTAAATGCAGCATCTATGAACATTCCTCATGATTTATGAATATATTAATTGAATAGTTAATTATGACTTGACGTGATTGAGACAGATGGAGGATATGGAACCATTGTCTGGTTCTATTCCTGGCAATGTCCTGGGGCCATTGACCACCATCACTGAACTATATCCGCTCGATGGCTCCACTGGTACTGACAGCCGTGTCTCATTATCCATTTCATGAAATTATTTAATCAAAATATAATAATATATATATTTGAATTTTGAATTTTTATCCCCTGTATGAATTATTTCACCTTTATTATCGTCCATGAGTGGGAATGTATGTAATATTATTCAATAACAGAAATTATATATTTCTCACTTTAAAATTTTAATTTTTCCATTGAAAATAAATGTTAACAATCATATATATATATATATATATATATATATATATATATATATATAATATATATATATATATATATATATATATATATTATATATAAAAATCTAACTCCAACTAGGAATAAATAAGATACTCTGATCTGTGTTACTTGCAATAATCGTGTTAATTTAACTACTTTTTATATATAAATGCATACGAAACTTATAAGGAAACTTTGTTTATCATGCTACATCCCTGGTCATGACGACTTAAGAAATAATAGTTAAGAAATGATAACGTAAAATGATATAGATAATAATATCCGATTGAGTAATAACATAGTTATTCTGGACATAAATTACTAAATGTATGTAGTATATATTAGTTTATATTATATTATATATTTATATATTAGGGACAATTACAATAAAATAAAAGACGAAATAGTTAATACAATGAAACTCAAGAAAGAATAATTAGTATTTTTTTTTACAATTTCTAAAATTTTGTTCTTATAAAATTATAAATTTCTTATATGCAATTCGTAAAAGTCTTGTAAAATAAATAATTTCCGAAAAATATGTCTTTGTAAAGAAATTTTCTTTTTATTTCACAAAACTTTACATTCCGACCCCTTAAATAAACCAACTAATGTATTGAAATATTCTGAGTCATCGAATCCAAATCTTGGCCAATACCTCTCTTTCAAATAAGGTATTTTTTCTTTCTTCAGTTTTTTTTAAATATAATCAGAAGAACTAATATAACTGATTTAATGTTTGACCACGATATAGGCGAATTTATGTTTCTAAAAAATGTATTAAATAATTATATTTACCTATTTCAGATCTAGTTCCGAATCATTTAACTTTAGTTACCTAATGTTTTTATTTTTTCATACGATACATTCTGTCCTTGTTATTTTTGTATCTACTATTTTATATGAGTTCAACGATATGTTCTTGATTCAACCTACCCTTTTCTTACCACTGGACAGGAAATGCGTTGGATTTACATACAACATAATTTTACAGGAAGACTTTGATTATTGCTCCAATGAATGCGTATACAAAAAATAATTTACTTATAAAACATTTGTTACTGATGCGCATCAATATTTTGAAGAAAAAGAAAAAATCTCAGCTTGACATTATACATGAAAATATTTGTACAACTAAATAAAAAGAAAGTTATGCTATTACTTTTTCTATGGCCTTGGCAGTATAGAGAGAGGTATACAGAAGGAGAGATAACCGCGTATTGTACAAAAGGGAAGAGGATATCGGGACATCAATGAAAAAAAGCCGAATGTGATTTCACGGATATATGTTGATGATAAACAAAAAAAATTAAATATTTTTTTTTTCTAAGAGTGCTAGGACAGAGAAATATTAAGCATTATTCGGAACGGATTAAGAACGAAATAGCCAAACTGAGGTTTGTTTAGATAGAATTTAAATCCGGATACGTGTTGACCAAATGAGGGGGAGGGAGGAAGAAGGTCTGTGGGAAAGAAGGTAAAGGTCGGAGGAGAGGAAGGTACAGCACTCAGAGAGGATGAAGAAATTGTAAAGGAGGATAAAAAAAAATAAATAAATAAAAGAAAATGATATTTGCGTGGCCCAGCTTTGGCCATATCGATAAAATGGGAAAACATGATATAATGTGAAATAAAAAAAGGTTGTGGAAGACAAATAATAACTACATGAAAGATGGTGGGCGTAAGTAATAAAACTATGAGCCAAAGGACTACCATTTCACAATCCAATTACAAATGAAAAAGCTGTATTGATATATATATATATATATATATATACAACACAATACAATATAATATGAGCAATGTTTTTTTTAAAAATAATATTAATAATTTGTCCCAAGTGAGTAATAAGAAATTAAATTAAATTATTCCTGTTGAGCAAATCCGCTACTTAGGACTCCATTTGGATAAACGTCTTACTTGGAATCCTCATACTAGACTGAAACGACAAGAAACTGCTCGACGTTTCCGACTGCTCCAACACTTACTAGACAAACGCTGCAAACTTTCTATTAATTACAAAAGACTTATCTACATAACTATAATAAGACCTATATGGACATACGGAGTTGAGCTTTGGGGCTCCACCAAACCATCGAATTTCTATCGTATCCAATCCTTACAATCCAAAATCCTCCGTAAAATCCTTAATGCTCCATACTTTGTCACAAATCAAACCATTCATAAAGACCTTAATGTACCATATGTCGCTGATTTAGCTCGAGCCAGATATCTATCCTTTCATGATAAACTTCAGTCCCGTCCAAATCCGCTTGTTTCCACTCTTGCTTCTTTCTCGATTCCTGATAATCCTCCTAGGCGTCTGAAAAGGAGATGGCCTCGTGATCTTCTTACTTAAAATTATTTAGAGAGTGCTACCACTGGGTAGTAACTCTTCAAGCCTGTACGTGCCATTATTTATATTTGCGCATATTTACTTGTTGTATTTGTATACAGTTGTAAATTCCATTAAATAAACAAAAAAAATAAATAAATAAATAAATTAAAATTACCATTTCATAAACCCTAACTAGGTATATATTTTATTTACGATTGAAACTTACAATTTGATCTTCTAAACTTTTGACCTCTCTACCAGTAGTTGTTTTACGTAATTACATCTTCCACTAATGGACGTCTTGATGAATAGTAATGTAGTTTAAATATTTAATGTAATATAAAATTTACTCTTTACTGCTTTCTCGCTATACACATGAAACGTTTCCTGGTGATTTACAAGTAACAGATACTCCCAAGACAAATTCCAGTGCTGGAGGCAATTGGATGAGCAGAGGTCAGCTGGGACCCTGATGGACCCGATATAAATCTCACCTTCCAATCTTTAGGAGGTCCTCCGGGCAGGATTGAGTTATATAAACATTGAGTTAGTCCTTATGTTTTAGCTATTTCTGAAATTAGCATTCTATTCAAATTTTTTTTATAATATCCTGAAATAAATTTCATAATCGATATATATGTATTTTATCTGATAAGTAAATCAATGTGAGTGTCCTAGTCATCTAGAATCCACGATATTATATTTTTTTTTATTGTAATAATAATTCATTCGATGTTGATTAATTTGTTATATTATCTCCCAAACTACGATCAACAGACAATTAAAATACTTTCAGAAAAATATGAAAATAAACAGTAAGAATTAGTAATTGAGGAAATGTTTTAGTATGAGACTTAGAAGCAATGAATCAGAAATAAAAATGATTATTTAAAGTGAACATTATAGACATCCTCTTCATGAAAATAACTGCCGACAGTTTTATTACTTTTATCAAAAGGGTTCGCTGATCCAGAGAGACCCTTCTAAAAATATCGGATCTGACTTAGACCGTTTAAGAGGTATTGATTATCGTTTTGTAGCGAAATAAAACAGGGCTATGTATAGCTTTTATTGCGATCTGAATGAAGGTGTAGACTTTTTATTTATTTACTTAGGAAGTTTCGGTTTTAATATTACAATATAAAATATCATGAACAGGACAAAATGCCAAACCAATGAATCCGGCTCATGATACTGTTTTTTAAACTTTCATTTATGATTTTCATCATATCGAATACGATATTTTATCTTGATTTTTCTTATTATAATCTATACAATTTTCTTACACTACGTTACACTTACGCTAATCATTAATTCAAAGCTATTAATTGTATTCCCTCTCTTAAATAAAGAAAATAGTTAACAGTAATCGATAGTAAAAAAAAAAACCTCGTCAAATTTACACGTTTTATGATTCCGTCTTACCAAAACAGGGATTTTAAACAACTACACTTCTATTTTTAACGATTTTCTGAATGAACTTTGTATTTGAACTATTATATTTGAATTTAACGCCAAACTATGACCTATATATACCTGTATCCAATTCAAGTACTTACTTGGATGTCGATGAATTCTCAGAACGTTTATATTTAACATTTTTTTTTTAAATTGTTTCTACCTTGAAAAATGTATACACAGTTTTTCAAATTAAATTTATAATTCGTTACTTTCGTGCATTTATTTTGGAGCACATATATATTAGTGTTACACTTTGCAAGAACACGAACAAGGTCGCCTATCTGTTGCAAGACCAAGACCAGAACTGGTAAAAAAAATCGATTTTAAAAATAAAAATTAAGGCAAAATAATTACTAATACTTGACAATCTTAGTTACTATATGTTAATAATTGGTATAACCAATATACTTTTGCATTTAACTCCTTTAATTTTTCATTCGGGCTTAGTTAAGTTTCTCCTATCTAAAAAATTACAGTAATATCTCTACAAAAATAAGCTAATAAGTAGTGTTGCCCAACGCAAGACCTAGACCAAGACCGCTTCGGTCTCTATTTTTCTCGAATCTCGAATTTCTATTTTTCTTCATTAAATTGGTGATAATAATAATAAAACTAAAAGACTTAGCGAACGGTTCGATGTCGATACCTTCGTTAAATTTATATAATTAGATATTTAGTTTAGCGTTATATAATCAACTCAAGGAAGACACAAGAATAGATCTTTTTTATGCCAAATTACAAAATAGATTTTTTTATTTTTATTTTAACTTGTTTATTGATAACATTACAATCTGTCTCAAAGGAGGAGATTAGTTTTAGAGCAAAATCGCAAAAAGATCTATTTTAGTGCCAAATTGCAGAATAGATCAAAAAAGATCTTATTGGATTTTGCATTTTATTGTCAACTCAAGATCAGTATAGATCTGTTGAAGGTATAAATGCAGGTATAAACAAGAGCCTGTCAGGTATGGGTCACAGGGGTTAGCTGCTGAGGTCATAAAAAAAATTCCCATAATATCCAAACAAAAAATTACCATATGTCTCATAGAAAGGTGGCGAGATAATTTGAAAATAGAGTTGCATCACTGAGCACATCGCAATTTCAAGAGGAGAGCCCGACAGACTCTCGACTCATATGCGAGTCCACCGTCGTTAAAAGGTTAATAAATATCTTACATTGTGTTTTTAATTATTACTAATTATGTCTGATCTGTGTTTAAGAAGAATTTTTATTTCTTAAGAATTCTGATTTTGACTTTTTTAGTCTACTAGGAGCAAACTTCTAGAGTTTCTAGGAAATAGTGTTTTAACTAATTTCATATTCATTTGGCATTATTTAGCTTTCTTTACTGCATAAAAATCGAGCTCTGGTCATAATATTGGCTGGCGCAAAAACTATTACTATGCTCGATCTAGGATGATAAATTTCAACTTTACTGTGTAGACCATCTTTCAAAACATGAATACATATGTTTATTTAATTCAAAAGATAGAGGATGAAGTTAGTAGGTGTACCTGTGGGGAATCCCACATAATCTTTTGATAAGTCGTAACTGAAGTAATATTATCATCATAGGTAGCGTAGGTGGTTTTTTGGTGGTCAGTTATGTTATCATTATATACTAGTGATATTGCTGTCATTTTTCTGATGGGGAAATCTAATTAAATCCCGATGATAGAAAAGAAGAGCCGAATAGAAAAATAAATTGCATTTTCCTAGTCTTTACATGTAGAAACTAACGTTGTCCTTTAAACTATTTTGCTCTCATTTTCATACACCAAAACCAATTTCTTTTTGTCATCTTATCTTACTCAAATATTGGAATATGTTCAAGTTTTGGAGGTCTGAGCTCAAATTCACGATCCAAGAAGAAAAAAAACTTTCTAGATTTAATATAAGGTGAAAATGTTGAAACACCGTATTAATATCACATTATAATAATCAATACTATAGATTTCAGTGTTCTAACGACTTAATTTAAAGTCAAATAGAAACCAAATACTCAATAACCCACAAATCTCAGTTTTATTCAACTGCGATACCGCAAGACTCGTGCAGGTAAATCTTGATCTTGCGCAAGACTTGGAGGGTCCGGTCTTGGTCTTGGTCTTGGACTTGCAAAAGTGCAAGACCGAGACAAAAACCGCAAGACCAAGACCATTTTTGGGCAACACTACTAATAAGTAACTGCAAGACTGTTGCGAGACTCTTGCGCAAGACCAAGACCGTGACTAAGACTGTTTTTGCAATACCAAGACTCGTTTCGATCTCGCATTTGGGCAACACTAATAGATGTGGCAATATAAATATTCTCCTATCAGAATATTAAGTAGGAGAAAAATCATAAAAATATAACTGTATATTTAAATATTTTTGGTTTTCATTATATTTATATTACATTATACATTAGTATACAGTTACATTTTTATTGATTTTTTTCCATCCTTGATAATATAACTGCTTAATATTGTAGAAGATTTATATTGTCAAAAATATATGTGCTCCGAAATAAATACATGAAAAGTAGTGAATTATAAATTTAATTAAAAAGCACCTTGGTATGTTAGCAACATAACCTTACATACTGACCTCCATATGCCGACTGTTAACGAACACATACGAACTCATTACAAACGATTGCATGACAACTTACAAGGACATCCTAATACAGTTATAAATGACATGGCCAATACGGATATGCCAGGTAACGTCTGTAGGAGACTGAAGAGGAGCTGGATGAGAGACCTCCTCGCCTTAAATAGATATCACGCCGAGTGAGTTGACGCTGGGCACTGATCCTCGTAGTACCCTTCATGACATTATTTTTTTCCAATCGACCTCACATTCACTGGTTGTCATTACCACTATGACAGGAGTGAATAAAAAAAAAAAAAATTGAATTCATTTTTCATATGATAAAAAAAAAAAGTTAAATATAAACGTTCTGAGAATTCCTCGACTCCACGTAATTCCTTGAATTCGATACAGGTATATATACAGGATATCTTTTGGCGCAACATACAAATACAACAGTCGACATACAAAGTTTCGGCAGATAGGAGCTGCGGGAGATGTGACAGATGCCAACAGAGGACTTGGGCCTCACAAAGGCCAACGGAGTGTGACTAACTTGCTTGTCTTCATACCCCACATGATACGATACAGCAACTCGCAGTTGAATCGCTATCTTCGTTCTGTAATTGTTAAGGCGCATATATGTAAATAATTTCTTTCTTGATAACCTATATGATCCTAAATGAATATTTATGAAATTATAAAATTTGAAGATTCAATATGTGATCTGACAGGCATACAGATACAGGGTATACTAAATTTTAGAAAAAAATGCGTCGACTAAATAAATAAAAGAACAATGTACCGGAGCTTACAGCTCTGCGACAACTCTCACATTAGATAGCTATCATAGATACCTTAAAAAGATACCTTCCGTACTAGATTCCTAGATATCTTCCCTTTAATATAAACGACGTATAAGAGACATCAGCTAAACATGTTTATTAGTATAAATATAAAATTTTCGAAATATTTTATTCAACACATACAATTGGTAAAGCTCCATATTTTACCACGACTGTCATTGTAACAATTTATCTCAGAAATAAGCTGATCAGTAGCCCATTGGAATATTAACCCTCCAGTTTAATGATTAATTAATACAGATACAGATATCCCTTAATTTATTATTACACTCGTTCAAGACCTGTTTGTTGTAGAAGAGCTTGGTTTGTTGCTCTCTTACTTATTAACAATGAAAGGTTACAGTGAGTGGGTCACCGATTTTAGCCAACATTTTAATTATAAAAATCAAAAGGCACGATTAGATTACGAGTTATCTAGGCGATCGACAACTTGGGTATTACGCCCTTAAGCTATTGTGTTATTTTTAATTTATTTTCATGAATGCATAAATTCGCAATTATATTTGGAGGTGGCTACAATTTTATACAAACGTATATATGCAGTTATATTCAGTATATACTTTAATGAGTAATGTATAGGTAATTCATTGTTTCTTTAAATGTATTGCATTTAGCTATAGACTGTATATAGATTGAATATAATTAGAGCAACCTCCAAATATAATATAAGGCGCTTCCTGTAATGTAGGTTTAGTAAACTTCTGTTTGAATAAGCAAGAGTTAGCTTCGTTTGTATTAATATTAATAAATAAATACAAATTTTTATAGAAATAAAAAGTTACAATTTTTGTAATATTTTTGAAAGATTTTTTCTCTGCCGTTAACTGAAGAATTCATAATTTTTCAGAATTTTCTACAAATTCAAGGATAGTACATCCGTCGGAAAGATGAATTGCTATTTTTCCAATCCACATAAATAGCTCGAAGATTTGATTCCTTTTTAAACTAGAAATTAAGATAAATTAACCATTTATCGATTGATAAAGTGAATAAACATTATTAAAAATTAAACATTATTTTTTTTATAACTTTGTTTCTAATTTCCTTATGGAGGTCAGGTTTATACCATTTCGTTCATCAGATAGTGAATTGGAGGAGACTTCCTTAAATTACTTAAATTGTTATTCTTGTTGGCATAATTTAAGACGGTTCTGACTCAGCAAAATTTTCGTGCGCAAAGTTTTAATTTTTCTATTTCCATAAATATTCGTATGTAAGAGTTTTTTAGAGTGTAAAAAACGAATATCAACCGTTAAAATAATATCTACCTCTAACAGGCTAGTTGTTCCAAATTGTTGTAAACCGTTCTGGCATCTAGAATAAAGATTTGTCAATATTCAAAATCCAGTCTGTTGGTCAGGTTTTATGGATTTTTTAGGCAAAAATCTTGGATATATTTAAAAATGATTTTTTTTTCTCGAAAACTTAAGAAAAATGTGAAAATAATCTAATTGGGCGGCAACCGTTAAGTTTATATCCTTGTAACCAGGTTTCTGTAAAGGATAAAATAAAGCAAGTTTCGAAGATGCAGAACAATATCTAATATTAGTTACCATTTATATATTTTTTTAAATTATACTTTTCCAATTCTGTGAAAATAGGAAATTATATATTCTTAATTATTATTATTATTGATATGTTATATATATATATATATATATATATATATTCCATGTAATTATTATCATATATAGAACGGAATTTCTACTATACATTAGAGATCTGAAGGGATTTAACGTGTTTTCCATTTAGATGGAAGTAACTGATATTAACAGATAAATCTTGGCGAAGTTCATCAAGGCCGTTGCTGAATTGGTTTGGTAAAGAGTACAAGCAGTTTTATTGCCATATCTAAAGCGAAGCAGCTTTGGTATTCAGGGCGCTCATCAAGAACGGGAGGAGAATGGAAAGGGACTCTGTGGCACATTACATTGCACGTGGTTCCTTCTGCCCGGGCTTCATTCTTCCTTCGTCAATTAGAAAGACTTTCAAGCTATTTGTCATTAATTCAGTTTAAATTTGATAAAATTATGTTATTTGTGATTAATTTACTGATGTATTAAATAAAAACATTTTTGTACCTAGAGACTGTACCTACAATCAGTTTAGTAGAATAGATACTCAACATGTGATGAAATGAATATGACGAGGATATTTAAATTATAGTATAATATTTTTTTCATTACAAAATCATCAATTTTTGATAGTCCTAGATATCAATTTCCCTAACAAATGTTTTTAGTTTTTTAAATATTGAATTTATATTGAACATATAACGCCACGAACATGCGCTTGTTATGATATGATAAAAAAAAATTAGAATACTTTAAAAAAAAACCTGTACCACTACAACGCATCAAGGGTCATGTGTTCAGTACTGTTTCACCGTCAACGGTTGATCAGAGATGTGACCAAGGCAGGATAATGTTCAACCGCCCGGTTTTTCCCCTGAATTAGTTATTTAATTAAGAGTACCCACTTTATAGATGCCAGGTGTGTCCCAGGAGGATCTCTCGATCCAAGGGTAAATCCACGTCTGATTTAAAATTACTTGACATCAGCCGGATTCGAATCCGGATCCGAATTTAGCAGCCCAGTACACAACTCATTGAGATAATCCACTTCTGTAGAATACTTGAAATATAATGTATTGTATTTCTAAATATAAATATAATGTAATGTATTTCTTCATTACTTAGAGCTAAATTTTTAAAAACATTCGTGAGACCTCACTGAGAATTTAAATGATCCAACTTAAAAAGCAGTCAAGCCGTTCGCTCAGTAAATTGTTACTGTTGTTAGTAAATACGTTTTATCGGATGTTTTAATGATATTTATAATAAAGAAATATATTCGATTGCAATTCTCAGTTGAATTATATTGAGGTATTTGATATTAGGGAAACGTAGTTCCTTGGGTTGAGTCAAGTTGCACCCTTGGGGGCACTTAGTGTAGATAAACCTTCCGCTGTCTCCTTCATCACTTCTCTGAGATATATTCATTTGGTAGATAATATATATATATATATATATATATATATATATATATATATATATATATATATATATATATATATATATATATATCTATGATTGTTTTTATGAACATTATGCTTTATTTATTTTAGGATAATTCTCTTTTGCTTAAAATACCATAATAGAACTTCGGGCTATAGAGCCAAAGAGCTATATAAACAAAGAATGACAAAATAGTACTAATAAAAGTCAACTTCTAGTTAACTTAATTTTTTTTTTCTTAGGTCCTCGCCTTTAAGGCTATACGGAGTTTTCTAAAGCCAGCGAGTGTGGGCGGGGATGTAAAAGACGCCCCCGGCACCGGGACGCGAACTCGTGACAATATTTTATCTTTGTATCATATATCAGGTTGCCAGGCAACGACGGTGCTGTGCACACACGTTAGCCCGTTCGGCCACGCCGCCCACAACAGTTAACTCACTGTTTGCTTCATTGTTTCGAAATCTAGGCACAAAATATCCAGGCTATCAGCGCAAGATCAACTAAATAATATTGCTTTTGAACTATTTGTGTGGTAGGTACAAAAAAAAAAAAAAAATAAATGAAATACTAAAAAATATTAATATAATAAAATAAATAAATACATTTAAAGATAATAATAAGATCAAATATTCAAATAAATAAACTTGAAAAAATATAATAAAAATAAATAAATAAAATAAAAAATCTGCAAAGGATCATTAGTTATAAGCTTGCCATATATGTTTTATAAGACTTTAATTGTGTAGGAAGTTCATAACTTAAGTAATGATTTCTTTTTGGTTTCCCAGGGATGGTGATATATTCTGGTGTATTTCAGTTCTTTAAACCTTGCGGTGTAAAATGGAAAATCTTCCAAAACATGCTTTATAGTTAATGTTTAGTCAAACTTGTTAGTTAGCGTCTATGTAATATTGAAGCGGTAAATTATTCGAGTGCCTTCCACACCCGAATGAAACTCTAAACTCCTTTGAAAATATTTTAATTAACTTCCCATATCTCTGTTTACATTACATATGATTCCAGGAGCTTTCCAAATACTGACAAGCATACATATACAATAGAAATAACAATAATGTGTCGTGGGAGGTACCGACTACTTTACCACGTTTCAGTATTCATGAACAGTAACTAACAACTGCCTTATATTTTTATGCAGATATAAAAATTTTCGTCAATTAAGACGGATAGAGTTATTTGCATAGTCGAGTTTTTTTAAACATTAAAATGTTTTCAATTTAAATAAATTATTGATGTTTTATTTATAAAGTATTAAAAATTTATTTTCATAAAATACATGATACCATTTCAAATGAAATAATATTTGCGGTACTTAAACTATAGTAAAACTTTTTTCAGTATCTTGTTTTCAAAAGTTCATGGGGAGTGGATTAGGGCACTGAGCCTTCAATGGTCAAGGTACCACGTTCGAATACCGGGCTTATGACAGATTAATTATTTATTCGGTTCCATCAATCCTGAAGTCAAGGTAACCTCTTGGGGCACACCCAGCCTCTATAAAAGTTGGTACTCTTAATTAAATAATTAATTAAAGGAGAAAAGAAAACCTAGTGGCTTACTATGATCTCGTTCAAATCACCTCTTTGCTCAATCGTTGACCAAGAAACGGTGCTTTCTCTGCATAGTACTGAACCATTCTTATGTTGTACGGGTACAGTGTTTTTTTTTTAATTCAAGGTATCTCACTGATTGTGGGTAATTAAAACCTTCAAAGTTAAAAATGTCACAGTTTTGCAAAACGGTGCTAATTAAGCTTCGTAACAGATAACAGAGTATCCAAGCTGATATCGAAGTCTAGTCTCCTTATCTATGACAAAAATAATTTTTCGAAAGACACGTGATAGAATAGAATTTTTTTTCTGTACTTTGTAGATCTTTTTTCAGACTCTGTAGATCTTTAGCCGTCATCTCTACCTTCGCATACCTTTACCAATTATTTGCATACAGGTTTACAGCATCTTTGTTCATTGGTCTCTTGCCTGTTATTGACACATTCGTTGTTATGATGAAGCTTCCAGATGGATTGCTCCGAGCTTTATGCCCCATCCATCTAAACCTCCCTGCCTTCATATTAAGAGATATTGATTGACCAATTACTGTAAGCTACTATTGAGGCATTTTTGAATTTTTATTTATTTAAAAAATATTGTGAGACCTAATGATTAATTAATTTATTTATTTAGTTGTATTTGGGTGCCATGTGCAACGACATAGGTTAAAGGCACCTTTTTCAGTTTCATACTCATTTTAATAACATATTCAATTGAAAAATTTCTTTAAAAGAATGTTTTGTAAAGATATGTCTATAGAATATCCGTTGTTATAACTGCATAAGTTATTAATTCTCATATGCAACAATATACTAGAATATGTTGAGTTGTTAAAGATATGTTGCAACTGCGATATCCTGTTAGAGAGGACGTCTCCATACGTTCCCATAGAGGACGTCTCCATGAGTGCCCTATTCTGAGGCGTGTTATGTTAGGTTTCTCCTTTCTATTTCCTTTAATCTGTGGGAGTGGACTAGTGTAATCATAGACAATCTTAATTTTATTGGTACTTGGAACCTTGGTCCAAGTGTAACGTCAAGCTTCTTTACATAGGTTCCATACTGTTTTATTGTAGTCGTTCAGAACTGTATTAATTTCAGTAACTATAAATAAAGTGGATGCTTCTTTTGCTGCAATATCTGCAAGTTTATTTCCCGTTATACCTGGATGGCTTGAAATACAGAGACATTTTATATATTTTTTTTTCTGTTAAGTTGTGTGATAGAAAAAAACAAAGGGATCCTGGGGAATTTAAAATTTGTTAATGTTTTTTTTTTGCGAAAAAAATAGCAATCATAAAATTTGTAACCGATATTTGAATTTAAATATTTCAACGATCAAGGCATTTAGAAGACGAAACGTGCAGACAGAAGTGTTAAAAAGCTGCGAACGATAAGTTGGAAATTTATTTCTAAAATAAGTTATTACCAGTAATGAAATCAGAAAGGTAAAATATCCCGAGCTAAGGAATCGAAACCTCCATACATTTTCTCAATGTTTTTTAAGCGTCTTGAAAGTTCATTTAGTTAATTTAAGAGACAGATTTAAAAGAAAAGTGCTGAATTAATAATAGATTTAAAAAAAAATATATATATATCTTTTTTTTTTTTTTTAAATATGTTTGACTACTTTTATACGGGCTTCTTGACCCTTTCGAACCAGATTCTGTTCCAAGAACATTTAGCTGACATTTCACTTGTAGTTAGAGAATAAAAATGAATGGCCTTAACTCTGAGTTGGCAAGGTATTCTTCAGTCCACGTGTGCTTCTAAATAAAATGATTCTCAAAGGTGTTGAGATGAACTGAGCCACCATTCAGCTTCTGATAAAAAGATTATTCGTTAGTATATAGTATTGCATTAGTATATTGAGGGGTGGCCACAAGGGGGTTGCATGGTGCAACTTGCGCCATCACACTTTTTGAGGGGCACACATTTTTACCAGATTTTGAATTTTCGAGGGGGGCACATTTCGAAGGAGTTACGAATTTTCGTATTGTAAAGTTTCAAATAAGGAGGCTAAGAGAATACATGGAACAAATCTCAGCAAGTCTAATTGTGTATGATTTATGGTACTTTTATTTCTAAGGTTTTTAAGAAGAGGAAAGTAATAAAACATTTTGGGGAGGGAGGGGGAGGTTCATGCGCCACCGACCTTGGGGGGGATGAGCACCCCTGAATATATCAGTTTATTGATTGGTATATTTTCTAATTTTAAATCCTTTATTTATTTATTTTTAATATATCACAAAGGAATATCGTAAAAAGTATTATGACATCGACTTATCTAGACGATGAAGGAAAATTGATAAAGGTTCTTTGATATGACAGAAAAGAAGTGATAGAAATTAGATTCCGAGCGAGAGGGGAGGGAGAGAGAGGGAGATAGTAGTAGGAGGAGGTTTTCTCTGATAGCGGAAAAACATAATTTTAATTTTCTTGCTATTTATATTTTTTTTTTTCATTGTTTTACAGAGATCTGGAAACGTTTTGTTTCATCGTTTTCATTCCAGAGATAAATGAATTCCATCACGGTAAAATAAAATGAATGGAATTTCTTTTTTATAAATTTATTCAGTGGAAAGCAATTTGTTCACAGAAAAAAATATTAGGTTTGTAGGGCTCTGTATGCTACACACAAAACCGACGGAGTAGTAATATATGGAATAATTTTATATTAGATATATTATTTTATATAAATTGGAATGAATTGAAAAATAAAATTGTTGTTTTTTAAAAATTATAATAACTATATATGCCATTTTCAATTTAAAAAAATAAAATAAAATTCTCATTTAAATAAAATAAATTAAAAAAAAACTAATCTAATCGGAAAAAATCGATAATTTATTTAATAAAACTAAACGATATTTTTATAAGACATTATAGTCATCATTAATAATGTTATCATGATTTACAAAACGTTACTTTTTTATATCAATAAAAGAATCAGTTATTTCGATTTGATAAATAGATTGAATAGATTAGGCCTAATCCTGTTTTAAAATATTGCTTTACCTAATTCTTGGATGAAATCCAGATTTCAGTTTCGGTGCTATTATTCCTGTTCTTCACTACATCCTGTTAAGAATTCCTCTGCGGCAAATCATTCTTGGTTAACACGAAAGGACTCCTGCTGTTGACCTTAAACAAGGGGACCAAGGGCCGACAACATACAACTAAAGCTCACACGTGGACTACAAACACCCTTTGTCAGTCACTTTCGATATTTTATTATTTGTTATTTAAAAAAGAATAATTATGCTGTTATCACTCTCAGTTATGAATTTGCCCAAAAATATACTTCTCATTTCAGTATATGATAAAAATAAAAATACAATTTGTTTATAGTTCTAAAGTTCTTTTTTGACACAATCAAGTTCAGTTTTTTTATGTTTTTTATTATATAATGACCATTCTTATGTATCATTCTTTATTTTATAAAAGATGGTGAATAATGATTTCCCAAAGTAATAAAATTTTCATATAATTGAAGAATGTAAAAAACAACTATTTTACCTGGACTTGAATGTGCCAAAAAACGAAAGATTAAGCCAATTAGAACTTGTGTCTATATTTATTTTTTATGTCTTAGCATTATCTCCTAGGCGTAATCAATGGTTATAATGATAATTAATTATTTGAGTGTGACAAATAATAGCCTGTCAAACGTTACAATAAAATAACACTATAAAATAATTAGTTTCATGATAATAATTTTTTAAATATAAAATGTGAAGCAGTTTATTATAATTAACGTTTAAATGGCTCTTATGTCCTAATAACTTGTTCTTGCAAAACGGTCTAAAAAACCTTTGCTTCACAAGACGGATTTTTCGTCTAAACACACTTATTCTTTATTGACACCTGGTTATTGTGGCTGTACTTACGAATGATTTTGAAAGCCAGTGGCAGACAAGATTTGAGATTTTCAATGACTTCCAATTCAAAATTAAGACCAATCGTAACAAGACCAAGACCAAGGTCACCTAACTGTTTCAAGACCAAAACCTGGACTGGTAAAAAAAAAAAAAAATCGATTTTTTGAATAAAAATTAAGGCAAAATAGTTATTAATACATGACAATCTTAGTTACTATATGTAAATAATTGTTATAACCAATATACTTTTGCATTTAACTCCTCATTTTTCTTTAGAGCTTAGTCAGGTTTCTCAGGTAACTGCAAGACGTTTGCGAGACTCTTGCACAAGACCAATACCATGACCAAGACTGGGTTTTCAAGACCAAGACTCGTCTCGGTCTCGCATTTGGGCAACACTTAATGTAATTTTGTTACAAATATTTCCTCACAGAAATTAATATCATTATCAGCGTTTTATTAAAAAAATGCCTCCCACAGTTTTTGTAAAAAGAACTTACATAATTTTCCTATATTTCATGATTAAGTAATTGACAATGCCTTATACGATGTTGAAACTGCATTGACCAATATGGAGTAAAGAATAGGTAACGAGTTTACGACAGGATTTGAAATAATTTTCCTGGAATGGATCGGTATAATCCCGTAGTCCAATAGTAAACAATGTACATAGTCTAAATCTCGTAAATTTAGCTAAACCCGGTCTCTGCTCTTGTAAAATATGCTAAACCTCAAACATTCATAGCATGTAACACTTAGTGTGGGATATAGAAGGATCAAACTTGGGTCACGAATAACCTGGACAATGTTTTCATTAGATAAATCAAACGTTAGGAGGATTTATTTTATTTTGAAATGCCATTTAACTGGTTCGTTGATTTTTATTTATATTTATATTTTCCTCCTATCTGGTCTGACATCAGGAGATTGAGGGGGGAGGTTTCTTCAATTATATTCTAAACAAAATATAAAGGTCGAGATTAGTTGTCATAACACTCTCAAACAACAAAGCTGCTTTTTCATGTTTTTTCATATTATTATTTTATATTTGAAAATAACATAGCTTCATATAGAAACACACCTATGTTTTATTTTTATTTTATTTTTTTTATCACAAGTTTCAGGTTGAGGAGGAAACACAAAATGATTAAGATGCTTCTATTTTATATTCTAGAAGTATTGTTAATACCAATGTGCAAATTTACTAGATGTATTTTTTTGTATACAGTTGTAAATATCATTTAAAATAAATAAATAAATAAAGAAGTATTGTTAAAAATAAATTTAAAAATTCTTTATTTGTAATATTTAATAGTTTTCATTTTAATCCGTCGCACGATGAATTGGCCCCATATTATTTTTTTTATATCTCTGACTTCATTCATTGTTGAATATTCAGCTAATTGTTCAATATAAGTATTTACTTTTCTTATAAACTTTATTTCTCTACTCACAGCTATCAGAAATACTGAGAGCTAGTAAGTTTTCAGTCGTGAAGTAGGACATGGAAGGAGACATTGATGGACGTGAGGGATAGGAGTACCCAGCAGCATCCCTTCCTATCTTAACTTTAATGTTTACAGTTAAGCCAGAAGCTAGATCTCTGCAACGGAGGAGCTAGATGGTCTTTTAAATCTCATGCGGGTGTTGTTGAGCATGTTTGTGACCATTACTTGAATCAGTGAGTTTGTATGTCGTGAACTTTTTTCTAGTGTATTCGTATCTGGTCGTTAACTATTGACATGTGAAGATCTTCATGTAAAGTAATGTTTCTGAAGTATCAGGGAACTTTGGTTATCCTCCTGAATTTTACATATGTGGGCCATTTTGCCTTTCTAGTATTTCTGTGATGCGGAAGTCCCAATAGGCTTAAATAAGTGTTTGTATTCAATTTGTGAAAACATTTTAATTTCGATCGTCTTAAATAGCCCTAGTCTTAGGTTTAGTTTTTGTTTTATTCATGATATGTGAGCCCCATGGCATTTTTCTGTCAATTGTCAATCCAAGATATTGAACTTTTGTGTGATTAATTTGTACATTGTTGAGGTTAATGTAATAAAACAAATTTTTTATTGTATCTCTCGATGTTTCATATAAAAATGAAAGTGGGTTGTCACTGAAAATAGCTTGGTGTCAATTTAATAACATTTTGTAAAGATATTTTATGTAAAATATTTTGCTTGGCTGTTGTAAAAAGTAGGCATGAACGTTTTATTCATATTTTGCTAATAACGAAGTTGGAGATATAGGTGGCATTTTATGTATTAATTCGGATCTCAACGTTATTAATTTCAAAATCACTGTAGATTAAAATTCTTTAAATAATTATATATCATAAAATATGTATAGTGCATAAAATGAAAGTTAGAACAAAACTGTTTTATTTTAAATTATTCACTTATCCATGATATCTGAATTATAGTTGCACCGTGTAATTTCACTTCTATCATCATCGTTTTCTACTTCGTTGCTACTTCGGCTTCAATGCCCCGAACTTAAGTTCCATCCTCACTGAGATACTAACTTCTGTGCTTCTACTCCAAGTTGCAGTGGATTGGGGCTTCGAAGCTGTTACGATGGGATACTAAGATAAATGAGATTAATCTTGATTTGTTGATTTTACTGTTTAAATCATTTCGGATATATTTTTTAAAATTGATTATACTTTCATGTTACCTTATCCAATTGAAATTGAAATCAAACAATAAAAAAAATATTCGTATTAAAAAAAAAAAGACCACTGCAGAAATTCCATACTGTTTCAAAACACTCAGGGGACCTCACCGAATAATTTGAGTCATCAATCTTAAAAATCGATCCAGTCGTTTGCTTAAAAAAATATTACATAGTTTTTACGAGACAACCGTAACATATATCCCTTGTGACGCATTGCTTAGTTGGATAATATTGCTAGTTCGTGATATAGACACCTTTTCATCAAATTATTAAGATCCTACTAAAACTTCATGAATGACTTCATATAATAATAACTTTTATATCTTTGAAAATTCCCTGAAATAGTGTGATTTATATTTAATTAGTTGATTTAATGAAGTACTAGAAATTCATGAATGCCTATTTGCTTTCCATTTGAATTAATATTAAAATAATTTGATCTCAAAATCGAGAAGTAAGATGGCCTACAAAAATACCGGGCAGTTTTGCTGACATAACCTCTTTATTTATTTAAGACATGTTGGGGTGGAGGTCACGCCTTTTACCACGTAGCTTATTAAGCCATATTTTTCTTGATTTTGTGAAAAAAAAAATCTTATGATTCAATTGAAAATGAAAATAAATAGACAACATTAACTTTTGGCAGGCTCTAAGCAGTAGATTTTTATAATTATAATTTTATTATATTGGAACATACAAAATGATTTATGGCAGGAACTTATTTGTATAGGAATCTGTACAGATAATAAACCAATGGAGCTCGAAATGTCACATAGCGCCAGAAATTCTCGATTCTCTGGAGGTGATTAGTCTAGAAAATTCCTTATAATAAATTTAATGGGATTCAAACTCTATGTACTTTGTCGTACAGCTCAAATGGTATAAAGTAAGCTTGATGGTAAGAGTTACGTGTAATTTATATTTTTTAAATTTCTGTCTAGTTCCTGTCCTAATCTAAACTAATTTAAAATCAACAAAGTCTAAATAAAAGAAGAAAAAATGATAAACTATTAACATAAATCCTCTACGACCAGACTAATAAAAATGATTTACTTATCTACTAAATATAAGATATATTTAATTATATCTGATCCTTAAATAGGTATATTTTACCAATAATATTTTACCAAAGATATGAGATATTAGTTTTGCGCCGTGAAAATTGATGAAGTGACTTTTAAGCAGGATTAATATAATTTTACTGTTCAAACCCTTTGGATCTGCTGAAAATCCATAGAATATGTTTGTTCACATATTAAAGTCATTACAGAAAGTTCATACTTTGTTCAATGCCGCTAGCTTAGGCTAACTCCTTCCACTGTGCATCTAGTCCGTGGTATAAACCTCTTTTATCGAATTATTAACATCCGCCCAAAATTTTGTGAATAACTTTATCTAACCGTAACCTACAACATTTTTACTAGCGAAAATTCTCGGAGTTTTCAATCTGGAGATCGGCTTGTCCATTTAATTAGACACTAAAAACTCATGAACGCCGATTTGCTTTCTGCTTTAATCGTAAAGTAATTACATCTCAAAACTGATAAAAATGGTGGCTTACAAAAATATTTGATCTTTTGGCGTGACCTTCACCTTCAGCATGTCAAAATAACGAGGTTATATGGACCAAACGGCCCAATATTTTTGTAGGCCACATTTGTTTCGTTTTTGTGATAAAATCGTCTTATAATTCAAGTGGTAAGCAAATGTATATTGACGAATTTTTAATACCTAATTAAATTATATAATTTAATGATAAAGCGCCCGATTTTTGAGAATTTTCATAGAAAAAAATTTGTAGATACGAGAAGATAAAGCTATTCACGAAGTTTTAGGTAGATGTTATATTTAATTTGATAAAACGAGTTATGTATCTAGCGTTGCCCAAAATAGGTGTTGGGCTTGCAAAACGCAAGACTAAGACCAAGACCGCCTAACTGTTGCAAGAACAATAGCAAGACTGATAAAAAAAAATTGTTTTGTGAACAAAAATTAAGGCAAAATAGGTACTAATAATTAACAATTTTATTTACTATATGTAAAGAATTGGTACAAGCAGTATAATTTTGTATTTAACTATTCCAATTTTGCATTCGGGCTTAGTTAGGTTTTTGATAACTGCTGATAATAGATAACTGCAAGATAATAGATAACTGCAAGGCTCTTGCGCAAGGGCAAGACTGAGTGACTTTCCAGTCTTGGTCTCGCATTTCGGCAACATTATCTGTATCGCGAACTAATCGTTTCACAAAGAGTAAATAAATGGATGTTTAAGTATTGAGGATGATTATATGCTTGCGAAAGTCTATGATGTCTTTATTTTCATTTTGGGGTGTGGGGCGATGGTTTTTTCACAGCAGTTTTGAATTCCATTCGAAAAGTTATGGTTACTATGAAAAGCTGCCTCCTAAGCTATTCCTGTACAAAGTCCATAAACTACACACGTTCAGTCCATAGTTTAACGTATCCTAAATCATTCATCATCGAATGAGTAAGGAGCGCAGTTGGTACGGGAAGCTTTAGCTTCGCAATATCCCTCCAACGCAGTTACTAGTAATTTATGGCTAACTTTGAACTAAGCATTTCTGATTCCGATTGAAGTGTCACGAAGCGTTCCAATTTCATATTTAAGATTATTTAAACTGTCATTATTTCAGGATTAGTTTCCTTTACTAGATTAAAAGGATGGGGAATTTTATTTTAGTACCACGATCACCTTTGGCACCAAGATTTTAAGCTTATCACTTTCGTGTAGTACAGAGCGTGATTCTAAGAACATCCAAAACATAATTTTATTTTCCTCTTGTCAGCGATGTTATTTGTGTTTTTGACCCTTTTGGACTTGAAAAAACGTAACAGATTCATTAAAATGAAAAAAAAAAAGTCGAAACTGTACGGGAGACAGCTTCCGCACATGATAGAATGTAGCAATTAATATATTTTAAAGCCTATGCCACAACCCAATTAGATGTGAATAACAGAAATGTAACAAGCGAATTAATCAGTATTATTTCAGCCGCTTCTCTGTCACGCTAAATTTATAGATAGGATATATCAAGCCTCAATAAAAACGTAATAAATTATTTTTCAAAATACAATTTCCATTTTAATTTATTTACCTTTTTTTTGTTTACATCAATTATTCTTACAACGCAAATATTATAAATCTCTTAAAGGTGTTCAGGCATAGAAATGTCTTTAAGATTTGTATTAAACATAGTCGTCAGTATACTAAAAAGCATGATATGTATTCATGAAACCAGTGATATGAATTGTAAATCTCTTAAATGTGTTAAAGTCGAGAAACGTATTAAAGATTTATGTGTTGGAAATGGGCGCTAGTATATTCAAAACTCTAGGATTATTCATGAAAGTAATGTTAAGAGTTGTACACCTCTTAAATTTGTTAAAGTCGAAAAACGTATTTAAGATTAGTGTGTTAAATGTGGCTGCTATTACACTACATTTTAACATGTCCTGTGGCGTTCCTGTAGCTTTAACAGATTAAATCTGGTGTTAATTTCGTAATTGTTTAAGGGTAATCATAAGGTTTTAAAACTCTAATTACTACTTTTGTTTTAAGTGGAATGGAATGTAAGAAAAGAAAAGCAGAAGGAATCATAAAATGATGGAAAAAAGAAACTAAGCTGATAACACAGTAATTCCTGATTAATTTAGGAGTGATTAATGTTTTTTTTTCGAATTTCCATATAAATTTGTATTTGCCATATTTGACTAACCATAGGTCCTTAGAAATTAAAACCAACAAGTGAGGCCTGCATCATCGCAACTTGATTGGCTGGTTGTTCTGACGTTATAGGCGCAAAACAACTAGGTGATAATCACCATCTTATCCATAAATGAATAAATAATAATAATAAAAAAAATCAATAAGAGAGTAATAAAAATAAAAATAAAATAAAATAAAGGAGAAAAAAAGTAATATATTTATATATAAAGGAAAACAAATTAAATGAGAGAAAAAGATAAATAGTAAATAGCAATTATTATTATAGCTCTTTCATTAAATTTATCCTTGTTAGAAAAGTTATTAGCTTGTCAGTTCTATTGCTGTCGTTTCCTAAGTCTAGTGATATATTTATTAGTCATTTAATTTACGACTATAAAACGGACAATCTTGGAAAATGTGAGTTATGGGCAGGATATTATTGCAATACTGCCATCTAGTTGGTGCGACTTTAGTGATGAGGAGGATGTGGATTAATCATGAGTGTTCCGATCTTGAGCCTGGCAAGGAAGACTTCCTCTCTGGGAATGCTGCTACTAGAAGAACTCCGAGGTCTGACATCTTTCTTTATTAGTTTCAGTTTGCTTGGAGCACTCTTATCCCATACGTCCTGCCATTCCTTTTGGATACTCTCTTTAAGCGGCCATGAGAGATCTGATGATGTTAGCAGGATCCTACCACGACCTGTGGAGATTTGGTTTTTAATTTCTAGAGCTCATAGGCACAGACTTTCTATTTTGGTTGGAGGGGGGGGGGGCATGTACTCCACCCTCCTATAAGTCTCGAGAGTTTATATTATGTATAAAAAATATGAGCGATAATTTACATAGTCAACATAATTATTGTAAAACGAACAACATAACACTACATATAAAAATAAATTAATATTAATGTTTATACATCAGCTTTTGATTTTTATGTAAAGTTTTGATATGAACTATCAATTTTCCAATTCTTCAAATTTACTGCGATAAATGTGAAAAAATCTTCACATAAAAACCATAAAGTGTTTATAAATGAAACATAAAATCCTATAATATGTGACTATTTATAATTATCTTTTTAATTTTAAACTAAAATTTCATCAATAGAAACACAGAGCATGGTAACATACTTAATTCTACTATTTTTTCTATTCCCTTATTGATTTTAGTTTCCATATTTCATTCATCCATGTAGGATTAATTGTTGTTGGATTATATTTTATTTTTATTCTTCGAAATATCGAGGTGGTGAGAAGCGATATTCTCGTCTCACCGATGTCAGCGCGTATACTTTAGTTAATAAGATTTATTAATAAAATACTTTTCATTTAAATAATGTATTTTTTTATTTTGATTTCTTTTCAAAATGGTGTTATTTTTACTTTTTTTAATTTAATTTTACTGAAGATACTATATATTATTTAACATTGACTAATGTAATTTTTGGCCAGATGTAGTTTTTATTTTTTGTTCATATCTGTTATTCATAAGGGACCTTGCCCCAGAATAAAGTTTACTTTCTATCTATCTATCTAAATCATGCTCTTGAAAATAAATTGTGTTGTATTGTGCTGTAAAACCGGGATATCTCGAGGAATCATTCATTGTAGATTCATCCTAACTGTTTAGCACCATAAACACATTAATCATTTATCACAAATTATGAAGAATACTTTAACGTTCTGGGTTTTGTTGGTACTAATTTCATAAGCACACGGGAGATGTTATTTTGAGCTGGTCATCTCCTGTTTACAAATTTTGTTTTCAGTGGAATGGAAAGTAAGAAAACTTAAGCTGAAGGAATTCAGAAAACGTTAGGTAGAAGTCTGTTATCTACAATTATGGAAAATCCGACGAAGCTCGAATTTATTAATAAACAGTCTTACTTTATATAAACTATATGATTGATAAAAACAGCTCAAACGATAGAAAACTAAGCCCTTAAAAATTAAAATCAACAGGTGAAACGCGGAGATTTCACAGTAGGTATTAATAATTAAGCAGGTCAGCTAGACGAGTTGTTCACATGCCAACTGTTTAGCACCATTACACATTAAGCATTTATCACAATTTACTTCAATGTACTTATTCTGAAATAGTTTCTTATAGCTGTTACTTAGAGATTGTGGTTGTTGCAGAGGCGCATCGAGCCCTGGAGCTGTTGGAGGACTACCACTCTAAGCTGACCAAGCCGCAAGACAGGCAGCTTAGGCTGGCCATCGAGAGGGTCATCAGGATATTCAAATCGAGGCTCTTCCAAGCACTATTAGGTTTGTATTATATTTATATTTTTATATTAATGTGACGTTTAATAAAAAAAACTACATCACGTTTATTAAATTCATTTTAATGAGGTCATAATTGGAAAAATTCCAACCACACAGCTATGTGTCCCTAAAATGTGGGTAAGGAATAAAATAACCCGTCAACGTTTCGCCAATTCATGCATCGTCAGGATAAACAAGAAAACAAACCCACAGCATTCCACGATATCCAATCGCATTCGGCAAGAATCCTTTTAGTTCGTGGAACAGACTACTTTTAATAAAAGTATTACCATCCTCCTGAAACTTCGTAAATTGATTCATCTCATCGTAATCTAAAACGTTTTTATTCATGAAAAATCTTGAAATTGGGACGTCTACAATCTGGAAATCGGCTGTCTATTTAATTAGGTTCTAAAAACTCGTAAATGTCCATTTGTTTTCCACTTGAATAATAAGATAATTTGAGATTATCGACGAAAATATTGGGTCGTTCAGCCTAAATATCTTCGTTATTTTGAAATGTTGGGGAGGAGGTCACGCCAAACGACCCAATATTTTTATATACCATTTTTTCTCGATTTCGCTATCAAATTATCTTACAATTCAAGTGAAAAGCAAATGGGGTTTTCACGAGTTTTTAGTACCTAATTAAATATACAAAGTTTGTCGATGATCAGTTTCAAAACGCTCCAATGCCGAGAGATTTCGTAAATAAAATAATTGTAGATTACGATGAATTGAAGCTATTCACGAAGTTTCAGGCGGTTATTAATACTTTGCTAAAAAGGTGTGTGCTCCACGAACTAAAAATATTCTTGCAGTATGCGTTTGGATATCATGGAATAATGTGATCTTTGGTTTTTTTTCTTGTTTATCCTTATGATGCTTGAATTGGAGAAACGTTGACGGGTTATTTTATTCCTTACCTCCATTTTTGGAACACAAGACTATGCGGTGAGAATATTTAAAATATTCAATATTTGAAAGGATAAATGTAGATGCTTTAGGAGGATATTTATTTTATTCTTTCAGAAGAAGTTTTAGTGGAAACTTAGCAAATGTATAAAAGTATAATATTGAATGGATTACTGATTTCTTACCAGACTTACCGTGATGCCACAGTGAGATTTTTATTTGGGCAGTATGCTAAAAGTTATGAAATGATTGTTTTGCAAAAATGGTTGTTCCGACGAATAAGTTCAATGACTCAAATTTTTTAGGGCAAATACTCCGTAAATAATGTACTCAAATACTCCCTCTTGGGGCAGTTTAGGCTCAAAACCCGAAGAAAATATTATTTTTATTTATTTTTTTATTCATTGATATTTACAACTGTATTTTAAAAAATATATCTAGTAAATGTGAACTCAGGAATATAATAACATGCAATCCCTTGTTGAAAAACTACCCAATGTTAGCACTCAAATAATAAATTTACACAAGAAGATCACGAGACTACCTTCTTTTAGACGCCTTGGAGGGTTATCAGGGATCGAGGAGGCAGCAAGGTTTGAAACGAGAGGGTTCGGGTGGTTCTGAAGTTTGTTATGGAAGGATAGGTATCTGGATTGGGCCAAATCGGAAACCTATGAAACATTAAGGTCATTATGAATGATTTTATTTGTGACAAAGTAAGGAGCGTTGAGGATTTTACGAAGGATTTTGGAATGTAAGAATTGGATACGAGAAGAATTCGATGGTTTAGTGGAGCCAACTATTATTTAAAACGCGATTTGATCAATCCGCTAAAAGCTATGAAACGATTTTCTGAGCAAACTGCTGGACCTAGTTTTATGTTAAATTATTAAATTACTCCGTGAGACCTCGTGAACGAATTTTAACTGAAAATAATGGCAATAATATTTTCTATTCTATTTTAAATATATTCAACTTTTTGTTGGTTTTATATTATACGATGTGTAAAATCCTGGTTATGTTTGTTGAATATAAATTGTATATACTTGAAAAATTAAAAAGGTTAAATACAAAAAAAAAAAAACTATTGAAATTGTGAAGTCTCATCTACCCTTAAGGAATGTGCTTGTATGGAGAGACATATATGGAATATTAGGCAAATTGACATCTACGAAAAGTTATGTAGTTGGGTGTCTTTCCTTATTCATTTGGGCCCTGGCAAGCAGATTTCTTCCCATGTATCGGTGCATGTCAACATCCGAAAGAGTTTTGAGTACCATTGGGAGGTGGAAGGTATTCATTTATCATACCAGGTTTAAATATTCATAAACGTCAATTTCACTTACAATCTACCTAGGTGGTTTAAGTAGATATGCAATTGCCTTATAATGGATAGGTTTTCCCGATTTCTCTAATCATTTTTTTTTACTAAAATATTTTCTTATTTAAATTCGTTGCTGCTTTCCTATTATTAAAGTAGAACGATTGGGCTAGACTCGTGTTCGACTTAGTGGAGAATGGCCCTGAGAAAAGGCCTCCGATAACAAATGCTCGGGAGAAGTGGCCCATTGTGACACTCCTGTGATATATGTGAAAGGGCTGAAGGCAGTTATTGTAGCCTAATGGTGAGTCACGTCCCAGCAAGGAATATATGCTCCTCTCTAATTTGGGATCTCCTACTAGCTACTCTCAACTATTGCCAAGGATTATAGTTTCCGCTATTATGTGCTTTCATATTATGGTTTTGTATCAATAAAAGGAAAATAATGCAATAAAAACCAAATATTTTAATCCTTTATCTTTTACACATTTTCACCATAATTTTTTCAGAACTATACACAAGTTAACAATATTCCAGTTAAACTTGGTATGTTGTATCAACTTAAGTCCTGGTGTATGTTTCGCAAGTGGTGTAAGCTTAAAGACAATCCGCTTAGGATAAAACATTGCCTATTTCAATGTTCGAATGAACCCCATCTCAACATCTATTGAAGTATTACATACGTTTTGTTTTCGGAATCTCAAGAGATACACATATAACCCAGTATTACACCAATTTGAAGTGGCTTTATCCATCAAACCGCCGTCTGTACTTCCTTGCTACCTTTCTATACCAAGCCATCAGAACTCAGCGGCCTTACTATATTTTTCACAGCCTACAATTCAAATATTGCAGTCAATCCCGTCTCACTAGATCTCGTACCTCCGACCTCTACCTCCTCACCGAACTGCAGCGTATGACAAATACTTCATGATTCAAGCCGTCTCCTTCTGGAATACAATCCCTCCCGATATCAGATATGTACAAACAGTTTCATCATTTAAATATCTCCTTTTTAAGCACCTACTCCTTTCCCAACCCGAATGATCATGAAAAGTAGATAAGACAACTTTTTCCCCCCAGAAATGATTTTCTTTACTTGTGCTATTTTGTTTTTTCACGTTTGTATTATACATATCCGTTTGTTTTTAGTGTAATTGTTTTATTTTTTGTTTTATTCCTATTCCAAAAGCGTAATCTTAATAAGAAGTGTAAATAATTAATTTCATGTATGGTCACACAGGCATTTATTCTGTATCTGTAATTTGTCCTGAAGAGACAACAGTCCCAAGATAATAAAAAAAAAAAATTTCATTTCATTTAATTAATAGGGGTAGTTCCTCGTTACAACATTACGTTGACCAATAGAACATAGAGAAAAAGAAGAAGTGATAAAATTTAAATTAATATAATTTTGAATGGATCATGACAGTATGCTAGAGTTCCTGAGAGTAGGTCGAATCAAAGAGGGTATGGAAGGGTGCCTTTAAGAAGGTGGGCGAGCGCAAAAACGTCTGCTTAGAGTTCCTTAGAGAAGAAGTTCGGGAGAGGTCAAATGAAGAAGCAAGTATGAGGATTTGGAAGAAGTGTTTAGTTAAAAAGGAAGAACTGGCTGCTAGGACGATAGAGGAGGCAGTTAAGAAGAAGCCTCGAGATGACGGCTGCACCAGAGACCATAAGGAAGTAGATGCGGATTCAATCACATCCTATAACCGGTTGTCATAATATTCATTCAAAACCATCGCTATCTATAAAAAAAAATAAGTGATTATTCATATCCGCTCCACCATCCTCAATTCAGTATTATAGATGTATGTATAATGTTTAAATTGTAAGTAGATCTTTTCTTACATTAAAATGGGCTTTTGTCTTTTATTCTGCATTTAGATCAAATATTAAATTGGTAACACGATATCTTTTAAAAGAATATCTGATAGTAAGTAAAAATAAATCTCGTATGTCACATAGTGTTGCCCAAAATCAGTCTTGACCAACACCGCCTATCTGTTGCAAGACCAAGACCAAGGCTGGTAAAAAAAAAATCAGGCAAAATAGTTAATAATACTTAAAAATTTTAGTTACTATATGTAAAGAATTGGCGTAACCAATATACTTTTGCATTAAACTCTTCTAATCTTTCATTCAGATTTAGTTAGGTTTCTCCTATCTAAAAAATTACAGTAATATCTCTCTAGTAATAAGCTAATTATTATCTGCAAGACTGTTACGAGAGTCTTGCGCAAGACCTAGGCCATGACTGAGTTTGCAAGACCAAGATTCGTCACGGTCTCGCATTTGAGCAACACTAATATCACAGCAGGAAGATTTGTGGTAGGGATGGGCTATCGAAGACCCAATACTGATATTTTTATCGGCCTCTGACTGTAGGTATCAACAAAATATCGGATATGAAAAGTCGATATTATAAACATTTGAAATATAAATATTGATTATCTATCACGTAGGCGCATAAAAAAAAAGAACATTTTCTTCTTTAAATTAATTAATAGAAATATCAATTCTTTTACACTCCTTAGTAAAATTAATTTTCTAGTTCCAGCCCATCTTACTCATCACCAGCGTTTTTCTAGAAATTCCCATTCAACCAAATATGCATTCCATTTACCCATAGACCTGATTCAGCGAAAATGTTAATTTATTTGCATCATTGATTTATCGTGTTCTTTTTTTGAGAAGGTTTTGATAATAAATGTGGTCAAATTGAGTTTACTGATTGAGAAGAGTCCCACGCGCGCTAATCAACTCTACTTAGAGTTGGCTATCAATATTATCAAAATATCGATATTTTCCTCTACTACGCACTACATTTTATATTAAATAGGCAAGATGAGTATAATATTTTTTTTTAATGATCAGATTTATATATAACTAGCTAACGCTTTCCGAAAACGATAGTTTTAATTTTTTTTTTTTTAAATAAAACATCGAAGGGACGATAACGATTGTCAGTAATATCGAATAAGAGACCATCGATGGCTTTTCATTCTAAATTTATAAGTATTACATTTTTGAACAGATCGGTTCTGTTGGGGCCAGAGGTACTTTAAAATTAAAACACAAACCTTTCCCCGGTGAGTTTCCTCAAAGGTGGAAAGGATTCAAGCAAAATTAAATGGTAGGAAAGAAGGGAAGAAAAGAGCAAAAATGAGACTTGTAAAACATTAAGAAAAACCACATGCACAAACAATATCAAATAAAATTACTCAATTATCTAAAGATGTTAAGATAAATAAATAAAATAAAAATTCCCCTTCTAAATGTTTACAATTTATTAAATAAAAAAGAGATATAAATTTATAAAAAAGTTGAAAAACAATATAAAGAGTGGTATGAAGTTCACTAAAATGAATGAAAAACACAAAATATAATATTCAGTGAACATAAAACCAAATTAAAAATTATTAATAAAGCAAAAAAGAAATTAACTTCTAAAATGTAAATCAGTAACAAAAAAATTAACTAAAATACAATTTAACGTCTAGAAAAACTTTTAAAAAAATTTATTTAGTGAAGAAAAAAAATTAAAATAATTTACTTTCGTCTTTCGTGACGGTGGAGGATAAAAACAACAAAAAAACGAGCCAAGTTTGAGGTTCTGCTTCCAACGAGGTTACCTTCTACGATGTTTAGCTGTCAAAGTAATCGATGGTGGGGGAATCGATTGGTATATCGATCTCGATCGATGACTCAGCTGGTCTCTTCAAAATGGCGCTAGGTGCGGTGAGATGAGGTGAACCTGGACCTGCTGGGGCTAGACATCCAATACAAACGAAATATAGCTCCAGACTGACTTTCCGCCAGTACTATCGCAGTATTTTGGTGTCTTAATCCCTAAGACTGGGTATTACTGCCGGGCTGGTGCATGTAAATAAGCATCGCGAATAATACCCAATATTTAAATACTATAAACTTAAATACACTTCTGGGACAATTGTTTCTCAAACATTTACAAAGAAAAAAGATAAATAAACATTTATAAATCAACAATAAAAAAGGGATGGTGAGAAAAATAATAATGCAAAAAAAATAAAGGTATAAGCGTATGCGGCGTTAACATGTTCCTTTCTGGAACTGATAGAAATGTACATATGAATAGTAGATATATAATAAATACACATAAACTCAGTTTATGCTATGATAGGTGTGCGCAAAGTTCAGTGGAAGAGTAAACTTAACTTATCTGGTAAGTTTTTACTCCTCATATTATTCTCCACTATACACTCCATTTAAATTTCTATTGCTGGATTGCTTCTTCTCAATGTAAGAAGGTACCCATGGTCGTTGTTCAAACTCTATCTTTGATAAACAAGAAAATATCAATCTTAGCTAATAATACTTTCCTGTGTGGCTGTCGGTTCTCACCTTACTGGAAATTGCCTGGATTTATTTATTTTATGTTTTTTTATTATTTTCAACTCCCCTCACGAAATCTTACTCTTAGAAAAGCGAATAGCCAGAAACGTATGAGGTTGTAACTTATTGTGAAATACTGAAATATTTTAAGTGATTTAGAAAATTTATAGCAGAGTTTTCTAGATAACTTAGATTAAAAAACGGTTCCATAGCACAAACTATTATTTGTTTCATATAGTCATGGTGCTAGACAAAAGTCGTTTTTGTGAGAAAGTGGGATGTTCTGTGAACATTGTGTAATGCTCGCTCAGAGTAAGAATTTTGAGAGTAAGAACTGATAGTGACAGTCAGAATTTTTATTGATTCTTAAATTGTAAAATATTTGTCATATTTATGAAAGCTGTTACTGTTAAATGATGATTATATTAAGTTTAAAGTTTCAGATGCGATAATTCCTCGTTATTTAAGCGCTTTATAATTGTTGGCATTCCTCATATCATGGAGATGTATTTTCGTATTATAATACATACCGTGAATACATTCTCTGGCGAATCCCCTTAGGCCGGGGAATTCGAGGAGATAATTCCTGTAGGAGTTAACGGTATAAGTTAGGTTAAGCAGTTTGCTAATCCCTTTACCTCCACGATTTTAAGTCCTGAAATGATCCTCCATCCGAAAGATACACCCAAGCTATATTTTTTCCATGAAGGGAAATAATTTTTACCCAATCATTAACCTGAATAATGAGATAGTTCTCATCGGATCAGGCGTCTTATTTATTAGTTGTTATCATAGTTACATGGAGCATGAAAGATCAGTGGGTGAGTACTGACTTCCAGTGCTAAAGGCTCTATGTTCGAATCGGGCTGATGACAAGCAATTTTCCATCAGCCGAGGGTGGACCCTTGGGTCGGGAAACCAACCTAGGGCACACCCAGCCTCTATAAAGTGGCTACTCTTAATTTAAATAATTTATTAAGGGAGAAAGTCTGGCGGTTGAGCGTGATATTGGCTCGTCACCTCCCTGCACAACCGTTGGTCTTGTAACAGTACTTCTTCACATTGTTCTGAACCCAACAAGATTCATCATGGGTTATTACTGGTACAGGTTTTTTTTTTTTTTTTATATTGTCACAAAAGTGGATTACTTTGCTCCTTAGGAGAAATCATTTCTCCAATGACCAAGGAAATAAATGTTTCTTGTTTGACAAAATATCTTCTGATTGGTGTGTGCAAAGTTCAGTGAAAGAGTAAAAGTAATTTATCTGGAATGTTTCTTTCTCTTCATATTATTCTCCATTAGACAACGCATTTAAATTTCTATTGCTGGATTGCTTATTCTCAAAGTAAAAAGGTCGTTTTTCAAACTCTATCTCTGATGAAGAAGAGAATATCAGTCTCAGCTAATAATATTTTCTTGTGTGACTGTTGGTTCTCATGGTGGTAATTTCCTGGATTTATTTATTTTATAATTTTTTTTTTATTGTCAACCCCTCTCACGAAATCCTACTCTAGTTATAATATATATAATAATAGCAATATATTTTTAAAAATACGTACTTTAGATTCAATTTAGTCGCGATTTTCATTTAATAAAAAATGTATGTATTTTTTCTAGTTGGTTACTAGTTCTATTTGTAATATTAAAAATGTACAAAATAGTAAAAAGAATGTGTCACCTCTCCTATCTCTCTCTCAATTTCAATTATTTTGTACGACTATATGTTTTTTTGCTGTTCACAGACTCAAAAAAACAAAAGTGTATTTTCGTTGAAAACTCGAATTCGAAATTTGTCACGATCGCAATACTATCCTCATTTTATATTTTATCTGTAGGTATCTGAAAGTAAAAAAGTGACATTTTATCTACATAAATTTTATCATATCTAACTAAGAACCTACCTTCACGTTTATCTTTTACAGGTGTGTGAATTAATCTTCTCATTATTTAGGTTGATTCTAGTTGATTGTAAGCTGCTATGATATAGGAGGGGTGTAACGATTTACGATACGCTAGCAGGTAATTCATCCTCGTTTGGCAGGTATTATATTAGTTGAAGGCAGCATTAAATTTCTAGGCCATTTTTGTTGTATATAATCTCTACATCGACAACGCCACCTGCGTAGCAATGCATTCAACGTTAGATGTAAACATTCGGAAAATTTAATGTTAATTTTCTTTCTTCCATTTTAAGGAACCACTGTTTCCCTGTGAAACAGGACCTAGATTTATGATTGCAGAACTTAGTGAAAATGTCGGTAAACTTTTCTTCCATTATTAACAAGTTTTTTTTTTCTTGAATATGTTTGTAAACGGTGCGGATATCAAGAAATCGATTTGAACCATTTCCAAACATAGGTGGGCTATTTAAAAATAAAAAAAAAACTATAATCTAAATTGGAGAGTATATGCCTATCAATTTAGTTCGATGAAAATATAATTTATTAAAAAATATGAATTATCTGTTGTGTAAACGATTTGCCAATCATCAAGCAAGATTTTTGCCACGCCTGTTTGTTATTAATAAAAAAAAAAAACGAAATAAATCTTTAAAAATAAATTTCGTAATGTTATTTTTTTGTTTTCGGTAACAACTCTGAAAATTTCAAATATATTTTCGTGGAATAAAAAAAAGATTCTTGGTGAATGTAATAAATAAACTTGATAAAGGTTCAGATGAAAAAAAAACCTAAGCATAGTGAATCCATTTATAAAAGAGTTAATTTCCTTTGTAAACTTAGAAAAAAAAATGCTGTTTTAAGTAGAAAAGTATGCCAAAATAACTGGCAATATAACCTACGAACATATTTAATATTCGGTGAACTAATTTTTTTTTTATGACCAATTTAAAAAAACAAAATGTATTTATTGAATACTGTAACATTCTGTCACTTATAGTGAGACAAGATCACATTTACACTATTTGTACAAAAAATAAACAGAATCAAAATAACAAATAAATAACAATCAAAAAGTATATAATATAAATAAAATAAATTAACTTAAAAATTAGGAAATTAAAAAAAAGCAAAAAACACATACATACCTTGATACACTATTTACAGGGCACTTAATAATAACTTTTTATATAGTCCACCGCTGCAACATATTTGTTAATTCGTATGAATTCATTTTTGCATAGAGACTCTCTGATGGATTATTTCAAGCTAAATGTCCCGCCTATTTTAACCTCATTGCCCTCTTATCATATGATATTGATTGACCAGTTTCTGTAAGGAGTTCATTATTGACCCTTATTTTCCATCCGTACATCAAAAGAGGCTTCATTATATCATTGTTCTCCCTTTATTTGAGATAACTTGTATTTTTTCGGGATTTTTATATCTTTGAAAGAGAACTAAAAATATTCCAATCAGTTATTATCAGTTATTGTTAACTTATTACAAGTTTTGTAGGTCTAATCGAAATTTTATTGATCTCACTTCTTTTATTTTTGTTATAAATTCAAGACAATATTATATGAATTACTTAAAAGTAAATTACATTAGATATTTATTACTCTCAATGGTTATTTAATTCAATACCCAGAACAGAAAAAGCAGAAAATTTATTTCTAATTTCTTTCCTCTTTAGTTTTGTGGACTGGAATGGTCTTTTTAAAAGTGGGGCGGGATCTATGGCGGAGTGTTCTAAATACAAAAAAAAAAAGCTTCATAAAAAGCCCTCAGGAAAGCCCCCTTTTTGAGGATTGTTTTCTTCAAAACAAAACTGAATAAGTTGGAGCTTCAAGTTTTCTGTTACCGATCTACTATTTATAAAGTATTTTCTTCGTTTCTTTTATTATTATTTATTTATATGATTGTTTCAGTAACTTTGTACGAAAAAAAAATATATATTTTTTACCAAAGTTGTTCTGTGCCGAATCTTCTGATTGCTTTCGTTAAGTTTATAAATGTATTTTACTAAATAAAGTTTATAATATCGAAGAAAAAAATATTTTCACCCTTATAAATTTTATAATTGCTTTAATTCATTTTTAAATGTCGACGACGTTTCGGGCAATTTTTCCCATTTTCAAGTAGAAATTTATATCTATAATATAAATAACAATTATTAAAAATATAAATGCAAAATAATATATCAGAACATTAAAAAAATATAATGGAAATCTAAAATATTACTTCAATGAATCTATCTATGCTTACAATATGATTTATAATCCATCAAACCACATTATGTATCATTATTGCAAAAAATGTTTCCTTAAAATAAAGTAGTCAAATTATACAATTCATAAATTCATTTTAATAATAATACTTTTTTAAAATAATAATACTTTATTTATTCTGAGACAAGTCCCTTTAGAATAATACATAAGGACAGTAATGTGGGCTAAGGAGCCTCAGAGATACATAAAAAAAATGCTGAGTAATGAAATAGTCATATTAAAAATTATATGTTACTTTCTAACTTAAATCAGTTAAAAAAATTAAAATAAAGTAAAAATAATGAAGAACAATCTAATAATTTATATGCATATTTACAGTGATATCTATTTACAATTTTATGGGGACTGGATGGATAATAAATGATTGAAGAGGTGGGATTTAAAGGTAGGAAGGTTATTGGATTGACGGATGTGGGAAGGGATGGAGTTCCATAGGGATGAGGATCTGATTTTGAACAGTCAAATCTAAAAGAAAACAATTCAAAAGAAAAAAAAAAAGTATCACAAATAAGAAAAGGCCAAAAAACACTATATCGCATAAAAAACATATTAATTATTGTTTATTAAAGAATTTATCTGAGGATAGTAAAAAAAATAAATAAAAAGTATTCAAACTTTGAAACATTTATGACATATTTAAACAAAAACTTAGTGTCCACTATGAGCTGTGGGCATACTTATTATTTCAATGCTTATTAGGATTGAAAGTACTGCATTTTAAATTATTTTTAAGTTTCCAGTTTTAATAATAATTTAGCTAAAAATAATTATTTAAAATTTTTATTGAAAATTCTAATTTATTTATTATATTCAAATAACGTCGATCCCCTTAATTCCCTTAATATATGTTTTAAAATTAACAACATTTTTAATATTTTTAACTATGTAAATTGATTCCAAACATTTTCTTATTTTATTATTCCCATTCCTATTAAAAATTTATATTTTCTTATAATCAAAAATATTATTATTCATTATACTATTCCTTCCAGGAGCTGTAGCATTGATATTTTTTGGTATTTATATTTTACAATTTTTCTTATGGACGGAATAACCTAGATTTTAATGTATTGATATAATTTAAATTTAATACTTATTAATATTGGTTTTATTTATTTATTTATTTATACATATAATAATCTGTCTCGTGGACAACAATAATTATAGTGATATATGAACACATTCACACCATATATATAGAAAATATAAAATTAACAAAAGTAAAATAATAATTAAATAATGATAAAAAAAAACTATGTACAATAAAAATTAAAATAACCGAATAATCTGTAAATTAAAAACATAAAAACACAGTCATACCTATATACAATATATACAATCAGGCAGGGAACCTCAAGCCAGGCTTCTCCCTCCAACTGTTGAGTATGTATAATTGAATACAACTTTATATTTTACTCAATGCTAAAAGATTACCCTGTTTAAATTAAATATATTTAAAACATTAATAAATACATTTGGGTTTACGACCAAGCATAAGTCTCAATATTCATAAACATTTTTTTCTATCATATTTTAGCTCTTGCCTTCCGAAGTTTAGTTGATAGATTAATTTCCAACCGCTGTAAACACTGAAGAAGTTGATATAATACACCTTAGCCAAGTTTCCAATATTATCACTATTCCTCGGGCAAACTTAGTTTGCTATTTATGATAAATGGGTTTGGATTGGTTTACTGTTGTGTCTGTACTTGGAAGAGGTGGACCAAAAGATAATTACTCCATTGGACAGATTTATCTAGTCATGTTATATAGGTGATATTTTTAATTTTGTTTGATTAATATAGATAGATAGATAGATAGTCAGTTTTTATTTGTAACTATTGCTATAAAGCCCAATAAATTAAATAATAGTAATAGGTAATTAGTAACAAACAGTCATAGATTTAGTTACGAAAGATTCGGTTTAATTAATAATAATTAAATTAATTACTAATGTTATTAATTTTGAGTACTTGTTTAGCCTTGTAGACAAATGAATGTAGAGGGTTTAAATGGGTTTAAATTTAATGTTAAAAAAAAAAAAAATCTTTCCATTTGTAACACTATTTTCATTTTCACTTTAGGTAAAAAAAAAATAATTAAAAAAATAGTTTGCTGAACAAAAAATGTAGGGATTTAACGAGAAGACTGAAAGTTTTATCAAAATCGTTTCTGCCATCACTAGTTGAAAGGCTTTTATATGAATACTTTTTTTTTTGTAGTTTTCTTTTCAATAATCAATTTCCTTTTGAAGGATATTTGTGAGTATTTCAAAAACTGATTAGGAGGTTACTCTGATATTGTGATGCAGTGGTAAAAGTTAGTGGGAATTAGCGTGTTTTATCCGGATTTAAATAATGTTTTAAACCAATCCTCGAAAAAATGAAACAATTTTTGAAGATTGCTGCGAAGAAAAAATAAATATGTGTGTATATAGACGTTTGCGTGCGTGTGTGTGTGTGTGTGTGTATAAAGTGGCTCACAGTCTAACTGTATATTGATACAATAAATAATTAATTTAATTTATATTACATTGAAAGTTATGATTTATTGAAATAAATAAACATACTAGTAATAGTAATATTTTATTTTGTCATTTTTCTTGCTCTTATGTTACGTTATATTTTATTTTATTTTCTGATGTACTGTTTCTTGGTGTTGGGGTGTATGACGGCTTGTGGTGTAAGAAATCTTCACTTTATAGATGGTATAATAAATAAAGATGTTTATGAAGACATTTTAAAGTGATATTTGAAGGAAAGGACGAAAGAAATTAGTTTATATCAGGATAAAATGTTCCGAAACACTCTGCTATGTTGGTTAAGAAATGAATAATTTATAACCGCCTCAACGTTATAAAAATTCCACCACAGTCACCAGATCTTAATGTGAGAGAGCACCTGCGGGCAAAATTTGAGGTAGAAATTATAAAATATGAGACTTCTAGCAAAGAAGACTAAAAAAATATTTACTCGAAGAGTGAAACAGGCGAAGTCCGGAATTCACCAAAAAATTGGTCGACTCCATTACAATCAGACTGAAAGAAGTGGTAGAAAATAATGGCTTGCCTGCACGGTGTTGAACTAAATTAATAATATTAAATAGTTAAGAAGAAGTGAGGTGAATCATTTTAACTGCGAGATAAAATTATCCAGAGTTTTTTTGTTAATTTTTTTAAATAATCACAGGCTAATATTTTAATTTTATTGAGTTGGAACATATTTAAATTGAAATTATAAATAAATCTGTTGCAGAGTTTCTGGTTTTATTACTTTATTGTAACTATTTAATTCTTTTTTTTTACAGGGTGTATCAATTTCACTGAGAGCCGCTTTATATATTTGTTGACTATGCGTGTGTGTGACATCTTGAGGCTACTAAAATGAGTGTGTAAAATTGTTGGATTTAGTTACGAAAAATTTTCTAAAAGGTTAATAAACGTAATGTCGACTGCAAATGTCGGAGGTTTAGACTGAAACGTAGGTGGGAGGTTTTCCGTGTGGTTGATCCACTGGGGTTGAGTTTGGACAGCGGTGAGTGGAATGAAGGAAATGAATGAATAAATAATTTTATTTTGGGACTACAATCTCCTAAGAATAATAACAGAGTTACATAATTAAAAACATTACTCTGGCTTAGATGAATACAAAATGATGCCTAGTTAAATGATGATTGTTATCTGAATTTTGCAGTCGATTGAATCAAACTGTGTACAGACTGAAGTAGATTTTACATGTTTGAGGAGGTTTGAATATGGCGTAGTTGGTGGAACAGCAGTCGTTTGAAGGAATATGTGGACGAGGATTGATGTATGGAGTTAGGTATAGAGTTCCAAAAGGAGGAAGCACGAATGACGAAGGATTTGCTGAAGGAAGCAGTTTTATAGGAGAATATATATAAATCTATAGATCGAGACCTGGTATTGACAGAGTGTAGAATAAGGAGTTTCAGGATGTAGGGAGGAATTTTGGTTCTCAGGACTTGGAATAGGAAAACACCAAGAAGGAATTATCGTCGGGTAGCAGGATAAAGCCAATTTAACTCGGTATATCAGAATTTAACAAGGCAACGCTTGAGATACCCAAAGATGTATCTTATGAAACAGTTCAGTAGTTTCTGGAGGCAGGGTGACCGAGGGTGACCGGGGTGTGCACAGCCCCGCGCGTTGCCTGGCAACATTATAACCGATGTTAAATGGAAAAATATTAGGAGTTCAAATCCCGGTACCTGGTGAAAAGTCCCGGCATAATCCCCCCGCCACCACCGTATGACCGGAAAACAACCTGTGTAGCCTAAAAGACAAGGAGGGGAAAACAAACAAAAAAAAATTAGTTTCTTTAATCTCATTTCTAGCCTGACAGATAGCCCTCCATTAACCAAGCAACTGTAGTTGATGTGGGGGAATATAAAGGAGATTATTAGGAGCTTTCTTGTTTTTAGAGGAATACAATCACGGAATCTTAGGAGTTGTTTTAGGAGAGTTATGGATTTTCGGGTAATCTGGGAGATAAGGTTATTCTAAGAGAAGTTCTGGTCAAATGCTATTCCTAGGTTTTTGACTGTAAGGGAAAAATGCATGGGGCTGTTTTTGAGGTAAAGTAGAGGAAAGAAAGGAAGAAAGCTAATGAGATGCCTAGACCCGATGAGAATAGCCTTAGTTTTATCTACATTCAGTTTTAACTCGTTTATTTCAGCTGATTTGTTGATGCAGTCAATATCGTCTTGCAGCTTTTGGGTAACCACAGCCATTCAAGATGGATAGTATGTAATAAATGTATGCAGACTACGATTAAAGGCTTCGAACCTTCCTGTTCAGAAAGCCTTTATTAACATCACTGTGAAAAACAATGCTACTATTTGAGCTAAAACCCATAGCCTCAGGTTTTTACTGGACTAAGTAGTATCTAAACTACTCTTGACTATTTTAAAAGTAAAAAAAAAACATACATACCCATACATAGAATAGAATAGAATAGAAAATAATTTTATTCTGTGACTAAATCCCTTTAGAATAACAGAATATTACATCTGACCTAACTAAAAAAAGGACTAAGTAGTATCTGAGCTACGCTTCACTATTTTAAAATAAAAATATATATACATACCCATATAAATAAAATAGAACAGTAAATAATTTTACTCTGGGACAAAGTCCCTTTAGAATAACAGAATAATACGAAATTAAAATATTACATCTGAACTAAATAAAAATAAAAATAAAGAGAAAAATGTAAAGAAAGCATTACTTAGACATACTATATACAAAAAAAAAAAAACTTATATACAAAACACTTGAAACTATGACAAGACACTTAAAACTATGTACAGTAGTAAAACATAAATATACACCCTTAAAAAAAATAAAGAAAGAAATAATAATACATAATAATAACAGAAACAAATCATCCTCATTTAGAATTTTAATCATTTTAACCTCTGTCTCTAAAATAGCTCCAAACTTGGAGAATACGTTTATTTTGCTAGATACTGGTTACCGTAATGTCACGCCATATATTGGAATATGTTTTTTTATGACCACAATTTAATATACAACCAAAAATAACAAATCAAATTAAACAAAATTTTTTTAAGAAACTAAAAATTTAAAAACTTTATCTATACTTCAACAAAAGATAAATTGGATTTTGAAGAGCTGTCAAGATAAATCAAAATATTCTATTCTTATCGTGTTTGAAAAAAAAAAAAATGTCTGTTAGTTATAGCGTGAGAATGATAAAAATATTTTCGAAAAAAATATTTGGATAAAAATAATTATGATCTTATCTGTTTATATTTTTATACCCTTGCATTGGATTTTATCGGTTTACTCGCCTGGGGTATTAGGTCCGATTTTGTGAGATGATATTATTTTATCCGTGTCACAAAACACAGTTCTTTATTTATATGTTTTTATTGAAATAACGAAACTGTCTTTAAACTACTCTTTTAGCAGTTACAGATAAAGCAAGCTGTTACGTTATTCAAACTATAAATTTATATTATGATATTTCGAAGTTTTTATTATCTGCCTCAATATTTTTAGCTTTTATTTATAAAATGTTCTAAATTGTTTTGATGAAAAAAAAATCAGATACTGCGAACTGGATATAAATTAAAAACCCAACAAAATTTTCAAATATTTAATAATTCAACCTTCAAGCAATAATAACATATTTTTTTTTTTAAAGATATTTTTTAGGTAATAATCTTTGATTTTATAGATATATTTCATTAGTTACCATCAATATATAGGTCTGTTCAACCAAACGTTACCATATCGCACGTCTTAATGAAAAATAGACAATAGACAACATTATTTTAATTTGTTTTTGTTCTAATTACTATCTCTCTGCTTTATTATCTTTCTGCTCTTTGGATGTAATATTATCCCGCGAATGTAAGATATACTGCAGCAAAAAAGAAAAAGAAAGAAAGTATAAAGAACACAAAACTGATACTGTAGTCAAGAGTGGAACGTTTACTTGGATAGAATTTTCTCATTGTTCGCATGGTTGTATCACATTTTGCGGGACTTCTTTTGTTCGTTGAAATAGTTCACTTATTTTACCGTTAAGAAAGATTTTATGATATTTGATATCATGCTGATATCGTACAATGTAGTTAGAAAAATGTTTGGTATCGTCGTTTATTTATAAATGTCGATGGAATCATAAGTATTTAGAGAAAACAGGATATAAATAGTATTTAAAAATATTTTTTGCTGCAATGAAATGTAAACGGGAACAGGAAATAAAAAACAATAATTATATTTAATCTATCATAGATTATGTTCCTTATTTTTTCTCAATCCTTTATTTGTAATTAATACGTTGTTATATGCATATAAAATTTTTCGTTTTATGTACCGTTTCAGCCTTTTTGGCGTTATATAACGTTATATAATTTTATACGATAATAATGTTATACAAAAAAGAAAAAAACATTATATGTGTATAATAATGTATTAAATAAATAAAATAATATAAATAAATTTTCTTATTTGTTTTTGGGCGAACCTATACACATGAAGTTGAGTTTTATACAAATACAGTTATAAGAATATACATAAATATGATACCTAATTAACTACATTAATAGTTAAAACTATATATAATATACTATGATATGCCAAATAAAATTAGTGTGTTTGACATAACTATAAACAAAACGATCTTTCTTTAGCAAAATAAAATATAATGCTTAGTCCTAATATTATATTTACATATAATCTTAACCTTAATTAACATTAAGAATAGATGAAACTATTTATTCTTGAACAAACAAAAAGGGGTTTCTTAATTTTCAACAACTTTATACATACCAGTATAAATCATTGAATTTATATTTGTTTTATATATCTAATAATTCTACTATTTGATCTTTATCGTCACAATTACCATCAATATATTCATTTAAATACTTGCGTTTAAAAGCTACATACGTAGGGCAATGCAACAGAAAATCGTATAAATCTTTGTGTTCTCCTGTATTACAAATGGGACATTCAGCACTTCTTTCTAGAAATTTTATGTAACGTTTGGGCCTTTTTGACGTTATATAACGTTATATACGTTAATAACGTTATACAAAAAAAAATGATATGTGTATAATAATGTATTAAATATAAATAAAGGATTGTGAGAAGAAATATGGATCTTATTACGAACGTAATCAATTATAGATTAAATATAATAAATTTCACTAAAAATATTAATAATGGGGTTGTTTATCATTGAGAAAACAGGATATAAATTGTACTTAAAAATATTTTTTTGTTGCAATCAAACCTAAACGGGAACAGAAAAAACAAAATAATAATATTTATTTATATATTTATTTATTTTTTTGATGTATTGAGAAATTGTTTATTGAGAAATATCACAATCTGTCACATGCAAGAACACTAGTAACAGCGATAGAAGTGTGGCTCATTAACACTCCTATATCCAATAAATTAAAAAATAAAGAAAACAGCAAAATAATAACATTAAAAGTAAATTTATATAAAAAAGAAAGAAAATAAACTAAACAAAAAAGAAACCAAACTAATCAAATTAACTACACTTAAATACACACATACTTTTATACAATATTGATTCGCTTAAGATCTCCGACCCCCACTCGTGGACGGAAAGGCAGGACTCTAGGAAATCTCAGCACCTCTCACTCAGCCGCATTAATTGTTGTTGGCCAATGCCAGATTTCCAATATATACTTATTTAAAACAAGACCACTGTCGCTTCAACCTTCGAGGAAGATTGTAGGGATGGGTGGTGCTAACTTGGAATTGCGAAAGTGGATTTGGATGATATTTAAGGTATTAAATTATTATAAAAAAAAAATGTAACAATCATTTTTTTATTTAATAAATAACTCAAGCTTAATCATACGAATCAAATATCATGACTATCCAGTCACAAGATGATATCATGCTAAGGTAACTGTGTTAGAACTCGCTCCCGCTGGCACTCCGGGCAACTGATTAGTGAATAATTAACAAACAGACGGTCGGATAATTAGACCAATCAGAGGAGCTGCGGTAGTTCGCTACGGTTTGACCCCAAAGTGATCTTCCCCATCAATCCTCGGTCCCTGGGGTCCGACAAAAAGCCTTTCCACGACCTGTCAATGTTGAGGGACCACAGCCCCATTTTTGTTTCCTCACTACCAAAGGTAGGGGAAGCTTTGTATTTTTTTCAGATATAGCTCGAATTTATTAGGAAAACAAAATGCCCGTGAAGTTGTGTCAGTTAAATTTTTTACAGACCTGGGCAGTGTTTTAAATGAAATGTTTTAAAATACAAAATAAGTTACATCTTTTTGTATTTTGAATTTTATGAACTAAATACGAAAAAAAAAATACAATATACTATTTATAACTATATTTTCATTTTAAAATGCAAAGTAATAAGAAAATAAAAAGGCTAAAAAAAAAAAAAAATATATTATAATGATGAAAAAAAAAATTGTTAGGATTTCAGTTAAAAATTTCTTTAATGAGTTTGCCGTCGTTTAGACCCAAACATATGGGTCATCACCAAAGCTAAAAATAAAAAAATATATAAAAATAAATAAGATAATGAGTATTTGAGTAAAGAATAAATTCAGATAAATGATGAATAAAAAGGCATGACAGAAGAAAACGTGAACCGTACAAATGAAATAACGCCTATATAAACATAGCAATAATAAAAACATTGAAATGGGATAACAAAATGTTTTTGTGTTATAAATATATCGAAAGATGAATTCATGAACCAAATAATAATAAAACCATATAATATAATAATAAATTTTCTTATTATCTTTCAACTCTTTATCACTGTTGTGTTTATATAACCTTTATCTCATTTGTACGTTTCACTTTTTTCTTCTCGTATACTTTTATATTTATCATTTTTCTGATTTTATTCTTTACTCTTATTACTATTATCTGATGTATTTACTCTTATTGCCAGTATCTTGTTACTGTTATTCTCCACTCGTATTAATCTTATACTTTTATTTTTATTATTTTACTGATGTTATTTTAAAATATTTTTTATGCCCTAGATGTTTTTTCAAACATGAGGTGACTCATCAAAAAAATTGTTCAGTGACAATCTTGATACTTTTTTTCCTCGTTATAATTTCAACAATCAACTATTTACCGATCAATTAAATATTTTAATTGAAGAAAAAAAATCTACAAAAATCGGTAAATTCTAGCCCTCCTAAGCTAAAGTACTTCCATAATTTCAATACTACTTAAACAACTTGGTTAGTTGTAAATTGTACGAATATTTAAATTTGGTGTGGTAGTCGGGTGTTTTGACTACACATCACTGATCCAGGATTTAATATTTTCAGCCCGAAATATTTTTTTTCATATACATATAACGATAATTAATTCGAAAAAAAAGAAAGAAATTAACTACTTGTATGAAATGGTGTTTAAGTTGTTCTTGAAGTCCTATTAAATGTAATTACAGGAACAAGAATATTTTAAGAGATAGTTTTTATTATTTTTTTTTGTTAAAAATGGTTATAATTTAACATTTTGGGGGATCTACTCCGTGGGTCCGCCTGTGCTACACATTACCACTGCAGACAAATATATTCTGTCCCATATATCACTGCATATCAACATCCGAAAGAATCATGATTTTCGTTTCAGAATTGAAGGCATTCGGCTTCCCACTACTTTTTCGAAATTACATATTTTTAAGTCTTATTAATAATCTACCAAGGTGTTAGATATGCGATTACATTACTTTACAATAATAATAATAAACTTTATTGACATCAATTATTGACAAAAGCATCTCCCTAAGGAGGATTTTAACGGAGTTGGCTACAGAACAGAAAAATATGTTTAAATTTACATTACTTTAAGGTGGTACATTGTTTAGTGTTTAAAGGAACGAGATGGTCCGGGATGGCGGTCATAAATACGCTAAATAGTGGTAAAATTATTTTTACTAAAAGTCAACGTTTCGACCCACCTTTGCAGGTCTTCTTTAGGGCTAAAACAGACAAGAATTGTGGAAGTTACACAATATTTAGACAAAAATTATAAACAATGTGAATAATCTTATTATAAGTCTAAACAGTAAGTAAATTAAAATATGATCAGAGTGAGCTAAGTAACAAGATCATCAACTGAAGTAAATAAGAAACGTTGGCTTTTAGTAAAAATAGTTTTAGCACTATTTAGCCTATTTATGACCGCCACCCCGGACCATATCCTTCCTTTATAATGCAACGGTCAACTAATGAATATTCAATATTTAGTGTTTAGTAAAGTATCCCACTACTACATCAAAATCACATATTTTTAGGTCTTAATAATAATCTGCCAAGGTGTTAGATATACATCTACATTACTTTAAAGTGGTACATTATTTCCCGATGTCTATCGTCTTTTTTTTTTATATATATTTTTTTAATTATGAAATTAAATTGTCTGTAGAGAATATTGAAAATGACTGCCGAAATCATTACGTTTGAGTTACTGACTCAAAATACATAAAATTTTGATTTCAGCAATTCCATTACCATTTCTATAAATAATTCCTGTATGCACCTCTCTTCCCCCACCACTGGGCCGGGAGGGTGATTTCTTACTCTCACCCCCTCCCATGAAAAGGCTCCCACCTAATACACTTTAATATTAATACTGGCTAAAACTCGGGATAAAAGTGCCCGTGGAGGCAGCCACTAGCTGCAAAAGATATTTATACCTCTTAGAGAAGGGGCACTTATGAAGGCGCTGTATATAACCAAGTTCCCTAAGTGTCACCACCGCAATCTAACGCTTGCTCTAATCCACGGTTGATCTATTTTCTTTCATATATTTCTTTTGCGATCCTCGGCTGGTATAATTAAGTTAGTATTCTTATTCTAGTCATCGCGAATAGTTTAAAAAAAATGGCGTGAGTAGGAGAGCTCCGTCATTGAGTTCCAATTTTTCTCTAAAATTCTAATATTATTTTTATTAAAAAAATAAATGAATAACTTGTTTCATTAACTCCGATTAGAGAATTAAAATTGTTTGAAATTATTACACAATGATACAATGATTACACGTTGGAAATGGTCTAGAACTGTTGGAACCACTACTTATCTAGTTTTACTGGTTGCAAAAATCAGTAAAGATTAGAAACCCAATAGATGTCACTCAGGAAGAACGTGTCTTTTTTTTTCCAAGAAACACACACTCCTGCACAAGATCATTATAGTTCTTTCATTCTGAAGGCTGCCAAATTTAATTGTTTAGGTTTTTGAAAATTGGTTAAGGGGTGTTGAAAACTGGTACTATTTTTCCAATTTATTATTTTAAAAAAATGAAAGACACTGTTTCACATATATTTTGAAATTAGAGATTTTTACTGACTTAACAGAAGCGAAATCGTTGAACCAAGTATCCACGCGATTGAAACGGGAAAAAATATTTTAAAATTTTCTTAGAGCAGGAAACTGGATGGTTTTACTCTATGCATGGAGTATCCGTCCACACAAGCATTTCCTTATACCTTAAAAGCAGTGTTATTTAATTGATAGGACGCTGATGACATGGATGTTTTGCTCCCAAACATCGAAACAACAAACCAACGTCTTTCTTTATCTCGTAGGGTTAAAATTTCTCTCTAAGATTGGATTGTTTAACTATTTATTTGATATATATGTGTATACATATATATTTGATAAATATTATATAATTGGTATAATTATCAAACAAGTATTACGAATTTACGGGAATATATAAACATTTGACTTATCATAAAACTAAATAAAGCAGTTCGATTATTTTAGGAAACTGATATCTCTGTCAGAAATCACCATATCTCTGTAACGAATTCAAAATCTCATATGCACCCATATAAATATATCAATGATACATTTTTTTATTTTTTAGAAAACACTATTATCTTATGAACTGATAATTAACCACCGTAATTTTTGAATTATCCACTTATAAAATTTAATATTTCCAAAAACGTTTTTTTTCAGTCCCATTTTCGGGGAATTATTTTAGATATATAGATACATACATTTGTAATGTTTTAAAGGCAAGACTTTCAGGTCGTTTCATCAAAATTGTTACAGCCGTTTTCGTTTTACACTCCATAGACAAGCGGGTTTTTCTGTTACCCTCTTGTTGTTATAAAAAAAAATGTTAATTTTGGAAAACAATTTTCTCATGAGCTACCGAACTTCGAAAGTAAAGGGGGCTCAAATTTAAAGTGGTTCAATGGAATACGAAATAGTATATATTAATTATCTTCGTATGAATAGCTGTTTTCTAGATTTTTGCCGAAACTATCTGGCGAAAAAATTTAAAATTTTTCTAACTTCGGTAGACAACACAGTTTTGAAAACTGGGAGAGAGGCAATGATATGTTGCCTTATAAAAATTAAAAAATAAAAATAAATCATGATTTTATACTTTATCTTCATAAAAAGAGCTAAAATAATAAATATTACAAAGCCAAAATCCATAAAATTATTCCCGATTTTCATTTACCCGGTTGGAACGTAGTCAAGATTAAATGTTGAGTCAGGAAAGAAAACTGAAACTATAAATTAAGATGAAAGCTCAGGACTGCTACTGGAGAACTGGGTCGGTTCAGTGAATGGGATTTAATTTTATTTGCATTATAAAGTAGATTATTTATTTGGATAAACATGGCTTTATAACTTGTAGTTCATATTTATTATTTTTCTTTTTTGCAGAGAAGACAGTCTATAAAATCTCTTTTGTTCCTTTCTAGACGATGGTGAATAGAAAAAAAAAAACACTATTTCTATACATGTCTCATAAGACAAAGCTATATAGAATACCGTTGAATAAAGCATTCAAATTATAAATCATAAATGGTAAACAGGTCCTAAATTAATAAAATCTAATAAACAAAGTAAAGTTAATATTGTGGTTTGGATAGTATATATATTTATTTTTAATAAACCAGTATTCAATTAAAACTTATTATAATATGAAAAATGTTTTTTCTTATCGAATTGAGCCAAAGAAATATGATTGGTTTATTTTCTAAACCATTAAGTGCTCAATAAGAGATCATTTAAAAGCTTGTTTATCATGTATGTTGAATTTTCTATTTCTGTAGATCAAACAAGAATTTATAAAAACTAAATGTAGCAAGCAGATAGAGAATTTTGTGATGTACTTACAATTTTTAGAATCATTGCGAAATTCTTATATGTTATATGGATTTTTTGTACATAATTTTATTATTTACTTTGATCAATAAAAATAGAGTTAGATGCCTACTACGATTGAATTTTAAAATTCCATGGAGTAAGATTTCATAAAAGTCAATATTTCCATAATCAACTATTTAAAAAATTATTTATTGAATAAATTGTATCTCCAATTATGGACGGAAAAAAAGGACTCCAGAAGATCCTTGTGCTACTCAACCGCGTCACTGGTACTAAAGCCAGTGGAGATTGTTTGAGAGCGCTTAAGCCATATATATTCATGTCTGGAGTGGAGCATCTGGCCATTGTCGGAACTCCAATATAAATAAACTACATAAGATCGCGGGGCCAGTACCGTTTTAATCTTCTTGGAGTATTAAAGGGATGGGTGCTTGTGGAGATACGTAAGGTTCTGGTAAAATTTGGAGTATTTTTCTGGTATAAGATCTAGGAAAAATGAAATATTAAGGTCACGGTGTAGTGTTTTGTTTGTTACATAGAACGGAGCATCGACTGCACAATCAATTTTGAATAACATAAAATTTGTTGATATAATTTTATTATTTACCTTAATCTATAAATATTAATATAGATACTTATCAAGATTATATGTTTGTTCTTGCAAATCTCGTCTCATCTTGTTAAAGAACTGGTATTAATCTTTTGATTGAGGTATAATACATTGTGGCACACTTAAGGGTACTGAGTATAAAAGCTGTAAGGCACATCCATACCATATTTACAATATAATAAAATAAAAAAAGAATGAAATACATAAAAGTATATATATAAAAGATAATAATGTATATATAACATTGATAAAAACAAAGAAATATAGCTTGTAGTGAAATAATACAGACAATTATTGAGGGAAAAAATATATATTAATGATAATAAATTATTAGAAATGGGTAAATAGAAAAAATAATAAAACATAACTAACCGTCATAGTTAATTACAATCAGCTAAGGGAGCTCCGAGTTCAGCCCTTTTTCCCACGTGTAGAAGAGGACAAGGCTAGGCTGTAAGATATCCCAGCGCTTCTATTTCAGCCGCTTCACCGGCATTAGAGTCTATTGGAGATTAAGAGAGAGCAGTACAGCCACAGCTGCTCATGACTTAAGTGGAGAAGCTGGCCATTGCCAGGGCTCTAATGACGTATTTACAAAAGATCTCGAGGCCACTGCCTTTTTAACCTTCGATGAGGATTGTAGGGATGACTGAAACTGGATAAGGATTAGAATGGTGGATTAGGTTTAAGTGAAAATTTGAGAATCGGGATGGAATTATGTCAAGAACATAAGGAATGTTAAGGTCATGATGTAACGTTTTGTTCGTGACATAATAAGGAGCATTGACTATTGTACGGCGGACTTTAGACTGGAAGGATTGAATGCGTTTGATGTTCGGAAATTTAGTTGTCCCCCACAATTCAAGTCCGTAGGTCCAGATAGGTTTCAGTATGGTCTAGAGTAGCTATTATCTTTCCATGCAAACACTGATTCTTAGATTTGAAATTATTATTTTTCGAGATAAATTAAGTTTTTTAATTTTCAGATTTATATATATAGTGTATATAGGCATGTTTGTGAGTGCGTTTTTTTTTTTTTTTTCATTTTACTTATCTTTAAGTTATTTTATTTCTTATTATTTTACTACTGTTTATTTTATATTATCTGTACATATAGTCTGAATGTAGTCTTATCATACTATGAGTATTGCCCATTTGATAGAATATTGACAGAAAGACATGATTTATATTGTTACTTCCTGTTTTTTTAGATCTAGTACGTCACATCGATAAAAGAAAAAAAACTTAAAAAAATTAATGGAAAAGATAAATAAATATTAGCTGACAACCAACTGAAATTCAATGACTAAATATTTTCAATGTATGAATGGTGATAAAATGTGTCTTTATTGGTAGTCGTCATTGGGACCAACAAACATCACCGCGTATTGATTTAAAGATTTCATCAATTGCGTATCATTTCCGTTATCAAATTTCACGTTAGTTAACCTTAAATTTGTCAAAATTTAAGAATGAAAGATATGCTACTTATTTTGATTTCGTTGACTAATTAGGGATAAAAAAATTATAATTATTAATTTTTACAAGTTTGAAGATTAGCAAGATTGACATAGTTATTTAATAAAAAGCCTACATGAATGCATGCCTTTCAGAACTGACATCTCAGACTCATCTGAGAAGATAATCTTCAATTATTTAAATAAATTGCACACACAAAATGAAAGAGTTTCTCCAGAACTAAAATAAATTTCAAGAACAACTAACATAAGTATTAGGGACACTGTTGAGTGGCTGTTGAGATTCAAGCAACATAAGCAGAAATGAGGCATCTGCTATGATAGCTCTTAATTTGAGGTTTTACTTATTGTCGTTCCAACAATATTTTAAATTTCACGTCCGTTTATTCCGAAAAATCATCACGTAACTTTTTATAAAATTAAATTAGTGATTAATTTAATGAATTTTCCCTTTATGAAATCCCAACATTATCATGTGAATCCTCTAAAGTACCTGTAATTTGGTTTATTGTGAATAATAACTATTTATAATTGTTAGAAGTTATGAAAACATGCTAGATATAACTTTTGAAAGAATTAGATAATGAAATAAAGTAGAAAAAAAGAAAAATACTTATCCTGGTCGAAAATGAATATCCGGAAATAATAGTCTGAAGGTATTCGTATAATATATCGTTGGAAAGCGGAGATTAAAAAAACAAACAATATCTAATATAATATAAATATAAATAATAATTTCTAAATGCTAACATTATTTAACGTAAATCACGTGTTTTCAAGGAAATTAAATGACGTTTGCTTACTAAATATGAACTTCTAAATTTTTTTTTAAGTTTTAAAAAGTTTTTAAAATCTACTGATTCAAATTAATGACATGGTTTAAGATACTATTTTATTGTACTTATGTGAAAGAAGAAGTGAAATATAAAAATATTTCATGGATATGTTTAAAACATTAAATATATTTACTGTAGTTTAATAACTCTAGATCTGATATTATATTTAAATAATTAGGTATCTATCGTCCGTCTGTTTATTCGGAAAATCATGTAATCTATTAGAAAATTAAATTAGTGAATAATTTGAAGAAGTTTTTCTTTGTGATATTCCAACAGTATTCACTCACAATTAGTGTGACGACTTTTGATCTGTCTATGACAGACAATACAAATCTCTTAAATCCATTTTAGTAAACTTTGCAATGGAAAATAACAGTTTAATAACTAATTGTCGTGCAATCCATTATCAACCGGTGATATAATAAATAGGACTTTTGTTATTTTAATGGTATTTATGATTTGTTAGCTGTTTGCTTTTAGCTTTAATTCGGTTTAAAATGCAATTCAAAAATTTTATAATAGCCCAACATGCCCAGAAAATAATTTCTATACAAAGTTGAGCGTTAATGAAAGTTGTATGTTCCACGCACCAGATTTTTTTTTGTATGCAATTTGTCAAAAAAAAAAAAAAATTTAAATGTTAAATTATATAAGTTCATACAACCTGCTAAATATTTTATGTTCATTCATTTAAAACTAACCGCTGTTTTTCATAAAAAGTGTTCTATAGAATCTTGTGATTTACGTAGTGATAAATTGGGTAAGTAGTCAATGTTGTAAACATACAAGAAAAAACGCCTGAAGGAAAAAATATTACATCGATACTTGAGGGAAGAGTCTTTCTTTATATTGGTTATAAATTATTTATCCCTACTTAACAACTTCAAAGTAAGTGAGATAAAGTAAAGTAAGTGAGAAATAAGTAACACTGGGAGGTTTAATAACTGGAGTGGAATATCGGCGCCTTTTTAGAGAACCATTCAACCGATTAAGTTTCGGTTGAATCGAGCATCTCCAACCATTTGAGTAAATATAAAGAGGACTCATTCTTTTTTCTGTTAATGTTTTAAAGTACTTACTTCCTTAATGATCTCGTCAACTTTTCCTTCTATTTTTAATCCTTCTTCTAAAAAAAAAAAAAAATTAAATCTATCTTACCCAGGAATATTATACTACCCTATTTTCTTATATATATACAAAGTAATTAAACATCGAAATTTTTAATAAATATGGAAATAGACCTGTACTGCAACAACCCACATGTCTTGGATTCAGCAATTTTTAAGGAGTATACTTTATTCAGATTTAACAAATATATTTTATTCAAAATATTTACGAATATATACCATCTATTTCAATACACTTTTGCCAACGTCTAATAAAATTTTCCATTCTAGATTTGAAAAACTTTGAGCCAGGAATTGGAAGAAATTCAGAAAACGCATTTTTAATGTTTGAATTTCCCAATCTGTAGCAAGATGAATCATAAGAATATCTGTCTGTATCGAACAGTGAGGTTGAGCGTTAATATACAGGCAACGTTTTTAATTTTAAATTTATTGTGTTGGTTAAGCTAAAAAAGCTAAAGATGGCGTTGATGCTGAACATTAAAAATCAATTTAATATCTTTAGTTCTAAAACTATTTAAAAAAAAAATGATTATAAGTGATTTTACAAACTAATTAATGGTCATTATTTCATAGTTGCTGAATTAAACAATTATGATTATAATACATTATGTATAATATAGTAATATAGACTTATTTTCTTCAAATTCTTATTTAATTTTTAACTGACGAAAATGCTCAAACGAGTCCAAATTACTTTAAGAAAACAACGTATAATTAACACTTTACTGTTTAATTATGAATATAAAGAATAAAATGTAAAAAATGATCAAATAAAATGTGTAATTCAAAATAAAAATACAGATCTAGAAGAATAAATTTCTTAAAAACGGACAACAAAAAAAAATATTAAATTAAATTCTTATTGAAAATACGTAAATAAAATCAATATTAATGATACAAATGAAATTATTTAAGGTGTTTTTCCATTGTACGACCATATAGTATTTTCTAGAATTAAAATAAATGAATAACAAAATACTAAGAAATTCCAGTTATCAAATGTATTAAATAAGGAGATATTATTACATTGATCTAATTCAAAGTGTTGTTTAAAATATCTGAAATTTAATACTAACGCTTCTAAAGTTAAAGTAAACAAAACAGCACTTCGAAACCGGCGTGATTTATTACAAGAAGGTAACAGAACTGCTATCTTTATCGACCTGCTCTTACAACGAGTAGGTGCTGCTATCTCTTGGTGCTTGTTTCATACTACATGGAACCTCCTTTCCGGGTGGCGGGTTATTTGAAGGTATTTCTTTTACAAACTGTCTTCTCAATCATTCAAAACATTTCTCAGCACTGCTTTGCAGTGACAGATCAAGGATTTGATTTGAGGAGGAAGACTTTTTCCACTTTTCTTTCCTTTTTATTTATTTTGAACTGTAATAATTTTGATAGAAAATGAAAAGAAAAAAAAGCTAGATACATGAAATTGTGTTTAAGTGGTGTTTGTAAGGCCAGTTAAAGAAAAAACTACTGCAACTAACTATATGAACAATGAATCGAAGGCTTTTAATTAGGCTTTTAGAGATAACTTTTTTCTTGGGATGTGCTCACACAAAACAAATATGGATGAAGGAAAAAAAACAGAACTATTTTTGGTGAGAGTTTAGCTGTGAAAACCCTCCCTCTCTCCCCTGTAAATCTACCAGACCTGTATTAAAATATCGAAACCTATTTCAGTGATTTTTATTGGGTTATTCCTTTACTGACAATTATGATTAATTTATATATTTTTGTTTCCACTAGGAATAATAATATCACTAGATTTATTGTACTGTCACAAACTTCTTCAAAACGCAGTATCCCTGGTAAATGGGCATTTTTTCTCTTTCACTCCATACTTTTTCAATATTTCATTATTTTAATTACAAGTTTTTAATTATTTTTTTTTACTATAGCATTTATTTAAATCTTTTCAGGAACTAAAATCAATTTAACTTTCCTTTTCGATCTTATGTAATTATTTTAGTTATTTTTTTCATAAGTAGCTACATTATGGCATTGTGACCCTATTGCTCATCTGCTTTCTTTGATAACTATATGTATTTGTGTGATTGTTATTATTACAAAACTTACAGTTAGTCCCGAAATAAAGTTGATTTTTCTGTTTAATTCTATTCTACAGCAGTATTTACTCTTTAAAAATAAATTATTTAATCTTAAGGTATGAAGTATCAATACCTTATCCACCTACTGCTCATCGTGGTGTAGAATTCAGTGTTCTGTAATTTAGTAATGTTTCTGATAATATGTGCCAGGAGGTGGATATATTGAGCATTCAGATTTGACTGTTAGGTTTCCTCCAAAAATTATATCAAATACTAACTACATGGGCTAGAACCATATGCGCGTCTACGGAAGGAAGGAGGCTTACGGGCATGACGCCTTCCCAAAATGGTAAAATATAACCACCTCTTATGAAAACAAATATTTAAAAATTATCCCTTAAAGTATAATTGTTCATGTAGTTAAATTTAATAGGACTTCAAAAATCACTTAAATGCCATTTCATATAGGTAGTTAGTTTGTTTATGTTTCTTCCAAAGTAATTATCATTATATGGTATTACAACAACATTGCACATCTTCTCAACTATATTGACTTGCTAAATAACACAGAATACTCATCAATCAATAAATAATACTGTATTGACTATAAGTATATATGTATTAACTATAAGAGAGAGTTACGTGGGACCATTCGAATACATAATAAAATAAAATCCTTCATTCATTAGTGGCCAGAACATGTCCTAATTTGAAGGAATGGCATCTCAAGACTATCAAATTAATGTTAAATATCACACTTCAACTTCTTTAAAGTATTTTTATATGCTGTCATTAGTTACTTAAGTCTCTTTTATGAAAAATTTCCTTTTTACTTGAATTATTTAATTCTATGCTATGCTCACCAATAATGGTGAGCATAGTATAGAATTAAGGCGACATAGTATAGAATTAGAATTAAGGTGACAAAAGATCTACAAAGTCTGTAAAGACGAAAAACGAAAAGAAATCTTACAAGAATAAAATTAATAAATATGAGTATATCACTCATTCTTTGATTATATTTTTCACCTATTGTTTATTGGTACTCTTCTTTTTTTTTTTTTTTTTTGTTCTTCCCTAACTCGTACTTTTTATATCATCTCAAATCTCTGTTATCCGGTTGCCAGGCAACTAGCGGTGCTGTTACACACGCTTTAGCCTATTCGGCCACCCCGCCCCTAATATATTGGTACTCTGCTTAGTGTGTTATTTTTAACATTAAATATGTTTCTTGTTTAAATTAAAACAATTGTAGTTCTTTGGAGGCTTTTGGGCTGAAGTTCCCCTTCCCTCTATACAATGCAATTTTTTTTTTTTTTTAAGGTGTCTTCAAGAACCACTTTAACATAATATTATATATTTTTCCTCTTTTCTTCTAGATTAATTATCACTAATAAGAAAACAAAAGAAAAAGAAAAAAAATCTCCAAAATTAAATTCTGAATTTGCTACTGCATGCAACTGATTCTTTTTTGTTTACATACTAAAATACAGGGTCAACTTTTCACTGTTAACTCAGTAAGATTTTTGAGACAATATTTGGAGTTCAGTTCTTATTTTTTATGAAAAATGTGATACTTTGTTTTCATCTTCTTCTTATCGTTTTATATATGTGTTTAGCAATGGTCTCTCAACTACATTACCTACTATATTAGTCTTTCTCATGTAACATAGATATTGCATTTTATTGAGTGTTGTATTATTTGAAATAATGGACTTTATTTAAACTACTGCTAAAAATTTACAGTTTGTTAAAAAGAAGTAGCAATCTATTATGCTTGCTTGCTAACTGGTGTAAGCTAATAAATTAAACATACATGTTTCAGCTAAAAATAATTTTTCTTCTTTTTCAGGTAAGAACTTAAAATGACTGATGGAGACCATAATGTATGTATTCTATATGATTAAAAAAAATGTTTCAAAGACAGTGAGTATTAGATTTTTAATCTGCATATGGGACTATATAAAGTTATTTGTGTGGCTAAAAATATAGAAATTACATAAAGAAGTGGTTAATGCCAGTTAGTTTATTTATAATATAGGACAAGAAGGTTGAGGAAAATGTAAAATACTAAAACAAATTTAAAAATCTTTTAATATATAGTTTCCTGTAAGCCTTTTCCAGAGTAAAATATTGCAGCCTTAAATAGAAGCAACCAGATAACCATGAAGAATCTTAAATGGTGGTATTTTTAATATCCTATAATTGTTTAAGCATAAGTAAACTCCTATATAAAAGAGAACAATAAAAATGAATTTTTAATAATAATAATAGGATAATATTTATTATCCTGCACCTACTAAATAAAACTTATCATTGACACCATGTTCGACTTTAGAAATGTCATATTCTTTCAGGTATAGATTTAATATATTTCAATGTTTGGCACAGAGTAGTTATCAAAATACTTATGTTGATCAGCCCATCCTTAATGCAACCTTCATCGTTTTGAATATCTCCAAAAGGAAAACAAAATTCTAATCTTCTATAAATCATATCAAAGAGATTGTGGAGATCTGAATTATTTGATTAGAAATTGAGAATATTTCTTTTATTTGTTTGTTGTTATAAATTACTAGTTGGCCCTTGCGAATAATTTGTAAACAATATTGGTTCGTGAACAAATGATAAAATAGAAAATTAAATAATGCAACGTACCATAAGATGAAAGAATAATTTCCTATTTTTTTAGTAATTGTAATTGACCAAAGAAAAGAAAATAATTGTAAAACTTCATTCATGTTTTAAACAAAAATAAAATGTTCGCAAATCACAATAATCTGTATCTCAGCTAATAATGCTGTGAGTTCAATGTTTTGTAGGAAATTGAGTATCTTTAAAATAATCAGAGGTACAATAAACACAAAAATATTTACTTTTTGAGTTATTTACAAATAACTTTTTAATTCCTTCATAACTTTTTTTCCTGTGTTATGTGTTATGTGTTATTTGTACTACCTGATGGAGATAAAGATTTTTGAAATGAAGGCTCAATCATTGGATTTGATAAAGAATTGATGGTGTTCCGACAAAAAAAGGGCTTTGAGAAATGATATATTAAGATTCTTACATTTTTAATCTTATGAAAATGTGGCATGTTTTATATAATAAATCACAAGACTAAACGAAAAAAAAAAATTGTTGGTTTATTGATGGAGTAATAATTTTTTTTTTAATCACTCGATTCATTATTTCTTCGTTTCGGTAATAATTTAAAGCTTAAATGATTATGAAAAATAATTTCAAAAGTTGCTTGTTTGGTTCTGCTCTCTGATGGCAAAATTCAGAACTACTGTAGAAGGAAGTTCAACAGTACGCCGCTAGAGCTCGGAAGTGTGCAGTTTCTTTATCCAGGATTCTGGATGCCAATACAATTGAATAGACAGTCTTAATATTGATAGTCTATTGAGGTATTTTATATTATAATAATACAGTAAAAAATAATATAAAAAGTTATAAAACTATAATGTAAACACTTTTTGGTTAACAATGGATAATTTTTAAGCCTTCGTGAACTAATGTTTTGATTACAAAAGTATGAAAATTTGTTCATTTCCTTATAAATTAGTTAGAAAAGATATTTTTAATTTTTGCTGAACACATTTATTATATTCAAGATTGAGTTTATTAAAATATACGTAAATAATATTTCCTACCAGTTTTATTTTTTTCACCTTTAAATTCTCCCCTTTAACAAACCACTTTTATTAATTAATTTCTATTGACGAGAAAATAGTTTCTCGTATATTTCAACAATGTTTATTTACATACAAATTAAATTAAACGTACGTTTTCTATGTGGTAGAGAAAACATACAAAGCAACTACCCACATGATAAACTTGATTTACTTTATATTGATTAGTTGATCTAATTAATGAGAGAGTATAGATTGAATGTTACCGTAGTGGTGTTATGCTTTGTCCATAATGAACGGAAAACTTTGACAGCATAAAAAGTTTCGAAAATATTAATTAAATAACCAGTGAAATCATTATATAATATTTTCTATCATTACCTAAAATTAAATATTTGTTATCATATTTTTCTGTTTTGCATACACAATTGACTGTCAATATATATTACTAAATATAAAAACTCTAAACTGATGAAGCAATGACAGATACCATTCGTTGGAGTTTCTATATTTTTCGAATATTAAGATTGCATTTTATCATAGTGTTTTAGTATAATTGTGTGTATGATTTTATATACTACTAATAATGGTTTATTTGCTTCTAATTTAAGAAAAAATATCTTACTAATACTCCTTGTCTACAGAGGTAAATTAAATAAATTTAAAACATTTTAAATGAGGTATTATTTTTTTTTAATCTGAGATATATTCGTTATAATAAAAGGCGAAAGTAAAATCTAAAATTAAATATCAAGAATAATAAATTAAGTATCGTGAAGTAGGGTGACAATCATGACCGCTGAAAGTGACTTTCTACTTTTTATGTCTCTCTTTATATTTGTATAAATTTAGTACTCTAAGCAGGTTGCTTGAAAATACTTAATTCGGATGGCCCTTTCATTAAAGGAGGTAATAATCTTCAATCTTTTTAATTGAAATTTTAATTTCAGAGAACTCGGAATAGCACGAGAGAAGGTTACACAGTTCTTTTGTTGGAACTATGGTTTCGCTGTTCACTGAGGCAGTAAATACTGTTTTCATGACATATATTTTTATGTTGGTATAATAAAACAGCTATATTTTCCAAGATTAACTATTCATAATGCCAGAGTCGGATTCAAGATGTTTGCCTCTGGAAACTTAATTTGTTCGCACTTTTTTTTTTTTATATCTCCTTAAAAAGAATCAAAAACCTCTACTTAATGTCAATAGTATTTCAATTTATTTCGAATGCATATAACCTCATATTAACATAGTCATATCTAATATCTGTAACATGAACTCATGTTATTGACTAAATTAAGATAAAATATATATATATATATATTCAACCTAAAAATAAAGTTTGGCTAGAAATTTGCCGTCCTATAAATTCCGGCCAACGTGGAAATTGCCTTCTTTACACCATTCTTTATTTAAACCTGCGCAGAATAGACTTGCATGAAAAACATTAGAAATAAGCTCCTTTTTTTCATTTTATTATTATTATATATATTTTTTTTTTACAAAAAATCATAGTTTTGAATGAGCAATAACAGAACATTCCGTTTAGAGCCGGGGGTGGCCGAGTGGGCAAACCAGATGATAAACCGAAGTTTAAAAGTGTAAAATAATCACGAGTTCTCGTCCCAGTGCCGAAGGGGGAGCTTTTAACTCTGACATAAATCCCCCGCCCTCACACTCTTAAAAAAAAAATCTTTTATCTGCTTTTGAGTTTTTCAGGCTCATTTATTCCAATAGTTTGGGTTTTGTTTAGATAAAATGTAAAATAAATTATTTTACAAAAACTGTAGCAATTCTAAAATATCCTAATTCTGAATTACAAGAAGTTGACCAATATCTGAAAATATTTTAATTTAAAAAAAAATCCTTTCAGTTTTAACATTTTTTATGTTTTATCACTTATTACTATAAAAAACAGTTAATATATACTTGCTGTGATTAACGCTATTAATAGTGACTATTATCCCCACAACGTCAATAAATAATTTCAGTACCCACTAATCATTTAATTGCTTTAATTTTAATTATTATAAGTATTTGACAGTTGAAGTATTTTTTAAAGGGTATGTTATAAAGACTGAAAATAATAGTTTTAAACTGTTTTATTTTGTAGTATAACATTTTATCACAGTAAAGGGCAACGGTTGTAATAACAAAAGAATAAATTAATGAAATAATTACCAAAAGTATACATTTTTTTATTATTTCTTAATGACATTTACAACTGTATTACATAAATACATCAAGTAAATTTGGACATAATAGATACAATGACATGAATACACTTGCTGAATAACTACCCAATGGTAGCACTCTAATGATATGTCTAAATTAGGAGATCACGAGGCCATCTTCTTTTCAGACGCCTCGGAGGGTTATCAGGAATTGAAGAGGAAGCAAGGTTAGAAACGAGAGGGTTGGGATGATTCTGAAGTTTATTATGGAAGGACAGGTATAAAAGTATAAATAAATTAACTAAAAGAAAAGAAAAATAATAACTTAAGAATAACATCGAAAACAAAAAATATTTAAAATATATAAAAAAACTCCCCCCCAAAAAAAAAAACCACTTAAAGATAAGAAAAGCAAAAGAACACCTTAACCACATACACAAATCAATAAACACTTTATTTTCATATGAAATATAAAATCTTTAACATCACTCAATCAACAACAAATCACTAGTATACTATTGAATCACTGGTAAATATTTGTGATTTGGAGATAAAAAAAATATTTTTTGGGGGGAGAGGAGGAGATTGTTTTTTTAATTTTATTTTTTTTTAAGGAAATCAGGAATCTGATATAGGTCGTCAGAAGTTTTTTTCGGCGGGAAGTGAAACGTATACTTCATAAAAAGCAATCTTAATAAACTTCGATATGAAGGGGCTTTGGAGAAAGCGATATGATGAAATCTCCCTTCTGGAATTGACATCAAAACAAATCATCTTTTTTTTTTTATTTACCTTTCGGAACTGTTTAAAATTTTCATTCGAAAAATCCATTTTACTGATAGAGATGAAAACCAACTGTAATCCAAACTGGGACTGGCGAACTATCAGTTGATCGCGATGCGAGTTACTGCTGTGTCCTATTTTTTTCTTCTTTTTTTTTCTGTTCTTAATGAGACCCTTTGATCCTCGAACCGTTATTAACTGAAGTTGATTGGCGGTCAAGCTTTAGTCCTTTCCCGTTCATTTCCCTTTCCGTTAGTAGCATTGTTGTACCGAACAACGCGGCGAATTACGCTCATTTATTCCAATAGTTTGCGGCTTGTTTAGATAAAATGTAAAATAAATTATTTTACAAAAACTGTAGCAATTTTTCTGTGACTTAAAATATTCTAATTCTGAGTTACAAAAAGTTGACCAATATCTGAAAATTAAAAAAAAATCCTTTCAGTATTAACATATTTTATGTTTTATCAATTATTACTGTAAAAAATAGTTAATATATACTTGCTGTGATTAAAGTTCTGAATAGTGAATTTTATCCCATAACTTCAATAAACAATTTCAGTATCCATTACCGAAATTGATAGTAATAATTTAATTTTAATTATTATTAGTATTTAACAGTTGAAGTATTTTTTAAAGTGTAAGTTATAAAGACTGAAACTAATAGTTTTAAACTGTTTTATTTTGTAACATAACATTTTATCACAGTAAAAAGCAACGGTTGTAATATGAAAAGAATTAATTAATGAAATAATTACCAAAAGTATAAATAAATTAAATGAAAGATACATAATAACTTATATTTTATCATTGAACATGTATGAAAATGTATACATATTATACATTGAAAACAAAAAAATATGTAAAATATCTAAAAAAAAACTATTAAACTTAAAGATAACTAAAGCAAAATATTAAATTGGCATTATGTTTATAAAACTAGTGTAGTATTAAAATTTTCAACATTTCTCCCTGTAAAATGCCTTCAATTACGTTTATTGGAAATTGTTAACAGTCTCTTATTGATATTAATAATAAAAATGAATAAAAAGGGTAAGATAAGAATTAGTCAATTTAATAATTGGAGGAAAACTGAAAAATATTTATTGTTGCAAGGGTGGAAGCAATTTCAATCACAGTGAAATAAAGAAAAAAAAATTGCCCTAAATTTTAGTTATAGATCAGTGCTGAGTAAAGATGAAATAAAAACCAAATAAAACTAAAAGATGAAAATATATTAAAAACAAATTTTAGCTACTGTTTTAAATGCTATAAATAATAATTTAATTATAAATATATAAAGTACTATAAATATTGTAAAATATAAAGTACTATAAATATATACTATAAATAGTACTAAATACTGATAAATACTATAATGAAGTGAATAAAAATTACGTTGTTTTAGATAAATTAAAATTTATTCAAGAATTATGATTATGAAAGTGTTTTATTTAATCTGTTCATTTATTTGTCAATATCTTTCTTCTGCTTTAATTTTATTACTAGTATTTGGTTAAAAGGTTGTAAGCTATCATTTTTTAAAAATAAGAACAACATGTAATTTCGTTTGTTTTCTAAAACGGATTAAAAATATTTAATAATTAAACTAATATTTCATATTTAAATAGAAATTCCTGAATAGAACAATCACTGATATAAAATATAATTATTTTACAAATATTGAAATTTTGTAGGATGTCATGTTCATAAAATCAAGGGTCTATTGGCATTTTTAAAATAACATCCATTATTAGCTTCTATAATTTTTTAAATTTAAAATACTGATTTGCGTATCGAGGATCCATCCTCGTCTTCAGAGTCTGACTTCTTTTCTATGTTCTCTTTTTTCTTCAATATGTGATTTATGACCAGTATCAGCTTGTATGCCATTTATGAGGAAACAGATATACTATATTGTAAATTAATCTACTAAAGATATGCATTTATTTATTCGAATTTAACTTCATCTGAATGATTACCTGAATCCTAATAATGAAATATTCATCTATCAGCAGCTGTACCCAAACGGAACCAGATCCAACCGGTTTGAGTGAGTGGACCTAAAGTTGTGGCAATATATTATCATAAAGTTAGTGAGTTGGCTGTCACCAGGCCATCTGCTAACAGGAGTAGGCTGCTGTTCCACCTTGTTCATCCCCGAGTTAGCTGTATTAATTACTGGTCCAGGATCCAGCCCAAGTATTTGTGAGGACCAGTTTGTTATGGAAGGAGTGGGGGAAGGAGTGGGAGAGGAAGGGGTGGAGGGGGGTGAGCTCATGTGCAAAGTTGACGGTCAACTCGTGTCTCAAAGACAAGAATGTACTTCAACGAAACTATCATACTTGGGAAACAAAGTTTGTTGTAGTTACTTTGAATACCATTTTCTGTTGGGAGTCATTCTACCATATTTTAATATCTTATTTTTAAGTGTTTGATGTAGTTTTAAAAGTTTTATTATCAAAGCCCGGATTTGAGTACTAATGCATTATTTTGTTTTCAGAAATATGAGTCAATAAATTTATGAAAAAAATTCATTATAAATCTTTTGACCAACTTTTATGTTGAATATGTGTTCAAAATTTGATTTGTATGCATATTTAAGCTTAAAACTCATATATTGTATATGTTTAATTAAAATAATTAATTCAGTGTTTTCAACTGCCTCCCGCAGTGCTACATCCTACGCCCTAATAAGGCCTTGCAAAGTTGGGTGAAACGTCGGTAAAAAAATTAAATAATGCTATTTGTATAATTTAGTATTTATTTGACCGCACCCCTCGGTCAACTCCTTCTCATAAAATAATTAATGTTAAGTGCAGAAAAATTTATAATTATTAAAATTAAACGTTAGTTTTTATGTAAAGTATACCTGTATCTAAGATATTTTTTTATTTTTAAATGAACTATTCAAATATATTTTTTTAAGTACATTTTTCTAATAAATCCCATCAAATTACCTTTACCCTTCGACGTAAACCTATGACCTCATGTCGCACAGTATCCTTTAATAATACCCCACTTATCCCTGTTGAATAAATCTGATACCTTGGACTTCACTTGGACAAACGTCTAACTTGGAATCCTCATACCAGACTGAAACGATACGAAACCGCTCGACGTTTCCGACTACTCCAACACTTACTAGACAAACGCTCTAATCTTCCAGTTAATTACAAAATACTTATATACATGACTGCAATAAGACCTATTTGGACTTACGGAGTTGAGCTTTGGGACTCCACTAAGCCATCGAATTCCTCTCGTATCCAATCCTTACAATCCGGAATTCTTCGGAAAATCCTCAATGCTCCTTACTTTGTCACCAATAAAATAATCCATAATGACCTTAATGTTCCTTATGTTTCCGATTTGGCCCAATCCAGATACCAATCCTTCCATAATAAACTTCAGAACCATCCGAATCCTCTCGTCTCTAACCTGGCTTCCTCTTCTATTCCTGATAACCCTCCGAGGCGTCTGAAAATAAGATGGCCTCGAGATCTCTTATTGTAAATACATTTTGTTTTTAGAGTGCTACCAGTGGGTAGTTTCTCAACAAGTCATTTCATGTTATTATTTTCTGTTATCAAATTTACTTAATGTATTTAATTTTTGAATACAGTTGTAAATATCATGAATAAATAAAAAAAGAAGAAGTACATTTTATCTATTTTTTCTAGTTTATTCATTTTTAAAATTTTATTTATTTGTATTTTTATTACTTAATTAATTAATTTTAGTTTTCTCTAAATTTGGTATGAATGTGCTCTATATAAATGTCCTTAATTCAAAGTGAGTGTATTATCTCTCAATGAACGTTATAAAAAAAACAAAAAAACATTATGTGAATAAATATTTGACATTACGGCAACTTTATTTCTAGCTTTTACCAGAAAACTCCAAATGATATAATCATGTTTCATTTTACATAAAGTTAAAATAGTATTTGTAAATTTCTCAATAATAAATGTATTTTTCGAAGTACTACGAATGGTTTTATCTTTTATGGTGACTTAATATGGAAGTACTCCTTTTATTTTTTTATAACTACTAATTTTTTTTTCCCCCTTTTCTCACATTTCATATTGACAATTTTTGTTGTTTAATGTTGTTCTATCTGCATATTTTTACTCTTACTATTTTCTATCATCACATTTATAATATCTTTATTTACAATAATTAAGTAAAGTTTATATTTGTTTCTTCTGCCTGGAAGACGCCTGCATTGGTGAAACGTTGATGGGTTAAGTGTTCAACTGAATTCTGTGGGCTCAAATTTTTTAGATTCTAATAATTTTTTCTTTATAATATTTTACAATTATAGAGGCACTCATAATATTAGGACTCCTAATTTACACCGACCTTAAGGTTATTGTATTATCTGTTTTGAAAAAAGCATGAAGGGATTTGAACACTACATTTTCCGATTAATCAAATGTGCTTGGGTTAAAGTTTTAAATTGAATTTATTTTTAAATGCCAGATATAATCCATATCTCTTTTTATAGTGCTATAAGGCCGTTATGGGTATGTGTTTTTGTGTACAGTATTCTAGAGTATAAATCACAGACTAGCTGGATTGATTCTCGTTTGAGGATATTATTTTATGAACAAATAAAAAATCACATAAAATAACACCAATTTTTTTAAAATATAAATTTCAGGGTTATGAAAAAATTTCATAATGGCAGGTTATTATTAATTTTGATGATCTACTCTTAAAATACTAATTAAATTTTTATTTATACAATGTGCTGATGTATTTATATATATTTTTCATTATTGGCATTGACTAGAGATAGGTAGTTTGACAATTATTGAACATATATAGTATTATTAGCCTATCCATATTCTTATTATTATTGTGTTATACTATATTTATTCAACCATTCCAAAGTCAATATCTGCTGTACTAAGAGTTCTGTATTTTTATATATTTTTCTCATTGAAGTCTTTTTTTTTTTCTGAGATATTGAAAAATAAGAAGAATATAGGGTTTCAGAGAAAGAGTTCCGAGTTTTTATCCAAGATATTTGACAAATAAAGAGAGATTTTATTGAATGTTATTGATTTTCTCCAAGACGATGTTTTATTTCTTCTCCTTATTTATTTTTTTTATAAGACCATCTGCTCTTTTTCTCACTAGTCTTGTGTCGGAGACGAAATCAGAAAAATAATTTGTGTAAAACAAATATTTAACCTTTCATTTATGTTGTTTCTTTTAGTTCTTTTCGTAAAACAACTGACCTAGAAAATATTCTAGCTACTGCTTAGTGATAAGTTCACAGTTTTCCTGGTCGTTTTAACGTTTAACGTTTGAGTAAAATATTAGCTTACAAACTATTTCTATATTCGTTACAGAAAAAAATTAATCAGTAAAAAATAAACAGATTTAAGATTAACCTTTAAATTTAGTTTTATCAAATTCCAAATTCTTAAAAAAACGATTATTTTGAATTTTTTTCTGTTCTAACATCAAGTCTTCTTAATGTTAGCAATTAATCGAAAAGTTTTAATTTTAAGTTGAAACAGAAACCATTCTTATAACATTTTTTCTTAAAAATCTGTCTTTGAGGTATTTCAGAATATGTTGAAAATACAAAATAATAATAGTATTATTTATGAAGAAAGCTATCTGATCATAGTTTCTTGTGGCACAGACTGTCTGAATTCGAAATACACCTTTAAATGATTTTGACTTAATACGGTTGATTTTTTGTTTAGTGTTTTAAATATAACCGTAACTTTAAGGATTTTTTCCTTCACAGATTCTTATACAAGATATTATTAACGTACCATTGCATATGTTTTTTCATAAGCAAGACCGTTTGTTTTCTTAGAGCTTTCATTATATCTGGTTCTGTTGGTTTACCAAACTCTCAGCGGAACACCGTAAGATATTAGGTAGGCCCAACCCCATGATATCCTATGGAAACAAAAGCCTTCGCAAGATTCTTTCTACAAAAATACAGACCTTTATTTATTTTTATTTAATTTTATTATTATTTTTAAAGCATCTCTGACGTTGGAAACAATCATGAGCAATTGGCTCTGGATTTAATACAAGCATTTAATTCAAATGAAGGATTTTATAAAAAAAAGTTAATAAAAATTGAGATGATTATAAAGGGAGGAAATAATTCATATTACAATGAATGAAATTTTTCTGGTTTCTAATTTTAGATTAAAAATGCAGCCAATAATCTAACTTCTTTAAATTCACTTTAAAGACAAAAATGAATTACTTGTGAATGGTGCGTCAAAATTTTGCTTGGGTGAATAAGAGATTTTGACTTATGTACTTCTTTTACGGCATGCACAGCAATTTCACATCTTATCTTGATATGTAAAAACATGTAATTCTAAAATGTAAATATCTTCTCTGAACAATATTTTTTTTAATTAACGTCATAAAGGACGTAGCTGTGTGGATTTAATTCTCCCTTAATTGGTCGGTTAATATTTACTTAGTGGCTGAATAAATATTAGCAGAGCAATGAGTCCTTATAATTAAACTCATTCTAGTACAAACGGTAAATTGTTGGTTAATCCGTCGTTTAAAATTAATTTTAGAATTATAGCCCTTGAAGAACATGAATATCATTTTCAACGTACTTATTCTTGGTGGGTAAGAGTAAACTCCAACCACTTCAAGTCAAATTATGTTTATAAAACTATCGTTTGATGAGGAAGATTCTATCAATTCTTGCAGTATTTAACAGCACAGCTTTCGTGGCTTCATTTATAGTTGTTGTTAAGAAGTCCAACTTCTCAGTAGCTTTCACAGTGGATATGAGACTATTGCTGGAGATCACCAAAGCCCTCACAGTTACTCTATTCAGTCTCTATAGGTCTTTCAACTGAGCTGCTGGAGTTTGATATTTCCGAATTTGTTTCTGCGCAGACTGAATTGGCATTTCCATCGCTTGACACAGTGATATCTATTATTTCAGCTTCCCTCATATTGCTATCTATTAACACGAGTCCTTGCCTCTTCAACCAGCTGCTTCAAACGTCTCTGTCTCTGGCAGCTATCATCCAGTCCCTCGAAGCTTTAGTCTTCCTATTAGTGTTGCCCAAATGCGAGACCGAGACGAGTCTTGGTCTTGCAAACTCACTGTTGGTCTAGGTCTTGGTCTTGCTCAAGACTCTCGTAGCAGTCTTGAAGTTACCTATTAACTTATTATCAGAGAGATATCACTGTAATTTTTTAGATAGCAGAAACCTAAGTCTGAATGAAAAATTAGAAGTGTTAAATGCAAAAGTATATTGGTCACACCAATTCTTTACATATAGTAACTAAAATTGTCAATTATTAGAAACTATTTTGTCTCATTTTTTATTCGAAAAATCTATTTTCTTTACAAGTCATGGTCTTGGTCTTGCAACACATAGGCGGTGTTAGTCTTGGTCTTGCAAATAGCAAGACCAAGACCGATTTAGGGCAATACTACTTCCTATCCGTGTTCTTTCGAAGAGCTGTTACGCTAAGAACTTCCTCACCACCTCTTCATCTCCCATACGGACCTCAATTTTAAATATAAAAAAAAAAATTGTTTTTGGGATTCCAAAGTCCTCTGATGTGGCTTAGGATTGTTTATTAGTAAACTATAAATTATAAGAAAAATATGTGTTATTCTTTTAGGAATAAAATAAAATAATATTGGTTTAAATTAAATCTTTGTTGTTCTCTAATTAAAATAATTCCTACGCACCCTATAGCAGTCGATGTGCTGAGCCGAGTATGAGCGGATGGATGTAGTTAGTTATCCCTAGAGTGTTCTTGGAGCTGATCTAGTTACACACTGTTTGTCTAGGAGCTTGTATATACGCTGTTTATATAGAAACTCTTGGATTAGTGTGACTTTGGCTAGAATACGTCGTGTAGTAGTTACATTCATATATACATAATAATTTTTTTAGTATTTCTGTACATATTAACTCATAGTGATATTCGGTCTCGAACAATTGGTAATATTCCAAATAGTTTTCTCGAGTAATTCAAGGTATATGAACTAATAAGTTATATGTATTCTGAGTCATCAGGTTCCATATTAATTAACGCTTTTGGCTCCTTTTCGCTGCATTAATTTACTGGCACCGGGTCTAGAATGTGCTGATAAAATTCTTATTTTCGTATTATGGCTAACAAACCGTGCAGCATTTGCCGTGGGATTAATGTACTAGAGTCTAAGGGAATAATCCAGAGAGTGGTAATAGAGTTTCTACAGCCCGAGATTAAAAAATAATTGTCCCGAGTTGAGTAATGAACCAGCGAGAACAAAAGGTCCTTCCACATTAATCAGGGTTCAGCTTCCACTGGGCTCTATATTAGTTTAGTGCTTTCCTAAAGATAAATCTACACTGTGTAGTTCTTCTTGTTTCGGCTTATCTCATTTCTCAGATTTCTATTTTATCATGTGTAACGAATGGGAAACTGAGAATATAATAATGAAAAGTAATATATTTTATTTTTTCCCTTGCTCGCTTGACGAAGATGAACTCGAGTTTGTTTTCAGGACGAAAAATCAAATTTACCGTTCCTAATAAATAAGAAGGTAATTGAGATCAACTATTTTGTCTCTGTTGAAATTAGCTATATAGACGTCAATTATAATTCTTACACAACTGTGTATGCATTTACGCGTTTGTAATATAATAATTTTCAATTTAAAAAGATGTAACGTATTCTTCCTTTGTACATACTGAAGTGTTTGTGTATGTGTGACGTTTTCGTCAAAATCGACTGACCTGTATTTTATATAGATTTTACACATATTTGTTATTTTCTAAAAAAACGGCCTTATCTATTTTGATTAAGCTCGTTATATCTGTATAAATTGAATAGTTATTAAAGTGAAAAAATGTATTAACCTTACATAAATATTGGATTGGTAAATAAATTTTTTCTGGGCTTTTCAGGGTCAAATAAAACTCAATGTATTATAGACATAAGATTTATTTTAATCTACAATATATTGACTATTATTTAATATGTCTTTTTCTATTCTTTCCACTAACTGCATTGTGCCAAGTTCATTGAATGTCTGGAATTTATTGTTAAAACACTGATCCAAGTGGTTTTTGATGCCCTCCTTCTTTAGGAATTTCTTTCCATTCATTGAGTTCTGCAGAGACCGGAATAGGTGGTAGTCACTTGGAGCTAGGTCTGGTGAGGTGTGGGCCTAGCCTTGTCTTGGTGCAACACAACAGCCTTCCGATCATTCATAACACTTCAGGATGTTTTTCAAATTCGATGTTAGTATTTCCGTTGCAAAGCTGAATTATTGCTCTTCAAAGCCGTATGGATGGTTTTTAATTCTTTTTTTATTTAATGCCTACATAAGGAACAAATAAACAAAAATTAAGGAGTTTTTATTTTTTGTCTTCATTTGTAGTTCCTGTTGAAGTCATTTTGTGTAATTTATGCGGCCCTAAATTTCTTGTAGCTAGCTAAAGTCCTATAGAAGTTATGAGGGAACCTGGAAATAAAACCGAGCTTGTGCAAATGGTTTCCTACGCTTGTGTGTGACACATTTAGGGCCATAGCTATCTATCGCACTGATTGGGTGGGATTTTGATCAACAATGGTCTTAGCATTGCTCGTTTCAATTTCATGTGGGCGACTAGATTGTTGAGCATCATTGATGACAAAATTTCCTGAATGAAATTTTGCAAACCCATTTTGACAGGTGCGTTCGGTTAAGGCATCATCCCCATAAACACTTAAATTTTTTTATGAGCTTCTGCAGCACGCTTACCTTTTTTAAAAATAATACAACAAAATATACCGATAATGAATATTTTCTTTCATATTCAAAGTGCAATAGCAAAAACAATAATAAGCTAGATATTGAGTTTGGTATTTAGCAAGATAATAAGACATTGAATGTTAAACACTGACTTTAGCTAAAAGATAAAATTGTTCAAACATTTATTTTTGTTTCTTTGAAATAATAATCCTCTCGTATTCTCAGAAGTAATGTAAAAAAGACAAATATAAACTACGAAAGAATTTATAATTAACAGTAGGAGTAATATCACCAGATGAAAATAAATTTCGGGAAATATAATATAATATATTAGTTGAAAGTGAAAAAAATAGAAAAATTTATATCTTAAATAAATATTTGTAGAAGGAAACAGAAAGTGACGAAATTTTTTTTAATTACACATATCACTATTTAATATTACGATCTTTACTTTTCAGTTATAAATTTATACTTATAGAATTTCAGTTATCCATTTATCCTTATAGAATTTCAGTTATCCATTTATACTTATAGAATTTCAGTTATCCATTTATACTTATAGAGTTTCAGTTATCCATTAATACTTATAGAATTTCAGTTATCCATTTATACTTATAGAAGAGTGGTGAGTGTAGGTAGCTCTGACCTTTTCAGTTTCCGCCAGGATAAATAAAAAAAAAAAATGAATCGATGTACATACATTGTAAAAAAAAGATGTTGAAAGGGATCGGCGACATCATTTATAAGTGGAGAGGAGTGATAAGAACTATGAAAGTGCATGTTGTTTAAGAATAACTATAATTAAACAACCAATTTCAAGTGATTTATTTCTTTTATACATAGATGAACTATATCATGGAGGCGAGGTGGGCGAGTTAACAGCACGGCACGTTATGCATAATATGATAAAATAATACCGAGTTAGTGTCCCGATACAGGCTTTTAACTCTGGCATTGATCCCGCGCCCTCACCTCTGGCCCGGAAAACCCACGTATAGCCTAATAGACAAAGAAAGAGAGGACAAAAAAAAAAAAAAAGGAACTGTATAATTTCATTTTTTTTTTTTCTTAATTTTTATTTTTCGGAGAAAGACCAAATTTTAGTTTTTTAACAAAGGAAAATAAAATGCTAGCATTTTCCGTAAAACAATATAAAATATTGAAATAAATAAGAACTAAATAAAATCTTTTATCATAGTTGGTTTTCTTTATTTTATAAATTTTGAATGAAAAGACTTATTGTTAGAGAAGTCTCTAAGTAATATTTTCTTATCGTTAATATGTTATTCAAATGTTATTATATAATATTATTGAAGTACTACCTTTCCTCTGATACGGATCAGTAATTCCAAATTTTCGTTTATCCGGATTATCCGCTTATCGAAGAACCGAGTACCGATAAAGAGGATGGATATTTGGTATTGAGACCCCAATAATTGAGGATGGCCCTCAAGGATTTCGAATTTCAGGGTCTTCAATGTTAACATCTATTTGTCCCAATTTTTTCGGTTCCAATTAATTGAAATCCATATTATATTTCAATTGCTTTTCTTATTGTGTTTCTTGAAGAATTAAATGATAAAGAAGAGTTTTTATTTTATAAACCATACTGCATTGTCGAATTTTGTCACTTTTGACCTAGATAGGAATAAGCAAATGTAGTTATTTCTTATAATGTTGTAAATGCATTGCTCGACATTACATATTAAAAAAAAAAGTTAATGAATTATTGGTAATATCAATGTATAATAATTATAAATGAAAATTAATAAAAGATTTTTTTTTTTAAATTTTAATAACATTCAACTTCTATCGTTTTTTTTTTTATGTCGTGACGTCCTCCCTGTATTTTGGTACCAGTTCATATTGATATCATATTAATTGTTCATATCATATCAATTTTCAAAATAAAGCAGAGTTTTGGAACACGATTTTGTCTATTGACAAACCATAGTTTTTCTTGTATTTTTTATTATTTTACGTACAAATTATGTTGTCAGTCCCATGTTCATATTAATATATTCATGTATACTAATTTAGAATAATAAATAGATATAAATGGGCGTATTAAGCTAACTCATCAAAATATAGGATACCAACTTTTAAAATAGCTTTAAATAAACTGTGAGCCAATAGTTCAGATCAGCCCATATTTTGTCTTTCTGTCATAAAACATTCTAAGATGTAATGCTTGTTTTATTTAGTATTTTTATTCATGTTTATTTGATCTTTTTTCCTCAGTTGGTATTATAGATCTTGTAGATCATTTCCAACTTCAACTGGCTTTTTCTATCTCTGTTTGAACTATTTTTTGCCACTTATTTCTTAGCAGCTCTATTGAATTTTTATTGATACCAACCATCCCTTTGGTTTTTGACCTACCACGTAGTTTCTTTACTACTACCGAGGCATTCATTAGTTTGTAGAGACTTTCTGGTGGTTTGGTGCTCCGCGCTAACCATACGCCACCTGTCTTAACACCTTTGCCTTCACATCATGATTGAACAGTTTCTATGAGGAGTTCTTTATTGACCCCTCTCCTCTATGCGTTAGTAATCATACCTCAGATCGCTCCAGTTATCGTGTTGAGGATTTTTCTATAAAATCTTCCAATAACTCTTTCTAGGGTGCTGATTGGTGTCCAGGTTTCAGAGCAGAATATCAGATATATATCGGTATTATCATAGGATTGTACAACTTTGATTTGAAATTTCTTGAGATTTTTGGGATTTAATGCTTGTTGTTACGCTGATTTATATATATTACATATTCTGCTATTATATGTCCTATTCATATTGAAAACATACATGATACTTGCCGAGTACACGAACCGCTTTGTTACCCTTGAGATGATCGAACAAACTTTACCAATTTCGGTAATCATTTAATAGCTCGAGTAGAGCTAGGGAAATGAATTTGCCCAAACTTAAGATTACTCTTTAAGAGCTTCGCGGTATCTAGGTAACGTATTGAGAATATGGGCAAATCATTAATTTGTAACTAGGGTCAGAAATACAGATACGTTTGTGAATAAATGTATTAGATAAAACTTAGAAGGGTAAAGAAAATACTTGAAATTTTACATAATACATCTAAATAACAAAAAAACAAAACAACTAATTGAAATAAATTTGAGATTATTCTTGTCAATATATTTCTATATATCTATTTATTTATTTTTTACTTCGGAATAAAATCCTATATTTTTACAATTATTACCTTAATAAATAAAACATTATCTTTCTTTTTATCGTTATAAACACGTCAATGAAGTGATTTCTCTTTTCTAAAACGGATTGGCAATAATTTCACATGGTTAATGAAAATAAAATTTCGCAATTTATCCTGTGAAATATCATTACTGGTACTTTATGAAGATGACCCTTCAAGTTAAATTAAGGAAGGAGGTAGGAATGTAACATATTTTTAAGACAGTACGACTGCTGAACTCTGTGTCACTAGACGTTAAAAAATAAAATTAAATAAGTTGCTGAGTTTGATGTTTCTCTAGAAGAACACTAAACCTATAATTTATCTTCGACAATTAATGTGATGAAAAATATGATAATCAAGGTTCTGTAAAATCGACTGATCGGCTAGGTGGTTATGCTATGCCAGAAAGAACCTGAGGTTTGTAGTCATATGGCCATCTTTTATACCAGTGTGCTAGATTGGACAAGTACAAACACAAAATGGCCTCTGAATTTATGTTGAATGGAGACCAATTGCCCCCTTAAAGATCCTTTTTAAAATAATATTCAGAATTTGTTGGCTTTTTTTGGCAGATTTGGAGTCTTAGAAATAAATAATAATTATAATTACTAAAGAATTCTCTTTACTTTATTTTAAAGATTTATTATTTATTTATTTATTGGGATTTAAATTTTGTTTAATTGCTGTAAATATTAACTATATTTTTACAGTAAATATTATCTCTGTAATGTTATTAGATGCTTCATATGCACCATTTATTACTTGTTTATTATTTTTTATGTAATTCATTCCATAATGTTTTTATGTTACAATGTACTTTAATCGTAATAGAAATTATGTCCTCATTGGAGTATTATTGCAAAGTGGAAAAGTTGCTATGGGATTCCATTCAAGCTCAAATTATTTTGAGTCAGCACAGGAGGAAAAATGGACTGAAACCCATTTAGGGTCATTCGAAAGCGATTTTAGTACCTTCTACCTAGGTTTCGAATCTTTCTCAAAATATCTTATATAATTGCAACAAGGATATTTGATTGACAATACTAAGGAAAAATGAAAGTAATATGATACAATAAGGGTTTTGTTCTTGACAATTATTGAGTCAAAACTTAATAAAGAATGACATAAATAATAATTATAATTGCTTTAATAAATACTGCCTTTCAGGTCACTTTCTAAGAATTCCTTTGGAAAGATGACGAGCTGGGAATAGGACGATTCTTGCATGAAAAAGGGAAGAAATAAGGACTTCCTTAATGATTTATTATCTCTCATCCTAAATATTATATTTTTTATATTGCACTTGGTATAGTTTAAATATTTTGCCTCGGAAGATTATTGGGGACTTTCTTCAGCTTATTCAAGAGAGTACCTGCGTGATTCGAATACAGTTTGGTACGAGGCTACTTTTTATTTCATGATGGATCGATTTATTATATGTCTACCGATTATATTTGTTTAGAAAAGGTTCATAATCTGTTATCCAATTGAATAAACGAAAGAGAAATACTTTTCTGCACGTAGACTATTTCGTTTTAAGTTATTATAACATCATCATTAATGCATTTATTGTTTCTGTATTTTACTTATTGTAAGAGGAAGGATCTTATAAAGTAGGTCATACGGTGTTGAAGAATACTCCAAGTTGTGCCAAATTACTGGCGGACAGATAGCTCCTCCTCCAAAGACGGATGGTCATGAAGAAAGAGCAGGGGAGATTGAATCGGACCCTAAGAAGAATGACGGAGGATCCTTAACGGTAACAGATTGTTAATGCCTCTGCCTTCCTTCTACTCTCCATCATTTTTGGAAACCAATGATCTACAGAGTTAACTGCCTAAAACATTATCTACTACCATCATTAATCAAAAAAATTAAACTCTTAGCTAAGATAAGAATCACATATCAAAGGTTGTTTAACACAGTTCCATGTATAGCTTGGTTAAAAAAAAAATTTCTCGTTGCTCTTTTAATAGGAAAACAATATCCTCTTTACCTTCTACACAACAATGTATGCCTTTTGAATACCATGGAAGATACAAGATACAAGAATCGGTTAAGAAACTTCTCAAATTCCGAATTTCCGATAGAAGAATCTCACATGTCTGACCTAACCATCTGCAATCTTATTTGTTTTGATGATCAAAAACTGTACCACTTTTGATTAAATATACCATCAATATCTTAATTTTAGTAATAGAATTTCGGTAGCTATATTTCAGGGACGTTGGTTTAAAATCGCATTAATAAACATACATTGTCCGACCGAAGACAGTGACGATGAAGTCAAAAGTGAATTTTACGATAAACTCGAATGGGTTTATGATAAACTACCACGAAACTACAAGAAAATAATTATAGGTGACGCGAACGCAAAGGTAGGAAGGGAAGAAGTTTATATTCCGACGATTGGTAAAGAAATTTTGCACGAATATAGTAATGATAATGGGATCCGTCTGATAAACTTTGCCATCTCGAAAAACCTGATAATTAAAAGTACGACGTTTAAACATAAGGATATTCATAAATATACTTGGACATCACCGGATTCGCAAACACGAAATCAAATCGATCATGTCTTGATACAACATAGCTGGCAAAGCAGTATAATTAATGTACGGTCTTATCGCGGAGCAGAATGTGGGTCGGATCATAAATTAGTAATCGCGAAAGTTCGACAAGAACTTAATATAAAAAAGAGAAAAGAAAACCGTTTAGATTTTGAGAATTTTAATTTGGAAAATTAAAAATCCATCAATTAGAACCCAATTCGAGCTAGATGTTAAGAATAGGTTTGAAGCTTTAGAGCTTCCTGACGAGGACCACGAGGATATTGACAAGTTATGGGTAGAGATCAGGGATAATATTAAAGCGGTCGGTAACTCGTGTCTAGGAAAAAAGGAAAATAAGAATAACTAACCGTGTTTTGATGAAGATTGCTTAAACATGTGCGAAAAACGAAAAGCCGCTAAATTAAAAGCTCTAAATAATCCTAGCGAAGACAATCTGGAATACTTCCGAACCTCAAGGAACGAAACGACAAAATTGCTCAAAAATAAAAAAAGGGAGTATCTTAAAAATAAAATAATTGAAATAGAAACTAATAAAATCGAAAATAACGTAAGAAACATGTACAAAGGTATAAACAGATCACGTAAATGTGTAGGGTCCGTAACATCTGGAATTAGGTATGATAATAACAATATTCTGACCGATCCTGTTGACATATTGAATAAATTTAAGGACCACTTTGACAATATTTTAAATACGGGAAATTATGATCTGTGTCCTCCTTCTGAGTACCAGAGTGCTGAACCGTTGATAGAAGGACCGAGTAAAGAGGAAGTTGAATTAGCTATCGGAAAATTAAAATCTTATAAAGCAGCGGGAACCGACAATATTCCTACTGAACTAATTAAGGCATGCGGGGAAGCTGGAGTTTCTAAAATACATTGGTTGGTTAAAAAGATCTGGGTGAATGAGAAATTACCTGAAGATTGGAAAGAATCTATTCTTATTCCGATTCACAAAAAGGGTCCGAGGACGGATTGTAATAACTATCGAGGAATTTCACTCCTTCCGGTATGTTATAAAATATTTACTTTAATCTTAACCAGTCGAATCACGGAATACGCCGAGGAAATTATCGGAGACTACCAATGCGGATTTAGACGGAATCGTTCGATTATTGATCAAATATTTTCTTTACGGCAAATATTAGAGAAAAAATTGGAGTATAACGGTATTGTTCACCAGCTGTATATAGATTTTAAAAAGGCTTACGATTCTATTGACCGCCAGAAACTGTATAATATTCTAATCGAGCAGGGGATTCCTAAAAAATTATTAAATCTATTCAGGATGTGCTTGACGGAGATACTTAATAAAGTTAGAATCGGTAATAATCTGTCCGAAAAATTTGAGGTTCGTTCGGGTTTAAAACAGGGGGATTCCCTTTCGCCTGTACTGTTCAATTTGGCATTAGAACATGGCATTAGGGAGATAATGCGTACCGAGAAAGGGTTGGATCTGGGTGGGACAACATCCGTGCTGGGCTATGCTGATGATCTGGTACTGTTAAGCGAAGACCTTGAAACTATAAAACTAAATACGACAACGTTAATGAAAGCCGGTAAAGAACTAGGACTCGAAATAAACGTGGATAAAACAAAATATATGGTTAGCTGCAAAAATGGCGATACTACTGGTGATATCGATATAGATGGTAATATGTTTGAGACAGGTAGATAAGTTTAGGTATCTAGGTTCTACGATAACTAGAAAAAACGAAATTGAAGAAGAAATTAAGGTTAGACTGAAGGCGGGAAATGCTTGTTATTTTTCTGTGAGAAAACTACTTAGTTCGCGCCTCTTGTCCCGAAACTTAAAAATTAGAATCTAAAAAACAATTATCTTGCCTACAGTTCTTTATGGGTGCGAAACTTGGCCGCTTACATTAAGGGATGAGCAGCGTCTTAAGGTTTTTGAAAATAAGGTATTGCGTAGAATATTCGGACCGAAGAAGGATGAGTTAACCGGAGAGTTCAGACGGTTACACAACGCCGAATTGCGTGAACTGTATCCGAGTAATATAATTGAGATAATTTCATCGCGGCGAATCAAATTGGCTTGTAAAGTTGTTGGACTTAGTAACGAGAGAATTCCTAAAAGGCTAATATTTGCTGTGCCGAATGGTAAGCGTCCGAGGGTTAGACCGAAGCGAAGGTGGGAAGATTGCATTAAAGCTGATCTGAAGGGACTGGGTTTGGACGGGGATCGGTAGAGGGAGGTGTGTAATAAGCGATTGGTGGTGTCGGCATCGAACCTTCGGGTTCGCTAAGCCTTTTTATTATTATTACAATATCTTAATTACGTTGAATGTTCTTGGTTTATCTATTTTATTAGATTTTTTTTCAGAAGAGTCAATTAACTTAATTTATTAAGTCAATTAACTTAGTCAATTAATCTTCCAACTTCAAAAAAACTAACTTTATTTATTAATTTTCTTTTTTGACGATTCGGACAATGTTCGCCAATTATCAACAATTGATGTTTTTATATAAAAGTAATTCATTTTCTTGGGAAAAAAACAGTAAAATTTTATCTTCCATTTTTTTTTTTAAATAACGTTAGATGATAAAGTTTAAAGTTTTAAATATGATTGGAGTTTTCTAAAAAAATAAAATATTATTACATAAACATAAAAAAAAAGATAATTCTTGAAAATTAACAAAAAACATTGAAAAATAAAAAATAGCAAGTATCTAAAGTTTGTTTATTTTTTGAAATTGGAGTTTCTGAAATAGCATTCCATAGAAGAAAAAAATCAACTAATTTTAAACAACAACCTCATCAATAAAACAATATCCTCTTTACCTTCTACACAACAATGTATGCCTTTTGAATACCATGGAAGATACCACGTGTAAGGCAAAAAAGCAGATCTATAGATTCAATCAAAAAAGTTGTTGTAGAGCTGCCTGCTGATAACTGGAAAAATTAGACCAAGATAGATAGATAGATAGATAGAAAAAAAAAACTTTATTCTGGGACTAAGTCCCTTCAGAATAACAATAATGTACAAAATAATAGAATATTACTGGCCTGAACCTTGAAACAATAAATAAAATTGATAAAATAAAATAAAAAGTAAAGAAAACCTTAGGTGCACAAGCTATATACAATACAGATACAACTATGTACAGAGCATTTAAAATTATGAATAAAACAATTAAAACTATGAACGAATCATTTGAACTATGAACAAAATTATATTTAAGGGTTGAACAACATAAACATACACTTTGAGAAATGAAGAACGAAAAAGAGATACAATGAGTTCATTTCATAAAAAAAAAAAACTTTACTTGAATATATATATGAAAATAAACAGTTACTTATAATTGAATAAAAAAAAAAAATACAAAAAAATGTATGTATTGAAATTCCTACGTCGATAGTAGGAAATGCATGTACTATCTCTTACCAAGTGTTATGATTATATGCTTGCTACACAATACATATATAATATTAATCGTTAGCTGGTATCTGACTGTTTTTGGAACAGGAATTGGAATAGGAGGTTTTTGAATGTGTACAGGGAAGGGGCATGTCGAATTTTGATCGGGAGGGAATTCCAAAAGTTGACAGAGCGGGCTATAAAGGAGTTTTGGAATGAGGCAGATCTATGAGAAGGGATGTATAGGTCAGAGGGTCGGGATCTTGTAGTGAGTGAATGGATTGAGGACTTAAATTGGAGAAGGTTGTAGGCATAAGAAGGACGATGATCGGTAATGATTTGATAAAGGAAAGTGCCAAGGAAATATTGTCTTCTTAAGGAGGGGAAGAGCCACCCTAACTCAGTGTAGTGGTGGGAGACACGGGAGCGTCTCGGGGTTCCGATTACAAATCTTACGAAGCAATTCATAAGTCTTTTGAGTCTATCACGCAGTTCATCCGAGAGGCCATCGTACACCACACAGCTGTAGTCAAAGTGGGGAAAGATGAGAGAGGAAACTAGGAGTCTACGGGTATTTTGGGGTAGAAGATGGCGGAAGTGATGGAATAGTTTGAGGGTAGAAATTGCACGCCGGGATATATGAGAGATATGGTGATTCCAGGAAAGGGTTTGATCTATGAGAAAGCCTAAATTTTTAACAAAGGGATAAGCAGATAAAAGGGAACAAAGATAAGCAGAGATAGAAAGGTCGCGAAAGATCTATAAGGTTTGTTGATTTAATAATTAAATGATATAATAATATAATAATTAAATGACATAATAATTAAATTATGTAAAAATATTATACAAATTAAAATTACTCATTAAATAAATTTAAAAAAAAAACCGTACCACTGACTTAAAGACCAACTATTATGCTGGGAAGTGGCAATAAACCCTAAGTTCTGTAGCTCGTGGATTACACTGTAGACACACTAAATGGCTGGAGATGAGACTAAGAGACTCACGAATTCTTTCATAAGATACATATTTAGGATTTCAAGGCGTACTTATGTTTCCTGCTAGTACGCCAAGTGGCTATATCCTACTTCCCCGCGGCAATTCTTCTTGATGTTTTCCTTTCCCAAGTCCTCAGAACCAGAAATCCTCCCTATATCCTAAAACTCCTTACTCCACGCTTTTCTTTCTACTCCCTTAATATCAGATATAAACCTATTAATATATATATCCTCCCATAAAACTACTTCCTTCCCTAAATCCTTCGTCGTATTCCTAAGCCAGACTGATATGCATAATTTTCGAACTATATTATTGTTTTTAGGGGACTGTAATCGCAGAATAAAATTGTTCATTTCATATGTAACTTTCCTTGAAGATGTGTCTCACAGTGAGAGTAATTATTCTTTTTTACTATGTAAAGAATACAATTTCGCCAAAATATATTTGTAGCTCACTAACTGAAAAAATTATTTGTATGATTTTATGGTTCAATGAAGTAAGAAAACTCAAAAGTGAGTGTTTCTAGTTGAAAAATATAGTGTAGTACTTAAATAGTTTGTTATTGTCACAGCAATGAATTTTTCTGAAATATGCAGAAAGTGTCCAATTTTCGTTCTATCTAAGTATCTAAAGTTAGTTGATTTTTTTATTCTATGGAATGCTATTTCAGAAACTCCAATTCCAAAAAATAAACAAACTTTAGATACTTGCTATTTTTTATTTTTCAATGTTTTTTTTTGTTAATTTTCAAGAATTATCTTTCTTTTTTTATGTTTATGTAATAATATTTTATTTTTTTAGAAAACTCCAATCATATTTAAAACTTTTAAACTTTATCATCTAAGGTTATTTAAAAAAAAATGGAAGATAAAATTTTACTGTTTTTTTCCCAAGAAAATGAATTACTTTTATATAAAAAAAGCAATTGTTGATAATTGGCGAACATTGTCCGAATCTTCAAAAAAGAAAATTAATAAATAAAGTTAGTTTTTTTGAAGTTGGAAGAGTTAATTGAAACTTCTGAAAAAAATCTAATAAAATAGATAAACCAAGAACATTCACCGTAATTAAGATATTGATGGTATAATTAATCAAAAGTGGTACAGTTTTTGATCATCAAAACAAATATGATTGCAGATGGTTAGGTCAGACATGTGAGATTCTTCTATCGGAAATTCGGAATTTGAGAAGTTTCTTAACCGATTTTAAAAATTTCTCAATTAAATAATATTTCATACTTCTATCAGCATTACGGTTATTGAAGTCTTATTTAAATAAATGGTAGAATATAACACCATTGGCTTCTAAATATTTCCAGTTTCGTTTTCGAATGATGATAGTTGCCCTCATTGTTTCATATCTTCCTTTACTGACACCCGCATCATTTTTAATACGTTAAATTAGTACATCCAGAGTTTCTACTTTTACTTTGTATGCTTCATCTTTGAACTAGTCCTATGAACAATTATTCAACACTGTGAAGAGATCTTAGAGGCCAATTATGCAATTGGGATAGCCCGACCAATCCAACCTTACCAACCTAACGTTACCTCATCACTGGCACAATTAACATATGTTCTTATCTGATCTGGTTTTCGGTATTTTTAAACAAAATATTGATGGCAATATCGAAATGCCAATACATTTATGAAATATTCTTTATTTATGAAACTTTGTTAATATGTAATTAGCAATTTAAACAAATGTAAATAAAGTAAGAACATATCGTCGTTTTTTTGCACAAATCATTAAACGCATTTTTGATATAGATTAACTTTCAAATATGTTTTTGTGAATTTAGACTTTGTTGATACTGAATTTATAAATTCAGGAAAATGACAAAAACACAATTATATCTCAGATAAAGTTACAGCAACCACACAATTTTCTTGTTTAAAAAATAGGAAACTTTTTCATTATTTAGGATTATGAAATGTCTCTTGCAATAATTTTTGCAATAAACTGATGGTTTTAAAATCATTGTCCTGTGTGCAACCCATTCCTGGAGTTTGACCGCCCTTATTATAATTTTTCTACTGAAAAAGAAGTTAAGAATAATCTCTGAAGGTTGAGAAAGACAAAACTAAGGAACAGAGTAAGGGAAAGAAGAGGAAGAAGGTGGTCTTGAAAGGAATGAGAAGATGAGATCAAGGAAGCCTTTAAGGGCAGACTGGATTGGCAAAGGAGGCTGGAAATGGCTATTGGAAGAGACCATCCTGGTCCAAAGGCTGTTAACTTCCTCATACTGGAGTTCTGTAGAAAGCTTAATTAAAAAAAAAAAAATATTTTATCAGTGTCTTCTGATGAGTTGCGTTGTTTATATTACAGATAGTTTTATTTTATTATTTTTATAGATATTTGTTTTGTGCAAGCAGAAAAATATATACACATACTTCATTTCTATTGGAAAAGGAAACCCCTTTTTAAATCATTTTCTTTTTTTCCTCATTCGTTTTCTCCTTGCAGTATAGAGAACAATGAGTCCATGTAAGCCGATCCTGCCGGCTTTGATTTTTCTTGATTTATCTTTTATGCAATATTATCCTTTAAATCTTTTCCAGTTTGAGGATAAATTCTACATATTAAACTTCGTTAATCCGTTTATCAGGTATAGAACCTGATAGTGGAGGTTCCATTATCTTCTGTGGTTATAGTATAGCCAAAATTTGAATTTTTTAAAGAGAATTAGTAATTAAAATAGAATTTAAACATTATCCCAAGACTCTGATCACTGACTGGAGTTAATGAGGAACTTCTATATAGATATTTTGTATTATTCATATTAGTTGATTATGTTTAAAATTAATAATTTTTTTTCGAGCTAATGCTTTGAGTATAAGGTAATAAACTAAATAGTAGAATATGATATTATCAGGAATAAGGCAGATATTTGGTAGACCAACGACCATTTGCCAAGTATTTAAATTGATTACTTATTTGAAGGAAAGAACTAAGCAAATAATTTAAATGAAGTATTTGGCTTCATTTCGCCATAATTAGCCTTTTATTAAAGCTCCATAGACATAAGGTAATAAAACATGAAAAAAATAAATAACCTTGTCAATAAAAAACACCAGTAAAGTTCAAACTAAAGTTGATACTAATAAACGGTCAACATTAACGAAAAACACCTCGAAATAATACATTTATATTTCTAAAAACTGATTACTTTTTAAAATATTTGAAGCAATTATTTAGAAAATACACTTGATGAACGGAAAAGCGGCTCTGGCATAGGCCCCTAGAGTCCGATATTATAAATTTTATATAAATGGCACAGTTATAGTTCTACAATAATTGTATTAATATTAATATAATTGCATCAACGAACAAATATTAATACAATAATTTAATTGTAAATTTTTTACTTTTAAGCTGTTTAAAATTGTATATAACCATTTTTTTTAGGTCGCTTTAAAAACGAGATATGTAGCTCAAAACCAAAATGTTCTAAATTTCAGTGATTTTTGGAGCACTGTAGTGAACCTAAAAATACAAAAAAGAAATTTGAATTACACGAACTTTTGCAAGATAGCCTCCTTTTTTTGGGCTATTCTTTTGGAGGTGGGGGGGGGAGAGGGTCAATTATAAAGCTGCTTTTTCCTATCCCTAGATCACAAGATTTTGGTTACACTTACATTTAGTTTTTCACTTATAAATACGGATCAATTTCTACAATAGATATTTGGGTGCAAAAAAACACAGTTTCATCATCGCTTTACAAAAAAGATATTTGAAAAATCATTATATTTATCTTTTTTTTTTAATAAAAGTGTATTTAGGCAATTAGGTTTATTATAATACATCTAGGGTCATGGGAAAACAAGAAATACTAGCTTTGCGATAATTTATAGAAGGCATTTTTGCTGAAAAACCAGTATTTTTAGGTTACACGATATAACATCACATAATGTTTTTACACATCCTGAGGCAAATCTCAAGTTTTTCCCTATTAAACCTCAACTTTAATTAATATTAATGAAGCTTATTAAAAAAAGAAGTTTTTATAAAATTGAGGTATCTATAGTATAGTTAGAGGACGACAAAAAAAATCACGAATCATTTATGACTTTTCTTTAAATTAGAGCTCAGCTTAGTTCAGCCGCTCAAAAGCCCTCTTTAAATGGTCTTATCAATGACAAACTCTACTTTAATTTAAAGTTCATACCAGACAGAAACGACAAGAAACCGCTCGACGATTCCGAATACTTCAGCACTTACTAGACAAACGATCTAAACTTCCAATTAATTACAAAAACTCCTATACATGACTATAATGGGGCCTATTTGGACTTACGGAGTTGAGCTATGGGCCTCCACTGAACCATCGAATTCCTCTCGCATCCAATCCTTACAATCCAAAAATTTCTTTTGTTTCAGATCTGGCCCAATCCAGATACCTATCATAAACTTACTAATACCTATAATAAACTTCAGAATCATCCCAACCCTCTCGTTTCTAATCTTGCTTCCTCTTCAATTCCCCGTGATCTCCTAATGTAGACATATCATTAGAGTGCTACCATTGGGTAGTTACTCAGTAAGTGTTTCCATGTCATTACATCCATATGTTGAAATTTACTAGATGTATTTATATATTACAGTTGTAAATACCATTAAAAATAATTTTTTTTTTTTTTAGCTTTAATGTTTTATTCACACCTGTCATAATGCTAATGACAACCAGTGAATGTGAGATCGATTGATTAATAGAAATGTCATGAAAGGCATGATGAGGATCAGTGCCCAGCGGCACCTCACTCGGCGTGATATCTACATTAGGCGAGGAGGTCCCTCATCCAGCTCCTCTTCAGTCTCCTACAGACGTTACCGGGCATATTCGTTGTGGCCATGTCATTTATAAGTGTATTAGTATGTCCTTGTAAGTTGTCATGGAATCGTTTGTAATGAATACGTATGTGTTCGTTAACAGTCGGCATATGGAGGTCAGTATGTAAGGTTATGTTGCTAACGTACCAAGGTGCTCTTGTAATTGTTCTGAATGTTTTTGCTTGAAAGATTTGAAGTTTGTTTAAGTGAGTCTTTTTAGCAGTTCCAAATATCTGTGATGCGTAAGTCCAAATAGGTTTTAGTAAGTAATTGTATGTGTTCAATTTCTGTCTAAGTTTTAGTTTTGAATTTTTTGAAAGAAGTGAACTCAGAATTCTTAATCTTTGATTTAAAGTTTTTCGTTTTTTGATTATATGTGGGCCCCACGTCATTTTTCTGTCAAATGTCAGACCAAGGTAGTGAACGGTGTCTGTCTGTGGAATCTGTGTATCGTCAAGGAAAACTGGAGGGCATGTTTCATGTCGAAGCGTAAATGTGATGTGCTGTGATTTGTCTTGATTTAGTCGGATTTTCCAAATTTTGAACCAGTCATGTAATCTAGTTAAATACTGTTGTAGGGTCTGTGAGGCGTATGTTGGATTTTTGTGTCTTGCTAAAATTGCTGTGTCGTCTGCATATGTCGCTGTTAAAATGTTGGGACTACAAGGTATGTCATGGGTGTATGTGATATAGAGTAGTGGAGAGAGTACTGAACCTTGAGGTACTCCTGCTGAGATAGACCTGATGGAAGATAGTTCTGACCCGTGTCGGACCGAGAAAAATCTATCGGAAAGGAAGGATTGTAGAATTAGATAATATGTAGGTGGGAGTATTGTCTTGAGTTTAAAGAGAAGACCCTGGTGCCAAACTCTGTCAAACGCTTGAGCAACATCCAGAAATACGCCAGTTGCATATACTTTCTGCTCTAGTGCTGTAGATATGTAGTCCGTTACTCTATGTAGTTGGTGTATAGTTGAGTGATGTGCCCTAAATCCAAATTGATGGTCAGGTATTATTTGGGTGTTTGTTAGTATATCAACAAGTCTTTTGTTCAGTAAGCTTTCAAAAATTTTGGAACAGATAGGTAGTAAGCTGATTGGTCGGTATGAGGAAGGTGAGTTTTTGTCCTTTTTAGGCTTGTGAATCATTATTATATGTGAGTATTTCCACTGTAGGGGAAATTTAGTTGTCCTCAGTATTGCATTATAAATAGTTGTCAAAAGCACTAGAGCTTTTCTAGGCATTTGTTGGAGCACTTCAGCGTTAATCAAGTCATGCCCAGGAGCTTTTCTTTTAGGCAACTTTTTGATTTGTTCAGCAATCTGTGAAGGTGTGAATGAAATAGGAGGTGAAGTTAGTTGTAAGGGCATGTCTAAAGTGTTTAGTACATTGTTATCGTGCACAGTGTTAGTGAAGTCTGTGTGTGGTACAAAAACAGAAGAAAGATATTCGGCAAAGAGTTCTGATTTTTCTCCGTCCGTCACGGCCCAGGAATCATCTTGTCTTCGAAGGGGTGCTGACACTTCACGATGCTTAATAAGGTTTTTAGTATGTCTCCACAAGCTTCCATCGTCGGTTGAGAGATTTCTGATGTAGTTGTCATAGGTTGTTCGTTTGAATTTTCCAATCTGTCGCTTGAGTTCATTATTAAGTCTGTTGTAAGTTCGTTTATCTGATGGGAGTCTGTCAGTCTGCCATATTTTGCGAGCTCTCCTCTTCGCTCTGATCAAGTCCCTTATGTATTGTGGGTACATTGGTAGGAACTCATATTTTTGAGGTTTTGGTACTGATGAAGACCATGCTGCTTCTTGGATATTTCGTGTGAAGTATTCAACGGCATCCTCAAGTTCTTCTTCGTTTTTAATGGATAGAGGAACAGAGAGGGCAGTGTCCAAATGGTTCTTGTACCTGTCCCAATCCATTATGCCATTGATCAGGGACAGTTTTTTTGTAGCTTCACAAGGCTCTTCAAACAATACCAAATGCAAAAGGGAATGATCAGAGCAAAGATCTGAACTCGTTGTTATAGTGTGAGGTGTTGTTCGGAGTCCTTTAGTTATGAAAAAATCGAGTAAGTCTGGTGTTTTCCGTCTAGAAGTTGGCCAGTACGTGGGTGAATTAGGTGATATTGTGTCTAATGAAAGCTCATAAAGAACATACCTAAGATTCCTTCCTCTTGGAGTAGATAGTCTGGATCCCCAGAACTGATCTTTGGCGTTGTAGTCGCCTCCTGCAACAAAGCATCTACCAAGACGTTTAAAGAAATTACTAAACATCATGGGTGTCAGAACATACCTCGGAGGGCAATAAACCGCAGCAAGAGTAATGTTTTGTTGTTGTGTTGATAGTGTAATGGCTGTAGCTTGAATCTCTGGTGTTATGGGTAATTGTAAAGGATTATGTTTTAGAGTTGTTTTGATAATTATGGCAGTGCCTCCATGTGAAGTTCCATCTGGGTGGTCAGTTCTGTAGATTTTGTAACCACGGATGTAAAATTTAGAATGTGGTGTCAGATGTGTTTCTGTTATTAGTGCAATGTCAATGCGTTTCTCGTGTAAGTATATGTCTAGTTCGGTTCTATGTTGATTCAGTCCGTTTGCGTTCCATAGTATAATAGACATGGAGCCCACAGTCGTCTGATTACGGGGCATATTTTTGGGTAAGAGCGAGAGTAGCCTGAGATAGCTGTTGTAGAAGACTGAAGAGGGGCTGTATGAGGTTATTGAGACCGCTAATCAAATGTATGATATCACCTGAGGAGGTTTCAATAGTAGGGAGCGTTTGGGCAATGCCCCTACTCATACCTTTAGGCCTTTGTTCTTGGTTTGTTGCCGGTGCTGGTTTTCGTTGCTGTCTCTGCTGCTGTTGTTCTGGTCCTGAGGGAATCGGATGAGGGTATTGAGGCTGATGCAGTGGTGGGAACTCGTGTAGTTCTGGTGGTGGGGGTTGAACTCTAGGAGGCCTTTGCAGAGTATGGTTTCTTGTGCGGGTCTTCCTAAGCTCTTTCAGAGTTTCGCAACCTCTGTAGTTAGCAGGATGTGGTCCTTGGCAGTTGGCACATTTTGCGACTGTTTCTCGAGTCTTTGTACAGGAAGTGCTTTCGTGACTCATACCACACCTTACACACCTCGGCTGGTGGTTGCAGTACGTCTTGGTATGGCCATAATGCTGACAGCGTACGCACTGCGGAATGATCCTTTTTTTCCTTGGCTCTTCGATCTTCACGTGTGTGTAATACAGGAATTCAATGTCGAATATTTTATCATTGAACGTTGCTTTGGACACATCAACGAAAAACATTGGCAACGGTGTTTTGAATCTTGATATAACATTTACGATGTTGGTTGCCTCGTAACCATAGTTGGTAAGTTCCTGTTTTATGATCGCTGGAGGTGTGGCGTGGTGTAAATTTTTAATAACTATTCGAGGCGTTTTATCTTCCGGGAGTTGATATGTGTGAAAATCAGCTCCTCCCCTTCTAAGACTGGTCACTAACCTACGGTATATTTCTGCGTTTTCAGGATACACGCTGACTCCTCTCATAGACGTTTTCAACCTGAAACTGTTAGGGCCACCTTCATTGTGAAGATAGGTTACTAATGCCGTGTAGTCTTTCACATCGTTTATATGAATAGGTGGAGGTCTAATAATAATGGGATTATTATTTGCTGGCTGTCTATCTTCCGGAGTATTTGATAAAACTTCGAATCGATTGTTAGTAATAATAGTATCACTAACCTTTATTTGTTTGTGACGTGGATCTCTGTCTGAAGCTACATGTCGTTTTCGTCCAGACACAACTTCCCAGGACATAGCTTCTGGTGCATTATCGTGGTTGACTTCATTTGGTGACTCGTTTGAAGCCGAAGTTTCCGTCATTTTTAGCGGAAGAATCCGCTGCACCAGTAATTTTACTTCAATTGATTGCACTTATTTAACTCACGAATATGGAAGAGATAAAGGAAATCAACATGCAGTTAATTGACTTAAACTTGTGATAATTCAATAGAATTTGGAGAGAGAAATAAATTACGTTTGTAACCTTCAATCAATCACCTGTTTCTTTAAAAATAATTAAAAAAAAAAATAATAATTTAAAGTAAATTTTGTCTAGCTTATAGTGAAGTATTTTTTAGTTGCTGAAACTAAATCTGTCTTTAGTTATCGCTTCCTATTTTATAAGACATATGTTTTACTTAAAAAACAAAACATGAAATTTAAATTTTCTACTTTCCCGTGGGAAATTGGGCATATACTATGAGAGGTCTGCTATCACTCCTATAAATATATCCCCCTACTTACCGAACACTCTGTACAATTAAGTTGAAGTAAGTAATATATTTCTCCTTCTCCTATTACTTTACTATTTGATCACAGTCGGATATTCTCCACGAATTATTCCCACAGTAGCTGGTCTCGAACATTTTCATCTAAAATTATAAACTGGAACTCTGGGATGCAGAATGAGTTAGTCAGAATTATGAAAAGCCAAAAAAGTTGTAGATAACTTGTCTGCCATGTGTCTGAGTGGTTTTAGATTTATGCTGTGGCCTAACTAGACTAGTTAAGCTCAGAGCAGCATTATATTTTAACGCCCATAAAAAATAATTTGTTTTTGTTTGGCATATAATTTGTTTTCCATAAGTGTGCTGTCGTTAATAATTGTTACACATACGACGCACCTTATCCAAATTATTCCTCGTATGTATCCTCGCCGTACAACATGCTGATGCCCTTCCAGTTTGAATTATGTATGCCTCGGAAAGTTACTCCTATAAAAAAGGACTCTAGACGGCGAGGTAATTTGATTCCCGTCGTATCCTTAATGCCGTCTCCGGCCCTGATATGAATGCAACATCTTCAGCCAATATGGAGAAGGCTCCCTCCTTCGGAAACCCATTAAGCCTGGCTTAATTGCCAATCTCTTCAAAAATCCATCAATATCTTCTTTCTTCCACAGGCAATGGCATAATCTTTTTTCACTTATTCCTCGGAGAGGTGATTTATTGGAAGACACTGAAGTAAATACTAATGTTTATAGAAAACTGAGACTAAGTATATCATATTTATTCTGGCATCATATCTTTATAATCTAACAACACCACATCTTATCTTAAAATTATTTTTTTCAAAACGGAGTGGGAGTCGATTCATTATATTTATACTATAATTATTATTTTTTCTTTCACAGTTTTCGGTATATATTTCGTTATATTTTTATGTTTTCGCATTTAACAATAATTGTTTCTTTTTTCTGGGAAGTTGTATGTTATTCATGTTTTTGGCAATGATGACTTCCAGTTAAACAACAATTGAATTTATTTGTTGTATTTCCAAATTACATGTTTACATGTTAACGTTTCCGGGATATTTACTCCCATCTTCAGAACTACAATCCCAATGTTTTTTTTGTTGATTCATGGCTAAAAAATTGAGTTAAAACATAGTTCATGTCAGAATTGGGTTGTTTCATTAAATTTGTAATTACCTTAAATCTAATGTGCCCCATTGTCAGGTTATAAATTCATTTTATAATAAATTAAAGTACATAATATCCAGAGCGTCATCATGCTTTTAGAACAATTGTTGGGTGCATGCCATGGTGAATACAATTGACCTTTGGATATGACTGTTTATTTTCATACTATTGCTTATTTTTTACGCAGCTGCAATTTCATTTTTATTAAATTTTAACTTTGTTTAATATGTCAGCATAATGTGTTTCTAAATGTTTGGTGTCTTTGCGCCTTGTTTGTAATTGCTCCATCGGATTCATAGTGTGTTTTTAGACGGGAATCAATAATTATCTTAATTAGAAAAAAATCTATTAGCGTTCACTTTGGAAATAAACGACTCATTTATTTATATTTTGTTGCAGGGTCATTAGCGATAACAATGAATTTTCCTTTTTCCAAGAAATACTATTTTTTTTTATTTTTTTTTTTTTTACTATTTTTGATCATACGAGCATTCTAAAAGTTTAAAGTCATCTTTTAAGCATATCTATATTCTTTATTGGGAAAGAAAAATTTCTTCATTCTATTTATCTATATGAAAAAAATAAAATAAATAACACTTGTTTTATATACTCCTCTTTATATGTTACGTTGGTTATTGCTCATACAGAAACAATATTTTTTTAATGTGTGCATTTTATCGATTTATTTTCCATAGTCTTCTGGTTATGTTTCATTGATATTTATATATAAAGAGAAGTACAATTAATTCGAGGAAAGAATAACGTTTCGTCGAAATTCGTTTTTTCCTCATTCAAAATATTTGCTGAATGTATTTTAGAAGGAATATATGAAAGTGAATTATATTAAATTATTCACTGGTGTTTTAACTGAAGTGGAAATTGTTTATACTTTAATAGAATCCGTTTAATATTGAACAGTAACATCAAAGTGTTTTAATTTATAAAGAAAAACGATATGGTGCATTTAGGAAGGGTCGCGATTGGTTTAAAACGTTTTGCGATTAGTGTTGATACCGAGGGGTCGGAATTGAATCATGATCATTATTAAAAATTTGAGAAAAATATATATTAATAATTCGCACGTTTCCAACATTCTTTTTTTTACTCCTTTATACGATCGTTCATTATATATCTGGGAACATAAACTTATATAGGTACTTATAATACTGAACAGTTCAATATCGTTTGAGTGCATTTTGATGTATTCGCAAATAAAACTCTGTAATATGTTTTTTTCATCCTCTTTTTGGTGAAGTAGGATACATAAACACATACATAAATTAAAATGGCTTCAAGGAGAGGAATTTGACAGACTTTCATTAAAATCGTTCCAATATCTAACTAACATATCTTGTGTTTGATGAATCCGATTTCGTAGCTTTTTTTGTTATTTCATAGTTTAGAAATAAACCTAGAAAAAAAAATTAAAACCTTAATTATAAGTTCTGAGAATGGTATTAAGTAATTCCTTGTATTCTATAATCGTTTTAAAATTAATCGTAATGACTTCTTGCCGTGGATTGAATTTCACCAGTAGTCGAAGATATGAATACATTTTTATTTATAAAAAGTTTAAGGTAAAATTATCCTTTATGAAGTGAAAACTGTAACGGGTAACGTCGGCTGAAGTCGACCGGTATATTGTTAGTTGTAATGAGCTATTATTCAAAACTGTATCTTAAAGCGACGCTCTGTTGGAGATTCTAGAAGGGGCAAAATAGTGTCGTGTTTTATGAAAGATATAGATAAAAATATCTCAGAAGCTAAAAATCGGACCTGCATACTGTAAGTGAGAGAATTGTTCAGCATTTAATCCTCTCTGTTATGAGCTATTATTTATAATTTAGGTTTAATATTATAAATCTTGATGTTTTCACTTCTATCGTGAGGTCTAAAGCAATCACCTTAGTTGTTTTTTTTTTCTTGATATTTCATGAAGGTTTTCGTAATGATAACTTTTTGATGAAGTTATTTTATAACATTTTAATAAAAGTTCACTGCAGACAGTTATTCTGAAGCCTATTCATAAAAGGTTTTTAAGTAAAAAGAATAATTAAAGAAATATAATTTTTATATATTTTATACAATGATACAAAAAAAAAAGTTTTTTCATAAATGTCCAAATTGAAAATTCATCGTCATCATCAAAATAAACATTAGTCTGGGTAAAAATCCACTCACTCATTTTCTATTATAACAAACTTTATAATCTCAACCAAGGACAAACAAGTTGTTGTTAAACACACTTTTATTTTAGTTGTTCAAAAAGTTTTGGAGAACCTTGTTGTTGTTGAAATTGTTCAAGACAATTTTTTATCATAAAAGTATAAGAATCACTTTTATTGCGCGAACTTATTCTCTGTAAGTTTTCTAAATACTTTTAAAATCAAACTTGTTTTAAAAAGTTTCGACTTCTGAATTTAACTCATCTATTGTTCTATCTATCCCGCTTAACGATCTTCTGTTGACTATTCATCTATTGTAGCTGATGATAGCTAACTCAAGCAGTGCAAACAATAGATAATAAGTTGATTTAGTGTTCATTTGTTCATTCAAGTGTTAGTGTGTTCATTTGATGTGGTTAGGTGGTGGAAGAAATAGCTTATTTGTCTTATATTATCTTGCACATCCAATGCATTACATGCATCAGCGATTAAATTAACAATTAAAATTTACTATAATTGCAAATTCTAATTACTCTGTTACAATTGACAATGTTTCACTCCTTCTAATCATAACTTTATGTTGGTTGTGAAGATGACAGTAGAAATAAATTTTTCGAAAAAAAAATACATGTATATAAGCTTTGATTTATGCTATAAGATATTTTTGTATTGTGAAATTATCAAGCAAAAATGCCTAAGTACAAATATTATGATGTATTCTTATAAAATATTTTACTATAATAAAGGTCAGAAATAAATAATGAATGAAGTGCTGAGGATGAATTAGTGATTTGATTGCATACGTTTTAAAGAAATATAGAATGATTATGAAAACCGCTTAATATTCAATGTTTTAATGGGTTTAGGTCATTTTTTGTCAGGTTTTCTAACACCAAGAATACTTAATTTAACCTCATATACATGTACATGCATAGGTCAAATACAAAGTTTGATTAAATATTATGCATTCTTGATTTAATTATATCTACTAATGTTATTTGATTTATTTTATTTTTTTTTCTTCAATTTTTCATCCGCACCTGCCATAGTAGTGACAATTAGCAGATGTGTTCGAAAATGGCATGATATGCATGACGAAGAATGGTGCCCAGCATCACCTCTTCCCTGGTCTGTTTATATCCTAAAATCAGGAAAGGAGATCTCTCATCCAGCTCCTTTTCAGTCGCCTCCTGATGAGCATTTCAGCCGTGGCCATGTCGTTGATAAGTCCATTGTGATGTCCGTGTACATTGATTTATTAAATATCTTCTTACTAGATATTTAGGGCCTGATGAAGGCTTAAAACTTATACAAAATATAATTTACTTTAATGACTGCAGTATCCAAACCTCTTCTCTAATAAGTGAAATACCTCTACAAGTCCGTTAATTTTTTTAATACCTCACAACGTTTTAATACTCGCATCAATCTTATCTACTGGTAGCTACTTTTATACTTACGTTGCTATTCAGTTTCTCTGGGGGCTGAGTGAAATCTTATTTATTTCGTTTATTCAATTATTTTCTCTCTATTGATGCATTCAACTTCTTCATAGAAAATGATTGAAATAAAATCATACGAATGATTTAACTGCGTTGATCAAAGAAATGTGATGTGCACTGCAACATTCGCGACTGTTTAAATAGTAAAAAATAAAATTTTGATGACATTTGTGAACCCGAACATCGATCACGAAGAACATCACCTCCCGACCTAAATCAATACTCCACACAAATGCCACCCCTGGAACAAAAACCTCACTTGTCCTTTGACGTGAGCAAAAAAAACCGAGTCCCTTCCGTGATAATTGATCTCTCCTATTTGTACACCTCCTCGCAAACAGCGGCAAATGTCTTGATTTGTGGCCGGAAAACGGAGGCATCCATGATTTACTGTCTTTTCCGTTGGATTTGACACAACTCTTGAATGATTTTTAGATTTTTCGTAAGGTGCATTTAAACATTTCACAAACTGTGGACAACCAATAATTTAACTTAACTAATAGTGTTATTAGCTAAACTCAACTTTTTATTCTTACTGACAAGAAATTGTGGCCGTGGTTTAAAAAGATTTTAACTCCATTTTCTATAATTTTGAGAAATAGAATTTTGAGAAAAAGCCACAATTTACTGCAGTATGAATATTTTTTTATTTAAACTAACAATTTTTTTTATACAATATCTTGAAGCTGTGAACTTAATTTTGCATTCGTCAATGACTTAATAGTACCACTTACTAATATCCCGTCACAATTCGTTGACTAAGAAACCATCTAAATTTTGTAACCTCCTAATTTTTTAAATCATGTTTACAGAAGTTGTTGAAGGAATTTAAGGATCGTAATTTGGAATTTTCACTTCTCCATATAATTCTTTGTTTCGATACATCAAGACCCATCTCTACTGAGGTACATAAATTAATTAACACAAATTAAATCTCATATGTATAATATATGCACAAATAATGAATGTCAATGATGATTCGGATTCACTTTGGAAATATCCTACTTTATCATAATAATAATGGAAATTATGATGTAAATAAAAAATAATGTATTAAGGAAAATGTATCAGTAATAGACACTGTGCCAGTAATAGGCAGTTTTCATCTCATTAACAGATTATAAGCTTTATTCACAAAAAAAGATAATGCAATTGTAAGTAGATTTACAGTTAAATCACTTAAGAGGGTGATGACTGAACTTAAGGTGATGATATACCACAATAGCCGATTGTCCGTGGTGCAGACCCCTTTTTATCAAATTAATAACGTCCGCCTGAAACTTCGTAAATATATTGTAAACTTCACCTAAAAATATTGTATTTACAAAAATTCTTGGAGCATTTCCAATCTGGAGATCGGCTTGGTTTATTTATTTAGGTACTGAAAACTCATGAATGCCCACTTGCTTTCAACTCCAATCGTAAGATAATATAATAAAAAAAAAAAAAAAAAAGGGGCCTACAAAAATGTTGGTCTGTTTGGCTTGATATCCACCCCAAAAATTAAAATAACGAGGTTATATAGCCCAAACGCCCAATATTATTGTATGCCATATTTTTTTATTTTTTTTTATTTTGTGATCATATTATCTTGCGATTCAAGTGGAAAGCAAATGAGTTTTCTTGAGTTTTTACAGACTAATTAAATAGAAAAAAAATTGCCAATCTCCAGATTTATTAATACTGTAAATTTATGAAGTTTTAGACGGATGTTGAAAATTTAATAAAAAAGGCCTGTACCACACAGTACGACTGGCAGTTGATTTTTTAATAAAACAAGGCATGGGTTTGTTTCGATGAGGCTTCCTTACTACTTTTCTTTAAAGGATAATTTTTAAATTTGTATTCATTCATCTGTGGTTTGCCATTTCTTAGTTTAAAACTGTGGAGAATTTAGTTAAGGTTTTTCAATTATATAAAAAAAACATTTATCGCAAAAATCTGAGTATCTATTACTGGTGCAAAATACTCGGTCAGAATTCCTTATGTCTTTCATTAATAAAATACTAAATTTGTTTTTAATGAAATCCGCTTACAAAGATCCACCGTCAGAACTAAAGCTGTGGTTCACAGTAATGTTGAAAATTTCTCTTAAAGTTTCTATTACCATTTATCTTATAAGCAATTATATTAAATATTCAGGATATTTATTCCGAATCATCTTCTCTTCAATACAAACATTTATTCGAGGGCTGTAAAGGACACTTTGAGGAAGAGATGAAGAAGGGGGGGGGGAGATGAGTGGGGGTTAGACTGTAGCTAATTATCCTGAAGAAGGGCAGCGTTAGGTTATTTAGGGGCCGAGTTGCTAACTGCCCTTTTAATTCTCGCTCTGATAGAACTCCAAACTCCGGGACTGCATCCAACTTTCTTCATCTAACAAGTTGTGCTCACTCCAGAACCCTCCGCTTCACACTTGTTCTCCTCCACCTCTCCTCTTTTACTAAGCCGTCTTCATGTTTGTTTTCCCACGTCCGACCTCTGATTTACAAGTTGGAAGTTTGTGTTGTCAGATTTACTGTCTTCAGTGTGGAAAAGACTATTTTTCTACTCTACTATAATTTTATTATTAAAACGAAGTTTAGCTAATTTAAATGAGTGTGCTACTATTGTTTTCCGAACTGTAAATTCAAATTTAAGTTAATACTATGATTAATATCTTACGACAGTATTAACGAAATTACATAACTGAAAAAATAATAAAAAACTGCAGTGAGTGCTTTAGACTACACGATATAAGTGAAAAAAAAAACGCTGCAAATTATTACACAATGGTTTATTATTTCCAAAACATTATACATCTAAAATAACATTAAATTATTAGTTATAAAGAAAAATAAACAAAAGGTGATTCCAATTATTGGACTAAACTTATTTTTTTTAATCATTAGTAATATGCTAAATAGAATAGCATTACTTCAGAATCACATTCAAAATTTAAAAACTAAAAAAAAGGATATAACCTTTGCAATAGAACATATAGAAAAAAACTAGAGACCATATCTTTGCTCCTAATAGTCCGATTTTAACGATTTTTTTTAGGAAATTCCCTAAACTTTAAAAAACCGGATGGACAAAATTTGATTTCGTTTTTCGAATTCTACGTATCCTGAAACGTAAAACATCAAATTTCAAGAGGGGGTTAAGTTTTTGAATTTTTTGGTCGATCACAATGGCTCATTATTAAAAATAATAAACCAAAAATATTTTAAAATCGCGATATCTGTAGTAATAGTACTTTGATTTCGATGAAACTTCCTTCGTTTTTTTTTTTTTTTTTTTTTTTTTGTAAATTTAAATACCTTTGAAACATCTTATCACAATATATTGGAATTTAATTTTACCATCTCTCGTAACTTTTTTTCCAGCTTCATTTCGTTGAAGTATGTTATATAGATAAATTTAAAGGGCTTCAAGAAAATGATTTTAGCGTAGTTTCATTGAAATTGGCATATTCGTTTAGGCACTACAGTCAACGCAGGCTTTTCGCCCGCAATTTTGAAAGTAAAAGGGGGATAGTAATGTCGATGAATGAGGATAATCCTCGGGTGACCTCTGATTTTATATCCGAATTCGAAAAAAAATTGGTCCAGTAGTTTCGGTGAAAATGACCTGACGGTGGACGGGCAAAAAAAATTTGAGAATACCTCAAATTTTGAGAGGAGATTAAGTTTTTGAATTTTGTGATCGATCACAATGGTTCATTATTGAAAATAATAAACCAAAATCAACAAAGCGAGATCAATAATATACATTTTTTTTTTGTTCTACATTCACAAAGTTTCAAATTAACATTTACAAGAAGGTAGCACGAACGACGAAGAATTTACTGAAGGAAGTAGTTTTATGGGAAGGGATATATAAATCAATAGGCGGAGTTCTGGTATTAAGAGAGTAGATAGATGAGCAGGACTATTTTGAACTTTGGAAAAACCGCCTAAATTCAGATAAATTACATCAAATCATGTTTATTAAAAACGTAAAGTGACATGATATAGAGATAATAAACATTGTCAACGATAAGTAGTAGCGTTTCCCAAAGTTTTTTTTTTTCTAAATCACGTATTTTCAGTTTTTATATTCCTCGCCTTTGTAATGATTAAAGGCTTGTAAGTATTGTAAAGAAGGCTGAACATCGGATTTCTGTTGATAGTTTTATATTATTTTATTTAAGTTTCTTCTCTGTTCAGACCACTCCTCCAAGGAATGAAGTTATAACTTATTCTCGTAAAATTTTTACAACTACGAGCAATATTACAATATTCAATTCATAAGTTATTATTAGTTACCCCTAAATAACGATTATTTCTGGAAGTACGAATTATAGCATCACTGGGATATGTTGATGCCTCATGCGTTATTGCATTGCGAGTCGGTATATTTTCTCCACTCAGCGGCATTGCCTTCATCTCCGAATGCTCCCTCTTTTCATGTCTTTTCCTCCACTTGCACTACATACGAATGACAAATTTATACAAATTCTCGAGAATTGGCTCTTGAACCAAGGATCTCTATAATAGGTGAGACTATCTTCCAGACTTCTTCGATTTCCTTTTTTAAAACTACAGATTTGTGAGTATTACTGGAACAATCGTCAACACACGTTACATCTTTCAAATGTTTTTTGGTATTGCTGCTGTTTCCGAAATGTGGTTTGCGGTTGGATACAAATTTCGAATAAACTAAACAGGTCAAAAGAACAATGTTATAAAATCTAATTTGAATTTGTATAGTCTCATTTATTCACTGGCGTATCTACTGGGGAGAGGGACTTTCGGGCTAAAGCCCCTCCCCCCCCCAATGGTAAAATATAACCTTGTATTACTGAATAAAAGCTCAAAAGCTCTCAAAGTATTCTTATTCGTGTAATTACATTTAATTGGACTTCAAGAACCACTTAAAAACCATTTCATATTGGTAGTTAATTTCTTTCTCTTTTTTCAAATTAATTATCATTATATGTATATGAAAAAATTTCGGGCTGAAGCTCTCCCCCCCAAAATTAAATCCTAGATCCGCTAGCGCATTTATTTAAAAAGCGAAAGAATATATATCTGTTTTGATCTCCGCCATTTATTTTTTTAAAGTTAGTGATTGATATTAAACCCGAAAATAAGTTTCGTAAAAATTAGGAAAAATGTATTTTATTTTTTTTACGGTGCACAAAAAAGGCCAGACAATTTAAATTGAATATTTTTTTTATGAGATAGAAATACAGATCTTTCTTTCTCTTTATCAAAGGTGGCATTGTATTCGTGGGAAGGTTTAAAAAAAAAAGAAAAAAAAACTGTGCTCTTAATTAAAAATTGGCACTACACAGTTTTCGTTTGAACAACAAGGAATGGATTTGTTTTCGTGGCTGTCGTCTCCGTAGTCAAATCCATGACGGGAATATAGCTTACTACCAATGACCTGATTACGGTGAAATTTTCAGTAGCGAGGATTGTAACATAGATGGCTCTATATCAATTTTATCAAATTCCAACCATACCATGACAGCTGGTTCGATTTGGCTCGAATCATGGAGAAACGTTAGAGAAAAGCGAAAGAATAATTCAGTATCAATATTATAGGGTGGATATAATATTTTTTAACCTCAAGTAACAACAGGTATATGATAGGTCAAAGGAGATTACCAAGCATTAATCCTTTCGAAGAAATTTCATAATTTTATTTTTTAAACAGTAATATTTTTGGAGCAGAATCTTTGTATCTATCCTCACGAAATAATGGTTCTAGGATCATTAAAAGGATTCCGATTTGAATTTAAACATTCCTCAGCGGTTTTGCGTAAAATCGGCCTTGATGTGGGAATATTGTCGCTTCCCTGCGTCTTAACCATTTGAGAAGACCTTTGTCGATTTCCTCGTGAGTAGATTTTAAATTTTTTTATATTATTTTTGGATCTACATAGATTTTTCAATAAGTAGAAAGATTTACGTTGAATTATTGAGCCTGGCTACTAAAAAAATTTACCTCTCCAGATGGCAGCATATATGGAATATTTCTTCCAAAGAAAAAAACTTTATCTCTTTGATATTGATGAATTAAACGCTAAGGCTGACTTAAGATATTGAAGTTCTGATAGCCGGTTGTCGCTATTATCCGATCATTTTTTGTAGAAATTCTAAGAAACCGTCTAGTTAAATTACCTATCAGTTAACTTTTCATCTTGTAATTTTCAATATTTAATTTGAATTTGTACTTTTTTAATATTTCTTCTTGTAATTTTAACTTTTTATCTTTGAATCATTACCTGATGACTCTTATTATTGTAAACTTTAAATGTTAATTTTAATAGTTTTTCTTAACTTTTCTTCCTATAATTTTTAACTTTAATATTAAATATTTTTTGTCAACTTATCTTCTTTTATCTTAAGCTTTTAATTGTAATTGTTTTTGTTATCTTTACTTTTGGTAATCATCAATATTTAATTTTAAACTGTACGTTTTGAGATTTTTTCTTATAATTTCAATTTTTTATCTTTAAATCTTTATTTATTAACTCTTATTATTGTAATCTTTAATTTTTAATTTTACCAGTTTCTGTTAATTCTTCTTCTTTCAATAGTTAACTTTTAATTTTATTTGTTTTGTCAACTTTCTTTCTTTTAATCTAAAACTTTTAATTTCAATTGTTTTTGTTAACTTTTCTTCTTGTAATTTTTAACACCTAATTTTAAATTATAGTTATAGCCTTTCCATCTTGTAATTTCAGAGAAGTTGCATATTTAAGGTCTGTATATACCTAATATGTTACAGCAACTTTTTCATCAAAATCGGCAAACTAGAAGTGGCACTTTATATCCTGGACACATTTTTAGGATTTTTCTCGAAAACGGGTCAAAAGCTAAACGGAAATCGGGTCAAAATCAAAAGATTTTGATTAAATTCATTATATCTGTGTAAATGATATAATGCATTTTTAAATAAAATGTAGGTTTTATTATCATTGATGTTCTCTAACTGGGCTTAAATGTCTAATTCTCAATATTAGCTTCCACTAAAGTACCATTAATTTTTTTTTATTTAAAACAATTGACCATTTATTATTAATTTATAATATGAAAGATAGTTAAATATAATATATGAAATAATTTGATAGCTAAATAAAGGAGAAATAAGATAACATGAGCTTAATATAATACGGTCTCCGACAATATTATGCACATATACATATGCGGTTTCTTAATGTTTTACTTGGTATAATTAATTGTATAGATTACAGCAAAATAAATATTAAAATTTGTATATACAAGGGTACTTAAACAAATAAAAATGTACACAATGAAATATAAATCAATATAGCGTTTATAATTTTGACTTTCGTTTTCAAAATTTCGGTTCCCCTTAGTCTGAAAATCCTCATTTCTGCTAAGAAGAGGACGTTAAGTGAAAGTTTTGTGATGCGCGCACTGAACCAGATTTTTCTTTTAATTTTTAACTTTTAATATTAATGAAAGTTTTACTTTTAACTTTTATTTAATTGTTCTGGTATATTTAACCGTAACTATTTATCAACATCCTAAATTCACTGTAAACCATTTTTTAATTGTTTTTGTTATCTGTAGCTTTGTTTATTGATTATTATCAGTGGTTAAAAATCGTAATATAGGGCGAAAATGACCCTGGTGTTTGTAAAGCCTGAAACATTTTGTAAACAAATGAATCCAATCAGTCGCTATAACGATGGTTGCTATACTAATTAAAAACTACGTTACAAAAGCCTTCTGAATCACCTTACTTGGAATTTTCTATGCTAAAGCCGATATGTCGATACAACCGATGTCGTTACAAACGATTTCCACTGTATTTCAAAAACGTTCCATTTGGTCAATGGATAAAAAATATCGATTTGTACTAAACAATTAAAATCAATGTGATAGTAACGAATATAATGGCTTTGAAATATGGAGGGTAGTAAATATATGATAGGATGCTATATAAGATTTTATACTTAAAGCGATTTATTAGACGTGTTTGATTCCTTTATTCTATTCAGCCTTAAATAAAATTATAATTTTAGACAAATTAAAATTATAATATATGAGCCGTTTAAAATCAGTAAACCTTTTACAAATAATTTGGATGCGTTTTATCAGAAATGAACCGTATAAAATTTTCTATAAGACAACAACGAATGAGAATGAAAATTTTAAAGTTCTGAATTTATTACCACGTCGGGGTGGACCAAGAAAATTCGAAAATGTTGTATTGATTGAAACCACTATATAAAAAATATCAGACAAATTACAACAACAAAATTTAAGGACATGATTGACTTATTGCGATATATACCACCGGAACATCATGACTACTTCAAATCCCTTTCACAAGCACGAATAGTAAATTATTTGTTAATAAAATGTTTGTAATTCTGTATGTTCTGTAATTGTTTTTCCGAAGTGTTTTAAAGATATGTAAAATAAATTGAGTATTGTGTTTTTAAATTTGAAGCATCTTAAATTATGTTGAATGGACTTGGGTACCTCCAACTTTTATAATGAATCTGGTTGTTAATTTTGAAAGTGTACTAACTCCATTCTTGATTAGAAAACGCACATTATTCACTTGATAATTGCAGATAAAACCAAGGCTATTATCGTCGGGTCCAGACATCTCATCAGCTCCCTTCCTTACTTTCCTCTACTTTACCTCAATAACCATCCCATCAATTTTTTCCCTACAATCAAAAACCTTGGAGTAACCTTTGACCAGAACCTCTCCTGGAATAATAATATCACGCAGATTACCCTAAAATCCATAACTGCCCTTAAACAACTCCTAAGATTCCGTGATTGTATTCCTCTAAAAACCAGACAGCTTCTTGTAACCTCCCTTGTATTCCCCCACTTCGACTACGGCTGCTTGGTGTATGGAGGGCTATCTGCCAGGCTGGAAATGATACTAAAAATACTCTTGAATTGTTTCATAAGATACATTTTCGGGATCCCCAGGCGTTCACATGTTTCACTATGCTACACCGAGTTGAAGTGGCTTTATCCTACTTCCCGACGACAATTCCTCCTTGGTGTTTTCCTTTTCCAAGTCTTCTGAACCAAAAACCCTCCCTACATCCTGGAACTCCTTACTCTGCGCTCCTCTATCCACTCTCTCAATACTAGGTCTCAACCTATAGAATTATATATTTCCTCCCATAAAACTTCCTCCTTCAGCAAATCCTTCGTCAGTCGTGCTGCTTCCATATGGAACTCACTTCCTACCTCCATGCGTCAATCCTCATCCACAAATTCCTTCAAACAACTCCTGTTCCAACACCTACTCCACATTCAAACTTCCCCTAACATGTAAGATTACTTGCATCTATACAATGTTTAATTTCAATCTATTGCACAATTTAAATAACAATTAACAATAAATTAGTTGGTATTTTTATTATGTCAGACTAAGATGCATAAATTTGTAACTCTGTTATTATTCTTAGGGGATAGTAGTCCCAGAATAAAATTATTTTTTCATTTCATTTCATAATTGTTACTATTTTAATAGGAACCATAAATTTAACACCCTTAGATACACTTAAGCAGTATGACTCATTAGTATCCTATACGTATATTTTTAAATTCATTGAAACGCGAACCCTTAAATATCTCGATTCGAAGATAAATGGAGATAGGTCACTTTCAAAATAAAGGGCTCATATAATGTAATAAAATAATTAGGATGTTATGCTGATTTACTTGTCATATATTTTGTTTAAACATTTTCATTTGGAGAATAAAAATATCAACTTATTTATTTATATTTCGCTGAATGGATGATAACGAACCAACTCGGACATTGTTCCCTCGAATGAAAAGAACAATGAAAACAGAATAACATGTGTACTGCCGGATGAGTGAACAGGAGCCGATATTTCAATATGCAACCCAATTTCGTTATACGATAACCTCTCTATAGAGTCCACTTATCTGCTTACAGCAAAGCGCTGAATTGGATTTTTCTCCCGCCAGATTGAAAAGAAAATGGGTTACCGAGTCCATTACCGATTTCATCGTTTACTTTCCTATTCAACTCTTGCGTCACAACCTATAACAAATCCATTTCTACAAATACTTAGTCTATTTTATTTTTTACAAACCTATTAGCCCATACTACATTCGAAAACTCAATACAGACTTATTATTTTTTAAATTATTTATTATCAATATAAAGGTCCTAAACTTGGTAAGAAATGAGTAAAAAGTTTCTAGCCTTAATTTTATATAGTTAACAAAGCATCTATGCGTTAAAATATTTCCAAAATAGTAGTCTTTTTATAATATTTACGAATAAAAATTGAAATAAAATATTTTAATTGGAACCACTCCTCCCTTTCCGCCGTGGAGTAATGATCTTAGGATATATAATTTCAAGTGATTGGAGGGTTGGGAACAATAAAGGCCAATTAAAACCGTTGAGAGTATCTAATTAATTGATAAACTTTCCATTAATTAGCCGTTTCATGATGAAAAAGCAGTTGTTTCTCCCGAAATTGGTAATTTTACGCCAGTTAGATCAAAAGTTGAAATTACTTTAAATTTCGATTCCTCCTTTTCACTTTCCCTTTGAATAGGTGGAAACGCAAACTTTAAAATAATTACTTTATCCCGAAGGTCTGGTTGTATTAACTAGCTCTCCAACTTAATTTACTATTAATTATCCTAACGACAGTATTTTTTATTGCATCGTGATTTGTTTTTCAGTATAATGTATGTATTTTTAAATTTATAAAAAAAAAATATTGATTTTATATGCATATTGCAATTGATACACCCGGTAGAAAAGTTGAAAAAAGACTTCAATGGTTACAATAAATAATAAAACCAGAAACTCTTCGCAGATTTATTTATAATCTCATTGTTCTAATCTTTAAGGTACTTTAGAGGAAGATAATATTGAAAATTAGCCATTTACTACATTTTTGTCAAAACTGGTTAATTTTACACTGATATGATGAATTTAATTACAATCGTTAGAGCTGTTTTCGAGAAAATCATTCATGATATAAAGTGCCACTTCTGGTTAGCCGATTTCGACGAAAAAGTTGCTCTAACATCTAAGGCATATAAATACCTTAAATATGCAATTTCACTTTCGTACGACTTTCTCCACTCATGTCCTGAGCGTCTGTGGCTCTAGTGCCCTCTTTCAGTCTCCACTGGCTTCTAATACTAGTGAGCGGCTGGAACATTGTCACTGGGATCTTCTGGAGTCTTGCTTTGCCTTCCACGTGTGGGAGAAAAAGCCTAGCTCGGAGATTTCGGGGCGAATGTATATTGTGTACAGGTATAAATATGTTTAGAAATATTTATTTTATTTTATTTTTGTATTATATTTTATTTATTATATACATATATATATATATATATATATATATATATATATATATATATATATATATACATATATATATATTTTTTTACTCATTTACATGACTAAAATAAGGCCTATTTGGACTTACGGAGTTGAGCTACGGGGCTCCACTAAACCAACGAATGCCTCTCGTATTCAATCCTTACAATCCAAAATCCTTCGTAAAATCCTCAATGCTCCCAAACCTTTTTTTTTTTTGTTCTTTCCTACCTCTTCATTTTAGGCTATACGGGATTTCCCCTGGCCAGAGAGCGAAGGCGGGGAATTTAAAATCCCCTCCGGCACCGGGACGCGAACTCGTACTAATTTTTGTCTCTCATAACTTCATATATCTGGTTGCCGGGCAACTTGCGGTGCTGTACACACGCTTTAGCCCATTCAGCCACGCCGCCCCCTTTTACGAATAAAACCATCCATAATGACCTTAAAGTTTCTTATGTTTCAGCTCTGGCCCTTATGGAACTTCATAACCATCTCAACCCTCTCGTTTCTAACCTTGCTTCCTCTTCAATTCCTGATAACCCTCCCAGGCGTCTGAAAAGATGATGGCCCCGTGATCTCCTAATGTAGAAATATCATTAGAGTGCTACCATTGGGTAGTTAGTCAGCAAGTGTTTTAACGTCATTACATCCATATATTCAAATTTACTAGATGTATTTCTTTAATACAGTTGTAAATATAATTAAAAAAAAAATACTTTTTTATCAGTCTTATTTATTTACTTTTTATATTTATAGTTATTTATCTATTATTTGTATATATTGTATGTATGAGAACTTTTATCCTTAATACTTGTAGCCCTCCAACAGTGGCTGATTGTATTATTATTCAATAAATAAAGTCGAAAAAAAAATTATTATTATAAAATTGAGGGAGAGTGGAAAAAAAAATGTTATAAAAATGAATGATGAAAAAGATACGAACATAAAGTGAATATCACCATTACTCGGAATGACTTGGCAAAAAAAAAAATAATAAAAAAGAAAACTAGAAATATAAATTAAAATGTTAATGTCCGCCATTATAAAGGAGCAGAAGGAATAAGTGATATCTGAAGCACTCATTTGGCAGAGGGTCCTTTCGAAACACATTTTTCATCTTAGTGACTGCCCAAGTATCCCTCCCCCTCCGGTTATTATTTTTGTATAAAAGTCCTCCTCGGGATGATAAACTGCCGGATAATGTTCCCTGTCCTCGCATTTGTATTCTGTTTCCTTCTCAGTTTTTCATAGTGTGGCTACTATCCCGACTTCTGATTCTCTAACTCATTCGTTAGGTTTTAGCTAATTCTGTTGTGAAGCCCCCTCAAGATTTTATTGTAAAATTATACGCAAGCTGAACTAACAGATGTGGAACAAAAAAACAGAAAAGAATTGTATGACAAAAATAATGAATTGAATATTGAACCAAATAAAGCTGAAGATAGTGAATATAGAAACAAAATAAAACCTGGACTAAGGGTTTATTGTATTCATAATAACAAAATAAAGAGCTTTTTTTTTCCTCTCAGTTTCCATTGGTTCCACACTTACATTCGGGATTAACCATACAAAGTAATCTCACAGTAATCCAAACGCAGGAGTAGTTTTATTTTATTATTATTTTTTTTTTTAATGGAATTTGATGAAATTGATTTCTACCTGATCATTTATTTATCAATTTCTAACTTTACTCCAAATTTGGGCCAAATCAACGGTGAGACTTTTACAAAATCTGCGTATCAAGGAAAATACGTTATTGAATATAAAAGATAAAGCAGGAGGTTGAATTTAATAAATTGCAAAGTGCAGAACCAAGAGCGATTTCGGGAAACATTACGTATCATAGAGGCGAACAGGGAAAAGTACTGTCGAAAACAAAATAATAAGCAGTTTTATGAAAGATATGGATTAAAATATCTTAAAACCTAAAAATCGGCTTATAATGAACTATTATTTATAATTTATATTTCATATTATTAATTTCGCTTTGTTGATGTTTTCACTTCTATCGTGTGGTCTAAAGCACTAAAGTGTGTTGTTGTTTTTTTCAAAAATGAGATTTTCGTAACAATAGAAAAAAAAATCATCGAAATCTAACCATTTTAACAGATATACGGTTAAATTTAATGTGTACACATGTTGTCTATTGTTTTATACGAAAACTAGTCCGTGCGAATAATTCGCAGAAATTTTTTTTTAGTGAAGAAATAACAAAACTGGAATGGAAATAAATAGATCCTATGTATTCTGTAAGGAAGGAATTAATATTTTTTCCGTGATCGATTAAAATATTCCATTTAACATAATAGACCAAAATATTTGTACAAATTGCTTTGCTACGACCTATTTTTAAACGCTGACTGGAAAGATAATAAAGGTAATAAAGACGAAATAAAATGTAAGAACAAACAAATGCCTTTAAGAAATAATAAAGTTAATATATCAGTCAGGAAAAAAAGTGTGGTAGAATAGTAAATATCTTTAAAGAGAAAGAAATTATTAAGTATACAAAAACTAATGGACTGTATCTTTGTTAATAATTATCATGGGTAAAATCAATTAAAAAATACATACTTTTTGAGTTATTCGCAAATAAAGTTTCTTTCGTTTATAACTTTTTTTTCCAGAAATTTCGGGGGATATGTTTATTTTTCGCATGTGAAGGGGGAGAATATCTTCAAAATGAATGGTCAATCATTGGATTTGATGGGGAATTGGCGATAATATATAGGATGATTTTTTTCATAAAATGGTGCTGATAGAGATAAAATAATTTAATGCGTTCAAACTAACTATTCAATGTAAATACATAACCTAATACATCAATATTTTTTATTACTGGAAAACGGTATTCAAACTACAATAATTTTGTTTTCTCCTTTAGTTATATATAAAATTATATTTAATCGTTATATATAGTATATAGTATAATATATATATATATAGTAATATATAGTAATATATATAAAATATTCATTGTAATTACTAGCTAAAATTCGAGATGGTGTATTATTTCCCAGATTAATTAACAAAATAAAAGGTACTGCAGAGGAAGGTATTGTGTGGGAATTCGATATTTAAGGCCTGCCAGACTGTTTTAAATGAGGATAATAGCAATCTGATATTATAGACCATTTATATATTTCATTAAATATTTGTTGGGATAATTACAAAATAAACATTTTATAAATAAGAAATAGGTATGGCTCTGTTTTTTTGTTTCCAATTTACTTATCTTTTAGGTTATTCCATTTTTACTGTATATAGTTTTTTTATTATTATTATTTAGTTACTATTTCACTTTTGATAATTTTATATTTTCTGTATATATGGTGTGGATGTGTTCATTTATCACTATAATTATTGTCCACGAGACAATATCATATGCCTAAATAAACAAATAAATTTAAATAATAATAATAATACAAGGTAATTTTAATTGACAATACAAATCCATGCAAGAAGATTTAAAAAAATAAAATAAAATACTTATAAATTAAATTTACATGCAGCAAAAGAATAATAGTTACATAAGACTGAATAGAATGCTTTCTTTGATTGTTTTTTGAGAAGAGAAATTAGGTAACCCTATCCTACTTTTTTTTTTTTAATTTGTAATGTTTTAAACATTTATGTTTGTAATTATTTTTTGCTTAAATTTAAATATTTTAACTTAAATTCAAGTAATATAATGATTATCTGAAATTTCTTCTCACCTATATTATTATTTCTTTTTTTTTCCCACCCCTCCGGATTTTAAGTATTATACAAAAAACAATATATAAATACAATTTACTCAGAAGTTCTCAGAAGCCTACCTCTGCCCTGACCCTTTTAGGTTGTTTACGGAAGGAGATCTCTCATCCAACGTCTTTTTTAGTCTTCTTCTTATGTTCTGCTGTATGTCGGTTGTGGCCAAGTCTCTTATTAATTTGTTGTGATGTCCGTTCAAATTAGTATAAAATCGTTGGTAAAGAGTCGTTATATATTGGTCAACTGTAGGAAGGTGGCCAGTATATAGAGTTTTGGTAGACACGTACCAAGGTGCTTTTGTTATGAGTCGCAATAATTTTGATTGGAAGGATTGAAGGTTTTTTCAGCGATATATTTGTGATGATTATGTCTACATTTGTTTAAGTAAGGATATATATGTATTCAATTTCTGTCTTTATTTAACCTCTCTATTAAATATAAGAGGATAAATTAATTAAAATAATAACCGTTTTACTTCTTTCAGATATAAATAATAAAATTTATTATTAGTTTAATAATAAACTTCCTTGTTTTTTTCACTTCACTAATTGGCCCTTAACTATTCGACTTCCGTTATTTTTCTTTAAGGAAAACTTTAAGGACGCTCTTTGCGATACTTGTGTAGGATTAGAATCCTATTAAAACCTGAGCAATTCAGTCTCTCAGATATCCAAATCAATTTCCAATAATTGATAGAAGTACTTTATAACTAAAGTATTTTCCCTTCAAACTCTTAAGCCGATTCATCGGGCCGCCGGTTGAATCGGGTGATTGAATTGGAGAGGATTGGGGAAAGCATTCAGGTTAAACTCAATCATTTCCCTAAATTATCCTACTAAGTAAAATATCCGCAGTCTGTGGAACGTGGTAAATGGGGTAAAGCAAGAAGCCGGGCTGGCTGAGGTATGGCTCCAAAAAGAAACATGCTCTAGTAGACCGCACGGCCGCAGGACACAGGCGACCCCAAATGAAGGCTTTTTGCCTTCCCAGCGGTTGGGTTATGGTATTCAGTTAAGGTTTACGTTGTTATTTACGTTACGTGAATTTGGGTTTACACATTTTTTAAATCAGCAACATCTTCGCTTATTCTATTTATCCATCTGCTTTTTGGTCATACCGAATGTTGAGGCATTCTATGTTTTGTAAAGACTTCCTCAATTCTTCAACTGATCGATTACTACAGATTCCGCTCTCACCTGGAAGCACTTCTTTATCGCTCTTTTTCCTCTATGCGGTAGTACTAGTCCGTGGTACAGACATCTTTTTAACATCCTCCTTAATCTTCGTGAATAGTTTCATCTCATCGTAATCAATAACTGTTTTATTTACGAAAATTCTTGAGTTACAGAATGGACTTAATCCGTAACAAATAATAATAATAACAATATTAATTTAACTTTTATTTTATTTAATATGTCAATTGTTGAATCATGTTTTATCTTTTAGTTTCTCACGACTGAAATCATAAAATCACGAAGCCCTAAATAGCCAGGTCAAGCTATCTCTGATAGCTAAGAAATAGTTATCTAGAATGTACTGACTGGACAGAAGACCATTATCAAGGGGGACCAATAACTGATTTCAGCCAAAGGGCACTTTCACACAGACATCTTAAGAATATTAACTATTGATAACTTCCTTTGCCGTCCTCTTCCGATTTCTCCCACTCTTTCCTTCACCGCTTGATATTCATGGGGATATAAACTCCATCCTTCTCGAGACTAATCACTCATGTAATTGCATCCCTGATGTCATACTATTAACTGTAGGAGACCTGGAGTGAACTCGTGAAGTCAACCCATATATCCATAGTATATTACTCTATATGTTAGATGCCATTTGTAACAGACATTATGAATAAAACTATTACTTGTAAAGTCCTCACTGCCACCGATTCGTTAACTTTGGAATTGGGGCGCTTTCAATCTGGAGGTCGTCAAATTTTTGTCTATTTAGTTAGGTACTAAAGACTCGTAAATACCCACTTCCATTCAACTGCGATCGTAAGAAAATTTGTGGACCGAGAAAAAAGGTGGCCTACAAAAATATTGGGTCGTTTGGCCTCTATAACCTAGTTAGTTTGAATTGTAGGTAACGCCAAATGGTCCAATATTATTATAGTCATTTTTGTTTTCTTCTCGATTTTGTGATCAAATTATTTTACGATTCGAGCAGAAAGCAAACGATTATTTACGAGTTTTTAGTACCTAATTAAATAAACAAGTATGCAGATCTCCAGATTGAAAACGCAACGCCCTAATTTCGAGAATTTTTGTAAATAAAATAGTTGTAGGTTATAATGAGACAAGGCTATTTACGAAGTATCAGGTAGATGTAAATAATTTGATAAAAAGTATCTGTACCACGGACTGTACTCTGAACATAAATTGCTTTCACAGTATATTGGAACTAATTTCAACATAACATTTTACACACTTAATTTAAGAATTATTTGAAAACTTTTAAAAAATTTCTAAACTATTGAGAGAGAGAAAAAAAAACTTACTTTGGAGGCCCGATTTGATGTTTCTTCTTCTCTGAAATAGTGGCGGTCAAACGCGTTAAAGTGTCAATTAAGCATCGAGAAAGTGAAGGAGGAAATTGGACTGTCTCAATATACAATGACTTTAAACCGCCTCTACAATTAAATTTAGTGAAAGTGAAAATTTTGTTCTTTTTCATTGAGTTGGATAAAAGTATTCCTTTTTGACGCGTTCAAATTGTGTTAGAAGAACTACCACGCCCACCACTCTAAGTCATAAGTGAGGTTATTGTGGGGAATCTATTGTTGGGGTGGATTTTACGGTTTACTGTCTTGTATTTCTTCTATCATCATTTCCTTATAGACCAATTTCACCTGCTTCCCTTATCAGAGTTTCATTGAGTCTCTCTTAATGTAATTTTGAATAAAGGACGTTCCTTATAATCGAAACAGATAGATTGCATGCATGGCCTGTTCGGATTATCAAAATTTTCGGATTTTCAAAGGTTAAATTTAAAATATTGGAAAAAATGCTCAAGGAAACGAATGCACATATATATTATCAGTTAAAAATAAACGCATTGCAATAAAAACTAAAACAAATTTCTAAAATTGAACATATAATTTACATTGAATATCTGATTTTGTTGCAAAAGAATACGCCTGATCTCGCATATTCCTTAAAAGTACCAGCCTTCAGTAGTCGACGTTGTATCCGTTCGCCCACTACAAGCAAGTAAGTAATGCCCTTAAGGCGTTTCTGTGACTTTTTTCATTTTTAAAAATAAAAGGGTGTAAAGATACTTTCCAGTATAATAAAAATTAATACAAAAAACGTATTACATACTTGTGTATGAAATTATCAAATATGTAATCTTATTGTCATAATATTTGTTGTGTCAACCTTCTTAAAAAATATATGTAAAAAAAAAAACTAGTAGTTAAAGGGAGAAGCTAATTTATTCCCGGAAGTTGGATACTCTCTAGTTGATCTATGATGCAAAAATAACATATGAATAAATTCCTCAACTTCTGGATCATTGCTTAATTTAAAAGTTTTCTGTTTAGAGACACTACGTTACGATTTGGCATAACCACGCGCAGCAATTTCAATAAATATATACTGAGAAATTGAGCCATTTCCATTCCGTCTTGTCAGTCAATTTTGACTGTTATTTCTTTCTTGCTCGGATTACCAGTATTTTCGAATTACTGAGGGGTTCGGATTATCGACACCCTCCAAACTTCCATCATCTGGATATCGTAGGATTTTATTTTTGCTCGCTTTTCAGCCAATCACACCAGTTTCCCGGGAATTCCCAGCTCAGTCATAATCTCCAAAACTAGTTTCTGTCCACGGAATCAACAACTTTGATTTGAAAAAAAAATATGGCCTGCACAGTGAGCTACCTCCGAATATTTTTGAGCACCTGCTTTATTTTTTATTTACTTGACCCTTCTCTGTCAAAAGAATGACAACCTGGGCAGCCTAACGATAATTTTTTTTTCAAGTTTAATTAGGAGAGGTTGTTGGTACTATAAGTTGCTTTAAAGGGGTGTCTTTTTAGTGATTTAACTATTGTAGAGTAGTGTGACATTATTTATAATTATTATGATAACTTATTATAATGCAATAATTATTTTTATTATAATGCAATAATAAAGACAAATTTCTTTTAAAATATATGTTATACATCGCGACTTATTGCCGGTTTAATATTAACATAAAATTACAATTAGCTTTATTGCCAATAAGTAACCATACTAAGGGAGAAATAATTCTGCAAATAAGAAGTGTGGTGTCATCGTTACGGTCAGTCCCACTAAGTGTACGTAAATTAAAGTATGACAGCCGATAATCACTATTGTGCTCATACAAATTGTTAATCCTATATATATTATTTTTAAAAATTGTCTGTAGTGATTAATAAGTATACTGTGTTGTTAGCAACCCAATGTAATTGGGCAGCACCATTTTATGATAATAAAGTGATTATCCCTCTCTCTCTAGCGATAGTTGTTTTTATATCGATATTTATAAATTATGTTTTCATTTTTTTCAGGTAAGTTCCAAAAAGAAAAAAAAATAGTATAAGCAACATTAAAGCAATTCAAGGGTAAGTCAATATTAATAATATAGTTTATGTACAATAATATATCAGCATGACATCGTCTAAATTTACTTTTGAGGTCACTTTTTCAGTATCGAACTAAATTATCTAAATATAACTTATTTTTATAATTGTTTTATGTTGCTGATTTATCATGTTTTTTTTTCAAAATATTTTTTTAGCTCTTAGTTATTTATTTTCTGAATATATTGTACTTAAAGAATGTTTAGATTTTATTTTAGAAATAACTTTTATATTTATAAATGATGGGAGGAGGGTGGATCAATGGGTGAGCACTGATTTTCAGAACTCAAGGCTCCCAGGTTTAAATCCGGCTGAAAGAATAGTAATTTTTTCTTAGCCGTGGATCCAACCTGGGGTCGGGCAACCCTCCTGGGGTACACCCAGCTTCTATGAAGTGGGTACTCTTAATTAAAAAAAATAATTATGGGGAAAATCTGGTGGTTGGTCGTGATATCGGCCCAATCATCTCCCTGCACAGCCGTTGGCATTGTAAAACCGTACTTCCTCACATAGTATTACACCCAAGACCTTTTATGGCTTGTATTGGTACAGGTTTTTTTTTTTTATTTATAGCTTTCATTAGGTTTCTTCAAGAATTTTTTTTTGTTATATGTATTGATCATTTTATTTATGATACTGATTGTGAAATTAATAATTGTTTTGCTATGGTCTGAAATTATAAAGTCCTCATTTTTTTTTTGTAAATTAAACACTGATGTTTACTCGATACAATATAAATGATTAATCGGTTTTTTAAATAATACAAAGCACTTATTGAGTCTATCGAAAATGTTAATATATTTTCGGAACATCCCATTGCTTTGATATGAGCTTTATAAGCGCAGGCCTTCAATCATATTATTGTTTTCTGAAAAAGAAAAAAAAAAAGAATTTTTTTCCATAGCAGGGGTTACGTTTAAGGGAATTCAATTTTTTTGTGAAGTTCTGGAACAAACACTTTGCTGGAAGGGCTCTGGCTCAAATTTTCCACCGTAAATATTGGCGGATTGATTTTCGCTCTAACCTCAACCAATTTCATTAATTGGATAATTAACTGTGTTTCAATTAAATAAAAAGAAATAACTTTTTTTCCTAGTTGAAAGAGTATACTATTAGATTGAAAAAGCGAGGACCAAGAAAGCAATTAAATCGTAATTTTGTTTCTCTTAGTAATTGTTTTTAAATTAATTGCCACTAGTAGAAACCATTCTCTACTTTGATAACTCAATTATCGATAAAAATTCCTTTAAACAGTTATTTATCTACGCGTGGGGAAGAAATGGTTACATCTGTTTAACCGAAAATCCATCTTATTATTTTATTACGTTGTTTGTATTATTTTCCTTACAAACCCTGTTAGTGCAAAATTATTAATAAAATAAATAGCGTATTTCATGAAGTAGATTATCTGTTTAATTTTTATTACATGCTTAAGAGGAAGATTCAATGTTCTAAATAACGTTTTTAGTTTGGTTTAATAAATATATTCGAACCCAAGAATAACCGGCAAAACATAAAACCGAGTATACTAATTAAATTGTATTGATATGCTTTTGCAAGATGGCTGTCAAGATGATATATTATCATCTGATTAGTCTAAGAAAAGTTATCAAATTTTATAATTCTAATTTAAAAAACAAAACAACGGAATTCAGTTAGATAACTATATTCTTCATCTACCGATATTATTTTATTTATTTCTAAATTTAATTAATTGAATAATAATACAATTTGCCTGATTGAAGAACAAAGGGTATTTAGACTACAGGTGTTTACATATAGAATATTTGCAAACATGAAAGAAAGAACTATAAAATATTAAAATAATAAAGAAATTAAAGAAATCTTCCTAAACACATTCATATCTATACAGAGTGTTTCAGGGTTAAGTGGCCAAACTGCAAAAATGAAAGAACCTCAAAACAAGAAAAAAATTAAGATACAATTTTGAGTTATAGACTATTCCAGAGTGGATGAAATTCTGAAAAATTTTCTCGCTTATAGTATGCAGATCCGATTTATAGTTTCTGAAATATTTTAATTCATATGTAAAAATATTATAATTAGTCGATCATAGCCGAGTTTGAGCGTTAATGCCGATCGAAATCTGACCGATCAATCTAATTCACTTTCCACAAAAAAGTGCAAAACGCACCTATAGAAGTTTTCACTTCAAAAATCTTAAAAAAAATAACAAATAAAAGAAAAGAAAAAAATATGTATAGGGGTGGAGGGGGGCGGGATAGCCAGTATTTCGATGCGTCTCCGCCCGATATCTAAATGGTGGCATGCAGGGAAAAAGGGTTATTAACAAAATTCTAAGTCTAATATAAATTATTTGTGTTTTAAACATCATAAATATATATGTGAAATTCGTGGATAGTTGATGGTAATTCGGTCATGGCTAATTCCTCTATTATTTTATTGACTGCCAACAGATTTGTAAAGGTAAGATCTAAATTATTATTATAACTTTACTTTTCCGTCAGTTGGCCGTCAGGCTCGAAGTCTCTTCTTTGCTTAGAACTTCTTCCGGACACCTTCAACTACCTTCTCCTCTTGACCACCATCTCTAAAGAAGTCTTCCCAACAGACTATTTCCTTTCAGGGTCACTCTCAGCCTCTCCTTCAATGAACTTTCTCAGACTGTCCTCTCAAGTCTCTCTTACTGACTGCCATGTCTGTCATGTTCTGTCACAAAAACATCTTCATTTCAATTTCCTCCTCTATTCTTTTTCGGGATTTCCTATTGCTTGAGGTTTTGTAATAGGTAGGGGCTATCCCCTTCTATCTTCCTGTATATGTTTAATGTTAATTAATTTTCCAATTTTTTTTTTATTTCTTAATGACATTTACAACTGTATTACATAAATACATCTAGTAAATTTGGACATAATATATATAATGACATGAATACACTTGCTGACTAATTACCCAATGGTAGCACTCTAATTACCAAAAATAATAATCAAAATTTATCTCTGTACAAAGCACAGCTAATTGTATATGTTTCTACCCTTTACTAACTGTATTTATTGTCATATTAATAGAGTATATTTTAATTTTCTGAAATAGATATCAATTAATTCAGTAACCTCCAAGATACATACAATACATAAATATATTTGATTATTTAAATAGGTTCGATTTTATTTAACCGTTTTGATTATGGAATTGTATACAATTTCACATAACGTGTTATTAATTACTTGAAAAAAATAACTTCTTTGTTAGATTAGAAGTGAAATATCTTGGAATGTGTTGACGTTGAGCTTGTAACACAAAACACCTCGCGCAGCCATCCGTGAAGATAAGGCTTTGGTGACAATAAATTGGGAGAGACGCCTCTGCCCTATGCTGTTCCGATTCGACGAGTTGGAGGAAATAAATCTTTTAGAAATAAACTGTATAACAGGATTGTTTCCGTTTACTTCTTATACCTATACTAGTTGGTTCATGCGCATAATTTGCATAGCCCAAAGAGCAAATGGTGATAATACAGTATAGAAAGAAGTTAATGATACGTATTCATGTATCAACTTAAAATGTTTTATCGAAGCAGGCTACAAATAACAAATTACCTGCACTTTGTTAAACAGAGATCAATTTCGATTTTATTTTGCAGGAAATTAATTAATTTTTAAAATTATTTTCGGTTTAATCCACTATAAATATAAGATTTTAGCGAGAGAAGTAGTTCTCGACGTCCTCCTGCAAAAAGATAAGATTAATCATATTATTAAGAAAGAATATTATTTGGCTCAGCAAGTCTTCTGGTGAATGTCCAAGAAACAATTGCGGCAGACCTTTCTAAATGAAATACAACAATAAGGGAGGACACCATTGAGTAGTGGAATCGACGACGGGTAACTACTCATATTAAAGGCTTTACCTTGAGAAAATATTTTACTAACGTCTGTTCAAGGTTGCAAGCGAAATTGATCCTTCCTGATTATTGGGTGTTACAATTTGGTTGTTTCGCGCCACGCTTCATTCCTTTGGGAAGGGAATTAATCTCCTATGACCCTGCTATGGTGTTTCAGATACAGCTGAGCATGTTGTCACGAGTTCCACCACTTTTGAGTAAGTAAGGGCCAAACTCCTGAGGGAAACTGGACTCTGCACCATCAAGGAAAAGGATTTCCCTCAACTAGTAAGCAAGGATAACTCTCCGTACTAGGTAGCCTTCGTGTACCGGTGGAAAGAATTAGTAAAGGTTGATCATTTCAACCTACTTCAATACTTTAGTAGAGAACAACTAGAGAAAAGTTGTAAAAGTAGCAAGATACTTCTATCGATTACATGTTGCCAAAATTCAGGAAAACAAGAAAATAAATAAATCCACTATAAATTCTATACTTTTTGAGTTATATGCAGGTAACGAATGCGTCTCATGATTTCACTTTCGGAATAATTTAAGGCTTATCTCAGTAACGTTACATTTTTGGGTTTTAAAATGCAAGACCCGGAGCTGGGTAGTGATCTCTACTACTATATAGGGTAGATTTATTATTGAAAGTCTGATTTTTTATTAAATTTTCAATTTATTCACAAAAGTACTGTGTTTTTTGTCCAAAAATATTCTCATGTTCGTTATTGGTTATTTTATTAGTGTTAACTGCAAATAAATATACATTTTTTTACCTGATTTAATTTAGATAACTTATCGCTTATGATCAATTAAACCTGTCCATAAAATAGCGGTTTTTGGTACCCTACCGATCGGTAACGCACAGACCAATCATACGTCACGTTGTATTCTTAAATTTTCATTTAGGTATTTTCATTCTTCAATCAGATAGATTGTTTAAGGCATAGCTCGGCGGTCTGATGCCCATGCTCTGAGCACATGGTAACATTTTCTGAAACAATATATTTGATAATAATAAAATTATTAAAGTTTCATGGTGTAATATGGTCTTTAATTTTTTTTTCTCTCTCTTCCCTTGATCTTTAATTGAGATTCACCAACTATTTATCTGTTGTACTGGCAATTTCAACTCATTTATTATTCAATTTATAACAGAGATGGGCGAATGCTACTCAGTATCAAGTATTTTACTCAAATACTGATCTTTTTTGAATACCAAAGAATTTATTTATTACTTCAGTTGATATCAAACGATTAACTGACGTAGTGATTGAATCCCCAATAGCGATTCAATTTGACTAAAAAACTTGGTACTCGGTACTCAGACTAGCATTCGCCCATCTCCGTTTTATACTAGGTCTGATTGTTGGAACATATCCATTATATTAATTGATATTTCGGTCTAATGCTTTTTTTTATTCATTGATATTTAAAATTGTAGTATAAAAAAAATACAACTAGTAAATGTGCACTCAGAAATATAATAACATTCTCTTGTTGAGAAACTACCCACTGATAGCACTCAAATAATAAATTTACACAAGAAGTCCACGAGACCAGCTTCTTTTCAGACGCCTCGGAGGGTTATCAGGGATCGAGGAAGAAGCAAGTTTGAAACGAGAGGGTTAGAATGGTTCTGCAGTTTGTCTAATGAAATTAAAACCATTTTTTCAGCACATGCAAGAAAAATAAATATATTAAAATATGGAAAACAAAACCTTGTCCAATTTTTTTTAACATACTCCGTCATTCGTTTAAAAAAAAATATATATATATGTACATATATACGTTTCACTGACATGCAAAACACAATGTTCTGTTATTTTACACCTTTGATCGTATGGCGAGTGTGTATTTAATTTGAATACTCGAATGTATTTATTACAAATTTACATGTTTCTGCCACCTTATAGGTATGTTCTCGTTAAACACGCTCCACATTTCCCTCTCCCGTTTTGAGCAAACAAGGCATGCTAATGGCCCATCAACACCTCTTTAAGCTCTTTTTTATGACCGTTACCGGTTGTGTTCACGATTTGTACAGCGGGCATGACTCGTGATGTTTTTTAGGACATCACGTTTGCTCCATAAATGACAAGTGACATTTTCTTTTGAATTAGTATCTCAAAATTTAGTCTATGTAGTGTTGATGTATTTTTTAAAATTTTATTTACTGAAAGTATTTACAAAAATATAGATTTGAAGGTATGTTTATATATATACATATATATATAATTTTTTTTACCAATTACAAGAAAACTTTAACAATGATTCTCAATTCAGTTTTAGCTGATGACGGGATAAAAACTGTAATTATCAGTTTAAAAAAAAACGATTCTCCTCAGAAAATATTAAAATTGTGAATTTACATGAAGGTAAGGGATTATTACAGGAAATAGTAATAAGTATATAGTATAAATATATATATTTATATGTATACAGTCACGGTCATAGAAATTGTATCATCCAATAAAAATGTTATTAAAAATTTTATTTTATTTACCAGATTGCTATCTGTAAGATCTCCGTATATTTTTTTACCTCTTTTGAAACTATGTTCTAATAACAATGGCACCATTAAGCGGTAAAATTGTCCGATTGTTGTTTGTCCTACCAGTTGCTTTCTTTCTTTCCATCGGCTTTTTTTTTTTTTTTTTTTTTTTTTTTTTTTTTTTTTTTTTTTTTTTTTTTTTTTTTTTTTTTTTTTTTTTTTTTTTAGAACTGTTACTATCGCTGATTGGTAGTACCATATACTTATTATATTATATAATCGCTTTATATATATCAAATAAAGAAAATTGTGTAACGTAAAATAAAATTCCTTAAATATAAAATATTAAACACTTATTATATAAATGTATGTAAGAAACTATTTAATTCATCATCATTTTATGTTAGCATTAGATTTATTTATTCTGTGAATCAGTCCTGGATTGGCTCTGAAGTCGGGAGACCATTCTGTATAAAGGCACCCCCAGTAAGGTGGTAATTAATTAATTAATAAGATAGATTAAATAATTAAGTAAGGAGAAAACCTGGCGGTTGATTTGATCGTGAACCATTGAATAAGAGGCAGTAGGTAAGACTGTGTGACAGTTCCTATTCAATCTTCCTCAATTATTTTAATTTTACTAATTAAAAAGGGTGTTTCAGGATTAAGGCGCCAAACTGCAAAAATGAACTAACGATCTAAAAAAAAAGAAAAAACAATTGCTCTGAAGGTATGACAGCAAACGGTTTGTTTAGGAGATATACACACCTAAAAATTTTCTTTGTTATCAATTATTTACGTTATATGAAATATATAAAACCTATTTATTCGTTATAAACACTTTATTGATAAAATGTAAACATTAACATTCATATTAAATGTGGTTCAAAGTGATTTCATTGAACATTAAGATAGGCTCGGCATCTGTTATACATAGCCTCCACGACTCCCTTAAGAGTTGAAGTGGCGTACTCCTGAAATATCAACAAAAGTCTTAATAAAGAATATCTTGTTATTTAAATTGATTTAAATTTACAATTTCGGCATATTTTTTTTAAATCACTTTCATGAGGTCATTCAGTTGCCAATTATAAAAGTGAAGTTAGTTTTTGCTCAAGAATATTTCGTAAATAACTACGTGTTGAAGAATTATTTCTACCTATATAACAACGCGAATCCAAACGATAAACTTTAGGTTCATAAATATTAAATTGTAAATCTTAGTATATCACTCTTTACAGCTGTATTACTCAGCAACTAAGGTATTACCTATTGCAATATGGATGACGATGCACTTACTCATAATTGCAGTGTAGACACGAGTAATGCGATATAGTGGTAATATTAGAAGCTCTCCTCTGTGAACCAGTATATACGCTTAGTTCGAATTGACAATATTATATATTAGTTGCATCTACAATAATAGTTGAACTTTCATAACAATAATTTTCTTAATGATTTAAACAAAGTGCTAATAAATACGCAGGATTTTTTATTTATTAATTAATGTGATGAAATATCTAAACTAAAAATTGAGATACACATCCATAATTGGATTTTTTTATTTATTAAAAATTTCAACAAGTTTTTTTATATATTATAAACACACGAGTAATGGTAATAATATTATCGGAAGGGTCCAAGGGATCATAGAGAGGTTGTACTTTGATTACATTTGCAATATATTGTTGAGAGAACTACAATAAAATCGTTTGGCTGCTCAACTGTGTAGCATACTCATCAGTCAACAGATATTATATAAAACCAAAACACAAGAGCTTGGTGGGATCACTTCAATATACAGCAAATGTGTTGAAAACATTATTCAGAATAATGTATGCAAAGGCAAAAATTAATATATGTTGCGATGGAGGATTCCTAACGGGTCAAAATAGTCTTGATCTATTGACTCCATCTGATCTTTTCCAACACTGAGCTTCCAGTAGAAATCACTTGTAGTAAGAGGGATGATTCCTCTACTTTTGAACCACATCGCTTTAATTGGGAAGGTTCTTTCTCCGAATTCATCCCTATATTCTTCTTTTTGATATCAGCTTCGACAATTTTAAAATACAATCCATCCCACCTCGATTAGACGACTTTTGAAAGCATTTGAGTTTTGAATTGGCATTCGACTGTTCCAGGTAAAATTCCTTTTCGTTTGATACCACATCGAACAAAAATCATTCTCCCTAGAACACGGAATAAGGAATTATACGACTTTATAACATATATGTCTGCATATTTTTTTCGCTCATACCTTCTGATCTGCTGATTAATATTCCTATAAAGGTTTTTTCGTAACGCTCTGTTTCTTTTAGTGTGTGTGGATGGGTTGGTGTGATCTAGTTTATATTAATTATATATGTTTTCTTTCTCTCTTTTTTATGTATACGTGAACTATTTTTTTGTGCCCTGGTGATGCTTGGATTGGTCAAACGTTATGTCAACTGTTTATCAGGATGTTAGCGACTAAAGGATACATGATTTGGAAGCTTCCATTAAATCCTAAGTAAAAGAGATTTTATAACAATAATTTCACCAGCATGCATAAACGTATATATTGCACGTCCTCTTGTTTGGAAATATGGATTTCAGTGAAATAATATCTCATTGGTCGCTGAATTTCGATTCTAATCAACTGCTAAAACGGTAATGGAATATTTATAGAGGTTATTACACATTTGCACAGCGTTGGTTTTAAATGTTGACTGTATGAATGTTTGTTCTTTTAGAAAAATACTGATTTTAAAATTTAACCAGTTTAAATCTTACCAACACCGCTTCTAATCGGATGCTACTGACACTGGATAGTTTTTCATTAGTTGTTTCTCATGCTTGTCAATCATTGACCTGGATTACGAAAAGCTTTTTAACAAATGATGGAAAAGTAATTCTTTTGCAAATATTCGAAACGAGTCCGAGCGAAAAAATCTGTGCGAAAAAATGACATTATCTAAAGAAAATTTTGAAAGCTTTTTTTAAAAATAATTTTAGATTTGGTCTTCTCATAACATTGATAATAATAATAATAATAATAATAAGGCTTAGCGAACTCGAAGGTTCGATGCCGACACCACCAATCGCTTGATACACACCTCCCTCCAGCGTTCGCCGTCCAAACCCAGTCCCTTCAGATCGGCTTTAATGCAATCTTACCACCTTCGCTTCGGTCTACCCCTCGGACGCTTACCATTCGGCACAGCAAATATTAACCTTTTAGGAATTCTCTCGTTACTAAGCCCAACAACTTTACAAGCCCATTTGATTCGCCGCGATGAAATTACCTCAATTATATTACCCGGATACAGCTCACGCAATTCGGCGTTGTGTAACCGTCTGAACTCTCCGGTTAACTCATCCTTCTTCGGTCCGAATATTCTACGCAATACTTTATTTTCAAAAACCTTAAGACGCTGTTCATCCCTTAATGTGAGCGGCCAAGTTTCGCATCCATAAAGAATTGTAGGCAAGATAATTGTTTTATAGATTCTAATTTTTAAGTTCCGGGACAAGAGGCGTGAACTAAGAAAAATAACAAGCATTTCCGCCTTCAGTCTAACCTTAATCTCTTCTTCAATTTCGTTTTTTCTAGTTATCGTAGAACCTAGATACCTAAATTTATCTACCTGTTCAAACATATTACCATCTATATCGATATCACCAGTAGTATCGCCATTTTCTCATAACATCGATATTAAAAAAAAAAATGAGAATCTGCCAGGATCATGCTACCTGAAAAAATGTCGGCTGATTAAATGAATATCAGAATATAATAATAACTTGATGATCGAAACGGAAAATATGTTACAAAAAATGTGGGAAAACTTAAGCTTTTTAACATGTGGTTTTAACTACGTCAAAAAACATAATTATAACACGGGCGACCAATGAAAAACTTTTTATAGCCAGATAAGCCACATTTTTCGACCTTTATTTGTTTTTTCACACATAACTGCTTAAAGTGCATCGAAGCGAAAAATGTACCCTTTAGAAAATTAAAGAACATTAAATCCGTCGAACGAGTACCTAAATTAATTATTTGGTTGTGTTATGGTCGATAATCTCCGACAAGGAACGCAGATTTTCACTAAATTTCTCAAAAAGATAGATACCGTTCACCTTGGAAAGTTGAACTCATAGGATAAAAGGTGTAGAGAATCAAATTCAGGGTTCACTGAGTACCAACAATTTTAAGGAAGGTTACTTCCTACGCTCGAATGGATGGACATTTGTATTGAAGGTATTTATAAATATTTCGACAGTATGGCTGTCTATTCTACTGAGTTATTCTAATTAATGCTTTATACTGTATAGGACTATTATTATAACACCTCTCAATAGCTAAGGATTTTGAGAAACTAAGTGTCACAAAGAAACTGAATTCATGAAAAAATGAGAAATAACGAATCTCGATTCAAGAGATTCAAGTGACCTACATAAAATTGTTGGTACTCAGTTGGCGTGCAATTAGATGGTCTACAACTTTTATTATATGTGTTTTTTTCTCTTAAAAAAATCATTTCCAAGTTTCAGGTACATTTGGTAATTTGTCACAGTTTTTGAAGAAAAGGGTAAAAATCAGCGTTCGTAGACCAAGGTTTACGACCATACCACTTAACCAAATTATTAGTTTAGGTATTCGTGTGACGCACAATGTAACGTCCTTTAAGTCGTTAAAGGGTACGTTTTTCACTTGAATGCACCGTTTAGAAGTTATAGGTGATGCAGGATATTTTAGCTGTAAAAAGGTTTCACTTGGTGGCCCGCATTATTAATTTTTATTTTTACATGCTTAAAAACGATATATATATACATGTTAAAAATAAATGATTTTCGCAATTAATATCCCGTTTACGTGTCTTCAAGTTCAAGTAACGTGCCTAATATTCTTTAAACCACTTGTGATTTTTTCAGTTATCCTGATCCGACTTGCAGACTGTGATTTTTTAATATAAATGTTATGAATATTCAAAAAAATAGTTTCAAAATTTTCTTCAGATAATGCCAATTTTTTTGCACGAGTTTTCGGATTAAACGTTTAGATGAAATTCAGTAAACGAATAATAATTTAAAACAAACGCATGTAGTAATATTGTAAACATAGTTTAAACGAAAAAGGATATGATTAAATATAACGATTAAAGGTAAGGTTTCATGAATGCATCTGATAATTAATTTTAATGCAGACCATGTCACTAATTGATTCATTAATGTTTCATTTACTTTGCTGTCGTTGTTCAATTACGATTTAAATATAATTATTGTTAAATTAATTTTGTAATGAGTTGTAGATTTTAACTAAATTTTAAATAATTTTCGTTGACATTTTTATTCCGCATCCGAATGTTGTCTTAGCTAAGATTTTTTTTGTAGGAATAATAGTAAAAGTAATAGATATAAAATAGATAGATATAAAATAATAGATTTTGGCTATTTATTTTATGCTTCCACTGTATATTTTATGTTCTTATTAACTATTTTGGGCTTTTACTGTATATTTATGTTTTTACGGCATATTTTATGTTTTCGGGAGATCAATTGTGTTAGTGATTGCTGATAAGGTATTGGTTCTCCAAAGTATTGTGTTTAGACTTGTGACTGGTGTATATATACTTATTTTGTTATTGTTCGTGTTCTAGTGTTTTCCATTTTATTGTTCATTATGTTTTCTTGTTCTTTTTTTTTTAGTTTTCCTTTGTAAATAAGTTTTTAGTTTTAAGTAAGGTTAAGTGGAACTACGAGTTCGTCATCTTCTCGTAGTTGAAGACTTTCTGGACTTTAATCGTTCCTACGAGAGCTAAAACTTATAACAGAGAACTTGTATACAAGTTTCATTGTACAATAATAGAAAGGTAACCTTAATTTAATAAACGTAGCTAGTTATCCTCTAAACTGTAGTGTACTATAAACTGAAATCATTTTTGTAGTGTTTACTACTTTCTTACAGTATGGTTGACCCAATTGTAATTGATATGGAAGAGGAGAGTTCCCAAAAGGTTTCCAAGTGAAATGCCAAACGGGCAAGAAAGGGTTCTCTTGATTTGGAGGCAAATTCGGAGGAGGCTGCAGCTAAAAGTTTACTACAATCGGCCTTACAAATCCAGGAGAATCTTAGGGTTTATGTTCAACGGGCAGATAATGGGTTGAATATCAAGGTACAAAATTATATAAATAGAAAAATTCTAACCTTGATAGATATAATTGAAACCCTAGATGACAAAAGTAAAAAGGCACACACAAATGAAGACGTTTCTGAGCTCATCCAAAAAGCGGTTCATGAGTCACTTAAGACTCCTAGTATTCATGAGATGATTGCTCGACTTGTAATAGAAAAAACGGTGCCCAAAATTATTGAGGGACTTACGGCAGCTCGAGTGGAACCACAACCACAAATCTTAGCCAAAGCCGGTCCTTCAAGTGAAGCGCAAGCAGATATCAGAGAAGCAAGCCCGGCTGGACCCTCAGCGGCTACTGAACCCTACAAAGTCGTAGTCAGTAAAAGAAGCCGCAGGAGGACCAAAGCAGCTAACAAGGTAGCTAGTAATTTAAATAACCCGATTGAGCCGACCAGTCATGCTTCTCCTGAAGATTCAGCCCAATTAAAAAGTAAGCCAAGGACAATGGCAGATATCGTAAAATCTCTGCCATTGAAGCCGGCAGAGATATCTAACTCTAAACCTACCTACGTCACAATTAGTGGGCCCGGTAAAAGTCCCGTGGAAATCATCAGTGGGCTGCCATCTCCTACTGAAATAGGAGTTAATGCCTCCATAGTACGTGCTACTAAGGGAGGCTCGGTCTTAGTTCGGATGGAAGATAGCTCCCAAGCTGCGAAGGTTATTGGGTGGCAGGGTCTACGAGAAGTAGGACTAGAGGCCCAAGCTTGCACTTAAGAAACGACCTAGGCTTGAAATTAAAGGTGTGCCCAATTCGTGGACTGCGGAGGCATTAATTACGCTTTTACGGGTAAAGCTAATTGATAAATCGATCCCAGCTTCGCTCGTAAACGATGGACTTCGGCCTGTTTTTTCTTCTACAGCAAGGAATGGAATAACTAAAAACTGGGTGCTGGAAGTGCACCCAACCCTACGATTCCATCTATTAGACATGGCATGCTTGAATGGAGGATGGTGGTCAATGACCTTTGAAGATAACCTCGACGCCCCCCGTTGTACCAAGTGTCAGGACTACGGGCACTCTAAGGCCACATGTCCATCAGATGCACTGGTCTCCATCTGGTGTGCAGGTACTGGTCATTTTCTCAAGGAGTGCCCCAAAAAACTAGCTCAGGCAGGGCCGACACGCATCAACTGTGTGAGGGCAAAGGCTCATCCCAGGCACACTAAACATAAGGCGGGCAGTCGTGATTGTCCTGTGCATTTAAATTGGTCAACAAATGGTGATGAGGACTTCTCATGAGTAAGATCTCCATCCTTCAGCTCAATATGGACCGCCGGCGTCTAGTTGCGGAAGAGCTACGCGCCCTCTCACAAAGCTACGACATCATGGCAGTCCAGGAACCGAGCTGCTGGGGAAACAAATTCACGGGGTTTGGTCTCACATCGAGGGTTATAGCCTTGAGCAGTGGAGAGAGGAGGCCCAGGGCTGCTATTGTGGTTAACAACCCGAACCTCGATGTGATGGATCTGAGGCAGTTTACCATGGCGGATTGTGTTGCTTGTCATATCAGGTGGAACAATGTTGCCTTTACGCTGGTCTCATCATATTTACCGGACGTGGGCGATATTGACGAAGACATATCCGCCATGGAGATGATCACGGCTTGCACCAGGAACGTGATCATATGCTCAGATACCAACTCCTGGAACACGGTCTGGGGATCTAATCGAACTAATAGAAGGGGCGCTAAGCTCGGTGAATTTATTGCCCGAAACCATCTAGTGGTTATGAACGATCCCTCTGCACGTCCATGAACGTTCTCTAGCGCTAGGGGCAGAGCTGGATTGATGTTACATTGGTATCTCCGGTGCTGGCAAACCGCATTATCGATTGAGTCCTCCGATCTGAGACGAGTTTCGACCACCAAGCGATAGTCTTTTGGCTGGCGGAAAATACAGAAGTTTCCCTCGGGATAGAAAAAGGTTACCTTACTCGAAAAGGAAATTGGAGTGCCTTCCGGTCATTGCTGGAGGGAAAACTGGTCGACGAAGACTGGGATGAGGCGGAAACCGAGCAACCAGATAATCTGGATTACCGAGTGTCCAGGATCACTGATGTCATCCGCGATACCGCTGAAGAATCCCTTCAGCACCGGAAGGCGAGAGCTCGACCTGTCCCATGGTGGACGCCTGCCTTAACCACAATGAAGAGAGAACTCTACAAGGCACGGCATTCATACCAGAAGTGTACTTGCGAAGAGAGGCGCATTACACTTCGTGATGAGTACAAGTCTAAAGCCAGGGCATACCGAAACGAGGTGCGGTTAAGAAAGCGGAAGTCTTGGGACGAATTCATTGTTCAGGAGTCATCTAAGAATCCCTGGGGTGTACCTTACAGAGTGGCCCTTGGTAAGTTTGCTCCACAGCAAGTGATTGCAGCTTTGAAGCGCGGATGTTCCCAGGCAACCACTCTGGAAGAGACTGCAAAGACGTTCCTAGCTGAGACCTACCCCAGAGATGATTCGTCCCAGGATAATGAGAGGAAATATTTATAAGACGCACTACGGTATGCCCACCTGGTACGGACTTGTGCCCACCGTGGGACATATGGGATCTACGTGCTGCTGTGGATAGGCAAAAGGCTGGTCGTGCACCTGGATTAGACTCCATAGACGCAGCAATCCTCAGAAACAGTATCCCCTATATTGAACAGAGACTGTTGACATTGTTCAATGATTGTCTGGACAGGGGATACTTTCCTAAGAGTTGGAAAATTGCTGATGTTAGACTCCTCTACAAGGGAGGAGGCAAGGACAAGCAATTAGCCAAATCTTATAGGCCTATATGCCTCCTCCCTATCATGAGTAAATTATTGGAGACCCTGTTGATGATGAGTTTACGACCAGTCTTCTCTAGGGCTAGCCATCCACGGCAGTACGGATCCACTAAAGGCAGGAGAACCGCAGATGCCCTGCTGAGAGTGCGCCGTGACGTTGAAGAGAAGGCGGAGAAGTATGTCATGCTTATCCTGTTCGACATATCTTCCGCCTTTGATAGCGTCTGGTGGCCGAGCGTACTCCAGCAGTTGCAGAAGTATGAGGCTCCCAGCAACTTATATGATCTTTTAAGGAGCTACCTCCAGGACCGAACATTGAAGATAAAAGGTAGCTTCTTTGAAGTACAAGAGTCGATGGAAAGAGGTTTTCCGCAGGGCTCGGTTCTTGGTCCAGCCCCGTGGAAATTAGTCTTCGATGAGTTGCTGGGGGTACTAGAACAGGAGCAGTTCCCCGCCACGGCCTATGTTGATGATCTGGCCGTTGTAGGGGCCTCAAACAGCAGAGCCAGGTTAAAAGAAGAAGCTGAACGATGTACCAACCTTGTAGGAGGATGGTGCGAGAGAAAAAAAATGAAGATGGCGGCTGCTAAGACCCAGTCCATTCTTTTAAGAGATAAGACTGACAGGGCCCACCCTATTACTCGCAGAATAGAAGGAGAAAGTATACGTCCAAGTGAGGCTGTTACTTACCTTGGCATAAGAATTGGGAGAAATTTCAACGTTACCCCTCACTTGGACTACATGAAAGGTAGGGTAGCTCTGGCTCTCAATGGACTTAGTCACATCGGGGGCGCCTTTTGGGGTCTCAGGTACCCAGCCACGTTAACTATTTATAAAGGAGTTATTCTGGGCATCCTGAAATATGCGTCCTCTGCGTGGAGTCATCATCTCTCGCAACAACAGAAGAAAAGGTTGGCAACAATCCAGCGGATGGCTCTGCTGCGGGTCACTAGAGCGTACCGTTCAGTATCTCATGAGGCGGTACAAGTCTTAGCCGGAACTACTCCTATTGATATTCTCCTACGAGAAGAATACTTTCGGCATAAGATGAAGGGGGAAGGCCTGGTGGATCTACCGGCGAATCTTCGTGTGAGGATCAGTGAAGACCCTAATAGATGGAAGAGCATTCTTCGGGAGAACACATTAAAGGAATGGAACCAGCGGTGGGTGACGACGCCAAAAGGGGCTACGCTAAGAAAATACTTCCCCATCGTTGGTTCAAGAATGGAACAGACATGGGTTCTCCTGGACTACTGGGTCCCACAGTTCCTCACAGGGCATGGGGGTTTCCGAGCAAAGCTCGCTGAATATGGCAAGAACATCGATCCCCTATGCCCAAGTTGCAGAGTGCCGGAGACCGCCGAGCATATCATCCTTGTCTGTACCGCCTTTGAGGCACTGAGGGCTAAGTTGTTGAGGGAGACGGGGCTCTACGCTCTGATGGAGAGCGATCTCCCTCAACTTATGACAAAGGAAAAATATCCGTATTACAAGGCATTCGTATACGGGTGGAAGGAACTGGTTGGGTCAACCCACTTTTCATTGGGAAGAAGAAATGAACCTGCATCCGGAAGACCGCCAGAGAGGGTGGAAGAGGATGCTGGCTAAAAAGAGAAAAAAAGAGCAGGCTGTGTGCACAGCTGTAAAATAAAATAAATGTAATTGGTCTTAATGCAGTAGTGAATTGTAACGCATGCGTTGCTACTCACTACTGCATAACACCCGTATTGCCTTATTGACAGGGTAGGGTGTAAATAAAATAAATATTTTATGTTTTCACTACATATTTTACTGTTTTTTTATGGCATATTTGTGTGATATGTGGCACAGGTTTTTACTACATAAGGACTCGGGATTTAATAATAATTATAAGTGTCACTGCAGCCTTGAATTCCAATATTGTGTATTAATGCTTTTTTTTTACTGTTATTCCGTTTATATCCTTTGATTTATAATTATTATTTTATTTTTCGATATCAATGCCAGTTTGAAGTATGCCTATTCCTATACGAAATAATTGTACCGTCGACACTGTTTGCATGAATCTTTTCTTTTAATGATCGATTAAAATAACGGCGAAAAGTAAGTCAGCTTGAAGTAAATAAACTATAAAAAAGTCATAACCGAATAAAAAAAATCAAAATTCTAAAGATTTGGAATTACAAGAGCATCGACTTCACTGGGTTTTGTTTATTAGAGATAATTAATTACAATTTTAAAATTGTAATTAATTGGTTACTTAAATTTTAATCAATATATATATATATATAAAAAAAAAGAAAAATGTTTTTTACTTTTTGTGCCGAAAGGACCTAGCAAGACCAGTGGCACCCCATTCGGAAAAGAAGGGAGTGCTTTCCTTTCTGGATTGTGACCGGGCCCTTAAAACTTTAACTGTTAAATACGACCGCTTAGCCCTTAACGAGAAAAGTTTACTGCTCCTGACTGCCCAATTGCATTCAGCCATTTATCCAAGACTCCGACTTTTCTTTGGCTTCTTTGAAGTTAATGTTAGTGCTCCATGTTTGACTATTGAGCGATTCCAATAAAGGGTGCTTATAACTGAAGTTCGCATTTAATTTTCAAAAGATGTTTTTTCTAATATTATTTTTCGCACGATAACCGGAGAGATCTGGGATCAGAATACTAACACTTGGAGGAGAAAGAGCATCTTACAGGAACTGTTCAATCAATATATCATAATGTGAAGGCAAGGACGGTAAGATGGGCAGGACATGTAGATTGGAGCAATCCATGAGGAAGTCTCTACACAATAATGCATTCTTCAATAATAGGAAAAATACCACTCGGAAAGGGAAAAATACGATGTGTAGAATAAATCAACGAAGATGCAATAGAGCTACATAAACTGGAATGAAATAACCCAAGATAGGCTGAGATGGAGAAGGCTGGTAATTGTAGCAAAAATCTACAATATCTGCTATATATATATATATATATATATATATATATATATATATATATATATATATATATATATATATATATATATTTGGATTAAAAACAAAAATCCAACTACAGAAATCGGAAAATTCTATTTACCCTACGGGAATGTACTTCCATATATATACTTAAGCATCTTGATAGTTTGATAGAAAAAATGATATCTACGAATGTTTAAACTTGCTATAATAGCCGGGCGCATTTCGCAGCACATTATGGCTCCAGGCAAAAATATTTCGACCGATGTATTAGTCTTCAGTTTTGTTTTAGTGGATTGATTAAACACACTTAAACAGTTATTCGCCAGAATTTTGAGCTAAAATACTTTCCAAACATTCTCAGGAACTCACTGAATAATTTAATGTATTAAAATTAGAAATCGATCCAGCCGCTCTAAAAAAAATGTTATATTTCTTTTTGCAAATTGATTAAAAAATATTTATATATTAATGCCTATTTTCTACAAAATGATGGTTTCTTATAATATTATGAATAAAAAATTTTAAGCCTCATGATAGATAGATGACAAAATATTATTTTAAGAATTGAGGATGTATCTCTGATTTTAAATTTATTACTTATCATGAGTATAATTATTTCAGAAATAAATATCATTTGTTTGTAATGAAATCACACCATACAATTTTTTACCGTTTTACCAATAGGTAAATTAATACTTTAATGACAAATTGGTTTTTCAATGTTTGGATATAAGTATTTGCCTGAAGTTATATTTAAAAAAAATAATTAATGTCCTTTGGATTTATTTATATTTCAATTCCTCTGTAAAATACATAATTTACATTTTAAACGTCAGATGATTTTGTCGGACTTTGACGGAAAAAAAAATGAAACCTATCTTTGTATGTCTGTCGTCATCAAAACAATTGTCCGATATGATAACAGAACCTAGAATCCTCGGACTGCCAACAGCTTCACTGCTTCAGGAACGGTCAGAAATAGGCTCCCCTCTATTCCACTAAAATAGTGCTCAACTGCTAGCAGTCGGCACAGTGGGCAGTATCAGCGAAATAGTACCTTATGAAATCGTACTTATGTTATCGTATCAGTTCTCTGAAGTGTTTTCAGTAGAATTAATAATTTAATTTTTTTGTAATGGCAGGAAAGTTGTGTGAGTGAAAAATCTGATTTTTTAAAATTATAATTGGTAATACAATTATCGATTTAAATATAAACAAGTTACAAACTAATTTTATGTTCACAGAATCTGAACAATTTCCCATTCCCACGAGGAGAAATAATTTGATAACGTTGCTGAGAGTATTTTCTTCTTTCAGCCCAGCTCTTGTTTCCTCCTTATTTAATGTTTCTCTAAAATTATCATTCCAGGTAATACATTTCTCTACGGATTCGAACTTATTATCCATAAGACTTATCTTCACACATCAATAATTATTATATAATTCTTCTTATTCGTATTTATTTTGAGATCTTATTCTTTGCTATCATCTACCAGTTGTGTTATAAATTTAATACTTTCCCACTTGTTCACTCAATAATACAAAATCACCGAGATAATCAAGCACTTGTAAAACACTCCTATGGGTAAAGGGCATTGGCAGCTCTTAACGGGAGCAACAAATTATCTAAATATAATATATAAAAAAATATTTACCCCCACATTACTACGTCGGTTGGTACAATTTGTTTCTATACAAAAGTTATCTGGCAAATATAATATTTTTTTTTAAAACGGCTCCTTTTCTAGACTAAATATATGTTTGGATTTATTAAGGGCGGAAAATACTAGCTCATCAATGCTTGTTGTTTCATTTGGATTTACTTTGTATTGGTATTCGTATTACACCAGACTAAGCCCGACAAGGCACCGATGAGAGGCGCTTGTAGACCCGAAGAGGCCATATATAGTCCAGAAGACGCCACAGTCACACAGCTCAGATGGGGGTTTTTAGATGTTGGGAACACGCGAATTAAACAGAGGATGTAAACCATTTGTCTACCTGAAGAACATTGGTACTGGCCACCAAGGCTTACAATTATTTAAACATAGAAAAGTCCAAATCCTCTCAGATCCTCGGAACTAAAATGCACTTTTGGAGCTTGCAGCGCCTCGGTACCACCAGGCCTAAGGGATCCAAAAGACTCTTCCCACAGAATGCCACGGTTCTGAACTAGTGCAGGTTTTTTCTACTATTAAGTAGAGTGGAGATTACTAGGCTTATAATCTTAAAAAGATTATAGTTGTAAAGCAAATTTATAGGGAATTAAAAAATAAATAAACAATGTAAAAAGGTAATATTATTTGAGGCACGATGTGCATACTTGCTCAGGTAGAAAATAATTAATTTCGATTATTCTCAGGTCACCTACACAGGTCGCTAAGGATGTTTGACCTGCAGCGGCTGGCACACACGCACTGGTACATACCGGAACATGTATGCCTGGCCTTAGAAGACTTCAGATACTTATTGTATCAGGACTCTATATTTAGGATGTTGTGAACGTCTTTCGCAATCTCACCTATTTCCCGAGAAGTCTTACCTCATCCATGATCTTCCAAAGACAGTTTCTCTTCATGGAAATGAGAAAAATAAGGCGGGTATAACCTGAGCTTCTTCCTATCGTTTTAAGAACGATAAGTCTGTTTCGCATCTCTTCTGTTTATCTGAATCCTGTTTGGTGGTCGCTTAATATCCATGGCATGGATACGGCAACTGAAAGCAGCGCCTTAATTAATTAACACAAACACATAACCTTTCTTACTTTTTTTTAAGGAGATCCATCGCCTCCTTTCCCAATCCAAACTCCTGCCTTTATACTAACTAGCTCTTTTTTAATTTTCCTAGGAAAATGAGCAAATATTTTTTCACAGTGCCTTAAAAGATTCCTACGTTGATTCTATTCAATGTTTTTGCTTTCATTACTTATTTAGGTTACAAGAAAACTTGAACAATATTTCAGTTTTAGCTAATGGCAGAATAAAAGCTGTAATAATGACCAGTTTCAAACAACTATCCTCTTCAGAAAATATTAAAATTGTGAATCTACATAAAGTAAAGGAATATTCACGGGATATAGGGAAGAGGAAACCACCAATCAACGGTAGTCACAGTTTTGAAAAAAAAAAATCTTTCTCAGGGCACCATGAAGTGAAAGAAAAAAAGAGAGGACACAACAAACAAAAAAACGATCAATTTGACCCTTTGTTTTTAGAATATCGTTTCAAAACTGGCAATAAAATGTACTGAAATCATGCAAATAGCAATCCGGTTAATAAAATAGAATTAAATATAATTTATACTGGGTGATGCAATTTATATGACCACCACTATATGTCGCAGGAGGATCATTTTTGTTTAGTAACCAAAGTGGGATAGCCTATATCGGGTATAGCTCTATCCCTTGGGAGTAGGAGTTGGGAGTTGGATGCGGTGGTGGAGTGAGAAGTTGCTTGGACGGAGTAAACGGAGTTAGTCTCTGTTCCGTAACTTCGCCTACTTATGGCTGTTGCTACAACTGGCTGGTGGTTTATGAATAGGTCTATTTTTTCTGGATAGATAAGCCCTGCTATACTCATGCTTCATGTCATTTAGACCGTTTTGCTGATAATATCCGTATTTGTATTAAAGAATGATTGATTCCTATTATAGAAATATCAAAGGAAGAAAAATTTTAGTTTCTTAGTTACAACTCTGTCTTCCTTAAAAACTCATGAGTTCGTATCTGATATGGATTATGTATCAACATAAAGTGGTGTAAACAAGTTTCTTTGTGATTGTAAATGGTTTTAACATTGCATGCGTTCTAGATGAAGTATATATTTAAATTAGCATAATTTTCAATTAAACACAAACGTTTTAAAAATAAACACACACACCTATATATATATATATATATATATATATATATATAACTTTGCTACGGACTATGGTTTCCACACCAACTCAGTAGGGCTGTGATAGTGCCATCCATGCATAATCCTTAGAGTCAGCTGGCGCTGAAGGACCTATATATTTTTTTCCATGTAACAGACTTAACCTCATAGCGCTGCTGACATGGTGGAAATCACTATGGTTCCAATTATACGCGGTGATTTTCCTCAGAGGACGGTCGCCCAACCAATTACTTACCACGCTCGATGTTGGCTAAGCTTGATTATTGTTAGAGTGTTGTCCTCTCAGCCATATTAATGATAAAATAAAATATTACTAATTTACGCTATCATGATTTCTAACCATTTTTTTTTTTGTATATTGGAATGTAATGTATATATAAATTAAAGAAAGATGATAATGTTAGCATTTCTTTCTCGCTATTTTTTTGTTGTTATTGTTTTTCAAAATATGTTTACTAGGGTGATGAAACGCTGATCAATGATAGGGACATATGCATAAACAATGTTTCTCGTTTAATATTTTATGCAGACCAAAACAGAAAAAAAAGAAAGAAACCCTTTAAAAATAAAACGAGAGAAGAAGTGGAGCTTTCAAATATTTGACGTGTGAGGATCCCGAGCCATGCAAACATGAACCGCAAACAGGGGGTAGCAAATGCCCCTTCATAATATATCAGTCGGTTACCACTGCCGGGCTCTCCTTATGCCATTTACTTATACCGTAACGATTTCCTACCACAATATTTTTAAGAGCTCTGGATTTTTGACAGATATATGCTCTGATTATTTAATTTTTTTCGAAACAAAATTATAATTATATTTAAATATATCTTTTTGTGTTTTTATACCGGATCTATCGTGTAGGGTCATTGGCAATAACTTTTACCCACACTCTGTTATATAAATTAATTATTTTTAGAAATCCCAAGGTTTTTTTCACAACTTTTTCATTGTCGATCATGTTTTCTTTTAGGCTTTGTGCCATATCTATTCTATTTCTTATATTTGTATATATAGGGCAGACTTGGATGATATGTAGGACTGTTCTTTGAACCTTACATCTCTCGCATGTTGGGGAGTCTAGTCATCTTAATAGATAGACATGTTAAAACTCACAATGCCCAATCCTTAATCGGTAGAAGACTGTCTCTTCTTTCCTAGAGAGTCGGTTAGACGTTTTCCTCTGGCCTTCATTTCTTTTAATTTAGATACTTTACTTGCCATACATTATCCACACTTCTTTCTTTATATGTTGCGAAAAATCTCTCGGGATTTTGTTAAACAACATGATTTCTTTCTTGCATTCTCGCCATATTGGCTCTTTTATCTGCTTGTTCATTATCGGCCATTCCACAGTGAGGAGGGACCCAAAAGAACATTATTTCCTTTCCGTTTTCTATTATTTTTCACCAAATATTTCTTACAGCTCTCGCCAGTGTAGTTGTCGGTTTTTTGTTTTATTAGAATTGTGCTCATTTCGTCCGTTACCACGGTCCAATTGTTACTCTCAATAGCCTTAGTGTACATTTGGCCTTCTCTTATTGCAATAATCTCTTCACTAAACACACATTAGATCTCCGGAAGTTTAAAGAAATTTTGTATTTGAGAATTCACAATATCTTTTAAATTCACACTGCATTGTTTACTTTTGAAACATATGTTTGGTATACATTAGAGTATATTGTCTGTGTTTTTCCATTAATTCAAGGAATAAGTCTGGCTTCAATAGGCAGTGATATATGGAACTGGTTAAATATGGATCGGGGGGGGGGATTATTATGTCTAGTATATTCAAAACAGTTTCTAGTTTTAGTTTGGTTAAAGTTCTACAACATTTTTCTCCCGTCAGTTGCATTCTTTCTCTATTTGGAATATAATTTCATTGAATTATATGTTTAGGGTATGTCTTAATTTTGAGTCCCTTCTTGTTTTACAGAGAGGAGTGTTTTACAAGTGCTTGGTTATTTCGGTGATTTTGTATTGTTCGTGTTCGTTACAACTATCTCTGATAGAGTGGAGGTTCCTCTACTTCGACACATAAACTTTCTGCTAGTGAGATTCACAATGCTCCAGTACAATTTTTTAAAGCACAGTTGTGTACAACATCCAAGATCATCCAAAATCCAACATTGATTATGGCTTCTTATTATAATATAATATGATATACCGTCTGATATGATTATAATATGATTATAACGTCTTATTATAGCTTTATAAATTTGGGTCTTGAGTCTCAGCGAGAGCTGCGGCGACTTCAGTAGGTGGTAGAGCCGGTGTGACTTCTGCCATGCCAGTTTGATCTTCTGCCTTACGTGATTGGAGAAGGTTAAATGCCTATCTAGCGTGGCGCTAAGGTAGACAATCGAGGTGGATATTTTATGATAAGCTCCTTTAACGGTGAATTGTGTGGGTAGATGCTTCATTTCCTTCTGGAACGACATGACAATAGTTTCAGTCTTCGCAGGGTTCACTCTGATACCGATCTCTTCTAGTTCTTCAACAATTGTGATTAAAGCGTTCTGTGCCAGAGTGAGTGCAGTCTCCGCGTTGATGGTGGAAGCATATATGCCAATGTCGTCCGCATAGGCTGCTATCACCGCCTTTTGATTCTTGAGTGCCACTACTGGCGCCCTGAAAACGACGAAAAGTCCCCAGCAGAGACCCTTGAGGCACTCCGCAGGCAGTATTGACTGGGGTTGAGTAGTCTGTACCAACTCGCACGACGAGAGATCTTCTGCTGAGGTAGCTTCGGATCAGTCGGCATAGAGTGGCAGGAAACTTGAACTCTTTCAGACGGCAAAGTACAGGCGTGTGGGACACGAAGTCAAAGGCCTGGCTGCAGTCCAGAGAGATGTGCGCCGTAGCTCTGTTGAGACTCATTTCATCTATTGCGTGGGTCTGGAGTTTAGCTAAGTGGTGTCCAAACGGGACTCCTCTCTGGAAACCAGTCTGCTCTGGTGGTATGATGCTCTCTTTCCAGCAGTGCTTTATAAGTTGGTGGTGGGTTTAGCCTCTCGAAAATCTTGCTGATGTGCGAGAGGAGGCTGATCGGACGATAGTGCTCAGCTGAGTCCCCGTTCTTCGCCGGCTTGAGTAACGGTACAACGATCGCTTGTTTCCATGCGGTAGGAAAGTATGAGATTCGAAGACATGAGTTGAATATGTTCAGTAGAAAGGCTTTACTCTTCCTAGGGAGCATCTTCAGCAGTACGTACGGAATCTCATCCAGTCCAGGCGCTTTATTTCCTTTGGTGCGCCGTAGTGTCGACTCCAGCTGGTTGAAGTTCGTGAAGATAGCTTCATCTTATATTAATCTACAACGTTTTTGCTAACCAGAATTCTTGGGAATGAGGTGTATTCAATTTGGACATCGGCAAACTTTGTTTACTTAATAGCAAACGGTTGTTCATGAGCTATTATTAACTAATTAAATTAATTATTGAGATTAATCATTTCTATCATAACGGATTTTTAGAAGGATATTAATAATTTGAAAAAGAATGGTTCTGTACCACAATCGATAACCTTCATAGGCAATGCCCCATTAATATTATTTATTTATCTTTTATCACGGAATTACAATACATGTCTTAGTCATATAATTTTATCACGTCAAGTCATTTAAGGTGTTATTTTAACGAAGTGCTGTTGTCACCCTAAACTTATTATTATTTTTTTTTTAAATCCCTTGTAAATAAAAACTTTTAGATTTGCTGAGTAAAAGGGCATTTATTAGTCCTGAGATAAAACACAAACTTAAACCAAATCGAAACTTGGAGAATAAGCTGTAATTACCCGGGCTTAGTAAATAAACTTAACTCTTTGGAAGGCTTATATACGACTTGGCTGTATAAATCTTTAACGGAGCTAACCTAGCAGATAAATTGGCCGTGTGTGGAACGAGGTCCAGGCCCGCTAATAAATAATAGAGCAGCTCTCCCTCTATGGAATCTCCTTCCTTCTTTTTATTCTCTTCTCATTTTATACTCAAGCCCTGGCTGTGATAGCGTGGAGGTGCCGGGGTACATAAATTACTGTTTTTTCAAGAAAAAAAAACTCATTTTGAGAAGAAATTTTAAAAGAATATAAGAAGTCTATATCTATTTTTATAGAATAAAAATTAATGATGACAAAAGTATCTTAGTAGGTGACTGAAAATAAGCTTCTCTTAAATCTGCCAAAAGTTTACAAATATACGTAAACCTAAGCACTCCGAAAATATCGTAATAATATACTTCTTCATAATAAGATCTTCCTTTCTCCAGTTTAATTCAGTTGGCGCCTTAATCAATGGTCGAGCTTGACATTAATATGAAGACTCACAAAAAGACTTAGATTGATATAAATATTATTGGATAAGGGAGTGATCACGCCAAAGAGATCTGCCTGTCTATCTGTCTAGGCTGCAACAAATTGAATTTATCGTAACCAGATGTACCCAGAAAGATGTGGCACAGCAAGGGTTCACCATGAAAATTTGTTATGTGGTACATTTTATAGGGTTTGAAATCTTTAAAGGGGATGTCACAATCTGACGAGCTTATGAATGTTTGAAGGGAATCATAATTTTGTGGAATTACATATATCAGAAACTTAAAAAAAATTTTCTTTTTTCATTACTCTCTTATTATATTATTTTAAAATGTATTTAATCAGTATTTTGTTTATCTTAGTATGAAATAGGCAAATATAAGTAAATAAATGTGAAATTAATATCTCCTTATGATATAAAAAAATTTTTAGTGACAAATTTAGCACACTAACCAAAGAATATAAAAATAAAAAAATGTACAAAAACGAATATTTATTTCACAAACTATACACGATAGTTGCAATAATTTTTTTTTTTTAAAGTGTCTTTATTGAAAATCAATACATTCTGCCACATTGAAGGGCATTAATATTAAGGCTACATGATTCATTCACCCAATATGTACATACAATTAATATCAATAATAAAGAAAAAGAAATATAAAAAAAAAATAAAATAAGTAAATTGGTAACAATAAAAATAGATTAACACAGTGTACACTATTTACAAACAAATATATTAGTCTATCGTCCATGCTGTATCTACACTGTTACCTCCGCGCATTCTTCCCGCCTAGGTAGTGTTACGCTTAGGCAGTTTTACTGTTTTTTTTTTTTTTATACGTGTTTACACATTTCACACAAGTTCCTGACACAGAAGTGCATCAGACCTTCACAAGAACAGTATTGCTATACAGACAGTAGACAGAATATACGGCTATACAGAACCCCTAGACAGTATTGGCATGATAGGAGATTAGTGTTGTCCAAATGCGAGACCAAGCAGTCTTGGTTTTGGTGTTGCACAAGAGTCTTGAAGTTACCTATTAGTCCATTACTGTAGACATATTACTGTAATTTTTCAGATAGGAGACACCTAACTAAGAACGAATGAAAGATTGAAACAATTATATGCAAAAGTATATCGATTATACCAATTCTTTAATTAAAATTGTCGAATATTAGTAACTATTTTGTCTTATTTTTATTCACAAAAACTGTATGTTTTTTGACCAATCTTAGTCTTGTTCTTGCAACAGTCAGACGGTCTTGTTCTTGGTCTTGCATGACCAAGACCAATTTTGGGCAAAACTATAGGAGATAAATCCTTCGGCGCTCCCACACACTGTGGTTTCGTTCCGTTTATTTTATATTGATAAAAAAATAATATAATCTGAACCACAGAATGAATGTAAATTATATAATTTGAGCAACGAGTAGTACAATTAAATGAACATTTTTGTAATTTTCCATCAGATGGACAGTAGGTACACTCCTAGTTTGTATAAAAAATGTATTTCAACAACTTTTTTTTATTTTGGAAAAATGTTAATTGAAAATTATCAAAATACTTACTGCTTTTTATTCAACTTTTTTTTTTTTTGACATGCTAAGTGAATTATTTATATAAGAGATCTCGTCGTGGACTAGGACGGTGACATAGGCAGGCTATCACTGGTAAGAGCAGTTCCTTGTTTTAAGAAATTCTCTTCCTTTTATTCTGGAGGTATAAACATAACTTCTGTTCCTGATGGAGCCCTTATCTCTTCTCTAATGTACGGATTTAATTTTGCTTCCCTTTTGTGCGACAAGTTTATTTTTCCTTTTTTTTCCCTCCTTTTTACGACCACTCTTAGATACTTCATTAAGATTATAGTTCGTATTCAAATGGGTGCAGCTTTACTCCATATTTAATGTCTGATGGGAAAGAAGATTTTTATTTTATTTATTTTAAATTATAAATGTATTTTATAACAAGACCACCTGTTTTTTTTGTGTTTAAACCGGTTCTTTGCTAAGTTGCTAATTGACTAATACAAGTAAAAACTGAATAATAATTATACAATATAAAAAATAGATTAGTGCGAAGTGGGGCAAGTGAAACAACGGGGCAAGTATGGGCATGGCTTATTCACATTCCTTATAATTTTTTGTCTAAATATTATGTAACCCTACAATTCTCTACCTATTTTTGTATCTTGTCCATTCTAGCCACGTTTTTTTTTTTTTTTTTTTTTTTTTTTTTTTTTTGGGGGGGGAGGGTCTTTCTCTTCCTCGCCGTTAAGGCTATACGGGATTTTCTTGGGCCAGGGGGTGTGAGCGGGGATTTATAAGACTTCCCTGGCACCGGGACGCGAACTCGTGACTATTTTTATATCTTTGATTCATACATCAGGTAGCCGGGCAACGGCGGTGCAGTGCACACGCTTTAGCCCATTCGGCCACCCCGCCTGAAAATCAAAATAAAAAAAAAATAAAAAAAATGTATCTTGCTCAACGTCTTTTCAAGACATTTAACCTCTGTTTAGAAATGTTTAATAATAAATTAAATCAATTAGTTCACAACGTGTATGGTTTTTATTTCACACCTTTCACTAATTCTACAAACGAAATGATTTGGCAGGGGATGATATAAATAAAGAATCAAGATTTTCGACACAGATTTTATTTTAAAATACAAAGATAAGGAAAACTCAGAGAGGCCGTGCTAAAAACATTCTGTAAAGGGGCAGATACAGAAGAAAAGATAAAACTCATTCAAGATTCGCTTTTAAATGTTCGCCATTTGAACGCAAAGGTTGTCTTTTTCTCTTACAAAGAAGGTTAGAAACAAAATCTCTAAAGCCTAAGCTTTCAAAATCTTTCAAAAATGTATTTTCACTTGATTCACATATTAACATATTTGAGTGTGCTATTTAATTAAAATTGGTAATTTATAATAAAAAAGATTTTTTTAAAATTAAGAAATAGCAATTCATGTAAAGTAAAAACATTATAGATATATATTTAAATATACATATATATTTGTATTTTGATGAATTGATAAAAAAAAAAATTATATTTTAGAAAAAATTACAAATCTTATATATTGCGATTTACATTAAAAATTACCCAGTAATTTAAGAAATCGCATTATATGTAAAATAACACTCAAGATATGCATTCGGGTATTTTTTTGCTCTTCTTACATTGCTACATTTTTTTTTTTTATAGGGAACAAAATCTAATACTTTGTTTTATTTTACAACAATTTCTATTATTGAGATAAAATATTCTAATAATGCCGATACCATAGAATTAATTACATAAGTAACTATGTAGCAATTTATTTGGTACTGAAATAATTTATCTCATCTCAACATTATACTTGAATGAAAATACTATACTAATTTTTTTTCCAAATCAAAATTTAAAATCTATTTGGACATACGCCTCACAGATTTAGCAAAAAAGATTCACATATAAAACCTACAATATTTTGAATCTAAAATTTTAAGACTAATAACTACAGTCGTCTAGTAAGTTAATAACAAAACTTCTCATAGCGACTTATTAGACCAACACATACGTACTCTCTACTCCCGATTTCATCTAAAACCACACGGACACCATAGCGGACTTATTGACGACATGGCCACGTTGTTTATCAGAAGGCGACTGAAAAGAAGGTGAATGAGAGATCTCCTTTTCTGATTTGAGGATGTAAACAGACCAAGGAAGAGGTACTCCTGGGTACTATTCTTAATCGTGTCTATCGCGCAATTTTATGCCATAACACAATCTGCTAGTATTACAGGGAATACACTTTCATATCAACTTAATCATTTTGGTAGATTGATATGGGAATTAACATCTTCGAATATTTAAATTGTTTTTAGCATTCGGTTACCAAACGTAACTTGGACATTTAGAGGCACCTGTATGTGGGACTAAATCTATTTGCCAGAACCCTTAATGTGTAGTGGAAAACACCCGACTATTACACCAAGTTTAAATATTCGTAGATGTCAATTCTAAATAATAAATAGACATATTTTTATTTTGAAATCCTAAACATGTTATGAATTTTGAAAACCTTATGACCTAAAAGGCACAATAATTAAATATTATAGTCTTGAATAATTATAATATTTAAACGTTCATGGTTTATATCGGCTATAAAATCTAGACGCTGAAGTTTTCAGAGGTGGTTTAATGAGTCTTGAAATCCAATAAAAGTGTACTATAACGGAGGATAAGTTATTAAATACGAACCAACTTTTATGCGACACGACCGGACGAGCATTCGCGGAGGACCCATGTGCCGAATATAGAAGGACGGTCTAACCCAGGGCTGGCTTGATTAATAGCCCTATACCGCAATTATGAAACTTAATGAACGTTGAATCGTTAGGGCTGATTCGGTAATTCAACTGCCAGTAACGGTCTCTGATCACCATTCCTCTACCTTCCTCATTAGGATCCATATTATTGGGCGGTTTCGTTGGGGAATTTCATTATCGTCTCATTTATGATAGGGTAGGATTAGTCCTTTTTTTTACATGATATAATGGGAGCATTTTCAGAAATCAAATTAAAATAATAATAAAAAAAATACTAATAAACCACATTAAAATATCTCTAAGTGTTTTTAGTTACTTTTATATTTTATTTTAATATTAGGGGAGTAGGAGATTTCAGGAATTCAGTCCAATCGGCTCGATTATCTTGCAAATTATACACCTGTTCATATAATTACATAATTACATAATTAAATATAATTAGTGTGTTGAAATCCTGTAACCTCCTCTCCCCCTAATACAAAATAGATATTTACATCCTAGTATCTTCGTTACGGTACAACACATATGTTGAGCTTTGGTAACCTCCTATTTTCATAATACAACATAAAGATTTTAGACTCAAAGTTTTTACGAGATATGATATTATTCATCTGGAGGCGGTAGTTTGATTTTACCAAGATGAGAGCAGTTATTTTTCGAGCTCGACATTTTCCCTTGTATATATTGTATTTGCATATAATATTATTGATACTATATTGTGATATAATTATAATTATTCTGAAATGAAAAAGGAAGGACAATATAATGAAGCACAATACAATGAAAATATAAGAAGACTAAAATCGATGTTGGGCATATAAGGAGGTGGAAATGTTGAATACATATTATGTTTAAGAATTATCAATAGGAATAATTATGATTATATGATAATATAATTTGGCAATAATGCGCGCGATGCATAATATAGATAAAAAAAAAATGTCCGAACTATGGCTTCGATCAGTTTATTTTATATTTATAAAAAATAATACAATCCGACATAATACATGTCAATTAAAGTTAAAGAATTTGAGCAACCAGTGCTACAATTAAATGAACAGTTGTATAATTTGTAAAATAGGGGTTGGTCCACTGTTATACCACCAGACCAGACCCTTCTAGCAGTAATAAAATAAAATTCTAACAATCTCTTCATGTGCCTTAAGCATTGCACCTTTTTCTTTGACAAAGTTCATTTATTTAGGGCACCTAAATAACTATTATTAATAATGTTAAGAACGTAATACAGTAAAGTGAAGATAATAGGATCGAATACTGACTTTCTTGTACGGCTGATCCCTACAGGAATTTAGATCATATATCCTTTATTGGGGGAGATATACAAATTGAAAGTATAATTTTAAAAACATACTTTTACATCCTCCAAATTCGCTATTTTGTTCAAATAACTTATTTAATCAAATTTTTAAGCGGAAAAAACTTTTTTTAATTTGTGATGGAGCCTACAAAAAGAACTTCCCAGCGAGAAATTTCACATTATATAATTATTCTTCTCCCGCATGTATTTGGCTTATAAGTGACATCAGTCAAAATAAGAATATATAAGACGGTCCTACAACCAGTTGTTATCTATAAAAGCGAGTGCTGGACACACACTCAACCAAGAGTGGCAATTCAATAGTTGGAAAAGTAAAATCCTTTATAGAATTTATGGTCCAACCAAAGAAGGAAATCTTTGGCGTGTAAAGACAAATGGCGAGCTAAAAAAGCTGTATAATGCCACAGAAACTATATTCAGTATAAAGAGGGGAAGGACAAGATGGTCAGGTCATGTGCAAAGAATGGAACATGGCAGGCTCCTTAAAATGATGATCGAGGAACATCCGGGTGGAAGAAGAAAGAGAGGCAGACATAGAATTCGTTGGTTGGAAAATGATCTAAGGAGCCTGGGTATAGGCAGATGGAGAGGAGTTTGGAGGCAAATTGTAGAGGAAGCCAAGGTTCTACAAGAAATATAGTGCTATGGAATGATGACTCTTATTGTAGATTTAATAAGTTTCTATTTTTTTTTTTCACGTTTGTTGTATAATCAAAAACATTTTTAAAAAAAAATAATTTTAATTGACAACGATAATCGTAATAAATAATAATAAGCTGGAACAAAAAATAAAATAAAAATGTGCATTTCAAAAATAAAAATCGTTCTTAAACATTTATACCTATGTACAATATGTTCAAGTAAGGTTCCAAGTTTTGCAATCGACTTCCCTCACTTCTCCTTGATACCCTCTTTCGTTTGATACGTCATTCATCAAAATTCTTAGCTCGTGAGGGTTGGAAAAGAGATCCATACTATATAGTTTTGATATTATATTAAAACAACAAAAACATGGACCCACTTCTCATATTCTTGGCAATAGGTAATACTCAGTGGTTATAGGTTCAGTCTACTTTAACACTTCCATCTCAATGAGGGAATAACAACGAAACCTCTGCCCCTAAGTTAAAGAATGCCAGAGACCGCTTGCAAAAATTACAATTCTCCAATATTTATATACCTAACTAGGTGGTTGAGGTTCGATTCTTTTATTTTTTAAATGATTGTTTTACTTTTAATTGAGATATCCCGCTGTTTGATATTTGCGTTTTCCTCTCCCGTACGGTGTGAATTTAATCGATTATCTGGGAATAAAAGTAGCATTCCTATATCAAAGGCTCCACTGGTAACAAGCAAGGTAGGGTCCTAACGAAAACAATCTCTAACAATCCCACATCTGATATAATTCCGTTTCCGTCGCTTCCTTTATCCTGACCCGAATTGGCAATGGTCTCCTTTTGCGCCATCCAATCAGAAGATTCTTCCATCTGTTTTTCATATTTTTGATATTTGTACAGAACTAAAAATTGATGTTACATTTTATAATTGCAATTATACATACATACATTTCTTTTTCCTAATGGCTTTATTTACCTTATGGATGTTTTGCTGCTTGGTCCAGATTCCTCATCCCTGCCTTTCTTCTGCTGTTTCATTACAGTACATTGCATACAGCCATGTAGAATCTATGTTTACCTAAAATGTACATCTGGATCTTGGCCTTTCATGTGATTTCTTACCTACATTTGAGTCATTCATTGTTGTATATAAGCACCCATGTTTACGTTATTGCCTTCATATCGTAAGGCATAATCTGAGCAGATTTTGAACGCATTAATTTATCAACCCTTCTCTTACATATATATTTATACATACACCTGAAAACAATTTTTTTGTGCCTGGTGATGTTAATCTCTTCCTCATGTTATAGACTTATTTACAACACTTCAAACATATTGAACACGGTTACGAAACAAAATTTCTTTGTAACAGAAAAACAAGAAATCATTTCCAGTAGGGTATGAACTATATCAATACTCAAATTACTTTGAGTACGTTACACTGACTTTAAGGTGTTGTTTTTACCCTATATATATATATATGTATGTATGTATATAAATTGAAAGTAAAGGCAAGCTCCAACATGAGTTACGATCAACATTACTGTCTTTATCGACTTAAAGAGTAATTATTTATTAATGCGTGCTTAGACCGCTATTATTTTGTAATGCACCGATTATTACCAACTATATGCAATTTAACATTTAAAAGCTGGCTCCAATTGGTTTAGTAGTTTTTTCTGAAGTATATGTATATACTTATTCGTATATCCATTTCTGCTTTTTCCTCGTGCTTTCCGAAGGCAAAAAGTTTGTTCCTATGCTTCATTATTTACAGTGACTTCTGATACTACCTTAACTAGAACTTTTATTCTTGTTAAACTTTCTACCGTACAGGTTCTTAAACTTTGGTCTGCTTATAATTTTGATATTAGCAAGATAACCTCCTCCCTTTTTGTTTTGTTCAAATAACTCATTTCTTTTACTTATTTTTTTATTTATAATGATGGGAGACATTTAAATTACTTACGGGTCATTTTAGCCCTTACATAATATATATTATAAATATACTTAAAAATATCAAAATTAAAAATTTTAAGGTAAAAAACGTTAAAATTTACATACAAATTAATTTATATTATTTTCTTGTTTTTAGAAATTGTGCCAATATTATTTTCCAATACCATTTAATGCCTATGTGTTTCTTATACATAACAATAATTTATTTAATCAAATTTCTAACTGGTCAATATATATCTTGTGGTGGAGCTTTCGACAAAAAAAAATTGAAGATAGAATGCTTAGACTACATAAGAATAAGAATCATTCGTTAAATACTTTTAAGATCGACTGACGTATATGTTTTCCATTTTTGTTTTCTTCGATATGTGACGGTGTTATTGAGCCCAAAGATTTCCTCAATTAATGTTCTATCTAAATCAAAATAGTTTTTTCAAATAATTTTGGCATGTCTTTAAAAATTAGCGCGTCCAAACAGTCTTGTGTATTATTATAGATACACTAAATAAAAAAGTAATACAAGAAACAAAGGGTACAAACAAAAAATACACTATGGATTTTTTTAACCAATCACACATAAAATAAAACTTTTCAAAATAACGTTTGTAAAAGGCAACGTTATAAAATTTTAAATAACATAACAAAAAAATTTCCCATTTTTTAATATACCTAGGTTAAGTGTGGGTCGTAATTACTGCTTAATGGTAGTTAGTATTATCTTGATTAACAAGAGCACCTTTAATGAAAGGAAAAAAAGTAATTACGAGGTGAATTTAAGCCTGTTCAGGAGTTTTTAACATGAGCCTGAGGGATCAGAATGTTTTGTTGGGGTTTTACTCTTAATAGTGCCCTTTTTTTCGGGAAGGGCACCATAATGAGTTCTTGCCTTTACTTTCAGTTATTAATTTGTATTATACAACAGGCATTGACTGATAACATATTACTAGATGTATTTTTGAAGTTATTTAATTTACTTTCAGATTCCATGATATGTCAGATAGTATTTCTTTTAATCATATAATTTGTAGGGATGAAATTCTGTTGGTAAATGCGAAACCATATTAATAATATCAAATATTGAGTATTGATGGTATATAATTATCCGACTGTTCTCTGAATTTATCAAATAGCTCGTTGTAATTCTGAAATAATGTATATTTTAGAATAAATTATGTGCCTGGTCGGAAGATTCTAGACGAAAAATTCTTTTTTTAGAAAATGAAACTATACAAATCTATTTATTAAGGTATTTAGCAACATTTATTTTATAATTTTTAGTAATGTGAAAAAAAATATTACTTCTTCCCTTTTTAACCTCGTGAAAAATAAATTATTCAGAATTATGGCTTAATTATTATATTTGGAGAAGAATTCACGATGATATGGGTTGCTGAAGGGGCGGAGTGGCCGAGCGGGATAACGCGTGTGCACACGTTGTCCGGCAATCTGATAACCGAAGTTATACAAGATAAAATAAGTACACGAGTTCGCGTCCCTGTATCGGGAGTCTTTTAATTCTGACATTAATCCCACGACCTCACTCTCTGGCTCGGGAAAACCCCGTATAGTCTAAAAGGAGAGGAAGGGAAGAACAAAAAAAAAAAAAAAAAAAAAAAAAATGAGAAATTATATATAATGTTGTAACACAAGTAATAAACTGATTACTGAGCTACTCTTTTATGTATGGCATTCTATTAATCAATGTTCACCACTGTTATCATGAACTCTAAACTCACCCTCTCCACTGTACTTTTGTATTGACAACCCCTCTGATATGAAAAATATCTCATTGAAGTTCGAACATCTAAATTTTTAGTGCAAACAATTCTTTCTTATCATATTTTCAAAGGTATATTATTTTATATCAGATTTGTTTGTTAAATAAGAAAAAATTGGTACATTTAGGTGGGAAATTATTTTTTTCTTATATTCTATATTGTCAAAAACCACACTAGATCCTATATTATCTTCTATTAAATACTTACGTATTTGCAAAACCGCTGCCACTTGTGTAAATTACCTAGGTAAATGGAACAAGAAGAAGAAGTCAGAAGAGGATCGGGCTAGAAAGGTGGGAACAGAGGATAAACCCCCTAGCGGAAAGCTCCATCAGAGGAGAGAGAGGGATGGTGGAAAAACCTATTGCCTTTTCCCTCGGGAAACGGGCTATCCAATGGCAACGATTGATTTCGGGCGGCCTAATTCCCAATATTTTTCTTGGGTCTCAATTTCCACAGAGGCTTCTTTTCGTTTTATCGGATGTAATCGGTCCTGTTTTTTTTATTCTCTTTCGTTTGATCCTTGATTTTCCTTCCCTCCAATCCAGTTATTTGGTCTAATGGATGAATGGTTCCCTTTATTATTATAACCTATTGGATGAGTTTGATTCCGTATTATTGGAAGGGTTTTTCTATCGAGGTTGAATTTATATTTACTTCGGATTGTGTTGATTGAGTTATAAAATTATAAATGTAAACTCGAGGTTCTCGGTCAGACTTAATTAATTGAAATTGCAATCGCATCCAGTTCATTTTGATTTTTTTGGGTTACAACCTTTATTTAAATAGAATAAATAGTTTTAATGTCGCGACTAATTAGACACTTCATAAGAATTTTTTTGATTTTTTATATAAGAGAAAAAATGTAATTCAAATTATTTTGTCATTTTCAGTATAAAAAAATAGTGTTTTTAGCATTGAATGTATAAATATTTTGTTCTTCAATTATTTTTTTCTCCTAGAATATTTTCTTCTAACTCAGTAATACCAACACAAATCATGTTTTTTGTAGCTCTTTGAAGTTTATTAGATTTTCATTTGCTATTTGTGCCCTATTTGTTCACATAATAAATTCACAGATATGTTCGTTAGCAAATCATTCCGCTTCCCAATTTACAAATAATTGATTTACTAAATGTTCACTTTGCGGAAATTTGTTTTCAGGCTCATGATATTTAATGGATCACATTTATTAGATAGTATAAAGATTGAATTATTTCCGTTAACTTTAAAATTAATTCAGACAATTGTGTAAATTTAAAATAAAAAAAACAGAGTAGATAAGATTATTTTCAGCGTTATTCTTGATAAATTGATATTCTATATTCGAAATTGTTAACAACCTTTGTAAGTTATTTCAAACGATTTTTTGTAAAAATGAAGAATATAATATTTAACAGGAATTTACCGCAATTGTTAGATGGATTATTGTTAGGCACAACTTGTTCATTTTACTCATTATTGTAGATATTTATTCAGTAACATTTTTTTTTTATATGAGATAATGGCGGATGTGATGGCCGAACCCTTTGGATCCAGAGTGCCCGGTTCTGAAAGTTGTGGGTCGATTCCCATCTGGGTTCGTTAATATTTATTTTTCAGCGACACTAGAAAATGAATCTCGACACACCCAATCTGTTAAGTACGCAGAAGCCGTCAGGTTATTTCAAAAAAAAACATAAAGCCGACTTGCCGAACTATTCCTTCTCAGTATTAGCAGTACAAATACCAATATAAGGATATTTTTATTTCATTCTAGTTTTTAAAAAATCAGTTTCAACAAGAACATGTATCAGTCGATCTTTATGTTTCCTAGTTAAAAAAAAAAGATTTTTAATTTGTTTCTCAATCATGTGCGAAAATCTTATCCATTTTTTCAATATTTATCATACCAATAAACCTAATAAACTTCCGAGAGTCTTATGAATAAATTATCTGTGTAAACAATTACATATGTATGCATACTTTATAATTATAGTTATTTCACTTTTCATTTCTTGAAGTTTACAAAAAAAAAAACTATAATTATAAAATTGAATTTAATTTAAGATATTACTTTTGAACAAAGAAAAATTTAAACACGCTGTATTGTTTAAAGAAGTATGAAATGAGTAAATTTATCTCTTGCTTATTTTATGAATCACATTTTACTTACCCCAAAAGTCGCTTTTAATTTATAAGAGTGAATAAATAAATAAAAGCGCTGAGCGCCTTTTCTTTTGACAGTCAAGAACTTTGTGGGTTTGTACATTTATTATTTAGTTTTGTGTCCTCAAGTTTGAGCTGTTACGTTATTCTACCCTTGTTTGAAATAGTTTTCCTATGAATAATTAGTATGCATTTTCATCCCTTAAAGCGTAGCCCTCAAAGGTGAATATAAATTATTAGCAATCATTTATGCAAGTCATGAAAATAAAGTTCCCTTGGGTTAAATTTAAGTTCATATACACTCTATAAATAGGGTTGGGCCTTCAGTTTTTATAGTACCTAATCGCAATCAATTTAGTTGGTCGCTTATGTAGCTATTTCATTAAATTTACCCTTGTTAGAAATGTTATTATTTTGTCAGTTCTTTTTCTGTCGTTTCCTAAGCCTAGTAATATATTTTTTGATATTTCTAAGTCAATCAATTTACGATCACAAAACGGACAATCTTAGAAAATGTGAGTTATGGACAGGACACTGCCGCAATACTGACTTTTGGGTGGTGCAACTTTGGTGATGAGATGGAGGTGGGTCAATTTTGAATGTCCGACCTTGAGCCTGGTAAGGACGACTTCCTCTTTGCGAATGCTGCGATTAGAAGAATTCCAGATCTGACATCTTTCTTTATTAGTTTCAGTTTGCTTGGAGCACTCTTATTCCATACGTTCTGGCATTCCTTTTGGATAGTCGCTTTAAGCGGCCGAGAGAGAGAGCAGATGGAGTTAGCAGGGTCCTACCAGTACCTGGGAGCTAAAATGCTTCATTGGCCATTTTATTGTCTTTTATACCATGTCCAGGTACCCATATGTAGTTAACTGTTTTCCCGCTATCATTCATAAATGTTCCTATTTCAAGTATTCGTTGAATTCCTGGATGATCGGAATACATGTTTGCTAAACTCTCTAGAGCACTAAATTTGTGAAATTGTTCATGATTGTGATTTTTTCCTGTTTCGGTATCTCCTTTTAAGTTTATAGCATCAGTTCGATGTTAGCATTCACTATTTCATTCTGCATTACTGTAGCTTCTAACTTATCTCTCCAAATAAAATAAATGATTGGGAAGAAATCTCTGAATCTATTTCTTATTACATAAATCCATTTGTAAATACTAAGCAATACTATCATCACTTCATTCATATAAAAAGCCATAATTGTCTTGTGATCCGTTGAGAGCCGACATTAGTTATGTTTTTTTTTATATTTGAAATTTTAATTGTAATAAATGCATACTTAAATGTTTTGTGATCTCATAAAATCATACCCGTACGTGATGGTATTAAACAATTATTTTTATTTTTTATATTTTTTTCTTTTTGGTTTTGTATTCCATAAGAAATTTCTCTCAATAAAAAGCAGTTAAAAAAATCAGAAATGCCAAAAAAAAAAATAGGTATTTGAATTAATATTGTTCATTCCAGATGACATGTAAGAGAAGTTTCATTTGATCTCTCCAAGCAGGAAGAGAGTCTGTTGCAAACGGCATCATCGGGGGGACTTAACGCTTGAAATACGGCAAAGCTCTTGTGCCTCAACACAGGCGGTCTTTGCTAATTAACTGTCTTTTATCTCGGGCGTCAATGTCTTAGCTTCTGGGGTGATGAAGGCTTCAGATGTATAAAGTTGAGGATAAAATCTCTTGCTGCCAGAAAAGTTTTAATTGAATGTTACTTGTTCGCAGTTGGTTTAATGCGTGTTGCTGTGCTATGTATATTAAATTAATATTTTATTTATCTTTCTAAATATTAAAGCAGCTGAAGCTGTACATTTTTACTGTTTACTTTATTTTTATAATCAATGTATTGCTATGCATCGAAGATGCTGGTGTATGATTTAGTTGAAATATATTTCATGAAATAAAAATAAATAGAGCCAGTCCTGTTAAGATAAAATAAATTTTACCAAAACAGAATATTGCTAAACTTTGGCTGTACACAGTTCCTACAGGGATGAGCTACGGTATCTGGTTCGTTTATGGCGTTTGTGGACAATCCGTTCGTGATATCATTAAGATAAAAGTTTACCTATTTCAAAAATAAAATGGACCACACTTCTAAATTTCACAGGAGAAGGGGTATTCCGACCGAAGTACATATGCGACCAATAAAACAGCTTAGAATACAGTAGGGAAAAAAATTGAACAACAGATATTTTTATAAAGAACAATAATTATGCTTAGAGAATTCTTCGGAGAAGGTTATCCGGTAGAGAAGTGAGCGGATTAGCTCAGTGGTTGAGCACTGATTTCCAGAGCTCAAGGTCCTAGGATCGAATCCGGATAAGGACTAGTCATTTTTCATTAGCCGTGGATCGACCATGGGATCGGGTGACCATCCTGGGGGCACAATCAGCCTCTATAAAGTGGTTACACTTAATTTAAAAAAATAATTACGGGAGAAAACCTGGCGGTTGAGCGTGATATCGACTCCATCTGGCACAACCGTTGGGTTTTTAACAGTTCTTCCTCACATTATACTGAACCCATAACGTAACCCTTCATGGGTTGTTAGCGGTTCAGGTTTATCCCGTAGAGGAGACAGTTGTAAGTTCTCGTAAGATAATAAGGAAGAACTTGACTGCTGTGAATGCAGTGGATACAGTTAAGGAAGTACAGTGAGATGACATTACTAGAACCCAAGTCCGGAAGTAAGTACTTAAAGATTTCACCCTATTCCACAATCAATCAAGTAATAAAATTCCTCACTTACCTATGTAAATCTGTTGTGATAGTATATAAAATAATAGAGTGATTAGCCATATTCACATCGGCGTCCTCAATGCATTTACAGCTCAATGCAAATATATCTTTTTTAGATTGGAATTATATGTTAAGCGTTCTAGTCTGCATGCGGTCAGAAATAGGCAAGCGTATAACCAGCGCAAACAGAGCTTTCTTCTCCCTTTCAATGTTATAAATAAAATCCCAAAAAACTCAAGAAATCTTAAATTAAGAGTGTACAATGATATGATAGAGTCTAATATATCGCTGTGAGACCTGGAGACTGACCACCACTCTAGAATAAAGTATTGAAATATTTGAGGGAAAATCCTTCACACGATAACCTAAGAAATCTGGGAGCAGACTTCTAACACATGAAGAAGAAATACCAATAAAGAACTGCTTACAGAAACTGACCAATCAATATCTCATGATACAAAGCACGGAGATTTAGATGGGTGGAGAATGTGGCTCGAAGCAATCCATCTGGAAGCCTCTATGTAACAATGGATGCCCCAATAGAAGACAAAAGATCACTTGGAAGGCCAAAAAGCAGATGGATAGATATAATCGACAAAGATGCAACAGAGCTGCAGGCAGAGGCAGAGCAAGCTTGCTAAGATAGCAAAAGATCTACAAGATCTGCAATGCAAACAGAAAAAAAAAAAAGGTCTGTGGTATCCTTGCTTAGTCATGTTATTTGTAATTAGTTAAGCTGTGGTAATAAATTCATTTATGTTTAACCGTGAGTATTGTTGTTTGTTCATGCATAACATGGATTTTACGTTTTTCTAATCTGAGTAGAATAGTGTTAGTGGTGGCATTTATGAATATATCAAAAAAACTCATGGAGGCCACAGGTCTCCCATCATTTATTGTACAACAATCATGTAATATCTCTAAGAATATGTTGTTGCATACATTATTAAACATTGCAGTTCGGTTAGTAGTGGCAAATTTAATAATTGACGAGGGTCCACAAAAAAATATCTTTGAGGTCCTCTGTATCTCTTCCCGTCCCTGAATATATCTTAATTTATTGAAGTAGATTTCCAATTAGTTTCCTAAACAGTTTATCATCGAAATTGGAATCACGTTTATAAAACCTAATATCGTGAAATGATATGATTAAGAACAAAGCTAACAACGGTCTTTTCTTATAGCTTGTTTCGCTAGTTAAGTCAATTGTTGCAGAAGAAGGGAGAGGGATGATTTCCCGAAGGTTAAGAACGTGTTAGCCCCGGAAATGGTAGAGGAAGGAAATAAATTAGAGTGGAGTGGAAACAAGAAACAAAAGGAATAAAGGAAACAAGAAAAAAACGCTAAGCACTAATGGACCCATTTACAGATGTAATTGTTTCTGCGGGCCCTCACTCCTTCCGCTTGCAGTGGCCATCCTGATGTTGAGGAATCTAATTAGCCGCCGGTTGCTACTCTTCCGACATTGCCATTGCCTTCCTCAAGCCTCAACATTTTTTATCCCCGCCAGAGAGGCGCTAAAACGCTTTTAATTTTCCACTATTACTGCACAGTTTACGGCGAAGAGCTGTAGTTCTAGCTCTCTTTACTTCGACCCTTTACACACAATGTCTTATCAATTTAGTCAACATCAATGTATCTGTGCCTTTTAAATGCCGATGGCCTTTCTTCAAAAACACTTTTGTTGCTATTTACAATGTATGAAAATAATTTTTGAATAAATAAGAGCAGACTAATAACAATAATATTTATTTACTACACCTATATTTATGTTTTCTTTTTTAATTTTTAATTAATTCATATTTTAAAAAAAAAATATTTATATATTATTCAAAGAAGCAAGCCCTGCTTGAAAAAAAAAACAGAGAAAATCTTTATTAATTTCTTTTTACCTTATTTTACATGCATCTATAGATAAACCATTTACCATATTGAATCTGAACTATTTTTGAAAATTCATGCTCAACTGCTGAGGTAAGAGCCACCTTATTCAATTTCATTACATTTCCAATAAACATATATTTGTGAACATTATGTTGTTCCTGGTGAGATTGTGTTGTTAATTTATGTCTATGAACAATCTGTTGTTATAACTGAATAGGTTAATTCTGATGTGCATGATTAGTGTGTTTATAAGGGGTGTGTTGTTTAAATATGTTTATAGTAATTGTGTTTTTTTCCGCAATAGGAACAATTTTTTTAAGTTTTCAGACTGCAGGACTTGTCGATACCCCCGGAGACTATATAAGGTCGGGAAATGTACTAAAATATGTACTGTGGTTAAAACTATTTTGCAGCTCCGACATCTTGGTAGCGAATTCCCATCGAGGAGGTGACCATGAATAAGCCTTGTGTGCCATATTCTGAGACAACAGTTTTCTCCCTGCGATCTACTTTAATCTGTGGGAGTGGACTAGTGCCATCGTAGATTTTATTCATTTTATTGGTACTTGGAACCTTGGTCCAAGAGTAACGCCAAGTTCTTTACATAGGTTCCATATTGCTTTATTGTTGTCAATGAGCACTGTGCTAATATCAGGCACTGGAAATAAGGAGAATGCTTCTTTTCCTGTAGTATAAGCAAGTTCGTAACTCGTTATACCTATATGGCATGGAACCGAGATAAATTTAAAACTGTAGTTGGTCTGTGTAATAAGTAGTGTGTTCGAAAATACTAAAGGATTTCTGCAGAATTGGAAATTTCGTGTTAGCTTGAGGAATGAGTAAGAATCCCTCAGAATTAGAATGCTATTAGAATTGGAATTGAAATTAGAATTAGAAGTATTATTAATTTAATCATTCAAGATTATGGTTAGGGATAAATAGATTGCAAATAGCTCAGAGAAGAATACGCAATAAGTAGAAGGGAGAGAGTAGCGTATAGTCTCGGGAGGCAGTATTATCCAACATCCCACATTTTCTGATTATTTTCATCCATCAGTGTAGATGAAGATGAAATCTTCGTAAAAATTTAATAGAATCAAAAACCATTGCTTCAGAGCTCCTGATGGATTGGCCAATTGTGTTTTCTTTTTTAACGAGAAATCTTTATTGTTTGTCCAGGGTGATAATGGGTTTGGAATCGTTTTAAATAACTTGATAGTGAGTAGGAATTCGAAATCGGTGGATAGCTAGAAAGGCGATTGGTTGATTCGTACCGTGAGATATCAAAAAAGTCCGTAGTCGTTTTTAAGTGGCCTCAAAATTTTAACAAAAGATAGTGTTTGAGTAGCTAATCTTGAAGGCTTCTGATGTTTCGTCGTCGACAATATCATCAAAATTCCGGTCTCACATTAAATCATTTCACATAAACCTCGGCGAGCCAGTTCCAGTATCTGTTTCTTATAATACTTAATATTGTAAATGGATGAAAAGTATTTTTCTTTTAACATATATTTTCTTTCTTAATATCGCTTAAACAATTCACTAGATTTCAGTAGTAGGACAGTAGTAAGTCAGTGGATTGAGACACGACAAGTTATTACAAATACAACTCGAATTCGGACAATTATTAGATACTGTTTATTTAAATTTGGAAACGTGTTTAAAACATGAATAAAGTTTCCTTCATTTCCTTGGTCGATTAATTACTGAGAAAATAGCAATTGATTCCTCCATCTTATGATTCCTTGCATTATTCGATTTCATAATTATTTTGTCATTTTTTCACTCACCTATATACTAATCGAATTATTTGCACGTTTCAAATCCATTGGGCGAGGGAAAGTACTTGTTTTTATTGTATCTCTCAGCAACTAGTTCCTGACCCAAATAACTGGTGTCTAGGTAGCCCCCTACCTATCCCTATTCACCTAATTAAACTAACACTATTTATATTAAATCCTGATAATTCACACGTCAGCTTCTACTATACGTAGCATTACATACACATACACACGTTTATTTTTGCTACCACTTTTGTATTATTGTCGGAAAGCAGATCCTACACGGTAATTCATGAATGAACGTCACAAGAAGTTCCAAGATTGCCCGCTATCGCTTTGATCATGAAGACCCTTACACGTTCAATCATTACTGATCATTACTTATGTGAAGTTTCCACTCTTTTTTCTCTCCAATTTATTGCCTACTTGACTATTTAAAGAAAAAATAGTTGAAAATGGTTAATAATAATATAGACTAGGGATATAAACAACTATTTACTTTTATGAAATTATTTACTTAATAACGAGACCTAGGTAAACTAACCTATCTAGTAGTAAGGTTAGTCTCATATCGTTTTGACAAAAGTTAGTAAAATATAAGTCTACTACTTACAAAAATTAAGGAAAGGTATTGCGAAAATAATAAATTTGTTGAGGAAAATGGGAAAAGAACTGATAAATATACATAACGTTAAAGTTTTTTATTTTCCTAAAGTAAATTGTGAAGTTTCCTCATTTTTTTTTTTAATTTGTTGCCCACTTGACTATTTAAAAGAAATAGTTGAAGATGGTTTTAAATTATAAACAAGGGATATGAAAAATTATTTAACTATTTACATATAATGAAAATCAGAAATGTATAATGGTTGTGAGGCCTAGGTAACCTAACCTATCCAGCAGTATGGTTAGTCTCCGCACTACTTTTACCTCTATCCCCCCTCCACTTCTCGTGAATGAACCTTTGATTTCCGGATGTTCGGAAATCCGCAGCGCACCACCATCAGTACTTCATTCACTACCTTACACGACAATTCGGAACGTCATTAGTGCAATTCCGATTGACCGTGTAAGGTTCCCTTTATAATTATTAATAAATTAAATAAATCCATCCGAACAGCTGGAATGGGAACGCAGATTGCCTTACTATAAAGGGCAGGTCAGGAGTGTAAGCTTACCTGTTAATTAAGTTAGTCTACAAGTTGATCCAGCCCAATTGATTATTCCGTCCAATTGAACTTGCATTCCAATAATTATCAATTTATCTCCGTTTGTGTTTAGTCAGCTATAGTTTCCTCAAGTTAGTGGATCGTAGTATTGTATTGAATTAAATTGGTGTTCTCTTGCTATTGGGAGGATGTGATCCCATTTAATTGTTTTTTTTTTTAACATTCCTCTTCTTAATATTACTAGCACGATTTCAATAACACTTTTTTTAACTGAAGTTTAATATAATACCGATTAAAAGATTTGATCCATGATAAAAGTCATCCGTAGTTATGAACCAGAGTCAAATTTAAGACTGAACATTTCTACTGATGTTTAATTTAATTTTCTTGTTTTTGTAAGATATAGGTTTCAATAGAGTCAAGGACCCCATGTATTTCGATTCAGCACAGATTTAGTTGGACAGCCAGGTTAGAAGATTTCATATGATTTTATTCCTCCTTTCTTTTTCTCCTCTCCGGAAGTAGCTTCACAATTTGTTAATTTTTATCGTTCAAATCCAAGATTAAGAACTTATTAGTGATTGTTTCAATATTAAATTCATACTATTTAAATCAAATATTTACTGCTAATTTACTGGATGTATCGTGTGTACAGCTTTAAATTTTATAAAATAAATAAATGAGAAAAAAATAACATACATTTTTACATCGCACAGTAACACATATAGTACACAATGTACGAGACGATATAAGTCAGTGCATAAACCACGACCAAATTAATATGCGGACAAATAATCATTTGTATATAAGAGTAAGCAAATCAAACGATTTTCCATATATGTAATGCCTATATGTATATTGTGTGTGTGTTGGTATTGTAGTCCTGCTTACTAAATACCTTATGTTTCTCAACAATAATTTTGTATTTATGTATTATTTATTAATTTCGAAAAATAATAAATTATATTCAAAACTAACAAGTTTTTTTTTATTCTTCAATCTTGTATTTTAAATATTTTCCTTATGTATGTTTAACCTGAGATAATGATACTTACGAATCGAATTTCTTAATTTTAATCACTCATTGCGTCTTATATTTGAATTTTTCGGATTTACCTTTTTCTGAACCACATGATAGAGGCATTGAGGATTTATAGTATGAAAATAACTCTCTTTCAACTTAGGGTAACGGGAGTAAAAGGAATCAATAAATAAGGTGAAACGAGAAAAGAGGTAGAAAACAATTTCGAGAATCCTTTAATTCCTATCTAACCCTTTGTTGGCTATCAGTAGCTCCGCATTCTTGCCAGTCATGCTGCTTTGTCCTACTGTACTGTCAGTAATGAAGGATGGGTGAATTGTTATCTGTCTTGTTTTTATTCTTTGTATCCTTCGTAGAGTACTGTAATCAGGAAAGGATATAGATCCTGTTTAAGGTTTTATTGGTCTCTTCGATTGCGACTTAAATAAAACTTGAGTACGAGCATAAAATTTTATTTTCTATAGGCGGGTCACAAAATAAATACTTACTAATCTTTGTATTGTATTGTATGAATTGGATCCCTAGTTGTGCACCGCGGGGACCGTCAGTACAAAGCTTTCAGCTGGTACATCTGTCTTTTTGGTCATAAGTAGCAATTTTTAAAAAGTTTAATGATTGTATAAAATCTTTATAAATAGAATAAAGGTTTTCTTAGTACATTGAATATAATCAACCCGTATCATGATATACATTCCGTCCCATACATTACAGACACAAAATCCACTTTTAAAAAATGTTTTGACTGTCTGTATGTCCGCCAACGAAATTTTGTCAGGAATAAGCCCAGCAATGGCTAATGACAGACTTTTGAAATTTCGACTTAATATTTAGGTTTGCTTGACTTAAAACATTGGCTTTAAACGAAAATAAAATATGTTTTCGAAATCTTCAGTTGAAAGTTCGTAATCAGACTGCCGAGAAAAGTGTGTTTTGTTCACACCTTAGCCCGTTTAGCCACACCACCCCTCCATATTAGACACTTTTTCATGATTGAATTTTAGTGTCAGCTAGAATTGGATGTGACTTGACTGGATGTCGACCTTAGAGGAATGCACCCTCACTGTTCATTAGATTTATTTGCAATACGTTATGGTGCCAGAACTACGGAAGGGCAATTGAGACACTCACTGGGATGCTCGGAATTTGGAGGGTGCCAAATTTTGAAAGTAATTTTTTTGACCATTTCAAAAATGTTTAGTGATACGTTTGTACTGTTTACATGTGGGCGGGGTGGCCGAATGGGCTAACGTGTGTCCACAACACCAAAGTTGCCCGCTAATCAGATACATGAGATTATTAGATAAAAATAGTCAGGAGTTCGCGTCCCGGTGCCGGGGGAGTCTTTTAAATCCCCCCCTCACTCATTGGCCCGGAAAACCCCGTATAGCCTTAAAGGCGAGAAAGGTGAGGACCGTCTCCCAGTCCCTCCCCCCCAAAAAAGGTTGTACTGCTTTGACATTAATTCAATCAATTAAATGACTTTATGATCTGAAATGTTACTGTAGACATTTTAATTAAAATATTCTTACTAAATGCTGACTTATATTGGGGAGAGGTGTGACATGAGATACACGTCACTATCAGGATACTTTGATTTTAAGGGACGAATGAATAAATCTCGTCATTTCCCGATTTAAAATGCTTATGACCACGTGTCTTTGATATGTGTATTACATGTCTTTGATGTCAGCTTGCTTGACCATTATTATTTTTTTATTTTTGTGCTATATTGTAATATATTCGATTTCATCTGCGGATGTGAATCCTTCATCTGCCCATATGTGTCCGAGATTTACGATACACAATATACGGGCATGTATAGGACCTAGAGAATTGCTCAAAGGATACGTGCGTCCCTAAATCTCCACTGAGCCCACTCTGCAGGACACATCTGAAAGGAGAAGATAAAATGCGGGCGATAGAAGAAGGAGCTTTGAGATAGTGGGAAGGTGTCGAGGTGTTTGAAATTATTTATGTGAGCGGTGTGCCGGATCGGAGCGGAATATATCGCCGTAAGGGACATATTTTATCTGCGGCCAGCTATTGACAAATGGTCCCTAAATCTTCCCAAATGCCTCTCTTTTCTGGCTCTCTTGGAATCCGGGAAAAAAAAAATCAGAAATATTTTGCTTCTGTTACCACTTTATTTTCGATCATTACATTGATAAAGACTCATGAAAGAAAGAATTTTTCTTACTGGACCACATAAGATCCTTGTATAAATTCCATTGTATAAAAACAGGTATGTCATAAAATATCATTGATGGACGTTACTAAGGTAAGTACATTTTTCTATGGAGCTTTTGGGGAGTGCAATTGTGTTTAATAGAAGTCAAGTGTTTTAAGTAATAGAATGTAAATATTAGCAAGTTCCTAAAATCAGTGTTGAGCTCATCGATAAGGTTACTATATAGACAGATCTGATGCCATCGATGAGCTCATAACGATTTTAGAAACTATCAGTTTTTTAAATTTTAAATATATATATATGTTATTTATTTATTGAAACTCGACCTTATTATATCTTTTAGACATTATAATTGTCTACAATTGTAAGAAATAAGATTACGCATGTCTGCATAACATCTCACTACTGCAAGTAAAATTTATAAGTATGTTCTTGGATCTGTTGGTGTTCTGGAATCATCCCTTTCATTCCTTGAGTCAATCTGTCTTAATTCGAAGTGGTTTTCCATTACCTTCCTCCTTCCCTCCTTCTGAGACTGAAGTGGGCTGGGCCTACCGCTCCTCTCCAACAGTACACCAAATCTTTGTAATACGGACAGTTTCCTGCTGTGACTAACTGAAGGAAATAATTCCCTTTGAGAATATGGAGACCGGTTTCTCTCAGTAATTTAGCTCCTAGCTCTACAGCCGACTATAATGATTAAGCAGTCTCTGAAATGCCGCATCTAGATCATTAGGGGTCGATTTCAATTCCTTAGCTCTGAAATTCGAAAGCTCTCATGGTCAGTGAGAAATCGCAAGAGCTAATAGTCCAAGCGTTTTGCTTCTGAATGTGACCAGACGTTGGGGAAGTACTTTCTTAAGATAGATTCTTTAGGGGTCATCATCCATTAGCGGTTCCACATTTAAAGCCTTTTTTTTTGTTTACCGAAAAGAACTTTTTTTATGTTGTTAGGTTATGTTGCTAACGTACTAAGTTGCTTTTGTAATTGTCCTCAATGTATTTTCGTAAAAGATTTAAGTTTGTTTATGTGAGTCTTTTTAGCTGTTGCAAATATCTATGATATTTAAGTCCAAATAGGTTTCAGTATGTAATTTTATTTGTAATAATAATTGTTAAATCTGTCTAAGTTTTAGTTTTGAATGCTTTGGAAGAAGTGAATTCAGAATAATTAACCTTTGATTTAGCGTTTTTGTCTTCTTTGTTATATGTGTGACCCACGCCATTTTTGGGTCAAATGTAAGACCAAGGTAGTGGACGGTGTCTGTCTGTGGAATCTGAGTATTGACAAGGAAAACTGGAGGGTATGTTTATGTCGAAGGGTAAATGTGATGTACTGTGCTTGGTCTTGATTTAGTCGGAATTTCCAAATTTACTAGTAATGTATTCTAAAATAATTTAATAACGTAAAGTATGTACTATGGCAAGTATAAATATTTTCCATCGTCTTGAAGGTGTGTACCACGTGACGGTCACCTCTATGCTGCTCAGATTAACTCGCACAAGAGAACTTTCATGTCTTAAAAAGGTATATATGCTACACCTGTCTGCAGTTATATCCAAATGGAGAGATATCTACGAAGAAGGACTTGAAACCTTGCCAGGTTTCAACGCACAATATTCCTGATGTGGATTTTTTAAATTTTTATTTATTCAGAAATATAATAATCTGCCACGCTGACAATAATTATAGTGAGATAAGAACACATTCACACGATATATGCAGAAAATTAACAAGAGTAAAATAGTAACTAAATAATCATCAAAAACTAAATACAATAAAAATAAAACAACGTAAAGATTAAATTAAAACATTAAAACACTGTCATGCCTATATACACTATATAAAATCCGGCAGAGAACCCTAAGCCAGGTTCGTCCCTCTAACTATAGAGAGAAAAGCATAACTCCAAGAGATCCCTGCACTACTCTCTTAACCGCTTCACTGGTGCTAAAGCCAGAGGAGATTGAGAGAGAGAGCGCTTTAGCCACATACACTCATGTCTTGAGTGGAGAATCTGGCCATTGCCAGAACTCCAAGATATATACCACAAAAGGTCTCTAGGCCACTTCCGTTTCAACCTTCGAGGAGAATTGTAGAGATGAGAAGAACTAGATAGGGATTGGGTAAGAAGATTTGCTTGATTTGTAAGGTTCTGATGGAATTTGGAAACATTTTCCGGGCTAGGACAAACGGGGGGGGGGGAGGTATTTTAAGGTCATGATGTAGGGTTTTGTTTGTTATATAGAATGGAGCAACGACTACTGTTCGGAGGACATTGGATTGAAAGGATTGGATGCGTTTGATGTTAGAAAAATTTTCTGTCTACCAAAGTTCTTGTTTGAAACGAATTAAGAAATATGATAATTATAAGAAGAATGAAATGTAATACTGTCATTTGTTTGAATAGCTAAGTATAAAAGTAATTTTTTTTTTATCGACTTTTTAACGAAGTGGACAGAGTTTTTAAATAAACATCTTTTAAAAAAAAAGTTCTGTAAAACCTTTACTAGAAAAGTTGCAGTGAAAAAAGTTCTAGTTCTAATACAGCTGAAATACTATCTACAGTATATACATATTTAAAAATACATTTTTTTTTTCATTTCAAATCCTGTTTGAAATGAAACTGATTACAAACATAAAGTAACCAATATTGGTGTGTTACTTGTCAAAATATTCGAAAACAAGTTGATATTCAAGATAATATTTGAACACTATCATTTATTTTTATTTTTTATTTATGTTTGTTCCATTTCCTTTGCCAATTCAGTAACATCTGGAAGGGTTGATGGACACCTGAGGCAGCTCAATAAGAATGATTAGAAAGGTTGATGTGATCGTTGTTGTTTGCATTATTCCACTTCAATCAATCTTTTTTTTATCGATGAGATTGAAATCGGTTTGATTCGAAATAGGTTTCAAAGTGATTATTTCAAAGATTACTTTTGGGAACTGCGATATAAAGGATGTTCGACCATTCGTCACTAAGCATCAGCATGCTCCATTTGCATCATGATTGGATTCAACTGAAAACTTTTTAGCTCTTTATCGAGCCAAAAAAAATGAGGGAGGGACTAATTGCGTTCCAGCTTCATTCCAATGAAATCCAATTAAAATGAGCTTATTTGCCTGGTCTGTCAATAGGAGATTTTTTATCGTATGGATTTCTGCATGCCAGTGACAGCTGTCATCATTCCATAAAGAATCTACAAAATTAAAATTTATTTTTATCTCGAAAATGTTATTTCGTCAGAAATATCCAAGTGATAGTTTAATTCCAACTCGTTCAAACCTTAGGTGAGCCCCATCACTGATTATATTACAGATACTAAAAAAAATACTCATAAACGAAAAAAAATAAGCAAAATACACCTTGAAACACAGGCGGATTTACGGGGGAAGAGCTTTCGGGATGAAGCTCCCCCCATAATGGTAAAATATAACCTTGTTTTATGGTAAAAAATATTAAAAAATTATGTTTTAAAGTATTATTGCTCGTTTGATTACATTTAATAGGACTTCAAGAATCACTTAAACACCATTTCATATAGGTAGTTAGTATCTTTCTGTTTTTCCAAAGTAATTATCGTTATATATATGAAAAAAAAAGCTTCCGGGCTGAAGCCCCCCCCCAAAAAATTAAATCCTGGATCCGCTCGTGCCTTGCAATGCTTTTTAGCAGTAAAAGAATTATTAAAAAGACAACAAAAATTCAAGTTTTGATGACAAAAAATATATAAAAAAGGAACTATGAAAAAAAAAAAATACATGATATACATATTATTATATATCATAAGATCTTTATCTTCACTCCTCCACTGATTATTCTCCAATAACTACTCCACGGAGCACTGATCCCAAATCTTAAATATACAAAGAAAAAAGTGTTTTTAAAATGTAAACTCAATTTTTTTTTCAAATAAAACCTTGCTTGGGGCTGATAAGGTTCTAATCGCTGCAACCGTGGTTCAAAGAAAAACGAGTTCAAAATTCTGATATTTTTTTTTCCATTATAAATTAAATTTATCAATTTTCTCCTCATCTTTTTACGCAGAGGTAATTTAACTTAGATAGTTAGTTTAATGAAAAAAAAAAATAATCTGTTGAAATGAAGTTAAAATCTTGCTACAGACAAAAATAGTAAAAATAAAATTTATAAAATATGTGAGCTAAGTCGCAAGGTTTGTAAGTAGATTCAGAAACAAAAATAGTGTCATTTTAGCCGATCATCTTTTTCGTAACAGGACGACGAAATATGGATACGACTAACTATGTACGAAAGATCTTTTCCATAGTACTTGAGTTCTAAAGTTTCTGTTTAAAACAATATTTATTCCTTCTTGACTCATTTGACAGATAGACATATCATTTTTTGATTAATTGATATAATTTTGATTTTTAACTCTTTAAAGAAAAAAGAAATAATATCTGGTTCAATTGAATCATTCTTTTTGGTGCTTAATTTTCTGTCATGAAATTTTTGATAACGCCTTGTTTGACATATAAGTGACTGATAGTCGTCGGACGTTTCATGAATAATGTGTCGACTATCAATCGATTGAGTTCAGTATTAGAATTCAGACTGAATTATTTCTCCAATTACCTCTTTGATTTTCGCTTTATGAGTCAATCTAATATTATTTGATGTCTCCGGTTTTTAAATTCGTTTTTCACAAGTCATTTCGGGTTAAAATAAAAAAGTAATTGTATTATTTTTTTATTGATTCAATGGAATGGTGTCGTTATCACCAGAATGGAATGGTGTCATTAAAATAAATCAACCTCAACCGCAATAATAAATGTCTCAATGTAAATGTAAAAAAAAAACGAAACTTAACTGTACGTAATGTTACTGCCCCCAAGGTGGGGATGTAAAGTTCTTCATCCTTTGATGTGACATAATTCGTATCCATTAATGTTTAGCCATGGGAAATTTTACTGTTGTGTGGTGGTATTTCGAATTATAGATACCTTTTTTAGTTTTCTCAAATACTTTGATTAGAATACAAACGCTCTAACCTTCCAATCAATTATAAAAGACTGATTTACATGACTATAATAAGGCCTATTTGGACTTACGGAGTTGAGCTAAGAAAGTAGGAAAATTGATTTGTTCCAAAAATTCAGATAAAAGCGTCGTCGGCCAATAAAACAGATAAATAAATTTTCTGCCATGAGCCGGGGTTCGAACATGGGAGCTCAGTACCCTACCACTGAGCTACTCCACTCATTTTTAAAGAATATTATGTAACTACCTTTTTTTTCCCAAATAATAGAGACCCCCAAAAAATATTTTAACCTAAAAGATATAAGGATCATTCTTATATTATTTGAACGTTTAGCATTACTGAATCTAGCAATAAGGGTTTAAAAGAATATCAATTTTTTTAAGAAAATGCATCTCGTATATTAGTATAGATATCCTAAATAATGTTGTATTATAATAATGTTCTTTATTTGTTAAACAAAAAAACTAATACTAAAAAAATTTACCATCGAAGCTGTACTTTGTTGTTTAGGATATCTGTACTAATATTTGAGATAAATTTTTCTTTAAAAAAAATGATATTTTTTTAAACCCGTATTGCTAGACTCAGTAATGCTAAACGGTTAAATAGTATAAGAATGATCCTTACATCTTTTAGGTTTAAATATTTGTTTGATGTCTTTATTATTTGAAAAAAAAGATAGTTCTATAATGTTCTTTAAAAAAAAAAAATGTTGAAATCATTAAATCAACCACTACTTAAAAAAAAACAATGAACATACTGTTATCTATTATCATATCCATTTGTGTGGAAAATATAGAAGGAAAGGAAATGGAAGAAGAAAACTCATCTTCATTCTGGGACATATAGTACTCTTAGCTTAAGAAAATTGTGTATTAAAGCACCGTTAGTATGGTTGCTTTAACATAAATAAATTTAAATTCTAATATAAAGACAAATTAATGATTAAAGAGATACTAATAGCGATGAAAATAAAATAAATTAAATGAAAAAAAAGAAGATAAAATATAAGATTGATAGTTGAAAAGATAGAGAAATAGGCGGTGAGAGAAATTTAGGAACGGAGACTGGTAGGGAATCCCAAAACGTAGCTCAAATTACAATATTACTTCAAAGGAAGCTGTTTTGTGAGAGAGGATATAGAACAAGGAAGGTTAAGATATCGAATTTAAGTGGTGGTAATGGCTAAAATATTGTTTTGTTTTATTCTCAAGAATTGGAATTTGGGAACTGGAAAATAACCAGCATTTTTCGGAATCTCCAGAGATGTTTCTGAACACTAAAAGTAAATAAAAGGCCAACTGATGAAGGTCTGATAAAAGACCGAAACCGGTTGCGAAAGATGTGAAAAATAAAGTAATATAGAGGGAGACAAAGTATTTTTCGTAGAATTAAAAATAAATATTAGGGAAATTCACATGTAAAGTTCATTAGTTTTTCCAAATCTTATCTTCTGCTCATCAGATGGAAACTAGAAATGGACTGATACTTCGGGTAAATGAACTGTGGAGTCTTAGAAGCTGTTTAAAAGCTCGTGAATGCGGATGACCATATATCCCAGCGATACGATATTGCTATTCATGGCGATTTGACGATATAGTTGTCAAATTCTATTCTGCTATCACTGTCATATAGCGCAAAAATCCATAGCGATTCAGACTAAGGAATCATTGAACGCTGGGACATATGTGTGTTACACACTGTGTTACGCATCGTTTACAAAGGTACACGTGCTTTAGTAGATCATGATGAATTTTCGGGTAATTTGTGAAATATCCTTATTCAAGTTAGGTTAATGATCAAAGCTAACTTTGATATTTTTTTCTTTTGTTTTTTATAGAGTTTCAGAACAGAATGAATATGTCATTTGGATATAGTAATGGGTAATTGGAAAAACCTTGAGGGTGGTCTTCAACCTAATAGCTTTAGTTTTAACAGCACTTACATTTAAGTTCCAACTAGATTTCACAAAATCTAGTATATAATATTGCCAATTTCCTGTTGAGGCTTGCGAGATGCGTCGATGCATTTCAGAAGGGTGAGAGAAAATGCACACATATAGGTCGTATCATACAAATGATGTTTGGAATGACAGATAACGTTATGTAGGTCATAGATGGAAAATAATGATAGTAATATGCTTTGTTTAACAATAATTATTAAACAGGAATAAACAAGTTAATTATATAAATTAATATTATTAATTGAAAACAAGGTACATTAATATGAAGGGGGGAAAGTTATACTTCAAGGTGGAAAGATACGGGAACCTGCAAGCGACAAGAGTGACAGATTTAAGATTTAATTGAAACCTTATCCTATTATCCAGTTTAATTTGAATTAGTAAACACGACACCTTTCGTAAACTTATCCAATTATAAATAGCTAGGTTAAACTTTACACACCACATGAGCATGGTTTGTAGAATACTACATTCTAAGCTTATTCTTATAAGATTTTATTATTTTTTCTTTTTCTCCTCTTCCTTACATTTTCGCTTATATGGATTTTTCCCGAGCTAGGAGGGGGAGGGAGTGAGGGAAAAATGTCAGAATAATAAATCTTTCCGGTACCGAGGTTCAATCTCGTAAAATCATCTGTTTATCAGGTTGTTGGGCAACGAGTGTTTCACACAAATGTTAACTCGCTCATCGACCCTGTCCCCTTCTTATAAGTTTTTTTAAAAAATTTTATTATGATATTTACAACTGTATTAGTATGAATACATCAAGTAAATGTGTACAGAGGAATAAAATAACATAAAACACGCTTGTTGAGAAACTACATATTGGTAGCACTCTAATAATTTGTCTACATGAGGAGATCACGAGGCCATCTTCTTTTCAGACGCCTCGGAGGGTTATCAGGAATCGAAGAGGAAGCAAGGTTAGAAACAAGAGGATTCGGGTGGTTATGAAGTTTATTATGGAAGGATAGGTATCTGGATTCGGCCATATCGGAAACATATGGAACATTGAGGTCTTTATGGATTATTTTATTTGTGACAAAGTAAGGAGCATTGAGGATTTTACGAAGGATTTTGGATTGTAAAGATTGGATACGAGAGGAATTTGATGGTTTAGTGGAGCCCCACAGTTCAACTCCATAAGTCCAAATAGGTCTTATTATAGTCATATATATAAGTCGTTTGTAATTAATAAGAAGTTTAGATCGTTTGTCTAGTAAGTGTTGGAGTAAGTGGAAACGTCGAGCAGTTTCTTGTCGTTTCAGTCTTGTATGAGGATTCCAAGTGAGAATTTTGTCCAGCTGGAGTCCAAGGTATCGGATTTGTTCTACAGGGATAATCTTATAAGTTAAGAAAGAAAAACTCCAAAATGTCGGTTCCCATTTAAAATTAGTAGGAAAAAAATGTAAACAAGCTGTTTTTTTCCCACTGTCCTAGAAGTAGAAAAATAGTGATAAACTATATTATGAACAAATGAAACATAAATTAATCTAGTCTTGATTAGTTTTTTTTTTCGAATGGAAAGCATACATAATGTACCTTTTAATAGTTGTTTTCGTTAACCCAACTCGCATTAAAATTTTACATCAATTTAATTATTCAAGATTATTAAAACTCTTCACATACCCGTCTTTCAAATGGACTGAAGAATTAAAAAATTGTCAAGTCGTTATAAGCTGACACATATTATTAGATAATTGAAATATTTCAAACTTAATTGACTCAGTAAAATATTGGTAAAACTTATCAGATAACTTTTCACCATTTCAGGTATCCTCTGGGTAGAAAAAAAATGATCATACATGTATAGACTTGTCAAATATAACACGTTATGAATTTTCGTTGTTATAAATTCTATTAACATTATTAAAAGAATTTAATCTGAGACAAGTTTTCTCGATATATTTACTTCATATTATTTTAATTTTTTATCTGCTAATTTTTGCCTTTTCCCCCACCTTTAGGCATATTGCCCAACATGGCGTAGCTGCCTAAATATATGTGATGTTAAGAGAAAAAAATATTGAATAAATATATGATGAAAATTAGACTTACTTTATTTTTTATTTATTTTTTATATATACATTCAGTTTTAGTCATTTTATTTTGCTGTTTGAATTATTTTTATTTATTGTGAATGACCGCACTGAAAACTATTATTAAAGTCCTTTGAGACAAATTGTAACATTTCTCAATAGACTAATTCTATAAAAAAAAAAAAAAATGGAATGCGCAAAAATATTTCCAACAAAGTTTAAATATTTTAATTATAAATTATGTTCAAAAATGTAAATGTGATTAAAAATAAGTTGGATTTACACTTTGGACTCTCTCATAGTTATAAGACTCATAAATTTTTCTAGCATTTTATACGACGCCTTGAACAACAATGGAACAACTTCAGAGATCCTAGAATGTATAATAAACAAGTTTAAATGAAAATTCCTCCAATAACTGCAACTTGGCTCTAAGATACAAAACTATGGAGGCGAAAGAATGTCATGATATTTAGGGAAGGAGATTAAGAAGAGCGAGTCATGTAGGTCAGGGCGTCCTCCAAGGAACTTTATTAAACCGTTTATACTTTATTTATTTTATTTTTTTACATATATAAGAGACATAATAAACTAATAATGGGTCTGGAGTCTATTAAAAAAAATGTTTATCGGTTTTGTTGATAGAAAAATATTAAGATATTAGAGAAGGTTACCGGCTGGTTAAGGTTAATGAAGATCTGCAACGTTTGTTCAACCGAATGACCGACAATGTGAGATGCGAAGAAATATAAAATTATTCTGTGAGAGTGCTTAAATACGATAAAAAAATACGAAATTCAATTAAATCGGATTGTATATTCTGATAAAATAAATATTGTATTAAGTGTCGGTACATATTATCGCCCCGGTGAGCTATCTGGGATCTGAGAACTAACGCATGAAGAAAAAAGATTAATAAAGAACTGCTTACAGAAACTTTTAAATAAATATCTCACATATAGTGGAAAGGAGGTTAAGATGGGCGGGGCATGTAGCTCTGAACAATCCATCAGAAAGCCTCTACACAACAATGAATGCCTCAATAACACTTTGAAGAGCAAACATCGGATGGATAGATCGATTCAACAATGATGCGATATAGCTGCGTGCAGATAACTGAAAACAAATAGCCTAAGATAGGTTGGTTAATGGAACACGAAGAGGATGAAAACAGATGGAGAAGACTGGTTAATGCTGCATAGGATCTGAAAGGTGTGTAATGCTTAAAAAAAAAAAAGAAAAAAGAAAATTCTTTATACATATTTTAAAATAAAGACACACACATATGTGTACTGTGTGTGTATGTGTACTGAGCGAATGAACGAATTCCCGTGCATCCTATGCAAGATCGTTCAAAGGGGTAGGATTTATACATTTTATTTATAAAAGAGAGACTTTTGATTTATGTTTATTTTTATAGCCAAATTTTCGCCTTTGACTCATAGACCATGTTCAATGATATAATGATAGACAAATGTGGACCTGTTAATATACTCTAATTGATCACATCATTCATTCGATGATCTCAAACCATCAATAATCATTTTATGATATATTACGAAAACACAATAGAAAATAATTTAATTAAAGAAGTAACGCAATAGATATTGGATGGAAAAATGGATCCTTTGAAGTACCAATATTCTTAAAAAAAATATTTATATGAAAGAGGATTTTTTTTTTTATATGTAGGAAATATTTTACTCTTAATCATTTAGTACGATAACGAATATAGCCAGACCATATTTTATATATTTATGTAAACGTTTTAATGATGGAATGAAAAAAAAAATAATGTTGGTCAACGCTAAACAAATTGGTTTAAAATCCAAATATGTGCGTCCGATAGTTGTAGTACAAAATAATAGCAAGTTAAATTAATTGAATGATTTTTAAGAACAAAAGGAAAGATCAATATTCTGAAAATTTTACTTCAAGAATGATGTGAATAACTGGCAAAGAAACATATTACGTTTTCTCACCTACCGGAGCGTTGTAACTGCTGAGTCAAGATATACTTCAAGTTTGGTCTTACTCAAGTTAAATTGCAAATATTTGTATTTAAAAATGAACACAGGCCGTTTACACAGATTGGACTTCAGACTTTTTTTAGCTAATGAGTAAGTATGATTTGTCTTATGCTTTGTCCCTGTATTAATTATTATTACAATTATTGTTTATTTTTATTAAGATTAATAAGATTTATAAATATAGTGTATACGATGGACATTACTAAATAATAAGAGCCTATTTTTTGGCTAACGGTTGACCAAGAAGAACCGAATTAAAATTACCCCATTAATTAGTTTTCTATATACGGAAATCCACTGTGCAGAGCGATAGCTAATGAAACAGAAGAAATACTCAACTGTCTCAACAGGACCCAAACTAGGAATCTATGAAGCATAGGAGCACAGTGCACTATTCATATTATTAGCTACCTCCGTTCCTAATGACAGTTGCATCCTACCTTTACATAATTTAATTTACATGCAAAAGAGCACGTGGAAAGCCAAAAAGCATATGGAGAGATAGAATCAACAAAGATGCAAGAGAGCTGCGTGCAGATAAATGGAAAGAAATAGTCCAAGACAGGCAGAGATGGAGCAGGCTTGTTAAAGCGGCAAGAGGTTTACATGGTCTGTAATGACAACAGAAAAAAAAAAATAGTTGATGCACGATTTATTTATCAAAAATTAAATAATGTTCAATAGGTGTTACCTAATACAATTATTCAATTTAAATCTACGTTCAATTTGATTAAATTAAAAAATTACCAATTGAATGATTCAAATACCGCTCTTATAATATCTTCAATTATTTATCGAAAGGGGAATAGCATTGGCGATTAAGGAGATAAATTCTCGCTTCTCTTCAAAGGAATATATTTTCTGAGTTATTTCAAATTATTAACATTGGTTAAAGAAGATTAAAGCTTTTCATTTTGAAAAAAAATCGGAATGTTTGAAATATTTATCTGCCTTTCATATTTATTCTAACTAATTAGTTTTAATGTAATTGAATTACATTTTTTAGGACACCACGAGACTTGCCTGTTGATTTCTCTTTACTCTTTGATTGATGATGCTTTGAAGGGCAAAATTTGGCTGTATTGTTTATATTCTAAGGCCGCCGTAGCTTCCATATTGTTTCTACCAAGGCCGAGGCGCTGCTGTTATATCGCTTCAGTAAACACGTTTTCCCCTCGAAAAAGGGAATATCAGATAGCTGAAAATTCATTTAGAATCAGATACCATCAAGCAAATGAAAAGTTTTTAAAAAATCAATAAAATCAAGGGCCTCATCAAATTGTTTACTGTTGATAAGAGAGAGACTTCAACTTAGTGTAAGGTAGCTGTTCATTTGATATCACTTGCTGCAGATAATTGGAGACTCTACAGTCTTTTGACGTGTAAACTTTGTTTAAACCACGCAGTTAGCTGATTACCTTAATCGCAAGTGTCTGTCTTTTGTATTTTTTTTTTCTTGAAAATAGTTTCAAGTATTTTTAAAAGGATTGTTGGAGTCAATCAACATCAAACAAGTTTGGATCCTGTTCTGGATTCGTAAAGTCGTAGTTTTGGCGGATGTATACATTTTATATTTCCTGCAACTATTATCATAATCGTTAAAAATTCTTCCTACTAAATATTCTTGGAACTTTAATTTACTTGGAGAAAGATCATTAAAACAAAAAGAAATTACTATAATCTCTTTCTCCAAATTACTAAAACTGAAAATTAGACTAAATCTAAATATATTAGTCCGTGGTATAGACCTATTTTCATTAAATTATTATCACCCACATAAATTCGTGAATGGCTTCATCTCATTGTGACCTTCAACTTTTATATTTACAAAATTTCTCGGAATTGGGGAGTTTTCAATTTAAAGATCTCCAAACTATCTGTATTTAATTAGGTCATAAAAACTCTTGAACATCCATTTGCTTTCCACTTGAATCGTAAAAATTTTATCACAAAATCGACAAAAATGTTGACCTACAAAAATATTGGGCCATTTGGCCTGACATCCACCCACCAACATATCAAAATAACGAAGCAATAAAGGCCCAAACGGCTCAATATTTGTGTAGGCATCCCTTTTTTTCGATATTGTGATTAAATTATTTTACGCTTCAAGTGGATAGAAAATAGTTATCTATGTTAGTACCTCATTAAGTAAATTAATTTAATTATAAAACGCCATATTTCTGAGAATTTTCTTAAATACAATATTTGTAGGTCACGGATAAGGTGAAGCTATTCGTGAAGTTTTAGATGGATGTTTGATAAAATAGGGGTCTGTACCACGAACTATATATACATTTCTACTACTATCGATGTATGCTTCACAGATTTATTGTTAAGCCAAAAAGACAAAAAAAATTCAAATCTTTTCAATAAAATTTTTAAAGATGTCAGAGATTCAGGATATGTAGTCTGCGTACTATTGATTAGACTTGCCAAAATTTTAACCATCAAAATTTTAGTCACCAGCGCTAAAAATTGTTAGTGAACACCATAGAAATAAAATATAGATGTAGTATGTAAGTAAGGCCAGATAGTATGTAAGTAAGACCAGATAAAATATGAAAAGTATACATGAAATTATGTTTATATAAACACGATAGTACCCAAAGAAATTTTTGTTAATAAAATATAATAAAATACATAAGTATATAAAAATTTAAAATCTTAAGACTTATAGATAAACGGATAAAAAAAAGTGATAACTGAATTGTAAATATTTAGTTATTTAGTCTCTAGTCCTGTTTCTGATATTAATATTGTCTTGTCTCCGACATTACTCTCAGTTCCTTTCTATTTCCGACGTAACTTACACTAGATAAGTGGACTCTTAGTCATGTTAGTGTAGGTCATGTAAACCTGATTCATTTGTATCTCATTTGCAAACGTCCGCCACGGAAATGCCAACACTGCAATACATTAGGATTCATCGAAAAAAAATCAACATCATCCTTTTTTATACTTCAAATTCAACTACACCAGGACTCACAACCCGTATATCTTTTCTTTCTTGGCATTGCAACTCTTGTTGAGTCAGGGCCTCCGTTTTGTCTGTCAGTCATCTGTGTTACTGCTACCCTTCAGTTAAGAATACCCAAGATGAACTCCCATCGACTGAAACACCATATATTCGCCACAACTGGGATCTTCCTATTCTTCTGACGGCATAGATTTTTTCATACAGAATCTGTCTAGGTGTTAGGTTTGATTTCATCCTTGAATAATGGCCAGCCCACCGGAGACGACAAATCTTAGCTATTAATACGAAGGCCTCTTATAAAGTTCCTCTGATTCAACGTTGGTTTATATCCCCCACACAGCATTACTATTTATAGGACGAAATATATTTATTACAAGATGTGTCGTTCAACTCTAAGCAGAAGTAATAACAATGAACTCCTATTGTATGTACCCATATTCCTAAAGAACTTTTTTGTTCTACGTTTACTAGAATTTAATTTTACTTTATAAATTTAGGTTGACCGTACATTCTCTATAGGGAGCGGGGTAGCTCAGTGGTAGGGCACTAAGCGTCCAATGCTCAACGTCACAGGTTCGAATACGGCTCATGGCAGAAACATTGTTTTTGTATTTCATTGGCCAAAGGGTGACCCTGAGGTACGGAGATCCTCCTGGGGCACACCCAGCCTCTACAGAGTGGGTGCCCTTAATTAAATAATTGATTAAGGGAGAAAATCTGGTGGTTGAGCGTGATCCACTGCACAACAGTTGCCCTTGAAACAATACTTTCCCTAAATAGTACTGAACCCAAGACCCTTCATGGGTTGTAGTGGTACAAGTTTTTTTTTATAAAAACACAAGTAGCATTTATTTAACGCCAAGAGTCTTCTCTGAAGCTTCCCTTTATATTCCTCGTTCCTCAATCAACTTAATTAATAAAAAAGCTTTAAAGAATTTTTTTTGCAAGCGATTAATATACTGAAAAAGTAGGCAATTGTTTAAGGCCATTATTTAGCTCAATGTTTATATAATTTACAAAATCAATATAAAATATTTAAAAAAAATTAAATTATCATTAAATTTAAATTTAAATGCCCATAAGCTAGCCCTAATCTATAATTTATAGCACCACCTATTTAATATGGATGGTCATTTCTTATTTTCTTCAAGTATATTTCTCGAATATCTTTGTTTAAAATGTTTTCTTACTTCTGGATCCTGTATATCTCAAACAGACCCTGCAGTTTATACATCATTAAGGAAATGTGTGTGTTCACGTATATCAGCCCAGGAATAAATGTTCACTTAGGTACGGGATGGAATACTTTGGATGGATCCCATTCCCTAACCATCCCTACTGGTGTTTCTCATCCTTCTAATGGAAAAGTGGAGCTTAACTTCGTTTGTTGGATTGGTCTGTCCAATAACAGTTAACTCTCTATCTCTCTCTTTCGGATAAAGTGGATGTTCAATCCCCGGCCTCGCAAAATGCCATCAGGTAATTGAAATCAGTCCAGTCAAAATACATAAGCAAGCTAGAGATACGATCCTCTTCCGCCTACATAATATCTATCGTATGTTGTTTACTTTATACCTTATTACGATTCTTATTATATATATATATATATGTGTGTATATATCTCTTTTCCCTTTATAGTTGGAGGAACAGGTCTGGGGCTTGTTGTACCCTCGTCTGATTGTAAATAGTGAATTTAGGTTTTATTATTTTATTTTATTTACCTAACATTAAGTATTTTTTTTTTAAATTTTACATACTTTTCGACTATTATTTATTTGTTATTTTGCTTCTGTTTATTTTATATTTTCTGTGACAGAATATTATATTACCTAATATATCAATAAAAAGATACAAAAATATTCTGTGATTTAAGTAAGAATGTTAAGGTGGGTCGGTTCTTTCTATTATTTTTTTCCAATGGAACGTTTCAATAATAACTTTTATATTAAAGCTGTGTCAAAACCACAAAAAAAAGAAAAACTAAGGCTTGTGCGATAGAAGTGAAAATATCAAAAAGTGAAACTGATAATATGAATTATAAATTATTAATAATAGCTCACTATAAAGAGGATGAAATGCTGAACACTTTTCAAACTTACAGTATGCAGTTCCGATTTTTAGTTAATGATGTATTTTAGTCCATAAAACGCGTTATCATTTGGTTTTTGACACTATTTTCCCCTTTTCACTCCTCTAACACGGCCTCCTAAGATACAATTTTAAATAATAGCCAGATAGGATGAAACGCTGAACAATTCTCTCGCTTACGGTATAAAGGTCTGATTTTTAGTTCCTGAGATATTTTAATCTATACCTTCAAAAAACCTCGTTATAATTTCGTTTTTGAAACTATGTTTTCCCTTTTCGTCTCTCTAAGATGGTGTTGCGTTAAGATACAGTTTTGAATAATAGACCATTTCAAAGAAGATGAAATGACGAACATTTCCCTCGCTTACAATATACAGATCCGAATATAAGTTTTTGAGATATTTTAATCCTTAAGCAAAAACATTTCAATTAGTCGACTCAAGCCATGATTACCCGGCCATTTCATATCGGAGATTTGACTGCTCAATCTAATTCACTCTTCGCAGAGTGAAAAATGCGCCTATAGAAGTTTTCACTTAAAAAAAAAAAGAAGTAGAAGATGGAAAACTTCGGCTAATAACGTCTATTATAAGTAATAAAAAAAAATTATGACGGATAATACTATTTTTTCGCCAAGGACTTGGACCAAAATTGAGAAAACGTCGTATCATGACATAACCGAATCGACATTATAAACATGCCTTATTTTCTATTAGAGGTTTTCAGTAATCGGCTGGCAAAAAGTTATAAGACCACGTGCGGAAGTCCCATTGGTGTAACTCATGGACGCCGTGTCTCAAGAGGCTAAAGCAGGTCTACCAACACGTGCAGCCTGAATATTTATGAAGACCCTCATTTGTTATTCATTAGCTGGCCCTTTGAAGAAATTTGTATTAGACATGGGTCGGCTGTTTCTGCAGTCGACTGCTCATCACCCGCTAGTATTCTATATAATTAATTAGATGTTACTCGTATTAATTATTTCCCAAGAAAAAATAAAATTAATGTAAAAGGAAATAAAATATTATTTGATATCATTATATTGCTATGTTCCTGGCCTCGCGTTTCTACGGCGAGTAAGGGGTTCCAGGAATCGCATTTATTTGTATTAAAATGTAATTAATACTTATATTTGTATTGAAATGTTAGGTACCACAGACCCCCTACTGTAGTATCCTAGATTGAACCATATAATTTTTATTGGATTTCCTTTCTAAAGGTATCATGTTTTTAAATTTACTATTTGTTCTATATCTAACTGGTGGCATGCAAGGTAAATGGTAAAAGTACTACGTTGGTTTACTAACTATTATATTTACAAGCTTAAATAAAACCAAAAACATCTATATACAAAATAATAACTAAACCTATATACATAATGAATAGTTGAGAATCATACTGGAGGAGAATGCTTGATGTTCGATTAAAGTTACATGTGTTATATTGATTATATTAATTAATGATGTATGGTTGCCAACACAAATTTACATTAGTATAACTAAATGCTTGTTACCACTTAGCTGGTCGTTCATAGTGTTTCTAGCCGTCATATCTGGATTCCCTGTCTCTGCTCTCCTTCAGCGTCTAGTCCGTCCATCTGCTCTCTCCGGCTGTCTTCCTCTTCCTCCCTCGACTCCCCCGCTTGAAGTCTCCTCCGCTGAGTCCCAAAAAGAAGTGTCCTCCTCTGAGTCCCAAAAGGAAGTGTTCAGTCCCAATTCTCTATTTCCCACCTTTCTTCATCCCCCTCTCTTTTGGTAGTCTTTTTCCTGATTGGCTGAATATTCCTAGCCTAAGGGATGACCACGCCCTCTCCCTCAGGCCAAGGTAAAGCAGCAGGTACAGATTTAGGTATTTCTGGTGGAAGGTGTGAAAAGGTCTTTCGGGATCCTGTTTAAACACTCAGTTGCCGGTCTTGGTCGGTGGTTCTTAAAGGTTTTTATTACCACTTACAAAAGGTTGGGCTTGTGGGTCGTTACCCTCGTTCAGGTAGCGCCAGATTTGGCCACTTATGATATTTATTTATTTATACATTTAAAATAATTAAATGAATACCATCGGCGGTCTTTACAATACATAGCAATATGTTGATTATTTTTTCGTTAAACTTTAAAATGTCTTTCGGACCATAGTCGATGCCCCGTTCTATGTAACCTACTAAACCTTACACAATGGCTTTAGTATCCCATTTTTCCTAGACCTTATCTAAGAAAAATTATCCAAATTTCATAAATATGTTACATATCATCCAAACTAAATATAATCGCCATGAGAAATCCCTATTTTCAATGCATCCCTATAATCATCCTCGAAGGTTGAACCAGCAGTGGTCCTGAGATCTTTGATATTGGGCAGATTCTCCACTCGCGCTAAATACTTCAATGGTTATGGTGCCTATGTTTAGCCTCCACTGGTATTTAATAACAGTAACGCGTCTGAAAGAAAGCGCAATGAATGAATGATTGTAAATATTTTATACATAAATATGCCTATATTTAAGTTGTTATTTTGATTATTTTAAGTATCGTTTTGTTTATATATATACTTCTATACATGTACTGATCGAATTCTTGAACATTCTATTCATGGTCGTTCAAAGTGATGGGTGGTTGACTGGATACATTTAAAATTGTTATTAACAGTTGAACAAATATATATATATATATATATATATATATATATATATAATATATATATATATATATATATATATAGCATAATAAATAATATTAATAGATATATATATTTATTATTATTATTTCTTTTCTTCTATTTTATTTATTATACGTATGGCTCGTAATGTCTTAAAAAATGTAATTCAATTACATTAAAAACTAATTAGCTTGAATAAATATGAAAGGAAAATAAATATTCCGATTTTGCAAAGTGAAACAAGGAAAAGCTTTAATCTTCTATAACCAATGTTAATAATTTGAAATAACTCAGAAAATATATTCCTTTGAAGAGAAGCGAGAATTTATTTCCTTGATCATCAATGCTATTCCCCTTCCTATAAATAATTAAAGATATTATAAGAACGGTATTTGAATTATTCAATCAGTATTTTTTTTTAAATTTAATCAAACGAAACCTAGATTTAAACTGAATAATTGTATTAGTTAACGCAGATTTAACATTCTTTAATGTTGGATAAATAAATCGTGCATCAACTTTTTTTTTTCTGTTAACATTACAGACCAGGTAAATCTTTTTCCGCCTCAATAAGCCTTCTTCTTCTCTGCCTGTCTTAGGCTATTTATCTATAGATCTGTTGTATCATTGTTGATTCTATCTATCCATATTTTTTTTTTGGCCTTCCACGTGGTCCATTGACTTCTATTGAGGCATCCATTGCTACATAGAGGCTTCCAAATGAACTGCTACGAGCTACATGCCCTGCCTATCTTACCTCCGTGAATTCATTACATACGATATTGATTGACCAGTTTCTGAAAGCAGCTATTGGTCTTTCTTCTCCACGTGTTAGTACTCTGATTCCAGACCGCTCCGCTTGTCGTGCGGTGGATTCTTCTCGCAAATCTTTCAACACTTTTTTTTAGAGTGTTGGTTATTGTCCAAGTCTCACAGCCATATGTTAGAACTGGCTTTATCATAGCATTGTATACCCTTAATTTGAGGTTTCTTAAGATTTTTCGGATTTTCAATACATTTGAAAGGGAGAATAAAGCTATGTTTGCGCTAGTTATAAGCTGGTCTATTTCTGCTCGTTGGACATTCATTGAGGTTATTGTGGAACCAAGGTATTTGAATTTTTCTACTCACGGGAATGATTTTACTTCTACACAGATCCGGCTTATTATCGTTTATTTTGTTTTGTCTTCGTTTACTTGTAGGTCGATCGGCTCTGCCTCTTTTATCAGAGTTGTAGCGAGTTTCTCGATGTCCTCTTGATAATTTCCAAGGACAACTACTTCATCTGCTTATCTAAGGATTTTATGATTCATTCAGAATTAGACCCCTCCATTTTCCTGTGATTTTGTTCTTATTACCTTCTCTAGGGCTAAGTTGAATAAGAGGTAGTCCATCTCCCCTCACTGCAGTAAGCACGTTCGAACTTTAAAGGCTTCAGATACTTTTCCTTGTATAAGAACTATACATTTGGGGTCATTTGTACACGCCATTATAAATTTCACCAACTTGGTTCATAAGAAAATGGAATGTTTTCTTAAATTATTTAAAAATATAAAGTATTATGAGAGACTCTAAATTATAGCTAAACACCGAAGACCCTTTAGGGTCCTTAATACCAGTAATGCGGCTGAGTGACACTCTGGGATCTCCTAGAGTTCTGTCTTTCTTTCCGCGAGAGATTGGAAAGGCTTGGTTCGGATTTTCTCAGAGTGAATGATTTTTTAAAATATTTTATAAAAGTAGGTTTATATAATAAGTCGTTATTTTAATTAGTTTAATATTATTTTTTGTTTATATACATTATGTTTTAGTTATATTATTTTTCTGTTCAATTTATTTTTATATATAATATAGTATGAATGTACTTTCTAAATACTATTTTAATTGTCCTTTGAGATAGATTGTAATATTTTTCAATAAAAAAGTAAACAAACAAGTATTTCGTCTGCTCCTCTTCGGAAAAAAAATCAAGTTTTCTCATTATTAAAAACGTTGATAAAATGAATTACGAAGTAAAAATAACAGAAAAAGGTGATTTAATGTAAAATAGGCTATTATTATTTACAATTTAAGGTGCCATGTACAACAACATAACTTAGAGGTACCTAACATAGATAGTATAGTTAGATTATTCCGCATGAGTTTTTAAAAGTTCTTTTTCTTCAGGAGCTCGAAGAGGTCTTTCTGATTTTTAGATTTTAAACTCTGGAGGCAGTTTCTTCTAATTCTTGGTAAATTAGAGCGCTGTGAAACTGTTACAACAACTGCTTCATCTCGGTGAAGGATTTCGTTGAAGGAAGTACGCGTGGTTCAACCTAACGTGTCTTGTTCTGAGTCGAGTGATGATAGTTTGTTTGCAGCGGTTTCCTGATATATTAGGCAGTGGTCGTGTTCATAATTTGTTGTTCACTTTATTAGAGTTCGCAATCTTGGACGTTTAAAATAGATTACAATCAAGCTACCTTGTCCTCTGATGAATCACATTGATTGATAATACTTTGAATAAAATTTTTAAAGGGGCATATGTCTGTGACAATGGAACAACTGCTAGAAACATTTATGCCCTTGTTGTTCCTATATTGAACAGTGCTATACAAGAGGGTTGTAAGCCTGTTCAATTAAACCATTTTATTGTTGTTATTTCTCGACCCGATCATAAATATGAAACTTTTTACTGGCCCATGTTCGTTTTGTAACTTTGTTTAGATGTTATTTCAATTTTGCTGAAAGCTTCTATCTTATATTAGCAAATAAGAAAATAGCTTTAAGGTTTTATTTGATCATGCTTAGCGTTTATATATGAGCTTTATTGAACGCGATGAACCAAGTTTCGTTCTTCGGTATTATTTATTATTGTTAGATAGCTGTTATTGTTAATTAATAATATATTCTAATATATACTTTCTTTCCATCATCGAAATTCTTGACCAAAAATTTTCAAAATCATTATTCCTCATGCCATTGTTATTTTTCTACACCACCTCTTCTACCTGTCTGTAGCATAGAGCATTATGTCCATGATATTGACTAGTGTTGCCCAAAATTGACCTTGGCCTTGCACTGTTGCAAGACAGTTTTGCAAAATAGTTACAATACTTGACAATTTTAGATACTATATGCAAAGAATTGGCTTAACCAATATACTTTTGCTTTTAAATCTTCTAATTTTTCATACAGCTTTCGCCTATCTAAAAAAATACAGCATTATCTCTGTATTAATAAGTTAATAAAGACCAAGGTATATAAAGACCAAGACCATGACTAAGACTAAGTTTGCACAACCAAGACTCGTCTCAGTCTCACATTTGGGCAGCACAAGTACTGACCAGCTTATCACCAGCCATCTCAGATTTACCACTAATTACATTATATTTTCCCGAAAATTCAGATATTTATTTCTAATTTCTGCCGAACATTCTATTCATACAAATATTCGGAGGTCTATTGCTTCAGTATAGCTACTGTAATTCATATAAGCGCAGAAGACGAATTACAGTCTTGAACTGCCTTCGCATAAACAGATTATAAATGTATATTGAAACTGAATACTAAAAAATTTCATTTAAAAATGTGTTATTAAAAATAAAGGTGTTTTTAACGCTACAAAGTCCCAATGAAATATATTTTTTAAAGGATATTTTTTGTACTTTACCAAGCTGTAATTGATAATTATCTTTAATAAATATATTTTTCTTCTATTGCTTCTTATTCAACAAAAAACGTGGCATATTTAAAAAAATCTGCATATCTAAAATTAAACGTTCACTTACCAATCTCTTAGCAAAAATAAGTATTTTCAGACAAAAGGGAAGTGAAAGTAAAAAATATAAACGCTATATTGATTTAAATTTCATTGTGGATACTTTTTTTTTGTTTGTTTAAAAACCCTTATTTATACTAATTTTAATATCTATATCGCTGTAATCTATACAATTAAATATTAAATAATAGCAACGAAAGCATTTAGAAAAACCGCATATGTATATGTACATAATATTGTCGGAGTCCGTATTTTATCAAGCTCATGTTACGTATAGAAGCCTGTTCTAATCTTTGGGCGAGCTCGAGGGCGCTCTGGTATCCTTTTGGTTCTTTCATTACAATTATACTCTGTTATAATCTCTTATTTCTCCTTTGGTTAATTATAAAATTCGTTCATATTTAATATGTATCTATTTTTTATATTAGAGATCAATGTAAAATGGTAAATTATTTAAAATAATTGTTTTTTTTATTGTTATTTATGAAATTTACAACTGTACAAATTAATATACAAAAAAAAATTATGTACTTTAGAGACAGCTAATATTGAAAATTAGCCATTTAAGCCTTGTTAAGGAACATCAATGAGAAAAAAAACCTACCTAATATTAAAAACTGCTTAATTTTATATTAATATAATGAATTTAATGAAATCGTTGGAGCCATTGGAGCCAAGAAAATAGTAACATTGTGTTTCATCGATGGTATAAAGTGACACTTCCGGTTAGCCGATTTTGACGAAAACGTTGCTGTAACATGTCAGGTATATACAAACCTTAAATATGCAATTTCAATGTCATACGACGTTTAGTTTTTGAGCTAGATCTATCACATACGTACATACACAAGCACACACGCACAGACCATTTTGCTGGACTTGGTTATTTGGACTCAGGAGACCTCAAAACATGTATTTCCGTTGAAAACTCAGATTCAAAAATGTTGACGATCGCAATACTGTCCCTTTCTACATATTTCATATACATATAGGAGAAAATAAAAGTATGAAGATTTGTGTAGATTCTTAAAGAATAGTATCGTCTCTTCGTATATTTCCCATTAGTCACAGATAAGTTTCTAAAAACATTTGTTTTTGATGCGTTTTTTTTTCTTGAATCTTTACTAAAACACAACTAGTCAGAATGTAATACTTTCTGAAATAAAAAAAAACTAAAAAAAAACTAAGGCACACGCTTAAGACCATACGACAGAAGTGAAAATATTAACAAGGCGAGATTAATAATATGAAATAATAGCCCATTACAAAGTGGAAAAAATACTGATCAACTACTGATTCCGTCACTTATGCCGTCAGTATGCAGATCCGATTTTTAATTTCTGAAATATTTTAATCCATGTAACATTCGTTATCATTTGGTTTTCGACAATTTTTTTTTTCGTTTTCGCCTCTCTAACACGGCGTCTAAGATACAATTTTGAATAACAGCCTATTACAGAGAGGATGAAAAGCTGAACAATTCTCTTGATTACAGCAGATCTGATTATTAGTTTTTAAGGTATTTTAATCCATAAGCAAACACTTCAATGACTGCAGCCTACTTTACTCAAGCGTTACATATCGGCGATCTGACGGGTCAATCTGATTCACTCTCCACAAAAAAAAAGTGCAAAACGCGCCTAAAGAACTTTTGACTTAAATTATAACTTTTTTTTTAAATGAATGTTAATTGAAGGTAATATACGCTTTCACACTCGAGTTACATGAGGCGTAAAAACTTTCAGAATCCATTTATGACTTAAGGAAAATATAAATAATTTTAAAGTAAATAATGAAAATATATTCATCGTTACCTATTCAACAAAAAACGTGATGCTAAAAAAAAAATCGTAAATTGAGAACTTTTCTGCCAAAAATCGGACCAATGTTTATAAACAACTTTTTTATAGATCAGGTGATCAACTCTCGCTCCCAGAAGCATTTTCCTCTACTTACGGGACTACTAAACAACCCGTATATAAACATATATATATATATATATATATATATATATATATATAGAGAGAGAGAGAGAGAGAGAGAGAGAGAGAGAGATATTAATAATTATAAAAAATAAAATTACATTATCAATAACAATATTCTATTAAACAAAATAGGCTAACATTTATTTTTTTATTTAATAAAATTATCAAACTTCAAATTAATATAAAAATTAGAATAAATAAATAATAATATTGACACATAATTGAGATTGGCATTAGATGAATTGTTATAAAGCCAGAATCCATCTGGAATATATCCTTGAATAGTGTCTGAATCCGTACAGGTGTTTGCATTTACGAGATATATTAGTTCCTACTTAGTCGATTACAATCTAAATTTCCTATTGGATTCTGCTTAGCAAAGGCATATTTTTTAAAAATCTATGCTATTTATTTAAATTTTCTTTAGCGACCATTTTCTGTGCTAATACCCAAAGTATATTAAATATTTATTCAATTTACGGCCCTTGATGCTATGCCATTGCCACTTATACCTTCAGCCTCAAAATTTCATTTTACATAATTTCCTCCACGGTATAAACGGACTCTTCAACTTTATTTTATAATTTATTTACCAATTAAATATTGGATCAATATTGGCTTTGTATAGATATATCAGAAATTAGGTTATTGGTTATTAGTTAATCCATGTTGGCTTTCCTGTAAGCAATTTTCAATTAGCGCATAGCGAATATTCAACAGATTTAGCTTTATGTGAATAACGTATTTTCCTTATTGAAAAACAAGTGATTTCCCTAATTAATCCTACTCAGCTAATTAAAAATGATACATTCAATTTTCAATCATAGATTCAATAGGAATCAAATTTATTACAAAATGTAATATATTGTGAAAATTTTTTAGCAGTTATTTTATAAGATTTTTTTTTTGTGAGGATTTAATTTTTTGTCCGTCGTTATTTTTATTTTATTTAGTTCATACATAAATACATGATGAAGAGAATTGCAATAAATAAATAAATAAAATACATTATACAGAAAAATAATATATATGCAGTAAATCAGAATAAAATAACCTATAAATAAATGAACACATACACACCTATATACAATATTTACGATCTGGCGAGAGAACTCCAAACCAGACTTGTCCCTCCAACTGTGGAGAGAAAAGCATGACTCCAGGAGATCTCTGCACTTATCTCTCAACCGCGTCACTGGGGCTAAATCCAGCGGAGATTGAGCAAGAGTGCTATTAAATATATAATCTAAATGAATATTAACGAATGAAATAATTAAAACTATTTAAATTAATAAATTTAATTATTAAAACTAAGACACTATTGTATTGGAATTCTTTCCATTCAACTTATTTTAGATTACATATAAAAATAAAAATAAAATAAATCTTCTTAAAACATTCATAGCTATGTACAATATTTACATTCGCCCAGGAAACTCCGAGCCAAGCTTCGTCATCCACATGTGGAAGGCAAAGCAGGATTCCAAGAGATCCCTGTTCCACTCTTCCAGCGACGTCACTGATATTGGAAGCCAGTGGAGTCTGAAATGGGCACTACAGCCATACTGTCTTGGCTTCTGGTACTTTCATTTGTTAATTAATGTAATTAAGTTTTTTAGTATTATTATTAATACCCTATCTAGATATAAAACATTACATTATTATTAAGAACTCAAAAAGTAAACTATTGTAATATTTTTAAAAAATATTTCAATTAATATAAGTATATCTAGAGACATTTATTTATTTAAATAATATTATATTGATTATATTTTAAACAAATCATTGATAGATTTAATAATTTTTCAGGTGAGTGTCCGTTGTACTAGACAGGCTTGTCACGTGAGTATTTATACGATATTTCACAACGTTATGGTAATAATAATAAAGTAATAAGAAAGTTATACAAAACATATTAGCAAGAAAATAAAAAAGATAAAATTTTATGAAGAATAATATGCTACCTACTACTAAATAAATTAAATGAAATGAAGAAAAATTACTAATATTTAATTATAAATAAATTAAAGTATTGTATATAATGGCTAGTTATAAAATATGGGATATCTTATATTTTGTATTGTTTTCAATCTTATATTTTGTCTTACATTTTCAAAAAGTAGTTATATACTAGGATAATAGACTATTTAATAATGTACAAAAATATAAGAACATTTTCAATAAATTAGACTAGTAAATGCAAATAGTGAAAAACTAATTTTTCTAGTATATGTAAAGTACAAATCTGGCCAAAAACTAACTTATAAAACTTTTAATATTATATACATTATTTAAAAAGTATGTGACCAATAAAAAATAAAATGTATATACTAATGAACATAAAATCTTCTCAAAATTACTTAATTGCGATAAAAAAAAAAAAAGAAGAGAAATTACATATTTATATATACATAACTATACCATTTATAAACAGTAGGCTATCTAATAGAAAACTAACTTAATACAAAATGTAATAATATCTGCAGTGGTTTATATAATAATATGCAGACACTAAGATAAAATAAAATCTTAGGATACTTGTGGTGTAATGGAAAAAAAATATAATAAAAAAAAATAAATAAAAGGAACTATGGAACTAGGGAAAAATATAATAATTAAAAAAATAATATTAAAATAAGCACAAAGCTAAAAAAAAGCATTATGTGATTATAGCATAAATGGAAGAATACAAAAGCAAAGCAATGAGTCTCCAACATATATGTGAATAGTTAACATGCCAACGTTTAGCCAATTCAATCATTATCAGGGCAACAAAAAAACAAAAACAAACAAGATCACATATATGCAGAAAAACATATTGCAATTGATATCCAAACACATACTGAAGAAAATAGGAAGCTCAATTAACAAAGCTAAGGATGGTTATATTGAACATCTGATTAGCAAGAATACAAAGGAAAAACAATTAGGATTAACTAAATTATAATAATACAAAACGTGTTGAGTTAAAACATATAAATATATTAAAACTGAAATAATTTTTTTTTTTAAACTTTTATTATGATATTTAAAACTGTATTAGTATGAATACATCAAGTAAATTTGTACAGAGAAATATTATTACATGAAACACGCTTGTTGAGAAACTACCCACTGGTAGCACTCTAATAATTTGTCTACATGAGAAGATCACGAGGCCAACTTCTTTTCAGACGCCTCGGAGGGTTATCAGGAATCGAAGAGGAAGCAAGGTTAGAAACAAGAGGATTCGGATGGTTATTGAAATAATTAAATTTAAAAAAAAATCAGGAAGGTACATATAACATCTGTTCTCAACAAAACTAAGTAGATACACGTCCATTCCACAAGTAATATTATTAAAATTAGCATATAACTAGAAAAGAGAAACATAAGGTGATTATGGTATAAATGGAAAACAATAAATACATTCATATGCATTTATACATCTAGAAATATTAACTGTGGAATGGGCGTGTAACCACTGAGTTTTGCAAGGACTTGTTGTGATATACACCTTCGCCTTTTGTTTCCTCACTACCGAAGGTAGGTAAGCATTTTGTTCGTGCGAGAGATTGAAAAAAAAAATCTGTGCTCAGAATCGAAAATTTTCACTCGCGTTTTACGTTTCAGAAATCAAGGATCAAATTTGGTTCGGTATCTGTCAGTCTGTAGTCAAATCGATGTAATGGGCATATCACCTACACTACCGTTTATTAGATTTTCATGAAACTTTTAGGAATTGTGCGGGTTGGTGTCTAGATGGTCTCATATCAATTTTAATAAATTCTAATCAGCACTTCTGCTTACGCTCGGGCAAATGCATTTTTGTAGATATGCCAATATTTCAGAAACCGCTAGTTCGATTTGGCTAAAAGTTGGATAAAAGGTATATGTGAAAAAATAATGTGGGGTCAATTTTATTGAAATCTGTCTATTGCTTTCTCTTATATATGAGCAAACGTTTTCCTTGATACGCCTATATCTCTAAAACCGCAAGATCGATTTGTCTCAAATTTGGAGGGAATTTAGGGATTGGTAAACGTAAAATGAAACCGGCATCAATTTTATCGAATTCTATCTACTAATCCAAAAGAAAAAAAAATACTTCCGCTATTAGATCAGGAAATGTGTTATTTGATATTCCTATAGTTTGAAAACGGCTCTTACCATTTCAGCTAAACTTGGAAGAAATTTGGAGAACAGTATAGAAATTACTTAGTATGAATTTCAATGAAATCCATTAATTAAGTAAAATTAATATAAATAATTGTTAACAATATAATGGCTGTGAAATATTGAATGCTCTGATCATATAGAGTGAGAGTTGAGCTATAAAAATATTGTTATGGGTTATAACATTTTAGATTTTATTAAAAAAAATATAAATACTGTATTGTTTGGTCGATTCCAAACATTACTGGCATGACACTTTCTACCGTTACTTAGATTGCGTGTAATTTTCAGTAAATTTAAAGTAATTTTTACTCTGAATTTGTAAAAATTCAGTCTTATTTGTGATTGTGTTTATTTCCATTGAAGTTCAACCAGTATGTATTGGTCTCGATTTTATCCTCAAATATCGAAGTTGTATGAACTTCACCCATATTTTATATTCAAGCTTAATTACTTTTATTCTGATTGAAGACGAGTATTAGTATCTTTAACTCCGAACAAACAATTAAGTTGAATTTTTTCTATGGATTTTCTAGTTCCATCCATTTTACGAACTTAAAACGTACCTATTAAGTATATTCCACTACTATTAGTGCAAAAGTTCGTATGTAAAAATTATCAAGTTTTATTCTATTTGTGCTAAAGGTGACATTTTGTAGTCTGCAACTGATGTAAGTAGTCTGCTACTATGGATAAGAGCAGAGGACAATAAACTATGAAATTATACCAATAAAGCATAAAGAAATAATGAATTTTTACATACGACCTTTTGCACTATCATTAGTGATTTTTTTATTAAGAATAATCAATATGGAATCTTCAAATATGGTTCTCTTTCGCATTTTAAGATTAGCTGATAAACGAAATTAGTGAATATCAAACCCGCGAATGTTGAAGGGTAACTGTATCTCCCTGAGATTTTATTCTCATACAAAAAAATGCATGTTTTGTAATATAGATATAATATATATATATATATATATATATATATATATATATTGCTATGTATTGTAAAGACCGTCGGTGGAATAATTAGTTTAAAGGTATAAACAAATAAACATTAAGGTAATTTAGGTATTACCTAAATATAAACATATTTAGGTATAAACCCAACATCTGGCGGTTGGGTACCTGACTGAGGGTAACCCATTAGGACAACCTTTTGTAAGTGGTAATAAAAACCATTAAGGACCACCGACAAAGACCGACAACTAAGTGTTTAAAAAGGATCCCGAAAGACCTTTTCACACCTTCCACCAGAAATACTGGAAGTCTGTACCTGCTGCTTTACCTTGGCCTGGGGGAGAGGGCGTGGTCATCCCTTAGGCTGGGAATATTCAGCCAATCAGGATGAAGGCTACCAAAAGAGAGGGGGATGAAAAAAGGTGGGAGATAGAGAACTTGGACGAAGACACTTCTTTTTGGAACTCGGAGGAGAGAGGACTTCTTCTGGGAACTTGGAGCTGAGAGGACTTGCTCTGGGGACTTCAAGCGGGGGAGTCGAGGGAGGAAGATGGAGACTGCCCGGCACTGAGGAGGTCCCTGATGTTTTCTTCCAACTTGGAGACTGAAGCCTTGGCCCTACCTGATCCATGTCCAGATGATCTCGACTTATTAGATAAGTAATCCCCAACAATTCCTTTTTAAAGATGTATAAATATTTAATGGCAACGTAATTTTCAATTCCATCCATCTGAATCATGCCTACACAATCAATTGTATAGTTCATTAGTTTTTGTACATATAATGTATATAACATTCTTTCTCATCACTTGTAAATAAATATAATTTGTACATAAAAGTTATTTTAATCATGCCACCTATTTCTTTCATTATAAGCACAGGTAATGTTTGGTAATTAGTGAACAGATAAACACACAACAAGCCTTTGTGAGAAGTAATCCAATAGATGAATTAAGGACCAATATGTCAAATGACATAATTTGTTTAACTAATATTTTTATTAATTAATTCTGGATAATTATCTTCAATAATTACCAGTGGCATCCCGTTATCAAAATCTACTAATCAAAAACCATTTGATACGTAGCATTTTAATATATATATATAAGATATAATATTTTAGCCAATGAAAACGGCGAGGAAGCTATACTGACCTTACCTGGCAGACGACTTCTTTTGAATTTGTTAATTTTATTTATATTTATTCAATTACTTTTACTAAATTCGTTTTGTATTATTATATTTTAGTTATGCGTAGTATTATCTTATTTGAATTCTTGCTAATCAGCTGTTCAATATAACCTTCCTTAGCGAGGTTAATAGAGCCTTCTCTTTTCTTCAGTTTGTAATTTGATGTCTTCTTAGGATGTCAAGTGCAACATAATGAGATGTCAACTTCCCTGATAATGCCTGAACTGGGGTAACGTTGGCAAGTCAACTATTCACCTTTATGCTGGAGACTCGTGGTTTTGTAGTTTGCATTTTTCCATTTTACGATTAAAAAATAATAATGATTGGAAAATATCTGATTAGTAATAAAATAAAGTGATAAAATTTATGATTGATGCATCGATGGATTTTCGAACCAACCTTTTATTTAGAAATTTTGCGATTGATACTTTAAGAAAATTAGTAATATTTTAGTTCGTTGTGCATTTTAGTAATTTTACAAACTGTGATGTATTTATGAGAAAATACAGGTATAATTTGGAAATGTTAAAAAAAAAAAAAAAAGTTCTGAGACTTTATTGATTTGGAGCTGATGATTTCCAAGGATTCGATATTAAATATATAACATATTACGAATTAAAAATAAACCAACCTCGAAGCTTCACAGTTTATTATTTTGAAACGTTCATAACAATCGGTATTATTAAATATTTACGATCAAGCAAGCATATTATCAAGAAAGGTTCACTGTTTTGTTGCTCACGAACTCATCTACTCCAAAACACTAAACCGAAACAAGCTCCTTGTGGATTGGCAACAGTCTATTGACAGACTTCAGTACTGACCTAGTTTCGTTCACCAGATTGCCTTCGGTGTTCTGTTTGCCAGAAAAGGGCAAGAATAGTGGTTTTATTTATTCTTATTATTACCAATTTACCATTAGGATTTATTTTAATGAATTAATTTAGTGTATATCAAATGATTCTATTAGTAATTCATTAAATATATTAGGGTATATAATGATGTATATGGAATCACGATAGAATCCCAAACAAGAAACAAAATAAAATTACCGACTTGCTAAAAAAAGAGTTTAACAAAATATAATAAGAAGAGAGAAAAGTGTTAGAGAAAATCACACGAAGGACAATAACAACCTCATTTCGTTGACTGTCCATTAGATAAATAACCTGATCTAAAATAACAAAAAAAAAAGAGGTTTCCATACACATACTCAAGTACCTGATGCAGCTTGACATTAATAAATCAACGGGTTTGTTTATTATTTTTTATATTAATTAATATTTAATTAAATAAAAAAATAAGAAATTAATATTTAATTTCTGCAATTAATAAAGTATTTTGCACCTCACACAATCACCTGATAATATTCAATTTTGATGATAAGGACGTTTAGAATATGTGGTATGTGTAAGTGCTGCGGCTAACTATTTTTTTGTTCATCTCCTTGTAGTGATATTCATGCGAGGTCTAACTATATCTAATACTCTGTTGATAGGCCCGAGTAATGTTATAAAGAAAATGTATATAAGAGCCTATTCGTCTTGACTTGTGAAAAGCATTTATGGATGTATATTCTGAGTTTTAATAATTACAGACATTAGAGTTGTATTGTTATTATTAACATTTGAGATTCATAAAATTATAGGTTTTCTAAATGTGCCTTTTGTTCCATACTATATATTTATGAACCAAACACATATAGTTCGGAGTAGATTTGCGCTTGTATCTGGTTTCTGTATTATTTTTAGTTTCATTATTAAAAGCAGAGAGTTATTTAGTTTCTTTCATTTCATTTTTGACTTGTCCACTTTCTCGGTGTAAGGTAACTATAAAATTCCAAGGTATTTATAGCTATTTTTATCAGTTTTTTTATGTTACTAAATACAATTGTTTAAATGAAGTTCGAATAAAGGAGGATCTCATGTAATTTATCATTATGACATGATGTAATGTACATGCGGAAAAAAAAGAAAACGAGGATCAGAAAAAATGTATATCGCTACTGTTAGTGTAAAAGGTCGTTTGTAACAATTTTCTATGTTAATTCTATTTGTGCTAATGCCAGTCTGCAAATGCAATAAATAGTACAGTATGTAAAATAGTATAGAGAAATAAAATACAAAATTATACAAATAAATCGTAAAGCAGTAATAACTTTTTATACTCATTTCTAAAGTATCTCATTTTTTTCATACAACCTCTTGCTATAACATTAGCGATATGACAATCTTGGAATACTTTAATTTTACCTAAGTCTTTTTTTATTAAGATTTAACTTTAAACAAAGATGACTAATTCTTCAGAGCCATTTTCTAATGTGGTTGAGCCATAAATAACATGTATCCAGACCATCTCATACACCGCATCTTAAATCTTATAAAAATGCTCCATGGAGTTGGAACAACGGCACATTTTATCTGATCGCCTGGCTATATGGGCATTAAAGAAAATGAAATGGCTGATAGAGCTGCAAAAGAAGCTCTTACTCTTCCAGGCCGCGGAAAACCTTTTTTGCCACCATCTGAACTTGCACGACCTCTAAGAGAAACCATATCCCAAGAATGGCAAAAGCGTTGGGACAACAGCGCACCTAGGAAATTAAAGACAATAAAGAAAGAGGTGCAACCGTGGACCAGCTCCAGATGCAGCAGTCGTAGAGAAGAGGTCGTCCTCACGCGGCTGAGGATCGGACATACTAGACTGACACACCTCCACCTCATAACAAAAGATCTTATCCCCAGATGTCAAAAGTGTGACCAGCCATTAACTATAAAACATGTTTTGGAAGACTGCCCTTTTTACACCACAAGGTTAAAAGACCTCGGAATACCCCAGAATATATCAGCATCCCTGGGAAATCAAGAAAAAATCGTTACCAAAGTTATCAAGTTTCTAGATAATAAAAGACTTAAACAACATATGTGATAATTTTATAACTAATGATCCTTTGCAGATTTATTATTATTTTTTATCTTTATTTATTTACTTTATTACATTTTTTTTTTTATTTTAAAAGTTCATTTGTCTATTAATTTCAATTCATTTATTGATTTTATTGTTATTTTTTTACAGTTTATTTATTTATCTATTCTGTCTTATTTTCTATAAGTGTCTATTATTATTTTTATTTATTTATTTTATTCTATCAATCATTTTATTTATTTTCTTATCCTTTTTTTTTTTTTTTTTGTACCGACTATTTAACCAGTGTAAAAGTAGTGTTGTTTAGTTGATCTGGTGCTGATGACCTGGATGTTGTGCGCCTAGACATCGAAACAAACAAACAGAACCATTTTAGTTTTATGTGTTCCAGATTTTTCTTCAACAGAGCTATTTATAATGCCTTTTTCATCTTTTTATTTCTTGCGCAGACTGCTCTTGTTTTTGTTGTTGGTTGATTCGTATAAAAAAAAAAACAAAAAAAATTGTTATTATTGAATCGATAGATGTATTATCAATATTTTCCTTCTTATCTCTTAACTCACGATCATCATTTATGCTATTATCTTGATTTCTGGGAAACTAAACTATTGAATAAATATTAATTATGTATATATCTTTATTAACATTTCAGGCTTTGATGGGCTTGTGCATGGTTCATTCATTACAGGAATAAATTATTAGTTTCTAAATTTATTTTCCTTTATTAAACTGAACTAGAATAATGATCCTTTTGAACCATTAACTTTATAATTTATTAATTTATATATTGAAAAGTTGTAGTGATTCAGATGATATTAGAGATCACCAGAGACTAGCAAAATGTAGCTGAAGACTCAATTCTATAACCATCTAATAATATTCATTGAAAACTATCTATTTAAATATGTTTGCACCGGAAAAGAACAAGCTGACGAATCAACTAACATGGCAAGAAAGCCAGGAACAAGGAACAACCCCGGAGATATCAATGAATGAAATCTCTGCAGACGACTATTAAAAAAAAAAAAAAGATGTTTGGAAAATATAAGTGGAAGCACACTGAGTGTAAGTTAAAGGAAATAAAAACTAACTGTTCTAATTGAAAAACTTCTGCCCGATATTCCAGGAAAAAAGAAAAAATCTTTTTTTTTTTTTTTTTTTATCTGAGTCAAGATTTCCATGTAACAGCTTCGCAAATAAAGAAGTAGACATTGTGAATTCTTACGTGCCTATCTTCTTAGAGGACTGGACCCATGAACCTGCGAAATTGTATTGTTCAAACAACAGCCCAACGAATCACTAAAAAATATACTATATTTGAAAACTGTTAGGAAAAAATTGGATATGAAAAATAATAAAAGAAAACTACAGGAAAATGGTGGAAAACAAATTTCAATTTTTTTAAATAATAAAATTCTATACAGAGTGTAAATAAAAAGTGTTGCCAATGACTCTGTAGGATGGAGGCAAAAACGAAATAATAAATAAATAGAATTGTTATACCAATCTACAAAATAATATAGTAATTAGTCATGCTCACACCCTCAATACAACATTCTCAACTGAGTTATAGTAATTGAGTAATTAATTTTTTTTTTTTTTTTGTGATTTTTATCCATTATTTCTTACATGCCACCATTTAGATTTTATAAGTAAATTACCGATTAGTAACGATAGGTTTAGAAAAGAAGGCTCTAGTGCCCTCCTTCAGCCTCCACTGGCTTTTAATACTAGTGATGCGGCTGGAAAAGTGGCACTGGGATCTCTGGAGTCCTGCTTTGCTTTCCACATGTGGGGAGAAAAGCCTGGCTAGGCGATTCCTGGGCGAATGTATATATTGTATATAGGTATGAATGTGTTTAGAAGTTGTTATTTTATTTTGTTTGTTTATTTATTTTTTATTTTATTTTTTATTTTTCCTATTGATTTACTTTTTTTTTTATAAGTATTATTTATTTACTTCTTATATTTATAGTTACTTCTGTATTACTTGTATATACTGTATGAATGAGAACTTCTACCCTTAATACTTATAACCCTCCAACAGTGGCTGATTGTATTATTATTCAATATAAAAAAAAGAAAAAAAAAAAAAAAAGAAAAGGAGTGTGATGTACACCACAACTCAATCTAGTAGCAGCTGTAGAGTCTGTGGTATTCAGCCTTCCTTATTCATATAAAATATTTAATTAGGGTATTTTTTAAATATATAATAATAATACATCGTTGCGAGTAACGGATTGGTCCCAGAGGAAACGATAAAAACCTGCGAAGTGTTGGGACTTCCAGATTATATCCTAGAAGGTCAGAAAGCTGTGCTACAGGGGACACCAGCATAGTCAAGAAATTTTTAAATATTTCATAAACGGTTACGGCCCCTCACCCGTACCTAGAGATTCATAGGGAAGTGATTGACCCCTGTGTCTTACACTATAGCTCCTGGTCCTCCAGGTTCGGGGTTGGGTATAGAGCTGAAATCTTCTATACTATAAAAAACTGGATGGAGATTGCTGCAAGAGATTGCCAACCATCATTCAGGAAAGTGGCTGATGAAGAGTTAGTGAATTGTGATCGCATCGGGTTAGTAAACCACATACGCCCTGGATATCTTGAAGAAGAGAATTGCACGATCCCTGTTGTCACTGCTAGAAGACTCATAGCGCAAAATCGAAATCAAGAGACGTAAGGAAATAAAATCTATTTAATCTTTAGTTTAAACTGCTCTTATTTAACATTTTACAACTAATATTATCGAAGTGTTTTTTTAGCTCAATATTTTTCAGTTGGTTTGTATATTTTTCTGTTGGTTTTTGGTTAGTATTTGTAGTTAGATTTTCAGAACCACGATAGAAATATATCAAAAAGAAAAATTGGAGGATTTAGCATATGAAAATATATAACATTTCATGTATTATTGCTGTACCAAAAAAATACTATTGATGATTGAAAATTAAATATTCAACAAAGTAGTTATTTACCGGATTTTATTCAATTCTGGTAATTCTTTATGATTGAGAAGTTAACGTTTGATTATGTTCTAAAAATGTTTGATTTGTTTTTTGTAAGATATTATCAAGTGCCATCATACAACAGTGGTATTAAATAACCGCTATTTACGTAAAATTGTCAATTTCCATGCTCTAGTTATTTTATTCAAATGACTCACATTGTCATTACTTGGACTCGCTGAATAATCCCAGTATCCTCTGGTTACACCCTCATTGAGTATTCTCACATTCAGTACCCCCTTCTCCATGTCCCCTCCCCACATTCTACTCTAAACTGTCCCTCGTGGGGACTTACGACTGGACATTACTGCACAAAGCTTAAGTCCCTTCCTCGGTGAACTTTAGTGTCCGGGTTTATTACTGTCATTGGTAGCAGAGCTCTCTCCATATGTTCACTTTTTATTTCTTTTAATTATTGTGTTCGACTCCTACTCTATGTGTTCCTATTCAGGAACAACTAATCAAAGGTCTTTCAAGAATAGTTAACTGTCTTATTTATTAACTAATATTTAATTACTATACTATTATTTTTTTTAAAGTTCTCATATAATCCCACACATCTTATTATGTTATTATGTGTTGCGAAGTATACGGGGATGCATCAAAGAAAATATTAAACAAAAAAATATTCAGTACAACAGCAGCCGGAGCCTTCAGGATTAGCCCTATTAACAGTCTACTTTGGGAGGCTGATGAATGACACTTTCTTTTGCTAAAGTTTTTATCTCGCTTAAAAATAACTACAGACTTATTTGACTTCTCGACGTATAAGTTACCAACTCGCCTTGCCAACTACCCACGACTAATACGTACACGCTACCAAAGCTGTTCAAATTGAACGCAAACCCTTTACCTCCTTGGACAAAAAGTAAAACGCTTTTCGATTTTTCATTAAAAAATACAAAAGAATTATCTAAAAATTAGTAAATATGAGCAAATCAAGAGAATATAATTAACAGACTTGTGGAGACACTACGCAATGATAGCTAAACAGTTCTAAGTAAGAAAGTCACGACGCATTCTTCCTTTCAGACGGATCCATCTTCCTAGGAGGATTATCAGGAATCGAGGAAGAAGAGAGGCTGAAAAATAAGTGGATTCGGATGTAACTGGAGTTTTCCATGAAAGGATATATATCTTGCCAGTGTTAAACCAGCGACATTGATTTAAAACGAAAATGAACACTTACATTTATCTAGTCAATCTCATATGGCCCTATTCCTTTCAGAGATACAAGGCAGCCAAAACGACCCACATTCGTAAACTACAAACCTTTCAATCGATAACTTTGAGAACTATCACTAAAGCTCTTTGGTACGTCACAAACATTAATTCATATCAAGATGTTCGCCAACAGTGAGTATCTTATTAAATACTGACACCCTACAAAAGATTTCACGATAACTTACATGAACATAGTAACGTACTCATAAAAGGCCTGATAGAAGCTGGATGTGCGGGACCTCCTCTCTTAGCAATAAATACTAAATTCAAGATTGTATGAAATGCCGCTGGTAAATCCTCTTCCGCACAGATATCAATGCCTCACTAATATTATTCTTCCCGACAGCACACTCAGTAGTTGTCAATATTTTTAACTGGTGTGGATGAAGAAATAAAGTTATAAATATATATATTGCTATTCAGAAACTATTGTAATAATTTTACTTTTTAGCGAACATAAATTATCTATCATGTTCATAAGTTATAAGCTTGAAGAAGACAAGATAGGCTACAATATCAAACTCAGGCATTCCATTGGTTCTAGCCCTTGTTGAAAGGGATCGAGGACAAAGATGGCGATCCTTACAGTGATAGCAAGGGACTGAGTGGCTAGGCCCTTTGATAAGGACACTTGTTGCCCTTTATCAGCTCCATTATGTCTCCCTCTGTAGTCTATAGTTGCAACGTCTCTTATATCAACTTCGAGGTTACTGACTAATAATATGGATTTATTTCATTACTAAAATGTTTAATTCTATTCAAGAGCAAAAAATAAATTAAAAGGAATGGGATAAAATATTTTTAGAATATTTTAAGAGGATTGAACCGAAAAATTCTTATCCAGGAACAAAGTTGAGGAAAAAATGAAAATAGCACTATATAGTGGTCAAAATGGTGTGACCGGACTCATTAATATAAATAAAAAACAATTGAAAATAAAACGTAGAGGAATCTTCATCTGGAAATGACTACAGACACACAGCAGAGTCAGTTTTGTTCCTTGATGTTTATAGAATAAAAACGCGTATGTTGTTTTGTTTTGATAATTTGAAAGTATTACATGAAAATAATTAAGAAAAATAACATACTTGGCAGTATCATGAGCGCACAACATACATAGATGGAAATACATAGGTGGGAGGCATCCATAAATAAACAGAGGAAGAAATATGAGACGAAAGATCGTTGGTTCAATCCTTCAGCCTTATCTTTTCCATAAATCTTCCTTGAAGATACTTGGCCCAGTCCGATATCATTTATATATCAAGCGCGGAGGAGGTTGGAGGGGGGAGGAGGAGTATATTGTTTAAGCGAGTACGATTTATCTTATCTCACAAGCACCTAAGATAGAAGTAGTTTGTCTCATCCCTACCATCAACCATAATAAGCTAAATGAGTGCCGCTTTTCTTAAGCTGGCTTTGCTTTATTTTTAACTTTACTATAATAGATAAATAAATAATAATAAAAATCTAAATTTATTTGTTTATTTTCCTTCTACCCGATACAGTCATTGGCAATCCTTTTTTTTCTACTCAGTCGTGAATGGATTTTCAAAAATCCACCGAGGTTTCTACATCATTTTCTGTATCCTGTTAGATTTCTTGAATAGTTTGGCGCATATTAAGGTTTTTTCTTATACAAACCAAGAGTATATAGTTCACTTTTCTAGGGCTGGTAGGTGGCTCTAGGCAGTGAAATAAGTAGCTGTGAAAAAAATTTGTGGTTTTGCTGAGATTGCACAACATTATTGCACCTCTTCTCGATTTTCAGTTATTCGTAGGCCGTACAGTGGTATGGGAACCCTAACTTTCAAGGTGTCAAAATCATATATATTTTTTTATCTATAGAAAATGTATTTGCGCCTGTCAACTTATTGTTGACAATCATCAAATGTGATGGCTATACATGAAATAATGACATGACAGGCATGTGGAAGGAATGTACTCAGCAGTACCTCTTCCCTAACTTGTTCCAATTATTTAGGTTATTTAAGGAAGGAGATCCCTTATCCAACGCTTTTTTAGTCTCCTCCTCATGTTCTGAGGTATGTCAGATGTCGCCATATCTCTTATTAATCTGTTATTATATCCATTTAAATTTGTGTAAAATCGCTGATAAAGGGTCGTTATATTTCGGTCAACTGTTGGAAAGTGGAGGTTAGTATGTTTAACTCATATATTTCTAAAGTTTAGGCACGAATAAAAATACTAGTTCTTAAGATTTCAGTTTTTGCTGAGTTCTCAAAATCTCTGTTGTGTAATTTGTTGAAACCAGCCAAATAATTCCTTAAATAAATTGTTTCCTAATAAATAAAAACTTGTCACTTCACGGATCCTGGAATTTCGGTTTTCCATCAGACAGTACCTCGCGCCAACGACCACCAAGGTCTTACTGTAATTAAAATGTTCTTTGGACTCTATATTAACGATTAATGATAAAACAAGTTGCAGTAATTTGAGGTTTTAGTAATTATCTGGAAAATTCAGTCAAGATAGCTACTCCGAAAACGAGAAAGAAAAAATTCTTACCTGTATCTAACTAAATTTATATCTAACATAATTTATTCCTTTCCGTCATAGCACACTGGAGGAAAAGTAGAGAAACAAAAAAAAAAAGTGAAAGGAAATGCTAAATAAAAGATTGAAGAGAAATTAAAAAAAATTGGTGACACATAAGTGATTCTGGGGTATTGTGAAAACAATAGATGAAAAACTGACTATCATGTATTTGGTTTCATCTTTATTTAGTTGTAGGTTGCTTTTCTCTTCTTTTCTTATCACTTTATCTTCTTGATAGTAACATATATGGTAGGAATTTACAATTGATTCGGTGAATGACATTATACAACAAATATTCATTTTTACAACATATTATATCCAAAATATTTATTTATTGTTGAAAAAAAATATTAATAATAACGTACGGTCTCACCGAAATGGTTTTAGTCTATATTAATTCATAATGCCCGACATGCTATAGTAAATTCTATTTTTCAAATACTTGCCTAAATTGAAAGTGTCCCCGGTTTTTTTTGCCGTTTTTCTGCCTTTTCCAACCACTGTATGCCGTTTAGTACTATTTGGTTGCAATGTAAAAATTACAATATAAAAAAATATATTATTATTATTTGTTTTTTATATTATTATTATGTAATATTTATATTATTACTATTTATAAGTTTTATTATTATTTATATCTTATGATTGTTTTTTAGAACTTTATTTAAAAAAATGAAACAGTGGGGGAAGAATATGCTAGAGTGGAGGTATAATTATATAACAATATTGTAGATATATTATTACTGATTTATTTTACTTATAAATGTAATCAGTATTTATGACGAATTACACACAGACCTCGATTGACGGAATTTTCCATGCCTGTGTGTTGTTACCTGTATTTATATATTATACTTTGCATCTTTTCAAATTGCAATAAACACGTTTTCATTCAATTATGAACAAAACTATGAATATATAATTTTATTTTGTTGCGGGCAAGAACCTTTTTCATTAGAATAATGCGCATTGGCCATTAAGGGTAACAGCATGTTTTCCCTCCAGGAAGAAGCTTCAACATCCGCTTCTGGGCCGACCAAATAGTAGACAAAAGGGAAAACAGTGAGCGCTACGAATTATTTTCACAGCTGTTTCTCAGAAATTCTAAATAAATAGAATATTTCCTCTTCAGTTCATCCCCTTTGAGATGTTTTCTTTGGGTGGTTCATTTGAATTTCAAATTGTTTCATCTTTTAATGGTATGAGAGTCTTATTTAAGGTAAAAAAAAAAAAAAACGCATTCTTAATATAATAAAAGAAATATTTATAATTCATTTTCAGTATGTTCGTCTCTGCTTTATGAAAGAATATTGAAAATTTACTTCCATCTTCTTTTTCCGAATATTTTTTATTACAATAGTTTATGATCAAGAAAAGAGATTATGATTATGATCATAATTAAAACAAGTTGCAGGCCTAGTTTGGATATATCTCTATAAAGTAAGGATAAAAAAATAGTTGGTATTCTCCAAGTGGATTCTAAAAGTAATTGATTATAATTTTAACATCAAATTAATCAAGCTAGCTCGTAATATTTCTCTGAATTCCAGACTGTAAATAACGATTTTTTTAACTTTCCTCTATGTACGAAAAAATCCTTAAAGTATAAAATGGTCATAATAAAATTTATTTTTAATTTTTTTATATTATATTTAAACATGCTAAGAGGTCTATATGCGTAATAGAAAAAATATATATACGTAATGAAAAATATATTTTCGTTGTCTTTTTATTGATAAAATATTTTCAAACCCACATTTCGGAAATCTCCTTCATCATTACGGTTCCATTCTTTAATGGATTATGGAAATACTTTTATTATATGTCACAAATTTAAATACAATATAAAAAAAATTATTATAATAAATAACATATCTTTTTTTTACATTGCCCTTTTAATAGATCTGGGAAAAACATATTGGCATATTTTTATATAGATTTTAGTAAATTAGAAAATTAAAAAATAATGTACAATAATTATAAAAAATAGAACCTAGTAAACGTCCGGTTTGAAACTGTTTTACTAATAAAAAGTCATTATAAGAAAAATATCGTTTTCAACATACATAGTAAAAATATATCTGAGCATAGTTTTTTATTATAATATAAGGATATATTTGTTATTATTTATCTAGCGAATTATTAATTCCTTTTGATTTTTATGGTTTCAAAAGTAAATATATTTTGGTATTTATGCCATTACCGAGAGAGTTAGAGGGAATGTAGGCCGTTTCAGGTGACAGCTGGGCTGCCTAAAACACTGCCTTCTGCATCCATCTTCCTATCTTCCGCAACATTTACTCTCTCATGGTTTTGCAATTCCCTGGATTTATGTGACAGGCTATTGATTGGTTTGTCTCAAATTGACAAACGGATATCAGTAATGTTATATTTTGCATGTGTGTGTTTTTTTTACAAAACATAATAATAGAAAGCATCGCAGTTTAATTAAAAGTTCATTAAAATAAAGCTTATGAGTTCAAATCCCGGTGACGGTGGGACTTTTAATTCGACATGATTTCCCCGCCATTTTTATGGTCCAGAAAAAACCTTTAAGTTGAGGAAGGAGAAACAAAAAAAAAAAAAATCACTTTACCGAATACAATCATCGCCTATCCTAAGCTTATTACAATTTCCTTCCAAGATTTCATCCTTCTGTCCTTAGTACCCACAGATCTGTCTCAGTTTAATACTATTTTATTGCACACGGCCTTATTACGTTTTGTAATTACATGCCTATTAAAACTCAGCAGGACTCGCCTTATTAAGATTTAAATCCCTATTATTCCAATTCGTCTTCACTAATCAATCAGACTAATGTATGTATTATGAAATATGTTTTATTATACACTCACATTGTATATATATATATATATATAATGTGCGTATAACAAAACAAGCAATCACGGAAGAATCTGCAGTAGGGAATGCTTTTCCAAAAGAAGTAGTAGCTTTGGCAAAGAGAAAGACACTCTGGAGAAATGGCAGAGTCTCTGGGATGTTTTAAGAGAATAATTTGAGAGTGATCGAGCCCTCAGTAGTTCCCAATCGAGCGGACCTTCAGTTAAAAAGAAGAGAAGAAATAATACTGACAAGGTTCCAAATCGGCCACTCACGGCTAACTCATGAGCACCTAATGACAAAGGGGACGCCCCCTCAGTGTCTCTGCTGCGAGGTCAATTTAATAGTCAGCAACATTTTGACTATATGTTACGCATATGAAACACAACGGAATAAAGTTGAATTGGAGAATGATTTAACTGAAATTTAGAAAAACGCCACCAAATTCTCAAAGTTATTTACATTTCTTAAAATAACAAAATTTAAATTTTGCTGACTCTTTTTTTGGAAATTTTAATGTTTTAAATATTTTTTGCTTTCAATGTATTATTAAATTTCATCTGATGTAAAATAAATATTTTGTAAGGGCTAAAATGAACCGTAAAAGGTTGAGGAGCCCCGTTGTTATAAATTGATCTCAAAAACTGGGTGTCTTTTGCTGATCCAATATACGCTGTCAGAATTTCCCTGGTTTTTCATGAATAATTAACTAATCGACTGATTAGAAAAAAAATGAAAAAATTCTAAATCTGTTGACAACTAAACCCATTTACAAAGATCCACTAACAAAACTAAAACTGGCTAATATGGAAATTTTTTCTTAAAGGGCCTATTATTGGTACATTTACATAATGATTTAATTTATTTTTATAACGAAGAGAAGAACTCATAATCATTTACATTATTTAATATACAAAATACTCTTTGTAAATTTCAATGTTTTGACTCATAGAGGAGTTTGAAATTACTGATTGCATTCCATATCAAAGAATTTCTCTTAATCTTACGCCAATTACTTAATTACTCCAGTATAAAGATCTTGACGATTTCTATTTTGCTTCAAGCAGGTTTCCAAATCTATTCATCCATTTGTTAAGTCAGACGTTGAAAGAACACTTAAGAGATTCTGTAGATCCGAGGTGCGATACAAATCCTTTCGGCTAGAAAAGATGGTAGAGATCAAAGAGCGAGTTAGTGAGCGGAAGTGGTGGAAAAGAGCCGATGGAGAGGATATAAGAAGGATACCTGTTGGCTGGATAAGGAGTCCCTTTGAGGCGGGATCAAAGGGCCCATGGCTGTTTGCTACATTTCCCTTCCCCTGTTTGGGTCCTCTAGAGGTATTTAATATCTAGTGTGGAGTCGACGCTTAAATTTGTGCTGGTTTAGCATCACATCGAGAGAACAAAAAAAAAAAGAGTTGAATTCGCATTCGGGCCATTCATTTTTAAGACTTTTTTTTGCCGAATTTAGAATATTTCAGGAAAAATATTTCTATATATCTTTTGATAGTGGATTGATATTTGGCGAATAATTGAAAAGAAGTTGGTTGGGGTATTCAGTAAAAATAACAAACTAAAATAAATAAATTTTATTTATTTTTAACTGTGGATAGATGGTTGACTGTAATGAACTATTGATGAGAAGATTGGTTGGGGTGTTCAGTCAAAAAATGTAAAAAAAAAAAAAGGAAATCATATTTATTTTTATTTTTGCAAACCCAAAGTTGAGGCCTTCATTAGGGCTAAGAATAAAAAACAGATAACAATGGGTATGAGAAACTATTAACATTAAAAAGAAGATATATGCAATTTATTATCTATTAAAAAATTCCTAATTTCAAAATTATAAAAAAAAAATTTAAAAATTTAAAAAACTAAATTTTATCAATGTAAATTTGTTTGTTTTCATATACGTACTGAATACATTCCTATCCTTTGCCAATTATTCGTTGGATATGACCTCGCAAATATTCAATTTAGTCTCTCTTCAATTATTCAAAATATGTATATAATGTGGTATCCTTGTTGCTTTAGGACTGGTCGCTTTGATGTTCAAACAATTAGTGCTAAATAACACAAAGTCCCTGTGGTGTAAGCGACTGACTCGGAATCCTTATAAGCTCAGATCAAGTCTCAATTATAATATTCAACGTTTTACTTTTAATTAGCATCAGTAAAAATAACAAGGATGAGTTATGTATTATACGTGGTACACATTTTAATTCGGTGTGGCTTTCCACAAATGATGTTAATTATTCCACTGAGTTCAAGTAGAAAAAATATAGCGGTATATATATTTGTATGTGTATGTGTTATTAGTGATATCTGGCAATATGAAAAATGTTGACTGAATGTGATGGTAAACCTCAATTGCGACAGAACAATGTAATAGATATACTCCAATTCCAATTTTTATTTTGGCTCTTTTATTACAGATCTTGTAGTTAATAGGCCCATTCAATTTCTGCTTACCTTGGACTATTTCTTTCAAGTTATATACGTGCAGCTCTTTTCCAAGTTTGTTGAATCTATCTATTTATCTATTTTCTAGCCTTTCGCTTGGTATTTTACCTACTATTCAGGCATTTATGGTCTTGTAGAATCTTTCAGATGGATGGCTCTAAGCTACCTCACCCAATCATCTTAATCTCCATACCTTCACATCATGAGATATTGGTTTCACAGTTTCTGTAAGATGCTCTTTGTTGGTCTTTATTCTCACAGCCATATAGTAGAATTCCTTAATCGCATCATTTTATAAAATTGAGAAACGACAATAATTAACAAAATTAACTATTCTTTCAGAAAATTTAAGAAGAAATTTATTAAAGAGGAATTAAAGAAAATTATTTATTTAAAAAGAAACTAGGAATTGGAAGGCGCTGAGCGCGACCTTGTGTGAATACTGTACAGTCTTGCGGTACTGCCTACCACAAACCAGCGCATATTCCAGGCGCTCGTTTGGAAAGCCTATTACACTTCTAGCTAGTTGGCTGAGGCTGGATTATAATTTTCTCTAATTTTGCAACACATCAGCTTACTTCATCTCTTTTATATATATATATATATATATATATATATATATATATATATATATATATATATATATATATATATATATAAATTGAAACACATTACATTTGCACTTCGAAGAAGTACCTGCCCAGCAATTTATATTGAAATCAACGAAAGTCCTCAGATGTATACCGTACACTATCTGAAACTTACCTTAGATAGAAAATGATGTAAGGTCCACATGTCCAAATAAAAGGGAAGACCCTCAAAAGACGACGCAAACTACTTTACTCCCTTTTTTTCAAATCCTCCAAACTAGAACTGAAGCAGAACTTAATACATACCCATACTTCCTGGAACCTATATGGCCTTACGCCTCGCAGATATACACTATAGTTAAACAGACCCACTTACAAACACTTAAACTATTACGACTCATAACTAGTGTACCTTGATACGTAACGAAACCCTACATTCTTACTTCCACTTAACAACACACAAGTACATTTTACGAACGATTTGATACTCATTTCCACGAACATACTAATAAGAAATATGGTATCAGCTCATACTCAATAAGAGACTTCCTTTCTTAACAAACCATAGTACTTAATTCAAGGTCAGGGAAGAGGTACTGCAGAGTACATTCCATCTCCTTGTCTGATTTGTCAGTTTTATTTTGGCCTTTTCAACAACACGTCGCCACTCGTCTCGGTTCAATGCGACAGCTCTCCATCACCTGACACCAAGCTGTCTCAAATCCGCCTCAACACCCTCCATCAAACGGAATGGTGGCATTCCTTGCTCCTCAAGGTCTCTCATACATTATTTTACTCGGCACTCGGTCCGCTGCCATCTTTTTCACATGTCCTAACAATTATGCGTCCCGCCTTAATGACACTTAGATCTGTCTCTCTGTAGAGTTGTCGCAACTACCGATTTTATCGGAACCTCCAAAAGCCTTCTTCGCATACAGGCCCGTAAATCCTCCTGAAAATCTTACGCTACCACACTCCAAGAGCCGTCCCATGTTTTGCTGAGATAATCCACTTCTCGCTTCCTTATGTTACTACCAGAAGAATCATCGCTTTATAAATTGTCAGTCTTGCTTTCGCTTGATAGATTTCTAAACCCAAGTTGTCGCTGTATGGCATAAAAACATCGGCTGCGTACGACATGTGCTGTGTGAAACGGTCAAAGATTTTACCTTCCCAAAAAAACAAAAACAAAAAAAACATTGGAATATAATCACCTCGAATTCATTTATTAGCAATGTATACTTGATTTAAAATAAGCTTGTTATTAATATATATATATATATATATATATATATATATATATATATATATATATATATATATATATATATTAGCTTTAAATATTCATATGCACCCGTCAACAAAGTTTTGTTAATCAGCGGATTGTCTGACGAAGATAATGGAAATGAAATGTCAGAAATGGAAAAAGATAGCACCCAGCAGTACCTCAAACACTGGCTCAATTGATTTGTAAAGAAACGAGGTCTCTCATCCAGCACCATTTTAGTCCCCTCCTCGTATTTATGACCATGCCAGCTGAAGCCATATCTCTTATTAGTATTCTCGTGGAAATTAGAATGAAATCGTTACTAAAAGGTTGTTGTGTGTTGGTCAACTGTACGGCAGGTGTGTTAGATTGTAATTATGTGTCGTAATCTTTTTGATAGGGAAGTTTAAATATTTTGTGACTCTTTTTAGCGATATCGTATGTCTGCGAGGAGTATGTCCAATAGGTTTTAGTAAGTATATGTATGTACCTAGTTTCTGTCTCAGTTCTAGTTTTGAAGATTTGGAAATACTGCTGTGAACATGATAAATTATTATTTTTCCACTAACTGAATTCCATATTTTTTTTTCTTAATTTGATCGTTTTAAACTCGGAAGTTGATTTTTATTTTCAATGACTTTTATAAATTTTAAAGGACCCTCTATTATTTACAAGATAAAAATTTTAAACATTATTCCTAAGTACCTAATAGGCTAAAAAAGGCACATAAATATATTATTTTACTCTTCCATCGTACATAATCCTATTTTGAAATAATATAGTCTAAGGAAGTATCCGGTTTATTATAAGCCGTTTTCTTTGTATCGATTGTTTTGTTAGAGGATAACTTACCCTTGCTACAAACCGCTAAGCGGCTCCAACAAAGTTCACTTTTGAGAATTTTCAATTAGTTCGAAACTTCACTCGGGCCCTTGGAATTCGAAGGAACTCCGCTGTGGTGTATGATATTGGAAAAGTGTGCGTTCCGCTCCTCCTGATTCGTTTGTTCTTTGTAAAGTCTTTTACAGTTTTAATAAATGATTTGCTGAAAAGTTATAAGTAAAAAATTATTATCTCTTGATAAATCATAATGATTCCTTATACAATATGATTTATATTAAAGGACCATAAGAATTTTTTATTTGTTTTAAAAGGAAGGATTTTGAAAGTACAAGGGTCAAACAGGATGGTTCGAAATTCTAACATATCTTCCATTTTTTTTTTAACTTTTAATTCTATAATTCACACCTGTCATAGTATATACATACATACATATATATATATATATATATATATATATATATATATATATATATATATATATATATATATATATTTTTTCTTCCCTTCCTAACCTAATATGCTATATGGGGTTTTCTTGGGCTAGAGGGTAAAGGTTGGGGATTTTCGCCAAACTTAAATGCCCTGTCGGGTACCGGGACACGAAATCGTAATTATTTATCTAATTTTCGTTGATCCGGCTTGCCGGGTAACGTTTGGTGCTGTGCTCATGCATTAGCCCGATCGGCATCCCCGCCACTCACTTCACATAATAGTAATGACTATCAGTGAATTAGATGGTTTAGTTAAGGTGGATCTCACAGATCCGTAGCCACTTTCCATGTGGCTCTAAGTCTAGCGACCTTCGAAGTGTTAACAGTCGTCAACATTGGCCCAAATTACACCTAACAAACCCTTTGGCGGAGGGTTACAATATTGTTTGGGATAGCCAACAAATACTGATGTAAGCAGTATTTACATCATATACATTGTGGAATGATTCTTTTTTTAGTTGAGCTTTACATGTGTGTGATATACTAATTATATTTCAGTTATTTATTTTATTTTAGGTTATTTATACACGTTAAAGAAAAACATGGGTATCAGATTTCTAAACGTAAAAATTACATTCTAACACATTTAACAATTAAAAAAATCTCATGTGTCCACTCACACCACTTTCCTACCTATTTCAGAAAAGTATTTATATCTTAACATTTGTCCATTAGGAAAAAAAAATGAATTAGATTTATTTTCCTGAAAAGTTATAAAAAAAAAAAAGATTTGAGTACTATTTATTTGATAAACTAAATCAATGTAAACCGGCTTAAGATAGATCAGTGTAAAAATTTCATTAACCTCTAATATTGCTGATCAAACACTTTTTGCCATAGCCTAATTATGTCAAAAAATAATTTCTGTTAAAAGTAGCGGAAATGAAGCATGTGTGATGCAGGCAACAGATTTTCCCAATTTCACTTATCTTATCTTTTTTCTCTCGTTCAACCCTTTCTGATACCAGGATATGAACCCGTAATCTTACATTGGAAATTGAATAGCTATAACTTCGTTTATAGTTGTTCGAAATGAACGATTTTTATATTGTTTTGGAGGGTATTTCATTACCTTCCAAAAAAACTCATAGGGCTCTGAAACATATAGATCTGGCAAAAAGCGGAAATTTAACCCGATCGCGATACTTTCGTAACTTAGTATAAGTAGGACAGTAATTAATTAAAAACTGTGTAGAAACTAGAATAAGATGTATCACCTCTTATACTGGTTTGATTCCGATGATGTTTTTTTTTTTTTTGTTTTGTTGGTAATTCAATTATCATTCAAACGTGTTTTTTTATATAAACTTTATCATAGAATATATACTTAGCGAGTTAGGCCCAAAACATTTTGCTTTTCTTAATATTTTTTTTCTGAGAATTTTCTCGGGAATTTAGTCCATGTACGAAAATTGAAAGGACTATTATTAGAACATTACAGGAAAGTTTCTTCAAAATGTTAAAACCGTTTTCGCACTACAGTATATAGAAAAATACCTTTTTAATTTATTGCGCTGCAGCTATTGCGCATGGAGCACCCAATTGCAAAAGAAACAACAAAATAGGTTTAGTAGTTCCTGAGAAAATCTTTGCAATGGCTAAAAATGTGTTTTTCGTATAGATCGACCTTAATTAGTAAAGGTAAGAAAGTAAAAAATCTTGGGTTTAGCTCTTTTTCAAGTTTGAATAATGATATGATATACGTTTTATTTGTAAGCATGAAAGAACTGTTTCATTCCTTAGTAAAACATGAAAATGGGCAGGAAAACAGAAAGAGATTTAGTTGTATGGGTAGAGTGCATGAGTGAATACATCCCATACAACTAATATAAATGAATCCCACATGAACAGGAAGTGGGAAAAACATCAAACTCTCCGTAATTAAAACAAACGCTTGTGCAAGCAAGAGCTGAATAATATCAGATAGCTCTTTTCACGCATTTGCTTGGTGAGAATATCGTACCAAGCGTATTGAGAAAAACATTCAACCTCTACAAAAATAAATGTTTAACAAAAAAAAGTTTCTTAAATAACTTCCCTTTCTTTTTCCCTCAGTTATGAACAACCTTTTCAAATTTCTATTACAATTGCATGTTTCCATTAAGTGCTTTTGTAAAATTATTTGTTAGGTTTGCTTAACTTAAGAATGTCATTGTTCAGTTATAAATTATGAAAAAAGTTTTATGTTTGGATTTTTTTTTTATGATTGTTAATTTATCAAGTTTCTATTATTTTTATTTAACTTTTTATTACTTTAAATACTTTGATATGTTCTTAAAACAAACCTATTTATGTATACGAAGCAAGCTCTATACTTATCACAACCTCTCGCTGATTGCCTCCAATTATTACTGAGGAGATCAATATTGTTGTTATCTAACGGCATAATATACAAAGTATATTTATTAACAACACTTCCTAGGAAAGTTATGAGCAATAACCAGGAGTGGAACGAGCTGTACGGCACATCTGATTCTCTCTGAAAAAGGAAGTAGTGATTTAGTGGTGCACTATATTGTATTCCGTATCGCGTAGCCATAACCGCATCCAATATCTTTACAATAATAGTCGTTTAGGACACCCTTTTCGTTGCGCATATGAAACTGTCTGTATCGTACTCATTCTGTTCTCAATAATACGATATATGTAAAGATGTATAATATAGGAAAGTATATGAAGCGTAGAAAGTTTAGTGTTGTTTGTATATCCACTGTCTTCTTTCTCTGCAGCGTGGTTCCTCTTACAATTTTTCTAATTATTCCATTTTTGAAATATTGTAATCTTTTTTCCAGTTGTTTTGCTAATATGTTGGAACAGAGGTGCACCATACGACCGGCCGTATTATACTTGTATAGATTAGAAGCTTTAGGCGTAAAGATAGGTTTGTTGTCCGAATTAAATTTTGGAGTCTGTATGTCTTAGATCTTACTGTTTTAATTTTTTTGTCAAAATGTCTAGTAAATTTTAAATAGCTGTCGAAGTGAATACCGAGATATGTTAATCTCAGTAAATAATTTAATACTGGTTTTGTTAATTTTGAATTCATTTGGCATTTTCTTTTTCCCTTTTTGGTATGAAAATATAATTCCTTTTTTCTTTTCCGGATTGACATCTATGTTTAGGATTTTAGCTGACAACAATAAAAGAATTTTTCATAAAACAAAAAAAATCATTTTTCGAAAAATCCAAACAAATGGCAAACCCTCTTTTTAACAATTTGTCACCAGCCAAAATTCCAAAACGCTGGTAACAAATCACATGATATCGATGTTTTTATTAGTTTAGTTGTAAGCTCTAGAGGATAAGGTCAACTCAAGCCTGAGGTGAGCCCCATCACCTTTTATATTACAGATGATGAACGAAATACTTAGAAACGACAAAAATCTAAAAATAAACCTTACAATGCTTTTAAGCAGTACATAGAGTATTATTAAGACAACCCAAGGATTAAAGACAAAAATAAGTAGAAAGGGGCTATAAAAAAAAAAAAAAAGCGTAGAAAAGATTACAATATTTCCAAAATGGAATAATTAGAAAAATTGTAAGAGGAACCACGCTGCAGAGAATGAAGACATTGGATATTCAAGCAACACTAAATTTATCAACTATTAACGAATTTCTGACAATATGAAAAAAATCATTTTACGAAAAATCCCAACAATTGGCAAACCCTCTTTTCAACAAATTATTACCAGGCCAAATTCCAAAACGTTGGCAACAAATTACATGAGATATATGTTTTATTAATTTAGTTGTAAGCTCTAGAGTATTGAGGTAAGGTCAACTCAAGCCTGAGGTGAGCCCCATCACCTGTTATATTACAGATGAAGAACAAAGTACTCATAAACGACAACAAATCAAAACTACACCTTACAATGCTTTTAAGCAGTAAAAGGACTAATATGAAAACAATGAAAAGGATCCAAGTCAAAAATAAATAAAAAGGCGATATAAGAAAAAAAAAATCGTAGAATCCAAAAATAAATATTATGCTGAGAAAAGAATATATTTATATCCGTAAAACCGTTATAAAACATGATGTAAAAAATATAACTGTATGACTTTTTTTTTTAATTGTGATTTTATATTTAACAAATTATCTTATTATCACTTTCATACATCACAAGTGTGAATGCATACATGCAAAAAAGAATAGAAAAAAAATTGAGTTCAACCTATTTTCTGAATTTTCAAGTCCTAGAGCATATATAAGAGGAGGCGCAATGAGCTACCTCACCCGGAAGACATTCCCGTCATGCAATTGTCTCTAGGTAGGCTTTGAAATTAAATTATTACTGTTATAAATGAAATTAAATTAATACATATATACTTAATAATATAAAATTAAATCATACTATAAAAATTTGAAATTAATTAATACAGCAATCTCAGTCTCCATTTACTTGATGAGAAATCAATCATACTAGGTTATGGATTATTAAAAGAAACTTATTATTGATTAATTTATATTAGGTTGTCCGAAAATTATTTTAGGTTTGTGCTTCATCAAAACAAATAAAAAATCAGGTGCCATGCGCGCGTTACACAACTTTCACATACCAACATTACGGTACCTACTTTAAATTCAAAACCACTTAATAATTCACTGACCAAGTGAGTTTAATCAAAATCGTTAAAATGTGTTGAATTGATTATATAATACCAGTTCCGGTTTGCCGATTTTGATAAAAAAAGTTGCAGTGACAGACACCCCTCTACAAACCTCAAATACTCAATATCAGTTTCGTAAGATTTTTCGTTTTTGAGCTAGGCTGTTGAATACATATAAATAAACACACACAGACCATTTTGTTGAAATTAATTATTTGGACTCAGTGAACCTCAAAACGTTTACTTCTGTAGAGAACTCAATTTGAATTTTTTCACGATTGCAATACTTACACTTAACTACTACGCGTATACATACATAGGAAAGTGAACAAAATTAATAATTTTTATTAATCAGAGGAAAACTATTTTCTTTTATAAAAATAAGATCCATTGCTCTCCATACATTTCCGCCAAAGTGTTTCTTCTAAATAGAATGCCCCATTTTGATTATTAAGAAATTCTGAAAATGCATTTTCTAACGAGTTTTGATTAATACAATTTTTACTTTTAAAAATGAACACAGATGGATAGCAGTACAGTTGTGGTTTGTGTATGTTTTGGCAAAGCAGGACAGCGCAAAACTTCATAAAATAAGATTTCTTTGTAAAATGTTTTAATGTTCGTATAAATTTTTACTCAATCTTTGGTAAAGGGCAGTAGTCAATTGTCGGTAGGTATTTGTTTTATCTTTTGTTTCATTATAAAATGTATAATTATCATCAGAAAAAATAAATTAAATGAAAAAATAGTATACATTTTAAAAATATTAATGTTTATTTTTCATTATTCAACTTCTTTCCCAATCCCCAGTGATTTTTTTTTTTTTTTTTATTTCTTTATGACATTTACAACTGTATTACATAAATACATCAAGTAAATTTGAACATAATTGATATAATGACATGAATACACTTGCTGAGTAACTACCCAATGGTAGCACTCTAATGATATGACTACATTAGGAGATCACGGGGCCATCTTCTTTTCAGACGCCTCGGAGGGTTATCAGGAATTGAAGAGGAACCAAGGTTAGAAACGAGAGGGTTGGGATGATTCTGAAGTTTATTATGGAAGGATAGGTATCTGGATTGGGCCAGATCTGAAACATAAGTTAATTCTCCATCTTTCATTGTTTACTGATAGGATACATGTGTCATCGGCATATGTGGTGATGACAGTGTTGGGATGGGTTGGGATGTCAGCTGTATAAACTGTATAGAGGATAGGACCTAGGATACTACCTTGAGGAACACCAGCGGACTGGGAAAAAAGGGATGAATAGGCGTTATTGTGATTTACTTTAAAGTATCTATCAGTAAGGTAAGAACGGATAATGAGGAAGTATGTAGGTGGTAGGAATTTTCGGAGTTTGTGCAGCAGTCCCGGGTGCCAAACTCTATCAAACGCCTGTTCAACGTCGAGAAAGACTCCCGTACAGTACATTCCGCGCTCCAATGCAGAGGATACTACGTCTACCACACGATGACATTGCTGTATAGTGGAATGGGAAGTTCGGAAACCAAATTGGTGATCTGGGATTATGTGTTTAGAATTTAGGATAGGGTACAGGCGTTTTAAGATGAGTTTTTCTAGGATCTTGCCCATGATGGGCCCCAGTGATTAAAGTTACAATAAGAAAATGTGCTAAAATAATATGATTTTAACATTTCAGATTAAGGGAAGGCACTCCTTCACTAGCTTCATAAAGACCCTTAATTCATGTATGTCGCAAATCCGGTTATTTTTAGTCGTCTTCAAAGGGGCAAGTCAACTACAGCCATTAAATACATTTTTAAATGAAATTGAAATAAACACAATGTTAAAACCCAATACATGCCATTGGATATTATTTATGCAATTTTTTTTAAATTTGTTTATTTATAAATATACTATTCTGTAACATAGAGAATAATTATAGTGATGTGTGACAACCATATATACAGAAAATATAAAATTAACAAAAGTAAAATAATAATAATAAAAAACTATTTACAATAAAAAAATAAAATAACCTAAACATAAGCAAATTAAAAACATAAAATTACAGTCATACCTATATACATTATATACAATCAGGCAAGGAGCCCGATTCAGGCTTCTTCCTCCAACTATAGAAGGAAAAGCAGGACTCCAAGAGATCCCAGTGCTACTCTCTCAACCGCTTCATTGGTGCTAAAGCCAGTGGTGTTTGAGCGAGAGCGCTTTAGCCACATACACTCATGTCTTGAGTGGAGAATCTGGCCATTGCCAGAAGTCCAAGATATATACTACAAAAGATGTCTGGACCACTGGCGCTTCAACCTTCGAGGAGGATTGTAGGGATGAGTGGAACTAGATAGGGATTGTGATAGGGGATTTGGATGATTTTTAAGGTTCTGATGGAATTTGGAAAGATTTTCAGTAATAAGATCGAGGATAAATGGGATATTAAGGATATAATATAAGAAATAATATAAAGGATATAATATAAGAAATATTATCAATAACAAAACATAACTTTTTTATATGGTCTATAGTTTCTGATTTGAATATTGCCTGTTCATTAATATTTCCCATTCTTTAATAGAGTCTTATTCTCTATGTACCTGTATTGTGCATTCGAATAATATTTGGTAACGGGTTGCGGTGTTTCTTCTATAAAAATAATTGTTATTTTTATGTTATTTTTTCGTCAATTGTTAAACAAAACAATAAATTATATATTTTATTTAATTAAGAGATTAAAATTAGATATATTTCCTTTAATTGAACTGTTGCTAAACAAACGGAAAAAAAGTTTCTTAACCAAATTTTCAAATTAAACTTAATCTGAGAAAAACAGCTCGAATAGTATGTTGAAAAAAATAATATTGTGTAATAATCCAGTAAGTATATGATGCTTTGTTAATACATAATTTTATATTTATCAAATACTAAAATACCAACATACGCTCTCTACAGACAAATATTTCCGTTAAAAACTTTTAGATCTCTAATCAATATTGCTCAATTTTTAGTAGTCAATGAACTTCCTACCGAGAAATTGTAGTTATTTGTATTTTTGACAGATATGCACGAAGAAATAAAAAAAATATATATTTTTAAAAATATCGTATTTGCTTTAATAATATACTACACTACATTATAAATTAAGTAAGTAAATAACAGCGTAACGAAATTCGATGAACGCTGGTATATTATTCAAAATTAATTTAACGAAATCATTTCTTTCTAATTATAATTGGACTAATTATTTTTATATAGGTTTGAAAGAAAGCGGTAGAATTTCATCCTTCTTCTCGCACCAGTTGTTTTTTTATGGGATTACTCAGGGGAGAAAAGCTTTTGGATATCAGTATTTTAAGGCTTTATACTTTCTTGTGAAGAGGCTTTAAAAATCACTTAGCCTAAGTGTTTCTCAAAAGATAATTAAAACATAGTATCCAACTATCATTTTCTGAGAGTGCTTGGGTTCATTATGAGCTATTTATAAATTAACTATTCTCTTTACTTTTTCAAGACCCAGAAGGCTTATTTTATATTATTTTCTATTTTTAATGCCGCTATGAATGGTTATAAGCTATAAAACTTTGAGCAATCTGATGAAGTTATATCTCTTTCAATATTGATTTTCATTGTTATATCCTTCCATACGGTGGCACTTACATGTACCATTCCTTGCATAGTGGTCCGGAATCGTACTTTTAACAGTACATCAAGTATGTTCAGGAATATTTCTCACATTGAATATTATTATTGTTCGTTTTATTATATTGAATATAAATACATTATGCCACATTAAAGGTCATTAATATTAAGGCTTTATGAATCATTCACACAATATGTAAATACAAATAATAACTACGACTAATAAAGAATAATAGAAATAATAAAGAAAAAGAAATATTGAAAAATAAAATAAGTAAATAAATAATAGTAATAATATATATACTATAATATATACTATTATATTTATATTATATATATATATATATATATATATATATATATATATATATATATATATATATATATATTAGTATATATTATATAATTATATATTATATATACTATAATATTATACTAGTAATAATATAAAATACACTTTGTTATTCTAAGGGAACTTAGTCCCAGAATAAAGTTCTATTTTCTATTGTGTTCTATTCTAATAATAAAATAAAAATAACATCTTAGAAGCATGCATACCTATTTACATTATTTGCAATAAGTCATGGGAACTCCGAACCAGACTTGTTCCTCCGCTTGTGGAGGAAAAAGCGAGGCTTCAGGAGATCCCTGCGCTTCTCCATCAACCACTTCACTGATATTAAAAGTCAGCGAAGGCTGAGTAAGGGCGTTATAACCTTAGACTGAGTATTACTAACTCCAGATATCGTTCTTCAGTCACGTTTCGCTGCCATTATCTTCTTTTTTTTTGGAGTGTATGATTCTTACAGTTTTTTGGACCGTCCATTCTGAAACGAATAATTGAAAGACTTGTGTAAACAGTTGGGGGAAAAAAACCATTATAGGCCCTCGGCTCGGAGGAGATGGATCAGAAAGAAGTTAACCCTTGGAGGAATTGGATCGTGCCCGTCGAGGAATATGTTTTAGCCAAGGAAATAGGCTTTTCGGTAAATGTTTAGTGCCTGAAAAGTTTCTTTTCCTGCCTCTTCCGCGGGATCAGCTCCTAATGGGAAACGTCTAGAAGATGTAGAACCAGCGTAAGAAAGAAAACTCGCTAAAACTTCTTTCACGGCAACTAATTCCAATAGTCTGGATCTGGGTTTATATTTTCGTTCTAATACTTTTTCCTGTTATTGGGTGGTTATTTAGAACGGTTGTGATTCTTATTATAATTTCTGATTATCAAAGACAGTTAAAATAATAAAACTTTTTTTCTTTTAACTGTCCATTTTAATTATCACGCTGTAGAATAAGTTAGTATGCAATAAACCAGTCAAGGAGTAGTGCAATATTTGTAAATGTACCTGGTGTCCCGAAAGTAGAGATAAATATTTAAGAGGTTGATAGTAGACATATAAATAATTGCCCAATTTCCAATAGAAAAGTATGAAATTTAAGATTTAAGTAACTTAACTTTGCTTCTTAGTAAACTAGACAATATTTAATTTAAACGAAAGTAGAGTTTGTCAAAGTTAAAACTATCGAAACGGGACTAATGGGCGAACAAACTCAGCTAAGTTACGTTTAATAAAATAATAAAATTAAAAAAAGTCATAAATTATTTTTAATTTTTTTACAAATTTTTTTTACGTTCCTTAACTGTACTAGATTTACCTCAGTTTTAGGAAAATTTTGAGATTCGCCTCGAGATGTTTGAGATTTCCTATCCAGTCTCCTTAAAGTAACCGTGTTTTCTGCAGAAATTTATTTGTCATCTCATTTTATAATCATTTTTTTATGTTCTTCTTGTAATTCTTTATCAAAAGTAATCAATTATCTCTTATTGTTATTATTCTATATTTGTATTCAACATTACAATGGTGATTTTTTATGTTATTTATTTTGGTTGAAATTAATTTATTATATAATTATTATCACTTGACGTACTACATCTTCAATATACCACAGTGAAATGGCAACAATTATTAGATAATTATCATAAACATATTGTATAAAATTTCGGGAAGACGGATTTCCATATGGTATAAATGTTATGTATGTTTCATTGTCTAATTTTGCATTATCATTTAATAAAGCTACTTATTAATTATACTAGGTGATAATTTCATGAGTATTTACGCTTAGGCATGAGGTTTCGCTCCTAACACTATGAAACTGCAGTTAGAAACTTTAAACGGCCATTGCCGGCTGCATACGGAACTTCTCAAAAGGTGACTATTGACTCCAATCACCTTGATGAGTTGCTTACGCCTATGGAACCACGAAATCGGCACTATTGATTACTAATCCAGTAAGTCATTAACGCGTTATCAATCTGTCACTGGCTACTTAACTTGTTAAGCTACTGCGAACTACAATGGTCAGTTACCTCTTTTGTTTTCGTATAATTACAAAATACATGTTGACATTTTATGTATAATAAATTAATTAATTTCGAATATCAAAAATGTTATTAATTACAGTCTTTTTATAATTATTGTTATTTTATTCGTCATCTTAAATCCACAGAAGCTTACGGTGTATCTGCAGACTGTCGTTGATAAAAATCTCGATCTTCAGAGAATCTACCATTGATTCATTTCTGTCAGTATTTTGTGATCGTCAGTAAATCATTATCCATGATTCACAGAAGTAATATGTTATTATTTATTTCTTTTTTTAAAGAAAGGTAGGGAACAATATTGCTCTGATTAAATAGAAATAATATATATATATATATATATATATATATATATATATATATATATATATATATACACACACACATATATATATAATTATTGATGTAACTACATTTTTTTTTTGTCTTTAATTCTTCATCCGCACCTCTCTTGGTAGTGACAATTAGCAGATATTAGATAGTAAACATATTAATTTCGTAAAGTTTAATTTTGTTAGACTCTTCTGTACGTTCTTCTGGCAGTCCAATTCTCGTTGATGATAATTTATATGTGTGTACATATCAATCCAGTGACCAAGAGGACAAAAAATGAATTTCTCTGCAAAAAAATGTGGAGCGTCCACAGTATATTTCCATATAGGCGGCCGAAAAAAAACGTCCGCTGACGATAACATGATTTAATGAAAATTTGTTTTGTTTGTCTCGGTATGCAAATGAGCTTTACCATTCGTTGGGGGTTTTTGTCTCCTATCTCCTCGTAATGCTGTTACTAAAATTCATTTTTTAATATTTTTGTGTCTGAAACGTGCAACTTTTTTTTTTTTTATCAGCTCTCCGGTCAAATAGTATCACGTCAGATTTAACTTTAAAAATCCTTAAACAACGCTGACATTCATTTTTGTTGTATATAAAGTAATTATTTTAACAAAATTTTAATTTTTTTTCATTACATTTTTCCATGGTCATCGTAGATCAAAATGTTAACACTTCAAACACCGATACATTTAAATTAAATTTAAATCTGAATTTCAGATCCAATGATTGTCTCTTTAATATTGATCATAGATAATATTCATATATATATTACTAAATACTAACTAATGAACTACGAAATGTTTATTGATTCTACTGTTTATTCGATACTTCGATCCCATTTTTTTTTTTTTTATTAACAATGGGATTCCTCTCCACAGATATTAAGCTACTTCTGTGCTAGTGGACAGTGCTGAGGCTGTCGGTGTGTCCCTGGCCTGAGGTATCGAGACTCTGTTTTAAAACATTGAAGAGGATCCCATTGTTAACTATAAAAGAAAAAAAAACTGGGATTGAAACATCGAATAAACAGTAAAATCAATGAACATTTCATGTTCATTGAATAATTATTAAGTGACCTAATTCCCAATTAAATAATCATGTTAATGTATAAACATACCAGGAATACACTTGATTACTAAATACAAGAATTATGGATCATTTGATTGCTATATAATTTGATGATATAATAATCAATATGTAATAAAATTTATATTATTATTACACATTGAATTGTTATAACATGTTATACATATTACACAATTATACATAGTTTAATTATCAATGTTACTTAAAAGGACACCATAATTATATAATTTAATTATTAAATAACTGTTATTTGATTATTAATACTGGAACTTGGTTGTTGAGATCTGTTATTAGTCTTAGGGCACTGCTTAGGATTTTAATGACTATGAACTTTAAATATAAAAACGAAAATTTTTATTTTATTAATTAGTGGTCCTTTTTTAATTGCTCGTTCTTCTAGCACAAGCAACTTATTTTCTTTCTTCGTAGTTGCAGTTGTTTGTGAAAATAGTAGAAGTTGTGTAAGGGCAAAGGGGATCTCTTAGTTAAACAGGCTCTGCGAACTTGACTATTTAAAGGAGAAACTCCTTTATGCATATTTGTCTAGTACCTGATTACTAGAAGGTAGATTTTTCTTTATAAAAAGATAAATCTAGAACTTTTATATATATATATATAATAATAATAATATAAAGTAAATTGTATAATTCTTTTTATTGAAAAAAAAATACATTTTGCTTTAATAACGCCAATATTTCAGATAGGACTCGTTCGATTTGGCTCAAAGTTGAAAATAGGGTAGGTATTTGTAAAAAATAATTTAGTTTCAATTTTATTGAATTTTGTCCATTTCTTTACCTTATATACGCGCAAACGTGTTTTCCTCGATACATCTATATCTCGAAAACCGCAAATTTGATTTGGCTCAAATTTTGAGTGAATTTAGGGATTGGTAAACATGTAATTAAGTAGGCACCAATTTGATCAAATTCTATGTAATACCAAAACTTTCACTTTCAGATCAGGAAAAGTATTGTTTGATATGTCTCTACGTTGAAAACGGATCGATTTGATCCAAACTTGGAGAAAAATTGGAGAATAGTATAAAAATTACTTAGTATCAATTTCATTGAATTCTATTTCAGATAAATAACAGCATAAAAGAAATTTACATATATCTATATACATTTAAAATAAATAGTTTAATATAACATAAAAAAAAAAAAGGAATATGGTGGAACCAATCTTGGATCAGGAACCTTCACAATTTTTGACAAGTACGCTAGCCATGACACTATGAGTGCACTTATATTGTAATAACATAACCTAGTATTCAAGTTGAAGTCCAGCCTCAATGTGAGGTGTAAATTTTAAAAAAAATATACTGTTTTTGTTTTACAGAAAAATACAGTTATTAATAACTGGAGACCCTTGGTGTCAGTGATGTTTTTAATGTGGCGCCACTCACCTTGTTAGTGTTCTTAATAGAATTAAACAAAATTACCTCGAGCCGGTCATCCATATTTGTGTTTTAACGTCTCTGTAGTCGCCCTGGGGTAGGTGACGTATGTCCTCTTGGAGAAAAATAATGTCCCAGATGTGGAAAGTCGCCATCACAGGCTGGATAGATGAAACCATGGATTCTTCCAGGAAGAATGGTGACGGGACGAAGAACATCATGGTGGCAGCCATTAAGTCTTGTAATGTCTTCTTTTTGCCTTCGCTCGTATCATGTGACACGAAGAGAAGCGGAGAGTCTCGGAAGTGGCAGAAAATATCGTCGCTGGGACATCTCGTAAGGAACGAAATATTTTTCATTTAATTACATTTAAATAAATAGGTTTACCGTATAATGAATGATATGGAAACAAAAAATAAATAAAATAAATGATCTATGTATATTATTAAGTCAAATTAAATTTACCCCCATATATTAAAATGGTGACAAAAAAAAATTAAATTAAATTACTATATGTTGGGCCGCAACAGCACTAAAAGTAGTAATATGAATGCTCAATATGCACTGGAATTGTTTTATTGTTTTATTTATCATCAGATATGGAATCTGCAAATACGAAACTGTATCGCATTTCATATTCGCTGATGACCAAAATTTATGGATATCAAACCCGAGAATTTTGATGGATAACTATATTTCCGAATCGGCTTCTCCCAAAGATTTTATTCTCATACGAAAAATTTATACCTTGTAATGTAGATATTTTTAGCCTAAGAAAACGGTGAGGAAGCTGTACTGACCTTACATCGCAGACGTTTTTTAGTTATATCGGAAATTTATTAACCATACAAAAAATGGGCTGATAATGTGTTTCGCAGGAGATTCTGAAACGTAAAGAACCGTTGAAAACCGCACTTCGAAAAAATAGATCCGATCCCAATACTTTTTCCTTCTCTTGTTTTGCTAGGAAAGTAATAAAAGAAAACATGGGTAGAATATAGAATACGCTATGTCATTGCTAATACTGATTCGATTCCGATGTTGTTTTGTCGACAGTTTTATTACCTCCAAAAAGATTTTACATACATTTTACCATATAATATATACTTTTCTCATTATAACGTTTTTCCTGAATTTTCTGAGGAATTCACTACTTGTACAAAAATTAAAAGGACTTTATGTAGACAATTATAGGAAATTTTCATCAAAATCGTCACAGCTGTTTTAGAATTATGCCTACTGCTCCAATTGATCCAGACAAATGCCAAAGTTGCTTCACAATAATCGGTATTCAAACCCATACAAAACAAGAAAAAAAAAAAAGAAGAAACAAAATAGGTTTTCTAGTTCCTGATATAATCTCGACACCGACAGACAAACCAATGGCTCAACATTTTTTTTTTCGGACTCAGGAGACTAAAACGTTCCGTTACAAATCGCATATTTAAAATTCATTGATGACCCGATCGCTATACTCTTCTTGCATAGTAGCGTTTAGGAAAAAAAAAAGTAGGACGCGTAATGTACCAATACATTTGTCGATACAATATACATTAACTCATTATTTCCTAAAATAAAATATTTTCTCGAATACTCATTAATTAAACCGAAGGGAATATATATATGACCAAGAAAAAAAAATTAAAAGCATTTATATTTCTCTATATCCCTCTTCATTAAATGTAGCAATGATGATATCAGATACAGCCCGCTTAATTTAATTTTTTAATTAATTGAAATTTTTTGACAATGCAAATAATCATTTAATTACGTGAAATTGCAGTAGATATTTATAAATAAAACAATGTATCTTTTATTTATAGTAAATTTAATTTAATGAAGTCATGCGATTTTATAAGAAAAGGAATTTTATGTGATAAATAGGATAAGTACAATTTGAACATATCATAACCTGCACTATATGAAAAAAATACGGGAAATAGCCAAAACCAAAGATAGTTTGCTTGTGAAATTTATTTCTTTTTCTTTTTTAATAAATTACATTTTTTTTTATCGGAAAATATACCCGTAAATGACATTGCTGATTTCCCATAGTTCGTTGACAGATAAAGATATAAGATGTAAATATATATATATGTCACTAAATACACATTACCATACTCATATATTCACCTTAATTATATTAATTTTTAAATGTTCAATAAATATCTATAAACTAGTGGAAAGTAAACATCACAATGCTTCTGTGATAGCATTTGCTGATGAAATAGGAAACAGCGGAAACAGCTTGTTAAAAAATATCAGAACAGCTAAAAATCCTAAACTGAGGATTTTAATCATGAAAAGAATGTATCCAATATAAACGTTGATTAGATTATGCAGCATTTTAAGGTAAATAACTAAATATTACAGCTAAGTTATATCCTCTTTAAGTCTGTGACAGGAAGAAAGTGCCAAATGAAATCAAAATTAACAGCAGTATTAAATTATCGACTGACTTAACATATCTCGGTATTCACTTCGATAGACATTTTGACAAACAAATTAAAACAGTAAGATCTAACATATTATTGGTAACATTGGCAACAACTTACGTAAGATGGGTGTTTTAATTTAGTTGTAAGCTCTAGAGGACAAGGCCTACACAAGGCTAAGATCATCCCCATCACCAATTATATTACAAATGTAGTAAAAATGCTCAGAAATGGCAAAAATAGCAAAATACACCTTACAATACTTTTTAGCTGTAAAAGGACTGTTAAGAAGATAACGAAAATCCAAGGATTCAAGAAAAAGATAAATAAAAAAGGAGCTATGAAGAAAAAAACTATCTAATTAATTCTAGCACTAGGTTAATAAATATAGCGCAAACATAATTGGAGATATTATTGAATTTTAAACATATGTGTTAAATATTAACTTCATCAAATACTTTCTTAGTGACTTTCTGCAATAAACTAAAAGTTTTTGCTATAATATAACGAACATTTTTTTAAAATTTCTCTACCTCGACATTTCTGACGTGCCAGATGTTATCCTAAAGGACCTGGGTGGAAAGATCGATATTAATTCCGTGTGTCGTTAAACTAAAAAATGTTAAAATTTACACTTTCACTCGCTCGGTCATCACATAATAATATAACAGACTATAACCGAAACACTCTGAAACACCTATTTGAAAGATCTGTCATACACTCTCGATCTATACCAAGTCAAATTCAACGGTTCACTTCCACAATCGCATATACTGCTTTGGGGTGGGCTGTAAACATATCTATAGATGATGAGTTCGTGGACATGCAATATGGTATACGAAGTGTGATTGTTTCGTCAATAATGCTGTTCTACGCAGTACTGCCCAATACCAAAACAATCCAGCACTGCCAAATTATACATGAATATCTCATGGCTGCAATTGAATCAGTGTCTGTATTATTTGACATTCCCATCTCAACGGGCAATTCGGTCATTTATATGATTTGTTTTTAATGTAGGATTGATCATGTCAATATTTAGGATCAGATATTATTATTTTTAAATTAAAAGAGCTGATTTAAAATCAAATCCTCGATTCTCGGTAAAGTCAAATATAATCACTTGCATGTTAACCTTTCGCCAAATTCAGGCATATATAAATAACTAGCTGACCCGGCCACGCGTTGCTGTGGCTCATTCTGGTTAAATGTAAAATGAAGAAGAAAAGAAATTGGATGTTTCTAATATATTTTATGTAACAATACTTGTGAATATGCGATATCCTTTATTGTTCCATTCTTTGTATAGATATAGACATTTTTCGGTTTTCCAACTCTAGAATTTGCAACATATAATTGTCTATGTAAGAAGAAATCAGTCTAAATTTCCCGCGAAACATTACTAAATGTTTAAAGCATTAAATCTCTGCACTAAATCGTCCGATTTTAGTGATTTTTTTTATGTGCAGGGAATCAACAAATCTTGTAAATAATGATGTGTATAATCTTAAAAAAAATTGCGTACTTTTTGAGTTATTCGCGAATTTTCTTTTGAACCCATCGTAACTTTGTTTTTATGCTATTTTCAGGAAAGAATGTTATATACATTAAAAGGCTTCAAGGAGAAGACTTAAGCTAAGTTTAATTAAAATTGTTACAGCCGTTTAGGCGCTACAGTCAATAGCGACATAGTTTTTTGGGCCGCCATTCTTAAATAAAAGACCGGTGGGTGATTAAATGTATGTAAAACACTCCTGAATACGATAGAAACATTATGTCAATATTTCAAAGCGATCGGTGAAGAAGTTTCGGAGGTTCGGAGATGTATGTGTGAAATTTTTATTTATTATAAATTTTTATTGTTGTATTAGGATATTATTGGAAAATACTAAAACATTTAGTCATTTGAATGACAGTAAATTAGGTTTTATGTTGAGTCTCTGATCTGCATTGTGTGTCTTATTATGTCTTTCTTACTTGACAAACGCTGGTTAATTTCCTAAACTTAAGGAACATTCTAACTGAATTGAGTTCAGCCCGTCCCTTTATTCGACAGTTGAATCACCGATGGCTCAGCGGTTCTGTCGGCTTTTGATGATGGATGGATTCGCTGTGTATATCTTTCTTATAACATTAGTGTTGTTATTTTTAATCGACTTTCTATCTAGTTTTGTAACCTTTTAGAGGTAAAATCGATCAGGTTCTTTCTAAACGTAGCCTGAATCGCTGTCAGTTGATGTCGGATTCATTCGATTAATTGGCATCGGTGGGTTTAGTGCTAAGTTCAAATAATGTTATGAAATTTAAATAAAACTTTTTTTTAAGGCACATTTCATAAATATTCAATATAAATAAGTATTCTTTGATTATTTCGAAGAGTTTTAGGGCGTAATACATTATGGCTATCAATGCCCGATGTTTTTGTAATTTACAGTTAACAAAAGAGAGAAACAAAATATTAAATAAAAAAATAGAAAAGAACAATAAACAAGTAGAGTTATAATAAATCTGTATCATAACAGCTCCGATGATAATTTACAATTTGAAAGAAATTCAATGAATTCGTTTGTAGTTTTCCCGATTTAGATATATTTTATGAAACCCTTTGCACGTTCATAAAATTAGAATAGTGTGGGAAAGTAGACATGTAAGCGAATATGGATCTTGCTTTGGACCATTCATTTAATTCGAATAATAAACGATCGTTATTAGTTAAATATTGTCATTTTTTAAAATCCTTTATAACCAAAAATGACAAAATAATTCAAATAATTTAGACATGGCAAAAGATAGATGTTGCACTTTTCTCCTCATCCTCCTTGACGAGAGTAATATCTTGTGCTTGGAATGGAAACAGGGATTCTACCGAAAAATAAGAGTTATAGCTGCCAAAACTGGCCAAGACAGAGATTTATTGTCTTATCGATTTGTTTTTGTTTTTTTATCCTATTCCATTCGGGTGTTGATCAGAGTGTAGCTTCCCCGTTTCGTTGGTAATGCATTATCAATTCACAGGGAATTCCGATGGGCAAGAGCAAGAGAGAGATAAAGGGTAAGATTAGCTCGTTATAAATGAGGAGCATTAGACCACCAGATGAGGCTCCTTCATAATACTTTAGCAGTACTTGAGCTTATTCTCCGACATTAGTTTCTATTTTATAGCAGTCCGTCGAGTGAAAGTACTAATTGAATACGTAAATCCTATTTAGCCTGGCTACCGGTTGGGGATTAAAAATACTCAGCGAGGCTCCCTGTTACCTAGGCAGCCTCTTTATGGGGGCTTTCTAATTGGCAATTGCATTGCAGGGTCCGTGCTCCACTCAGTTGGAGTTCCAGCCTATATAACTCCATTATTGCTTCAATTGTGACTTTGCTTTAGGGAAAAATTCTTAGTCCTAAGCTAATCTTACTGGACGTTTAGACTATTAAGGAATGCCGTATTTCCGATTTGATAAATTTAAAACTATTGCTGAGACATTGGAACGCTGAGGGCTTCATTGATTACAGACGTAGGATATGGCTGTTCGGCAGCTATTTATGAGCAGTTACCCACAGAAGGAAAATATAGAACTGAAACGAATTCCTGTCAACACAGACTAGTGTTGTGGAGATAAAGGCTGTGGAAGCTTCCGCACACACTTCCTGTTCACTAGGAAGGAAGCATGGTGGCGCAGCCTGCCGCATTTGTTAGAACCTGCATCGTTTACCTTTTTAAAAAAAGTCCGGTCACTCACCAAATTAGTGCAATCTATCTGACTGTTTTTTTTTTCTTTCCCCCGCTTTTTTTTCTCTCTCTCTCTCTCTCCCTCTCCATATATCAGTACTTTGTTTTTTCCTTTTGATTCTAATTCTCCCACAGGTAGCTGACTGGATATTTATCTAACTGGCTGGTTCATCACTCAATAAAATAAAAAAATTTCTAACTCATTTCAATTATAATATTTGAATTTATTATTATATCATAAAAGTGTTTCTGTTTAATATATATTTTTTTAAGAAGCTATTTCTTCCATTGATTTATATATTTTTTAATAAACCGTTCCTCAATATTTTGGGTTTTTGACCACTCTTCAATTACAGTTTTTTTCTAGGTAATGATATACATTTTATATATATTTTTTTTCTCTATTACCTCATTTTAATCCATTAGAAATATTTAGTCATACTTTTTTACAACATAAAACAGCATTTTCTAATAGATGAAGCTGCTCAATCTTCATATTCCCAACATCTGACATGTTATTGTTAATTTAAAAATAACGGAGGAGATACCTTCTTTAAAAAAATTCCTGGATTTAAGTTGGGTGAATGCACCAGTAATGGACAGGGGGCCCGATGAAAGACAGGTTGGACTTCAAATGTAAATTATAAGCTTCCTTGTTGATTTAAAGGTTTCAGTCTTTTCTAGGTTGAAGAACAATGCGCTCTATTGACAACTGTGTGAACAAAATTTCCAAAAGAAAATTTCAAAATTCTTATCATTGTTGTTTCTGTACTGTTCTTGAGATCAGTCTGTTCCATACCTTCTTAATAACATTTTGCAAAGAGTAAGTTGAACATTTATGTTATACTATCTTTATCGTTATATATATTGTTAAATAAAAATTTCAGATTTTTTCTGAGATCCATTACCTTATAGACTCCTTGTCTATTACTAGAACAATCGAATTTCTGGTTGTCCATTACTAGTGCAAAAAGGTTTTTTTTTTTTTTTAAATGGGTAATGAAACTGCATAACTTAATATTTTTTTCCGATTTTAAAGTGTTACATAGAAAAAAAAGACTCTAGAAATTCTAGAGCCCAACGGAGGAGTTTATAAATATTACTTACGGCGGCATAAGCCAAAAAAACACAAAGATTTCTTTGTCTATCTCCCATCACTTATCCCAGCGCTTACCCTACACTCCCCAGAAAAATCTTGAAAAAAATTATAAAGAAAAGAAATTTTTTTTGCGCATTACTGAAAAAATATACAATTAATGATGCTATATAGTAGTTATGTAAAGTTTGAAAAGTTTCTGAATTTCTGGCAAAACGAAAATCATTCCATTTCTAGCAAATATAGAAAATTGTATTTTGAACACAATTTTTGGTTTATTATTTGTAACGAACCTATTTAATTGACCAAGGATAAATAAAATAGTTTCTTTTTTTTATAATACATCGAATTTGCTTATTGCCGCAATATTTTCTCTTCTTCACTTACCAATGGACTATGAGAATTATTTGCACAGTTCATCTAGTAATATAATAATTATCTAAACGGTATATTGAAGTTTTTATAAATCGTTTTAAGTAAAGGATTTGCGAAATATTAGTGGGGTTGGAACCCTTACATAAAGTATTATAGGCAGAAAATTCTTTTCCTACCCATTCTCTCCTTTCCCCTCCCCATTATGAACATATAGCCCTGGAGCCAGCGCCCAAAAAGGGGCCTTAATCGCAGGCGAAGGTTTGAATATAAATTACGGAAGTGAATGTTGTTCTGAGTAAAATCAACCTTGTCTGCATGGTTTCAAAATTGGCGGCTAATTTGAAGAGTATTAGACCAATAACCTAAGGATCAAACAAGGAATATAGTTTGAATAATATAGAAAAACTTCTCTTTTTTTTATAGCTTATGTATATGGGTTCAAATATTCAAGAAACAAAATTGCTAACATGAGCAATCTAGGGAAAATTTTTAAACAAAAAAAAACAACAAATTGTTTCGATTTTTTAATGTTTTTTCACCTACGACGTCTAAACGGTCATCGAAGCGAAAAACGCACTCTTCAAGAAATGAAAAACGTTAGATTGTGCGTCGAACGAGTACCTAGACTTAATAATTTGACTATGAGTATGGTCGATAACCTTGGCGAATGAACGCTGATTATTACCAAATTTCTTAAAAACTGAGGTAATTACTGTGAGTAGTCCTGAAAACTGGCAAATAGCCACCTAGGAGAAAACACGCATAGAATAAGAGTTGTTGATTATCAACTTCCGAATCTGCTGAGTACCAACAGTTCAATGAAGATCACTTACTCCTCTCGAAATACACTTGCTGGCTCAAGTACTAATGAGAAATTTATAATTTCTATTTTATAATAGTCGTAGTCTTAGGTTTAGAGTTATTGTTTCGTTTTTGATATGTGGGTTTCATGCCATTCTTCCGTCAAAGGTCAGTCCAAGATATTAAACTTTGTCTGTGTGAGGAATTTGGATATTGTCAAGATAAATAGCAGGGCAAGTTTCACGTCGAAGGGTAAAAGTGATATGTAGTGATTTTTCTTGGTTGAGTCGAATTTTACAGAGTTTGCACGAGTCGTAGAATTTGTTTAGGTGATATTGTAGAGCCTTTGCGGCGTATGTTGAATTTCGATGTCTTTTCAAGATTGTTGTATCGTCTGCATACGTCGCGGTTAGAGTAGATCATAATTATTTAATTAGATAAAATGATTTAATAAAGTGTTAGGTTTTTCAAGCAATACTATTTATATGATAAAATCACCAAATGAGCAGATAATATATAAGATACAAAAATTCACGAAGTTAGGGAAAAATCAATAATATTCTATCGACAAAATATAGGTAATTTAAATCATCGCCACTCCCATGATTTAAATTACCTATATTTCGCCAGTTGGCGTTGAAATGTCCAAAGACAACTGGTGCCTTGTTAATTAATTTATTTTGGAAAATGTTAATAATAAAAATTCATGTGGATAAATATGTGTGAATAAAATGGCGAATTGCAGAATATATATATTGAAAAAAATAATACATGCTGTAACATATGGATGAATGAAAAATATTTCCTCTAACCATAAAATAAAATAATGAAAGAAACAAAATACCTTCAAACAGTTAACATAAAAAAGAAAAATTAGAAATTAAATTTACAAGCTCCATAGATAAATTTTAATTAATTATTATAATTTAATTGTTGAATTAATTATAATTAAAATAATATTACAGAAGGAAATGATATATATTTATATGAATTTAAATTTATATTTTATTTAATAAAAAGAGAAAAAAAGAGTATACTGAAACCAGTCTCGAACCGTTGACCTTCTTTGTGGGTTAACTGTGTGCCAGACTCAACGGAGACACTTACAGAATATTAAATGATCTGGTGTCCAAGTTTAAGTTCAGCTTCAAAGTGAGGTCCTTTAGTTAGTTAAGTTTTTTTATTTAAATTGTTAAACCGAACAGCCAGGGATTCAGAAAACGATTTTTAAAGGGGCACCACTCATCTTAAATATGCTGCAATTTAAAATAAAACAAAATCAGCTCCAGCCTCCCTGTAATATTTGCCCTTAAACGTCGCCGTGGCGCAGCTGAACATTGCTCTCTTGGAGAACAATAATGCCCCAGACGTAGGAAGTCGTCGTCAAAATCTTGTGTCGTGATATACACGGTGAGAGGCGATGTGTGCAGGAAGTGGCCGAAAATATCGCTGGGATGTATCTTTACGTAGGAAATATATAACGATAAATACATTTTACACATTAAAATGTGCACCATATAATGATATGGAAGCGAAAACTAAATAAAATAAATAAGTTATGTTATTTATAAACGAAATAAAATAACCCGCTATATGAAGAGATGGTCACAAAAAAAAAAAAAGAAATTCTTCATGTTGACAGCTACAATCGGTTTATTGCGATAATTAATTAACATTTTAACATTTTTAGATTTTAGAACGTCAAATAACTTAGTGATTCGATAGACTTTTCTTCTATAAAAATTAAAGAGCCTTGCATTACTGTGGCTATTTTCGACGTTTTATTGTTTTATTATTCGACGTGGCTATTTAAAGTTTTATTTTTTATGTACTTAATGAGTTTTCGTATTGATAAATATGGTTAAAATTTACAAATAAGTACTTAAAAGTTTACCTCAATCAAAAGTGTGTTCATTCTGAATTTTTGCTATGAACTGGCGATATTATATATTTATGTGCACAGTAACGCTTTATTTATTTCACTTCATACGTTATTAATATTGGAATATGAAATGATTCAATAATCTGGACTAAAAATGTATTGCTGATTCAATTATGTACTTTAACAATCAACATTTAATTTACGTATTAAGTATTCCATTACATCGAACACGCACGGGGGCGAACTAATGTAATTTTAAGGAGGCGTTGGGGTGTGGATTGAAAATTCAAGTTGATTCTTCCTCTTGAATGTGCTGCTGTATATTATTGCCTATACATCAATATAAATATTATAATCCCTGCCTTTGTTCTTTCATGAAGCATAGCAAACATAATATGTAACTACTATAATTATAAACACACACATAATATATATTTTTTTTCGGTTGGCGCTACACACCATGAAGATCTTTGACCGCGAGATGTGGTATCCTAGACCACATCTCGATTTTTGATTTACGTACACAGGGATAGGGTCATCAGTCCTGCGCACAGTCGGTGTAAGTTGCCTCCAGTAGTCTGGCTGGTCTCACATACCTAACCACGCTCGTTGTTGCTTAACTTGATTACCTATTGCAAGCGCCTATGTTATAGATAATCCTGCCTATTGCAGGATTATCTATGTTTTGATGTGATTTTCCTCTAAAATATGGCCAATTGTGAAAAAAAAATCAAAATAATAAAATATTAAGAAATCCTTAACTACAGGAATGTTTTTTATTTATTTTTTAAATATATATTATGATGCCTCATTCTGTGATATCAACAAAGGTAAGTATGCGACCTTTAAAAACTTAAAAAATGTCTAAGCGTTTTACATAATGTGATCGATAACTTCTTACAAAAATAATTTATGAAAAAAGTTTCATCTTTTAATAATTTATTACAGGTCGCAAATAATCTTTGAGAAATAGTTCTGAAACAATTTTAACTCAACCGCAGGAAGAGAATGCTTTTTAGTGATATTTTTCATTTCATTGTTAAGCGAATGAAACAAGAAAAAAAAACCTTCTCTCCTCGCTTTTAACGGAACAAGATTCCTTTCCTAAGTGGAATCTTTTAGATTGAAATAAGTAATGAAAAAATGGAACTGGGTTTATTGAAGAGGTTTGCCGACCATGTACTCAGTAAATTGATTTTCGAAAAATCGATTTCAGTTTTAAGATTATTAAATTCGAAGTATAAAGCCAAATTTTTAAATTCACTTTAAATATACTTGGCCCATGTCTACAAAAATCCATCATTCCTCCTTGTGTGCGGCGCACACTGGGTGAGCTACAGTTGGACATTTGGTTTGGGAGAAAAATCAAAATCGGATGTTTTACTGCATTATTGACAAAATAATATTGTTTCAACTTCATTTCAGGTATTTTTTAACTTAATTATCTCAAAAATAATGCCCTGATGCGATATAATAGGGGAAGAAATGGAAATCATTTTTTTTTTTTATATTTAAAGCTGGCGTTATTTTTTGTTCAAAGCTAACGGTATGTGCTGGGTAGAGTTAAATACTTCTAGTGAATCCTATGACAGCTGAATCATCGGTTTTTAAATATATTTATTGATGTTACGATGTTTCAAACAATTGTTAGTAAGTTTGGTCCATTTCGAAAATAGCTCGAAAAAAACAAAACAGATATAGCTCATTGTTAACAGAGATTCGAACTTCTAAAAACAGTTTTCAGACTTTACCCCTACCTATTCTTATTCTTATTCTAACATGCCAACTTATTCTAAGATGATTCTGATGGTTTGTTGAAATATGCAACTTGAATTAATTTTTTATTTGTTTAAAGATTTATTTACCATTTGTCCACAATGAACTTTGAATGTTTTCAGGGCTCTTTTTTCGGAGATAAGGGGTTCATTCAAGTTTATATTTTTGACACCGACCTTTAAATATTAATGTTAGTAATTTTATTTTCATTTACTCGTCTTCATTTAGAAATTAATGCAAATAAATGATTTGAGTACGATACGAAGAGTTATTAACTCATTACTTATTTATTTGATTTCAGATTCAGGGAATACGCTTTTATCATTTATACGTTATTTCCAGGTATCTAAAGAAATACACTTAGAGACAGATAAAAGTGTATAATAAAACTTTGAAAAGCACGAAATACCGATTCCCCGTAACTGTAGCGAATAGCTCTGGATGTTTAAATATTTAAATTCCCATTTTTTTTTAATACAGGTTCGTTTTGTTTGAAATCACATAATGCCCAGCTTCTATTTGACAATTTTTTGGTGTATTAATTACAATAACTAAATATATTACAAATCTAACTTTAAAAAACATCTTCAGTAGTTTTTACAATACAGGTATTTGAAAACACTTGAAACAGCCGAACTTCACATTTTTTAAATATAATTGATAGTTGTAAAACTAGCAAAATAATTGTTGATTTATAACTGATAGAGGATTACAAGCCCATTTATGAGATTTTAATATGAGATTTGATATGACGACATCGAGAATGAAAATACTTTTTTTTAATTCTATAAAACATAAATTTAAAATACATTCGTTAAATTTATTGGAAATTTCAAGATGAAGAAACGACGAGGTCACATGTAAATTATATCAAGATGTCAAGTAGGTGCTATTCGATTCATTATATCAAAAGAAAGATTAATTTAATTTTCTTTGTAAATTTTATACATTCGACTAGGTTTATTGAAAAAAATATTCATTTAATAATATGAAGAACTTTATTTAAATGAAATGTGATTGATAAATTATTTCTCATCATTACAATTATTTTTCTGTACGTTACTATTTGACCAATATTTGTTCATAAGTAATATATTATCGAATACTGTTATTTGTGGACTTTGTGCTCAAGTTATCTTACGATTAAAAGTGGAAAGTAAATGCGTATTGTTGAGTTATTAGTGCCTAATTAATTATAAAAACTTTAGCGATCTTCAGATTGAAAACGCCCCAATTCCGAGAATTTTCGTCAATAAAATATTTACAGGTTACGATGAGATGAAGCTATTTACGAAGTTTCAGCCGTATGTTAATCATTTGATAAAAAGACGGTCTGCACCACAGACTAAACTGTAGTTTAAAAAGTCATTATTAACAATAAAAGTACTTGGAGGTAACAGAACGCTTTTAGAACACATGTTCTTGAATGAGACTGATTTTTTTTTTTTAAAGCATCCGTTTTAATGGTGCGACCTACTACATGCGTTATAAATAACAATAACAGGCTGTATTGCCGTTATTTATGACAAATTACCTACACTATCCCCGTGATATATATCGTGCCACAATTAATCCTTCATAAAAAGCCCACTACGACCAAAAAAGGGTGGAGCCATTGAGACCATTTAAATGATATATTCCACCGTCCGGTGAGAACAAAAACCCACCCTGCCTACTATCAGGGTTCCCTTAGGCTGTGGTCGTGAAGGAGGCTGATTTTTTTTAAACGTCGTTTGGTCCTGACTGGCACTTTAAATTAATATAGGTAATTTAAAAATTCTGGTCAAATTTATGTTGCTGGACTATGATTGAGTCAAATAGAAACTGAAAGCAGTTGAATAATTTTTAAAGTGAAAACTTTAGGACTTCATTTTTCGTGTATTGAATGATACTGGGGCGTCACGTTCGTACGTGTAACGCTTATTCAGATAAGTTAAGTTAGTTCGATTGGAATACTTTTTGCAATTGCATTAACGGATCTCAGAAAATAAAACTCGGACCTGTATACTGTAAGGATGGCAAATGTTCAGCATTTCATTTCCTTTATAGTAAGCTATTATTTAAAATTATACATTGACTCGACGGAGTGTTAGATAGGCAAAAACGGAGAAAGATAGTGTCTAAAACCAAATGATAGCGAGTTTTTTTGAACATTGGAATTAAAATATCTCATAAACTAAAATTCGGACCTTCATCCTGTCAGCGTGGAAAATTGTCAACGCTTTGTCCTCTTTCTAACAAGTTGTCCTCTTTCTAACTGGATTTGGACATGACGCCGGATTAGATAATCGGATATTATTAACTATTAACTATTTAATGAGAGGACCTTAAATCAAGGGTTTATTCAAAGGTTACCTTCATGGATGTATTTAATTAGTGAGAGACATCCATGTTTAATTTGCTGTGGTTTGCCTGTTGGCAAACTATTTCCTCCGCTTTTGAAACTTTTATTAGCCTTTGATAAATTTCTATTCCCAACCCGAAACTAGTTTAAAACATTTACTGGATAATTAAACTTATTTTTGTTTAACAATACCGGTTGTAAAATGTTTTGTACTGAAAAGTATATAGTAAGTATAATAATTAACATGAATGTCTACTGTCTTATATATCAACAATCGAAATTCGGATCAGCAAAAAAAGAAACAACGCTAGCATTTATAAAAACTGTACATTTATATGTATATAATATTATCGGATCCCGTATTTTATTAACCAAGTTTTACGTATAGAAGCTTATTCTAATTCTAATTTTCAGCTAAACTCGGGTGCGCACTCGGATTTCTTCGGTTCTCAGTGTAATTTTTTTATTACATTTCTCCCTTAAGAAAATTATTGTATTCTTTCATATTCTCTATTTAGACATTTGAGACATGTAGAACAGGTTACAATGTGAAAAGGTTGATTATTTTAAATAACAAAAAAAAAAAAGATACTTTACAAGAAGAAATTTTGATAATCTGGCATTTAAGCTCTGTTATAGAACATCAATTCCTTGTCATCTAGTGTCCTTAAGTGGTTTCAATCCTTTTTGACTGGTCGCTCCCAGTACGTTGTTGTCCCTAATAACCCTCGTTCAGTGTCTCTACCCTTGTTCAGAGGCGTCCCACAAGGTTCCTCTCAATCTCCCACCCTCTTTTCTATTTATATCAATGACCTTCCTTCCTCTATCAAGCACTGTCAATGCACCATATATGCCGACGACGTCCAAATTTATTTATCCTTCAACCCGGCTGATGCTTCTAATGCCATCCTGAAATTGCAACAAGACATCAATAGAATATGCGCATGGCCAAACCTTAATAAGCTCACATTAAATATGGAGAAGATGAAAGCCATCCTGATTGGATCCTCCTCACTCCTCAAATCCATTTCAATATCTCCCAATCTTCTCCTGAACAACTCACCTATCGCCTTCCATACTACCGTTAAAAACATCTCCCAAATTTCCCATCGTATTATTTCCACCCTGAAACAGTTTAACCATCTACGTTGTCTTCTTCCATCTGTCCTACCGCCATCAGTATTTCCTGGCCACTCTTCTATACCAGCTCGGCGACCCTCCTATATTCTACAGATCCTACAATTCAAGTGCTTCTTTCAATACCGTCCCACCAGATCCCGTACATCCGACCTCTGTCCTCCTCACCAAACTGCTACGTTTGACAAATCCTTTTTAATTGAAGCTGTCTCCCTCTGGAATTCTATCCCTTCTAATATTTGACAAGCAAAGTCATCATCCTCTTTCAAATCTCTCCTCTTTAAACACCTAATCCATTCCCAATCTGGTTGATCATGCAATGCACTTAAAAATCTAAGTCGTAAGGAACTCAAAGTACCACTAGATACTTTGATTATTTTTTGATTTATTGATATTTTGTTTATTTTACTTTCTCTGTCTATTTTATATTCATATACGTTTTTATATCTTTTCATTATCTATATTTTTATTTTATTATCAATCAGTCTGTAAATATTTAATTGCATTTTATGGGCACACTAGAATGTTAATATATATTCTGTATCTGTAATTTGTTTTAAAGGGACACTAGTCCCACAATAATAAAATTATTTTCATTCAATGAGAAAACCTACATTATATTAAAAATTGGTGAATTTTACTCGGATTAAATGAATTTAAGCAAAATCGTTAGAGCCGTGTTCGGGAAAATTGTAAAAATGTTTAAAATAGCACTGATGTAACTGAAGTAAGTGGAAGTAAAAAAAAAAAGAAAAAATCAGGTTTACGCGTAGCTTACTTTCTTTCAGTTTCATAACAATAATTATTTTTTAAATACCTATGTGTATATTTTTTATAATATTAGTGAATACTTAGCCAATAATTTAAATAAGGATTTTTTTTGTTAATTTATTAAAATTAATTAAAAGAAAGCACCTTGTATTTTTTATTATTATTATTTTATTTATTATTTATTATTGATATGGATTGATAAATCGTATCCATATTAAATGATTTTGAGAATTTCAGGTAAAAATTTTCTCTCAGGTTTTACGGGTGAGAAATCCAACAACCTAGTTCCCCAGTGGCAACATTCTATTTCGGCCCCCTCAAATAAAACCTTTGCTGTTGTCTTGTGACCTTTCTATTGTTTTCATTTTGTTCCTAAAGCCCTTGTAATCTCTAGCCAGGGCGGACTTTGTACTCTTAAATGGTTTTGTTACACATGCTTCCACTGGTATTTTTCTAGGAGTTTTACCGTTTTGTCCTATGTAACGACAAATTATAACAATATTTATAGGCAAATTTGTCATTCAAATTTTCTTTAACATGCTATATGTTTTAATTAAATTATTGCCTTATGGCTCAATGTTTCAAGATGTTCAAAAAATGATGCCGTATCAGTAAAATGTAGAAATGATAAATCATATTGTTACAAGGTGATATCTCATATCTTGAGAAGCTAGTGCAATTGACAGTTGTAAGTGGGGAGTCACTACAAATCACGCTTTAGATACTAGAAGGCGTTGAATATACGTCGAAGAGAACCATGTTGGCTGAGGGACTAGGCGTTATATCTGCATCATTATATTAATGAGAGTTGGTGTCCGTTGAGATCCCTCTCAACTAAATCTATGCTTAAACGTTGTTCTCAGAAACTTTCGGCTAAAACTATGGAGCACTTTAATGCTGCGAACATTAAGGGATCCGCATCCTGTTGACATTCGTTTAAATTAATTCTTGAATGAATTGCTTTTACAAATAATTTATGAGTTAAATGGTAGTATTCAGTGCTTGATTGATTTTTTTTTTAAGGTGCAAACTTCATAAATATTTGTTTAAGTGGACTCATTTAACAAATGACTAACTATTGAATTATAGTTGGTCTACTGATGAAATTAAAAAAAACATAAGAATGGTTTTATTTACGTTCGGATAACCTTATGTGTATTTTATTTTATTTTTCCTAATTTTATAAAAAATATTCAATAGTAAGATTCTAAGCTGATAGTTTTTGTAATTATTGCTTTATATTCTAAATATACATTTACATAATATATATTATTATTTCATCAGGATTCATGATTTTATTCAGCCAGCAATCATTTGAATTATTATAATCCATGTAAAATGTATTTTGATGTAATAAATTAAAAAAAAATTAACAATGTGAATTTGGTTTAATTAATTTTGACCAATGAATCAAAAATTTAATTAAGTTGTTTTTATGTGTTTAATTAATTTGTTATGGTGATTAGTTTAAATTTCTCATTGTTTATATATGTATATATTTATTTTTAATATTATTATATTTCTGTTATTCAATTTTATTTATAATACAATCAATTCCTAAATATTAATAAATGAATTCCTGTAATAAAATTCAATAATCAAGTTAAAACAACTTAATTAAAAATAATAAATTTACATATCAATTAACATATTATGTATCACAAATTTTTTTGATCCTGTCAGTTGAAAGAATGACTAATTTCAATTTCAAAATTTTTTTAATTAATTTTAGTAAATATTTCTAGTGGAAAACTTATGCAATTATTCACCGTTTTATATTTCAATACCGCAATCACCTACGGTGAATCAACTTACTAACTGCCTGTACATATATTCGAAGGATCTGATACTAGAAGGATCACTAAATTGGCTTTACTCAAAAATGGAGAAATTGGAGTTAGTCATACTGTCAACAAGAAAGACTCATACTATTAAAAACATTATGCGTTCCAGGTTTTATATTGAGCGGGACGGGACGCCTCGCTTATAAAACTGCAATATTGCTTCCTACAACTGTAACCGTTTATTATACTTTCCTATATTTATTGTTTGTAGACAACTTTTTTTTTCTCCCTTAGTCTATGAATTTTCATTAAGAATAAAAAAACGAAATAGATCAGACTAATATTATAAACATATTACTTATTTGTAGATAAATCATATTCATAGCTATAAGCCTTACAATTTCTTACAAAATAAATTATATAAAATACTTCCTGGAAATTATCTATATAAGGTTTTATCTCATGGTAAAAAGAAAATTCTAAAGAAGGATAAATCCAGATAAATTTATTCCTCCATTAGCGATCCAAAAAAAGGAATGATATAAGCGAAATAACTTGAGAGATGTAATGTATATATATATATATATATATATATATATATATAAAGTTAATTTTTGAGCTGTAATACAGTATAATAATTAATAAATATAATTTATTTTAAATTAGCTGAATCAATTTTTTTCTTCCTCTAATACTTATTGTTTAAACTAATCTATGTAAGAAGCTGTATTATTATGTAGTATATTACTCATTTCGTACCATTCGAGTATAGAAAAACATATCCTAAATAGCAGGTTTTAATTTTAAAATGCTATCATTCATTCATTTCCTTATATATCACAACTTTAACTTCTTTTTACAAATATAATTTATACTTTTATGATACTACAAAGGATCTTTCTACCCCACAATTTAATTTTTTGCTATATATCAAGTGTAAAATACATCTATTATCATCATATTCGATCCTGCTTGAACCTCTTGTTCAGTGTGAGGAGGAATTTAATGGCACATTCTCAGCTCTCTCGGTCTTCCTGTAGTTGCTTTCTTCTGATCTATTGAAGTCCACTTTTCCTGGAAGTCTTTCTTTACTTCATTTTTCCGCTTAATTCTATGTCTTCTTCTTCCTCGTTTTCCCTGTACTTTGGCTCGATAATTTGCGCCGGAAATTTCTGAGATTCTATCTCTAGAAGGTGTCGAAGTCAGTGAGGTTCAACCTGATTGCTGTATTTCAGACTCGAACGCTATTCCTACCATTTCTTGTTTTCCTTGATTGATCTGTCTTCATCAGTTTTCCTTATTCCTAAGAGTAAGTCAGAATGAAGTGGAGTGCTATCCTAAATACAGCTATATTTGTCTCCTACTCCATTTCTTGTTTGTTTTATAAACCTCTCCTAATTACTCCAATCTGCTTTATGTCCTCAGCTACAATTCATCCGGTCACCACAAAATCAATGTGACCATTCTGCTCAAGTATTTCGACTTTTCTATTCATTTCAGGGTTGTGTCAAATTCGACGTAAATTGAACTTTATAGAACTTGAATAGAATTGAAGATTCTATATTAGTCTTCTATAGTCGGCGAAAAAGTAGTGGTGATTTCAAAAACACTTCAGCGGGTTAGCACAGAAGAGACGTTCACAGAAGATTTATGCCCACTGTTAAGTACCACAACACGCTGAGTATTTATCATGAGTTGTTTGATTTCTCCTATTAATGATACTATTAGATTGCTATAATTATTAGACCATGGTACAGACTCCTTTTTATTAAATCATTAACATCCGGATGAAACTACGTAAATAGCTTCATTTCATCGTAACCTACATTCATGGTAAATATTTTATTTACGATAATCCTGAGAATTGGGACGTTTTCAATCTGGAGGTCGGCGAACTATGTCTATTTATTTAGGTACTAAAAACTCGTAAATACTCGTTTGCTTTCCACTTCAATCGTAAGATAACTTGAGCACAACAAAGTCGAGAAAAAAGGTGTATTAGTCCTATTAGTAATAAGTCCTATATAATCTCGTTATTTCGACAATTTTTGGGTTTAGTTCACGTCAAACGGCTCAATATTTTTGAAGTGGAAAGCAAATGGGCATTTCCGAGTTATTAATACCTAATTAAATAGACAAAGTTTAAATAGACGCCCCAATTCCCAGAATTTTCGTAAATAAAATATTTGTAGGTTACGATGAAATGAAGCTATTTAAGAAATTTCAGCCGGATGTTAATAATTTGATAAAAAGGGGACGCAATGGAAAGAGACTATGTCGTAAAATGGAATAAATATGCTACTTTATAGGACACATTATATTTTTATATTAAAATGCTTCTGCTGTCGTAAAATTATAGGGAAGTAAGTTTTTCTAATATCTCGCTGAAAAAGTTAATTAACGCATCCATTTCGTTCTTTTAATGTTCATAAGAAAGATTTTAATTTAAAAATTTGCTTTTTCTTTCTTTTAATTGTTTTTTTATTTATTTTTTATTTCTATATTCCTTTTTATTTTTTATACCATAGGGCAACATAAGGATAAATCAACAAGATATTTGTTGTATATTGTATTCACTCAATTGTATATGTTGCATGTTCTTATATTGTAATAGTTGAAAAATAAAATGGAGAGTAAGAAAAAAAAAATAAAAAAATCAACCTTGTACCAATTCACCCTAAATTTAATTTTTTCACGTATTTTTTCGGCATTATAATAATCGATACGAAAGGGTATATATAGCTAATTAATTAAAAATAAATATACAAACATTAACTATAAAAAATGTACGCATAAAATAAATATAAGTATACTACTTTATAACAGTTGAATAGAAATAAAATGAATAAAGATAACTTTTAATTATGATACTTGCGTTTAAGTATTTTATTTTAGCGGTTGTTTGTAGATGAGATTGTGCTTATCAACAAGTCAGAAATTATCTCTTGTTGGGAGAAGCACCTCTACTTGACGAAAGCTGCTAACCTTAAGTAAAGAGCGCTCCAATTAAGTAAGTGCGTTATTAAAGAGGACAATTTAGTAATTGTTCATTTTGATAATAGCAGAGTAGTTTAACTCCTTAGCTTATCAGCACTTTGGTTAATTGATACTCCCAAAGTCATTTTAAAATCATAGCTATATTATTTTAAATGTTCACCCTTTTATTTAAAAATTCATTACCTTCAATAAAAATCACATATATACAGAACAGAATAGAAAGAAAAACTTTATTCTATGAGTAGATCCATTAAAAATAATATTTATTTACAATTGAAAAAAATATTTATGGCCAAAAACATTAATTAGGTCCAAACAATATACACATTCTCAACATTAAAAATGCATACACTACTAAAAAAATCATCTGAGAATAAAAATTACTGCATTGAGGGGAAAAGAAGAAGATACAGATAGAAAAAATAACAGAAAGAAAGAAAAAATAATGCTTTAAATTGATTCCACAATAAAAACTTAAAACTATTACTCACTTCAAACAAATGGTTTATTCTTAAATGAAAATTTAAGAATGGAGATAGTATTTTTTGGATATGAGAAAGAAATTGAAAAGGCTGGCTATGGATGAAGAAAGGGAAGGAGCATGATGGATATTAAATCTTACAGAATTCCAGAAAACAGCTTGGAGCAGGCAAGAAAGAAACATTCGGAGGTTTTAGTTCTGTGAGGAGTATAGAGGTCTGAAATATGAGATCTTGTATTGTGAGAATGGACTAAGGGTTTGAATTCTGGAAGATTGTAGATGTGGTAAGATTACTGGGAGTTGATGGTATGGTATAAAAAGGATCATAGGAAATATTGTCAGCGGAAGAAGAGGAAGAGTCTCTTTAACTCGACCTAGAAATAACCTCCTCGATGTACCGAAAACTAATCTTGGCGAGCAGTTCTTGATTCGCTTTTATCCGGGTTCGAGGACAATCAAGAGGTCAACGTAAACCCCAGAGCCTTAGACAAAGTGGTGGAAAATTAGTGAGGATATGAGGTGCTTGCGAATAGGTTGTAGAAGAAGATGACGGAATAATTTGTTATTGTTTTATTTTGAATTCGAAAAATGTTGGTAATTAAGTTTCTTCAATGGTAACATCCAAGTTTTTTACAGAGGAGTTGATAGGATGCTGATTTTGGACTGAAGTAGAAACTGCGATAATAAATGTAATGTCTGAATTTTCATAGCGTGTAATCTTAAATTATTCGTGTTAGTCCAGTCGCTGATCCTAAATCCTATCATACACAAACACACACACACACACAAATGTGTGAACGAGCTTCTCCCTTTCAAGGGTATCCCAAAAAATCTCAAATCAAGGTTGTACATTGTAATGATAAAGACAGTTCTAATATATGGCTGTGAGACCTGGACACTGACCAGTGCCCAAGAAAAAACTATTGAAACATTTGAGAGAAAAATTCACCGGACTATAACCAAAGCCATAAAAGTTATCTGGGTAGTAACACAAAGAGAATAAAGATCAATAAAGAACTGCTTGCAGAAACTGGTAAATCAATTTCCGATGATATGAAGGCTCGGAGATTAAGATGACACGACAATGACAGCCTCTATAATAGGCAAAAGACCATGTGGAAAGCAAAAAAAGAGATGGGTAGATCCAATAAACAAAAATGAAATAGAGCTGCATGCAGATAACTAGAAAGAAATTACCGGCAGAGATGGAGTAGGCTTGTAAAATACGGGAAAAGAGCTAAATCATCTGTAATGCTAACAGAAAGAATAGAGTCTATATCCGTAGGTTATTAAATCACTTAATTAACTTAAAAATAAATTTAAAGTATTCCAATTAATTATATTGTCTCATAATGAAGTGTAAGAACAACATGCAAACATCGCTAAGGATCAAGTTTCAACTTAGAAGCAAATATTAATAATACATTAAATTATATTTTACAAGAGCTGGAATGGGAGAGGGGAGGAAAGGATGTTATTATTGTGAAGAGAGAACTTGGGAGCCTGCTGCCAGCACGATCAACTTCCTCGACGTTAATAGCATCTGATCAATTTAAGGGGCTTTGACTTTATCGTTCCTTAAATTATTAGCCAAAGTTCACGAAATAAGTCGATCTTCTTCAGCTATTTGCGGTGGCGTGATTCAATTATCTAATCATTCTCTTATTATTTTTTTTCCCATTGTATTACTTATTCCTTAATTTTTAACATTTTTTATCTTCTCTCTTATGGTATTATATTTAATGATCTATTTAAGGCTTTACCTAAATTTGACTTCTGGTTCTCAAAGGATTTTTTTCCTCGAATTTCTTCATTTATTATTTATTCCATTTATCTTAGCTCTCTCAGATATTTCGAATGATATCTACATCCAGGTATCAAATACTCAAGAGAATGTAGGCGGACGATTTCATTTGTTTAAAACTTTTCTTAGAATCCTCCAGATATAGCGCAGGACGGCTTTTTGATCATATTTTAAATAGGCTTAGTCTCGCTCTATTGTACTTTTCAATATTATCATCATCTTCACCCGATAGCGCTATGGTCCTTGCAGAACCTTGTCCTCCTCTACTATCTTCCTCTAAACTGACCTGTCTTCAGCCGGCGTTCTCCATCTGCCTCAGGATCCTTAGGCATATCATTATCGACGTCTTCTAGCCAACGAAGTCTAGGTCTGCCTCTGTTCCTTCTTCCACTCGGATGTCCCGCCATCATTATTTTAGAAAGCCTTTTCAAAATTATAGCATTCGATAATATGATTATTTGAGCTACTTTTACTTTTTCTAAACGGTAAGATATTTTTAACTCCAAGGCTAGTCTCTTCTATTTTTTTGGCGCTGGTGGTTACTAGATTGGAATCAATTGACTTCTGCTATATATGTGATTCTAGCAGTTTTAATTGTTTTGAGTGTAACTTAAATATCCGGAGGGTTATGTAATACTCTATGGTTTGTTACTTTTTTCCATACCAATTAACTTTTACATTTCCATTTTCTATAATTTTTGTCTGATGCACAGTCATAGTAGGGTATCTCTTCCTTTGTTCAGCATATACTTTAGTGATATACTTTTGCAACATTGTTATGTCTCATCCAGTATTTATATATTATTATTCTTATATTAAGGGATGAGAAACTTTTCATCTCCGCGATTCGTGATATAACCCTGTACTTCTCTGCTTACTTAGTATTGCCAAGGGAATCACATAGTTCCTCAGTAGTTTTGCCCAAAATCGGTCTTGATCTTGCACTTTGCATACCAAGCCCGTCTAATTGTTGCAAGACCAACACCAGTACTATTAAAAAAAAATTGATTTTTTGAATAAAAATTAAGGAAAAATACTTACTAATACTTGACAATCTTAATTACTATATGTAAATAATTGGTATAACCTATATATTTTTGCATATAACTTCTCTAATTTTTCATTCGTGCTTAGTTAGGTTTCTCGAATCTAAAAAATGACAGTAATATCTCAACAGTAATAAGCTAATAAGTAACTGAAAGACTGTTGCGAGACTCTTGCGCAAGACCAAGACCAGGACCAAGACTGAGTTTGCAAGACCAAGACTCGTCTCAGTCTCAGTCTCGCATTTGAGCATCACTATTCCTCAGTAAGCACGCTAATCCCTTATGGATTAGATCGTGCAATATATTGTTTAATTATTGACTGTTTCAATCCCTGCAAAATGTAAGCTCTTAACATTGACATACAATGTGCTCAGTTTTTTCTTCATCCTCTAGGTTCAGACTTCAGAAGAAACCTTCCACTAATTTTACCTTATCAAGATAATATTTTAGCGGGTAATCGTATTAAAGTCTAATTTGGCTTTCCTTTGACAAATTGATGAAGATTGCTTCAAAGCAGGGTTTAAGATCCTTTGAGGTTTGTTTCTTTGTCTCTTTTTTTCCAGGATTCAATTCCTGATTAAATTAATGAATGTACTGCAATGTGATTGGGGGTCTTCGGTCGAGAAAAAGGAATATGGTAATCACATTTTTAAATAGCTTATGTTTTTAAGTCATGTAACATCCATACATAATGGCTTATTTTCAATTTCCCAAAAGGAATGAAAAATACTTGATTCGAAATTTCTTGTAAAAATCATTAACATTTCTATCATTATTTTTTCATATATGTGCAATTTTACTATAAAGAATATTTTCTACAGCTGTATTAAATGGTGAGTTCATGAACGCGTTTACTTTTAGCCGGTTTCTCAGACGTCAACTCTGGATTATATTCCTATAGACTGTCAGCAATTGTAGTGACAGTAATTCATTTCATTGTAACTGATATCTTTGCTCCGTCTCTCCACGCGCTTACAACTTACACCTGCCCAATTTCCTGAGAAGAATATGGTATTCCAAGTATGTAGAGAAATAAAGGTGTTTAGTGAGTTAGTGGAGTAGATGGTGTTTATGGCTTTTTAACAAAACCTCATTTGTTCCTGAATTGATTTCCTAATATTAAATAGTTTCATCAACTACCAGTTCTTCAAAATATAAATTACAATTACATAAAGAAAGGGAAGAAATATTTTCATATAACCTTTTTGGGGGCGTGGAAACAAATCAAGCTGTGCACGATGTCAAACTTGAAAATTTAACACGTAAATTTTCTTGTGAAGTGTTGTCGTTGGGCAACATAAAACTTTGCAGAACTTTTTGACTAGATAAATCTTGATGAGAAATTTTGCACTAGATAAAGTGATGAAAAATGCTTATAGATATTAAAAAGAAAGAATAGACAAGAAGTAGAGTTGTTGCTCGGAGCAGAAACTGAAAAACACAGGAAAGCACGAAAAAAAAGCCAATCAAAAACTTGTGTACCTGTTTAGTGGTGGAACGCCTTTACATAGCTCTGACCTTAGTTCAGGGCAAGCTGAGATATCTTCGACTCATTACAATAGAGCATTCAGTTTACTAAGATGTCGTCTAAATGATGGCACTACCAAGAAGACCGGATCAGTACCAGTTAAAACAACATTTCGATGCGTTATTTACAACTCTCTAGAGTAAAACCATCTGTCACTCTTGTAGCTCGAAACAGTCTTTAGTATCAGGTACAGTAAGAGATAGCACAGGTCTGTCTAAAAAATGCTGCAGCTAAGAAGTGTATGTTATCAGCCAGTTATCTTATCAAAATAAAAAATAAATTAGTATTTATTAAGTGTCAATAAATTACTTCAATGATTTAACCTGTAAATTTTGCATTACATGTTTTAAATTTTGTGTTTGTTATTTTAAGTCAGTTTATCTTCTGTAAAGGTGGCAATATGTTGAGTTAATGCATTTTATCTGGTAACACTGGCCACTCTTGTAAACAAAGCAAGTTGGCTGGGGTTAGGTTACCCACACTAGTAGTCCTTTGTTCGTTATTGTGTGATGTTTATGTAATAGAATAAAGCTGAGTTTGTGGAATAGTTGGTGTTAATGTTTTGTTCCTGAATTAATTCCCTAATATTAAAATACTTATTTATTGCTTTGCAAACTTCCTTTATTTTATTTTTTATTATTAAATCCATCCTTGAGAAGTTCTCGTATTTTATCTCCAACGAACTACAATTCGGAAAATTTCCCTGTTGAGTTCTTGAATGAACCTTCTTTCTAGTTTATAGCTTTTAAAATGCCCATTCATCAATTTCATGAATTTGCTAACATGATGTTCTTATCTCCTAGGTTTTGGTTTTTTATCCATTAAATCCGTTTTATCTAATTGAATCCGTGATTGCAGACATGTACTACCTTATCTCTTATCCATTTCTGAATGTGAGTGGCATATGAAAATTCCTCCTGAATGGTTTACTGCCGCGTTATGCCCCAGGTGCAAAAAAAGGTGACAATTACATCTGTATGATGCCTGCATTTTCACGATTACAGAGGTGTAGTCCTACTTAGCGTTGCCTACACTACAGGGTTCTTTTCTCTTTGATACGCAGGAGATTAATGGCACACATGGAGAGAGCAGTTGGTAACTACTATAACGAATTTAGAGAGAGACAACTGAGTTGACAACTGACTCCATTTTCGCTTTAAGTCAGCTGTAGGAAAAGGCACATGAATATGACATTTGCTGCACCACATCTTCATTGATTTCTGGAAAGCCTACGATTATGTCGATCGAGTATATCTACTGCATGATTTAAGCAGATTTGGAGCTCTTAAAAAGATGTGCGAAAGATTCGTATGACCATGAACCGCTCTCAATGCCGGATTGAATCACAGGGCGCACTTAGAATGTGTTTTCCTGTCAATAGTGGATTTCGGAAAACAGAGCGGAAACAAATCTGCAACTCTTTTTTTATTTTTCTATGGGGGGCGGAGTACGAGGATTAGGACCAATACTGGTGGCATAATATACAGTAGATATCCGCAGGCATTGGCCTATGTAGAGGATAGTCACCTGGTAGTAAGGGCACTTCCTGTACTTATTGTTAGTGAGGCGTGAAAATAAATATTTTGAAAAAAAATGATTGATAAGCAGACAGAAAAATAAAATAAAAACCAATACAGCGGTTAGTTTAGATCCACCATTCCTTTCTTACATTCTTCTTCTTACATTTCTTGCATGATTTGGTCGTTATATTTGTTATTTCCATTCAATGTTCTGGGATCCTCTCAATTGATTCCTAGTTTTCTTCTGATTTCCTGGTGTAGTTCTCGGTATGCTTGCCAGTCGGTTATTGCGGGGGTTTCCTTCTATTGCGTTGCCTCGAGGTAGCTTAGTGTGCCCCATCTTTTGCCTTGTTCATTTGATTTACTCTTTGCTTTTCCTTGATAGGATATTCCTGGAATTTTCCGTTTCTCTAATTGCTTTCAGTTTATTAGCTTTGTCTATCCGAAGCAACTTCCGCCGTCATTGAGAATCGCTAGTGAATTGTCCGATTCCGATTCTCAGTGAATCGACCAATTCATATTGTAAATCACTTGAGAGTATGAACAAAAGAGGACCTTCTCCACTTCTTAGCCTATTATTCACGTTTTCGTGAAGTTCGTATCAAATTTTTGGATGCAAGCCCGCTAAAAATAACTTTTTTATTTCTCTCCGTAATGCCTCTTATGTAAATGAACGTCGAAAGCTTGTGAATTTTTCCCGTCATTGTTATCATTTGATCCATCCAACGTAAGCAAGATTCATCGATTATATTTTAACCCTCATATTAGGAATTTTTATTTATATTCCTGTAAATTTGTTCCACGTTTTTTTTAATCTTGTTGTTTTAAAATAATAAACAATCATTATTCTTTATTGTTATTATTCATTATTTATAATTTTTATTACAATTGTGTTTTTTTATTAATTGTTTATTTTTTTATATATTTATTCCTGACAGAACTATTAATTAACATAACTAATAATTAGTATTATGTCTTATATACCATTTTTTTTAATATACTATTGTGAAATGGCAACAAGTATTAGTAAATTATCTACTGTAGTAAAATATAGTATAAAATTCCCGGCAGACGGATTCACGTGCCGTTAAAAATGTTCCGTTTTCTCATTTTTAAAATTTTGTAATATAATTCAATAAAGCATTATTATTAATAACTTTTTATTTTTATAAATTTGAACCAGGAATTTTAATGTCAATACTTAAAGAAAAAAAAATTGCTGGAATAACCTCAAGGATGGAGAATATTTGTTATTGTTTTTCAATAAAAAGTTCTTTTTTCATTAAATGAAAAAAAAAATCATAAAATGATTGAATCGTTCCGAATCGATTTGGTTAAAAGAACCGATTTTTTATCTACAATTTGGACTACCATAATTTTCTTCTTTATAGTTTTCATAAGTGAAAAATGGTTAGGGTGCAGTCCTTTTTAAGATTTTTATTGGTGCTGACATTTCAATCCTAGCTTTTAGATCATCATTAGTACGTGTTTCGAGCACTGAAGCTGTTGAAGTACTCACACGAAACACGCACTAATGATGACCCACCTGCTTGGGTTGAAATTTTGGTACCAATAAAAACCTTAAAAATGACTATTTATAACTTATGATAATAATAATAATAATAACGGTGCTATCGACCGTTGCTACCCTTGACTGCAACTATACAGCACTGAATATGCTTCGGCAAGGACCAATGACAATGCCAGCTGAGGAGACCCTCATAGAATCATGGAAGTATAATTCACTTCATGGAAGATAGTAAGTTTAGGTGTTCAATGGTGTTTTGGATTCCATTAAGGGGTGTTTTGGAGGTTATTTTAAGGGGAGCATTTTGCGTTGTGAAGCCAGGTCGAAAAACAGATTGGACTGGGTTAATAAGGAAACGTTGCTCTAGGAAGTTGGAAAGTTGATTTTGGACAAGGCGTTCCAACGGCTTTGAAAGGTTTGATAGGAGAGATATAGGACGGAAGTCATGCAGTGAGGTAGGGTTGGAAATTTTATTTAAAGGTCGGACTAGGGCAGTTTTCTTGGAGGATGAGAATATAGAATTTTTCAATGAAAAGATGTAAATATGGTAAAGAACAGGAAGGCTAGATTTCATTATTTTTACTCGAATATTATCAGAAACATGATCATTAGTGTGGGATCTTAGGATAGTGGATAGTAATTAACACATGGGAGAAAAAGTAGTCTTCAGGATTAAAGTTGTGATGTTTAATATTGAAGGTAAGAGAAGAATTGTGAGTGGAGGTTATTGAAGGTGATTATTGAGATCTTAGGGGGCGGGGTGGCCGAATAGGCTAAAGCGTGTGTAACAGCACCGCTAGTTGCCTGGCAACCGGATAACAGAGATTTGAGATGATATAAAAAGTACGAGTTCGCGTCCCGGTGCCGGAGGGGATTTTAAATTTCCCCGCCCTCACCCCCCGGCCCGGGAAAATCCCGTATAGCCTAAAAGGCGAGGTAGGGAAGAACAAAAAAAAAAAAAAAAAAAAAAAAGATTATTGAGATCATCTGGAGATAGAGAGAAGGAACTAAGATTGTTGGATTTTGGTAGGGATAGGTTACGGAGTATTTTGCATTTGGATTTGGAGTCGGGAGCATCGGACAGGGCATTATGGAAGTAGATGGCTTTAGCAAGTCTGACTGCGGATTGGGTTCCATTGGGAAGCTCCTTGAAATACGTATAATCCCCAGGCAAACGGATTCGACGGTACTTGCGCCTTGTTGCATCTCTTACCCTCATCATTTGTTTTATCTAAGGTATGTAATTATATGTCGAACAGTCTATTAACTTCCTTCATTAATTCTTTATAGTTTTATTTTTGGTTTTGTTTTTTTTTAATCTCATTTACAGTGCAAATGTAAATGATTCCTACTCAGGAATTTTTGTAGACACAAATAATCTCTTTATTTATATTATTATGGAATTTCGTCCAAAATAGTATCTACATAATATATATAGTATATATATCAATATATATATATAATATATATTATATATATATATACTTTTTTATCTGAAATAGATTTTTTTATATGTATAATTGAGTCATTTTGGTTGGTTTTTTTTTAGCAAAGAGTATGTGAAGTTGTGGTAAAGAGATTGATTGAAGAGCGAGGGGGAATGTGGAGAGCGTGTATCGCATTCTGTGGCCGCTGGACCAAGTCCAATAGCTGTCTTCCGTCTGAATTATCTATCTTCTAGGCTTAATCCACATTACTCAATAGCACTAGCTAATGTGTTGGTATCAGGTTAAACATTAATGAAATCACTCTGAGTTAAGTAGCCTTAACGTTAAGAGCTTAACGTTTAAGTCCTAAAACGTTTTTCTGCTTGGCTGATTAAATTTGAATAGTATAATTTATAAGGATTTCGTTTTGACAAATCTAATATTTTATATTTTTTCAATTTAAAAGTATTATTTTATTTAACTTCAATCATTGTTTTCAGCTATATTTCAGCTAAAAATCCTGGTTAATATTTAATCAGTTATTATTTAGTATAAAATATCATGTTGCAGCTTCATTGTCTGTCCTATTAGCTAACTTTATTTTGAATGTTTTATTTATTTATTTATATTTTATTTTATGCAATTTGCACCTACGCATCTAGCAAATTTATTGTTTTTATTGTCTTGGTGTAATTGCTTGATTTTTTTATGTTGATGTTTTTATTGATGTGGTAGGTCTCTTGGCCATTTTCTTCTTAATCTTCGTTGCTCAGGTAACAGAGAGCAGGAGATAGGAAGAACCAGAGGATTGGAGTGATTTTGGGTTGAAGAATGAAATGTAGTGTATTTGTCGTGGATGTAGGATTTTACTGTTGGGGTGTTTAAGTCGTTATTTTTAGTAGTGTTTGAAATGTACCAAGGTGCGTTAATAATTTTTCGTAAAAATTTTTATTGTGCTGTTTGTATTTTGTTTATGTGTGTTTGTTTTGCTGAACCCCAAAGTTCTGCTCCATTTGTCCATATTGGTCTCAAGTAAGGTGAAGATCTGTAGTCCAGAAGATGTGAAAGTTGGCTATATCGTCTAGTAAGTTCTTTTCTTTTTAATTTCGTATGTATGTTCCAAGTAAGTCTTTTATCTAAGTAGAGTCCAAGGTACCGTACATAGTTCTTTAAAAGCACTGGATTATTGGCAATCGTTATGGGCGGACATGAGGCTTTCCTAAGAGAGAAACTGACGTGGGTGGATTTTTTACTATTAATTTTGATTCTCCAGTTTTCAAACCACTTTTCAAGATCTTGAAGATGGTTTTTGAATTTCATAATAATTTTTAATATTAATTCTCCTCCTTAGGGGATATCATACAATTAGGCAAATCAATGAATAATAAGTAATTGTGCCGCCTCGGCTATTGTGAATTTTTCCACGAATGTCTTCTCCGCGGTCTAGAACCCCTAACTGTGTCGAGTGTGCGCTGCTCCTAGGACCGTCTCTCATTTACAGGCCAGTAGTGTGCAAACACAAGAAAAAAATCTAGTAAGCGCATCAAACGACTTTCAGTTATCACCCTCTTCTTAGCAGAAATAAGTATTTTCAGACAAAGGGGAGTGAAAGTAAAAATTATTGACGCTATATTTATTTACAATTCATTGTGGGTATTTTAATTTGTTTAAATACCCTTATATATAAAAATTTTAATTTTTATATCCCAATATTCTACATAATTAAATATTAAATGATACCAGCGATAGCATTTATGAAAACCACATATGTATATGAACATAATATTGTCGGAGTCCGTATTAAGCTGATGTTACGTATGGAAGCCTGTTGCAATCTTTCGGGCGAGCTCGGGCAAGCTCGTATTGTTTTGATTCCTTTATTACAGCTATAATCCGTTACGATCTCTTATTTATCATTTAGTTAATCATCAAATTCCTTCATCTTTTATATTCAACTATTTTTTATTAGTTTACCATTATCACAAAGATTAATGTGAAATGATTAATTGTTTAAAATAAAAAGAAAGGTACTTAAGAGGAAAAATTAGCCATTTAAGTCCTGATAGAGAACATCAATGAGAATAAAATCTACATTTCATTGAAAACTGCTCAATAATATACTGACTTATATACTGAGTGTAATCAAAATCATTAGATACGTTTTGATAAAATCGTAAACATGTGTTAAATTGATTATATAAAGTACCACTTCCGGTTCGCTGATTTTGACGAAAATGTTCCCGTAACATCGAAAGCTTATAAAAACATTTAATAAGCAATTTCACTTTCATACGACTTTTCGTTTTTGAGCTAGACTGATAACGCACACACACAAACACAGACCATTTTGCGGGACTTGGTTTTTTGGACTATGGAGACCTCAAAACATATATTTCCGTTGAAAACTCAGACTAGAAAATTTTCACGATCGCAATATTTACCCTTACTATATATTCCATATTTATATAGTAAGTGAAAGCAAAAAACTGAAGACGAGAATACGAGTGAAAAACTGAATATACGAGAAATACAAGAAGACACGGAAACTGGCATTTTAATCAAGTTTTACCATCAAAATAAAATTTAATTTAGACAGTGTTTAGAAATGCATGAAATGCCAAAGACCCTTCGGAAGAGAGGCATCATCACAGTAAATAAATAAATAGATAATTTTAATTAATAAATTAAATTGGTTAATTTAATTTGATGAGGTAGAGTAAAGCGTTTGCTATCTGCAATATATTAGCGAATCTGTACTCTTTCGGGTAGGGCTTAAGTTAGAAGGTCTCTTGGCCACCGCCGTAAGTCGTTGGGGTGGGATGTACGGGTTCGTGGCTAGTTTTTTTTTAGCCTTTCAGGTACACTGTGGCTTTCATTCACAGGTATCCCTCACTGATATCCTCTGCTACCAGTGAATATATCCCAGTGGTTGGGCTAGTGTGATCATATTGTAATTCCGTGTCTCTGGAGGAAGTTCCTGTGGAAGTATTGTGAAACCGTTAGCACGTCCAAGTTCTTGCTTAACAAGTCATTTCTCTCATAGAAAGTTGCTTCTGCGATTTTTTATAAAACTTTGATTGAAAACTCTGAAATTTTGATGTAGCTCTATAATTTTTAAGCTTTATAATTAATTTTTAAATATTAAGGTTAATAGTTAATGATAATTTGTAGCGTCTGTGAAGTAGCCTGGGTTCAGTTGTTTGCTGTTCAGTGTAGTATGACTTCTCTTTTCCTACTTCTTTACTAAGTTCATTAAATCACTAAGATGTATAGAGGTAAGATTAAAAGGATCAAGTCTCGTAGGATTAAAATTACAAAATTAACCCTTTATTTTTTGGACTACATGTTCTTTTCTGTAAACCAGCGAAAGCTAAAGATTATATTAGTTTGGAAAAACGATGAACAACTCTAGATATATTTTTTATTAGCTAGAGAAAAAGTCAAACAAATAAGTTATATCTGTTGCGCTATTTGCATGCTCATTGACAGTCACCACAGCTCATATGTATGCTTTAGTGACTTCATACGGAATAGATCCAAATATTATAATTTAAAAAACAATTGGTTATAGCTTTTTTTAGTGTTTTTTTTTTAAAGTTCGATGAAGTTTGAAGATTTCAACCGACAAGAGAGACCTATTAGCGACGCTTTTGCATTTTTAAAATCTCCTTAAGCCGCCCAATTAAAAATATAAAGCTGCTTTATTAAAAGTGATGGCTTTAACCCCGCAATGACAAACTTTTTTGACTGAGAATATTAAAACTGGATTTAAACGATAACCCATTACCGATCCAAAGAAAAACTTTTCTTCTAACAAAAGGATTTTTATAAAAGGGATTTAGGATTTCCTGAAATCTTAATAAACATTCTGCCAATTTTCATTTTAAAGAAACCACTTGAGTATTACAAAAATAAAAAAAATATTTTAAATAGAAGGAAATATAGATGACTGTGGAGATTATGAGCATGCCAGATAATCAGGAAATGTAGTATTTATATGATTTATTTATTAGACTTGGCAGTGGGTACTGGCTAGCCTAACAGCGAAAATGTGCCTTTATATTAAGCGAATTTTCACCTAAATCATTACTTTCAGTATCGTTTTCTTTTATATTTAAATCCATTTGCTTCCTAGTTCTAAATTTAAAATGTAATAACTATTTAGTACCAAAAATAAAATTATGTGCGCACCACACAACTTTCACTTAGCACTCTCTTCTTATCAGAAATAAGTATTTTCAGATTAAGAGGAAGTGAAAGTAAAAATCTGGTGCACGCAATACACAAATTTCACTTACCCCTCTACTTTGAATATAAATTATTTTCTGGCGATCTCGGACTATTATATTTTAAGTGCATTTTAAACGGAGCTAAAGATTACAAAATAGTTAAAATTATAACTAGTGGTGAAGTTTGCTGTGAAATTATCGCAATGAAAGAAGTCAGGATATTTTCGAATGGATTCTTTTTTATTAAAGTTGGTGTGATTAGAACAGAGAATTCCACCTTATTCCAAAATAAGACAAATACTGATGTAATTATCGGTCGAAGTAAAAAAAAAAAAAAATTGATTTTTTCCCTTTATGTACATTTTAAATGGGAATTATATTTTAAATAATATTTTGTATTTTTTACACTACCTTGTAGTTAAGGACCCTAAGGTTAAACTGCTGAACTGTTTTTTGATTAAACTTTACCTTTGTCAATTTAAAGTGTCGTGTAACACAAAGAGTTTTTTAGAAAAAAATTACCTCGAAGAAACGAATAGATTAAAGATAAAAGCACTCTTCTTTTTTAAGCATCCCGGTCGGTTCTAAAAACTAAAAATCTAGCATTTTTCAACTTCTTGTGTGAGAAGAATATACCGTTAAAAGTTTTAACCTAAAATAATTATTCAATATGCAACCCTCTAATTAACATCAACTGGAAATTAAAGAACAACGAATTGTCATTATTTTCTTTTCATTAACATCAAGCCATGTGACTAATTCGTTGAATTGATGTAATTTAATCCCCTTAATATTGCTACCTTATTTTTAAATTTCACTACTTTTTTTATCTAATTTTGTCTTTATTCTTTATTGTTATATAAACTCTAGGAATTTGAATACATCTGTGAAAATTGTTCTATTATTGTAATTAACCGTTGTTATTTTTTTTAAATTTAATTTGATATTCCATAATTCAAAATTACTTTTTGTTTCATTTAATTTTACTTTATTTTTAAAAACATGGCGCAGTATCACATTTTAAATCGTTATCGTGTTGAAAAATAAAGTTTTGCCCAATCAGCTTAATCTCAGATGGTATTGTATGGTATCTAAGCATGCTATAGTATCTTTCTCCATTTATTCACTAGAGGTCCCCAACTCCAGATCTAGAAACACGCCCCCAAACCATTACATAGCCATCTCCGTGTTTTACTGTTGGTTGCAGGAGTACCCACCTCCACGAAGGTCGATGGCTCAAGAAAGTGCGACCCTCCTCTCCTCCTCCTCAAGTAATTGTATTTGTTTCCTCTTATAAAAAAAAAAAAGCGCTAGAAGAAATAGAATCAGAAAAGGCATTGATCATATATAATTACACTGGCTGTGGTCTAGTCCATGTTTTCATTTTTTCCATGCTTTGAAACTGTTCACTTCGAAAGTTCATAATCCCGACGAAACCTGTCCCCTCAAAAATTCTAAATCTCGTCAAAATATTCTCCCTTCACAGATTTCGGTGTCACAACTTGCGCCATAAAACCCCCTTCTGGGCACAACACTCATCTGAAAATTCCACTCCAGATCTTCTTTAATTAACATAGTACCTCATTACGGAACCAAACATTTCAAATTTTGACTCATTTCTCTATAAAAATTTGTTCCATGCTTCATTTCGATTTCAGTTTGTCAAAGAACACGACAGTTGGACAGAAAACTGTCGTATTCTTTGACAAACTGAAATCGCCTTCGCTTGTTAAGAGACCGAAGAAATAGTTTCCGTTTTGTTACACAATCTTTAAGGCTTAATGATAGGAGTTTCCTTGAGACCTTGGAGCATGGGTCATTTCCTGCGCCAGTTTTCTCCTAGCTTTTTGGCTGTTGTATAAAATAGTTTTATAGATTTTATTTTATAGTTGTTCAGCAGCCGAACTATATGTTTTAAACCTGTTTGAAAGCTTCAAGGCTCCAGTTGCTTGTTTTTTGATGGCTTAATAAATTCCGGAAATAGAAACATCAACTCTTTTTTATTTTCCTTTTTGGAAACTTCTTGTTAATAAAAAATTATAATTTTATGTCAGTCAAAAAATATATTTCGCCATTTTGTAAAATAAAAGTAACATTGAATAGAAAATAAATCATGAAACATGGAATGTTAAATTAAATACCAGAAAACAAGAAGAGCTTTTTAATATGATAACAATTTTTAGAGATGCACTCAGCTTTCTAGAGTTTATACAACGATTCTGGGTGTTAACAATAGAATACTAATTTAAACGTATATTACAATTACAATTTCTGCAAGGTTAAATCAGTTTACAATTAATTAAATCAGAACATTTTTAAATTGAAAAATTTATTATATTTATAAAGATTTGCTTTGTTGGAAGACTTGTTCTTATCACTGTATATTTGAAGATAAAATAATTTACGCCTCTGTCCCAAAGTACCATGGGCGTTTTAGTATAATTTACATTTTATGGTAGTAATGTATGAATTTTAAAAATTTATACTCAGTATTGATTTTTTCTTCGCTATCCTGAAAAATTTCTATCAATATTTTTTGAAATTTTCTATTTTTTAAAATCAATTAGCTGCAAGGTCCACTACAGGAGTATTCGGATTAACTGTATTTTCAAGATAAATTTGGTGCATTGTATGACCCGGCTCCAGTGAGGAGAAGGGAGAGGAATCTTAGTGCAGGATGGTGATTACTGCACTGTAATCGGATCATAGCGACGGTACACCGGCGGTCACCAGCAATTAGCGAACCATAGTAACCGGTTCCTCCCGGATCATCCTACCATTGTATTCCACAATACTCCTTTGTAAGGCTTTCTCTCGCCATGGTATAGCATTACCTATCCGGATCGATAAGCAACAAAAACCATTGTAATATGCTTTAAAATTCACTATAATATTTACCGTAATATTCCATCTAAAGTATGATAATATGCAACCAGTTGGTCAAAGAAAGTAACAAAGATAAAATAGTGAGCCATAAATATATATGTATAAAAAATGAATCAATGATCTGGATGAATGAAACAAAAAAATCTCAGGATTCGCAGACAAAATGTTCTGTAATGAGCTGGACGACGTTTAGACCCAAACATGTTGACCATCATTAGGGCTAAAAATTATGATATAAAATAATATCAGAATGATTAATATAAAAGTGCAAGAGCAATCAAAGTGGAGAATAACAGTAATAAGAATAAGAATAACGAATACAATCAGAAAAATGATAAATATAAAAATACAAGATAAGGAAGAGAATAAGAAAAGAAAAACAATATTATCTTTCTGATTTTATTTTTTAATCTTATTCTTAATACCGTTATTCTTCCCTTTTATTGTTCTTGCACATTTGCATTTATCATTCTGATATTATTTTATATGTTTTTAATTTTTAGTTGTAAATTAACATTCAACGGTTATGTTAACGTAGGTGTCATCAGCTCTTCTCTATGTGGCATCCATCTTATTCTTCTTCGCCTCTCTGTCCTGGAGTTGTCCAGCAAATGGTCCTCTTTCTGGAATATTAAAATGAGCAGGGCCGACTGCGGTCTTGTGAATAAAGGTCTTGAAGAACGGGTAGTTCTCTTCGGTCACCAACGGATGGAGGTCGTTCTCAGAGAGGATCAGCCACTTACCTACCTCTAAAGATTTTAATATTTATGTTTTTCATATTTACGATATTTGTATTTTTTTTAAATTATTTTAATTTTTGATGACGACCTAATAAGGATCAAGGGCTTCCGTTTCATTTGTATATGTTTTTTTTTCATAAATTGAAGTAAAACTTTACTATAAAAGCACTACATATGTTTTTTTTAGATGTGAGTGTTGGTTTTAATAAAAAAAAATGTTCATTTTTATTTTACTTATTTATTTAAGGAGCCTCACACATTAATCCGTCCCGTGTGCCGAATGGTCTTGATATCCTACAAAGGACACCCAATCATTAAGTTTTAAATAAAAATACATCAATTCGAAAAAGAATTGCTGGACATGATTATAATTGTATTTGTAGATGAATCAAACTACATTATCCTTCGTGTTTTTTACTCTTGGTTTATTCTTTTCAGAGAAGTAATTCTTTTCGAAAGTTTAGGTCTAAAATACAACGCGCAGTACGGCCGATTGCGGATCTAGCGGCAGGAAAGTCTAGATGTCATGTAATTGACAATAAAATAGTTCATTCTCATCCAGACTAAACTGGTATTCTTAAAAAACGTCATTGAATGATTAGTAAATAATTTATTGTTTACAACCAATAAGTTTTTTATATCCAAATAGTCCGTTACTATAATCAAATATCACCTAGACCGAGATGATCGGTATATTTTTCATTGTCTGGTATCAAACACTCGTATCCGTATCCAGAGAATTACAATCAAATTCAGAACTCTCAACGTAGTGGTTAGGGAACGAACGTTTTTCGTGTAGTGGTCTGCAGAAACGAATGCATAACTTTTTTTTCAGGCAACAATATAATTTTTCTTTGATCCTAATGAATAATAATAAAGATAAAATTAGATTTTTTTTTCATATGTTGGGGCATATGTATAAAGATTTTCTAATCTGTTTTCTGTTAAAATGATTAGGGTTTGTAGCTCTGTCCAACATTAAAAAAATTGTCAGATGGTTAACAGTAATAGTATATTTTAATATTAGCAACTAATCTGAGGAGAGGTTTACTACATAACCTTTCCAGGACCTCATTGCTTAGAATCTGTCATTAACAATCAACCATAAAAAATTTGTTAAATAGATGATATGAAGTACCTCTTCCAGTTTTCCGATTCAGACGAAAATGTTGCTGTGACATCCCAGGCTTATAAAAAACTCAAATACCCAATTTCAATTTCGTACGACTTTTCGTTTGTTGAGCTAGGCTGTTCACATAAATAGAGAAACACACACACAGACAGTTACCTGTCCTACAGATTAACCGAAACCCACATTGGGACCTTTATAATTAAGATTTAAATGCAAATGCATATACTTTTGTAAAATATATGAAACTTTTGTGAAATAATGAAAACTTCCATATATATAGTTTTCATAGCACAAATTAGAGAATTATTATTTTAAAATAATAATTCATTTGTCGATATAATATTACTATTGCTTCGATTAATATCTTTCTTTGTTAGGAAAAAAAAACAATGGATGAAACCGTTGGTAGAATTGCATTAAACTCATTTTATAACTAATTATAACCCATGTGGCTTTTAATTAATTTTCAATTTTAATTTCAAAATGTGTTGATTTAATATAAGAAAACTATATAAAATTAATATAATCATTGTACTTGGTATTCTCGTCTTTTTTGTAGAAATATATTTCATTAGCTTTAGAAATGATAAACAATGCTCTGATGGCCCTGATACCATACCTATATATATTTTTTTTTATCGATACAAATTTACATTTTATTTTTTTAATTTATAAACAGTAACCAACCTGCAATCTACAATTAGCAAAAACAGAATCCCCGCTACTTAAGACATAGCTTATAAATGTGTCAGCTGCTGAAAAATAGTTGGGAACCCCTGCTGTAGGATATTCACAACTCATTTAGAATGTCAGCAATGCTTTAACTTGGTATAAAGCAGAACATGCTGCAATTTATTTATTTGATATTTATTAATATAATAGCATATTCTTTATTAGTTTTTCTATTACCTCCGTCATCGTGCTACGATAACGACCAAGGATATCAGACAATAATCCGACAGTCTGATGCAGGTATTTCCGATCGGATGGTGCCCGTTCCGATGCTCTAGCCCTGTCAATATTTCCCGCAAACAATTAGCAGCCCAATTATCCAAGTTTGACTTCTTGTAAATTATTGGCGAGCCTCGGGCGGGCTCCTCCAAGTTCATGGAACTAATTCAGTTCCCGATCGCTCCGCCCTTGTTCCTCATCGGCCCTTGTTGATTAACGTTGACTCCATCAATGGGGAATCAGCCATCATTATTGACTTTTGGGGTTAGGAACTTATTATTGTACTCCATGGTATCTATTTTTGTGTAGATATCGCCCCCGCTTTAATAGCTCCCAAAGCAACTCCATTTCGTCGAAATACTTCAAAAAGTAAATTCACTCTAAATTCACTTTTAGTAAAGCTATAATTCTAAGTGGAGTATCTCAGTGAGTAAGACGCTGTCTTTCAATGCCCAAGTTAAGTTCGGCAGTAACAAGTTATTGTTTATTTTTTTACATCGACCCTGAGATTAGGAAAACCTCCTGGACCACACCCAGCCTCTATAAAGTGGATACTATTAATTCAATTAATTAAGAGGGAAAACCTAGTATTTCAACTACTGGCACAACTACCTTGAAACTGTACTTCCTTACCAAGTACCGGGCCTAAGATTTTTTAAAAATAATTTTAAGTACATTTTTTTGAATTTCAATAATATGCCTGTACTCTGGAGGTAACACCATGTCTTTTTTCGTTATTGTTTAGATGAGCCAATGTTCCATAAGTTTGAGCTATAATTTAATGAAGAAATGGACACAGGTGTATCAATGCAAACAGCTATTGGGTGTATACGAAAAAAAAGGCTTAAAGTGCACAATGCTTTGATTTGAAAAATGGGAAATTAATGAAATTACTTACTAACTTAATTTTCTAAAATTATTGAAGGAAGTGAGGTGACTGTTCTCATAGGTGATAGATAGGCACTACGCAATCAGTTTTTTTGGAATTTTTTTCCCCCAACTTTTTAACCCGATATTGTGAACCATCATCAGGGGATGTTGATAGTTCTGAAGATAGTTCAGGTACTGTTCAAGTAACAGCTAGATGCTTCTAGCACAAGAGCAGAGGTAAACTTCTCCCCATTACCCAGAACTACATACCCTTATCATAAAATCCTTCTAAACCGTTGTTCCATCTAAGCAAGCAATTAGCGCATAATGAAGAATCCTTAATTTTTCTGAAGTATTGAAGAAAGTTAGTTAACTCTTCTATATGTCATGGGTGATAGATCGTCGGGAAGCAATCAGTTTTTTAAAATTTCTATTGGCAACGTCTTAACCCAAGTCTGTGAATCATCAAACGGGATGTTACCCGCATTGAAGGTGTTCAGACGCTTCAAGAACAAGAAAAGAGGTAAACTGCTTCCCATTATTCAAAACTACATACTCTTCTCAAAAATCCTATTAAACCGAGCTTGTGGATCACCATGAGTGCTGTTAACATGCCCTGAAGATGACCCACAAGGTTGGGTATAAACGTTAGCAATAAAAATCTCACGAATCTGACTGCGTCCTGACTATTTACAATAACTGAATAACTGAGGTTATGACATTTTGCAATAATCTGAATATTCCAAGCTTTTACTTTTTAATGAAATCATTCTTAATGAAATAATTCTTGAATATTTTTCTTTCTTTTGGAACACAAATATAGTATAAATAAGTTCAAGATAAATTTTCACTTCTCTGATTTTGAGTGAAGTGAAATAATTCCTTTAAAGTGCCCTTTAAGTATCATCGTTTTCCTTACAATGTTAGCGTGGGGGTATTCTTTCTTCCTTAGTTTAACATAAATTATATTTACTGTTCCCTTAATTATTCCTAAATCTTAGGGAATGAATTTCCTTCGAATTATTATTACACTGTCCCGGTATTTTCTTCTGCACATGTGTTGATATCACTTGGAATAACTTATACTTAGCTACTTGCAAGTTTCTGCAATGACTGACATTTAACCTTGCCTTATATTCATAGATTTTCACAATCAATCCTTCTACCTTTTATATTAGACATAAAACAGTCTATATTCCAAGCTTGGTGCTGTAGTCAGCATATGTCAGCATATGTCAGAGTATTCTTTGAAGGACTCATGGAATTATAGATTGCACTCGGGATTTCGCTCAAAGAGTTCAATGTTTTATCACACCTTCTGTGTCTCAAACCTTTAAGTAACCCCAACTTAATTCACTTGTGCCGTTTTGCTTTATTCGTATGTTACTACAATTTAAGGGCTATTGAGCCGTGCTAGATTCACTGCGGTGTCAGAATTATTTTGCGCTTGCATGCCTTACATTCTTGGAAGTACTAACTAGCGAACAATCTGTATTGATTCCGTTGCATAACGTCTATCCCTTACTGATACACTCTCGTCTCGTTATTTTTGCATTAATTTATTTTGAAATACTCTTGAAATCATTTAGTTTCAGGGAAGACGTATAAGTATGAGTGACCTGGTCCGCTATGCATTTAAAACCCTTTAAAGAGAGAGCAGAGTAATTCGTATACGACTTGCTTTTACCTCACTGCTTATATGAATATTTATTAATTAATTAACACAAGAAAAAATGTATTGGGTATAACAAATACAAACCTTATGTATTAGGTGTAACATAAATTGTTCCTTTCACAAATTATTCGAATTGTCTTCATAAACCAATCAGGGTTAAACGAAATGACCTAATCTCTTTTTGGTTTATAAAATCTAAGTGCCAGTAAAAGGCATAAGCTTTATTTTATAACCTCAGTTCCGTGTTATAGAATCTATTGTGGTGGCTTGGGCCGTCCATTTTCAAGAACCCTTCATTTTTTTTTTTTGCCTGGCTCATCGTTCTGGTTCTATTCTTTATATTTATTTGTTCTGATTTATTTTTTTAAGTGACAATAAAATAAAAAGGAATAATAAAGAATTTAGCATATAATAAATTGTAAAGAGGGAAATACAATCATTCCAAGCGGATGAGGTTGGCAAAACAAAAAAAAAAAAAAAAACAATAATTACTTTAATAATCAGAATACATCAATAATTTCTCTAATAATAATAATATATGCAAGTTTCTTGGCGTATATTCTAATCTCGCAGTGATTGAAATTTATACAATTACAATAATAATCATTTATTTGAAAATTCAATAAAAATAAAAATAATTTTATTAACAAAATCAGTTTTAGCTGAGGATGTTTGAGTTCGTATAAGAATAATTGAATCAGCTAATCAATTTGTTTTTTTTTGGTTTTAAATACTATTAGCATCAGTCAACTTGTGTCGACTATCAGCAAATGAATGAAACGAATGAAAATAATTTTGTTATTGCTGGACGATTGTCCCTTCAGAACAAGTTACAAGTACAGAACATGTACTAATATTGTGGTGTATCCATAAAATACAATTAAATATTTACAGGATGATTAGGAATGCAATAAAATTATAAATAATAAAAAGATATAAAAACATTTATAAATATAAAATAAACAGGGAAAGTATGTTAAGTAAACAAAATATCAATGAATCAAAGTATCTGGGTGCACTTTGAGATTCTTACAGCTTAGGTTTTTAAGTGCATTTCGTGATCAATCGGATTGGGAATGGAGTAGGTGTTTGAAAAGGAGAGATTTGAAAAAGCTTTAAGCCCATATTAATTAACAAGAAAAACATCTAATTGTTAGAAAACTGACTATCAAAGCTCAAGTTTGTTATCTAAGACATCTATACTAATATTTCATAACGATTTTTTTTTTCAAAAAAGTTTAAATACTTTTTAATGTGAATTGCTAGTTTCAGAAATGATAAATCCTCAAACAATATAATAATGATCCTAATAAAAACCCATAAATACCCATTTGCTTTCGATTGACATTTTGGAGGTAGAAGTCACGCCTAACGGCGCAATATTTTTTTAGGCCACCTTTTCTCTCGATTTTGTAATCATATTATCTTAGGATTCAAGTGAAAAGCAAATAGGTATTCATGAGTTTTTTTGGGCATTAAGATTTTAGTCGAAATCCTGTTTTGCCATGAGTTTTTACTACCTAATTAAACATAATAAGTTTATAAATTTTCGTAAATAAAAAGTGTAGATTGAATAGGAATTATCACGATATTAGCGATGAATAAAAAGGGGTCTGTACCATGGACTATTTTATCTAATAATTTTTAATTGTTTAGCTTAATTGTGTTAATAAATAGTTTACAGTCTAATTAATTATAGACTAATTATAAATCTAAAAGATTTAAATTAATTTTATTATTGTTTTACTCAATCTAATTGTATGGTTCTAAATCATCAAATACGCTACGGATACACACCCACAACCCACCCTTTGGCAAGCGCCACTACACAAATTGATTCAATGCAAATATTTCTTTTTTCTTCGTGAAATGTCAATAAAGTGGGTCGGGAAATAACACTCGTTTATTAGCTTACTTTCTCATGCCACTCCGAGCATTTATAAAATTGAGTGCTCTTTTTTTTTTTATTTATCTATCAGTCAAATTTACTTTCACGATGAGCAGATGTTATGTTTTGAGTTAGGATATATATATATATATATATATATATATATATATATATTTTTTTTTTTTTTTTTAATGAATTCAATTTTAACTGTTCGAAAAAGTTTTAGTTTTATCAACAAGAGGTTAAAAGTAAAGTTTCTTTTCAAAACCGTTAAATACAAGTTATATACGCCGAATCTGGAGAACCCTCATTAGGGAATATTTATTTATAAAATATGTCTCCAAATTGAAAGCACATCCACAACACCCTTTTTGTACAAAATTATTTGATGCGGGATCTGAAACGCGAGGATTTAAGGAGATAGAGGGAAGCGCATTTAAACAGATGATTTATAAAACGTTAGATAATATGAACATTAATTTGAACACCATTAGACCCATCCCTCAACTCTAAATCCCATACTGGAAGTAGTCCCATAGATATTCTATAGAAAAGTAGACCGGCTGTAAATGCATCGATGACAAGATGTAACAAAGAGTATTCACTAAAAATCCAAAACTATTTTTTTTTTTAAATTACTTTTGAAGAACAAAGATTTTAGTCATATATACCGATGGCTCCAAAATGGAAAATAGGGTTGGCTGCGCTATATGTATTAATGAGAACCAGTACCACAAGTAGTTCCAGTACAAGAAGTAGCTCCTGTTTACGTTACCTGGGAGGAGCTACATACATACATATTTACTGGAGAACCTACTGCAATCATAAAGGCCATCCATTGGATATCAAATTCCAATGACAATAAATGGATGATAGTATCAGAGTCCTAAAGCGCCATGGCCTAACAATTCCATAAGGGATAGATTAAATCATTGGTGTGTATTGAAAAAAAGAACGTTCAAGGAAGTATTTGTCTGGATTCCATCTGATAGTGGTATCTTAGGCAATGAAAGAGTAAGCAAAGCAGCTAATTTAGCAAGGAAGGGAGAGGTACCAATCATAATTTCAGTAAACTGTACCACAGTAGAAGACTGGGTACACGAAACAAAAAATAAGTTGTTGAAAGATTGGGAAAACGAATGGATAACAAAACAGTCTAAATTATTAGAAATAAAAGCCGAGTGCAACAAATGGGCTACAAGCACGAGAAAATCCGGAAGAGTGGAAACCATATATTGTGCCGAATACGGATCGGTCACTGCCTGTTCACTCATGGGTACCTTGTTAGAGGACTAGAAGCACACACGTGGCAAAAGTTTAACTATAACAATCAGTAAAACACCTATTAGCAGAATGTCATGAGTCAAAAAAAAAATACAAAAGCTGAAATTTCCAATAACAATGAAGAAAATATTAAGAGACGAGGATGAAGTCACCACTCTTAATAGAACCGATACTTAATACAATACTCTATTACAATAGAGTATAAAAAAACTAACCGCCAATGACCCTCTAGGGTAGAGGCGATTACGAATTAAAAAAATGAAATAAAAGTTCTAGCTTAAAAAATTGTTTACTTCTTTAAGATACATAAATTTAATAAAAAAAGTATTTGTTAAACTTTTACTTATTCCTTCTAAAATAAAATTTATAAATACAAAAAAAAAATTACAGATTATAATTTAAGTTCATAATTATGACAATCCTTACAGAGTGGAAAACTAATAAATTCCGTTGAACCTAGAAAATATTTCTATGTTAACTTATAGAACATTATACAATACAAAGTTTTAATTTTAAAGATTTTAAATATTTATTATGTTAAATGCATAGAAAAATTAGTAATGTTTTATACATAAATGTAAATATACTGATAATTATATTTCCTGTTAGTAAAAACGGAAAATCATATTACTTTTTTCGTTAAAACCTATTCAAGTAAATAAAAATTGTCACCTATATAAAATGTTTTTATTAATGAGATTCGAAAATAAAAGTTTAAAAAAATAACTGTTTTAAAATGGCATGTATTAATAAATGTAAAAGTTCAAAATAAACTTTTATGGATTTACATACGAGTTAAACAGATAAAAGTTAAAATCATACGGCTCCTGATATAATTTCTTCCGATATATATATATATATATTATTGCCATACTTCTGCTTGTTTTGAACTTATTTTTATTTACTAGAGAGTGCTACCACTGGGTAGTAACTCTTCAAGCCTGTACATGCCATTATTTATATTTGCGCATATTTACTTGTTGTATTTATATACAGTTGTAAATTCCATTAAATAAACAAAAAAAAATGTTTTTTATTTACTGAATAATAATACAATCTACTACGCCCAAAGGTAATAAGTATTAATGCTAAAGGTATCCATTCATACAATATTTACATCCTAAACAGTAGTGGAATAAATACAGATAAATATAGTGACATGAAAAGACTTGTAGAGAAACCCGTTGGTAGCACTAAATAATAAAAAATAATAATAATAATTATACAATCAATTGAGGCTGCATGACATCAAATAATTTCTCATATATTTTCTTTTTTTTTGTCTATATATTCTTTCTATATCCCCCAATTTGGTTTTTGCTGTCCCGAATTTCGAAAAACGTTGACAGGTTAACTATTCATGTTTATGTATTACATTCTAGTTCTTATAGTTGGGCATGTTCCATTTATAATAAAATATCCATCCAATAGATTACAAATCAAAAATAAATAGAAAACAAAAAGTTATTTAGAGCTGTAAAAATTAAAGATGTGTTAACACATAACAGAATTTTCTATCAAAAAGTTGTCCACTGAGAGGGTTGTATATATTTTATCTGGCATGCATACATTGCCAAACCTTCTCTAGCACTGCGCTTATTGCATATATATTTCTTTAGAGAGTCTAGTACCAGAGTAGGTTTTCGTGTACGAAGTTTATTTTTAAGTTGGTGTGTATATGTATAGTATATCGGGTACCCCGAGATACTACCATGTCTCTCACCACTGCACTGAGTTAGAGTGGCTCTTCCCCTTCATTCGAAGACAATATTTCCTAGGTGCATTCCTCTATCATATAATCAACAATCATCGTCCTTGCTCCGCTTACAACCTTCTCCAATTCAAGTCCTCAGTCCACTCCCTCTCCACAAGATCTCGACCTTCCAACCTTTACACTCCTTCTCACAGATCTCCTCGTTCCAAAACTCCTTTTCTCGTTTTGTCGTTCTGTTAGTTTCTGGAATTCCCTTCCTATCAAAATTCGACATTCTTCATCCTTATCTACATTCGAAACCCTCCTATTCCAATTCCTGTCCCAAAAACAGTCAGATACCAGCTAACCTTTTATGTAAAATTACATATTATTTATAATAACATGTTCACATATAGCTCATAACCTAAATACTTATTATAGATTCGACTTTCTTTTTTTTCTTTTTTTTTTTTTCAACAGAAACTGTTAAGAAGAATTTACATTTATTTTTTCTGTATTTTTTATTTTTTCTAAAAGGGTTTATTTATATTTTAACATTGTACATAGTTTTAAGTATCTTAGTATGGTTTCAAGAGTTTTTTATATAGATTTTTTTTTTATTTTGTATATAGTATGTATAACTATTATTTTTTTTTTTTTTTTTTTTTAAAGATCTATCTTTATCTTAACTTTTTGTTTGTTTTTATCTGGCCAGATATAAAATTTTAATTTCTGTACTTTTTTGTTATTCTGAAGGGACTTCGTTCCAGAATAAAATTATTTTTCTATTCTATTCTATTCTATATTTAATTGAGTGCGTTTCGTGTCTGAAGTAAATGCTACTTCATCTTAGTCCAATTTTATTTTTATAGTTTTAATGTCGATGTTTGATGAGTTTAAGGAGGTAGAGTATTGGAAATATTCGACAAATAAAATAACAATAACTTGAGTAAAACTTCTAATCTACCAACTCTTAATTATTTCCGCCCGATTTCTCATCTTTCAAATCTCTCCAAACCTCTAGAGGGACTAGCTCATTCCCAACTATCCTACTTTTTTGAAACTGTTCCAGTCCGGTTTCAGACCTGGCTATTTCACTCAGACCGCTCTCATCAAAATCTCCATACAGCCCTGGACCAGCAGAAACTCACCATCCTTTTATTCTCCTTAACTTCTCCAAAGGCTTTGATTCCGCTGAACACAATGTGCTTGTCACCTAGTGCCCTTCGGTGGTTCCGTTTCTTCCTCATTTCATCGCTCTAGCAAAAGAGAATAATTTGCATATTTTTCTCTTTAGTGTAGAGAGCTGGTGGTTATCTCAGGGGGTAAGGTATTGACTTACTATGTTCTAGGTCCAATTTCGGCTGTGGTAGGTAATTATTCATTCTGTTAAATCAGTCCTTATATCAAGAGACCCTCCTGGGACACACCAAACCTCTATCAAGTGGGCACTTTTAATTAAATATTTAACCAACTAAGAGCGTGATCCCAGCTCAACCGTTAGCCTTGAAACAGTTCTTAGAAAGTAATAGAAATTTAATCTAAATTCCTTCATGGGTAGTTGTGGTATATGTTTTTTTCCGCTTCTTTGGCAGCTGTGACGCCAGAGACCTTTTTCAAAAATGTTAGCTTGTAAGATGGCATGTTTCATATAACTGTATTTTTGACACTAATAATAAATAAAACGAACACGTATATAAGATTTTGACAGAAAGAGAATTGATTTAATCCAGCAGGTTGTCATCAATTTGATTGAGGCGTTGCCTGAGGCTGTGGCCCCATCTGATGAAGGTACCGCAAATAAAAGACTTTATTTGATTTCTTCTTCCCCGTCTCTTGTCACGTAGGTAATCCAGAAATGTTCTCTTCAAATATGTGCATTTTCAATTGTGTTATCTTGGAAATTAGTAACTTAAGTTCTCGACAAATAATACTTATCGCAGCTTTACCGTTGTTATATTGTACATTTACAATTATTTCCAAAATTAGCCGATACAGAATAGACATAAAAAATAAGTGTATATAAAAAAATAAACATATTCCTAGATTTTAAAACACAGCTATTCATATTTTACTTGTATTATTTTTAATTTTAATCATGTACTGACGATTTTTTTTCTGTTTTAGGTAAGTGTCAGATCTCAGATCATTCAACTTGTTGATTCAACTAAATGTAATTGTGAGTACAAGCCTTCGTTATAGTATGTAGGTGACGGTAATAATAAATAATAAAATAATTTTTATTTTTATTGTAATATAACAATTTAAACAAAAAAATAGGTTTAGGGTTATTAAGGAAATTACTTTATTTTTAGTAGTTTATCTCATGATATATTAGAATCGTATTGCTTTAGTGTAAAACGAAACCATCTCGCTCCACATTTAAACATCGAAGACAGATTTTTTGTTAATTAAGATTCTTTTTTACGATAAAAAGGTTAAAAAAATTAATAAAACAACATCCAATTTGGATATTTTTATTACTCAATGAATTCAAAGGACGAATGAAAATAGAACTTCTATCTTTATAGTTGGTAATTAACTAACGTGAAACCCACTCTACCAGATTAAATGTCAAAAGCTTAATCAGCGGCCAGTTATATAGGCTTTGAGGCAAATCCCATCTCTCCATTGACAAAAAATTAATAATCTACAAAACAATTCTGACACTCATCTTGATCGTATGGGTTCATTCTTTGTGCTACAGCAACATTTTTTATTATGAACCACATCTAATCCTTCCAGTCCAAATTCTTTAGAACTACAGTCATATAATGCTTCATTCTATGAAACCAACAATATATTATGGACTTAATATCCAGATTTTGCTGAGACTCATCAGTCTAAATATTATCTCTTAAGAGTTCTCCAAATTTCATCAAAATCTTAATCATCGACCTAACACTATATATCACGTTATCTATCCAGCTCCATCCATAACTATTACTCTCGTCGAGACGTTCGAATCATCAGTGGATCCGAGACCTTTTGTAAATATATGCTATTTCTGTGTCAGTATAACCACAGAAGCACATGACTGGAGCAGTAAATTGACTCCACTGGTATTTAATATCATGGTCGCGGTTGAGATTGAAGCGCTGTGGATCTCCTGGAGCTCTGATTTTTCCTGCAAAGATGGGGTAACAAGTCTGATTCGGAGTTCCTCTGGGTGACTGTAAATATTGTATATAAGTTTTCCAACTGTATAATATAATATAATATTTTTCGTTAGTTGGATATTAATTGGACATAATTTTTAATATTTTTTTTTTTAATTCTTTTATTATGAATCTATTTAATTTCTTTTCTGAAAATATTGTGTGAATGAATTCTTTATCCATTTTTATCAATGTTCTTTATTGTGACCTCATTTATTATAATGAATTGGAAACAGTTTTTGAAAAAAACTTTGGAATTTGAAATTCAACCGCTATACCAGGAATTAAAGAAAACACTGTTGATATTTTGGTTTTTAAGTGCAAGCTCTGGATATTGATTTAAAAAAAATGTTACGTGATCATTATTGAACCTTTTTCTTTTTTGTTTTTAAACGGAGATATATTTATTTCAATTGGGTTCCAAGAAGTTAGACATTTGGTGCCTGGAGCAATTACGTCATTAGCGCCATCCTCTCAGAAGAATTATTATTTAATTTAGAAGGAAAAACTGAGATGGGAAGAGCATTGTATATTACTTTATATTTGAACTGTATCTCATTCAAAATGTCTTATATCTGTTGTTTTATTATAAGGGTGTAATTAATTTAACTCATGCACTTTATAATTTTTTATAGTTATTTAGAACCGTGTTGCCTACTCCCTAGGCCATTCATTATATGTTCGTTGAAGGACAAAAGTAGGCGCCGAGTCTCATATTTCTCATAATAAATATAAAATTTTGGTATTTCCATTTTTATTAATGCTTATTACATATTTTTATTTTAAAAAATTCAAGAAATTCTCTACCTGCTATTGAACTATACAAAGAAGCAAATAACTTTTCATTGGTTTGTAATAGATCTTAGATGAGATGTATTAAATTCCATGTAAGCTATTTATTCTCTGTCATATAAAGTCACAAAAGGATTTCGTAAATCCTAATGTTATGGAAATACACTCATGATCGTCTTTGAGCTCTATAAATTTTTCCGAAACTAGTAATATACTCTTCTATATCTTTAATATATATATATATTTTTTAAATTTTAATACTATCTATAAATTTTTATTTATTTTTAAATATTTAGGAAAAGATGTATTTTATTTCTCATAATAACTTACGCGTTGTTAGTTTTGTATGTAGATTTCGATATTTGCATATTTTATTGGTAGATGAAACCCCTCCCTTTTCATGTTATGTTTATTATGACATTCTTTATTACTTAGTAAACATAGTTATTAAGAGTTAATTTCTCTACCCTCAAAATAGTTCGAATTTTGAAGGGTTCAGAGACTTTTCTTTCGACGTTTAGGATCATTTGTACATGCTTTCGTCAACCTCACCAACTTTCCGGCAACTCCCATTTCATTGCTGATCATCTAAAGACAATTTATGTCCACAGAACCTTAGTCTGTTTTGAAATCTACAAATTTGCAGATCCTGAGCTACTTTTTATCATTTTTCTAGAATCTATTTTAGGATGATGGTCTGGTGCAATGTGCTATTTTCTCTTCTGAATCCAGCTTGGTAGTCTCTTGCTATGTTTTCAGGTACAGGTTCGACTTAGCAGGATATTGGTTCACATAAATCATTATAATAATTTATGATGAATGTAATTTGTATCTGTATAAGTTGTAAATGATGTTAAGTTCAAATAAAATGACATTTTTTTTTTATCGAACAAGATAAAGTTTTGCTATAATATATAACATACTTCCATTATTTAAGAAAAAGTTTAGGCTTTCAATAATTTAAATTATCATTTATTTTTCCTGATAAAGACGTTTAGTATATTGCATGGTACTCCGCTTCGGCGGTGTGAAAACAGTCCTGGGCCGTTCATAGGTGGACGTTGTCGAATTCTGTTTCCTTTGATTGCCTTTTGTTAGTTGCAGAGAAGAGCCTACACAAGCCTCTGCACCACATTGTGATATGACAGTAACAATATTATTGGTGTGGTCAATTAGTGAATTTGGATCTTGATTCATTCTCTTTTTAATCTGATAGTTCATAAAGCAATTCTTTAAAGAAGTATTTTTGTATCATTTCAATCAAATTTTAAGATTTTTACAAAGGCTCTTCTGTCTTCTTTTTTAAGTGGAAAGAATAAACTGTGTTAGGAGTTCACACTCAGAGCATTGCCATGTAATGAAAAAGTCAAAATAATAATTTATAGGTTGGAACATATCAATTTAGGAAACAGATTTCATAAGATAGATAACACATAACTAAGATAGAACATAATCTCGAAACATTGACTGTGATATCGTCGGAACCACTTAAAATAACGAATGTGAAAATCACATTTTTGAAATTCGTTCGTTTGCCGTAGTACTCCATATCCACCTCGTGAACAAATGTCGAATTTGAACAACGGCCGAAAGACCATGATTAGTAATGCCAAATTTACATATAGCTTTGTTAGATATGTTTTGCTAACGGAAAATCATAATTGAAAGTTAACATTGGGCAAATTCGCATTCCTTACTTCAACATAGTTATGAGAATTTGTTTGTATATTATTTAAGAAACATACTCATTTTTAAAGTCCTTAGGGCTGGTAACTATGGCCAGAATTCGAGACTAAACTAGATATAATACAATCGTTCTTGTTAAATAGTTTTATCTTTATAATCAGACAAATTTATTCCAAGATTATCGGATGGGTTACAGTATGCTTAATTTGGATCGCATCGTTGTAAATTTAAAATGTCAATTAATGTGACCGTAGAAAGACAAGAAAAAAAAATAAAACTTTAAAACAAGGCTAAAAACTCTATATGTTTCAATTATGATTCTAGACCAATTTCGACTACTTGGTAAACACAAGATTAAATAAATAGATGGTGAAAACATCATTATTTCTATGATGTTGGAAAATCGTTCTCCCACTCTTGTGTGATCCAAATAGTCGTTCGGATTCAGGACCCGGCATCTAGCATAATATTATGCACTATATACCAGTGCTTCGATTTTTTGGAGCTTATCTAACTCTTCTTGCCGCCGGTTAAAATTCTTGATTCTTGTGTCTAGTGTTTGATGGAGTGCAATAAGTATTTTAGTGCTTTTGGATGTATTTTTAATATGATCCTATGTTTAGAAACGCGTGATCCAATTATCAGTCGAGAATCATAACATACTTACGACATGTTCCTAGACTCTTCCAAATCACAGGAGTATCCCAAGTCGTCCTGGCGTGGCTCGGATCTCCTCCAGACATCGCGGACACATGCGCCCTGGGCCGTCCCGAGGCTCAGTCTCGACCAGGAGTTGCGACCGTCAGCCGCTTCTTGCTCCCTTCCAGCCAGTACGTGTTCAGTGCTAGTGTTCAGTTCGCGGCAAGTTCAGTTCTGTTGTGTTATCTTCTCTTCAACAGTGTGGTGTCCTCCAGACTGAGGCTTCCTCGTCGGAGCCGGGCAGATGGTAAATATTCAACGATATATTCATGTCGGTCTGGTTTGTACTCATAATAATTAATAATTATTTTCAAATATATATATTATTATTACCTACTTATAAATGAGAACTGAACTTTTTTTCTATACTTTAAAAGTATACTGAGAACCATCTGAAGCAGAAAAAAAAATGAATAGTTATAATTTTATTTAAAATGTATATCCCGTATACAATTCTACTACCTACATAAGCTTATTTCCATTAAGACAAACCATATTTAGAAAACCCGATTCCACGTATCCCCTCGATTTAACCCTGGTGGTTTTCCACTCCCTGAAACTTTCATTAGATGGAAATTTCATCGTCTCTACAGGCAATCTTACACAACTTCCATCCAACCCTTGATACATTAAAATATTAAAACCTAATCTCTATCTTGATAAAATACTAACGCACCTGTGCCACAGGATAAGTTACCAAATTACTTTAGGGTTCTTGCTCGTCTTTTCCATACCCTCTGGAAATAGTCCAAATACTTTAACAAATCTGTAAAACTATCCTTGTTTTCTCCGCTTGGAATCATTGTTCCTCAGTAGATCTGGTGGCTTTATAATTTGTTTTTGTTTCAATAATAAAAAAAACAACTAAATTATAGAAATATTATAGATCTTTTCCTGATTAAAATAATTTCAAAATTTCAATCACTTTCTAGGAAAGATCTAGATAATAAAAATAAAAGATAATAAAAAATGTTATAATAGTGGAAACTATTTTAAGTTTTATTTACCGCCATCCTGGACCATATATTTTCTCAATATACTACGGTAAACTGATGAGTATTCAATTCAATTTTTGATGTTATGGTGTAAAATATATATATATATATATATATATATATATATATATATATATATATATATATATATATTATATATATATATATATATATATATATTGATTAGACAGGAAAATAGAAAAAAAAAATTTTTATACTGATTTTGTGTTTCTTTTCAGACTAACCACCTTAGTCCAAAGCCATGTTGAAGTTCAAACACCATCAGTGTAGGATCCATGATCCCATAGCTAGTTGGAACCAATCTATATTATAATGAGGGATTTTTATCTCATCACTCAACAATACTTTGGCAAGCCTTTATGCCCATCAATGACCCTTGATATAATATTATATTTTCTTTCAACATATTGGCAAATTATGTAATTTAATGTAAAGATAATCTCAGAAAGTATTTGCTCTATGACTTCGTATATGCTATATTCGAACAAATACTTATAGGAGATTCAAAGTTATTAATATTATATTTTTTTTTTGGACTATTTTTTTATGACAAGTACTCATTATTTTTTTCTTAACGTTTTGATATTCTTTAATGCTGTCTATTCTTTTTATTTCCAATTCAAAAAATCGTTTTACATTATTTTTTTCCGTCTTTCGATGATTTAAATTTAACTTTAAAATCTCATCTTCACATCTGAGAACTACAATATAACATCTTTCGTTATTATACCACATTACAGTAAAATTAGTAAATATTTAAGAAATCAATTCTCGACAAAACGACAAATCTCCTACGATATTCGATGGGTATATAATTATTAGAACTACGGTAATTTTCTCAAATTACTTACTAATGAAACTGTATTCAGTATTAATCATCATTAAATTTGAAGTTTAAAAATTAGGTTATTAAGTAATTAAGTTTTAGTTTAAAAAATATCTATTTTAATTAATTAAACATAATATATATATATATATATATATATATATATAATATATATAATATATATATAATAAGTGTTTGTCAAGTCTTATACTTTACTAAATGAATTATCATATCAAGGTATCAATTCATAGGTATCAAACTAATTCACGTTGTTTTTATACAGGAATTAAAATTCTAATTTTAGGTTTCTATTTCTCATTTCAAAGAGAATATTGATGAGCCCCAGTGAATAATAATTTATTTAAGGATAATAATACATGTTGCCACATTATTGTTGAAGATTTATTTTTAATTTTCCATCGCGTCTTTTATGTTTGTGTTGTGTAAATTGAAATAAGTTTCCTCCCTAAATATGATCGTTTAATTATTGAATTAGTCTATTTTTATTACGTATTTTATGTACGTATAATTTTTCTAAAACGATTCCCTTTATTGATTTTTTTTTTGTTTGATAAAAAAGGGGAGTGGTTTGTAATTAACAATTCTTGTTTGCAATTTTTTTACTTGAATTATAAACTCAATATAAAAAAAATTATTTTATATTTCCACATCAATTTATTGATATACTTATAAATATACTCTTCTATCGGCATTTAAACAAGATTTTGTATAATATCCCTCATTTTTTTGGTTTCCTAAGTATTATTATCTGAACTTAATTATTTTATTATTAATTATATAAAGACATTTATTATTATTATTTTTTTTTTTTTGAATCTAAATCAACAAGTAATGTGTAGAAATGAGAATTATCTTAAATAAGTTAAATTTTCATATCTTCCTTCGTATTTACTTCAGTGTCTCGATATACTTATAAATTTATTATTCAGACAAATCTTCTTTTATTTCCTTACTAGGATCTTATTTATTATCAGATAAAATAAGTGTTTGTTGACTATCATTTGTATATTTTTGTAATCCTTCAAATGCACAAAATATTTCATAATTTCGGACTTCTTCAACCTTTGAACTAAGACAAGTACGAAAAAAAAAAGAAGATAAATATGTATTTCAAATAAATGTATAGTTTTGAATTTAATCAATTCTCATCATCTACCCCTTTCTCAGAGATGGTTATTAATTATGAAATGATAGTCATAGACCTGTCCAATTATTAATTTAATGAATATTTTACGACCCACTATAGTTTCAAAAAATTCGTTTGCTAACCACAACCAAAGAGACCATTGTAACAATAACCCATTGGTTCACCAATAATTAAAAACAGTTCTCGTATCATTTCATAGTATTAACTATTCAGCTAATTTTTCTCTGCAATATCGCAGTTCAGGTCTAGGATTTCATAACGAAGATTCGCAGAATCAATCAAGAATCAAGAAAATAATTTAGAATTTTCATGATTATGGATTAAGTATTGACTATAGTGAATAGTTAAAGAGAAGATTGGTTGAGGTGATCAGTAAAAAAAATAATTTATATTTATTTTTCAAGAGCGGGGTAGCTCAGTGGGTGAGCATTGACTTCCAGAGCTCAAGGTACCAGGTTCGAATGCGGCTGATGACCAGTAACTTTTTATCATCCGTGGGTCGATCCTAGGACCGAGAGACTCTCCTGGGGCAAACCCAACCTCTAAAAAGTAGGAATTCTTAATTAAATAATTATTGATGGGAGAAAACCTGGCGGTTGAGCGTGATAATGGCCCGTCACATTCCTGCACAACCGTGGCCTTGTAACAGCACTTCCTCACATCTAACTAAACTTAAGACCTTTCATGGATTGTTAGTGGTACAGGTTTTTTATTTATTTATTTTTGCCGACGTTTCGGCCCAAAGTTCAGGCCTTCATCAGGGCTGGTCAAATGAAGGATTTCCTTAAGACGTTAAAGTTCAGCCCTGATGAAGTCCTGATCTTTGGGATGAAACGTCGGCAAAAATACACCTATATCAGCCCATATTATATAACTATATATAAATATAACTGATCATCCCAACCAACCTTCTCTTCAACTAGAATTTTCATGATTTAGTCAGTTGTTTTATTACAAATAAGTTTCCATTTTTTATAAAAATGATAATTTTATTAATATAGATTATGTCTGATGAACTCATTTTTTTTTAAATTAAAGCTACAGTTACTGTACTATCATGTATACGGATTTTCGGACTTCTTTGACAAGAATGTTAAGAGTAAAAATAAATAGACTTATAAGTAATCTATAGATGCTAAAAAACAAAAAAAAAAAGATCGAAACTAAACTTACTGTCAAAAAAATTACCTCAACAAGATCCAACCGACTCATTTGAAAAAACTATTTGCAATAATACTTATACAGTTACAATTATGTAGAATATTCCTTCATATTAGCTGTTCCTGTTGCTAAAATTAACATCTGATCTCTACATAAATTTTCATAGATTTGTTATTCTCCATAGTCTTTATAATTCACCGCCAAAAGGCACATTCTTTCCGTTCTAAGGTCTTCGTCTGTGAGATCCCTTAAAAATTCCACAGCGAGGCAAGCTCATATTTCCAATACCCTGGTTCCACAGCTATATCAGCTCTACAATATAAACAAGCTCAGCTTCTTTTTACAACGTACTCTCCACGTGATATTACATACTCGACGACCCATTGAGAGGTTTATGTCGGTAATAATATAATCTAGGAAAAAAAAGAAAGTGTTCTAGCTCACAAAATTTATTGATCATAATGTACAAATAAAATAATCATATACCTAGAGTTTTTTCTTTTGTATTGATTAGTTTATTTAATTTATCGTGTTTTGTATAATTATGATTTACGTATACGTATTTTGTTGTTTTTTGTATGTGTTTTTTTATCTTTGTTAATAGAACCTTCTGTTCCATTCACTATGTATTCGGACGACTTCATGAATTGTCAATAGAAACATTTTTTTTTTCTCTTTTCTGCATATATTTGAGCTTGTTTTTCCATTCCTGACGGTATAATTTGGATTTTTCGTTGTGGTGCTGTGCACACGCGTTAGTCCATTCGGTCACCCCACTCCCACCCATGGCATACCTTGTACTTCCAACATTTTGACAGCGACATATGAAGACAACATGACAATTTAGAAAGACACAAAAATCCATCATACGCCTCACAAACCCTACAACAGTATTTAACAAGGTTACATGACTGGTTCAAACTTTGGAAAATCTGATTAAATCAAGACAAATCACAGCACAACACATTTACCCTTCGATATGAAACATGTCCTCCAGTTTTTCTTGACACAGATTCCACAGACATTCCGTTCACTACCTTTGTCTGACATTTGACCGAAAAATGGCGTGTGGTCCACATATAACTAAGAAGAGAAAAATGCTTTAACGAATTCTTAATTTGATTTGATTAATGCTTTATCAAAGGTTAAGAATTCTGAATTCGAATTCGAAACATTCAAAACTAAGACAGAAATTGAACACATACAATTGCTTACAAAAACATATTTGGACTTACGTATCACAGATCTTTGGAACAGCTAAAAAGACTCACATAAACAAACTTCAAATCTTTCAAGCAAAAACAATTAGAAAAATTACAAAAGTATCTTGGTACGTTAACAACATAACCTTACATACTGACCCCCATATGCCAACTGTTAACGAATACATAAGAACTCATTACGAACGGTTTGACGACAACTTATAAGGACATCCTAATACACTCATACATGACAAGGCTACTACGGATATGCCAGGTAACATCTGTAGGAGACTGAAGAGGAGGTGGAGGAGGGACCTCCTCACCTAATGTATATATCACGCCAGGAGGAGGTGCCACAGGGCACTGCGCCCTCTCATTCGTCAATTCATCGTTGTTTTCATATCATATCATGGCCATATGTGATAAATATGATTTTCTAACAATTGAAAAATCAAAAACTATAATTTAATTATAACTAAATACAGTAAAACCACGTCAATCTCACGGAATCGTACTGGGGTATCTACATAAATATATTGGTTTCATTGAGAAGTTTTATATTGAAACTTAATGTGGTAGTCGGATGCTTTCTCGTAATAGGCAGCGTGTTGAAGCGTAAACTAATATTCCCGAGTTCAGCAACACTGGTTTGAACCCAGCCAAGGTTGCTGGGCCGATTAAAATTTGTTTCTTGGCTGAACCAAGAAATGAATCTCGAACTTCCCACTCTGGTTAGAATAGATTTTGGTTGAACCTCTAGAACAAGTTGTACCTATCTACCCCTTCCCTCCTCCCTCTCCCGCATTTTCATTCTAGAAATGGCGAGATAGGGAGTCATAAAGAAAAAAAAAACAGAAATTCGTTCTTATTATGAACTCGTACACGTCATCACATAGTAAGCTTCTTGAATCTGTTCGTGTTATAAGGCTGAAAGTAAATTAATACATTGTTAGGATAGTCTCTTTAGGGTGTGGATGATACTCGACTTCTGATCCGATAATCTTAGAAGCCAACTTCATTTACAGTCTGGTAGTGTGTTTCATTACATTTCCTAGAACATATAATCCCTTAGGATAGACGTGTTATTTCCGTAGCCGAATTTACGTGTAGTTGGGAAGACTGGGTGGTTGACTGAAGATCGTCATATTAGCAAAACTATAAGAACTAATCGATAGGGTCTAAGAGGGAGAATGGGAGGCAAGTAGTTTTGAACAAGGTTCATAGTATAGAGTCAACCATCCACAAAATTAACGCTAATAGAGGTCTTCATTACGTTTTAACGGACAAAAGTAACTATTTTCATTCGATTTGTTTGAGTAATTGTTGTTATATACACATATATAAATATAGTAATGATTGCCCTTTCTAGTGATAAGTCAAACATAAGTAAGTAGATAGCAGTGATTATTTTGAATGTTCGAGGCGATTGGTTTTTTGCGAAGGAGTGCGTAATGACGAAAAGACTTTTTATTACTATCCATTATCATATATTATGTTCTGATTCGAAAGCTAACCTCTTATAACTGATTTCTCGTAACGAGATCGCGACGTTCCTAATGCGAAACAATCACGGAAGCCACTGCCTGTTGACTCCAGACCGAAATAATTATGCAAAATCCTCCCTTTGCGCTGGATAGGAGCTAGAGGCAAAACTGTTTCTTATAAAAAGGACCTGAAGTCTAAACTGTTTCTCATTAGGTTTTTTCGGCTAAAACTGAAAGAGAAACTAAGCATCTTTTTTTCAGTGGAAATTTTAGAATAACTTTCACTTAAATATTTTATTGATATTCTTCATGTTATTATACGAAAATTCTGCTTTTCTCTTATTTTAATACTGAATTTCTTCCACATCTTCTTAGAAGAGATGTGATAACTATAACTGTTGTATGTCCCTGTAGTATATTCTGGAAGGATAAGTGAATCTTGCAATTCCAATACGTTGTAAATAACAAAATTTGAAAATATTACTTTTCATACTAAACACGTTGTAAATCCAGTATGTTATGCTACGTCCGCGTTGTAAATACACGAATAACCATTTTCTTTCCACTTATACTATAATTGTATCATAAATTCGAGATAAAGGTAGCCTACAAAAATATTGGGTAATTTTGCCTATGTAATATATATTTTAAAATTTTGGCATTTACAACTTTTTGGAAATACACGATTCAAGTACCTGAATTGGGCCAAATATGAAGGATTTAGTTTCCATACCACGATTAAGTATGGCTCCACTTTATTTTATTATTAAAAGAGAACAGATGAAGGAAAAATAAAAAAAAATCTGTTCGTTTCGTTTAATTAATAAGGATAATTATTAATTTAATTCCTTTAATTGTGAAATTAAACTATATATTTACTGATAAATTTACTAAGGACTGATATATTTACCGAATAATTCGTACTAAATTTGTAAATAATGATAAAATGTATAAAAAAAGAAAATACCGACAGACGAATAATCATACCGTATAAATGTTCTGTGTATTTTGGAAATTTATAATTTATGCATATTTATTAAATCATTTCTCATTCATTCATTTATAAAAAAAATTGTATTATTTCTTCTGCTTATCGTTTTTGTTTATTTTTACCAAAATAATAATAATAATGCTTTAGGACGAGTCCTTTTAGAATGCCAGATACAATTATCATTTTCTTAATTTTAGCTTCGTATATAGTCTCAGATCTGTACTTACTAGATTATAGATCAAAACAAAGTTTCATGCTTTACTTCTTTAGAGTTTGCTACAATCTACTTTATTTGTATGTAAGATAGAGATAAATGATGAAATTATCTAACTTCTAACAGTATAAACTGAGAGAAAATAATTCGACAGATGATAACTTCCAGAGAGCCTAAATTAATAAATTATTTATTAAGGTCGTGGCGAGGCGATTTAGGTTCATCAGGTCTGATCGATTGTGACGTAAAACTTAGGGCGTATCGCTTCATTTATCGCTTAGCCAGTTCTATTTTATAGGGTGCCTAAATGGACCTGATTTATTGCAAATTTGCCAAACGAAATCAACTTTATTACTCTGCATTCCCCTGATCGCTATAAACCCCTTCATTTGAGATCGAAGAGTCTCGTCAAAAATAATGCCATGATAACTAGATAAATGCCGTTGGGTCATGAAGTGGGAAATAGACCATTAGAAATCATATAATCTTTCATTTCTATCATGGTATTTTTATTACTATCACTTTTAATTTTTATCATACCACGATCCCTTTATTCCTCAAATAACTTTAGTTTATAATAAAATACAAAACAATTCTGGATACCGTCAATAAATAAAATAAATTAAGTCATTTTTTACGGTTACTATAAATTCAAAAACGACCAAGAGTAATTTATTCAATTTTGTTATTGATTAATAATAAAGCCTGTCCCATTCAAGATAAGTAAATATTAAGAATTTGGGTATCATTTCAAAAAGCTCATGCTTATATGTTATGGAATCGTATATAAATTTATGTCACTACAACCCATGAAGGATCTCAACGATTGTGCTAGATAGATATTTGACCGAGTTCATTCTTAACCGACAGATTTTTCTCCTTAATTAGTTATGTAATTAAGAGTACCTATTATATATAGGCTGATTGTGTCCTAAAAGAGTCCTCCGATCACAGTAAATCAACGGGAGGTCTATCATAATAAGTATTTACGTACCACTGCCGGACTCGATCTTGGGACACAGAGAAAAACGAAGTTACGGATTAGACCTTTATACGTATGTTAAGGTTTCTATACACGCTATGTGAAAGTCAATATATTGTTGCTGAAATACAAAAGTTATTTTGTCAATAGTCAGAAAGAGTTTACCTGGAATATATAAAGTTTGATGTGAGTCTTTTTGACAACTACATTATCTGTGCTTGGAGAGTCCAAAAAAAAAAAAAAAAAAAGAAAAACCGTTTCAATTTATTGTGCATTTTTTTTTATTGTCCTAAATATTAGTTAAGAAAAAAGTTAGTATACGATTTTACACTATGTCGTAATCATGTCTGTGTATTTATTTTTTTAAAAAAGAAGAAATTTGGAAGAATTTCTTAAGGAATTGTTATTCCTGGTCAGAAGAGAATTAAAATCAATGAGAAGGCAGACACCCTCGCAATAAAGCGGAATTCCCTATCCTGGGTCCAGAACCTGCGATAGGAATATCATAGAAACGTCTGCGAAAAAAAGTCCTTGATTGGATATGGAAAAGAACAGGTAAGGAATGAAAGGAATGCACTGGGCTCAGACAAACCAAACAGTTAATTAAAACCCCTCCTCCCTCTTGAACTAAGTGGCTGCTAGGTCTAGCTAAAAAGGAAATCCGACTCATCATTGGGATACTACGATGCCTCTGCAGACTTAAAAGACATCTAAAGATTTGCGGATTAATTGACGATGACCTCTGCCATTTGTGCAGAAATGCACTGAAAACGAGGTTATTTAAACCAAACGGCCCAATATTTTTGTAGGCAACTTTTTTTTATCGATTTCGGTATCAAATTATCTTACAATCCACGTGGAAAGCAAATGGATATTTAGGAGTATTTAGTACGTAATTAAATAGAGGAAGTTTGCCGGCCTCCAAATTGAAAACGTCCCAATTCAGAGAATATTCGTAAATAAAATATTTGTAGGTTTCGATGAAATGAAGCTATTTACGAAGTTTCAGTCGAATGTTAATAATTTGATAAAATGGAGTCAGCCACATCTATCATTAGGAATATATAGCAGAGTAACCAACTGAAAGGTTTGATGAAGCATACTGTTTGAAATACTTGAATTCATGAAAAATCTTACGAAACTTAATTTCACAATGATTCATTATTGAAAATAATAGTAACTGATAAATAAAATTTGCATCTTATGGTTTGTTATTTGTTCTAATATGTTAAAATCATCTATTTAAATATTTTTAATATTTAAAATTATGATATTACAAACTCCTTTTTTCTTTATTATTTTTTTTTTAGTGCCTCTTAAGGAGATTGCAATTTCACGGAAGACTAATATTCCTCGCTCGTATTTTTACCCTTATAATAAAGCAATATTGTCTCACAGAAATTCCAAACATTAAAAAAAATTATTAAAGGATATATTTTTTATTTTAAATACACATATATATATATATATTTTTTAGGGATTCTTTAAAGATAAATTCCTTATTTGATGGCAAAATCTGTTCTAGAATTATTAAATATTTAATTATTTAAGATCGGCAATCTAGAAATTAATAGAAATAAGTTGAATGTATGTATGTGCGTGTATTTAATGATAAATGCAAATAGCAACGTTAAAATATAAAGAATTATTGCGACCTTCATAAGCACTACTGAGGCGGTCTAATCATAAAAAGGTTCACCCCACCTATGCTATATATCATACTTAAATGTTTGTTCAACGTTTTATAACTTTTTCCAATTTCTAAATTTTTTAGATGAAGTACATCTATCAAATATTTGTTATAAAATCGTAATTCTTGTACTATTTTATGTATGTAAGAGTATTTCTATATATACATATATAAGGTATTATAACTGACGTAGCAGGGTGACCACGTGACAATTTGTAATGTTTTTGATTAGGAACTTTTACAAGTCTATTGGATGGGAACATTATTTATGTAAACGGGAGCGCAGGTGCCTTGTAGCGTCAAAGTGATGTATTGTGATTTATCGTTGTTGAGTTTGATTCGACATTTTATAAATCTGTTTTCGTTAAAAGAAACGTTGGAGAATTAGTAAATCGTGAATTATTTCTTATTATTTAACATTTCAGCTTGGATTTGTCTCATTGCTTTAGTGTATGTGGGTAGTGAGCTGTCATTTCATTTTGTATTTCCTGAGATCAGTCGATTTTTATACATGAGTTCTATCGTTTCTTTTTTTTTTTTTTTTTTGAGTAATAAATGATAGTTGATGAAGCATTTAATATATGAATACCAGAAGTTTTAAAAAAACCTGTACCACTACAACCCATGAAGGGTCTGGGGTTCAGTACTATTTAGGGAAAGCACTGTTTCTAGGTCAACGGCTGTGCCAGAAGTTTTAGGAAACCACCATCTCTTCTTTAATAAGTGCTACACAACCATGTATTATGCTAAGTCTATGCCAACCACTGCTCCTTCTATATTATTGTGATATTTATTGTTATGAAAAATACCATGTAATCGTCGTACAGCAACACTATTTCTATACAGTATTGAATTTCGATTAAAAAAACTATGAATTAATATTCTTGAGACACCCACTGCACGAATCGATACAACATATAAAACACTTAAATATAAACTACCAAAAAAACAACAACAAAGATTTTGGAAACATTTAATTTAGATCGCCAGATAGAATTTTGTTATAAACAAAACAAAATGATTTAGGTAAAATCAATGGATAACCTTTAATATGCTTTAGTTTTGCTAATACTGTTCTTTGCCTTTTTTTTTTTTTTATTTTTTTTAATTTTTAGGAAATTTTATAAATTTCCGAAAGATTATATATTAAATTTACTGTGCAATGTATTTTCTGTCCTTCATAACTTTTTTTCCTTGGTTTACTCGAAAATGTATAGGACGTATAAAAAGTCCAGTGCGTTCGTCCAAGTCGCATAGAATTGGAGGTTAGAATAGATTTTGGTTAGATAGTGGGTAACAGACGTACAATAAATAATAAGTAATCTACACAATACAATAGATGACTCTAAAACGGGAATATTCATTGAAAACCGCACATCCATTACAATGTGCTTTCCTTGCCTTATTGAATAATTAAAATAACAATTATAATAATAAAATTATTACCTCAATAATAATTATTATTATATAATTAAATAATTCTTAGTAATAATAATTATTATTACAATTATAATAATAAAATTATTATCCTATCCTAATGTTTTATTCTGGTTCTATCAATCATTGTCCTCGTATATCGATCCATTCTCTTTCACAAAAACTCAAATAAGCAAAATCAGTCTCAATATTATTTTCTCATCTATAATCTTTTTATTCCATGAACGTTTACCTGTTAGTTCGGAAAAAAATATCCCCACTAACTTCTCATGTGCATTGAAATGACCAATGCAATTCGACGTTGTTCAACTTTGGACTGGATTGGACTCTTCTATTCCTCGGACTTATATTCCATGCAATACATTTTTTTTTTTTAACTAACAAAACCTACTGAATTCCACCTGCTACCAGTTGACTAATACCAACAATTTTATACTAACTTCAACGGACAAACTAACATAAAAATAAGAGATATAGCTTTAGCTGACATGCCCATCAATTCTAGGAGGAGACTAAAAAGTGTGGTGCATGAGAGACTTCATCCAATACAAATCATGATAATTGAATCAAGCGAGGGAAGAGGTGCTGATGGGTGCTATCCTTCCACATGCCTTACATATCGTTTTATTATTTTTATCAGACCATGCTGATTGTAAGTGTGGTTACGTTTCATATGTGGGCGGGGTAGCCGAAAGGGCTAACGCGTGTGCACTGCACCGCCGTTGCCCGGCAACCTGATACGTAATACTTTGGCTAAAATAAAAATAGTTACGAGTTCGCTTCCCGGTGCCCGGAGGAGTTTTTAAATCCCCGCCCAAACTCTCTGGCCCGGGAAAACCCCCGTATAGCCTTAAAGGCGAGGAAGGGGAGGACAAAAAAAAAAAAAAAAGACTACGTTTCATATTTGTAAGGAACAATAGCATTCAAAAATGACTATTCGAGAAGTAAGCGTTTCCAATCATAAATAAATAAAAATAACTAATAATAACTTATTTTTGGAAGAAACTACTTATTTTTTTACCAAGACGAAATCAATCCATTACTTTATTTTATATTCAGTAGGATAATATTCATGGAATGGCATCGCCAAAGAATATCCATAGGTAAGAGACTGAGTTTCTGAAGTAATCCTCGGCTTAAAGGGATGAGAAGGGCAGTGAGACAGTCCAGCCCTAGTTTAAGAGCCTAGAAGCCAAAGCCTGGATAATTAAACCAGAGGAGTAGCCTCATGGCCCTACGGGAGTGGGCTATACCATTATCATAGAAGTTGCCCTTTTACAGGCCCTATTTTCCACCATCTCTTCTTTAATAAGTGCTACACAACCATGTATTATGCTAAGTCTATGCCAACCACTGCTCCTTCTTGAATATTCAATTTCCTATACCATAGTCCAAGTACCGTCTTTTGCAAAGTATTACAGAAGTATAAGGAAAATTTTTCTTTTACGAGGATTAATCATATTAGTGATATCGATGGTAGAAAAAAATAAATAAATAAAATAAAATATAATATATATATATATATATATATATATATATATATATGGGGGCTGGGGTAGCCATGCGGGCTACCCCAAGGCGCCTAAGGCGCTTGTAATAGGTAATCAAAGTTAAGCAACGCCCGAGCGTGGTTAGCACTTCAATGAGTGACCGCCCATACCAAGGAAAGTCAAGCTGCCCGAAATCCCCCCTCGGATATGCGAGGCCCGTCAGCCTACTGGAGGAAACTCACAACGACCGGGCGTAGGATTGATGACTCTACCCCGTACTTTGAATCGGGAAGTGGTCTAGGAGACCACATCCCGCGGTCAAAGAAAGATCTTCATGATCTGTAGCACCAAGAGAGAAAAAAAAAATGTATATATATATATATATATATATATTTACAACTTTTCCTTAATCGACCTTTGAGTATTAAATTTAAACTCTATGTGCTAGTGGACGGTGCTGAGACTGTCGGTGTGTCCCTGGCCTGATGGAAGATCTATTTTTTGAAATTCTAGCTTTGAAGAGGATCCCATGGTTGACTAATAAAAAGAAAATACCGGGATCGAAACGTCAATAAACAGAAGAAATGAACATTCAATAGTTTATTAAATAATAATTAAGTGACCTTATTCCCAATTAAATAGTTAAGTTTAAATATATATATATATATATATATATATATATATATATATATATATATATGTGTGTGTGTGTGTGTGTGTGTGTGTATTTTATCTTTGTGATTTGTTATGATCAATAAGAAATATATCATTAAGATTCGACCTACTTACGAATGAATTAAGGAAGGCAGTTTAAATAAAGAAAAGTTGATTCTTTTTTCTTTGGTTGTTTTATTTATTGTATTATTTTTTTTCCTTTTATTTTCAATTATTCAATTTTAATGCCGCTTTATTTCATTGTCATTTTTTCATTTATTTTGTATGATGCTATATTTTATTGTTATATTGATTTTTTTTTATTCTGATAATTATATTTATATCGTTTGTTTACAAATTTAATTAATATTTAAATTTAATTAATTTCTTAAACCAATATTTTAAATATCTATATATATTCTAAATTGTAGAATACAACATGTACTACATGTAGTGATTGCCTAATTATAATAGGCATGGAGCATGTAATATTTATTTAATAAACTTCTTTTTTCTGTGATATCATAGAAGGAAAATAATAATAATATATATATATATATATATATATATATATATATAGCTTACTAGATATTGTGAAAATTAATCGAGATATAAATTTATATCTAAAAATATAAAAATTTGGTTTGGAGTGTCGTTATTCTCCACATTCCTCAAAAGCTTAGCCAAAAAAAAAAACAACAACTAATAAATACATAAATAAGAATGAAAAATAGTCAGGATATGCAATCATGCATACTGTTTATTAGATTTGTCTACGTTTTGACTCGATCATGTAGACACCATTAGAGCTAAAAATGCAAAAAAAACAGTCTATACGTTCCTTCTTTGATTTTATTTTATTTTCCTGCTTCTATATCATATTTTTGAACTATTCCTTTCCTTTTTTTTTTAAATTTACTTGTTGCATTTTTTAACTATTACGGTTGTAAATTTCAATAAATATATTAGTATTTGTTTTTGTTATCGCCCCAGATAATGACATAAAGAACTACACATTCCGACTATATTTCATAATTATAAATTTAACAGTCAACTATATCTTCATCTCTAAAAATTAATAAACAAAAAATCAATTAAAATAATCAGAATAAATTTTATCCTACAAACCTAACTAAACTAAATAAAAACCCATCTTAACCATATTTGAGCTCCCGCTTCATTTTGACTTGTCATTTATCTTTAGACTTTCTGGATGTTTTATGTAATATCTGTATGTCTTCACTTACCTGAAACAATAAAAAACAACATTGCCTTAATTTTTCACCTTAATTTATTGTATTACATTCTTCATAAATCTAAAGTAAAATTCTATTGATGTTTTTATCTACAGATTTTAAAATATTCATACTTCTGCATATATTTACAAGAAATTTTTGAGTTTTTTTTTCAAAGTTATTAATTTAACTATGATTAACAAAATTTATTTCGTATGATGGCAGAAAAGATACATTTCTTACTCATTACCGTAATTATTAAAAATATTTCATGTAATTTTATCGTAATTTATGATGATTTCATCCATTAAATTGCATAAAAATAATAATAATTGAATAAATAGTCATAGTATGTCAAAAACCACTCTGATTGTAAGTACAATTTTATTATACTGTGCTGTTTTGAGCTACACTAGTCAATGTTGGCGTCGAGCAACTTTGAAAATACAAACCATATATGTTATTCAAACAATCAAATCAGGGTTTTAAGCATAAAATGAAGATTAGATGGAGTTCAAACATAAAATAAAATACGCGGTTTTTTTCGTTTAATGAATAATTTTAATTTTTGCCCTTGTAATTATTTGGAGATATGTTTTATTGTATAACTACTAAAAGTATTTTTCGAATTCTGGATTCTCATTTACTTTAAAATCATCTTGTGTTTTAGATTTCTTTTCAACAATAAAAGTGTAGGGTTTTTAAAAAAAATATGTTTCGTTCTATTTGCCTCCATGTATAACTATAGACAGTTGGATAATTGGGAAATTCACAATAATAACTCAATAAATTTAATTTTTTGAAACATCTAATAGTAAGTTCTAATACTGTATCACTTAAAATTAAAAGTAACTTAACTATCCTAGTAAATTTACTTTTAAAACCTGGAATTTAGGTTCATCTGGTTTCTGACTAACCGATTTGAGAACAGTAGAGAACTAATCTGTTTATAAATAACTTACTCATTAAAGCCAAGCTAGTACAAGCTTACTTGAGCAAGCATGATCAATTTTCTTGTACAAATATGCTTGTGTTTATATAAGATAATTTTGTACGAAATTTCTTGTTTGGTATGCTTATACATGTGTAGCCAGTTCAAGCAGTAGCAAATAGTTTTCAACAAATATAACTTCTGGATATGCTATACATAGCGAAGGTACATATCAGATAACTTCTCAGGTGTATTTTATGTTGTGTTTTTTATATTTTTTAGCCCTGTAGAACAACCACATGATTGGATTGAAATGTCAGCATACTTAATAAATAAAATAAATGACTGCATATTTTGATGATTTTTCATCCTCATTTGTTTTATTAATTTACTAATATATATATAATTTTTTTTTTGGAAAACTTTTGTGAATTGATGAAAATCTTAAATGAAATTCTTGTAGATTGCGCAACACAGGTTGCGCTCCTGTGTGCGTATGTGTTTGTGTGTATGCATGAGAAAATAGAGCTAAAACAAAAATCGTATGAAAGTCGAATTGCATATTTAAGGTTTGTATATACCTGGAATGTTACAGAAACTTTTTCGTAAAAATCGGCTAACCGGAAGTGGCATTTTATATAAACTATTATACTTATTTTTACGATTTATTGATTTTTTTTCATTTGATTCAAGTTTTGATTAAATTCATTGTATCAGTGAGAAATGAAGCAGTTTTTAATATGATATCGATTTTATTCTCATTGATGTTCTTTAACAGGGCTTAAATGGCTAATTTTATATATTGCTCCTTAAACATATACTTAGATTTTAGGTATTCTTTATTTTAAGAGGTCATCTGGTCAGATTTATTGTCAATTGGTTAGACCAATTATTATTCTTTAGGGATCTAGTCCCAGAATAAAGATGATTTTCTATTCTATTCTAAGGTACCTTTAATTTTTTTTATTTGAAATAATTAATCATTTCACAATTAACTAAATAAAATATAGAAGAATTTGATAATTAGCTAAAGGAGAAATAAGATCTCGTAACCGTGACAAAAAGTGACCAGAAGACCGTGAAAAAAAAAGGTGTCATATTTTATACTAAGGTTTGTCCTTAATATATAAACTGACCGTATCCACAGGCCTGATGAGAAAAATGCACGTCTGCCAGCTTATAACCACTGTTATATTATTATATATTATATTGTTTTTTTCGCTATATTCCATAGTTTATGTGATATCAATATAGCAAAAAACCTAATATATACATTTCTATTGCACATTTTAGTAGCTTTAATTTCACATTTGCCATTATTATAAGTAGAACTCATAGTTTCACTGATATAGTCGAAAAACTGAAAAAAGTAAACTTCTTTAATCGTAACTTCAATTTTTCGACATGACATCCATGGGTATGGGGTAACTGACTATTATTTCATGTCTTAAGATTGTAAATACTACAAATTTAAAGGGTTGGTAATTTTATTTATCTATAAGCCCTCTCTATATATACTCTTTCAACCTATGTAGGGTCTCTATCTGTCTTCACATGGCCGCCATTTTGTATTTCAGTGGCTATATCCTGGCAGACGTGCTCTGATGAATGTTTTTCATCAGATCTGATGATATGATCAATTTATAAGGCATAGCTTAGTATGAAATATGATACTTTATTTGCCACGGGCTCTTGGCCTATTAGTAAAGGCTTTCATACGTAACATTAGCTTAATATAATAGCGACCTCGACAATATTATATACATAAACATATGCGGTTTTCATGACTGCTTTAGTTTGTATTATTTAATATTTAATTCTCAAGATTGCAGCGATGTAAAGATTAAAATTTGTTCCGGTACTTAAACAAATAAAAATACCCACAATGATGTATAAATAAATCTTTATCAGTTACACTCTTGTCGGACTAAAAACATTTCGTGACACCTAATTATTTATTATAATCAAGTAAATAAATGAAATATATAGTTTCATAAGGAAATAGCTAGTGTCAAACAAAATAAATATAATACATTACACTATGGTAATTCATTGTTTTAAACAATGTTTCATACCGTTTATAAATTTTATTTTCATCTTCGTTTGTCCGAAAATACTTATTTCTGCTTAGAATAAGTGAAAGTTGTGTGTTGCGCGCACCGCAACAGATTTTATAAATTATTTTGAGATCTGCCGAAAGTATTATGTTGGCGGAGTAAGGGATATATGTTACCCAGATGAAATATGTAGATAAAAAAAAGAGGTGACAACGAACATTGTTTCGCTGGTAAGTGAGGCCATTCTTCTTGAAGAAAGTCATGCTGGCTATCGGCGTGGAAGCTATTATAGTCTTCATTGTTTCTCCTGAGTGCCTCAACAATACTTATACCTTCCACGAGTTTCTAGAAGTGGTCTCTGTTTCGATGATCCTATCGCGACTTGGGGACTTGAGGCGATTTACAAGGGTTTGTCCTTAACAATGAATATTTTTATAACTAATCCTTCTGCGTTTACCTTCATTCTTAATGTAAGATTTATAAGATTAATTAGATGGAAACAATGAAGTCTTAGCGGCCTTTCTATTGAACTTTAAGCCTTGAATTACAGATTTAAGCCTTAAAAATCAGAACTGAAATAATATTCTCATACGTTTCGATATATATTTTTTATTCTCCTGTACCTCGCCGTTTAAGCTACTCGGGTTTTTATGTTGCCGAGGGGAAGACTCATAGGATTAATGTCAGAGTTAAATATCCCCGACACCGGGGCTCAAACTCATCGGATCTTGAGCTTATCAGGTTTCCCCGAAACGCGTGTACTGCAAATGTGATAGCTCACTTTGTCGCTCAATTTGTTTTGATTGACTAATGTTCTAACTCTCAGATTTCTTGTTATTCATGTAATTTTTTTATTTTATATTGTTATGGTACGTTCATTATCTTGGGTTAGTTCTTTAGTTATATTCTTTTTATAAATATTTGTTTACAATAACATTGAACGCATGTATCCATCAGCAGGATTTTCAGCGACATTTCCTTCGTAAATGCTACAGGCTTCTCCATTATGTAATCTTAAACTACTCAGTTTCGTCATTTCGTTGTACACAAGTACCCAGTTTGAGTTTTATTACTTTTGAAATACCGTTACAGAGTGTACAAATAACTGTCCTGTCTGAACAGCAAGGAATTTAATCAATACTTCGATGGAAGTAATTATTAATCGTTAATCATCAAGTGAAGCAGTGATATACCAGTATTTCAAAAGTACAAAAAACTCAAATTCGGTGCTTACAATAGTGTGGTTAAGTGAGTAACAGTGTGGAGTTAGTGAGTTGTTCAAGATTACAAAATTGGGAAAGCATGTTTAACGTATCTACTAATAAATTTTCATCGACTATCATCTTTTATATATATATATATATATATATATATATATATATATATATAAAAAAAACCTGTACCACTACAACCCATGAAGGGTCTGGGGTTCAGTACTATTTAGGGAAAGCACTGTTTCTAGGTCAACGGTTGTGCAAGGAGGTGATTTGACCGAGATCACGCTCAACCGCCAGGTTTTCCCCCTTAATTAATTATTTAATTAAGGGTACCCACTTTATACAGGCTGGGTGTGCCCCAGGAGGGACTCCTGACCCAAGGTCGCTCCACGGCCAATGAAACAGATAAATAAATTATCTGCCATGAGCCGGGGTTCGAACTCGGGACCTTTGCATTGGAAGCTCAGTGATACATATATATATATATATATATTCATACCTTTATTTCCATGTGCCACAATCAAGAAATGTGTTATTAATTTATTTATTTTATTTTATGAGCTTTATTTTTTATGATTCAAATTGATTTAATTGAAAAATGTTCTATTTTTTTTTAAATATCATCTTCAGTTTTTAAACAAATTATTATCTTTTTATTATTAAGTAATTATTAGAATTAACACACATTTTACTTTTAGGAATCATATAATGTTTATACAAAATGTTTTGTAAGCAATCATTTACTTATAACACAAATTGTGTAAACTTTTTTAAAAATAATTTTCACTAGTTTTCTACCCGAGATTTAATTTTCTTATTCCGTAGTTCATCAGCGGAACCTCACAGTTGCGCATAATGCCTCCCTCCGCTATTTTCCTAAAAGCATTTACTTGTTTTAAGGAAATCTTTCAGCTATCCCAATGAAGTTATTTCAGGATACCCTGAACAAAGAGGGTAGCTCCGAGGAATAATTCAAAGAAGAGACCCGAGATAGCTTTTTTACTGGTAATTCTTAATTATTCCAGGATCGATTCTGAAACTTTTTAGCTTAATCAATTGATTTTGTACTTTTAATAGTTGGATCAGGGCCGAAATTTGATTAAAATCTCCCTAAAGTCCAAAAGATGGATTTAAAAACAATTATTAACTTACATAATTGCATATAAAGGAGCGCACGTCGGAATAAATCATAAAATCCATGGATACGCAAATGATATAGCTGCCCTTGGAACCAACCAAGAGGACATTGAGAAATTTGCTTAGATTCTCATTAGAGAAGCAAAACAGTCAGTAAACAAGTAAATCAAGAATATATGACAACAATCCGGAATTCAGCTAAATAGGATAGCAGGATATGCGAAGAAAAAAAATCGTTCCTGAAAGTAGACGGTTGGAAATATTAGAGCATATAACAAGCGAAGGCAGATCTTTCTTCTGTCTTTCTAAAGGTGTAAAATGATATTATAAAGCCAGTTCTGATATACGGATGCGATACCTGGACAAGAAACAAGCAACTTAGAAACAAAAATTGGAAGATTTGAGAAAAAAAATCCTCTGAACAATAACCGGAGAGATTTGGGATTTGAGTACTAAATCATGGAGGAGAAGGGCCAATAAAGAGCTGCTAAAAGAAACTGGTCAATCTATATCTCTTGATATAAAGAAAAGGAGATTAAGATGAGCTGAGCCATGGAGTACAGAATGCATTCTATTCTCTGTGATCGGAGCACAGAGCTCCGAGTAATCCATCAGGAATCCTCTACAAAACAATGAATGCCTCTTTAGCAGGGAAAAGATCATGAGGAAGCATAAAGAAAAGAACGGATAGATCGAATCAACAAAGACGCAGAGAACTAGAAAGGAGTATCCCAAAATATGAAGAGATAAAGAAGGGTGGTTAGAGTGGACATATGTTCAATAAGGTATACAATAGAAAAAAATATTTATCAATAATTTCTTTTTTATTATATAAATTTAGAAATGGTTCTTAAACATTTATGTTTGAATTGCTGTTGAACCATCCGAAAGCGTTTTTCATAACATTTTACGAATAATAACTGAATAACAATTGATATAATGAAGGAGCAAATAAGCTGATAATTACGAAAAATACTAATCATTAATTCTGTTGTTATTCTCAGGTATCGAACTCAATTATCGGTACTATAGTTGGGCTATGACTAGATGGCAGCACTAGTGCGAACTCATGCGGGATTAAGTAAAAATAATATAATAAATTAAAAATAATTAAACAAATATATAAAATAATGATAATAACGACAATTATGATTGACTTAACTAGAAGTTTTAGTTGAGTTTTAACCACTGACCAAACTTATTGATAAATTGGACTAATTCTAGGGCATATTATTAGCTGAAGAGGAGAAAAGAGATCAACAAACTAAGCGTGATTATTTTATTGAATCGACTTTAAGGGAAAAGTAGTGAGAAAATAATTTAGAAAATTAGGTCAAAACTAGAACATGGCACAAAAAGTAAATTAGTACTTGAAATTCACAAATAAAGGATATATATATATATATATATATATAAATTATAATACAAATTAATAATAGTTAATTAAAGGTGAATATAAATAATAATAAAATACCTCTAAAATTTATTCGTACCTGTATACAATATTTACATTCACGCAAGACTTTGAAACAGGCCTCGTCCTCTACGTAGGTTGGCAAAATAAGACTCCAAGAGATCCCAGCGATCATCTTCCATCCGTGATACTGAAATTTGAAACAAGTGGAGATTCAGAAAGGGCATCAAGAGCCACATTATATATTAAATGCTAATTATATGTAACTTTTTCTCATAAAAAAATACATTTTTTTACATTATATACACGTTTTAAAATATGTAACCAAAGGGTATCCAAAAGAAAATTTAAATCTTTGAAATCTTGAATCTACATGCAAAACAGTCTAATAACTAAACCCTACACATGTATTCTAAACCAGAAAAGACCCCCATTACTGGCCTTAGTGGACTTAAGGGGTAGGGTCAACACTTATGCCTCTTCTATCGTTTTTCCTCTTATCTTCTCAGGACCGAAAAAGAGGAACAGTTGTGTTAAAGGTTTGATGATAGCTATCAAGGCGGAATTGAAAATTATGTAAATCTGGACACACGTTTGATTTTTTTTTTAAATATTTGAAATTGGAATATTTTTCTAACATCAAGCAATCTAAAAGCTACGAGAAAAATATTTTAAAATCTGCAAACCTTTCAAAAAACATTATTATGAGTCCATCTTTATATTACTCCAATTAGAATATATTTTTTAAAGCCCAATAAATGTTGGATTATTATTTTTCAAAAATAATAAATAGGGATTTCTGTCATTTATTTTGTATATGGGAATGGATCTTTCGTCCCAACCTTGTTTTCATAACTTTTTTTACTTTTATTTAAGAAGAAAGTAAATTTTATTCTTGGACGTTTACTCCCCTAAGAATAACCAACATGTACAACGATAATTATATTATAATATAAATTTGTCTGGCACATATTGGCTAACAAATAATAATTAAGTTATAAAGTTGTGTAACATTAAAATTAAAATAAAGTGCTTTTCTAAATTTACATATAATATGATGAAAAAATAGATAAATTGATGTTCGTTTGTTTACATATTTGAAAGGTAAGAAATATAACTAATAGTTTTTAATTAACAGTATAATGAAATTGGTAACATGTTTAATTCTTATAAACATTTGGAAGATTGATAGCTGAGAAACAATTGGTTTTTAAATAAAGTCAATGGAGTTTTGGGTATGTAGGTGGATAAGGAATTCCAAGACAAGGTTGCACGAATTATCAAATAAATTGTCTTATGAGAAGGGAATATACAGGTTCGGGGGTTGGAATCTCGTGTTGAAAGAAATTATATTTCCAAATCTTCTGAATTAGAAATAATATGAAAATTAAATTCACATATATACTTACTTAAACGTATATGAATATACTACTCGCATAATAAACGTTATAGCCAAGAACAGAAACTCAAAACATTTTTATTGAAATGTTTTGAGTTTCTAATGACTAAAAACTAAAGTACTTTGGTATGTGACAAAAAACCTCTCATATTGACTTCCACTGACGAACCCATAGGGTTTTTAAGTATCTCTTTACCAATGATTTCACATTCATGTAAACGAAAATACTAGTATATTAAGATATATGCCAACAGCTAACATGCAAAATAAATATGAGTAAGACACTAAAAAAGGCGTTGGCTGAGAGATCTTGTGTATTCGGCCAGAGTAAGTGAATTAAGCAAGGGAAGAGGCATTGTGCGGAACCATCCATCCTTTACTCTCCATCCTTGGCATATTATTATTTTCATCAGACCCATTGATGACAGTTACTAATTAATAAACGAATTAAAATATGAATTATAGTATAAAAATAATTTTTTTTTATTTTTTTACAACATTTAACAGCGTATCTATTAAATTTTATGTTTTATGATTTTCTTGATCATTTTTATAAGAGTTATAGTGGCGTTATCGAGTAGTTGTATAACGGTAGATCTCTATTTCAGTTCTCTTTTCCTGTTGAAAAGTTGTGGTGCATTCGTTGTTTGAATTTTAAGTGCTATTTGAATATTTTTTTTAATATAGCTTGGCGAATTAAAATTTTTTCTAAGACTTTTTTCGATGTTTATTCTCATTTGATTTATGTGAGTTTGTTTGGATGTTTTGGTATCACTTCATTTAAAATTCCGTTGTACTTATTAATTATGGATGTAATTAACTGCTAAAGAAGGAAAGGGAGACTAAAATAAAATAAATAATTCTTATCTTTTGTTTTATTTATAATAAAATTAAAATGTTTTAGGATATTTTAAAAATGTTATTACGTCGATATTTATTAATATTGTTTATGTAAAAGAAAAACAAAATATTAACGGTACCTAAATGTTTCCAGTCTTTTTGAATATTCACATAAATTATCATTTTAAGGAAGTCGGTTAATGTTACTTCCAGTTTTACGAATACTTTCTCCCTCCCTTACTAACTTGGCTACATCTCGCCTTCATGAAACATTCCCAAGCTGAGAAAAGCAATCTTCCTGAGAGAAGTCAGGTGTTGTAGTATTCTCTACAAATGACACCAATCCGCCTCTGGAATGGACCTGAGCTTCTAAATTATACTGAAGGGATTTGAAGTAAGAACAAGGCAGTTGCAAGATACACACTTCATCAGTCCCAATCAATAATTCACTATCTGAAAGTTTTATTTGATTATAAGCTCCGGATTAGTTCAATTATTTTATTAATGATATTTGGATTTTTTATTTTCATTTGATAAACAATTGTGTACTGGTCTTGATTGAAAAAATATTGGACACCCTTCGTTAATTATTAGCTCAGGCTTCCAATCAGTCAGTAATCATAATCCCCGCAGAATTTTATGATAATTATTAGAGCTCAATCGAAGCAAATTATAATTATAATCAATACTCTTTTTTATTTGATTAATTGTTTTTACGGACACTGTACGTGGCCTCGGGCTCATATTCGACATAAATTCGACGATGACCTGGAGGCCACACGTTAAAATGAAACGAAAGACTTTGAACAAGCGACTGAAAAACTATGATAACTTTTTTTCAAATTAGACAATACATATACTAACCAGCTCAAATATATTTGGATATGCACCACACAGATTTACGGTTCAGCAAAAAAAGACTAAACTACAATCTCTTCAATCTAACATTTTAAGACTACAACCTCCTGGTACGTTTACAACAAAATTGTACATACCGACCTAAGACAACCAACTATTGACTGGCACATACGTACTCTCTATGCCCGGTTTCATCTTAAACTAAACGGACATCACAACGGACTGCTCATCAGGAGGCGAGTGAAATTGAGCTGGATGAGAGATCTCCTTTCCTGATTTAAGGATGTAAACATAACTGGTAAGAGGTGCTACTGGATATTATTCTTTATCATGCTATTTTTTACCGTAACAACAAATCGGCTAATTTTCACTACCACGACAGGTTCAAATGGAAATTGGAAGATAAAAAAAAACTGCTTTCATTGTGAAATATCACATTTTGTATCTATTACATACAACAATAACAGTGTTATAGAGATTAATTCACACTATATTTACAAAAAATAAATAAAAATTTAAATTAAACCTTTTGTTAAATCAGCTACACCCTTGATCCATTAGAAAAAAATCATTCTAAATCGACTTACATTTGAGTATCATAAAAAGTGGCATCATGGATATAGTAGGAAATAATTGAAACATGTTGAGAAGTTTAGGTATTTAGACTATACTATAACTAGAAAAAGAAGCTAGGTTAAAAGCGGAAAATGCTTGGTTATTTTCTGTCGCAAAAAATAAAAATTATAATTTACCAAGCCTTAAATCTTCCTAGGTTTTTTTTCTGAAACATCTGAAACATGACCGCAAATATTATAGAATGAACAACGTCTTGAAGTTTTGGAATATTGGACAAATGAAAATGAACACGTAAAATTCTTGGGTTTCGTAATATAAAAATATTTAAAAAGATAATATGCGATATTTCGACCATTAATCATCCCAGGGGTGTGGTGGGACGATTGCGTTAAGACTGATGAGGGGGGGGGGGAGAGTTAGTCTTAGACCAGTGGAGGTACGTGTAGACAGAGATTTGCAGTATCGGCAGCGAACCTTCGGGTTCGCTAAGCCTTATTATTATTATTATTCCTTCATTAAGAACAGAAAATTATGTATCCATTATCATTTAATTGGTATTTTATTATTTCGATTTATTTAATGCATTTTCGCAAAATATGATATACTTAATATCATGATATTCGCTACTAAGTATACTTTTTTTTGTAATTTAAAAATACATTTTTTTAATTTACAGTTTTAAATAAATTTATACAATAGTAATAATTAGTCATTTTTACCATTGTAATAACACATATTGTAAATTCAACTTTTCTCAATAACCAGAGGGTTTCGATTGATGTGTTAAAATCGTAGAATTTTATTATATTGCAATATATTTCAAAAGTCTCTTATGTATTTTATTTTATTGTATATTATGTATATTTTTCATTTCGTATTCTGGGAATTTGTCGATTTTTTATTTGGAATATTTTCTGTTCTCGAATTTTATTATATTAGGAGCACTGTTATTAGTTTTTGGCTTAATAAGTAATAACAACTTAATAAGTACCAGCCTCAATATTCCTTATAAAACAAAATGCTGTTACATGTGAATTTTCATCTGGTAAGAATTTAATTATTTTAGGAATAGTGGCATTAGCTTGAAAACATGTCTTTCATTAATTTAATTTTATTGTTTTTTTTTTTAAATATACTTTAAGAACCTTAGAATCTCTATACATTTTTAAAAAAAATATTTTCAGCGTTTGATGATATATAATATATAAACTCGATATATAAACTGCGTGTTGCCAAAATTTTTTTTATTTATATCGATATCAAACAATAGGCCTATTTTTGCATTCGAAACATGTTCTCTAGTTTCTGAATTCTCTGGCTCAACAGTTCGATCCAGCAAACTTATTTGGATACAGCGATTCGCTCTCAGACTTGGAACTTATTTGGGATATCCTGTCAAGACACCTTGGCGATTCAATATGGATGTGTAAGGTCGAAGGATGTCTGGATCAAGTTAGCGATGCGTGAAAGAGAACAAAGCCTGACAGGCCATTGAAGTTTATTGGCTTGTTAACTGGCAGCTCTTTCCCAAAAGTGACATTGAAGGCTCAGCGAAAAACTTGCCAAACAAAGTATTATTTCTAAGCGAGACTCTAGAGTTTAGTAAATACTGCTACACCCTGACCTCTTTACGAAATTGCTAATTTAAAATAATTTCTATTTACTATAAATGACTTAACTAGAAGTATGATATTCCCTTAAGCAGCGAGCTAAGTATTCAAAATAAATTTAACTAACCAGACAGACGATGAAGCTGTAAAAAAAAAATTATATTAAATCATCACTGATTAGATATTAACCAGAATTATGCACTAAAGGGGAGCTGAAAATAATGACTATACATAAACAAATTGTGTGTATTTAAATTTAAAAAATATAAAACATTGTACACAAACAAAATGTTAATCTTGCGATACATATTTATTAATCTATCGCTAGAATTAATTGGTATTTAATTATTTAGGTTACGAAAATTTAAAAATTAATTGAATTAAGTTGAATATATTTGTATGTATGTGTCTAATTTCTGATAAATAAAAATAACAACAGTAATTAATAGAGTAAAGTATAAAAAGTTGTTACGTACTCTATTAGGAATGCCTAACATTACTGCGGCCTCTAATGATAAAATCGTTCCACACCTATGGTATATATCACCGTTATATACTACACAGATATATACAGAGGTGTGGCCCGTGATATAGCTGCGGCCTCCAAACGTTTTGCGCGATATTTATTAATCTAACGCTAGAATTAATTAATGTTTCATTACTTAGGTTACGAAAATTGAAAATTAATACAGTTAAGTTGAATATATCGTCGACACCATGTGAAAATAACGATTGTCAGCCTGTTTAACGTAGCACATTCGTTACTTTGACATGGTGCCGACGATATGTAGCAATATGAATGAATAAATAAAAAATAATTTTATTCTGGGAATGAAGTTCCCTTAGAATAACAGCAGAGTTTAAAAAATATGTATATCAGTCTGGCATTTAAATATAATACAGATAAATCCAAAAAAAAAATAACTAAGGAAAATAAAAATATTTATAAAAAATACTAAGAAAATACAAAAGCACTAAGGAAAATACAAATATATGCAAACAAATATTAAGAAAAAAATAAATAAATAAAAGTAAAATAACTCTTATCAAATAATTGCTGGTGAGCAACTATAGTTACATAGCCTAAAATTTCTTATAAGCTTTCGGAAGATTGAATGTGTATTAGGTGGTGGAATAGGAGTGACTTGGAGGAATTTGTGGATGTGGTTTGACCTATGAAGATAGGTAAAGAATTCCAAAAGGAGGTAGCACGAATGACGAAGGATTTGCTAAATTAAGTGGTTATATGGAAAGGAGTATATAGATCTAGAATATATATAGAACATAGAGTAAGGAGTGATAGGAAGTAGGGGGATTTTTGGTTCTGAGGACTAACCAAGGATTAAGGAATATGTATTTGTGTATTTAGAGACGAATATAAATAGGAACAGTAAAATATAAAAAATCATTTGGCCTTAATTATCACTGCCTAACCTTACTGCAGCCTTTGATGATTTATATCATCGACTTCGCTGTGGAAATAGGAATAAAGTTCTGAAGTAGTAAAGTGATTGATATGTGTTGTCCTTGTTTGGAGTCTGAGATGACTTTCTACCCCCCTTTTTTGTTACATTCACAATTTCAGTTATCGCACTCTATAGGAATAATAGAGGAAATAATGTGATCTGCAGTTTTGTTATTTCTTTGCTTTGTTATTGACAGAGCTGGTACATCTCTCGCAAAATTCATCTTCTACTGGGCTTTAATAAATACTGTTATATTCCGCGTCTTAACCCATCTCAGTGTTTATCACTTCTGCTCATTTTTTATTTATTTAATAATAATATATAGCAAAGACAGAAGAGGAAGCCATAAAACACCGTAAACAATATAGGTAAACACCCTGAAAGAAATATCTCAGAAAACGGGACTACATATCTCTTATGAAAAAAACAGAAATTATGACGACGGATACTAACTTCACTAAGAAAATATTGGACACAAAATATAAGCATGCGGAGATATGTAAAACAAATAACGGAGGAACTAAACAGGCTAAAAATCACGGATAAAGATTGCTTGGGTAGAGAGCTTTTTAGGGAAAAACTGATAGGGGTCGAGATTCTTGTAGGTGGGAGGGAGATACGAGGGAGGAAATGGACTAAGGAAAAGCGAGAGGAACAGTCCAGGAAGATGAGAAAGTATTGGAGTAAGAGGAAGGCTGAGGGTATGAAGAGGAAACGGAAATGATATTCGCGTGGTCCTTACTGGCCGATTCGTGTAAAACAAAAAAAAAAAAAAAAAATATATATATATATATATATATATATATATATATATATGTCGTATATCTAAGCAAATAACCATTATAAAAACAAACAAACATACATTCAATTTTTATTGTGATTTATTATACTTTAGACCATACATTAATGTAATTGTTTATATATGTCTTATTTCACTCCGCATCATGGTTAGCACAAAGTTTTCATTTTTTCTTTAGTTAAGTTTTTCCGAATAACTGAACAATCTACAATAATTTGTAATTTTGGTTGGGTTTAACGTCAACCGATGCGTCCAACGTCGCGACGTTGGCTTTAGAGCTGGCTAGTGGATATTTTATTGCACACTAAAGCTAGTCAGTGCAATTTTGATCATACTGGCCATTTGATATTGAATGCACCAGGGGAGTCCGTTTGTATTTGTATGTTTATGTTTACCGGTCCTTTAGGAGTACAAACAGTTTGTCGATTGATTAATACGCATTTGGGTCCCTCACGCACCCCCCATTGAAATTCGCAATTTCAGAAATATATTTTCTAAACATCACACTTTTTTTATTCATGTTAGTTTTGTAAATAAAATATTTGTTTTTCTCCGATAATAATTTGATTTTATCTATTTATTATGAGTTACAGCAGTAGTGTGTCCAAATAGTACCATGGATCTAATTTACGCGATGTTGCAGACATAATAGTTCCATTCGGGCACTTTGTTTACCAACGTCCTTCTATTAGTGAAATTATTTATTAAAATCAAATTAATTGCTACAGAACAAGTTTTACACATAGATTTATGATGTTTTACGTTCAATTACCTATATATGTAATAATGAAGAGAAGAATAGTTGGGGTGCTCAGTAAAAAAAGGAAGGCTAAAAATAAATTATAATATTTATTTTTTACATATGCCGACGTTTCGACGTGGTTTAATAATTCTAGATGTGATATTATATTTAAATAATAAGTTATCAACGTCGGTTTAATCCGAAAAATCATCATGTAACCTTTAGAAAATTAAATTGACTAATTTGATGAATTTTCCCCTTGTGAAATCCAAACATTATCCAATTAAATTAGCGTGACAACTTTTGAATTATCTATGGCAGGCAATGAAAGTCTCGAAATTTCATTTCAGTAACCTTTACTATGGAAAATAATAGTTTATTAACTAATAGGCGTTCGAACCATAATCATTTATCGGTTGAATATAGAGATATAATTACAAATCTCTCTAGACATTTATATATAGCTCAGAGATTAGAGTTATGAGGTTTACAAAAACAGATGGAGTACCGAGGTTTTTATTGTCTAACGTTGATAAAATCAACAGAGTTTTTGTTATTTTTGTGGTCTTAATGATTTGTTAGCTGTAAGCTATAAGCTATAGCTCCGTTAAAAGTGCACTTCAACAATTTTATAATTGTTCAACATTGCCATAAAATAATATGAATAATTGAATAATTTCTATTCAAAATAGGGAGTTATGTGAAGGTTATGGTTTGCGCTCACTAGATTTTTTCAGTATACGAAGAGAACAGTAATACAGAGGCACTTAACCAAAGAGGGGGCCTCAGCCCGCTTCTTCTTCCTCCTCCGACATGTTTTGTTTTTTAATTTAAATAAAGTCAATATTTGTGTATACAATATAAATGAATCATTAATTTTAAATAAGGTTTAACTCATTTCAAATAATAATGGAGTTGACTCATTCACAAAACCAAGCAGTGAAACATAGTTATTTCAAGTTTTGATTATAATTATAATTTTATAAATTAAAGAAATTCGGATGTTGTGAATACAATAAAATAAGATAAGCATAAAAAGAAAACAATAAGAATAAGATATAAATAATATAGCAAGAATGATATGAAATCAAGACTATATATATGCATATGAATATAAAGATCATAAATAAAATAAGAATATGAGTCTATGACTAATAATTTAAACATTTTATTCAGAACAATTACAATCTGTCACTTATAATAGAGTTCAGAGAGTACATTCATACCGTATATACAGAAATGCTGACTAATAATAAAATATTTTTGGAGTGACCAGATTTAACAGAAGTATATGATAAATATATTGATATAAAAATAAATTCTGAGTAATTACTAACTAGCGAGGTCTATCTAAGTATAATAGAGTGAAATGCCATATTACATTAATTTAAGAGAAAATATTAATACTTTTTTGTTTACATTTCTTTATTGAGTAATATTACATTTTGCAATATTAAAGGACAATAGTAATAATGATAGAGTACCTCATTAACACTTTATGTACAATAAATAAAGGTAAATTAGTAATACTAAAAGTAAATGTATACTAACACTATGTTTATTGAATAGACATCAAATGGTAGATAGTAAAAAAGAGAGGTGAAAGACTGAGGAGTTGCATTTCTTTTTAATTTCCTACGCGATCGGGTCAAATATCCGATGTGCGGTTTTCGAAGGATCTATACGTTTCATTGAGTCCGAAACAAACATTTTAAGCCGTTGGTCTGACTCTGCACAGATTATCTCGAGAACTAGTGGACCGATTTTGCTGCTTATTTTTTTATTTGTAGGGTTTTGACTACTGATGCATGTGACACAAATTGAATGCTCCTTGCGGAAGGAAAGTATTGCGATAGGATCAAATTTCCGATGTGCGGTTTTCGACGGATCTGTACGTTCACAGACAAATATTGACAAAGTTACAGTTATTCAATTTCGTATGTAAGATTGTGAGTTCTAATCCCGGTGCCAGGAAGGAGTGAAAGAGAAAGAAAAAAGTGAAAGTAACAAAATTTGGTGACCCTATTATACAATTTTCACAATTTAGTCTAGTTTAACAGAAATTATTGTCTGACAAAATTGAGCTGTGGTAAAAAGTTTTTGATTAGCAATATTAGAGTGTTTTGCTGATCATCCACAAGCCGGTTTACACTGCTTTAGTTTATCAAAGAAATCGCACTAAAATCTTTTCTTTGATCAATATTCAGAAAAATAAATATAATTCAATTTTTTTTTATCTTAACGGACATATTTAAAAATATTTTTTTTTTCTAAAATAGGTAGGTAAGTCGTGTGGACACACCAAATTTTTGGGTTTACGGCTCAGCAAAGATAAACATATTTGAACATTAAGAATTTGGTCACCTCGGAGACCGCAGGCGGCCTCTGTGACGTAGTTGCGGCCTCCAAACGTTTTTCCGCGTCATTTATTAATTTAGTGCTAGAATTGTTTAATATTTAATTATTTAAGTTACGACAATGTGGAAATTTAAATATAATTATGTTGAATGTATGTACGTCGGTGTGTGTGTATTTAGTGATGAATAAAAATAGCAACAGTAAGACATAAAGAACTATTGCGGCCTCCTCTAGCACTGCCTAACGTTACTGAGGCCTCTAATGATAAAGAAGTTCCAAACCTATAAACTTACTTTGTCAATAGCCTAAGTTGGTTTATACTATTTTCTATAAGAAACCTACTGGCAGTCAATTAGGCAGTAGTTAATAATTCTACAAAAAATACAATAAATCTAGAGAAATAGAAAAATCATAATCATTTAATCCATAAAATCATCGGTAGTTTATAAAGAGAAAAAAGGAAAAAAAAAAAAATCGAAATTTGGTTGAATTGGAAAAGTAATAGTTTTGATGGGATTTTTTAAACAGTTTTAATCTTTCAATGAAAAAAATATATTACTAAAAAGAAACGATATTCATGTACGAATCGTCCTGAAATTATTTTGAATTAAACTGTTTTTTATCGAGATTAACAAAGCGCTATAGATTTTCTAAACGTTATATTCTACAAAACTTAAAAAAAAAAAAAAAAGAATAATTGGAACTTGAAAGGTTATGGTTACCTAAGTCTTTAAAAGGACAATTTAATTTGTTGCTAAAGACAAAAAAGCCGGACTTTGCTGACAAAGGAAAGTTAATACGAACTCAGGTGCAGCTGCCGATGCACAAAAACCAATTATCCCTTGTGAGTGGGTTTTTAACAAACTGACCTGTGTGAGTTTGTATTCTGTAACGCCCTTTAGGAAATCCAATAATGGAGCTGTTCCTGGAAGAAGGGCTGTTAAAATAAAACTCCAATGTCATTTTATTATTGAATTTGAATTAATTAATAATTGAAATTATCAATATTAATTAATTAATTAGTGTAATTAATTTTAATATAAACTATCTACCCGGAGTTTGACTATACAAGAAATATTTTTAGATTTACATTTTTTAATTATTAATATTAAAAAAAGAGATATAGTTAAAATAATGAAGTGAACAGTTTTTATTTATGTGTTTACATTTTATAAAACGCCATTTAATTCTACTTAACAAAGACACTCATAATTAATCACTTTTTTGAGCATTTTGGGCTCTAGCCTCATAGCTTTGTGACCAAGCTCTTTTACAACACTAGCAGCACTTATTCTTGATCTTTACTTGTTTTTCTTAATTAAGGAAAGGATATCTCTCATCCACCTTTTTTTCAGCCATATCATAATGGAATTTCAATTGTGACCATGTCGTTGTTAAATCTATTGTTGTGACCGTGTAGTATGAAATCGAGTGTAAAGAGTACGTTATGCGAAGTGTTGTTGTTTAAGTACAAGAGTCTTAAAATTTTGGACCGAAAAGATTTCAGTTTTTCTAACAGCATCTTTTTTGTCGAACCGTGAATTTATGAGGGATTAAAATAAAATTTTGTGTAAAATCTTAATGCCATAAAAAAAAAAGTATTATGAGGGATACGTTTTTGTCAGATTTTCAATTTTGATTTCGAAAAAAGTCATTATAGTTGCTTGTTTAAAGTCTTTTTTTGACGTGTGAGCAATACTAAACATTAAAAATTATTTTTAAAATATATTAAAAACAAAACCAATTTATTAAAATCAGTTAATTTTGACAGCAAATTATTACTATTAATTGCCAATGACGGTTTAATAAATTTTAAGCTTCAATATGTTCATCATGAAATATTGAGAAATAAATCAAATATTGATCATGTTCGGTCTATGTTTTCCGCTGGGGTTTATTTTATTTTATAAAATTACTTTACCATTTCAATAGAGAATTCTCGGTATAGGTGGCCATACAATGTGTTCGTTACAGATTCCACTAACAATTTTCACTTTCATGGAAAAGCTAAAAAGGCCTTTATACTTTTATTTTTGATGCCATAATACATTTTTCATTTTAGTATATTAAAAACGAATGATTTTTTTTTAAAAGTCTTGTAAAAATTTCTGAAACGGATTTTTACTTCCACTTACATGTATATAATACATTTCAACAGAAAATATTGCGATCGTAATGTATGTATTTTTTTTCTCTCACCCTCAGGCGATTTTATTGTACAATCACAATATATACATACATATTTTTGATACGTTTTCCTTTTGCTGCCCGATGCATTTTAAGGTAGGAAGAGGACAGATGCTTTACATTGTCATTGTCCAGGAGTGCCAAAAGCTCAAGACTGTATATGTTTATATTTATTTATTATTAATTAATATTTAGTGGCATACCATATGTGATGTCAACATTTAGGACCAATAAAGGAATTTCTTATTAGTATGCTATTTAAAAATATTTATAGAAAATCTCATGTTATAAATGGTTATTATTATTATTTTTTGTATTATTTATCAATTTCAAGTTGATCATGTTTTTTCAGAAGAATATATATCAAGAAAATTTCATATATATTAAAACTATGTTCTATTTATTTATCAGCATCATGGTGCAAGAGTGTAGCCATTCAAAAATGGATCTATTATAAAAAAACAAATTTGATTTTTAAACTTTCGAAATCTCTAAAAAATTAATAAATCCTTACAATATTACAAATCTATTTTATTATGTTAGGGTGGGTATTTTATTAGTTTCTAGTTTATTCTGAATTTAACACAAACAATTCAAAGTGATTTATTTTTGAAATATTATACTGAAACATTATCTGAAATATTATTTGAAATATTATCTGTATTGCCGAGAGAGAAGGGAAGAAGAAAATAAAATAAAATAATGTTATAAATGGTTATTATAAAGTTTAAACAACCACAGGATATCATATTAATAGAAGAAAATGGTATATCAGTGTCCCTAATTCGAAATGTTGAGAAAATAATTCGAAATAAGGAAATGACAGAAAACGAACCCACTGAAGCTTATATCTTCACAGCTAGGAGCCCAGAAATCGAATTACCTATAACAATGTTAAGGCTTTGCAATATGGCTGCCCGTTCTTCTCTTAACTCAAAATCAGTTAGTGTGAATACTTGTTTCAGTGCGGTTTAAACTCCTTTAGTTCTCTTACTGTTTCCCAAATGTTTCAACTCATGTTAATATTTTTTTTGTTATTCACGTGTTCTCTCGTCTTGGAATGGAAATATTTTAGTTTTCTTGTCATTTGGTATAGCTGTATTTAGAATTTTTTAAGTGGTAATTTATTTAATGTATCCCAAATTTAGAATCTTACATAAAACAGTTACATACATTTATTAATAAATTTACATTAAATGGTTGATTGTTAAAAAATAAAAAATCATAATTCACATTGTTAAAATTTAGCAAAAGTATTTAAAAAATTAACATTTACTTAATATCTCCTGGAATTATTTTCATTTTTATGTTTGGGTTTTATCACTTACAAGTAAAACTTAAAATTTAGTCGAAAAATTGAATCCAATATTTTTTTTATATACTTTCATCGAACCAAAAAAATAAAATTTATCTTAAATAATACAAAATAAATTTTTTCCGGTAATGTTTCTCGGTTAGAGTGGTTATAGTTAAAACGTAGCTATAAAACCAGAGATATTAGGTTACTTTCTCAAATTAAATATATTAATACTTTATGCTCACAGATGGTTCGATAAGTTAGGACTACTTTCAAATTCACTCGCCTATTAAAAATTGGACCAACTCTTGTAAAGTGATACCAAAATTCTATATAAATATTATTCAATATTTAACATTCTAATGATTTTTTTTTTTTTAATCAAGCAAAATCATCGTACAAAATTTTGCAAAGTAAATTTATTTATTTCTAAATATACCAACTTAAAAAAAAAGTTTTGAACAGAAAATAAAAATGAATATATTTGATATCTTAACTTAGCTCCAATTTAAGTTTAAAAAGAGGTCTATACTAGATATACTTCGATATCTTGAATATATTGGAAATTGAAATATATAAATTATAGTTTTAAAAAGAAACTTTATACTCCAAATTAAATATAATAGTTATATTTTATTAAATTCGATAATATCCAACTTATTTGTTAAAAAAAAAAATCTAAAACGTATACATATGATAAATACGTCCAGAATTCTTCCTAATTCATACTTCAATACATAACTGACATTTATAAATAAGTATTAGTATAAATAAAATACCTGTGAGCACCTGGCAGATCAACAAAACTCTATCACCAACACTGTAATGTTATAAAACTGATTATGCACTTTATTCTCATAAGACTGTTATGAGGTCAGGAAAGGCGCTAACTATCAGCCAATCAGAAGACTGCTTACATTATAAAGTCAAATCAGAGTCCCTAATACCAATAATTCACATCAGAAGATGCTTCTGTATCAATTAATCTTATGTTCTTGTGCAATTCGGTGATTTTAGGTTTATTTTAATTTTATTTAAAACATATTTAAAAGTTTAGTATACCAATTTAAATAAGTTTATTAAGTGTTATGATTGAAATAGGACAGCATTCTCTATCATCAAGTTGGCATTTGCTTCGCCTCAATACACATATTTTTTATCTCCTACTTAATTAGGCTCTCTTTAGTGTGGTTTGGTGCGCGTTTTCTTGTTTGATTTTGTTTTAAATATATGGAAAGTGTTATAAATGTGATACTATTGGTTTGCTTAAGTTTTTCAATGTTATATTATTGTATTATTTAAATTCGTTTCGAAATCTGCCCGTTTTAAACAATAAGGCGCACAGTGAACTTCAAGAAAGAAGTTATAGCCCCATTAGAGCTTCATCCTGTGAGTTATTAATTTTATAATGCATTATGATTCTTAATTTTTGTTAATTTGTTTAAGGAAATATTCTTGTTGGTTTTTCCTTCTATTCTTTATAAATTACTATAGCAAGCATTTTGACCATAGATAACTTTTATATAAGTTATAAAAATTTTAATAAAACTATTCGTTAGAAAATAAAAAGAGTTTAAAATTTAGTTGGATTTCAAATAATCTAACAATTTTTTGGCCCTGGTGAATAATTGTCAGAGTATATTGATCGGTGAAGAAATGATAATTAAAATATAAAACTTAGTAAATACAATATACTTATTTCGGGAAGATTTAATTTCAATTCGAAATAATAGAGCAAAACATTTGTAAAAATTACAATTGTTTGTACCTTTGTTAAAAATTTTGATGCTTTTTTTTATTTATATATATATTTTTTTTTGTATAAACTATATACTTTTTGAGTTATGCCCAACTTTTCTCATGACCTTTCTGGAAGAATGTGCTTATTTGTCACCTATAATGAAGAAAATGGTTTAACCATTGTTTTTGGTAAAGTATTAACGATAATATGGTATATCGACAAAAAAATACCTTCGAGAAATAATATGTAAAGATTGTTAACATATTTCAAGTTTCATATTTTAGTGAACCTTAATAAAAGTGTCGTCATATTCCAAGATTCGTCCAAAATTGATAATAGTAAAATAGAGTTATAATTAAGTATATTTATTAAAATTGATATATAGCTTAATTGAGATGCTCTGTAACGGAAGATAGTCATTCACACAGTGGAATTTTCCAATGTGAAATTGATGGTTTCTTAAGTTCGCTGCATGTCATGTAGGCTGTGGATTTTCAAATGAATTCTGTACCATTTTCATTATTAATAATTTTAATTTTTTCATAAGGATCTGTTTTAATCTATGCTATTATACATGTCATTGATTGTTTTCTAACTAAAAAAAAAAAATTAATTCAGTCATTATTTTATAAAACATATTCAAAATTAAAATTATTCATAAAAGTAGACTTTATGATTTTTAATTTTTTTACTTCTTAGAAACAAACGCTCAAGAAAACATTAAAACAATTATAAATAAATTTTTAGTTCGATTGGTTTTAAAAATATAATGTAATTCTGCTGTTAGCTGACTTAAGAATCTACCACAGTAAAAATTCCCTTTTGAAATATTTGAATTAGTTACCATTATTTAAAAGAGAACTTGAATCATTATTGAATCTATTTACCAACAAATAAATGAACTTTCATATGAATATTCACAGTTCTTTGTCTACATGCATAGATTCAAGTAATGAATATAAAAGTATTTAACTAATTTTAAAGGTAGAAGAACAAACATGTTTTAATGAAATTTTTAGTTATGATTATACTGATGAAATAAATGAAACCGATGAAATTGACGATGATAATTATCCATGAGAAACATACTTCGAAAGGAAAAAAGTTAGTAGCCTATAAGAGACAATTAGAGAGAGTGTAGAATGCCACACCAGTGCAATTAAATATTTTCATTAAAACAACATATTCAATTTTATAAGGACAAAATTACAATTTTCCCTCTATATGTAAATTGAGATTACAAGGAAATAACAATATTGAATGCTGCATTGGATCACAGTATGGATCTGAGGAAAATGATGTTACTTTTTGCTGTAAAAATAATAAAAATCTACTTCATTTGGAAAATATGATATTCTATACATTATAAATACCAGCAACAATTGTCCCAAATCAGCAAGCCTTTTATTTTAAAGCCTTTTTTTAATTTTAAATACTATCAGAACAAGCATATATTTATCCTCCTGGTTAAAAATGAAAAGTATACATAGATTTTTTAATTATATTTTTTGATTGTCAACAGCCTGTAAAAGTCTTATTATTATTTTTTTTTTTTTTGAGGAATGAATGTTTTTTTTCTTTTTAATGTTGTACTTTTTAATGTTCATTCGAAGGAGTTGATAAGAATCTTGTATGGAGGACACTTCTCTGCTAATCTGCTAATGTTATAGTTATAGTAAGGTTAGTCTTGTACTGTAAGCAACCCATAAGTTCTGCTAGATTGATACAGTAATCCTTTAAATGGTTTTTAAAATGCCAAAGTGAAATAAATAAATTAAGATATGCTGGAGTATTTGATTAAAATGTCTTAATGCAAAGCATAAATGTTAAATTAGAAGATATAGTATAAATTTTCTTCCCAGAGCAGTGCCTGGTATGATGACAGTGGATCCACCAACAGAAATTGTAGTTATTAATTAAGTTAATGAATGAAATCAGTTTAAATAACAAAAAACAAAAACTTTTATTATTTCAAATTCATTAAATTATAATAACTTTTTATGAAAGTCAATTATAAAATAAAATTTGGTCTATGATTTTTTTACTTAACCCTAGAATGACACACTTAAATATGCCAACTCATTCTGACATTCTGGGATGAGGTACATCCCAAACTTTAAATTATCATAAAATTTAATTGTCATGCTCTGGAAAACTCAAATACTTTTCAGAAATAAGCTAAATAATCAGAAAATCAAATAAATAAACAAATTAAGATAACCTTAGATAATATATTTTATATGCTCAAATAAATTAAAAAGGCAACATCTGAATCGTTAAATAATAAAAAAAGATTCAATCTTTTTCTGTTGATAATAAATGAAAATACATATCAATTAAATATATATATTTGGAATGTAAAATATATACATAATAAAGAAACGTTTTTTTTTCACTTAAAAAGATAATAAAAGCTAGTTGGAGCCATTTAAGTGATCACTCACCCACAATAATCCAAACAAACTGTTGCTCTGCATTCATTACAGATAACTCTTGCATTGCTGGCAATCCATTTTTGTCTTCCTATTTTTCCCTATCGTGTAAAACAAATATTTGGCTTATTTTTTCATTAGTAGTTGTTTATTTTTTATTTCCCAAAACTTCATTTATTTTGAAACTTACCGTTCGTATGAGTGTCTCCACTTATAGTCTTCCTTTATAGCCAAATCCAAATAAATAATTTCTTCATATCATTTTCTTTTCCTAGTGAACGAAGCTGAACAAATTCATATTGCTCATACCAGCATGGTTCAACATTCCAAACAATAATTGGAGAGACTGCCTTCTTGTTTTCCTTGCTGTAGTGAACACATGACACGTTAGTTTAAAATTTACTGTGCTGTCTTTATCAAACGTGCTCCCTGCACCTTTTCTTTATCCTTAACTCCCATAATAAATTAAGGATTTCTTCATACTAAAAAAATAGTTTCTATGCAATAATGTCTGAATTGAAAATACCACTAATTAACAAATAGAACATCAGAAATCAATACTTGAATTATTTGAAGATTTAAAATAACAAAGAAAACAGACAAATCCACTGAACAGTTGCATAGACTGTACATTGGGATGTGAGGCACCCAGGAAAGTCACGAAAAACAACACACTGGGATGTGGAATACCCCATAATGACTTTGGATAACTCCCAATCACCTTATAAGCCCAGCATTGGAGTGAAGATTGCCGTAATTAGCTATGTATGATGTTTATTTACATGAAAAACATTGGCCAAAGAGCTACTTATATAAAAGTAATTTAATATTTAAAATGTTGTAGGGTGTGTCATCCTGGGGATAATTATTACATATTTATATGCATACTGAATGAATGGGGTGAATGGGGGAATGGATTTAAAAAAAAAAAACAGGTGTTACATTATTAGAATATTTTTGTAATTTTCATTGTCTATCTTTCAATCTAATCATTAGGTTCGTCTTCAGGGCATGAATACACTGTTGGAGTTCTTAAGAAGCAGTTTTAGTTTCCTAACACCTCCAACAGTTTACTGGCCATAAAGATGGCCCACACGGTTGAGTTGAAACATAGACGATAAATACAAAAAATGACTCTGATTCCTGATTATTAATAACCTATAAGTAAAGTCGATTAACTATCATTGATTAAAAGCTTTTTGTTATATAAAAATAGTAGTATGCTCTGATAAATTGCATATAATGAAATGTTTATTTAATGTGTCAGGAAGAATTATATATATATATATATATATATATATATATATATATATATATATATATATATATATATATATATATATATATATATATATATATATATAACAATGTTCAGGTATTTTTTGTTTATTTATTATAATTTTTACACAAAAGTTGGATGCATAATAGTAATACTTCAGAATTTAAACATATTTTTTTTTTTAAATTGTGTATAAATAAATTGCATAAGATACTGCTGATCAATGTAGCAGCATTGAAATGACCTCACATAGCTAAAATTAAATTAGATTACATTCATATTCCATTTCTAACTCCAGTAGTAGTTCCATATTCCTCCTTCTCCAATCTCATATTATTTAATTCAAAATTATTTTTAACTTCCCTTTCTTTGTTGTAAGATACCAAAACCGTTGCACTGTTTTAGAATGTTTGCTGCAAATAAAATAAAAGTTTGATATTTTGAGAAATAAAATAGTATATTTACAAGATTTTTCAGTCACCTTAAATACTTGTTTTGGAATATTCTTTGTTTAAACCACTACTAATATTTTTTAATTTATTTATATTGCACCCTGCCTTGTCTCATGGGCTATACAAGCATACCGCACTGCTGATATTTTGGATCCGATCAACAGGCCTTTCATAGGCTGCTCTTCAGAGGTGCCCTTCCACCCCCGTGGTCGATGGCACAAGAACTTACCTCTACCTCCCTCATAAGATATTTTATTACTCGACTTTTTGTAAATCACATCAAGGGAAAGTAGAATTAGAAAAATCGTTGATCATACATGTCTGTTCCAGGTTTTCCCCTTTGTTCCTCATTCTGAAAATTTTCATTCCAAAAAATTCATAACCCTATCAAAATATGCCCCCCTCAAAAATTTTGATGGTGCAAGTTGTGCCATAAAACCCCTTTCTTGGCACCCCTACTGCTCTTAGGTTCCTCATTTCATCTCTTATACATGTACATCGATATTTTACAAATTGAGAATTTTGTTGGATTACATTTCCATCAAATATTTGGGCTTTGGGTTTCTAGAAAGTCACTAGCGGATCCATTTATTTATTTTTAGGGGGAACTTCAGCCCGAAAGATTTTTTTTCCATATACATATAATGATAATTAATTTGAAAAAAAAAAAAATTAATTACCTATATGAAATGGTGTTTGAGTGGTTCTTGAAGTCCTATTAAATATAATTACACGGACAAAAATACTTTAAGAGATAGTTTTTAATATTTTTTTCTGTAACATGGTTACATTTTACCACTTTGGGAGAGGCTTCAGCTGGAAAGCCTCCCTCCCCTCGTAGGACAGCCTGTGTAGACAGTTAAATGTTTGTTGAATTACTCTAAAATCAAAAATGAAATTTAGAACATTTGAATCTCTTAAATAGAATTTTCCTATTTAAACTCCTTTTCAGGTATAAAAATACAATCTTTTCATGAAACTAGCATTACAGCCCAAATAATATGTTAGGAAAACAATTATAAGGACAATAACAATAATATTTTAAGTTGTAACAGAGATTCATGATTACTTGGGTTTCACTGATTGATTTTACTGTTTTAATAGCTTCTTTTTTCTTTTATTTGAATTCTGGTTATCACCCGCAGTGTGTCAACCCTAGATTAATAAATAATTAAAAGAATGACAATCACTTATCTTTAACTTCTTGCATTTTCTGCTATTTTGGAAAAGAGGAGATTTTTGTACAGATTCCTTGTCCTTATTCTATTGCACTAAGTACATTCACACAACTCAACACAAGACCAAAATCTCACTATAACCTTCTTATTATGTTCAGATAATTAAAGGCACAAAATGTAAATAAGTTTTTTGACTTGAACACATTTAAGAGCTTTTCACTGGTTGCATAAATACACTTTAATATATACACACTTCATTAAGTTTAACTTGGAACATGTTTCAGCACCAAGATTAGTGGAGTCGGTATCAGAGAGAAAAACTTTATTTTCATAAAATATAAAATATAAAAGATTGCTGCCCAATTATATTGGGTTGCTATATACACAGCATACTCTTCTATCCTTAGGACAATAAATGAACTTATATATAAATATAACAAAGCTTCCTATTAGTCTATGGTTTTCATTATTACAGGCCTAAAGTACTAATCGGTTTGGAAACAAATCCCCCATTTGATTTTAATTTGTTAATTTAGTTGTTTGTTTTTTTGTTTTGTTTTTTTATGTAGCTCATGAGCTTCAATTGTAGAATGTTTATATCACTTGATGTACCTAATTTAATCTTGACTGGAAGACCATTGATAAGGGCTCATTCTTCCAAGAATTAGTCATTTCAAGATTGTTGCAATCATCAAAAATCTATCAGCTTTATGGTATGGCATATTTATTTGTAATTTATAATGGCGTTTCAATACTTTTTCAAAAATTAGGTTTTAATTTTAAAATCGCACTAGTTGATGAGCCCTCTTTTATCTTAGTCATATATCATCAGCTTACCCAAGTTAAGTTATTCATTCATTCATTCATGTATGGCACAACATCCCGTCACCGAGACTGGGCCTCCTCCAAGAGCCTCCGCCAGTTGGCTCTGTCTTCTGCTGCAGCTCTCCAGTTCCGCACACCAAGCAGGGTTCTCGCATCATAGGCCACGTTGTCCAACCATCTCGTCCTCGGCCTTCCTACCCGTCTTACGAGGTGCAGCTCCTCCATCATTATTTTTTTTGGTATTTCAAGGGTGCTCATTCTGGCCACATGCCCTGCCCACCTTAGTCTGGCCAGTTTAATATACGTGACTACGTCGATGTCTGCATAGAGAGAACTGAGCTCCCTATTTTTTCTTTTCCTCCAGACATCACCCTCCTTTACTGGACCATAAATCCTTCTGAGGACTCCTCGCTCAAAGACACTCAGCTTCATCTCATCCCTTTTGGTCATCGTCCAAGCCTCTGAGCCATATGTCAAAACAGGCCGAACAAGGGTCTTGTATATGATCAGCTTGGTCTTCTTTGAGAGGTACCTACTTCTTAAGTGTCGGCCAAGTCCAAAGACACATCTATTGGCAGCCGTGATCCTTCTTTGTATTTCTTGAGCCATGTCATTCTTGCTATTGATTTCAGACCCAAGGTATATAAAACTTTTCACTCTCTCAAACTTAAAAGAACCTACCTCAAATGGAGAGTTCAGATCAACCTCACCGCCAACTCTCATATACTTAGTTTTCCTCTCGTTGACTTCTAGACCAAGTGGTCTTGCAGCTGCTTCAAGGCTTATAAACGCTTCTCTGAGAGCCCGTTCAGACCTACCTACTATGTCAATATCATCAGCAAAACCAAGAAGCTGTGTCAGGCGATTGAAGATTATATCTTTGGTCTGAATACCGGAGTCTCTTACAGCTTTCTCCTCTGCCAAATTGAACAATAGACAGGCGAGGGCATCCCCTTGCCTAACCCCACTGCTCACTTTAAACTCTTCGGAGTCGTCAGAACCGACGCGTATTCTGCATCTCGAGCTGTCCATGGTCATCTTGATTAGGCGTACGAGCTTCTGAGGGATGCTTAGCTCCTCCAAGGCACAGTATAGTTGCGTTCTATCAACGCTGTCGTATGCTGCTTTAAAGTCCAGGAATAAATGGTGGGTGACTACCTTACGCTCCATAGTCTTTTCTAGGATCATCCTCAGAGAGAACAGTTGATCAGTCGTTGAGCGTCCTCTTCGAAATCCAGCCTGATATTTCCCCAGTTCCTTTTCAGAATACGGGAGGATCCTCTCAAAAAGAATGTTAGAGAGCAGCTTATAAGCACACGAAAGGAGTGAGATTCCTCGATAGTTAGCGCATTCTGTTTGATCTCCTTTCTTATGTATTGGGCAGATAATGGCTGTTGCCCATTCCGTAGGCATAGCTTCCTTCTCCCAGATGGTCAGCATTAAATCATGCAGAGCTTTCTTGAGTTCTTCACCTCCACATTTCAACAGCTCTGACTGGATTCCGTCCGGGCCTGGCGCCTTTCCATTTTTCAATTTCCTCAGGGCGTTTTCCATTTCCTCCTCATCCGGGGGTTCAATAGAATTCAGGGAGTCTTCCTTCATTACACCTACTTCTCCAGGCACCGTTCCTCTGTTTAATGCGCCTTTGAAATGTTGTACCCATCTCCTTAGTACGTCATCTTTGTGGCTTAAAAGAGTTCCATTTGTGTCTTTGCATGCCGTCACTCTGGGCCTAAAAGCTGCCCTACCCTCGTTTATTCTCTGAAAGAACAGGCGACTTTCATTTTGGCCTCGCAATGCCTCTGTGTCCTCCATGTTCTTATTTTCCCAAGCTCTTCTCTTTCCGCGGAATAATCTCTTCTCTTCGCGTCTTTTTCTTCTATATGTTTCTTGGGAGAGCCTTGTGGGACGCTGAACCTTCTTTCTGTAGGCTTCATTTTTCACTTTTACTGCTTGAAGGCACTCAGCATCAAACCATGGGGGCCTTCTAGATTTAGTCTCGTAGCCAAGAGCTTCTTCTGCTGCCTGTTTCATTGCGTTGCTGCATCTCTTCCACTGTTCATCGACCATAGAGCTGTCATTAATTACTTCTTCATTAAGTTTCGTCTCCACAGCTTGTTGATACGAATATTGGTGGTCTGAGTCCTTAAGTTTAACCACATCAATCTTCTTCTTTGGTCGTTGGTAGTGGTTTTTAATCAGCGAAATTCGTGATCTGACCTCGGCAATGCTCAAATAGTGATCCGTGTCCATATTTGCACCTCTATAAGATCTTGCATTTATCATGTTGGACTTGTGACGGGCACTAATGAGTACATGGTCTATCTGTGATGCTGTTTGCCCATTTGGAGAGATCCATGTTGCTTTGTGGATATTCTTTCGAGGAAAAAGAGTTGTTCCAACAACCAGTCCGTGCAATGTAGCAAAGTTCACCATCCGTAGCCCATTATCATTACTGGTCTCATGCAAGCTGTGGGTTCCTATGGTCGGCATGAGTGCCACCTCCTTACCAACTTGTGCGTTAAAGTCACCAAGAATGATTTTAACATCATTTTTGGGGCAGCTTTCTGTCACGCGTCCAAGTTCTTCATAAAATGCTTCCTTATCCTCCTCAGGTGACACCTCTGTTGGGGCATGGCAGTTGATTAGAGAGAAATTAAAAAATTTTCCTCTAAGCCGAATGTAGCATAACCTTTGGTTAATGGGAGTAAATCGCATCACCAACTGTCGAGCTCTGCCTCTCACAACAAATCCGGTACCGAAGATGTGATGCTTTTCATGGCAGCTATAGTAGAGTGTATGGTACTTCTTCTCCATAATTCCCTGTCCTATCCATCGGACCTCTTGGATAGCTGCTATGTCGATTCTGTATGTGTCCACTTCTGCAAGGAGCGCACGAAGTGCTCCTAGTCTATGTAATGATAAAATGTTCCAAAATCCAATTCTTAGGTCATTTAGGCGTTTCCTGGGTCTGTTACCGTAATTCAGTCCGGCTTCTTCTCTTTGAGGTTTCGTAATAAGGTACTTTAGGGGGGGTGGGTTATCAGCCCACTGCCCCCGAGTCAGGTAGAGGGGCTGCCTCCTCCGAGCATCCTGACTAGCTCCCCCATCCGGGGCGGCTACCTAGGGAAGGTGACCCTAGGGTGTGTACTGTAGGTGACCTTTGTCTGTAGTGTTTAGGTGTTGTAGTGTGCTGTCTAAAGTGTACTTGGTGTGTGAGTGTTCGTGTAAGTGTTCCCCCAACCTGGAGGGCCAGTGGCTGGTTGCGGTACAGTGACCGGGCGATGGGACCGCCACCTCCCTACGCCAAAATATATCATCAGCTTACCCAAGTTAAGTTATAATACACCAATATAAAGATGAAAATCCACAATTTTTAATTTAAAACAAACCGCACTTGACAGCATATTTTATTCATTTCATTAATTAAATATATCGTCGCCTTATTGCTAAAAGTAATTAAGTGACTTTTCAAAACCTTAAATAATTAAAATTTTGTTTTTCCCCTTTGTAAAATTAGTAAATTGCGCGCTTGTAACTACGTTTAATATATGGCAGAGCTTATGTTATTTTACTGCATTTACTGAGTTTTTTTAAAACAATAAATGAGATAGAAATTCGCAAAAACGTTCTTAAAAGACCAGAACCATTAAAAAGGAATTAGTGACTTTATACAATAAACCGGCTTTGATATAATTATATAACTGGAATGCACCGAAGAGACCGATCGTCCTAAACTTTGTTTCAGTTAAAATTATAGTTCAAGAAACGGCCAAGGATGTAATAGTACTAACAGATATCATGTAGAACTGTTTATTCTATTGTATAAATTGTAAAACAATTTAAAAAGCACATTAATAAATAGATAGGAAAAACAAGTCGAGTCTTTCAAGCCGCTATTTGAGCCTTTAACCGCCGAATTCTTAGGCTTCCTTGATTTGGGAAGACTAGCATTTTTGGCTCAAACCTTATAACCTTCTGACAGAACTCTTTTACAACACAAGGGACATGTTTTTGTTAATCATGCTTTGTGTGGCTTTCACTTGGGTTTTCTAGTTCCAGAATTACTGTTTATTTACAGTGTGCAACTAATCAATAGAGTGTGTAACTAATTATACCAATTGAATTTATGACCTACTTTGCCACCAATCTATATTTATTTCAAATTATTTTTTTAAAAAATTAGAAAATCTATCAGTTTTCATTTTTAACTCTCGAGACCACGAGCGAAATCAGGATTTAGTTTTATTTAGTTTTTTTTTGAGGGGGGGGACCTGAACGATTTTTTTTTTTTTCAAATATATAACGGTAATTACATAGGAAGAAAAAGAAAGGGACTAACTACCTATATGAAATAGAGTTCAAGTGATTCTTTAAATATTATTAAATGTAATTACACGAACAATAATCTTTTAGAGGTAATTATTAAATATTCCAGCCAGCGTTTAAAAATAGGCCCTAGCAAAATAATATGTACAAGTATTTTGGTGTACTATACTAAATGGAATATTGTAATCGACCAAGGAAAAACAAGTAATTCCTCCCACAGTTACTAGATACAGATAATACATAGGATCTTTTTGTGTCCATATTACTTTGCCATTCGTTCACTAAAGAAAATTGTCTGCGAATTATTCGCACGGACCTACTAGTTTCTTTTTAATATTCAGGTTCGTTTTTGAAAAAAAAAAATGCACTATCGGATTCAATCCGTATCTTAACTTCAGGAATCGATACTTTTCTCAATTTCGATAAAAATCTATTTGGGTTAACTTTGGAATTAAGCGACTCATACTCAATTACTATTCGCTTAAAGTATTAATAATTAATTATTAAAATAAAGGCTTATTTTAGATATATCGATATTGCTTGGTATTTCCTAGAACAGAATCCGCTGTAGCAATAAGTTGAACTATAACACGTTGTTCATCCATGTTTGAACCAAGTATTGCTCTACAGGATCCTGGCCATTTTTCACCGTTGGGGAACTAATATTCCGTCAGTACAAGGTATAAGTGTAATCAATTTTGAAGGAATGATCTAACTGCCTGTCGGATTTCAGCCTTAAGTCGAGTACCAATTTTATTTTCTCGGAAAACACTTAGCAAGACTAACGATTACTTTTCTTTCTATTAGAAAGAATAATATCTCATAGGTTTAAATATCGGAAGGAAATACGAATAGAAATAAATAGAAATTATAAGTACACCAATCAAATGCTATATAATCATTATGAACCAGTAAAATTCAGAATATAAAAAATTATGAACCAGTAGAATTCAGAAAATAAAAAAAATTGAAATATACAAATACAGAAAAATAGGGAAGGCATTACAAGTACTTTAGTTTGTTTAAAATAAATAACTTTTTGATCCCAATTTAAAAACTTTATTCATCGATAAATATAACAATTTACTACATTTATGTGTAAGTAGTAATGAAGAAAACTGCATTTATTCATAACGTATTGATGAATATAATGCATAAGTGAAAATTATAAATTAAATAAAATATATTATAAAGTATATTCAGCCGACTTACGTGTTTACACGAAGCGATGCCACCAATGAACTCGGCACTGAATTTACGAACTGGCATAAAGCTAATATAAACTATTTCAGGGTCCTAATATGTACTCGAGACCATTGCTATAGAACTGATATACGTAATAATAAGAAATTTTAGGGCCACTGCCGTTTCACGGATTACAGAAACGAATGAAGCTAAATTAGACTTCAGGTTCAGGATTTGACGAATATATTTCTGATGGCAATGGATAAAATAAATGGAACAATAACTTATTTACATGGAATATTGATATTTGGAACTATTAGTTACATAATACTGAGAAGCATAGGCTTTTCTTATTTTTTTTTCACAAAATAATTACAAGTCCTTACAAATCCCGAAATCCTTCAAACACCCTTAATGCACCTTACTTCTTCACAAATAAAATTATCTATAACGACCTTAATGTTCCATATGAGGCTTATTTAGCTCAACCCATATACCTGCCCTTTAAATGACTTCCGGCCCATCCAAACCCGCTAAATTCTAACCTTGCATCCTCTTAGAATCCTGACAATCCTCCTATGTGTGTGAAAAGAAGATCTCTTCGTGTCCTTCTGATAAAAAAAACTACTATTAGAGTGGGATCAATAGGTTGTTTCTCTACAAATTTGTCCGTGTTACTTTACTAATTGATATTTACTAGTTTATATTTAGTTCATAAAGTTGTACATTTTAATGTATTCGGATCACCTCTGCCCAAATTTATTCGGATATGGAAAATGCACTGTATTTCCGAATCCGTTTTCTTTAAGAAATCTAAAAGAAAATGTATACGTGTAGTTCTTCATTATTTATTTATTTGCGATAACATTTCTCCATTGCCGTATCTCATATTTCTGAAGTACTTGTTGAATAAATAAAAACTAACAAATGGATGGAGGTAGACTTCACTCGTTCGTTCCAATTTATAACAGCTCTTAAGGTCTCCGCTAAAAGATAGCCAAGTCCCGGACTAAATAGGTTAACTGATGAAACCCTGATCACGTTCACAGTCGAGCAACCAATACTGTATCAGTAACAGGAAGCCGGGGCTGAGTAGAAAATGAATGTGACAAACCCCGGACTAAGTCTCCCTTCCCTGGCCAGGGCGATAGGGACAAATTAATCTGTCAGCGAAGGCTACACTTCACGCTTCAATAGCTGCTTCCACTTGCCGGCTTTTCACACTGGATTTTTGTAATCTCTGTTTTTCAATTAATTTTTTGTTGTCACCTGTGACGCCGACACCTTTGTCGAGAGAATATTTTATTAAAGTGGTTTCCTCGTTGTTTGTTTAGTCTTTATACCCTGTTGTCTTTCCATATAATTTGAAACTATACCGTTGGCTTGAAACAATTCGTTTTTTAAAAAAATTATAGTTCCATTAAAAAAAATTACGTCTCTTTGACTAAATAAATTACTTTTATTTCATTTTAAGTGATATAAATTATTTTATCTTCACTTGAATAAGTGACTGTGAAAACAATAATGTAAAGGTAGTAATGTCAAAAACAAGAAAAATCATAGTATAAATTAATCCTTTGTGCAATCCCTCTTATTATATAAAATAATCGTGGTAAGTCTTCCGAGTCGTTCCGTACAGTCCAAAGATCTTCAAAAACTAAAGAAAGCTAATGCTTCTCGCTATTAAGTAACTAATAGTACCCAACATCAATATTCCATATAACTAAGCTGTGGCTTCATTCGTTTCTCTCAATTTTCATCAGGCATGCATTCGTTAAATTCTGAAGTATAATTTTGTTTTAGTTAAATTTATTTATTCCTGTAATAGGTGAAAGTGCAGTTGCCCTGAAAACTTTAATAAGTGTTCTCAAGAAATGGTCTCGAGCATATATCAGGACTCTCAAATAGCTCATATTAGCTTTGGACAAGTTCCTAAACTCAGCGCTGAGTTCATTGGTAGCATCGTTTCACCTGGTTTAAGGTGAAACGATGCTACGGGTTCGATATCTTCGATGAACACTGAGTTTAAGAGCTTTCCTTTTCAGTGTCAAAGACTTCGAAGTACGAAAAGGCATAGGATTTCCTAGAGTCCTCCTTTGTATTATTCAGTATTCGAAGCTCCACAGTTTGGGTGTAAATACTAAGTCGACTGAATATACGTTATATTAGATTTTATTTTTTAAAATATTTTTTTATGATTTATTATCAATAAGTTATTATTAAATGCAATTTTCTTCATTACCTCTTAACTTTAAAAATACCTTGTGAATTAGGTAAATTGTTATATTTATCGATATATAACGTTTTGATGAAATAGTGATGAAAATATTACAAATTTTTGTTATTCTGAATTCTAGAATTTCTTGAAATTTGTGTATTATTTGTAATCTGTATTCGTGTAGTTGTAATTTCTATTCATTTTTCCTTACGACACACACATATACTTATATATATTAAAGTATAAAAGTAATAAAGATAAATCTTTTAAATAAAAATAACACAAAAACGATTTCACACTGGTAGAAGACAGTGAGGCAGAAGTAAACCCCCCGGGGTGAGATGTCCCAGTAGCGTTGCTTAGTATTCAGCTGGTCCCCGGGCCCTTCAGGCGATGACTGCGGCCGTTACCAACGTGTATATAGTCTCTATAAATATTTTACACCAAGTCTAGTATCCTTTCCATTCCCCAAACCAAGCCAACTGAGAATGTTTAAGAATAAACTAAAGGATTACCATTCTTTTTATGCTGTAATATTTTGCATAGTGAGTCTCTGAGCTTTGTCCTCGAATTTGATTATGTTTTCACTGATATTTGATTGCGATAAACGGTATTTTAAGCTATTATTAATAAAAAAAAAAGAATATATCATTACGTTAGTCACTAAAACAAGAACAAAATTTATTCAAAGAGTTTTCTTAGGTCTGATATGGGATCCATCATTCCTCGCATCACTTCGTTGGTTTGTCCAATTCGTTTTAATTTGATACTCATAGTATAATAATATTACCTAAATTTTAGTTAAAAATTTAGAATTTTTCATTGATCAAAATCTCTTTTGGAATCACCATATTTCTCATATCTCTCGACGGACAATTTCCACCCTCAAACTATTCCATTGCTTCCGCCATCTCCTACCTCAACATACGCCTAGACTCCTAGTTTCCTCTCTTATTTTCCCCCACTTAGACTAAGCTGTGTGGTGTATGATGGCCTCTCTGTGGAACTCCGCGATAGACTGAAAAGACTAATGAACAGATGCGTAAGATTTGTGATCGGGGCCCCAAGATACACCGATGTTTCTATCCACAACGCTGAGTTAAAGTGGCTTTTTCCCTCCTTCCGAAGACAATATTTCCTAGGTGCGTTCCTCTACCAAATCATCAACAACCGTCGTCCTTCTTACGCCTACAACCTTCTCCAGTTCAAATCCTCAGTCCATTCTCTGTCCACAAGATTTCGACATTCTAACCTTTACACGCCTCCTCACAGATCTGCCTCATTCCAAAATTTCTTTATTGTTTGCTATGTCAATTTCTGGATTCCCTCCCTATCAAAATTCGACATTCCCCATCCATATCCACATTCAAAACCATCCTATTCCAATTCCTATCCCAAAAACCAATGGTCAAGTTAACCAAGCAAACCAAGCTGCTAACCATTCGTGCTGACTTTAATAAGAGAATTTGATACACTTTTATTTTTAAATTCTGTATTATTTTCTTAAAAGTGACTACTACTGTATCAGTGCAAATAGCTTTAAGTGCCTTGTCATAGTATTAATTGTTTTGTATATAGTTTCGTTTGTTTTTTATATAGAATGTTTACCTTATATTTTTTTTATATTATTTCTTTTTTTCGATTAATTTTATTTTGGCCAGATGTGATCTTTTAATTTTGTTCTATTTCGTTATCCTCAAGGGACTGTGTCCCAGAATAAAATTATTTTTCTATCTATCTATCTATCTACTTATCTTCCAAACATAATATTTATATAAAACAACTAAGTATCTGTAACAAAATTTTTTTTCATAATGAATTATATTTTTTAAATATATATATATATTTTTTAAACTTATTTATTGAAAAATACTACAATCTGTCTCAAGGAAATTTATAATAGTGTTCAGAGATCACATTCACACTCTATGTATAATAAATTAGACAGAAAAATAATATATATATATATATACAATAAATAAGAATAAAATAACCTAAAAATTAATAAATACAAAGAACACATACATACGTATATACAATATTTACAATATGGCAAGAAAACTCCAAACCAGACTTGTCCTTCCAACTGTGAAATGAAAATCATGACTCCAGGAGATTCCTTCACTTCTCTCTCAACCGCGCCACTGAAGCTAAACCCAGTGGAAATTGAGCAAGAGTGCTTTTTTTTTTAAATTAAATAATTATTTTTTTTTGTAAATCCTATTTCAGTTTTATTATTATATGTACATGAATTGAATCAAATAATAAAATGGTATACTACCATTAATAATTTAAAAAAAAAAACTGTACCAACAAGGCTCTTGGGTTCAGTACTAATTAGGGTAAGTACTGTTTCGTAGTCCACCGTTGTGCAAGGAGATGATTTGACCGAGATCACGCTCACCCAACAGGTTTTCCCTCTTAATTACTTATTTTAATTAAGAGTACCCAATTTTTAGAGGCTGGGTGTGCCCCACTAGGATCTCTCGATCCCAGGATCATCCGACATTAATAATCATTAACAATGAATAATGAGCATTATTTAAAAACTTAATATTATTGCTCTATGATTTTAAAAATATTTATACTTATTGAGATCACGAAATGAATACTTTACTAAAGAACAATATATTATATTCGATATTATACCTTGTAATATTATCTATTTGCGTGATATTGGATCCAAACATAATATCAGTTCTATTATTTGGTATTTGTTTGACAAAATAATTTAAATTCTTCAGAAATCATTTTGTTATGGAGACCGTTGGAAAGAGAGACAGTATTAATCATTTCACGGACGGAGTTGGGAAATTGGAAAAGAAGTTTTATTTTCGTTTCCGATTGAATTAATTTAGTCTTAAGTGGTCTTTTGAAAGCCTTTATTTATTTATGGAAGCCTTTTACGACTTCCAAATGCTTTAGTTGAAGTAATTGTATCGTTTTATCAAAATATTTTTAACTCAAAATATATTTTAAACTCTAATATTCACTACGGAAATAAAATAACTTCTTTGTAACTGGTGAAATATTTTATTTTAAAAAAAATTGAATTGTATATTTGATTAATATTATCAGACGTATTAAAACGTAAGTACAGCAATCGTAAATTAAATTAATCGCACAAATCCAACAGTTAATTTTAGAATATATAAATTTCCGACATGCGGTTTTCGACGGATCTATACGTTCCAGAGCTCCCTGAGCTCGAAAAACACATTGGTCTGTCTGTCTGTGCAAAGATTTTCTCGGAAACTAGTGCATCAATTTAAAAAATAAGAAAAGAAAAGAAACATGAAATTCCCTTTAAAACTATATAAAAATTGTCCATTTCGGACAACTATTAACGAAGTTATAGCTATTCAATTTCCAATGTAAGATTACAGGTACATATCCTGGTCTCAGAAAGGGATGAATGAGAGAAAAAAGATAACTTAGTAGAAGTAAGAAAATCTGTTATCATCAAACAAGCTTCACTACTTTTAACTCAAGCTTACTACTTGTTTGACAAAATTAAACAAAACAATATGGAAAAAAATATTGTTTGATAAGCAATATTAGAGGACATTGAAATTTTTACACTGATCTCCCTTAAGCTGGTTTACATTGTTTCAGTTTATCAAATAAATCGTACCCAAATCTTTGCTTTGAAATAAATCTAATTCAATTTTTTTTGTTTCTTGATGAACATATGTAAAGATATAAAAACTTTTCTGAAATAGGTAGGAAATTCGTGTGAGTGGATACACCAGGTTTTTTAAAATTAATGTTGCAGTCGTATAGTTACAAGATTGTCGGAATTAATTTCAGTGAACAAATCTTTTTGACAAATAGTTTTTTTTTAAATTATAATTATAGAAGACGGGTTTGTTTTTTTTTATTGCTAAATATTACAATCTGTCTCAATTAAAGACATTTATAATATAATTCAGAGGGGAAATTCGCTTCTTAATTACAAAACATTAATAAATGAAGTAATACATACAACATGATACATTGAAAAAATAAACTTTAAAAGTAAAATAAACATCTTAGACACGGGCATACACTATTTACAATTAACCAAGGGAACTCCAAACCAGTGTTGTCCCCTCGCTTGTGGAGGGAGAAGATGTACTGCAGAAGTCAGAGCTAACCGATGTTAGCTTGAGAAGGTTAATATCGGTATATCAATGTTCAATTAATTCAGCTTTAATATCATACAGGTCTCAACCTCATTGATGTTGCTTAATAGAGCTGAAATGCCGAATCTTCAAAACTCCTTGCTCTGAAGTATCTTAAATTTCGTTTATTAAAAAAAAAATTAATTGTCTCTTATTGTCAACAACAATAAAAATGACTGAACATAGCGCATGAAACAATTTTATAATTGACTACAGAAGAAAAAGAGGAAAAGTGTTTTTCAGGTTAAAAACGAATTTACGGAAATAATTATCCGAATATATATGTATAATATATATACAGTTGAAAAGCTGAGATTTTTAGATAAGTAATATGTAACTTAGTAAGTCTTAGAATAATAACTTTGGTTCCGAATTTATATTTAAACAATTAAATATCTATCGCACATTAATTCAGGAAAATTATTATGTAACATTTTAGAAACTAATATGAATATTGATGAATCCCTCGTAAACTCAACATATCACCCCATAGTGACACTTGAGATATCAATGGTAGGCAGTGAAAATCTTGGTAACACCATTTTTCTAAAATTTACTGGAGAAAAAAAGAATTTAAGAACTAATAGTAGTACAATCCATAATAATTTATATGTTGAATTTACAGATGCACTTTCAAACCTCTATAAGAACATATAGCTCCGAGAATGGAGTTATATATATAACAATATATATTATATTGTTGAAGTTACGAGGTATTTATTGTTTATCGTCAATATAATAATCGTCAATTATTTTTGTGGCCTTAGTGAGTTGTTACAGGGTAGCTGTTACTTTTGAGGTTTAGCTCTGTTAACTTCAATAACTTTGTAAAAGCCCAACATTGCCAGAGGAAATAACTCCTATTTGATGTAGGAAAAGTTATGTAATGCTCGTACAAGATTTGTTTATGTTTTATTACCCTACCCAGAGATAATATATGTTGTAAATTCATTTTTTATTTCGTTCAAAAAGATTAGTTAAATTAAAATGATATTTTTTTCGACTAGGAAAAATTAGTAGGAACTAAGCAGGAAAAAATAATTTTTAACTAAAAAAATAATTTAATTGATTTACATTTTTTTGCTGCTAGAAAGCCCACTGTGTTCCTTCCGTTAGATTCCAGTAGGGCTATTAAATAAATAACGTTGTTACAGCCCTGGCCGTTGATACAGTTTGGCTTCTCTCCCCCGGCAAAGAGCTATTAGCCGTTTTCCTTCTACCAGAGCCTTATTAAAAATTCTTGTTAAGCCGATAATCCAAGGTGTTGATACTGTTAAACAGAATGTAATATCGAAGGGGGCGGAAACCCCGTGAATACCACACCTTTGCTAAGCAGCTCCACCCTTATATCCTCTTATTAAACGACATAAATCCACATATTTATACGGGCAGCTTGCCTCCGTTTCTGCCTCCGAATCTTAAATACCGCTCCATAACTTTTTGTATTATTGGCTCTGAGTTCAGAAAATAGCGTTTTCATAAATTCTATCTCAAGTAATAACGAGGAAAGAGGCAAAAAAATATGAATATGAAGCAATTCCAAAAGAATTCGCATTTATGTTACCGGAATTATTAATTCTCTAGCGATATAGGGGTTCAATGAATGAATGAAATAAATATGTTTGTTGTATCTATCAATCCAAGTAAGGTATGAAAATTAGAATAAGATAACTAATACCTGAATTAAAGTTGACGTAGCTTCACAATACCTTGTTTAATTTACTTGGAATTTAATAAATCTGAATCAGCCTAGCAGAATGCTCCATAACTTCCATCCAACAATTATTGCAGTCATATTTTTACTTTATTATCATGGTTACAATCAGCCTCTGCCCTGTTACATTTCATAAATCTCTTGCTTTGGTTCTGTATAATTCAAACTATGTTTGGCGATGCTACACATGATACGACATGAATATTTAGATTTAATTTAAATGGTAAAAGATTAGTTTGGTTTCCATATTTCTGCCCTTTCATATGAAAGAGAATTAAATAAATTAAGGAGAAAATGTTATAAAAAGATCGTTTTTATTAACATGATTACAAATATAATACTTCTAATATTATACTATAGTTTGAGGTAGGTAGAATAGGGGTTTTAGGGCAATAAATTACTAGAATTCATAACTAATAATATTGTCATTTCTTAACTCGTATAATATTATTTTACATTTTGTAGGTTTGTTGTGTATAGTTTTATGTTACAATTTGTATGTTTTGTTTTGTGTTGTTATCTCATAAATTTCGAGTATTTAAGTTTCATGAATAAAAACATCAACTGCTTAAAAAAAACATATAATTATTTTTTTATGCATTGCTTGTATAATTTCGAATGTATTCACACATCGTATAAATTGTATTCATTATCCTATATGCTCTCTTACACATCTTTACAACAATAAGTAATGACTCTAGGCAGTTGGAATTGCAATGGAGTAAGGACACAGATCGAAAAGGTAGAGGATCTGATGGACCAGAAATCTAGATGGGTCATCACCGCCATCCAAGAACAATATCCTTCTGAAGAAATTGATATAAACACTCCATTACGAACATTAGGTGTTAATAGTGGACTCTTATACGTTTCCTTTAACTATATGTAATATTTACCTCTCTCCAAGCTAACTAATTGATGAACCTGCTCTGCTACAACTGATTAGCATTCCATCTCTCTACACCTTATGTTTTAACTGACGACCTAAATGGTCCACATGTATCCCCCATGATCAACCACAAATAACAGTAGAGAAAACACAATAAAACGTTTTATTGACCCAACGGATAGGATTATACTGAACAATGAGAAAATTACTTATATAAGTCCACACTACAGAGCCCCTTCATCCATAAACATCAGCTTTTGTTGACCTAGTGTGCTAAATAAAGTGATCTGGAATACTTTTCCAGACCAGCATGGGAGGTACCATTTCCCCCTTATCATCATATGCTTTACGATATCATGATATGCTTCCTCCTGTTCAGAAATAATTTAGATGGATCATTGAAAAGGCAAACTGGGAACTTTTTTATTAAAAATGTTCCCTCATATTTCGAAATTACGCAGATAATATCGATGTTATGATTTTCAAGATCACAAAAAAAATACCAGAAGCTGCAGAAGAAAGTATACCGAAGTCTAGCCCCTGGTTTGATGATGAATGCCGCCAGGCTATTAGAGAAAGAAATAGATCCCTTAGTAATTAAAAAAAAAATCCTTCTACAACCAATTATATTCAACAAAAAAATGCAAGGCCAAAGCCAGAAACATGGTGAAATAAAATAAGAAAATCTCTTGGCTCTTCTATCTGGAACAGATTAATACATATACTCTCATTAGAAATATATGGAATAAAATAAACTCCATCAGAGACGTCCATTATTCCAATCCAATAACACTTAAAATAAATAATCAAATAATTTCAAACCCCGAGACAATAGCCGAATCTTTTGTAGAATATTTCTCAAGCACTCTATCAAATTTTGAAGACCCATCACCAACCCCAGATATCCAGATAGAGACCATAGTGAACTCTCCTACAAAAAAAAGTTATTTCTATAACGCTCCTTTCTCAATTATTGAACTTGAAGCAACTGAAGCCACCGTCATCCATGACATCCATAACCTCATAATAAAAAATCTGCATACATCTGGTAAACATGCCCTCCTACTTCTTTATAATAAAATCTGAACAACCCAAAAAATTCACAGTGTCATGGCGAGAATCAATTGTTACAGTTACTATAGTTTGATGTGGCGTTTTACCAAATGAATAAAAGAAGACGTTGGACGGTATAAAGTGCTGAATGCAAATTAAGTTATTCTAACGAATTCGACCAGAGTTATCATAGTCAAGATAACGCTAGTATAATTAGTATGGGAGGACGTGCAGCCCTAGTTCATAATTATAGAATATCCAGACTATTCCGAGAGTCATTAGCCTCGGTTGAAAAGAATTTAAATGATCCACTACAGAGCGCGCTGTAGGCAGTAATGTAAAATTCCGCATTTATATTCCAGAGGGCAGCAGCGCTCGCGGCGTGATGGATGCCCATTGCTCGTCCCCAGCGTTTCATAATGGCCGAGGCAGTAGTTCTTGTTCACTGCTCTGGGCAGATTGGTTTATGGCAGCTCTATGAATCATTCTGATTTATCGTCAGGTAGAGGCTGTTGTGAATTCGACGTATTAGCGGATTCTCAATTTTCAAAAAAAAAAAAAAAAAAGAAAGGGAAGAAATGGATTTCGGAGTCTGTAATTATTAGACCGAAAAGAATGGACACGGATGCATTTGGCGCAACTACTGCAGCTCTAGCTGAAATTAAGTTACATGCAGGCGTGGACCTTGTCAGAGGTCATTAGTGGTAATTCTGATTCCCCCCTAAGCTCAATGTGATTTCATTCAGTGAAAATTATTTGAAAATACAGTTTAGGCTTTTAACATCTCATTAAAAACATCGTAATTCTTTATCTTAAATCGTAATTTCTATAAACTTTACATTATAGAAATTCAAAATAGAAAAAGTATGATAATCGCTTTCTTTGTTTAATCAATTTTAAAAAAATTAAAGATACGTGTAATAATAACACTTAAAATAAATTAATAATTTATATTCTATTTATGTACATTTTTTTCTTGCCTCTATCCTCAAGTGTCAATGACATTTTACTACGATTTAAATTCTTTTATAATACTATATTAACATAAAAAATTCAAACAAAGTATTGATTCTTTCTTCAGTATCTTGAAGGATTTCTCTAATGTTTTGGCTAAGCCTGTTTTTTTGCATGTAACTTTCAAATTGAGAACATTCTTTCAGTAAATGTTTCACTGTTTCTGGAACGTGGCGCTTCGAGTCCTTTCAGAAGGTAGCCATGTGTAAACTGGCAGTGTCCTATTCTTAGTCGGCAAAGTTTAATTTCTTCTCTCCTTGAACTTCTGTAGCTTATGAGCGATTTGTCGCAATTAGGTTTTGTTCATATTTTTTTCTTCCATTCCGTTAGTAGCCTTTTATTTACATTTATATACTATTTATTTACAGAAATGCCTATTTACAATTCTTAATGAACTGAACGGATATGAAGTGATTAAATAGGCGACTTTGAAAAGTGAATGGAGTTACATGAAGGCGAGGATCGAGTAATGAATGATCGGCCGAAAGCCACGTTTCATCGGACCACTGTATATAAAGCTGAGAACCGAGAACAAGTGCTACAGGGATGAACATAGGATTTGAATTGAAGGAGCGTGGAGCTATAAGATGGACAGCTGGATTGAATTACTTGGAAGAGGAACGATATCAGCCAGTATTTACTACCATAGTAAGGATAATTCCACTTCAACTCTTTATATAAAAATAGGAGCATGATTTCTGTACAAATTAGTCGACGGCTTGTCAATGCCAATAGTTGTTATTTTAGCCTGAACAGCAACCTTAAAAATTCATCAGTATCTCGCCGTCTAGTGTCATTAGTACAGGACCTTCATCAAACCTGCCCTAACTTACGGCTTGTAATCCAGCAGTCTTGTAAGTTCAGTTGCAAAAGCACTACTTTTGTTTTTTAAGGAAAATACTATGCCACAAATTTGGAATTGTGAAAGACGGTAGCGATTGAAGAAGGAGAAGGAATGGAGTGGTTTATGGGCGATTTGGATGGTCAGATCTATATATATGCATAATAAGACTGGGAACGTGAGTCTTCCTTCATTTGTCGATTGCCAACAGAGGAAATTCACAAGAAGTTGCTGGATAGGAGATAATATAGGACCAGTGGAAGAGACAGATCTCGATTAAGATAGTGGACGATTCGTGTGATGAGGTGCGCTAGGGAATTACTGGTTACTTACAACTGGCAACACCGTCTCAAGCGCCCAGGATAGATTGACCTGACAAAGAATCATTGATGAGGCACAGGGCGTCTGTAGCGTCACAGTAGTACGTACATATTATAGAAGAATTGGAATTCGTAAGAAACTTAGGAAGTAACTGTATGCTTATTTTTATTTATTTTTTGTATAGTTAGCAAATATAAATGAATAAGGAATTCTACACAAATAATTTATATGGGAACGAAGGAAGGAAATAGTTCTAATGAGACATCATAGAAATCGGGAGTTGTTTTGTTACGTTATTGTTAGAGTAGATGGAGAAGCTCTGAATAAAGTTTATAACGATCGGAATAAACAAACAAGGAAATGTTGTTCATAGAGAAGTTTAAAGCTATATAAAAGCCAAAAGTGCGACTGGAAACTTTCAAGTTCATCGTTAAAGCCGCATAAACCAAATGATTCTAGACTTAATCAATATGAGTTTTTTTGAGGGAAGATTTCACAGAATCTATTTTGTTCCTTTCAGAGGCCTTTTTACACGGTAAGTAGTATTGAATCGTGATTTAACAAGGGCTAAAGATAAAATTTAATAAAAATTGAACGTCTAAGATGGACAGGATATGTTTCATGTATGAATGATCATAAAGTTCCCAAACCGTTCTAGGAACAAAAAAATTTCAAGACGTAGAACAGTTGGAAGAATTCGCTTGAGTCGGATGAACTATGTGGCATTCCATGCTCAAATGTCATTTGAAATAAGAAATTGGAAAGCAACAGTATAAAACCAAGAAGACTGAGGGACCTTAACTCTTCTCCAGCTGTAGAGCCATCGAAGAAGAAAATAGTGTTGAATCAATATCCAATTTTGTCAATATATATTCAGAGGGGTTCGTCAAAACAATAATATCGACGTCAATAAAACTTGTTGAAATCTATATTTTAAAAAATATTATTCTTAAAAAAATACTAAATCTAAATATTTTTCCAATTATCACTTCCGTAACAACAAAAAACACAAATCTTAAATTTCTTATCTTTCTACTGGAAATTGAGTAATTGTTTATATAAACAACTTTTTTATTTGTAGATCTCGATCTCTACTATTACCCTTTTAAACATTTATCTCAACTTAAAGGACACCCTGGATATTAAATCAGCATATTTAATATGTATGGATCTAGACCTTCATGGCCCATGGATGATATTACTTTACTGATATTACTCTTGGTTAGGAAGGGGGGACTGTCGTCCAAGATGAAGGGGAGTCGTCTCTCTGGATAAATTTGAACATTTTAAGGGAAAATAGCAGCACTTCATGTTAGTGAAATGTTTGAATTTACTCTCATAACTTATTTAATGTATGGTATTTTAGCACTAACTTTTATGTTCTGTTTTTTTCAAACGCAATTTTTGTTCGTAATGTCACAAATTTCAAATCCATAATTTTTGTTAAATTGCTCTAAATACTTTTAATACTTATTATTTTATTAAAGTTTTTTATAATATATGTAAATATACTTGTACAAGCATTTTCTTTGACAAATGAAATAAATAATTCATTGACTTTCAATACTTAAGAAATTTTATTATTAATATATTTTTTTTAAAACATTCAAACATTTTAATCCTTGAGAAATCTTTTTACCGTAAGTGCCACTGAAGTCACTTTCATATCCGAGGCAGTTAATTATATTTGAAAAAAATAATGGTTTTAAAAACATATACGAATATACACATATTTACTTGGATATTGGAAATCTCTTAAGCGAAAACAGTTCGATCTCCTCAGATTCCATGTCAATTTAGATTCGAAATTATTTCGGACAATCCCTTATAATTGGAAACCGGTTCGGTGGAGATACTTCATTAGGAGGCTTAGTGCACTTCCAAGTCAACAGATTATCATCGACTTAAATCTAGCCGCATTGCCTCAATAGCCAGTTCTTGTTTCTCTCCATCGATTAGTTAATTAAAGCATTTACATTATTTCTCAAAAATCGACGCTGAAATGTTCAAATTAGAAAGAATAGTGTTTTTTTCTTATTTACCCTCATTTTATCTTTGTATAGAGTTCGACTTTTTATTTAATTCTCTATACCAATAGCAAGAATTTATATTTTATATATAGGTATTTAACCTTTAATTTAATTCTATTGCAATTATTTTAATGAAAGGGTTCGTAAACCACTTCTATATTTCGACTGCACGTAAAGGGAACTATAAACAAACGTTATCAGAAACGTGGAGGGCCACAAATTGTCTCACAGATAACAAAGGTGGTGACGTCACAGGCGGTGTTGAGACAATCCAGTATAACTGAGTCCTTGACATTCTCCCTGTTTCATAGCCATCCTAGAATTTAATTGTTCTAACCATCTTATGGAGGTTGGTACTTTCATCTTATTCTTATAGGTTAGATAAATTTTGTTAAACATGACACTAGAATTTAATTAGGCAAATATTTTGAATACGCATTATAATTATGGAAAAAGTCTATGATTTGAAATTTATAAATAAATTTTATTTAAATACGGTTTATTTAATCTTTTTCTTTCCTTTATATCAGAATTTATAAACTATCGACCAAAACATATGTAAATTTTATTCGAGTTTTCATTATAATCTTGAGGGCTATAATAAAAGGTTGATTAACTATGGCTGCCCATTGGAAGGCGACTGAAAAAGAGCGGGATGACTGGGTATTATCCATCCCCATGGAAAAATTCAGAACAATTATTCAGTAATTATTCAGAACAACAGTGACAGATGTTATTAGACAAATGGAAAAAAATAAAATACAATTTAAGGTATTTAATTTTTGTATAATTGAATGAAATTTATATGGCGTGCCTAATAGACTTTAATTACATGAATTAAACCACTATTTGCTAAAATGAAATTAACGTTAGTACAACTTTTAATCTTCCTCTAAAACTTAAATTTCTTCCTTCTGGGAAAATTCGAATTTTTCCTATTCATTAATAGCTCAGACTACTGTTACAGTTACAATATTTACAGACTACTGATTATTATTTAAAATAACATAATTAAAAATATTTCTTATTATAAAATATCTTTATCCCTTATGAAATGCAGTCATTAAAGCATTTACTTACTTTCAGACAATTAAACTTCTGAGGAGTTGTAATTTTGTTAAGCTTGTAATTTTACATTAATATATATCCATCCAAATTAAGCAGTGTTCTAATTTGAAGCGGGTCTTATCGGTTATTCGTTTGTGGAAGAGTACAATAAATGTACAGCGATCAATGAGATAACCATTAAAAAGTAAGAAAGTTCTGGTTTTGTTGTTTATATAAGAGGATAATATAGAATTCAGCATTCGAACTTAAACTATTTTAAACTATTTAAGACCAGGTTCCCACTTTATAAAGGTTGAGTGTGATTGCAGAGAACTGATCTCACCATCGATTAACGTTTCATATGACAGAAGAAATAGATTGTTTGGACTAGCTGGACTCGAACCTGCATTATGGGGTCAAATCTTCTTTTACTTTCCCATTCCACTTATTTTGATCAACATTCCCTTATTATTTTACAAATCGGATATATTACGAGTGAAGTCATCCAACAAATATCATGGAATCGGCGAATATGTTTTACTCAGGCCGAAACTATTATAAGTGAAATCTTCCATAAAAGATTATGGAATCGGCGAATATATTTTACTCAGGTCTAAAATATTATAAGTGCAGTCTTTTAAAAAGACCATGGGACTGTGGAATATAGTTTACCCAATAATAAATTTATTCAATACCAATTATTAACAGCTGAATTGGAGTTAATTAAATTATTAAAAGTTGGTTTTCAATTCATATATAAGTCATGCTTAGAGGTAAAATAAAATGTTTCGCTCTTTATTCCTTACACAGGAAAAAAAAAAAAAAAAACCTTAAGAATAATTTATGAAGCCACTTACTTTTCTGCCCATCATCTATTCAGCGATTACCCTTGAAGTTAACATACTTTATTTTCATGGAACCGATATTAGCCTCAGCAACTCCTGAATATTTCATTTTAAAAGTTATCCGGGGCGTCCGAAGGAGTTGTGAAAGATTTAACTGCTCCTCAGATGAAATTTCTAACTCAGCCTTCCATAATTGAACAATTAAATGGATCCTTAGGCCGTTGTGTCGAAGCGGTTTCCTGTTGTAATCAACCCTCTTGATAGCCTTGTATAAATTCTTGATTAAAACGAGTGTTTTTTTTTTTTAATAACTTGGAACCGAATCATGGTGGAGATGAAGCGGTTTAAGGTATATTTTAAATCACGCCGGTAATAAAAACGTCATTACTCCGGTTATATCGTCTTCATAGAATAAAGTAAAGATTAAAAAAAAAATACTGAGGTAAACACAAAAATATAAATTTGAACTATATATTTTGATATAAACTATATAGAATAGAACTGAAAATAAATTTCATTCTGGGACAATGTTCACTTAGAATAACAATAATGAACAGTTACAAAAGAAAAAAAAACACATCTGGCCAAAAACTAACCTAATAAACATTCAAACAATATACACAACAACTTAAATCATAGTATGTAAATTACTAAAAAATAAAATAAAATCTTCTTAACTATACATATAATTTTACTGGAAAAAATAACAAAAAGAAAAAGAAAAAAGAACTACGTGTAGAGAAAGAAAAAACAAAACCTCCAGAACAGAAAAAAAACATCAAAAGTATTTAAATAAAAAAAATTGACTTATGTTAAAACCCAAATAGCTAAAGCATTTATATATTTCTGACAATATAAATAAATACATGGTGAAGAGAAATACAAAAAAAAAGTTTTTACTGACAAAAAAAATATATGTACACAAATAAAAGAACTGAGTAATTCTATAGTTCATAGTAGCATGTTTCTCAAAAGGATTCTGGGCGGTCACGTGGGTTTGTGTCAGACCTGGAAAAAAAGTATTTTAATTGTTATTTTAAAATACCTTGTTTTTTTTAAAATTAAAATACACTGTATTTTAATTACCATTTATTTAAAACAATTACAGAGAATGTGTTTTAAATACAAATACATTTAGTATTTTTTATTTAAAATACAAACAAATATATAAACAGAAAACCCACGTCTAAAGTAGCTAGTTGCATTTTACAACTGCTCCTTATGAAAAATGTATAAACTGTTTTATAAATTTTAATTTTTTTACTTTTTTTATTTCAATTAATTTTTTTGAGCAAAACATTTATGAAATGATGGCGCAGTTGGTATAGTTTCAAAACATTTAATTGAGAACAAAAAATATATTCAATCAATATTTTTTAAACAACGATTTGTTAAAAAAGTTATAATTGGCCTAAAAGCAAATATTTTATTTCAAATTCGATTCTGGTTTGTGGCCGTTGATAGAGCTCGATCCAGTGTATTCGGATTTAGAATAAGTTTGTCCTGATTAATTAAAACGATCTGTGGCGGTTACTATATAAAATAAATATAAACTTGGTGTTCAGCATGAAATAACTATAAAGAAAATTACATTAGTTACTTCTCGTTCTTAAAGTATGAGAAACATATACTCGTAATATAATTAATAATCTTGAATATGTTACTTTATATATTGTATAAAATGCGGTTTCATGGATAAACACATTGGTGATTTTCTTGGTGGTAGATCAAATGATCGATCGAGGGTGTTTATACGTTTCGTTTCGATGACCAAGTCTACGGTGCATATTAAGTTTATTGTATTCTATCAGGTTCAACTGATTTTTCTGTTTACTAAATTTTTATGAAATTAAAGCGTGAGCAAATCTAAAATGAAAGATGTTCACCACAAATAAATATATAATTATATTTTTTTTTATTTAGTTGAAAAAGTTTCGAGTATGTCCGTTTATGTCCTGCATCGTCCTAAAACACTGTGCTCTAATGTATACATCGATTGCAATAGTTATCTACAAAATTTCTCACCGAAACTTTCACGTTAGTAAAATTTTTAAATTTAATGTCACAAAGTAGCTCTATGTGATAGATTTTTTAAATATCTTTTAGCTTAATTATTTTTTTTTATGACTGAAGAAAAGTATTAGTCTCGTTAACTCCGAACAAACACCAAGTAGAATTTTTCCAATGGATTTTCTAGATCCATCCATTTTACAAGTGAAAACATACCTATTAAGTATATACAACTACTATTAGTGCAAAAGATCGTATGCAAAATTTTCCAACTTTTATTCTATTTGTGCTAAAGGTGACATTTTGTAGTCTGCAACCGATATAAGTAGTCTGCTACTACGGAAAATAGCAGATGACAATCAAATATGAAATTTTACTAATAAATCATAAAGAAATAATGAGTTTTTAGGCACTCTTGCAAAGCAATCAGTTTTCACATACGACCTTTTGCACTAACAATAGTGAAATGCATGTTCGGTTCAGTATGCATTTTTCTTTGTTTTTTTTATCGACGATAATCAGATATGAAATCTTCAAATGAGGCACTGTTTCGCATTTTAATATTAGCTGATAAAAGAAATTCGTGGATATCAAACCCGCGAATGTTGAACGGTAACTGTATTTCCGAATCGGCTTCTCTCACAGATTTTATTCTCATACGAAAAATTGTATACCTTTTAATATTTTAATATTTTAGCCATTGAAAACGGTGGGGAAGCTATACTGATCTTACTTGGCAGACATTTTTTTTTTTTTTTTTTTGTATCTTCTATATTTGTAATACTTGTTATTTTAACTCCACTATCACCCACTATATCACTGATGAGATCTGATTATTTCTTTATCAGACAACTCTGTTTCTTATTTAATATCTACATGTTCAAGTGGCAGATTGTTGTAATACTCAAATAATAAATAAAAAATATCTACAATTCATATATTTCATTTTTACTCTGTACCTTTTACAGTTCGTATCTTTTGTAGCCCTGATGAAGACCTACAAATTGGATCGAAACGTCGGCGTAACGAATAAAATACTATTTTCTTTTTACTTGTATTAGGAAATCAAAATATATTAGAAAAGGTTGAAAAATCTTATACGGTGCCTTAGTTGCACTTATAGTAAGGAAGCGTCTAACGATAACCCTTTATTACTGAAATAACACACAACCTACAGATAAGTGTACGCGATCGAAAGAATGTAAAATCAATCAAAATGTAAAAAATAACATTCATGAGGCCTTAAGTCGTCTAGAAGATGGGTTTTTTTCTATCTCTCAGAGGCGTGAATTTCTGGTCTAAGCTCCGGACCAGAAAGAAAAGTTCCTGGCTTAAGTTGTTTTTGTAACACTCAGTAGTGGAAAGGGAAAAAGTAAATTCTTTTTTTGTTGTTATTGTTTTCCTTTTCTGGGAAAAATAACAAGCTGAAGAAAGCTTGATAAAAGATGCATAAAACTATAAAATCAATATTCAACCGAAAAAGAAGTAGTATACACACCTACTGTCGACATTAATAGTCGAGACCATAAAAAGATCAGTATTTTTTAACACATTAGCTCTCGAGAGCTACAACAGACACCTTAGATGTTGAAGCGGTTCTTTCTTCACCGGGTGAGACGGGCCAGAGGAATTATTGCCAGAGGTATCGACCACCCTCCGCAGCTGTCGTCTATGATGGGTCCTTCACCGCTGATGATGATGACGTTATGATGGCAGCAGTTCTTCTCCACCGGCGTTTCAGATATTGGACAGCTTTAGAGGATGGGGTGGAGGGAACCATAAATATCATTAGGCTTGTGGTCAGGTTTTTCATACTTTTTTATTACATTAAATCACGTACTTTATTTTATTCCATGCGTGATAATTAAATTTAGAATTATTAACGTTCATTTTTTATTAACTCATATTAAATTTTAAATCTTTCATTGGTGGAAGTTTGTAGACTGTTCTACATATCTTGGGTGATAGGTATATAGAAAACGGTCAAATTTCTTTTTATTGTTTTTTTTTTTTTAATTAAAAATACATCAGCCACTGTTGGAGGGCTATAAGTAAGAAGGCTAAAAGTTCTCAGTCATAAAATATAAACAAATAATAGAGAAATAATAAATATAAAAAAGTAAATAAATAATACTGATAAAAAAAGTAAATAAATAAGAAAAATAAACAAACAAAATAAAATAAAAACTTCTAAACACATTCATACCTATATACAATATATACATTCGCCCAGGAATCTCTGATCCAGGCTTTTCCCCCCACATGTGGAAGGCAAAATAGGACTCCAGAAGATCTCAGTGCCATTTTTCCAGCTGCAGTATTAGAAGCCAGTGGAGACGGAAAGAGTGCACTGGAGCCACAGACGCTCAGGACATGAGTCGAGAAGCTGGCCAGTGCCAGGACTCCAAAGGAATATTTACAAGAGATCTTGAGACCTCTGCCGTTTCAACCTTCGAGGGAGATGGTATGGATGCTCGGAGCTGGATAGGGATTGCGCTAGAGGATTGGGATGATGAATAAGGTTCTGATGAAAGTTTGAGAATCTGGATGGGATGATATCAAGGACATATGGGATGTTAAGGTCATGGTGTAGAGTATTGTTCGTGACATTATATGGAGCATTGACAATTGTTCGAAGGACTTTGGAATGGAAGGATTGGATACGTTTGATATTCGACGATTTAATTGTCCCCAACAGTTCAAGTCCGTAGATGCAGATAGGTTTCAGTATGGCCTTGTAGATTAATAGTCTGTTTTCTGTTGAAAGGAATTGAATTACTTGTTATTGTTGATAAAAAACTAAAAAAATGTATTGTGTCACCTACAAATTCCTTTACATATATTTTTTTCAGATTCTACTTTATTTCGTTGTAATTTTAGCCGATTGAAAATTTGTGTTATTCATAATCCTACATAGTCATACGAAAAATCAATACATTTTTCAAAATATAATTAATAGATAATATAAATATAGCATTCTTATCCAGCCTGGTCCTTACTTCTTGAACGTTTCTCCTACTCTATCGTCCCATTTTATATTTTCAACTTCTTGAATGTGTCAGTAATCTTCTATTAGCACAAAAAAAAAATATTCTTAAAGTTTAATTGAGGCTATTACATGCAAGATGGTCTGTGCGTATAAACGAATTTAAAAAAAAAATTTTTTTTTAGTATTTCTATTGATAAATACTACTGATGAAGTTTAGCTCCCTTAAAAATGTACTAAAACAACTTTTTGGAACAGCCCAAATTTCCAGAAAATAATTTATACTTAAAGTTGAATGGCATATGAAAACTGAGTGCTTCACGCAGATTTTTTTATAGTATATTGGATTTTTTGGATAACTTTTTTTTTCTAGCAAGTTGATGATTCACTAAAATTTAAAAAAAAAATGTTAACAACAGGGTTCTTGTATAAAATTAACGAATTATCATATCAATATATTTAATATAGTAGCTTTGTAAAATCGATACTTTTTATAAAAAACGTAAAAAAAAAAAATTCACGGCAGATGCATTTATCAAACGGGTGACAATAGAATATATGCCTAGGTGGCGCTGCTAGCGCGTACAGTTTTCCCGCTTTCTTCATCACGATAAATCACAGCCGCCTGCCAAAGATAAACAGATGATAATGGCGGGAATTATTCATCCTACTGTGGATGACAAACTACCTCGGGAGCCGGTAGGAGGCATTATTCAGGGACGATGTACCGCTGTACGGTTGTCGGGTCGGACAACGGTTCCCTGTGTAAGCGAGTAGGTTAGTTTCCGACCACGCAGCATCATGTGTGAAGCAACGTGGAGCCAATCTATAACCGATATTGATTTGAATTGTTGAATATTCATCAGTATCAGTTGCGTTCATTTTAAAACAAGTGATATGTAAATAGGCAATATTAAGTACTTACCTTGGCTAAAATATTTATTTTCTGATATTTTTTTCAGTTCATATATTTATCCGCACCTGTCATGGTATTTATAATCAGCAGATTTTTTGCGGTGAACCCAGGAGCACCTCTTTCTGGTCATTGGTTACATTCTTGATTCAGGAGAGGAGATCTCACATCCAGCTCCTTTTTAGGCACCTCCAGATGGGAATTTCATTCGTGGCAATGTCATTTATAAATCAGTTTTTGTTTCTGTGGAGTTTGAGATAAATTCGTTTACGGTTGGTTGTCGTAAGTCGTTATATAAAGTTTTCTTATCTGCCTACCAGAGAGTTCCTGTTATAAGTCGTAAAATTTTGGATTGAAATGAATGTAGTTTTTTCCGAACTAAGGGAGAGGACGGAGGCTACTGCCAGAGTTAAGTGGGTCGCCACCGGGACTCGAACAGGTAATCTTCAGGTGATCAGTTTACCCGGCTATGTGTGTATCGAAATCGCGTAAGCTTGTTTGGCCACCCCACTCTCTAATGATATTTAAAATTGTATTTCTAAAATATATAGGCAAATGATAAAGAAGCGAATCAAGACAAGTAAGATTTAAAGCGGAGAGTATTTCGGATGACTTCTAAAAAAGAAATTTTCAACTTAGAGGCCACTTATTTACTCATATTATATTTCTAATATAAAACATTGAAAATATTAAACATAATATCAGATATAAATATATATAATATCGTTCAGTATAGGTATTAATCTATAATCTAGCTATTCATATCTGAAATACGCATGCTAAATATATAAGTATATAATATAAAATATATTTAAATATATATATTCGGTTGTCAATGATCTGCGTTGAAATGCTAGTACAATATAGTATGTGTCTATTGACCGGATTCCCGACCATCTTCTATTGAAGTTTCTTTTGAGTCCTTTGAAATCCGGAGTCCAACACGGCCTCTCAATCTTAGCCGCCTTAAATGGTCTTATGTGCCCCTGACGTTGAGCAGTCTCACAATTTGTGAAGAAACCAGTGATACTTATTTGTGGAAAGTTATTCATTTTAGAGGACAATCGTAAATCGTTTCAAAAACATGATAAGAACCTGATAATTTTACATAAGTTAAGGATTTCGTTATGGTTATCTTGCTTAAAAAGCAACATGCGGGCCACTAAACTCATTAAGTGTAATTCACTTTTTTTATATTAAAAGACAAATCAAGCAGTACTGAGGTATATTTTAGTTTTTAGGAATTGAAAAAAAAGATGAAAATATTCGATGAAATATAAAATATCCATTGCTTTAGTGATACGCACTATTCAGAAATAAAAATCAGTTTCGTATATTCCATGTGTCTTGTGTCAGTAACTTACAGGAGCCCTAGGTAACACATCTGTTTAAGAGTGTATAGTACACCATTTTGGTTTATTATTTTCAATAATCAACCATTGTGATCGACCGAAAAATTCAAAAAACTTAACCCCTCTCAAAATTTGAGGTTTTACATTTTCAGGACACCTAGAATTCGATAAACAAATACAATTTTTTTTTGTCCGTCCGCCGTCCACCGTCCGCGCATTTTCTCCGAAACTACTTTACCGATTTTTTTCAAATTTTGATATAAAATCAGAGGTCACCCGAGAATGATCCTCCTTCATCGACATTACTCTCCGCCTTTTACTTTCAAAATGGCGGCCGAAAAACCTGCGTTGCTATAGACTGTAGCTCCTAAACGAACATACAGATTTCAATTTTCTGGACGCCCTTTAAATTTATCTATATAGCATACTTCAACGAAAAGAAGCTGGAAAAAAAGTTACGAGGGATGGTAAAATTAAATTCCGAATAACTCGAAAAGTTTATACTTTTTTTGTTGATATTGTGATAAGATGTTTCAAGATGGTTTTTTAAAAGTTTACGAAATTTCCTAAAAAAAAAAAAATCGTTAAAATCAGACAATTAGGAGCAAAGATATGGTCTCCGGTTTTTTTATGTTCTACTCCAAATGTTGTATCCTTTGTTTGCTTTTTAAATTTTGAATGTGTTACTGAACTAATGCTTTTTTTTTTTTAGCATATTACTAATGGTTAAAGAAAAAAAGGTTAGTCCAATAATTGGAAACAATTTTTTTTTTTCTTTGTAACTCGGAAGGTAATGTTACTTTAGATGTATAATTGTTTAGAAATAATAAACCATTGTGAAATAATTTGCAGCGTTTTTAAATTATACTGTAGAACAGGAGATTTGTGATAGTGTCATTAAATTAAACAAACCAATTCTTTATTTGTGTTTTGGAAAGTCAATATAATTGTACATATATTCCCACTGTTTTAATGCTTCATAAATTTTATTTCGGTAGGTAACAATTTTGGAAATATTTTCTTTTTGAGCTGCCAACGGTCAACATGTTTTTATGTATGTCTTGCGGCTTGGCATTCACTGATGTGCCAACTAAGTCAGCAGTGTTTTTTATTCAAATACTTGTGATTTAATACACAATTAAAACTTCATTGTTTGATATTAATTTACTTTATCTTAAACATCTAATTAATTTTTAAAAATACGATACCTTGTTTTTAACTGCACCTTTCTCGAACTAGGTGAACTGAATTGACCTTCAATCCCAGATCATTCAGAATAAGACCTTTTTTTTTTTTTATTGATTGCCGACAAAATAGAATTGTGAAAGCATATTCAGTTTCATTGAACTGAATGATTTATCTATTCAATCATAAGTTGATCGTCCCTTGTTATATTCCCAGAAGGGAGGTTTATCCAATCTGGCCCTGATCAATATCTCTAAAATATTTTATTGAAGATATTTTTTTTATGTCTGCAAAATTGTACCCAACGTTAATTCACCCTCTTAGGGAAGCTATCCAAGCATGAAGGCATCCCTTCTTTGCCCGAAAACTAATTAATTGGCCATTGATCTTCTTTACAGCATGAGATACCAACACAAAAAAAAAAAAAAAAAAGAAAAAAGGAACCATTAGAGAAGAAAATACTGAACCTTGAGAGGGTGAGTTATTGCAAAAGGAATAAGCCAGCAAAGGATGCTCTTAAGAAGTACAAACAAGTCAGTCCCTTCTTCTCGCAACGTAGAACGAAATGTATTAGCTGTAACAGCACCAAATAATTTTATTAAGATATTTTGCTTTTATGAAGGATTTTCGTTGAAAAGCTTTAATGGCATCCAACTGAACTTTTGATCAGTCTTAAATTATCTTATTTTGTTATGTTACTTTACCTTTTATTTGCCATTACCCTTTTTTTTTTCTTTTTTTTTTGTTCTTTTAAACAAATTATACTAAATATATTCTTATTGGATATTTGCATGAATTAATGAATTTTAAGTTTGTATTTGTCGATGAAGATTATAGAATAATAAAAATACAAAAAGTCTCGAATTCTTTGTATGCATAATTACAAAGATAATTAGTAGTTCAAAATGGTGAGGACTGTGCTACGTCACGAAAGTGGAGACAATGTAACGTCATGGGCTGTTAGCGCCTATCTCGTACTGAAGGGTATCTTAGCTCGGTTTTTCTACCTCCACAACTTCAATCCAATCAATATCATTCCGATATTAGATTTTATAAATAAAATAAGCTAGGTGCTAGCTAAGAGAGGTTGAGCAGTATTAAGTTTTTGCCGTATTTTTTCCTTGCAAGTGCCCATTTTATTTTCAATTTCTTATCTTGCTAGTCCATATATATATATATATATATTCCGTGGTACAGGATCTTATAAAAGATTATTGAAAAAACAAAACAAATTATTAGGAGACATTAAGGGTATTCATACAGATTGTGGTAAATCTATGATGTGTTATCATCATGCTAAGTAGCCAACATAAATCAAATGGGTGGTGAAAGACATATCTATGCTAACCTACTGGAGTGTAATTAGTTATATTAAGATGTTTGTACTGTTAACAAAGTTTGAGACTTCTGTCGAAACGAAAAGAAAAGGTAGATTGCTGAATCACTTGATTAAACATCACTTTATAGATAGCATGAATAAAAATTCAGAAATCAAAGAACTTGATGATAACATAAATGGTATTCTGGCTGTTAAGTCTCTTCTTACACTTTATTTAGATAGGTGGTTTCAATAAACAATGGACAAAGAAATAAACACATAAAAACTTTTCTATAACCTTCTCCATATTTTTACGAAACTACAGGACCCCAGACGAGTTTTGGTGTTGCGCACTCTGTCTTAACCTTAGTCTTGGTCTTGGTCTTACACCAGAGTCTCAGGTGATAGTCAGGCATTCTTGGCCCTGAAAGACCGATTTTCGACAGAACATGTCAAAATCGAGTGTGCTAGTGGCCATATTTTACACACATTTCTTAAATACGTTTTTTTTTTTTACTTTAACGCATTCTAATTCTTCGAATTTCCCCCAAATGGTGTGGTTTGTGATTGAGAGTATGAACTCGACGATCTTTCTAAGATCCCCCAGACCAACGTAGAGCCTCATTACCAAGTCAGTGGGATACGGCCAAATTAGCTTTTTAATTTCCTCCACCTCTCAGGACATATCTGAAAGATGTCTTCTGTATTCTGGTAGTCTGTTCTAAAGCAATAGAGAGGGTTTTCCTCCATTTTTTTATTTTTTCATAGAAGTGTACCATCTATGGTACCATCATGTCCTGTTGTGTCATGTTCCAAGTCTAAAGAGTATACTTGCTCTTTCTGCAAAACCTATAATAATCGTCTTCAGAATTGTAATTTGGACCGCCATCATTCCACCTTTGTCATATAGGAGTCCTATTTACTTTAACGCATTAAAGAGGTTTAAATATCTTAGCACTATTTACATGAATACCCCTATTATATTGCTTTCGTTGAGCGCGTAAAATTAGCTCCCCGCTCAATATTGAGGAAATGCTTGACTTTGTGCAAGAATTTCCTTAATTCCTTATGTTATTTTATTATATCTGTTATTTTTCATGTGTCAAAATACTGTTCTTAACCAGAAAAAAAAAAGATCTAAAATATACATTTCATTTTGTTTGCAAAGTTAGGTCTTGTCTGTGCTATTGAAGAATTGAGTATGTTGCAAAACATCCCTATAGAGGTTCCCATCATTCTTTAAAAATGTCTGTAGTAATCCCCAGACCTAAAGGGGAAGCAGATGTGCAAATCCCCGGAAGGTAGTATAAGGATAAGCCCTTGTTCCGGTCTTGTGCTAAATACGAGTTGAACCGAAGCTCAGGGAGCTGTTGATAACTTGATCTGTGCGTTTCTTGTATTCACAAAATGGAACGGAATTATGATATACTATTCTGTGAGTCTCATAATGTTATGTATATCTTGCCCTTAACCAAAAATGAATTAAAACTGAAACTTAATGCGAATTGGATTTACCGCGTTAAGATTTATTTTGAAATGTTATTTATTTGTATTGATATTTATTATTATAAATTTTATTGTAAAATCCAAGATGCTAGTCCAGCACTCTAGAATAGTGTTGCCCAAAATCAGTCTTGGTCTTGCACTTTGCAAGACCAAGACCAAGTCCGCCTAACTGTTGCAAGAACAAGACCAGGACTGGTAAAAACAATCGATTTTTTAAATAAAAAATAAGATATAATGGTTACTAATACTCAACAATCTTAGTTACTATATGTTAATAATTGGTATAACCAATATACTTTTGCTCCTATAATTTTTCATTCGGACTTAGTTGGGTTTCTCCTATCTAAAAAAGTACAATAATATCTCTATAGTAATAAGCTAATTAGTAACTGCAAGACTGTTGTGATACTCTTGCTCAAGACCAAGACCAAGACTAAGACAGAGTTTGCAAGACCAAGAATCGTCTCGGTCTCGGATTTGGGCAAGACTACTCTAGAAAAATAAACGATTTCGTTCTCTCTTTAACACCGAGTAACAGTGTATTGCTAATAACTTCATATTAAAACAAAACAATGAATATTTTAACTTCTTTATAACTAGAATTTCTTTCAATCTCTAATAAAAAAACAAATAGAAAAGGCTTAACAATGGCCACTAGCGGGTCCTAGATTTAATTTTTGGGGAAGGGCTTCATCCCGAAGGATTTTTTTTCATATATATAACAAAATTAAAAAAGTGTGAAAAAATGAGGAAAGAAATTAACTACCTATATGACACGGTGTCTTAGTGATTCTTGAAGTCCTATTAAATGTAATTACACGAACAATAACACTTTAAGAGATAGTTTTTAATATTTTTTTAATATAAAACATGGTTATATTTTATCATTTTTGGAGGAAAGAAAGCCCCCCCTCCCCATAAATCCGCATGTGACAATGAAAAATAAAACACGACACGTGTTAGTAGCACTAGATGCGACTCTGAAACATTTGAATCAGACGATTGTATGTGGAAGCAAGCAAGAAAAGTCCCAGTTAGAAAGACATAGCTCCTTCAGAGCTTTTTGCAGAATGGTCCGAATTACATGCCGAGCTAAATTGTAAGAATATGTTTGTTTGCCTTCATTTATAAAATATAAGGGTACGTGATTGCGGAACCTGTCTGGCCGGGGATCAGAGATTATGAACGTTGTGGATTCGATTCCAGTCCGAGTCAGTTAATATTTATTTCTTGGAAGCCCTGTCAGATGAACTTTGATACTCTCCGCTATGGTTAGTACATGGCGGTAACTGTAAGATAGCCGTCTAGGTGTGACATAAAGGAGTACAAGGTGCACTTGCCGGTGTATTTCCTCTCTCCTGCACTAGTTCGGGAACAATTAATTTATTATGAAAATTTAAGTAAATAAATAATTTTAAAAGGTAAAGAGATAATAAATAAACTAATAATAATAGACTGAAGTATTTGCCAGCGGTACAGCTTCCTTTGATTCTGACGTTTTATTTTTTTGCTTGAAAATGATATTAAAATGGTAAAATGGAGGGACGAGGCTGGAAATTCTCTCTCTCTCTCTCTCTCTCTCTCTCTCTCTATATATATATATATATATATATATATATATATATATATATATATATATATATATATATATATATATATATCAAGAACGTCAGAATCAAAGGAAGCTGTATCGCTGGCGAATACTCCAGTCTATTATTATCAGTTTATTTATCTCTTTACCTTTTAAAATTATTTATTCACTTAAGTTTTCATAAATAAATAATTGAAATAATTGCTCCCGAATAAATATTAATCGACTCGGGCTGGAGCCGAATCCACAACGTTCATAATCTCTGATCTCCGGCTAGACAGGTACCGCCTGTGACATATTTTAATATTTTATTTTTCTCATTATAAACGTTTTTCTATGCATTGTATTGCCGAGGAGAATAATTGTGATTAGACTCATCATTTTGAGTAAAAACGATGGTATACTCAAACTTACTCTATAATGAGAGTTGAAGAGATCTCTAGATAGATTGTTGTTGTGAAGTCAAAGCAATTACTCTTTCTTCAAATTAATTTGCAGCTGTTTCCATAATGGCGCTCCGGTGGACTAATTAAAAAATCTTATGATATAAAACGACACATTTTTGTAATCGATGCTTCTTCCCTAATAAGGGAAGAGTATTTTTAAGTTTTTAATTAATTTTAAAAAATCCATTTACTAGCGGGTGTAGATAACACAGAGCCGCTTGTTTCATTAGACGATGCTAAAAGCCACTGGTGGCACGATCTGTTTAAAGCTGATCCTCTTAGCAGCTGGAGCCATCAGGGAGCTGATGGGTTTGTTGTGTCGTCCTCCCTCGTTCCTAGCACTTCCCATCACTGACGCCTCTGATTACCGGACGACCGATGGTACGCGATCATCCGATAATTTTAGGACATTATTCTACTGCATACAAAAGTCTCGGAACTTTTGCGCATTTGTCTATGCCAGCGCTTCAGCTACTTTCATTCCAATTGCAAATTTAGAGTATTAAGATACATTGCTATTTTGATTTCCACTTGTGTAAATTACAGTTGTAGTTAAAATTACAAAACAAAAGCTTACTCAAATCTAACCTGATTAAACTTTTGTTAATTTAAAACAAATAAATATTTTATTGTTTAACGATTATTGTAAATCTTCAGTAGATTCATAGCATTCATAAATGTTTAAGAATTCAATTGGAATGTGCATTAGGGAATATCACGAAAACATCTTATTCAAAGATTCAGTTCATAAAAAGTTTCACTATGTTCACATATTTACTAAACATTTATCCAAATAATGAACTTTAAGTTTAAACTTTTAAATCTATACTGCAAATTTTAAAAACGCAAACAGAGCTTTCTTCTCCCTTTCAAAGGTATTGACAATAGTAAACAAATTAATTTTTTTTTTTTATTTTAATGAAATTTACTACTGCATTACATGAAAAATACTACAAGTAAATGTGACATTGGTAACAGGTCATGTACAACATGAAGAGAAACTACCCATTGGTAGAACTCCAATTAAAGTTCTATTTTAGAAGGTCCCTAGGCCATCTTCATTTCAGACGCGTCGGAGGGTTATCAGGAATAGAAGAGGAAGCAAAATTGGAAACAAAGTACATTAAGGACATAGCATTATGGATGACTTTATTTGTGACAAAGTGAGGTACATCCAGAATTTTACGAATGATTTTGGATTGTAAGGATTGACTACGAGAGGAATTCGATGGTTTAGTAGAGTTCGATTCCATAAGTTCAAATAGCCCTTATTATAGTCATATATGTAAGTCAAATATGTAAGTAATTGGAAGTTTATAGCGTTTGTATAGTAAGTGCTGGAGTTGTCGAGCGGTTTCTTGTCGTTTCAGTCTGGTATGAGGATAAATTTTAGATTATAATAAATTTTATTAGCATGGTTGCTACAGGTTTATAAAGTTAGGATTGGTCATTTTAAAGAAATTTCTTGTCTTCCGGCAGAGAAAAATCTCTGTGATAGTATGTTCTTAAGATTATTAAGAAAGTATCGATAGCCAGAATTTGTTAAACTCCTTAATATTATGATAAATTACAAGACATATTTATTTAAAAAAAACAATAAAAACATGGCCAACATCAAATCGTTATACCCGCAGATTTGTCTTAACCAGACTGAGAATAGACCACACCAATCTTATTAGCGAACACCCACCACCACAATGTCAGCACTGCAATAATACACTTACAGTCAGCTACATTTTACAGGATTGCCCTGTTTACGTATCTAGTCTAAATAGTTCAGGACTCACACCTCCAATAGCAAACATTTTAAGAGATGAAGACGTAATAAAGTTAGGATTAGGTTTCTTGAAATCAAACGATTTGTTTAAAAATAATTAAAATATCTTAAAAGTTTAATTCAGAGATGAACAAAATTTATTTCCAGGCGTTGATGGCCCTGGTGTTTTACGCTTTAAAACTCTAACAACAAACGAACAAACAAAACATGTTTACATCCCCGTACCTCCATGTATATTTTGCCAATAGTGGTTCAGCCATAAGTCAGAAACCTGATACAATCTTGACGTATCAACAATATTTTGTAATATGAGTATTTTAGTTATAACTGACAAGAAAATATATCTCATAATTTTCAAAGTGCTCAATATGTATTTCATTATAGTATTAAAACTTACCTTTTTCTTCCGTTTATTCTACATATGGCTTTCAGTCCTGATGATTTGACGGATGTCAAAAGAACATACTTCACCAGATCGGGACCAAAATGTTAAAAATGGATAGAGGACATGGTGGAATGCATTGCAGCCAGAGGGCTCTGTGATATTTCACGATAATATGAATTAAAACTATGAAGCACTTGGTATAAACGTTTTTTGGACGCTGGTTTCTTCCACAGTTTCCTTATTTTATTTTATTTTTTAATCACTTACTTATTTGCTCATCATCTAAAAATAAAGATAAATAACTTTATTTTATGACTTGAGGATGGGATGGCCGAGCACGTTGAGGCGTAGCTCCTGGATCTGAACGTTGTGGGTTCGATTCCCACCTGGGTTGGTTAATTTTCGTTTCTCGGAGGCCCCGGGAAATGGATCTTGACATTCCCATTCTGGTAAGTATGGGGGCCACCTCACGGTAAAAGGACCACGATAGGGCCCACTTGCCCGACTAGTTTCTCCTAATATTGTCGTTAAGAACAATAGAATGTAATTGGAAAAAAGAATTACTTCTGGCCAAATGAACGGTTACATTGAATAAATAAATAGATAATAAAACTCAAGTAAACTAACAGTATATGCAAAACTAAAGGATGAGACAATTTACAAAATACTAAGAATTATATACAATACCAATAAGATCTGAAACAAAATAATAGCTGCATATATAAATAAATCAAGAAAAATAATAAAGAAGTTAAAAAGACAGGACGGAAAACAATAAAAGAAAAATATATTCCTCAGGTAAATGAACACGAAGTTAAAATAAATAGAATAAAAAGGAAAAGATAAAGAAATAAAGATCTATATATTTTTTTCCTAGTATAAATCAAAATATATGTATAACAAAAACAGTAAGAAAATAAATTAATGAAGTAACTTTAAAATCAAAGAACTCAGTACCAACATGGTATGAAAAATATATAACAAGTTTATAAGTATAAGTTGGTATATACAAGTTTCTGAGAACAAACAAAAATATATATATTTTTTTTTGTCTATAAAATATATATTTACGCCTGTCAACAATAAGTTGACAATCAGCAAATGTGATGGCGATAATGATATAATGACATGACAGGCATAGGGAAGGAAAGTGCTCAACAGTTCCTCTTCCCTAACTTGTTCCAATTACTTAGGTTGTCTAAGGAAGGAGATCCCTCATCCAACGCCTTTTTAGTCTCCTGCTCATGTTCTGAGGTATGTCAGCTGTAGCCATGTCTCTTATAAGTCTGTTATTATGTCCATTTAAATTTGTGTAAAATCGTTGATATAGGGTCGTTATATGTTGGTCAACTGTTGGAAAGTGGAGGTCAGTATGTAGAGTTTTGTTAGTCACGTACCAAGGTGCTTTTGTTATGAGTCGCAATAATAAAAAACAATTATTTAACAATAATCAATAACAATAAACAATAAACAAGGCACTGTTATTTAATATAGGCACGGTTTATGAATGTTTTGTGAACTGAATATGAGGGTTTTAAAGGTGGATAAGCCGCTGGTTTAACGGATTTGTAATGGGAGAGAATTGCAGAAAGTAGCGAAGCGGGCAACGAAGGAGTTTTGTAAAGTGGGAGATATATTGTATATATTGTCTTTTATTTATATATTCAACGGTGTGTTTATACATAATGTAGCTGTATGTATTAGTATGTTTTTAAAAATACTGAAATTAACACGACATAGTATTATGATAAAAGAAAATAATGACTTAAAAAGATTTTAATCGACACTTTAAAAGATTTTTTTGATTAAGTTAAGGCCAACTACTTCGATGAGTAAATTGGGTCTTTGATCCATTTTTCGTCTTCGCATTATCATCAAAGAGTGCCGGGCTTCACAGCGGAGGTGATAAGAGGGCTGAGTTTTCCCCTCACTCCAATTTTTCAACCAATTTCAGCGCTCGCTTTCAGTTACGAAATTATACCCTCATACTTCACTGTTATTAGCAGCTTCGAAAACGCCATTAGCTGAAGCCCGTTGTTGAAGAAAGGTATTACATTACTCCATTTAAGGTCTTATATGGAGTATATTTTTCGCTATAGTGCTAAAGATAAATCGGAGCCCTAAATAGATAAACCAGGAAGGAGCTTCGATAAGGAATTATTTTGAGATATAGACTTCGATCTGGAAGATTCTTTGGGCGGTCCGTTGGGAAATGGACCTTCCGCGCCGTGGGACCTTATTAATGTGATATAGTGGCCACCTGACCAATCAGCTGGCTCAGGTAGCCAATAGGCTGTCCTGATTGCCAATTAACATGTGTTGTTCTCCTTCACAAATAATATCTACTCCACAAATATTATTATGGCAACTGTATAGAACCGCAGTAGTACGGGTTTACGTTAAATCCATAATAAGATGGGTTGAACAAAATTCTTGTTTGTGGTTACAATACACCAGTCCTTATCAAATGAAAAATTACATTATTATTCGGGGACCAATTCTCTTATAATTTTAAAGGTCATTACAAAGAGGAAGAAATGATGAACATTCCCCTCGCTTAAAGTATGCAGGTCCAATTTTCTTGTTTCTGAGATATTTTAATCTGCATCTTCAATTAAACTCGTCATCGTATTATTTAGTTTTCGACACTATTTTTTTCCCTTTTCGCCTCTCTAACATGGCGTCGCATTAAATACAGTTTTCAATAACAGTTCATTACGAAAGGGAAGACATGATGAACATTTTCTCCACCAACAATTTAATCTAGTAAAAACACCTCAATTTATCGCCTCCAGCCAACATTACCCGAGCATTACGAAACGAAAATCTGACGGCTCAATCTCATTCATTTTCCACAAAAAAAAACGTCCCTAAAGAAGTTTTCACTTCATAAAACAATACATAGTGGTTATAACCGTGTTTTATACTAACAATAGATTATTCATAAAAGTGGTTGAAAAGAAGAGATTCGAACAAGGAAAGCATGACGAATCTAAGGCAGGATAGTTCTAGTGGTTGAAGCATTACTGGTTGGAAGGAGCGTAGAAGTCAGAAGGATGAGATTGAATGAAAGCTTTATTTAAAGGGAAATGGACCTTATCTGTCATGGGATCTTGTTTACTTGATAAGAAAATTCAATTTAACTTTTTATTCGTTAATTTTAAATTTAAATTTAAAAACTTTAATTTGAAATGTTTAAGGGTCAGGAACGTGCCTTTCATATTAAATATATATTATTATTTCATATATATCTCAATGAAATTCCTAAAATAAAATGTATGTTGTAGAAATCAGAATCGAGAAAATTTACTACTACTTTCTGAAAGAGGAGTTAAATTAAATTAATTTAAATAAATTCCTTTTAACAGATCTCAGTTTCATTTAAAAATGAAATGTACTCCCTCCTCCTTCCTACCTCTTTACTAATCTTAAATAAAATCTAAAATGGGACTCCTGTACTATTTGCGAAATCCATCAAGCACTTGAGAATAAAATCCTATTAAACTACCGTTTCTTTTTTAATTAGCACGTGAATGAAAATCAAGGTATAAAATGATTCCATAATATTGACAACTATTTTTTTTTCTTATTTAGTTAAGACAAACGCCAATCATTTCGAGATAAACATAAACCCCACCTTCTTTCTTTAAAATGTGAAATTGCACTTAAAGTTTCTTTCATTACCATAAAATCGAGATCCTAATAAATTAGTTAATACAATAATTAAAAAGAGAATATTTTTTTCTCAAAGGTTAAAATATTTTATATAAATCATAGAATATATTTTAACAGATAATTTTGGGAATGTCAAATTAATTTGAAAATAAATGAGTTTACTCTTAAAATAAATATCACTTTTACGAACCAATATGAATTAGTAGTTCAGATTACCAAATATCAAATATTGTATAAGCGGTAAAAATTTTACCTGACTTACTTTTTGATATTTAATTGGATATTTCTTCGATCAGATATTCAATGTTATGAGCGAATGGTCATGCTTCAATAAATATATGTTTCATAACCAGAATAAATTATGCTCGTTGTGTAAGATAAAATAGGAGACGGTATTTTTCATTTTACAGCTGTATGCCATACGAGTGGATGGAAATAAAATACTTTTAAAAGACAATATAATTATGAAATATCAATCCATATACATATTGTTATACAGTTGTCTTTCCTTTTCTGTTTTTTTACATCACAATTTATATGTCTAATTTATCTTATTCATGAAAAAAGAATATTTCTCCCATTTATTTCTATATTTGTATAGTATTTTATTTTGATTCTTTTTTATGTAATAATGTATTTGATGGAGCTATACCTCCTGTAATTGCATATACTAATTACAAAATATAGAATTTTCATTCATTCATATACGATTCTCAATATTTACAGATACTCTTGACCACACACTTGACCCCTATGACTCTACTTCCACTCAAAATAACACTCGTTATACTTTAATTACCCAAGTACGAACTCCTGAAAGAGTACTCTATCAATATAAAAATTGCATTATGAAAAATATTACTCACTCGTTGTAAAATTTTTAATTATATGTAGATGTAAACTTCAATTTCAAAACTTTTATTACTTTATTTTTACTATCGTACTATTCTTCTTCATATTCGTTGAAAGCTAAAACGAAATGGTCGTCCGTTGGCCGAGTAATAAATAATAACTGTTTCTCAATCATTCAATTCATTTCTTCCATTTATATTTTCGTGTTTCCGAATACGAAGATGCATCTGGAAAAAATCAAAATGGAAATAAATTTTGTCTCACAACGAGTTGCTAAATTTCTGTAGCGTTTTCAGTGATTCAGCACTGGAATAATATTTATATCATATTTACATATTTCGATATACATTTTTTTTTCGTCTCCTAAGGCCCATTGGATATGTGTCCCATGTTTTTCGATATAGAACCATCTGTATAGATATGGATCTCCCGACTGTGACGTCTACGTGTTCAAAATATTTCACCTTGACATTTGAGGCTTGAGGAACATTTGTAGAGAGATAACTGCTTTTTCCTTATGTTTGTTCACTAAAAGCTGTTTCCATGAGTGTTTTCGATATATTTTCTTGTTGATGAAGTATATATATACTTTATATAATTTTAAATAGTGTTTTTTATTTTTTTATTTTAATTGCGTGATAAATCTGCTGTCATGCTTGAATGGATCAAATAAAGTCAATATTCATATTTTTAAAAATTGAGTGAATTGGATAATACGTCATATAATTAAATTATACAAAAATTATATTAAAATATTATTAGTTATTCCCAGTAGCTAATCGTCGAAGAGAAGTACGCCTGTTAGCAAGCAATCTATTCACTAATAGACAATCTATGACTAGCAATCTATGAGAAGCAATCTATGACTAATAGATACATATATATACATATATATATGTATATAATACAATATTTACCTGTTTCCATTAATGAAATAAGTTTATTAAAGTTGAATTCATCAGAGCGAAAATAAATTTTATACATTTTAGAATTCAAACGACTTATATCGCCTATTGTATTTAACAATATTGTCCATATTAGCCAGGGACTACAATATTGAATACAGTTTAATCATTATGCAGTTTGGAATCCATTCACCTGTCACCTCTAACACGTGCGCTGCATTTAGTATCCAGCAGTTTAATGGAGGATGTGATGTTCCGCTGGTATATCACAAGATCAAGCAACTGATAGAGACAGCATTATTAGCCTTATATTATTTATAACACTTTTTTTTTTTTTTAAACGAAGTTAGAATAGTATGAATTCTTGTTTATTTGAATATTTAATATAATCTAAGAGCCTACCTAAAAAAATATGATATTTCCAAAATTAAAAAAGAAAGAAAATTATTATATTAAAATTATATTCCATGTCAAAAGTCGGTTTGTATTCTATATAATATTCCCCACCAGCCTCAAGTTGACCTTCACAAATTTTATCATTGGATTTCACTTAGTCAAGAACTGTTGGAAAAAATTCATGAAAATATCTGTAACTCAGAAAAGATAGGACCTATATGTAAAATGTTGAAATTCCAATGCAGAATTAAGGTTATGGATTAGTAACTACCAACCATTTCATTTAACTGAAGAATATAAAGCTAATACCATGTATTAATTCTAAATAAACCTCATCTGAACACACAACAGTCGGTTGATTCTCGTTGCTTTAAATTAAAGTGGCGAAATTTGATGTTTTTCGTTGTGAAATAAGAAAACAGTCAATTTGTTTCAACTCCTCACTCGTTGGTACTACTTATAATATATATATATATATATATATATATATATATATATCTTTAACTTTTTATAGAATAATAATTTCGATAAAATGTATAGTTTCTGAGTGAAGGCCAAAAAAAAACAACTAAAAAAAGTGTCATAGTCTTCACATGACTTTTCCCTCCCAGAAGTTGAACATGTTATATGTTTTTGAACTACATAAAAATATAAATCGATTGGTATAAAAAAATAAGTTAGAAATCTAGACTAGGCATAATAAATAACATAAATTTAGAAATTATAATTATAAAATATTTGTTTCTCTCGGCTGAAAAGTCCCATTGGAACGAAAGCTGTCATATGTGTCCCATCTTTTTTTTATATAGTTTCACCAAAAAAAAAAAAAAAATGGTTGGAATCGGTGAACAAGAGTGTTAACAAGAATATTTTAAACGTGTATGTTCAAAATATTCCTCCTTGAGATTTGGAACTTGATTTATATAAATAATATAAAATAACATCAGAGACATAACCTTATCATAAAATTTTCTCATTATATATTATATCATAATTATGAGCTGAAGAAAGATGAGATGGCTGCTTTGTTGATCCATGTCTGTCATAACCATTACGCCCTAATGACGGACGTACCTATTACAAGATCAAAGGTGAAGGATTGATGATATATCATCGATGTTGAACCATGATATAGCATCACATGTCAGTTGTTAATACAAATTAATTAACAAACATTGTTTTAATAATTATAAGTGGCAGGGAAAACAAGCTCGGTTCAATATTTCAAGCTTAAATATAGTTTTAAATAAAGTAGTTAAAATAGTACTTAAAGTAGCTAAATAGAGTTTGAGTTATTGATCTATCAGTCGGTGCCTATAATAATATACAAGAATAACAAAAGCATACTTATTTAAAACTAACTTAAATATTCATGTGTCGTTTTAATTTAAAAATATTTTTGACACTGTTCAACTATTTATTAAATTTATTAAAAATATATTTTTCATTATCCAGTTTTGACCTTTTATCCTATACTATCTTATCGCAATGTAAATTATTTCCGTATGTACATTAATAAATAATCAAAATTAATAATAATCATTGTTTATTTGAACGTTTTTTTAGCGTTTGAGACCTGCTAAATAAGAATTATTAAAGCTTATTTATACTTGATATCCTATTTCTTTTCGGTACTGTAGAAGCCAAGTTAGTCCTATAACTTGAAAGAGTTGACAATTATACAATTAACGTATGTATTGAGGAATTCATTACTAATGAATAGTCTCCATAAAATGTATTATCCGCTATAACCAAAACTACTTGTATTACAACTGGATCGCCGGAGTGTTATAAACACGAGATAAAACTGACACATAAATACGTCCTGTGAGACCTATTAAACATTGACATCTAAGAGTTTTTTTCCGGCTGCATTGTACCTCTTTTTTTTTTCTTTTCTTTTTGGCCAGTCCTAAAGGAGCCATACTGAGGCTAGTAAAGTGCGGGACCCGATAGGACGGAAGAAACAACGAAGGGACCGAATGTCGGACGAATAGACATAAAGGAGAACACTAAAGCTTAAAGATAGAGCGCTCCGCAACAGGTTTACGGCCGGGCGCTACTCAACTGTAGCTTTTACGACCCTCATTTCGCGTGTTTTTGTTATTATATTGTACTAAGGGAGTCCCTATAGTCGCCTTATAGTTAACGCTACATACATGTACCCGATGTCTTTTATGTCCGACATGATATTTGTTCTTACGCCTTAGAATGTTTTCTTCCCCGGTGTCAAACTCTCATAACACTCCAGTATTATCGCTATAGGTTATTGGTTGAATTACCTGACAAATATCTTTTGTAACATTACCGTCATAGACATAACACGGATTTTTTTGTAATTGACACATACATTTTTTTGCCATGTTGCATGCAATAAATAAACCTATAATATGCTGCAAAACGTTTCTGAATATGGAACATGATAACTGAAATTTACTGATGTGTCTACACTAAAAAAAATAAAATAAACAAGAAACTAGGGAGACGATTAATAATTAAACGAAAAATATTTCAAATTTGTTTTGTATATATTTTTTTATTCATAAACTAACGTGACAAACGGAAAATAAAAATATATATGTTTTAATGAGAAGAAGTTGACCGGGGGGAAGAGGGGCGAGAGGGGAGCGGTCAAATAAATAGTAAATTATAGAAATAGTATTATTTAATTTTACTATTTCTATAATTTACTATTTATTGGACCGCACCCCCCGATCAACTCCTTCTCATATTATATCACGGTCAACCATCTCTACATCACCTATATGTTTTAATGTTTAGAAAAATAATAAGAACTTTTTAAATGATACAAAATTGTAATTAGTTACAAATGGGAAGCATCTATAGAAAGAAAAAAAGAGAGAATGAGAGAGAACAAATATTCTGTATGCGTGTATAAACGTTATTGTTAGTGCTTTCCACACAAAATATTCTATGTCCTCTTAATGTATTTCATTTTTACCAATATTGAACGCACTCCTATCTCTCTATGTACATGTATTTATATATTTATTTCTAAAAAAATAAAGGTAAAGAGAAAGGCTCTGGAGAAATGGCAGGGTCTCTGCTATGTTTTAAGAGACAATTACTTGAGAGTGAGACGGCTCAGCCCTCTTTAGTTCGTTTTCTAGCGGACCTTCAGTTGAACAGAAGAGAAGAAATAATCCTGACAAGGCTCCGAATCGGCCACTCACGGCTAACTCATGGACACCTAATAAGGAGAATCCTCTTCAGTGTATCTGCTGCGGAATCAATTTAACAGTCAGACACATTTTGATTAAATGTTATGCCCATGAAGCACAATGGAATGAAGCGGAAATGGAGAATAATATTACCGAAATTTAAAATATACCACCAAATTGGCAAATAATTTTTTTTTATTTCTTCAAATAACATAACTATATAACAAAATGTAATTTTTAGTAACACATTTTGGAAATTTTAATGTCTTAAATATTTTATACTTTCAAATTTATTATTGATTAATTTCATCTTATGTATTGTATTATAAATACTATGCAACTGCTAAAATGAACCGAAAGAGGTTGAGGAGCATCTCATTATATAAGAAACACATGAGAAATGATAAAAAGTATTTTCTAAGAGAAAACAAAAAAGGCAAAAATAATTAAGTTAAATTAAACTCCTTTGATCACTGGGTATCAAATTTCCAATAAATAAAAGAAGATACATCTGTTATTTAAATCTATTAAATAAACGCTTCTTTTTAGTAAAATGTAAACCTTCTTAAATTAAGAATATTCTATAAATATTCCATATTTTAAATTATTTTTCAATCGCTTAATTAATCATGCGATTAATTATACGAATGATATTGCTACACTAACGTAACCATCCGGGACGTTTAACGTAGGAAAATAGGTTCGCTTGTTTGATAATTCGTAATATTGGCTAATAATCCATTTGTCGGTTATGTTGAGAAGAGATGAGCAGGGTTCCTGTAGCGTGATAAGTTACGATGTAGCCCAACCAATTCGGAAAAACTACCTCTTACCTAAATCCTGGAGAAAGCAATTTAAGTCCCTTACTCTCTATGAAATAGGAGTCGAATAAAATCCTGCTCTTGACATTTATTACTTCCCTAGGGATATAAACAAGTTTGATTTTCCTTATGATCTTTTTAAGAATGTGCCACTTTTTTCAGCTTTTTTTTGAGCGGTGATAATTATATATATATATATATATATATATATATATATATATATATATATATATATATATATATATATATATATATATATATATATATATATTTATATATATACTAAATATAAAATAATAAAATTCAGACACAATTCAGCTGCGTTTTCCGCCGTGGTATTTTTTTCCCCCTCACTTAATTCCCTAATATCTGTAAAAATAATGATACTAAAAAATCAATCTCAATAATATATGAGAAACAGACTAAAAAGCTATTACATTTATTTTTTTCATCATGTGTAAATAAAATTTCTTAGGTTCAGCTGTTTAACTTTTCCTTAGTCGTAAACCAACGATTTCCTGTCCTACAGTTTCCTTTAACAATACTCCACTTATCCCTGTTGAGCAAATCCGATACCTAGGACTCCACCTGGACAAACGACTAACTTGGAATCCTCATACTAGACTGAAACGACAAGAAACCGCTCGACGTTTCCGATTACTTCAGCACTTACTAGACAAACGCTCTAAACTTCCCATTAATTACAAAAGACTTATATACTTGACTATAATAAGACCTATTTGGACTTACGGAGTTGAGCTATGGGGCTCCACTAAACCATCGAATTCCTCTCGCATCCAATCCTTACAATCCAAAATCCTTCGTAAAATCCTCAATGCTCCTTACTTTGTCACTAATAAAATTATCCATAAAGATCTTAATGTTCCTTATGTTTCAGATCTGGCCCAATCCAGATACCTGTCCTTCCATAATAAACTTCAGAATCATCCCAACCCTCTCGTTTCTAACCTTGCTTTCTCTTCAATTCCTGATAACCCTCCGAGGCGTCTGAAAAGAAGATGGCCCCGTGATCTCCTAATGTAGTCATATCATTAGAGTGCTACCATTGGGTAGTTACTCAGCAAGTGTATTCATGTCATTATATCAATTATGTCCAAATTTACTTGATGCATTTATGTAATACAGTTGTAAATGTCATAAATAAAAAAAAAAACTTTTCCTTGAAAAAAATCTTTGCTGATTATCCGGTGGCAGATGTTCGTTTCTGTCATTTATTTAACGTTGTTTTATTAACTAAACAAAATAATTATTTATATTAAATATTAATTATTTATCGGGGAAACAAAATCAGTTTGGTGAAACGGTCGGAAGAAATGTTCTTTAACATTCTTAACATGAATTTGACATAGGCTCAGATAAATGTTAAAGGAAGAAACCTCGTTTATGAGTGTATTTGCTTATAAATAATTTGATTTTGAATGAATTCTTAATATTGAATATTGGATCCTTAGGGGAAAGATAAATAAGACGGCTCAGTTAAGTTATGGGCAACTCAATAACGGAAAAAGTTTAATATTTAATGTTGGATGCCCTTATTTGGAAGTTTCTTCAATATATGACTGACAATAGATCAATAATAGATATTATTCTCATTAGATATTATTAGTATAATTGTAAATTTTCATTTTTGCTCCTAATTTAAGATTACCGTATGAAGGTTACTTTATTTTCTTTAAAACTAAATAACAATATTTCTCAGGCCTCTCTCATCTCTAGACTCTTACTTCCTAAAACTATGTTATTTTTTGTTAGCCTTAAACTTAGTCTATAACTGATTGCAACGTATAATACTGAGTACTTTCAATATAAATCATCTTCTCGTGATTCCTCCATATTTCTCAATGTTCAGCGAACCTATTCGATTCCAACTTCTGTCTAATCACGTATTGGAGATATTATTTAAACATTTAATTAATATAATTATAGTTCTAAATTAACTTTACAACCTACTAAGTGTGAGCGTGGGTGCTCTCACAACATTACAACCTCATCGGGTTGATAGTGCTAAGATTGCGATCTGGGTTAACTACAAAAGTTCTCCAATTGGTCGAAATTTGCGGTCCACTAATGCTCAGGGAGCGATCCGGCTCTAATGACGCCAAGAGCTTTTAACTGCTTGGAGAAGCCTAGGTTTTTTTTTTATTATTTAATTATATAAAAAAGGTTTCTTTTTACAGAAAAATATTAATGTTATTAATAAAATAGTAATAATGAATAAGGTAAGCCCGAATTGTTTTATTTTATTTATTGCATAACACGATGTATCAAAAAGTATTATTATCATGTTATATTATGGTTGAGGAATTTATTTTTCTGCAGCCTGTTTTCAGAGGTTTCAGATAAAGGAGTTTTCAGATAAAAATGTGGTATGTTTATTTGTATTCGCCAAGAAAAGCGCAAACAGTTTCAAGAAAAGTTTTCAAGATTAAAAAAAAGAGGAAAAAAATAATATTATTCCATTTTGTACAAGAATACTAGTGTTGCCCAAAAGCGAGGCTAAGACGAGTCTTGATCTTGGCCTTGCGCAAGAGTCTCGCAACAGTCTTTTAATTACCTATTAGCTCATTACTATAGAGAAATAAGATGTAATGAGCTCATTACTGTAATTTTTTAGATGGGAAAAACCTAACTAATCCCGAATGAAAAATTATGTTAAATGAAAAAGTGTATTGGTTATACCAATTCTTTAAATGAAGTAACTAAAATTATCAAGTATTAGTAACTATTTTGCCTTAATTTTTATTTAAAAAAAAATGATTTTTTTTTACCTTTTTTGGCCTTAGTCTTGCAATAGTTAAGTGTTCTTGGACTTGGTCTTACAAAGTGCCCGATTTTAGGTAACGCTGAAGAATACCGATTAGTTATTCCACATGCTTTATAATTATGGTGATCAGATTACAGATTCTATTCTATAATAGATTAGGATAGAAAATAATTTTATTCTAGGACGAAGTTTCTTCAGAATAACAAAAAAATTACAAAATTAAAATGTTGTATCTGGCCAAATAAAAACAAACATAATAAGTAAAAGTAAAGCTAAATCAATAAAGAAAATATTAGTTTTACATATATATATATATATATATATATATATAATATATATATATATATATATATATTATATATATATATATATAATATATATATATATATATATATATATATATATATATATTATATATATATATATTATATATCGTAAATTTCAATTATCTTTATAAACTATATATATTATCAATATTGGTATTTTTAAAAATTAGAACATAAGCTTTTTTTTTGTTTTAAATAATGATTTAAATTGTCACTACATTTCCCCTCCCCCCAAAGTCATGGAGAATTGAAAATTGAAAAGTTTGTTTGAATTGAAAAATATTTCAATTTATCTAAATCAGTAAATACTCAAATTTTATATCAAATATCATAGAGCCATAAATAAATAATGAATTCTCAATTTGTGTAGGTATTTGAATTAGATTATATTCTTATTTATATAGTTTTGAAATATATACCCAGAATTTTAATTACACTTTATTGTGTTCGTATGTTTTGACAACTCTAGTTACGTCTTTCTTGGACACTTGATGTGGGATATACTTATTGTTGTCATGGTGATACGAGAATCGGCTAATTTATTCTGTTGAGTGATTAGTGATTGAATTTTATTTAAGATATTTAGTAATTAATATTTCTGAGTTTAATAAAAATTTTTAAATAAAAAAAAATAATAGGACCCTTTAATCACGTTTTACTTATTGATTATCATTGGTAAACAGGTAAAAAAACAATAAAATACATTTAAAAATGAATCATGATAATGATTAAAAACTCATATTTCAACTGAAGAACACAACTTTATTTTAAATTAAAAAGTGACATCTCTGACTCAGCTTAGATATTCTTGCCGCCCACATTCAGAACATTTTGTTAAGGGTGAGAGAAATTAAATTTGTCTCTCTTTGTGTTTTTTTTTTTTTAAATTTTCTGCTTCAAAGACGGTGTTAGAGATTTTATTAAAAAATGAAATTCCACCCCGTTAATAAAATAGATCGGAGAGTTTTAAATTTTGCTTTCAACATCAATAATTCTTGCAGCTATCTTCTAATATCGAAAATTTGAGTAAATATCGGCCCGTAACATTGAATAAGGCACGTATAGAAGATATATATTTCAAGAAGTCACTAAATACATTTTTGAAAGAGTTGAGTTTTTTAACAACGTTTTTGTGAATGTCAACCTTATTTATCAATATTAAAAAAACATTGTAAATACAATAAAATGACATAAACTCTGTTATCTATCAGATTTAGTTGCAACAAGTGCACATTTTTCTGGTATTAAAATAGATAAATTCATCCTAGTTCTTAGTGATAGAAGGTTTTGTTTGTTTGTTTCGATTTCTAGGTGAAAAACATCCTGGTTATCAGCGTCCGATCAACTAAATAAATAGTGTTGCCCAAATGGGAGACCAACACGAGTCTTGGTCTTGCAAACTTAGTCTTGATCATAGTCTTGATCTTGCGCAAGAGTCTCGCAACAGTCTTGCAGTTACTTATTAGCTTATTGCCATAGAAATATTACTGTAATTTTTTAGATAGGAGAAACCTATCTAAACCCAAATGAAAAATTGGAGGAGTTAAATGCAAAAGTATATTGGTTATACCAATTATTAACATATAGTAATTAAGATCGTCAAGTATTAGTAACTATTTTACCTTAATTTTTATTTTGAAAAATCGATTTTTTTTTACCAATCCTGGTTTTGTTCTTGCAACAGCTAGGTGGCCTTGGTCTTGGTCTTGCAAAGTGTGAGACCAAGACCGATTTTGGGCAACACTATAACACTACGTTTATACTGTTTAGGTGGTTGGTACGAAAAATAAAAATAAAAGAATAAAAAAAAATTAATAGGACAAAAAAAAAATGAATGAAGATAATAATAAACACTTAAAGATAATAAGATAAAATTGAATAAATAAACTTAAACGAAAAATAAATACTAATAAAATCAATAAATAAATTGAAATTAATAGATAAATTAACTTTTTAAATTGGAAAAAACATTTAAAAAATCTGCATAGAAACATTAGTTAAAAACTTTTCATATATGTCTCATAAGACTTTCTTTGTGTAGGAATATCATAACTTTAGTGATTTCTTCCTGGTTTCCCAAGGATGCTGATATATCCTGGGACAATCCAAGTTGGTACGATCTTCTAACCTTGCAGTGTAAAAGGGGCACCAAATAATTTTATAATTTTTAATGAAATGTCATTTAGCTACTTTTTGCAATAAACCGACGAAACGTTGGCGAAAAAAAAAAATTAAAATCAAACCTATAAGTGCTGAGAAAACTTGAAAATAAAATATAAAGATTGGCAAATGTTCAAATTATCTATTAGAGAATATAATAAAATAAAAAAGATTAATGAAGATATAAATTCAGATAAATATCGGAAAAACCATTTAAAAACATTTGCATACGTCCTGACCGGGATACTATTAATCACAATAAATCTTCCCCGATGTTTTCGGTGGAAAGGGAGAAAAACAGGGCGGTTGGTTTCACTAATTGCTTCCTGGCAATAAAAATGCACGTGATTCTTTGCTGACCGTTTTCCCGAGGATCGGTAGTGAGGAAAAACATTTCCCCACCAGGCCGCTCCTAAATCCTGGGATTAGTTTGACGAATGGATTTAATTAGAGATTCGGCTATATTTATGTTTCACTTGCCAGAGGAAAACTGTAGATACTTTTTAGCACCTCTTGGAGAAGTTTTTCCTATTTTTCCTTTCTTTCTTTGAGCCCTCACTGCTTTGAAACGTATTTGGATATTACAGGTTGATCCTTATAAAGCCGAGATTTAAAGCCGTATGTTTCATTTTGCTACTCGTAATGTTAATCCAAGTAAAATGTTATTTGTCAGTTTTGGAAGTGTATTTAGGTACTTCTTCGACTATTAATTTTATATTAATTAACATGCTATTGGATTTTTTTCTTACCATCCATTTCCCAAAAGATATATGTTTAAGCGTGTTCATAAGTTTTTTAAGATCTAATTTGTCGATTAATTAATAGTGTTAAAATGACAATATCAGAACCGGTAATGTTTAGTTACTTTCGTAGAAGTTTTTCATGGGGCGCTTTCAAATAGTGTCTCCAAGGATATATATAAGGGTATTATATATATATATATATATATATATATATATATATATATATATTTTTTTTTTTTTTTTTTTTTTCTCTGCTGTAGTAATCCTACAGAAGAGGCGTATATTTTTTAGAAGTGTGCATACACCATGCAAAAGCATATTATATGCATTACAGTGTTATTTAGTATATAACTATAAATATAACTTATTACGTGTGTTGGCTAAAGATATTTAAAAAGAATGGTACTTAATATGTATTACAAGGAGAATATTTATAGATGTTTAAATAAAATAAATAACAATAAACGATTAAATAAAGTAAATAACAGTATCAGATGAATGAACAGTACCAGAATATACTAAGACAAAATACTCTAAAACAGAGGCAGAATCAAATACAAAAATTATGCGGAGAATAAACTAATGTTACAAATTTACAATTGAGTATCAACAAAATAAAGAATAAAATACATAAGTCTAACTTTAGAAGTATATTAAATAAAAATATATAAATATATTTATATATATATATATATATATATATATATATATATATTTTTTTTTTTTTTTTTTTTTTTTGGATCCTCCCCTTCCTCGGTTTTCCGGTTGTTAAGCTATAAAGGCGTATATATATATATAGCTATATATATACAGCTATATATATGTAATATACGTCGTGAAATATTAAGTAGGTTGTTATATATATATATATATAGGTTGTTATATAGGTATATATATATATATATATATACCTATACTATATATATATATATATATACCTATATACTATATATACCTATACTATGGAACATCTTAATCAATACTGTTTTCGAAATAGACCTACAGGAAAATTCAACATTATTAGCATACGCAGACGATTTATTATTACTTATAAAACGAAGAGATTTCGATGAATTACAGACAATAGCAAACATAACATTATCAAGGCTGAGACGATGGACTAGACGCAACAAACTTAAATTTAATCTAGACAAGACAAAATATATAATCTTCACAAAAAAGAGAATTGTACCAGAATTGGATATTCGACTCAATACAGTAAGAATAACGCAATGTGATACATTATCATATTTGGGGCTTCTCTTTGACAGAAAACTGAATTGGAACAGACATATAGATAATCTATATGACAACACTTTAAGGATTATAAATGGACTATCAGTGGCTGCAAGAGCGACATGGGGACTCAGATCGAAAGTGTTAAAGGAAATTTATGAAGCTGCTGTACTTCCTAAGATGCTCTACGCTGTGCATGTCTGGCATCCGGCCGTTGAACGTAAGAAAAATTTGGTGAAGTTGGAAAGGCTTCAGAGGTTAATTGCGATTAAGATATGTAAGGGCTATCGTACACTATCATTCGAGGCCACAATATTATTGGCAGGGCTGTTGCCAATCCAAATGAAGATTGAAGAACGAACGACCTTATATAACATTAGAAAAGGAAAGAGAGGATACAAAAACCTGACCCTAGACAAAATAGAAAGAATCACTGACTGTAAATCTTGGTTACACCCTGCAACAAGTTTATGGACTGGACCGGGAATTACTTCTGAAAATACTGATGTTTTCACTGATGGTAGTAAGGACGGCGAGAATGTTGGATGTGCATGGTTGTTCAGAGCTCAAGATGGTAGGAATATAGAACATCAATATAAATTAGAATCATATTGTTCAAATAATCAGGCAGAAAAATTCGCTGTTTTAAAGGTTACTGAATACATATATGAATACCCTCTACAAACGAATACTCACGTTACTATAAATACAGACAGCAAAGTTCTGCTAGACTCTGTTAATAATTGGGACATTCATGATTACTTGACTGACCAAATTAGAAACAAATTGTTAATGATGAGAACTGTAGGGAAAGTAGTGACTCTAAAATGGGTAAAAGCACATTGTGGGATTGAGGGCAATGAACGAGCCGATTGCCTTGCAAAAGAAGCAGCTAAAAGCGATTTGCCGCCATCGTATCATCAAGCTCCTTTATCGTATATTAATATGAATTTAAAGTTGGATTTCATCAAAAGATGGGATCACATATGGGTGACCTCAGCTAAGTCACCAAGCTTACACAGATTTATACCACACATTTCAATTCACAATTACAGACACATTCACAGTAATGACTACAAACTTACGCAAGTACTTACGGAACATGGGAATACAAAACAATATCTTAAAAGATTCAACATTATACAAACAGACTTATGTGATGAAGACGGACAGGTTCAAAATTTTAAACATATAATATATGAATGTAAACGATTTGACAGACAGCGATTTGAGTTAATAAAAAGTATAATTATCAAAAGAGGAAATTGGCCTGAGACGGAACAAAAGTTATTTACTGAATTCAAGACAGACTTTCTTAGATTTATTAGATCGATCGACTTCGACTTACTAACCAGGGATGGGCAGCGTGGGTGATTTCTTTTTGGCTTTGTTAGATTGACTTTGTGTGTTTAATATTTAATTTTCCGATTTAATTTTTGTGTGTTTATTCTTTGTGTTTTTTTTTGTTAATGTATATAAATTTGAACTAAAAATGTAAATCATGTGAAACTAGAAAAAAAAAACAATTGTAAACAAATGTAATTCATGTAGTATGTCTTTAAGGCATGGAGCATGAAGGAAAATCAAATAAACGATCCTTGTGTGGGGTTACCACGTAAGGAAAAAAAAAAAAAAAAAAAAAAAAAAAAAAAAAAATATATATATATATATATATATATATATATATATATATATATATATATATATATATATATATATATATATATCGCCTTTATAGCTTAACAACCTACTTAATATTTCACGACGTATATTTCGAGCATTTTGCTCATTTTCAACTTCCCTACAATCCGTCATAAAAAACATATTTTCACGACCGCAATACTTACCCTTACTATGTATTACGTATATAGGTAAGTAAAAGTAAAAAAAAAAAATAGATCGAAGCTAACATTGAACAGCAATATCAATAAAATAACTTGGATTAGTCATTAAAACAGCTGTTTCATCGAAACAACATACTTAGCGGTCAATAGTTTAATTTATGATACTGGTATAATTCTAGAGAACCAAGTAGTTTGTTCATTCATTTTTATTTTTTGGACTGCACGTATATATTCCCCAACAAAGTTGTTCCAGACTACTTAACTGTCACATTAGTTTAGTCTAGCACTGTAGAATAAATGATAAATAACTTTTAGCTAAATGACCGTTAACGGTAACGCTTTCATATCGATACAGGATTTTTTTTTTTTGAAGTGGGTAAAGGGTGATAAAAAAGTTTTATTGTTTATTTGGCGCCTAAAACAGGAAATTGTCGGTCAAATTTATAAAACGAGACAGAATTAAGAAGATTTTAATGAAGCTGTTGAATTTTATGAAATTTGTCGGTTGTTTTCCTTGTTATAATTTTTGTTTTAATAACAAAAAGGTATTTAATATTTATGAATTCAAACGTGTTTTGTACATTTCATCACAGTTTCTCGCTTTCACGTATTAAATCAAATAATTCCATTTACAAATTATTTGTAATTAAAAAAAAAATAATAATAAATCCCCTGAATCTGATGGAAATCAAAGACTACTTAATTTAATTACATGAATATTAAAGAGATTATTTTGATGGTTTTTATTAATAATATTTATGAGGTTTATGAAATTAACGTTTGTGGAAAAAATTATACAATGTGAAAAGCATTAAAGTTTTTGACATTTTTATTCTATTTAATTTTATTTTATTTAAAAATTTTAAAATATGATTAATATTAATTTTCATTATAATTAGTGTAATAAGTTAATAATTTACTATATCACTACTATTAGTGCAAAAGGTCGAAATGTAATAATTTTATATGTTAATTCTATCTGTGCTAAAGGTGACATTTTGCAATTTGAAACTACAATAAATACTTTGGAAAATAGTATAGGAAAGAAAATATGAAATTATAATAATAATTTAATAAAGAAATAATCAGTTTTTGTGCTGTTTTGCACTCAATTTTTACATACGACCTTTTGCACTAACCATACCAATATGTAAAGTTTATTTACTATTTGCCCACTCGTAAGTAGTTTTCCTTGTAAATTCAATTTTCAATCATTGTTTTATCAGAAAATGAAATTTAAATCTCTGGCATTAAGGATAATCCCTACTGCTTCATTGGTATATTATTACCTGTAATATGAAAACTTGGTAGTTAATTTCAGAGATTATGCAAAGTGGAACGGGGGAGCCTGAGGATGCTAGTAGAATAGACCAATGAATATTAATATATTGTTATCGGCCACTGATATTGATTCAGATTCTGATATCTCCATTATAGGGCTTGCTTCTTAATTATATTTTAATCGTCGTATTTTCATGTTTATCGCAATAATAGTAATATATTTAAATAATTATAAGGCTGAAAAAATATTAATGTCATAGCAAATCGGTAAAAATGTTATTATAGATTAGTTTATTCGTTATTGTAGATTAGCTAATAGGCGCTAGCTTGAAAAATATATCTACAAGCACACTACAAAAGCCTGTAAGAACAAAAACTAAAAACTTTCATGAGACAAAAAAACTCCATAATTTTTGTTTTATGAGCGTTATATTTTCGGCTTATTTTTTATTGCAGAACAAAGACAAAGATTTAATGCCATATGTAACTATTTTGATCGTATTTCTGCCAAATAATCGTTTAGACCCGTTACTTTTTATAGCTTTTTAGTTATTTTAAAAAACAGGTATTATTTAGGTAAAAGCAAATCAATTTTATTGTAGGAATAACTTTATTAATAATGGTCAAATGATGACAGGAACAAAGTCCTGTTCCAAAATGTAGAGAAACGATACTTCAAATCAAAATTTGTAAAACATTTTATTGGGAAGCGAGTATTTGATCACAAGGGTTGCTCACATTTTTGTCTTCCACTGTAGGGACGGCTGGTGCATGCGTCCCATTTTGAAATAGTCTATGAAATATTCGTTTTTAACCTGCTCAACGTCATATGGGCATGGTTGGATTCGCGAATGCTTGGTAAGTTCTAGATAATCTGCTGATGTGTAAAACACTTCGTTTCTGAGTTTCTTGAGAATTCGAAGATTCATTAGTTCGAAGAGATGAAACTAGAATTCACTTTCGGTCTCCTGTTAAATTTTTCAATTAAAGAAACCAATTCTATGTCTCTCATTATCTAGAATTCGGCGAAATTCGAGCTTTTTTCCAGTTCAGCTCATTTTGCTGTTGCCTGGAGGTTTCGATTATTTTGAAGGCCGTTCAATATTATATTCCCGCTTACCACTCTCTTCTTTGCTTCGTCTAGTTCGGTGGTATCAATGCCGGTCTCAGGGGAGTGGAACTCGGGCATTACCCCAGAGGCGCCATGCTGGAAGTGCCACTTTTTAAATCAAAGTGTCAAATTAAATTTAAAGAATACAAACCGAAGGAGGAGTACAATACCTAATTGATATTGTAGTCCATGAGTAAACATTGAACATTTCATTACGATTTCTCTATAACGACACGATTTCTCTATAACCTTCACTGCAACATACAGTTTTTACATCACTATTTTTAGATTTAATTTATAGGATTTTACAAAAGGCCATAGAGAAGAATTGAAACATCGTAGAACATGCGTGAGATAAGAATATGCATCTGCGGACAAGATCAGAAAACATCAAAATCTCATTTTCCAAAGAAATTGTACAGGCTTTTGTAGTTTGTCTATCGATATGTTCTTCATGATTCTTTTCATATTTAAACAATATGTCTTGTTAAAAGTATTCCGTTTAATTAAAAATTAACACGAGTTCGAATCCCGTATGTGCTTTTATTTTAGGTTGACTTTTGTTTTCTTTACCATCAGCTTAGTATATATTGATACTATAACTCTGGCTATAATAGGTTGGTGAGTCGTTATATAAAACAGAATTGTTTAGTTTGAAATATATTATTTGTTAAATCGGTGAAATATGTTTATAGATCCATTAGGGCAACATTGTAGTAGGTGGGTGTAGTTTAAAGAGCCACATGTGGGCGTGTCTCGTATCTGACTTATACATTTTATACAAGAAACTATACAATGCAGGGATTTATATTTTTATAAATTGATATTTTAACAGCTCATCATTAATGAAAAAGTATTTTAATTAAACCTCGAAAGAACTTCTTTGCAATATAATTCTAGATTTATATAAAAAGTTTTAATTTGTTTAAGTTCTTAAAAAAAATTTACTTTAAATGAAAAACAAACAGTAATTAGACTAAGTTTAGAGTTATGAATTATCTCAAATAAATTACTTAATTCTATAGTGTCGTATGTTTGAGTTGCCAGCCATTTACTGTCATTTTTTTAGATATACGTCTTGCAAACATCAATAGAACTTTGGAATAAATGTTTTAAAAATAAAAGTGGCAACAGAAAAAAAGTATAGTTCTGAAATGGTAGAAAAAAATTAGAAACAAATATTCAAGTCATAATGATAATTGATAATAAGCCTAAAATTCCAATAACAGAATCTGCGTAGATGGAAAATCATTCTCCAGAGTAGAAAAATACAAATACCTCGGCTCCACATTAACTTCAATTAATGACCAACGGCTGAAATTGACCAGCGTATAACTAGCGCCAACAGAGCTTTCTTCTCTCTTTCAAAGGTATTGAAATCCCGACAAATCTCAAGAAATATCAAATTAACCGTGTTCAACGCTATGATAAACTCAGTTCTAATATATGGCTGCGCGACCTGGAGAGTGACCTGCGCCCTCGAAAAAAGTGTTGAAAGATTTGAGAGAAAAATTCACCGCACTATAATCGGAGCGATCTGGGATCAGAGCACTAACGCCTGGATAAGAATGACAAATAAAGAATTGTCTACAGAAACTGGTCAATCAATATCTCATGATAAGAAGGCACGGAGGCTAAGATGGACGGGGCATGAAGCTCGTAACAATCCATCTGGAAGCCTCTTAATACACAATTAATGCCTCAATAGAAGACAATAGACCATTTGGAAGACCAAAAAAAAAAAAAACAGATGGATAGATAGAATCAACAAAGATACAATAGAGCTGCACTGCAGATAAATGGAAAGAAATATCCCAAGACAGGCAGAGATGGAGCAGGCTTGTTGAAGCAGCAAAAGACAACATGGTCTGTAATTCAAACAAAAAAGATTGATTAAAAATAAAAATAAAATCATTTCAATCCCTAATATATTATTTTTCCTTAAATAAGTTTCTGTAGTATTTATTTATTTATTTTTATACTCTAATATATTAATATGTTACAACTAGTAATAATTAATTTTCCCAGCGTGAATGGACCATTTCCTTTTATATTCAATTTTTTTTTTCAAATTTCTTTTCACGAAGTTACAAGCACTGTTTCTGTGTTTTTTTTTTGTGTTTTTTTTGGAGAGTTATCATCCAAAAATGTTTATTTATAATTTCATAAATACCTAAAACAATAATTTATTTGTGGTTATAATACTACTACATAAATTAAAACAAATACATCTATTAGATATTAAATTTTCTGTTGCTCAGACCTTGTGTTTTTCAGGGTTTTTTTTTCAAGTAAATCAGTTCTTCCAATGGAAATAAACCAGCATTCCAATGGTCCATTTATAAGAATTCTGGCCGGAAACCTTCCCAGCCTCTTTTCTTCTCCAATAGTGGAGCTCCTTTTTTTAGAATTAAGTTGCTTGAAAAGGAACGCCATTCCGTAGGAGGAGCTATTTCCAAGGCGGACAAGGCTTAGGTATTATTCCTTATTTTTTTTTTTTTTTTCAAGAGGCCTAACCGTTTAAAAGTAGAAGGGGCTTTTTTATATCTCTAAAGTTTATAATCTTGTTACGGGTGGGAGAGGGTAGGGAGGATGCGGTTTTTAAAAGTTTTTTTCGTCTTTCCTTATTTATTTTTCCCGGATCTTGTTGGTCTTTAAGCAAAAGGCTCACTAAATCCGAGCTCCTGCTTTTGAAAATTTCAACTCCATTTAAATAGTATTACGAGTTTTATTTAGATCTCTATAAATAGAGGAGGTCTCAGTACAGACCACTCAAATATAAAATTTATCACTAACACTCAATCAAAGCTATTTATAAAGTATGCAACAAAAATACTACATAAAGATATTACATAATTATTTTATAATATATGTAATGTTAAGTATAGGGTATTTTAATGTGAATTTAGGCGTTTTATTTTCCTTTTTCTCCACGCCCTTGCCTTTTAGGCTATACAGTTTTTTTTTTCCATGTCAGGTGATAAACCGTGGAATTATGCCAGATTTAAAAGTCCCTCCTGCACTGGGATTCGAACTCCTGCTTTTGAAAATTTCAACGCCATCTAAATATTATTATGAGTTATTTGGATCTATCAAAATGAGGATGGTCTAGATTGTTTTTAACCGTCTTGTATTTCAACCGTATATTAATTAAAATTGTAAAATTAGCTCAAACAATCCTAAAATCAACACTACACTGAATGTAATAAATGAAACAACCAGTGAGATAAATATCTTCTAGGCAAGATTAGAACTAACAGGAGGCTATCGCAATTGAAATCGTAAGAAGCAACACTTACAGCAATTGGTAATCCCTGATGGTAGCTTTCTTATTTTAAGTTTTGTCTCAGTCTGGATCTAAGGTTGGGACATTGGAGATCTGCAATGAGAGATAAAAAAAATTTTGAAGTGTTCTGCGGGTTCGTTCAATAAAAAATATAAATACACAAAAATAAATCTGAGAAGGAGTTAGTCGAGGGTGCGGTCAAATAAATAAAAAATTAAAATATATTAATTATTTTAATTTTTGCCGACGTTTGCAGGTCGTCTTTAGGGCGTAGGATGTGGCACTGCGGGAGGCAGTTGAAACACTGGCCTGTGTTTAACAAAAATAAATCATTATTAAATAAAAAACACTTTGGTAAAAAATAATCAGAAAATAAAACATACCTCTGAATACATAAATAATTATATAGAAAACAGAAAGAAAACAACTAAAGCTAAACTAAAATTTGTACACTACTGAAACATGCATTACAATTACTAAAACTAAATACGAATTACTTAATTGCAACTAATGGAATTTGTGAGCTCTCACTACACTGTGCATGAAGGCCACTAATAATTAATACTGTTCATTAACTAGTGAACCAAAAAAAAGCACCTTATTACAAAAAATTGCTAGCACTCGAAAACAATAGGCAACCAAAATCGATCTCTCGATCCAAAGAGGTTGCACCAGCTTGAGCAAGTTGTCTTGGACGTTTTTCATTGGACAGAACCCTAACATTTTCTTTTAAACAACTTTGTATAATTTTAATTTTAAATATTGTTACATAGAACTATTATATGAACATATATTTTAAGGCGATTAGTTTCAAAATTGACTCATATGATTTTGTATTTGGTTTTCCTCAAGTAATCTTATCATTTTTAAGACATTTTTTTATTAAACTGAGGTCTAGATCAAAATGTTTTTTGCTAGGTGATACATGGGGAACTATTTATGTTATAATGGATTTCATAATATCATGCTCAAAATATTAAGTATTGTTCTTAGATTTTAATTATGTTCATTTCCGAAAATATTTGTTTAACGGATTCTGGTAGGTTCACTCAATAGATACACTATTAACAACAGAAATATATACTTCAATTTTTGGGAAAAAAAATATAAAACCTATGAGTAATAAAATTTAACAAATACAAATAAAAAGTAATGTTATACAAAAATGAGAAATGCAGCTGCAGAAAAAATAATTACAGAATCAAGGAAAAAAAATTCATAAACGAAAAATACAAAAAAGTAAAATTAAGCTTGCCGAAAAAAGAGTTACAACTCCAGGACAAATAATACAATATATACGCGCGGTTCCCAGACAATTGTTATCCCAATTGTTAAAGATGAAAATTGAATTTTTTTTTTTTTTTTTACGTTAGCGACTTAATTGCAATTTTCTATCACTCTGTCTTTTTTATATCACCTGTTTTAAAAAACTAAATCGATATTTTGTATCGAACCTTGACTATCGATTTCCCAAAGAGGTGGGCAGAAGTAAAACTGGATTAAAATGCAGCACTGATTATTGAAGGCGTCATGACATCACAAGATGAGTGTGGTGACATTTGTTTGGAAAAATAGGTGCTTTCTAAAATTGTTTACATGCTTAGATATTTTGGCTAATTTGATACTTAGTTCATATTTGATTAAGAACATGATATAACAATGCGCCTCGACGATGGAGTGGGGAATGGGGGAGGGGCTTGTGTCGATTGTAGCATGTCATAGGAATGTATAAAGTTAACAAACACGAAATTTTTTTTTTCTAAGGTTAAGGCAAATATAATTTTTTTTTTTTTTAGTCCTTTTTAATCACATCTTTTACATCTGACGTTTCGAGGCAATCTTCCCATCCTCAGAGAATTCCTTATGTTTACTTGACTTTGTGATGTGGCCCCAGTTGTCGAAAATTACAATAATAGTCATACCTATTTAAATATAATGCTTTGTGATGTTACACATTCATTTTCTGTTCACTATCACACAAACCAACTTATGGCTACCTTCAGTTCCAATTACTGCACATTTTAGAGAAGTGCATTTAAAAAAAAAAGTAACCAAAATTGTTAGCACATTTTATAAAATATTCTCTTTTCTAATCATCTATACTTCTAATCTAGCAACTATCAATTGGCCCACAGTATTTGCCAGAATATCACAAAATTAATTACTTTTTTTTATTAACAAAATAATAAATTTATAATTTTAAATAAATTTTCTTGGCAGTTTGATCTTTATAAATAAAATCCATATTAAAATAAATTTATAAATGAGTCGAAAATATTAAAAATATTAAATATAAAATATAATTTTGATACATTTAAAAAAAACAACAACGGAATTCATAAGATACTAGATATTAGATAGATATTAAATAGATATCAATATTTAAATAGATATGGCAATTATTGTAATTTATGACAACTGGTGCCACATCACAAAGTCAAGTAAACATATGGAATTCTCTGATGATGGAAAAATTGTTCCGAAACATCAGATGTAAAAGATGTGATGAAAAAGGACTTAAGAAAATTGGAAGTATATTTGCCTTAACCTAAGAAAAATATCCATAAAGATCCATGCTGCTTATCGCTGTTCTTATATGAATCTTCATTTGCTGTTCTTCGGTGTCCAAAATAAGACTCTTAAAATATTTCCTGTAATTTACGGTACACCACTGAAGTGGAACACGCCACCTAACGGTTTTAGAGTTTCAGTATATATTAAAACAAACCTCTTTTAAAATTGTATCCTTGATATCGAAAATCTTTTCCATATTTCTGAGTGAAGAACGACTTCATCGGGTCTCAGATTCAGGAGGATTTTGGGTATTTCTACTCGACCGACCGTAAAGGGACTTGACTAAGTTTGTTACCGTTTAATTGCATTGATCAGTGAGCCACAACCGGAACCTATTCAAAGATAACTTGTGAGTTGTAATGAGTTGACGGCAGCTTAACGAACCGGCTGCCAAACTTATTGCCCACCATTAGCGTTTATTTTGTTTGCCCAAATCGAGTTATAACTCCTTACCAGTTTGCGTAGGCTCTTCCGATGAACATATTTAACTTCTCAAGTTCCGTCTTATCTCATCTGATCTGCTGAACCAACTTGGCAGACCGCGTATTCTCAGGAATCGATGGCAAAGAAATGATAACCTGTAAATGAAAAAAAGTATATTTAAAGTTTTTAGTTACACAGCTTGAATGAGAAATTATAAGTCATCGACTTCCAAGACTTTGAACTATGAAATTTTATGAAATATAATATCTTACTACTAACCGCGTTTTCTAGTTAATGCTTGGTTTACTAATACAAGATAAAAGTGCAAGAACTGAAAAAAACCTCATACCACTAATTTCACATTTATTTGTTGGATTTTTAGTCGTACATTGGTACTTTTTAATAAATAAATAATAAAATTAAAAGGAACATACATAAATTACGTCAGTCAATACATTAACTGCAGCATGTAAGGTGTGTTTCCTGGTTGAGTTTTACAGAAGTAAAATATGCAAAGGAAATGGAATAGCTAGGAAAGAAGGCCTAATAAATGAAAGGATCAAAGAGTGAAACAATAAATTTATGTATATTCCTCTATTTCTTTTAATTCGAAACCCTTTGAAAATGCCTTGTGAGTAATCTCGAAGTTCAAAATGCTTTGTTATTCTCGAACTCTGGCTATTAGAGGCAACAAATAATAAGCATCTTGAGGACCTCTCTTGAAGAAGTGGGATGAAGGCGGCTGGCCGACCGCCAGGCTGGGCCGCTGGAAGATATAGTGCCCTGCCGATCCCTGCTACATCTAATGGGCGCCACTTATGCCTCCCTAATGCCCTTGGATCGGCTACTGTAATGGCTTGTTTATCTTCTCTTATGTCGTAAATTATATTCCAAGGGCATTAATAGTATCAATAAACCATATATGTGTTCTCTGCCCTCGCTTAGTGCTGCGGTTCCTTCCTCCCTTCCTTCCTTAGTCTACCGTCGTTAAAAAGATACCATAAGGGTTTTTACAAAGTAGTTCGCTTTTTTATTCCCACTAGAGCAAAGGAGAAAGATTTTCTTAATGCTTCTAGTCACCGACGTTGTTAGGTCGGAATTTATTTCGAGAGTCCGTCACAACATGAAAATCACCCACCACCACCTTCAAGATCGGCTTGAACACGCACCGTTTTCCGAAGAGGCTGACTTCTACATCTGCGACCTCCTTACAAACAAATTCTACTAATTTTTGTTTGATTATCTTTTCTATTATCAAATGCAATGTGAAGATGAATCACCAACGCTGTTTTTAACGACTAAATGTATCCTGATCAACGTTTATGCATAGTTTTATTATTTCATTATTTTAACTTTATATATTGATATGATTAGTTAAATGTTTATTTTTAAAAATGATAATGGTTTTTATGATGTCCTTGAGACAGATTGTAATATTTTTCAATAAATAAGTTTTTACAAAAATTTATAAATAAGTTTTTTATATATATTTTAGGCCAAAGGTCACCAAATGTACAAAGTTTTTACATCCTGTATTCTTTATTCAACGTTTATTCTTTATTCGACTAGAGTCCTGTATGAATGCATTAGTGAGGAGCAACAATTTTCTTGATATCGTCTGCGAAAGAGAAGTGAAAAAAACGACATTCTATGAAACAAAAGAACGATTGAAGGACGAATCATATTGTAATGATAGATTATAGAAGTTTAATGAAGCGGTGCATGTTTTACAGGATCTTGAAAATGGCTCCTGAAGCCGAAACGTCGAATAAAGAATACAGGATGTAAAAACTGTGTGTTTGGTGACCTTTGGCCTAAAATATATATAAAAAACTTATGAGAAAATGGCACCAAACCTGAAGGATGTGACTAGAAAAATAAAATTTATAAAGTAGGGAGCCGAGTAGCAGAGTGTGTAAGGTACTAACTTCTTATACTCAAGATCCCGTGTCCGGGTATTATCGATTCTGTTACAACAGTCGTGGATTGACCCTGTGATTGAAAAACCTTACTGGACCACATCCAGCTTCTATAAACAGAGTACACTTATTTAAGTTAGCCAGTTGTGCGTGATTTCAGGCCAATTACCCCTGTTTTTTTTTTTTTTTTTTTAATATATATACATTTGAAGTCCTAAAGAATTTATGATAAAAAAAATATACAGTTATTTCAGAAGAGATGCACACAAAATATAATATTAAAAATTTATCTTACATCCGCTTCAAATACGAGTAAGTGAATTTTATTTTCCTTGTAACGACATTTCTAGTTTTAATATTCTTGAAAACTTTTAATTATGGAATACGAGCACTAAGTCGACTCTCTTTTCGAATAAATGAAGAACAGAAAAATATGCTAATCAATTCCAGCAACGGAATGTTTTATATTATTATCTCAGTGAACATTGTTTCCTAGGAATATTAATTAACTTTCATGTAATATTTAGTTATAAACGGCGACTTTATTTAATTGAAGAGTTTTTGTTGATTTTTGAACATCATGGTCAAAGGCCAAATAAATTTTATTACCAGAATAATTACGGTTAGATTAAATTTATTATTAATTAGATTATAATTACGAGTGTGCAGGCAATGAAAGGGTTGGTATATATGAAATGTTCCAACAAAATTACAAAAAAAAATGTGAATCGTGATAATGACCAAGCTGAAAAAGAATTTTAAATCAAGAGGATCTCTCGCGATCGACTAAAATCTTTTTAAATCCATCTGCTATGTTCTGACCAATATAATCCGAAATCCAAAATTTTCTTCTCCGATGGTAGCAAGTCAAGGAAAATTTCATTGTTTAAGAAATTTTGAAATTCATTTGGGAACTTGTTTGTTTCTATATAACAATAGATATATTTTTTAGTAAATTAAATACCAATAGTAATGATTTACCATAAGAGATAATGTTCTCTTCAGAAATGATCTCTAGCATCATATCATTAAATAAATAAAAACTGCATATTGTTACTGTTCGGTTTATTATATCCAAATATTTATATATATATATATATAAAAATATGAAATAAAATTTGAGAGGACAATCCTTCTCACCATAACCGGACTTCTAAAGCTTGGAATAGAAGTACCAATATAGAGCTGCTTGCAGACGCGGGTCAATCAATACCTCATGATAAGATGAGATCATGTAGCTCGGAGCAATACAGTAAGGCTAAGTACCTACATGAGTAAGCCTTTACACAACAATGAATGTCTCAACGGTAGATCAGAGACCATATAGAAAACCAAAAACAGATAGACAGATCGAATCAACAAACTTGCTGCTGCAGGCTGTTGCTTTGGGCAAAAGATCTACTAGGCCCGTGAACCTAACACACCAAAAATATATATTACATAATTATATATAATTGGTTTAGATTATTTTAACTCTTGCATGATACACATATATATTTTCAGCATCTTCATAAGTTGGCCTAGATATGGGTTTATTTTGCATACACTGATCCGCTGTCACATTAAAATTAAAGATGAAATGTATTGACTTTTATACTATCATAGATAGAGGATTTGGATTCGAGATAATTTCTAACATAAAGAATTCATTTTTGGGTGGAAGAGTGGTGAATGATTTTTTTTTTTTTTTTTTTTTTTGTAAATGGTTCCAACCGTTAATTACCTAGTGTCGTGTTTTTAATTCGAATAAAATTCTAAAAAAAATGTTGGTTTTGTATTATTGGACTGAAAATAAACTGCAATTGATTAATATAATATGGAAATTTGTTGGATATAAACTTTTGATAGTCTGAAAAATGAGCCGATTGGCTCGAAATCTAATGACTTACATAAGTGAAAACATAGTGCTGAAAAGTGACGAAACACAAATTCAAAAGGTTACTTTGGAAACCTCCGGCAAGCTAAACCTTTTTTTTAATTATCTATAAACCATTAGGGTCATTATCGCCTAGCGTCACTGTTTGAAGATTTTTATCGGTAATGAGTGCCATAAAAATGGTACTTTAAGGTGCCGAAAATTAGAAAAATTATTCTGAAAACTGGCGCATACGGATATTTTTAAATGTGTCCGTTTTGAATTAAACAATAAATGAAAGACACTGTTTCACATATATATTTTGAAATTATAGATCTTTACTGACTTGACAGGATCAAAATTGTTGATCCTAGTACCCACGCGATTCAAACGGGACAAGCGTATATCATAGTTAAAAGTGCTTAAAACTTGGAGCTTTACACCGAGGGTTTAGCTCGAAGGAAAGCGTCAGATCTGTGAGTAGAAAAAGAGACTAACATTTGAACATGAAACATTTTATTTAATACCAATTCCTTAGAAATATTTATTTTAAAAGTCTAGATTTTCAGTGTTCATCAACAAATAAGATTGTTACCTGAGCAAGTCGAACTCCTTTCCGCATGCTCGCCTCCAATTGAATGGAGTTAGCTTTCCTGGTAATAGCGTTGGACAGTTGCCAGTTGTTGCATTAAGTGACTTAACTATCGGCGGCCGGGGACTGCATAGGGACTTAGTGGCTTCAACTTCTGTATCAAGTAGACCACAGTCCCAAGTTCTCTTTGACTTAATCTATTTAGTGGTTCCTCAGGTTCTCAAACCCTTGCTCCAATTTCGCGGGTCACTGGTGGAAATAATTATTTTAAATAAAAATCGTTTCTGTGTTGTGGTTGGTTTTTTAATGTAATTTCCCAAGTCGGATTTAAAACATGAGTATCCGATATTTTCAAGCAATTAATCAGACGTTTAAGGTCTATGCCAACGAAGCTCTACGATAGATACGTGGTATCTATTCAGACCCATTATTACCAAATTAATAACATCTTTCTAAAACTTATTCAGTGGCTTCATAACCCACACATTTTTTATTTAAGAAAATTCTCGGAAATGGGGCGTTTTCAATCTGGAGTTCGGCAAACTTACAATTAGCCAATTCAAAGATATACTAAAAACTCATTAACACTCTTTCATTTTCCAATTATTTCGTAAGAGAATTGAATCGAAAAATGAATAAAAAGTGGCTTAAAGAAATATTAGGCCATTTAGCGTGACCTCCACCTCTGAAATGTCAAAATAACTCTTATGTACATTATACGGTCCAACATTTTTGTAGACCGCCTATCCTCTCGAAATTGTGAAAAAGTTATCATACATAATTATCAATTAGAAAGCAAATTGGTATTCATGAGTTTTTAACGTCTCAAATTAATTAATTAAATTGGAAAACGTTCTGTTTCTGAGAATGTTCGTAGAAAAAAGTAGTAGGTAACCATTCACGAAGTTTTAGACGGATGTTAATAATTTGAAAAAAATGTGCCTTTATCATGGACTAGTAAAATTGCTGAGAGCTGAAATTTTTGTCGTAGAAGAACATTTTTATGTAGGGCTGGTTTATTTGTTATTAATTTTGGCATAATCTAACAAAATATAACTTACATCAGAAGAAAAAATACTACTTTACTCTCTAATTGTTCGAGTATTCGCTAAAAATTACCCATACTTGTCAAAAAAATATTACGCTCTAGAAGTAAAGAAATTAAGTAGCCTCAATTATCTGGGACGTATCGATTTAAAAAGATTTTTCTTACGTTAGCTTTGTAGAAACTATTATTTTTTTTTAGCTGTTAATATGATAAAAAATGAAATATTTCTATTAAAAAAGAAATATGCCTCCTGTTTTTAAAAATATTTGACCATCGAGAAGAATTCGGTTTCCATTTTTATGTTATTTTTCAAAACCCTATATTGAATATTTTCCTCCTTGGCTTTATTTTATTTTAGTTAACACATGAACTTTTTAAATTCTTTGAATTTTGTAGCAAAATATCACCTCTTATCTTTTGAAATAAGCAAAAAAAAAAATCGAAAAAACTTTATTGAGTCTATTGTTTTATCTTTTTAACATTTCGAAATTAACTACGCATTTATTCAACACCTAGTTGATTAAAATAAAAAAAAAATTGAAAATTATTTGTCATTTATTTATTTTTTTTTAAATTTATTTCGTCACCCATACTTGTTAAAAGTATCGACAATGAGTGAGTCTGCTATCGGGAGGAAGAATGAAAGTATCATTGATTAGCCGAAGGGAGAGGAGTGCTCAGCGGCATCCCTACCTGTTTTGATTGTAGTATGGGTGGAGTGTTAAAGCGAGAAGATATGCAGCTTCTTTTAGGCCTTCTAAGGCTCTTAAGTGGACAAGTTAACTGTCGCCATGCCTTGTAAGATGGTGTGTTTGTATGTCCATATAAGTTACCATTTGCAATGTCCTTATGTGGTCATTTGTTGGCATATGAATTTGATTAAGTAATGTTTGTGACTCACCATGAAGTTATAGTTTTTCACTAAAATGTTTATAGTTTATAGTACGTGGGTCTTTTTGGCTGTCCCGTACATCTATAGATCTTCTGTAAAAATTTTAAGGCTTACGTTTTTTTTTACAGGCCCCATGTTATTCTTATGTCAAAGGTCAGTATAAGATATTGTTCCTTATCTGTCTAAGGAATTTGGTGATCGTGGAAGTAATTTGTTTTAATTTTTTGTAATTGAGCCGAATTTTCCAAAAAATTTCATCAATTATTCAGTCTTGCTAAGTCGTATCAGGTTGTAAAATGGGTGAGGTAAGTGTAGCGTGTGTGAGGTATCTAATTATTATGTTTTTCTAGGATTTTTGTATTGTCTTATTAGTTGTATTATTAGATCGTAAGCTATGAGAATCTCTAGATTTAATTTGTTAATGCTATTTTTTTTCCTCCTCAAACTAGCACCTGTGCAGTAAAGTTTTCCCCTTAAGTTGTTACCTATAAACAACTTCTTCTAGCTTAAGTGAGATATTCAAGATTTAGTCAATCCAATCCGTTAAGACTAGATCTCCTATTATATAAAACAGAAAAAGAAAAAAAATATAATATCTAAGGGATACTTTCTCGCTAAATCTAAACAAAATAGGTTATAATCTCTTTTTTAATTTATCTTGCTCAAGTGTTTCATTTTGACCTAAACCATTTCAATTTCAATTTTACAATATCAACAGTCACTCTGCAAAAAACCTGTAAATACAGTTTTATTAGGTATTGTAATTTTGAGCGTTCCTGATCTATCATGGCTAATTGCATATTCGAAAATACAAAACGTAACTTTAATTTAAAATGTAGCGGAAAATTGAAGTAATTTTAGTAATAGTGGCTGTCGATAAATTTTTCCACTAACTTTTATGCCGAAATTTTATTATTGGATACAAATTTATTACAACATGATGAGAATAGATAAATATTTTCAGATCGTCGCTCTAACTCGAAAAAAAAAACTTATAATTACGTTGCTATTATACATCAAGTTTACAAATTTCTCTGAGTTCAGATAGGTTTGGATTTAGGGGAACTCCACTGCCACCATAATCTACTATATCTTCCGACTGGTTCATATATTTCCGAGCCCGGTCGACCGCAGAGAAAAATGTTCGGCCCTAATGCCTGTCCTAATTTCATTAGCCCTTTCCCATATGCGCCGTTAATATTATTAACTTTCTTGTTGGATGGCTTTTATTATTCTTTTATATCTTTTGATGTTTTATTATTTTTGTTTTTCCCTGATTTATTTATATGACCTTTATATTTATCATTTGCGGTTCATATAGTAATGTATATCTGTAAGATACTATCTTGTTACAAAACAGAATATTGGCCTTTAGACATTTTTTTAAAAAACTATTTATTCAAGATATTTACAACTTTATTAAAATATAAATACATCAAATAAATGTGTACACAGGAATATAATCACATGAAAATGCAAATAATAAAAACTACACAAGAAGATCATGAGGCCACCTTCTTTTTAGACGCCTCGTAGGATTATCAGGGATCGAATAGGAATCAAGGTTAGAAACAAGAGGATTCGGATGGCTACTGAGTTTATTATGGAAGGATAGGTATCTGGATTGGACCATGTCGGAAACATATGGAGCATTAAGGCCTATATGGATTATTTTATTTGTGATAAAGTAAGGAACATTGGAAATTTTACGAAGGATTTTGGATTGTAAAGATTGGATACGAGAGGAATTTGATGGTTTAGTGGAGCACCATAGCTCAACTCCGTAAGTCCAAATAGGTCTTATTATAGCCATCTATATTAGTATTTTGTAATTAATTTAAAGTTTAGAGCGTTTGTCTAGTAAGTGTTGGAGTAAGCGGAAACGTCGAGCAGATTTTTTACAATTTATATTTAAATTCGAGTTCAGCTTAACAAAACCATCTAATATTTATCTTTAATTTGGCTAATGTTTTAGTTAACATTTCAGAAAACGGGGGAAAACAGTTTCCTTTTAGTCTGATTTTTACTTCTTATTAACACAGTTTTACGTCACTATATCTACGTACCAAGACGTTTTTCAGTTGTCAAAAATTTAGGAACATACCAAAGCAATTAAAGCAATACACATATAATTGTACTACATCATATGAACAAAACTTCTTTACCTAACTTTATTTCTATAATTACTTTATTTTTTTAAACTACATGAATAACCATAATCACAAGAAATTAGTAGTATTACAAATTTAGGTTTATTAATTTTCCTCTATTTTTCTAGAGACTATAGTCTATGGACTATAGTATAGACTATAGTCTATGGACTATCCTTAATGCTATATCTGGCATATAAATTATTCCATGTTTTTCTTCTTGATAAAGTTCCTTAATTCAAAAAACAACATATTTCGTGTGTTTCAATTTTTAGTGAATAACATATCATCCATTCTTGATAATATACTAAATAGTTTGGTTAAATATATTTTGAATATTTCAGAGTTTTGGTGGTTATAATTAATTTTTTTAGCCGTTACCTCTGTTTTCGGTGTAAAGCTCATACCTGGTTGATATAGCACAGAAGGATGCACATCAGAGGTGCTCTTTCATACCATCCTAAGTTATATAAAATGTTTCGAATTTGGAATAGAAAAATAGTTCTATTTTGTGACTCAATATCTTAAGCATAACGTGAACAAAACAGTTTGCTTCTCGCCAAGAGATCTGTTATATTAAGTTAATAGTCCATATTACAAACCCCTTTTTGTCAAATTATTAACATCCCCCTGAAACTTCGTGAATAGCGTCATCTTATAGTGGCCTACAACTATTTTATTTATGAAAACTCTTGGAATTGGTGAGTTTTCAATCTGGAGATCGGCAAACTTTGTCCATTTAATTAGGTACTAAAAATTCGTAAATAACAATTAGCTTTCTTCTTGGATTGTTAGGTAATTTGATCACAAAATCGAGACAAAAGTTGGCCTACCAAAATATTGCGCCATTCGGCTTGTATATCTCGTTATTTTGACATGTTTGAGATGTAGATCACGCTAAACGGCTCTATAGTATCACATTTTCTCTAGAATTTTTTGCTCAAATCATCTTACGATTCCAGTGGTAATCAAATGGGTATTTACATGTTTATAGTAAATAATTAAATAGATAATGTTTGGCGATCTCCAGATTGAAAACGCCCCATTTCCAAGAGTTTTCGTGAATAAAATAGTTTTAAGTTTCGATGAGGCGAAACTATTTACGAGCTTACAGGCGGATATTAATAATTTGATAAAAGGGGGTCTGTACCACGGATTATAGTAAAAAAAACAACTGAAAATTAATAAACCAGGTAAAAATATAAATAAACTTTCTACGAAACGAATAAGACTATTTAAAAAATACTTAAAACAATGTACAAAACCAATGGAAACTGATAAAACACTATATTCACGACTAAGAAATAAAAAAAATGAAAAAAATAAAATAAAATTCCTCTAATAGATGAGTACATCGTTTACAACAAAATCAGACTATTCTTTTATGATCTGATTGAAATAGTCCGCAGGTGAAAAATAAGTTAAACATCCTCTCAGTCCAGATTCAAACCTACGCCTCTTTTAGTTTGCTATTGCAGGCTCGGCCACTAAGGACTCTTAGTCCAGGTGCCGGCCTTAGGGTGGACCAGCCAGGGAAATTTCCCAGAGGTGCCGACTGGAGGGACGTCCGATGGAGGCGCCGATCATTAGAGGCGTTCGCCACTTGTTAGAAATTCCAAAAAATTAAAATAGAAAGCGTGTTAAAATAATTAACTTTAGCCAATTAATAAAGCAATTGTATAAGGGAAATATTGAATGAAATTGAATTCAAATACTGCATATTATAAAAAGTCTTAAAAAATAAATTGATTAATTTTTTGTAGCTAGAGTGAGATGTGGCGCATTGCCCGAGGGCGGCGAATGTTTAAGACCGGCTACATTTTTATGAACAAATGTTAAATATTTTACAAATGCCTTTAATATTTAAATAAAACTTTTAAGTTTTTAATTATATATATAAAAATGTTCCATCCATTCTAGACTAAGGTTTGAAATACTGAACTGTTCCCGATTGAAAAATAGGACAAAGAAGATGAAGAGATGAGCGGTGAGCACGAGTACCGTTAACTGAATTCCCGCCGGCGGGAGTGCGATGACAGCTGATTGATAGGGCGTTCTAATCTACCTCCAGGCCTGCACATCCGCTGCCTATTGTGGCCACTGCCATTTCAATCACTATTGAAGTACCCGATGGTTTTTTTTTTTCTTTTGTGATTTTTATCCGTTTTACTTATTTAACAACCATACCTAACCGATTTTTAGAATTGTTTATTTTAGTTGTTATATTTTTGGGGAATAGCACGAAGCCATTTAATAAGATCAATTGACATATTTTTCTTATAATCTCTCTCTCTCTCTCTCTCTCTCTCTCTCTCTCTCTATATATATATATATATATATATATATATATATATATATATATATATATAGAGAGAGAGAGAGTGAGAGAGAGAGAGAGATTTTAAGAAAAATATGTCAATTGATCTTATTAAATGGATTCTATAAAGTGGATATTTGACCATACAATGAATGGAAATGAAGGTCAAATTGATAAAGTGATGTATAACTGCTAGTTAGTCAAGATACTGTTCTTCGGTTTTAAGGAGTAGCGGATCAATGATTTCATTTTGGGGCTTTTATTTTTTATAACTTTGGGGGGGGAATGGGAAACCTACCTATACGAAATGATGTTTAAGTGGTCCTTGAAGGTAAAAACCATATAGCTTTTATAGATAATTTTTTCCTTGATAGATGCTTAAATTTATTAGCATTATAATATACACAATATATGCATTATAATTTAAATATTTAATTTAACAGAATTTATTTTTATTGATATAAAATAGGAGATATTCGAGTGTTTAACTATGTCTCCAACGTAAACCAATGTGAAAAAAGTATATTTCCATTTTCAGGGGGCTTTATTTCCTGTGTAGCTCAGTGTAGGGAGCGGAGTAGCTAAATGAGTTAGTCATTAGGGTGCTAAGCTCAAGGTTCTTGATTCGAATTCGGCTGATATTCAATAAGTTTTGATCAGCTGTATTTCGACTTTAAATTAAAAGTTAACATTATGCAACAGTTGTGCAATTTCGTTTGCTCCTTTCACTGCATGGATTAGAGTCCGTAAAATATTCGCTGAAAGGCTTATTCGATTAAGAGCACCCAGTTTCTATAACGCCGCTATGGGTGACTAATATGCTCTTGAAGGAATACGAATTACCGTGGTTTGGATAAAACCTACTGAATTTGTAAAGGAATTGGGGACTGGTGGGGAGGGGGGGAGTAGCGGGAGGGTAGGGTGGTAAAGGGTTTAAGGCGGCAGGGAGGCTGATAAATCGATAGTAAGCCTGCATCGATAGCTGGGAGGTTATATTATAGCAACAGCTGCCGTATCCTTCATGGCTCGTTAGTTATAAGCTTTCTTCAGCGATAGACCTCTCCGCCTGGGATTATAGTCCGCACCTAGGTCCCCGCTCTCGGTCGCTAGTTCTTTCAGGTTATTGGCTAAAAAAGGAACGAGACGAAAAACAAAATTATGTATCGACTCTATTTATAATAACGCCTCTTTTCTGGCGATCAGGAGCGATGGATTTTGATGAATAGTGTTTCCAATAGAGAAATGACGAATGCTAATTTCATGACTTGAAACCTTACTACAGCACCTGATTACACTTTTTATTATGTGAGACATTGATCTGACCGAGATTTCCATTTCCCAGGACATGATTTGCTGTTTTCGAAAGGGATTTCTTCTGATTCGAGCAGCTACTGCTCTTATTGCCATTTGCCGTTCTCACAGTGCGGATACGGCTCGTTCGAAATCTGTCACATACAGGTAGGGTCTCATTATATCTATTTATAGTGCGGTACACACGGCTGATATTCAAAGGTTTCAGAGTGTTGAAAATCTCTGACCTACATTTTCCAACTTTGTGAAAGACGATCCCAGTTATTCCGTTTTTTTATCACCCCTCTGCATGTAAACTGAACAAGTGAAACATGCTAATTGCGATTGTTATCCTGATATGTAAAAAAAATAAGCTAATAGAGGTAAGGATTATATAAATAATACCCAAGGATGTAAACAATGTTGAACTTTTGTGACGGGAGAGGGAGTGGGGGGCAGAGTGGGCGTATGGGCTAACGCGTGTGCACAGAACCGCGAGTTGCTCGACTAGCAGATAACCGAAGTTATGAGATTAAAAAAAAGTACGAATTCGTCTCTCAATAGCCTAAAAAAGCGAGGTAGAGAAGAGCAGGAAAAAAAACATTTATGTAACAGTATTTATGGCAGGACCAGGTATTGAAGTGGTTAAAAAATATGTAAAATATCGAAATCCAAGTGGTTTTAAAACTCGACTATTCGAGACATTTGTGTTCTAAAGATTTCGAAGCAGGCATGAATACTCGTAATAATTGTGGATTGATGATTGGCTGTAGTGAATAATTGGTATAAATGAGTCAAATTGGTATGACCTATTCTCACCCTATTCAAAGCAACTTCTTCCCTTGAACGTCTTGATGTGGCACAGGGCTCTACTGATTTTTTGATAACTATCAACTGCTTCGAGGACTCTCATTCCACTAGAGCTGCCAACCGTCCAATATTTCTTTTTTAAGAGGAAGGCTCAAGCGGGAAGGCTTGTTTGGCAGCCACCTCTGCAAGCTCATTTCCGACTATTCCCATGTGACTAGGAATCCGTAAAAGTAAACAGATTTTCCCAAATTTTCTAGAATATGAAGGTATTTGTGAATTTTTAGGATAACGGAATGTGTCGAGTACATGTCGTTTAAAATTTGTAATGAACTAAAGGAGTCGGATATTTAAACTATTGTGTTTGGCGCTATCGACATACAGAAGTAGAGGGATGAAGCATTGCATGAAGTTCCGCGCTGTTTATAAAGTTTTATCTTGTGTGTAGAATTATGAGTAACAAAGGAAGAAGCTGTGGCATCATCGGATTTCGAACCGTCAGTATAAATTAAGAATGGTTCTGGGATATTTTGTAGGAGACGGGAGAACTTGGATTTGTATTCAGAGGATGACGTATTGCTTTTGCGTAATTGGGATAGATGGATCATTGTCTTGGGGATTTGTGGATCCAAGTCGAGTTTTGAATTTCCGTTTCGTGTATAGGTATGTTCTTAGCTGCGAAATAGATTCTTTCTGATAGTGTAAGTGTAGAATTTGGTTTGTTTCTAAAAGCGTTCGAAATTTTTGATTTGAAGATGTATTTATGGGTAGGATGTTTATTTTGAGGAAGTAATTTTGAAGTCAGCCACTGCTGGAGGGCTATAAGCATTAGGGCTACAAGTTCTCATTCATACAATATATACAAATAATAAAGAAATAAATATAAATATAATAAGTAAATAAATAATACTGGTGAAGAAGTTAAATAAAAATAAAATAAAATAAAAATTTCTAAACACAATCATACCTATATACAATATATACATTCGCCCAAGAATCTCCGAGCCAGGCTTTTTCCCCATACGTGGAAGGCGAAGCAAGACTCCGGAGATCCCAGCGCCACTTTTCCAGCCGCATCACTAGTATTAGAAGCCAATGGAGACTGAAAGAGGGCACTACAGCCACAGACGCTCAGGACATGAGTGGAGAAGCTGGCCATTGCCAGGACTCCAAAGGCATATTTACAAAAGATCTCGAGGCCACTGCCGTTTCAACCTTCGAGGGGGATGGTATGGATGTTCGGAGCTGGATAGGGATTGCGCTAGAGGATTGGGATGATGAATGAGGTTCTGGTGAAAGTTGGAGAATCTGGATGGGATGATGTCATGGACATATGGGATGTTAAGGTCATGGTGTAGGGTCTTGTTCGTGACATAATATGGAGCATTGACTATTGTTCGAAGGACTTTGGACTGGAAGGATTGGATGCGTTTGATATTCGATGATTTAGTTGTCCCCCACAGTTCAAGTCCGTAGGTCCAGATAGGTTTCAGTATGGTCTTGTAGATTAATAATTTGTTTTCTGTTGAGAGATGAGATGTTCTGTTTAGTAGTCTATATAGCTGACCAAATCGTCGGTTAAGCTCTTGTCTTTTAAGTCTGGTATGTGGGTTCCAAGTCAGTCTTTTGTCCAAAAGGAAGCCAAGGTATCGGACTGTGTCTGAGTAGGGAAGAGGAATTGAATTAAAAAGGATTGGTGGACAGGATCTGCGTCGAAGAGTGAAAGTTACATGCTTGCATTTTGATTCATTAATTTTGATGCGCCAGTTGTTGCACCACTGCTCAATGAAGGAAAGGTGTCTTTGCAGGTTCTGAGACGCTATTAGAGGATCCGAGTGAGAGGATAGGATGGCAGTATCATCAGCAAATGTTGCTAGGAAGGTATCAGGACTTGAAGGGATGTCAGCGGTGAAAAGGATGTAGAGAACTGGGCCCAAGACACTGCCTTGTGGAACACCAGCCTCAATTGGATAATGTTTGGAGAGTTCAGTGCCGCAGCGGACTTGAAAGGAGCGATTTGAAAGGTAGGATTTGAGGACTAGGTACAAGGGTTGAGGTAAATGGGTTTTGAGTTTGAAAAGCAAGCCATCGTGCCACACCCGGTCGAAAGCTTGAGCTACGTCCAGAAAGGCACCAGTGCAATATTGCTTGTTTTCAAGTGCAGAGGATATGTGGTCGACAACGCGAAGGCCTTGTTGGACAGTGGAGTGTCTTGAGCGGAATCCAAACTGATGGGGAGGGATATTGTGGGATTCGAGTATGGGTAGGATGCGTTTGAGAAGGATTTTCTCAAAGATTTTGGAAAGGATCGGAAGTAGGCTTATCGGTCTATAGGATGATGTATAATTAACAGGTTTACCTGGTTTAGGAAAGAGGATAATTATGGAGTGTTTCCACACCAGAGGAAAGTGGGTTGTGCGGAGGATACAGTTGAATAGGTATGTAAGGAATATAATTGCTTTTTTGGGAAGTTGTCTGAGGATCTGGGAAGTAAGGAGATCGTGTCCTGGAGATTTGCGAGGTTTTAGGTTCTTTAAAAGGAATTTGACCTCAGAGGGGTTGACGGCTGTAGGAGGTAAGGAGAGAGGAATCGGTGAAGAGAGGAACTCTTTAACTTCAGCAGTATGGGAGGGATGGAGTTCAGGATGAGGAGTGAATGTGTACGATAGATGTTTAGCAAACTCTTCTGCTCTATTCTCATCTGACGAAGCCCAGGAACCATCATCACGGCGGAGGGGGTGGGAAATGGATTGGAATTTAAGGATTTTTTTAGTTACATTCCAGATGGAGTTATCACTTGCAGATAGTGAGGAAAGATAGGAATTATAGGATTGGGATCTAAACGTGGCCAGTTTTTGTTTTACTTGCTTGGAATAATAGTTATATGATTTCCGATCATCAGGATGCCTGGTTCTTTGCCAGATAGCCCTAGAGCATCGTTTTCTATTAATAAGGTCCAGTAGGTCTTGGGGTAGAGGATTTGTTTTGCGGTATTTTTTAGAAGGATCAGGTGAAGATGCAGTCCAAACTGCTTGTTGGATCAACGTAGTCATGGAATGTACTGCTTCATCTAGGTCTGTAGGTGTTTTTAAGGAAACTCTGAGGTCAATATTATCATCCAGCATTTGACGGAAGAGGTTCCAATTAACTGGCCCCCTGATAAATGAAGGTGGAGGTGGTTTGGGAATTGGTGATGTGGAAACCGTTAGGATTAGGGGACTATGGTCTGAGGAGAGATCATCAAGTCTTGAGATGCAATAATTAAGGGACCCTAGACCTTTGTGGATGAAAAAATCTAGGAGATCGGGATTGCGGTTAGGATCTGTTGGCCAGTATGTGGGAGAATTGGGTGAGAGGATGTTGCTGTGATGGGAATTAAGTGCAGATAGCAATGTTCGTCCTCGGGAATTTGTGGTTCTGGCTCCCCATTGCTGGTGTTTAGCATTTAAATCTGCACCTAGAAGGAAGTGGTGTCCTAAGGAGTTAAGGAAGGAAGTTAATTGGGATTCTGAGATGGGTATTTTAGGCGGGGAGTATGCTGCGACTACTGTTATTGGGTAAAGGGAAGTTTGGATTATCACGGCAGTGGATTGTATTTTGAAGTAGAGCCAACAGCCAGTTTTTCCTTCTAAAGAAAAGAGAGGGTATACCGGTCTCAGAACAGATATTGAGAATGGCTTGTTCGAAATGCGCCAGTCACGATTCTAATTCCTGTATGATGGACTGCATCAAGTTTATCATCTATTGAGTAAAGAACCCATAACCAATTTACTACTTTGTTCATTTCGACATAATTCGGCATGGATACACACCGCGTTTAATTAGAATTTATTGCAGAAACCATTTATGTCAAAATGAATCACTCTAGTCACGAAGTAAAAATTGCAACGTTTCATTTAAAATATAATAAATATGTATGATATTCATCATCAACTTCGCAATATATATTATAATCTCTTCTATGAAGGGAAGGATAGCTTCGAATGGAGACATCAGTATCCTATCCTTTCATCGTCTGGCTAAGCGAAGGTGCATAAGTAGGTTAATATTAAATTTAAACAATAACAAAGTATTTTACTTTAAGATTACAGAATATATATCTCCAAATAAACATTTAACTAAAAAAATATGCCATATTTGTCATTAAAAATGTATATTTAGTCTTTATTTAAATTTAAAAAATACAAATAAGTATTTATTTTAATTCTTGACCTTTACTTAGAGGACTCGAAGCGCCAACCTGCGAAAACTGTGACAATACACCTCAAACAGTTAAACATCTACTATTAGAGTGCCCCCAATATAAAAAAAAAGAGACAACAATTAAAGTTATCGACAACATTGAAAGATATTTTGGGAGACAAGGAGGAAAATGTCGTCATTCTCTTTCAATATTTATTGAAAACAAATCACTATAATGAAATATAAAAATTAAGAAAAACCGCCAATGACCCTCTAGGGTAGAGGCGAATACAAATAAAAAAAATAAATAAAAAAAAATTCTTGACCTTATATTTTACATTATATTTAATTTATCTATAACTGAATTTCAATAAAAAGTTTTAGAATCCATCTTCATAAAATAGGCAGAAGTTACGCTTCCTACTTCTATCTTTTCTTCTTCTAATTCTTCGTTCTACATTTTTCCTAATGCTATGCAATTTTTCAGAAGAGGAGGTTAAAATTTTAAACCCCCACAGCTTCCTTCCACCCATGTACGAAAGCTCTCTGATATAGGTAGCTGTCCTTACTGTCAGACTGAGAGAAATAGTTTTGATTGTCGATGTAGATCCCTGTTTCCCTCTGTAGTTTAGCCCTTATTGCCTCAACGTGGTGCTGGTGGAACTTTGTGGATTAATGTTTTTCCAAAAACATAGACGATCAATATGGGGTCCAAATATCAATAAACGGTACAGAGAGGTATTTTGTTATGGGAACCTCTTTCTGTGCTGGTACATCGACTCTAATTTGAATGGTCCTCCTGAATCATTATTTTTCATTTGCTAGGGTCCGAATCAAACCACTGTTGAAGATTTTTGGGAAGTCCTGTTGATCCTTCCTTTGTATACTTTATCTTATCTGGTCGGAGGAAGGTTTCTAATAAATTCTTAGTTGGAAAATACTTAGTATTATTTCAACAAATGTGATAACGATTTTAGTGAGGTACACTATTACATCTTACGTGACTACGTTTCGTGTCCCAGGTTCTAAGGTCATATTCAATTTTATCTGGAAAATATTCTAGTGCATTTAACTCTTGTTCACGTAAAGTGGAAAGTAACTTTAATCTCTGAGTTTTAATGAAGTATACTGGAAATTCGATTAATTCCTACTACGATAAAAATACTGTTCTAATCGAATGAAAAAAAAAATTCTGGTATTTGGAAATAAAAATCAGTATCGGTTCTTAGGACCAATGCCCTATATTCGGGCTCGAGGGACGTTTCAAAGATGAATGAAATTCCTTTTAGGGAAATAGCTGCTGGTAGCACTTTTATACTGGCCTTTTAGTGGCCATTTGATTTCAATATGGCCTCGGTTCCCCATTCGCCCAACACTTTTGCCGTTACAGTTAGTCTGTTCTCCATTTAACCCAATTAGGGTGAACGGTTGTGTTCCGACGGGAACACCGTCAGTCCAAATTAATTTCATTCTCCATTAAACGATTTGTAGATTAAAGGATTAAAAGAAAGGATTAAAAGTTGTAGGATATATATTTAATATCAAATAACTCATGTTTTTACTTTTTCGTTAACCTCAGCTCTATTTTGTTTCTCTATAACACGCCATATTAATGTAATTTTTCGATAAATATTTTTGTTCTATTATCCATATCCGTACATATATTATTACAGTAAGGCTCGAAATCAGTTTTGTACCAAATATAAGCTCTTCTCATGTTCAAATACCATGAATGGGGTACCGTTGAATTCAGAATTTCACGGGGGTTAGCGCATCGTATTATCCACTTTTGTTTTTCTTTCTAAAATAAATAAAGTCGATACGTACATTTTGCTAGGCTTCAATACTTAAAGGGTGGTAGGTCTGTAGATCCATACGGGACAAATTGGATCTTGAAGATTTTGATGCGTACAGCTAGACCCGGATAGTTCCTCCGGAACTATAGGATCCTGCATTTTCAAGTCCAAAAACGTACTATTTTCGAGATAACGCAAGGCATAGGGTTCGCATCCACACAACCTTACGTTAATTGTAGTACTGTTACTGGATACATGTCTCATTTCGTCGACTTGAGGTCTCTATGATCGAGACAGGAGGAGATTATATTATTTATCGATGGTGTTTTTGATCGGCAAGCCATATCATCGTTAATTCTTCAACAAATCTCAAGATTGAGCTACCAATTTCGAAGGCTTCCTTCTCCTTCAGGCGGGCAAAATAGTCCCCGAAAATTCAGGCAAACAAGTCATGAAAGAAAACAAACTTTATTTGCGAATAACTAAAAAATTACACACTCTTCCCTTGGTTATGCCCGTGATTATATAAAAGCTTACTGAATCGCCTACAAAAGGAAAAAAAAATCATTGAAAACGGACAATTTTTAGCAAAGATAGAGCTTACCGAAATTTGTAAACATGTTGGTTCTAAACAAAAATGAGGACTTAAATTAATTTTTGTTTTATTTGTCGGTTATATTTATCGATAAAGTGACATTTGATTTCTTTATATTTTGATACGTTGCATTATTTCATTTTCTTATTAATCTGCCATCTGATAACAAAAAGCTGAGCAAATTTTTCGCACGGGCCTATTAGTTAGGATTATTTTTTTAATTATATAATATTACTAATCTAAATAAAATTCAAGTGATGTTCAAATTATAAAAAGAGTAAAAAAAAAAATAATTGGATACTTATTTGGCTTTAGTGATAATTTGACAATAAGTAGATACATTTTTATAGTGAATTTGGCATCTTAGGAATAAGGAAGGTTAGTATCCCGCAGCATACTTTCCTATGTAGTATTTGCTATAATAATTCAGAAAAGAAGATCTCTCATCCAGCTCCTTTTCCGGTAGTCCCCATGTTAATTGTCAACTGGTCATTTATAAGTCTATTATTACGTTCGTCTAGTGTAACATGAACCGAGAGCAAAGAGTTTTTATGTGTTGACCGATAATTGATTATGTTAAGACAGTATGTGAGGTTTTGTTTTATACCAACGCGTTTCTGTTATTAATATTAAAATTTTGGATTGCAATTATTGTAGTTTTTGTAAACCCATTTTTTTGTATAACGGTAAATCTGTGAGGTGTATGTCTATATGGGGATCTGATTTTCAATTTCAATTTAGAAGAAATTGAGTATAGTATTTTCTGTCGCTTGTTTAAAGTATATACCTCTGTCTTATGCTTGTGTAAAAAATGAAGGAATGAGAAATTTGGTTGTCGCCGATTTAACCTCATACTTATTTTTAAATGAATCATTCAGACGATAATCCTTTACTGTCTTAAAGATATATTAGGGTGCCGAACTTATAAGTTATAAGTATAAGTTAGAATTATTATGGCGAGTTCTAATTTTAAAGTTTATTTATTTATATAAAAATGTAATCTTAATAAATTTTATAAAAACAAAAAAATTCTTGATTCGAACGGAATCCTGATTGAGGGTTTAAATCGCTAGTTAAACCATGTATAAAAGTTCTTTTAGCCTTACCTTGTCAAAAGCCTTAACTGACCTCTCTGGATAACAATATTATATCTAATATATATGGAAATCCCCTAATGTTCCATTTCTGAATATTAGTTTCTCGGAATTAATTAAGGTAAAATATACAAACTCATAATTAATTATATAGTTTCATTCAATTACTAATTAATATTTGATCTTTGATTAATTAATTTATATATTGTCCGAATGAAGATAACAATTAATCTTGAAATCGATTCGGAAATATAGCAGATTATTTGGGCATTTAGCTAGATGTCTTTATAAATATATATGTGTATATATGTGCGTGTGTTTGTAATTATAATGGAAGAAAATATATTCATTGTTATGAAGAGAAGAATAGTTGGGGTGGTCAGTCAAAAAAGAAGACAAAAATAAATGATAATATTTATTTTTACATATGCCGACGTTTCGACCTGAAGACCCAACTTCGATCTGATCACCCCGACTATTCTTCTCTTCATTATTCATGACAGTCAACCATTTACCATTATTCATTGTTATATTTTATATCGGTATTATTATTCATTATAGACACAAAGTCAATAAATGAAGTATGTATATAAGTATGGCAATAAATAAAGTCATGGAAAAAGGAACTTACCCTTACCTTCCTTCTTCCTAAGATATTTTATTGCTTTACTCTTCTTAAAAACAGAACAAGTTGAAGTAGAGAATTAATAAAAACGTAGATCCTATAAAATTATACTCGCTGTTGTCTGGTTCATGTTTTCTAGCCTCTTGCCCACTAGTTTGAAAATTTTTATTCCAAAATGTGCGTCCCCCGCCAAAAAATGTGGTGCAACTTGCGGCATGAGAGCCCATTTTGGGGACTCCCGCCTGTAAATCTGAAATTTAACACACTTCTATTTGGTTTCTTGGTAACTTATAAACCATGATGTTGAAAATCTTTTTGAATTCATGTGTATTATTGTATTTTATACTAATTGTAATAATTATATAAATCTGGTACTCCTAGAAATCAAGATTATCCGTAGATTTCGAGAGAAGACCAGCCCAATTTGAGAAACTAAAATCTATATTTTTGAGAAATGACCCGATTTAAATTGAACACCAATCTGAACTTTACCATATTTTTTTCCGTATTTTAAAAGAAAAGAGAATAAATAAAACGTTATCTGAGACTATGGTCTATTCCTATTACTGATATTAATCCAAACTACCGGTTATTAGCGTAACTCCTATATGCAATGTCCCGTATGATTTTGCTTGAGAGAAATTAAACTAGTTTAGAGTTCTTATCGTGTTTAGAAACCGTCCGTCCAACAGGTACTGTTCCAAACACATCCCTCAACTAGATAAAGTCACTTGTTCCCCGTTCCAAATGATTGACTGTCTAAGTTCCTCACAAAAAGATCATCTGGGGAGAATGTAATATATCAAGTAGTGCTATCTCATCTGATTATTTCGGTTCAGCTAATTCCCATATCAAAAAGTGTAATGAAGAGAAGGATGTTTGGAGTGATCAGTCAGAAATAAAAAGGCAAAATAAATAATAATATTTATTCTAAACAGTTATTAATCAAAAAGAGTAATGATATCCTTGAAACTTCTTGTTCCACTTATTTAAAAGCATATGACCCATGCAACGGGGGAAGATAAAATTAAAAAGTATAAAATCAATAATTATCTTATTGTCTTGTAATGAAGTTCTTTACCCCTTCTTGTGTTATAAGTACATTTTAATTAGATACTTAATTTTAGTATGCTAAAAACATTGCGCTTACTCCCTTTTAAGCTTTCTCATTTATTTTTTTACTTAATTAATGATTTTTACCTGATGATTTATGCTTTCTTTTTCATTATTCATTAAGTCAATGAAAGTTTTTAAAAAATGATAATAAAATATTTCAGCTATTTAACTATATTTCAAGATTATTTACTTTATAGAGTATTCAGCACCGGTTTTAATTTTGCTTTTCTATTCTTAATTTTCTCTTGACTCTAACTATTAAATCTGAAAAAGAATTTTTTAAGCCAAAATTTAATAAATTTCGGAGTGATTTTCAAACTAGAAGGTCTGGAAAACAAACCTAAGATTTTTTTTATCTCTTAAAACATAAACGAATATAATGTTTAATTTAATAGATTTCAGTTGGATGAACGCACCAATTATGGACAGAGAGTCCGTGTGATAGAGAAGTTGGACTTAAATGTAAATAATAAGCTTCCTTGTTGATTTAAAAGTTCCAGTTTTTTTTTTTATATTGAAGAAAAATGACCTCTATTGACAACTGTATGAATAAAGTTATCAAAAGAAAATTTTAAAATGTCTATCATTGTTGTTTCTTTAGTCCTCTTGAGATCAGTGTGTTTCATACCTTCCTACTAACAGTTTTGCTATGAGTAAGTTTAACACTTATCTTATCTTGTCTTTATCGTTATCTTTATAGTTTTTAGAATTTTTCTGAGATATGTCCATTACTGGTAACGACCCACTGTCTATTATTAGAACAATTGAATTTCGGGGTGTCCATCACTTGTGCAAAAGGTGTTTTTTTTTTTTAAATGGAGATTATCCTGCATAATTAATCATAATATCAGAATCATTAATCATAGTTTAAGTGCATAATATCTGAAATTTAATCATTTCATTTCATTTTAATCCTAACCAACTACATCTCTTTTATTTATTTTTTTTTCTTACTGGACTAAATGTACCAGAATAAAATTTATCATTCTTCATTAATTTTAAAGGTCTGAACCTACTCTCGTCCACCTTACTTGGTGGTTTTGGACACTATTCGGCGGTGCAATATGGATCAAAGTATTACTTGATGGGAATGCATTATGACCATGAGGTGGCAATTACAATAATCAGGCGGGGATGTTGTGATATTGAGTAGGACGACGGGGTGTCATGTTGGAAGCTATAATTCATAGCTCATTTATCTAATGACTGCGGCAGGTGGCGTCCAACTCCGAAGGAATTAAAACGTAACCTCGTCTGATTAATGTTGTATGTTTCGAGTATTGTTTAAAGTTTTATCATAAGAACCTATGAGCTATGATATTATGCAACAAATCTCTCGGGCTTATTTATTATTAAAATTAAAAGCCCTGGATTGGGATTTGTTGCAGTTTGGGATTGGGACGTCTGCCTCATTAGACAAATGAAATTTCTTAAGTCTTAATAAATCATCAACACCTTGGGTTATACTCGTGATACTCATCGTTCACAACTCTCAGATTAAATTTTCCATTATTTTATACCTGCACCAACCCTTCCTCTCGTCTAATATAATCAAGGAAATTGATAAAAAGGTCGTATAAAATATTATTTCGAAAAGTATAAAGCTGGCTTCACTCTGAAGAAAGGAGTGGTAACTGATTCACTCATGACTGCTCGCATGCTGCAAGATCCCAGACCCATTACATTAGAAGACCGTCTCAGTTTCCATCTGCAGCAAGCTACCCGTTAGTAATGGATTAACAATTTTATCTAACGCTTACGGCTTTATAATAAATGTTGGGCTACGGAAGAATATATTTAATTATTGCCGAAATAATATGTCGAATATTAGTATCAGTTTTTAGATTGGGGGAGCTACATGATTTAGAAGTGGTTGAAGTCCTGTGTACTTCTAGACTTGGAATTTTCTCTTTACTGATCAGTAATAATTTTATATCGCTAACTGTTAGTGTAAAAGGTCTTATGTAACAATTTTTCATGTTTATTCTATGTGTGCTAAAGGTGACATTTTGTGTCCTGTAAATACAATAAATAATTAGCCATTATGGAAAATAGCAGACGGAAATAAAATTTTAAATTATATTATAAATTTAAAAATAATCACTTTTTATATCCTTTAGTAAAAAAAAATCAATTTCTTTATTACGACCATTTGCTCTAGTAGCGATATGCCACACTATTTTTTTATAATATCATATTTTTGTTATCTAGCGCTTGCGGCTTTATAATAAATGTTGGGGTACGGACGAATATATTTAATTATTGCCAAAATAATATTTCGGTAACTTTTTAAACTTTTAACTAAACTTAAAACTTTTGTTACGACATCTTGAAACTAACTGACGGATCCAAATTGAAATTGTTAAATTGATTCAACCAGGCACACCTAAAAAAGTTATTCTATTGCTCCGAGCCGCATGCTGCAATAGGATCACTTAAGTTTCATTACGACGTTGAGTGGCATTCGAACTGTGGACGCTGGAGATTGTTCGGTTGAATTGTTTAAATTCCTTCCACGCGGGCATGCGTTGACAAACGACGCCGTTCGGATCTCCGGGTATGCTGTGGCGGTGTGAGATAGCTCCGAACCTGGTATTAGATATTCATTCTAGTAGTGATAATGAGTAGGACAATCAAATACCACTAGTTGAATAAATCGCTCTTGTACTCAAGAATCTATCAGAAAAATATATTAGACTGCGGAATTTGCTGCAAGAGATTAAAAGATCTTACAAAAAAAAACAGAAAATAAACTGGGACAAAATGCCAAAAAAAAAAAAAAGTAAAGCTATAGCTATATAATAGCTATATTATTTGAAAAAAAAAATCATTCAATACCAGGCGATAAAGTATCTTCATTGGATTTTTCTCATTCGTAGGAAACTAAATAGGATGTTTTCAATTATTTCATGTTAAGAATTCAATTCTGACATGTGTAGGAATATTGACCGAGTTGCCTAAGAATGTAGCAAAAGATCAACACTTCGAGGAAGTGTTGTTCACCCTTGGGAAATTTCGGCGCACATGTCTGTATGAAAATATGAAACCTGCTGTGCTGTAGGTTTGCTGCTGTGTATCTACAGAGGGATATAATTATTTTAGAGAATGTTCGCGTGCCTAAAGAATTTCGTATTACTACTTTTCCGCATTGACCTGTATACCACACCGATATAGCAGTACTTTGACCCTATTGCTCATCTGTTTTCTTTAATATATCTTTATGGCTATGTAAAAACTTGTCTTATCGCTTATGTTTTGGTTATTATTTTATTGTATGTCTTTTGGCCAGATTTAACATTAATTTGTTTGATCAATATTGTTATTCTTAAAATATTTTGTCTCATTTGATTTTTCTATTCTGTTCTGTATTAATTTATATTAAAAATAAGGAGACGTTATCACAGTCGAACTCTAGATATAGGTAGAAATATAGGTAACATTGTAGACTATGTAGTGTCTCTGTGGTTTGAACAGTTGGGAGTGATTGAGGCGCGCGGAGACCGTTATTAGACGAAGTTGTTAAGTTGCGTCGAGACTATTCCGCTGTTTGCCAGTTTGCTAGGACAATATCCAAGTCTGTGGTAATATGAACATGCCATTTGGCAGAAAGATGCTTTATCGTATCGCATTCAAACTTGAGTGGTGCAGTATGTTTTGTATTCATGTTTGAATTATTCAAGCAATACCGTCTTGAAGTCAATTATTCTATAGAATTATGAAATTAATAAATCTCTGTATGAACAAACTTTAAATCGATCATTTTAATTGGTGGCTCACACAAATAACTCTCCAGAAGACAAGGTTATATTCGTAGTAACTAACGATTCGCATGCATAATTCGTAACCATCAATTTCCAAAAGGTTACGGAGAAATCAAAGTTTATGGTTAGTAGACAAAATGGGGACGAATTCATTAGATATAGAAGGGAATGTGTTTGTACACTTGGATAACTTTAGGCATTTAGAGTCAAAGATAACTAGAAAAAAACAGAGTGAAGAAGAAATTAAGGCGAGATATTCATGTCATATTCCCTTTGCAAAACTACTTAGTTCGCGCCTCCTGTTCCGAAATTGAAAATTAGACTGTTATATTTCCTACAATTCCTAATGGAAGCGAAACGTGACCGCTTAAACTAAGTGATGAGCAACGTCTTAAGGTTTTTGAAGGTAGAGCATTGCGTAGAATATTCATACCAAAGAAAGGATCAGTGAACCGTACAATTCAGACGGTTATACAACGCCGAAGAGTAGTAGGGATAGAGTTTGAACGGCACCTGGTGGATATTAGTATGTAAACAGTGATTGATTGTATCGGCAACGAACCTTTGGTTTCGCTAAGCCTTATTATTATTTAATAAACAATTACACGTCTGTATGAATGGAATAATGCCAGACACTCAGTTTACCAGTCTTTCTTTTACTATTATCTTCTATTTTATTAAAAAAATATTGACTGTTGTAAATTATAAGTTATGGAAAAAAGAAAATTATTATGTAAAATTTATCACCATTACTCAATAAACATGAAAGGAACTTAAGTTTTGATGACTCTCATCTTCCAAGCGCCCCAATAAGTCCACCGTCGATGGCAGACTTCTTCAGGTGCGACAGTCATCCTGGAATAGACAGGCCATTTATCACCCGGGTAAAAGAAATTCCTCCGTGGAGCATCCTCTAAAGTGCCCCTTATTAGTCTTCTAAGGATATCTAGTAAATTTATTCTATTCAGCTCTTAACGTGGATTGACGGGTTTTTTTCTTTCCTTCTTTTTTCTGGTTGATATTTACATAATTGGCTGTCTTAAATTTTAATTTACATCTTGGTTAGCATATATTTTTTTTAATTTTGACAAATGTATGCTTTAATTTTTACATTTAAGGATAGAGCAATAGTTAAAATTCTGACGACTATGGTTAGTTAGAATTTAATAAAAGAATTTAAAATAAATGTATATCAACTAATTGGTCAATGCGGCAAATTGGATTAGGTAATATATTAGCCAGTTAGCAAATGTAAATATAATAAATAAGTGCAGAAAAAAGTAAAAAGAGAAATTTATTTTCTTTCTATTAGCAGTCGATAATTGTAATGGACTAAAGAAAAGAAAATTATTTTAAAACTTCTTTCATGTTTCAAACCAAAATTTTTACTAATTACAACCTGTATCTCAGCTAATAATGATCCGAAGTTGGTTTTTTTTTTGTAAATCTTTAAAAAATAAATGCATAATGTTTGAGATATTCCCAAATAAAGTTTTTTACCTTCAAAGATTTTTTTCTTGAAAATCCGGGGGGTGTGATTATTTTTCTCATCTGAGCGAGAAAGAGATCTTAAAAATGAGGGCTCAATCATTGGATTTGATGAAGAATTGATGAAAATAAGGCGTAACGACAAAAGAACACGTTTGAGAAATAACATATAAAGATTTCAGGTATATTTAACTGTATTGAACTTCTATATGTTCCTTATATTTATTTATACTTTTATATTTATTTTTTATATTTATGCTTTCTTTATTTTTAAATCAAATATACAAACACAAATATATAAACATAAATATGTGAAGTTAAGTTGTGTAATAGCAAATAGATTTGATTTTGTATTTCTAGTTCTTTAAAATTCTTAAAATAATAATTTAACTGTACTAGCTAAGTATAATTGGAGTAATTTTTTTTAGTTATATTGCGGTGGATAAAATGAGCTTATTGCTAAATTTCTGGGCTTACTAACGAAAGAATCAGTAAAATGTCAATTGGCACTTGGTGGACTGGAAAGCGTCTTAAGGGTAGCCCAAAGCGATGGATTCTGTTAAGGCTGATTCGTTGCTGGATTAGACTGCAGTCGGAGGATAAAAACATGTAGCAACTGGTGATATCGGCAATATGTCTTATTATATATTCATTTAAATAAAAATTTTAGAAGACCTTTTTAGTTTTGATAAAGATCGTAATATTCACATACTTGCTCTAAAACTACTTATTCTTTAAATATGTATATTATTATTTCATATTTTTAGTCTCAATGATACCCTTTAACGTAATCCGAGACATCACCACATATATGTATCACAGTCAAAATTTTATCATTACTGTATGTTTCCATGACTCACCTCATATCAAGTCTTTTTCTGTATTATAATTTGTTTTATTTATTTCACGAATTTTACAACATTATTCATGTCGTCACCAAATATAACTTCCTTTACGCCCTCACGCCATTTTCTCTTCGGGTGACCTTTCTTCCGTCTTCTTTCTAGGTTCTTATTCCGAATTCGCTTAGGCTATCTTCCCTCTGACGTTTTTATCACATGCTCATACCACTTCAGCCTCAAAGTTTCAATTGTGTGAAAGATGTTCTCGATTTATTCTACTCATTTCCTTATTAACAGTTTGGAAATTTTTGAAGAGGATAAATTTTTTATTTCAAAATATTACTATAAAATTTATCGTCATCAACTAATATTCATTATCAGAGGGATTGACAGATTTTTATACAGTGAAGACAATAATAGCCAAAATGACGCCGAAGGTTGAGTGAACCCACAAACCGCAGTCTTAATATTGGGGCTTAACTGGATTTATTCTCGGCCACCATCTGTCAGGATTACATTTTCGATTCAATAAAAGCTTGTTTGTTCCATTGAGGATATTGGATGAGGGGAACCGCTCTCGAAGGTGGTGCTACGGTCCCTTCTGCGTATCCTCAACAATCCAAGGGCTCGGTTTTGATCTTGCCACTTAATTTCCTTAACACTGTCCATAAAACCTACTATCTCAATATATGTAATGGATAATTTCAATCACACTTATATTAAGTAGTGATAGTCAAGGAATTTTCAAGAAATCCATTACAATTTTTATTTAACTTAATTTCTTTACCCACACCTGTCAGAAGTACTGACTGACAACATAAGACTGACGGAAGAATACTGCTAGTGATTTGATCGGCGTCAAGGACAGGAGTGCCATTCTTATCTCGATTTTACTATACTTTATAATCGATGGGATCCCTCATCCAGCTTATTTTGAGCCTCCTAAGCGTGTTTCGTTCACGCTCATTGCAGCTATATCTTGTATAAATAGCTTAATTCTTCCATGTAAGTTCATATGTGTTCGTTAAATGTTGTCATGTAAAGGTCTTTATGTATTTTTGTGAAATTTCATAAAGCTTTAGTTATAGTACTGAATGTTTTTCACAGAAAAAATTGCAATTTTCTTAGGTGGGTCGTTTTATCAGTTCCATCTATCTGTTAAATGTTCATACGGGCGTAAATAGATAATTGTTAGAAGATAGTTCATAATTATTTTTTCCTTACTTGCTTACATATTTGAATTTAATGTCTGAAATAACTCTACCAGGTAATATTTAAGATATTTGTCCGATTTATGTCTCGATCTACAATTATATCCTTAGGTTCAACCTCCACATTTCCATTCTTTTGTTATTCAAACCAACTATTTTTCTCGCTCTGTTGAGCCACTGCTGTACTATATCATATTAATTAATCAGAAATTCAATTTCGATCAAATGTTATCGTATGAACGATAGCCCATTAGCGAGAGGATGAATAGTTAAAAGATTCCCTTGGTTACAGTATGCAGGTCCGATTTTAAGTTTCTGAGATATTTTAATCCATATCTTCAAAAAACTCGTTATCGTATGGTTTTTGACACTGTTTGTTCGCCTCTCTAACACGGCCTAACTTTATGATACAATTTTGTATCATAAAAACATTTATCTTGCTAACAATTTACAGGTTCGATATTTTTTAAGATATTGTAATCCGTTAGCAAAAATACTGTGGTCCATGACATATGGTACATCAAGATCGTTATGGATATTAGTTTATTTGTGATAAAGTATGGGGCATTGAGGATTTTGACAATGATTTTTGATTTTAAGTATTGGATTCAAGAGGAATTCGATGAACCCCTAAAGATCAATTCCGTAATTCCAAATGGGCCTTATTATTGTATAAATAAATAAATAAAATATATCCAAAACTATCAATAGGAGGAAGTGATGTGAGCCATGGATGCTAACAAAAATGTTTTCATGAGTTGTTTCTGAACCAGAATTAAAACTTAGATGGAGATAACTTTTTGAAGAAATATGGAAGATTCCAAAGATGCGTTCCCTCTATTTTCCACTTCCTCTTTGTCTTTTCAGCTTTTCAAACTTCTACCTCCCAGGTACGGGAGATCTGTTTGATAAGGGTTATCTCCCAAACTAACTAACTCCAATTATTTAAAATATATATATATATACATATATATATATATATATATATATATATATATAACTTATATATAGCTTATATATATATATAAAATTGCTACGGCTCTTAGTACATTTACGGTATTGTTTTTCTACAATATAGAAAGCCGGGGGGAGGGAGTTGAGAGGGGGTAAAATAGTTCATCTGTTTTATTTTCTATTCGATTTTTATTTAATTTTTCTTCCTTATTTATTCCCGCTTGTATTTTGTTTTTAGCTCATACATGTTTTTTTTATTTTTATATACGCAAATAAATATCAAATTATAGATTCGAATCATTTCGATGCAAGTGAATGTAGATATCACTCGTTTTTTTATGAACGGCTGTATGCTTTTATACATTTGGACCAGAATCTTCAAATGAATAATTCTATATCCAGCAAAACTATCAGCCATTTTTCACAACTCAAATTCAACAAGATGTGAAAAGACAAATTGAGATCGAGGCAACATGGGAAAACTTTATTCATTCATTCATGAGATGGAAAAACTTTAGTGGAACTTCGGACGGATGGTTCAGAAGGAAGAAAAATAAAGTAGCAGACATAGAACCGGCCATCGCACTTTCCAGATAAAATATTGACCCTTGTTCTGATGAAGAGAGGAAGAGGGGCGTGTAAACAGAGAAAAAAACAGAAAAATCTTTTGTCGTGGGTAGTAGGGGGGGGAGAGGGGAGGGTTAATATTATATCTAACGGAAGATGCTCACAATACACTTTCTCATATCCATTGTTCACGCACTAACATCTTTTTAAAGAAGTTACTTCCCACGTTTCTTATGCTTTTCCGAGTTTTCATCTGAAGTAGGTTTTCCCTTTTTGAATACTGTCTTTATGTTTGGATACTATAGGTTCATATACCTCGACTGGTAATAAATCTTACGGCACAAAAAATGTATTCTTCTTTTATTTCAAGTGAATATTTTAACATGTTCCACGCTTTAGAACCGTTAAAATTATAACTTTCTGAACGAATCAAATTATATAGTTAGCGGTTTCATCTTTTATTTACCACGGTTACCCCTACACCGCCCGTTATATTTAAATTTATTACGTTATTGAGCACTTTTAGCTCAATCCCACGCACATCCTCGTTAATTGAGAACACGAGGAAAAATGAAAACAGCACCTCTCTTTTTATTGAATTATTATTTTCCACCCCCAGCACGATGACCTGAATTTGTTGCATAAAGCATATTTCAAAAAAATTAGTTCAAATTATCACTTCAATGACCAATAAAACAATACGAAAAGCTCTGCTGTCATTTATAGGCAGTGGTTGATCCAGAAATCGACTGTTGGGTACAAGAAAAAAAATGGGAACAATTTATAATATTATGTAAATTTGAACTCTCTAAAAGATAATATCCGGTAGATGACTTGGAACCTGGATCTGGTGCAGTCAAAGTATATGCCTAAGACATTAATAACAGTTTTTTTTTTTTTTTTTAAACGGGACACTGTTTGCCGGTTATCAGTTAATTTTTGTCGATTTTAAGCATTTTGTAAGTCACACCTTTTTTTCTTCAATAATCATAACCGCTATCAATGTATCAATAAATGTTAATAAAAAAACAATTACTGTAAAAATTGTTTGTATATATATTTTTTTAGTATCAGTTTATATAAGTATTTCACTATTTATTTTATCAAGTTTGAATCATAATTTTTCGGGCTAAATGTTTTTCACTCAATTTATGGAATATACCGACAGCCATGCTGCCAAAGCCTGTATGTAAAATTATAATACCATGTGCGGTGAATGAGATTTTCGGTCAATTAGGCGCCCATTCTGAAAAGCGAACCAAAAACTTGATTTATAGCATTACATCTTTCTCTTAACCATGTAGGAAAAATAGAACGGGAAATCTAGTTTAAAAAAAAAAAAGATTACGTGTTTATTTCTTCTTAAGAATAATTTTAGTATTTGAACATAAAAGCTTTTGCAACATGGCTGTCGATACATTAGATACAAAATGAACTTTATTCTGGGACAAGGTCCCCTAAGAATAAATGTTGAGTACAAATAAACATTATAAGTACCTGGCCAAAATTAAATTGAAGAACATTCGAACAATATTTACAGTAACTTCAATAAAAATTTATAAGTAACTAAAAATAAATCTTTTTGAAAATTAATATAATTTTAATGAAAAATAAGTTTCTTAATTGAAACACTCATCATCTCAAGTTATCGGGAAGCATCTAGCTAATTCCTTATTTTTATCGAGAATTAAAGAATATACGCTCATAAATCAGAATTCGATTTAAATATTTTGTGGTCCGAATTCTTCTCGAAAAAAAAAAACACACACACGCAATATAAATATACAAACACTCTAGCAAAATTAATATAGTAACATTTTTTTTCCTCTCCTTTCCTTTTTGGCAATATGCGTTTTGGCAGAGGTACGATACCACTCTTGCCAAGAAGTCTTTTTTTATTTGCTAGCCTCTCGTTCTTCTTCTGAGTTCGGCCTCAATATTGTGCCGGTCCTATGCCCCTTCTTGGAGCCCGTATTGTAGTTGACCAGGTATGGGTCTTCTGGGACCTCAACGACGACCCACATGCTCTTTAACAATCCATACTTGGCTTAATGATAAACAGATGTACTCAACAAATTCTAGATGCCATAATATTTTCTTTAATATCAAAAGCAGAGGAAGTATCTTGGTAATTGGTCGAAACATATTTTTCTAATTCTAATTTAAATTCATACGTTCAGACCAGACTGAAACGATATGAAACCGCTCGACCTTTCCGATTACTTCAGCACTTACTTAACAAACGCTCTAAAATTCCAATTAATTACAAAAGACTCATATGCATGATTATAAAAGGCCTATTTGGACTTACGGAGTTGGGCTATGAGGCTCCACTAATTCACGGAACTCCTCTCGTATCCAATCCTTACAATACAAAATCGTAAAATCCTCAATGCTCCCTACTTTGTTACAAATAAAACCATCCATAATGACCTTAATGTTTCTTATGTTTGAGATCTGTCCCAACCCAGAAACCTATCCTTCCATAATAAACTTCAGAATCATCCTAACTCTCTTGTTTCTAAACTTCCTCTTCAATTCCTGATAATCCTCCGAGGCGTCTGAAAAGAAGATGGCCCCGTGATCTCTTAGTGTAGACATATCATTAGACTACCATTGGGTAGTTTCTCAAAAAGTGTTTTCCCGTCATTATATCCATATGTTCAAATTTCATTAATACAGATGTAAATATCATTAAGAAATAAAAATAAAAATTGACAAGTTGATGAGTTTGTGCTTTGTAAAAATAAGGTTATTGTCTTCTAAACTTGTTGGAACTAAACCGATTTGGTGATTAATTTGGAAACTTGAAGCGGGTTATCTAGAAACGATATGGTATACTCTGTTATATATCGATAACTTGAATTTATAACATGTTATATCGGTCATCATTTGAAGTTTTGTTAATTTTATTTTTTATTATTATGTTTTTAAGTGCAAGGCCCAACTGACTTTTAATGGGGCGTGACGTCATACTTTTTTTCTGGATTTTGTTAACTACCACCGATTCTATACAAAAATGTTTGTCCTTAGGGGATGGAAGTTGATTTTCTGACTACACTTCAGATCAAATTCAATTGAAGAATTTGGATTCATTCATTAACCTCCCAACTAGTAATGATTTCATTAATATACCTTTTCCTCACATAATGTAATTTAAAATTATCTAATATTAACATTGATTTTAAATTTCCATAATGATTGATTTCGAATGACCCCGGTCAGTGACCGACTAACTGTAAGAACCTCCGGTATCAAACTTGTTTTGACAATACCTGTCTATCCCCACTGCCATCTGTGAGAAACGGAAAAAATCGGAACTTCATGTCACATGTCGCTATTTTCCTCATGTAAACAACAGTATCTATTTCTTCCGGCACTGTCCGATTTCTACCGAACCTTCTGTCAAACGCGAATGCCGTAAAAAGTAAAATCGTGTTTAAAGTGTACTTTTTTTACTATATTTCACAAATTAATTAGTATTTTTATATGTTAAATAAAATTGGTAAAGTAGAACTTTAAAATGGTTTTATTTAATATTTGAAGAATTTAAGTCAATATAGACTGAATGATTATTATTTTTTAATTCATGAAACAAACTGAAACGTATATTTAAAATTATCAGTGACTACATTAACGTAATAACTAATTATCTTACCCTGGTATTTGTTTGGATGAGTTTGGGCACACGCACCCCTCCTCCCTCCCCTTAGAATGGTTGACCGCAGTATCCTTTTCTATTTTATCTCTTTCATAAGGACATGTAAGGTGGAGGAATGGCGCAATGCGGTATACGGCCCACATATTTGCAATCAAGGGGCAGTAGCACCCTGATAGTGTGAGAGCCATGGTCTCTGACCGTGTAGGCCTTTGTGTTGTCCATTTGGCTTGTTGAATCTCAAGTGAACGTTCCTGAACGAAATAATTTGTAAAAGTATATTAATTTCTTAACATCCTAATCCTGAAATTAGGAGAATTATTATTCGTATAAGTTTATTACAATATTACAATCTGTCTCAAAGGGCATTTATAATACTGTTCAGAGATCACATTCACACTCACATGTACAATAATAATAATATATATACAATAAATAAGTATAAAATAATCTAAAAATAAATATAAATAAAAATAAATTATAAAGTTTTATAAAGTTTTTATAATAATTATAATTACAATTATTGCAGGCATCACTTCCTTTTATAATTTTATATTTATGATCCCCTTGTTGAAACGTTTAGGGTTTCCGTCCCATCTTCCAGAATAATTTATTCAGTTAGTTGCTATCAATTCCATAAAATCAAAAAAACCTGTTCCTTAAACATCTCATTGTCATAACATTTTGTTATAACTATATTTAAAACTAAAATAAATTGTATTAAAAATAATTAAGATGGGCGTTGTTTCCACTGTTACATTCCCTTTGTGTGTTATGACAATTAGATGTTTGTGGAGAAGGTTTTTTGATAATATATAATAAATAGCACCTACCAGAATAAAGTGCCCTGGAAGATGGATCAAAAACCCGAAGCGTAGGAATAGAGAATCATAAATAAATAATTATTAATGTAGAAGTGTCTCCAATTATAAAAAAAAAACAATATAACTCTTCCTCTTAGATAAGTACATACATATATATATATATATATGTATATATATATATATATATATATATATATATATATATATATATATATATGTGTGTGTGTGTGTGTGTGTGTGTGTATGAGGGAATTAATATTTTAGTTCGAAGGTTTTGAAATTTCAATTAGTTAAAAACCATTAAACAACTGTGTTAAAAAAAAGATAAATTAAAAATCAACAAGAGCTAATATGTACACTGAGCCATCAAACTTCCAAGGGAACCACTTAACATTGTTGATTTATTTTAATTAATATTTGAAATATGGCTAAAATAAAACAAACAAAAAAATAATAATAAAGAAAAATCAAAATTACACTTTAACCAACTTTTTAGCAAAAAAACGAACAAACAAGATTCTTTTCATCATAATGCTCGTAGAAGGGCTTTTATTATTTCATTATCCAATTTTATTTGTTATTTTATGTTTAATGAATTAATATTAATATCTTGAATAAGAAATGAAACGTTCTTTTTGTTTTGTTTTTTCTTCTTCTTTTTATGCCTCAAAGTTGACCCGATGTACGGAGGTTTAGCTTTAATCATTTTTTTTTTTAACTGTCGCTTTCATTCGCCATATTCTTCATTTTCGCCAGAAAGCAGCCTCTTATTCTCCCAAGTCCAGTGAGGTAATCCTTACACCTGCCTTGGACGGCCTCGTGGGCGTTTTACTTCTGTCCTGACTTCCATCAACCTTTCAATCTTCCTTTCATAGCCCATTCTACTCACACGAGCAAACCATTTCCGTTTGCGCCACTCTACTACCTCTTCACCTGGCGATATCCCGAACTTCTTTCAGATACTTTCATTGCGTGTTCGGTCCCTTTGGGTTTTTCACTGAACTCTTCTCAGATACCTCATCTCTGACATAGTTCTAGTTCCCCGTAGGGGAATTCTGTTTTAAATTGCAGAGGTTTTGCCTGTTCGCTAATTTCCTTTTTCCCTATGACATTGGAAAGTGTTTGGGAGTACACTCCATTCTCATTGTTCACTCTTTAATTACCTCATGATCTACTTCGAGAATAGCTTCATCACATCGTAACTTACAATTATTTTATTTATGAAAACTCTTAGAATCGGGACGTTTTCAAAAAAAACGTAAAAAAAAACTTTAAAAAAAAACTCGTAAATACTTATTTTCTTTTCACTTGGATCGGTAAAGTATCCATACCGATAAGGTATAACATAGTCTATAGTTGTATTTTATCAACTATATTCCAATTAAAAATTAGGTATTAAATATATTTTGAAGTATGTGTAGTTGCTATAATTATTTTTTAGCTTTTAATGAAATTTACAACTGTATTACATAGAAAATAAAACAAGTAAAAGTAACATTGGTACCATAACATGGACAACATGAAGAGAAACTACCCATTGGTAGAACTCAAATTAAAGTTATACATTAGAAGGGCCCGAGGCCATCTTCTTTTCAGACGCCTCGGAGGGTTATCAGGAATCGAGGAGGAAGCAATGTTTGAAACGAGAGAATTCGGATGGTTCTGCAGTTTTTTATGGAAGGATATGTATCTGGATTGGGTCAAATCCGAAACATATGGAACATTAAGGTCTTTATGGATGATTTTATTTGTGACAAAATAAGGAGCGTTGAGGATTTTACGAAGGATTTTGGATTGTAAGGATTGGATACGAGAGGAATTCTATGGTTTAGTGGAGCCTCAAAGCTCAATTCCGTAAGTCCAAATAGGTCTTATTATTGTCATATATATGAGTCGTTTGTAATTGATTGAAAGCTTAGAGCGTTTGTCTAGTAATTGCTGCAGTAGTCGAAAACGTCGGGCGGTTTCTAGTCGTTTCAGTCGGGTATGGGGGTGCTATAATTTTAGTAAATGAAATATTGTTATATACTATTTACTTTTAAAAATGTAAAACAAAGGAGAAAAACACTAATCCATCATTTTCATTGATGCAGTACGGAAGGAATAGAGGGGAACGCTGAGAGCAATTGTAGCATATAGTTCATGGTACAGATCCCTTGTTATCAAATTATTAACATCCAAAATTCGAAAATATCTTTATCTCATCGTAACCTACGAATATTTTATTTACCGTAATTGGGGCGTTTTCAATTTGGAAGTCGGCAAACTTTGTCTATTTTATTAGGTACTAAAAACTCATAAATACCCATCTGCTTTCTACTTAGATCGTTGGATAATTTCAACGAAAATCAAAACAAAGCCTTCAAAAATATTTGGGCCTATATGACGTTGTTATTATGTGGGTGTAGATCATGCTAAACAGGTCAATCATTTTTATAGGCAACCATTTTTTTTCGATTTTTCGTTTACATTGCTCTGAAATTGAATTTGATAGCAAATAGGTATTCACATATGAATTTTTAATACCTAATTAAATATACAAAGTTTTCTGACTTACAGATTGATAACGCACCAATTCCGAGAATTTTGGTAAATAAAATAGTTGTAGGTTACGATGGGATGAAGCTATTTACGAATTTTCAGGCGGATCTTAATAATTTGATAACAAAGGGTCTGTACCACGAACTATATCCTACCATTGCTCTCAGTGTTCCCCGCTGGAATATCTTGCAATGCTGGCAAAGAAATTGATGGATTAGTGTTATTTTCTTTTGGTTTACATGTTTATTAGTAAATTTATTAAAATTATAGCAAATAGGCTTACTTACTAAATAGACTTAGTATACAAATATAGATTATGTTATATCTTACCGGTATTGATTGTAAAGATTCCGACTAAGATATCAAGTGAGATTTTCGCTCTCAGTTAGTTAACTGGCTAAAATAGAATATACCTTCTTGCAGCTCTAAGTGATTACAGACACTCCAGTCGAATCCTTTACTCCACTAATGCTCTGAGGGCATCATTAGGGTCAATGGTAATCTCTCTTCGGTTACTTACTATTCAAATCGCTTTCCGACTCTTGTAATTCTTCTTTCAGGCATTTCCTGGGTTCATGCTCTCTTCTCCTAATATTGCATAATATTGTGATACTACGGGAAGTAGAAGTACACAAAGACTTTCCTTTTTCATCATAGGAAGGAGAAATCTATTGTCCGATTGCTATTAAATAATATCCCATTTATTACTTCCTTATATTGATCGAAATTTAAAAATTTTATTTAAAAAACTGTAGCAAGCAAATATGAAAGCAAAACAAAAATATAAGTATATATATTGTATTGAAACTACCTGTTGGTAACATTAATAATAAAGTGCATAATAATGAATAATTTATTTTATCGCCCTAGATTTTGATCAATTTTTAAAGATTAGTAAATAAAAGTCATGGTATGATATGAAATTTCTTGGATTTGAAAATACATAGAAAAAGACACCTGGATGAAAAAAAAAATGTTTTTTTCGATTTTTAAAAATAAATCATTAAAATTTCTGATAGGAAAGCAAGTTTCTAATTTGTTATTATATGAAAAAAAAGCGTTTTTAAATCTGTGTTTTATAACATTAACGTCTGATTTGCAATGTTTTTGCACATGAATAAATCGATATTTTTTTTTTGTTTTTTACCTTATCATGGAACCTTACAAATATTTCATAGCGTTCCGTTCCCCGTGAAACAACTCAGCGCGTATATAAGATGAATAAGATATTGAACTGAAATATCTTACCCCAAACAAAAAAAAAAAAAAAAAAAAAATTAAATTGGTTATTTATTCTACCTGTAATTGGAGGAAAAGTAAATAAAAAAGAACTAATAAATTGTAAGATCAAGCAATTTTGTACTTTTATTACATATTTCTTTTTCACTCTGAAGAACCCTTAATTTTTTGGATCAAAGTTCCACTGGGAGTATAAATTTGTTTTTTAAGGTATTAGTTTTATATCTACTTCAGTTCTGTCATCAACTTTATCAATCAAGAAAATACAGTTTTACATATGAGTGACTTAATGTAATAGACAGTCATCTATCATTTTTAAAAATTTGAGATAAAATCCAATTTTCTATAACATAGTTTCAATTTAAGCGAATTCTAATGATATATTTTTTTTCATGATTATACTTGAAAATTCTTAAATAAGATCATCAGAAACAGTTTGAGTTCAATCTTTAAAACAAAAATTGATTTTTTTCTCCGTTTTCTGAAAATTACATATGCCCTTCTTTAATATGAAGCCACTCATGTATTTGTCTAAACTATAAATAAATTGTATGTGATTTATGTTGATTGCGTCATATTTAAATTACAAAATCTAATTTACTTTTTATTCAGTACGTTTTTTTTTATGATTAATTTATTTCAACAATTGTTAATTTTAAAATGTAAATAAATTATTTACTATTAACCATAAAAATAATCCACGTTCAAATTGAATATTAATTTCCTTCTTTATTATCAAATGGTCAAACATTGAATTATTAAGGAGTGGAACATAGCGAGTTTCTATCTTTTATCTACGAGCTTGGAGAAACCTGTTTAGGGACGACATTTCCGAAATAAGAAGGAAATTAAATTCAATATATTCTCGGGATGGCGATACACACGCATCCTACCCTCTGCGGGATTTATATTGGGATTTTGTCTATAATGCCTTTCTGTCAAGCCCCCTGTCAGGGTTTTGGGTATATTTCCATCATCATATTTCATGGAGGGAAATAATACCAGCCGGGAAAAAGAGTTAGGCTACATCGCATAAAGTACCTCAAGATAGAAAATTGTGTTGTATAAGGTGAAATTATGATCATGAATTCTGTACTTCGAAAAACTATTGAAAAAAGTAAAATTCATATCCTCAAAAAAAAAGTTATAAAAGAAATCATGATATCTAGTACGGAAAAGAAATATTTATATTTTAGTTAAATTCATTTAAAATTATTAATATTGGTTCAAATCACGATTATACTCCGAAAAACATGAAAACATGATTTTATTTTAGTCTGTTATTTTACAAAACCATAAATAATAATAAACGAGTAGATAAATAAAAATAACAGATATCAGTTACGTATATTAATATTTAAAATAAATATTAATATTTGTCCATCATTTCCTACCTCTCAGCAATTCAGATTTTTCAGGATACATCGCCCTACTTCTATCACTTATTCTCCTAGTTATTTGTTTTAATTCATAGGAGGAGGTAGAAATGATCACCCCCTCCCCCCTAAATTCATTGTATTCATAGACGAAAGCTTTGAAGTACGAGTAGTTACTCTACCAATCTAGCTGAGGGATATTGTCTTACGTGACAATGTGGAGTTTCCCTCAGTAGTTTGGCCATTTTGTCTCAAAAGTTGTGTAAGTTGTTCAGCTTTTCGGAACACCATAATGTTAGTGTAATTCATTAATTATAACAGAGGTCTCCAAACAACACCAATCAACTCCAATCCGACACGCGAAAGTTGTTTTGATTAAATGGCCAAAAGTTTAAAAGACAAAATTTAATAAATCACTCTATAAATCACGAGGTTACTTGTAGCATTTATTGTATGCATTTTTCTCTTAGAAAGCTAATTTCCTGACTTCATGTCCAGGTGTCATTTATAGCACAAGCTTTTATTTTTCATTGAAAGTTCTGACCGAGTCGCAATCGAGCAGTAGGGACGATAGTGCGACCCACGGGACTTAGTGGAAGTCTCAATGCCGAAAAGTTGGAGACCCCTGAATTACACTACAGTAACTTGTCAAAATAATAAATAAAAATTAAAAAAACAAGAGTATTAATGAGATAAATAATTAAATAAATTAAGTAACCGTAACATTATTAACATATATATATATATATCTTTCAAATGGATAATCTTAATTAAACTATTAATTAAGGGAAAAATGGGGAAAACTTTTTAAATAATTAAGGGAAGAATGAAATGTCTTGGTCAAACTACAAAACCCTAGGCCCGTCATGATTCGTGATGGTACGTTTATTAAAAATAGTATTTGTTTATTTTGTTATTATTGTATTAAAATGTGTATATTTATAACAATTAAAAATATTGTAAATCTACATATTTCACTATAGAATATATCAATATATTAAAATATAACTGACTGAGAGAGAATATCTCAAAACGAGCGATGTTTAAAATAATGTTTTAATTTTATTAATCGCAACATTTTTTTTAATATCTCAATTAATTCTAAATTCCTGTTGATTAAAATACTGCGACTATTTTTAACAAATAATGTTTAAATTAAAAATAAAGCAATTTTATAAAAAATAAAAATATTACAGAGAGATTGTAGTTGTATTCATAGACGATATATTATGAGTTTAAAGTGATTGTAAGTGTAGTTTTTATATTTATATGTGACTTATACTTGACAAACAAGATGAATTATGTCACTGTATACAAAAGTTTATCAATATATCACATTTTTTATTGTGTTTTTTTTTTATTTTCGTGAATCGGTGTTACTGTGGAACTAGAGGGGTGACTTTGTAGCATAGTTTATTTTTAATCTAAAATTTACCCAGCGGCGTATAACATTTTTGTATTCGGTATTCGTAACTTTACATTAGCTTTGAAATAACAATGTTCCAGTCCGACATATTATATTAAATTTAAAATAAACTGTCGTACAAAATCATCCCTCTTCTCCCAAAGTAACCCCGATTTACGGTTACTAATTTTTCGCTTATTTTATTTTATATCGTAAGTAATGTATGTATTGTATAAATGTACACATGGAGCCATTATGCCTCATACCAGTAATCGTGGCAGAGTGTGTTCATATTCTTCCAATAGTAATAATGTATATAAATATATAATAAATTGGCATCCTTTGTGGGGAATAAAAATTTTAGAATAAAATTTCTCGACGTGATGCAGCGCTCACATTATATATATTTTTACTTGTTATGGCTCGATACTTTTACTTTATTCGAATAAAGTTGCACTTAAAGTAAAGTTACTTATGAAACACTATTTAGAGAAAGCAACACCTTTTATTTATATTAATGCTTTATAATACTTTAATTTAACCAGAAATCCACCTCAAGTAGCCATTAAAGCATGGAGACAGCCCACTATTTCCTGACAAGGGCGCCATAGATAACGGAGACAGACACCACTAATGCGGCCGACATCAGGTAGCAGCAACAAGTTAAATGCGTTGCTATTTGGTTAGTCCTAATCCTTCTCCTCGGGTCACGACCTAGATCTACTGCGTTTCCTCCAATCCTCTTCAGAATAATACCTCTCCACCAGCAGCCAATTACTCGGTATCGTGCCTCTTTGATGTTTCGCGGAAGTCCCTCTAAATCCAGGTTTATAGTTGAATATTACAATTTAGTGGAAATCGGCTAAGTATACTTGTTCCTAGTAATTAATTAATAGTAATAATAGTCAAAATAACACCAGGATAAATCCATTAGATTCTGTCCTTATTGAGAAAGAGAATTTAATGTAATTAAATCTTGATATTTACGTAAAATGTATGTGAAAATTAACTTTTTCAGAGGAAAAAATGTTTAAGAGAATACTATTTTTCATCAGGAAGGACACTTACACATACCTTATTCAACAATGTGTCTATCATGCATGCTTGCTGATATAGAAAGACTCCGAAACGTTGAAAAAAATAAACATCGACAAAACTGGATAAACAGGAAGAGTTATAATTCAAGCAACGTTTCCCTTTAATTATCATAATTATTTTGCGAAAGATAAAATGTTTTTATTTATAGGTATTAAAATATATCTCCTATATATATACTTATTGAAAATAGAAATTTAATTATAATATAGTGAAATTAATAAATATTTCAAAATTGGAGATAAAATTATGTTTGTTATTATTTAATCTTGATTTAAGATAGAAACAAATAAATCTGTAATTGCATTTCAATAATAATACAATATTATGTTGTTTTTAGTTGTAATTATTGTATTTTAAATATGTTGTTATTTTAAAAATGAAATGCACGATAATTTTGTTTTTTCACAAATATATTTCAATGTGAAAGTATCCAAATATATATGGATCGATGCCTAATTAGAATATAAATAATCATAGACATGTCTGTAAGTTGGTAATTGAAGGAATTACCAATTACTACACTTAAAGTATTCAGGATATGCTGAGAGCTTTTAAAATCTTCGTAGGAATTTGACTTTAACGCGACAGAGGTTGATCAACAACAGAGAAGACTTCAAATCCTGAACAAAACACATGTTTCTGGCATTGGCCAGATTGTCACCCGCTTCCGTTCCAATTATTTGTGCGTCTGTTGTATATTTTCATATTCATGTCAATATCGATAATATTTCATCCTCCAGGATATTTTTCAAAATAAAATTTTATGACAAAAAAATTTAAATTAATTTTTAAATCTGGTTAATGATTTTTATTCTTAGGTTTAAGCCTCTAATCACTTAAAAAACAATTTTTCTAAATATATAAGTAGGTTTTAATATTTATGTGTGCACTGAAATCACTCGGTTACTAATTCCGTGAAATAAATTATACATTGTAGATATAAAAACGTGATTTTTCAAATTATTCCCAATAATATCTGTAATATTTTAAGTAATTATTTGTTTAAGTGAGATTGGCAATTATGACTTACATTTGACTCATGCTCCCAGCCTGAGGTAATTCCATCTTTGTCAGTCCGTGTGAAACGAGAGCCCCCAAAGCGAATCAAAATTTATTAAAAAATCAGTAAGGTTCTGCACTTCATTGAACTGTTCTAACTACAGGTAGAAGGTTGACGTAACTAGGTTAAGAATAGGTCATACAAATTGAACTCATTCAAATCTTATATAGGGGCAAATAGCCCCCCACCATCAAGATGCCAATACTGCTGTAGCCCTCATTGTCATCAGAAGCACACACACTATATTCAGAATTTTCCGATTCTGAATCAATTATTAATAAATTGTTACCTCATTGTAAATTAATATTATTTAAAGTTCGATTTTTTTTTTTGTTTTGTTTGTGTGCCCTCTTTATGAATATAAAATCTATTTTTAAATAACATTTTATTGCATTAGATAAAATTAGCTTTGTACTTTATATTTTAAATGTTGCTTCTGAATATAAAATATAATATACAAAGTTTTTTTAATGACAAATAGAGAAATTAATTGCCTTTTATATAATAATAATTTATCATAAGGAGATAATGTATTTATTATTGATCCTTGATTTGTAGAGAAGATTCTGATAATAATGTAATAATTTTGACAACATGGTTCTGATGATGGGAAAACAAAAAAAACAGTGTAATGAAAGGTTGCAAAAAAAAAAAATAATAAAATAAATAAATTAGTCAGAAAGAAGTTATGATTTATGAGGAAGTTATTTATGGCGGTTATGGGAAAAACAATATGAAACGTTCATTCGAGCGGGAAAACAAATTACTGGATTTATCAAGCATTCCTTAACATAACTCGGTTAAATTAATATTCTCGGTTAAAAGGTCAGAAATATAATAATAAATACCACCATATTATGTTTTATTGTTATTCAAGTATTAAACATAATCCACATAAACGCACATACATACACATACATATATACATACATACATAACAACTCACACACACACACACACACACACCTATATATATACTATTTTATTTATTTAGTTTTTAATTTGCTGATATTTAACATAGTTTCGACAGATATGAATATTAGAGACGACTGTTCTTCTTAAATTCAATGAATTAATTTCGTTAATTATATGTACTTGAACATTATTTCAAACAGGAGAATGTTTCATAACTTCAGTTATATATTAATAGAACTACTCTCGGAATTATTTCTTCACTTTGAACATATTAATAAATAAAATACTATACTTTATGAATAAAATAATATTATATTCAAATGACTTTTTGGACCTTATAATCATTTCTATAATATATGTATTTTATGTAAATCTTTTTAATTAATATAAGTTAAATAATTAGCTAATTGAACATAATATGAGTACACCTGAAAAACAAATCAAACAAATACAAAATATGTACTTTTCTATTTTCTATGTTTTGTCTCATGAACGAATTAATGTTCTTTAATTAAAGTGTATTAATGTGATTATTTAATAATTAATAGTTAATTAAGTCCCCTAAAGAGAACACATACTATTGCAAAAAAATCGTTTAAATAAAAATTGTAATGACATAACGAAGTAGACATTAATTTAATATTTCACATAATATGTAAATGTCAAATTCCTCAAAAAATCACCAAAGCCAACGTTTAAGTCTTGAAGGACTTTTGTAATGTTTTTTATTATTTATTTTTACAATGATTTCATATATACCTACTGTTGGTACCAGAATTATCTTTATTGGTTTATTATTTACCCTCAATAGAAAAAAAATTATACGTATTTTTAACTAATCAGAAATATGAGATTGTAAAGTTTCTAATGATAACTTCTAATTAGTACGAATAATATAAATACCTTTTACTTTAATATTTTATCCAAATTTTATGATTATTTATATTAAATTATATAATTTTGATATTAACTTTTTAAGAACAATACATGGTTTAAAAAAAAAAAATATGACAATGATACTGTATAAACAACGATTAAAATCAATGATCGTTGCAGTTGCAGTAATACATTTTAAATATTAATCTTAAATTTTAAATAATTATTCATATTGCTATTAATTCGTTTTTTTAATGGGCCATAATATCATTTTATACTATGATGTTTTTCAATTTTAGATGCTGTTGTTAAAATATATTGTAATGCTTGCTAAGGTTTTATGCTGTCTAACGTTTGCATCACATGATTTTTTTGATCTTGAAAATATTTTTCATTTATTAAGATTAACATAAGCACCATACTTGTTCGTACTTTGTATGGCTCGAGTGACATAACTTTTTATAATATTTTCATTGTATGTACAACAATTTACTGGATAAAATGAACCAAATATTTGTAATTAACTGTTCCAGTAATGCTGCTAAGGAAACATACCGTTCAGATAGAACATGAGCCGGGAGGGAGTTAGAAAAAAAAGAAATCATTGCCCGCAATTTTGACCAGGGTCTGTTTGTCAAACATCGAGATGCGGTAGGCGCTGTGTCAACCTAATTTCGGTTGCCTGATTTTGATTGGACCGCAACCGCATGAATAATTTACCTGTTAAATAAATATTCATCTAGTGTCCATTACCAAATCTAATTAATGGTTGTGTTCATTTATATCCATGTTGAACTGAGAATTTAGACAGGCTTTCTAGGTACTAGTTTTGAAAACTGGAATATTTCCATTTTTCCGAGAAGTATTAAAATAATACTAGGGCCCCAATCATATATCCACTCTCTATTAATTATTACAATAGACATGGCTACATTAGAGTATTTTTTAAGCATCTAATAAGAACACTTATAAGGGTGGAAAAACAAAAGCCTAACCAAGTCCTGCGAATTGAATAAAAATAATGGCATTGATGTCTTTGTACATAGCGCTTAATTCGGCATTTGTTCTTTTTCTCCAGAAACTCTGCTCACACACACCTCCAGATATTCTTCTAAGATCTTTCCTTTCAATTCTCAGAAGGGTTTGTTCTTTGGCTTTAGTCAAGGTCCGACTTTCTGAGCCATGTGGAAGTACAGGGCCTAATAAGCGTCTTATCGACCCTTGTTTTAGAGGCTTTGTACAAGATGTTGCTCCTTATATGCTTTTGGAGCGCGTAGTATGTGTTGTTCGCTGAAAGAATTCGCTCTATGTCTTCTTGCATATTATTTTTGTAATTGACTTTGAATCCCAAATAAACAAATGACTGCCTGCATCCTTTCGATTTGGTGTGAACCTATTGTAACATATCTTTTTTGGTGGCTGTGTACTCATGTTTTATTATTTATAATGTTTTATTTAATTTATTAATATATATATATATATATATATATATATATATATATATATATATATATCGCAATATAGGCGAGCTAAGGATCGCAATAATATCATTTCTTGGCTTTCTTTTTTTTCTTTATCTTCCTCTTTTTCTTCCTCATCTCCCTTCTTCGGGCCTCTTGTCTACTTCCTTCCCATTTAACTTCACCAAAAATAAAACTTTTTTCCATATTCTATCGTTCTAAAGTTCTCTTTATCTTGATACTCCCCTTCTATGATCCTTATAGTCTCTTTATTTCTTCTTTAATCTGCTTGGGGTATCCTTTGATGTTTTTGAGAGCATTCAATATTGTATACATAACTGTACATTCCAGTAAATGAATATAGTTGGCAAGATATGAAATAAATTACTTTCAAGATTTTCATTACGCTTGGATCATTCTGCAACCGAACTTAGTCTTTTGCATGATTCGCATGCCGAATTCTATCAATTTAATATCTTTTGCGAAAATTAGAACCAGCTATTAGGGAAGAGACATATTGGCAGTCTATTATGCCTTTATAAATAAATACATGACAGTAAAAACCAAGTAACAATATGAAATTGTTGAAGCTTTTTTACTAAGAATATAATAAAAAAAAAGGAAACAGTACTTCGCCAATGCACCTAAGTTTAATAAATAAATTCATCATAAAAACTTTAATTAAGTTACAATAAAGTAAATATAGCTAGCAGAGCTACTTTTCTATGTTTGTCACAAAAGATGACGTTGTAGATATCTCCTTAATTGTGTTCGTGATTTATTTTTAAGTCTTTCAGTTTAAAGGAATCCGGTGGCACTTATACGGCATGAACAAAACACCTATAAACTTATTGATTCCGATAAATTCCAGTTCTTCTCTTCAAGAAGAAGAGGGATAAACACACAGGGACAATGCAAGGTGGTGAAGAAGAGTAGACGTGAAGAAGATAGGCGGATTGTTATTCAAATAGGAACAGGAGAGCGGCTGTAATCGGTTGGCAACTGGCCTGTAATGATAGCCTTTGGGGAGGGGAAGGAAGTGGTAGGGGGAAAGCAAACTTAATCTGGACTGACTTTTTTTTTAAGTCCGCCTTCACTTCTATTATCTTTTGTCACTGCTTTAATTCCGCACTTCTTTGCAATCTCTATTGACTTAGGCTACTCTTATTAGTCCAATTACCTGAAACTTGAGGTCGCTGGAACTTTCATTATAAAGATACGACCGACTGCGTCCGTTATTATATTTCTAATTAGTAAATATTAATTATAAAGGTTCTTTCCGTTAACAGTTAAGTACATACTTATTTTCAAAAATGCTGAAAAAAAAATAGAATATTTCACCAATACTATGAGTATAACAGGCTCCAATGGAATTGATGGACTGTTGGTATGTTAGTTCCATGTATAGATCCCTTTTTATCAGATTATTAACATTTGTAGTATATCAGATTAGCAACTTCGTAAATAGATTCATCTCATCGTAACCTACAAGTATTTTACTTACAAAGATTCTCGGAATTGGGGCGATTTCAATCTGGAGGTCGGCAAAATTTAATTAAGTACTACGAACTTGGAAATACCAATTTGTTTTTCACTTAGATCATGGCCTAAAAAAATATTCAGCCGTTTGGTCTACATTACCTCGTTCTTTTGACAATTTTGGGGTGTAGGTTTCGCCAAACGCTCAATATTTTTTAAGGCCAATTTTTTATCTTACTTTCTGCTCGAATTATCTTACGATTCAAATGAAATGCAAATGGGTATTTACGAGCTTTTAGTACACAATTATATATACAAAGTTTGCCGGCCACCAGATTGGAAACCCCCCAATTCCGAAAATTTTCGTAAATAAAATATTTGTATGTTACGATGAAATAAAGATATCTACGAAGTTTCAGACGGTTGTTAATAATTTGATAAAGGATACCTGTACCACGGACTATGTGGTCCGTATTGTTTCAATCATAGATTTTAATGTTATTCAAACATCTCCCAAAGGCCTTTTTTCTGAATTAATAATAAACAGATATGATGAATCGTTGTCAATCAAATGTCTCTAGATATCAAGCTTATAAATTTAGTAGATGGATTTTGAATAAGGTACGTATGTTTCAACAAAAATTTTTAATGCTCGTGATTAACTTTTTAGTTTGTTTAAAGTAATGATTTAAGCTATGATTTGATGAGTCTCAGAAAAGCTTATAATGAGAGTTCATAATTAAGTGATATTTGTATTGACATATTTTCTAATGGCTACAACTTATGTATAAAGTATCAATTATTCCACCACTGGTTTTCCATATTTAACTATAATTCAGGCAATATATTTAAATTAATATATTTTAGAAACCTTTCCGCGTTAAAAAAATAAAATAACACAGAAGGGATCACAAAAAGAGGTAATCTAGATTCTAGATGACCTAGGGTCAACCTTTACCTTGGACATTTATTTTAAGTCCCGATATATCCATAAGTGATGTATCTATGCTTATAATCTCTTCCTCTTTCTCTGGTAATATTTACCGTCCCAATGGGACTCCTAACTGCAACTTTATCTCCTTTATGTCCCATTAATACGGCGGTCATCCTCGGCAAGAAGCGGTACCATGTCCTGGGGCAATAAAGAGAAGTAGAAAGAGACATTTATCAGGAGGTCCTGAAAAAAGGACGAATAAAATAGCCGGCAGTGAATGTATTTCTCCCTTTAAAGCGGAGAAGTTTAACTGAATTCTCTATCTACACCCGGTTGTACCCTTTTTTTGTCTCCTCTCTTTTACCTTTGCCTCGGCCATTTTGTGTACGAAGATTCAAATCATTTCGAACAGTGGGACTTAACCGATAGCAAATCGAGTTTCTTGCAACGATTTATTCTACCTTTTTTGGTATTTACTTTATAATTTATCACCATACATTTGTAATTATATTATGTTATACTAAGTGTATAGTATACGTATATGTATTATACTTTACACAAAAAAAAAATACCATGGATTTATATTAGTATGTTTTAGGTATGTGTTTATATAAATATAAAAGTTACTGATAAAATGTTTCCTCCAAATCTTAATTGATACTATATTAAATATACATTCATACAAAATATTTAGTCAGTTTGTATGATTTTCGTTTTTTAATCAACCTAAAATTATTTAAAATAAACTAAACAACTTAAATTATATAAAAAAATTAAATAAATAAACTGGTGATAATTATTCAGGACGCAGTAATTATTTCATTAGTGGTGACGTTTCAACCTAAACATGTGGGTTATCATCAGGGCGTGGTTCAAGCACTGAAGGTTACAAGTTCAGTAATTGAAAACCTTCAGTACTGGAACCACATATGTAGGAAAATCGACAAACTTCCTTCAATATAATTTTTTTTTATCTCTTTGGGCAGAAGAAAATGTTAAAATTATGGTCGGTATGCCATTTTTATAAAAAATAAATAAATTAAGTTCCATATGTTTTCTTACCCATCTAATCTTTTTAATTTGTGCTTTCTTCGTCACTGTCCATTTCCTTTTAAAACGTATATTTTAATTATTTATTTATTTACTTTAATTTATTTTACACAGAGTGTGAATGAGTTTCTCTATCACTAATACTAATGTCACTAAATGTGACAAAGTTTAATACACAAGTTACTCAATAGAGGCATGTGTTTTATAAAAAAAAATATTTATTTAGTTATGAGAGTGAAACAATTTTTTTAGTTTCAAAATAACTTAACTTAAAAAAAATTTCATTTGTTATTGACTATTTTTGTAGTTATTCATTTTAGTTATTTTATTTTTTATCCAGTTTGAAATAACGGTTAATTACGTACAATTAACGAAATTAATACATTATATTTAAGAAAAACGGTTGTTGCTATTGGTCACTTTTTGTTTTATTTTATTTATTTTATTATAGTCTAAATAATACCAATGCTAACAACAAAGGCGCTGGTGCGTTTCTCACTTATGGTGTATTAATATTTATACATTTGTTACCCTTGAAAGCAATAGTAAATTCTCGGCTACTGTCGGCCAAACTCCAGCGCGCTCGATTCGTCGGTTTGTATTTTTTTTTTTGATATATATTAAACATTTTATTGAGAAATATTACAATTTGTCACAGTTAAGGACACTTATAATAGAGTTCAGAGAGTACATTCATACCGTATATACAGAAATATAAATAAAAAAAATAATGACAAAAGAATAAGAAAAAAGAACAAAAGAGAAAAGAAAAGAAAATATATACACATAAGTAAGTAAAAATAGTAAAACAAACATCTTAGATAAAACATACCTATATACATTATTTACAATTAGCCAGGTGATCTTCGAACCAAACTTGTCTCCCCACATGTGGAAGGAAAAGGGAGGCTTAGGAAATCCCTACGCTTCTCCCTCAGCCACTTCACTGGTATTTAAAACCAGCGGAGGATGAGTAGTTTGTATTAATACAACAATGTGAAACAGTTTATAATAAATAAAACTTAAGGTGGTTTAGAGGAAAAAAATGAAAATTCGGAATTCAAGCTCTGTCAGGCTATTTATTTATTCAATGAGGATAATGCCTGTCATTATTATATTAAAACCTCATTTTATATTGAAGTAATGAGTTTAATTAAAACCGTTCTGATCATTTAGAGAAAATTTAAATAAAAGGGATGATGTAAATTTTCAAATCTCGTTAGTCGATTTTTATTGCTGTAATATCCCAAGCTTATACATAATTTGTGGTATGTCCAACTTTTTTTTTTCTATACGTTCCACTTGCCGCACATTCAGAGACCATTTTGCTAGAATTGTTTATTTGGACACAGGGATCCTAAAAAAAATCTTTTTTTCGTTGAAAATACAGTTTTAAATATTCCATGACCACTTTTCCCGTTCTTCATTTATTAATATATACGTGTAAGTAAAAGGGAATTAATAAATAGAAAATTAAGTTAAAAATTAAAGCCACATTAGGTCGATAAAAAAGTTCGATAGCTCATAATCCCCGAAGGGAATGATGGCCTAATGGTGTTTGATGAAGCCTAGTGGATTTATTACCCTGCGTTAATTTGGATAATTAGCTTGTAACTTTCATTAGGCTCCATCGTGTATCTTCCATCGATCCTGGTTTCTATGAATCCGGATGGGGCTAAATGATTGATTCCCTTTTCGTACTCAATATACGAGGTATCCAGCATTGTTTGTCAAAGGGTAATTGCCTCCTATTCCTCCCTGGTATATTACTTATAAACCGCAATCAGAGGCTCACTCAAACGAGTTCATATTTGTTCGGGCTGAACTCCACCTGCTTCATATTTGTCTTCAAATAACATCCTTGTCAGCTGCCCTCTCAGAAAGTTAGATAATTAAAAAAAAACTAAGGTGTTTACTTCAGACCACACGATAAAAGTGAAAACAAGGCGAGATTAATAATATAAAATATAAATTATAAGTAATAGCTCATTGCACAGATGATGAAATGCTGATCAATTCGCGCTTCCAGACCGAGGTACTCCTATCCTGACCCCTCCAGATATGAGTTTTCCTCTCAAAAAGGAAATATTGGATAGTTGGCAGTCTATGTGGGACGAAAGCCCGCCTAGCAAATTAAAAGTTGTTAAAAAATCAGTTAAGCCCTGGATCACATCAAACCGGCCTAATCGTAGAGAGGAAGTCGCCGTGACCAGGTTAAGAATAGGACACACGAACCTAACCCATGTACATCTCATCACTAAGTAGCCACCACCAAATTGTCGGCATTGCAATAGCCTTCTCAAAGTCAACCATATTTTTCAAGAATGCACTTATTATACTTCAAGCCTAAATCGATTATCTCTAAAACCGGATATATCAGAAACAACAAATCAAACATAGGAACCGTGATAAAATTCCTTAAAACCCATAAAAAATAGATAAATTAAATATAAAAATAGATATAATTTGTATTTTATTGTTATTTTTTTATATTTATTCTAATATATTTCATTTTTATATGTTTTTAAATATCTTTTTCATATACCACTATATCTTTCTATTATTAATTTTTGATTGTTCATTTTTTTTTTCTATTTCTCCTCTAAAGAGCTTACAAACATAACTGACTCACAGGCGTTGATGACCATAGGGTTTTACGCCTAAAAGCCTAAATAAATAAACAAACAATGCTGATCAATTTCCTCACTTACAGTTTGAAGGTCCGATTTTTAATTTCTGAGATATTTTAATCCATATCTTCAATAAAAATCGTTATTATTTGGTTTTCGACACAACGTTTTCGCCTCCCTAACTCGGCGTCACGCTGAGGTACAATTTTGAATTATATCCTAATACAGAGAGAATGAAATGTAGAACAATTTCCCTCGCTAACAATATGCAGGTCCAATTTTATGTTTTCGAGATATTTTAATCCATATGCAAAAATACTTCGGAGATATAACGGCTCAATCACTCTCTACAAAAAAAAAAAAAAAAGTGCAAGACGTGCCTAATGAAGTTTTCACTTAAAAAAAAAATCCTTACTTAGTCCGTTTGATTTTAAACTATCTTTTATTATTGAATCTGATAAATCAATGCCTTGATTGGAGTTTCAATTAGGGTTTGAAACAGGATAAGCCACTCTAGGACGGAAGGAATGGTGGAAGTTTTGGAGAGAGGAGATGGTATCGAGAGCGGAGTGGGCCGGCGAGATAGCTGATGGGTACACAAAGCATTACCATAATGTGATGTTAGGTGTTCAGTCATCTCACCAGCTTGAATTTTCTTGTTCATTTTGGCGAAAATAGCTTTTTGAAAGCCTCATCTTAATTATATGATGGTTAGGAAAGGAATTTTTTTTTTTAATACTGCTGTTGGAACACAATATAAATAGTGTCACAGCAAGCTGGTGACTGCTTACTTTCGCTTCGCTCGAAATTTACAACATAAGTGGAAGTAGGTGATAACTACAGTCGAATGTTCTACATATCATGGGTAATAAATATTCAGGACGCAGTCTTTTTTTGTTTTATTCTTTTTTTATTTATGGCAACGTTTCCACCCAACACGTGCGTCAGTAGTACTTGAACACCTTCAGTGCTCAAACCACGCCCTGAAGATGACCCACATGTTCGGGTTGAAACGTTGGTATAAAAAAAACGAAAAAAAAAACTGTGTCCTGAATATTTATCACCCATGATATGTAAAACAGTTGACTAACATCCTTCAATAAGTAGAAGTACTATTCAAAATTTCTGCTTCCTCGGCATTATCATATTTGAAATACAATGATCAATAAGTTAGTTGGAGTATTGTATTTTTCTATTATTTAAATATAGGTACAAATATATATATATATATATATGTATAGGTATATATATATATATATATATATATATATATATAAATATATATATATATATATATATATATATATATATATAACCAACAAAAAGTAATAATAAATTAATTTATTATTACACTGATATAGATCATAAAATTAATGTTATGTTATCCTTGTTTTGTTGTATTGAAAAAAGCTCTTTTATATTTTTCGGAAATTCAAAATAATTCTTATTTTATTTGACTTTCCATAATTTCTCTAGATTTACTTTCTTTTTTTTTTATAACCGTTTTCATTACAGAACAAATATTGTTTGTTAAGGAAAGCGGAAATCAAGTATCGCAGAAGGAAGTAAATGACTTCCTGCTTAAACATGCATCGGAGTTTATTTATTTAGAAGACAAAAAGTTCTTTAATATTCAATTCAGTTGGCTGCAGGAAACATTTCCAACTTGGTCCTTCTGGGAGTAGCGATCCGCAGTGGAATTCCCCTGACGTTTTGTTCCCTCGGGACATTTTTAATTTCACTCTTAATTCGGAGTACTTTGGGGAATTTTAAATGCACTTTACATTTGATTCTATTGAATGATGAACGCCATAACACAATCAATGGAGTAACTCAGTTGAAATGCAATACCAAATAATGTTATGTTGAAATGAATCCTGAAAAAAAATTATATATACCGCTTTGTCATACCCATTATATTATTTATTAAATTTAATCAAAGAAATTATTTAGTGATTGCGAAACTGGAATTATCTCAGTTTTGATAACCCGTTTCCCACTTTAAGTTACTAAATGTTAGATAAATAAACAAAATTTGGAAGCTCTACCTCATTTTTATTCCATTGATTACTATATGAATGGGATTAATAAGTCGCAACAGTACGCTCTTATATTCATTCTTTAGTTATATTTTTTTATTTCAATAACTTTAAAATAGTGGCCACTTCTGAGTATCTTGGCTATATTAGTCCGTGGTACAGACAGCTATTTATCGAATTATTAACATCATCCTGAAACTTCGTAAATAGTTTCATCTCATCGTAACCTACAACTATTTTATTAACGAAAACTCTTGGAATTGGGGCGTTTTCAATCTGGAGGGGGGTAAAAATTGTTAATTTAATTAGGTTCTAAAAACTCGTAAATGCACATTTGCTTTCTAAATGGATCGTAATATAATTTGATCACAAAATAAATAAAACAGGTGGCCTACAAAAATATTGAGCCGTTTATCCTATATAATCTCGTTATTTTAAAAAATTGGGTGTGTAGGTCACGCCAAACGGCTCAATATTTTTGAAGGCCACCTTTTTTCTCGATTTTGTGATCAAATTATCTTACGATCCAAGTATAAAGCAAATGTGTATTTACGAGTTTTTAGAACCTAATTAAATAAACAATTTTTGCCCCCCTCCAGATTGAAACCGCCACAATTCCAAGAGTTTTCGTTAATAAAATAGTTGTAGGTTACGATGAGATAAAACTATTTACGAAGTTTCAGGATGATATTAATAATTCGGTAAAAAGGGGTACCATGGAATATATATAATTGGGTTTGATTATCTGGAAGTGTGGTTATAAATATGTCGATTAATTTAATAGATTTTATTTTACCAACAGGTATGATTAAATGTTAAAACAGACTGCTAAGTTTGGATAAGATTTTTTTTTACTGAGTTTACAGACTATTACTGTCTTAACTAGCGATTTCCGTATCACTTCCATTCATGGACTATTGCTTTCCAGCTCTGCTGCATCTTTATTGATTTCATCTATCCATCTAGTTTTTGATCTCTTGTTTGCTATTGAGGCATTTATGTTACGAAGGTTCTGTAAGCAGTTCTCTATTGGTCTTACTCCTCCATAGGTCACTGCTCAGAATGTTGATCTTTCAATACTTCGTTCTATTGCGCTGGTTAGTATCCAGGTCTCACAACCGTATGTATACCCCATGTAATCCCTAACCATGCTTTTTCATAGGATTATATACCTTATCGAGATTTATGGATTTTTTTCCGGATTTCAATATCTTTCGAGAGAGAAAAAAAGCACCGGTTGTGCTCGTTCTACGCTGGTCTATCTCAGACCGTTGTTTAATCCATTAAGCGATTTTAAAATAAAGGAAGAAGATGGTCCGGGGTTGAAGTCATAAATAGGCTAAATAGTGGTAAAACTATTTTATTGAAAGCCGACGTTTCGACCCGATTTTGCAGGTCTTCATCAGGATTAGAACGGACAAGATACAAAAAGATAGAGAATTGTTGCAGTTACATAATATTTTGACATAATTTATAAACTATGTGAATAAGCTTATTAAAATTATAAACAGTAAGTACAATAAAATATGAACAAAGTAAGCTGAGTAACAAGATCCTAAACTGAAGTAAATAGATGCTAACAATTCTTGTAGTGTAATATATAATAAATGAGAATGTGAATATACTTCTACAAAATCTACAGGAGAGATTGAAAGAAAGGGAAAAAGGATATAATATGAAATAATAGACATAAAGGAATGTGGTGAAAGAAAAGAAAAAGGAAACCAAAATTAGATAAATAAGTAAGTAAAATTGGAAGAATAAAATTAGAGACTTACAGATGTGTTCATCTAGGAGTTTCACTTAGAGCTGGAAAGCAAATGGTAAGGGTAGCAGGTATAGGTGAAGCTAACATGTGTTAACTGAGTAATTGGGAAAAACCTAGGAAGATAAAATATGAACGTATTTAATAGAAGATAAAATATGAACAGTAATTCTGGTTTAGAACGTAAACATCTTATCAATTAAGCTCATGGAAAATAAATAACCCAGGAGCGATGTAAACAATTTTCAGAGGAGGAATCTGAGGGTTTTCTTTTTAATGATCCTTATATGATTTCCAAGATGTTTACTTGCCCTAAGAAGAGCAGGGAGGTCTTGATTTATTCCTGGACCAGTTCCTATTTATTTTGTGATGATAATTTAATAATGATTATTATATGTAGTGTTGCCCAAAATCGTTCTTGATCTTGCACTTTGCAAGACCAAGATCAAGGCCACCTAACTGTTCCAAGACCAAGACCAAGATTGCTAAAAAAAAATCGTTTTGTTAATAAAAATTAATGCAAAATAGTTACTAATACTCGACAATTTTATTTAATATATTTAAAGTTAAAAGCAATTGGTATATAACTGAGTTGGTATATAACATATAACTGAGAATAAAATAAACAAAATACGTTTGCATTTAACTCTTTCAATTTTTCATTTGGGCTTAGTTATCTTTCCCCTACCTGAAAAATTACTGTAAAATCTCTATAGTAATAAACTAATATGTAACTAACTGCAAGAATGATGCGACTAATACCAAGATCAAGACTGAGTGCGTAAGACCAAGACTCGTATTGGTCTCGCATTTGGTCAACACTATTTATATGATCAGAATCAATAAAGACACTTTAAATCCTGTTTCTGGCAACTATATCGATACTAATAACACTCTTACTGTTTTGTATATTTGGATATGCTGTTACATGTCTTCGGCCGAAGAATCTTCATTTCGATAAGTAGAGAAAAAGATATTTTATTAGAGATTTCTGTCTGTTTCGTAAGGAATTTTAAGAAAGTTTTGCCGAATAACGCCTTAAGTCATTCTCTTATTTTTATCATTTGTTAATGTAATAGGTATAAATAAATTTTAAATAAAAAAAAAATTGTTCCTATTATTGGCTTTCTTATTTTGACTCTTCCTCGGTTTAGTGCTTTAACTATTTTTATAAAGGTCGAATCCTACGATTACAAACTATCCTCACCGAGTATTAGTAATTCATATTACTTTTTCTATATAACAAAACTGTATTAATGCAGAATAATGTATCAGTCGTCAAGATAAGGAGACCGGTCTCAGATATTCATTTAGTCTTGTTTGGGTTTGTACGAATCTACGATCATATAAAAAGTAAATGGTCATAGAAAGGACCATATCCTATTTAAATGTTGAAAATAAAAATAAAAAACATATGCCTTGAAATTCCGCAGTATTTCAATATGAATAATGTTGACAAAAGATTCTCTGCAGCCTTCTACTTTCTCCCTGTTGCATTCAAGTAGGAACGCGCTCCATCAGAGGGGATCAAACGTGGTTTCCACAGGTGGTTCTTATTTCTTGGTCTACTATTTCCTATCTAACGTTTTATGTTGGCTTTCGTAACGTGATTTAGAAACATTTCTTGACTCAACAAAGCTGAACGTGTCAACTTACAGACAGATTGCACTGCCGAGCCCTGATGGCTCTACGGTGGGGACTGGGCTTCAGACCGAAAGCAAAAATAGGAAAATCATTTTTTTTTTCATTGTTCTTTTTTATTTTCACAAATGATTTAAGCTGAATACTAATACAATCGTAACATGTTATTTTTTTAAATTATAGTCGATATACTAATTTATTCCTGAATTTTACAATCATTATCAATTTGTGTAACCAGTAAATGTGAACAAATCAAAAATAATATTCAGACTTATCGAGATATTTTATAATTGTAGCACTCCCAGGGGTGCTCAGTAAGACGCAACTTGCTCCATCCTCAAAATCTATCATCCTCAAAATTTTTGAGAAGGTATATTTTGGTGGGTTTATAAATTTTCGGAATGAAAAATTTCATACTAAGGGGCAAGCGGTAAACAAGAAACATACAGCAGAAAGTGTAATTGTATATGATCTACGATTTTTCTAATTATACGTTTGCTTGCGATAAATATAATGTATTGTAATTGGGGAAGATAGGTTCTAGCACCATCGATTGGAGGAGGGTTAGCAAGGGGAGGGAGGGATGGGCACCCTTGGCACTGTCTAAATAGTTTTAAGTAAGAAGATCCCAAGGCCATCTTCTTTTCAGACGCCTAGGAGGATCACAAGGAATCAAGGAGAAAGCAAAGGTGAAAAGAAGGTCTTATTAAATAAACCAGGACGGACATAAACATTTTTAAAGATGGAATCTTAGGGTTTTTATTTTTCAAAAGATCCTTATATGATCTTTACTGTCAAGATCTTTACTGTGGCACAGAATAGCAATGGAGCTTGATATACCCCTTAGCCAGTTCATATTTATTTTGTGATGATAGCATATACTACGTTATCAGAAAAAATATAGATAATTTAAATCTTGTTTTTCGTGATTATAAAAATACTTTTCTATATGCTGTTAAATATTTTTGGCCGACGAACCCATTTCGATAAGTAATAATAAATAATAATAGTTCTTCTGTTTCTGAAAGAAACTGCGTTACTGAATAACGTCTTAGTTCATTTTCTTATATGTTTTTTCGTTTGTTTCTGCGATAGTTATAATGAAATTTTAATTATTAATGAATGGTGTTAATTGTGATGAAATTTGGAGCATTAAAGATTTTAGATTGAATACTATACGGATTTGATGGATTGATGGAGTCCATACTAAATGTTCGAAAGTAAAAATTCTCTTAATTCATAATTGTTACCGTCATTATTTTTTTTTTACTATATCATACCATAACTTGTATCTTCAAGGAACAATTAAACAGCATATTTTATAGTTATTTTTTTCCCAGATTAATTACCGTTCTATATATCTATAATCATATATATATATATCTACAACCTTAATAATAACTATATAATTCTGTACCCCGTCGGTAAAGAACGCTATCTCCATTATTGTCTTTGTTCAGGAATTTTCCATAACTTCGGATTGTTAAAGATTATTTCTTCTTAAATCTGTATCTCGAAGGTCAAGGACGCCTGTGACATTTTTATATTTATTGGGGGAGCCAATTTTTCATAACTTTGAGCTATCGAAATTTGTTTCTTAGTTATTAAATTAGACAAGAAAATCGACATCGTGTCTTTTACCTCCGGGGAACAGAGTTGAATTGACATATTGTTAGTAGAGTTGAACCACTAGCGGATCCTTCAAGCTTGAGCCCAAAAGCTATTTTTTTTTTCATTTATATAACGATAATAACTTTAGGGGGAGCGGGGTAGCTCAGTGGTAGGGCACTGAGCTTCCAATACAAAGGTCCCGAGTTCGAACCCCGGCTCATTGCAGAAAATTTATTTATCTGTTTCATTGGCCGTGGGGACGACCTTGGGTCAGGAGTCCCTCCTTGGGCACACCCAGCCTCTATAAAGTGGGTACCCTTAATTAAGTAATTGGTTAAGGGGGAAAACCTGGCGGTTGAGCGTGATCTCGGTCAAATCACCTCCTTGCACAACCGTTGACCTAGAAACAGTGCTTTCCCTAAATATTACTGGACCCCAGACCCTTCATGGTGTGCAGTGGTACAGGTTTTTTTTAATAACTATAGAAAAAAAAAAACAAGAAAAATACTAACTTCCTGTATGAAATGGTGTTTTAGTAATTCTTGATGTCATATTAAATGTAATTACACTAGCAATAATACATTAAAAGACTTTTGTATATAGGTATGATTGTATTTTTATGTTTTTAATTTACTTATATTTAGGTTATTTTATTTTTTTATTGTATATAGTTTTTATTTATTATTATTTAGTTATTATTTTACTTTTGTTAATTTTTTTTTCTGTATATACGGTGTGAATGTGTTCACTTATCAATATAATTATTGTCCCCGTGACAGAATATTATATGTCTAAATAAATAAATACAATTTTATTTAATTATTTATTGCTATAAAACATGGTTAAATTTCACCATTTTGGTGCTTCAGCCCGAAAGCCTCCTCCCCTTCACCCCATATATAGTTATTGTTAGTATATCTATTTTATTTAACATTCATAAAACACTCTAGTTAATGAGGTCTTGGAAATCAGGTAATTTGTCCTTATTCAGTCAGAATTAAGTAACTGAAATTATTTTTTTAAATTCCTAATTTACTTTATTTTAGAATTAACTCACTAAAAAATATATTTTATTTCCTTACTACATACATAGGAAATATATTTTCCTAACGTGAAATGACTGTCATATTTCTATTGATAATTTATAGTTCACTTTTGAACAAAGTATAAAACATTATTTATTGAATAAAATTATTTTTACCGGTCCCTTGATTATTCCTCTGATCCTGTCTCTAAGTTTCAGACAAGCATCTCTTTATAAATAAAGGTCCAACGGATAAATCTTTAATAACCTGACTAAAATAGAATTTGCTAACTTGGAGGATAACAACGCACTAGTCTTATATAATGAATTATATTCACCAAAATTCCTGAATATTTCCATCAAAATATTCTAAAAAAAAATAATAATTCATTACAACGTTTTTTGTCTGGATGAAACATTTAATTAAACACAAGCCACCATTTAAGGTAAAGTTGTACTTAATTTTAGCTGTTAAATACCGAAAAACGAACGTGGAGTGGATTGCATTTGTCGTACAGCTGGAACAACATACATGTCCAATAGACAACATCGGGGAAAGAAGCTGTTCTTTATTGGTTCGGTTTGTCACCTCTCCTCCACTTTATTGCTTTTGCCTCCTTCTGTCTTCTCTATTCCAGTCCTTGTTTCCTCTCATATTGGATGTTACTGGGAAATGCGGTTCCGCTAATACATGCAGCAGGTCAAGTTGTGTCATTATTATTTGTTTCATATTTTTGCATTAAAAAAAAAAGGTTCAATATACACTTCAGAACCCACTATATTATCCTGGTACTTTTGTATAATGTTTTTCATCTTTCTGCTAAATCTTAAAAGTAAAGAATAGCGAGTGAGTACATCTTAATTCTTCTTTCAATTTTTTTTCTTTTCTTTTTTCTCATCTTTCATAATAATGGAGTGAAAATGATATTGCGAGAACCCTTGAAAAATTCATATCTCCGTCGTGAAGTATTTATGTCACTCTTGAATTTTCAATTTCTTTTTAATCTTTCTTTCCTTTGTCATCAATACACAACCATAATCTCTTTTTATAAATTATATCATTATATATTTATTATTTTATTAATAATGTGTAATTATTTAGTTGTTCATATTTCAACTAATTTGTATTTTAATGTTATGTTATTGACAAAAATTATGAAACTCCCCGAAGTCCAAAATGGTTTTATTTAATAGATTGCATAGAATAAATATAAATAGAATAACAGATATACATAGAATAAATTTTCTATTATATTTTTGCGTATATTTCATGTTCCATGGCTTAGGCTGTTTGGACCAAATGGAGAATTAATTAGACCCACCGAAAAAAGTTTTAAATTAAAATCAAGACTATTATTAAAAAAATATAGACATAATATCCTACTGTACAATATATAGTATAAATTGGGCATTGCATTTGGATTAAAATGTCTCAGAAATAAAAAATCGGACCCGCATACTCTAAGCAAGAGAAATGTTCAGTATTTCATTTTTTTTTTTTGTAATGCTATTTTTATTTTCAAAATCTTAACACGACGCCATATTAGAGGGGCAAAAAGTGAAAAGGACAGTCTCGAAAACCAAATGATAACGATTTTTGTTGAGCTTCGTTATGGATTCTTAAAATTTGGATCTTCATAATGTAAAAGAGGAAAATTGTCAGTATTTCAATCATTTTGTGCTTTAAAATGAAGGTCTTGCTGAACGCATCAAAATCTTGAAAGCCCAATTTGTCCCGTATCGATCTACAGACTTACGACCGTTCCAGTATTGAAGCCAAGCAAAATGTTTGTATCGACTACCTCATTCATAATATTTGAGCACATAATATATGTGGGGATTGACCTTACATTTTAGTTATGTTTTCCTACTTTGTATCTATATTTTTTTATTTAATATGTTTTTAAAGGATAATAACAATGTTTTTAAAGTATTATTAATCATCTACGGAAGCATATACAATAATAAGGATTGTTTTAAACTTTTGTTGCATTGTTCTTTGTTTTCAAACTGCCCGTTCAAGATGAGTGTAATTTATGCTTTTAATTAACACTTTATGCATCCAAATGAGAATAGCTCCTTAAATTCTATAACTTCCTAATAATAAATATTGAATTTTTAATATAGACATCCTACTGCCTTCCGGAAATCTGTTGGTTCGCAATAACGGAGCTCAGTATGGCCCCGCCGGGACTAAGTGGAATTTATATAAATCTCGCTGAACGATAGGGGACGGGTGGGGCTAAAGAGTGAGAGAGAGAGAGAGAGAGAGAAAGAGAGAGAGAGAGAGAGAGAGAGAGAGATCCTATCCCCTTCTCCCTCCCCCCCATGCCAAGCGCCAATTTAGTGTACCGTAAAATTTCATTGCTTTTCCGATCGGCGGGACCAGAAGTTCAATGGCCATTTCTGTACGACTTACGGCAGGGCAGAAGTCTTTATCGCTTGTCATCGTCCGATAGAACTTTATTATCGCTTCCATCCTTCCAAAGGATCGTCAGGTAAACCCATCCAACGCCTCTGCTCCTCTTTGGGGCTTAATCAATTCTTTTTTATGTTACTGACAGGTTTCTGTGATACCTTAGAAATAATTCCACGTTCATATTTCATTATTCATCAACCCCTTCTGTCTTCAATAAAATAAACAATTTCTCGAGTAATTTAATTTTAACTAACAATAATAATATTTATTCACTTAAAGTAAACATTTGATTTAGAGATGGATTCGTAGTTCAGGGTTGAAATCATGAAGGTGGGAAATGATTAGGATGATCAGTCTTTATATGATTTATTAGCATTGCCGACATTTTGAATCAAGCATGTTGATTATCATAACTCCTTAAAATTTTACTAATAAAACAGAAAAATGAGATTTAGATTGAAGTATGTAAATGAGCAGAAATGAGAAAATGGAAAGTACAAATAAGATAATGGTAATATAAATATAATTGTGCACCAAGAAAAAACGTATACAACAAATAACTATACCAATAAAAAATCAACAAATATAAACCGCAGCTTTACATTTCTTTTTTTTTCCACCCCTTTCTCGCTTGTTATACAAGGAGTTTTTGCCAGGGGGTGATGGCGAGGGATTAATTCCAGAGGAAAAAGGTCCACCGCACACAGTGTGACGAGTAAGGGAAAACTCGTGGCCTTGGCTAATTTTTTTTGTTTTTTTCAATTGAACTATTCAATAAAAAAACTAAAAAACATATATTCTGTCAACTAATAATGTTCTAGGGAACTCCACAAGGTATCAATTAAACAGTTTTTGAAGTTTAAAAAAAAAATAAAGATTTAGTCGATGTCGCGTGTTTTTCGTTACTCTTCTTATTATTTTATCTTTATGGGGTTTATTTTATCTTTTATAATAATATATTATTTTATAATAATGCGAATTTAACACATGCCTCTCGGCCACCCCACATTACATTTACAATTAGCTCTAATGATGACTCATATGCTTAGATCGAAATGTCGATAAGCCTATTCAATCACTCCTTCCCTAATACAATTAAAAATTTCTAAGTTTTAATAAAATTTTTTTTTTGTTTAATTAATTTTTATTTTATTTTATTTTTTATTTTGGACTTGAAGGCTTGTACTTAAAATGATAATTAAGGTATTCATATAAAGTAATTATTAATAAAACATGTTATCGTTTCAGGTAAGTGGCAGCAATACAAAGTTGACTCCTTTAAAGGTTCTTTTTTTTATTTAATTATTTATTTTAAAACTAACTATAGGTTAAGTTGTATAGTAGAAGCTACACAAGATACTAACACATACTTTTCTATTAATTGTAAAGATTTTTTTTTTAATTTTTAATAGGAGATTTTTTTTACTCTTTTCGAAAAATCGGCTATCCTTTGTCACCACGACACCACGGATATAGACGTCACTAAGAAATTTCTAATAAATGAAATTACACAACTAGGGTTTTACCTTTCAATATCGTTTAGGTGTAAATATGCGGAGGGTTCATATTATCAACACGTTTTATTATACAGATCGCAGCAAGAGTCCTGAGCCCAAATCATCTTTAGATTATTTAACAACTAGTTATTGCTCTTTTGGTACATATCTTTAATAAGATCGTTCAAAGGATTGATGATAATCAATTGAATATATTACAGTGTATCTCCAGAGGGTATGAATTTCAAGGCCTTCTACTATAGAGAGTTGGCAATCGCAACGCCTTTGATCCCTCCAAGCATTGGCGTCCACATTGGAGTAAGTTTATTGCCCTTTGCCCCAGTACTTCACTAACACCTAGTCATTTATAACCTAGCCACGAGGTAATTATTCGACAGTTCAATACTTATAACGCAGCTAGTGGTTTGAAATAAAATGTTTTTTTTTATTTTCTTGAATGTATTCTTTCCAAATTCACTTTCATGGGTCTTTTGAAGAAAATGGACGGGATCAAATTAATTGTGGCCATATATCCCTTTATACTTATAAAGGTATATATATATATATATACCTATAAGATAAAAGATCTTATATTTGCAAGCTATACCTAATCATTTTCGTTACATTTAATTCCAGGCTTACGTAACTACAATTTTATGAATATCAATATAAGTATGGTAAATGATTCGAAATCGGTGTGATGTATTTTTACTCACCCCCTGTAGAAAAAAATCTGTTGGGCGCATCACACGTCTCTATCACTTACCACCCTCTTCTTAACAGAAATAAGTATTTTCAGACAAAGGAGAAGTGAAAGTAAAAATTATATTTTTTATTTAAATTTCAATTTTAAATTTTAATTTCATTTTGGGTATTTTTAATTGTTTAATTACCTTATACATACAAATTTTAAATTTTATTTAGCTGTAATCTGTACAATTAAATATTAAATAATACCAACGACATCATTTAGAAAAACCGCATATCTATATGTATGTAATATAGTCGGAGTCTGTATTATATTAAACTCACGCTACGTATGGAAGTCTGACCTAATCTTTCGGATGAGCTCGGGTGAGCTCGGGCACTCTCGTATTTGGTTCCTCTGTTACAGCTATTATACGTAGCGATATTTTATTTCTCCTTTATCCAATTATCAAATTCTTTCATATTTTATATTTAACTATTTTTTATATCAAAGAATGTGAAACGGTTAATTATTTCAAATAAAAAAAAATTAAAGATACTTTAGACGAAGCTAATTTTGAAAATTAGCCATTTAAGCCCCGTTAGAGAACATAGATGAGAATAAAACCTACATAATATTAAAAACGGCTCAATATTACACTGATATACTGAGTTTGAGCAAAATCGTTAGAGCCGTTTTCGAGAAAATCGAAAAAACGTGTAACTTCAATTACATAAAGTGACACTTCTGGTTAGCCGATCTTGACGAATAAGTTGCTGTAACATCATAAGTATATACAAACCTTAAATATGCAATTTCATTTTCATTATTGAGCTAGAATGGACACATATCATTTTGCGTGACTTAGTTATATCGACTTAGGGGTCCTCAACACATGTATTTCCGTTAACAACTCAGATACGAAAATTTTCATGACCACAATATTATCTCTTACTATATATTACATATTTGGGTAAGTGAAAGTAAAAAGTTTTAATTACTTTTTGTTTGGAATGTTCATACTAACAGAGACCGAAACTCTATTTTAGCTTCGATAAACAATGGTAGAAAAACTATCTTTCGATCCAAAAACTAATAGGCTACCACTTTTGTTGTTTTTATGTCTCCGAACTGTACAAAGAAAATTACAAATTCTTTGTTTATTTTATTCTTTTTTGTTCTATAACCATATTACATAGTAAGGACGCTTTGTATTTTACACCAATAAGAGTATAAAATTGTTCAATTCTATTCTTTATTGAGAAACATCCCAATCTCTCACATCTAAGGTAAACAGTAATAGTGATAGATAAGTAGCTCATTCACACTTTATGCACAATAAATAAACAGCAAAATCGTAATACTAAAGTGTAGTTGTATTTATAAGATATTTATCTTTAAGAGGTGATGGAGTTGATCCTCAATTAAGATATATCATAAAAAATTAACTAAAAATCTATAACAATCATCGCCGGTAAGCCGAGCTATCAAAGAAATCAACATATTTTAATTTAACCTTTTCCTTTATTTTCAATAGGGATATATATCAGCATTGCATATATAGGTCACATAAAACGGAAAGAAAAACCGATCGTTCTTAGCTGAAATCGTCGGTTGTGTGATAAATGAGGCCTAGTTTAGACAAAAAAATATATCTTACTTATATCACATAATAACGCATTAAATTTGAACAAAATATGAATGAAAAAAAAATCAATTGAAACAAATGATTTGCATGACAATTTATTATTGTTAAATACCGTATATAATGCTGTATTATTTACAAAAAAAAAATGCCTCTGGTCCATGTACATCTATATAGCGCTAACGATTTTATGTTGTACGTAATTAACCATGTCTTTAATTAACGAGTTTTAGGATGATTTATTTTTAATGAGCGGTCCAAACAAGGCTATGTTCTCGTTATTAATTTTTTCTTTTTTTTTTAATATATCATTATGAAGTAAACTATGTGCACGTTAACACGGCCTCGCCCCGAAATTTTCAAACAGTTCCTTCCGTCTCCTTCCTTAAAACTCATTGGGGCAGAGTAAAGTCAAAGCTGGAAAAAGGTATATTTGTATATCGTCGGCTTATAGCAAAAAGTCACAAAGTGCATTTTTGATATACGTAAACATTCAAAAATGTTTTTATCTGTTGTGACTTTGTGAATAATGGAATTTTTATTGAGGAAGGAGATGGTCCAGGGTGGCGTTCATTAATAAGCTAACTAGTGGCATAACTATTTTATTAAAATCCAACGTTTCGACCCGACTTTGCAGGTCTTCTTCAGGGAGGTGTCTTCAGCAAGGAATTTCACTTAGAACTCTCGGGTCGAAACGTAGGTTTTTTTTTTCTTAATTATAAACTTTCACATGGACAACAATTATAGTGATATATGAACACATTCGAGCGGTATGTCATATTGATGCTATTTGACATATCCTCCGCCTTCGACAGCGTCTGGTGGCCTCTTGTGCTCCAGCAGCTGCAGAAATATGATGCTCCCAGTAACTTATATGCCTTGATAAGAAGCTACTTACAGGATAGACGTGTTAAGGTTCGTGGCAGTTCTTATGAGACTGAAGCTTTCATAGAGAGGGGATGTCCTCAAGGATCGGTACTTGGTCCAGCTTTATGGAAGCTCGTTTTTGATGAGTTATTGGGAGTGTTAGAAGAACAGCGATTCCCTGCCACTGGATACGTTGACGATTTGGCAGTAGTGGTGGCCTCCAATAGCATAGCCGGCTTAAGACAAGAAGCGGAACGATGCGCCAACTTGGTCGGAGAATGGTGCGAGAGGAAAAAGTTATCAATGGCCGCTTCAAAGACTCATACAATTGTCATGAAAGGTAAAACTGACAGGGCACACCCTATTAACATAACGGTTCAAGGTTCGAGAATACGTCCAAGTGAGGTGGTCACTTATCTAGGCGTAAAATTTGGGAAAAAATTCAGCGTTACCCCTCACTTGGACTATCTTAAAAACAGGGTGGCCCTATCTTTGAACGGCCTCAGTCGGGTTGGGGGCGCTTTCTGGGGCCTCAGATACCCAGCAACCTTAACAATTTATAAGGGAGTGATTCTGGGTATCATGAGGTATGCATCTCCCGCCTGGAACCAGAACCTCTCGCACCGACAGAAGAGTAAGTTGGCGACAATACAGCGAACGGCATTACTGCGGGTCACCAGGTCGTATCGAAGCGTATCCCATGAGGCGGTGCAGGTATTAGCAGGAGGGGTACCTTTCGACCTTCTCCTGCAAGAAGATATGATGAGGCACATGTTTAAGAAAAACGGCTCAGCAGGTCTACCGGAACATCTTAAGGTGAGAATTTACGAGAATCCTTGCAAATGGAAAAACATTATACGGGACGACACATTGGTGGAATGGAACCGGCGGTGGGTGATAACCCCCAAAGGATCTACCTTGAGGAAGTACTTCCCCACCGTCCGGTCACGTTTAGAAGCAAGGTGGATCGTCCCAGACTATTGGATCTCGCAATTTCTCACAGGCCATGGGGGCTTTCGAGCAAAACTTCATTGCCATGGGATGGACATCAACCCCCTATGCCCTAGCTGCGGTGTTCCGGAGACTGCTGAGCACATCATAGTGGACTGCACCGCCTTTGAAGAACTAAGGGCTAAGTTACTGAGGGAAACCGGTCTCTACATTCTCACAGAGAACGATTTTCCTCAGTTAGTCACTGCGGAAAACTACCCGTACTACAAAGATTTTGTGTACGGGTGGAAAGTCGCGGTGGGGCCAGCCCATTTTAATTTAAGAAGTGGAGGAAGAGGTACTATACCATTGGCGTGAAACGGATGAGGAAAGCAACCATGAAGAAAGAGGAAAAAATGAAGAAAGAGCAGAAGAACGAGATTCATTTGCAGCAGTGAGATGTTGAGCTGACCTGCCTAACATCTTACTATTGCAAACACCCGTATTGCCTACTAGGCACGGCAGGGTTGATAATAAATAAATAATAATAAATATGAACACATTCATACCTTTTTCACAACTATTCATTAATAAAATAGTTTTGCCACTATTTAGCCTATTTATGACCGCCACTCCGGACCATCTCCTTCCTTAATAATAAAATGTCAACTATTAAGTATTTAATTCGAATTTTTATTGAGTATTTGTACAATAACAAACAATAAAAGTATCCAAGCTCAATAAAAATATTTACGGCTTGGTTACTGAAACCGTCAGCCGGAGGCTGGCCTTGGCAAAACAAGTATTATTGATACAATAATATATACTAAATACCTCTATGTTAAAGTTAATAAATACCTTGTTAATACTAATAAATATAGAAATACAATATATAAATACATAAACATTTTAATATAATTACATAAACAATTTTTCCGACTTCCTCGTGCCTTAAAGGCCAATTTTCTATACAATGAGAACACATCTGCTTATTGTCAACACTATGACATGTGTACTTACTACAACTTAATATAATACACTTAATAACTACTTAATATATTTCAAATAATTTCTGAACCCTTTCTCGGTACATGTAAGGGATAAACCAGAGAGTTGGGAGATCCTAGTACTAAGCTAGGATGTAGTAGCGTTGCCCAGAATCAATCTTGGTGTTGCACTTTGAAAGACCAATACCAAAACGCCTAACTGTCGCAAGAACAATACTGGAAAAAAAAAGATTTTTTTGATAAAAAATTAAGGCAAAATAATTACTAATACTTGGCAATTGGTTACTATATGTAAAGAATTAGCATAACCAATATATTTTTGCATTTAACTCTTCTAATTTTTCATTCGGGCTTAGTTGGATTTCTCCTATCTGAAAAATCACAGTAATATCTCTATAGTAATAAGCTTATACGTAACTGCATGTCTGTTGCGCAACTCATGCGCATGGCCAACTCGTCTTGGTCTCGCATTAGGGTAACACTGTAGTCAAGTTAGATGTTAAGAATGAACGCTAAAGCCAAACGTTTTTCTACCAAATTCGTGAAGAAGGTTGTGTCGAGGAAATATTTAGTTTTTTTTTTTTTAATATACATATAGTAATGAAAAAACACTAGTTTCTTCAAGAAACTTTTCTTTTTTCGAATAAAATAATTATTAATTATATAATGTATTTAAGATTATGATTGGAAACATTCCAACCACACAGCCTTATGCCTGTAAATGCAGGTAAAGAATAAACTTATACGTAAGGATAGTTAAGCACTATTTTATGCGACTGAAAGTCGTGAAGTGGTGTGTCGGGTTTCTTTTTTTTTCTGTCCTGATGAAGTATGAATTTTGTTGTTGATTGTTGGCCTTGTTGGCGAACATTTTTATTATTTACTCGCATCTTGGAGATAAAAGGCTGTGTGGTTGTAATGTTCTATTTATAACCTAACATTCATTCTCTGTCTGTTGTTGAATTTTTACTTATATTAATTGATATAAATTATATTTAAGAGATAGATCTGGAATACATAATGAAAGATACAGTGCTGAAATATACTTTTGATTAGACTGAATTTTAATTCATAATCGGAACAGTTAGTTTCACCCCATTAACAATTTGTATTCAGCCATTTAAGCCCTAGCTACTCCCTTGTATAATCTCCCGTAATACCCCCGGGTTCCACGTGGCGGGGAACCCCGCCCTTACAAGAAACACTCAAGAGGCCTAAGGAAATTATATTGCAACCGTGTTCATTAGAGCAAGTTGGGATTGTGGCCGTGCTAAGTCGCCCGCGCTTTATCGCTTAACCTTTCTACATGAACTGCGCCTCAGGGGTTGATTAACATTAACAACCTAGGGGCCACTAAATGTTAGTGCTTGGTTTTCTAAAATTAAAGAACTCATATTCTGCACTCTTCAAGTTCATTATTATAAATTCATAATATTTTTTGTATGGTAGATTTCTTAGAGAAAAAATCTAGGAATATTTATAATTGATGTATATATTTATAGTCGGTTTCCTTCCATCCACAAACGAAATTCATGATTTTTGAATGCTGACATACATCGGTCCATGCGAAGAAATCTGCTTGTCAACGGTCGGGTGCGTTGTATCACAGTAGAAAGCACCAAAGTACTATAACAAGATTAAATATTCGTATACGTCAGTTTTCTTAATAATTCGTCAAGGTTTTGATGTATATATGCATGCACATAATCTTAAGAAGTATAGCGTTGTTTGTTGGGTTTTTCCCTTTAATTAAACCATCTTTTTATTTTAACGTTTTCATTTTTCATAAGAAAATTAATATTCTACACCAACATACACATGACATGATATAAAATCAACTAAATACTGATAATACTTAAAATATTTTTTTTTATTTATTTTTTTTTTTAGTACTCTTATTGTTTCAAGACTTTTACCAGACCTTACCGAATAATTTTACTCATCTGATTCAAAATTCTGTCGTTACACACTGAGTTAAAATAAATCGTTTCACACCTTTTTACTGTTAGATTAAACACGTATATAACAATTTGTCTGGGTTTCGTGCCTAAATCGGTTCGAAACACTCACGGGGTCTTACTGTATAATTTCAGCCATTGATCGTAAAATTCGGGCCTAACATTCGTTACTTACCTTTTAGCTGAGAATCCCAAACACATCCCTCCGTATAGATACACTGTAGTCGGCTACAAAGAAAACTAGTTTGCTATCTATCTTATGATCTGAGATGACCTTTTTAAAACAAAGTAGTGATGAGAAAAATCTAGATAAAATGAAACTAGAGCAGAAATCCAGGTCATTCAAGCCCAAACGGTGCTTGTTCAGTGCTGGCTTGTGAGGTTTAAATTCATTCCATTGCAGGCCCATTAAATAAATCTGGACCCAACCACCCTGCCGGGCTAGGATAGGTTCTTAAGCAGGGTTTACGAGTTTCTTATCCACCCTATTATCTGCATCAATTTCCAGAACGAACTTAACATTTTGTAGTTTGTACAAATATGAATATGTAATAATAAATATTTATGAGAAGGAATTAGTCGAGGGTGCGGTCAAAAAAATAAAAAAATTAAAATATATAAATAATTTTAATTTTTGCCGACGTTTCGACCCACTTTTGCAGGTCGTCTTCAGGGCTACAAAAGATACAAACATGTTGAAAATATAAAAATAAAATAAAAAATAAATATAAGTATATATAAATTACGAAGAAGTTGTCAGATACAGAAATAAAAGATAAAGAAAATAAATACATGATAAGAAAATAGATAAAAGAAAATAAATACATGAATGTTAACGAATAAATTGATTGAAACATCGTTAACATTCATGTATTTATTTTCTTTTATCTATTTTCTTATCATGTATTTATTTTCTTTATCTTTTATTTCTGTATCTGACAACTTCTTCGTAATTTATATATACTTATATTTATTTTTTATTTTATTTTTATATTTTCAACATGTTTGTATCTTTTGTAGCCCTGAAGACGACCTGCAAAGTGGGTCGAAACGTCGGCAAAAATTAAAATTATTTATATATTTTAATTTTTTTATTTTTTTGACCGCACCCTCGACTAATTCCTTCTCATATCATATCAACGGTCAACCAACTCTACATCATAATAAATATTTATAATAAAAGATCAAGAAAAATTCGTTCACATTTTATATTTATTTTATGTAATACAAATAAATGAGACTACTTCTAAAACCTTGTAATTCCGATTTGCTATAGTCTTATAAACACTTTATGCTCACTCAGTTATTATAATAAATGTAAATGTTGAAACTTTTGTTGATCTTTTTTAAATAATATTTTAATGATTAAATTATTTTATTAATTCATAACTGTAATGCTAGGCTACTTATCAACAACCAGAAAAGTTGTTCCAATCTTTACTATTCAAATAATCTTTAATTCATTCAATGTTTTTTATTAAAATATTTAATAAAAAATATCAATTTTATTAAAGCTATATTTATTAAATTATTTATATTATATTTATTTATTCAAGTATAACGGTTTACTCCTAACTTTGAATTTATCTCTAATTTTATTTTATTTAAGGAAATTTACCAGTATTTGAAAAGTAATGTTTTCCTTTTTATTATTTTATTAATTAATAATTATAAATGGAAAAAATAGAATATATATTTTAAAGGAAAGAGATGGTCCGGGTTAGCGGTCATAAATAGGCTAAATAGTGGTAAAACTATTTTATTAAAAGCCAACGTTTCGACCCGACTTCTTCAGGGCTAGAAGGGATAAGATACAAAAATATAGAGAATTGTTGAAGTTACATAATATTTAGACTACAAATTTTAAACAAGGTGAATAAGCTTATTAATAAGTATTTTAATAGGATATAAGAAGTAGAACTTCTTTCAATGCAATTTTTCAAGTAAAGGTTTTACAGAATTTTTCTTTAAAAATAAAACAATATTTCTTTTAATGTTTATAGTAAGTCGTTCAACATTATTTTTTTTTCTATTTTTAGCTCCTCAAATGAATCATTAGAATCAAGTAAATCATTTAAGATAAATTGCAACTCTTATCTAAGAGATATTTGTTTTTGATTAAATGTAATGGTTTTAATTATTATATAAAAGTTAAATTTTAAAAATAAATCTAGAACTTTATAACAAAGGAGTACCTTAGATCTTTTATTTTTTTTCTAAAACGTTCCAGAGAAACTGTCGAAATGGAACTAATCGAAAAACTCCCATAGAAGTTTCAACTCCTGATTGTTCAGTTTTTCTTAAGTAAAAAGTCCTTAAATATTTTCTATTTGAAAAAAGTAATTTAACACCCATCTTCTGTTTTTTAATGTTTGAATATATTTTTGTGACTATTTCATTAATATTTATTAAAATTGAATTTATTTATTTAATCTTATACCGTTTTGTAGCACAAACAAGAAAAGAACAAGTTTTTTTTTTAAAATCTTTACGGCAGTTTATAATCTGTGATAAACGTTTTAAAAGAAAGGGGATGAGGGAAATATATATAAAAAGTGAAACTGGATTGCAGTAGAAACCTTGCTCGTTCAAGCCCAAACAACGCTTTTTCAGTTCCGGCATGAGAGCTTTAAATTTATTTCATTGTAGGTTTATAATAAATCTGGAACCAACTACCATAGGCTTGTAAGCAGAGTTTATCTACCTACCCTTTCTGCCGCAGTTTTCAGAATGAAGAAAAATACGTATTTGTAGTATGTGGAAATATTTAAATATAAATGTTTATGATGAAGGATCTGAATACATTTTTTCTTGTATATTAGATTTATTTAATAGAATCATAGTAAAAAGAGGTTATATGTGTATATGTATAAAATATATTTTAAAAAAGATTTATATTATAAAATATAATATAAATAAATAAATATATATATATATATATATATATATATATATATATATATATATATATATATATATATATATATATATTTTTTTTTTTTTTTTTTTTTTTTTAATTGAAAGAATAATAATAAAATCTGCCACATTCAAGAGATTTGGATATTATATCTGTTTCAGTACATTTACAACTAATAATTAAAACAAATAAGTTTGCCATATTGATGACTTACATCTAAAACGTTGTTTATCCAATTCACCAAAACACTTTATGATCTACTCAGTTATCTTTATCATGCTTATAGTATACAAAGGGTGTATATATAATTTTTCATTTTGGTTTAATATTTTCAATGATCAACCTTTGTCATCTACAAAGGAAAAAAAGGTTAAACTCCTCTCAACATTTGAGGTTTTACGGTTAAAGATGAGTATAATCTGAAAAACGAATAAAAAAAATCCGGCCTTCCGCTGTTAACGGCTCTTCTCCGATACTACTGGACCGATTGTTTTAAGATTTAGTATTAATGACAAAGGACACCCAAAGATGATCCTTGTAACTCTGGAAGTTGTAAAATTAGATTTCCGAATAACTCAAAAAGTATATACTTTATTGAGGGTATTGCATGATCATTTATAAATTAAAAAAAAGAAAAGGAAAGAAATATTTTCCACACGTTTTGCAGCAAATCTGATATCCTTTGTTTTGGCTTTTGATTGCTGAAAAGTCTCAAATCAACCAATGCAATTGAGAGTTTTTTCCATGTTTCTTAAAAAATGTTTAATGGTTAAAAAATACATATATATTTAGGCCAATATTAGGAATCACCTATTATTTATTTTCTTCTATGTGTCAAGAAAAGTAGTATTACATTTGACAAATAAAAGAAGATTAATGATGAACAAAATAGAAAATGAATTCGTAAAAAAAGTGAATAAATTATAAATTACATTAAAATTATGCGAAGATTGTATTGAAAAGATTGGTAGTGGGTGTTTTTGTGGGTGGTATTCTTAATTATTATGAATGCAGATTGATTGAGGAAACGGAATTTTTAAAACTTCTCTCTGTGTTTCCTCAAGATAATTGATTTAGGATTCCATCATTATATTTTTAATTAAATATTACCTTTTTTACTGCCTCATTTTTGACATATTCGGTTAAAAATAAATACATATCCTTTGAGTATGAGTATGAACTTAAAATCCACACAAACACTTTAAATTCTTACGCTGCTTGCCAATTTGTTCTCGATAATCTACTTTATCAATGGTGTTAGAAATGATAAAAATCTTTGCTATCATACAACTTATTTGCCAGGCTACTGATGGGTAGTTTCATCAAACAAGAAAAGCTATATTGATTATAATTCGTCTTTTTGATAAAGCTATAATTTAGCCTAATAAAATAAACACTTCTGATAGATAGAATGCCTGTGTTTTATTAAGACTGGCTCCACGTAAGTTAAGATGCAATATTCACATGCCCTCAAACGGTGATGAAATTAACCATGAAGTTGGTAAAGTCCGCCCTTATGGGATGTTCACTTAAGCGGGTTATATCCTACTAGAAGAGATCCCTCTAATCCGTTGAGCATAAAGGACCCCCCACCTAAGTGCAGCGCCGAATTAATATGAAGAGCGCTCTGCCTTTGTAAATAGATTACGATAAGTGAACTCACCTCTGGGTCTCAGCTTTGAATATTATTTTGGATTTGCTTTGTCTGAAATAAAGGGGAAAAAAAGCCATTTTTCATCAGTTTAAAACATCTGACAGGCAGGGTATGTCAAGTTTTCTTTTAATAAAGGTGTAATATATTTTCTTTAAAAAAATCAGTAAAAACCTTTGGTTTGAAAGTGGATGATTGGGATCTGGAATATATATATATATATATATATATACACTCACACAAATATTAAAAATTAATAATTTTTTTTTTTATAAAAGATGGATTTCCGCCTGTCAACTTATTGTTGACAATCAGCAAATGTGATGGCGATACATGAGATAATGACATGACAGTTTTTAGTGTCCTCCTCATGTTCTGGGGTATATCAGCTGTGACCATGTCTCTTATTAGTCTGTTATTATGTCCATTTAAATTTGTGTAAAATCATTGATTGAGGGTCCTTATATGTTGGTCAACTGTTGGAAAGTGGAGGTCAGTATGTAGAGTTTTGTTAGTCACGTACCAAGGTGCTTTTGTTATGGGTCGCAATAATTTTGATTGGAACTTTTGAAGTTTTTGTAGGTGGGTCTTTTAGCGTTGGCATATATTTGTGATGAGAATGTTCATATAGGCTTAAGTAAATATGTAAATGTATTCAGTTTCTGTTTTAGTTTTAGTTTTGAAGATTTAGAAAAAAGAGAGTAAAGTAGTTTGAGTCGTTTGTCTCGTTTCTTCTGTCGAAGGTGAGTCCAAGGTAAAGTACCGTGTCCGTTTGTGGAATTTGATTATTGTCAATATAAACTGGAGAGCAGGTGTTTTTTCGGAGAGTAAATGCTGTATGTTTGGATTTTTCATGATTAAGTCGAATTTCCTAAATGCAAGGAAAGATGAAATAAATAAATAAATTGCCTGCATTTATGTGGTATCATCTTTTTCTGCCCACATGATCTCTGGATTGGTGATAAAGCACTTTAGTAGTTATTTATTGGTGTTTGACAGAATTCGTGTTGTTATCTATCGATGTTATCCTGAAATATTTATATATTAACAAAAATTAATACATGAATACTAACTAATCTAAAATAAAAACTGATAATTTTATTAAATATCAATTTGGCTTTCGTTCTTACCATTCCACTGTACAACAGTGTCATCGTATAGTAGATGCTATCTCAGTCGCCTTCGAAAAAAAAGAATTCTGCTCAGCGATATTCCTGGATATTGAGAAAGCGTTTGATAGCGTATGGCACAAAGGTTTACTGTGGAAAATAAAACCACACCTTCCTTCAACTTACTTTCTGATTCTTCAATCTTTCTTTCTTGACAGGTTCTTCTGTATTACTATTGATTCCTCTACTTCTCCCTTCTTTCCTCAAATTGTGGGCGTACCACAAGGTAGTGTTTTAAGTCCTCTTCTATTTTCTGTCTACACATCTGATATCCCTGAGCACCCTAGCACCATTCTCTATAGCTTTGCTGACGATACGGCAATACTTTCTTCTCACAAAAATCCCACTATCGCTTCAATAGCCCTTCAAAATCACCTGCACGTCCTTGAAAAATGGTTTCACAAATGGGGAATTAACATCAATCCCAGCAAGTCAACTCATGTTAGTTTCTCCCTGAGGAAAATCTCGTGTCCTGCTGTGACAATAGACAATAAACCAGTTCCCTCAAAAACACATGTACGGTATCTCGGACTATACTTGGACAAAAAACTCACCTGGAACATTCACACTAAATTAAAAAAACAAGAACTGACCAGACGATACAAACAACTGTCACATCTTTTAGACTACAGATCTCCACTCAACTTACTAAACAAGCGACTAATCTACACCACTATACTAAGACCTATTTGGACATACGGAGCAGAACTTTGGGGTTCCGCAAAACACACACACATCAACAAAATTCAAACCACACAATCCAAAATACTCCGTAAAATTGTCAATGCTCCTTGGTTTATTTCAAATCACACCATACACAAAGACATGAACATACCAAAAGTAAAATCCTACATACACAACAAATACACAACATTTCACACTTCTACTCTCAATCATCCAAATCCACTCGTTCTATCTCTATCTTCCTCCCTGTTACTTGGTGAGCCTCAAAGACGACTAAAAAGGCAGTGGCCTAGAGATCTGTTGAAAAGTTAAGAAGATATCAGGAATCAAGAAGATATAATTAACGCCAACACATTTGCTTGATGCGTTCCAACGCAGTGGCAAATTTAAAATAACAAAATTAAAAAAATATGCTAACAACGCTTGATTTCATACTAATGAATAATAATCATAAATATATATTTTATTATTATTAATTTATGTCAACCGATGTTTCAGTGATACATCTAATAGAAATGTTAATGAGTTGTAAAAAATGTACTTTAAATACATTCAACACTAGACACTGTCGTGTCATATTGGTGTGATGGTAAATCACATGTAGAATAACTCGCTGTTATTTTAAATATTGTTATAAATTTACATCTATATTAACAAAAGGATATAATGCCATAAGAACCTGATACATTAGTTTAAAAAAGTCCTCTACAGGCCTTTGCTCATTAAGAAGTGAGGGGATGTTTGCTCAGCAAAAACAGTCTCATTACCCTTCTCGTTCCGCCTCTCCCTCTCAAGATTCACTTAAATTAACAAGAAATGTGCAAATTTATAAATTCAAATTCCCGAGAATTTATGAATAATTTAACGAATTTGAGAGGCTTTATTTCTTTGCAACTAGCGTACTATAAATATGGGAATACGCCCAAAAAAAAATACAGCTATTAAAAGGGGTTTCATGTTTGGTATTAATAGAGATGATCCAAGTCTTGATAAGGCGATAAACTGACGAGGATCAAACTAAACCATCAATTATTCTTCGAGCTTATTGAATGATCAGTTGACCGGTTCATAGGGACTTGGAATGCCCCTTGAGGGGTTCCGTCCCTTCAACCCTTTCTAGTAAAACAGGAACCGAATAATATCATCTGACCAGATTTAGGAATCCTATGCCGTAGCCATTGAATCCAATTTTATTTTAAAATAGACAATGATTAAAAGTATATTTATTATTTTCATAGCAATGTTCCTAGAATGAAATTTCAGGTATTCCATCTCATTTTTACACGATATTGGTTGAAAATCAATGTATGAAAATGTCTGAAAAAGAAGCGAAACTTTGGATAAATTTAAAATAAAGTATTTTAATTATTGAGACTAAAAAGGTATTTTTCTAATTTACTCAATAAGCGATTAACTTAACCCACTTGAAATTATCGCTCCAGTTTCCGGCCAATAAGATATTCCTGAACTTCTACTAATCCATTATTGTATCATATTTGCAGAAGATTTATTTATTTGGTGTAGAAGTGCCTTATTTTGCAGTTTTCTAGCTTGCTAAGAGCAGAATTTTACTATTTATTATTTTAATATGTGGAATTATTTTAATTTACTAGGAGAGTAATTTATTTATTTTTTTAAATCGAAAAATTTCTTTTTATCGTATCTGAAATGCCTGAGAACGATTCTCCTCCCACTTACTTCCAATGGCAATATACTGTTTTTAAGCCCTGTTCGAATTTTTTTAAACATAATTTGTCCACTTTTAAAACCTTTCAATTTGTTTAATTATTGTTTTAGTAAAGGTTTATGTTCTATTATTGGGATTCATCACTTCTTCAGGAACTTTCCTTTCATTTGATGCGTCATCAATCAAAATTAGATCAGTTCTGAGAGCAGAAAAAGGGATCTATTTCACCGTATCACACACACACACACACACATATACATACACATATATATATATATATATATATATATATATATATATATATATATATATATATATATATATATATATATATGATGTACAGTAATATAGTACTAGTGTATTTTTGAACAAAATTAACGAAAATGAATAATGGAGCAATTAAATGATGTTTTAGTGTGTTATTTGAATATATTATTTTGTTTTTTTGTTCGTATTTCCATCTACACCTATCATAAGTTTGACGATAAACAGATGTGCTGTAAAATAAGAAAATTGACATTTTAGGCATAAGGAAAAATTATTACCCAGCAGCACTTTCTTAATTCAGGAAAGGAGATCTCTCAACCAGCTTCCCTTTAGCTGTCTCCTGGGGGACATTTCAGCTATGGCCATATCGTTAATGGGCCTGTTGTGATGTCCGTATAGTTTATGATTAAATCTGAAATAGAGATCGCATATGTGTTGGTCGATAGTTGGTTGCCATAAGTCTTTATGTAACGTTTTATTGTTTACGTACCAAACACCTCATGTTATAAGTCGTAAAATTTTGGATTGAAATGTCTGTAGTTTTTGTATGTGCGACTTTTTTTGCAGAAACCGTAAATTAGTCCGTAAGTGTATGTATTAATTTTTTGTCTGATTTCAATTTTGATTTGGAAAAAGTGAGTACAGTATTTTTAGTCGCTTGTTTTTATAATTAAAATTTCATTATCATCTACTTGAATAATTTCGATTGTATTTATTACATTATGATATTAATTTCCACTTCAAAAGATATTTTAAAATTATTCACTATGAGCCTACTCAGAATGCCCGACCCAATTAAACACTACCGTACACAACACATTGTCGTAACGATGAAGTAAGTTGAAGCTGTTTCAATATCTACTGGAGAAGTTGGTTGGGGTTGATGGCGCCCTTAGCATTCAAGGTTTGCGGCGACTGGTCACGTGCGGAGCAAATGGCACTCGAACCAACATCAGCATTCCACTAATCCCCTTCTCGTCGGCGGCGTCTTCCTACAAATACAACAAATTGATTCCGGACAATTCATGTCTCCGTCGCACAAGGGAAATCGCTCAGACATGATAGATTTGTAGATATGCGCTATGTCCTTTTATGATGTGTAGTAATTTTTCACATTGGCAAGCATAAAGAGGCTTATCCTTGAGTACATTAGGGTAAAAAATATCATTATTATTCTGGAATAAAGTCCCTGTAAAAGAGCATTACAAAGGGTCCAAACCAGTTTGGCCTTACTATTTTATACTAACTATATATTCGTGTTTACAAATAGGAATGAAATTAAGTAATATATAATATAGCATAAATGAAAAGGAAAAATTAAACCGTGACTAAGGAAACAGAGGTATTTTACAAAAAATCAAATAATAATAATAGTAATTAATACCACAAATGTCATTCTAAAATCGCACATGGAACACATCGTAAGAAAGCTATCTGGAAAATATTTGAAACATAAGTATAAGTCATTAAGGTAGTAAATGAGTGAGTAAGGAAGGCAGCTCGGATTAGGAAGGACTAGGAAGACATCAAATCCAGCAGTTCGGTGGGGATGAAGGTAAAAGTCAGGAGATCGAGACCTAGTAGGACGTGGTTGTATGGAATATTGCATGCTCTTTATGTAAGATGAACGCTGAGTTTTGATAACTTTGTACAGGAAGGAAATAATGGCACCTATAAGATGGATGTTGCCATTTAAGTTCGACATAATACTGGGTAGGATGTAATACCTGGTTACTGTAGTAACATACCAATATATATATATCAGATGGTTGCTTTCGGAAAAACCTCTTTAAATGAAGGTCCTCCGCACTTTATAATTAAGATTCATAAGATTACGCAGTAGTTTTATTTGAGACGGCATCTGTATAATAAAAGTGAAAAAATCCTCAATGTTTTAATTTTACTATTTATTTTCATTTCTTATACAACTTCATATTTCTTTTTTATGTTTTACATTTAATTCTAAGATTCCCATTGTAACACTCTTGTCACCCTTTTTGATTATGCCTACTTCATCATGCCACACTTTGTAACGGTTTTTATTATTTATCTCTTAGTTCTTAGTCATTATTCTAACAATTTCATTTTACTTTATATTTATCTATTTTATTTTTCTAATTTTTTTATTTTCTTTTTTTATTATCTTTTTTACCATCATTACTTATGTTTCTCATACCTTGTTATCTGGTTATTTTCTTAGCCCTGATGAGGGCCTGAACTTCATGTCGAAACGTCGGCATATATAAAAAATAAATATTATCATTTATTTTTTGCCTTCCTTTTTGACTGACCACCCCAACTATTCTTCTCTTCATTATCCACGACAGTCAACCAATTACCAATTATGAAAAGATCCTCGTTTTATTTATTAATATACAAATTATAAACTACCCTAACTTTTTAGGTAGTTGATTTAAACAAACTCTTTAATAACGTATTGGAGAAGTATTGTAAGTGTCGTCAAAATAACTCATTTCTAAGTATGCGAAAATTACTTTGAGCAATATGGTTGAATATTTGGCCAACGTTTTCTATAATCCAAACTAGCCGAGAAATGTGACATTTTTTTTTGCCTTTTCGAATGATCCATCAAAATTTACAGGTATAATAATTTCTAACATTAGATATCCTAAATTATTTATTTTTTAAATTCCGTTCTTATGATACCTCTAACGCATCGCGGCCATCGCCTTTGTTACATTGGCATTATTTTCATATATAATTTCAAAGTTTGTTGAGCGATCAATATGAGCGACTATTACTACTATGACGCTTTAGTTTCTTTTTTATTTTCTCAACAAAAACAAATTTTTTTTTTATTCAATCATTGTTGTGTTTAAAGTCGGTTAAAGGAAGATATCCCTTTTATTATAATAATAGTCATCGTATGTGCATACCACAACATTTACCATGCTATTATTAGTAACAGGTATTTTTTGCATACAAGTAAGTTAGAGTAAAAATTACTAACGGTTTAACATCTACACTTGAAATGATTAATTATCATGTGGGTACATGTTTTCTATTTCTATTTCTATTTCTTTTCTATTATATTAGGTTTATGCATTCATAATCACTGTTCATTTCCTTTTTCGAATTATTAATTTTTTTCTGACAAACCTACCGCGTCATAGATCAAAGATGGAAAACCTTTTAACTATTTTTTTTTGTGTGTTTTTTATATGTTTAAGTAAAGGTACATATACTGTCACATAACGTACACATCTTAATTTTCAAACTCTCGTGATATATCTAATTAATTATTAATTAATACCAGAACTTATGACATTCACAAACATACTATCGGAGTCCCTGTGTTCCTCGTTTATAACGTGGCACGAATTATATATTTTGCTTACTTATAATTTCATATATAAGGAAACGAGAAAATATTTTATTTTTCATTAATGAGGTTCCCGTAACTGCTCTATGCCCCTAAATAAGCATTATATTCACAAGCGTATGACTGAAACTGCATTATTACGATTAACTTATGAAGGTAATTATAGTAAAAAATAATAAGTAAACAAATCGAAACTTGAAAAGGCATGATGTATTGATATAATGTAGCATTAGAAATAACAGAGGCAACAATAGACAGAAGGAGGATGGATAGGAACAAATACCCACTGAACAGGGAAGGAAAAGATTTTCTGCCCTAACAATGGACCTCCTTTGTGTCTATCCTTTCTTTCCCCTGTTCCTCTTTTCTGGAAGATTTCATTGTTTTCTTTTCGTCGACTGGATGACGGCTCCCCAAACATCCGCAACACTGTCCTTTCGTTTACTTTTTCAGGATTATCTGGCGATATGAAGCTCTTCCCTCCGTCCCTGTGTACCCTGGATCAAAAAGATCCAATCTCGGTGTTACGCTTGTTTTGATCAAAGTGGCTCGGTTCAGTTGATTTCGGTCGACCTTCTTCATCAGAACCCGAATGTTTGTTGATGTACGCATTGCCTCACCTACGCACTTATTACAATCGATTCAACCCTTGAATGTTTTTTGAAAAAAATATTGATACGTGAATGTAACTTTTTAATCTGGGTCCACACTTTGTGAAATAAAACTCTTACAAAACTTTGTGCACCCTTCCATTTTTACGTGAAAATGTTATCAAATTTCTAGCAGCTGATTTTAACCTTTAAATAAAAATAAAAGTATGTATTATATTCGATTTCTTTGTTAACATATTTTCAATCATGTCCATAAGCAAAAAAAAAGTTTAAAAAAATCTAGTATATAAACCTATACACACGCTAGGGTAGCTAGTAAACAATATAATGAATTTTATTCCTTCAAATTAAATATGATACTATGTCGTCATAGATTGGAATATAATAAAAAATGGTTAAGAATATTTTTATCCCGCTTTGGTAAGTATTTTGGAACATGGATGCGTTCGAGGCCAACCAGCATATCCCAGCAATCTCGGGAATGGAATGGAGTGGTGGGTCTTAAGATATAAAGTCTACGGCTGTTCCTTACCCTCTGCTAAAATAGTACGCATGAAAAAAAAAATGTATATAGCAGAAAACACCTAAGCTTAGTGGTTTCCTTACCTGACCTAGATTATGTGTGTGTACATGCAATGTATGTCAGCTATTGATTACTTTTAAAAAGCTACAACCATAATTTTTCATACCTTTTATGTCGGTATATACAAGTTAATTCCGTAAGTAAAGCTAAATATTTAAAAAGGGAATGATTGAAATTATGAGCGAGAAAAAAGATAATATAAATTATGATCTAATTTTGAGCACAAAGGAAATAAAATACTGCGTTTTTAAAAAGTTTTCATCTAAGGTCATAAGAACCTTTTTTCTTTACTCAGATCTGTATTATGGAAATTGATATACAATTAATTAATTATTACAAAACACTCTCAGTGTCTCACCGAATAATTTATGATATCAAACTTAAAAATTGATCCAACCGTTCGCTCAAAAGATCGTTGCATACTTTTTTTTTCAAATTGATAAAATATATATTAATCAATCTTGAATCAGCGTTTCAGTTTAGTTCACCGAGTAATTTAAAATATCAAATTAAAAAAAAAAAAAGTGATCTAGCCGTTCGCTTAAGAAATCGTTAAAAGGCTTTAGCAGACGACCTAAACACATAGCTTTAGAGTCATTTCGTTCAGTCGGGTAAAAGTACAAGTAATTGTAGGGTTTCATAATAAGTTTTTATATACTTAAAAAAAAAGTATTTTTTCATAACTTATTTATAATAATAAACAATAAATGCAAGGTCACAGGAAAAGAAAAATTAAAACTTAGTAATGATTTATTCTTGTTAATTTTTTTCTAAAAAAAAAAAAAATGCGAATATTCTGTAGTTTTATGAAAACAGAACTTAGCACAGTTAAGCTTCATAAAAGTCCGCTTTAAATGGTTTGTAAAAAAAAAAAATTTATTAATTATTTATGAATTATTAATTACCTAAATGATTTTTTTTTTTGTATTGCTTCCTATGAAAGAACTTCTTAAGTATATAAATATCTCTTAATGGTGAAGAAATCGTTCTCGATTGACAATTTGGTTCGGAAGTTGGTTGAAGTTTGGAATCAGAGGGAATAAAAACAAAAGATAAATTCAATAATAATCAAATATCTTTTATTTTTATTTATGTTCCCACTGACTGCGGCTAACCAATTTTATCCAAATACATTGCGGCTGGATATATATATATATATATATATATATATATATATATATATATATATATATATATATATATATATATATATATATATATATATATATATTATATATATATATATATATATATATATATATATATATATATATATATATATATATATATATATATATATATTATATATATATATATATATATATATAATATATATATATATATATATATATATATATATATATATATATATTATATATATATATATATATATATATATATATATATATATATATATATATATATATAATATATATATATATATATATATATATATATATATATATATTATATATATATATATATATATATATATATATATATATATATATATATATATTATATATATATATATATATATATATATATATATATATATATATATATATATATATATATATATATATATATATATATATATATATATATTACCGATGCTGAAAGAGACGTAGGCCCATAAGAATTTCTTTTAAAAATATATTTTAAATGACACAAAATATCAAGAAATTAGATATCATCGAATTTTTAAACGGAACGAAAATCTAAGATAAATACAAATTAGCAGCTGACTGAAAGCACTTGATATAATTAGAGAAGAAACTAAAGACCGGAGATATCTTCTTCAGGATCATCCCTCCACTTTGAAAGTAAGCTAAATTAACCTCCCTCAAGCTCATTACCTTACTCATCAGCCCCAATATAAACCGTAAATTTTGCTAATTTGTGAACTGCTGGATATCTCTAAAACGGTAGCTAATAGCTTTAAAAAGAAGGATCTTATCCTCTATCTAGTACCTTGGAAAAATAAATTAATTAAAAAAAAAAACATTGAACCTGCTACTGAAGGAGTCCTTTGAACATTGCTTATTAATTGCATCGTTTAAGCCCTTCAAGGGCAAGAGTCAGTCCTGTGTTTATCTAAGTAAAACATGTTAAAAAACAACAAATGAGATTTTTAAATCTATAAACCAACATTGAGATGTAGGAAGAAATAGGTTTGAAACCTTTATTTCAGATTAACAACGTAAAGTCTCTATTGGCTGAGGGAAGGTAGGTTGACTCCATTTTATGAAGTACATTTTAAATGATGAAAACTTGTTTTAGTTTCTATACTTCCCTTTGATATTGCCGGTACTGACCTTTCCTATTTTACTGTTATTATTAAAATTATTTTTAAAGAACTAATGTTTTCATCTGTTCTTTTAATATATCCTCAAATGAAAAAAACTGAAAGACATATCATTACATACATGTTCTACATATCATGGGTGATAAATAGTCAGGACGCAGTCATTATACAATTTTTTTTATTTGTGCCAACGTTTCAACCCAAAAATGTGGGTCATCTTCAGGGCTTAAAATTTTAAAATACAATCAGAGATATAATATTATACGGCCGTGCCCGAACTACGGTTAGTAAGTGAAAATTTTACAAATTTTTATAAGTAGATTATTTATATTATCTTTAGTTCGTATAACTTTTTATATATTTCATTTTAAATATTGTGTATTGTAAACATAACTTTTTATATATTTCATTTTCTTTTTTTTTTTTTTTTTTTTTTTTTTTTTTTTTTTTTTTTTTTTTTTTTTTGTAATCGCCTCTACCCTAGAGGGTCATTGGCGGCTAGTTTTCTATATTCTATTGTAATAATTCGTCTCCATTAAGTACCGGAATAGGGTTGTGACTCCTTCTTCGTTGTCTCTTAATATTTCTTTCATTGTCATTGGTAGTTTCAATTTTCGCCGAATGTTGTTAAATTCGTTGCACTCTACTAACAGGTGTTTTATTGACTGTGGTTTATTGTCACACTTTTGACACGTGGGTGGTTCCAGTCCTCTGAGAAGGTATCCGTGAGTAAACTGGCAGTGGCCTACTCGTATTCTGCACAATATTGTTTCTTCTCTTCTGGATATTCTTGTGCTAATATCCCACTTGTTGCAGTCTGTTTTTATTTCCACTAATTTTGACTGTCTATTTTTCCATCGATTTACCCAATTTTCCGACCACTTCTTTTTTGTTGCGTGTACCCAGTCTTCTACTGTGATATAATTTATAGAAATTATGGTTGGTGCCTCTCCCTTCCTTGCTAAGTTAGCTGCATGGTCTGCTCTTTCATTGCCTGAAATACCGCTATGAGATGGAACCCAGACAAATATCACTCTGACCGTTCTTTCATTTAATTCCCACCATAGATTCAATATATCAATTATTATTGAATTGCTTGGCCATGGGTTACCTATTGCTGCTATGACGCTTTTGGAGTCTGATGCTATCATCCATTGATTGTCATTGGAATTTGATATCCAATGGAGGGCCTTCATGATCGCAGTAGCTTCTCCAGTAAATATGGAGCTCTCTCCTGGTAAGCTAAACAGAAGTTGTTGTTGGTTATTATTAATATATACAGCGCAGCCAACACTATTTTCCATTTTGGAGGCATCGGTATATATCACGTTAAAACCTTTATATTTCTCCAATAATTCAAAAAAGTAGTTTTGAATTTTCAGTGGGTATTCTTTGTTCTGTCTTGTCATTGACAGATCTATAGTCGGTCTACTGTTCTTCCAGTTAGGTATTTTGAGGTTAGGGATGGGTCTAATTGAGTTCAAATCCATGTTCACATTATTTAGCGTTTTATCAATTATTTGTTTGAATGTGCTTCCCTCTATCTCCTTAAGCCCTCGCCTACTAGGTCCTCCATCAAATAGTTTTCATTTTAAATATTGTGTATTGTAATAATAGTTAAGATCCGTGTACTATCAATCACTATAGCTTATTATTTACCATTATCGGTCGTATGATATTATATCTCTGATTGTATTTTAAAATTTTCAGCCCTGAAGATTTTTTTTTTTGAAGATGCATGTTTGGGTTGAAACGTTGGCACAAAAAAAAAGAAATGTGTAATGACTGCGTCCTGAATATTTATCACCCATGATATGTTGTTTAGTTTGATATTTTTGAAGTTTAATCTCCGTTTATTAATTCCTAAGTTAGCTTTATAATTAATTAATATATCTTTTCTCTAAAAGAAAGATCAGTGCCGTCCATGCTTGATCTAAATACTTGTCACCCACAACTGGAACAAAGTTTCTCCCTTTGCACCTTGCGCAGGGCCTCACAGTTCTATAAATTTGTGAGGAGGCCGTGTGGACGTTCCCAGAGAGGCAGGGCACGCACACAAACACTGACCCCTATTCTGTAGAGTCCATTACAGGAGCCTGGGAAAGGAGGCGGGAAAATATTTTCGTCCCCTGGAGGAAACTGATGAAAGGCAAGTTGCCGAAAAGTTTCTCCGGAAAATATACTATCCCGGGGATATAGGTATTTGCTCTCCTCTGTATAAATCCTCATATCCACCAAAACAAGGCCCAATCGATTGGGATACCACTTCCTGAAATATCAATTTATTCTTTGGCCGGGAGGAACCTCCTTCACTCCCGATAGAAGAAATACATTGCCTTAGCTATTCCAGTGGCTTCGTCTGATCAGCTGTTACTCCGGGAAAATTGCTTATTGATCCGCTTTCTTTGTCTTGTTTTTTTTTTTTTTCCAATATCGGTAATTCACAGGAGTTTTTTAAAGGTAACCAATCGTAAAGAAGCCACGGACTTGCACGTTTTTAATTCCTGTAAACTTTAATTACTAAACCCGGAATATTTGGCCGTTTTAAGGAGGTGGCGGCCATGAATGTTATCGCTTAGTAACCTTAACACCTCTATTCAAGTGGCACTGGTTCAAATCAGGCTTGGGCGGAATGAAATTTACTTTGTGGCAAAACCAGGAAATCAATATGATCCTTTCCACTCTGTTTAGATTATGTAAAATATTTACAATTGTAACATAATGTAGACAGGGTGCGACGAATAACGGAAAACTCGTGACTACTACTCATTTTTTTTTCAATTGAACTATTCAATAAAAACAGTGAAAAATATATATTATGCAAACTGAAAATATTCTCGGGAACTCCACGAACTCTACTAGATATCAATAAGACAGTTTATATAGTTTTTGGAGTTAAAAAAATAAAATAATATAAATTTAGCCGATGTCCTTAGTTTTCTCTTACTCGCTCCATTGTGTGGCGTTGTTACAGAAAACAGTAAATAAAAAAAATAATAAATTGAAACACTTATCTTGTCATTACTCCACAAATACATTCCAGAACAAAAACGTCGTTTAACTGATTTGTTCTTGGAACCAATAACATGATTTGGAAAACACACTTTCCCAAAAATGATATTGTATTACTAATTTATCTGGAAGCTAAAATCTCATTTACATTTCTCTCTTTGGATCTTCATCTTGTTAAAATAACCTAAAGTAGTGTGTAGATTGGTTTTAATTTTTGTTGGATCGAAAATGTAGATCCAAGTGGAAAGCTTAAGTCTACCTCACTCCGAATAAAATAATCGTTCCAGTAGATCGTTATTCATCCAGAACGAAGCTGTAGTAAAAAATGGAACTAAAAATTTCGTTTATTCTACCAATCTTTAATGAAACTCTATTGCAGTATGTAAACATTTTTTTTATATTTGCTAAATCGGACTACAGCTATAAATTATTTAATGACTCCATTATAATAATGTAATTGCTTATATACGAGTTTACTAAACAATTTATAAACATTTAAATACTTAATGTTTACTTGATTTTATAAGATAATTCTTAAAATAATTTTCTTTTTCTCAATTCCCTGACTCCATTGACATAGCTCAAGAGCTCACCAAGATCTTAGAGCACGGCTAGGTCGATTTACTTGTTGTTGTTGTTTTGTTTTTTTCGTTTTAAAACATATCTTTATTGAATAATATTACATTTTTTCAGAAGTTCTTTCACACTAAACACTAAATAAAAATGAATTAGGTATAGTTCATAAAAGCAAATTGTTAAGCCTTTTCCTTGTTTTTATTGTTAAATCGTCTGTGCCAATGCATTGGGTTGCACAGGAATTGATTTGTTATTAGTGAGAAAACAAATGAACTCATTTTTTCCTCATGCTGTTTATATAGAGCACTCTGTCCATTTATACGAAATAACAATAAATAAATTGCAAAAATATATGTGAACCTAGTCTTGAAAAAATATTTCTATTTCATTGGCCAATACGAGTATGATAACGGAAGAGGTTATCTTACAGAGTACCAAAGGTTTTTACTGTTGTATGTAGATAGCAGTAGGAGGTTCATATTGTATTGTATGGAACACACGAAGAAAACATTTCCTACTGGCCATTAAAAGGATCAGTGGCGTTAAAGGAAACAGTTTTAGAGGCAATAAAGTTCTTTTATCGATACCCATTATGCAAATCGACATTGCTGCAGGGAACTACTTATCGTTGTATGTGGGTGGCAAACATCTTGTAGTTTGTCGTTACTCGTGTTTTAACAGAGAACGGTTAATTTCGGCTAAAACGGATAAAGTTGTTAAGTGCATAGTATCGGACAGCAATGAGTTCTGAAAGAGTCCCGAGGTTTTAACGCATAGATTCTCTAAACGAAAAAAAAAAAAATTAAAAACACTCAATAAAATAATTGAGCAAATGACATAAATGAAAATGTTCAATTTTTTGCTTACAGGTTGAAAGCCGAATTATTACTGCATCAAGTGGTAAATGGATTTACCCCTCAATTTTTGTTTCATCAAAATCATATGTATCGAATTAGAGTTAATGAAACTTTTGAATAATTTATTGTAAGTTTATTTCAAATCTTTATAATATTTTATTCTGAAGAATATTTATTTAATAAAAAACTCATGAATCAGATTACCAGTTAAATAATATTATTTTTACGTATCACTACTTTTCACATTACTACTTAAATGAACGAAGTTCCGAACGGAGCTTATATAAAAATAAAGTGTACATGTTACGTAATAGAATCCAATTTTTAAACAGCCGGTATGATTCCCCATGATCTCAGAAACGGATCTCGACAGATAGCCCAATCATCGGATAGTGTATATAATGTAATATTATATATTATAATTAATATACATATAAGCTTGTGAATATATATGTATATTATATTAAACTTATCATTATATTAATAAGCAAACACACAGCCCCTTTTTCTCCTCTATTATTCAACCAATTTTCTTCCTTCTTTTTTTTGCTTGATAGCCATTGACGAGCTTTGGTGTTATAAATAAATAAAAATATGAAATAGTCTATGTAAATAAAAATATAAATGGTAGTTAGTTCAAAACAGCTAATCTCCGAAAACTGTTCATCGATTTCTTTGAAATTTGGCACATCCTCGCAAGAAGATTTAGGAGTGTTTTTGTACACGTTTCATTATCATCAGGCCTTTGCTTTTGAAATGGTGACCTAAAAACGTGATTCACTTTAGTCCGTTGCGCCAAAACGGCTGGAACGATTTTAATGAAACTTGGTTAAAGTCTTCTCCTTGAGACATTTATAATTAATGTATGTAACATAATTTCCCGAAAATAAATTTTCATGATGAGTTCAGTATTTTATTTGCGAATAACTCAAAAAGTATACATTTTTTTATTTATGATACCTAAATTTATAATACCGATACCCATTTAAAAGCTTCCTGAATTCACTACAAATTAAAAAAAATCATAGAAATCGGACCATTCGTTGCAGAGATATATCATTTTAAGTATTTAGTAATTTTGCTTATGCATAGAAGATTTCCAGGATACACAGAAGCTCTACATAAAAATTGATTTAAACTGAATTGATATTGCCAATTTAAATTTATTGGTTACTTGTTTAATCATAACATTAGTTTATTGTGATAATAACACTCATAAATAAAAATGTAAATTAAATATTTTTAAATGAGTCTATTTTTTATTACTTATAAATAATTTTAAGTAGTTTAAGCTCAATTTTTAATTGAAATTTTATTTTATTTTTATTAATAAATGAGGATTTTTGAATCGTGATTTTATTTATTGAATTTATTTATTCGATTATAAAACTTTCAAATTTTTACTGATTATGGCCGAATTTCGACTACTGGGTGAACACTAGTATATGTAAATAGTTGAAAATAAAATTATGGAGGATAAGGAAAAAATACTTATTACACTATATGCTATTTCTTATGTCAATGATTCAAATATTCTAATGAAAAATAATTTTTATCAAGACTTGTCATGACCTTATTAAATACGTCATATTAAGCTTGAAATTATGAATAATATAAATAAAATTTCTATTTATTATTAATATGCCTTCCGACACAAAACCATCCTGTATCAGCATCAGTGCTTTATTAATACCCTCAGTGCTAATGTACTTAATCATCAGAACTAGTGGCTTAGTAATACCGAATCAGATCTAGCATCAGCCTCATTTGTCTTTGGCTTGATGTATTGTCGCCACAATTAAGCTGACATACTTCACTTGAGTGCGCCTACAAGTATTAATAGACTATCTATATAGTGTCGACATTATTTCCCTTAATCAGTTTAAATTATCATGGTTTCTCTCTTATATCTTATCACTATCATTAAATTGTTATTAATAGATAATAAACAAAATTAAATACTCGATTAAAAAATTGATATACTTAATAAATAAATTAAATACTTAATAAAAATAATTAAATAGTTAAAGGTGGCTAATCTGAGAGGTTCAGTAGAACTTTTCTTGTTAGCTGAACTTTTTTAAAACTTTTTTTTGTTTACGAGTCTTCTGATAGCTTAGTTTGGATTTCCTTACTACTAAATAAGTAAATAAATAAAGGAGTAAGGAAATATTCTTATTCCATCGAACCGAATTAACGGTCCCAATAATCTTCCTTCCTCGGGATATCTTCAGATATAACATATCCTTATCATGGGTTCCATTTTCATACTCTATACTCCTTAATACCAAAATGCTGTGCTCCGGCAAATTTCAATATAATTCAGTAACACAATAGTTAATAACAAGGTTATCACTACACATCGAATTTTAATGTTTAAGTGAACACCTTCTCCTCTGACTAGTGTAGCCCAAATGCGAGACCGAAACGAGTCTTGGTCTTGCAAACTCAGTCCTGGTCTTGGTCTTGAGGAAGAGTATCACAACAGTCTTTCAGTTACTAATTAGCTTATTACTATAGAGATATTATTGTACTTTTTTAGATAGGAGAAACCCAACTAATTCCGAATGAAAAATTAGAGGAGCAAAGTATATTGGTTATATCAATTATTAACATATAGTAACTAAGATTGTCGAGTATTAGTAACCATTATACCTTAATTTTTATTTAAAAAATCGATTTTTTTTTACCAGTCCTGCTCTTGGTCTTGCAACAGTTAGGCGGGCTTGGTCTTGATTTTCCAAAGTGCAAGACCAAGACCGATTTTGGGCAGCACTACCTCTGACCTTAGAAAAAAACCCTCATAACCGAAAAGGCAAGGTAGATAAAAAAGAGGAAAACAAATCAAACACAATATTTTGAGTTGTGCGACGATCAAGTTCAAGTCGATCCAGTCGGCACTTGGGGTGAATTGGGTATCCAAAGGTTGAAAAGAAGGGTGCCCGCCATTTTCAGGGCGGGAGAAGCGTCCTTTGTTGTGAGGCTAGTGTATGCAAGATATAGAATTAAGGTTAAGAATCACTCCTGCATTATCTGTGTATATGTTACATATACATTATAGGGTATATTATATATAACATATAACATTAATTTATCAAAGTAATTATAAAAGTGGTGTAACAGTTCTGCACAAAGGTTAGTTTATATTTCGAGTCTTTTCTGTCAATGTAAATATTGTTTAATGTTTTTTAAGTTAATTCATTTTTATTTCTTGCCTCATTTAATTTATTTACCTACTTCTTCCTATAAACATAGTTAGTTACCTTTGGAAAATAATTTTTTTTTTTAAGTAACATCCATTATTTAACATTTTGCTTAAAGTCAATAAAGGACTTAGATAAAAGGTCGCATAACAATTTATAGGAAAAGTGGTATTATTTAACCACGTTCTTCATTAAAATCTATTTAATAGAATATGAAAGGAATACACAATAAAATAAAGTAAAGATGTATATATATATATAAATATATATATGTGGCTGTAAGAAACTAATCTAGGTCATATTAAAATGTCTGTGACGTCTAATAGTCAATCGCCGCCTGTGGCTGAACATCTGAGTCGAAAGCAATGTCTAAAGCAGCGGTGCCAATACATCAACCTGACAGGCTCGCCTTCTATCAACTTGTCACCTTGCCGAGGTTTCTCATCTTCTCACCTGTCAGAACAATCCAATATTCGCCAAGCATAAATTTTATTACGTCACTAATATTATTGTATGGATATATAGAATGTGTTTCCGCTAGGTTTGTGAAAGGAATGTTTTGAGTCCGAAAATTTTTTTAAAGCAGCTCAATTATAGGCGAAACCATTCCATTACAGTTCGTACCATCTCATACAGCTCGTCATAAATTAAATAAATCTTGTTTTTATTTTGAAAAATAGATAAATATTACTGGAACACTTGGTAGACATTCACAATAATCGTACAGTTATCTTTTTTTAAATTTATTTATTCGCACCAGCTAAGTGTAGTGTGACAATCAACAAATGAGATGGTAAAACAGGAAATAATGACATGTCAGGTATGGGGAAGCAGAGTTGAACCTGTTTCCTGGCTTTATTAAATTATTTTGGTTGATTTAAAAAGGAGATTTCTCATCTGGCCTCCTCCTCGCATTCAGGATGTCGTAATATCTTATAGGACTGTTGTAATGCCGGTATAAGTTTGTATAAAATAGTTTTTATAATAGCCTTTGCAGGTTGATCAACTGTTGGCAGGTGGAGGTCGGTATGTGTTGTTAATCAGGTACCGAGATGGACGATACTTTATATCCGGGATTAGTATGCCTATATGGATTTATTTATGAATATTTATTCAGTTTCAGCTTTGAAGATTTGGAAAATAGTAGGTAAAGTTATTTGAGTCGTTTATTCCTCAATAAGTTTGTCCTGCGTTTCAGTTTTAGAAGTGGGTCCCATGTCATCCTTCTGTTGAAGGTAATTCCAAGATAAAGTGTACCCGTTTGATAAATTTTGTTATCTATTTAAACTGGAGGGCAGGTATTTTTTCGAATGATTAATGTTTTATGTTTAGATTTATCATGATTTAGGGCCAGTTGCTCCAACTCAGTAAAGCTTAGGTTAAGTGTTATCGAAGATTAAACCAAATTTTCTAAGATCGACCGATCAAGATTAAACTTGGTTTAATCTTAGATAACGCTTGATCTAAGATTTGCTGAATTGGAACAACTGGCTCTTACTCAAATTGTCCATAGTTTAAATCATCTTGTAAATTAAATTTATTAAATTATTACCAAAATGACAAAAAAATCCTGGATATTATTTCCAAAAATTTAAATCAACTCAAATGAAATATTTAAGTTAATATGTATCCATTATTAATCCATGACTAGGTGCAAAGTTGGTCCAATCTGGATCTATCAATGCCTCGCATTACATTTTTGTGCCGCCTTGCAAAGCCTGGGAAAGGATTTGTGATTCCTATGCTTCAGTTTGTGTGACGTTCCATCGAATGCAATCATGACTTTCATCGAGTCGAGGCATTGTGAGGCATGCTAAAGATAAATACTGAAATGTTAGGCTTTGCTAATTTGCTAAGAAGATTACTTTCTTTTATCACTGAAAATATAAAGAAATATTGCAAAGGAAAGAAACTGTGTGCTTATTAAAATTTGTGTGTCTTGATGTGACAGGAATTTCTTAGGAGACCGCCGGACATAAAACACTTCCCATACAAATTTGATATGGAAGTCATAACGAATCATATAACTAGATCATTTAATAACGAATTATTCTATAAAACTCTGACAACGTATGTCCATAAGGAATGGAAGAGTAAATAATAAAATATAAAATAAAGTTCTAAACTCGCTGACGTTTTACTGGTTGCAATTCCAAAAGGCGAGAAAATTTGAAAAGTTAATTCCACTTTTCTAGAATCCCACTTTATTAAACGGCTTACGAACCATTGAGAAGTCCCTAAGTTCAGTTTCAAACAAAAATAAGTTTTATCGCCGAGCGTGTTTATACCAGGGAGGAGTTGAAGTGCTTTATGGCCAATATTGAACTTACTTCATATCCTAACTTTGTGCTTCGTTTAGTTTGCTTCTTCCTTCGTCCGCAAAAAATCGACATAACAATAAGTTAATTTGTTTTTTTTTTAAACAATTCAAAATCGTAAAAAAAACTATTTATTTATGTTATGTAATTTTTAAAACCTAAAAACGTGATAAATATCCCATGTCAAGCTTAAAACCTAACAACAAGAATTACGATTATCTCAAAAAGCTTTAAAACTCAGAACCCGATAGTTTTTTTTTTTTGGAACTATACTGTGCCATGATGACCGTGCTGAAATGTTTAAAACATAATTTATCCGTCGAACTAAAATTATCTAGTTTTGAAAACTCCCAAGTTTTTCAATGACTTTCATTAAAGTAGTTGAAGGAAGTTGTGGCTCAATATTGGGATTCGTCGCTGCTCCATGAAATTTCTTTTCGTTTAACAACTCATATAACTAAGTTAATCGCTCCTTAGGACTGTTAAAGGTATCTTTACAATTATATATATATATATATATATATATATATATATATATATATATATATATATATATATATATATATATATTTATTTAGACATATAATATTCTGTTACAGGGACAATAATTATATTGATAAATGAACACATTCACACCGTATATACAAAAAAATAAAATAAAATTAACAAAAGTAAAATAATAACTAAATAATAATAAATAAAAACTATATACAATGAAAAAAAACCTAAATACAAGTAAATTAAAAACATAAAAACAGTTACACCTATATACATCAGGCAGAGAACCCAAATCCCCGCGCTACTCTCTCAACAGCCTCACCGGTGCTAAAGCCCGTGGAGTTTGAGCGAGAGCTCTTTAGCCACACAATAATATTAAATATATTATAAATAGAAAAATTTAAACTACCAGTCCACGAGTATCCAACATATATGTCAATAGTTAACTTGCCAATGTTTCGCCAATTTAAAATTACCATTAGGTCATAAAAAGCAAAATCACTTATATGCTGAAAAACAATTATTGTTGTAGACATCTCACGAAGCCATCGAAATACATATTACCTTATGTTTCTTCTCTAGTTTTGTGTCTTTTATTAATTATGTAATATTATTTGTGGAATGGGTGTATATCTATTGTGTTTTGTAGGGAATTTCGGGGAAGAAGGGAGTTTTGTAGGGAATGAATGTTATATATTCTAGCTTTTCCTTTTGAATTTATCAATTTGTTATTTTATTTAATTTAACATGTGTTGTATTATTACATAGGGGGTTTCAGTGTGAAGTGGCAAAACTGAAAATACGAACTAGGGACCTCAAAACAAAAAGAAAAAAATCTCCTATAAAGATATGTTCGCAAACGCTTTGTTTACTAGATAGTCACACTGTTGGGGCCAGGGGTACTTCAAAATCGAAGTACAGATCTTTCCCCGGTGCGTTTCCTCAATGGTGTGGAAAATTCAAGCAAAATCAAAATGTTGGGAAAGAAGGAAAAAAATAAAAAGAAGTAAAAATGAGATCTGTAAACATAAAAAATGTGCATGCACAAAAAAATATTAAAAAATAGAAATACTTCAATAAGTAAAAAAAATGTAAAATAAAATTCCCCTTTTGAATGCTTACAAATTTATTGAGATAAATGATAAAAACACAAATGAGAAGAAAAAAGATTATTCAAATGCAGTGAAATAAAATAAAACATAAATACAATATTTAGTGAAAAATAAAATAATTGTCCATCAAAAACAAAACATAAATAAAAAACTTCTATAATAAAGATTAACTTAAGAGAGAAAAAAATAACTTCAAGAGAACAAAATCAAATTTCGAGAATAAAATTAATCAAAAGGAAAAAAATTAACTTGAGAGTTCATTAAAGTTTAAATAATAATTTAGAGAGAAAACCCAAATTAATATTTAAATGTCGCATAGTGATGGTGAGAATAAAAAACGTTCCAAGTTGGAGAATCTTCTTCCAAAGAGGTTACCTTGTACGATGTCAAGTCGATGTTGGGGAGTATCAAATCGATAGCCTATCGATTGATCGACAACTGCAGCGGCGCCAAACAGCTGATGTTCTAAAATGGCGCTAGGTGAGATGTGGTGAGTCTGGAATGGTGGGGTTAGTCGTCTACTACTATCTCGACAAAGGCTACTTCCAGACTGGCTTAAGACTGCATCCCGACAGTATTATGGCATTATTTGTGTCTTAATCCCAAAGACTGGGTATTACTGCCGGGCTGGTGTGTATACAAATGAGCGATAATACATCGCAAATGAAGGCAGATATACAAATAATACAAACACAAATATATTTCTGAGACAATTGTCCCTCAATTTTTACAAAAAAAATAAATAAACATTTTCTTCATTAACATTTAAAAGGGTAAATATGGTGAGAAAAAAAAAAAATTTGAACGTATCCGGCGTTAACACACACCTAAAGATTTTTATGGTTATGAATTATTTACGTTATATTAAGTAAATAAAACCTATTTATTTGTTCCAAATACTTTATTAATGAAACTTAAACATTAAATTTATATTAAATGTTGTTCAAAGTAATTTCCAGGCATCAAAGACAGGCTTGGCATCTTTCTTCAACAGCAGCAGTGTCAGAACGGCAATGCATATGTGTTATTCTATCACAAGATTCAATTATCCTTGTTCGTAAGGAACTAATGGCGGACTTGCATAGAGTATTTGTTTAATGCCACCCCAAACAAAAAAATCCATTGGTGTCAGATCTGGAGAGCGTGCTGGGCAAGTGATGAGTACTCTGCGAAAGCATCTTACAAACTGATAAATGTTATTGAGAGTTCCCAATGCTAATTCCAAATAGTATTACTCCTTATGTTGGCAATAGTTTTTAAGGGTAAGGGATAAAAGGCCATAGTAGTATTCTATCTAATCCATCTACTAAACAAAGAGTTTGCGGATATACCTTCACTTTGAACAACATTTAATGTGAATGTTTACATATAATTAATAAAGTAGCTAGTCGCAAATAAATAGGCTTTATTTTTTTCATATTTCGTAAATAATTTATAACAACGAAAATCTTTAGTGTGAATATCTCCTAAACAAAGCTTTTGCGGACATACCTTCAGAGGATTTTTTCTAGTTTTGAGGTTCTTAGTTCATTTTTGCAGTTGCACTTAACCCTGAAACGCCCTGTATAATGTATACATTTTTGTTTTCTTTTCTTTCTGTTATTTCTACTAATTAGCTGTTAAGTGTAACCTTTCTTGGCTGTATTAATAAGACCTTTTCTTTCCTACAGTATGTATTTAGATGGCTTCGTGAAATGTCTACAGCATTATTTTTTTTTCTGCGCATAATTGATCTTGATTTTTCTGGCGAAACGTTGGTAAGTTAACTGATCAACTATATATTACAGACTCATGGCTCTATAGTTTATTGATTTTACCTTAAGTCTCTTTTGTAGCTTTATAGCTATTTTTTAATTAAATATAGTGTAGGTTGAACAATTTTATACAATCAGTTGATTCTTAGTTTAGTTGAGGAATATTACGGTGTAAAAATATTCTTAAGGTCTCTGAGTTCTTTATATATTTTATCTGAACAGATGATAAATGTAACCACGTCACGAGTTAAGTTGATTCCAGGTCCCGAGGTTACGCCCCATCACCTTCATGTTGATGTTGAAAGTACGTGGAGTTTTCCAATATTGGACGCGGCATTGTTCTGCTTCTCATTCACTTAGCGTGATAGATGGATTCGCCATGGTTTTCCATCAAGATCTATCCGACGTCAAACACGAGATTCATATATTGTTTTATTCTTAATTCAGCGCAGATATTTTTGTGATTATTCTCTACTCTAATCCTTATTGACGGCCATTGTACTGATTATAAAGGATTATTGTCAAATTTTATTCAATTGTCAAGCACCTTTTTTTTTTTTTTTTTGTGCAAGTATAAAGAAGATCATGTGCTCTCTGTTATTTTATCACGAGCCATTTCTCCGCCCGTTACCCCTAGGTCACAAAAAAAATAAAAAAATACAAAATTAATATTTTCAATTCAAGTTTCTATTATTTCATTAAAAAACTTGTTCATTATAATTACCATTCCAATTCGAGCATGCTAACTAACTAATCAATAAATATTTACTATTACATATTGGCAAATAAAATCAAACGAATGGCGGTTGGTGGAAGAAAGAGGAATTAGAAGGAATAATGCTGCCTCAGACAACCTTGTTAAAAAATCTTTTAACTTTTGAAGAAAAGTAAAATCAGTTATCATTTATAATCTTAAAGATTATTGCTTCATTTTTAAGTCATTAACAGGTGCTCCCCGTTTTCTTGAATTAATTCCTCTTTCTAAAATTCATCATTCATTTGCCTTAACTCAATGCGGATCTCATTTCTCGTTTCGGAGATACCCATTTATGCTGCGGACCAGTCCGGATTAAGAAGGCTTTCCCACGAAATACTAAAGCTCTAGGAAATTAACCTTTCAATATTTTAGTAGTGCCCGAAGCGGGTAGGGTCGAGGATTTCAGGCCGAAAATGAGAGAGAACTGAGAGACAGAAATTATCCGGATTGGAACTGAATGGGTAAAAACATACCGCAAATCGTACATAGGGTCGTTATTATTTTTTTAAATACAGCCTGTCTCTCAGATTTAAAATGTTCTTTTTTTATTCATTGTTTTTACCAAATATTCGGGACCTTATTTCTCTCGCTTATAGTAGTACCTATCACTATTGAACGACAATAAATAAATAGTTTTATTTTTATTAATTTTACTCTACTCGATTCGAACTGAATTTGTGTAAATTCGAAAAATGATGACGTTTCAATTAAATAAATTATAACTCTACGATGTTAAAGGTTTCTGAATACAGCTATCATTCCTTGTATAATGTTGTAACAATAATTACTTTATAATTTTGTTTATAAAATGGTGTGAATATAGCTATAATAATAATAATAACCTTTATTTGTACGCAAAAAACAATGGATAAAAAATAGATATATACAAATCCGACTGCCTGGTCCATGTTAATTCATTCTTCCTGATTACATGTCCTGTTCAGGTCCTTCCTGATGTGCACTTTTTCCACAATATCTGGAAGGTCAGTCTTAGCTCTGATCCATTTATTCGCTTTTTTATCCCTTAATATATACCGCTCCATTCCTCTGACGGTTATCCTCAATTCGTGACAAGTCTTCTGGTCAATTACCCATGTTTAACAACCATATGTCATAACAGAAAGTACTGTGCTCATCTAAAGTTTTCTGTTGACCTCTGAGCTCACCGAGGATCTATATATATCCGTGAATTTGAAGAGTGCGCGCCATTCATATAGCTTATTACTATACTATAAAAGAACGGTCATATTAGAGAAAATAATCCCAATTTTTTTTTACATTAATTGCGATCTTGCAACTTTTTCAAATCTGTCGATATTTTATTTGAGAAACGTTAGCAATAATGAGGGTTGAAAACCATAAAGGTGTAGATTTTCATGTGATGATGAAATTTCAGAACATGTCTTTCCCGACACCTATTATGTATCGTTGAGTGAAGATCGATACGAACCAGAAAAAGATCATACGTCATGTGATTTGTTCAATTACTCGAGAAAAGGAACATCACAATCAATTTTAAAAAGATACTCTATCTCTCTGTTATAAATATCTGCATCGTAAGAGAAAATATAATTGCTCTCGGAAATCTTCACAGAAGAAAGCTGATTTAATCGGGGACTTTATGTCAGTATGCCTTGTGTGACATGTTCGATGTTAATTGGGAGCCAGAATTGAAAAAGTCACGTTTTGGTATGTTTGTCCTGAACTAGGTGGAAAGACAAAGTATACAGAATATTAAGATTTAGCGGTTATCTGAATATATTCCGTGTAATGGGATCAGTCGTAGTTGTTAATTAATTGTTACAATTCGTAATTACGTTATTAATATGGCCAATGTGCTCCAATTAAGACTCCAAATAAGCAGGTTACAATCGAAGGAGCGGGGTTAACGGGGTGGCCGAACAGTATAACCGCGCTTTGCCTGATAACCAAAGTTGGAGACAATAAAATTACGAGTTCGCGTCCTGGTGCCTAATAGTCTTTTAAATTTCCCGCTCTCATCCACTGGTCCGGGTAAACTCCCGAATAGTCTTAAAAGGCGAGGTAGGGGAGAACAAGAAAACAACCATGTCACAATCAGTTTCTGCTGGGCCCGATCAAATATCCACCTTTTTAAACCTTAGTCTTCCCGTCAGATATTATCCCTTAGTTCAGTACAATTGTATCTCAGAGATAGGCGTCGGCAGAGAGTAGGAAGGACAGATTTTGATAAATATACTGATTATTAAACTTCTCCTTTATGTTCGGACTTTTATCACTCTTCTATCCCCTCCTTTGCATTGGCCAATGTGCTCCAATTAAGACTCCAAATAAGCAGGTTACAATCGAAGGAGCGGGGTTAACGGGGTGGCCGAACAGTATAACCGCGCTTTGCCTGATAACCAAAGTTGGAGACAATAAAATTACGAGTTCGCGTCCTGGTGCCTAATAGTCTTTTAAATTTCCCGCTCTCATCCACTGGTCCGGGTAAACTCCCGTATAGTCTTAAAAGGCGAGGTAGGGGAGAACAAGAAAACAACCATGTCACAATCAGTTTCTGCTGGGCCCGATCAAATATCCACCTTTTTAAACCTTAGTCTTCCCGTCAGATATTATCCCTTAGTTCAGTACAATTGTATCTCAGAGATAGGCGTCGGCAGAGAGTAGGAAGGACAGATTTTGATAAATATACTGATTATTAAACTTCTCCTTTATGTTCGGACTTTTATCACTCTTCTATCCCCTCCTTTGCATTGAACACTGTTATGTTGTAGTAACCTCAGGACTTTTAATTTTAATATTTTAACTAGAATTTTTACCGGAGGTAAACATTTTTTGCCACTTCTTTTACTTTCGGGTGCCACCTCTCCTATAAAAATCAGTATTTTATATCAGTATGTTAGGTAATGCATTTCGAAATAAATATTATTATACAAAATAAACTCATGTTTTTGTCTGAATTAAGATTTTTAAAAACTATTGAAGTACACAGAATTAAGGTGTAAATTAAGGTTAGACATATTTACTAAAGCTGAAAACAAAAAAGAAATCCCCTTTCGCCGCCCATTACATTTTGCAACCGGAGGGAAATTTTTATAATACTCCTTTTCCCATACTCCCTTCGCTTCTCCCAGGAGTTTCAAATGAATTACAATCCATGGAATCTAGAAGGGGAAAGAGAAAATATCCTTTTATGATAACATATTTCTTCGAAGTGTTCGTTACTGGAAGTTGTAGTTCACTGTGCAACATGCTATACCCATTAAGATTGGATTATCGCACTGAGATAATTTGTTCAACCATAGGTGTAAAATTAAATGTCAACCATTAATAGGAAAAAAATTATTATTCTGAGGAAGAGTCTGACTAGTAATAACGCAAACTTCATAATTTATTTAAAACACCCTGGTTAATAAAACCTGAGGATACTAAATCTGGTACATACATTTAAGGGCTATTAATCTATTGGAGTACCTTGTGAAAACAAGGTACACAGTGACAGTTTATAAAAAATAAAAATCTGCATATTAAATATAAAGATCTAAATAGGTGGCCGACATCAGAATATAGAGACAGAAATGGTTTTGCCATTTGATGAGAGTATAAGAAAACAGGATGCCAAAAAGATTTAACGATTGATGCACCCCAGATGGAAGTAAAGTTGAGGGGATCCAGTGAACCAATTATGAACTAGTATACTCGAAGATAACCAGCAGATAGAAGTGTACACCATGCATTAGCGATAATGGCAAGACAAAGGTTGAAAAAATCAAGCACCACTATATGTCTTTTGAGCTAAAAGAAGGAGAAGAATATATATCCATATGAAATCAAATATAAAATAATGAAAATATATATAAATTTTCAGGAAAAATAGAAAGATTTATTTACTACAACTATTCCTGGAAAGGTTTCTTACCCAATTTAAATGGCAAAGCGGGATTCCAAGAGTGTACTGTACTATTCTAATCATATAATTTACATTGAAACCAATGATGACTGATATAAACTGTTCATGAGTTTAAAAGATGTTATATTGACCAGTAAATCCATTGCAAAAATATCACTATAGAACTCTGTCGTCCTTAATTCAGACAGATTGTGATATTTCTCAATAAACAAATTTCAAAAAATAAAGGAAGGAGATGGTTCGTGGTGGCGGTCATAAATAGACTAAACAGTGACAAAACTATTTTAGTAAAAGCCAACGTTTCGACCCGACTTTGCAGGTCTTCTTCTGGTAGGTGTGTTCAGCTCTCACTTTTAAGAGCTCATTAGAACTCAGTTCTAAGTGAAACTCCTTGATGAACGTACCTACCTGAAGAAGACCTGCGAAGTCGGGTCGAAACCGTTGGCTTTTAATAAAATAGTTTTCCCTCTATTTAGTCTATTTATGACCGCCAACCCGGACCATCTCCTTTCTTTATATGTATATATATATATATATATATATATATATATATATAATATATATATATATATATATATATATATATATAAATTGCTCATAGTTAAAAAAAAAAAAAAACCTAATGAATCCTCTCTAGAGTTTACAGTCCGCGATGCAGACCCCTTATTATCAAACTTTTAAAATTCGTCTGAAACTTCGTAAATGGCTTAATCTTATCGTAGCATAGAAATTTTTTATACACGGAAATTCTTATGAAAGGGGAATAATTTGATCACAAAATCGAGATAAAAATTTGTTCAGCAAAAATATTGGACCGTTCGGACTTGTTATTTTACAACTCGTTAGTGAAGGTCACGCCAAATGGCTCATTATTTTTGTAGAACACCTTTCTTTCTCGATTTTGTAAATACATTAACTAACGTTACAAGTGAAAAGCAAAGTGTGTTCATGGGTTTTTATAGTAAGTAAGAATTAACTCATTAAATGGACTAATTTTATTGCTGTTCGCATTGACAACGTCACACTTCCGTGAGTTTTCGTAAATTAAAAAGTTCTAAGTTACGATAAGATTAAAACATTTACGAAGTTTTAGACAGATGTTAATAATTTGATAAAGAAGGGTCTGTACCACGGACTATCAAGTAAGACTTGGCTAATTTCTTCATGTAAAATAATTGCATTTAAAAATGGTATATTCTCATTGCGGGTTTGGCTGATGTCTATGTAGTAAGCGAAACAAAAATATCCATAGGTCAAATTATATGCATATATATATAGTGCATATTACGTATTTCTGGTCTTTTCCATTTTACTGGTTACATTGATTGAGAGAGTTTAACCTCATTCAAAGGCACGGCATTAAAAAACAAACAAACATACATGAGGGAATTTACGGATGTCGCTTTGGCGTTTGACTCGGTATGGCTACTAAAACCATCTTTCTGAGCTGCGTGTGTTCTATCACACATTCTACGTCGTTCATCAATCATCGCTGTTTAAGCGATTTTTTCTATAGTCTATAAGTTTGGTAATTTTCTTCAATGTCGTGATGTTCCACAAGTGTCAATCATGGCTCCTCTATTATACAGTGTATATACACCTAATCTCATCCTTAAATTAAACTTAAAAGAAAATTTAATAATACATCATGAGATCTTCCGTTAACTCTGTAGTATGCTGTGCTCTATTTTTCAACATGCTATAAACAGCTAACTGAAAAATTGGCTTATTTTCATATATTATTATTTAAATTAAGATTTTAAAAAAATATATATTTTTTAAGAAAAAAGAAATATTTTTAAATTACTAACGTCTGATTTTGGTCTGATTATATTTATTTTATTTATAGATACGTTTTGTTTCGGCTTATTCAGTTTTCGTTTACGAAGCTTGTCCCTAATCTGAATTCGATTCCTGAAGTAGTCTCTTCGAATACACGGCTAAAAGAATAACAATTCTAAATGGAGGAGGCCGAAGCTGGTGAAGTAAGAATTGGGCCGAAACTGTATGTTATAGGTCCCTGGCGGGCGTGAGTAGGCAAGGCAATAGGCTGCCAACTCTTATCCACCTCTCCTTCAAGTCCTTCCCGTTCCTTTGATCATCTTCGCCTTAGGGGTAGCGGCATTGGCTTGACTCAACAATCAGCTGGGTGGATTTCTATAGCAAAAAATAATATAGTACTAGCTCAATATATTTCACGAAATATACGACACTTCTTCCCTTCCCCTCCCTCCTCCTTTCTCTGTTGAAAGATCCTTTTTCTTAGTTTTAACAACTTTTTAAAAATACTAAAAGCTATTCTTTGATGGTGGCATCGATAATCTCCTTACAGTAATAAATTTATTTTAGAACATTCAGCATTTATAGGAGGGTAGTTGAAGATGAGTTTCTGAAGGAATCAGGTCTATAGTATTTTTATTTGTATTGAATAAATAATAGTTGACCGCTGTATTATTATTATCAGATTCCATATATATATATATATATATATATATATATATATATATATATATATATATATATATATATATATATAATATATAGGTATATATTATCAATCTCCGGTACTCCTGTAAGCCGTTTTCGTCCTGACCAAATATTTTGAGGCAGTACACACTACGGTCCCAAGTATCTCCGGACGACATAGGCTCTACATCACTAAATAAGAGAAAGCTTTGCATAAAGCGATTACAGGACTAAGCCAGTTTCCTTTAGTCAAGAGAATCCGATTCTTCCACTCCATGCCCTTTAGTATTCTCGGCTTAAAAGAGGGAGTCTCCGGCTTTAATCTCAAGGGCAAGGGAGATTATTTTCTAAAAAAGTTTGCAAATAAGTGGATCTTTAGCAAGCTTATTTGAGTACCCTATTCCTAGAAAATGTTTAATGGCTAGTATAGACGGAAATGATAATGATAATTAGAGATAAGTCTCTTGAGAACATTAGTTTTCTTTTAACAGTTAAGTTTAAAATATTGAAAAGTTAGTCCCCTCAAGTGTGAACTTTATCATTTTGCATTTTGTTTTACAAATTAAGATTGCACTTTAAACATGTATTGTGGATAAGAATGAAACAAAAATATATATATTAATTACGAATTTTTTCTTTAGTTTCTGATTTGTTGCTTTTAGTTTCATTTTAGTGAGATCCATAATAATTCCATATCATTCCCAAGTTGTCATTATCGTTCGTTCATTACCTTTTGAATGTGTTGATTTTTTTTTTATTACCAAACGACAAATTGATTATTTCAAAACTTTTAAAACTAGTTATACTCATACGTCGTTATTATTTCCGTTTATTAATTTTTGAACTCTGTTCGAATAAGCTGCAAAATCGAGTAATGAATTAGTTAGCATTTAAATGTTATTATAGTTGGATGTCATATTATTATATCATTATATTATACGATTAAAAATATATGCCGTGTTACACAATAAAAAGTTAATTTAAAAAGTTATATTTCACGTGTTTTAGCCATTATTATTTGCGAAAATGGACTTGCAAATGAATACTTCTTCTAAAAGGTTATGTTTGTGCATTTAATATGGTCATTATACTAACACTGATTTTTAATTTTAATTTTATATTCCTTTTTCATTTGACCGCAATAAGAGTTTTTTTTAGAATATAATAAGAAATTTCATTTATTTTTATATTTATATATATATACATTATCGTATATGCATGGCTCTGTTCATCATGAAAATTTAATATTCAATGGTTATTATATTATCCTCTATACAACACTGCAACGTGAAACTAGTAAAGTCATATCTAGATTTTTTTGGCTAGATGGCTCCACTTCTTCTAATACATTTCAATTATTAATATGAAATATTCTCATATTGTTAAACTGTTTATTGCTTCTGTTATTATTTAATACTAAATATAAACATCTAGCAGTTTTTTAGTATTTGTAATAGTGTTACAGCGGTGTTTTTGATTCTTTATCTATTATTAACGTACATCCACTCCTGATATGATTAATGTACATCCAGAGTTTTTTTTGTAGGTAGTAGTACTACTGATATTCCTTAGAGCTAGCCGCTTCCATAAGATGATGCAGCGCTAGGTTCTCCATTACTTATTTTTGCCCAAATCCTTATTTCATGGTAAAAGCGACTTGAGAGGTGATCGCATCCATAGTCCTAATAAGAGGGAGGTGGAACGGTAACCAACGGGGTCGGTGCGAAAGCTAAATGGATATTTATGCAGAAAGTCCCGGTGATAATTCTTGGCAAGTTGTTACAAGACCAGGGACTTGGCCTTATATAGTTATAACTTAGCATTTAGCTTGTAAAGTCCCGTCGGCCATATCTCAGTTCTACCTCAGGCTGAGAGCGTGATTCCAACTATATCCCCTATACACACTCATCCGTTTGCCTGCGGAATATACAAGGTGAGAAGTTCAAGGGTTACGTGTAGCAATAATAAACATGAATTGGTACTACAAACTTCCATTCCAGAAGTTAATCGCCAAGTAATTTTCACCTGTTTAATATTTATCTGGAATAATGTGGCCACGTCATCAAAATGCGGTAAGACCCAAAAGATCCAAATAAGACTAATATGATCAGTAAAAAAAAAAAGATATTAATGACATTGATTAAAGCACTGAACCTTTAAAAAAAATGTCACAGGTTTTAACATCTTAAATGCTTTTTAATAGTTTTAAGTGAGTATATTTTAATTTGTTTTAAAAAAGTTGTTTCGAATGTTCTTTATTGCACACTTTTATCGTAAAAGTCATCTCCATCCATTGAAAATGTATCACATAATTTCCTATTAGTCACTGTGTTTAAAATTAATTTTATTGTTTTCGTTTGGAAATATCATCCATTAATGGCTCAAAAAATTATTAAAGACAACTCCCTTTTGGATCGATTTGTATATTCCACGATGTATAAAATCTGGCAATTTTATGTTTATGTCTATTAAGGTGTATAATTATCCTGATATTACGAAGTGGGTTTTTCTTAGTTCGTTGTACTTTAGTGACATTTTGATACATAATCAAGATGTCTTTTTTATTAACAATATACCTTATACAGATGACACGCCCCCATCCCCAATTGCCAAATCCGTATTGCCTATATACACGATAAAGAGTATATAATAGATAAATTTAAAAAACGACTAAGGTGTATATTTTAGACCACACGATGGAAATTAAAACATCAACAAGGCGAGATTAAATAATATGATATATAAATTATAAATAATAGCGCATTATAAACATTATGAAATGCTGAAATTTCCTCTCGCTTACAGTATGCATGTCCAATTTTTAGCTTCTGAGATATTTTAATCCATATTCAAAAACTCTCCACAAAAAAAAATTCAAAACGAGCCTAAAGAAGTTTTAACTTCAAAAAATTTGCGTTTAATGTTGTATTGGGTGGTTTTTTATTTACTGAATGACTACGGGGTGTTTTTTACACAAGTTATAATATTGCTTCTGTTGCAGTTTTGAACTATTAATGAAAATGAAGAAGAGTGGTCATTGCTTAACATTCTGTATTGTTTCATCCTGACATGTGGACCTCATAATATCTAAAAGTGTGTGGACATCATCAAATGAAAGTTTATGGCAATGGATTTAGAATTATTCTTTTTTTCACTGGAATATTTATGTTTTAACAGTAAACTATGGTGATTTCATTAAAATTTTTTAATCAATATCCGTTTCTATATAGTGTTAGTTCGTAATTCCCTCGTTAACTGTGAGTGCTACGGAGTGTGAACTCTTATAACCTATGTTTCACCAATGGGCCTCGATAGTTTCCCAAAGATGAATTATAACTAAATCAGATCTAGCCTACTGATTCAAATCTGCTGTGATCGGATCTTAAAACATTTTTATTTGTAATTTGATTATATATTGATCATTCTGGTGCTATTCATTGTAATATTTTGTTATTCATATTTTTTCTTGCCAGTTTTTTAGTTTTTAAGCTATTTTTTTCGTTTTTAGCCCGCAGATGCAGCCAGTTTGGATTGGTGTAGATAACGGTTGTCGGTGTGGTTTGCAATTACCATTTCATTGTTTTCTTTTCTTTAAACAGGTATTTTTTTCATGGATGAATGTAGTAATTATTTGGTCTTCGATCTCATCGGAGTCTGATTCCGTACTTGATTATGGATCCGTGTAAATTTCATTTAGGCCGCATTTTTTTCCAAAACTACTTCAAAGAAACGCAATTAGTATTGATCTGCACTTTCCTTTGCTCAGAGTCAATTTAATCCTTCTTTTCTGTATCACCCTTCGTTACTTCACCTCAAAATGCTTTCTGTTTCTCAACTTCTGCACGGTCTTAAAATTATGTTTAGCTAGGACAGCTGCAGTCAAGGACTTGAATTTTGTCGAATTTAATTTAATTTCTCCCAATTCATGTATAGTTATATTCAATTATGTTCTATACATCCCGTTTTCATAACGTTGAAACAGTCAAGATTGTAAAATGTTAATGTCAGACATATCTTGACGTCTTTCGATTAATACATTATGGTCATATATATTATTTTACTAAATGCCGAAATCGGATCTGTAACGAATATAAGCTCCTGTCAAACACAATTACCATGAATGAGGTATCGTTGAATTGGATTCAGAATTTCACGAGGTTAGCGAATTGTACTCTTCGTGTTTTGGAAATTAATAAAGTAAATTAAACATTTCATTGGCATAGTTGTCAGTCGGTAGATCGAGGAGGAACAAATTATTTGAAGATGAAAAAGGTTTCTAAATTTCTTAAAAATCGAAGAAGAGAACGACTAAAATTTTCATATTCCGTAATCTATATAAATAAGCATTAATTATTATAAATGCTATCATCAATGAAATTTTCATATCTATTTGAGTATATTAATATTTGAGCTGCATGTTCCTCATCCCTTGTTTAATATCAACCATGGAGGTGTTACGTTAAGCATGTGTACTAACCGTTGGCCCAAGCTTTGAGGTTGGTCATTCTTCCTGGGAGCATCTGAATAATCATAACTTTCTTTTATTTTCTATTTATATTTATTTATACAGTTATTCATTTTAGTTATTACTAATAAAAAATGTGAGATATTTAATTATTTCAAATTTACTTTAGAGAAAACAATTTTAAGGCTGATCTGATGGAGTATGGTTTGGACGGTAATTGATGGAAGGAAAATGTAAACAACGAGTAGTACCATCGACATCTAACCTGCGAGACCGCTATGCCCTATTATTTATATGTTTATCTTACAATAACCATTTATTTACTTTATTACTTTCACTTATATATATATATGAAATATACAATAAGGATAAGATCGTGAAAATTTTGGAATCTGAGTTTTAAACGGAATTACATGTCTTGAGATCTCCTGAGTCAACATAACCAAGTCCCGCAAAATTTTGTGCGTGGGTGTATATATGTGAACAGTCAAGCTCAAAAACGAAAAGTCGGAGAAAACTGATATTACGTCTTTAAGATAGGTATATGTCTTATATATTACAGCAGTTTTTTCCTTAAAATCTGCTAACCGGAAGTGCCGCTGTATATCAACGGTGAAACACATTTTTCCAATTTTTTTTCAAAAACGGCTCTAACGATTTTGATTAAACTCGGTGAAGTATTGGATAATTAAGTGGTCTTTAATATCATTTAGTTCTTATCCCCATTGATGTCACTTGCTTGAATGCCAAACGCTCGTATACATATTCCTCTAAAGTACCTTAAATATGTATTATTTACAAAAATTAACTCTTTTTTATTGACAGTAACTATAAAAAATGGCTGAATATGAGAATTGGAAATCGGACAGATACAAAACAAAAAAAAATTCTTATCCAGATTGAAAATGAATCTCCGTAAAGGGGAGAATTTTATAAAATACTAACTTTACCCGGCCACGCGCTGCTGTGGCTTAGCCTGGCAAAATGAAAAAGAAAGAAAATAGAAAGCACATATGAGTAGATTAGTAGCAAAGGACATCTGTCGTTTTTAAAAAGTTGGGAAACAAATTTGTCTGTGAAATAGCTTCAATTTCAACTAATTCTAATGATTTTTATTCTCATGATTCAAATTGAACATTCATAATCATCTGAGTGAATACGGCGTCATTCGCAATTATCAGAAACAGTCTGAGTTGAACTTATAAAACTAAATTTAAAAAATATATATAGTATTGACCTACATAAGGAGAATCATATAACTTCTTTAAATGATAATTTCAATTACTGTAGTAATTATAAAATTTTGGATTAAACAATAAAAAAAAATGCTTGCCGAACTTCGGTAGTGATGTAGCAAAAGGAAACGACCTTTTCTGAAGAGAAAGCAGTAAATGTTTAAAACTCTATAAGTGTGCAACGAACCGTCCGATTTCGATGATTTTTTCTTTTTTATTTTGTCAGCAATTCAGCAATCTTTCATACAAATATGGGTATTATCAAAATACTATATCATATAAATCAAAACCATATCAAAAACTTTTAGATTTAACGCCTTCATGAGGAATAAATAAAGAAAATCTCCTAGTGCGTTTTAATTTTTTATCTCCACTTCTAATATGCTTGGGAGGATGGTACAGTACGGTTTGTAGAAATTTGTGCAGTTTACGTGACCCCTGATTATTTTCGTGTTTATAGGTGGAGCCATTATTAAGTTATCACACTGTTTGTAGTTTCCGAAATAATAAAATTGAAGGTCCCACCCTTGACGAAAATTTGTGACAAAAATTTTTTTTTTTCAATTCTAGTGAAAATTGGTATTTGACGATTTATCGAGGTGCGAAAAACAAATCTCAACTTTGTATCTCCTTAAAAAAATAATTTAACCCACTTTACTCCTACGGCCGCTAGAAAAATCTTTATTTCGGAGATAATGCGTATCTATTTTGAAGACATTTTTTTTATTTTGTCAGCAATTCAGCAATCTTTCATATAAATATGGGTATTATCAATCAAAAATTGTGTACTTTTTTAGTTATCGGCAAATATAATATTGAATTCATCGTAACATTTTTCAGGTTGTTTTCGGGAAAAGTATGTTATACACATAAATTAAAAGGTTTCAAGGGGAAGACTTTAGCCAAGTCTCGTTAAAATCGGTAAAGCCGTTTTAGGGCTACAGTGTATAGCGACACACTTTTTTGCGGCTTTGAACAGAAAAACATTTACATTTTTATTTTTTTTACATTTATGAAATTATCGTAAGACAGAAGTACTATGTCAGAAACTTCCCAAGAGTGTACCTAACAACTTCCTAAAGTTTCATGAAGTTCGGTTGAATGCTTTAGTAATGCACTAAGGGCAAACAGACAGGCATACATTCATTTTTATATATATAGATAATATTAATTAATTAATTAAATAAAGTTGTAGAATGTAATGCATAGTCGCGAAAAAGATATATATAATAATTTCAGAAAACTAATATTATTTATCGTAAATCACATGTTTTCAATGAAATTAAATTAAATATATGAACCTTTCGGTTGTAAGAACGACTAACTCAAATTTCAACATTCTTTGTTATTAGTTTTAGTGATGTCTCTAGTGGCAAAATTTATACCTTTATTCGCAGTTCTATATTTCAACAAGCACCTACTCTGGAATCAATTTACTCACTGTCTGTATAGATATAATTAATTTTCCAATTGCAACTAGAAATATCACTAAAATGACATTACTCAATAATGTTGAAATTATAGTTATTAATTCTGATAGTCAACTGAAAGGCTCAGGGACTGAAGTTATGTGGTTTATAAAACTAGATTTTTATTGCCTACCGTCGATATAATAAATATCTTTTTTGTAAATTTAATGGTCTTGATAATTTGTTATCTGTAAGCTTTAGGCTTTAGTTCCGTTCAAAATGCACCTACAATTTTTTATAATATTCCAACATTGCCAGAAAATAATTTTTATTCAAAGTAGAGGTGTAAATGTTATGTATTACCCGCACCAGTTTTTTTTTTTTTTTTTTTTTTTTTTTTTTTTTTTTTTTTTTTTTTTTTTTTTTTATCATTATCTCATAAGATTTAGTGATTTCAGCAAAAATTAAACTATAAATTTCTTGTTAACTGAATGAGATCATTGCCTCACATAATTAAAAATGTTTTCCGATACAATAATGAATGTAGCACCGTAATTTACATTACATTATGCATGTGACTATACCGCAGCAACATTGCATTAGCATATCATTTAAAGGTAGTTGATGGACATTGTTTACTTTGATGACCTCCCAGCATTAATTGGAACATTATGAGGAGCCATAGCTAGTCGATAGCTGCTGGCTAATTCAATTAACTCGTTGCTATAATGTTTGTCCTGGCCAAGTCTCTTATCTCCTGCTAAACACACACAAACAAGTCCTTACCGCTAGTGGCCTGTCCCATCAGTCTCTTCACTGATAATGCAACAACTCAGTACATAATATGTAATAAAGATTTTAATTTTATGAAAAATAAAATATAAAAAGTATTATGAACTTAATTTTTTATGATTATTACATTAAATCAATATAATATATTGATTAACGCTTATTAAAAAAATACCACTTTTAAACCCATAGTTTTATTTTATAAATAAAAAATCTTTTTAACGAGAATTTTTATTATCTCTTTATTTTAACGCTTCGACCATAAAAACCATATTTATAATCTTCCAAGAAAATAAAAACAATAGTCATAAATAAGACCATCATTAAAAAGTTGTTATAATTTATTACTTTATGGTACAGTTTTTTAATTAAAACTATAATTTTTTTGTTACATCTTATTCTTTTCCTGGCCAAAACGTTGTTATAAAGGGACAATAAAATTCGTGTTAAAAATATTATTAAGATAAAAGACAGAAGTAACTATGTTTATTAAATTTCTTTGAATAATTATTGTTATTTAGGTATAGATATAGTGATTTCTTGTTATAAGTTAAACATTACTAGTTAAGGTAATGAGTTGTCCTAGGCGATAAAAAAAACGTGGTCACTACGCCCTTAAGCTATGATGCTATTATTTGTAACTTATCTCTCTGAATGAAAAAAAAAATCCTTTTATGTATTTCTTTAATTGTTATACTCTGTGGTATAATTGTTTTTGTTTTAAAAGTTTTATACTATTTTCTATTGAATTTGCTGAGTCTTTTAATGCTGCATTAGTGGTTAAATACCAGTTTACTTTGTACGAAAGTAATTTTGCATTTAGAGTAGTGTTGCCCAAAATGTCTTCCACTTGACCAAGACCGCCTAACTGCTGCAAGACCGAGACCAAGACTAATAAAAAAAATCGATTTTTCGAATAAAAGTTAAAAATTAATTAGTAACACTTGACAATTTTTGTTACTATTTGTAAAGAATTGTTATAACCAATATACTTTTGCATTTAACTCTTCTGATGTTTCATTCGGGTTTAGTTAGGTTTCTCCTATCCAAAAAAAATACAGTAATATCTCTGCGTAATAACCTAATAGGTAACTACAAGACTGTTAAGAGACTCTTGAATCGTCTTGGTTTTTGGGCAACACTAATTTAAAGGTTCGAAAAACGCTTGAAGAAGGCTGAATATTGATTCATATGTTTATTTTTTTAAGAAAATATTTTCTACTTTTTTTCACTGATTTTGATATAAAAGTTATTAATCTTTGTTTTTTATTTTGACACAGTTGCCGTTATATATTAATTAGAAATGTAAAGTTAACTTTTTTGACTTAATGTGAAATGAAGGCTGTTATAAAATCTATAGACCTTATAGCTATAAATTATATGATATAATAAAAGTGATTTTATACCAGTTTGGTGTATTTTTGAACTTGTCACAACGGCACCTGGGATTTGGTCGATTGTGACTTTTTTCTGACTCGCTCCTATACGTTAACCATTACATTTACGGGTAAATTATAAGTATTTATATATAGTCAAATGTGTTCTTTGATATGAAACTACATGTCTTCCAGCTAATTAGTATGGAAACAAATTTATGGTCGATTAAGTGAAAATTGTTACAACCGTAACCCATTCTTCCCTAAACAAGACAGACTGACTTTCACTAACAAATAATCCAAAAATGAAGTCCGTCTTTTATCTCTCGTTGTTCAAATATTTAACTTTGTTTCATATTTTTCAGTATAAATGGAATTTATTTCAATGGCGGAAATTACATTTATTTAGCTATCCATAAAGAAATATTAAGTTTTCTTTTATGTTTAAATATTAATTTGGACCTTTCAACATATGTTGACAATCAGCAGATGGTCTGATAGAAGTAATGAAACTGATACGTCAGGCATGGGAAAGAATAGCACCCAGCAGTACCTGTTCCCTGGCTTGAATCAATTACCATGGTTTGTCAAGGAAGGAGGTCTCTCATCCGCCATCTTTTTAGTTTCCTCCTCATATTAATGGGTATGTCAGCTGAAGCCATATCTCTGATTAGTATTTTAGCATGTCCGTGTAAATTATTATGAAATCGTTTGTAAAGTGTTCTGGTCAACTGAAGGCAGGAGGAAGTCAGTGTGTAAGGTTTTGTTTGTCACGTACCAAGGTTCTTTAGTTATAAGTCGTAATATTTTTGATTGGTAAGTTTGAAGTTTGTGTAAGTGAGTCTTTTTAGCTATAGCGTATATCTGTTATCAGTAAGACCATACTGATTTAAGTAAGTATAGGTAAACCCTAATAAATAGGTTTTTGTAATTTAAATGCACCTCTTCCATTTGTGAATATTTATTTTTAACCCTTTTTCCTAGATTATAGGTAAAAAAAAAAGTAAAGATCCTAATACACATTTGAATCTCATATGGTTAACTGAACATAATTTTAAACTATAAGCCAACTCTAATTAATCTCGCTTTGTTACAACATTTACTGTTACATCTGGAACTTGGAGATAAATACATTATTTCAGGGAATTATTTCATTACATCAGGCAATATTTCAATACCGGTAAATGGAAATTATGCATTCTGGTAGAATGCATATTAATACAATTATAACTACATAACTGAAAGACGCGGTAAAATGTTCATATATAATTGGAAATCACCTGCTCCTGATTAATAATTATTACATTCAGAAACAAATTCATAGATATAGCTAAAATTAATAACATGACACTTGAAATATATATCATAATATAATTTTATTGTTATTCACTAATATCAATGATCCATTTATACATCAAACTCATTATATTTTTTAAAAATAAAATAATCAGGCATAATAAATAAAAATATATTATAAGCCTTGATAGTTATGTAAGGTTAAAAAAAATCTAGTAAAGTACAATAACTTGTTAATGGAAAAAATAATCATCTACTTTTTTAATAAACATGATAATGATACTTTCACATATATCAATATATATATTTATATAATGTTCAGGAAATTAACTTTTAGCATTAATTCAATAAAAAGCATTGTAGCATAAGCCAATCCATTTTATATAACGTCCATTTAAATAGATTTACTACTGTAAGTTAATGACAGCAAAATGATATTATGATATACATTTCATCCTGACTAAATCCCAGGTCAAGTTTTTTATCTGTTCCAACAAGTTTGATTCATAATCTATTAGAATTAATATCAATTATCAATTAGAAGGGAGTAATTTCCAATTGATTTTTTAACATTGTACCTTACTTATATAATTATTTATATATTCATTCATTCTTTACTTGCCTTTCGACTACACGGGTTTTGCAGTGAAAAAATATTATACAACTAAACGGATATGTATGTCATCCCTGGCTATTAAACATACAAAATTTGAAACACTTTTGACAAAAATCAATCATTTTCTAACATTTGTGCCTTCAAATAGAACTTAGTTCTGTAGGTCTAGCCGTCTTTCCAGATTTAAATCTATGCGATTAAATGTATCTTTCCACCGGTACAGAACAATCTTTGTAATGCTTGTTGCTCCATCACTCGTTCTCCCTGAGGGTGTGAATACTGTTCTTCCTCAGTGATCTACCCTTTATTATATCTGGAGATGTGGGATCTATGTATTTTCTAAGCCTATGCAGTTCGGTGTGGAAATCCTTTTGCCCTGTAAGGAATTAAGAGATCCAGTTGTCCGGGATAACCATTAAGGGAGATTGGAAGATTGGGTATTTAAAGAAGAGCATTTCGTGGTTGCCACACACCGCCGACTCCATTCATTTGTACTATATCGCGAATCATCTGCCATTTTCTAGAGTCTACAGAAATACTTACCTCGATATTTTCCGGAAGTTACTTTTAGCCTTCTTTTTTGGTCATCACAAATTATATGATTAAGATTGTACTAACCCATGACGTACTTGGCTGCAAGATTTCCATTTTGTGATTTTGAAATAATTTCTTATATGATGAAATAATATCCTGACATGATGCCTTTTCATTTAATTTGGAGCCTAAAATTGTAATATTAACGAAATTCGTTGGCAGAAATATCTCAATTTAACATCACACTTACTCAAAATTAATGAAGAGGATTGCAAATTACCTCTTCTCAACAAATTCGGTTCACTTAAGACTGTTTTGTAGCGTTAATTTTATAGCGAGGGCCAGATCTCATATTTAATGAGCCCTCAAAGCCTTCTCAATACCTAAGCAACTTCCGACTTACGAGGAGGAGTTATCCTGATTAGCATTTGCTGGAAACTTCTCATGAGGCATCCGGTTCAAGACAGCTCACCTTAAGTTGAACTATCTTGCAGCTGCATATTTAAAGTTGGCTCAGCCAGCCGACGCGAGTGACTCGAGGTACGCTTAGCTTGTACGGTTAAATAACGAACTTAGCGGTGGATCTATTAGTCTTGCTGATATGCATCGATAAGACTGCTACGGCAAACTAGGGCGGAACATATTCAATAAGCATGTAATGAATATCTCCCCTCGGTGCCGGGGGAAAAAGGGAACTTTTAACTCACACATTAATTCCCTGGCCCGGGAAAATTTCCGTATAACCTAACAGACGTGGTGGGGATAAAAAAAAAGTTGTGTTTGTTGGAGGCCGTGGTGGTCGAGCGTGTTGAAACGTCGCCTGCTTTGAAGTTTTTAGTTTAGCTGAGCTGGTCCGTAGTGGATTTGGTTGTATCTTTAAAAAAAACCACTCGTATGTCACAAATAGCGAGATAGATTGTAAAAGAAAAGTGAAAAAAATTTGCTGCTGTTTATACTTTTATACTTTTCTTTTAATAATTTACAAAATTCGGGATGATAGTACTGGAAACCGTGCTATGGAATGACAACCCTGAAAAAGGAAAACCAAAAAAATATGAATTTTTCTACATATTAAAAGATACAAAACCAAAAAAGTCACTCGAATCTATTTCAAGCGGCCTTTATCAAGGATAATTTCACCCAAGGCATGCGTTGTTATCGACCCTCAAATAACCGCTAAACATCCCAATTATTTTATCGAAAATATTGACAAAATACTATATTTTCGTTATTTGGTCGTTTTTCGAGAAAATAATTTATATTTGAGTTTTTTTCTATTCTAATGCGGTATAAGAAAGCATAAGAGAAACATGGTTAACTTTGAGAGTACTAGTGATATTAAGTTGGAGTTTTTTCAGGGAACCAGATTTGTATATTTGTACTTTCAACTATTTAATTTGGTCGATATCTTTACAGGTTTTATTTTGAAATTTTCTCACTCATGAACATTTCAAATTTCGTCCCGCTTGGACTGTCCTCGGAGAACATGGTTGATAATCCTAGCGAACAGAGGTGTCAGCACCTTTGGAAGAGCTTTTCTTTTTTTAAAATCATTCTTAAAGTCTAAAGTGTGCTGGTATGGTGTGATATCTATACTTCAATGTTATTCTATTTTTATTAGTAGTCTGTACAGACATATTAATTGTAAAACGGAATAATTCATATTTTTAGTATCATAAATCATTTAAAACTCCCAGGGTTAACAAAGGGCCAGCGAATTTCCGGTTTCCACGCTCTGAAGACCAGGATCCGCTGGTGGAAGGAGTTGGTAAAGTTTTGGTGCTAGTTCCATCCGCAGAAAGCTACTATGTTTAAAGCCCTCTCAAGAGAGAAACTTTCCCTAAGATTACTTTAGCCATTTCAATGAATCGTGAATAAAATCTTTTTAGCGATAAATAGCTTTGTGAAATACTTGTTCATAATTCCTTAGAGAAACTTCTGTCCCTTTTAGGGTCATTAAGGACAGTATGGTTTTTATCTTAGACCTCTTAAGATTCATATACAATATCTTCTAGAAACAATGACACAGCTTTTGAACGAATTTATTATTGTTAGAGGAAAAGATTTTAAGTTTTACTGTAAATTTTTACTGGGGGAGTGAGATGGCGTTGTTTTACAGAGTGTGCAACCCGGTAAACAAAAGATTATGAGTTGGAATCTCGGTGCCGAGGGGACTCCAGCATTAATCCCCCGCGTTCTCTCCGGTATTGGGAAAAACCTGTGTACCTGAAAAGACCAGGAAGCGGACAAAATAAAAAAATAAAGTAAATTTATACTGTGATGCATTTAAACATTGATTTGACTGTTATGAAATCAAGTTTTTTTCGTTGTTCGGATTCTGTGTTCAGAAAGTAATATATGTCGCGAAATTTGTTAAAAAGCTTAGTATAGTCTTTAGAGATTCCCTACCCATTTCTAAAAATATAATAAAAATTATTTATACAATGTAACATACTTATACGACAATGATTCCTCCCTACCTCATTATACAAGCTTTTTCCTAGGTCTGGGTGGGTGGCGAAGGGTTAATGCCAGAGTTCAATTCCCTTGAAACCGTAACTCGTTATCTTCACATTATCAAGTTACCAGGCAACGAGTTTGTCGCAAATGTATTAGATCGCTCGGCAACCTCGCTAATGAATACAATAAACTCAATCCAGATCTTTTATGTTTTACGTTGCGCCTTTGGTGCAGCTGAAACCCTTGGTAAGAATCAAATAATTTACTGAATGCAAATATTTTAATACCATTATCAAAACTACATTCGGCATACATAAATCGCCTACGTTGCATACACTCAGTTTGTAAAGGGGTTTTTGGAAAGAAGTCAAATAAAGCCCTCTAACTCTAGGTAACGCCTTGCCAACCTCTCTCGGATAGTTAATCACCTCTGCTCTCTAATCCCTCAACGGCAGGATACGGTGGTTAATTAGATCAAGTTAATTTATTGGTTTAGGATAATGATCATCCAATCCAATAATGTCAAAGCACACGGTCCATTAATAACAGCGCACTGAAAACGGTCATTGATATATCCTTAAATCATAAGCTATCGAAAGAAGAGATCAGCTTGAATTTTGAGCCAACAGAAAAAATGAAAAAAAGTGTCATATCTGAAAAATAATTTTCTTGTTACCCATATTTACTAACAATCTAAAATCATATACCAATCAAATTGAGGGGAGTCTTCTTGAAATAATGCTAATTTGAATGAGTTATTGAGTTGACGATTCTGTATTCGTAAACAAACATAGATTGACAACATAAAGAAACTAGTAAAAACATTTAAAAAAAAGAATATTTAATAGTTGACCATTGCATTATAAAGGAAGGAGGTGGTCCGGTGTGGCGCTCATAAATAGCCTGAATAGTGGCAAAACTATTTTATTAAAAACCAACGTTTCGACCCGACTTTGCAGGTTTTCTTCAGGGAGGTGTGTTCAGCTAGGGGTTTCACTTAGAACTCACGTTAGTATTAAGTGAAACTCCTACCTGAACACACCTCCCTGAAGGAGACCTGCAAAGTCGGGTCGAAACGTCGGCTGTTTGTTCTTTATTTTTGTTGCCTGGAGCTCAAAAACTCCTTAGAAGAAAATAATAATAAAAATAGTAATAATAAAAAAAATTAAATACATTTCTATATTCTGTTAAGTAATCTATGAGCTTTAAGGACGTTTTTATAGTTGATCCGTCATTATTTTATATAGCTGAAATATCCGGTCTAAGAGATAATCTATTTAAGTTTGTGGTGTAATAGGAGCATATGGCTGACAGTGGGAGGGCTATTGCAGTATTGGCATGTTGGAGGTCGTTATTTATTGATAAGGTATAATTGATTCAAATTGTTATGATCAATTCTCAACCTTGTAAAGGCGACTTCCCTGCGATTAGGAAGGTTTGATATGTTCTATGGCTTTAATGATTTTTCGATAACTTTTAACGAGGTTGGTGGGCTCTCATTTCGCATGGACTGCCAACTGTCTGATATTTCTTTTTTGAGAGGAAGACTCATTTCTAGAGGGGACATGATAGCGGTATCCTAGTCTGAGAGAGCGGGGGTTTGTTTGGCTACCACATCTGTAAGCTAATTTCCAACTATTCCCATTTGACTAGGAATCCATATAAAGTAAACAGGGTCAATTTATGTTTTTAACTCCTCAGAGGTTTTTTCTATGATAATTCTAAGATGTGATTTTTATCTTTCATATTCTTTGGGTGTTTTATGATTTTATTTTTATAGTAGAGCGCTTTTAATTCTTTTCAAAAACACTTTTACTTGATCTAATTTTAAGTCTCAATTATATGTAAAATGTTATCGCTCGTCATTATTGAGAACTACACCCTCTTCTTTTTATAAATTTAAACATAGCCGCAATTTATAAAATCTTCAGAATTTCTCATTAAGAAAGATCAATAGATTTACAGCTCTTAAAATGTTATTAATCCAAGGAGATGAGAGGGAGGAGATAACTCCATCTAGAAACGAATCAAGTTTCCAATCAGTTCCTATGAGACTCCATCAGGGCCACCGCAGGTCTTAACTGGATCAGGAACAGTCGCCCTCTGTGGCACAGTATCGAGTTATTGGTCGCTGATGTCATCTCGGCGTGTGACGGCCTGGGGAGGATTGTGCCTACTCCACTGTTATTACACGCACCTTTTAGTATTTATAAACGTTTAACGTGTAGCACAATAAAGGAGGATAATCACGACGGAATGGATGAGGAGATATGGTATTATATGACCTCAGATAATAACAAAGACATTATTATAGTGAGTATATTGGATCTAAAAACGTATTACGATGGTAGGGCCGAATCACGTTAGGTTAATAAAAATGTTAATTGTGGCTTCCTCTCTTCTTGAAAGTTTATGCATACTTCTCATGAATAAAGGGGTGCAAATAAAAACAAAGCAGCTTTTAACTATATTTATATTGGTAGTAACATTAAGAGATAATTTGAATACTTATCAAACACTAGATATAACGACTTTCTTTATTTCACGCATTTCGACTTCATTTGCAATTATGGGGTCTCATCAGTTGATGTATCGCACACCTGTCTTCATATACTTGCACTTGGTGAGCCTTGCTCCAGCTTTTTTAAGGTTGAGTGCATGCAATGCATCCTAATAATAAAATTTCACAGAATAATAATTCATATTTTATCATTTGAGTTTATAGGCGCAGACCTCAGGGGAGCGTGGGCGGCGATAGCTCCTCTCTCTCTCCCTCCCTCCCCTCATAAAAATATAGAATAATAGATAATATCGTTCTGTTTCTCCTCCAACCCCAGTATTTTAAATAATAAAACTAAAATCAAAATCAATAAAAATTAATCTACATGAATGAATAAAACGTATAAACTAAAATCAATTAAGGAAATAGGAAAAGTCGACTAGCTGGCTAGATTATGGCTCAGAATTAGTTACGAAAATATTTTTCCACGCCATATGTTCCTATCATTGAAATTTTAGTTTATATCCAATTTTTAAGCATAGGAGATTTAAGAGTTCATCTCACTGCCCTAATCATTTAAATAAAAATACAAATATGTAATAAATTCAATCGCTAGATGTATGTTGAAATATATCTTTAATAAAAAATATATATCAAATAAAAACATATGGAGAGAAGAATAGTTGGTGTGATCAGTCAAATAAGAAGGCAAAAATAAATGATACTATTTATTTTGATGATATCATTTATTGATAAATGATATCATTTATTTTTGCCTTCTTATTTGACTGATCACCCCTACCAATTAGAAATAAATAATAAATAAATATAATAATAAAAGTAAACAATATATATTTTTTATATAGCATTATATTGTTCGGTTTACAATAATTGATTATATTAATTATCACTTATAATGTTTATACATAATATAAACTTGACATTGTTTTGGAGGGGATTGGGGTCCATCGCAATTCCCCAGAATGGAAACTCTGCGCCTATTCTTGGGTCTATCTGGAATGACCATTCCAAACAACACTAAATTCTTCAACACCATAAACGGAATATTCTAATATTGATATGAATTCATGTCTATGAAGTTTCTGGAATATTTTCTAAACTGGAATCTAATATGCACAAAAGGGCTTCATATCCGGTATGAAGAAGGAGAGAAATGAAAAATGTATGTACATCTTGCCTGAACCTCGGTGTCGCTGTCCTCAAGAAGGTTTTATGTTTGCATACCATCAACTCCCATGTCTTAGACGCCTCTTATTTCTTTTATTCTTTGACTCGGAATGATACCAAGATATCTCATTTTGATCTATATAAAAGAAAATAATATATATATTACGTATCTTTATAGAGGAAAATAACACTTTCGTGAACGAGTAGATAGGCTATTTTAATTATTTAATTAAAATAAGCCAAAGAACTGTTAGCGTTAAAACAGACTTTATAAACGATACAGGCCAAACTATAAAGCCATGATTATCTGACATACAGATGATCAGTTAACTTGCCAACGTTCAGGTATCATCGGGGAAAAAAAACAAAATCACATATATACAGAAAATGAAAAAAATGAGGAAAAAATTACTATTAACATCTTATCTAGCCATCCAAATACCTACTGAAGAAAGTAAGAGAGAAATGTTACATAAAACAATAGATTGACAGAGAAAGAAAAAATATATATTTATACTTAAAATATAGTACATTGAATACATTGAAATAACAAAATAAAAACTAGTTTCAAACTTTTAATTAGTGTTGTCCAAAATCAGTCTTGTTCTTGCACTTTGCAGGATCAAGACCACCTGACTGTTGCAAGACCATGACCAAGACTGGTAAAAAAAAATCGTTTTTGTGAATAAAGAGTAAGGCAAAATAGTTATACTTGACAATTTTAGTTATTATATGTAAAGAATTGATATAATCAATATACTATCGCATTCAACTGTTCCAATTTTTCATTCAGGCTTAATTAGGTTTTCTCTATCTGAAAAATTACAGTAATATCTCTATAGTAATAGGCTAATAGGTAACTGTAACCCTATATACAGCTGCTATATCTAAGCACGTAACTAGATAAAAATCTATCTGTAAAAGCATTATTGTTCTTGAAAATAAACTTTATTTTTTTATTTTTTTTTAGACATCATTTAAACATCGTTTCATGCAGGTTTTTCTTATTCTTTCACTGTAATTACCGTTAAAAACATTTTGTTTACAAAATAAAATCCTGAACCCGTTACTATTCAGCTATGAAAATTATGGTTAACTAAATTAGATTTTTTCAATTATTGATGATTTTCAACTTTTACAGTACCATCCTTGGAACCTACTGAATCGCAGACAGCCTTAATGGAAGCAGGTGGATGGTTCTGTTCCATCGGTTAATGGATTACTAAATCAGCGAACCAACTCAAATACCCCCCTCCGCTCCTTCCCCAGCTAGAAGATTAGTTCCTACCTCCCCGATCTCTATTTTATTCCAAACCCACATGCTCCCTATAACGTTCCATTTAGGTTGCATCCTAATCTCATCTTTGTGAAAACAATCTCTGGTCGAATGATAGAAATTAAATTTAGATTGGAGAGGGTTTGTAAATAAATGTATTGCCGGATAGTTTAGGCGGTTTTAATCCATAAAATATCTATATAATTATACTCCAATTTGTGATATTTAACTAATTTATAAAATTACGTATTTACTTAAAGTCCACTGAATTTAGCTACAGTATGATACATTACTAAACTATAAAATGAAATCTTTGATTGAGTACTTTCTTATATTTTAAAACGATAATATAATAACCATTCTCAAAAGGTAGCGATGGCCGTGCGTTTTGTAGTGTTGTAGTGTTGTCCGCTTTAGCATTCTGAACTCTATTGATACCGCACAGTGGGATGATTCTACGGTCGTGCTGGACATTGGAAGAATAAAATAAAATTCAAAATTTGGAACACTGTGTGAAGAAATTAACTAATATGGGGGGCAGGATTAGCCGAACCGGCTAGCGTGTGTGTATAACACCGCAGTTGCTTGGCAGCCTGACACATGAAATAATTAAATAAAATAGTCCCCGGTTCCGGGGGAGTCTTTTTAATCCTCGCCCTTACCCCCTAAATCCTCAGGCTCGGGAAAACCCCGTATAGACGTAAAGGCAAGAAAGGGGAGTACCCCTTCCCCTCCCCCCCTCAAAAAAAATCCCCCCTCCCATGTACCGAAATTTTTATCGCAATGGTCACAATAATAATGCCTAGATATGAAATAAAATTTAAGGAAAGAAAATCGTCTATTTTTTATTTAGAGCTGGTTTGCCTGTACTTTTGGTTTATTATTTTCATCAATGAACCATTGTGGTACACTAAAAAATTCAAAAACATTAACCCCGTCTCAAAATTTGAGGTTTCAAGTTGCAGGATACGTAGAATTCGAAAAACGAATAAAAATGTTTTGTGCATCCGCCGTCCGTGCATTTTCTCCGAAACTATTGTACCGATTTTTTTTCAAATTTGGACATAAAATCAGAGGTCACCCGAGAATGATCCTCCTTCATCGACATTATTATCCGCCTATTACTTTCAAAATGGCGGCGATAAAACCTGCGTTGTTATAGACTGTTGCGCCTAAACGAATGTATCGATTTCAATGAAACTTCGCTAAATTCATTTTCTCGACAGCCTTTAAATGTATCTATATAACATACTTCAACGAAAAGAAGCTAGAAAAAAAGTTACGAGGATGGTAAAATTAAATTCCGAATAACTCACAAAGTATACACTTTTTTGTCGATAATATGACAAGAAGTTTTAAAGGTATTTAAATTTCATAAAAAATGTTTACGGAGAAAGTTTATGGTTTTATAAAACTTTATGAAATTTCCTAATAAACAAAAAAAAGTCGTTAAAATTTGACAATTAGGAGAAAAGATATGGTCTCTAGTTTTTTTTTTTTTTTATATCTTCTGCTACAAAGGTTATATCCTTTGTTTTGGTTTTTGAATTTTGAATGTGTTACTAAAAAAAAGTTTCATCCATGATTTGGAATCACCTTTTATTTATTTTTCTTTGTAACTAGGAAGGTAATATTACTATAGATGTATAATTGTTTGGAAATAATAAACTATTGTGAAATATTTTGCAGCGTTTTTTTATCTTATAGTGTTTGTTTCTTCAAAGATAAAATCTGTTTTTACAATATATATATATATATATATATATATATATATATATATATATATATATATATATATATATATATATATGTAGTGAATTTTCATTCGCTTATAGCAGTGCACCATGTTCCACAGCTAGTCATAGTACACAATAGAATGAGACCAATTCTTCGAAGAAGGAGAGGCGTTGCCAACATTCTAAATAAGCCGTTCCATAAAAACTGTTTTAGTGAATCGGCTTATGGGAGCACCTCCCCCTAGATGTGATACCTGCTAGGTAGAGACTGACTTTAACACACCATGAATAAAATATCAAGGAGGGGTGACGCGGTTTGACCTGAAGGGGGAGCAGGGATGTAAACATGGGAGGGGGAGTACCGAAAAGAGGGACTTAAATCGCGTTAGGTCTCGGGCATTAGTCGGCTAACTCAGCTAAGTGCCGCCCTCATTGTATTAGCCGGGCTTTGAAATTCTAAGCGAACACCCCTTCGCTGTCCTTCGATTCTCCATTGTCTTCCGAGTGTGTTGTCTCTCCGGTTCTCGGGCGGTTCTTTGATCGTCTTCCGGAACAGTGAGCAAGACGCCTCGGGAGCCCTCTGCCGGACCCAAAGGGCAAGATAATGAGTGCCTATGTTACTGCCTACTGCTCCCGTAAGGAAACTCTCTTCGGTGTGGGTTTTCCTCTATTATCACTTTGTTACACATATTTTTTTTTTTCTCAAAACCCGCCCTTAATAATATACGAGTATATGAGATGATTACATAGTAAGAGTTATGAAGAATATTATAAACATAGAGCATTTATTATATTAAAACAAAATATAAAATATATATAAAAAAATCTTGTAATTAGAATCTATAGGTTAAAATAACTGTTGGAACTATTATTATTCCTATTATTCCAAATTAGTATAATTTAGAGTACAATAATATAACATATATGTATAATATAATAGAACATTAAATACTGTTGAAAATTAGTTATATATATATATATATATATATATTAGTCATAATTTAATACTATAGATGTTAATTAATATGTTAACATTGAATAATATGTTAATAATGCAATAAATATTGCTATTATGTTTGAATACAGTACGAGACTTAGAATCTATATTTTTACACAATCATTATCTAATTACATTCCTCTGAAACAAGAGTTTAAATAAAAAATATGAGCATTAAAAGTAGTGTTGCCCAAATACAATACCGAGACGAGTCTTGCAAACTCAGTTTTGGTCATGGTCTTGGTCTTGCGTAAGAGTCTCGCAACGGTCTTGCAGTTACTTATTAGCTTATTACTATAGAGATATTACTGTAATTTTTTAGATAGGAGAAATCTAACTAAGCCCGAATGAAAAATTAGAGGAGTTAAATGCAAAAGTATATTGGCTATACAATTATTTACATATAGTAACTAAGATTGTCAAGTATTGGTAACTATTTTGCCTTACTTTTTGTTCAAAAAATCGATTTTTTTTACCAGTCCTGGTATTCGTCTTGCAACAGTTAGGCGGCCTTGGTCTTGGTCCTGCAAAGTGCAAGACCGTTTTGGGCAACACTAATTAAAAGTTTGAAATTAGTTTTTATTTTGTCATTTCAATGTATTGAACGTCATAATTAATCTTTATTTTTATAATTAATGAAATAGGATCCCCAATGGACGCAGGTGGATGATCCGTCGGATAATGGATTACTCAACCAACTAGAACTACAAATCACACACTCCGACATTGCTAGAAGATTAGTTCGTGTCCTGTCACTGTCCTATTATATTCCAAACACACATGTTTCTAATCTCATCTTTTACAAAACAAGGGATGATCCCATGATTAAAAGTTCATTTATATGAAATTGGACCTGAAAATACATTTATCTATCTTAAAATTTTATACCTTCAATGGGGGTAGCATTTTCTTTGTTTTATTCTTTTGGGAGTTACTATAAAACATCGATTTCTAAATACTTTGAATTATTACTTAAAAGAATAACTACTTAAATATATATTATTATAATCACAAATTCGAAATTTCAAACATATGTTTTCCTATGAAAAAAAAAAAAATATATTAGCTTTACAAACCTTTTAAATCTTTGATCCGCCTTAACTATCCTTCTCTTTGTCTACCCATTTTGAGCTATTCCTTTCCAGTAATCTGCATGTAAATTTTTCCTTTTATAAAATTATTAACATCCGCCTAAAGCTTCAAGAATGACTTTATCTTATCATAACCTACAGCTTTTTTATTTACAAAAATTCGAAAAAGATCATTGGATCACGAAATCGGAAAAAAATGTGACGATCGATGTATGAGCCTTTCAGTTAACAAAATGGCAAACTCCAATGTCAAAATTTTTGAGTAAAGTCATTTAGTGATATTTCTAGTTGGTAAATTTATAATATCTGTACAGACAGTGAGTAAGTTTATTCCAGAATAGGTGATTGAAGAGTTTAAATATAGAACTATGAATAAAGTTATACATTTTCCCACAAGAAATATAACTAAAATTAATAATAAATCATTTTGGACCTCACTAAATTGGAATTAGTTATTCTGTCAACTGAAAGGCTCAAATATGCCAATATGTTTGTATAGGCTACCTTTTTTTTTTTTTTTTTTTTTTTTTCGATTTTGAGATCAAATCATCTTATGATTCGACTGGGAAGCAAATGGGTATTTATGAGTTTTTAATACCTGATTGAATTAATTATTTTATATGCACAATTTCTGATAATTATCGTGATAAAAATGTTTTAGGGTACGATTGAAAGAATCCATATCCGAAATTTTACAAGGACATTAATAATTTGATAAAAACTGGTGTTCACAGCGGATTCCTTTTACAGCCAAATAATAAAATTTACAATTTATATAAATTAAAGAGAAACTCAATCCTTTTTACTTATTTAAATTACGCTATATTATTCCTTCCTACGCGCAGAGGCAATTTCGTAACCAATTAAAGTCTACTGAGGCACAATTATTACTATTTGAAACTTATATACACATGTGTATAATTACGCATACATGTATGTTTGTGTACATGTTTGGCCAAGCCTTTCTTATGAATTACCTGACACGATAATTAAGCTGCCCAGAGAGGGGCAATTGGCGAACAATGTTGGTATTCTGTAGCAATGAATGGCCAATGGGAGTAGCAATTAACAGTTTAGGTTTAGCAGTGCTGTTGATCGCCCAACTCCGAGCTGATTGGTTTACCCAGCCGCTATCGGTGGTCTATGTCCTCGGGTATTAATCCTAATTTTCTAATCACTTAATAAACTCGTCCATTTCAGTGCTTAAATTTTCAATTAGTGGAAAATTCAATTTGTAAAAAAATTTCACCTTTTATAGATCAAAATGTTTAACTCTCAATATGCATGAATATATGCGGATGTTGGACTAGCAGATCATTTCCTCTGCTATATATATAAACAGGTTGGTTCAGTATTAGATGACCAAACTGCAAAAAATGAACTAAGGACCTCAAAACAAGAAAAAAAAAATACTCACTCTGAAGGTATGTCCGCAAACCCTTTGTTTAGGAGATATTCACATCTAAAGATTTTCGTCATGAATTATTTACGTTATATGAAATAAATAAAACATATTTATTAGTTCTAACTACTTTATTTGCTAAATGTAAACATTAACACTAAATGTTGTCCAAAGTGAAGGTATATAGGTAAACGCTTTGTTTAGGGGATGATTAGATAGAATACTAATATGGTCTTTTATCTCTAAATGTATAAAAACTATTGGCACCATAAGGATTAATAGTATTTTGAATTAGCAATAGGAACTCTCAATAACATTTATCAGTTTGTAAGAGGCTTTCGCAGAGTACTCATCTTCATGCCTTTCATTTATACTAATGTTTAATATGCCAATATGGTGTTTGTATACGGTTCTTGCAATGCAAATACTAATGTTGCCCGTCGTTAATATGCCAGGTTTCCGTTTTCCTCATAGATTACCAAATAGGTCTATCTTTAGCTCCACGTTTCAAAGTCTTAGAGAAACTGGTATATTTGCTATGATACTACATGCTGATGGTATTTTTGCCCCTTCACTTTGTCAACGACAGCCCAAATCACTTTGAACAAAATTTAATATAAATTTAATGTTCACTTTTAATTAATAGCAGTTGGAAAAAATAATTTGATTTAATAGTTTTATTTACTTAATATGACGTAAATAATTCATAACAATGAAAATCTTTAAGTGTGAATATCTCCTTTAAAAAAAGCGTCTGCGGACATACTTTCACAGGATTTTTTTTCTTGTTTTGAGATCCTTAATTTATATTTTCGGTTTGGCCACTTAATCCTGAATTATATTCACAACATTTACATATGTATATTGTTTTGGCAACTTTCTAATTAAAAAAAAAATGCAAATAACTCTAATGAGTTCAACATAGGTAACATTGGACATTATTTTGGCAGTGTACTGAATTTTTATTGAATGTGGCACCTTATATGATTTATGAAAGTAACTCACTCTTTTATGCTGGCATAGATATCTTACTCAGCTGTGAGGGGCCTGCCAGTCTTAGTTCCTCTCTTCTCAGAAGCTTGGCTTCGAGTGGGGTGAGAGACCTGCTCTCTCTCGGCTTAAATATAAAAAATTGTTGCGGCGTCCACTAGCAATGCCTAACCTTACTGCGTCTTCTAATAATAAACAACTTCCCCACCTATCCCATAGGCTATATTTGGGGCACCTGTTTATCGGTAGAGGGCGAAGCAATGTTAGACAGTGCTAATGTTGGCCGCGACAATTTTTTATAATTATATTTATATTTAGAGTCTAATGCCATATTTTAACAATATAATTTTTCAGAAAATTGTTTGAATGTGTCATGTATATCAGAATAAATATTAAATACGTATCTACTTCGATAATACTCAATATGATAGCCAAACAATTTTCTGCACAAATTGTATTGTGTTTCTATGAAGTTCGTTGGTTTTAAAGATGTGCTTAACTCATTTCTAGCCACACCAGTTTGGAAAGGAAGCTCTTCTAGGTATTGCTTTCCTCAAATATGATTACACTGTGCTATGTCTTGGCTCTTGTGGCCATTTATGTTGATTAAATTTATATTTAATAAAATCAAGGGTTCCTTTAATTATTAATACTATAAATTTGTAATAATTTCTCTAATTAATTAATAGAGTTTAATGTATAACTTAACATCTTTCAAATAGATCTTCTTCTACGGAAGTACTTACTTGGGGCCATTTCATTAGGATAGTTATATATTTTACGAGGTGACATCGGTGGTATAAATGATTATCTTAAGTCAATACTTTATTTGTTGTTTTAAAGCAAAAGATTGGTGTCACAAAATTTATAGTTTTAAAATTATAATTGTTTCTATAAAATAATTGCTTATAGTTAAGAAAATAATTGAGTCTAAAACTTATCTCTATTTGTTATTATACCGAATTGAAGCAATAAGACAGAAGGCAAGTGACGTGTTTTCCTTCAGTCTTTGTATAAGAGTGTTGTATTTTTCTTTGTATTGAGGATTTGCCTGTCCAAGTAGCAAGCTCCCACTTCACGATTCTTTATAGGCCCCTTGTCCCTTGAAGACCCTTTGTAGGGCAGGGCCTATCAGGGACCAGGGCCTATATGGGCCAGGGCATGGTCATTATTGGAGCAGGGTACGTATACGTAGCAACAATTTTTTTTTTTTGGCTAAATTTCATTGTACTATTATAATTTTTCTTATTCCTATTTTTTAATAAATTAATTTAGAGTATAAAAATTTAATTTGGTACACTTAATGCACAATTTATAATTAAACTCGGTTTTCTCGGAAGTATCAAATCATTGTGAACGTCAGAGATATTATATTGAACCTTCGGATGTGACAGGTTACAAATTGTCCGAGATAACACCGGAGGTAAGAGGAGGCGGATGTAGCGGAAGATCACTGGCTCCAGAATTAATGGAAGTTGAGGGCCGATGTGTTTGGAAACTGACCCTTTTCGCTCCTCAGGCCATTGATTAAATACCTCAATGATTTCACAGCCTGTCCAAAGCTAATTTAACCTGATTCCGGGACAAAACAAACTCGAATTTCATGCATAATTGGAGAAATACATTTTTCTTTTCAAAACCAGGATGATGTTAAACTCCCTTCCCCCAAAGGTTTTGCGTGAAAATGAAGTTTAATAAATGTGAAAAAAAGTTTTGTTCATTTTATTTGTTATTTGTCAGTTTCAACCGATGCTTCCTTCTCCATACCACCTCCCACTGAAGAAGACCTACAAAGTCGGATAGAGACGTTGGTTTTAAATAAAATAGTTTTTTACTATTTTAGTCTTTTTATTACCATCTTCTTACTTAACAATATACCACAGTCAACCATCAGATATTTTCAATATATATATGCCACTCAGTCCATATTAAATATGTTTATTTTTCACATAAAATATAGCTATAACCACATGTGTATTATTTTCCATATCTATACAACCCACTATCAATTTTCTCTAAGGTGACCAATAATACAAAATGACTACGGTCATATCCCGGATTAAAATGGAATGCCATAATAAAACAGAGATGATGGTACATTATTCATCCTTTCTCATGATTATTCCTAGAAAAGAAATAATCAGGTTTCGTTCATCATTCATATACATGTATATATATATATTGCTATGTTCTACCCCATCTCGGATATTACTAATGCACTAATTAATTATTAATTATCTATGTATTTATATATCTATAAGTACGAAATTCTGTGAAATGGAGACGTAAAGAGGCATAACGGTATTATTTGACAGACGAAGGATTGGCAACAAAATATTTTACTAAGTAACTATTTAATAATTAATAAATGAGCATACTTCATGATTTTGGAAGAAATTAAATTAATTATGGGATAATACTGAAAATCTTTGAGAAGAAAATCTATAATCAAAATCACTTAAAACGTCCGAATACCATGGAAAAGTAAAATAAATCACGATCAAAACTTGTAGCGAACAATTGACCACATGTGCGTGCTTAAGAATTTTTTTTTATATACTTTTTAATAATAAAATTATTATAGCTATTATAATTATACCTTAATTGTTAGTTACAAGGTATATTGATCAAGGCTTTGCTAGCCTTGTTATCATAGCAGGTATATCAATAGAACTTTTAGTTGGCTTATTTAGAAATAGTTTTCCCTCCCTCCGGGAAGTCATAGCCATAGCTCCATCAGTCAGTCAGGTGATCAGTATATTTTATACATATTTTTTGGAACCATATCAATCTGACATAATTCTTTATTTCATGTTCCTTTAACCCTACATTCTTCTCTTTCTTCCATAGAAGGTATGGATGCTCATCCGTCGACTTGTAGTCCTACTTACCAAGTATGGAGGTTAAACCGCTTGTAGTCTTACATAATAAGTTTGGAGTCTTATCTGCTTGTAGTCCTGCATAAAATATCTGGAGTTTTATCTTATCGTTGATATTTAATCCTCCCACAATGTCTGCAGACTCATCACTCCGTTTGTGGTTTACATCCTGCGATGTTTTAAGGTTCATCCCGTAGCTCGCAGACCGAGAGTGATTTGCATGCTCATCCGTCAGGCACCTTAGGCAATCATTTCTAAGACTCTTCCTCATCCATTGGGCCATTTTTCTAATTTATCACGTCTTGTCGAAGCCTTTATTGTGTTCACTTTATTTACATGCGTCGTAAAAATTATAATTTTTACTTAAAATTACTCCGCATAAGTTTAAATTAATAAGTAGTTAGGCGTGACTATTTTCACAGCGTTTGAGCTGATTTCGAAGGATAATGAATCAGTAGGATACTGACCAGAGTCGGAACTGGCCTCGCACGGTGATGTTAAACTTTATGCTTTAACACGCACTTCCATCACGTCCTGTTTATTTTTATAAATTATCTTTAAAAAAGTCTACAAGGACAGGGAATTAAAGGCTAATCCACGTTTGTACCAAATTTATCTAATTCCTTTGAGTTCAACAATACCCAAACATTTCTTCCCTTACAGTATAGGTTACAGTCCTAACCTATATTTGTATAATAAATACCATCTTGATACTTTATCTTCCAGTCATCTATTGGAATCTTCGACAACGAGTGGACTCGGCTGAAGAAAAAACTCCACAAGGTAAGAATCGACGTTCTCTCTCAAGTCAGTCCATATAACTTAGGCCTTTAAATAGCAAATGAATACTTTTTCAGTTTTTCAAACATACTTTAAACTATTCAGATTGCAACATTGGGCCTTCAAAATGATTAATTAGATGCATTCTTGTCCAAAACATTATTACTTTATGGTCAAATATTATATTACAGTTATCAATTCTCCGGACTCTTAGAGCGAAATGTTCTGAATGCAAGATAAACATCGTAGGAAAACTTTTAGAAAATATATCAATATTTATAATACAAGATTTCTTACTGCTGGCTGATCAAGAAATTTTTCGAAGTTAAGATTTTTTTGTTGGTTTTCCTTATTCATATTTGACTCAAGTAATACGTTGTTTTTATGGGAAAAGTTTCTTTGCTATAAGTTTTTTATGATTCTCCTAAGTAAGCTAACCTGAGACTGTGAGTAGTGAGACATGCACTATCAGAGGATCGGACTGAGAACGGTGTTTGGGAACTCTCGTCATAACTCACAACTTATCAGATTTATAGTCTAAGTTGGTCACCGTTCGGCACCGATTTTGTATCTCAACTTGTTCTACACGATTAATCAACTTGATGATGGTTCTCAGCAAGTCAACCAATCTCAATAATGCGCCGAACCGCGTGTGAGCTGCAGCGGATCCTAGGATGTAAAGTTTTGATTAAATAGTGCGGGAAAACCGGAAGATTTTTTCATCGCATAGCATATTTTATTTTTTTGTAATATTGAAGAATATACAGGTATGACCACAGATGACTAAAAAAGCAATACAACTTTTTTTTCAATCTGTTATTTGTTCTGCTTAAATAATTAATTAAGAGATAAAAACTTGATGATTGAGGATTATTCCGCCCCAATCACCTCCCTTGAAGCATTGAAGCAATACTTCCTTGTAAAGTTCTGAATCCAAGACTCTTCACGAGCCGTAGTGGTACCCTTTTTTTTTTTTCTTTAATTTGTTCTCGTATCCAATCCTTACAATCCCAAATCCTCTGTAAAATCCTTAATGCTCCTTATTATTTCACAAATAGAATTATTCATACAGACCTCAACATTCCCTTAGTTGAAGACTTGGTCCGACTAAGATACTCCTCTTTTAATTCCAAACTTCTTGGTCATCCTAACCCTCTGGTTCATAACCTATCATCCAAAACAATTCCTGACAACCCTCCGAGGCGTCTGAAAAGAAGGTGGCCAAGGGCCCTTCTAAATTAATTTATTTTTTTAAAGTTCTATCAATGGGTAGTTTCTTTACGTTTTTATCATGTTTTATTTATCATTATAGCATATTTACTTATTGTATATGTATATAGTTGTTAATATAAATAAACAAAAAAAAAATTTGTTCTGATAAGTTCTATTATTGAAATATGTGGTTTTAGGTAATTAAAACTTTTATTTTTTTTTTTCGTTTGGAATTATCTCGTTTCGCTGGTGTCTTTGGCCAATTTTCTTCCTTTAACAGTTTTTTTTTTTTTTTTTGTAAAAATAATTACAGTTATTTTTTAAGGTCGAGGATATTTTAAGCGGTATTGAAACAATTTTATCAAATTAAAGGTAAACTTGGTATCGAATAAACATATATCTTTTTATATCTTCATATTTCTGGCCACAGCTTTATTTTTCATTTCCCTTCTTGGATCTTTTTTAAGTTATTTGAATCACACAATGGCATCAATGTAGGAAGCTTTTTCATATCAAAAGAGTTTCACTGAAATTAAAATGAATATTTCACTCTATGTTATGAAAGAAAATTCGAAGAATTACATTCCTGAATGAACCTCAACGTTTTCTTCTAAAAAAAAACTCCGAATTTTCCGAGCTTTGTAAAACAGTGTGCATGTTTAGTTATTTTATTAATATTCATTCAGATGAACGTATGGCCTTTTTTCATGACAGTATTTTTTTATCGGAGAGTTTTTTAGGCTACATATAACACTCGATGTGTTCAATATAAAAAAGCTCGAAAGTATTCCGTTCCTCTGACATGAAAAATTGTTTTTCAGTGAATTGAGAAAGAATTTTTACATAAAAAATGAGTTACAGGATGAAACCCCCGAAGCAAATACCACTCTTCAGCTGTTTTAAGAAGCTTCAACGCCATAGGATTGAAAAACATTCGAAGTTATAGAATTGGTATTTATCGCAAGAGAGAACTACTGTAATTAATCTATCTAATTGAAATGAGTTGGTGGTGAATGTCTTCGTTTTCCTGGTTACATAGTAGCCTACTCATGTATTACGCCACTGGTATTTTATTAAAAATATATTAAATAAATCTAATAGTGATTGCTAGGTTATGGCGAAGCTATGAGCGTTATGTAAATAACGACCGCTTATTGTAAATAACGACTTTTTAAGGGAACGGCTGAATCAATTTTAAGCTTGATTTAGCTCAAATCATTCCTTGAGATCTCGTGATTGCTTTGAAAAATTATCGAACCAATACACTACTAAATAATTGTATTCGAAAATATTTTATGTATTCATAATTTTTTGTTTGTTTAATATCATGTATAAGTTAATGTCGGTTCGAATCCGGCCCTGGCTGGTTCAAATTCATTTCGTGGTGAACCTACGAAATTAATCTAAACCTGTCCATTCAGGCTGGAATTGGTTTGTTTGTACCACTGGAATAAGCCTCGTGGTATGTGTAATCGAAAGTAAAAAAACACGAAAATATGTCTGTGTTATTGAATATAAATAAATATTAAAATAAATATAAATTAATAATACAATTATTTTTTTAAAAACCGTCTACAGACATAAACCTGTCTAATTTTGGAGAATGTCTGCTCTCCTGCTTAACTGCTTAAGAGGTAGATTGCTAAGAAAATCGTCTACAGTTTTATAAAATAGGTACATTCTATTACAAATCATGGCTCTCGAAAAGTAGATTACATTTCATATACCGGAGCATATCAACAACCGAAAGTCTTGAATTTCCTAGGGGATGGAAGGTACCCAACTACTGAAGCGAGTAAATATTCTTATAATAAAACAAAACATTGGTTTAGGTCAGTTTCCAAACAATCAACAAAAATGTTTATAAGATATATTATATATTATAAGATATATATATGTATGTTCTCTTAAGATGGATAATTCTCAGAAATAGGGAGTTTTTCATTAAAATAATTAATTTAATGAGCTGCTAAAAACTCACAAATACAATTCGCTCTCCATTAACATGGTAAGATAATTTGAACACAAAATAGGGGAGGTGACCTACAAAATTTTTGAGCCGTTTGGCTTGTATAACCTTGTTATTTTGACATGATTGACATAGAGGCACGTAACGGCCCAATAATTTTGTAGGTCAACTTTTTACTCGATTTTGTGATCAAATTATCATACGATTCGAGTGAAAAGCAAATGTTCATGAGTTTTTAGTACGTAATTAAATAGAAATAGTTTGCCGTCTTCGAAATCGGGGCTTCCGAGAATTTTCTAAAATAAAAAAGTTGTATGTTACGATGAGATGAAGGAAGCTATTTGCAGAGTTTTAGATGGTGTTAATAATTTCATACAAAGGGGTCTGTAGCACGGATTACAGGGTTGTATTTGGTAGTTATTCTGTATTAGGTTTTATTAAAATTGATATAGTTTTATTTATTTATTGTATTTGATTATATATATATATATATATATATATATATATATATAGTATATATATATAATATAGATATAATTTGTGTATGATCATTCAATATTTTATAGGATTGCTGAGTGAAGAATCACATCAATATAATAATAAACAATTAATATTTTTTAACTGTGATAATTATTATTTTATAGTTAATGAAATATTTTATGTACCAACTGAAAGGGTTGTTGAGGAACTGGTATAACCTAAATTAAAAGGTAAGTCACCTAGGACACCGGAGATAAACGTTAGCACTGGAGATGATAATGGTACTTATCAAGCCGTAAATTGGTAGGTGCTTGTTGCGAGTGCTTTGTTCGCCCCTCGCAGTCCAGTCACGTCGCCCAGAGGGGTGCGATGTGGCCGGTTATCTTTATTTTCAATGGCCGAATCAGCTTTGACGGCTGATCTTATTGCCAATTACCTTTAGTCACTTATTTGTAACGTAGACTGTTATTAGATAAGTCATATACTATAATCAGTATAATACAAACAAAAAGTAGTTATTTTTCTCGTTGAATCCTTAAAAGTATTTGAACAATTAATAAAATAACTGTGCTGTAAATTCCTTATTATTAATGTACTAGATATTTTTTTATTATGTATTTTCTTTTCATAAAAGTTAAAACAAAAGTTCTAACCGATTTTTGTAAAGTCTAGTTGGAGATTCCTGCTATTATGCTTCATTATTGTCAATTAAATATTATAAAACCTTAAACCATGTTCATAAAATATATATTCTATCTTCAAGGGAAAGGTATGGTTTTGCAACTTTCCTACTTATATGTGTATATATATATATATATATATATATATATATATATATATATGAATGTATTTTTTTGGGGAGGGGAAGGACTAGAAGGATGTATTTGCGCCTGTCAACTTTCTGTATGTGACCACGAAAAGTTAGTTAATAAATACAGTTATAGACAACCCACAAAATTAAGAATATAAAATATATGATTTTTTACTTTCTTTGTTAATTCAACTATGCTACAATGATTCTTTCTTGTACTTTTTTTTTTTTGTAACAGTTTGTCAGAACCTCAAATATAATTTTATACTACATTTTTTATGTTAAATATTTTTGTTAAAAGAAAATGTTTTTAGATAATGGTATAAGAATAATCGGTCTTATCCATTTTTTTTTTTAAATTCATAATGCCTGAATCGGAAAGACGTTGACTTCTTAGTTTTTACTCCTATTTCGGAGTTCATTGTCAGTTTTTTTAGCTCACAATTCTGAAATACAACATGGTAATCATCTTTGTCTGTTTTTCTATTCTCATTAGTTTGTTGTATTAAAGTAATTCTTGTAGCCTATCGATTATTATGTTGAACCGTTTTTCTTATTCAATGCAGAAGGGCTTATAAAATGACGGTGAAATTTAGAGGAAAGTGGACAGCAATAACAAGAAAAAAATTGCCACGGGAAGGGATCCTGTAATTCATTTCAACCGGAAGTGGGGGTGGAGACACAATTTATGTTGCAATTAGCTCTATTACCGGCAGCCATCACTGCCTACTGAATATCTCTCTACCTCTTTGTCTTCAAATTTATATAGCGTTGGTTAACCGTTTTATTCATTTGGCTTACTTTGTTGGGCTTACAGCTCCCCTGTAATTCATTCACCGATTTAATACAATTCGTTCCCATTGCTTAATTTATAAAAAAAAAGTTATAAAATCCCTAATTCGTTTATGTCACTCAATTGTGCAAAAGCACCATCTGAAGGTGGATGCTCTGTTGCTTTTATGAAAATTAATATTGCTCCGTGATTTTCTTTGGAATCGGAATAGCATTTGTCATAGTTTCCAATAAAAAACTAGGTACAGTACCACGGACTATTTGGACAAGTGGCCTAATGCAACATACCCTCAATATTAAAAATACAAGAACTGATAAGACTATATGATCAACTGTCACAACCTCTGGACTTAAAAACCTGACTTAACTTAGGAAAGAAACGGCTATATCACTATAATGAAACCAATTTAGGTATTTAGAACAAAACTTTGGGATTCAGAAAATACTTAGACACGAACAAAATACAAACAATACAATGCTTCAAAACGTAAACTCGCCTTAGTATCTTTCACATCAAATTATTTTCCCCTTCCTCGTATTTTAAGCTACACGGGATTATCCTGGACTAGGAGGGAGGGCTCGAACATCGTGCTAAAATCATGAGTTAAAAGCTCCATCGTCTCCGAGATTTGAACTCATAATCTTTCGTTTATTAGGTTGCCGGCAACATGTATTTTATACACGCCTTAATCCTCTTGGTCACTCCGCTCTCTACACACCATACTTTTTTTTTTTTTTTTTTTTCCGATCCACTCGTTCTGTCACTTTCCTCCTCTATGTTACTCGGTCGGCTTGAAGGAAGTATAGAACATTAGTAATCCAGCATAAATAATTCAAGGATAAAAAAAAAATATATAAATTTTTACTTATGGCTTATAATGCAAATATACTGCAAATACGATAATAAAATAATATTTAACAATACTTTTTACTTGAATTTCTCGGGTTTGAAATAACTGACGGTCATTTAATGGTTCGGTTCGGTAATTACTTTCTAAATAACGTGTTGCCTCTTTACACTACCTGGTCAGATAAACATGTTGCTGCGCTCTATCTAAAATCATTCTCGAGTATTTGTTCATTTCCAAGGCACACTCTTCCGGGTATTCATCAAAAGCAATAACAGCTGTTATCCTCATCCATTAAATTACGTGATACAAAAAGAAATCGATATAAAAAAATGTAAACGAATACTTTGGTAAATAGTCACACACCGAGCGGTAAACTAGCATTAAGTGTTATTTTTAAAAGTCTTATATAATCAAGTATCTTCAAAGAACGACAGTGTATTTAGTATTATTAATTATACAATTATTCTTTAAAAAATAACCGGTTTGTCTTAGGTTAATCTTATTACCAAAAAAATATTGGTATAATGCATTATACTTCGAATTCCATGCATAAATTCCATGAACCTTTTTTTAGGATAAATAAATAGTTTGACATTTAGTTTGGTGGGAGGGGAACGCTCCTATTTGACTACAGCTCTTACCTCTGTGGACAATGTAATTTAATGTAAATTAAAATGAATAATAGTTTACATATTTGGCTCTTCCATCGACTTATTTCTTATTACGGTATTTTTGTAAGCTGTAGTCAATTAATCTAGCATGGTTTCCAGACTAGTTTTCATTTGAAGTTACCATAAATAAAGCGACGAGACATTCTTTTATTTAGCACACTAAACTCGAATTAAGAAAAGAAAGTTTTTTTCAAGGACTATGTGTTGCCTTATCTAGATAAGGATGGGGAAAATACAGATAAATTCCTCTAACATAGTTAAAACAAAATGAACTGAAAATATTTTAAATTTTAAACATACCATATTCTTAAAGTTAGTGTTGCCCAAAATCGATCTTGGTCTTTACCAAGACCAAGGCCAAGAAGGACTAACTGTTGCAAGACCAAGACCAAGACTGGTAAAAAATCTTTTTTTTTAAATAAAAATTAAGGAAAAATAGTTACTAATACTTGACAATTTTAGTTATTATATGTAAAGAATTGGTATAATCAATATACTTTTGCATTTAACTCTTCTAATTTTTCTTTGGTGCTTAGTTAGGTTTCCCCTATCTAAAAAAATACAGTAATATAGTGATAAGCTAATAGGTAACTGCAAGACTGTGGCCATGCAGGACCAAGGTCTAGATCAAGATTGAGTGCGCAAGACCATGACTCGCCGTGGTCCCGCATTTGGGCAGCACTACTTAAATTTATGTAATTTGTATTTTTTGGGAGTGGTCCATTTATTTTTTTTATTTAAAATTTCTGATGGTATTCAGTTAATCAGATACACATGATATTCTTCGCATGCATGTAGCAGACAAATATAATCCGAACAACCCGAAAGAGAAAATAATTTTGTCGATAGTTCCATTGGCAACATGCAGGGACAGTTTCAAAGGGAATATGAGCAACATTAGCCATTAGCCATTAACGCAGCCAGTATTACCAGAACTGGCCGTGCAGTGGTTTACCCAATCACCATGAGAATTACCGCAACCCAGGCCTGGTTCCGCCGTGTTTACCCGATCTTTAATTACTTCCGAGGACTGAGCAATCCAAATAGTATTCCCTGCTCTTTCGGTGCTTCAAGCGGCGACGAATAGTAAGCTTGAGTTTGTAGTTTGGGATTATTGAATTTGTTATTTGTTCTCTCTTGAAATTTCTTAACCCATGCTTAAAACAGGAGAGCTTATCTTTCTGTCCATTATTTGAAATTATGGACCTCTATAATCGACCAAGAAAAAAATATTAACCTCCATTCCTCTAAAAATTTGACTTCTTAACGTTTCAAGATAGGTAAAATCCTAAAACCGATTTTAAAAAATCCATCCTTTCACCATCCACGACTTTTCTCCGAGACTATTCGGACAGTTAACGAATCGGAGACTGTGAAGACATTATAAGTAATATTTTTATTCATAATGTCTGTTACAACTGGCATCTAACATACAGAGTAATATACTATGGATATATGGTTTGACTACATGAGTTCACTCCAGGTCTACTACAGTGAAGACTGTGATTTCAAGAATGTAACTGCATGAATGATTTGTTCTGAGGAGCATGAAGTTCATATACCCAAGAATAGCAAGGGGGTGAAGGGAAAGGAAAGTGAAGTTGGAAGAGGACGGCAAAGGAAGTTATTGATAATTAATATTCTTAAGATGAGGTCTGTGAGAAAGTGCCCTTTTGCTGAAATCTGTTATTGTTCCCTAAGTCTTGATAATGGGTCTTGTGATGTCCAATCGGTACATTCTAGAAAACTATTTCTAAGCTATCGGAGATAGCTGGACCTGGCTTTCTAGGGATCCTTTGTTCTTTTATCCTTTAAGTCATGAGAAACGTCAATACAATACATGATTCACCAATTGGAATATTTAACAAACTCAATCATTAAAATAAAAGTTAAATTAATATTATTATTATTTGTTACGGATTAAGTCCATTCCGTAACTGGACGATTATTTTGAGATTTGGTATCAACGCCAGAGGCCACCTAAGGATGATCCTCGAAACTCGACATTTAAATCCTATGTTTCCTTGATATATCAATAATAGGAAAATATAAATACGACATAAAATAAAAAATAGACCGTTTGGATACGGTGGCTATGCAATTTACTTAATTATAGCCTGATGATGTTTAATGGAACTTAGTTGTTTCGAGGTTTTATTTATCAATTGTGTAAAGGAAACCCGTGTAATTTTATTGTTTCTTCCGATGGAGATTGTGGCTCAGTAAAAGCTTGTTTGTTCCTTACTGGTATAAGAAAGTCTTGAATGTTTCACGTCTCGTAAGTACCGCCATGCGAGCAAGAAGCCTTTGGTTGTATGAATATATGATGAGATGGTAGGGGAAGCACCGAGGGTCAGCAGTGTTGTATCGCCCGGATTTATGCCTTTCTTTTGAACATTACACCATGATCTTTGTTTTCTCAATGCTAATGTTTTTAAAATAATATTTCTACTAACTAAATTAAAACCAATAATAAAGCGGAAGTCGCAGAGATCCGTCACTATGATCCAGTTTTCTTCTTATATTTTTATTTTTAAAAAATGATGAAAAGGGATTAAATTGTTTCATTGATTCTAAACCGATTAATAAACGTAAATGATTATAAAATGGTTTATTATTTTCAAAAAAATATAATTTAAATTTATATGGTATATTATCCCCACACAAGACTTTCCCTACCACATAGGGAAACATCTGATCCCAAAGATGAGGTCGTTTTAAAAAATATATATATATATATATATATTTTATGTATTATAAATATTATATATTATATATTATTTTATGTATATTTATATATATATATATATATATATATATATATATATATATATATTTATATATATAAGGCAATGTAGATAATTAGAATAATTATCAAACGATCTTTAAGAATTTACTGGTAAAATTATAGTTTCGAGCTCTAAAAAAAATAAATAAATAATGAAGAATGAATTTTCAGAGGAACGTGTATACTAAATTCGAAACGCCACATTTACGCAACTATTGTTTCGATAACAACGAATTATATTTTTTACAGAAAAAAAAAACACATTTTTAAAAACAACGCGTATTTCTCGAACTTCGATGAAATTTTTTTTATCGATTAGGAAACTGATATACCTTTGAAACATGTTTTAATAAAAATCGACAAAAAATGCGTACTTTGTGAGTTATTAACAAATAAAATTTTGTATTCATAAAAACTTTTTTCCACCTCTTTATCGAGGAATTACTTTGTATATATAACTTTTTGGGGTTTCATGTAGAAGACGGTGTAACTTTTATTAAAATCGTTACAGCTGTTTTATTGATGCAGTCTACAGAATAATGGGTTCTCTGCCAACATTTTGTTTCGATATAGGATCTGGCACTCTTAATTTTTGAGATGTGAGTGATATATATATCGTACATACAACTGACATCTCACAAATTTCATATTTATTTTCTATAATTTCTAAAACGTATAGAAAATGCAACAACTCCTCCTTCCTCTGATGACTTCTAATAAAGAGCAAATGTATAATATTTTCAAATAAAAATTGCTAAAATTTATAATTAACTTATAATTCCTTGGCTTCTGGCAACTGAACAGTTGTAATCAGTCAAATATGACTCAGACATTATCTGTAACGAGAATCGTCTAGTATAGGCTTAGAGAGATATCACATGAAGGGTTTACAATCCACACACTGGTGTGATCAGCGGAATATATATCGAACCATTTACAAGCCGTGTTCAATTTAAAGTTGGTTATTCCATAGCAGGCCGATGTAGTGGACTTCTCTTGTCGGTCAGTTTTGACGACCCCTCAGTTGATTAAGCACACGGATTTGTTTTGTTAGAATCAGGTTTAAGATCTCATTTATATACTATAGAAGTGTTTTCCATTTTTTATTCATAAATATCAATAAAGAAATCACTAAATAAAATTAAAATGATCGTAAATCCTCACTTTTGTTTTACCATAAATTACTGTTTGGATTCGAAATATGTAAATTATAGAATAATTATTCTATTGGTGATAGAAAATACAATATTAACTTAGGCTGTAACACAAACTAAAAATATGATATGATATTATATTATGATAATATTCAATAGCGAATATTTAAAGTAAAATACAAGGGATCGGTACTACTTAAAATCAACTAGTTTAAACAGTTTTTTAATCTGGTTTTTAATTTATTTAATATTTATTGTCGTTAAACAATAAGATGCCGACTTATAACATTAGTCTCCTTTGTATTTTTACAAAATAAATTGGAAAACAAAGAAAAAATACATTATTGATTATTTAAGTAAAATATGAATACCATTAAAACATTCCTCCTATAGATTGGAATTATAAAATATTTCCAAAGTTTCATGGAAACAGTTTTGAGAGGTAAAATGGTTTTATATTAATTCGGTTTCCTTGACATGTTTGTTGGTTTATTCAATGCGTTTCACCTTTCCAAAAAGTAACTTGATTGTTAAAGGAATGAGGTTGTTTTCATTAATAGCTTTTCCTGAATATGAAACAGTTGTTTTCCGGAAAAGAGTAAATAACGTTTATACATTATACGGAGAAGGGCGGATGTTAAGTTTTCAAGGAACACTATCATGTATATATAAAATAAAATAAAGAATAGCGCTGTTTTTTCTTTTCTTTCCTTATGACGGGTTTCTTCACTTATGCAGTTCCTTTCAACCAAATTATTCCTTAAGTCTCTCCTTTCACATCTTCCTGTCTGTCAATCATTTCTTCTTGCTTATGCCAGTATTTTCAGACCATTCCTTTTTAGTTTCTGAGAAACACTTTCTTTGGGCGTTTCCAGGCATACTGTACTTTTCTAAATTATTTATTAATAGGAGGAAAAAAGTATATTTTCTGTACGATTGAAGGTCTCCGAGTAAAATTATGTCTTTCTTTTGTTTTCATTCACTTTATGGGATCACAACCAACACGTTTATTTAAAGCTTTTTTATAAAACCTTTAAACTTTATAGTGAAGATTCTCGAAATTTTATAAATTTTCCTGATAAAATTTCTATAAACAGACATCAGGCCTAAGTAGTTTCCAAAGTAATTTTAGACAGTACACAAGAATTTGTTTGAGGGCTTCATTGAAATTTCGGGTTTAAGTTCATAATCAGTAACTAAATAAACACAGCAAAATACAAATCACAAAATCTGAATGAAACTTGGAATTTTTGTAGAATTAAGAAACTTCAAATTAATATTACCAATTAATTAAAGGAACATGTTAAATAATTCTAACGGCTGAATACATTTTTAAAATATATGGTGCGCGCAACACACAACTTTAACTTCTCTTTTTAAATAGAAATTATTTTTTTGCCAAGTTGGGCTATTATAATTTTTTTTAATTACATTTTTAACCGAGCTAAAGTTAAAAGCTTACTGCTAACAATTCTTAAATACCATTAAAAAAACAAAAGTCCTATTTATTATATCATCGGTTGATTATAGATTGTACGATTCGTTGATTCTGGTTTGTACACTCCGTTGATTATGAATGGTACGACTATTAGTTATTAAACTGATATTTTCCATTGCAATGTTTACTAAAATGGAATTAAGAGATTTTCATTGTGTGTCATATACAGGTCAAAAGTTGTCACACTAATTGTAAGTGGATACTGTTTTAATATCACAAGGAAAAAATTTAGCGAATTATTCACTAATTTAATTTTCTAAAAAGTTACATGAAGAATTTTCGGTATAAAACTTGATACCTTATTATTTAAATATAATATCAGATCTATAACCACTAATCTACAGTAAATATATTTAAGGTTATAAGCATATGCTTTATACATCCACGAATTGGTTTTGTATTTCATTTCTTTTTTCACACAAGTTCAGTGAAATCATTTTTTAAACAATGTCATTGTCTTGATTAGGTGGATTTTAAATACTTTTTCAAACCTAAAAATATTTTAAAAGTTTACATTTAGTTAGTAAATTTAATTTAATTTCCTTGAAAACATGTGAATAACGTTAAATAATATTAATTTTCAAAAGTATAATTTATAATTTTTTGCCACTCTCCGTTATCTTCTACAACTTTCTATATTAGATATTGGATTTTCTAAAATTCTCCGCTTTCCAACGATATATTATACCTATATATTCTGCATAGTATTTCCGGAGATTCATTTTAGATCTGAATAAGCATTTTTATATTTTTATCCTTTATCCAATTATCAAATTCTTTCAGAAGTTATATCCGTAACTCTTAATAATGTGATACAATTAATTATTTAAAATAAACCATATTAAAGATCCTCTAGAGGAAGACGTATATGAACATTGGGCATTTAAGCCCTGTAAAGTGGCATCAATTGGGATAAGACCTCAATGATATTAAATACCAGTTAATTAAACAATGATAAATCGAGTTCAATCAAAATCGTTAGAGCCATCTTTGAGAAAATTGTAAGAATGAATTTCACCGTTGATATAAAGTGGCATTTAATATAGCCGATTTTAAGGAAAAAGTTGTAGTCACATCTGAGGCATATACGTAATATCAGTTTCGTACTTTTCGTTTTTGAGCTATACTGTTAAAATACACATACACAGACCACTTTGCGGGACTTGGTTATTTGGACTTAGGATACCTCAGTGTATTTCTGTCGAAAACTCAGATTCAAAAATTTCCACGATCGCAATACTTTCCCTTACGAAATATTACATATATAGGTAAGTGTATATAATAATTAATTCTACCTTCTACCAGTCTCTAATCACGAAGCGGGACCAGGGACCAGGGACTGATAGCGAAACATATCTGAAACCTTTTGATCCGAAATAAGTCATGGCGGAGCAGTGGAGCTCACGAAGCTATAACGTTGATCAAAAGCTCGATCCAGAATAGAGGCCGGCCTTTATCCCCTCAAAAGTGGATTAAGTCCGCTGTAGTTAAAAGGACTTTATTGCTTAATTGCTGCTTCAATTTCCTTTCGCTTCACTTACGCTTCCCTCAAAGCTGTATCGGCGCCCCCAGCAGAGCGGCTTACGAGTCCGAGTACTTAATTTTGAAGATCATCAAACTGTTTTAAGGGAGTGCTTAATTTTGTATGTCTTTGTTCTGTCAATCATTGTATGCATAGCACAGTATATACAACGGGTATTTTTTTATTTTACTTAGACATTACCGAATGTAAGCATTGTATTTATGCAGAAGTTTAAAACAATTGAGTTGCCCTTATATCATAGAAGGAAATCTGTGTTTTTCGGAAAGTGGAGAAAGTTTCAATTTTTGTTTTTTAGGTTCAACCTAATCTGTTTCTGATGATTTTATATAAAAATGCTCAAGTTGTATAATGAAAAATAAAATCATTAGAATTGATTTAAATTGAAGAGATATTACAAAAATTGGCCTTTTCTCGATTTTTTAAAAAAAATTATACATGTTCATCTTTGATATGAAGACACTCAATTTTTTCCATCAGCATTAAAATTTTCCACTCCCGTTGTAGATAAAAAAAATATATATATATTTCATATTAAATATTTAATAATTGACAGTTGCATTATAAAGGAAGGAGATGACCCGAGGTGGCGGTCATAAATAGGCTAAATAGTGTTTAAACTATTTTATTAAAAGCCAAAGTTTCGACCCGACTTTGCAGGTCTTCTTCAGGGAGGATTGTTCAGCTAGGAGTTTCAACTGAACCTAGGGTTCTGAGTAAAATTCCTAGCTAAAGTTGGAAGAATGCGGGTAGTCTAGTGAATAAGATACAGGTCGTAATCTGCAGTTCCATGGTTCTAGTACGGCCAGGTAATTATGTATTTTGATACATTAGCCGTGAATGGACCCTTGGGTCTTCATCCAGTCTCGGTAAAGTGGGTGTTCTTAATTAAACAATTACCTGGTGGTTAAGTATTATCCCGGCGCTATCTCCTTGCACAACATTTGGTCTTGAAACAGTACTACCTTACTGAGTACTTAACCCCAATCCTAAATGTGTTGGCATAGTAAAGGTTGCAAGAAAGATGGTCACTGGAGTACAACATTCAAATAATATCTCCTACCAATTTTGCGGCTGAGTGAGAGGCACTGGGATCTCCTAGAATCCTGCCTTTCCTTCCATGAATGGGGAAGCTCGAAGATCTTGAGTGAATAAATTTTTTTTAGATATTGTATGGAAGCATGGGGGTATTTGGATAGTTATTTTCATTAGCTTAGTTTCTTTTTGTTTAGTTTAATTTATATAAAATTATTTTTAGGAGTATTATTTTTCTGTATTATTTATTGTGAATGGAGTGTGCTCTTTCTACATTATTATAAATGTCCTTAATTTTGACAAATTGTAATATCTCTCAATAAATACATGTTAAAACAATATCTCCTATTTCACCTAAGCTAACGCAAATTTATTTTTCTTCTCACATATTTTTTTAATAATAGCTCTCTCCCTCCTTCACCATAAAATAGTTTTTTTTTTCTGCCATCGCCCCTGTAAGTGTTACAGGGTTTTAATAAGGATAACCATTAAAAACTTGAGTTGATCAGGTTCAAGGGAAATATTTAAATAAAATTTCAATTCTAGTTAGATGTATCCTTGTCCATACTGGTTATCATTGAGTTGATTTTTCTTTATTTTTTTAGAATTTTTCATCAGTTTTAAAACAAGAATCTATTGTTTCGTAGGAGGCATATAATGTTCAAGTGATACAGATGATAATGTTTATAATTAAATTTTGAATTATTTTTTTTGTACAATTTTGTCTTAAATAAGTGGAACTATTCATGATAATGTCAGCTCCTTTTTTCAGATGTGTTGAACATTACGTCCGTGAGTGAAATGCATCTTTCTTTTATACCAAATATAAAGATTATGTACACAAAATAATAAGATAAAATAATCCTATTTGGCTAATATCATTTTATTTACATTTACTGCTGTAGGTAACAAAGATACAATAAGTGGATGTGATTCATAGATTTGATTTTAAAAATATGAAATAACACAGTTTTATTTAATAGATGTTAATTCTCTTCACGAAAGAATGTTAGATATTATAACGACTTAATAATACTGATATTGTATTGTTTTTTTTTCTGTAGTCTACCATTAAAATAAAGAAACAAATTTAATATCGGCCAGGAAAACTCAGAAATCATCTCTATTTGCCCGGATCTGTATATCAATGTCAAAAACGCATGGAAATAAATGAAAATATGTCAGGAGTTTCAATCATCTTCTTCGACAACCTCTAATCGAATATGACTCAACCGATTATTTTTTTAACCGGTTTTATATGAAACTGAAAAACAATTTCAATTTTTTTTTTTTTTTTGCAAAGCTCCAAACCCTTCCAAACATTTCATTGAAAGATAAATAATTTTACTTTTTATGAAAGAGACTGAGGGGAACTAACTAAATGTAAGAAAAATAGCAATTATAAATCTCATTAATTATACATAATAAAATAATGTAAAATAGGCCTATTGAAACGATATTTGAGATTGTATTTTTTTGTAATTTTTTCCCACTGTCTGTTTTGATTTTATTAATTTATTATTTTTTATATTATCGACAGCTCATTATTTGATGTCAACAATTACTAATTTATTTTTAATTGCCATTTGTAAACTTGCAGGTAAAAATTTTAATTTTAACTAAAGTTTATTTATTTATTTTTTAAAATTATTTATTGAGAAATATTACAATCTGTCTCAACCAAGGACACTTATAATACAGTTCAGAGAAAAGTTTATTTAAACATTTAAAATGTATTCATTAGAAAAATTAGAGTCCGAGTGAAAAATTGGAGGAGTTGAATGCAAAAGTATATTGGTTTAACCAATTCTTTACATATAATAACTAAAACTCTCAAGTATTAGTGACTATTTTGCCTTAATTTTTATTCACAAAAACATTTTTTTTTTTACCTGTTTTGGTCTTTGTCTTGCAACATTTAGGCGGTCTTGATCTTGGTCTTGCAAAGTGCAAGATTAAGATCGATTTTGGGCAACATTTGTGATAACCGATAAGTGGTATCTAAGATGTCAGTGGTGTGAAGAACCTGGAGATGTTTGATACGAAGTAAATAAAATAAATCATAATATAAATTTATTTTACGATCCATAAAAACCAAAAAATAATTAGGAGAATAAAAAACAAAGACACGTATGCAGCTTGAGAACATTCTTGTTGTTATAAATGTCTCCACTTCATTATAAAAGTATAATTTTTCGAGTAGATATGGGTGATGAAAGGGGCTTGATGGGATCAGCGCTTAGAATCGAAGTCCGATCACGTCTCGAAGAGTTCTCGGTTTGTTACTTCGAATCGGCAGTGACGTGATCATTGCTAGTGTAAAAGTGGGCTTTACGTCTACGTCACGGTTTGCTGTATCAATGAACCCTTTTATTATAAATTTTATTGAAATGGCTCAAGTCGTTGATTCATATGAATAACGAATAACTTTTATTTGGTCACTAGATAAATAAAGCTAGCTTCGGTTTTTAACTATTATTAAGAACAGAGATGGAGAAATGCTACTCTGAGTATTGAGTATCAAGTATTTTACTTAAATAATGTCCTTTTTTGAGAACCAACAAATTTAATTACTACTTCAGTTGATGTCAAATAATTAACTGAAGTATTGTTTGAATTCCCAATAGTGATTCAATTTGAATAAAATACTTGGTAGTCGTTACTCAGAGAAGCATTTCCCTATCTCTGATTAAGAGGGCTTCAACCCCCAACTTGCTAGAACTTGAAACCCCCAAATTCAAAACTTCTTGAGAAAAATTAGATAGGGTCAATAATTGATTGCTTAATCAATTCCATAGTTGATGGAAGTTAGAAAACGACGAAGAAACTGTAAAAAAAAAAAAAAAAAAAACATGATTTATTGAAATCAATAACTGGAACATAATTGGTGTTTCCGGTGACCCTGGAGGATATATGAAAATAAATAATATTTGGGTTATATATATTCTTAGAATGTAAAATATTTTATATAATATAAGTTAAATTTTTGGAGGCAAATACGATTTTTAAAAAATCGGAATAGAATAATAATAAATAAAACTACCAACATTATTTAACCGACTCCTCTCTTATAGATGAGTATCAGCTCAAACTGCTGTCAAGACAGTGAGTTATCTAGGAAAGAAAGCGTAGCAGAGACAGATCCTTCAGGGACTTGAAGGATACTAAATCATGTGGGGGATGCCGTGAGGACAGAGATTGATGGCGGAGAAGAAGGATAAGCAGATCATAATGCGTGACCTGTGTTCTGCCCCGACGTTCAAGAAGTAATGGATAACATCTGGCAGTCGGGAGATGTGGAGGATACTGGAGCAGTACCTGCGTTCGCCTTGGATAATGTACAAGGAGTGAAACTACATCATATTCTTTTAGGATCTTTGCTATCCGTTAGAATTAAATCACGATCCGAATCTTCTTGAAGGTGCAGATTTACCCGTCAAACTCGTTAAAAACTGTGATGGCTGGATTAGTGTTAAATATTTAATTAACTAGAGAATATATATTAGAAAAAGATTCAATTCAGAGACCTAAGTCTCTCGAATAGCAATAAATCTATAACTAATCACCTTTTCACCAATTCATGCATCATCGCTTATGAATTTTTTTTTTATTGAAATTTACAACTGTATTAAATGATAAATACAACAAGTAACATGACATTTACAACATGAAGAGAAACTATCCATTGGTAGCACTCCAATTATATTTCTATATTAGACGGTCCCCATCTTCTTTTCAGACGCCTCGGAGGGTTGTCACGAATAGAAGAGGAAGCAAGGTTGGAAACAAGAGGGTTCGGGCTAAATCGGAAACATATTGTACATTAAGGTCATTATGGATGATTTTATTTGTGACAAAGTAGGGAGCGTTGAGGGTTTTACGAAGGATTTTGGACTGTAGAGGTTGGATACGAGAGGAATTTTATGGTTTACTGGAGACCCAAAGCTCGATCCACTTATAAAATTTAGATCACATAAAATCAGAACAGAGTCAGCTCTTCTCAATTCTACGTTCTAACGATTTTAAGATTCAAAACACTTAACCACTGAAGTAATTTTAATATAGTATAAATGAGTATAAAAAATCCTAGTTTAGGTCAATACGAAAGCAAAGTTATAAAAATCTTTTGAAGTTCTCCATAATTGTAATCCCACAACAATATCGTTCCCTTTAAAAATTTATAATCCTGTAAAAATTTGGATGGCGCAACTTGTGCATGTAACCACTTTTTGGGCAGCGCAGTTAATAAAACTTAATTGAACTAATAGAGCGTTAATGATTTTAACCATGATTACTTTAGGTAATTGAGTATTTTCTTAAAGCTATCCAGGATGGGCTATTTGTAACCTTTCATTAAATAGTGAGAATATACGAAACTCTCATTCAACGCCCTAATAACTTTTTTTTAAATATTATTTTATTGAGAAAAAATACATTTTGCTTCAATCAAGGGCATTCAGTATTTGTGATGTGAGAAACTCATTCATACAATATGTACAATTACTAAAATAATAGAAATTATAACAAAAATAAGAAAAAGAAAGCTTAGTAAAACATATAAAATAAAATATGATGCAACAAAAATTAAAAAAAAATAAATAAATAAGAAAAAAAACAAACATTCATGCTTATTTACAATATTTACAGTCAGCCGAGGGAGCTCCAAGTCGGGCCTTTTCTCCCACCAGTGGAAGAAAAGGCAGGACTCAAAGAGATCCCAGTGCTTCTCTCTCAGATGCATCACTGAGATGGGGATCTAGTGGAGACTGAGAAAGGGCATTAAAGCCACATACGCTCATGACTTGAGTGGAGAAGCTGGCCATTGCCAGGACTCCAATGACGTATTTACAAAAGATTACAAAAAGGCCACCGCCTTTTTAACCTTCGAGGAGGATTGTAGGGATGGCTGGAGCTGGATAAGGATTGTGCTACGGGATTAGGATGATGGATTAGATTTTGATGAAAATTTGAGAAACATTGAGAAAGGACATAAGGGATGTTAAGATCATGATGTAGAGTTTTGTTTGTATCATAATAAGAACCATTTACTATTGTATGAAGGACTTTAGAATGGAAGGATTGGATGCTTTTGATGTTCGAAGCCCTAATAACTATTTATGTTTTAATTTCATTTATAATAGTTGTAATTTCAAAAATATATTTATGCAAGTAATATACTAATTATTATTGAAGATAAAAAGAATTTAAGTAGGTGCCTTTAAGTTTGAATTAGTTACATCATTTTTTTTATATAATATTATTTCATGGCAACATAATTTAAAAATAATTAAAGTAAGTTTTAGTTATAAGCTTCAATTAGTGATTAATTCAATTACACTAAAACTAATTAGTATGATTAAAGATAAGAGGAAATAAATTATTCTGTTTTGTTTTTTTCAAGTAAATCTATGATAGGCGTAATCTCACATTAACCTTTCAGCTCTTTTAAGATTCTTATGTACTCGGTTAATATCATCAGAATCTTTCCTCATATAAAGCATTATTTCATAAATTTATACCGGAGATCTTACGTTGCAGTTATATCAATATTTAAAAACTCCTAAAACACTTCAAAATGTAATAACGCTTCAAATATTCAAATCATTTTAGATTAAGCGGAGAGAGGTATACGTGATCCAACTAATCGAGTTCTATCAATTCAAAATCCTATCCAAATGCTGAATATTATGGTTTTGTCACGAACATAGTTATATCTTATAAAATTATCCTGATTTCACGTTATACGCGATATTGGATCGAAACTGATACAAATTTATTTCTATTGTTAACTCCGGACTTAGGTAAACAACCTAGTTGGTAATTAAATTTCCAATTAATTCTTGTTGATTTATCTACCCTCAATATTTACTAGATAAACTTCAAATTATTATTATTATTATTTAAAGGAAATCCGCAAGCGGTTGTTAGTTTACTTGTACTTAATTTATTTTTATTTTTATTTTAGATTATTATATTATGTTAACTAATTATTTTTTATTTTCTTATAGTGCCAGACAATTGCCCCCTCTTTTTTTTTTGTTCACTGTAGTTATTCTTTCGGGACTAAATGTCCCAGAATAAAATTTACTTTCTTCTTCTTCTTCTTTTTCTACTAAATATATTCTGATTTGATTTCTGTTTCGCTGAACAGATCATATATGTGTTCAGCAGCAATATATATGGAATAGATTCTTAAATAATTCGTTGTGTGACGCGTCCCCTTGCAAATAAAAACAGAACAATTATGTGAATTTATTTTTATTCTGTGACGAGAGTTCTTACAAAATTAAATTTTGTTTTTAGCAATACTGAATAAGAGAAAAACCGTTTCAGACGATTTGACATCGGTTTCCTTCAATTAATCCTGTTTGTCAACTACGAACGAATTACCTGTCAAACATGGGCTTTACACTCCCGACAACCTTCCAGGATCTGTCCATATCTCCAGACTCCTGCTGAGGTAGATCGGGAGGTTTTCCAGGAAGCTATTAGGACTCTTATCTATTTATATGTTTACTTGGACGGCGCCTTATCTCATATATTGATGGCTCTACGTTTTTTATACTCCAGTAACGATCCAAGAATACCGAATAACTCATTTTTTTTTTAAACTGCTATCTCATATTTCTGTTATATATGATAGACGATATTTTTATTATCTGCAACAACTTTAATTATTGATTAATCAATTAAATATTTATTTAATTTATTTATTAACCTTTCATGTCAATAAATCCATTTGATCGTCAACGCTGCTCTTAATTTTTTTTATGAAACTCTTCTATAATTCTAATACACCATTAAATAGAATGTTAATGTGCTCTCTGAACACTATAATAAATGTCCTTAATTGTCGTGGGCGGGGTGGCCGAATGGGCTAACGCGTTGTGTTGACCGACAACCTGGTTCACGAGTTCACGTCACGGTGCCAAGGCGTCTTTTAAATCCCCGCCCACACCCCCTGGCCCGGGGAAACCCCGTATAGCCTAACGTCGAGGAAAGGGAGGACCCAAAAAAAATCTGAATAAATAAGTTTTAAAAATATCATCCTTAAACTAATTATTAAAACTTTAAAATGTCGGAAAATTCTTACTTAATTTATTTTAGCAAATATACTGTTAAAGATTATGAACTTCACGATTAATAATTTTACTCTCTTTCATAGAAATGATTTTTAATCATGCTTTATTATTAGTAAGAAGATAAAAAAAAAAAAAAAATTGAGCTAGGAATTATTATTTCTTTATTAAATAGTATTGAATTATGTTTCAATTAAATACAATGATAATTTTGATAAAAGAGCTCATTTACACTATATGAAATTTGATTAAATGAATGAATAGATTTGTTTCGTTTTGGATGTTGAATCAAACCTTCAGACGATTTCGTATTATTAATATAATATAACTATATCTAATACGAAATCACATTATGAATATTCTACATTTTTTAATATTCGTCTAAAGGATATATGAATTAAAATAATATTTATGAAATAAAATATACTAAATAAATAGGAAACTTTCATATCTCTTTTTGATCATCGTATGATTTATTACATGTCCATCAAGATCATTTTTAATATGAGCTATTTTAATTTGAATGTTGTAAAATAAATTGTATGAACTAATGATACTATCCGTCTACATTCTAAAAAAATAAAATAAAATATAAGAAATACATTTTTTTTTCTAAGCTCCTGGGATTATGTGATAATTTCTCGAGAATTTTGTGGAATAGTGTCGCTCGTACTGCATAGGATGCATTGTAAGCAGTTTGCAATAATATGAATTTTATTCTATTGTTTGGGCTCATTAGTTTCAGTCATAAAAAATGTTTCAGTCATAATTGTCTATTGACACTAAATTAGAGGAAATAGAAAAATATTTAAATGTCTCCATATAGGTACTATATAGGTATGTGAGGGGAAAATACTTAATAGAAAGCTCATATAAAATCCAATAAGTTATTTGTATTGAAATAAAATAAAAAAGTAATAATAAAAATATGTTATTCGTTGTTAAAAATAATATTTATTGTTTTAAATAAAATATCAATATTGTATTAATAAAAATATTTATTTTATATTTTCACTAATTCTAGCTATTTTTAAATAAAAATATTAAAAAGTGTGAAAAATATATATATATATTTTTTTATTGACTATCAGATTCCGTTAAGCTTAAATATATTATATATATATATATATATATATATATATATATATATATATATATATATATATAAAATAAAATAAAATGTTACCCATTTCTAGAGGCTATATAATTTCCTATATTTCAAGGCAAATGATTTGTCGTTTGAATATAAAATCTAGAGAAAATCCAGTTTATTATTTATAGTCTTTCGAAGAAAAATACATCTAAGCGAAAACGGTTTTTATAAATAGTATATATAATTGGCTATTATATATATATATATATATATATATATATATATATATATATATATATATGCATTCATTTTTAGCATTATTTTATATTGAAATATTGTAAAGAAATATCATCTAATAAAAATTGAAATTTCATTGACAAATGTTTTCTTTTTTAATGGAATTATGAACTATACTTTTTTCGTTTTGTCTTTTATTTTTAATTACATAACTTATTTTATGTGTTAATATATACCAGTTAATATATATGTATTGCGCACATCTTGATGGATGAGTATTCACGAGCGTGGAAAATTTCATACAGTAATCTACGCCCTCGAGTAATTTGAGGTGGACCTTATTAATTCGAGAGAGGAGGAAGGATTCACTTTGTCATCAAGTTTATAACTCCAGTCCTTGTATTACATTTTAATTAACACATTGCAGTCATGCTCCGAATCCATTAAAATATGTTGGACCGCTTTGTGGGTATTGCTGGTAGTAATTACTTTACCATCTTTGTAAAATACTATTTTATTTTCATAAGGAAATATATTTTTTTTTAATCTTTGTTATATACGTATACATAATTACCACTTAAAATGAATGCATTAAATATATTTTATGATTATTACTAATCCACCTAAAAATGTGTCTGATCACAATTTATTTGTGTGAAAATGAATCTTAGACATTTTTCTCTTTTTAATAATTAATATTGTATACTATGCATGTGTTTTAGTTGTTATTTTGATTAGTTGAGTTGTTTTGTTTACATACATTTATTTTTATTATTATTATTAGTTTCTGTTTTTTTTATTGTAAATAGAGTGTGAGTGTGCTCTCTGAACACTATTATAAATGTCCTTGAGCGTGACAGAATGTAATATTTCTGAATAAAAAATAAAAAAATTAAACCTTTTATTAAACAATAATAACTTTTAATAAATATTTTACGTCCCCAAGGTTCTAGTTAATTTTAAATAATCATCACCAAGTTCTCTTTTCCGGACAGGTGCGGTTTTAGCAGTTTCATATATATATATATATATATATATATATATATATATATATATATATATATATATATATCTTTTTTTATAGTTTAAGTATGTAATTGTTTTATGACGAATCCTAGCGATTGTTTCGTGACTGTTAATCGCCTAAATGGTAATATAGTGGTAAAACGGTAATTGTATATCATAGCCATTAAGCTCCACGATTCTTAAACTTTTTTTTCCCTGCCCTAATCCAGACATCTCTATTTAAAGCACTCCCTTAGTCTCTTCAAGGTTTCTACTTGAGAGATTCCTTCAGACTTCTTCCTTCTTAAGATATTCTTTCAGATTGTTGCCTTCCAACTTCAGTCTCGTTGACAAGACGATTGTAATATATTCTTAAAACGTTTCCATCTTGACAATTTTTTACAAGAACATTGTCAGCTGACTGGATCCAGAGGTATATGTCGGTAAGCTCTCTTTTGTTATCTCCTTCTAGTTTCTAAAGGAATCAAATTTCTGAATAGTTTGTCGTTATCGTCTGAAACTCGGAAGATTGTGAAGAAATTTGAATCTATAAACCTTTCATTGAATCTCGAATGACCTTCCATTGGAAACTTCGTCATTGTTCATGAAGTTTCTTTGTATTGCAAGAAGCGTCGTTCTCTACTCCTTCCAGCCGAATCATTCTTTACTTTAATGTCATATCGATGATATAATTCTCATAAAATATAGGTTTGTCTTTAACTAATCTTCTTATCTAGTCGAGAAAATACCTTTATTTTACAACTTATAATACCTACATTGATTTCCAAACCCTATTTGAAGATATGTCCAATTACAAATTATATCTTTGACCAAGTTTATGAACTATAGGTACAGCAGATCATGTGTTTCCGAATCCCAAATTTAAACCTATCGTATGAATTTCATCTGGAATTAAAAGGGATGATCATTAATTAGCAGCGTAGATTATATACAGATTTTAGAATTTTAGTATAATAAATCAAAGTGACTTTAAAACAGAACATTCAAGTTTTATTGTCCGTACCGAGATTTTGCTGTCTCTCTCATCCATTCTTCAAATCGACCAGGCTTATTTTTTCTTGTTAGTTAATTTTACACATTTGCATTTCCATCCATAATAACGAAAAAGTATACATATCTTATCTTATATTTCCAACAAAAAAGTTCATTTTATGCAAGTTCATGGGCCAATTCCGTATGGAAAAGGATTTTAGACCAATTTTTCATTGAATAAGAAAGAATTGCTAATTAAATGTTTAAGATAATTAAATTCCATGTAAATTTACTATGATCAATGATAAAAGAGACTTCCAAAAGGTCTAATAACGCAAAACCTGTCATTATGCTGAATTATTTCACGAATCCGGGGATTACAGAGATATTCTGCTATGCTATGGGTACTGTAACTACAGCAGTACAGCTGTCCTATTAGACCTCCTGTAAGTCCTTTTTATCTTTGACCTTAGAAAATTTCATTTAACATTTATTAAATATTTCCTCTAAAGAACGTTATCTACTTTACGATGGAATATTTAAAATTTAATTATCTAGAACGGTTATTGACCAATTTCTCCTTATTCAATAAAAGCCGTCATCAACTTAAAAAAAACAAAACAGAAAATTCTTTTTAACTGATTTTCTATTCGGAATCAGCCAATGCAACACATGAACATTTTTGATGAAAATAGTTTCTAGAATTGAGACACTCTTCGTATATATAAATTACAGTATTTTTATTTTTGCTTCCTCACTACCGAAGGCATTCGTGCGAGATGTTAAAAAAAGTTTTGTTTTCGGAATCGAAAATATTCACACGCCTTTTGCGTTTCAGACATCGAGGATCAAATTTAGTTCGGCGTCTGTCTGTATGTTGTCAAATCGATAGCCTACTACCATGTATCCAATTTTCATGAAGTTTTCAGAGATTGCGCGGTTTGGCGTCTAAATGGTTCCATATCAATTTTATCAAATTCCATCCAGCACTTTCGCTTGCGTACGTAAATGTATTTTCTTAGATATGTCAATATTTCAGAAAAGGCTAGTTCAATTCCGTTCAAAGTTGGAAAAAAGTAGGTATTTATAATAAAAAACATTGGTATCAATTTTATTCAATCCCGTTCTCTACTGTCTCTTATATATGCGCAAACTTGTTTTCCCTGATACTATAATCATTCCCCTGATATCATGATAATAAAATGATACTCTAAAACGGCACTTTCGATTTAGTTCAAATTTGGAGTGGGTTAGGAATTGGTAAACGGATAATCAAATTCTATCAAATATTTCCAAAAAAATATTTCTGCTTTTAAATTAGAAAATGTATTATTTGACACGCCATGTATTATATGTATTATATGACATTGAAAACGGTTCGTTGGATTTTACCCAAACTTGGAGGAAATCTGGAGAATAGCATAGAAATTATTAAATTAATTCCATTTAATATTTAAAACTAATATAAATATTTTTTAAAAATAAAATAGCTGTGAAATTTAGAAAACATTGATCATATGGAGTGGGAGGTTAATATAATATTTTTATGAGGTTGGAACATTTTAGGTGGTATTCAAAAAGTTAATTTATAATGTATTGTTTGGTCGATTCCAAACGTTACTGGCATGACACTTACTGTCTTCACTTAGATTTCATGTAATTTTAAGTAAATTTTAATTAACTTTTACTTTTTTTTGGCTAATAAACAAAATTCTTACTTGTGATTGTATTTATTTCTATTGAATTTCAACCAGCTCTTCGTGGCCTCAATTTCTTCCTTAAACATCAAAGTTATGTGAACTTCACACTTATTTTTATATTCCAAGTTAATTAGTTTTGTATTGGCCTCTGTAAAAATATTGGCCTCGTTAACGTCGAACCAACAAAAAGATGATTTTTTGCTCCATCCATTTTACGAGTGAAAACATACCTTATGTAAGTTTTCAATTTTTATTCTATTTTTGACATTGTGTAGTATGAAATTGATATAAGTAATATATTACTATGGAAAATAACAGAGGATAATAAAATATAAAATTACACTAATAAATCATAAAGATTTAATTAGTTTTTTTGCCCTCCTGTAAAACACTTAATTTTTACATACGACTTTTTGCACTAAGGGTAGCTATATGCATATTCAGCGTGAACTGGATTTTTTTTCCAGTTAAGAATAATGAAATATGCAATCTGTAAATACTGAACTCTTTCGCATTTTTCTATTTGCTGATAAACAAAACTCGTGGATATCAAGCCCGTTGATGTTGTGGGATTACTCAATTTCCGAAAACGACTTCTTCCTGAGATTTTATTCTAACACGAACAATTTTAGACCTTTTAATATAGATATTTTTTAGCCAATGAAAACTGTGAGGAAACTATACTGACCTTACTTGGCAGATGTTTTTTATTTACGTCTCATAAAGAGCCCCATACCTAAGATATGGCTTTGAGTTAGGTTGTAATAAAAACTTAAATATATTGTTCTGTTTTTAGAGTCACTTTTACTGATGGAGTAAATCCATAATCGAAATGAAATAAAAAATATTATATTAAATATTAATAAAATATAACCCTAAAAGCGCCATCTGAGAAAAATATATATAGAGAAGGATGACTCAGTTTCTCTGTTTGAACTTGGCTGTTTTCGAAGACTTGATTCTTGGAAGAACATCTCGCTTATGGCTCTATTATTTACCTCTCTATTTGGTAAAATAATATTTAAATTACTATTACTAATAATAAGCTTCCGACCTATTCCTCAGATGATAATCTCACTAAAGAGAATAATTAAAATGATTGCTTGAGGGTGAGAAGTTCAGTTACTGGAGTTCGATGGCTGCCATGTGAGTTTATACCGAAAGATAACTGGGACCGATCTACACTCCAGATCTGGGTCATCCCAGTTCTTGAATGTCTTCTGGAAGTAATAGTTTGTCTAATTGGATAAGTTTCTACTATTCTGTGAAGTGTTGTTATAACCATGGATTAACATCTATTTAATAATTAAAATGTTATCGTTATGACCGTTAAGAGTAATTAAAATTCAACAATAAATTATTTTATAATGTAAACAAATAGAATCAAACTCTCCTATGAAAGATAATAAGCCTCTCTCATCGTCTATTAAGGTTTATTAATTATTTACAAAACATATACCTCACAACATCAATATTATATTTTTAGATTGGTAGCGCAACTATTTTTTTTTTTAACTTACCTTCACACACCCTGCTCACTCTTCATGAAAATTGAAGGATATCATTCCTAGATACCTAAATTTTCATTGAGTTTAAGAATAAACTTAATGTTTGGTTCCGGTGCTGACTAATCATCCGCTTGTACTTTTTTTACTTCCACTTACCTATATATGTATTATATAGTAAGGGAAAGTATTGAGATCATGAAAAATTTCAAATATAAGATTTCATCGGAAATAATATATTTGAGTCCAAAAAACCAAGTCCCAGAAAATATGCGTGTGTATGTGTGTGAACAGCCTAGCTTAAAAATGAAAATTCATGCGAAACTGATATTACGTTTTTAAGATAGTTATATACCTGGGATTTGACAGAAACCTATATATTATTATTATATGTATTGTATCTTCGATTTTAAAATTGTTTATGTTTTTTTCGAAAACAGCTGTTATGAATTCGATTATGTTCATTATATCGGTGTAAAATTGAGCACTTTTAAATGCAATATATGTCTTATTCTCATTGATACATTCTAGCAGAGCTTAAATGCCTAATTTTCAAAATTTCTTTCTCTAAAGTTACTTTAACTTTTTTTATATGAAAAAATTAACCATATCACATTATAAAATAACTATGAAAATTGTAAAATATGAAAGAATTTTCTTATAAACTAATTAATTAAAGGAATAAATAATTATAATAATAAGAAACTAGGGATCGTAATACAGAACTAAATAAACCCGAGTACATCCGAGCTTGCATTAAAGGTAGAAATGCTGCCATACCTTACACATGCTCAATAGCATACGGGCTACGATAAAATTATGATTACATATACTTGTGCGGTTTTTATAGATGTTAACGTTGGCACCATTTTATATTTAATTGATTAGGTTAAAGCTATATAAAAATTAAAATGTGTATACATACCAATGAAAACAAATAAAAATACTTACTGAACAAATAAAGCAGCCGTCTTTGTTAATTGTAAATCTTATCGGACTAAAAATATTTCATGGTACATAATTATTTATTAGAACCAAAGATATAATTAAAATAAATGATTTTGTTTAAAAAAAAAATGGATATTGTCAAAAAAAAAAAAAGCATTACTATAACACAGTAGACGCCTGGGAAAAACATATGGTAGTTAATTATTTTAAATAATATTTTTTACCGATTGTGATTTTTACTTTTACTTCCCTTTGTCTAGAAATACATGTTTATGATGGGAAAAAAGTGTGGTAAGTGAAAATTGTGAGATGCGCGCACAGCACCCGATTTTTTAAAAAAAATCTTTATCTTTACTCCTACTGAATCGCCTTGTTGTTCAATTAGCCTTGTGGAATGTGTTGACATTTTATGGAGAAGTGTGAACATTTATACTAATTAAAAAAAAAACTTTAATCTTCCCCGAAATTCGTTTGAATATTCCGACTTAGAATCAGTTCCTGAAAGAAAGAGAGGGTTGAACGCTTTGCGGTTTACATCTCATTAAAAAGAGCGATAGAGGTTGGGACAGAGACCGTTTCATTTCTTTTTTCTTTCTCTTTCATACGAAAGCAAAACCCACTGTCAAATTAATCACCGGCATTTTCAACACCTCAACTTTTTGCTTTTCTGTTTCGCTGCAGCTTTTTCAGAAAATCACTTCCTTGCTGTGTCTCTGAATTGTTGTATTTATGATTTCCTTGGAATGTATCGTAACCCTAATAATAAGTGGTAGTAGTAATAAACAAAGCATAAGAATGTATTATAAAAGTTAAAACATATGAGCTTCATATATTTTATAAATTATTCTATTTTCATATATTCATTTATAATATATAAGTTCCACGTATAAGTGGGTATACATAGCTTAGTAGTAATAATAAAATTAGTAGATAACGTCAAGTAAATTAAAGTTGAATAAAAATAAAAATAAAAATCTCACCTTCAACCTTTACATGCCTTCTCACAGATCTGCCTCATTCCAAAACTCCTTTATTAGTCGCTCTGGCAATTTCTGGAATTCCTTCGAAATCAAAATTCGACATTCCCCCTCCATATTCACATTCAAAACCCTCCTATTCCAATTCCTATCCCAAAAACAGTCAGGTAGTTGCTAACCATTTGACAACATACATTAATTTCATGTCATTCATTGTCAAATATTAATGCTATTCTTTGCTAAATATATTAATTTTCTTATAGGGTAAAGATTTTCCTACTCTTGATGTCATAGAACGCAGCTATTGGTAGATTATAACTAAATTCTTCTCTATTGTTACGTTAAGAAATTATGATGATATATTTATACATTAATCAACATTTAAATGATAATGCATTTATATATTAATCATGCACTTTATGTTGTCAGGTTCAGCTTTCTGTTTTCTCAACAGAAACACAAATCTTATTTTAATGAAGAATTTAATATATTTTTATTTTTTAATTTTTATTGTTTTCTTAAAAGTGTATACTGGTCGATCAGTGCAAATAGCTTTAAGTGTCTTGTCATAGTGTTAATTGTTTTGTATATAGTTTCGTTTGTTTTGTACATAGAATGTTTACCTTACATATTCTTTACATTATTTCTTTTTTTCTATTGATTTTATTTTGGCCAGATGTAACCCTTTAATTTTGTTCTATTTTGTTATTCTCCAGGACTTTGTCCCAGAATAAAGTTATTTTCTATCTATCCATCCAAAAAAAAGTTATCTGAAACTCATGTATGACTATATACAATATTTTCATTCGCCCTAGAGACTCTGAAGCAGGCTGTGCCCCACTTTTGCGAAAGGCAAAACAAGACTCCACGACATCCCAGCGCTTCTCTACCAGTTTTTTTTCGGGAAATAATGAAACACTCTACTACCTGAAATATGAACCTGGCTATATACATGGCTGGTGATGTAGAAGTTTATAATGATTTCATAAAACAATAGATCGTATCATCTTTACATAGACGTGACCATGATGAGGGTAAACCAGGGCACGGCTGTAGGGCGAGGACAGGGCTTGATGTATGCCGGCCAGCCAGCTCTGGCTATAAAGGGCCCACCCCGCTTATCCTCGGCCCTTTAACTGAAGGCCGCTGTGAGCGCGGTGCTGCTTGCAATTTTAATCAAATCACTGGGTTTTATTTGATATGTAATCTTCGGATTCAGTGGCTCTGCAGGTTTAACGATTGAAGCTGGGACTAACCCCGTAATGGAAGAATTAAACACAACATAACCTTAATCTGCATCATCTACCTGGGGTCATTTCGAGATAATTTTAATATTGAAAATTCAAATTAAAATATGTTTCAACCGTATGTTTTTTTTTAATGTATACAATAAGCAAGTTCCTAAGCTTAGCGCTAATTTCAACGATGGAGTCCATCAATAGAGTTTGGGAACATTCTACTAACACAAAAAAAAAAAAAAAAGATTAGTACACAACTTCATACTGAATTGTTAAATTTTAAACTGGAAATAAATATAGATAGAAAATAAACTGAATAAATATCTGTGATTCAATTAATGAATTTAGGAATGCACAGAATTACACCGATATTTCCATCGATGAGTTAGGAACTGTTTGATGGATATCCGATACCTTTGATGTGGTCAGCCTTTAGTTTAAGAACTTGCTCAATGTAGCAACTATTTTTAAACATTATAAATTTAACCTCTTTTCTAGATTCTACTAGAGAAAATAAAGAGAAAATTCGATGTATTATAAAAAAATTATTTTTTTTCATAATGGTTATATGGTTAGCTGATGTACAATCCCCTCATCTTCGCCCCCTTTCACACAATTTATTAAATTACAAGGTACCCACAATATAAAAAATATGTCTTAAACCGTTATCAAGTATAAAACTGCATCTTAGGCGAAAAAGGTTACATTTTTGAAAATAATTGAATGAATGAAAAAATAATTTAATTCTGAGAGTACTGTCCTCTAAGAATGATAACAGAGTTTCAAATTTATGGATCTTAGTCTGACTTAAAATAATAAAAAATACAAGCTAATTAACTGTTGATTGTTATTGCAACTGTGCAGTAGATTGAAATTAAACAGAATACAGATGGAAGTAATTTTACATGTTTGCCGAAGTTTGAATGTAGAGTAGGTGGAACAGGAGTTGTTTGAAGGTATTTGTGGACGGAGGTAGAAAGAGAGTTCCAAAATAAGGTAGCATGAATGGCGAAGGATTTGCTGGAAGGAATTAATTTTATGGGAGGGAATATATATATCTATAGGTTGAGACCTGATGGGATGTGAATTATCATGATTTTTTTTTTTTTTTTTTTTGAACTTATTTATTGAAAAATATTACAATATGTCTCTAGCACATTTATAATAGTGTTCACAGATCACATTCAAACTTTATGTACAATAAATGAAATAAATTATACAGAAAAATAATATATATACTATAAATAAGAATAAAATAACCTAAAAATAAATAAATAAAAAGAACACATACATACCTATATACAATATATCATGGACGATTATAATTGTATTAGTTACAAGGGATTTACTGTATATATGACAGTTAAACAACAGAAATATCTAAATATAGTCATTGAAAATTCAGTCTGCATCGGCAGGCACAATTAACCTCAACAATACGATACGACACTTGCTTTAACATCCATACAGGACAGCACTGAAGATAGAGAGATACATGGAAGAGAGGCCTTGGAAGAGAGATTTGCTATTTAGGATGCCAAGTGCGGGGGTTCCCAACAACACTTTCCGACCCTGCGTCCCCTTGTTTAGGAGCTGTCCTCTCGGCTCGGAGGTCTGTTTTATTCATCGATGGCCCAGAGCTGGAGCTCGCTTTAGTGGTCAATCTAAGGTGAACTCAGTCTGAGGTGGTTCAAGATCTTACCTGCCAACTGTACAAAATCCTTCCTCCTTTGTATGTGATTCCACATATAAAAAGTCAGTTCATTGACACAGTGATTGTACCGATACTGTTTTTTGTAAACATTAGAGTTTTTTGTAAACTTTTCCTCACAATAGAATTATTTCAAAGCATTTACTGTAAAAAAAAAGATCATTGTTGAGCCGCTAACGCACTCACAGTTTATACCCAACTAGTTTTCATCTGAATTAAATTTCAAGAAACAGTTTGTTTTGTAATGCATTAATTTATTTTACTTTATGCATTTTTTTTTATCGAAGAAAAATAAAATATTTACATTTTTAATTTACTAGTGCCATCCAAATATTTGAGCTCGAATTAATAATCATTATAATTTGGTCCTAATTATAAATAATTTGGTTGGTAATTATTTAATACATATTTTGTTTGAGAAGGAGTTGGTCAACCATTATAATTGCGGCCAACTCTTTCCATACTATATTTTGTTTGGTTTTGTGTGGAGTCCAATCTACTCGTTCCTAATCAATATTTATGTTACTCTATGACATGGGTGGGGAACCACGGCCTCCGAGGCCGCATGTGGCCTCTTTAACGTAGTTGATATTTATTATACGAGCTCTAAAATTAATTAATATTTAATTATTTAAGTAACGACAATTTGGAAGTTAATAGAATTAAGTTGAATGTACGTATGTGACTGTCTGTCTATAGTGATAAATAAAAATAGCAACGGTAAAACATAAAGAATAATTGTATCCTAACTATGGCCTCTAATGATAAAAAAGTTTTCCACCTATTTTCTATGCTGAAGACCACTTAACTTATAAAAAAATAATTGGATCGAAATAACCAGCAAATAAAAACTTGTTTTTTTTAAAATCCGTTCTATTGTTCTGAAATACTAAAATGTTATTTCATCTCACCGAATCAAACAAAAATCTGCATTTTTATTGTAACATTATTTCTGAAATATATTGGCAATCATTTAAAATAAAGGGATATTGCAAAGCTATAATTTTTGTAAATGAAAAAAAAGAATATAAACAGTAGAATAAGAAGTATACTTTGGTGCATCGTTATTAAACATAAAACAGTGATTTGATTCAGCCTTTTAGTTTTAAGAGGCCTCTAGTATAGTATTTCTGAGCACTTTAATAGCTTATATAAAGTATAAATAGGGCAAGATATTTAATAACTTGAAAGTCAATTTTTATTGAATATTTAATAGTTGACAGTTGCATTAATAAGGAAGGAGATGGTCCAAGGTGGCGGTCATAAATAGACTAAATAGTGGCAAAACTATTTTATCAAAAGCCAACGTTTCGATGCGACTTTGCAGGTCTTCTTCAGGGCTAGATCGGACAAGGTACAAAAAGATATAGAGAATTGTGTAAGTTACATAATATTTAGACAGAAATTATAAAACAATGTGAAGAAATCATTATTTCATGTTATATCTTTTTTTCCTTTTCTTCCAATATCTCCTGTAGATCTGTAGGAATATATTCACAATTGCATATATTATACTACAACAATTATTACCATCTATTTACTTCAGTTTAGGATCTTGTTACTTAGCTTACTCTGTTTATATTTGAATGTTCTTACTGTTTATAACTTTAATAAGTTTATTCACATTGTTTTATAATTTTTGTCTAAATATTATGTAACTTCCACAATTCTGTATATTTTTTTTGTATCTTGTCCGTTCTAGCCCTGAAGAAAGCCTGTAAAGTCGAGTCCGAACGTTGGCTTTTAATATAATAGTTTTGCCGGACTATCTCCTTCCTTAAAATTTTATTGCATCTTAAAACAGTTTATTTTTCGGATTGTTTTTTTTTTGCGTTTCCGACCTTTATTTACAATTATTTTACCTTCCTAACCAGCCTTTTTCATCTCAGCCTGTATTGGGCTCTTTTATTCCTGTACACACAAATCTGCAGCATCTTTGTTAATTGGCTCTATCCATATGGTCTTTGGCCTTTCACGTGGTCTGTTGCTTATTAATGGAGCATTTCGCGTTGAGACTTCCTGGTGGATTGTTCCAATTCATTACATGTATGTATTTCCATAAATGGAAGGGAATTAAAAAACGAATTGTAAGGAGTCAAACCGTTCGGTAATAATACTTCAGTATTATTCTCTCAAATTCCTTTAGCTTCAAACAAACATAAAATATAAAGAAACATTTATGCAAAATCTAGGCGTGTATCGAAACGTAGAATATGATTATTGTCTGTATGTATTGTATGCGGCAAACAAGTTTTAATATTTTGCGTAAAAACTTGTCACAATTAGTTCACTTTTCCTGACTTGATAAAGCTACAGTTTCTTACAACCTTCCACATCCCTTTACAACTTATTTTAGCAAATATGTTCAATCCAAAATTTTTCGATTACGTATTTATAATACTAAAACGATTGCAATACTTGGACGAAATTTTAATAATTGATTTGTTTTGGATCAAGAAACTAGAATCTATCTATTATTTTTTCTTGCCATATTTGTAACATTTGTCTGTTTTGTTGATATATTCATAGTTTTCCTACATCTGCACCTATGGTGTGTTGGATATGTTGTTATTAGGCAAATTATTTAGCAGAATCTTTGGGTTATAAAGAGACTAATTGGACTGGATGATTCTTTCAATTATCCTCTGAATCAGAGACTTCGAAAGATTATCTTTGATGTGACCATCTAATGGTATGAAGAGAAAGAACAACGGATACAATCTAATTTCAAAATGTTGTGTTGACTATGTTTCGGGTGAATAAGTGAAATAACAACGGAAAATTTACAAGTTAATTAAACTACAAAATAATCCATAAAACTAACTTTATTCTATCCATCCTATCTATATATGTTTATAGATAACGTATATCCTATATATTATTACTTTGTTTGATCTGGATTTTGATGTGTGGTTTTCCCTTATCTTGAGAACTTATTTGTTTGAAATGTACCATTATTTCCTCGACAGGCAGGAAAACGCCTCTGCCCTGGATACAAGGCTTCCTAATCTGAACTGACGACACACAAAATACAAGAGTTTATGTCATAGCTGGCACCGCTAAGTTGCGAAACAAAGTTGTTGGAGTTGCTTACGTCAATGTTGTTGTTTACATAGTTTTGTTCGTGGTTGGATACTTTACGAATAACTATTTAGTAATTTAATAAAGTTTCCCCCATAGGATATTAAATAAACAAGCATGCATTGTAAGTATTCAATGTTATTGTATACTAAATTAATTGGAAATTTTATTTATTATCATAACTATCGATATTCCTGTCGAAAAATATTATAATCTGTTTTTACGTCATAATATCTACAGTGCTAAAATATTTTAGTATAGACTAATTTCAATGTCTTCCACATCACCGTCACTCTCTTTCTATCCTTTATTAATTACTAAATTAATCCTAATCCTTAATTCTATTTTTTCATTTTAGCATATCTTTGTATTCCATATTTGGATTCAGTAGTAGCAGCGGTCGTATTAGACATGCTGAAATTCACTTATATCATTAACGTTATTAAATTTAATCACAGTTTTCTTAGCGCGAATTTTGTTTAATTTACGATGGCGTACTTAGAATTTAATTATCTCAAATAGGTTTTGAGGAATTCCTTCTTATTCAATAAAAAACGTGGCCATCTTAAGAAAAACATTAACTTTGTCTCAACACCTTTTCCGTTTGGAATTGGCCCATGCATCAGATTTACTTTTTTGTTTCAAATTGTGTCCAGAATTTCCTAGAATATATTTTAGGTTGCTAAAATACATAGAATAGAATAGAATAGAAAAATAATTTTATTCTGGGACACAGTCCCTTGAGAATAACAAAATAGAACAAAATATAAAGATTACATCTGGCCAAAACTATAGACTTAATAGAGTAGTTCCAAATTGTCCATTTTGAAATTGAAATACAAAATTAAGGTTTAGGATTAATTATCCCAGTCCGCTGGTGTTCCTCAAGGTAGTATCCTAGGTCCTATCCTCTATACAATTAATACAGCTGACATCCCTACCTATCCCAACACTGTCATCACCACATATGTACAGTAAATAATGACCTATCAATTGCATCCCAAATGCCTCAATCACACATCATAAATCTTGAAGAATGGCGTCAAAACTGGAGAATTAAAATAAACTCCAATAAATCCCACCAAATTAACTTTAACCTTCGTTGTAAACCAACGACTTCCTGTCCTGCAGTTACCATTAACAATACTCCACTTATCCCTGTTGAGCAAATCCGATACCTAGGACTCCACCTGGACACACGACTAACTTGGAATCCTCATACTAGACTACTAGACTGAAACGACAAGAAACCGCACGACGTTTCCGATTACTTTAGCACTTACTATACAAACGCTCTAAACTTCCAATTAATTGCAAAAGACTCATATACTTGACTATAACAAGGCCTATTTGGACTTACGGAGTTGAGCTATGGGGCTCCACTAAACCATCTAATTTCTATCGTATCCAATCCTTGCAATCCAAAATCCTTCGTAAAATGCTCAATGCTACCTACTCTGTTACAAATAAAAGCATCCATAATGACCTTAATGTTTCTTTTGTTTCAGATCTGGCCCAATCCAGATACCTGTCCTTCCATAATAAACTTCAGAATCATCCCAACCCTCTCGTTTCTAACCTTGCTTCCTCTTCAATTCCTGATAACCCTCCGAGGCGTCTGAAAAGAAGATGGCCCCGTGATCTCCTAATGTAGACATATCATTAGAGTGCTACCATTGGGTAGTTACTCAGCAAGTGTTTTCATGTCATTATATCCATTATGTTCAAATTTACTAGATGTATTTATTTAATACAGTGGTAAATATCATTAAGAAATAATAAAAAAAGGGTTAATTAGAATATGTAAGGTTATGTCAGCAAGGATTGATCATGTGTCTAAGGCTGTTCAAGTATAGTCAGAAAGTAGATATCCTCCCATTAATCCTCGGCCTGGAACCGCCAATTCGTATCTATTGATGTTTAATTTTTGTTATGCAAAAATATTATAATTGTAACTGTCATTTTAATGCACCCCGTATTACGGCAATCACAATGGATTACAGGGTCTGCCATATAGTTTATAAAAGCAGATGTGTAACATTTCCGTGGTTTTCTATGAACAAATTATCCTTTCACGGACACACCATCATCCAGTGGTCGGGATAAACAAGAACTGACCCCGGAATCAGAAAAACGGAAGCCCAGGGCTGGATCGCCATCGAATCCGGATCTGCAAAAACAGAGGAGCAGATGTGGAGCAGGAAACGACTCACATCCATCAGTGGATTGACTCCATTCCAAAAACCTTCACAATGGCCACCAATCCTCTAATGCCGGGTAGCCCCGACCTGCTTTTTTTTTATTGGTCGACCAATAACTCACCCTTAGTGGATAGTTTAAATCACGCGGTTGACCTGGACCAATGAAAGGTCGTTTATAAAGTCAAAAACGATTTATGGGGATGTAGCTTATTGAACTGATTCATTTCCACAACTGTCTGAGTTATGAACCCCATATTTCTTAAGGTATTTTACATCTTTACTCCTCATTAATGCTTAAATGAGTTCATTGTTATAGCTTTATATTAGTCCAAGAGCCTGTGTTATAAAGGTAACTCATTTCATACTAAAGTTTGACTTTATAACTTGACAGTGTCTCCAGACCTGATTAGAAAAATGCATATCTGCCAGCATACAGCCACTGGAATAGAAAATGTCGGCAATGTGAATATAGTTAAAGAGCCCATATAGAAACTATAAATATAAGGAGAGAGCATATATATATATATATATATATATATATATATATATATATATAGAAAACTACCAACATATTAAACTTATAATATTTATTGTCCTAAGAAATGAAATAATAGTCAGTTACCACAAACCCAGAGATTTCCCGAGAATTCAGTAATAGACTATAAGTGACAAACTAAATATTTCTGATCCTAATATTTAGGTATTCATGAAATCATTAGATAGAAATCAAAAGATTTCTTCATTAATATAACGTACATATTAGGACTTTTTTTTTTTTTTAATCTGTTTATTGAATAATAATACAATCAGCCACTGCTGGAGGGCTATAAGCATTAGGGCTACAAGTTCTCATTCATACAATATATACAAATAATAAAGAAATAAATATAAATATAATAAGTAAATAAATAATACGATATTAGGACTAGATACATTTATTTCGTCACTTATAAATACGGACCAATTCATATGTGTATATATATATACATATATATATATATATATATATATATATATATATATATATATATATATATATATATATATATATACATATATATATATATATATATATATATATATATATATATATATATATATATATATAAAAATCTTTTTATATAGAAATAACACATTTTGTCACACTTATGGTCACTGAGTACTACAGCCGAGTGAGGCACATTCATACCAAATTTATACAATAGAGATCTGATTGAAGATTTATATAATCACTTTACATGAAAAGTTATTGTTTTTACTATTATTTTTAAATAATAAAAATATATTTAGGCAATTATATTTAATACAGTACATTCCAGATAAACAAAAACAATAAATAATCGCTTTCTGATAAACAAACATTTGGAGTTCTCAACGTCAAAGAGGCCGCGGATCTCCACTTATGGTCGCTTTGAGTAAGTTTTGTAGCTAAATAGGATCTTTATCTATATTTACCTGACCACCATTTTGTATTTCTCAGACAAATGGTCATATTATATGGCCGAATCTTATTATGAAATGAGTCAGCTTTTTTTGCCACGGCGCCCTAACATGTGGATAAACTGCTTTGTTGAAATTATATTTTGAATTTATATTACGTAATGTGTTATCTTCATTGAATATGTTACAAAACGTTTAAAAATAATAATGAAATCTAATTTTATTAATAATGAAATTTGAAGAAACATATCAAATCAGCAGTTTCCGGTGAAGATGATGACAAATATGCAGAAAACAAATGAGAAAGTAGAAAAAATAGTATGTCTACGACTTACACCTTACGAAAACCTTTTATCCCTAAAGTTTCTAGAACTTTTCTATGTACTTGAAGTAAACCAAGACGTTTTTATCACTAAATTCAGAATTGGCTGCAACTGACACATGTGTTCCTCATCGATAAGCTACAAGCTACAGCTGACAATTTGCCCTATGCTGTAAGGCTATCCACGAAATGATAGCTTTGTTTTCAATTTGGGAATCGAAAGAAACCTCAAAACTATTTTGGGAGTTAACAACATCCATATAGAACCAATTAACAATTTGCTAAAAAAAAAGTTTAATAAGAAAAAAGTGATAAGGAAAAAGTAATTTAAAGAAGGATACTAAAGACTTGAGATGTTGAGTATCTATAAGGAAAATAAATCTAACCCTTGAAGTAATCTGAAAAGTATTACTGAGAAATGCGAGTTTTATTTTAATGTAAGTAAAAATGTTTTTTGAGCTTTATCTTGATATACCCTTTTGGCTTAGTGGGTGCTACCGGCAAATAAATGAAATTAAAATAAGAAAATTTGATAAAAATAAATATATTCAAAAATTTTTATAAGGGTAAAAATTAATGAATGATAATCTCGGTAAAGTAAAAGTATAAATAAACTTGCTCTTGCAATACATGAGCTCGATTGATCATTCATTACCATAATACATTCGTCCCTGTCACTAGCAGACATTATGGACGGATCAGAATAAAGAAAGAACAAAGGACAAAGAAGTGGTCCAAAGCGAAGAGAGCTGTACCTGGCTTTAGTTGATCTCGGTTGAGAAATTCAATTCAATTTTTCAATTCCAACCCCTTCCATCGGAAGCGATTGTCCAATTCTTCTTTGTCCTCAATCGGTCTCTATTCCTCTCACTCGTCCCGTCTCTTCAGCTCTTGTTCAGTTCTGTCTTGCGGCCAACGATTTATTATGATTTATTTTCCTTATGTTCAATTACATTACTTTTTGAAGGTTATGACAGCTACTTTAACAAATAACATTATTGAAAACCATTCTTTGATATTATGTGTATAACTAATTTCCTGTAAAGTACCAACTTTTGATCAATTTAATATTTCAATAGCATTTGAGCTTTTTCTGAGTTAATAAGGTCTAAAATAAATAGTTTATAAAATATCAATGTATACCTAGACTTTTCATTTACATTCCATGCAATTTTCACCTGCGCGGCAGCGCATCTAGCAAATTTGGTGCATTTGTTTGATTCTGTTTTTATATATATCCTAGGTCTCTTGGCCGTTTCCTTTTTAATCTGCGTCTAATTGGGAGCAGAAGGTAGAAAGGACCTGAGAATTGGTGTGATTTTTAGTTGAAGAATGAAATGTAGTGTATTTGTCGTGGATCTAGGATTTTACTGTTGGGGTATTTAAGTCGTTATGTATATTGTTATTTGAAATGTACCCAATCACAACTTATTAAGTAATAAACCCTCAACTTAATTTATATAGACTTACAGCTTATAAAATATGTATTTTTTTCTAAATGTGGGATACCTTTAGTATAGTTTTAGGAAAAAAAAAAAAAAAACGTAAATAATTAATGATTTTTTTTTTTTAAACAGAACTGGGATTATTGATTTAACAGCAGAAACACCTTCTTTAAAAGATGTTAACAATGATAAACTGTTGAACAAAAGTCGTTATAAAATTTATAGGAAATTTTGTATAGTTTACAGTGAAGCAATAATCAATTATTTAAATTAATTGTTTCTTTAGTTATCCGTTACTATTCGACACAAAACATGACTTGCTGAAAAAAAACACAAAACTTAAATTTTCGGCTTTTCTGCCAAAAATTGGACCAATATTTATATAAATTTTTTTGTTGCTCTTCTGCTATAAGTCATATAAATATTTCTCTCTACTTGCGGGACACCTTGTATGCATATATATATATATATATCCATTTGTAATTAGGTGAGGAATTTACAATCTAGTACTTAATAGTTCTTTGAAATGTGACAAAGCTAAGACAAATCCATTCCCTTCACTGACATTTGTTAGATTATAAATGCAAATTTTTTGCTGTTAGGTCCTTGGGTGAGGACACCCTCGTGATTTGTCGACCGGACAGCTAATCAACTTCTACATGCAAAATACTCCTTGACAAATCCCCTCGGGAAGGCATTGACGTCTGAACCGAAGAACCAATCCGGCTCGGGTCTCCAGTAATTTGGGACGTTGCTTAAGTCAGACAAATGGTCCAGATGAATCAAGTCCAATCTCGCGGCTCCATTTCTCTTCTTGCTCCTTGGCAAGAGTTCTCTTAATCGTCCTAAAGATTTATCCTCTATCCACGGCCATCCCCTCAGTATTCCTCCCTGTTATTTTGCTCTCTACTAATTACTTATTAACGAGTCCTTCTTTATGATCTAACGGTAAGATTAAAATCTAAGTTTGGATATTCTGAACTGTAAAGATGGATTGGTTGGATGGTTTTATGTATTCAAAAGACAGAGTTAATCGATGGCAAGAAATTTAACAAATTGTGAGGGAGTAATTCGAAGACCTATATCACTTTTAACTAGGCCATTTTTTGTCTATAACAACTAAAATATGTAAATGTGCCGAAAACCCAATACGCAAATCTATAATAAATATCTCAGAAATAAACATAATTACTGACGTAATATGAGGTTATTAAACAGCAAAACTGTTTAACTTAATTTATAGGTAGACAAAGCCTTTTTTGTCAAATTTTTAACCCTTGTGTAAAACTTTGTGAGAAGTTTCATTTAACCGTAACCTTTAACTTTTTTAACTATGAAATTTCTCAAAATAGTGGGTTTTCTGGTTAAATTTGAGTTATTTACTGAATACCCATGAATGCCCGCTGGTTTTCAGTTAAATCTTGAGATAATTTGATCAAAAATTTGAGAAAAAAATGTTTCTTACAACTATATTGCACCGTATGTTCTATAAAACATAGTTATTTTGACTTGTTAGGCTGGCCATATCAGCCAAAGCTACCCAATATTTTTGTAAATTGCCTTTTTCTCTAAGATGACATAAAACCATCATAGAAATTAACACGTAGAATATATCAGAATTGGTAAAGACTGTCCAATTTCTATGACGAAATCATGATGCGAATGTTAATTGAATTTGAGATTGACAAAAATCTCAATTAAATTTACAAAGCCTGTTATTTTTAATTCTATTTAAAGTAAAGTTTTTTTCTATATCTATATCTTGTGTTCTATTATTATTTGTTTCTCACTCGAAATAGTTTGTGAATAAAAAATACATAATTTTCAAAATGGTTTCCGAAAATTACATAACTCGCCTCCCCTTTCTTTTCAAAGTGTGCACCTATGTCTACTATTGCTTTGTTTCTTTAGAATGGCATTTAGACTAGCAACTAAACTTGAAAAAGAAAGAGGAAAACTTTGCTATAAAGTCGACCATCGTAAAAAGGTTTTTAGCAGAATAGGATTAATATATCTCAACTATCTTCCTTTCGAAGGACCGCTGTTTAAAATTCTAAAAGTCGAACTCTCAACTCAATTTTACCTAATGAATCAATTTTACCCTATTCTTCTGTTCTTTTTTTTTTTCATACTGGGCATGCTCAGGGCTCTTCATCGGATAAATTGGAGAATTATTTATTCATGTTTTAAATAAAATTTTGACATAAATAGTATTGATTTGTACTATAAATTTTATTTAAAATTTTTTTATAACATGTAAAAATACAATAGAAAAGGTTAATAAGCTCTCAGTCGACAAATTGGTGATAAGAGGATTCCGTTTAAGATGGTCTTACACGGACGCTGAGTTGAAATGGCGGTCGGTTGATGGAAGTTTAGACAGAGATTGGTGGTATCGGCATCTAATCTTCGGGCTCGATAGCCTCTGATTATTTGTTTATTTTATACAATAAAAATATTTGATTTTTTTTTCCAATTTTAATGTTGAATTATATTTTTTATAGAATACATTTTTTGTTGTTCAACATCGTATTATATATAATAATTTTTTTTTTTTTGGTTTAATTTTTTTATTCACACCTGTCATAGTGGTAATGACAACCAGTGAATGTGAGGTCGTTGGAAATAATAATGGCATGAAAGGCATTACGAGGATCAGTGCCTCAGCGGCACCTCACTCGGCGTGATATCTACATTAGACGAGGAGGTCCCTCATCCAGCTCCTCTTCAGTCTCCTACAGACGTTACCTAGTATATTCTTAGTGGCCATGTAATTTATAAGTGTATTAGGATGTCCTTGTAAGTTGTCATGAAATCATTTGTAATGAGTTCGTATGTGTTCGTTAACAGTCGGCATATGGAGGTCAGCATGTAAGGTTATGTTGCTAACGTACCAAGGTGCTTTTGTAATTGTTCTGAATGTTTTTGCTTGAATGATTTGGAGTTTGCTTAGGTGAGTCTTTTTAGCAGTTCCAAATATCTGTGATGCGTAAGTCCAAGTAGGTTTTAGTAAGTAATTGTATGTGTTCACTTTCAGTCTAAGTTTTAGTTTTGAATTTTTCGAAAGAAATGAACTCAGAATTCTTAATCTTTGATTTTCGTTTGGTTTTTTTTTATATAGTAAAATAACAAGATATAATTAAAAAAAATAATCATTATATATTGTAGGTGATAAATATTATTCAGGACGCAGTCATCATCAGAGAGTGTTTCGAGGACTGATGATGACCACATGTTTGGGTTGAAACGTCGGCACTAATAAAAACTTTATAATGACTGCGTCCTGAATATTTATCTCCCATGATATCTAGAACAATCGACTAACTTCTTCCAATTATATATTGTATTATTTATCAAAGATGTTTATTGTCGGTAGGCCATATCAATGTAAATATTTCATCATATCTAATTAATGAGCCATCTATTTTAATATTATATTCTTCTTCATATGTGAAAAATAAGCATATCCTCCGGAAGTATCAGGAATAAAGTTATGAATAAAAGGACATTTTATTTGCGCGGAACTCAAAAAGTGTACAATTTATGTTCAATTATAACCGCAGTGATTAGAAAGGTAGCACTACCCCAAGCCCCCAAGATAATCGGGGCTCTCTGGGATCACATTACTGTTCCACGGAACAAGAAATTGGTCCATCGATATCACTTGTTATGCAGGTTAGTAGATTAAGATGGCTGAGGCATATGGCTCGAATCTAGCCATCAATAAGTCTCTACGGAACAATCATTGCTCCATTATTAAGCAAAAGACTATGCGGAAGGCCATGAACCAGATGGATAGATCGAATCATCAAAAATGCTGTAATAATGCATCCAGATAACTGTAAAGAAATAGTCCAAGATATACAGAGTTGGAGATAGTTGGTTGAGATAGGCGAAAGGTCTGTTAAGTCAAAAAAATCTGTTAAGCCAATAGAAAATATAATAATTTCCGAATTCCCTACATACCTTAAGAAAGAAATTGTCCTTAGCCAGTAATGACAATGTAACTTCAAGCGCATTAACACTAGAATTTTTAAAGAAACACCTCTTCTTTTCTAAATTGTTTTTTGAACTTGTTAATTGAAATATATTACAATATATCTCAATTAATGACACTTACAATAGAGTTCAGAGAGCGCAATCACACCATATTTACAGAAACATAAATAAATGAAGTAATAACAATATAATGTGTATGGAAATTATAACAAAATAGATTTTCATAATAAAATAAAATAATAGAGAAAAATAAAATAAAATAAAAATAAATAAAATGTTCTTTAACACAGGTTAAAGGTATACCTACCTATATACACTATTTACTCTAAATTATAGGACTTTTACCTTATTATATTTTTTAAAAAATCTAACATTTTTTTATTACTTTTATTTTAGTTTAGTCTGTTATTTTATATATTTTGTTTATATATAAATAGTGTTAGTGCTGTGTATGATAAAAAACGATGAACATATAGTACTTTTCCTAATCTAAACATTGTCTTAACATAGTATCTAATATTGAATTTTATAGTACTTCTGTTCATAATTAATGTTTTTTTACTAGTACCATACTCCTCATTATTCCGTTTTCCCCATATTCCTTCAAGTATATATTTATTTTTTAATTAACTTGTTTCTCATCTTTTTCGTAGCCCTAAATATAGCCTCTATCATAAGTGGGAGCAGACTCGAGGTTTCCCATCTTTGGTCTCTTTCTTTTGCCTAATTAACATATGAATAGAAAAATAACTTTTTTTTATGGTGTTTACAAAATTATTAGAAAGATGGATTTATATCTATTTAATTGGAATAATACTAATAATAAAAAAATATACAATATAATGACCAACAATAAATTAAGTAAAGAAGAAGGTTGTAGTGGAAAGAGCGGTTAGCAACACTCCAGAAATCCTTCAGTATCAATATCTAGCAAGAGGGACGGTCCCCCCAAATAATAGCAATATCCCACGGGACGGAGATGGGAGGGGGCGGAGCGCGTAAGCCCCAAACAAATATCAGGGAGGATGGCAATGATGAACCGGTGATAAAGTGCCCCATCTGAATGTTTTCTATCTGGGATCCTATAGAGAGCGGAGCCCCCCCTATTGGAGAGGGGGGGTTGGGAAGGGTTTCTGGGGTAGAAAGGATCCTCCGATTTATGGAAATCAAATGATACCACGATAGGGAAAATGTTTGCCATTATGGCAGCTTATAGTCCCAGCCTTTTCTTCCTTTCTGTCCCATTTCTATATTCCCTGTCTCTTCCTGATGGACAAGTATTCATCTATTTATGATAATTACAAGGCGTTTAAAGCTTGCTTGATTCTCTTCTTTATTTCTTACTATTGAGTAGTTTTACGTGATTAACCTGAAAGAAGGTAAAACTAAAAAAATAAAAATATACAGAATGTTCAACGCTAAGCACATATTTAAATAGTATAGATATGAACAGATTGAAAGCATAATGTAAACATATGAAAATGAACAAATTTTACATGAATTAAATATAGCATAAAATTATTTCTTTATTATGGCTTTCAACAGACACCCATCCTCTCTCCCTACAACGCTCAATGCGAGTCTTCCAGTTCTGGAAGTCTCATCCTGTCACCTCCTTAAGGAAGCGTGCCGCTTTCTTCTTCACAGCTTCAATGGACTTTAATCTAGTTCCATTTAATGCAGATTCGCATGGAGGGTCATAATTTAGTGAATGGGTATATTGAAGGTGATCATAAGTAAATATTTATGAAATAAAAATAAAATATTTTACAACAGTCTCACCTGCACCGCATTTGAAACGTTAAGAGCGACTATGACAAGAGCCGCGGGAGTCTATGTCCTCACTGAAAATGAGTTTTCTCAGTTAGTCAGCGAGGACAATTTCCCGCGGTTTAAGGATTTCATATATGGATGGAAGACGGCGGTGGGGTCCGCTCACTTCCATATTGGAACCCGCAGAAGAAGAGGACAAGCGCCAGGATGACCTCCAGATTCTGAAAGCTAGGCCGAAACAAGAATAAGAAAGAACAGAAGTACTGCTAGATGTTTGCACATCATGTTAACTAGTAATAGTGTATTAAGAGGGCGGGGTGGCCGAATGGGCTAACCCGTGTGCACTGCACCGCCGTTGCCCGGCAACCGGATATATGATTCTATGATATGAAAATAGTCACGAGTTCGCGTCCCGGTGCCAGAGGGGATTTTAAATTCCTCGCCCTCACCCTCTAGTCCGGGAAAATCCCGTATAGCCTAGGAGGCGAGGTAGGGAAGAACAGGAAAAAAAAAAAAATAGTAGTAGTGTATTATTGGGCATTCTAACACTATTGCAAACACCCGTATTGCCATAGTGGAATGGGAGGATGGAATAAATAAAGTCTCATTATTTAATAACTGAATCGTGAATACTAATTAGCAAACTGAGGAATTAAAAAGAAAAAAAATTTTTTTAGTTGAAAGTACATTAAATTTATAAGATCTTATCGGTTAAAATTTTGTTTCACTTTCTTCGATTACCACCTTATTGCTTAATAAAATATACTTATTAATTAATAACCAATAATAAATATATTTATTAATTTATTAATATCTTACTATTTTAAATAGATTACAGTCGAGAGTTAGATATTCAGTGCTTTACTCACTCATCCACTAGACCCTCTATTTGGGAAATAAACGGTTAAAATTTATAAGGAAGTAATGAAACAATTGCCTATTATCAAGAATATTTTTTTTTCTTTATTTAACTAAACATAAAAGTTGAACATTAAATTAAATTTGCAATCTGCAAATTTCTTTACAATGAGCAAAGTTTTTGGCAGCTTATCAGCGTCCAAAGCCTACGTGATTGTAGTGGCGGGCTGTCGTTCTTGTAAGTTTAAAGATTTCTGTCAGAGAATTTATGTTGGTGGAAGTTATTGTAGTTTTCTTTTGCAGAGTCTAAAATTTTTGGGACGTTTAATAGTCCGTGGTTCAGACCCCTTTTTGTTGAATTATTAACATCCACCTGAAAATTCGTAAATAGTTTTATCTCATCGTAACCTACAACAATTTTATTTACGGAATATCTTCGAATTTGGGCGTTTTCAAGCTGTAGGGGGGCCAATTTTTTCTATTTAACTAGGTACTGAAAATCTCATAAATACCCATTTGCTTTCTACTTGTATCGTAAGATAATTTGATCACAGAATCGAGAAAAAAAAGGTGGCTTTCAAAAACATTGAGGCGTTTGGCGTGACCTACACCCCTAAATTTTCAAAATAATGAGGTTATATAGAGCAAACGGGCCAATATTTTTGTAAACAGCCTTTTTATCGATTTTGTGATCAAATTATCTTACGATCCAAATAGAATGCAAATGGGTATTTATTTGATTTTAAGTACCTAATTAAATAGACAACGTTTGTCCCCCTCCAGATTGAAAACGACCCGATTCCAAGAATTTTCGTAAATAAAACAGTTGTAGGTTACGATGTGATGAAATTATTTACGAAGTTTCAGGTGGGTGTTAATGATTTGATGAAAAGGGGTCTGTACCATGGACTATAAGTCTTTATGTTATATATCATTTTTATATTGAAAATGATCAAGGGTATGATTAATTTAATTGCAGCAGTTAATAATTAATCAACTGTTTGATTAAATTCGTATTTAATTAGGTATAATTACTTCTGAATTCTTTATTTTCCTGCTAATATATTATTGCTGATTAAAAAATTCTTAAGTAAACATCTTACATTGTTTTTGTGCTATATTAAGAAAAGCAATGTGCAGTAATAATAATGATAATTTAAGGGAGATGTAAAACCACTTTACCTTCTTCTTGTAGAGACAGATACTCCAGGCCGGTCCCATTTAGGGTTGTCCGGGATCGAATATGTAAATCTGCTCAGGTTGTCTTCCAGCGAACATTAGCATCCAAATTAGCCGTCGCTGCTCCATCGTACCGAAACTGATACCACTCAACTTGAATACATATAAAAAAAAAAAAACTATAACAGTGTTATCTTTATTTTTATGGAGCACTCGCCCTTTGTTTGTTCATTAGGATATATAATAAATAAGGTTGTCGATTTTTTAAAATTAATGTCATAATTTGATTTATTAAAAGAACCTTTTTAGCTTAAAGTGAATTTGTGTAATATATATATATATATATATTATATATATATATATATATATATATATATATATATATATATATATATTATATATATATATATATATATATATATATATATATATATATATATATATATATTTCTATGTTCTTTAATTTAAATATTGTAAATTCTTTACCTGAGATTCTAAATGTCCACTCAATAAATAATCAATTATATTTTGGCGACATTTCGAGATTTTTTTTTTCATTTAATACAGTATGAAAAAGGTTTATAGAGAACTTTTCAGGAATAAATTACAACATACTAAATTACAAACAATACTAAATTATTCTTAAAGAAAACTATTAATCGCATATATATATATATATATATATATATATATATATATATATAGAGAGAGAGAGAGAGAGAGAGAGAGAGAGAGAGAGAGAGAGAGAATTAGTAATCGCATAGAAATAAATTACATACATCTGAGCTAGAATAAAATTCAAGTGGTAAACAACTTATATAAGATTGAAATTTATATATATACATATATATATATATATATATATATATATATATATATATATTTGACATAATAAAGTATTGCGTAGAATATTCGGACCGAAGAAGGGTGAGTTAACGGAGAGTTCAGACGGTTACATTATATTACGTGAACTGTATCCGGGTAATATAATTGAGGTAATTTCATCGCGGCGAATTAAATGGGCTTGTAAAGTTGTTGGGCTTGGTAACGAGAGAATTCCTAAACGGTTAATCTTTGCTGTGCCGAATGGTAAGCGCCCGAGGGGTTGACCGAAGCGAAGGTGGGAAGATTGCATTAAAGCCGATCTGAAGGGACTGGGTTTGGACGGCGAACGGGGGAGGGAGGTGTGTAATAAGCGATTGGTGGTATCGGTATCGAACCTTCGGGTTTGCTAAGCCTTTTACTAGTATTATTATTATATACATTTGACTTATCAAATAAAAATGTTTAGCTAAAAACCTGAAATAACAGTGCATTTGGGAAGTATTGTGTTGACCAGAAGAATGGCTCGACTCCAGCAGTGAATGACATATAACTCCTCCAAACACGATCAATTTTTATAATTATTCTTGATACATACATTCAATAAATATTTTTTCGTAGCCATACTTTTTAAAAATGTTTTTATAAAAGTTAACTAAACACATTTTAAACTGAATGTTTCTATTCGGAGAGGATAGGATGAGTTATAAAATAGAAATATCTTGGATGAAGTTAAAAGTTATGATACCCAACGATATGAGCTAGATGCTGACAAGGCATGAAGTTATTCCGTCCTTACCACGTTTTTAAATTGAATTTTCTATATTCTTAGCTTTTTTATTTTACATTTTTATGCTCTTCCGTAGTTATATTTTCCAATAGTTGAAATAATTTGTCATTTTTTCTACTAAATTATGCAAACCAATCCACATTAGTACTTTATTGACATTATATAATGAAATTTGGCCTCTTATTAAACTGTAGCCAATCAAATTAAGACTTTGATGTTTAATTCCACCTCAGTCAGGTCATATTGTTTTTCTTAGCTAATCAAGAAAAGAATCTTAGCATTATTACTCTGGATAGAACTAGGTGGATAAGGACAGAAAATGCAGCGCCCTTAAGAAAAATAACAAAGTAAAATATAAATATATATTTAGTGTGTGTAAGTAAATTAATAATGACCATGTATACTTTAGAAATTCAAAAATAAATAATAATATAATGTTCTCATGTATGAAAAGAGTCCTTGGTTTGTGTGGCATCCATCGTTAGTTTTGCTTTCTGCAGAGTTTTTCCCTTAAAGATTTTCGCAGAGCGTGTGTGGTAGCCTTTAGAATCCTCATCAGGCTGCTTAATTAGCAACTCCTTTGTGGTAATTAGGACCTTGGTAGCTTCGGATGTTAATTAGGATGGTCCCTATTGTATTAGCTGAGGCAGTCCGGCATTAACGTCTACTGCCCGCCCAAATGAATTGAACTATTCAGCTAAAAAGTTGAAACAATACTAGTTGAATTATTATTTATACTAGTTGACCGGGGCGAATAATTAGCGTAGTATGTTGGTTCGTCGGCAAATGACAATATAATTAGGAAATAAGTAAATTAATATTATAATTACTTAATAGACAAACGCTCTTAACTGTCACAATTAACTATAAAAGATTCATTTAACTTTGAAAAAAGGCTCATCTATTATAAAACCTACTTGGACTTATATAGTTGAGCTTTGGAGCTCCACTAAACCATCAAATTCTTCTCTTTTTTAACCTTTACAATACAAAATTCTCAATGTTCCTTATTTCGTAAAAATAAAACTATACATAATGTCATCGAAGTTCCATATATTGCTGATTTAGCACAATACAGATTTTTTTTTCTTCTCCCCTTCCTTACTTTTTAGGCTATACGGGGTTTTCCGCGGGGCAGAAGAGAGAGCGTGGGATTAATGTAGCCCAATCCTGAGGTTAATCCTTATAAACTTATAAACTTCAGGCCCATCCAAATTTATTAACCCTCTATCTTGCCTCCTCTTTAATTTCTGACAACCCTCGTAAGCGTTGGAGAAGAAGATCGCCTTGAGACCTGATACAAAACCATAATTGGAGCGCTACTAATGGTTCCCTTCAAGTTGGTACACAGCATATCACCGTTTCGAACATTAACTTTTATTTTATTTTCTTGTTATTATTTTATTCCCTCTTTTTTTCTTCTGTAAAAATAATTTGTATTAATGGTCTATTTATAATAATATCATAATTTCTAAAGAACTAGATAAGTTGATTAAATGTATATATAATAGTTCTTATTTTATGAAGCGACAAAAACTAACCTTTTATTCAGTTTTTGTAACTCTATGCGTGAGTAACAATTACATCAATGGCACAATTTCCATTCAATATCAATGCATTTAAAAAAAAAACTTTTATGAAAAAGGGATTCGAGGTATATAAGAAAGTATAATAATTCAAGACTAAAAATAAAAAGGTGCTATAAGGAAAGTAAATAAACGAACGACTTTCTTCCCGTTTCCAATTCTTAGTATGTATTTATTTAAAGTATTTGGAACTTCCACATGATTCGTTCCTCACACCCTCAACCCCGGTTAAATTCAACCTCCACTCAACACTCGACCATTCATCACTACACCATTTTCGCAGTTGTCATTTAAATCCTCCATTTTCTCTAATGTTACGATCCCATTCCCGCCACGAAATAAGGCTTTTCAAAAGCCGTGCTCTGCAGTGAATGAAAGCATTCATGATAAATTGTGTACAACAGATGAGGTTTTGGACTGTTAATCCTCCACTGAATTGCTGAGCGGCTGCCTTCTGTATCGTAACACAACACCAGGTATTTCCTTTCTTAATCTCATTAACTTGGAGCGCTGTAGTCGTCTTACTTACTATAGTTTCACAATGTCAATAAAATACAATAGTTTCGCATGTTTCTGAATGATCATTTTCCAACTTTATCTCAATGGTAGCTTATTAAATCTTATGATTTAATTTATTCAAGGTTGCCTTTTATTATGTTTTTACTAAATATTCAAGAATTCGTAAATACCTTGAGACTAGCCATTGTCTTAGGCCAACTGCTGTTTCGTATGGTTTTTAAACAGTTTGTTTTTATCTATCTGTTATTTATTTCCCATGTTATTTGTTGCTAACCTTAGCAAATTTCTCAATGTCACTTTCATATTACTCCCACACATAATGCTAGTATGGAAAAAACACTGTAAATGAAAAATTATATATATAAAAACTTTTGCGTACTAATACTTATCTGGTTGGGGTATATTGTGTAAGTTTTATTAATTTTCTTATTATTTCGTTTTCTTATTGTTATTGAGGATTGGAGTAGCTCAGTGGTAGGGTACTGAGCTTCCAATGCTAAAGGTCACAGGTTCGAATCCCGGTTCATGGCAGGAAAAATATTTGTTCTGTTTCATTGGCCGTCAGGCGACCCTGGGTAGGTAGACCCTCCTGGGGCACACCCAGCCTTTATAAAGTGGGTACCCTTAATTAAAATAAATAATGAAGGGGGGAAACTTAGCGGTTGATCTCGGTCAAATCACCTCCTTGCACAACCTTCTTTTTTTTTTTTTGTTATGTTATTTGAAAAATCCCAAAATAAAGTGATAATTTCTTTCTAATATCTCAATATCAGAGCATATCTGAACAGAATAAGATTATTCAAAAAGTAAAAGACTGCAAGTCCGAGTTACAAACCCGTTATTATTATTAATTATTAACATAAGTCTAAAGCTTTGTGAATGGTTTCATCTTTATGTAATCTACTAGTTTTTTTAAAAATAATTATCATAGATGATAAGTTTTCGATCTAGATTTCGGGAAATTTCGTATATTTAATGAGGTACTAAATATTCATAAACACCCATTAGCTTTTCCACTAAACCTTTTCTAGCCGTAAGATAATTTAATTACAAAACCCATAAAAGGAAAAAGGTGGCCTATAAAACTATTGGGCCTTTTGGCTTGACCTCCATCCGTGTTAGGATAACGGTAATAGGCTAAACGGTCAAAATTTTTGTAGAGTGCTTTGTTTTTCAATTTTTTGATGAATTATTATTATTTAAGTGGACAGCTTCTGGGTATGTATGACTTGTTAGCACCGTATTAGATTAATTAATTTAATGAGAAAACGCCTCATTTTTGAGAATTAATATAAAAAAAATTGTAGGTAAAGAAAATACGAAGTTGTATGACAGGGTTAGCTCTGTATGACAGCTCTATCATGGACTATATATATAATCTTTTTTTTTAAAATATTAATCTTAATTAACCTGTCTTAATTAAAGACGTTTGTAATAGAGTTCAGAGACATTTTTACAAAAGTATAAATAAATAAGAAGGATATATATAAATTAGAAAAATAAATAAAATGAAATTTTAACATTAAAACAATTCCGTCCTTTCTGTATAAATAAGTGAGGAAGAATTGAATTTTGAAATTTTAACAAAAAAGTAAATATGATTGTGAGGTAAAATAAAACAATATATACTATATACATATATATAAAGTTTTCAAATAATATTTTTATTTATATTGTCTGCACCATGTTAAACTAACGAATGTGCAACGTTGAAAAATATCCCATTCTTTACTTTAACATGGAGGCAACGATATTGAAATAATTACTGTTTATGCAGAATATATTTTTAAATATAGACACTGGATAAATTGTCCATGAAGATGAAACAAGGGAACAAAACGTTCAACATGGAACTAAAAAAATAAATATAATAAACGAAAGAGATATTACCTTAAAAATACACACATTAATACAAAAATAGTTTGACTATTGTATTAATCAATAAATCGGTCATTAAATTATTTAATTGAAACCAAAATAATCAAACTAATATTCGTGTTGTCTAGGTAATATTTGAGTGCACATCTGTTTCCCCTAAATATCCTAAAAACTAGAAAAGAAGCGATAACAAAACAGGAAGCTAGAGGCCATATTTTGAGACGTGGCGCCATCTGCACGCCACTATTAGCAAACTGTCACAGAGTCTTGTTAATTTTTTCTTTCTATTTATGTTTGCCCCCTCCGTGGTAGGGCGGAGCTTTTTTATTGCTCCAAGCCCTTGGAGTTTTTTCTCCAGCTGGAGCGTGACCTGGAATACACCACTGCTATCTGGCGGAATGCATAGATAGTATTACAGCAGAACAAGACTGTATATTTTACGTTTTATTTGGCTTTTAAGTGTAGAATCCGAATAGAAGGTGTACTGTTTACTTTACTATGATTCCTTGGTTATTTTTATTATTTATTTATTTTTAAAATATTTTTTCTCATATTTGTTTTCCTGCCTCTATTATGCGTCGTTTTCATCTAGAACAAAGTCAGCTTCATCGTCTGAGTCGAAATCAGAATGGTAGTCGTCGGTGGTCTCTAAAATATCTTCTTCACCTTTCCCAAATAAAATGTCCCGAAATTTCCTCTAGATCGTTTTTAACAGTCAGTGATTTCCTGATGTCCATAATTAAAGTTAGCTTTATCTCACAAGATATTGATAGCTTTTATTATGTCTAGGCACCAAGCACAAAACATTATATGAGTGAAAAGCTCTGTTAGTCTGTAAAACGAATAAAAGAATTACTTTTAACGGTAGTTCGTCGCTATACCGAAGACACATTAACTGACGTTAATCTATTTTTTTGTTATTTTGTTAAGTTAATGTAATTTGGCAATGGTATCGCTTCGTCATTTAGGGTTGTTATGTTTAATAAATAATAAAAATAATCATACTTACCTGTTGTGGGAGCTATTCACCGTTGAGGATAACTTGTGAAAGAGGTTATTTCAAAAAGGGTGCATTGTAGTACCGTTTAGTAACTTTCAAACAATCTCGTCACGGTATAATTCTAAAAAACTATAACAGATCTTGAGGTCCGCTTGAAAATCGTTTAAAACCAACTTTTTATCCGTTTTATTCGTCGACTTCTGAAACACTTTGGATTTTTAAACCCCCCAATTTATCAAATGACTTTTACCGTAGTTTTAGTTTCAGTTTTAAGGTTTGAAATTAGCATTTATCCCTTTTCGATGAAGTCCCATTTCATTTGATACATCATTCATCAAAAACCATCGTTCCTGTGAGCCTAAAAGATCTATAGATACTTCCGTACTATGGATAGATTATAAAACTTTTAATCAATATTAATGATAAACACACATGAAGAATGTTTTCACGCTCTGAATCGAATTTACTTTGTAAGGTTTATTATTTTATTTTTTTTTTGGGGGGTTTACTTTGTTTACATATTTTCTTTCAAGACAATTTTCAGTATGGTACTAAATTTCTAAAGTCTAGAAACAGTTTTTAAAAAACCTTTAATGGCCTGTACAGAAGGCAGTGGATCAGCTGATGCGAAGGACGTGTTCTGAAATCTTCTCTCAGTTGTTGCCTATTTTTTCAGCGGAATCTCTTTGATTATTTACTGAATATAGTTGAACTGTACACCAGAGCAGTTGTTATTTACAGTTTGCTACATATTTTTTTTTAATATATATATATTTTTTTTTTTTTTTTTTTTTTTTTTTTTTTTTTTTTTAATTTTTTCTTTCTTCTCTTATGATATGCGGCACTGTCAGCCAGTGATGTCCAGTAAGGTGCCCACTAAGAGGACTCGGTCAGACGGAGTTAGTACCCCTCGTGATTCACCAGTGAAACAAAGAACTCGTCGCTGCCTGCGAGAAATAGCTCCAATAACCACAGTGAAAACTTCAGATACAGAACCTCAGCCTCAACCAGGTACTTCTTCGCAAGAAATGGTTGAAGAATCTCCTTTCTTCACTCCAAACCCGTTCCAAGTGCTTCATAATGACAGAGAAGTAATGGAGTCAGCAGCAGTACCCAGGGAACCAAGGCCTCCTCCGATATTTGTTAAAAACATCAAAAATTTTCAACTACTGTGTACACAGCTAAACGAAATCTGCTCCGGCAGTTATTCTTGCCTCAACAGGACTAACGACACAAAAATAACACCTGATACTGCAGAAGCCTACCGAAAAATTGTGAAGTACCTGTCAGAAACTAATGCAAATTTCCACACGTACCAGCTGAAACAGGAGAGATCGCTACGAGTGGTGGTTAGAAATTTACACTCCTCAACCCCAACTGAAGTGATAAAAGAAGAACTAGCGACGCTTGGTTTCAAAGTGCGTCAGGTAACCAACGTTCTGAAGGAGAATAAGGAGCAGCCAGGAGTGAGTAATAAAGTTCCACTACCTTTATTTTTCGTGGATCTAGAGCCATCACCTGGCATTGAAAAAATATATGATATCAAGAGATTGTACTACACTATCGTGAAGATAGAGAAGCCATACCCCAAGAAGGAAATTGTGCAGTGCCACAATTGCCAGGCGTATGGCCACACGAAAACTTATTGTCACCATCTGCCGCGTTGCGTGAAATGCGGTGAACAGCACAAATCTGTGGAGTGCACCAAACCAACACAATATCCTGCAGTGTGTGCACTATGCCAGGAGGGACACCCGGCCAACTACAAAGGCTGCCAAACCTATAAGAGCCTCAAATCCAGATACCAGAAGAACCGGATTCAAGATGAGACAACCAGACCAAGAAGAGAACCTTCTAGAATCGTTAACAATAATTTATCATACTCCGAACTACTTGGAGGTAAGAACCCCAATAATACATGTGAAGCCCTGCCGCAGCAACTACCTCAGCCCCAATCTCAATATTCTGTTCATCCTAACACACATAATCATCAACAACCTCAAATTCCTCATATTCCTCCTCCTTCAAATGCAACAGATCTCACTAGTTTGTTAGCATCTTTCCTAACCGATTTCAAATCCCTAGTCACTCCACTCATATCACTCCTTACAAATCTCGTATCTCACCTCATCCCTCCTTTGAAAAATCCTTAATGACCCACATACCAAAACCCATGTCCATTCTCCTTTGGAATGCGAATGGTGTTAGAAATCACGTTGACGAACTAACAGCTTTACTACAAGACAAGAACATTGACGTAGCCCTAATTACAGAAACTCGACTGACCATAAAACAGCATTTAAAAATCCCACAGTATTTAACATACCGTACTGACCACCCTGATGGCAGAGCACATGCCGGCACTGCTGTCATCGTACACCAATCCCTCTCCCATCACTTACTCCCATTACCTACTCAAGATTTCCTACAGTCAACCGCTATTGTAATCAAAGCCTTCTCCTTTCCAGTCACCCTTGCATCAGCATATTGCCCTCCTAACAGATCCATATCCAAAGTCCAGTTCAGTTCTCTCCTCAACTCCTTAGGTCATCATTTCATCCTGGGTGCAGACTTAAATGCCAAGCATCAAGTTTGGGGTTCAAGAACCACGAATTCTCGTGGCAGAACATTTCTGTCTGCACTCAATACCCAACGTTTCAGTCTCCTTCCACCCAACTCACCTACCTACTGGCCCACAGATCCTAACCGCAATCCCGATATCCTTGATTTTTTCATCCACAGTGGCTTAGGTCCCCTCAATCATTCCCTTAACCCTCTTGGCGAACTATCCTCAGATCATAGTCCATTATTACTCCAATTATCTCTAGCTCCTATTCCTAAGTCTTCTCCACCGTCCTTCATCAGAGGCCCAGTTAACTGGAAACTCTTTCACCAAATCCTTACAGATAAAATTGACCTCAGAATGACCCTGAAAACCCCAGATGACCTTGACAATACCGTACACTTTTTTACCACCACTATCCAACAAGCAATCTGGACTGCTTCCTTTCCAAACCACTCCTCAAGAACTCCTAAGAAAAATAAGTTACCTCAACACCTCATAGACCTAATCCATACCAAACGCCGTGCCAGATTATTATGGCAACGTACTAGACACCCCACCGATCGCCAATCCTATAATTATTTTTGCAAAAAACTAAAGATAGAATTGGCCACCTTCAGATCCCAATCCTTCAACTCCTACCTCACTTCCCTCTCTTCTCATGACAATTCCCTATGGAAGACCACCAAACATATCCTAAAACCCCATCACATATCACATCCTCTCCGTCGAGGTGATGGCTCTTGGGCAGCATCTGACGAAGATAGAGCCGAAGAATTCGCCAAAAACCTTTCCCTTACATTCACCTCTCATCCAGAATCCAATCCCACCCACACGTCAGCAGTAGAGGAATTCCTTAATTCACCCATCCCACTCTCCTTACCGCCTAAAGTAGTTAATCCTTCTGAGGTCAAATTCCTTTTACAAAAACTACCTACCCGTAAATCACCTGGATACGACCTGCTTACCTCTCAGATCCTTAGACAACTCCCTCCTAAAGCTGTCATATTCCTTACATACATATACAATAGCATCCTACGAACCACCCACTTTCCTCTTTTGTGGAAACATTCCACTATTATCCTGTTTCCGAAACCAGGCAAACCTCCCAACACCTCAACGTCCTACAGACCAATTAGCCTTCTTCCTATTCTCTCAAAAATCTTTGAAAAGATCCTCCTAAAACGCATCCTACCCTTTATAGAATCCCAAACTCTTCCTTCCCATCAGTTCGGATTTCGTTCACAACACTCTACAGTCCAACAAGGACTCCGAGTGGTTGATCATATTTCCGCAGCATTGGAAAGCAAGCAATATTGCTCGGGTGCATTTCTGGACATAGCTCAAGCTTTCGACCGGGTATGGCACGCCGGGCTTCTTTCCAAGCTGAAAAACTATCTTCCTCAGTCCTTGTACCTTGTTCTCCGTTCCTACCTCTCAGATCGTACCTTCCGAGTTCGTTGCGGTACTGAATTTTCGCATTGCTATCCAATTGAGGCAGGTGTTCCTCAAGGTAGCGTATTGGGTCCCGTCCTTTACATCCTCTTTACCGCCGATATCCCTGTCCATCCCGATACCTTCCTGGCAACTTTTGCTGATGACACCGCTATTCTATCATCCGACTCAGATCCCAACATAGCATCCTTAAATCTCCAAAACCACCTCACCTTGATTGAGCACTGGTGTAATAACTGGCGCATTAAAGTTAATGAATCTAAATGCCAACACATTACCTTTACACTCCGACGCAGTTCCTGTCCACCAGTACACTTTAATTCCATCCAGCTTCCTTACTCAGACACAGTCCGGTATCTTGGCTTTCATTTAGACCGAAGACTGACGTGGAACCCACATACTAGACTCAAAAGACAAGAACTCAACCGACGATACGGCCAGCTATACAGACTACTAAACAGAAAATCCAAACTTTCTATTGAAAACAAATTACTTATCTACAAGACAATACTGAAACCTATATGGACATACGGACTTGAACTGTGGGGTACAGCAAAAGCTTCTAACATCAAACGTATTCAATCCTTTCAATCTAAAGTCCTTCGAACAATAGTTGATGCTCCGTTCTATGTAAATAACAAAATCCTACACCATGACCTTAATATCCCATTTGTCCTAGACCTTATTCCAGAAAAATTCTCCAAATTTCACCAGAACCTTACCTATCATCCAAATCCCCTTGCACAATCTCTATCCAGCACCACCCATCCTTACAATCCTCCTCGAAGGTTGAAGCGGCAGTGGCCCAGAGACCTTTTGTAAATAAGCATCTATTGGAGTTTTGGCAATGGCCAGATCCTCCACTCAAGCCCGAGTGTGTATGATTAGGTTAGTTCTTTTGTTTATATACATTTATTTTATTTTATTGTATTTATTTTTATTTTATTTATTGTATTTATTATTATTAAGTTTCTGTATTATTTTATTTTTTTTTTATTGTAAATAGAGTGTGAGTGTGCTTTCTCTGAACACTATTATAAATGTCCTTGATGTGACAGAATGTAATATTTCTAAATAAACAAAAAAAAAAAAAAAAAAAAAAAAAAAATGGCCTGTACGGGTGATATGATGTTTAAAATTAATCTTTCAAAAATCAGGCCTTCATTAGGATTGCTCGTTCGAAGGATACGACGAATAACTTTTTTTTTTTTTTTCAGCGGCCCTTATTTGTTTATTGCGAGTGATCTAACCTGCGTACTTAAAAAAATTCTTTTTGAGCTATTTGTTTTATTTTTTTTTTTTTAATGCTCCTTCAAGGACCACCTAAATATAATTTTATCTAGGTATTTTTTTTCCAAAATAAAGGAGAAAAAAAATTCTAAAACTAAATCAGGTATCCGCCACTGGTAAAAAGTATAAAAATCTAATTTTAATTTCGGGAAAGGAATCGCGAACTTATCTAGATTATCGCGTAGATTATCTACAGGAAAAAAAACAAGCATTTCCCGCCTATAACCTAGTCTTGATTTCTCCTTCACTTTTGTTTTTTCTAGTTATCGCAGATTACGACGCCTTTAAAAAAGCCATTTTTGTTTCTAACTATATAATTTGTGCTGTCCATGTTTATTTTTAGCTTCAGTTCTTAGCAGCTTGCACCAACGTTGTCTTCAATTTTAAAGCTTCCATGTGGTCGCTTGACAAAACCAAATTATCAGTATCCTCAAATACATATATTGTTCCACTCTGATTCAACTTATCAATTCTCTAATAGTATATTCCAGTGTATACTAAATAAGTACATATTTGTAATTTTTTTTTTTTTTTTAATTTCCTATTCTACGCTGGTGTGTAACATGAATGACAAATATTAAATGTAAGTGTTCTCGTAAAAGAAGAAAGTGGTAACTTCAGATGGTTCTGTGAAAAAGTTCAGTTCTCATTTTAGTGGACTAGATTGAAAGGCACTGATCCAGGCGTTGCACAGGTGGAGTGAGATGGCGGGGGAGGAGGTAGATGGCGCTGTTCGGTCTGGCCTGGCTGCTCAGGGTGAAGGCGGAACTGAGAAGACAGCAGCTGCCACCTCCTCCTCGTCAGCAAGTGTTCACCCTGGACCCCGGCCCTTCGCCCTTCTGTGAGGTCCACGGCTACCGCAGGCACCAGAGCAGGCCACGCGCCAGTCCTCAGCAAACAGGTATTCACTCCATGTCCAATAGTAGCACCGTCAATATTACCCGCATCTGTCGTAGTGTATCCAGCTCTTGAAACAGAACAATAAAAACTGTATGTATTATTATTATAAATGTAAGGCGGTCCCTCCACGCCCTGTGGTATAATAAAGGCCATAGATGTATATGGAGTCAGGGCCCGAAAATCGACCTGATCGCAGACGAAGGTTTGATTGTAAATTACTCAACTGTATGTTGTTCTGAGTAAAAATAACCTTGTCTGCCGTTCCAGAGCCGATGCTTTAAATAATGGCGGCTGATTTAAAGAATATTAGGTCTGTAATTTGAGGATCGAAACGGGAAATCCATTGCGAAAAATGTGAGAAAACTTTTTACAGCCAAAAAAGTCAGAATTTTTCGATATTTTTTTGGTTTTTTCACCTATAACTCCTAAATGATGCATCGAAGAGAAAAATTTACTAATTAATAAACTAAATAGCGTTAAATTTTGCATCGAACGAGTACATAAACTTTATAGTTTGGTAACCTTTTAAGGTATAAAACAACGGTCAACCCACGCTGATTTTTACCAAATTGTTCAAAAACTGACATAATTTACTATAATTGGCCATATAACTTCGAAATGAGTTTCCTAAGAGGAAAAACCCATAGAATAAAAGTTGTAGACCATCAAATTTTGCGTCTGCTGAGTACCAATTAATTTAATGTAGTTAACTTATTCTGAACAAAATCGGTAATTTCCCGAAGGTTGGAAATTGTAAATGAAGGTAAATGTGATTTTTAATATTTTAACAGCATGGGTGTCTATTCTACTTACTTATTTTTGTTTAGAGGCTGTTACATGCTGTATAAGCCTCTTTTCCACCTCTCAGCAGCGAAGGATTTTGATAAACGATGCGTCGAAAGATACCGAATTTCATAAAATAATAACGAATCCCGATTTGAGATATATAATTGACCTTCAATCAAAATGTTAGTACTCAGCAGAGGCAAAATTTGATGTTCTACAACTTTGATTCTATGGGTTTTTCCTCTTTTGGAACTCATTTCCAAATTATAGGACCATATATAGTAATTTGTGTCAGTTTTTGAAAAATTTGGTAAAAATCAGCGTTGGTTGACCGTGGTTTTATACCTCATAAGGTAACCAAACTATAAAGTTTATGTACTCGTTCGACGCAAAATTTGACGCTCTTTAATTAATTAAATTAAAAATTTCTCTTCGATGAATCGTTTAGGAGTTATAGATGAAAAAACAAAAAATATCGAAAAATTCTGACTTTTTTGGCTATAAAAAGTTTTCCCGTGGTGGCCCGCGTTAGTAATTTTGTTTTTCACATATCTGAACCCATATATACAAGTTAAAAAAATAAAAACTATTCCCACATTTTTCGCAATGGATTCCCCGTTTCGATCCTCAAATTACTAGCCTAATATTTTTTAAATCAGCCGCCATTTTTTAAAGCAGCGGCTCCGGAACGGCAGACAATGTTCTTTTTACCCAGAATTACATACACTTGAGTAATTTACAATCAAACCTTCGCCTGCGACGAGGTCGATTTTTGGGCCCTGGCTCCAGGGCTAATGGTATGCCTTCAGCGTACAGATCTCTTTTTACTTTAAAGTGCCTGCGGGCAATAAAAGGAAGTTTGTAAATTTAGTGTATATATTTGTTTGATTATATTTTATGGGTGATAAATATTCAGGACGCAGTCTTTTTAATTTTTTTATTATTTGTGCCGACGTTTCAACCCTAAAATGTGGGTCATCATCAGGGCTGAAAATTTTAAAATACAATCAGAGATACAATATTATACGACCGATAATGGTAAATAATATACATGTATAACTATATGTGTAACTTTTTACATATTTCATTTTTAATATAGTGTACTGTAATAATAGTTAAGATTCGTATACCATCAATCACTATAGTTTATTATTTACCATTATCGGTCGTATAATATTGTATCTCTGATTCTATTTTAAAATTTTCAGCCCTGATGATGACCCACATGTTTGGTTTGAAACGTTGGCACAAATAATAAAAAAATTAAAAAGACTGCGTCCTGAATATTTATCACCCATGATATGTAGAACAGTCGACAACTTTCCTTCAAGTATCTATATATTGTATTTGTTTTATTAAATAAATTTCTGGGGGGTCGGAAAAAAAAAAATATTTTTATAAAAGAGCATATATTGAATTTCTATGGACGTACGCAGGGGTGGGTATGAGGGCCGTTTCGTTCTCCTTCCCCTAAATATTTTGAAAGAAGATATTGTAAAAAGGTTTATCGAAAATCCAAGATAATAATTTTCTTTAATATTGGTCTTCTATATATATACTGTTTTTCATATAAAAATATTTATAAATTGTAATAACGATAAACTACATAATAAAATATTATAGAGTTTGAAATCACTCATTTACCTGAGATGTTCCTTTATTCAGTGTTGCCTTCCTCCCTCCCTATTCTGAAAGATGCGTACGCACCACAGTGGGACGAGTAAGAAAAAACTCGCGACATATGCTAAATCTATTTTTGTTTTTTTCAGCACTCTAAAAACTATATATATACTGTTTTATTGATACCTTGTGGGATTCGTGAAGTTCTCGAAAATATTTTCGGTTGGCAGATGATACATTTTACACTGTTTTTATTGAATAGTTTAATTGAAAAAAATAAATAGATTTAATCGTTGTCGCGAGTTATATGTTATTCTTCCCAGTGTGTTCCCTTGTGAATCTCTCAATAATACTCTTGTAGTAGCACTGTCTAGACATTTTGTTTTCACTTATCAAGCCCTCTCATAAGTAATATCGGTTGTTAACAATTTACCTGTTTATGTTGCAATTACCAATCCTTCTTTCATAATTGAATTGTATTTACATATTTTGTTTATTATAGATTTACATACTCTCATTTTTATGATGCTTTTGTTGAAGAAAGTTAGTTAATTTGCGCTTAAATTGCAATGGACTTCTAAAAAAAAAATGACACTTACGCTGTCTTTATACTTTAGAAATTTAATAAATAAGAAAATACTGCTTCAACTTATCTTCTATAAATATATGACTTTTATAAATATATAAAAAAAAAAAATCATTAGATAACAATGACAGTTACGTCCTCGGAAAACGTCAAGGACAGAAACAAAAGGGAAGAATTTCACCTCAAAAGAGTTGGTGTAACATTCCAGGCACATTTATATCTTAAATAAGTAATTTCACTTTCGTATGATTTTTCTTTTTTGAGCTAGACAGCTATCAAAAACACACACAGACCATTTTGCATCACTTGCATACTTGGGATTCATGAGACCTCAAAACGTAAAGTTTCCCTCACTATATGTTTCATATATAGGTAAGCGGATGTAAAAATTATTGATACTTATTTAGTGGGATATGGATGGAATCGGTCATCATTAATTTCTTGGCCTTAACTAAATTATTACTGAAGTTCTCTAATCTGATCAGCTGGATCGACTGAAACGGGCAGTTAAGAAAAAACATTCCTCGCTTATCAATAGACAAGGAATTCTAATCCACCATGACAATGTGAGACAATTAGCAAACAAATTGTAAAACTTGAACCCCACACGAACCTATCTCAAATGGTGGGTGTGAACAAAAAAAAAAGAAAACATTATTAATGGTACATCTGTGTTTTCACATGAAGAAAACCTATACAATTTCATTATGAAGGGTCTCTTGTTCGGGAATCAGTAAGGATATACTGTTTCTTTACCAACGGTTGCCAAAAGATGTGAATCGGCCGCCATCTTTTCCAATTTAGGAATTTCACTATTTAGAGACTGAGTATGCTCCAGAGAGATTTCTTCAGCTCTATGGATGATATCGTGGTAATACTTATAAATTATTATCTGCCAAAGCCTGATTCGAATCCGAAATCGAGACTTACATACTCTTTTCGACTTTTTATCAACTATTAGAATGTTATACTTTACCATAATGGTGTTAGTTGTTATTAATGTCTATCGGAAGGCAATTATTACGAAGCTATGTATAAGCAACATAACTGTCATAACACGGAAGCTTCACTTATTAGTAGATGTACCTCTATCTTTGATGGGTAGAGGCTGGTTACTGCTAGGGGTCATGAACATGAAGGGATCAAAGGCAATGAAATTGATTACAGGCGTTCCAGAGGGGTCGGCACCAATAATCATGACTGTCGATACAGGGTGGATCTGGAATATATCAGATATCTTAACTGGAAAAGCATTGGAGAAATAAAACTAAAATATAAAATAATGAGTTTTTCTTAGATTTCAAGTCTGTGTATGTGTGCCTAAAATTATTATATGATAATTCTTTTTATTATTTATTTTATTTATATGCTTATCAAAATTTACATCTGTATTAAATAAATAAACCAGTAAATGTGATCAAATAATTAGGAAATAACGACATGAACAGACTTTTGGAGATTCTACCCAATGGGAGCACTTCATTTGATAAATGTTAAGAACATGTTATAACTAAATTTAACAAGATCTTTTTAATGAATCTTTAACTGATCACATACCATTTCAAGAACATAAAAAATCTGTTAGGCTTCTGTTTGTATCTGAAACATGACAAATGGTATAAACATTTTTATCTATTTATTCATTCTGTTTATGAGTCTGAAACTATAGCTTTCTAAATATGGTGTATCTCAATTAGACCGTAGTTTAAACTGAAAATATTATAATGGCATAATCCAAGAATCAATATAACAGGTTATTTGTGCTATCTGCCGCATTGGAGGGCAACAATAATTAAAGATGTAAGGGTTCATTCACTGGATATATATGTATATACAAAAGTAAATAATTAAAATATATTAATAAAATTTAAAAACGATAATAAATAAATAATATTAAAAAAATAAAATACTTGTAGTTGGATAAAAAAAAAAATTAATCATTTAAATACACATTCATACTTATGTAAAATATTTACAATCTTATGCTACCATCTATGGAGATTAAGTAATAACACTATATACACAAATCTTGAGTGAATAATCTTACAATTTTCGAAACTCCATTTACTCATATTTACAAACGGTCGCAGGGTCACTGTCGTTTCTACCTTCGGAGAGGATTTTAAGTAGTGGATGGAATCGTGAAGGAATTTTTTTTATTTATTTATTTATTGAGTAACACAACAATCTGTCTCTTGGACATTGGTTGTATTGAGGAGGATGACATTCACACTATATGTACAAAAACTATAAAATAAATAGATGCAAAATAATAATCAAAAGTATATACAATAAATCATAAAATAAAATAACCTAAAAATAAGAAAATTAAAACTAAGCTAAACAACACATGCGTGCATACCTAATACGAAGGAAATTAGGGGAATTTGTCAATCATAAAGTCTTGAAGAAATGGGATATTGTATATCATTTATAACAAGAAGCTTAAAAATTGTTTACACGTTTGGATAGTCTGAAAATAAGGTTAAACTTTTTTTTTTTGTTTTTTTTTGCGCGCTCAACAATGTATTACCTTTTGGAAGCAGAGCGGCAGTTTCCATTGGTCTTCTTTAGCATATGATTTGCAGAACGATTAGAGAAATTTATTACATTAATTATGAATGTATACAGTATTATCAACGTTTTCTTTGCGTTTCCTAAGAATTAGAATCCTGTTTACTAGTTACCCAAGCTATGAAATTCTGCTCCTAAACTGTGGAATAGCTCTCTGTATATACACGTTCTTAAGATCCACTAACAATTAGACGATGACCCGCTAAAAGCAATAAGGTAGAAGTGCCCTTCACCCTAAAGAGATTTGCCCTGCTAATAGCTGTGTATATTAACAGTGACTCCTGCCCAACCCGGGGTAGGCCCACCGGCCTTAATTATGAATAACGTCTTTATGAGGCCTAGACCGCCGAAGGCCCAAGCAACAAGTAATCTTCAAGGAGCTAATTGCTGGTCGTGTTCTCTAACCTATTGGAGAAAACTACTTAAGATATATTGCGATATTGACAACTAAATTTGACCCATTATTACTAGATGCATATAGACCCTAGTCCTCGGAATAGGGTTTGTTCTATAGCGATAAAGTGGGGTGTTATTAAAGACATAGGGTAAAGGTGATTTATGAAGGGATCAATTGTAATTTATTTTAATCCTCCAGTTTTACACCATTCTTCAAGGTTTGCGTGACTGAAGAATCTGGGATGCAATTGATGGATAGTTATTAACTGATAGCATACATGAGTCATCAACATGTGGACTTAGGATGGGTGGGAATATTAGCTGTATAAACTGTGTAAAGGATAAGACCAAGCATAGTACCATGAGGAACACCGTCAGATTGAGAAAAGAGGGATGAATAAGTATTATTGTGATTTGCTTTGATGTGACTATATTTTAAGATCAATATATATTTTTATCTATAAATTGTGTTTTAAACTTAATATTATCTTATAAACCCTATTATATAAACTTCAGAATAATCAATTAATTAATGATATTAGATACGTCATCATTGCAAATTATACTCATGATTCGATTTTAATTATGAATGACTTCTCTCGCAACTTTTTTCGGAGTCAATAAATAGTTATTGAAAAGATAGCTAATGGAAAGGGAAAGCTGTGCGGGGGGGCCTTTCAATGCCGGGACTCGAGCACTCTCCTTATCTGGCGAGTGCCGATTGAGGGGCCGATGCGGGACTATTCACCAGCCGATAGGATGGAACCTCTGACAGCTTTACTGATACATTCTGTCTGAGTGCTGCAGCTCTTCCACGGCACGCCTTCCCAGCTTTATTCTCTCAAAACCAAAACTTCTAGGAGAAATCATCTTGTAATTAGCACATTTTGCAGAGTTCTTATAATTAAAATGACAAAACGATTAAAGAAGGAGGTTCCAATTTAGATGACAAATAAAAATAATTTAACTGATCGTAACAGATGAAGACATTTCAATTTAAAAAAAAATATTTTTAAGGCATTATTTATTTATTTTAACCGTAACTATGACCTGTTTAGCACCTTTAAATGAGTTTGATATTATGATATCGATTGCTATGTCTTATCCCCAAAAAAGAGATGACATTAAAAGTTGCTACGCTTTGGGCTATTTAAATTTTTAGATAAACCCAGAAATATTTAATAAAAATTAATAATACAAAATTAGTAAAATAAATTTGGATCTATAATATATTGATTGGTCCACAATTAATTAAGCGGATTTCTTTTCTCAAAGGCTGGTTTGTGTTTATTATGCTTTCCAATCACCTGATCATCATGATATATATGGGTGGCAGAATTAAAATATATTTTACTAAAAAACTTAATTTATTTCTATGTTACATAAGGAATATATACAAATTATATTTACAAGAACAAAATATGTGATTCAATGAATTTAATAATTAACTCTAGGACTCCACCTGGACAAACGTCTCACTTGGAATCCTCATACAAGACTGAAACGACAAGAAACAGCTCAACGTTTCCGACTACTTCAACAATTACTAGACAAACGCTCTAACCTCCCAATTAATAACAAAAGACTCATTTACATGACTATAATAAGGCCTATTTGGACTTACGGAGTTGAGCTATGGGGCTCCACCAAACCTTCAAATTCCTCTCGTATCCAATCCTTACAATCAAAAATCCTTCGTAAAATCCTCTATGCTCCTTACTTTGTTACAAATAAAATCATCCACAATGACCTTAATGTTCCTTATGTATCAGATTTGGCCCAATCCAGACATTTGTTCTTCAATAATAAACTTCATAACCATCCCAATCCTCTTGTTTCTAACCATGATTCCTATTCAATTCCTGAGAACCCTCCGATGCGTCTGAAAAGAAGATGGCTACGTGATCTCCTAATATAGACATATTATTAGAGTGTTATCAATGGGTAGTTTCTCAACATGTGTTATATCCATGTCATTATATCCATGTACGTATTTTTTTTATACAGTTGTAAATATCATATAAATAAAAAAAATAAATAAATAACTTTGAAGGCATGATTTCACATGGGCTGTTTGAGAATTGTATTGCCATGAAATATTCTAACATTGGTGGAAAATTTATTGTTGGGAATAACACTTATCCCTTGTATAAGAAGTGGTGCGGTTAGTAGATTGCATCGCTGCATCCGCTGATCCGAGGTCATCTTTTCAAGGCCAGGTCCAAAAACTTCTCCAAGACACCAATCTGTGTGGTCCATGTAGGCCCCAAGCAAAAAGAAATATCTGACCTGTCCTTCAAGCCGAAAATCCAAATAAGACCTATCCTCAAGGCCGGACAGCGACATAAGACCTCTTTTCTTCCTTTTCGGTAGATGTTATAGACATTTTTTAGGGTGGGGCAAGAATGGTCCTCATTGGTTCTTAACGTCACCCAGTTACTCAACAATAACTGGTAACACCCTAAAAGGAACCAGTTACTTATCCCGTTACTAGTTTTTACTCTAAGCTTTCCCGAGTCAGGTATAGGGTCGGTCCTTATCTACCTACTTTCTACCTTTGACGCTGTTTTTGATGTCAGAAGTCGATTTCGTTCACCTTTGTTTTTTTCACTTAATGTTCAATACATGATATTGATGTTTCATTTGTTTTATGTTTATAATAAGGAAAGTAAATTGATGAAATTACGGAACGAGTTCCTTTCTGCAAAAGTATGAAAATCAAGGACATCATTTGTTATTTTTCAAATAAGAAAAACTTTATGTTACCTCTTTCTAGACGTTTATGTCGTCATGAACACCTTCATTATATTTTAAAATAGATCTTGAAGTTCTGCATAAGAATTCTAAAGGAAAGTGGAGAGCTTCAAAAGAAAAATATAATGAGAACAGCTTCAAATGTATGGGCACTTGGAATAAATACATCATAAAGAATATGAGGTACAAGTAATAGAGACTGCTTTCTCGAAAGCAACAAGTCTTGAAATCGAAGAAAGCTACCCTTAAACTGAAATCATTACCCATGTTTTTAATGAGGTATTATTCCCTTTATTTAATCAACACAAAAATATACTTACCAATAGAAATTATTTAGAAATAGAGATTTATAAAAATAATCCCTAATTAATTAAGTTGAATTAAAGGTGGTATTAGTGGACTGTTTACTATGTTTATGTTTACAGATTATAATTAGCCATTATTAATCTTCTCGTTTTTGATAAGATTTACTGTTATTCCAATTGATTGCACCGTATAGCCTAAAAGAAAAAAAGGTTATATTGTCATTCTTCAACTTATAGAATTTGCTTTTACAATTTTTATGATCTAAGTTTCAAATTAATGTTTTACAGCTATAAATTGTTTTTTTTTAATATATAACCTTTATTACAAAATAATACATGCCATTAATATTTTAAAATATTGGCTTAATGTTATATATTGTAATTTAGTTCAAATTGAATTTCACTATAAATTTGGGCTTCTTTTAAAAAGTTCTATCACCGTTTCCAGTGAATTTTTAAATTTTCGGGCTGAAGCTCCCTCACTCCTCTTCTCCCTTCAAATGGTAAAATATAAATTCCATGTTTTATGGAAACAAATATTATAAAAATATCTCTTAAAGTATAACTGCTTGAATAATTATATATAAAGGATTTCAAGAATCACTTAAATACTAAGTTTCAAATGTTAATGTATTTAAAAGTTCTACCCCCGCTTCCAGTGAATTTTTAAATTTTCGGACTAAAGCTCTCTCACTCTACCTCCCCCCCCCTTCAAATTGTAAAATATAACCATGTTTTATGGAAACAAATATTAAAAAAATATCTCTTAAAGTATCATTGTTTGAATAATTACATTTAATAGGACTTCAAGAATCGCTTAAATACCATTTCATATAGGTAGTTTTTTTATTTTTCTTCCAAAACAATCATTGTTATATATAAGAAAAAGAAAAGCTTTCGGGCTGAAGTCCCCATCTTCCAAAATTAAATCTTAGATCCGTAGCGCAAGGAGGCACTAACTTAAGGAGGAATAGATAATTACCAGTACATTTTTATTTTATTATTTGCCTTCTAAAGCCAAGTTGGTATATTTATAAAAAAAATATATGAAATAGAAAAATAACCTAAATTAATACTAAAAAATCAGACAATAAAACAAATGCACAGTTTTCACAATTTTCCTTGGGAACATTTGTCAAAGTGATTTAAGGTTATGAAATCTCACTTAATTACTAATAAAACCGTGTTTGCATCATTGTACATTTTTTTTAGTTATAAGGAAATAAATAGAAGTAAAGGTAGCTTATAATCAACGTATTTTCCTAGAGGGGCGATAGTTTCTGACTATCGATATATCGATATTATTATCGACTATCTATCTATATATCAGTAGTACTACCGGCTATCGCCCATCCCTATTATTTTAGTTTCTTGCCTACATTCTCAGCAAAAGATAATGTTTCTGTTTATTTAAAATGCTAAAAGTATCTTCATAATTTTCATTGTTTCAATAAACATTTTGGAGTGTAAGAAAAAAAAAAAAAAAAAAAACATAATTTTCATCAATGTTGATATCTTGAATTTAACTTTAACACAACTGACACAAAATAGGTTTTACAATTGATGGAAAACCAGTGGTACCAGTACAAGTAGGTGAAATTTCAAATGAAGAAAAATATTTAGAGAAGAAGTTTCTATAAAAAATTTAGGTCTCACAATTTTGGAAGGTATTAATAAAATTTTAAATGGCGAAGAATCAACTTTTCTCAGCGACATTAGACATCAACCAGGTGATTTGAAGTATATATAAATTTACCACTATCACGCCTGTTGATGTTGAAAGATCATTTTCTAATCATAAAAATATTTTATAAAAGGTTAGGTTTCACATGAGCAAATTTGCAAATGCTACTGGTAATTAATTTTAATACAGAACGTACTTATCCCTGTTGAACAAATTCGATACCTTGGACTCCACTTAGACAAACGTTTAACTTGGAATCCTCATATCAGACTGAAACGACAAGAAACAGCTCAACGTTTCCGACTACTCCAGCACTTACTAGACAAACGCTCTAAGCTCCCAGTCAATTACAAAAGATTCATATACATGACTACAATAAGACCTATTTGGACTTACGGAATTGAGCTCTGGGGCTCCACTAAGCCATCGAATTCCTCTCGTATCCAATCCTTACAATCCAAAATCCTTCGTAAAATCCTCACAGCTCCTTACTTTGTCACAAACAAAATCATCCATAACGACCTTAATGTTCCTTATGTTTCTGACCTGGCCCAATCCAGATACCTTTCCTTCCATAACAAACTTCAGAACCATCCTAACCCTCTCGTTTCTAACCTTGCTTCCTTTTCGATCCCTGACAACCCCCCGAGGCGTCTGAAAAGAAGATGGCCTCGAGATCTCTTTTTGTAAATACATTTTTAGAGTGCTACCAGTGGGTTATTTCTCAACAAATGATTTCATGCTATTATATTCTTTTGTTCACATTTACTGAATGTATTTTTACTTGTAATACAGTTGTAAATATCATCAATAAATAAAAAAATAAAAAATACAGAACGTGTTTGCAAAGCATACTAATTTAAATGTTATACATTCCACAAGTTATTATTTTTGTTTCAACAAAGACTCATATTAGATTTTTATCAAATAATAGACCATATTTTAAAGAGTCCACATTTTTACCCAGAGGTTATACAATCACATCAACATTGTACTGCAGTAATATGGATTTAATTCATCAAAAACTTGTCAAAACACAAACACGCCAGACCTAATGTTTCACGACAGACAGTAAAGAAACAAAAAACGCTGTGCTACGAAGTCCTACCACACCCACCTTATTCTCCGGACTTATCTCCAATATAATTTACTCTGTTCAGAATTTTGGACATGTTTTTAATATGGTTCTAAACTCATAAACGCATACCTGACTTCATCTCTTCACAAAAGTGCGAATTTTTCAGTTTCGGAATTGAAAATTTAATAAAACAATGAGGAAAAGGTATATAAAATGAAGGTAAATATTGTTAATAAAAAGCTTTTGCTTTCATACAGTTGTTTTACAAAATAAACTTTTCTGAAAAAATTGACGTTTTATATGAAAAGACCTAATAAAAATAACATCAATCGCGTTGATCTATTTAGAAAAATATAACATAATCTCAATCCTGGACCATTCGCAATCCTGACATCCATTTACTACTGTCGACACATTTAATACGTAGTCTAACTCCAAAATAGTTATCTTCAAAGACACCTTCTGTCACATTACATATTATGTAACATTTCGTATAATCCATAACATAAAAAAAATGCAACAGCCACTACAACTTTCAGTGGGTAACAAGCCACCAGGTATGTTTGTCTTTTCTTTATTTATATTTGTTTTTTGAATTTCTCCAATGACGAAATAATAATTAATATTGTTTATTATAAGATATATATAAGTTGTGTATATGAATATTTTTTTATTTTTTTTAGGTAAGATGAGGCCTCTTGCATAAGCTTTCTCTGGTCAAGGTAAGCTTGTTAGTTTAATGTTTTTTATTAAATTAATAGTTCAATTGATAAATAAATATTTATAATAGAAACTATTTGTAAAATAATCGCTTTTATTTACATTACTATTAACGATATGAGAGGGATATTGTTTTCATGGAAAACAAAGGGACTATTTCGTTAACTGTTGGGTTTGTTTTCACAAAGAATAAATTCTCTCCCGCAATGGATTGTTATTTTAGCCCTGGGATGTTTTAATTTGGGTAACTGATTGAAAAATAACAATGTACTTTTGTTTTTAATTTCCCTAAATGGGTAAATTGATAATCGATCGTATTAATTGTATCGAATCCTAAATTAAATTTTTCTGTAGTCAATTAAAATATCAGTAAATAATAAAACTAAGGAATGCCGATACCAATAATTAAATTAATTTCGATAAATTAAAAAAAAGTTATGAGTTTAGAAATTATTAATTTTAGTAATTATTTATTGTATAGTACAAGCACCCATGTACCAGGTAATCTATGTAATCAATAAAACCACATCAATGGTCACTATAACTGTAATATTACCAATCTGGAGAAGGCAACTGAAATTTATAAAAATACTTTAAGTAATTTGATATCATGAAATTTTACTTCATGAATTCTAGTAAAAAGCCCACGGTATCGCCAAACATTGTTTAGCATAATGTTATTTATATAAAAGCAGTTATTTATCAGTATTTCAGGTATTCTAGATTTTGTTTTGAAATCTTTCAACAATATTCTAATATGCATTTTAGATTATGTCCACTCCCTCTAATTTTCGCCCCTCGACTTATTAGGTCTTATCATTGCTTCAATCAAAATCATTGACATAAATTGTTTTGTCTTCATTAATAATCGCTTAAACAATTCAAAAGCTTCAAGTTATGACAGGTTCGGTAAGTGACGCAAGGCTGTTTGGTTCGGTCTCCATAAAATAGAATCTAGCGAATTGAAAGAAAAATCCTGTACATCCCGATTGGTGAGACTTGGGATCAGCAATTAAAATTAAGCTCTTCTGAAATCCGATTTGGCGCTTATCCGAGTATCGGTGTTTGGTTTCAATTGGTTCTTTAGTCGTCAGTCAGTTTGACTAATTTCCTATATTCAATTAATCCGCTAAAGTGAAAGAAAATTCCTTCACTTCATTTCTTTTTTTTCTCTTCTTTTTTCCCTTTATTCTCCTTAAAAAAAAACAATTTATTAATATGTTGGTTATATTTATAAATTCCCCATGTGGTTATATTTATAAATTATCCCAAAATCATGAAAAAAAATAAAGTAATATACATATGTATAATTCTAACAACTTCACTGTTATCATCATATTGGAAAAACCTAGAGATAATTTTAAAACGCTAAAGCAACCTCCCTGTTTTTCTTTAAGTCTTCAAAGCCATATTTTTTTTTCTACCAAATAAAAAGATTATAAACCATTAATAACATCTTATTTATAGGTTTTTTTTTCCTATCATTATTTTTTTTTTTATTTATTTATTTAGACATATAATATTCTGTCACATGGACAATAATTATATTGATAAATGAACACATTCACACCGTATATACAAAAAAGAAACAAAATTAACAAAAGTAAAATAATAACTAAATAATAATAAATAAAAACTATATACAATAAAAAAAATAAAATAACCTAAATACAAGTAAATTAAAAACATAAAAATACAGTCATACCTATATACAATATATACAATCAGGCGGGGAACCCAAATCCCTGCGCTACTCTCTCAACCGCCTCACTGGTGCTAAAGCCGGTGGAGTTTGAGCGAGAACGCTTTAGCCACATACACTCATGTCTTAAGTGGAGAATTTGGCCATTGCCAGAACTCCAAAATAAATACTATAAAAGATCTCTGGGCCACTGCCGCTTCAACCTTCGAGAAGGGTTGTAGGGATGTGTGGAACTGGATAGGGATTGGGCTAGGGGATTTATAGGCTTTAGATCCTATAATTAACTTTTTAATATCTATGCAAATTTTTTTTAACTTTTATTATGTTATTTACAACTGTATTAGTATGAATACATCAAGTAAATGTGTACATAGGAATATAATCACATGAAACACGCTTGTTGAGAAACCACCCATTGGTAGCACTCTAATAATTTGTCTACATGAGGAGATCACGAGGCCATCTCCTTTTCAGACGCCTCGGAGGGTTATCAGGAATCGACTAGAAAGCAAGGTTAGAAACAAGAGGATTCGGATGATTATGCTATGCAAATTTAAAAGGTCACACTACCATTCAAATATGCCACACCAATACTATTAATGAACTCATCATTTTTGTAGTACTAATTGTAATTCGTCCCACTGGCTTGAGCACCAGTGACGCGGTTGAGAGAGTAGTGCAGGGATCTCTTGGAGTCCTGCTTTTCCCTCTATAGTTTAAGGGACAAGTCTGTCTTGGGGTTCCCTATCTGATTGTATATATTCTATATAGGTATGACTGTGTTTTTAGGTTTTTAATTTACTCATCTTTAGGTTATTTTATTTTTTACTGTAAATATTTGTTTGATTATTATTTAGTTATTATTTTACTTTTGTTAATTTTATGTTTTCTGTATATATGGTGTAAATGTGTTCATAATTATTGTCCTCGTGACAGATTATTATATTTCTAAATAAAAAAAAAATCTATAAAAACAAAATCGTAATCCAACCTTACCGCCTCCAAACTATCTTGAAGTGCTATATTCTTTACCTTATATATTCTGTCTCTTTTATAGTGTATAAATAACATGGGTCAAAAATATGTGTTAACTTTTATATCTTAAAAGTTTAACTTATACTTTTTTTTTATCTTACATGAAGTTTTTATTTAAGTGGAACTGTTTCATTATGATAACTTCTTTATGAAGTTCTTTTAAAGCTTTTTTCTAAATAACATTTTTAATAAAAGTTCACCGCAAACATTTATTCTGGAAATTATTCATAAAAGATATTTAGGCAAATAAAGTAATTTCAGAATTATATTTTTTACATATTTTATACGAACAAAAGTAATTTCAAAAATGCCAAATGTAGATGTCAGTTTTTATTTCACCAATTAAAAGAATATTTAATTCTTACAGCTTATTCTAGGAAAAAAAATCTTAATGAAAGAAAACTAAACTAATTTATATTTTAAACCTTCTATCCATTTCATTTGTGTTACAGAAGACTAATTTTATTTCATATGAAATTTAGTTTGTACTCTAATTATTTTTAGTACTGCAAAGCGTTAGAGCATATTGCATTTCATGTTTTTTATTTTGACATTTTCCGCACTTAATTACTCTAATTGAAGCCTTGTTAGACTCGTTTTAGCCAGACAATTTCATTTTAACTTTAAATAATTTATCTCTCCTCTTTCCATGAAATAATAATGATGAAGTTCGTCTTTATTGGTGTTATTACTAATTATTCATAATTATTTTTCTGCCTTTATGTATATTTTTTGTTATAGAATGTTGCTAATAAATACGTTTAATATTATCAAAACAATTTAAATGGAATCCATAAATATTTTTGCTCAGTTATTGCGGCATGCATACCTTTATAATTAATAACAATAGACTAGTTTAAAAAATTTATTTGATTTTTCTTTATGTGTCATAAAAATAGATTTGAATCTTTGTTAGTGAACGATTATACTGAATATGTTTTTAAGGCTATTTTTGTGCTTCCGTGATTTTCAAAATACAACTTAGAAAATAACCTACTGTGCTGCTTAATATATATATATATATATATATATATATATATATATATATATATATATATATTTTTTTTTTTTTTTTTTTTTTTTTTTTTTTTTTATATCGATTTCCACTTATATATTTATGTTCAGAAACACTGAACGCCGGAAAAAAATTCATATTTTATTCCATCACAAAACATTTTTTCTTTGTTAAAAAAACACAAAGTGGATTTTTGATGGTTTATGATAGGTTTTTAATATATATTTATGCCCAAATGTGAACATCTGCAACGTTTAAGCACCATAATTTTATTTGTATTGTTTTATTGAGTATTAATACAGTCTGCCACATTGAAGAGAACTAGTGCTATAGTATTCAGAACCATAATCAATGGCTATAAATTTTCTTAGTCATATGATAAATAAATCTTAGTCACTAGCGGGAATAAATAGAAAATAAAAAAAATGTAATATAAAAGAAATACGCTGTATAAAAAAAATAAACCGCCTGCTTTTGTGTAATGGGGATTACCATTAAGGAAAACAAAACCAAATATATAGTATCTGAAGAAAAATTGATACATCCACGATAAAATGTGAATTTTCGTTGCTATCAATGAGAGCAATTTTCTAGGTTTGATTTTATTTTTATTTTTATTTTTTTTTTGGTGTTCCCCTTCCTCGCCTTCAATGGCTTTGCGGGATTTTCCCGGACCAGGAAGTGAGGGTGAGGATTTATGGCCAGAGTTAAAAGTTCCTCCCCCCCTCCTCCCCAGCATCGAGACACTCGAAATAATTTTGTCATATTATCTTACGAATACCGCTCGGCCGCCCGCGCGAAAGATTTCTGAGTTCACCTACCAAGGATCACCGATCACAAATGGCAATCTGTTCTAATTAAAATTAATGCAAAATCATTCAAAACCACCTTTCTAGCGGTCTCGTTTCTTAATGTTTCAAGATAGTACAATAAAATACACTGATTCGCCCAGTTCTCATGTGTGAATCAGAAATCTACTAACAACGGACAACTACTAAACTTGAACTGGAAAAATACCACTAAATTTTTAAATATACAAGCGTATCCACCAAACCTGTCGATTCAGCAAGAGTTTCGAGTTGTTCGGAGCACCTGGTATAATTAAAATAATAAAACTGGATAATCTTCCTAAATAGCTACTTGCAAAACGAGTACATAGAAGATGTAGAGTAGTACGACAGCATCAGTACGAAACAGAGATCTGTGAATCCAACCGTGTGCTGTTAAGGAATCATAATCCGTTAGCGGGTTGTAGATCTGTGGAACAACACTAAAGTTTTATGTAAAATCTTAGTAATTTATTTATCTTTACATATCTTTATCAAAGTTCAGCGTGTATTTCACTGAGGTCAATACTCTCTTCTTGTCTTCATTCCTCTTCTTTGCTCTCACGTTCACTAACTACTGAAAACATGGAAATTCCAGGTTCTACTTCTGTGTAGTACAGCACTGTAATCATAACCCACATTTTGAGTCGAAAAAAAAAGTATTTCTACTACTGACGATACAGGCTTGTACAAGTTTCTATGAATCGTATAATCCCTCGTTTAAATTTTCAATTACTTTACAATATTTTGTTGATTTTTCCTGTTTTAAAAACAATCACAACACGTTCCAACAATTGACAAAAACACAGTTCAGTACTTAAATAACAAAACTGTTCCAAAACATCAGAATTTTGTATATATATATATATATATATATATATATATATATATATATATATATATATATATATATCAATTTACTTCAGTTCTTCGTTGTGCATTATGTGTTGGTTATGTGTGAATTAATATATATCTATATATTATATTTTGACTTTGCTGAAATAGACTACTAACACCAATTAAGTGTATACCTCTTAAAAAGTGCAATATATCAGCACTCTAACTCATGATAGGACAATGTTGGCCAAGAACTGAATAGGGCCATTGTGTGAGTCGAGTGATTTATTTTTTTCCTGCCTCTGAACCTGAAAAATATCACCTCAAAGTAGAAAAGTATGGACTCCATTATTTATCAGTTTTTTTTTTTAAAAAGAATAAAGAGGATGTCATACATTATTATCATATTTTATAAAATATTATAATTGTGATGTAATTATTATTTTACTTAATTTATTAAATCTAAGCGTGCTTTTTATCTAATTTAAGTACACAGTTCCTGCTTGGAAGTAAGAACTAAAATTTAGGCGACGGAAACAGATACTTATGATTTAAATATATTCAGTTTACTAATTTTATACTTCTTGATTTTTTTATAGTTGTTATCAATAATAGATATGGAATATATATATCTGCTATTTTCGCTACTGTCTATTGAGTCAGGTATGAATTATAATTTTGATTACATCCAGATGAGCCTGTAAACATGTAAGCATCTCGAAATTGAATTGTTAGAAAAGACTCCACTGAGGAAACTGTTCTGACGGTTTCAGGGACAAATTAATTTTCCTTCTGAGAAAATTGGCTTTCACAGATGACATTGACATCTTTGTTATCTTTATGAGAGAGAAAGGTTTCTCATATTCAATTCCATATTCACAGTCTATCTCTATCCGTCAGTATTTTCTATAATGAACCACTGTAAGCGATTGACGAAATTGAATTTCTTCTTTTCCTTATTTAACCATTATCATCGTCATGATGACCCTACAACCCAATCTCGAATGCTGGCCTCCTACGGCAATTTCTGCCATTTTCTCTAGTCCTTTGTGGATTTCATCCAGTTTATTATTCCGGAAATCTTTCTAGAATCTTCAGTCACACTACCAAACCATCAGAATTTAGGCCTTTCTCCCAATCTTGTGCCATACAGTGATTGCTTAAGGAGCTTCTTTGGCATTTTCTCCTCTTAAGTCCTTGAGACATGTCGTATCCACCTTAGTCTGCTCAATTTGAGGGTCTGTAATAGCCTATCGCAGCATTTTCTCTATTGTCCTGCATCTTAAACCCCTGCATATATCTTCGGAGGATCTCCTTTTCAAATATCAGAAGATCAAGCTCGTTATTTTGAGAGAGTGATCATGTCTCACAACTATAGAGGAGATTGGTCATATCAAGGATTCGGAGTGGGGCCATGGTTTCTCTAATTAAGATGCGACTACGAAACCTCTTGATTAAGCTAAAATAATAGAAGTTTGCATTTACAATTCTCTTCTTAATTTCAGCAACTACATTATTATCTCTTGTCTCTTCTAATGACCCTAAGTAAGTGAACTCAAATATATATATATATATATATATATATATATATATATATATATATATTACAATGTTTTTTCATAATTCGAACTTTATATATTATAACTTAAGATATGAATTAAAGTCGGATAATAGGTCATGAAATCTTTATCCGACATATTATTCAGATATTTCATGACCTATTATCCGACTATAATTCATATCTTAAGTTATATATATATATATATATATATATATATATATATATATATATATATGACTTATATATATATATATATATATATATATATATATATATATATATATATATATGTATATGACTTTATATATATATATATATATATATATATATATATATATATGTATGTATAAACAATGTCTCCAGGTCTTTTTGCAATCTGTCACCAGGAACTAAGTCTTCCTATCGTTGTTGTCTAGGAAAAGTCTATTTGATAGTCCGATCAATGTTTCTGTGATCGATGCTTCTGTGACATTGAACGTGTGATTATATCAACGGCGTCTGCGTAAGCTAGGATCTGAATGGTACACACAGCGTACTATTGTTCCACATTGTAAATTAACTATTGTTCCACCAATAGAGGTTGGTTGGTACAGAACTACAGAGTTTAGCTTGTCTTGCTGCATATTGCAGCGCTAGGTTTAACAGAAGATAGGCCAATGATTCACCCTAGCAGAGCCCTTTTTCTGCTACAAATTCTGTAGCATGGTCTCCGTTTATCAGACCTCATAACTTTCATAATTAATTCATTCAGGCGTATGATCTTATTAGAGATTTTGAATGCTATATAAACCTCTTCGAGGTTTAACATTATCATAGGCCACTTTAAATTCGATGAGCAGGTTTTCATATTGTATATACGCCCCCTCTCAAGGATTGTGCGTAAGGTGAATATATCTAGTTGGTAGTAAACTAACGTACCCTGAGACCCCATCGGTAAGGTTTAGTGCACTTGTTTTTATCCGTATGTTACATTTGTTCACTGCACGAAATCCTGATCGAATTATTCACACAAGACCATATATAATTAGCAAGTTTATAATTTCTATTAGCAGAAAATACAATTTTCTTTCATGGTATTCTTTAACACTTTTTAGGCTGATGATTGACCGATTGGATATTTTTATTTTTTAAAGTTTTTAAATATATCAAAAACGCAATCTGCTTTACATAAATTGAACAACCTTTTTGTATCATTTTACCTTTGAGATAACCTTTTGTAATAGAGGGATTGATGTACCTGATTAAGATAATACAATTATTAGCTGCTACAAGAATCATCAGTTCTGCGCATGCGTTAGCCCTAGTTAAACATACGTCAGGTCGTCTCTTATAAAAATCTCATTTATCAGTGGCAGTATACAAGTTTAATGTGAACAATTAGTGTAATCAGTTACATTAACAATTACGTTTGATACTGGACAAAAAAATAAGGTGAGTAATCACTTATTTACAACACAAGAGTGAACAGTGTAAATAGACCTTAGGTTAGTTAGATAACGGCCAGCCATAAGCTACAACAGTCGTTAATACCAGTGGGCTAGATCCCTCCGTCGGAGGCAGATCTGTGCTCTCCAAGAGCGCGTCTATATTTTCGTGTTCAATAAAATTTTTTTTTTTTTCCTCTCTTCACTTTTATCAATTTTTCTTTTAAAAATAAATATGAAATGCGATATTATCACATGCTAATGTCGAGTAAGGGCAAAAACACTAGGTCCAGGAGCCTGGATACTACAATTAGTTCTCCCATTAAAAAAAAGACAAGGCATTCGAAAAGAAACACTCCACCAGCCACACCAGGGAGCTCCATAGAAGAAGTGGAACCCCAACCTGGCTCCTCACAACAACCCAACAATTATGAGACAACTCAAGCTATGGGTGAAGAATCGCCGTTTTTCACTTCAAATCCATTTGAAGTGCTTTCAAATATTAATAACGAACAAATGGAAGCAGCATCCATCCCCAGAGAACCCAAACCCCCACCAATATTTGTTAGAAATATTAAAAATTTTCAATTGATGTGTAATCAATTGAATAATCTGGTAGGTTCAGGAAAATATTTATGCCAAAGCCGCACCAATGACACTAAGTTAATGCCCGACACTCCAGAAACCTATAGAAAAATCATAAAATATTTATCTGACACCAAGGCTGATTACCACACGTATCAACTGCGTCAAGAGAGGGCGCTCAGGGTCGTTATCAGAAGACTGCACCCATCTACGCCAACAGATGCTATAAAAGAAGAGCTCACGGGTATGGGATTCCATGTTCGCCAGATAGTGAACATATTTAAGGAGGATAGAGAACAGCCTGGAATAAAAAATAAAATACCCCTTCCACTATTCTTCGTTGACCTTGACCGAACACCCGATGTCGAAAACATCTACAAGGTCACACGCCTTTATTATACAAGCGTTGTTGTAGAAAAGCCCTACAGCAAGCGCGACATCGTTCAATGCCATAACTGCCAGGCTTATGGCCATACGAAACGGTATTGTCATCACATTCCTAGATGTGTGAGGTGTGGTGAGCAACACAAAACAGAGGACTGTAGGAAGTCTAGAACTTCACCTGCAATATGCGCTTTATGCCACCAAGGACACCCAGCCAACTACAAGGGTTGTCAAACTTACAAAGATTTGAAAACACGAATGTACGCAACGCCTAGAGAAGAAGGGACATCCAGGCCACCAAGACAACCCTATAGAACAGTGAACGGAAGAGTGTCCTATGCTCAGATGTTCAAAGGAGACACTGTAAACACTCAATCTCAGGCCCTGCCACAAGAATCTAAACCTCAAGAATTCACACATCAACCTCAAGACCCATATCCCTCCATCCCTGAACGTAGGTTAAATACTCACACATTCATTCCTCCTCCTTCCAATTCCACTGACCTCACAAGCCTATTGACATCTTTCCTTTCCGAATTTAGATCTCTCATTACCCCCCTTATTTCGCTACTTACCAATGTTATATCCAACCTCATTCCACTGCCAAGAAATCCATAAATGTCCTCAACCAAATTCCTCTCCATTCTCCTCTGGAATGCGAATGGTATTCGGAACCACATCAACGAACTGACAATCTTATTACATGACAAAAACATCGACATAGCACTAATAACTGAAACTCGACTAACCAAAAAACGACAAATCAACGTGCCCGGCTACAATATTTATCGAACCGACCATCCTGATGGAACAGCACATGGTGGCACTGCCATAATTATCCATCGATCCGTTTCCCATCATTTGTTTCCCTTACCAAGCCATAATTTCCTACAATCCACAGCCGTAATAATCCAAACACCCCTTTACCCAATAACACTAGTTGCGGCATATTCCCCACCTAAAACACCCATTTCCGAATCCCAAATAATTTCCTTCCTGAATTCCTTAGGACACCACTTCCTCCTAGGTGCAGATCTAAATGCAAAACACCAGCAATGGGGAGCCAGATCCACAAATTCCCGAGGGCGAACATTGCTATCTGCACTTAATTCCCATCGCAGCAACATCCTTTCACCTAATACACCCACATACTGGCCAACAGATCCCAACCGCAATCCCGACCTTCTAGACTTTTTCCTACACAAAGGTCTAGGATCACTACACTGTTCTATTTCAAGGTTTGATGATCTTTCCTCAGACCATAGTCCTCTAGTCCTAACCGTTTCCACATCTCCCATTCCCAAATCATCCCCACCTTCATTTATCAGGGGGCCAGTTAACTGGAACCTTTTCCGTCAAATACTGGAAGATAATATTGACCTCAGAGTTTCCTTAAAAACACCTGAAGACCTCGACGATGCAGTGCATTCCTTCACTACCCTGATCCAGCAAGCAGCTTGGACTGCATCCTCACCTGATCGTCCCAAAAAATACCATAACATAAATCCTTTACCTCAAGATCTATTGGACCTAATCCATAGCAAACGTTGCTCTAGGACCCTTTGGCAAAGAACCAGGCATCCTGATGACCGGAAATCATATAATTATTATTCTAAACAGGTAAAAAAGAAACTGGAAACTTTTAAAACCCAATCCTACAATTCCTACCTCTCCTCATTATCCGCTAGTGATAACTCCCTCTGGAATGTAACCAAAAAAATCCTTAAATTCCAGTCCATTTCCCATCCACTTCGCCGTGATGATGGTTCCTGGGCTTCGTCAGATGCGAATAGAGCAGAGGAGTTTGCTAAACATTTATCCTACACATTCACCCCTCATCCCGAACTCCATCCCAGCCACACTGCTGAAGTTGAAGAATTCCTCTCTTCACCAATTCCTCTCTCTCTACCTCCAAAACCTGTTAACCCCTCTGAGGTCAAATTCCTTATAAACAAATTAAAACCCCGAAAATCCCCTGGATATGATCTCCTCACTTCACAAATCCTCAGACAACTTCCCAAAAAAGCAATCATATTCCTTACCTATCTATACAACTGCATCCTTCGCACAACCAACTTTCCTTTGGTGTGGAAACATTCCATAATCATCCTGTTTCCAAAACCAGGTAAACCTGTTAATAACACATCATCCTATAGACCGATAAGCTTACTCCCGATCCTCTCAAAAATCTTTGAGAAAATCCTTCTCAAACGCATCCTACCCATAATCGAATCCCACAACATCCCTTCTCATCAGTTTGGATTCCGCTCAAGACATTCCACTGTCCAACAAGGCCTTCGTGTTGTGGACCATATATCCTCTGCACTTGAAAACAAGCATTATTGCACTGGTGCCTTTCTGGACGTAGCACAAGCTTTCGACCGGGTGTGGCACGATGGCTTGCTTTTCAAGCTCAAAACCCATTTACCCCAATCCTTATACCTAGTCCTCAAATCCTACCTCTCAAATCGTTCCTTTCAAGTCCGTTGTGACACCGCATTCTCCACTTACTATCCAGTTGAGGCTGGTGTTCCACAAGGCAGTGTCTTGGGCCCAGTTCTCTATATCCTCTTCACTTCCGATATCCCTTCAAATCCCGATACATTTCTAGCTACATTTGCTGATGATACTGCCATTCTATCTTCCCACTCAGATCCTCAAATAGCATCTCTAAACCTACAATCTCACCTCTCTTTGATTGAGCAGTGGTGCAACAACTGGCGCATCAAAATCAATGAATCAAAATGCAAACATATCACTTTTACCCTGCGACGCAGATCCTGTCCGTCAATCCTTTTTAATTCAATTCCACTTCCCTACTCAGACACAGTCCGTTACCTTGGCTTCCTTCTTGACAAAAGACTAACTTGGAACCCACATACCAGACTTAAAAGACAAGAACTTAACCGACGATATGGCCAGCTGTATAGATTACTAAGTAGGACATCCCATCTTTCAATTGAAAATAAACTTTTAATCTACAAGACCATACTGAAACCTATCTGGACCTACGGACTTGAACTGTGGGGAACTGCTAAACATTCGAATATCAAACGCATCCAATCCTTCCAGTCCAAAGTACTTAGAACAATAGTCAATGCCCCATATTATGTCACAAACAAGACCCTACACCATGACCTTAACATCCCATTTGTCCTCGACATCATCCCAACCAGATTCTCAAACTTTCACCAAAACCTTATCCATCATCCAAATCCTCTAGCTCAATCCCTATCCAGCTCCCTTCATCCCTACAATCCTCCACGAAGGTTAAAACGGCAGTGGCCCAGAGATCTCTTGTAAATATGCTTCTGGAGTCCTGGCAATGGCCAGCTTCTCCACTCATGTCCCGAGCGTCTGTGGCTCTAGTGCCCTCTTTCAGTCTCCATTGGCTTCTAATACTAGTGATGCGGCTGGAAAAGTGGCGCTGGGATCTCCTGGAGTCTTGCTTTGCCTTCCACATGTGGGGGAAAAAGCCTGGCTCGGAGATTCTTGGGCGAATGTATATATTGTATATAGGTATGATTGTGTTTATAAGTTTCTTTTTATGTTATTGTTATTTTTTTTTTCTTTTATTTTCTTTCTTCATCAGTATTATTTATTTACTTTTTATATTTATATTTATTTCTCTATTATTTGTATATATTGTTTGAATGAGAACTCTTAGCCCTAATACTTATAGCCCTCCAGTGGCTGATTGTAAGAATCATCTTCCGAGAAAACGGCTTGATGTGCAACGAAGTGAAACAAATACTTCCAGACCCCGGATCCAATAGCAAACTGTCGCCATCCCACAAGTTGTTGGTTTGGAATCATTTCGGTCCGATGTCAAGCTTGTTCTACAAGAAGGAGCTAAATATGTTTAATCCCTTTGAACTTCGACTGTGGACCATTCGTATCACATCTCGAAACCAACGAATCGTTTGATTTAATATTTACAACTGAATTCTAAAATATGAAATACGAGATAGTGAAAGACACGAAACTGAAATATGTATCTAGAAGTAAATATGAGGATCTGTATAAGTTGTACAGCAGTCAATTTTCCTATTACTCCAAACTTCACCTGATTAATTCAAATGAATGTTATGTATAATCGCAAATAATTTAAATAAACAAAAATAAGAAAATATTGCTAAATTTAAAAATGGAAATGGTTTCAGTAATGAAAGTGGAAATAGGTACATTGGAATAAAATGAGATTTCCAAACTTAGTTCCAAGTCCATCGATTGAATGCACCAGTGATGGGCAGAGCTTTACGCTGAATATAGAAACAATTTGCTGGATTCAATCGGAAGTTTGTGAGTATTATCTATACATTATTGTAAAAACAAGCCACGCTTAGGAACAGTAGTTTAACTAAAAAATAAATAAATAAAATAAATTTTTAATAATACAATAGAATCATGCATTGAAATGAATAATTTACGTTTTTATGTATTTTTTAATTTATTTCTAATCATAGGTATATATATTCTAAATGTTGGGATAACAAGAATAAATTCAGACAGAAACCCCAGAATTACAAAGAGCCGTTTAAGGTAAAACACTGAGTAGAGTTTGAATTGTTAATAGCTGATGTTACTTAAAGGGGGGTTTTGTGGAGGGTGATGCATGGTTGGATGCACGCTTGATTTCTGGTTCAACTTAAACGCTAAATTACCACCCTAATCACTGCCTCAAACGCCCCTGAATATAGTCTATTCTGTTTGTGCCTCTGCCTGCTGCTTTAGGATTTGAACTCAGAATACAAAGGCGTGACTTTTGCAAGAAAACTTATGTCATAGTAATGGTGTTTCCTTTTTACACTTACATATAAATATATATTTCTTTTTTTTTTTAAATAGTTATATATAGTTTACATTAGAGTTGTTGCATTATATCTATGTTCTTTACTTTAATTGAATTAGTTTCATTCTTAATATACAGGGTGTTCCGTAAGTATAGGGGAATTTTCAAGAGCTACAAAAAAGTATACATAAACAATTGGCCAATTTTCAGCAGATGAGTAACTAATCCAAGTTTTATGGTTTTTTAAGTGAGTCATGGTTTTTTATTGAATCGAAAGCTATAACTAAAGAAATATTTAATTTAAGTAATTAATAACTGCTGCATTGTAAACAAGATGAAATTTCATTTAAATTAACATAGATTTTATCATTGTTTTCTCCCTTTTCCACCATATCTTCAATTTGGCTGTTCCAATTCATTTTGGTGTCTAACCTAACTCCCAGGTATTTGCCTGCATAAGTTCTTGGCAAGGGAACATTATTATAAATGACTTCCAGCTCGTGCACTTTGGTTGATAACGTGAACAGAATCCACTCCATAAGGTGGATAAAAAAGAAACACCAGAATATGAGCTGAAAGCGATAGCACTGGAAACTATAGCTCAAAAGTACCCGCCTCAGGATTGGCTTCACATTTATACCGACAGATCAGCTGAATCAGCCGTCAAAAATGCAGGGGCAGGAGTTTACTCGAGAGAGTTTCAGTTCAGTGCTGGGGTGGATGGGGATGGTACGAACTTTGAGGGTGAGATAGCAGCGATCCTCATATCCCTAAGAACACTATCAGGAAGGCAAGTTCAGAACGCTGTTCTTTTTATCGACTCGCATGCAGCAATCCTCGCCATTACTGGAGTGAATAAATGTATGTCGAGTGCTATCTTGGAGTGCAAATCCCTTCTCTACGATCTAACACTCCGAGGCACCAATGTGATCCTTCAGTGGATTCCGAGCCATTGCGGTATTCCAGGAAATGAGGAAGCGGATAGTCTCGCCAGGAGAGGAGCAGAATTGCCACAAACAGTCCATCCAAAATTCTATGATTCAATTCGGCGAATGATGGGGATGATAGTGAAGGAGGAAACAAAAAATATGCACAAAGACAAGGTGGAAGGGAAACGTTACGGATGTTTGATGGAAAACCCGATCCCAGCAGACCTACCAAGAAGAGATGCAGTAGCCTGCTTCCGCCTGGCCACTGGTCACGACTATCTTCACAGTCATCTCCACAAGATAGGCCTGGCTGAGGATCCGAGATGTAAATTATGTGAACAAGCGGAAACGGATGCAGACCACCTAAACGAATGTCCTGCTTTGACGGATATAAAGAATCAAACATATGTAAATATTACATACAAAAATCAAAATTATATCGAGCAGCAAGATGTCGGATGGTCGAATGACCAATGACTATGGCATAGGAAAAAAAAAAAAAAAGGTTTATTATTGTTAAAACCACTTACAGGGAACTTGAGTGGCTAAGTTCGGTTTTTAGAAAAATCATAAATTATTCGCCATTATTTTATTTTATTTTTACAAAAACTTCTTCGTTTAATATGCTTTAACTTCTTATTAATTAAGTTGAGATTTATAAGGGAAAAATTTGAGATTCAACTCAAGTTTTGTAAAAAAAAATGATGATATTTTTTATCCTATCAAGTAAAATTACTCCTGTTTTCTCAAAAAATTATTGCAATTAATTGTTGCAAAGCTTTTATTTCTTGTTTTTCCATGAGCCGGTGTGTATTTTAATTAACCCAATTGCCGAAACACATATTTTATTTATCAAAAAAATTAATTCGAAAAATTCTGATTTTCAATATTTTTTTCCTTGTAAATCGGTTATAAACTGGGTTTTTCACCCAGACCTGTATTTTAAGTGGATCGGTTGATCCGAATTTATAAGTGGCAAACTAAATGTTCCTGATCCCATTATCTACGTTTTAATTACAATCATTAAAGCAATCAACAGTTTTTTTTTCATTTTGCATTAATTTAATTTTAAACATAAATTTTAGGATTAGAAACTTTTATTTTGTCACTTACAAATGTAGATCAATTCCTATAAAAGAAACCTGGGTGAAAAACACAGTTTATAACCAATTTATCCGAAAATATTTGGAAAATAAAATTTTTTGGAATTATTTTTTTTTATAAATAAAAAGTGTGTTTTGGCATGGGGTTTATTAAAATACATCTCAATTTTGCTCAATATCTTAGTCAATTTTTTATGAATCTCAATTTTTTCTTACAAACCTCAACTTGATTATTACGAATTTAAATCTTATTAGTTACCTAGGACTCCACCTGGACAAACGTCTAACTTTTGGAATCCTCATACCAGACTGAAACGACAAGAAACAGCTCGACGTTTCCGACTACTTCGACACTTACTAGACAAACGCTCTAACCTTCCAATTAATTACAAAAGACTCATTTACATTACTATAATAAGACCTATTAGGACTTACGGAATTGAGCTATGGACCTCCACCAAACCTTCAAATTCCTCTCGTATCCAATCCTTACAATCCAAAATCCTTCGTGAAATCCTCAATGCTCCTTACTTTGTTACCAATAAAATCATCCGTAATGACCTTAATGTTTCTGGTGTATCAGATTTGGCCCAATCCAGATATCTGTCCTTCCATAATAAACTTCATAACCATCCCAACTCTCTTGTTTCTAACCGTGCTTCCTATTCAATTCCTGATAACCTTCCGAGGCGTCTGAAAAGAAGATAGCCACGTGATCTCCTAATATAGACATATTATTAGAGTGCTACCAATGAGTAGTTTCTCAACATGTGTTGCATGTCATTATATCCATGTACGAATTTACTAGATGTATTTTTTTTATGTAGTTGTAAATATCATATAAATAAATTTAAAAAAAAAAAATCTTATTAAACGAAGAAGATTTTGTAAAAGTAGAAAAACTGTAGTATGGTTGGATGATGATAAAAAAAAAAAGGTGAATAATTTATGATTTTTCTAAAAACAGAACATGGCTTGGTTTAGCCGCTTGAAAGTCCTCTGTAAATGGTATTGAAGATGATAAACTCTATGTTCATTTCAAGAAAATTTTATCTTATTTACAATCAAGCAATGATTAATTACTTAAATTAAATATTTCTTTAGTTGTTACCTTCGATTCAATAAAAAGCATAACTCACTTCAAAAACCACAAAAATTGGATTTACTACTTTTCGATTGAAAGTTGGCCCGTTGTTTACATGAACTTTTTTTAGCTGTCACTCCTATTAAAATTTCCCCTCTAATTAAGGGACACCCTGTACACAAAGTGAGGCGGAAAGACTGCGGTGAAGAATGTGAGTGGATTGCTCTCAGGAAAGTAATTAGAAAACTGCTGTGTTCTTACCCAATTTTCATTTGGTTAAATTTTATTGGTTTATTACATTTTCATATGTTCTTTTAAGAACTCTTGCAGCGCTTTTAAAAAGTTGATTTAGAGCATTCCGCGTGTCTAATTTTACGTTGTACACTTCATCTTTGAACCGGTCCCAACAACTAATCCAGTGCTGTGCGGTCCGAAGATCTCGGAAGCCAATCCTACAATCTGCAAACCTTTCATCCAAATGTTGCCTCAACAGACAAGCGAAATGTACGAGAACTTCGCCATGACAATGGGTAAATTGAGAGTAGATAATTGATAAATACCTGGTTTTATTCGAGTACTTAACTTAAATATACCCGGGTGGTCGTTTAGTCATTGAGTATTGTTGGAGAACTAAGAACGAATTATTAAGATTAAATTATAAGCAAACTATGCCGTTATTAATATAATTGATATTCTCAGAACATGAACTTCATTAGTTTCCTGCTCCCCGTTACGGAGAATTATCAATCAAATACCTCCAGCCTGCCCTTGTCTGTTATAACGATCTTCTGGTATGCGGAAGACTTCAATACCGCTAAATTATTTCAAATTTGATAAGATTTATAAAGTTGTGCGCTACAGAGATTTTTTCTGTACAGATTGTACTGTAAGTCAAGAAAAGTATTTAAACGGATGATACCAAAAGACTTTATGTGTATAAAAAACTATGTTCTGATTATCCGCTGAAAAAAAGGAAATTTGATGTTTGTGTTTTTTAAGTTAGTCACGTTTCTTGTTGAAAATAGGAAGCGATAACGAAAAAAAGTATTTAATTTTCTTAATTAACAATTGCTTCACAGAACTAGAAAAAAATTACCTCAAATGATGTTAGAATTTATCATAGTACCATTTAAATGTGATGTTTCTATTTATTTAAAAATTATATGTTATAATAAAGATATTTGGAATATTTATCATCTAGAATAGGGTTTTCCAAAGTTTAGGAACTGCGATACAAAAAAAAAAAAATCCTGATAAAAAAACAAAAAAAAGGCTAATTATCACTCTAGGTCATAGCTTTGGAGCCAGGGCCGAAAAATCGACATGATCGCAGGTGAAGGTTTGATTGTAAATTACGAAAGTGTATGTAATTCTCAGTAAAGAGAACTTTGTCTGCCGTCCAGAGCCGCTGCTTTAAAAAATGGCGGCTTTAAAGAATTTAATTTTTTAATTTGTATTTATGGGTTTAGACAAGTAAAAAAACAAATTGCTTACGCGGGCCACCAAGGGAAAACTTTTTACAGCCAAAAAAGGGAGATTTTTTCTATATATTTTCACCTATAACACCTAAACGATCCATAAAACCGAAAAATGTAATCTTTAAGAAATTGCAGAACGTTAAATTGAGCGTTGAACGAATACATAAACTTTATCATTTGGTTTCGCTGTAAGGTATAAAACCACGGTCAACTAGCGCTGATTTTTAACAAATTTGTCAACAACTGAGACAAATTACTATAAATGGCCCTGTGACTTGGAAATGAGTTCCCTAAGAAGAAAAATCCATAGAATCAAAGTAGAGTCAACTGAGTACTGACATTTTTATTGTAGGCCAATTATCTCGAATCTGGATTCGTTATTCCTTTATAAAATTCGGTATCTTTTGACACATAATTCATTAACACGCAAATCGTTTTCCTTTGAGAAGTGAAAAAGAAGCTTATACTGCATGTAACATACTTTAAACAAAAATAACTAAGTAGATTAGACACCCATACTGTTGAAATATTGAAAATCACGTTTACGTTCATTACCAATTTCGAACCATCGGGAGATTACCGATTTTGTTCGCAGAAAGTGACCTACATTAAATTGGTTGGTACTGAGTTGATGCGAAATTTTATGCTCTACAACTTTGAATCTATGGAGTTTTCCTCTTAGGGAACTCATTTCCAAGTTACAGGACCATTTATAGTAATTTTTCTCAGTTTTTGACAAATTTGGTAAAAATGAGCGTTGGTTGACCGTGGTTTTATATCTTACCGCGTAACCAAATTTTAAAGTTTATCTACTCTTTAGACGCAAAATTTGACTTTCTTTAGTTTATTAAAGAATACATTTTTCGCTTTGATGCATCGTTTAGGAGTTGTAGGCGAAAAAATATCGAAAATATCTGATTTTTTTGGCTATAAAAAGTGTTTCCTTGTTGGCCCGCGTTAGCAGTTTTTCACATGTTTAAACCCATATATACGAGTTTTAAAAAAATAAAAACTTTTCTCACATTTTTCGCAATGGATTACCCGTTTCGATCCTCAAATTATTCTCCTAATATTCTTTAAACCAGCCCTCATTTTTTAAAGCAGCGGCTCTGGAACGGCAGACAAGGTTCTTCATACTCAGAATTACATACACTTTCGTAATTTACAATCAAACATTCGCCTGCGATTAGGTCGATTTTTGGGCCATGGCTCCATTACTAGGACCTAGAGTGATAATGAACCTTTTTTTTATCAAGGTCAAGATTCTCTATTATAGGAATGTATCCGTATTTATAAGAGGCCATCTAAATGTTTATAATCCAAAAATTTAGGTTTAAAATAAGAAAACTTTCTGATTGCTCGAAATTTTTTCATGTAAACGTTTAATATTATTATTATTATTATTATTATTATATATATATATATATATATATATATATATATATATATATATATATATATATTAGGAAAATGGGGAAAAGCCCCAATTTGTACTAGAATTACGTAAGCTCGAAGGGAGTTAAGAATTATTAAAACAGCCTTAGCCGAAAATGAAATGATTGGAGTTGAGATAAAGTTAGGGTTTCGTTTGTGCGAGGAGCAAAAGCGGACTCAAGTTGCTGCCCCGGGGACGGGTCCATTAACTCCTAATTGCTGCCTTATGAATTATAAATGGCTGCCCTTGTGATATAAAGCCTCTGTTGCAAACTTTAATGAAGAAAGTGGCATGTTGCTCTATTTTAAATCACTACTGGCATAGAGGATATTACAGAAGGCTGTGGCGCTATGTCATGAAAGCTCTGCTCTGATTTAGTTCGATCAATAACAACTATTGTACCTTTTTTTGTTGATATTTTCGAGTTAATATTTATGCTGTGCGCACAGCAGCTTTTAGTATGTAAATTGGTTTTGTTGCTGAAGTGGAATGTTACGTAGTCAGGCATAACAACCAAGTGCTCCGTAACCCATATTGCCCATAAGGATAAGGAATATATGTTGATATTTTCTGCAGTATCTAACATTAAACGATCCATAACAATAGGTTTATGGACTACTAAAAAATAAAAAAATAAAAAAGTGCTTGAAATGAAATCAACTTTTATTTTATATCAGTTTTGATGTAACTGAAATCTTTATTTTATTTTTTCTGACGTCGTAAACCAACGGCTGAATGGTCTACAGTTTTCTTTAACAATACTCCACTTATCCCTGTTGAGAAAATCCGATACCTAGGACTCCACCTGGACAAGCGACTAACTTGGAATCCTCATACTAGACTGAAACGACAAGAAACCGCTCGACGTTTCCGATTACTTCAGCACTTACTAGACAAACGCTCTAAACTTCCCATTAATTACAAAAGACTCATATACTTGACTATAATAAGACCTATTTGGACTTACGGAGTTGAGCTATGGGGCTCCACTAAACCATCGAATTCCTCTCGTATCCAATCCTTACAATCCAAAATCCTTCGTAAAATCCTCAATGCTCCTTACTTTGTCACTAATAAAATTATCCATAAAGATCTTAATGTTCCTTATGTTTCAGATCTGGCCCAATCCAGATACATATCCTTCCATAAAAAACTTCAAAATCATCCCAACCCTCTCGTTTCTAACCTTGCTCCCTCTTCAATTCCTGATAACCCTCCGAGGCGTCTGAAAAGAAGATGGCCCCGTGATCTCCTAATGTAGTCATATCATCAGAGTGCTGCCATTGGGTAGTTACTCAGCAAGTGTATTCATGTCATTATATCTATTATGTCCAAATTTACTAAATGTATTTATGTAATACAGTTGTAAATGTCATAAGGAATAAATAAATAAAAAAATTTCGGACAATATAGAACTAGAACTTTTTCTCTTTTCAACTCATAACACTTGTTTGAAAAAATATATACTATTATTTAAAAGATTTGTTAATTTCTCCAAGTTCTGGCAATGGCCAGATTCTCCAGTCATGAGTGTCTGTGGTTGTAGCGCCCTCACTCAATCTCCGCTGGCTTTTAATACCATTGAAGTGGTTGAGGAAGAAACGCAGAGATCTCCTGAAGCCTTGCTTTTCCTCCGCATGTGGGGAGAGAAGTGTGGTTCGGAGTTCCCATGGCCAACTGTAAATAGTATAAATAGGTATGCCTGCGTCTAAGAGGTTATTTTCATAACTTTTTTTTTTTTAAGACAATTTTAATTCTATTCATTTATTTTTATTCTATTATTACTATTATTTATATTTTCTTCCTTCACTATGATGTTCTATTTTGTTCTTATTTAGGTTTATATTATTTTGAAATTAACTTATTTATTTATTTTTTTTTTTAATTTGTAAATATGGTGTGAATGTGCTCTCAGAACTCTATTATATATGTCCTTTATTGAGAAAGATTGTAATATTTATCAATAAACAAATAATCCAGTAAAAAAAAAAAATCTCCAAAAAAGTGGATTTTTGGAAATTACTTAATCACAGAAATTACTTTTATTCTTCGTTACTCAAACGAACGACTCATTAGAATCCAGTACTTCATTTAAAATAAATTATAATTATAATTTAAGCCCACTTACAGTTTATTTCTAATTTAATATAATTTTTTTTAGGAAGATATATAAATAAATGTAAACTTTTATCATAAACCCAGAATATTTTTACAAAAACCTTCCTTTAAGTTTATTTAAAAACGTTTTTCCTTAAACGATTCCAAGAAAATTTCATAAATTTTTCAACCTCTGAAATAAATAAAAACAATATTATTGAAAAATACATTAATTATATTTTATTAATAATTCTTCTCTACCTCTGATGGGGTTCACGATTGTAAATATGTAAATAGATGAGAATCTTAATTGGTTAAACCCATTTGAAATCACCAAGACCATTACATTACTCGGCGTTTTTTATTTCTATAGTTCTTTTATCAGTTGTTAATGGCGAGTTCACAATTATGGTAAAAAAAATAAAGGTTCACTTTTTTCATTGCTCTCAATTTTATTTCGATTTTGACCAAATAAAATAAAACTATATTTTGGGAAAATAAATTTTGCAAATATGGAACCAAAAAAAATGTTAAATGATTTTTTTTTCTACATTTATATCTTACAATACATCAAATAATAAAGAAGGAAATTAGTTTAAAAGAAATCAAGAAAATTAACATAACACGAGACTTATTACTGTTATATACATAAATTACATGCCTCCAGGTATAAAGAAATACATCAGGATACGAAGAATGACATTGACAGATGAACTTCTGTGGAGACTTTACATTATGTCGGCATCATGTAGTTTCGTGGAATAAGGAATATAGAAAATAATATCTGCTGATATTGTAGACATTCCTTTAATAGGTAATTCTTGGTAGTTACAATGCTTTTATAAAAAGAACTATGAACTAATTTCCTTTCTAGGTCATAAAGCTGTTTTTATTTTGTAGATATTATTTTATTTATAATATTTTTGCAACTGCGTTTTTGAAGCATCTATCAAATGTGCTGTCGTATATTTTTTCTGCTACTTCTTGAAAATTTGTTTATATTTTGAGCAGATCTCGAGGCCAATGTCTTTTTAGTCTTCTTTGAGGCTCCCCTGGTAACAGGGAGGAAAAAAACGGAGAGGACAAGCGGATTAAGGTGATTAATAGTTGAAGTGGTATACTTGTTATTATGTGTGTATTCTTTTACTGTTGGAATGTTCATGTCGCTGTGTATGGTGTGATTTGAAATATACCAGTGTGCATTTACGATTTTTCGAAGTATTTTGGACTGTGCAGTTTGTATTTTGTTTCTGTGGACGTCTTTTGCGGAACCCCAAAGTTCTGTTCCGTATGTCCAAATAGGTCGTAGTGTGATGGTGTAGATTAGTCGCTTATTTCGTAAGTTGAGAGGATATCTGTTGTCCAAAAGATGTGACAGTCGTTTGTATCGTCTAGTCAGTTCTTGTTTTTTAATTTGGTATGTATGTTCCAGGTGTGTTTTTTTTTTTGTTTTTTTTAGAATAGTCCAAGATATCGTATATGAGTTTTTGAGGGAACTGGCTTGCTGTCTTTTGACACAGTAGGACATGAAATCTTTTTCAGGAAGAAGCTAATATGACTAAAATTGCCGCCATTAACTTTGATTCTCCATTTGTTGAACCATTTTTCTAGGTCGTGGATGTGATTTTGGAGGTCAACTAAAGCAATAATAGGATTTTTGTGGGATAAAATAATTGCAGTGTCGTCAGGGAAACTATAGAGGGTGGTGCTTTTGTGCTCGGGGATATCAGATGTGTAGAGAGAAAAGAGAAGAGGACTTAAAACACTATCTTGTGGTTCGCCCGCCAGTTGGGGGGGGGAAAGAATCGGCCACTCACTGCTAACTCATGAGCACCTGATGAGAAAGGGGACGCGCCCTCAATGTCTCTGCTGCGGGGTCAATTTAACAATCAGGCACATTTTGACTGAATGTCATGGATATGAAAATCAACGTAATGAAGTTTAATTGGAGAACGATGTAACTGAAATTCTAAAAAATACTACCAAATCGGCAAAAAAAGTCTTTACATTTCTTCAAATAACGCACCTTTACAACAAAATTTAAAATTTGCTGACTCTTTTTTTGTTTAAAATATTTTATTTATTTAAATATTCTGAACTCACTTCTTTCGAAAAATTCAAAATTAAAACTTAGACAGAAATTGAACACATACAATTACTTACTAAAACCTATCTGGACTTACGCATCACAAATATCTGGAACTGCTAAAAAGACTCACTTAAACAAACTTCAAACCTCTCAAGCAAAAACATTCAGGCCAATCACAAAAGCACCTTGGTACGGTAGCAACATAATAACCTTACATACTGACCTCCATATGTCGACTGTTAACGAACACTACGAACTCATTACAAACGATTACATAACAACTTACAAGGACATCCTAATACACTTATAAATGACATGGCCAGTACGAATGTGCCAGGTAACATCTGTAGGAAACTGAAGAGGAGCTGGATGAGGGACCTCCTCGCCTAACGTAGATATCACGCCGAGTGAGGTGCCGCTGGGCACTGATCCTCGTAATGCCTTTCATGACATTATTTTTTTTTTTTTCAATCAACCTCACATTCACTGGTTATCATTACCATTATGACAGGTGTGGATAAAAAAAAATAAACTAGAAAAAAAAATAAAAAAAATATTTTATGCTTTCAATTTATTGTTAAATTTAATTTCATCTAAAATCAATGCAAAATAAATATTTTGTAAGGGCTAAAATGACCCGTAAGAGGTTGAGGAGCGCCGCCATTGTTGTAAATAAATAAAAATAAACCATTTATCAAAGTAAATAAAAAAAAACTTAAATCACTAAGAACTTTCATGCATTTCCCTCTTTTAAAATAAGAAAATTGTTCGTTTGTTGTAACTATATTCAGTATATTTTTTATTATAAAATGGTTTGTACCATTTTAGTGCACTTACTGTACTTTTATTAATAAATATGGTAATATTTTGAGAAAAAACAATCTTAATAGTTCAGCTCTATCAAAAATCTACTTTGCGACTTTTAGAATTAATACATTTTACGGAAGCTTGCTTTAAAAAAATTGCATCCACGATAACATATTGATAGCACGCAAGATATGAAGTTGAAGGTTATTGTTGTCACTTTGGAGAGGAATTCTTTGTTGATCGGTCATAGGAGATGATGAGATGACTGAGGTCCCACAAAGGAAACAATGCCGATGTTGCTGGAGGCGAAGGGCTGAAAGGGCGGAACGCCAGGTTGGGAGCGACCTATATACACCAGCCCTTCAAACCCTAGAATAACAACCCGTTCCTATCACAACCCTTCCTCGGAATCACAAATGCTATTTCATCTATCAACTTCGCTATAAAAGCTCACGCACAATTACATGATTTTAAATGATGTGTTTAAAGAACCAATGTACCAAATTGGGCTTTCGATTTTGATTGAGGAGAGAGATGAGGAGTAGACTAAAAAAAAAAATAAGCAGGAGTTTATATTACCTTTAAAAATTTAACATGCTTATTGTAAAACGATAATTATAATATTGAATATTAAAAAATAAATTGATTTACTACTTTTCTTCTTTTGTTATAAAGTTATTTTTTATTCAGAGGTTGGCAATAAAATGTTTATTGCATTCATGGATGTTTTTATTTCCAACCTCTCAATAAATTTATTTACGTTGTTGTACAGTTTTAAGGTTTTTTATTTTAATTTTTTCCGTTAAATTTATGGTATAAATATATAAAATATCTGAACGAAACTGTTGAATATATTACGTATTTTTTCAAAATTAAACCAGAGGTCTCCAAACTTAATAAAACTATGAAAATTACACCGTTAATCGGTGACTTAATTTTTAGAACTTTTTTTTTATGTTGTTAGAACGAACAGTACTTTGAACGTGGGTAATGTGAGAGAACTTAGAAAATGCTTGAACGATGAGGTCAAGCGGATCTGATCGCAAACCATTAGCTAATGGAAACTCTGGAATTACACAGGAACCGAATCCCGGGTGATCGGAAAGAAATCGTCATATACAATCAGTGACTTCAAGTGTAGAATGAGAATCTTTTTAATACCAAAACTACGGTTCATGGAACAACAATTATATGATTAAAAGCTGGATATCTTGACAAATAGAATAGAAAAGAAAAATCAACTTTATTTTTGGACTCAATTCTGGCTATAAGACCGATTATATAAACGGAAATTAAAATAAATACCTAAGTTTATGAAAAAAAGAAAGAAACAAATATGTAAAAATAAGGAAAGGTATACAAAAAAGTCGCTACTTAAATAGAATGATACAGAAAGGGTAATTAAATTAATCATTCAAACATACATTTTTCACAAACAAAGAAAATACACTTTTAGAGTTGTACCAGTGAGTAGTTTCTAGACGTGGGTTCATGTCATATATTCTTGTGTTTACATCTACTGATTGCATTTTCATTTCTAATACTGTTGTAAATATCATAAATATTTTTAAAAAAATGTTTGCGTTCAGAATAGAAAATTTTAAATCGAAGTTTACGTTTCAGACATCAAGGATCAAATTTGGTTTGGCGTCTGTCAGTCTGTAGTCTAATCGATGTAACGGGCATATCATCTACTACCGTTTATCTGATTTTCATTAAATTTTGTGAGATTGTGCAGATTGGTTTCTTGTTGGTGCCATATCAATTTTATCAAAATCCATCCAGCACTTTCGCTTGCGCACGCATAAATGTATTTTCTTGGATATGCTAGTATTTCAGAAACGGCTGGTTCAATTTGGTTTAAAGCTGGAAAAAAGGTTGTTATTAATTAAAAAATAATGTGGTATCAATTTTATTCAATTCTTTTCTCAACTTTATCTTATATAAGCGCAAACATGTATTCCTTGGTACGTCTATAACTCTAAAACCGCCCGTTAGATTTGGCTGAAATTTGGAGTGAAGTTAGGGATTGGTAAACAAATAATGAAAAATGCATCAATTTCACCAAAATGTATTCACTATTTCCAAAAAATACTTCCGCTTTCAGAGCAGAAAATGTACTAGTTGACACGCCTATAGTTTGAAAAGGATTCGTTCGATTTGACCCAAACTTGGAGGAAATTTGGAAAATAATATAGAAATTACCTAATATTAATTTCATTGAATTCCACATAATAATTAAAATTATTATAAATAATTGTTAACAATACAACGGCTGTGAAATAAGGAAGGCATTTATCATATGGGGTGGGTGTTAGGTTAATGCAATACTTTTATGAGGTTATAAAATTTAAGGTTTTATTGAAAGAGTTAATTTATACTGTATTATTTCGTCGATTACAACGTTACTTAGATTTCGTGTAATTTTCAATAAATTTAAATTAATTTTTACTCTGAGTCTGTAAAAAAGAAAAATCTTGTTTGTGATTGTGTTTTATTTATACTGTATTGTTTGGTCGATTCCAAACTGGCATGACACTCACTACCGTTACTTAGATTTCGTGTAATTTCCCATCAATTTAAATTAATTTTTATACTGTGTTCGTAAAAAAAAGTCATTTGTGTACAATTATATCGAAGTTCAATCAGCTCGTCGTGGTCTCGATTATCTCCTTAAATGTCAAAGTTGTGTGAACTTCACGCATATGTTTATATTCCAGCATAATTAGGTTTGTTTTGACTAAAGAAAAGTATTATTTTCGTTAACTCTGAACAAACAAAAAGTTGAATTTTTCCTAAGAATTATTTGTTCCATCCATTTTACGAGTGAAAACATGCCGATTAAATATATATCACTAATGTTAATGCAAAAGGTAGTTTTTACATTTTTTACATTATGTAGTCTACTACTATAGAAAACAGCAGATGGCAATAAAATATAAAATTATATTAATAAATCATAAAGAAATAATTAGTTTTTATACTCTCCTGTAAAACACTCCATTTTTCATACGACCTTTTGCACTAATAGTAGCGATATGCATATTCAGTGTGCACTGGAATATTTTTTTTTTTTAATTACGAATCATCAAATATGCCATCTACAAATGCGTAGCTCTTTCGCATTTCAGTATTTGCTGGTAAACAAAAATCGTGTATTTCAAGCCCGTTTATGTTGAGGGGTTACTGAATTTCCGAAAACGGCTTCATTCGTAGATTTTATTCTCATGCGAAAAATTTTAGACCATATAATGTTTAGGCAATGAAACCAGTGAGGAAGCTGTACTGACCTTTCTTGGTAGACATTATATACTTAAAAGTTGTAATCAATCCCTTAACAGCGACGAGTCATTTATTGTTTTAAAACTTCATAGAAATCAAAAACGTTTAAACGTGAAAACCTGACGCTGCTTCGATGCCCGTTAATCATAAATTTCAAATAAGTTCCTCGATCACTTACAGCGAATCCGGGGAATATTAATTAAAAGTTAAAATTCAGTAAGTTAGCTTGGAAGAGTTTATTTTTTGCTACAAACTATGCTTCCATCCTCTGACACTGGTCGAGATGACTAAGAAAATAAATAATTAGGTAACTTTGACCCAGTGTACAAGTTTGGCCCCTGGAACTCACAAACTTTTCCAATCCCTGGCAACCTCCAGAGGACAAACAGCGGGCCCAGTGTTTTCACAAGCCGATGTAGTTGTTGAAGCTGTCTGATATCTGCCATTAAAACTTTTAATACACCTCTAACTTCTTGTTCAATAACAGCATTAAATAGTCTAGCTATCGATATTTATAATTTTTTTGAACTTATATTTATGTGACTGTAATATAAGTCTCTCGATAAGGCAATCTGATCGGTTGAAGTAATTAACGGACCATGTTAAAAATAATAATAATAATAATAATGTATAGAATATGTGAAGGAAACAAAGTGAATACATACAACAACAAGAAAACTGAAATCAAAGAAGTTCGAAAAAAACTTTAACTTAAATTGACGGAAAATCTGGTAGGGTAGCGCATTACACAACTTTAACATGCCACCCTACCTAGAGAAGACATATATATATATATGATTATACTTTAAGTCTTTATAAAAATAAACTTAACAGGAGTCTTCTTCGAAATTCTTGTTATAAAAGCATTATAACTACTAAGGGTAGCCTGTCAAAGGAATGGCCTCATTATCAGCAGATACTATTATTTTCTAGATTGCATTACATTCGCTATTCCATGAAAGCATATGCTAGATAATAGAACGCCTCAGCTGAAGGTATCAATAACATTCTCAGTATCCTGGCGTGTTTCTTTATAACTATGGGAATTCCATTTAGCTGTATATAACAATCATCTCAGAGCTTTTGTTACAAGTTTTGATATTTCTGCTTTAAAATTTTATTAAATATCTTTCAAAGTTTATTAAAGTCTCGGTATTAAAATTTTTTAATTAAGACTTCATATTAAAAAAAAATTAATGGCAGAAACAAAAGTATTTTCATACAAAGGAGAAGTGAAAGTAAAAATTATTGACGCTATATTTATTTAAAATGCGTTATGGGTATTTTTATTTGTATAAATACCCTTATGCGTACAAATTTTAATTTTTATATTGCTGTGTTCTATACAATTCAATAACAGCAACGATAACATTTATGAAAACAGCATATGTATATGAACATAATATTGTCGGAGTCCGTATTATATGAAGCTCATGTTAGAATTAGAAATAGATATTAACTTTATTCTGGGTCAAAGTCCTTTTAGAATAACAGAATAGAACATAATTGAAAAAACTACATCTTGCCAAAATAAAACATGTTACGTACGGAAGCATGTTGTAATCTTTTGGACGAACTTGGTAGAGCTCGGGCAAGTTCTTATTTTCTTTATTCCTCTATTACAACTATTATCCTTTCCGATCTCTTATTTCTCCTTTGGTTAATTATCAAATTTTTTCAAACTTTATATTTAACTGGGGGTCATTATACATTTTTTTTTATTTGTGCCAACGTTTCAACCCAAACATGTGGGTCATCTTTAGGGCTGAAAATTCTAAAATACAATCAGATATATAATATTATACGGCCAATAATGGTAAATAATAAACTATAGTGATTGATGGTACATGAATCTTAACTATTATTACAATACACAATATCAAAAATTAAATACGTAAAAAGTTATACAAACTAAAAATAATATATTTATAAAAATTTGTATCTAATCTATTTTAACAAATTTTTAAAAATAGATTATATATATATATTATTTTTAGTTTGTATTACTTTTTACATATTTCATTTTTAATATTGCGTATTGTAATAATAGTTAAGTGCCATCAATCACTATAGTTTATTATTTACCAATATCAGTCGTATAATATTATATCTCTGATTGTATTTTAAAATTTTCAGCCCTGAAGATGACCCACATGTTTGGGTTGAAACGTTGACACGAATAAAAAAAATTGAAATCCTGACTATCACGCATGATATGTAGAATAGTCTATTAGCTTCCTTCAATAATTCTTTGTATCAAAGATTAATGTGAAATAATTAATTATTTCAAATAGAAAAAAATAAAGGTACTTTAGAGGAAGCCAATATTGAAAATTAGCTATTTGAGCCCTGATAGACATCATTAATGAGAATAAAACCTACATTATATTAAAAACTGCACAATCCTATTCTGCACTGATTTACTGAGTTCTATCAAAATCTTTTTTTCTTTTCTTTTTTTTTAATAGTTTTTGAGAAAATCGTAAAAATGAGTTAAATCGATTATATAAAGTACCAGTTCCGGTTTGCCGATTTTGACGAAAATGTTGCTGTAATATCAAAAACTAATAAAATTCTTAAATATGCAATTTTACTTTTATATGACTTTTCGTTTTTAAATTAGACTGATAACACACACACACACACACACACACACACACACACACACATTTTGCTGGACGTGGCTATTTGGACTCAGGAGACCTCAAAACACGTATTTCCGTTGAAAACTAAGGATCTGATTTGTTTTGTTGTTTCGTTTCGTAATAAAAACTACTAGCGAAGCAGTATAGTGTTGTAGAAAAACGCATGCCTAAGCGAAAAAAGTTTACGGAATTCGATACAATCGATTTTGGATTATCGAGGTATCAACATTCACTATCCCTGAAAATTTCATCAAATCAAATTAAACGCAGTAGATGTTATAACCGTTGCAATGATTCGACATCGGAATACAGTTTAAATTAAATTTTCGGCTAAATAACTAAACTCTATTTACCGTCTTACAACTATTTAATGATTAACATGTACTTTTTATTCACACTTTCATATTCAACTACACGGTATCAAAATATCCGATCTCCAATCTTGACGATTTCTGTTTGATGATAACCATACATTAATTATATATAATGTTTAATATATACATTTGCACATTACTAGATAGTTTCCAGTTTTCCATAATTAGAAACTGAATAAGTTAGAATGTATTTTCGTAATCATAATATCTCTGCTTTTTTTCTTTTAATAGATTTCATGTGCATTTTTTATCATAAAGACATAACATATTTGTTCTTAATTAGTATTTATCTTTATTTCCAGAGAGTTGTTTGATTTAAGAAACACCACACACATTAAAATTTAAAATTGTATATTCTTAATTTGTAGCATAGTAGGTTTTAATCAGTCATAGTTTTTGTCGCATTCAGATTCTTGGACCATATCTTTTTTTTTTACTGCCGAAAATTTTAGTGTCTTATGGGAGTTTCTAAAATAAAAATTTCCTTCACTTTTATGATTATCTAATATCTCAGGCTCTATCACGAAATAATGAACAAAAAAATTTACCGATGCCCTTAAATTCACAATGATTGATTAATTCATATACTTTAGCCTTTGTTTCTAACTAGTAACTTCTCACTGATAAATTCTCTTGATTTTACCAGACTTGGTTTTCTACAAACTCACATATGATTAAACATGATCCAAGTTCAAGGGATCCTTTTCTTGTGTAATATTGGTAAAACATTGTCACTTCGTTTGGTATGGATTTTAGATCAATTATCAGACTTGTCTTATTTTCTCTTTCCAGGCAATCAGAATCCATCCACTTAGAGATAGCATACTTGACACTTATTATATATACATATTTCCAAGGGTATAGAGGTAAAAGCTTTTATTTTCAACAACACCAGGAAAACCTCATTGTGAAAAGTTTCATAAAAAATCCCAATAGTGTATTCAACTGGATTCACCTGCTCCCAAAAATATTCCATCTGGATTTACATTTTCCTGGTAACATGGAGTCACTTATTTTTGTATCCGAACAGTGGCTTTTTTTTTTTTTTTTTTTTTTTTTTTTTTTTTTTTTTTTTTTTTTTTTTTTTTTTTTTTTTTTTTTTTTTTTATGAAAACACGCACGTATCTATTTTTGATTCCAATTTCTATGAATAAACATTTATATATATATATAGAATAGACAGAAAGTAAACTTTATTCTGGGACAAGGTCCCTTATGAATAACAGATATGAACAAAAAAATTAAAACTACATCTGGCCAAAAATTACATTAATCAATATTAAAGAATATATACAGTATCTTCAGTGAAGTTAAATTAAAACAAGTAAAAATAAAATACAATTTTGAGAAAAAACGAAATAAAAAAAAAAAAAACATTATTTAAATGAAGATAAAAATAAAATAAAATAAGCATGGGTTGATTTTTAAAATTAAGACAATAAATTTTATCAATCATTCACCTCAGTCAAAATCTGTTTCACAATATTTATTTTATTGTATAACGTCATTTTGGGATGTGAGAAGGAATTGGTAAAGATGATATTTAAATGAGGACAAGGAAGAGGCATGACGGATTTTAGATGGCAAGGAATTCCAGAAGGCTGTGGATCGGGAAATAAAGGAATATTCAAACATCTTAGTTCTATGGGAAGGGATATAAAGGTCGGAAAAACGGGATCTTGTTTTCTGGGAGTGGACCACGGGTTTAAACTGTAGGAGACTGTAGATGTAAGAAGGGTGTCTAGTGTTGATTGTTTGGAATAGGAAAGATCCGAGGAAATATTGTCTGCGGAAAGAAGGGAAGAGCCACTTTAACTCGTCGTAAAGGTGGGACACATGAGATCGCTTTGATGTACCGAAGACAAATCTTAAGCACGTATTCATGAGTCGCTTCAATCTATCCACGAGTACCATCGGGATGCCTCCGTACACCACACAGCCGTAGTCAAAGTGGGGGAAAATGAGAGAGGATACAAGGAGCTTGCGGATGGGTTGTGGGAGTAGGTGGCGGGAGCGATGAAATAGCTTAAGGGTACCTATAGACTTACGGGAGATGAGGGCAATATGGGGTTTCCAGGAGAGGTTTTCGTCTATGGTGATTCCTAGGTTTTTAACGGATGAACTGAATGTGACAGGATGATCGTTGATGACTAATGGAGGAAGGAAGGAGATGGATTTAAGAATAGGACTGGAACCTATAATAATGGCCTGAGTTTTCATCGCATTTAGATTTAAATTATTCAGACTTGCCCAGGCACTGATCCTATCTAGGTCAGCCTGAATATTGGCGAACGCGACTAGTAGCTCAGAAGGATGAAAGGAAAAATATATTTGGGTGTCATCAGCGTATAAATGATGTGAACAGTGGTAGATGGATTTGGAAAGATCATTTATGTAGGAGTTGAAAAGGAGAGGGGAAATGCTCGAACCCTGGGCCACTCCAGAGGACAGTGTAAGAAAGGAAGATAGGGGTTGGTTTGGAATGCTGACTGCTTGAGTTCTGTCGGATAGGAAAGACTGTAACCAGAGGATAGAGCTGTTGGAGAAGGATAGGGATTTTAATTTAGTATAGAGTATAGAGTGGTCTAAGGAGTCAAAAGCTTTGGAAAAGTCGAGAAGTATTAATACAGTTAACATTTTTTCGTCCATTGCGGTATGTAAGTCATTGGTAATTTTTAGTAGGGCGGATTGTGTGGAGAAGCCAGGTCGGAAACCAGATTGGAGAGGATCGAGTAGTTTTGAGTTTTCAAGGAATTTAGAGATTTGGGATTGAGCTATTCTTTCCAGAGGTTTAGAAAGGTTAGAAAGAATGGAGATTGGGCGGTAGTCTTTAGGAGAGGTAGGATTGGGAATTTTGTTGATAGGTCTGACTAATGCTTTTTTCCAAGCAGTTGGAAAAACTGAGTTCTGGAGGGAAAAATTATAGATGAAAAGGAGAACTGGAACGACTTCGGGAAGGCATAATTTTAATAGTTTGACTGGTATCCCATCAAGTCCGATGGAGTTTGTGTGTGATTTCATTATAGAGGAAATAAGGTCGGTCGGTGAGATGTTGGAGAAATAGAAATTATCACTGTTAAATGAGGGTGATAAGGAAAACTGGTGAGAGGTGGGTGAACTGTTGCTGGTGGTGGAAGATATAAAGTAGGAATTTAGTTCATCGGGTGATACCGGGTAGAACGGTGAGGAAGAGGATTTACAAAGAGAGAGTTTACGAAGGGTTAGCCATATTGATTTAGAATCAGGAGCAGAAGCGAGAGTTTCGTGAAAGAAGTTTGATTTCGCTTTCCTGATCGTTGTTTGTGTCAAGTTACGGAGTACCCTATAGACTTGATAGTCATCTGCTAGTCGAGTTCGTCTGAAGCGTCTACGGGCTGCCTCACGTCTCTTTTGCATGTCGCGGATTTCTTGACACATCCAAGGAGCAGGTTGGCGACGGAAGGTTGAGGTTTTGATAGGAGCATGTATGTCAAGAATATGGATAAGATTAGAAGTGAGGATGTCTACCATATGATCAATAGAGGTACAGGAATAAATATCGTTCCAGTTTAGAGTTTCAAGGTCCGGTAGGATTTTATCACGGGTGAGGTTGTCAAGATTGCGGAAAGTTATGGTTTTAGGAAGAAACGTGGGAGTTTGGATATCGTACGATAATTTGATGAGATCATGAGAAGAAAGGAAAGGAACGGGTAATTGAGAACAGGACAAGAGTTTCTGCTCTGAATCGATGATATGCAAGTCCAGCCAGGTGTCAGACCAACAAGTATGGTGTGTAGGAGCGAAAGGAACAATAAAAAGGTTGAGGGAGAAGAAGAGATTTGCCAAATAGCGTTTGTTGTTGGATTCTGTGAGGAGGTTGGTATTAAGATCACCGGTAATTATGATGTTATTATAGAAAGGGACATAATTGTACAAGGTTGATTCGAAGGATGAGTCAAAAGGAGTCAAAGGAGGGCGATATACGACCACATAAAGGAGAGGATGTGCTTTACAAGAAATTTCAGCGAAGAGGAATTCAATGTGAGGATGATTGGAAGGGGATGAAATATCTAGAATACGGGGTTTCAGGCTATTATGAACATAGAGACCAACACCTCCGCCAGTCCGGGAAACCCGGTCATGACGGATGAAGGTATAATCAGGTAAGGAAACGGAAGAGGAAGGGATATAGGGCTTAAGCCATGTTTCAGAGACTGCAATAATGTGGTAGAAGTTACAGGTGAAATATTGGAGAAATTCGTCATAGTGAGCAGGAAGGGATTGAGAATTAACATGACAAGTAGTTAAGACGCTAGACATAACGGAAAGGAGAAAAGTATACATATGATGGATGACGCTGTAGGTAAGAAAAAACTGTGAAAATCAATTTGGAAAGAAGTAAATAATGGCTGTAAGAGACGAAAAAAAAATACAAACAAAATAGAGTTAGGTTCAAAAATATGAAAGAGGAAAAAACAAAAAATTACATTGGTTAAAATAGAGAAACAATAATAACAATAGTAGTAGATGGGCAACCCAGCACGATGCTGTATTATACAATAGAAGATTGGAAGTTTACGGATGCATTCTGTAGGTTGACGTAAATCAGAAGGTCAGCAGAAAACATCTAGATCATCTGGTTGGTCGATGTATATCACGGGATGGCCATCTCCTTTTCTGCAGCGCAATCTACCCGCCGAAAACCACACGTATTTTAGTTTACCAGCCGCTCTTTTCTGACGTGCGAGCCAATACAATCTTCTATTAGCAGGGGTCATTTCTTCACCAAGGTATATTCGGTGGGAGTCGTTTTCCTGCCAGCCGATGTCTCGAGTTGAGAAGTCCCTTTTGACCTTTCTTCTTTGGACCAGCTCGTCTCGTACTGCCTGCCTCACAAAGCGAGCTATAACTGGTGGTGGTCTAGGGTCGTCTTTTTTAGGTCTACGGCGCTCCACAAAATCGATGTCCTCGATGTTAATCTTAACACCGAGACCAGCTCCCACACTGGCAACTAGAGCCGAAGGAGTCTCTCCTGCACGTACCGGAATGCCTCGGATCTCAACCGATCTACAGAGTAGGCCCTGCTCGGCTCTGTTTAATCGTACCTCGAGTTCCCCCACTCTGGATTTCAGCGTTTTATTTTCCGTAGTCAATTCCTCCAGATGTTTAGCTTGGCTCTCTAGATGATTTTCTATTTTTGAAACCCTTTCATTTAACTCGAAGCTGAGTTCCCCGTATTTTTCTAATGACGACTTAATATTTTTAATGTCTTCATTGACTTGGGCGCTAAGTCGATTAACCGCTCCGAGAATATCAGCTGCGGACGGCTCCTTGATTTCACTTCTTGGTGGACTGGCTGATTTTTCCCTAATTTGGTATGTCTTTTTGCCTTGGTCACATTTTTTACAAAGCCATACTTTTTTTTGAGATTTTAATGTCTCGATCTCTTTATCACCCAGTTTGCAGCATTTACCGTGAAAGATAACCTGACATTTATTGCAGCTTATATTAGTTTTGTCATCTCTAGAGATGGCACTATCACAAATAGAGCACTGAACCATTTTCGTGATAATATAATAATATTTACTCACGCTAGAAGAGTGTTTGTCAATAGATGCGTGTTGTTGGTCCTTAATACTCAAGAGCTTAGAAGGATTAATAGCCGCTTCTCAATCCACAGCTAGTGAAACACGACCTTTATCTTTAATAATTGACTAAAAAAATAACTAAATGAAGAACGTAAATAAACTCGCTTGACCGTGATGAAAAAAAAAAACACAACATATATATATAAAAATTAAGAAGAAATAACAGAGGGTACGAATGTTAGAGAGAAAAAACTATAGGAACGAAGTGAACTGCTTGCCGTCTCTGGCCAGACTGTATATATATATATATATATATATATATATAGAATGTATATATATATATATATATATATATATATATATATATATATATATATATATATATATATATACATGTATATATATATATACATATATATATATATATATAAAATATATATATATATATGTATATATATACATAGTTAAATGCCATTTTTTTTGTTGATTTTGTAATATGTATGTTTAATTTTTGGAAGGATTAAAGTTAACACTTTCCATTCCAAATATTATTAAGTTATTATATATATGTAATAACCATCATGTTTCCAAGTCAAGTTCAGTTCCATTTTTCTGTGACAAAAAAAAGTGTGGTGACCTTGGGATAGGGAGACCCTCCTGGGGCACACCCAGCCTCAAAAAAGTGGGTACCCTTAATTAAATAATTGATTAAGGGGGAAAACCTGGCGGTTGCGCGTGATGCAGGCCCGATCACCACCTCCCACCACAACCGTTGGTCTTGAAACAGTACTTTCTCTAAACAGTACTGAACCCAAGATACTTCATGGGTTATTAGTGGTACAGGCTTTTTAAATATATATATATATATATATATATATATATATATATATATATATATATATATATATATATATATATATATATATATATATATATATATATACGAGTATATATATCGATGCTTCACTCTTCCTTTACAGTTCTCATAAGATCTGCCCTAAGAGGTGAGGAAAATGCCGCTTACAATTTTGAATTTTCTGTTTTTTGAAAATACCTGAATTATGAAAATATGTAATCTGGCTAGGATGGTATGTTGAAGTTGTGTAATGCGCTACCGTACCAGATTTTTCGTCAATTTGATTCAAATTTTTTTTCCAACTTATTTGATTTCTGTTTTCTTGTTTTGGTATGTATTTTAATTTGTTTCCTTCACATCTTCTATAAATTATTATTTTTTTTTTTTTAACATGGGTCTGTCAATTACTTTAGCTATTCAGATTGCCTTGTCAAGAATCTTGTATTATAGTCATATAAATATAAGTTCAAAAAAATTATAAATATTGATAGCTGGATTATTTAAAACTGTTATTGAACAAGAAGTTAGAGGTGGTTTTTTTTTTTTATTTGAGACAGAGTGTTCATATAATAGAGACATTTTTTCCTAAGTGGAGATTATTTTGTTTGTTCCCTAAATTGTTTCGAATGTTTTCTTAAGTATTTCATTTATTTGATATTCATAACTTTTGTATTGTCTGTTAATTTATTTTATTTTTTTTTTTAATTAGTGCTATTTTTTTTTCTGCATAACTTGTTTATTCTTTTGAGAATAAAGTTATTTATCTGTTCTATTCTCCTCTATGATCCATCAATCGCTTTATACATTAATCCAGGATAAGGATTTTCACAAAATATTATTTTTTTTATATATTTTAAGATAACGAAACGTGACTAAAAAAAAATGATATTAATAATAAAACGTATTACGTTCCCAAACTTATACACGTATACGCATATACTCTATACGCCCATATATTCCTTCCTGGAGATACGATATCTAGAGGCTCTTTGCCCCTATAGATTCCGGTGGTGATTTTTATTCCCGAAGAGAAGCCCTTTTCAGGCAAACTTTCTGATCCGTAAAGTTGGAGCCTAACTTGTGATAGCCCACCGACCTGGGCCATTCATCGGAACTTTTTTTTTTATACTCTCCGCAGTTGGGAGAAATATTTGTCGTCCCTTGGCCCTTGAAGATTGATGTTCATTAAGTCTTTTGAGTCATTATACCCATTTACACCGTAAGATCGACTGCTTTCGCGTCGACAGTAATTTATCACCCAAATTGAATCACAGCATATTTTAATCTAGATAGTGGGGATGCTTATTAAAAAAATACAAAAAAAATGTTGTTTTTCTTTTAATTCATTCATTTTTTTACTTAAACGTCTGTTGCGACTTTGATTTCGAAAATAAATTTCGCTTTAGAATGGTAAAATGTTAGGCTCCAAAATTTTAATTCCCACATTGCTATTTGATAAGAATTTGTCATCATTTCGATAGTAAAAATATTACTGGTGGTATTTTGGTTGTAGGCCGTCTTTTATTTATGACTTCACAGAGAATATTCGAGTAGTTTACTGGAAAATTGAATTAATATACCATTCTTGATAAGCAAAACTAAATCATCAGCGCTCTATCAGTACTAGTATTTCTAACGTAGCCTGAAGAGTATTTTCATGGATTTGATATAATACTTGATATACAAAAATAATAGTCGTTACACGACTATTTTGGACAGTTTCCAAAATCGCCTTCCTCAGAGGTAAATAACCGATTTGATTTCTTCGGTATATTGTCTCTTGAACAGCGGTTTCAAAGGTACAAGGAATGTATACAGTCCTAGAATCTGAACAAAAAATTTATATTACTGATCAAATTTTGAAATCATTTATTTAAATATCCTTAACATTAATATAAAATAAATGATATTCTGACAGTTCAGGATCATCATACAGAATTTTAGATCAGTACGACTGAGTTAAGAATAGAAATTTATATCGAAGAAATATGGGAAAAGTTGTTATGTTTTTAACTTGCATATATGTATTTAAACTTCTAAAAAAAAAAATCCAATTTGTCCATTCTCACGACTTTTCTACCTATTTCAGAAAAGTTTTTATACCTTTACATATGTCCAGCAAGCAACAAAAAAATAATTAATAAAATAAGGCTCTGATTATTTTTTTACCATATTTATTTTAATTTTCATAGCTACGTTGGTTAGCCATCTTCAATCCATTTCATCCAACCATGCTTTTTTCATGTAGTCCAAATTCTAAAATAAATAAGATTTATTTTTCTGAAAATTGATCAAAGAAAAGATTTGGGTACGATTTATTGGATAACCTAAAGCATTGTAAACCGGCTTAAAGTAGGTCGGTGTAAACATTTCAATACTCTCTAATGTTGCATACACTATTGCGCAGGGAGCATCCAATTTGTGCCACAGACATCAGTAGCCAAAGCACTACGAAATAAAAAAAAAGAAGCAACAAAATCGGTTCACTAGTTCCCGAGACATACATAGACAGACAGACCAACCAATGACTAAAATGTGTTTTTCGACATCAGGGGGCTCTGAAACGTATGGATCCATCGAAAACCGCATATCGGAAATTTGACCCGATTGCAATACTTTCCTTACCTTGTATAGGTAGAAGAGTAAAAAGATTGCTACAGCAGAAACCAAGGGTAACAGGCCAGAAACAGCCAAAAAGGCCAGATTTTTACGATATTTTCTTTATTTTTCATCTATAACTCTTAAACGGTGCGAAAAATTGTAGCATCAAAGTTTTAAAGCATGAAATTCTGCGTCCACTGGGTACCAATGTAGGTTATTTACTCTGCTTGCAATCGATAACTCTTGATAGTTGGAAATCGGTAATGAAGGTATCTGTGGTTTTAAATATTTCAACAGTATTGTTGTCTATTCTTCTGGGTTATTCTTTTTGTATTCTGCTATATACAGTACAATACCCTTTTCCACCTCTCTGCAGCGAAGGATTTTGAGAAACGAAGTGTTAAAAGAAACCGAAATTCGTAAAAAAATAGCGAATCACGATTCGAGTGATATAATTGACCTTCATTCAAAATGTTAGAACTCGAACGAAGTTTGATGCTCTACAACTTTTTCCTATGAGTTCTTTTTTCAGTGTTTGACAAACTTAGTAAAAATCAGTATTCGTTGACGATGGTTATCGGCCATACAACTCAAACAAATTATTATGCTTTGGTACATGTATAGCGCACAATTAAATTTTCTTTAATTTCTTAAAGAGTGCATTTTTCGTTTCGATAGGGATTATAAGTGAAAAAAAAATAAATTGAAAACAACTGTTGTTTTTTTTATTGTAAAAAGTTGCTGTGAGTGGGCGATTTTGTTTTTACATCTCTAAACCCATATATACAAGTTAAAAAAATAAAATATTTCACCAAATTTTTCGTAATACATTCTCTGTTTCGACCCTCATGTTACTGGCCTAATATACTTTAAATCAGTCGTCACTTTTTCATGATCTGACCGTCAGACTGTCATTTTTAATCTAAATATTACAAATATAAAAAAAATGCTTAAAAATTGTCAATAGATAATGTCAATTTTTTTGCATGGGCTCTCTGACGGATAGAGCTTAAGCAATACAATATATCGAATTAAGGTATAGCATTTCCAGTAGCCACTCCAGGAATATGATAGCTTCCGAAGTGGAGAATATACAGGCTAGGGCTGGTGAGTACTGCCGAGATAGGGTGTCAGGTTGTTTCAAAGGATCAAACGATTATCACTATCAGTTCTAGAGAAACAGATAATGCAGGTACATAGTTGTAAGCGTAGGGATTGTGATCATAATTTATATAATTGAGTTGTCAGTAACTCGCGAAAGTATGGATGTAGATATTGTTCGGGGAGTGGTTTGTGCAATTCTTAGTGGTTTGTACAACTGAGCAGTTCCTGAGATGATTGTTGGATTGGTCGAACCATTCGGCATCCAAGATTATCAGATCTCACAGTACTGAATTAATATTTATGCGACTGGTTCAAAGATGAGTTATAAAAAATAAAGGTAGGCGATAAATAAAGGCATTAGAAATGATATAAACGGCATTAAATGAGGGTATGAAAAAATCTGTCGCCCTTCGAAGACGAAGCCGAAAATGTTAGAAATCAATGGTGGTATTTTCGAAATTGTATTAAAATAAGACATCAATAACAGAAATTCTAATAGATGTTAGAATTATTATTTATTTGTGAAATTTAGTTCGTTTGTGAATTTGCCAATAAATTTATACATGTGAAAATCAGAAAAAAACATAGGATTTTTTAAAAATTATTTTACTCTGCAACCCAGTACTGGAGTAACGATCCGTCCTTTATAAATTGTAACAACAGTAGACTCCCGCTTAACCGACTCTCCGGATTATCTGGCGGTAGTGGTATATATTTTTAAGATTATCAACCACTGGTTATAAATTTAATTTTTGTTGTGTTGCGGCTCGATATATTTTAAATATATTGAAATGTAGACTAAAAAGCTTTTGTTTATTATTTTTTTTTTTAATTGACCGAACCTCAATAAAACAAATCCATTTGACGTAAAATTGATTCTTGAAAGAAAATCCTTTCTTTCATTTATTTCTTAGAAAAAAGAAAAAGAAATACTGCATAATTACCGACGTTCTACTGTTTAGTACTGTAACTGCATACGTTACCGACGTTCGACATGACACATTTAGTCAAAGGTTTTATTTGTGTGCTAACTGATTTTTTGAAACGCTGATAGGTTCGTCAATAGAAATTGAATTGGCCAAAAAATTGTCTTCTTAAATTAATATGTATGTCATCTTTATTGATGAAGTTGTATGTTGTGTTTTGATTTTTCCGAAATATAAAAGTTAAATTAATAAACAATCAGGCAGTGCAGAGAGAAAATATAGGATTAAAAAAAAAAGAATATAGCACTTGAATTTTGGCTATTAGCTTGGCTGGTCACAATCCTCGGACACTAGACTCAGGCTTTTTAGAAAATATATGTTACATGTAGAAAAGAAAACCGTACATACACCTCACAGATTTACGGTTCAGCAAAAAAGACTCACTTAAAAAAACTACAATCTTTTCAATTTAAAATTTGAAGACTAATAGCTGCAGCTGGTATGTTAACAACAAGACTTTACATGCCGACCTAAGACAACCAACCATTGACCAGCACATACGTACTCTCTACTCCCGATTTCATCTTAAACTACACGGACATCACAATGGACTTATCAACGACATGGCCACGGCTGAAATGCACATCAGGAAGCGACTGAAAAGGAGCTGGATGAGAGATCTCCTTTCCTGATTTTAGGATGTAAACAGGCCAGAGAAGAGGTGCTACTGGGCTCCATTCTTCGTCATGCCTATCATACCATCTTCTACTTAACAACAAATCTGCTAATTGTCACTACCATGACAGGTGCGGATGAAGAATTGAAGACCAAAAAAAAAAAAAATTAATATTGAAGTTTTTTTTAGTAGTACACTTTTAATTGTACACAATATTTTTTTTAATTGTACACTCTCCATATTGACGGACTCCCCTTAAAGCAGAAGTCTACTGTATTATGGTATTCTTAACAATTTACTATAACATTTCATTTTTTCAATTTGTCATTTTCAGAGAAGTAGTACACCGATAAAAACCATAAAAAGAAACAGACACAAATTATGGCTGAGGCTCTTTGACCCAGCGACAAGGGGAGCTCTGAAGAGCACTTCGTGTCGCCGTTAGTGTCAACAAAGCCGGGGACAATAGATCAAAGGAAAAACCTCGATATTTTCTGCCGACATCCCTCCATCCCCCATCTGTCATGTCCTCTGTCCAGAGTTAAATTCGGCGGGTTAGGGCAACAATATCAAGGTATTCTACGTAAATTATTACACAAAAAATAAAAAATGGGGGCGGTGGAATTGTTAAATTGGACGTAAGATCCTCTGCCGTAAAAGATTAATTTTCGAGAAATTTGGTAAAATCCACATATATACGTTTCATTGAATATTGAGATTATTTTCAGCAATAAAGTTGTCACACAAAATCGCAAAATTTCCATTTTTTTGGGGGGAGAGGGACCGATGGACCAAAAAATAAATTGATAAAAATTTAACATAATTTGTGTGAAACGAACAAATGTAATAATGAATGTTTAGAAATAAATGTATACGTGTGTTCTTAATGTTTGCAATTTTTTCCTACACATTGATATATATATGATATATAAAGTTTTTCATTTTTAAGAATGTATAACCTTAAGATGAAAATAAAATGTATCTATAGTTTCACTAGTTATGTAACAATGTCTATAAAGAAAATTCCCCGATTGATAGTTATACTCATCAAATATATTTGTTTCAACTATACCGCGGAAAATATGATAACAGTATCACTTGAAAATGAAACGGTGACTGAACCGTAAAATCCTAGAATATGTCACTCTATATTATTATTCCTGAATATAAATGATATTTAAATAAACGGAATATTTAAGTAAAATGCTTACGTAGCTACTTCTAGGCTTTGTTTATAGTTTTGATTTTGTTTATTTATAATAATTAATTATTTCGCATTATAATTGGAATAAGAATATGTTAAATATAAAATATGAAAGAATTTGATTTTTAAATAAAGGGAAAAAAAGTCATAGTAACAGAGAATCACGAACGTTCACCCGAGCTTAACCAATCGGTTAGAATCGGCTTCCAAACCTAATGTTTACAGATTACTGCAACAGAGCAATTGAAATTTGTATATATACAAGCGATAACCCAAATAAAAATACACACAATGGAAATATAAATTCACATAGCTGCCTTCTATATCAATGGCACTCTTTTCCGACTAAAACTTTTCGTGGTAATTATTTATTCACAAATTCATAAAATAAACTGCTAGTGACAAAAAAAAAAAAGAACATAAATACAATATATAATACGGCTGTGACAAATGTATGATAATTAATTGTTTTTTATAATCTGTTGTATTTTTTGTCTTCTATTTAGTGGTTAGTGAACGTTGTGCGATACGCGCACCTCACTATATTCTTTTATAATATTTGGTCTTATAAACAGTAATTTATATATTAGCTTATGATTAATATTTTTTACAGCATCCTTACATCTTATATGTTTTGTTTTTTAAACTAATGAAATTCAAGTTGGAAAATAGGATCTTAATTGGCTTGACATAAAAAGTCTGATTATGATGATTATATTTTTTGGTTGCATTTCTTTATTTTCGGAACCTCAGTTTCTTTGTTATTGTTTATTTTGTTGCTTCAGAGAGTCGTGAGACATGAAGAGATAATGAAATCGCAAAGCAAGTTATAAAAAAAAAAACATTTTTATGATGGAATAATATGATGTAAGAGCTATATCCATATGGATTGATCAGTATGCTGTGTAAAAAGCAACCCTATATACTAGGGCAGCACTACTTTCAATAAAGTATTTCTCCCTTCATTATATATTATAGTTTTTGTGGCAGCTTTGATGTATTCTATTATTGTTTAAATAATAAAAACTTTCTTAAAACTGAAAAAAATAGTATAATATTTTTGCTGTATGTTTACCAGTTGTATTTATAATTTGTGTAAAAAGAACAAGAAATGTATATAATTTTTTTTTTCAATCTGTCTCTGCGGAAAATTTTTAGTATAAAATATGTTTACATGCCCCACCACGTGGTATCAGTGTTGAGAATAGCCAATTGATTAATTGCGGCATACCGAAATGGGGCCTCCTATAATTCATAGATCATGACCGATTTATCTTTGGAACTTGTGTTTCACAGCACGTAGCTGGGATCGATGGTATTACGAAATTAGTCTCAAAGGAACAGGAAATGGAGGCTATTGAACCTTGGAAATCATAGATTATCATAACTTATTCTAAAAAAAATTGAGACGAGGAAACCAAAGTTTTAATTTGAAGAAGTTTTAGACCATACTTTCTCACTAGTGATCTGAGATCTGAGAACGGAAATTATGTAAACCCCAGTATACTGGTTTACAGTTCCTCGATTTCGAGTCCCTTAAAAAAGTAGGGATTAGGGAAAGAGGATGAGTCATTTAGTCCGAAACATTATTAGACTGACATAAATCTCTGATGACGTGATGGTCGAGCCGCTGGGACAATGTTTCCACAGAATCCAGTTCTGAACTAACGTAGTGTGTTAGATCCCCTCGTGGGTCAGTTAATAAATATTTCTCATCGGTCCTGAAAAATGAATCAACACTCCAATTCTGGATGACACGGCAGCAAGGAGACTATGTTCAACTCCTATTCCCCTTCGCTTGCCCTCCTCCTTTTTCTTCCCACCAGTAACACTACCAGTACCTGTCAGTTGCTCCACTAACCATTTAGGGGGAAGAGTAATTAAAAAAAAAAACGGTATTAATTCACTCTGTAATATTTCCTGCTCATCACCCATATTAGTAAATATCATCTCCGTACTAGAATAATTGTTCCAACAGGAAAAAAGAATTCAGATCACAAAATGGTTTCGAAGGGGGCAGATCTGATCGACTTATCAGTACCAATTAATAATGTCAATGACAATGAGTTGAACAATTTGCCTGGAATCTTCCATACTTTTTCTTACAAAGAAATTTTTCCATAAATATCTGTTTATGGAACTGCTATTCTGGATTAGATAGATAGATAGATAGATAGATAGAAATGTATTTTTTAGGGGGAGGGGGTTCCCATACGAATAGAGCCTAGCTTGGCTATTGTGTTATATACATACCATTTAAAAATAAATAAAATTTGCAATATTTTTACGCATAGAATGGGTTTTACAAACCATGAGTAACTACAGAAACTAAAATCAAAAAACGATTACTGCATAGTAATAGTTATATGAACCTGTTACTATGGTAGAAACAATAAAAAAAAAAAAATATATATATATATATATATATATATATATATATATATAAATATATATATACATATAAACAAAATATTACTTTTAACATAAACTAAAAACAAACTTAATAGATCATGTGCTATAATCAACAATTTTGTGTATGCACTTTGTGTACTGCCATCATATAATTGTAAACTTTATTTAACTTATCTATACAATCGATATTCAGTATGGATTCGATTTTGTGGTTATCAGAAGATTCTGAGATGAAATTTTGAAGGAATTTTTGGTTATAGTCATTGTATGCTGGGTAGTGATGTAGTGAAGAATATGATGTAAACTATTGTAGATAAATTGACTGCATGATATACACGTTTCTTGAGACTCAATCGAAAAAGTTCTGTTTTTTGCACACATTCTGATATGTTTTGGGTTCGCAACTCTTAATTGACTGACACATCTCAATTTCGTTATATGGACTTTGAATGTAAGATACGTTTCGGGCTCGGCAGCAATGTTACTGCATATCATTCTGTATCAAGGGTAGTTAGTGGAGTTTAATGTTCTTTGTATGTCGGCTGAGAAATAAATGTTGTGTGCTTTTTCCAGGATGTCGTATTTGTATCGAAGAAGTCCGTGGTGAACAGAAAGGCATCTTTTGCAAAGGCATTAAGCTCGGCTATTGCTCTAAATTGAGACACCCAATCGAAGTGGATGTCAGGCTTATCCTTCTCTAATGAGTTAAGTCTATTAAAGCAGAGTTTTGGGAGTAGCTGTTCTGGCATGAACTCGAGCTTGGTCCATAGACTTCTCATCTTTTTTATCACTTTCATGCTTAGTTGTTCTCTCCCTGTTTCGAGGCGGACTACATAGTTTATGATATTTATATAAATATTTGTTTATGGAACTGCTATTCTGAATTACTACAACATGAATGCGTATTTAACGGCTTAGAATATATCACTTGTTCTTGAGTGGCTTAAGCAAAACTTTTCTCGCCTTCGAATTTGATTACTTTGCGCGCCCTTTTTCTTGAGAATAGGATAATAGGGAACTAGGAGGACATAAGCGGTAAGTCGTGCAAAGCCCCGAAGGCTTTACGACTTGTTTGTCAGCCATGATCCTTGGCGGGAGGCCAGTGGTTATAGCCACTACGACCTGGCCACTATCGAACCGATGCGGCGTCCGTAATTTCTTAGAATATTTGAGGATATTTTCGCTTATAGAAACGTACTATCTTGTTTACGGTATTTATCGTTGTCACTTCTTTCTGTAATGGCAGCATAATTCAATATAAGAATTTATTGGTCACAGGGAAAAAATAGCATTGGATTCTTTTACTGTAGAGCATTGCGGAGATACAAAGTCCAGGAGCGGTAACCATTTAAAAAAATTATTTTTTATAATAATATGGAAATTTTCATAACTCATTTTCTAATGATTTTGATTTTTTAATGACCAACAGCCATACTTCAAAACCCTTTAGGGACACTTTATTTTGGAATAAGGGAAACTTTATTATGGTGGTCGTGTATTGCGCCTAGATTACAATATTAAATTATCGGATTGACCTCTATTTGCCTATATAATTCTCACCAGGGATTGAGTGTAATTCATAAGCTATTTTAAGATAGCCATCATTCGGACTGCTATTTAAAATTAACTATTTATCAAATTATGGAATTGAGAAGTGATTTAATGTCTGTGTCTTTTATCTTGGAGCGGAATGCAAGTTGCATTCAATATTAATTGAAAGATAGGTTGAAGTACAATTAAGATAGATAGATCCCTACTAAGTTGACTCCTTTTTATTTTATTTTTAGAAACTTACAATAATGATGGAACTAAATAAAACCAGTTTCTTTTTTCCTGTAACAGTAGTAATTATCATCTTTTATTAATGGGTTAATATTAATTATTCTCCTAGGATTATTCCAATTCGGTGGTCCTAGGAAAATGCCCGAGTTGCTGTGGCATTAGAATATTAAACAATCGAAACGTCCTGTTTGTTTTCAAACCAATATTTTCAAACCAAGGAATCTTCGAAATCGCAAGAAACTTTAACTATAAACTATAAACAAAAACTATGACTTATCCTGAATTTGTGAATCGAACTATGCCCATATGGATTGAAAGAAGTATATAAGAGATAATACTGCCCCAAAATGGCGCATACACTCCATGTGAGATGCCGATACATTGAGAGGAAAAAAAGTGAATGATGTGTGTGTAATCCAAATTTTTATTTTAAGCAGTATTGTTGTCGATACATTTCTCCTTCACAAATATTTATTCTAATCTGCCATACTGTACAAGGTTTAGTTATCTCAGCTAGTCTTCGTTAATTTTTGAGGTAATTCGTTGTTTTAAATCTTAATTTTTTGAAATTGATTTTTTTAGACAAATGTAACAGTAATAGAAACCCCGTCAGACACACACACACACACTCATATATGTACATGAAGATCTTTGACCGCGAGATGTGATCTCCTAGAACACTTCCCGATTCTCGATTTAAGTACACGGGGGTAGGGTCATCAGTCCTACGCCCAGTTGGTCTGAGTTGCTTCCAGTAGGCTGACGGGTATCACACCCGGAGGAGGATCTCGGGCAGCATGGCTTTCACTGGTGAACAGTCACCCATCCAAGTGCTAAAACCAAGCTCGGTATTGTTTAAATTTGATTACCTATTCCAAGCGCCTTAGCCCTCACGGCTACCCCAGCCCCCTCACACACACATATATATATATCTATATATATATATATATATATATATATATATATATATATATATATATATAGAGAGAGAGAGAGAGAGAGAGAGAGAGTTTGTATTACTGGTGCATTTATAGGAATTCGTTCCTTCATCAAATCTTTACGAATTCTTTAAGGCCGTAGAAGCGTTCTATACAAGTCACCAACGCTGTAAAGAAAAAAAAATAGGATAACAATGAAAACAGAAGAAACAAAATAAAAAAAAATAAAGAAAGGCTAGGCCTGTGTAAAATAAATAAACTGAGCGAAGGAGAGAAATGACGGAGAATCCTTCGTGACAAAGGACTGCTAAAGGTCATTTCTGAGAGCCCGGAGAGGGGAAGCTCAGACAAAAGATGTTTACACTACACTATTTTAGAGAAAGTTCTAAACGTTTTATTAAAACTTCTGAAAGGCATTATCATCATCCCTCGAGCAATTAGATTAGCAGAGAAACTTTATAACCTTTAAGTTTATTCTTTGTATTAGTTCAACACCATTCTTCTTCGCCTTCATTATTTTTTCCCCTACGGTTCTTTTGCTGATAACGGATATTTCCCACATACAATATAACTCGTTTGCACCTTCGAATTATTTGCATAGCATTTTGGTCACTGAACAAATCGTCAGCAACATGTTATAAAGTAACGAATTTGAGCCTGTTTAACGTCACATATTCGTTACTTCAACATGATCCTGATTATATAACAAAATAAGTTATTGCATTTTCATTAATGAAATGTATTGTTATGAGTTGAAAAAAATAATTTTATTTTTCTTGGTCGGATTCATTTACAATAATAAATCAAAACGTGAGTACAAATTATCTTTATTTATTATTTCTCTCAGGTTTTTGTCACTGTGCCATATTTAAATCTAATTTCAGCCAATTCCTCATTTGAGATTTCAGGAAAGAAAGTTTTGTGAATAACTCAAAAATTGTACTATTTATATTGGTTAAAAATTGTTTCCAGGATTGTTTAAACATTACTAAATTTACTACAAAATAAAAATAAAAAAATCATCGAAACCTATTAGAAATGTAAACAATTTGTACTGGCCGAAGGAGTAAAGTTCAAATATTTTTTTAAAGTAGAAAAAAAGAGTTGCGATTTTTTTTTTTTTTTTTTTATTTGTTTATTTAGCCTCTACCCCTAAGGGTCATTGGCTTAATGTTTCCATTTTATATTCGTTGATAATAGTGAATATTCTTTAGATATTTGAACAATTTTTCTATTTCATTCTCTTCATCTTGCAGAATTGTTTTCATTTCCGTTCCCATTTGAAATTTTTTCCTTATATTGGTGTACCTTCTACATTCTAATAGTATATGTTTTACTGTTCTGGGTACTAGGCAATGTGTGCAAGTTGGAGCTTCTAATCCTCGCAGGAGGTATCCATGGGAAAACTCACAGTGGCCAATTCTTAGGCGACATAGTATCACTTCTTCTCGTCTAGACTTTCTGTTTGATGTGTTCCATTTGATACATGTTGTTTTTATTTCCTGAAGTTTTGCCGAACTCATTTCCCATTCAATGTTCCATTTATTTTGAAAGGAGCAGGCAAGTTGGTGTGTCCAATCTTCTCGAGGAATAGCATCAATTATTGTGGTTCGTGCAGTTCCTTGACGCCGGGCAGAGTTGGCAGCAGCATCGGCTCTCTCGTTACCCAGGATACCACAATGTGATGGGGCCCAGATAAGGACTATGTTTTTATTTTCTTCCTTTAGTTCACCATATATGTTAAAAATGTCTGTTATAACAGGATGCTGGTTCGTTGATTGTTCTATGGCTTCTATTGCGGACATTGAATCGGTTACGATAGCATAGTTTTTGAAGTGGTTGCTGCGGATGTGTAAGAGTGCTTCTTTTATGGCCGTGGCTTCTCCCGTAAAAATAGAACATTCTCCTGAAAGTTTGTACAGGAATTCTTCACTGTTTGTAACGACTGAAAATCCCACTTGGTTTTCGGCTTTTGATGCATCTGTGTACAATATTTTGTAATTGCAGTATTTATTTAATAATTCTAGAAAATAAGATTTTTTTTCATCCGAAACTACAGTTTTTTTTGAGATGTGGGACATATATTTTTCTGTAGGAATATTCGGAGGATTCCACCTTGGAAAATTTTGGATGCAATTTAGGTTCATATTGAATGCTAACGTTGTTTGGATTATATTTCGCTTGAAACTGCTATTGATTGAAACTGTTTCTGGATCTAATATGATGTCTCGTAAGGGATGTCGTGGAAGTGACATTATTTTGGCCCCATATTTTGCAATCATAAATGCTCTTCTTGTCTCGAGGGATGGTTCGGCGCATTCTGCATATAGACTCTCAATTGGCGATGTTCTATAAGCTCCTGAGCATATCCTCAAGGCAGCATTATGGATTGGGTCAAGAATTTTTAAAATACTTCTTTTTGAGGTTCCATATACACATGCTCCATAATCTATTTTACTTCGGATCATCGCTTTGTATACCTTTAATAGACTGCTTCTGTCAGCTCCCCAACTAGAATGCGAAAGACACTTTAGGAGGCCAAGTCTTTTTAAACATTCTTGTTTAAGACCTTTAATGTGGTCAGTCCACTTTAAGCTTTTATCTAGATGGATTCCTAGGTATTTTTGGTGATCTTCAAACAAGATGTCGGCCATCCCTAATTTTAGTTTAGGATTCGTAGATCATCCTCTAATTCTGCATATATGCATGGCCTTTGTTTTATTTATCGAAAAATTAAAACCGCTATTTCGTGCCCATTTTTCTACTTTTCTCAGTGCTTTCTGTAGTTTCCACTCAATAAAATAGAGAGATTTGCTGCGAACTAATAATAATACATCGTCGGCAAACATTATGATTTTAATAGGCCATTTGAAATTCGGTGGTAGATCATTCATAGCAATCAAAAACAGAGTTACACTTAGAGGTGAACCTTGGGGCGTGCCATTTTGAGAAACGTGGATTGACGACAAGGAGGACCCAACTCTGACTAGTTGCGATTTGTATTTCACTCCTCGAAAAGTTTTTCATAGAAAAAATCAATTTTTTACATGCCTATGTTCTTCTACCCATGGAATTTTTTCGAAAGTGTGATATCTCCAACATATGCAAACATATCATGACAGAAAACAAACTTCATTTGTGAATAACTCAGAAGTATACATTTTTTGCTAAGATACAGGTTATTGTAATCCGTAAACATTTTGTTTTAAAACACGAATGAAGTTTTATTACAATGTATTTTGATTGGTCGATTACAATTATCGGGAAATAGGGAATGATTCCTTCATATTATTTGATTTGCTTATTATTTTGTCACTTGTTCAATGATCAGTTCTTTGTGAATTTTTCGCAGGGGCCAAATATTTAATAGGCTTTGACAATGATTAATAAATCATAGATAATAATAACCTTTGATAATGCTGATCAGATTTTTATGGCCTATGGAATTTAGTGACCTTTCAAATAATCATGGGTGTAATGAATTAAAAATTATTTTCTTTTCGAGTTATGTGCAAATCAAGTTCCTTTTTTCCTAAAATAATAGAGAGATTATTTTTTCCACCTGAAGGAGAAGATTATCTTAAAAATGTTTACTTTATTATTATATCTGATGAAGAATTGATGAACATATGGAGGACCGAAAAAAAAACAACAACCGAAAAATGATATGTAAAGACATAAATGTCAATATGCATGATTTATTGATATTTTTTTCTTTTATTAACTTCATGTTTAACTGTAATTATTTTTGTTTCAAAATATTTTTACTGTCAAATATGATTGTATGAATAATAACTAATTATTTAATTAATGAATAATGTGTCCATTCATACAGCTTTTACTGGCAAAACCAAAATGGGATATTTAAAAAATATTATATTGATTTTTTTTATTAACTGTTGATTGAACCGTAAAATCATTTGAATTTTTTTTCAAGCTAATTTCCCTTTTTTTTTTAGTAAAAAGTACTCTCTCTGTCGACGGTAGGGATTAACCCTCTAACACGTCAGATTTCTTTTGCGAACCAAACATCACATGACAGAGTTAGGTTTTAACAAGCCGGACGACCTAAGCCCCGCTGTGGATTGGCTTACAATGTTGGAGGGAGGATTGACTGCTACATTTTTCATCGAGAACAAACGTTCAAAAGCAGCATAACCGATGGCAATACCATCACATCACGAGCGAGGTCTTCTGGGAAATCAGCTTCGGTCTGTGGTGCACCAACCCGGGTCGTCCACTTTTCTTTCCTTGGCTTTCTTTACAATAACGGGAAAGAACGTTTTCGTTGTTTCACTCGTTCGTGAGAGAAAAAAAATTGTTCTCCTTCATTTCTCCGTTCACACTTATCACAGATGAAAGTGACAATAAGCAAATGCGGTAAAAAATATGATTATGGCATTGGTAAGCATATTACCTAGCTGTCTGTACCTATTCCCGTTTTGTATTCTGTCCCTTGCTTCACGAAAAAAAGGTCTCTCTTACAACCCTTTTTGGTTGTCTTCCAACAGATATGTCCACCGCAGACATTTAATCAATCTATTATTATGACTGTGAAGTTTATTATGGAAACGAAAATAAAGAGTATGTATAAGTTGGTCGATACTTATTTATCGTGAGTCGTTATGTAAAGTTTTGTTATTTTCGTACCAGGGAGCATCTGCTATTAGTTTTAAAACTTTGTTCCTTGATGCTCCCTACTTTGTCACAAATAAAATCATCCGTAATGATCTAAATGTACCATATGTTTCATAATAAACTTCTGAACCATCCGAACCCTCTCGTATCCAACCTTGTTTCCTCTTCTATTCCTGATAACGAGGCGTCTGAAAAGAAGATGGCTACCAATGGGTAGTTTCTCTTCATGTCATATTACTTGTTCATATTTACTTGTTATATTTATTATTAATTACAGTTGTAAATTTCATTAATAAAAAAAAATTGTAATTGAAAATATTGTAGTTTTTGTTAAGGAATTTTTGTTAAGCATAAATCTAAGAGGAGTATGCCCATAAGGCTATAAGTAGGTATGTGAAAGTATTTAGATTTTTTGTAACTAATTAGTTTTGATGATTTGAAAAAAGAGTAAGTAATTCCGGTCGTTTGTTAAAGATCATTCTTTTTATTTTGATGGTCATCTTTAAGTCTATGGTGACTTACTCTGTATGTTAGAGGAATATGGTTGTAGACGAAAAAAGTTGGTAGAAACGTTTTTCCTGAACGTTGATATAATTTCAGTTTTCAGTTTGAAACGTCAGTACTAATTACATCTTTATAATGACTGCGTCTTGAATATTTTTCATCTATGATACATAGAACATATAGATGATACATACATATAGAACAGTCGACTAACTTCCTTCTATAATTCTTTATATGTATAGTGTATGTTTAACTTATTTTTATCCATAACGTTAAAGATTTTGAAAAGGACTAAACGGTATGTAAACCAGATTTTGTCATTGTGTGGCTTGTCAAAAAAAAAAAAAATGTCACAGTTACACTAAGTCTGGTTTTTTTTTTTTTTTTCTAATTCCATTCAAAACAGTCCTTTTCCATCTAAACCATTCTAGACATTCAACTTGTGAATTATTTTCACTCTCTGCTCTTTCTTGATGGACATGGGAAACTATGCAGCTGAGGCATGAATATATTAGAAGACAGAAGGAGAGAATTGACTCTTCCGCCTGGAGCAATATCTCAGAATAATGAGGTGTATTTTTGGGAGTATTTTCAGTCGGCGCTCAACAGTTCTAGCATTATCATATGGAAATTTTTCGGAGCTGCTATAAAAATTCTCGAGAATGATAAACAGTTACTGGAAAAATGAAAATGTTCTCCTTCCCCCCTCTCACTCTCTCTCTCTCTCTCTCTCTCTCTCTCTCTCTCTAACCATGCCACGTTCATTTAAATAGAATATCATAATTCAAAATATGGGGAGATGTGGGAAGTTAAAGAAATCGGACCTAAAATTCTTCATTCCCCAATCGTTGATGATGTAGCGATAAGAATAGAGAGAGAAGAGAGAGTTGATTTTCGTTCGAACAAGTAAGTATTTCTATTACTAACGAAATAAAATTCAATATTTCTTTATATTCACTCCTCATGAGTCTTCATTTATATTTATACGCGTTTCTCTTAGTGCAGATATTTTCCTGACTTTATTATATATTTTTTTGATAAAATTAATTTTTTTTTGTCTATAAAAATATATTTGCGGTTGTCAACTTAAAGTTGACAATAAGCAAATTTGATGGCGAAACATAAAATAATGACATGACAGGCATGGGGAAGGAAAGTACTCAGCAGCACCTCTTCCCTAACTTGTTTCAATTTCTTAGGTTGTTTAAGAAAGGAGATCTCTCATCCAACGCCTTTTTAGTCTCCTCCTCATGTTCCGAGATATGTCAGCTGTGGCCATGCCTCTTATTAGTCTGTTATTATGTCCGTTTAAATTTGTATAAAATCGTTGATAAAGGATCGTTATATGTTGGTCAACTGTTGGAAGGTGGAGTTCCGTATGTAGAATTTTGTTAGTCACGTACCAAGGAGCTTTTGTTATGAGGCGCAATAATTTTGATTGGAACGTTTGAAGTTTTTGTAGATGGGTCTTTTAAGCGATACCCTATATTTGTGATGAGTAAGTCCATATGGATTTAAGTAAGTATGTATATGTATTCAGTTTCTGCTTTAGTTTTAGTTTTGAAGATTTGGCAAAAAGAGAGTAACGTAGTTTGAGTCGTTTGTTAAGTGTCTTACGTTTCATTTTAACATGTGGGTCCCATGTCATTCTTCTGAGTCGAAGGTAAAGTACCTTGTCTTTTTGAGGAATTTGATTGTTGTCAATATAAACTGGATGGCAGGTATAAAATTAAATTTGTATTACATATAAAATTCTTCTCATTATTGGTTAGACTCAGTATCTATGGAATGGAAACTATTGACTATTCAAACGATTAATTTATACCCTTCCCTGATTACTTTATTATAGTTTAATCAAATCATCAATATTTTTCTTTAAAAAAAAAATGTATACCAAAGTTGTTACCGTAAGATGGAATAACTTTGGGACTGAGTGAGTAATTTTGGGACAGCGGGTAAAATTTGGTTTGTGATGATTTCGTGGTGGTTCAATCTGTAAAAACGTGCTTTTTGTAGGCATGTACTGCGCCTACTACCTTGCGGCAGTTTGAGAACCTTAGTCCATTACACTCCTTGTACATTTAGGTTTTATTCATTTCCATTGTTTTTTTTTCAAAATTCTTGTTTTCATGAAAGTTTAGCTTGTGCCTCAAGAACTGTGAACATCAGATTACCGAAGTGTCAATATCGGCCTTGAAAAAATCGGTTTCTTATTGGAAATGTCCTTCAACCACTGAAGAAATTCACTAGTCAAAGGACACATTGGTCGGCGAGAAATTTTTAAAGTGAATGAGCTGCAAGTTTACAGCGATCTCTTGGCTTCAGTTAGCAAAAACTAAATAGTTCGAGATGTTTGAATAATTTTCGTTACATTTTCTGTTTGTTCAGTTAATTTTCAAGGCCTACTTGTATAAAAAATTATGATTTAGTATTAAAGTTTATTTATTCATTTATCCTCTCGAAGAGAAGCGACAGTCCTCTGCAGATTACGAATTGGACATTGTGAGTTCTCCCACTCCTACCTACTAAAAGGACTTGATCCTCCGACCTGCGAGAGCTGCAATGTCCAAAGGACAGTAAAGCATATTATTCAAGATTGCCCTATATTTGAAACTACAAAGAAAAAATTGGGCATGGCACAGAGTTCAAAAGAAAATCTACAAGACACCGAAAGTGCAGTTAAAAAAACTTTAAGATTTTTAAAAGTAATAAAATTCTACAACAGAGTGTAATTTAAAGGTATTGCTAATGACCCTACAGGGTAGAGGCAACAAAACAACAAATAAATAAATAAAATTATAATTTTTTGTTTGTCCATCTTTACGAATTTATTGTTCTCATATGCTCTTAAATGTAATATTGTTGGATAAAATTCGTATACACTCATTTTCCATGTTGGTTGATTGGTTGTGTAGTAAAGGCGTTAAAACCTGTTGGTCATCAACGCCGTTAAATAAAATTATATATTTTGGTTATACATATATTAAGAATTGGATAAAATTTAAAAAATGTAAAATGCACGTTAAGGTTAAAAGTTGTTTATCGTTATTAAATTTTAGTTATTTAAAGTTCCCACGTTAGGTAAAAAATAAAAAGGAACAGGAAAAAAAAAATGGTAAGAGGAAAAAAAAGTGGTAGGGAGTGCTGCGTGAGAGGTTCAGATATTTTTTAAGATTCCTTCTTCGGAGAGAAAACATTTGATTTTGCCTAGGATTTTTTTCATCATTCCCCAAAAGAGGCCGGTGTATTTGCGGGTATTCCCCTTATGTTTAATTGTCTAATGTAAAAGGCACAACTCTCGAAGATATGGACCACTGTCATTCTCTCTCCACACTTCCGACAAATGGGCGGAATTTCTTTCGTAATTAAGTGAAGGTGCGTAAGCCTGGTATGGTGTAATTTTCCTTGTTGTTTCTTATGTAAATAACAATAAATGAGCCTATACAGATATTGTGGGGTAACATTGGTACAAAATCATGTTTCCTATCGTTTCTAATACTGTCCCAATTTTACCATAATCAATGGGGTAAGATTAGAAGAAATTTAATTTTTTTTTTTTAGTAAAATACTCTCGTTTTTAGCGTTATTGTTCTGCCATGTCTTGTAAGAGGAAGACATACCTTACATGTTAATATTTTTTTCAGCATTTTAACTTTGAAAAGTGTCCCAACATAACTCCATCGTACGGTTTCTGAAACTCGTCATTGAATTTTATCATCAAAGACCGAGAAAACATCCTTAAAAATGAACGCAAACAGTTTCCTCATTGTTCGATAATGAAACCGCACAAACAAGCCAAAGAAAAGTGCGAGCGGAATCGAAACCTAATCTTTTAATTAGCCAGAATAAATGAGAACTGAGGACACAATAATTGAAGACGGTAGGGCGGAAAAGGGGAAAGAATGGCAAAAGTTTTCCAAAAGGAATTTTCCTTTCGGTGGCCGAGGAGCTCCAATTAAAATTTTTGCCGGATGGCGCCCTCAATAACTACATCTGGAAGTTCCCCCTCCATTCATCTCCAGTAATTAAAACCAAACTCATCACAAATAGCTCCTGTAATTTACGGTATTACTCAATAAATCTTCTTTTTATGGTGAATTTTCATTCTCATGCTTTATTTTCTCCAGCACTGTTAATCGTTTTCATTTTCATATTTATTGCCATTTACACTTACACCTCAACGAAGTGTAAGTAGGATAATTCGATATAATATTTTATAAAAATGCATGAGTATATTTTTTTATCTTTAAGAATTATCCTTAAATAAAAAAGGACGATAAAATGGAAATTGTTTTCGATATGCTTTAAGGATAAATAGCTATTCATAGGCGCCGTCACTGGGGAAAATATTACATATGTAATACAATACATGTATCACAGGTAATTAACTGATTAATGCGTTACTCCTTTATGTATGCCGTTCCATTCCCCTCGTCCCATCCTCTCATCCAAGCAATGAACATTATTAACATGTTACACTAACCTTCATTGATGTTCTTAGGACAGGATCACCAAAAATACAAAGCGTATCACAATAATTAATTTTAGCCTTTTAATAAAGTAACTAGAAACATATTGAATTAAATAATTTTTTTTCTTACCCTCCAAAATGTTTATTGAAACAATTTACATATATAGTATACAATAATACAATATATACATGTAACTAATTCCTTCCACTGCCCGAGGGCAAATTAAATAATATTCAAATGTTACTTAATATAAAATACATTAAGAGATAAATTTTGGGGGTAGATGACTTATTTCCCGAAAACACGAAATTTCTAAGACCAGCATTCCTAACTTTGGCTCTATTTCCATACTTCTTAAAAAAAAGGGCACATATGTACCGATTGGTATATTTATAATTTTAAAAATGAAAAAAAAATCTATAAAAAATTATGTTGGTGAAAGAATTAAAAATACTCCATTCTGTAATATATACAAGTATTGAAAATCTTTCTCTATCAAAAACATTTAGTGCATACAGAATGTTCAATATGTAATATGGTAAATAGAAAATTTATAAATATTTATAATAATCATTTACTTATTTGTGATAAATATTCTAATTTTCATGCTGCTAACTGGTATCAAATTTTTCATTCAGCTTCACCAGATTGTATATTGTGTATTTATAGTAAAAATTATGTCTGTGAAAAGAAATTGGCATGCAAAAGTCAAAAAGAAACAGAAATTATTTATTAAGAAATAATATTATTCAAACATTTTTTTGGCAAACAGTCAGCAGTTGAAGGAAGACCAATCTGAAAGAAAACCTCTAATTGATCTGTTTATCTAAATCCTCCATTACAACCTATATTTTTTCTAAATTTTGATCTATATGCTGATTTTTTTTTGTTCTTAATAATTTATTTACGTTATTATTCATTCATTCTCGTTGTTTTTTTTTTACTCAATTATTTTAGGCTTTTTTGTTTTCTTCCTAATCTGGCTGTTTAAAAAAAAAATTATGATTTCTATTATGTGTGTGATTCAATTAATTTATGAGAATTATCTAAAACACGAGGTTCCTATATTTACTATATGAAACGTTTCGATACATGTATATAAATGATAAAAGAAATGACGAAAACTGATATTTTTATGTTTTACTGATATTGGTTACGGAAATCGGACGCATTTAGGTCCTGAAAAATTCGAGAAATCAACCTAGTGCATGTTGAAATAGCTCTACTATGAATGATTAAATTCTCCAAAACATTAAAAAAGATTGCTATGAGTGAAATTACTGGTTATTCGACTTTTTAGGGCGAAAATAATCCTGAGTTAAAGCGTGGGTGGGAAAGTCGCCAGATCTGATAAAATCTGAATAAGACCTAGCAACTATGGCCAACAGTCACGCTGTAATGGCAAATGAAATGGTTAAAATGTACATATAAACTTCTTCTATTTTATGCTATTTGTGTTTAATAAATGTGTAATGACATTTATTAAGAATAAAATATCAAATTCTATTTGTTTTTAATATAAAAATTTGTTACAAAGTTTTAATATAAAAAAATACTGTTGCTCTGAGGGAAAAGCGCAGGGATCTCCTGAAGCCTTGATTTCCCCTTCACAAGTGAAGGAACAAGATTGGTTCGGAGTTTTCCTGGCCGAGTGTAGATTCCTGGTCGAAGATAATTTATTTTTACTAATTTACTAATTACTAATTTCTAATTTGCTGTGGGAGACTGTAACGCATCCAATCCTTTCATTCCAAAGTCCTCCGAACAATAGTCGATGCTCCGTTCTATATAACCAACAAAAAACTACATCATGACCTTAATATCCCATTTGTCCTCGAACTTATCCCTGAAAAATTTTCCAAATCCCCTAGCACAATCCCTATCTAGTTCCACTCATCCCTACAATCCTCCTAGAAGGTTGAAGCGGCAGTGGCCCAGAGATCTTTTGTAATATATCTCTTGGAGTTCTGTAAATGACCAGATTCTCCACTCAAGACATGAGTATATGTGGCTAAAGAGCTCTCGCTCGAATTCCACTGGCTTTAGCACCAGTGACGCGGTTGAGAGAGTAGCTCAGGGATCTCTGGAGTTCTGCTTTTCCTTCTGAAGTTAAGGAGAAGCTGCTGGAGTTCCTGCCTATTATATATTGTATATATGTCTGTGTGTTAATGTTTTTAATTTACTTATCTTTAGGTTATTTTATTTTTTATTGTCCATAGTTTTTAATTATTATTTAACTTCCGTTTCATTTATATTTTCTGTATATATGGTGTGAATTTGTGTATATGTCACTATAATTGTTGTCAGCACAGATTATTATATTTCTAAATAAACTAATAAACAAAAGAAAACTACGTATTTTGTAGTCTGTAATTGATATAAGTTGTCTGCTACAATGGGAAATATTAGAGGGAAATACTATATTAAATTATAATAATAAATCATGAAGAAATTATTAGTTTTTATGGTTTCCTGTAAAATATTCGATTTTGACATACGACCTTTTTGCACTAACAGACTGGTATGCATGCTAAGTATGCCCTGGAATTCGTGTTTTAATCACGAATTATCAAATATGCAATCTGCAAATGTGGAACTCTTCCGCATATTAGAATTCCCCGATGAACAAAACTCGTGGATATCAAACATGAAACTGAATTTCCGAAAACCGCTTCTTGAAGAACAGTGAGGAAGCTATACTGACCTTACTTGGCAGTCGTCTTTTATTTTTTCCTCTATATTTTATTTTTTTTTGGAAGCATTTTAGTAATTAAAATGATTGGATTGATATGATCATATACAATTCATTGAGACTAAACGATCCATCCAACAGCTCAAATCCTCTGTGTTGTTTGGCAATCGAGCGAGCTCTGCTAAATAACTTCGGGTCAACCAAACTTTTGGATGAAACCATTTCGGGAAGACCAACAATCAGGCCGGGCTTGACAGCCCACCACGACCACGCAAACTTTGATGAACTATAAAGCCTCTATACCTCTGTACACCCTACCTCCAGCGTTTAACTATTACTTTCCAGCTAATAAATAGTTAATTTCAAAAATTAACTATTACTTTCCAGGTAATAAATATTTAATTCCAAGAATTAATTGGTCGAAGGAAAACCAACAAGGACAATGTGTGTGATTTCGAAAAAAAATGTACACGTTTTATAAGATTTTTCAGGTTTATTTGTTTTTTAATTTAATTTTAAGGCTCATGACAACTACATCAGTAATACGAGATAGAACTGTATCACCGAATGCGTATATCACTATTAAAATTAGTATGCTTTATTGAGACATATTTGTAATTATATGACAGTAAACAATGTTAATATCTCCATTATTGATATCCTTAAGAGACTATTGTTAAACATTATTAATAAACAATTCCTCTGATAAAAATATTAAAATGTATACTTACTTATATAAGGTATTACAAAATTTTTGAATGCGGTTGTTTACGTTGTATACATTAAATGCCAGGCAAGCCATCTAGCTATACCCGAAGACTTGCGTAAAGTTTTCAAAAGATGAAGTTACAAATACAGTGTCGCAGTTTATTACTAAAATTTGCATAAAGGGTTTTATATTGCTTTGTGTTTTTTAATTTTCAAAAATAAGAATTAATTTTCTATTAAAGTTTAGTGTCATTAAACTTTCATTTACTAGTTCTTAATTGCTTTGCTTAACTTTTAAAATTAGTTTGTCTTTGTCTGTGTAGTAAAATTATAATTTCTTTTGTGTTTTTTTCATTTATTTATTTTAAACGTTGTTTCCGAGCACCTTAATATTAGACCACCGATACCATTATTTAAATACGTACACGTCTTTTGAATATTTTATGATTTGGTGATGAAATCGTTACTAAAAAAAAACTTTAGATTTTAGTTATGTAGACATTTCATTTACGGTTTAGGGTTAATTTTTTTATGTTACCTGTTTATAATAACTTTTGATTTATTGTTTATTTAAAACCCTATTGTTTCGTTTAGGCAATATGGATATTTGCAGTAGCAAGATAGTACGTTCCTCTGAATATCCTTCCAGTGCTGGAAATAAAAAGCTATTTACAATATTAGTTTTAATCCGCGTTTCCTCTAAAAAAAACATTAACATTTTTTGTTCTAATAGTAGCATATCTTCAGTAGATTCCATTATGTCTATTACTTTCTTTAATCTGTGGTTAATATACGAATAATGTTACGGGAATTTATTATTTCTTATCGTAACTTGTCATATTGAATCCTTTAGTGCAATTCGACTTTAATGCTTTGGATTTAATATCACTGACCAGTGTGGGCAAACACGTAAAAATTTTCACAATTTTTTTGTAATCCAAAAACCTTTGTGGATATACAAACGTTCTATTGTAATGATAAAATTATATTAATGTATACGAGTAAAAAACTCACCAAGAGACTGAAATTCAATGTTTGGTCATAATTAGAAAAATTCTAAACACATAACCTAATATTCACAAAATGCAGATAAAGAAATATAGAAACCTGTCAGTGTTTCACCAATTCAGTCATCATCAGGAAAGTAAAGAAAACAAACAGTATATCATTTTGGAGACATAAGGTTCTTTGGTTGGAACTATAACCTTAAATAATAAAATATAATAATAATAAAGTAACATCGAAAATTTTATTTTGCTTCCTTACAACCAGAGGTAGGGAAGCATTCTATTCGTGCGAGAGGTTAAAAAAAAAATTGAAGAATCGAAAATTTCCACTCACGTTGTACGTTCAGACATCAAGGATCAAATTTGGTTCGTCGTCTGTCTGTCTGTAGAGAAATCGATGTGACGGGCATATCACCTACTACGTTTCACCCGATTTTCATGAAATAATGAATTATTCAGGGATTGTTCATGTTGGTGTCTAGATGGTCCTGTATTGATTTTATTAAATTCCATCTAGCACTTCCGCTTCCGCAAATATATTTTCATTGATACGCTAATGTTTCAGAAACGGCTCATTCGATTTGGCTCGTAGTTGAAAGAAAGGTGGGATTTGGTAAAATGATGATTTTATATCAATTTTATTGAATTCCGTCACATACTTTCTCTTATATATGCGCAAACATGTTTTCCTTGATACGCCTATATCTCTAAAACCGGAAGTTTGATTTGGCTCAAATTTGAAGAGAAGTTAGTTAGTTTAGTTACCAGATAATTAAGTGAGTATCAATTTTATTAAATTCTATCCATTACTTTAAAAAAAAAAAGGATTTTTTGTTCTATCTATTTCACTAGTGATAACATACCTATTAACCCTCTATTCGAAGTAGTGGGGTAAGTGAAAGTTGTTTGTTGCGCGCACCAGATTTCTTCTTTAGGCTTACAGTTCTTCAAATCAATATGTATTGTCTTGGAGGGTCTGTTATCTTTTTGAAAAGTTCCTTAATCTTTAAAAGATTGGAACTAATAACTTCAAAACCCGTTGACGCTTTTTAACGTCCATTAGAAAGAAGATGAGAGGGAGGGGGAAGAAGCTCCGACAAGTTTCCGCTTAGCGAAGAGCTTGATGAATGCTGGAACTTTACTGGCCCGGTTGGCTATAAGTGAAGTTAACATTTCTTATCCTTTGTCCGTCCTCGCAATTACTTCTGCAAGGGCCCCCTGTTTTCAATTAGTTAGGCTTTACTTGTTGGTGTCAGCTTTTATTTATGGCCCCCCTCAGCCAGTCTTCTATCTCGTCCTTCAGCCTTTGTTTTCCCCAGACTGTTTTCCAATATCTAATCCCTACGATCCGTTCAATTTGCATTTAAATAAATTTCTTATCGAGTCTGCAGGGATGGAGGGCTCTGTACGTAAGATGGTATCGAAATTTCGAAGAAAAAAAAGTATTTAAAACTAATTTAAATCTATACATATACATTTATTAGATATACATATTTCTGGCTCACAATAAATTTGCCATCTACATTGGTATTCAGCAAATATGATATCAAAGACAAGAAATGATAGCATAAGAAAAAAAAATAATAACAAACTAGAAAGACAAAAAAAAAAACCAACAAAAAAAAAAAGAACATAACACATACATATTAACAGAATAACACACAAAAAAAGAAAAGATAATGCAGCAAGTAGCTCAATGCAATAAGTCTCTTGGCCAGCGCCTCAGCAGTCTTCTGGGCGGATTATATGGATTTGTGGCAGTAGATAAAGCATGAGTAAGTGGATTGGAATTTAGAGTCAGTCTGTCGTGAAAATTATTAAAGCGATCAGTGGCAGTTGCCGTGATGAAAGGAGTGTTAAGGTCAGTGTGTAACGTGAGGTTTGAAACATAAAAGGGTGCGTCTACAATTTTCCGAAGGACTTTTGACTGGAATGAATGGACGATTTTTATATTTGATTTCTTTGCTGTTCCCCATAGTTCGATTCCATATGTCCAAAATGGTTTAACGAGGACTTTGTAAATAGTTAGTTTATTAGTCAGAGATAATTTAGAACGTCTGTCAAGTAGCCTAGAAAGAAGTCCGTATCGCTGATTAAGTTCTTTTCTTTTTTGTTTTATGTGGTATGTCCATGTCAGTCGTTTGTCCAAGTGGAGGCCCAAATATCGTACAGTTTTTGAAGGTGGTAGAGCGATATTATTAAAGAACACTGGAGGACATGAGTCATGTTTAAGTGTAAATGAAACAAATTGGCTCTTAGACTCGTTCATTTTTATTCTCCACCTTTTAGCCCAACAAGCTATGTCGTCTAGGTGTTCTTGAAGTATCTGAGAAGCCTTTGCTGCATCCTTGTTAGATGTTAATATTGCCGAGTCATCAGCAAATGTAGCCAACAGTGTTTCAGAATGTTGTGGGATGTCTGAACAGTAAATATTGAAAAGTGTTGGACCCAAGACACTGCCTTGAGGTACCATCTAAATATAAAAGCTGATTAACATTCTTCCATTATTGTTTTTAATTATCAAGGTGATGATAGTTACGATCAGAAATTTGTACGTAATAAACGATATATAACGTTCACATACACACTATCACAAAACTTGCTGATTTGTTTGATTTTTTTTATTAAATATGAATGAAATCACTCTGATTAATGGTTAATTGCCAGCAATAGACAAAAAGGATTTTCTTCCTTGCTAAAATTTTTTTAAGGTATGGCGCATATTGTGAAAGGATGGCACTCATATTGAGCGGATTATTTGTCAAAGAAACTTCCCTAAAGACTGATGAAGAAATACATTATCTAGAGAAGAAAAACATTTAAACAAGAAATTTCCATTTATAATTGGGTACATTAATGAATTTCAAATATTTACACATCATTTAAGACAGCAAAACTGCAAAAATTAATTAACTTTTCTGTTGAATATATAATAGACAGATAATAGACGTTAAAGAAATGGTGAAAAAGTTAAAGAAAAATAAAAAAATAATGGAGGGGACGAAATTACGTCACGAGAGTGCAGACGTGGTTACGTCACGGACTGTCAAGGCTTAGCTACTGTTGATTGCCTTATGCTTGTTAGCTGATACACATGTTTTCATGGTCTCAGACTCACTTTCATAGATAAAATCCCTTTCTATATTTTTTTGTCTCCCAGTAGTCTCTAAATATAAGTATTTAGCTTAAATTATATTTTCATAGATTCCGTAAATGGATATTAATAAAGTAGATCTGAGAGACACTTACACCATCGTGTTTGGCAGTCTTATACGTCACGGTTTAGTGGAGTGAAGTCACACCCCCCAGTCATCACCATAGCTCCAAAACACACTGTTGTTCCAAATTTTACCTAAATATGAACCAGAATCTCATTCTTCTATACTACACTTGAATTCTATTACTGCTCAAATTTATTTTTCTGCAGGTACCCAAATTCACTTATGTATGGCGGATGAGGGAGTGTCAAAAGAAATATTTCCATTTATTCATTTAAATTTCTCTCAATATGATAAATGCTATACTAAATAAAAATAATCAATTATTTGCACCAAGAAAGAGATTCGAAAAATTCTAGTTCGTTACTTACTTTTTGTATTGGTAGTGGCGAAATCAGGTCTAATAAATATCCTTGTGATTCTTTTCAATCTGTCTCCTTTTTCAAACAAAAATGCGACTGAAATTCCTGAGAAGATTCTTCATAAACTTCCTCCTTTAACATTATTGGTTAGGCAGGGGAAGGGAAGGAAAAAGCGTCTGTGGCAAGATAAATATACAAAAAAAAAAACTCGTCGATGATGAAAAAAAAAGTTGTTTTTTTCTGCTTTAAATATTATATTATTGATCTCTTCTTTCTGAATATATTACTGAAGGAAATTTATTACATTAATATATCCGTTAGTTTCAAAGAACTCCCATATTTTTTTTTCTTTTCTTTTTTGACGTACAGTTGAAGTTTCAGGCATTTTTTCCACTTTTATTGTGAAAATATAAATTATTTTAATATATTATTTGATTCGACAATTTACTCCACTGATGGTTAATAGCCTATGATATATTGAAATATTTTTTTACTTGAATTTTGTATGCTGTCTCTGTCCTGTAGGGTCATTAAGCACCTTTTACCTACACTCTGTTATTGAGTTTTATAATTTTGAAAAATTCCAACGTTTTTCCACAACTTTTTTCTTCTCGACCACGTTTTCTTTTAGGCTTTGTGTCATATCTAATTTATTTCTTATATTTTATCTTATACCAGATTGAAACGACAAAAAACCGCTCGACTACTTTAGCATTTACTAGACAAACGTTCTCAACTTCCAATTAATTACAAAATACTCATACACATGACTATAATAAAGCCTATTTGGATTTACGGAGTTGAGCTATGGGGCTCCACTAAACCATCGAATTCCTCTCGTATCCAATACTTACAATCCAAAATACTTCGCAAAATTCTCAATGCTCCCTACTTTGTTACAAATAAAACGATCCATTTTGATCTTAATGTTTCTCATGTTTCAGATCTGGCCCATTCCAGATACCTATCTTTTCACAATAAACTTAAGAATCATCCCAAAGTTTCTAATCTTGCTTCCTCTTCATTTCCTGATAACCCTCCGAGGCGTCTGAAAAGAAGATGGCTCCATGATCTCCTAATGTAGGCATAGCATTAGAGTGCTACCATTGGATAGTTTCTCAACAAGTGATTTCACGTCATTATATTCATATGTTCAAATTTAATAAATACAATTCATTAATACATTTGTAAATGTCATTAAGACATAAATAAAAAAAGTATTTTTCAATATAGGGCAGTCTTGTCTGATGTGTAGGATTGTTATTTGAACCTTACAACTCTGGTATGTTGGTGGGTCCAGTCCTCTTAGTTGATATGCGTGTGAAAACTCACAATGCCCAATCCTTAATCGGCAGAGGACTTTCTCTTCTCTCCTAGAGAGTTTATTATAAGTTTTCCATTTGGAACAGTGGCTTTTTATTTCTTTTAATTTTGGAAATTTTTGTTGCCATCTGTTCTGTCACATTTTCCATATTTTCTTCTTTATATGTTGAAAAACATCTTCTGTGGGAATTTCGTTAACTATAACAACCGAAGTTCTCTCTCGCATTATCGCCTTATTGGGTGCTTTGTCTGTTCATTTCAGGTGATTCCCCTAATAACCAGTGAACGTTATTTCATTTTACTTTTCTATTAATTCCCACCAAATATTTCTTATAGCTCTCCGGTGTAGTTGTCGGTCTTTTATTTTCGTTGGCTAGAATTGCATTCATTGAGTCCTTTAACATGGTCCAATTTTTACTCTCAATTGTCTCAATGTACGTTAGATTGCAACCTCATTGCAACTATCTCTCTACTAAGCACAGAATAATGGAGGAAAAATTTATTATTATTAGCAGAATTAATTATGCTGAAATATCAAATTCTCTTTTAAATCCACATTTACTCTTCTTATCGTGATTGTTTTATATGGAATGATCTTTTTGGACTTGGTCCTTTATGATCTTACCAAATATTTATTTTATGATCTATATATTCACATAATAAATTGGAAATTTTGAGTTTAGACACGGTAACTGAATGACCGATTCGCAGTCAAACCTCTCTTAATTAAATTAATTTTTGATCAAGAATTTAATTGGATTTTTTTAATCGAGATAAGTTACTGTTTTTTTTTAAAGCTCTGAATACATTAATGGAAATTGGCAATCAAAATTTAACATCGTTAGGCCTGTTCTCTGAGAATGGCCCGAATGCATATATTAATATTAATTAATATCTTCATATACCATGCATAATATGGATAAGTTGTATATTATATACCTTATCAATTACTTAATGTCTTTGTGATATCAATTAAAGTTCTATAATATTTAGTTATTTATAATTAAGTAACAATAATCGTTAAAACCACGAAGTATTATTATCCTATCATTGTACGATGTCTAACACCAGATGATGCCTTATTTCTTCAAGGCACTGGACTCGGACTAGTTGCCAACTTAAACACCATCATGGTGAGTCGACTGATTAATGGGGATGAAAGTTGCTGCCTTGGCTCAATTGCCTGCGTTTTAACCTGAAAGTGGCAGACGATTCAATTAGTTTATTCACCTTAAATGAATACCATTTCTGACACAAGCCAGTAACGTTTATGAGCTTTATTAGATTACTAATTATAGTAAACATAAATGAAAATGACAATAACAATAACCTCACTATTAATTCTGGAACGGACCTCTTTAGAATAACAACTACGGATAAACTTGAGGGGTTTAGAGCCATTAATTAAGGTAAATATATATATACACAGACAGGCGAAAAATTCCACCCACTTGATTTTTCCATGTTTCCATCTAAAAATATTTCTATAAAGTTGTATTTGTATATAATACATGGTATTTATATATAATACTTGTATATAATGTATTTATGGAATTTTATAATCTTTTTTAACATCAATAATCAAAATGTGATTGGGTAAGAAAGATTAGAGAAAAAAAAATTAAAAATTGAACCATTATTATTCTAAAAGAAATTAATTACATCATGGTTACACACATCCTTTCACGCCCGTCTGGAAATCGAAGAGCCAATCTTTACTCATCTGTAAAAAGTACAGCACTCCATTCATCCATAGTCCAATGGCCGTGTTATTCTGTGAGCTCTGGTCAACTTTGGTCCTCTTACTGGACGAAAAGCCATTAATCCATACTGTTTTAATCTTCTCCGAGCTGTACGTTCAGAAATTTTCACACCTCGAACTTCTTCGAGCTGATGAATCGCTTGAACAACGGTAAGGACCCGGCTTCGTAAAATTCTCAAAGTCGAAAACCGGTCCTCCCGTGGTTCTGTTACCCTAGGCCGTTCAGAACCGGGTCTTCTTTTGTGAGAACCAGTTTCCCGAAAACGCCTGACGGCGTCTCGTAAAGTTTCATATGGAACTCCGATGGCATTAGCTGCATATCTAATGGAACGTCCATCGTCAACAAGTTCCACACCACGCGCAACATCCTCTGCACTAAGAGGCATTTTTAAACGTAATATTGAAAAAATTAAAAGCCGGATAATAAGAAATGTGCTGCAAGAAACGGAGCTGAACTAATGATACTGAATAAACATTTTGATTCCATAGAAAGTAAACATTGGAATCTAGAATCATTTCATTGAATTAAGGATTAAGGTTTATTGTCCTCTATATTAACATTCCTAATTGAAAACAAACAAAAAGATTACCTATGTATTCATTAAAAACAATAGACCAATCCAAAGCAGAAATATTTTTAGATGAAAACATGAAAAAATCAAGTGTGTGGAATTTTTCGCCTGTCAGTGTATATATAAATATAAATATCAAGAAATCATAACATAGCCTCTAATGCTAAAAATTAAATTAGAAAGCATTACTCTTTTTAAGGTGGAAGGTAAAAAATAAGGTTATTATAGTAGTCTTTGTTTGCGAACGGTTGCTACTGCGTCATTTCGGAAAATGAAAAAGCATACCAGGCAGTCTATTTGGCTAGAAGTGGAGAACAAACGGAGGTGGCTAGAGGTAACTTTAGAAGACTCTGTACACCATACAAAGAAAACAGAATTAGCAGAAAGGGAGAAAGAATGGATAAGAAAACCTTCTAAGCTAACAGAAGTTAATCCTAATTGTTGTAAATGTCTCACTAGCTCCAGAAGTTTGAGGAGGTAAGAAGTTATGCTGTGCCGCCTCAGAATCGTATACTGCCAGTACCTATATCCTTCTAAGATGTTATAAAACGCCCACGTGTGTAAAATGCAACAACAATATATTTTAAATAGTGAAACAGCTACTGAAAAAATGTCATCGATGAAAAAATAGGGCGAAAAGAATAAGTAGGTATGTCAAAAACTCTAAGAGAAATTATGCTGATATAATGTTGATAGCGAAAAGTTTTTACATTAGAATATATATTACAGTAAATTAAAATTTTACTAAGGGAAATTTCAATTTAAGAAGAAAATGCTCGTAAATAAAACCTTAAATTAAATAATATCTTAATAAATAAAATATATCCTTGAGACAGATTGTAACATTTTTCAATAAATAAGCTAAAAAAAAAAAAAATAAATAAATACAATATTACTATGTTATACTTCTATGATGCTTTAATATAATATAAAAATCAACAAATAATTTGTATTCTAATTTTCAAGCGAAGCAATTAAAATTGTTTTTTTTTTTTGTACTGAATAGATAGAGAGAGGTTATATAGGCGGAATCTAAATGTATGGAGGTTAATCGAAGGACGGATGTGGGAAGGGATAGAAATCCGGATAATGAACGATTAGTTGATTGCCTCGGTTCTGTTAGTAGAAGTGTATAAATCTGTAGACCGAGAGCTTATAATATTTCGGGAGTGAACAGAGGATTTGAGTTGAAGACCCTTGAAGATGTATGACCGACGGTGGGATTGCATAACTTGGAATAGAAAGGATGCGAGGAAGTACTTACTACTATAGATAAAGCCACTTCAACTCTTAGTAAATACGGGAAACAGAGCCGCTCTTTGTGGTACCAAAGATGAATCGTATAAAGCAATTTATCAACCGTTATAGTTTTGACTCGAGTTTCCTTGAGATGCCATCATATAGCGTACAACAGTAGTCGAAGAAAGGTATTAAGAAAGTGGAAGGAAATAAGATGAGGCAGGTAATTTAGTCACTTTAACGTCGAAAAGTCACGATGGGAAATATTGCATAAATAATTTTTCCATGAAAGGATTGCCCAAACTTTATTCCGAGGTTTTTAATGACAGAATAAAATTTGATGGAACTATTATCCATTAATAAATTAATAATAAAAAAATAGAATTTATAAATAATAAAGAAATGGAGTATTAGGATCAGTTATTTGAATCTACTTGGATTCTATTGAACCTAAATTAAATGCTTAAATTTTATGATTAAATTTTATTTTTCCGTAAATTCAAATAAAAAATACAAACCAGCGATAATTTTGCGTTAGTTAGTCGTTAATGGTATTGATATTAGTTAATTCCAAAATTACTGTCTTTAGTTGTAAGGAATTTAATATCCGCTGACGTACATAAATTTTACGATGATGGCAATAAACCTTAACTAACTTTTGAAATTAAGGCCGTTTAGTGCTAGTGATTAATTGAACAGTTTTATCATAAAATAGAACATTGTTCGAGAAAACACAAATTTTAAATTTCACAAACTTATTTATTCAAAAATTAAATTATTTACTATTTATCAATGTTGCATGTTATTCGAGTGACTTATTTTAATTTTTATGTGCGGTAAAGGAAGTTATAATTAAATTACTTTTAAAAATATGAGCAAACTGCTACTAATGTAAACGGTTACTGAATCTCTAAAATATATTTCTCACTATAATAATATATTTTAGTATACTTTTAATGGTGGGTCTTCTCTGAAGGAGTTGCCGTAGATTTGAAAGAATAAATCTAGAAGGGTAATTTTTTTTTTTTACGATGGGTGCTAAATAAGAATACAGATTATCATATAAAGTGAAAAAAATTTGAAAAATACAGTAAAAGTTTCGTGATTGTATTCTATTTCACAAGTTTACCAACACTCCATTGCTTTCCCACCTTTTCATCATTTAAACCTATATTTTTTTTCACCGAGAAAGCTCAGATCTAGAATATAATTTCATATATATATATATATATATATATATATATATATATATATATATATATATTTTTTTTTTTTTTTTTTTTTGTTTTAGTTATTATGGTTAGACATACCCAATGTAGTTTTTAGAGTATATTATGTTTTTCTGTTATTCTATTAAATATTTATTGGTTTTGAATACCATTGAAGATTCGAATCCTTATTTCCTCACTTTTCCTAAGAATCGTCGAGTTGAAATCATGTTAAAATTAATTATAATGTCTTGACAATTATTTTATACAATATTTCTTGTAATAGGATGTAATTTTTTTTTCATTTTATATATTAAATTAACTTTGTATATAATAATATTGTGTTTGCCAACGTTTTGACCTATGTTATAGAGCTCCATCAAGGCATTTCGTCTTCCACAGCCGGAAGAAGTTAGGAGACTGGAGATAAGCTTAGTGATGATAATCTAACATTGCTCTCCTAACTTAATACAGCAATGACAGATGAAATATCTTAATGAAGAGCTACAACTCACTCCCGACCAATTTCTTCTTAAATTATTATTACGGTCAAGTATATCCATACCATTCTCAATGTATATGAATGATTTACTTTCAGGTTTTTCGTTGAATTAACTTGTAACAGAACATAAATATTTTTTTTATCATTTATCGTCAATTTTGTTATCTGTAGCCAATCAGCAAATAAGTATAATATTTCGAAAAATAATGATATACCAATACCAATAGCAATATACCAAGAATGAGGAAGTAGAGTACCCAATAGCACATGTTCCTTGGCATGAATCAGTGACATTGATTGTTTAATGAAGGAGATCTCTCATCCGGCGTCTTTTTATTCTAATTATATTCAGAGATACTGTAGTCATGTGTCTTATTAAAATGGCATTATGTCGGCTTAAATCTATATAAAATCGTCGGTAAAGGGTCGTTATGCGTTGTTTACCGTTGGCGGCTGGAGATCAGTATGTAAAGTTTGATCAAATATTAATTTTTAGAAATCAGGAGAAAAAAACTAAATATTTTTAGCAAGACAAGCATGAAATTCGGGGTCAAAGTTGTTATCAGAAAACGCAGACGACCCGGACCGACGATCAGGCAGTATCAGTGACTTTTTCTGCCGGTTGGACCAACACTGTACATCATCCGTGAGTTATACTCCAATTTCATAGCTGCTTCCACAGAGCACTATTTCATCGCCGCTATCTGACTCGCTACCTGTTGAGTTAGTGTTCTTCCGACTTTTTCTGACTTATCACCACCGGCACTGATGCTAATATGGCCGCCCTGGGTAGCCATTAGGGCAGCTTTCATTGGAATATTAATGTGGAACTTTGGCTCGCTGTTTAGGGAGAGGAGATAAAAATGGGGCGATGCCCTATAATTTTATGAGCATAAGAAGCACTCCGGCTGCTTTTTAATTTTTAAATTTAGCATTTCATATCATATTATAAAACTTTTTTTCTTTCATACACTTTTTTATCTATCCATTTTTTCCTCGAATGAGAGTATAATGTAAATATATAGATGATAAGACTTACGAGACTAAAATAAAGAAAAATACAAAACAAGTCAACTGTATAGACCACACTATTTTTTTTTAATGTCTAATTAGGTGGCTTAATTATTGTAAAATGTGTCTCTTTTTATGATTTTTGTTTAATTTAAAATCAATTTTTCATTTTACTTATTGCTGTTTATTATTTATTATAGCTATATTAAAGTATTTTTTTGTATTTATTATTCCAATAATTATGTTGTGAATGTACTATTTTCTTTAAAACATAAAATTCGTTTTATTTCTATATTCTATTCTATAATGGAAAAACTATGAGTGTGTCGGTTCACACTATTATTAATATTTATTTAATTTATATTTCTACTCAAGTTTCCACTTATGAGATTCTCTCCAGGCATGTTCGACCAAACTCGCCTTGTTTCGGCATTCCATGTTCGGTGCAATCTATGTGATCGTGGAACACCTTATTTTTAAAAGATTTATTATAATAAATGCTTTTTATTTCTTTTATTTATAAAATTACATTATTATATATTTTATAATAATCACTTCTATCAGAGCTTTCTTCATTACTTCTACTATTGCTGTTGACATCAGTGGATCCAGCATTTTTTTTTTTTATTCTATCTTTTTAATAACGGTAATTACTATGGAGGGAAAAAATATGTATAAATTAATATTTAAGAGGACCTTCAATACTTGTAAAAAAAAAATTAAAATAAATTGTTTTTCAGGAACAATAATGCATATATATATATTTATTTATGCAAGCTTACATTTAGTAACTTAAATAGATGCATTGTAATTTAAAAGGTGTAATTTCCTCCCCATTCCCACCTCTCCTCCTGTGTACCCACTAGTGATATACAGTGACACTGTATATTTACCCTCCTGATCCTTAGGACAAATCTCTTGCAGTTATATTCTTGTAATCATACTCTAGCCAGGAGATGTAGATCCATAGTCTTGTAGGAGACCTGTAATCAACTCTTGTCATCAACCTCCAGCTTTGGTTGTGTGTTGGATTTAGTTTAAAAATTTAATATAATTCACGATGTAGAAAGCTTATTTTGTTTCATATATTCAATATAATCCATTTCATTATATATAATTTCAGTGAGGTAGAGTTCTAGGTCATGACGGAGCCTGGGGGCGATATGAATAGAGCTTAGCCTAGAGACAGGTGACGGCCTCGCAGGTGGCTCCAGACAATCGGTTAAGACATTATGAGCCACACTCCGCTGATCGCCGTCATCTTCCCTTTATCCTGAGAACGGCGCTAATATTTCTGCCAGCCCCAGGACCTCTTCTGTCGGACGGTCCCCATCAGTCACACCTTTATACTTCACCTTTTGCGGTATCTTTTGTTTTCGGCAGCTCTTTCTCCTCTTGAGGATTTCTTCGTCCCTTTGTATAGCCCGTACTTTTATCGAAGCGAGATGCCACAAACCACGGTAAAAGCTATTCATAGGTTGTCGCCCATTGAGCGGTGGCTGTTCGTATCGATCCCAGTCACTAGATAATTTCCGGTGGCTCTGCGTGGGTCGCACTATTACTCTTGCGGTTGAAATGGTATGACCTCATATTGTCCCGATTATAACAGATATCTTTCTAGTCACGTCTTTCACGGCATATTAATCACAAAATAAAAACAAAATAATTCATATTATTAAGGCAATTGCCTTGTAAGAATAATTATTAAAAATAATTATTTAAACTCATTAAATTTAATGTAGGGTACGAATGACAAATAATATTGATACAACAAAGTATTTTGCAACTAAAAAATACTAATAAAACATATGAAAAAAATAAAAAATAAGAAACAAACATTAATTTTCCTCCTTATTGTGCATAGTTATGAATGTGTGTACAATTATTCTATTAATAATAAAGATTTTTTATCTTTTATTATTTTTTTATCTTGAATATACCATTAGTTTACTGGTGCCATTAAGTGTCATTTCATAACCACTACGAAATTTGATGAACTTTCTCTTATGAAATCAGAAAATCCAGTGCTTGTTGTGACCTTATTTGACATAACCAGGGCTTGCCATTTTAGTACATTTACTTTAAACGTGATGAATAAGGTCGAAATTCACAAAAACGTTCTATACTCCACCAAAAATATTTTTAGTGACTTTTTGTAATAAACCGATGATATGAGGTAATAACTAGCTTGAGTAATAACACACACTAGACCGAACTAAAAATGAAGATTGCTTTAAAATATGCTGGAGATATTTGAAAACCCCTTCGGCACCGGGATGCGAACTCGTACTTTAATCTTTCATAACTTCCGATCTGGTTGCAGGGCAACTCGCGGTGCTCAGCAAACGCATTAGCTCGTTCGGCCATCCCGCCCCCATATAAATTACACTTACACTTTATGAAATAAAAAAATATTTAAATATTTTCGAGTCAGATAGATTGAGAACTAAATTAAAATAAGTTTGAACGGAATATATATTTAATTGCGTCTTACAGATAGCTTGAAAATGGCATCATAGCCGAAACGTTGCTAATGTAAAAAAAATAAAATAAAATAAACCTGGTGAAATAATACAGCGTTATTTTATATTATTAAACATAATTTCATCTAAAAAAAAAAAACATGCGGAAATAGATTTTTGTATTCGGTAATTCATGGGCTACGTATTTACAAATATTTTCTTGCATTTTATTTGCTGTAAATTAAAAATAATAATTTTAAATCAAAGGTTGATTCCATAAAAAATAAAATATGGCATTATAATATATTCAAATTTATGATTCTTAATTGGATTGTCTCTCTGGGGGATTTTAAAAAAAAAAAAAAAGGTAAATTATTTTATCATTCAAAAACTTTACTGGATTAGGTAGATTAAATATTCTTATAAATCTTATCATTTTAAAAATAATTAGTCGTTAGAGGAAGTTGTTGGCCTGTAAAGTGGATTATATCTCAAAATGTTGACTTCAGGCAGTGATAAAGAGAATATTATACCTTTCGTGTAAAGCTCCAATTACATGATGAGCTTAATTAATCAGCCATCTTCTTCTGATATTTAATACGAATTCATTGATGCTAATTAGAGTTATCTCTTTTAAGAACGTCACTGTATATTCCTGAAGAAGAACTTAAATAAGATTCCTCTTATTAAGGAAAATTACTCACTCAGATAGATAGAAAATAAACTTTATTCTGGGACAAGTTCCTAGAATAATAACAATTATGGACGAAAAAAACATATACGGCCAAAAAATACATTAATAAAACAATACAAACAGTGTATTAAGCAACAATATATAAACAATAAAAGTAAAAACGTTCTGAAAAATAAAAATTGAAACGAAAAAAACAAAACAGAAATCGTTAAAAATAAAAGCAGAATCTTATAAATATAATGAGTTGATTTTTAAAACTAAACTTGAACTCCTCATACCAGACTGAAATGATAAGAAACCGCTCGACGTTTCCGATTAGTTCAGCAATTAAACGCTCTAAACTTCCAATTATACACAAAAGACTCATATACATGATAATAATAAGGCCTATTTGGGCTAACGGAGTTGAGCTATGGAGCTCCACTATTCCTCTTGTATCCAATCCATACAATCCAAAATCCTTCGTAAAATTCTCAATGCTCCCTACTTTGTTACAAATAAAACCATCCATAATGACCTTAATGTTTCTCATGTTTCATATATGGTCCCATCCAGATACTTCCATAATAAACTTCATACTGATATTCTTAATTGATAATAAATTAAAAAAATATCGAAATCTTATAGCGTTTGTAAATTACGAATTTAGCCCGATTTAGCTGTGCATGGCACTAAAATATTAAATAAATAAATAATAATATGTAAGTTACAAATGTTTTCAGTAACTTCTGTTTGTTTCCTGAATAACTTCTAGTTTTTAAATACATAATTAATCCTGTTTATTTTAAAACGGTTTCTAGGCATATAATGATGCCTAATCACTGAGATTCTGATAAATTATTATAATATTTTTATGATTTTCCTAGTCATTAACTCCAAAGCAGACATCATATTATTTGTTTTTAATATGGACTTTATTTATCGATACAAAAACACTGTAAGAAAAAGAAAATGATACTAACCCTTCTATATATCTAACATAGTTACGACAAGCGCATAAGCCTTGTTCTTCATCTTCCTCACATGCCATTTCTAGCGTCAAGGAAACTCTATCCAGCGCAGCCACTTTTTCTGGTCTCCGCTTTATTCGGTTGAGAGATTTGCCTCTTATACTTATAATCCTCTGCATGAATTTCTGACATGAAACTCTAGGATGCTCTCATGGTCTCTTTCCAGCAGATGGAGCCTCGAATACCTTTATAGAGTTCATGTCCTCGTTCATGCGGCAGACATTTCCAAACCATTTGAGTTTTCTGTTCTCCAAAGTGGTTTTGGGTTCAGGTTCTTTCTGCTCTCATATACTTTTGTTTCTAATGCGATCCCTCCTAGTTTTCCCCACCGATCTACGTAGGGACATAAGTTCTGCTGCTGTTAAGCGACTTTAATGTCTGTCCAACATAGTCAAGCTTTTTCCGCAGTAGGTGAGAATAGGCAGGTATGCAGACTTATATATATGCATCTTGGTTTTCTTATCCACTCTGTGGTAGTCGAGGATACAGCTATGTCTGATTTGTCTTGGATATTCTGTTCGAAAATCTATCGTCTATTTTACCAAAGTTACTAATTACAGTCCCTAAGTAGATGTTTTCCTTCACCGTCTCAAGAACTTCCCCGGTGCAGACCAATTTGCGGACGTCTTCCTCTTCTTCTCTCTCTATAACCAGCACTTCGCTCATGGAGATATTAATTCGCATACCTTTGTTTACTCAGCACCTCTTCTTCCTATTCCACGTGTGCTTGCTGTAGTTACGTCTTTGATTCGACTACAAGAACAATGTCAACCACTTATAAAAGGCTCTGCATGTGGACCGTTTTCGTATTTCTTCATATCAAATTTTCAAATAGAAGGGCTGTTTATAAATAGGACTCTCGTGAATATTTCTTGCTTTGGCTGGAAAATTCTTAAAAGTTGTTAATTGTTTAAAGTTATGAAATATAACTTAAGGACTTGCAATGAACCGACTAAATATTTTTGATATTTAGTCGGTTCATAAGTATTTTTTAAAAAAGGATGCAATGACAAAAATAATTATCTTCTTGCAAAATAAATCATAAATTGTCAAATAGATGATTAATTTAACTACAATAATTATCATTAATTTGAAAATTATACAATTTTGAATTTCAAATTTTGAAAAATGACAGATTAAAGAATTTTTTCTACAAAATGAAGTTTTGTGTCCATTGCCACTGCTTATTGAACTACAATGATTTTCGAGCAATATTTTATGGTTCAGTAAAAACTAGTTTTTATTTTTTTATATATATTTTAAACCATGGATCATAAATATTCGAAACGCAGTCTTTAAAAAAAAAAAATATCTTTTATTTTTGCCAACGTTTCAACCCAAACATGTGGGTCATCGTCAGGGCGTGGTTTGAGCACTGAGGGTGTTCAAGTACTGTGTGTTTAAGTAAAAAAGACTGCATCCTGGATATTTATCACCCACGATATAGAGGACAGTCGGCTAGCTTCCTTCAATAATAAATTTTAACCCCATATTAGATTATTAGAGTAACACCCAAAACTCACAATATTTTTGTTTCAACCTTTGTATCTGCTTGCAAGAGATAACATCACTACTATCCGACCAAGGCTCATATAAAATAAACTCCCAAATGATCTTCACAAGACTCCCGAAGCGAAGCTTTGAACCTCGGCCAGAACTCCTCTTTGTCTCCGAACCTCCCCCTGGCCTAATTATCAAGAGGAGTAGAAATGGGAGCCCATCAGTAGAGGGGGGAAGTGAGGGGGTCGGCCCTTTGTAATTATACCCTTAAAACATTTCCTTAGGTAAACGTTAAAATTTAATTAAATTTTAGAAAATATTAAATTTCCTCCCCCCTTTGTTTCAACTTATCTACTCCCGAGATATTGAATCCATTTTGCTTGTGCAAACACATTCCCATCCTACTTTAACCGACGATTTTAACTACCGATAGTTACAAGGGGTTACTTTGTTTTGCTTTTAGATTTACTCAATTACATAACATAATGTATTACTGTTATGTTTGCAGTTGGGTAAATATTCATGTAATTAGTGTTCGGTTACAGTGAATAATTCTCAGTATTCTCTTATTCGATAAACATGGCCTTTGTACACCAAATAATAATACGCTGGAAAAATTGTTATAATATTTTTATCGTCTTATTCAAGACTTATTTGTGCAAATAACAATGGAGCCCAAATACACCTCAGGAATAATATGAGTTTCTTCTCATATATGGAACAAGAGGGCTCCTCGCTTACAGTATGCAGGTCCGATTTTTAGTTTCTTAGGTTATTTTAAACCATATGGAAAAAAATTTCAATCAGTCTATTCTAGCCAACTTTATCGGAGCGTTAACACTTCGGAAATCTGACGGAACAATCTAATATTCCCTCCACAAAAAAACCAAAACGCGCCTAAAAAGTTTTCACTTCAATAAGAATATAATTTCTGATTTATTAGTCTGGATAAAAACCTATCCCAATCATTCGATGTATTTTAAAATTAGCCCGAACTGGTTTAAGAAGGTTTACTAACTTGATTACTTGTTTTTACCGAATATTTCCTTGTTCGGCTACAGTCAAAAATTACAAATCATTCTTCAAAAACCTACCATCCATGTGTTTTTTTTTGTGTTAATATTGCATATATCCTGGGAAGCTTACCTCCAAAACTTCACTCACCCTTATTCCCGGGAGTACTAGTATTCCTCTTAGCATGAATCAAGGACCTCTCCCCAATAAACCACCCTGGCAGTTCGGCTAACCATTAACCTGATCTCTCCAGTAACTTTATAGCTCATAAAATCCGCCAACTTGGCTTCAGTTAATGGCACCTCCGAAAGAACTTGAATATCCTTGTAGTTATTATAGCTGCTAGTATCTAGTGGCTATTTAGTTAAATATCAAAATAAATGAATTAAATTTAAAAGAAAAAAACCTTTGTAGACATATCATATAACAATATATATATTGATCCAGTATTTTTAACGAAGTCCTAATAAGTATTTTTAATTTGGTAATATTCATCAAGTCCGAAGTTCACAAACGAACTGTGAGAGCTGACACTCTTGATTATAGATTCGAACTGATAAACCAATTGATTCCTCCCACACACGACACTAATTAATTAATATATAATCTAACAGTATTGATTGCAGGTATAATTAATTGAATTATGAATGAATGATTTGATTTTATAAAAAAATATAACTCATTCACACTGATGTTTTGTTTTATTCTTCGAAAATGCTTTACGATATGAAATATTTGCAATGGCAAAAGAGTCATTCTAAACAATGGCGAATTATAAACAAAGTAGGAAAATATCAATCAACTAATTAATGATTGTTCAACTCCAATATCACCATCTGGTATATTTTCCTTTGAAGTATGCCTCATTTGCTTAATCATTTATTTATTTTTTTTTTTTTTTTTTTTTAGTAATACAACAATCTGTCTCTTGGACATTGGTTATAGTGAGGTAGGATAACATTCACACTATATGTACAAAAAATATAAAATAAATAGAAGCAAAATAATAATCAAAATTATAAACAATAAATAATAAAATAAAATAACCTAAAAATAAGAAAATTAAAACTAATTAAAGAAACACATGTGTACCTATATACAATCAGGCGAGGGAACTCCAGGAGAACCCTGCGCAACTCTCTCAACCGCATCACTTGTACGCATTAAGCTCCAATGTTATAACATTTTCATTAATGATATTTTATAGAAATAGCATTGAACGATGGTAGTTTTCCTATCAGATAAGACTTAAGCAAACGTAATGAAATCGAACTGAATCGTGAAGAATAGATACAATTAATACTTTATCAGAGAACATTCCTGAATCCACCAATTCATGCGAAAATTTTTGGAAATTCGGTGATCCATATGTTACACGAAATCGTACCAACAAATCTCTAAAACCTCTGTTAACAAACTAGAAGCAAAGATATAAAATTAAAATATTTGAAATAAGCTAATAATTAACTGCAAGATTGTTGCGAGTTTCTTGCTCAAGACCAAGACTTAGTTTGCCGGACCAAGCCTTGTCTCAGTCTCGCATTTGAGTAACACTAGACTGCATTGAATTATAGGAAAATCCTGAGAAATTTTTCATAATCCTGCTTAATAATTTCTATAAAATCAAATACTAAACAGTGACAATTGATAGCGTATGTTGTTAGTTGTTACTGGATGAAAGACATCCTTCCTTAACAAAACAGGTACTGCTGGGTGCTATTCTTCCCCATGAATGACATGTCAGTTTCATTGTTTTAATCAGATTATCTGCTGCTTGTTGACAGTTGTCGACTAATATTGAAAGTTAAAAAAAAAAATAAGTTGTTTCTAATTGCATTCCGATTAACTTCTGGTTATAATTTGATAGGTAATAAATACGCTTAAAATAGTCATAAGTTAATTAAATAACGAAATATATCCTCGCGATGGAAAAACTTTTCGGCTCAGCCGTGTAACCGAGAGTAATTTAAGTGAAGCTTGGATCTAATTTATCCACAATTCGTTAGAAATGGGATGAGAAATTAGCGTCCCCTGAAGGACTGTTAATTTGAATTGAGAGTCGGAAATACTAATCCAAGAGTCCTGTCAAAGTTAAACGTCTAGCTAAATTTTAGAAGCTGTTAAGAAACCCTCATAACTCACCCTAGGCCCAAAAACCCGCAGTTCGTTCGCTCTCTCGCGCCGGTCTCTCGTCCCCCGAGTACTTTTAAGGAAGTAAAACTTCTTTTTATCGTCGAGCTGTCCCTCTAGCTCTATTTCACTCGGTGTAATTTCCTTCGTGGACACTTCGATGTAAATTACTTCTGTAGTCTTATAGTCTTCGTGTAGGGAAGAGGCTGATCATAAGAAAGTATTGCGTTGACAGACAGATAATGACGGGTTTCACGTCCCCTTATTATTAACCCTCTATATTACAAACTGTTTACATTTGAGGGATAATTCTTTTGTATGAGTGTCAACACTTATGACTCCTTAGAAACCCTCCTCCAAAAAAATGTTGTTCATCTTCTCTAGCAACCCAGTCTTTACTTAGTTGTCAAGGCGTGATTTTTTTATAATTTCCTTGTAAGAATTTAAACTCGATCGGATCGAAACCCAAATGGCCAGAAAAATTAATGGTGTGCGAGACAAAGACAGTATAAATGAACCATTCGGAGATGGCCAAAACAAATTCTAGAGGGAGAATTTACACACGAAGACAAAGATACTCGTTAAAGAACTTCATCTCTTGATGACGATGTTCTGGTACTAGTTACGAATAAAATCCGTAATCGACTGTTCGTGAACTTGTTGTGTCTGTATATATATTTCCCTCTCTCACCCCCTCCAATCCTCACCTTTTAGGGTATAATAGAATAGAAAATAAATTTATTTTGGGACAAAGTCCCTTTAGAATAACAAAATAGAACATAATTAAAATACTACATCTGGCCAAAATAAAACAATAATAAAAAAGAGAAAGTAAAGAAAATATTAGTTAAATAAGCTATATACAAAAAAAAAAAAAAAATCTATATACAAAACACTTAAAACTATGATAAAACACTTAAGACTATGTACAGTAGGAAAAATTATAATAATACTCTTTTGAAAAATGAAATAATAAAAAATAAATTGAGTTCTTCTTTAAAATGAGGTGTGTTTCTGCTAACAAAGAAAAGATAAAGCTGACAGTATAAAATATCAGCGTCTTTAAATAATGATTAATATGTAGACTCATCATTGTCAAATGCTAGAGGTACCGATTTAATTATATACCTATAAAAAATAATAATAATAAAAACAATAGATGCGGTAAATGGTATTAAGAGTCGGAAGATATTGTAATATCCCTAGTGAAGCTCACAGTATAGAATAGTACTATCATTTGATGATGAGTAGAAATGTATAATATCGAAAGTTTAGCAAATATCTGACTGTTTTTGGGATAGGAATTGGAATAGGATTGATTTGAATGTGGATATGGAGGGGGAATGCCGAATTTTGATAGGTAGAGAATTCCAGAAATTGACAGCGCGAGCTATAAAGGAATTCTGAAATGAGGCAGATCTGTGCGAAGGGATGTAGAGGTCAGAAGGTCGAGATCTTGTTGAAAGGGAATGGACTGAGGACTTGAATTGGAGAAGGTTGTAGGCGTAAGAAGGACGATAGTTGTTTATGATTTGATAGAGGAACGTCCCTAGGAAATATTGTCTTCTAAAGAAGGGGAAGAGCCACCTTAACTCAGTGTAGTGGTGGGAGACATGGGAGTACCTCGGGGCACCGATGAAAAATCTTACGCAGCTATTCATTAATCTTTTCAGTCCACAGTATACAAGTATACAGGGTTTTTCCTGTGCAGAGTTGAGATAGAGGATTGTTGCTAAAATTGGAAGCCGGCAACGCGTTTGGGCAACGCGGTAGTGCATACATGCGTTATCCCAATCGGTCTTCCCGTCCCCGACTGTTCAAGAACTTGCAAAGAAACTCTCAGTTAGAAAATCGACCATGGTTGACCACTCCAATGAACTGGAAAGTTAAAACAACTTGAAACATCTTCTTCATGATGTTTCCATGGCTCTTCTTTTCCGAAACAAAAACAAACCTCTTTTTTTAGACATCTGGGCCACTTTTAAAAATCTAAAAATTGTATTGTTAAGTTTGATACTTTTATATACTACGTTAATTTTATAACCTTGTATTAAATTTAACTTAATAGATTAAATCTAACAAAATTTTCATTAATGATTATTCACCATTTCTTTTAGGAACATAAAAATAGAAAATGAAAAAAAAAATTACACATGAAAAATATATACAAAATGAATAAATGCGATGCTGGAATATTTGTATACCCCTAACCACCACCTAATGGCCAAAACCCAGACTTTTAAAATATAATCGTTTTTGTGAAATAAAATTAAGGCAAAATAGTAACTAATACTGGACATTTTCAGTTATTATTTGTAAAGAATTGGTAGAATCAATATTCTTTTTCATTTAACTCTTTTAATTTTTCATACAGGCTTAGTTAGGTTTAACCATTTTGAAAAATTACAGTTACGTTTCTATAGTAATAAGCTGATAGGTAACTAAAAGACTGTTACAAGACTCTTGAGCAAGACCATAACTGATTACGCAAGACCAAGGCTCGTCTTTTTTATATACTTTATTTCCCACTACATCACCCTCCACTTTTCTCATGAACTACACTTGACTTAAGAATCAACTCATAAAAAAACTGCCTAATACTAGTTCCGGCGGGAATAAATAAGCTATAAATATATTGTTGTGAGCACGTAGATAGGCCAGTAAATAAACCATTATAGGGCAGTAAGATAGAAATGTAACTGCGGATCCAGCGCCCCCCCTTCCGAAATGTTTTCTACTCTATCCCCTCTCCTCTCCCCGCCCTGGATTGGAGCCAACCGGCCCGCTTTTGAAGACATCAGGTAGTTCCATAGCACCGTTTTTCAACTTTTTATCTTGGCAGACTAGGTTTTTTTCTCTTTCCTTTTATGTATTCATTACACTTGACTAGTCGTGGAATGGTCTTATAATGGGTAAGGAATGTTATTGATTCAGTTTCAGCAAAATAAGTTGGATATAGATCAAGTCTCCTGCTTCGATCGTTTTCAAATTCAGTAAAGAAAAAGCAGTACTCAGAGAGTGCGTCTTCCTGTCTCTCTTGGAGGAAGGGTATGGCACGTTTACATCTGACGATTATTTTATTATTATTACTCCGTTTATTTCCATTCATATTTATAGGAAATGACTGTTTCAATATGCGTTATGTGTTCAATACACACTTGGTGTTGCCCAAAAGCGAGACCAAGACGAGTCTTGGTCTTGCGCACTCCATCTTCCTCTTGGTCTTGGCCTTGCGCAAGAGTCTCGCAACAGTCTTGCAGTTACCTATTAGCTTATAACAATATAGATATTCCCGTAATTTTTTAGATAGGAGGAACCTAACTAAGCCTGATTGAAAAATTATAAGAGTTAAATACAAAAGTATATTGGTTGTACCAATTCTTCCCATATAGTAATTAAAATTGTCAAGTATTAGCAACTATTTTGCCTTGATTTTTTTTTACCATTCTTGGTCTTGTTCTTGCAACATTTAGCAGGTCGTTCGTGGTCTTTGTCTTCTGTCAGATTCGGCTGCGTAAAGACGAATGACAGAATTGACAACGTATGATATATACTAGAAGAAATAAATATTTTAGCGATACCATCATAGCATAACGCAACAATTTGTATTAGGTAATAATCATTTTTTTTTTTTATTTAGCGAGTTCACCTGACCAAAATTTGACAATTCTAATTTTAACATAGCCCATATCCTCCACTCACATCCTGTTAACACTATAATTCTATTCTCACAAGGTTTTGTAGTACCTGTGAAGCGTTGGGATCATTTTCAATCCTGCTTTACCTTTCATATGTAGGGAAAGAAGTTCAATTATAAATATCGTAAACGAATATATACTTGATTGTTTTTTTGCATTTATTTATTTTTAATTAAGCCCCCGGTATCTGGAGGCGAACTGGTAATTATTTTATATCTTGTAAATTCAATTTTTCTTGTGTTTTTTTTTTTTACCGGCAACGCGTATTTTGCACACAGTTAGCCCACCCCCTCTCCATCCACCTGAAATCCTTATTCCCCTGACAACAAAAATTGATATTGGGGCAGTTATTAATTAAAGGCATCTTTGAAATTTTCTTAAGACATTAAGAAAAACGGACTTATAATCTCTGTTATACTATGTTAATGAAGACATCACATCTCATGACAATGGCAATACTTATATTTTTAATGTAGGGTTTTTTCATAGGGCCGTGAAAACTCCAGTAGCTCGACGTTATTTAGATAAGTGGCCGTTTATACTGGAGGAGAAAAAAATGGTTTGCCCGCAAACAATTTAGAAAAGAAGGAACCGAGAGAGATTTATTAGGAGCGATTCAGCAAAGAAACCCGTCACATCTTGCTAACTTAACAGAGGACGGCACACAGTTTATTTCTAAATGTATCATCCCATTCCCTGGCATAGAGATAGCTTGAGTAATTTAAGTCGTTTTTTGTGGTCTCTTGAATGCTCCTTTGTCATTTGTTTTATCCAGATCCTCGTAAATTATTTATCAAAGTTATATTTCTAAGAGTAGGATTTATTGTAAATCTATTTTATAAAACGAAGTATTGCTAACTTTTGTAGATATCTCAGACTCCGAACAATGTAGTATGGACTCCATTGTTTGATATAACTTGTGAAATTTTATCCCAATTGACCTGACAGCTATAACTGTACAAAAAAATCGCTAAAATTCGTGAAAATAATTTAATATTCACTCAATTTAAAAAAATCAGTGCCGAGGCACATTGTATTATGTTTTATAGCAATACAATTTTTTTTTATAGCGCTTTAACACTATATTTATATTAAACCACAAATAAATTAACTTGCATAATTAAGTAATAGAAACATAATATATACAAATAAGCAAAAAATAAAACAGCATAAAAGAAATAAATAAAATGTGCTTATAAAGTAAAATAAGCTCCTTAGACACGAGTAATATATAGACTATTAACAATCAGCCAGGCGAACTGAAATCGAAGATTAAAATTACTATGAAAATAAAAATTATTGTTAGTTTTTAATCGAAAAACCCAACCAAATAGACAGATATTAGATAGTGTCTCTAAAATGCAAGTAAAGGACTAAGTAACCCGTCAAAGTTTCGCCATTAAGGCATCACGGCAAAATTAAACCCAAGATCACGTGATGTGATTTTGATTTCTTTATTCTTTTTTTTTCTGTCTTGATGATATCTGAATTGGTGAAACCTTAACGTGTTGTTTTGTTCTTTACCTGCATTTTAGGGACACCTAGGATTTTTCCAATTACAACATAAAATCTATCTGTTTCTTGGTGACTTTTTTCTCGTTTACATTAATAAAAAATGCGCGGCGGCGGACGGCGGACGAACAAACAAATTTTTATTCGTTTTTAGAATTCTACGTATCCTGAAACGTAAAATCTCAAATTGTGAGAAGATGTTAATTTTTTGAGTTTTTGTTCGATCACAATGGTTCGTTATTGGAAATAATAAACCCAAATTAAGTGTATATCTTATGAAATAATAAAATATGATATAACAGTGTTTGACTTTAGTACACGTTCAACAGCACGATTATAAAAATAATTACTTACACTCAAAGACCCTCTCCTTCATTCCCCGCACACAATATTTGTTACCCGAACAAAACTCTAGTTCAGCAACAGTTACATAATACTGATAAAAATTAAATTAATTTATCGCATTATTTATTTTATAATTTATAAAATATAAAGAAGTGTGGAATTCAGTGTTTAAGGCACTGTATTTTTATCTCTCGAGCCTGGAGTTGAATCTGCCTGTGACTGTTAATTAAACGGAGAAAACCATTTTTGTGAAACCATGGCCAAGTCATCTCCCAGCCTAACCGTTAGGCTAGAAATATTATTTACTTTCCAAGTACTGAATCCGAAATCCTTCATCAGTAGCTGTGATCAAGCTCGTAATGAACCATTTTCTATCAGCTAGGTAATAATTTTTTTTTAGGTTTCGTGAGCGTCTTTAGGCTGTAAAAGTATTTGAAGATAACTGATTAAAATACTATTAATTGAATAATCAATACTTACCAAAACGAGAGCTGATTTTAGGATTGCTAGAGAATCTCCTGGAGGTATTAATTTTTTTTTAATATTTGTCGTTAAATTGTTGTTACTTCTTTAAAATGAACCTAAAACTTAATTCCTGTGTAATTATAGTTTTTTTCTTTTTCTACCTTTTCAAACAACTTCGAAAGTTATCAAATGTACGCCGGAATTTGAAACGTGCAGAAAAATGTTAGTTTTATTTATATCCGATTTCCATTTCAGTTACTTTTTAATATTAAAAAAAATTAATTGAAGAATCAAGTTTGATTTAGAGAGCGAAATACATTATTTAAAGCAGTGCTGCCCTGGCGTTGCTCGATACACAGCAAACTCATCAATCCCCCTTTTTTTAGACAGCACTTAATTGTATATATATACAGCACTTAATTGTATATATATACTTAATTGTATAGTATATATATATATATTAATTGTATATATATATATACTTAATTGTATATATATCTCAGAAATTTATAGAAAAAAAAAATATTCCATAATTACAAAATTAGAAAGCACACATAGCAAGTAAAATAGTCCTATAAACACATAAAAAATATGATTAATCAAATTATCTAAAATTATTTAAATAAATAATTGATAATAAAGATCCATAATTAACCCCTAATTACCATATATTTGATGATGAATGATCGCAAGGGAGTCCAGAATAATGTTCTTGGTCAACACTGCAAGTTCCCCGACATCTAGTTCCTTGAAGAAGCTCCTTGTTCGTTTAAAATCGTTCCGCGAGACCCAAACCTGAGGCCTCTCACGATGAACTCTCTCTTTCAGAAGGTCTCGCGGAATTTCTCTTATAGGAAAAGGATAAATTTATCGTATATATCCTTCTTTTCTTTTCTTACTTCACTTGCCTGATCGAGGTCATTGCTCTCATAGCGAACAGTTGGATCTAAGACCAGTGCTGCATTCTCGGTAGTGGATAATGCAACTATATCCGCATATCTCGTTGATTCATCACTATCGATACAATAGACCTCGTCGAATCATGTGAATTCCCTTTCCCTAAGAAGCCACATCAATTCAAATTTGACCCTTTGGTGCCGGCGTACTATGAAGAGGGAGTTGGGGCATTTTCCCAGCACATGGACTGGTGTTTCAGACTCTCTGGCGCATTTGCCACAGCGGGACCCAACTTCCTTCGACTGTCCACTGTCTCCTGGACTCCACGGAACGGTGCATAGTTGATGTTAAGATATAACTCATTGGACCATTCTGACCCCAAAAGTACTTCTTTATGGTATATATATTTATTACCTTTCGGATTCTCTTTACAATGCCTAACTCCAACGCCTTGCCACCTGCAGCTGGCCCATTCTTCAAAAGAATTCTCTCTCATCGACTAGCGTGGAGCTTTCACACTTCGGTAGCCCTGATCAACACCCAGTCTCTCCGCACATTCGGCCATTTCGGCGTTATAATCTAATGTAGACTGGGTTATAATCAAATTAAACTTCCATTTACCAAACTCTCCTATATTTTATGCAACCAAACAAATGTTCTTAAAAAAATAACAGAATAAAAAAACCCAGCTATAAAGACTGGGTTTCTATATGTACTGTTATGCCCCTAAATTGAATTTACATTTTTATAAAACCAATACACGAAATACTACCGTGGAAGTTTTTTTTTTCAACTAAATTCCTTTAGTCAATTATTCATACAAAACCAACAATGTTTATTTATATATTTGGCAGCTTTCTGTTTTAAAGAACGTGTAGTCCGTTATACAAATCCATTTTTATCAAATTCTTTATATATGCCTAAAACTTCGTAAATAGCTTCATCTCATCGTAATTTAGTAAACGTAGTAAAAGTTTTTGAACGAAACTTCTCGGAATTGGGGCGTGTTCAATCTGGAGATCGGCAAACCTTTTCTATTTAATTAGGTACTAAAAACATCAATTCACATTTGCTTTCCACTTAAATCCCAAGATAATATGATCTCAAAGTATAAAAAAAAAGGTGCCCTACAAAAATATTGTGCCGTTTGGCCTATATAACTTCGTTATTTTGACATACTGGGGTTGGAGGTCATGTCCTCTTCATGAGAACTTGATATTATTCAGAATATGTTTTTTTTTTTTTTATGCTTGGTATTGGGCTCGCTAACAAAATCTTAGACGTGTTAAATTAGACTCTTTTAATTTTGCCTATCCATGTGTAAATTGACTGCTAACCTATGGTCTGTTGCTTTATTAATTTTTATATTTATTAAAAAGGTTATCCTAAGACTGAAGTATAATGTTTAAGATCCAGTTGAATTTACTTGCTTAATAATAGAGTTGAAACGAGAACGAACCACTGGGGACCCACCGAGGGTGGCATTTGGAATATTTAAAATAAAATATGCTAAAAGCTTCGCCTGAGCAAATGGCACTCCGTCCTTCGACCAGATAATGCTTTCCTTTTCTCGCTCATACTATGATATATATATATATATATATATATATATATATATATATATATATATATATGGGAAATAAATATATATATATATATATATATATGGGAAATATATTACCATTACTAATTACAACCCATGAATGGTCTTGGGTGCCGTACTATGTGAGGAAGTATTGTTACAAGGCCCCTTTATATTATTATATATATATTTAAAAAAAATAAAAATAAACTATATTCCTAACGTTTTAAATTAAATTCTGTATATCAGTCTAATTAGAAATATAAATAAAAATAGAAAATAACTTTATTCTGGAACAAATTCACTTTATAATTACAAAATAGTACAAAATTAAAAGACTACATCTGGCGTTAATAAAACAATAACAGAAAAAAATTTTTTACGTAGACGTGAAGGAACAAAACGTTAATTAATCAAATTAGCAAAACAGTAATATCGTTGGTGACTTTGAAGTCGAGTGCCTCGCTTACCAACGGGGCTTTAATTAGTAGTTTAATTAATTATTTTTTGTTCACTTTAAGATCGTGATTTTTTTTCGTGTATCAATCCTATCCATGATTAAATCCATTTTGTAACCAGTAGAACACGTTTTCAGGAGTTAGAAGTAAGGCTGAAATATATATTTATATAACCTACTAATGGAGAACGGAATGAATTGAATAGGTTATTTGAGCTTGGTACGTACTTGGATGAATGACCGCCCGAATGAATGACACGGTGCCTGAAATTTACATATTAAGAATATTACGTTCCGCGGTCAGCGTTCTAAATGGCTTATGACATATAACGCCTAACGAAAAAGTAAAATATCCTGCTACATTTGAGTAATATAACAATCCATAGAAGTATGAATTGATTTCAGTAAAGTGTTTTTCGCGTTAATTTTCTTCTTTCAATTTTTTTTTTTTTTTTGCGTGGCTCTATAACAAAATTTCGATGTGAATCGAATTGGTGCTAAACAGATGCTATTTGGGAGTCTATTTTTTTTCCTAATCGTGATTTCGATAAACTAAATAATAAAACCAACAAATAAAACTTAAGTGTTCATAGTATAAATAAATCCAGCAATTGCATTGATAGATTTTAAAATTATATTCAATTTTCTCAAGAAAGGAATAATAGTACAATAAAATATCGTTTTATTATTTTTTCCAACAAAAGAAAAAATGGATGAGAGAAAATACGACCTTCATTTCGGAGCTTAGAGGCTCTTTTTTTTTTTTAAATAACCATCAAAAAGTAACTGTTTTTAATTTGCAATTTATGTAAAGACCTATATTTATACCTTTTATAAGCCATGTAAAGATCATTTAAGTGATAATATGTATTAATATAACATAAATTTGGTTCATTTGCCCCACATTTTTTATTCATTTGAATAAAACAATGGCCACTTGCATGTCTGAAATTAATACGTGTTCAAATGTTTGATAATAAAATTTTGCGTTAACTATTTGGCCTGAAGAAATTTAAAGCATTTGAAGCATATAGTATTAACTTATTCTCAGCTATGGTTCCGTTTAATATATATTATAAATTTAAAAGGGTTGTTATTCAAAGATACATTATGAATGAATGAATGAATTTTTATTGAGTATTTATACAATATCATACTACAAAAGTATCCAAGCTGAATAAAAATATATACGGCTTGGTTTCTGAAACCGTCAGCTTGAGGCTGGCCTTGGCAAAATAGTTATTATTGATACAATAATATAAACTGAAGTATATTATATTTAATGTTAATAAATACAGTGTTAATGCTATCAACTACCGAAGTACAATGTATCAGCTTCTAATATCACAAATATAATTACTTAAATATATAAACACATTCACATTTTTAATATAGATATTTTAATATAATTACATAAATAATTTTTCCGGCTTAAACATTATTCATCTAATAATTAAATTCTTGGCATAAGGCATATCTATATTGCCAGGCTATTTTATAATAATTGGATAGACTTACCCAATTTTTTTCCGATTTAATGTGCAATTATTTCCTAAAGTGTCAGACTATCTTTTCCAAAATATTTTCTCCTAAGTTCCGCCAGAACAGGACATACACCAAGGAAATGGGTGATATTTTCTATTTAATTCCTATTGCATAATGAACATAATTTATTACTTGTTTTCGTTATTGTATTATTGCTGCTCTGGCCTTAAATACCCATTTTATTATCGTTTCATTATATATATATATATATATATATATATATATATATATATATATATATATATATATATATATATACCATGATTTAAGTTTTTGTATATATTAGTTCTATTTGAATTTTTTGCTAGTGTTTTGAAACGATTTTCTAATTATATTGCCAGTTTTTCTCTTATTTTCTTAAAATGCATATTCAATTTATTTATCTTATTTATGTTATCAAAATCTATTTGGTATTGATTTGTTAAACGTTTTACCTCTTTATACCAGCCTATTTCTTTTTTAATTATTTCTTTTGCTATTATTTTTGGTAACCTATTATCCGAATACTGCGTAACTGTACATATATCATTATGGTGCACTTTTACGTTTTCTTGATACAACGGAGTTAATTTAGTTTCAATATGAATAATATATGCAGGTGTATTTTTGGGAAACTTAACGTTTTTTTAATGAAATAGTACTGAGCTTTTTCAACTTCTATACAACCTCCCCACACCTATGCACCATAACCTATCATTACTTTAACTGCAGCTTTGAAAACTTTAAGTTTTGAATTTAAATTTATTTTATTATAAGTAAATAGCTTCAAAGATACACTATATTGTAAAATGTCATCTATTTAATCTATCACTATTGAGGAGTTATCGTTGTTCTAAGCATTGATGAAAGAATATAGCTAGATCTAATCTAAATTTATGTTTAAATTCAGTTTCCATGAGTGATGTGTTTATTCAGTGATTGCTGTTATCGGTATGAAACCAACGGTTTTTCTATTACTAATTGTAATTATTTCTGAGGGAAAATAAAGATAGTCAAGATCTCCTCTTTCCTTCATAGTTATTGTAACTAAGCCATAGCTTCAAGTTGGAAAATCTAATTTAGAAGCCCTCATTCCCACCGCCTGTTCTCTCAACCTGCGACTGTAAGAGATACCGGCAAGGTGGACCTGGTAAGACCCCATGATTTGATTATTCCACTCCGGGAGAACCAGGCCTTGCATATGTATGTGCTCAGGCCAGCAGTTAGTGAGGATATAAGCTCTACTGCGCTCAGTTTATCAACCCTTTGCTTACACTGTTACACTTAATCCGACTCAAGTCTATCCTGGGACCATTTGGAAAATCATCTAGTATTGGTTTTTTATAAAAAGATTATCAATAATAATCCAGGTGTATGTAAATATCGTATATAGGTATGGACGTGAGACCAGCGTTTTTTTTTTCAAAGGATTTTTATAAATATTTGTTTACAAGTATTTTTTTCAAACTGTTATGAATGTATATTTGTCTTCTTAAATTCATCATAGATTTAGTGTATTTTTTTTTTTATTTACATATTTTCTTCAAATCAATTTGTATTTTAGTTTGTAAATAAAAAATATTATTTATAATATAAATATATATGTACACCTAATGCCCTTGATTTGCCAGATTGTAGTATTTTTCTTCCAGTAAAATACTTTGAAAATATTAAACCATTACGCCTGCAAATATTTGTAAAACTCATTTTGAATATTTGAATGAATTCAACGCAGTTGCGAGCTGTGATTCAAAAATTCTAAATTATGTAATATAAATAGAGCATCAGCATGATCGAACAAACATCTATTTCTAGAAGTGAAGATTTGAATGGGAAATATATTACCATTACCAATTAATTTATGAATTAATGGTACTTTTACTTTTCCTTACGTTTTTTTTTTTTTTTTTTGTATTCCCCTTCTTCGCCTTTTAGGCTATTCGGGGGTTTCCCGGACCTGGAAATGAGAGCGGGGGATCAATATTAGAGTTAATAGCTCCCCTTGGCACCGGGACGCGAACTCGGTATTATTTTATCACATTGACTTCGACTCAGGTAGCCAGACAACGCACGGTGCTGTTCACACGAGTCAGCCCGCTCAGCCACCCTGCTCTATCACTTACCTATACATGAAATATATGGTGAGAGAAAATATTGCGATTCTGAAGATTTTTTAATCCGAGTTTTCAACAGAAATAGACGTTTTGACGTCCCCTGAGTCTATACCTGGAATGTTACAGCAACTTTTTCGTTAAAATCTAGAAATGCAGCACTTTGTATTATCGATTTAACATATTTTTACGATTTTCGCAATAAATAATAGCTATAACAATAGCTTTATGATTTCTTATAATGAAATCGACGTATAGTTTACATTTATTGTATATTATTAAATTAATATTTCTGAACAATTTTATAGAAAATTTACAATTTACATAAGAAAATATAAATTTTATACTATAAGAAATACTTTTATATATTTTAAAATGATTGTTCTTGTTATTATTGACGATGTCAAACAAATAAATTAAGAAAATCCAAACTCGTCGTAGACCAACGACTTTCTGTCCTACAGTTTCCTTTAACAATACTCCACTTATCCCTGTTGAGCAAATCCGATACCTAGTACTCCACCTGGACAAACGACTAACTTGGAATCCTCATACTAGACTGAAACGACAAGAAACCGCTCGACGTTTCCGATTACTTCAGCACTTACTAGACAAACGCTCTAAACTTCCCATTAATTACAAAAGACTCATATACTTGACTATAATAAGACCTATTTGGATTTACGGAGTTGAGCTATGGGGCTCCACTAAACCATCGAATTCCTCTCGCATCCAATTCTTACAATCCAAAATCCTTCGTAAAATCCTCAATGCTCCTTAACTTGTCACTAATAAAATTATCCATAAAGATCTTAATGTTCCTTATGTTTCAGATCTGACCCAATCCAGATACCTAGCCTTCCATAATAAACTTCAGGATCATCCCAACCCTCTCGTTTCTAACCTTGCTTCCTCTTCAATTCCTGATAACCCTCTGAGGCGTCTGAAAAGAAGATGGCCCCGTGATCTCCTAATGTAGTCATATCATTAGAGTGCTACCATTGGGTAGTTACTCAGCAAGTGTATTCATGTCATTATATCAATTATGTCCAAATTTACTTGATGTATTTATGTAATACAGTTGAAAATGTCATAAAGAAAAAAAAAAAAAAAAAAAAAAAAAAAAAAAAAAAAACGAAATTGGTACACCTCACTTGATTAATAAACTATAAATGTGTAGGAAGACAATGGTTGGGTACTCTTGCAATATGTAGCAAGTTAATCAATATTTTATTAAAATATATGTATCAAAATTACTTACAACTGAACTAAAACGAGAGGAAATGTGCGGTGTTGTTATTACTTCGTGGTTGTGTTGCTTCAATCAACCTGCAGTACTCCGATTTACGACGATGGGTTGGTTATTATCGAAACCTCAATTGATGGTTTTATTGGTGTTTACCTTATTGCCGTCAGGTTTCATTGATGATGATTGCACCCTCCTAGTAGTGATGATAGTTATTGAGATAACGGTGAATGGGGATCGGATTGAAAGGGCTGCCATTGGAAGGGAACTGGGCAATGAGGGCGAGCTGAGGTGACAGCTGAAATTAATTTAATTCCGCAGTTGCACATTAATCGGTGGCCCTTTGTCCGGCCTACAATTTGTCACTACACCTGACAGGCCCTCGTCTGTCTAAATACTCCCCTCTCCACCGCAACCCCTAACCCCTTTTCCTTTCCCTGTATTCGTCAGCTTTAATATTTGCTTCGGAATGTGCCTTTTCGAACCTCTTTGGCCAATTACTCCAAAGCGACTAGCTCAGGAGAAATAATGATCAGGGAGCTGATATTTAAGCAAGTATACATAATCTTGCCATTTTTTAAAAAGTATTTATTAGAAAATAAATTATTACTGAGAAACAATCAGTCAGTTAGCTGAACAGACGATTATCCCATCGCATGTGAGGAAAAGGAGAAGGGAGGGTGAGAGCGAGTAGTGGGAAAGGAGGGAGGGAAAGAAGAGGAAGAAAGATAGAGAGAAAGAGAGAGTGAGATTGTGTAAGAGAGAGGTTTTGCAGTAAATTAATTTATTAAAAAAAAAAAAAAAATCTGTAGCACTAAAACCCATGAAGAGTCTTGGCTGCAGTATGTGAGGAAGTACTGTTTCAAGGCCCACGGTTTTGCAGAGAGGTGCAATCATGTTCAACAGCCAGGTTTTTCCCCCTTAATTATTTTTTTAAATTAAGGGTACCCATTTTACAGAGGCTGGGTGTGCCCCAGGAGGGTCTTCCGACCCCAGGGTCGATCCTCGCCTAATGAAAAATTACTAATCATTAGCCGGATTCGAACCCAGGACCTTGAGCTCTAAGTCAGTGAATACTTACTGAGCTACCCCGCTCCCAAATTAATTTATTGCTATCAAAAATTTCATTTTAGAAAAAAGAAAAAGAAATTGATTGTTGGGATTTTAAGGCGTTAAACATCAGGGCCATCAACGCCTGTAAATTAGTTTTGTTTATAATAAATTAATTAGGTTTCTAAGAGATTTAATTTTTTTTTTTTTATAAATCGTTTGATTTCAAGAAACTTAACAATAACTTTATTGTGTCTTCGTCATATCTCAAAATATTTGCTATTGGAGGTGTAAATCCTGAACTATTTACACTCGATACGTAAAAAGGACACTCCTGTAAAGTTTGGCTGTCAGGGTATTATTGCAGTATTGGCATTGTGGTGGTGGTTGTTTGCTAATAGGGTGTGAATGGGTAAGATTTGTGTGGCATATTCTCAGTCTGGTTAAGACAACCTCTTCTCTGCGGATATAACGATTTTATGTTGACCATGGCTTTATTGTTTTTTTAATACCTTTTAATTTGCTTGGCGGACTCTCATTTCACATAGATTGCCGGCTATGAGTTGTTTCACTTTTTGAGGAAAAGAGTTATATCTTGCGGCGTTAGAATGGCAGAGCCCCGGCCTGTAAGGGTAAGGTTAAAAAATACTTTTGATTCCAATAAAAATAATTTTTTTTTATATTTCTATAAAATTCGTTGTTATAAATTAGTAACAAAATTACCAAGGGTACAGAACATAAATGCTAGGTTATTATTGGAAAAATCTTTAGAGTACACGATTGGATTTTATGGAATTGTGATCGGTTAGCTGTTTTTTTATGTCCTGATGATGACAAACGTTGACAGGTTTTTATTTCCCTAAATTTTGTAGACATAATGCTGTGTGATTCTGAATTTTTCCAGTAATAACCTAACGTATAAAATTCATACATACCTCTTTGTTTTATAAAGTAAACATGTACTAATATATTTATTTCATTATAAAGCTAATTCACCCCACTTCCATTTTGTTCTAAAACTTTTGATTAAAAAACCTATAAAAGCTTTATTTACATCTTAAGTGGATTCTTCAGAGAAAATGTATAAAGGATTTTAAAAATAATTAATATTGCTTCTTGGAACGCATATATTCATTAGGTTAGCCACATTTCATGTAGATGGATTTTTATGAAACATGTTAAATATTTTACTCTATAAAAAAAAAAAAATAGTAGTAAATTAATATCGACTCCTTTTGCTTCTAATTCATTAACACCCGTGTTTTGATAATTTATTATATGTTGTTTATTTATGTTCGGCGTATGTTATTTTCCGAGGAAGCCCATTACTTTGATGCATCTAATTTTGTATATTTATTATTAATACCCACGAATGTTGTCGTATAAACCGAACATTATTTTCATAAGCACGCATCATCCATTTTAGATATTTATGATGTATTAATATGTGTTGATTACTAATCACAGCTGGTATTTAGATTGCGGTGGTGTGTTTATGAATATATACGCTTTTCCCGGTACACAAAAAAATTTGTTCTTTCTGTTCTCAGAAGTCCTGAGCTTTTTTTATCCGCAGGCCATCATTGCTGAATTAAAGAGGGGCTGTCAGTCAGTTTAAATTTTCTCTCCGCTATTTTTTTTTCTTTTTACCTGTTGTTTGTATTATTTTTTTAACAATAGAATTTCTTTCTCTCTCTCCCTCTCTCACTCTCTCTCTCTCTCTATATATATATATATATACATATATATATATATATATATGGCATGGCGAAAAAGGTTATATATATATAAGATTATATATAGAGACCAGATATACATGTTATTGCACATTTTGTTCGATTGCATGTAAAAACTCCGGACCCGAATATCTATCCGTTTCAGTCTCTTTAGAATAACATATTTAAATTTTATATTGTATGTGTTTGATTTTTGTTGCATTAATTTGCACATTTTTGTTTATTTTGTGCTAGATTAAATGATTTATAAATATAAATATATATGTATGTGTAAATATTTTCTTTTTTATTTTACAATGTTGTTCATATTAAATTTATAATCTAAGAAAAAAAATATGAGAAAAATAAATGATTAGGTGACAGGCAAAAATTCGAATTTACACTTACAAAAAAAAAAAGGACGAAATAAAAACAAGTGCCGACAGACAATTCGTGGAATAGAACTTGCCTGAAATAATTCAATAAAAAACTGCTTTTCTTGTTTTGACTTAAGTCCTCTCAGCTTTGAAGTGAATCGTAAACTATTATGGATTCGACATACATAAAAAAATTATTGGTTAATATTTATTACAGAAATTTTGGATCATGTGTCGACTATAACCCTTTGAGTTATCATGTGTCGATTAAAACCTGAATAAAAATTAAATAAATTAATGTAATAGACAGACAAATTAATTTAAAAAAAAAATTAAATATATAAAACTTTAAGAATTCTTAATAGAGATTCAAAAGAATCCTTTTTTTTTTTATTCTTAATTTCCGTTTGGCCCAATAAGATTCAACATTTTGTGTATGTGTTTCATTACCTGGTTTCAGAAAGTTTACAGAATGATTGACGGTTTCATGAATGATTCCTAAGTCACGAGTAATGTTAATATAATCTCGTCATTCATCTGGTTCGATGATTCTTTCAGGTCTGCAGATCTTGTAAATTATCAGAAGTGTCTTCTGAGTCCTATCAGGTTGGTTTGTATATATCCTAATGCTGGTGTTAACCTTGTACATACGATTACAAATACCCATAAAGAATCTTTTGACTTACGTCCACGGTCATATTTGGCTTTATGAGTAAAAATTTAGTCAACTATCTGACATTTCACATCAGTACTATCATGTCTTACGGGTTTACTAGAAATCTCATTTAATAACACTTTTCTTAATTTAGAATAAACCTCTCCAATTGCTTTGCGACTAATATTTTTGGAATTTGATATTGATATTTCCCGAGACCATATATAAATAAGTTTTGAATACCTATACAACATAATTTTGCTTCCATTAAAGAAATAACCATACCTTACTGAGCTTGTTGTAGTGTATTAATCACACTTTATATTAAAACACTTCCACACAAATTTATCGAGTCCTTTTTTTACAAGATTGAAGAATCATGCAAGAATCACATTTCAAATACATCATTCCGGAATGTAACAACCCCATTTCTTGCAGCTTTCTTAATTGTTCTAGTGGTGTAGCTGAGGAAAATGATTCAATTATTTCTTTTCGAAAACGGATAGCCATGGGTTAAAATATTATTTTTTATCATGTGTAAATGTGTATCATAAGCGAGTATATCCCTATATGTGTAATACATTTACTTCACCTGGCGAAGGAACACCTGCCGAGATGGCTGGGTGGTGGGGAGCAACTTAATGAACATTAATAGCTCGGAGTCGACAATTTAATTTATGCTCACCCACCCCTCAGCTGCCAACGCGTTCTTCCATTGCTCCCGCTCCCGCTCCACCCAGGGAAAGTTATAATCACTTTTTCGATTACTTTTGGAACTTGTGAATACTCCGAGGGATGGAAATTTTCTTTTTGCGTTTCCTGGAGTGCAGAGGGTTTCAGAAGTAATGATAGGTTGGAGCATGATGGTAAGTGACAGCATGATAGAATCAATCTTATCCCATTCAGATAGATGGTAGATATCTTCCGACGAACCTGATTCATCCGAACTCCTATTCTAAACTAATCATAAACATTTCTGAATTATTTATCTATATTGTTCTGAGCTTTATTCTGAGCTATATATATATATATATATATATATATATATATATATATATATATATATATATATAGAGAGAGAGAGAGAGAGAGAGAGAGAGAAAAAGAGAGAGAGAGTGATTTTTCACACATAGAATGTCCGTTTTTTTTTTTTGGTGGTTTTTTTAATTTAAATGGGATTAAGAGGTTTTCTCTTTGTTCTCAGCAAAATATTTACCATCAATAATAATCACTTGCTAATTCTGTATTTAATAACAGTGTTTGTCTAATTAATATATATATGGACGCACTTTTTAAATTTTTTGTTGTTTTAAATCAGTAAATTAATAAAACAAACGCCTATTACCACTATATATAATTTATGTTTGAAAATGAATTTGATGAAATGAATACGAACTAAAAAAAATATTTTTAATGGATAGTATTTTTACTGAATTTTCTCTATTTATTATTTTTGTGTTCTTGATATAGTGCAATGCAACATCATATTATATAAAGACCTTCACATCCCAACAGTCGACGACCTCATACCGACACACTACAAATAAATGCATGCTAACTTTGATACCTAATTCAATGCCAGATCACGTCCGTAGGAGACTGATAAGTAGTTGAATGAGCGATCTCTTTGACTTTATATAAATTGTGGTATCGAAAGTTATACCATAGGGCCATATAGTTTCCTACGGCCATAATAGTTGATTCCCATGCAGCGAATTCACTGTTTGTCAGTATTTCTGACGGATGAAAGTAAAATATAATTGGATGTTCAACCTCAGATATTGTAAATGCAAATTTTCATAGTTTCCAAAAAAATTCTAATAATTTGATCTCACCCAATAATATCTTATTCATAAGTCCTACTTTTTTTTTTTTTTTAATTCTCATACGAAAAACTATAGATCTTGAAATATGGATATTGTTTAGCTAATGAAAACGGCGAGGAAGCTATACTGACCTTATTTGACAGAACACGTTTTCTATTGTTTTAAAATTGTTGTGTACGTTTAAAGAATCTCTGAATTGAGTTGGTGTCTTTTTTCGATCTAAATTTTCCTCTCCACCTCCCGCTATTTTGACTAATTAAAGTCGGGAACAAATAAAATATTCCTAAACAAAACACTAGAAAGACATTCCGCAGTTATTTCGATTTTCAAATTTTATCTATTCTCTCCAAATATTTATGAAGTAACTAAATTGCTTTATATTTTTTTATCCAAAAAAAGAAGAAAATACGGTCTTAGTCACTGAAATCAATTAATTAATTTTATTGTTTAGTTATCTGGAATCAGTGCTTAAAGTTCAATAGAAATTGTAAATGTCTATTTAGGCGTCTTTTTAATGGAGATACGTAAGAAATTATGTCTGTTTTTGCTCTTTCTGTAAATTTTCGCTTGGATTCATGCTATGTGAAGGATCATACATTGATTTAGGCCTGTTTAGAATGGCTCCTCCAAAATCTGTAAACCTTTTTGGTGAAAAAAAAAAAAACGCGACAGAAAGGAAATTCTCTTCTTAAAAAATATCATTTTTCACAGAATAATAAATGAAATATATAACTGAAAAGCTCCTGGAAAAATAGAAACGACTGAGACGAAAAATTAATCGAGCCTCAACCTGGCACTAAAAGACGCTGTTAAGGGAATGATTTATAATGGAGTCAGTCCTCCTTTTATACCGAAGCTCTCGTAGTAATGTTTTAATAGCGATGGCAATAAAAATTCAATCTACCTTCTGACTTTTTATTTGTAATTTCACAGAAAAACGTTATCCGCCCCACCTTAATAGCAGTATTCGCTGACCGTCATTTAGGTTTTGATTATTCTCCAGTTAAAGAGAGTTTTTTTATAATATTTTTGAAATTTCATCTTATTCATTCTTAAGTTTGTTTAACAACAGTAATAGCAATAATTTATTATTCATATATTTTTTTTATTATTCTATAAAAGGAGTCGAATGATTCTAAAATGTTTTATATATTGGTACTAATTATTCATCAACTAAATAACTAATTACGAATCTTACCTAAAAAAATAATTGTTAAACAATCTCTTATTCAGTAACATTCAAGACACTGAGTCACCATTACAATAAAACATTTCTATTTGATCTTTCTATTATTTATATATCATATGGCATACTGTTAAAATCACTATTTTACACGTGTGTTATGTATTGTAAGGGCCACACTTGGAATATATTTAATTGTTACAATTGTATAAATACATTCTAAATAATAATTGTTAACACATGTCCGGTTACCTGAGGGAGAGTGATTACCTCTCAGAGAGTGATCCGGTTACCTGAGACCCACTAGGGAGTGCAACTTTTTCTGTGGGGCAATAAAACACCAAAAGACCGACGTCGGTCTTATGTGGGCATGTTTGGAGAGGATCGGAAGGCTTATCTAAGCAAGGGAGGAAACAGAAACACCTTCTAGAAATAGGAAACAGCCGTACGGCCTGAAGGCGTGGTCATCTCTTATGCTACTAAAATTCAACCAATGAGAACCATTCTTCCCCCACCCCGAAAAGTTTATATAATTTCTACCGAGAACCAAGGAGAAAGGTTCTGAAGTGGAGATCCGGGCTGAGGAGAGGTCTGATGTGGAGATCCGTCCTTGAAGATGGTCTTACGTTTTCTTCTGGCTTGGGGACCGAAGCCTTGACCCTACATAGACTATGACGAGATGATCTCTACTTCGCAGATGCAGCGATGAAATCTACCAACTACACTACTTCATATACAATAGATAAGTTTTATTTCCGTCAATAAGTTTACCAATTTTATAATATTTCATGGCAATATAATTCTCAAAACAGTCCATCTGAAATCATGCCTTCACAGTTGATTATTGAATTCATTGATTCTTGTAACTATAATTTGTAATTCTTGTAAATATAATTTGTATATATTCTTTATTAAGCATAGAAATAAATTAAGTTGTTTAGTAAAAGTTAATTTAATTCTGCCACCCATATATATCATGATGATCAGGTAATTAGAAAGCATGATGAACACAAAGCAGCCTGTGAGAAAAAAAATTCAATTAATTAATTCTGAACCAATCAATATCTTATAGATCCAATTTTATTTTACTATTTTCTTATTATTAAATAATTCTGAGTAAATATCATCAATAATTATCCAGTGGCATCCCGAATAAATTTTAACATCCCAAAACGTAGTAATTTCAATGTCATCCCTTTTTTGGGGATAAGACATAGCACGTGTAATAATAATACATCCATAGTAATATTACAGTTTTTTTATTTAGTACGTGTTCAGTTGCAGAGAACTAGTTCTAAATGTAGAATTAGAAGTCAAATTAAAGTTATTTCCTAAAGAAATGCCGCCGTCGAGATGCAGTAATTTTGAATTTGTTTGTGAGAAATTAAATGTTTTTGTAAACCATTGATCATCGTTAATAACAATCTTGTTCTAAATTGAAACTCCTATCCAACTGACATATCTATTTCAGCCACCTTTAAGGATTAAGGTCATTTGTACCTTAGTAAATTTTTTGATGATTGTGCATTTTTTCATCATAAATCATTTTATATACTGAAGAGTTACCCTCTATATAATTTTAACTCATATTAGTTATGTATCAAAGGTGCAGCAAATGATCACCGAGTCAAGGCGTCCATAACTGGCTAACAACATTGCAAGCAATGTCCAGGCATCGTGGGAGATTCTATGTCGCCGCATTTATTGCCTGGGCCTTTGAATATTTTAAAGTAAAATTTCCTTTAGGATGAAATCTTTATCCTACCTCAACAGTTGTCCAGCCCAGCTTAACATTCCAAGTCGAATGGATTTATTTATATTAGGTTCCTTAAAGTGACCCTCTATAGATCGATTGGAGTACCTCCCTTTTATGAATTAATAAAGCAGATTCATCCGAATTACAGTATTATATGTCTGAAAGTCGAAGCTTAGTACTGATTGACTTTGGTTTTTTACAGCTCTATTTTCGTTACTCTCGATGGCTACAGAAACAATTACTGTAAATTGGTGTTACTTTAGATTTAGAGGGTGGCAATATATTAGAGTTTATTTCGAATTTGAAAGCACCTGCTGGACTGGAACAATTTTATATCAAACTAAAGGAAAGCTGTTTGAGTACAAAACTGGTTTAGCATACAATGTAATTTCAAGTTCAAAATAAACTGTAGTACCTAGTCACCCGATGGTCCAAAAGTAACTTTGATTTACGGCAGGTATACCAAAAATAAAGAATCTATCGACTAGTTTTATTCTGGAAACTTCATTTTAAATATCCGCTCAACACCTTAGGATTATGAATTATTTAATGTTTTCTATTTCGTATTGAGGTCTGCGGAGTTCCTCACCATGCTATATGTTACACTGTACAACTATAAGTAATTAAATAGGACGCTTGTTAAAATTCCTGAGTCGAAGGAGTGCGTATTAGCTACTGCGTACTAAGCTAAAAAAATATTTTTTTAGAAGCAAACAAGAAACGTAAAACAAAGATAAAGTGTTATAGTGTTACTCTTATTGAGTCTCAAATGAGCGACTGTTCCTCGTAGTAATATGTTTCTTGACCATGTAATAAAAGTTAAATATCACTATTATTCACAGATAGCCAAATATTATTTACCTTTAACACAAATGCTACACCATTACCATTACTGATGCCAAGCCCAAAAAAAAATCCTACCTCCTCTACCGCCTGATCACATATATGAGCCAGAACATTTTTTTTTTAATTAGCCTTTTTTTCCGAACACTTTATCATAGTTTCATCCCTTTCTATATCCTTCCTATATATACTCGAGCTCCATTTAGCTACCCTCCTATGAATATAATGAGCCTGCAATACATATTCATGAAAGCTCTATAACGGCCGCTTTCCACCTGATCCTCAGGGTGGGACAATTGATCCCCTGACACTATACGCCAGAGAACAGGTGAACCTGTGGGCTCTGGAGGGAGGAAGAGATAGGAGCTGAGGGGAGGTAGTGTGGTCCCAGTGATCACGCGCACACGAGGAAACTCTCGCAAGCCTTGATCTCATTTTCTCTGGAATTCCCATCAGTGGAAAGCTAGCCATGGCGCTCCTCACTCTGTCTTTCATAACACAACCCCAGCTCTGGAATTCTGAGCTCTTATACGGCCATGATAAAACCACACAGCTCACACGTCAGTTGATTTTATGTATAAAACTGTAATACAAACATTTTATAAGCGTTGACATAGTTTTAAGCTTAAGTCACCTGCGGTGTTCGAATTATATTAGATGGCATTTCATATAATTTAATGAATTAGTGGTTTACATTTCATATTTGTTCAAAATATTTAATTGCGAATAGCTAAATAAGAATTGCGAGAATCTATTGTTAGGGAATGAGACTGCATCTTCTCCGGCTGCAGCCTGAATGACCAGCCTGGCTCGACATTAGTGTTGTACTTGAGCTTCATCTCGAATCCTGAAAGCTCGGCTCTGGAGCCTTTGGACCTAGAAGCTTCAGGACTCATAAGGTTCGAGCCTTTCAGTAAGGGCGACTCAAGCCTTTTACCGCTGAGCTCGTATGACTCGAGTCTTGGCTGAGTCGGGAAAGCTCGAGCCTTATAGCCTTCTCGCCGAGCTCTTTTACAACACTAGCCGAAATGTTTTCGATATGGACTAACTAGTTCAACTGGAAAGTATCCCTATTGTTTAATAGTTACACAATAATATACATCTTAAACTACTCGGACATCACAGCGAAATTATCAACGATTTGGCCACAGCTGTCATACCCATCAGGAGACGACTGGAGAGGAGCTGGATGAGAGATTTTCTTTCCTGAATTAAGGAAGTGTAAACAAGACCGGAAAGTGGTTGGATACCTTTCTTTCTCCTGTCTAAAATAACAACATATCTGCTTATTGTCAAGATTATGCCGGTGTGGATGAAACTATCATTAAAAAAAAAACCATCATTATGTTATCGGTTTTAACATTTTTGACGTTTTAAAAATCTATCTTCAATTTTGATGAATTTTAATAAAATTGGTTCTACATACTTTGCAATCTGCATATCTTGTTTTCAAATTTATGAGATTCATAATTAACTTTCAAAATTAATAAAGGAACCAAAACGTAATGGCTTAAAAAAAACTCTGGTATCGTTGAAATAAAAATGCAGGCACCTAAAGCATAGGCGAAGACTTCATGGATGGGAGGGGAGAGCCAGAGCACGATTGGTCCGTTAGGCGGACAGGGACTACCCCGCTAGTATATAAAAAATCTGGTGCGCGTAACACACAATTTCAACTTACCTCTCAACTTTGAATAGAAAATATTTTCTGGCCATTTTGGCATATTATCAAATTTTTGAAGTGGATTTTTAGCCGAATTAAAGCTCAAAGCTTAAAGCTGACAAATCATAAATACCATTAAAATAACAATAGTCCTATTTGTTATATCACCGGGAGATTATAGGTTGTACAATTCGTTGAGTATGGATTGTACGACTATTAGTTATTAAAGTGTTATTTTCCACTGCAAAGTATACTAAAATTGAATCAAGAGATTTTCGTTGTCTGTTATAGACAGTTCAAAAGTTGTTACACTTATTGGAAGTGGATACTTTTGGAATATCACACAGAAAAAATTCATCAAATTATTCACTAATTTAATTTTCTAAAAGGTTACATGATGATTTTTCGGAATAAACGGACGATGGATACCTAATTATTTAAATATTATATCAGATCCATGAAATATCCAAATATTCATGAAATATTTTTATATTTCACTTCTTCTTTCACAAAAGTACAATGAAATAGTATCTCAAACAGTGCCAATGCCGTGAATCCGTGAATTTTAACTACTTTTTCAAACTTAAAAACAAATGTTAAAATTATACATGATGATCCACAGTATTATCATCGAAGTATGAATGATCAGTAGAGAATAATATTCCTCATACATTGCTTAGAATAATTGGTTTATGGTCATTTCTGTGCGATGTAAATATTATACTTTTATTATTATTGTCTTCGGAGAAAGGAGAAGGGATCAGTATTATTTAATTAAACATTTTTGAACTAATTATAATCTGACTATCGTCTTAGTAGATAATCACTGCGAATGCTCGGAACCAAAACCAATAAACAAAGTTAGCGAATGCTATCGAACAAAACTAGTGGGATGATAATAAACCCGCTCGCTGAAACTGTAGTTCATATCCCTTCCGCTCCGCAACGAGATCTGGTGACCCCATCTTCATCCCAGCTTCCTATCTACACGGGGGGAGGGGAGGGGGAGGAAGCGGATGCGGTTGCCCGTAAACATCGATCTCTTAAGTGGCAATCGATGTAGTTATATAAAACAGCATAAGTTTCGATATAAGAGGCCCCGGCTAAGAGGGAACTCGCGTAAGGCCCGTGTTGCTCCATCATCTCCTCGTTGAAAGTAATGTTAAGTCTCCTTCCTTCCCGCACCGCGGTTGTAGCGGCACGCTGCGTGATTTATCGTGCGCATTAGTTCCACTAAGCGTCTCGGAGGGGAGGCTTTATAAAAATAATTACATTTAGCAAGTCCACAAATATCCATTCGTGTTCTTTCCGCGTTCGGAGAAATAATAACAACGACCCAAACTAGGAAATTTATAAATTGCAACAATGAAGAAGAGAAGAAGAATAAAAAGTCTTTTTATTTATCAAAATTACAAAATAATATTTGTGGATTTAAAACCGAAAATCATACGTGCTACATGGTCTGTTGACCGTCAGAGGAGTCTGTGTTTCATAACAAAATTATATTTCAATCTATTTATATACTACTAATTAATGAGGAAAATAAAAACAATTATATTTACAATGTAAAAGTTATAAAAATATTTTAATTACAAAACAGGGGTACCAAAATTCTCCAATTTATTAATTGTTAAATTCTCTGATGAGCATTATTGTATAGGAGAAAGCAGACTTGCAGTAATTTACCAATGCTATTCAATTTTTTCCATTTCATAAATCAATTACTTGATCCCGGAATAAATTTCTAGACTCTAACCATTTTTTTTTAAATTATTATTATTATTTCTTAATGATATTTACAACTGTATTTTTTTTTTTTTTTTTTTTATTGAGTATTATAACAATCTGTCTGTTGGACATTGGTTATAGTGAGGTAGGATGACATTCACACCATATGTACAAAACAATAAAATAAATAGAACAAAATAATAATCAAAAGTATATACAATAGACAATAAATAACCTAACCTAAATAAAATAACCTAAAAAATAAGAAAATTAAAACTAAGAAAAAAAAAAAAAAACACATGCATACCTATATACAATCAGGCGAGGGAACTCCAGGAGAACCCTGCTCCACTCTCCCAACCGCGTCACTGGTACTAAAGCCAGCGGAGATTGGTCGAGAGCACTAGCCTCATACACACATGTCTTGAGTGAAGAATCTGGCCATTGCCAGAACTCCAATTTATACAATCAAAAGGTCGCGAGGCCACTGCCGTTTCAACCTTCTTGGAGGATTATAGGGATGGGAGATGCTTGATAAGGATTGTGCAACAGGATTTGGGTGGTAAGTAAGGTTCTGGTGAAATTTGGAGAATTTTTCTGGGATAAGGTCTAGGACAAATGGGATGTTAAGGTCATGATGTAGGGTTTTGTTGGATACATAGAAAGGAGCATCGACTATTGTTCGAAGGACTTTAGACTGGAAGGATTGGATGCGCTTGATGTTAGAAAATTTTGCTGATCCCCACAGTTCTAGTCCGTAAGTCCAAATAGGTTTCAGTATTGTCTTGTAGATCAGTAGCTTGTTTTCAATGGAAAGTTTAGATTTTCTGCTTAGTAGTCGGTATAGTTGGCCGTATCGTCGGTTGAGTTCTTGTCTTTTGAGTCTAGTATGCGGGTTCCAAGTTAGTCTTCGGTCTAAATGAAAGCCAAGATACCGGACTGTGTCTGAGTAAGGAAGCTGGATGGAATTAAAGAGTACTGGTGGACAGGAATTGCGTCGGAGTGTAAAGGTAATATGTTGGCATTTAGATTCATTAACTTTAATGCGCCAGTTATTACACCAGTGCTCAATCAAGGTGAGGTGACTTTGGAGATTTAAGGATGCTATTTCTGGATCAGAGTTGGATGATAAGATTGCGGTGTCGTCAGCGAATGTTGCAAGAAAAGTATCGGGATGAACAGGGATGTCAGCAGTAAAGAGGATGTAAAGCACGGGACCCAAGACGCTGCCTTGGGGAACACCGGCTTTAACGGAGTAGATATTGGAAAATTCTGTTCCACAGCGAACTCGAAAGGAGCGGTCAGAGAGGTAGGATCGGAGGACTAGGTACAAGGACTGAGGTAAATGGATTTTAAGCTTGGAGAGCAGTCCGGAGTGCCATACCCGGTCAAATGCCTGTGAAATGTCCAGAAAGGCACCCGAACAGTATTCCTTGTTTTCTAGGGCTGAGGAAATATGATCAACAACTCGGAGTCCTTGTTGAACAGTAGAATGTTGAGAGCGAAAACCAAACTGATGGGAAGGGATATTTAGGGATTCTATAATGGGTAGGATTCGTTTCAAAAGGATCTTTTCAAAAATTTTTGAAAGGATAGGGAGTAGGCTGATTGGTCTATAGGATGTTGAGCTATTGAGAGGTTTTCCTGGTTTTGGGAAAAGGATAATAGTGGAGTGTTTCCATAACAGAGGGAAGTGGGTGGTGCGTAGGATACAATAGTAGATATATGTAAGGAATATGACTGCTTTGGATGGAAGTTGTCGAAGAATTTGAGGTGTAAGGAGATCATGTCCAGGAGCTTTACGGGGGATTAGTTTTTTTAATTGAAATTTTACTTCGGAAGGATGAATAGCTTTTGGGGGCAAGGAAAGTGGGATTGGTGATGTAAGGAGTTCTTCTACTGTTACGGTGTGGGCAGGATGGGATTCCCGATGTGAAATAAATGTATTGGATAGGTGAATGGCGAACTCCTCAGCTTTATCTTCGTCAGATGCTGCCCAGGAGCCATCACCTCGTCGGAGAGGATGGGAAATGCGGTGAGGATTTAGGATTTTTGTTGTGGTTTTCCAAAGGGAATTGTCGCGAGAAGAGAGGGAGGATAGGTAGGAGTTGAAGGATTGTGATCTGAAGGTGGCTAATTCCAGTTTTAATTGTTTGCAGTAGTAATTATAGGAGCAGCGGTCGGTAGGATGTCGGGTACGTTGCCATAATAATCTGGCACGGCGTTTGGTGCGGATTAGGTTAAGGAGGTGTTGGGGTAGAATGTTCTTTATAGGAATTCTGGAGGAGTCTTTTGGGAAGGAGGCAGTCCAGGCGGCTTGTTGGATTGTGGTAGTAAAGGAATTTACGGCACTATCAAGGTCATCGGGAGTTTTGAGGGATATGTTGAGATCAATATTATCGGAGATTATTTGGCGGAAAAGGTCCCCCTAATGAATGATGGTTGAGAAGGTATGGGAACGGGTTCAAGTGAACAACTGTATTAAATAAATAATCTAGTTCCGGGGTCAGTTCTTGTTTATCCCGACCACTGGATGATGGTGTGCCCGTGAAGGCATAATTTGTTTATAGAAAACCACGGAAATGTTACACAACTGATTTTATAAACTAGATGGCAGATCCTGTATTCCATTGTGATTGTCGTAATGCAGGGTGCGTTTAAATAACAGTTACAATTATAATTTTTCTGCATAACAAAAATTAAACATTAATAGATAATAATTAGCGGTTCCAGGCCGAAGATTAGTGAGAGGATGTCTACTTACATATTCTAATTAATCATTTTATTTTTTTATTATTTCTTAATGATATTTACAACTGTATTAAATAAATACATCTAGTAAATTTGAACAGAATGGATATAATGACATGAAAACACTTGCTGAGTAACTACCCATTAGTAGTACTCTAATGATATGTCTACATTATAATATCAGGGGTCCATCTTCTTTTCAGACACCTCGGAGAGTTGTCAGGAATTGAAGAAGAAACAAGGTTAGAAACGAGAGGGTTGGGATGATTCTGAAGTTTATTATGGAAGTATAGGTATCTGGATTGGATCAGATCTAAAACAAAAGAAACATTAAGGTCATTATGGATGGTTTTATTTGTAACAAAGTAGGGAGCATTGAGGATTTTAAGGATTGGATACGAGAGCAATTCGATGGTTTAGTGGAGCCCCATAGCTCAATTCCGTAAGTCCAAATAGGCCTTATTATAGTTAACTATATGAGTCTTTTGTAATTAATTGGAAGTTTACAGCGTTTCTCTAGCAAGTGCTGAAGTAATCGGAAACGTCGAGCGGTTTCTTGTTGTTTCAGTCTGGTATTTTTAACCATTTAATTCTAAATTCAGAGAGCATCGGACAAGCAGCCAGAAAGTGACCGAGTACTTCTATTTCGTTTGCATTACACATGCTAAAATTGTTATTTGTTTGCTGGAAGTGTTTATAATTTAAGTTCAAAACATCAGCTCGAAATGTAATTGCCCATCTGATCACCTTCAGTGAGCTTTTGTCATCAATATAATTAACTGAAGTTAATTACATATTGATTATATATGTCTTTCTGAATTTGAGTTCTTAAAAAATATAAATTAGCTCTCCATAGTTTAACATCATCACAGTTAGATCGATTTAAGGTGAAATTTAATCCACGCTGTTCTGTCAGATCAAGTAAGTCCCTAAACCATGGGATTTCTTTTTTAATTATCTGTAGTGCTAATATTTTTGGATATATATGTGGTGGAAGATTCAAAATTTTAATAATATAATCAAAATGGAGTTCAATTGTGAAAGATACCGGATCTATTTTAGTCTCAAAGTGAATAAAGTGTGTTGGAGTATACTTTGGTAATTTAAATAATTTTTTAAGAAAGAATCTTAGTAGTCTTTCCACGGCTTCATAACTTACCCCACTAAATGTAACAATGTATAAACATTCAATATTATACAAAGAGTCTGTGAATAGATTATGTTGTGCAACATTGTCTAAAGGGAAAGTAATTTACAAAGGTTATTTACATTTATTAGATTAATTTACATTGTCGATGTTATTTATTAAAGGGTTCCTAAATCGATATTTCCGTGCAATTACATCAACAATTAAATCAGTCTACTACCCAATTTACTTTTAGTGAGGTTCCGTTAACTCTTTAATCAAATGAACCACTTCATATGTAAATCAGTCCCAATATTCTATTTTCGTTCAATATCTTATTAGCCTTTAGTGGTGCATAAAAAGCCTTTAGAAAGAACATTATATCCACTGTGAATAGAGAGTGATGAATCTATATTTTTATATTTTATTTACTCAATAAGTTATAGATTTATAACTTAGATCAAGAGTAAAATTGAATACGTAAATTTCCCTTCTGCTTATTCATCATAAACTTAACATACAGTGGCCAGCGAACGTTTTCTTCACGGACTGATTGAAAATTTAAAAAAAAAAACAATATAACCAAGTCATCCTACGTATTTTTTAAAAATGCTTACATCTAATTTTAAATTAGTTTATAATTAGAAAATTCCAACCACACAGCAATTGGAAATGATTGGAATTTCAGGATTCATTCCAAAAACGGCCCTATTAAGTTTAAATGTTCCTAATTATTATAGCGCACGGGTAGGATGTCTGCGATCTAGAGGCCGCATGTGATTCCCGAAGGCTAGTTGTGAACTTGGTGGCCGAATGCGGTCACCGTTCCGTCTTTTTTCCGATCTTCATTAATCCTTATTATTTAATTATTTATTTTACGAAAATTTGAAAATTAATAAAATATATGCATTAAATACACATGTATTTTATTTATAAATAGAAATAGCAACAGTAAAATAAAAATAAAATAATGCCGTCTTAATTAGTACTACCAAACCGTAATGCAGTCTCTTATAAAAGTTTCCTACACATTGTAAAGAGATTTCGTATGTGATAATGAGCATAGTGATTTTAAGGATGTTATAAATTATGAGGTTCCTAGGTTATTTATCTATTTTTTTTTATTGGCTTTTATATTACGATTATTTTTGATATTAGAAAATCACGTCTTTTTCTGAAATTTTATCGAACGACTCGTACAGCCTCAACATCCTTCCTAAAACAGTAACCATTAAAGCGTGAGAATAAACAATATGGTATGATTTAATAATATAATATTTTAAAGGAAAAAATACGAAAAATAACGTTGAATCAATAGCAATTTTGATACCTAATATTGTTTTATGCAGATAGATAATACCATTCATTAGCAAAAAACTATTCCAATCTACAATATTTTATGGTGTAATAAAACATATTCATTAGAAGTTAGTTATTGTTTATTTTAAATAACATCCATTTAATGTGACCTCGTCATAGATCAGTGGTCTAATAGGTCAAAATTGGCAAACAACCACTTTTTATTCAAAAATATATTTTTTTAAAATATTTATTGGACCTTTCGGAGATATTTTTTTCTCCTCCTCAGCATCTAAAATTATACAAATAGTATTATAGGTTTTGTAAAAATGGTAAATAAAACGATGTTATTATTACATAATAATCAAGAAGTAAGAAAAGATAGAAAAAAAAACCCCGTATTAATAAATGTTAATTTAGTGATTGCCGAATAATATGCTTAGCATGATATGTTGTTATATGCTTAGCATATAAACGAATAATATGTTGTTAATGATGAAACTTTGAACATATATGGACATAATGGGCTGTACGTTGAAGGGACAGTCAGTATTTAGTTATCGCGCTTCTCCATGCGGCTTTCCAGGCTTAGTCTTTCATTCATCACAACCTGGAATAAATCTGGGCCTTCTAATTCCGGAATAAACTGTTTATTTACAGAGCAAGGTGAGCAGCTGATTCGGCCATTTGAATTTATGTTCCGCTTAGCCACCGATATATTTTTCCCTCAATTTATCAAAACAAAATATAAAGGATTTGTCAGTTTCCATTTTTAGCACCTTAAGACAGTGTCAATATTAATATTGTTACAAAGCAATTGTATGCATGACATTAAATTTCAATCTCATTATCCAAAAAGGTGGACTAGTTAATAATATGAACAAAGTAAATTTATATGCTAGTTCAAGGAATAAAAATGGTATTAGATATTTAATCATTGTATTTTTAAGACAATTAATTCGGAAGAAATAACAAAATAGCATTAATATATTAAATAATTAACAATAAATTGTATTTGGTAGTAGGATGTAGGAGTTCCTTAATAAACTCCTTAATTAGAAGTCACGCACAAACATTAAGCCTCCGATTTCGAAAGCAATAACTTTGGCTTTCTATTCCGTTCTGCCTTTCATTCGTTCACACTTTTTAATTAAAAAAAAAAAGCAATCGTTAATTGAATTTTATAAATTATATACGTATTAAATTATTTTATTATTTTTTTAATGATATTTACAACTGCATTAATATAAATACATCAAGTAAAAATGTACACAGAAATATAAACACATGAAAACGCTTGTTGAGAAACTACCCACTATTAGCAGTCTAATAATATTTCTACATAAAGAGATCACGAGTCCATCTTCTGTTCAGACACCTTTGAGGTTTATCAGAAGAGGGAATAAGGTTAGAAACAAGAGGATTCGGGTGGTTATGAAGTTCGTTATGGAAGGATAGGTATCTGGGGATTGGGCCAAATCAGAAACAAATGGAACATTAAGGTTTTTATGGATTATTTTATCAGTGACGAAGTAAGGAGCATTGAGGTTTTTACGAAGGATTTAGGATTGTAAAGATTGGATGCGTGAGGAATTTGATGGTTTAGTGGAGTCCAAATAGGTCTTAATGTAGTCATGTATATGAGTATTTTGTCATTAATTGGAAGTTTAGATCTTTTGTCTAGTAAATGTTAGAGAAAGCGTAAACGTCGAGCAGTTGCTTCTCGTTCCAGTCTTGTATGGGGAATCCAAGTTAGACGTTTGTCCAGGTGGAGTCCAAGATATCGTATTTGTTGAACAGGGATAAGTGGGGTATTATTAAAGGATACTGTAGGATAGGAGGACATAGGTTTACGACGAAAGATAAAGGTGATTTGATGGGATTTAATGAAATTTATTTTAATCCTCTAGTTTTGACACCATTTTTCCATTTTTGTGATGTGTGACTAAAGAGTTTGTGATGCAATTGATGGATCGTTATTAACTGAAAGGGCATATATACCACTGGCATACTTGGTGATGACAGTGTAAGGATGGGTTGGGATATCAGCTTTATAAACTGTGTAAAGAATAGGAACAAGATCAATAGCTTGAGGAACACCAGCAGATTGAGAAAAGAGAGACGAATTGGCTTTATTGTGATTTACATTGAAGTGTCTATCAGTAAGATGGGAACTAATTATAATTAAATAATTGTAATCTATAATTAAGCTATAATTAAATTAACTACATTATTAAAGGGTTTCTTTTTTTCGTTTGATGACGTTTTTATTTCTTATATATAAATAATGGTGTGTACCATCATTGAAGTTTTTTGTTATTTCACAAGTATGGCCAAATCACTTTAATCAAAGTGAACTAAATGCATTGAGGTAATTAGGAAGAAATAGCATTAATTAATTATTTTTTACCTTTTATCTGGCTGCTCATTTTTAAGTAGAATATTAAGGGAGAAGAAACAGTAAATATAAGTAAACAAATGAAAAGTAGAGAAAATGGAAATCTAATGTGAAAAAAAATAGTAAAAAAGAACAAAAAATATATAGATGAAGAAAGGGGAATAAAAAAATTGTTTACTATACTCATATATATTTATGATACTGTATATTAGTTTTTTTTTAAATATAATATTTTATTGAGAAAAAAAATACATTTTGCCTCAATTAAGGGCAGTGAGTATTTAGGATGAATGATACACAAACATACCATATATACAATAAAAGAAAAACAAGATTATAACAAAATAAATTAAAATAAAACTTGGAGTAAGAGAATAAATCAAACATGATACAACATTAAATAAAAAAAAATAAAATAAAAACACATTCATACTTAATATATTAGTTTTAAAGATTGTCCATTGTATTGATTGATAAGTATACTGTGTCTGTAGCAACCCAATATAATTGAGCAGCACCTTTTTATCAAAATAAAGTGATTCCCTCTCTATTTTTTTTTTTTTTTTATTTTCTACAAATATACTATACCCTTTTTATGTTTTTATAAAAAAAATAATTGTGAAAACTACCCCACTGTCACTTTTTACAATATATGATGATTATCACCGTTCTTTCCTTCAAGTTTGACCATTAGTTCTACAATAAGCCAAATCGTGTCTCCTGATTACAAATATAGTACGAGAGCGTTGGACCCCAATTGGGTGATTTATTTTTTTATAATAGATAAATGCAGGTGATTCCATAGATCTAGCTTTTCTTGGTCAGTTAATGAAGTAACCGACGAGCAGACATAACATGTTATGTACAGTAATTAAATGTTGACGGTATATTTTGGAGATAAAACCCGGGTACAAGGCCGATAATACCCGGGTTATGCAGCATCGTACCCGAGGGTGCTATTGAAAGGCCCAGCAGGGCAGGGATGGGAAAATTGGGATCTCAAACAACTCGTTTAAACTTCTCCCTCACGCCTTTAAAAATTCAATTTAGGGGCGCGTTTTTGCTAGGTGTTGCGAAATCAGTGCCGGGTAAATATAAGAGTAAATGAAGTTTAAAATGAATCTTCTATAAAAACGATGTTCACCTTTCATCGGCAAAAGAACTAAACCATGCGTGTTTTTAATATTTTCAAAATTTACTTCTAGAAGCCTGGCTTCGAGGCTAATAAAGTTTAAGAGATGATCGAAAAAAACAATATAAGCAGTTGGGTAATTCATAGGCCTGTATCGAACATTATAAGAAAAATTGTAGATATTATTCAAAACTTCTGACAAATGATTCATCAGTTTTAAGCGCTATCTACTGAAATCTTTTCAGTTAATGACTATTATTTTTTTTTTTAGTACTTGCTCATAAAGAAACATTGCAATCTGTCTCAATTAAGAGCATTTATAATTGTGCATATAACGGAATTTTTATTATGGCCCTTGAAAAAAAAAGACAGATTTCGGAAAAAAATATTTCCTTTATTTTAATATTTAGGTTCGTTGTCGTTACGTTTGGATATTTTTGTTCAAAACAAAATAATCGGACAAACTGATTCATTAGTAGTTTTCGCTTATCTCGATTTACATAAAAATCTATTATGGTTCACAAAGGATGCTCAGAAGGGAGTTCCATGGCGTAAGTTGCGCCATCAAAAGTTTCGAGGGGGTATATTTTGACTGTTTTTTTTTTTTTTTTTTTTTTTAAAAAGGGCATATTTTAACGGAATTTTGGGAATGAAAATTTTCAGAATTTGGGCCAAGGAGAAAGCATGGAACAGACAGCAGCAAGTTTAATGCTGTATGATCTACGATTTTTCTAATTCTACTTCCCCTTGCTCGGATATTAAGAAGAGATGGGCAGTAAAACATCTTAAGAGGGTGAGGGGTTAGATTCTTGCACCATCGGCCTTGGGGGGAGGGGATAAGCACCCCTGCGGTTCACTTTGGAAATAAACTCTTATTTGAATGAGTCATTCACCGGAAACAAATAAAAAATGTTCATTTATTCATTCATGTCGTGAACTAGAGACCTAGTGTATCATTAATTATCTTTCTCATTCAATCCAACTGATTTTTTTTATTTAAATTATATTATATTATATCTCTTTTAATTATGTTCTGATTTAATTATTGTCAACGGACCGTCATTGATTTTTTTTTTTTAATGTTCAGTATAAAGTAAAAATGTTGGTTAACCTGAATAATACTTCCTTATTGGATCTTGCTCAAGCTACATCCATAAAGATATTTTTGTTTGAAATTCTCTCCACATTCTGATCCATAGCGAGCACGCTTATCCTCCCGAATCCTTAGTTAATCCTATGGTGATCAAACCACGTGTTCGCTCCCATCGCTGCCTGGAACCCCTTGCAAGAATAGAGAATTGCTATACAATTTATTTGAATAAAATAAACTGAAATAACACCGCGCTGGAACTCTCGCGTTGGATATCTTTCCTTCTTTTCTCTAGTGAATTCGATGTTTAAACGATATCAGGAAAACATATTTATTTAATTTCCTTCTCTTAATCTATCCCTTCATAGGTAGGTCACAACACGTCTAGTTTTTCACAATTTGTTTATGTTTATTCACTTAAATTTCTTATTGTCCGTGGTACATGCCCTTTTCATAAAATTATTAACATTCGCCTAAACGTTTGCGAGTGGCTTCATTTTGTCGTAACCTACAAATATTTTATCTGCGAAAATTCTCGGAATTCGGGCGTTTGGCGTGACTTACAACCCCAACATGTCGTTAGAACAGCGTTGTGAAACTTTATGAACATCCGGCTGATTTTCTAATCAATGGTTAATAAAGAGGAGTGAAATAAAATGGTCATAGTGGCCTACAAAAATATTTGGGCGTTTTCGAAAAATATATATATATATCTACGTATTTATTACAGTGACTTTACTAAGAAGCTGGAATATAAAAAAAAAACAGTTAAATTTTGTCAAACGTTGTTCAGGAATCTTCTCGTAATTGCTGCTAAAAAAATCTGAAGATTTTCAGGTCGAGTTTTTATGTAGAGAAGGGAAGAAGGACGATAACTGATTTTGATTGTTTTTTTTTTTTTGTATATATATCAGCCGGATGTTCATGAATTTCACAACGTCGTTCTAACGACATGTTGGTGTTAGGATACGTCAAACGCCCAATAATTTTGTAGGCCGCATTGAAAATTTGGTTTTACTCATCGTTATTAACCAGTGAGAGTATAGAGGACCTTGATTTTTTTTATTTTTTAAATATCAAAAAGTTTACATGTTATTGGAAGTGCGCAAGGATTAACAGATCTATTCTCCTCCATTCATTTTTTAAACAGAGCTTTAGTGTGATAACCATAGAACCGAAGAGACTTCTAATAATTGCGGTTTATCTCGTGATTCAACCCGGTACATTTTAAAACGCAGGGCACAAAGGAACTATACCGAATTGTGTTGCTAGCTTCAAAATATTTAAATCACAATTATCCCTTCTCGATCCTACGACTTTTGAAACTGCCTTTTTTTCAATTATTTTTACTATGGAAATTTAAAGACCGACCTAAGGATTCTTCACTATTCGATGAAAGTTTCTTTCGTTTGATACCTCATTCATCGAAATCCATCCCTCCTGAGAACTGGAAAATAATCTATATCACCTCATATAATACAGAGCGTAGATAGTAGATTTAGCATAGGATTGTACAGATTTTTGAACGCCGGACGATGTGTCAACTATTTCATTTGGTGTTTTTTTTCGGCTTTAATATAAACAGAGAAAATAAGTATAAAAGAGTAAGATTTTTTTTTATCTCTCGTCGTGAAATTTCCATGCTGCCCCTGAGAGAATAAGATATCATTTTAAAGGAAACCAAGTTCTGCTTATCGAAATTTGTTGTATTGCTCGAATAAATGTATTGTAAGAACCAATTTGGATGGTATTGAGTGCATAGTATTTTTGTCTTGGAAGAAGAATATATTTTAAGTCAGAAGTTATCATTATAGAATATGTTCATCTTAGATTAACCATTTAAAGAAAAAAAGTATTGTTTTTCTTAAATATATAAATTTTTTATGTAATCAAACTTATACTTTAATGGTGCTTATGATTTTTTAGCTGTAATTTTTTAGCTTAAGCTCAGTTAAAAATGCAATTCAAAAATTTTATAATATCCCAACATGACCAGAAAATAATTGCTATTCAAATTAAGCAGTAAGTGAAAGTTGTGTGTTGCGTGCATCAGTTTTTTTTAGATTTATATGTATATGTTATTGTGTTTAATCTAAATCTGATAGAATATCGGTGATGGGGCTCACCTCTGACTTGAACTTTTTTTAAAATCTAAGTCTTATAACTAAATTAAAATTTAATCTTTATTCCTGTGATAGTCGTCGCCAACGTTTTGGAATATTTGCTGGAATCAGGTTGTTAAAAGGAGCCATGATAATAATTATAAGTAATGATTAGCGAAAATGCTAAAAATTTCGTTTCGCTGCCACTACACACGACTGTTGAAATATACCTTAATAATTAACTCAAGCGATTTCATATGTATAATAATATACCTAAAAGCATTTCAATACAATGGGGCCATCGTCACTGTAAGCCTAGAGGTACTTAGTTAATGTGATGTCTTATCTCTGTTAAGTACTTACTTTAATTACCTACTTTAGTTATTACTTATTACCTACTTTAGTACTTACTTTACCTACCCACTTAGGTTAGATTATCTAAACCAACTTTAAGGAGGTTTATTACAAACACACGACTTATTATCTGAAATCCCTCATGTTATCAATTTTACCTTACAGTAAATTCGATTATTTCAATTATCATAAAAAGTGTGGATGAAATTGTTAGTATCAAGCGAAGAAAAGAGATAATTTTTAATGTTTCTGTATTATTATCTTAAAATGGCGTTACTAAGAGATATTTGCAAAAAAATTAATTATAAATTAATTTTACTTTAATTTTGAAAATCAGGCATAGAGGCAATTTACATTTTTATCTCACGAATATTTTAGCAAATTTCGAAAAAGTTGTTTTTTTTTTAATAAAAGTTGTTTTAATTGAAAAAAAAATATGTTTTCTTCCAGACCATTATTACTATGTTGTGATCGAATGTCAGACCACAATCTTAAAACACTGTAAACTAAATTAAATTTGCTTTATAATCATAGATTGTGTTTTAATCATATATTTTCAGCTGGAATCCAGTTACGAAGATCTTTGGTGAGGGCACACAGTGGAACGAGTAAGGGAAAACTCGCGTCATCGGCTAAATCTAAACATGATTAACTGCTTCATTGATACCTTTTGGGATTTGTGAGAATCGTTTCAGTTGGTTGGAAATACATTTTTCATTGTTTTATTCAATAGTTCAATTTAAAAAGAAATATATATATATATATTTAACCGATGTCGTGAGTTTTCCCTTACTCGTCCCACTGTGCGACGTCGTTAGGCACTAAAATGCAACAAAGGGAGACGCTCGAACACCATTTACGAAGATGTAACTGGAAACTAGAATTTAATCAGCAACATCTAAGATGGGAATCGATAACCTATTGTTACTCCAGCAGAACTTTGCATTATCCGTTTTGCATATAAATTACTATAGGACTATTGATTTCAAATGCTTAGGCTTAATTAAAGTTAGTAAAATGTTTTTGATCTTGTTTTATTTATTAAGATGAATGAATTTCATCTGTTAGATTTATTTAATTGATACATTTTTAGCTGGTACAATTAAATAATCGAAACCTCATTTATATTATAAATTTTTATAGCCCCTTAAATCTTCACATTAATTGAAATGAAAAATTATTGATGGATTATAATATATCTTTCTAGCTTGAACCATCTCCGGTAATAACTAAAATTTATTTAACTAATATCACTATCGAATAACATAGGCCAGGAATCTCCAAACCCTTTGACCCGTGGGCCACATTGGAACCTGCATAAGTTCCGAGGCTCAAGAACTATGGAGGAAAAAAAAGATGCCACTTCAATCGTGATATGAGCTTTCTATGAGAAACAACTCATGGAATAAATGTTTCAATAACCTCGTATGTGATTGAATAAGTAAATTTTATATTTTTACATAGTTTTTAAAATTTCACTTGATTTGAAGACCTCTGGTATAGACCTGGGTGTGGGGAATCTTGTTATCATTAGAGGTCGCAATAAGTTTAGGCAGTTTTTGTTTTTCAAGACAGACCAAAATTGTTAATTGTACATTTCCTTTGTTATTGTGTACGCATCCTTTGTACACCATTACATCATTGTATCCTTTTTACTGATTCGTATGTACGCCTTATGATTAAATTCTTCTTGCACAAAATCAATGCGCAAAAGTGAAAAAAAAATCTGAAGAAGTAGTTACGTTTAATAGACTGAAGAATAGTTCTTCTGCTAATTAGTCATTGAAAATAAGCCTTTAATCTGCATTCACCAGCTTAGCGTTCATCACTGTAAACTAATAGGCCACTTCACCCCCTCAAGATAAATGTCGGTCTTGAGACAAAGCGTCCTTGTATATAATCGATCTTGAGGTACTCGATAGCTAACGACATTAGACGAGAGGTCTCGATCGGAATCAATTATTTCCAGTCAAGTTCTGAGGAAAGTTTGGATAAAAGGAGGGAAGATTCGCTGGCTGGAGAACAAAACTTTTAACCAGCTCCTAATTCCAGGAGCCCCTCAGTCTAATTGTAAGATAACTGCGTCAGATTGCTCCGCCCAATTTACTCTTTTCAACTCCCGTCCACTGTCTATTGTCTGCAATAATTAAATTATTGTTGTCTTTTCTGTCCGTTCTCTTTCCCGATAATAATATATTTTAATTATTTCCTATTTCTCTGAATCGTTCAAATAATCCTGAAGCTCATTAATTTTATAAAATAAAGACGACGACTTTTCTTGTTGTATTTTGACGGAAAAGGATGACCAGAAGTTTGAAAGGCTTTCGTTTAGGGTTGCTTTGCCGCTTCTTTGATAACCTACCTTTGAACAAACAGGTGTTTATTATCCATTCTTTGTTTCTTGTTACATTTTAATTAGACTTAATTAGTACTTTTTTATAGCCGGTTTTATCTGGTTTCCTCGGTCGATTTTATCATGTATTCATAAATCAGGTGATAAAACAATAATTGTTACTGCTCTATAGAATCCTAACACGAGAAGATATTAATATGATCTGATCTTTTTTCGTCTAAGGTTTATTATCATACCTCATTCTCAGATAAAGCGTACATTACCAACATTGATGCTTTTTTCCCAAGAGCACGTTCACTCTAAATTCCTAAATATTATTTTGACAGCCACGATAGTAAAGCCTCTAAGCACAGCTTTGTTAGAAAGTGTAATTTTTAGTTTTTCTTATCCTTACCTTATTCAGTAATAAAAACAAAAAAATTATGTAAAACGTGATTATCATAAGCATGCAGACAAAACTAGTTAATATATAGGAAACACGCGGTTAATTTCATCATATGAATAAATTTAGCACTTATAGTTTTCTGCATTGTGGCTTTGGATAAGTTTCTTCCATTTAGTCGTAAATAAAATTGATCAGAAATTTAAAGTTAATAATGTATAAAAATATACACTTTTTCTTCTTCTTAAAATCTTAGTTTTGCAGATGCAACGTATCTGTCGCAGTACTTTATTCTATTAAGGAAATCATTTTAGATATTTAAGGATAATATTTATACAAAGTGTACGTTCATAATTAGAAAACCCCAAACCACACAGGCTAACGTCTCCAGAATGTACGAAAAGAAAAAAAAAAGTTAACACTTCGCAAATTCTGCCTATACCGGGAAGAATACAAATAAAAGTAACATTAAAAAGAAAAGAAAAAGAAATTAGGAGATATAGATTGTTAAATTAAATTACCAAAAAGCGAAGAATTTCAATATTAAAACAATTTCCTCAGATTTCCTCAGCTTTCTATATTTTATGAAACGGCTTTAGAGGTTAACAATAAAGAGCAACCTCTGAATCGGATAACAAAGTAGTAAAATTTAAACGATATGGTAGCATTATTGGGAAGATAAAAAAAAACAACGGATTGGTTGCATGGCTTGATTTTAATATAAAATAATGCTAATTTAAATATAGATTAAATTTAAGACTTTTTCACACTACTGTATATGTATATATTTTCGAATACTTCTTTCTTTCAATGTTTTTGCGCATATATTTGTATATATTGTCATGGTTATTGAAATTGTTGCAGCATTCAGTTAAAATTTTATTTTGGAAGGAAATGGTTCGGGGTGGTCATAAATATGCTAAATATTGGAAAAAATGTTTCATTAAAAGCCAACGTTCCGAACCGACTTCGCAGGTTTTCTTCAGCGCTAGAACGGCCAAGATACAAGATGATATAGATAATTCTGGAAATTACATAATATTTAGACAAAAAATTATAAACAATGTGAATAAGCTTATTCACGAAGTAAGAAGTACATAGAAGAAAAATATATATACATTTATTAACTTAATTTTTTAACTCACATCTTTCAGAAGCGAGTGTGATGTCAAGATTTTAAGATTTTTTATAACCTAAATAAGTAAACTAAAACAATAACATTCAATAGAATCAACGTTATTAACATAAGAATTAAAAGAAATAGGCCATGCAGTTTCTATGACCACGACTGTATATAGCGTCTTCTATATACCATTGGGTGTGTTTTTTTCTGTGCCAGAGTTTTGGAACCATAAGGCTGTGTGTTTTAGAATTTTTCCAGTTATAATTTTAACGTTTATGTTCTGTCTGTTAGTTTGTTACTAATTTATATTAATTAAAAAAATAGTAAGATGTTTTTAAATTGAATTTTTCAAAATATTTATAAAATGACCATCAAGTTGGGGAAATTTTGGAATTGAATTCTCACTAGGCTTTCTTACCGACTTATTTTTATTCAAATACTGAATATCGTCATAACAAAATGAATCTTATATGCGGGAGTTTAGAAAATATATATACCAGATGGAGTTTGAGCTTGGGTGGCTGACAATGGCGGATAAAACCCGAGCAGCCCCGACCCACAATGTTTTATTCACGAGGTGGCACAACCCCTTGGCACATCCTCACTACTGCGGGCCGCCCAATACAATGCAATTACCGGATTGGTGTGGGAGAGGAGGAGCTGTTGTCTTGGTTATGTTGTAAACAACAGATTCAGGATAAAACAATATCCTCTTCGATCGAGAAAAAACGTTCTTTACATTGCTTATAACTCTACTCACTATTTATCTACATATATTTTTTGTAGTGAAAACTTCTTTAGGCGCGTTTTGCACTTTTTTGTAGAGAGTGGATTGGATTGAGCAGTCAGATTTCCGATGTGTAACGCTCGGGTGATACCGGCTAGAGTCGACTAATTGGAGTGTTTTTTCATTTGGATTAAAATATCTAAGAAACTAAAAATTGGACTTGCATATTGTTGGCGAGGAATTTCTTCAAAATTTCATCCTCTTTGTAATGATGTGGTGTTCAAAATCTTAACGCGACACCGTGTTAAAGATGAGAAAAGGGTAAAATATTGTTGAAAACGAAATGATAACGAGTTTTATTGAAGATATGGATCAACATTTCTCAGAAATGAAAAACCGGACCTGCGTATAGTAAGCGAGGGAAATGTTCAGCATTTCTTCCCCTTTATAATTAGCTATTATTTATAATTTATATGTAATATTATTAATTTCGCCTTGTAGACGTTTTCACTTCTATTATGTGATCTAAAGCACGCACCTTAGTTGTTTCTTTTTACTACTCCATTTTCTACTTAAATAATCGAATTTGTTTTCTGAAATAAAAGTTACATTAGGTAAATAGAAAGTAAAAAGAAATCATAAAATATGGAATGTTAAATCATTTAACCGAAAAAATAAACAAAGTATTTCGATATGAGAATAATTTCAAAGATACATTAAGCTCTCTATAATTCATACAACGGTTCTTGACGTAACAATAAAGTGTGAAGACTCAAAAGGATAACATAATAATGAAATTTTAACAATAAGGTGGGGTTATTCAGAGGATAATAAAACGTCAACACAAAGGATCGATCCTCTAGCTTAAAAAAAATGATAATTTAAGCATATATTACATGTTAAATGTCTGGAGGGTTAAATTTATAAAGATTGAAAAACTTTTAAATTGTAATATTTATTGTTATTAATAAAAAATTGATTTGTTCGAATACATTTTCACATGATGTGGCTAATAAATAATAATAATTGACGTAGTAAAACATTTTATTTTGGTTTCATATACAGTCACTTATTATCATCTTCAATGTACAGCCCTTAAGTACTCCTACAACGCTCCATGCAAATCTTGCATTGCTTGAAAAAGTGCTAGAAGTCTCCTTCTGACAATTATTTAAATTCAGATTTTTTTTTTATATAAAATATAACAAACAAATTAATCCATGATCAAAATCATTCAATAATCCATGCAAGTGTCTAATGTAGGAACTGCTAGTTGTAAGAACTTCAAAAGAGTTTATTAATTTTAATAAAATTAATACGATACTAACTTAAAATATTTTCTTTGATGTTTTGTGAGGGTAGCCCAAGTATTGATCTGTGCCGGTCTTTCTTCCAGCCCCTTTTGTAATCAAATTAATTTCTGTGTTCCTGCAGCATCTCTTATTTCCATCTCTAATTTAGCTGAGTACTCCGGATCTTCAGTTAACTGCCATAGAATTTATATTTTGTTTAAATTGCCCCAATAATAACACCAAGAAATGGAAGAGATATTTATGGTTTAGTATGCGGTAATGTGATGATTTAATTTTTACTGAATCTTTGTAGACCTTGATGATTCATCGTTTCACAGGTCAGGTATCTTAAATTATTTTAATTTTATTAATAAAAGTTTTAAAAAAAATCTTTTCAAAAATATTGGTTTATGCCTTTTTACAAATCTATCATAATACGAGTTTAATAAAATCTACTAATGTCATAAGCTGATTAACAAGTAGCTGTTAAAGGGTGCAAAATTAATTGCTATAAGAACTCGAAATTCCTCGGCACTCAAACAGTGCTTAATTGTCTATTAAAATTTAACTTTTTCAACAATATGATCTCCTTTACTTAAATGGAAAATATTACGTTTATAGTTATTAGTGGGGAAAGGAGGAGAAGGGTATTCGCCCCTTAGTGATTTGCTCTAAATCCTCAACTATTCAGGAAGCAGAGGATGGTACCAGATCTCAGCACCGAATTGGAAAATGGATTATATATGGCGGAGCGGTCTGTAGTTAGGACCAATAGATCATCAGCAAAGCGATATCGAATATGGTTCCACCATATTCTGCTGCATAATAGGAAAACCATTCTCATACGGATTTTCTCGTAAAACAGTTTGGTTTAACATGAATCCGCATAATAAAGTTTTTTGTGAGTTTTATAAAATTTTATTCGTTTTGGGTGGTATTTAAAATATTTTATACAAAGAATATATCAAATGTCTGTGATTGAAAATTTTAACGATATTGTTTAATATATATATATATATATATATATATATATATATATATATATATATATAGAGAGAGAGAGAGAGAGAGAGAGAGAGAGAGAGAAAGAGAGAGAGAGAGAGAAATTTAAATATATTTTATATCACACCAGGAGGAGATGCCGCTGGGTACTGCTTTCCATCATGCCTTTTATTCAATTAGATTTTTTATCATCTAATTTGCTCATTGTCACAAATTTTTTTGATAGATGTGGATAAAAATATTTATGTTTAAAAAATATATTCTAATTATTAATTTTTTTTCCCTTTTCATTTGCATCTGTCATGAATGTTACAATAATCAAAAGTCAAGAAAACAGTTTTACATTGAATTTTATTATAAACAATTATTTTTTCGCTAACTATTGACAATCAGGTGTTTATTTGTGGCCCAGAGGTGAGGTCCATTTTTTTTATTGAATAATTTATTAACTAAGAAATATATTTAATAGACCAGAATTATGGAAAATATATATATATACATATATATATATATATATATATATATATATATATATATATATATATATATATATATATATATATATATATATGATTATATATACATACATATAAATACATGTAAATATACACATCTTACTAAATAAACATCCTCAATTCCATTTGGAGACCCAACGCCTAAATAGTCTTGGTGCCTACAAACCCTCAACACTTGACTGTCGTGCGAGTAAGATTGATTCCGAGCGCCTTGCAGTTTAAATAGTTCACAACCATTAGTGTTGGTGGATAACTTGACATTTCGAACACATTAATTAATTTTGTGATTAACATCTCTGAATTAACACTCTTTGGAAAGGAACGTATAAAAACAAAAATAAGAAAAGAATTCTAGAACAAATTTACCAATGGAAGGTATCACATATATACATAACATATATATATATATATAATATATATATATATATATATATATATATATATATATATATATATGTATGTGTGTTATAAACGTATTGATATATTTCCGATAGTTTTAATATTGACTCATTGTAAAATACAAGATATGAATATTGTCCACGTGGAAAGCCACTTCACTGGTTAGCACAAATGAACAATAATATTATTAAGGACAGTACCTGAGAGCTAATGATTTAATCAATTTTTTAACTAAGTGTTTTCTCTTCAATTAATGTTGTTTGATAGGTTTCAGTTATTATTTATTTTATTATGAATTTCTTTTTTGATTATATATTTATCTTTTGAGAATATTGATTAATTTGCAGTATTTTTTTAATTTTTTAACAATGCATTCAGTATTTATTTCCTTCCATAATTTTTAATTATTATTTTTCATGTTTGAATAATTTAATTAATTTTTCTTCTAGTTGGTGGAAATCATTTTTTTATTGGAATATATTAATAAACTAATTTTTTTCATAGGCAATACATAAATATTCAATTGTTTCTACTAAAGCTATTACGAGCCTAAAGTCTCAACTCAATATTGTCCCTCTTCTTTTCAAAATATAAAAAAAAAGATATCGAGACCTAAGTTATCGATATTTGCGTATGAAATAAAATTATGTATTAACTTTAATAAATTATGGCATTATATTTTTTTTTCGAATATTGACCATTTTAAGACTATATCGATATACTGAGTATTTCACAGTGAAATGACCAAACTGAAAATATGAATTAACAACCTCAAAACAATAAAATAAATTCCTAAGGAGATACGTCCGAAAACGCTTTGTTTAGGAGATATTCATACCTAATGATTTTCATTGTTATGAATTATTTACGTTATATTAAGTTAATAAAACTTATTTCTTTTTTGTCAACTACGTTATTGATTAAACGTGAACATTAAATGTTGTTCAATGTGAGTTCCTTGAGCATTAAGAGAGGTTCGGCATTTTTTTTTCAACAGCAGCAGTGGCAAAACTGAATATGTGCCATTGTTTTACAAGATTCAATTATCCTTCTTCGTAAGAAATTAACGTCACCAGACTTGCATAGAAGTTTTTATTCAATTTCACCTCAAACAAAAAAATCCAATGGTGTCAGGTCTGGAGAGCGTCGGCATATTCACCATTAGTATAAATGGAAGGCATAATGATGATTACTCTGCAAAAGCCTCTTACAAACTGATAAATGTTATTGAGAGTTCCCAATGCTAATTCCAAATAGTATTAATCCTTATGATGCCAATAGTTCTTTATACAGTTAGGGATAAAAGGCCATATTAGTATTCTATCTATCCATCTCCTGAACAAAGCGTTTGCGGGCATACATTCACTTTGAACAACATTTAATATGAATTTTAATGTTTACATTTAATTCATAATAACGGAAATCTTTAGGTATGAATAACTCATAAACAAAGCTTTTGCGGACATACCTTCATAGGAATTTTGTTTTGAGGTGCTGAATTCATATTTTCAGTTTGGTCACTTAAGTCTGCAATACCCAGTAATTCGATATAGTCTTGAAATGGTCAATATTCCAAAAAAAAAAAAAAAAAAAAAAATAGAATGCCATAATTTAATTAAGTTAATACACAATTTTATTTAATGCACAAATATCGATAATTTATAACTCGATATCTTTTATTTATTTATGTTTTTTATATCTTGAAAAGGAGAGGCACAACATTGAGTAGTGATTTTAGGCCCGTGATCGTTTTAGTAGAAATTTAATATTTATGTATTGCCTATGAAAAAAAGTTTCAGTTTATTAATACTTTTCCAATAAAAAAATTATTTCCAGCAACTAGGAGAAAAAATAATTAAATCAGTTAAACATAAAAATAATAATTAAAAATTATGGAAGGAAAAAAATACTGAATGCATTGTTAAAATAAAACCTATAAACCTTTATTATTAAAAAATACTGCAAATTAATCAATATTCTCAAAAGATAAATATATAACAAGAAATTCACAATCGAATCCACAATAACTGAAACCTATCAAACATTTTTTTTTAATTGTTTATTGAAAATATTACAATCTGCCTCAATGGACAAAAACAATATTAATTGAAGAGAAAACACTTAGTTAAAAATTTGATTAAATCATTAGCTCTCCGGTACTGTACTTAATAATATTATTGTTTATTTGTATAACGATATTAACTGTATAGCGATATAAAATATATTGATATTTTTTTAGATATATATTTTAACGATATAATTAACATAAATAATGAATTTTTTTTATTAATTCAAAGAATAAAACAGTTTATTGTCTAAAAGTTTTAGTGTTTTATAACATTTCTAAAAATGAATTGTTTATCATAAATTATCTTCAAATATTAAATCTAAGTTTTTTTTTAATATTTTATTTCTTTATTCTTATATGTCAGGAATTTTATCAATCAGCGACTTTGCGGTAGGGAAGAGTACTAGTAGTAGCAATGATCGGCCTGAGAGAGAGAAATGCCCAGCGGCATTCCTTCCTGTCTTGATTTTAGTAAAAATTTATAAGGGATGAGATTCTATATTTTATTTCTTTATTTTTTTTCTGTATTCTTCTATATTTTCTCCTTTATCTAGAGTGTGTTGGTGTGTCTATGTAAGTTATCGTGAAATATTTTGTAGTGTTTACGTGGTCGTTAACTGTTGGCTTCTGAAGATATTTATAAAAAGTGATGTTTGTGACATACTATGGAGCTTTAGTATACCCGTAGTTCTGTTCCCATAAATATGTGTAGCGTAGGTTCAAATGGGCTTTAGAAAGTAAATATAAGTGCTTAGTTTTCTGTGTTAGATTTCATTTTTAAATTCTTGAAAGAAGTGAGTTTAATAGTTATCTGTCATTCAACTGTCAAAGGTCACACCAAGATATTGCACTTTATATTTTTTAGGAATTCAAGTGTTTTCAAGGTAATTAGTTTCACCTGACAAGTATCTTTTTAACAAATAACTCTAAAAAATATATATATATATTTTATAATAAAACTCTTAAACTATAATAGGTATAAAGTAATAAATCTGTCATTCTTCAACTTTTGCACCAAATTATTTATGAGCAATTAAGAATGGCAATATTTTAATTGAAACGGAGGCTTATGAATCAAATGAAAAAAAAAATCTTGTCCAATTATATTTCAGACAAGATGACTTTCATACATGAAATTTTAGCTGTGAGAAATCTGAAAAAAATAAATATCACATTCCTACTCTTTTCAGATATTGAGAGAGAATGACGCAAAATATGAATGATACGATAGGTGAAACCATAATATAGAAGAGAAGTGTTCTAAACTGAAATATATGCAAAGAGGAGGGGGTACAAGTGGGCTTCCCATGGAATAAATCTGCATAGGTAACATGGCTGGCAATAACCCAAATGGACAATATGGTCCATCGCAAAGTAATGTCCCCTCTACATCAATTCCAGGCCAATTTAACATTCTTTTATTTTTCAAATCAGTGTAATGTTTTTTTTTTCCTCTACCTACCTCTTCCTTTTTTTTCGCTATATTTTCCATCCTATTCCGAAGTTTTTCTAACGCACGTTTGGAAAAATTAGACATACATTTATTTCGTTGTTTTTTCATTCAGCTTTAAGTGAATAGTTGTAATGCTGTGGAACCTCTGAATTCCGGACAGTTATGGTGACTCATTTTTCGTCCTTAATATAGAAGCTGTTTTTAATATCATACTTTTACCTATAGTTTTATTTTAAATATAGGGGCGAATCCACCAGTTAAGAACAGGGAACCCAGTGATGGACGGGTTAAACTTTAAATGTTAATAACAAGGTTCCTTCTTGATTTAAAGGTTCCAGTTTTTTTCTATATTGAAGAACAATATCCTACATTGAGAATTGTATGAATAAAGTTCCCAAAAGAATTGTTGTTGTATACACAGTGCTCTTGAGATCAGTATGTTTCATACCTTTCTACTAACAGTTTTAGTAAGAGTAAATTTAATTTTAGACTATCTTTATATTTAAACAAAGATTTTAGAATTTTTCTGAGGTATATCCATTACTGGTACTGACCTCCTGTCCATTATTAGAACAATTAAATTTCGGGATGTCCATCACTCGTGCGAAAAGGTGTTTCTTTTCTTTTAATGAAAATGAAACCTGCATAACTGAATATTTTTTCAATTTTTTTTTTTTCTTTTTTAAATTTCTTTATTGAGTATTATAACAATCTGTCTGTTGGACATTGGTTATAGTGAGGTAGGATGACATTCACACCATATGTACAAAAAAATAAAATAAATAGAACAAAATAATAATCAAAAGTATATACAATAGACAATAAAATAAAATAACCTAAAAAATAAGAAAATTAAAACTAAGGAAAAAAAAAAAAAAAAAAAAACACATGCATACCTATATACAATAAGGCGAGGGAACTCCAGGAGAACCCTGAGCTACTCTCCCAACCGCGTCACTGGTACTAAAGCCAGCGGAGATTGGTCGAGAGCACTTTAGCCACATACACACATGTCTTGAGTGAAGAATCTGGCCATTGCCAGAACTCCAATTTATATAATCTACAAAAGGTCGCGAGGCCACTGCCGTTTCAACCTTCTTGGAGGATTATAGGGATGGGAGATGCTTGATAGGGATTGTGCAAGAGGATTTGGGTGGTAAGTAAGGTTCTGGTGAAATTTGGAGAATTTTTCTGGGATAAGGTCTAGGACAAATGGGATGTTAAGGTCATGATGTAGGGTTTTGTTGGATACATAGAAAGGAGCATCGACTATTGTTCGAAGGACTTTAGACTGAAAGGATTGGATGCGCTTGATGTTAGAAAATTTTGCTGATCCCCACAGTTCTAGTCCGTAAGTCCAAATAGGTTTCAGTATTGTCTTGTAGATCAGTAGCTTGTTTTCAATGGAAAGTTTAGATTTTCTGCTTAGTAGTCGGTATAGTTGGCCGTATCGTCGGTTGAGTTCTTGTCTTTTGTGTCTAGTATGCGGGTTCCAAGTTAGTCTTCGGTCTAAATGAAAGCCAAGATACCGGACTGTGTCTGAATAAGGAAGCTGGATGGAATTAAAGAGTACTGGTGGACAGGAATTGCGTCGAAGTGTAAAGGTAATATGTTGGCATTTAGATTCATTAACTTTAATGCGCCAGTTATTACACCAGTGCTCAATCAAGGTGAGGTGACTTTGGAGATTTAAGGATGCTATTTCGGGATCAGAGTTGGATGATAAGATTGCGGTGTCGTCAGCGAATGTTGCAAGAAAAGTATCGGGATGAACAGGGATGTCAGCAGTAAAGAGGATGTAAAGCACGGGACCCAAGACGCTGCCTTGGGGAACACCGGCTTTAACGGAGTAGATATTGGAAAATTCTGTTCCACAGCGAACTCGAAAGGAGCGGTCAGAGAGGTAGGATCGGAGAACTAGGTACAAGGACTGAGGTAAATGGATTTTAAGCTTGGAGAGCAGTCCGGAGTGCCATACCCGGTCAAATGCCTGTGCAATGTCCAGAAAGGCACCCGAACAGTATTCCTTGTTTTCTAGGGCTGAGGAAATATGATCAACAACTCGGAGTCCTTGTTGAACAGTAGAATGTTGAGAGCGAAAACCAAACTGATGGGAAGGGATATTTTGGGATTCTATAATGGGTAGGATTCGTTTCAAAAGGATCTTTTCAAAAATTTTTGAAAGGATTGGGAGTAGGCTGATTGGTCTATAGGATGTTGAGCTATTGAGAGGTTTTCCTGGTTTTGGGAAAAGGATAATAGTGGAGTGTTTCCATAACAGAGGGAAGTGGGTGGTGCGTAGGATACAATTGTAGATATATGTAAGGAATATGACTGCTTTGGATGGAAGTTGTCGAAGGATTTGAGGTGTAAGGAGATCATGTCCAGGAGCTTTACGGGGGATTAGTTTTTTTAATTGAAATTTTACTTCGGAAGGATGAATAGCTTTTGGGGGCAAGGAAAGTGGGATTGGTGATGTAAGGAGTTCTTCTACTGTTACGGTGTGGGCAGGATGGGATTCCGGATGTGAAATAAATGTATTGGATAGGTGAATGGCGAACTCCTCAGCTTTATCTTCGTCAGATGCTGCCCAGGAGCCATCACCTCGTCGGAGAGGATGGGAAATGCGGTGAGGATTTAGGATTTTTGTTGTGGTTTTCCAAAGGGAATTGTCGCGAGAAGAGAGGGAGGATAGGTAGGAGTTGAAGGATTGTGATCTGAAGGTGGCTAATTCCAGTTTTAATTGTTTGCAGTAGTAATTATAGGAGCAGCGGTCGGTAGGATGTCGGGTACGTTGCCATAATAATCTGGCACGGCGTTTGGTGCGGATTAGGTTAAGGAGGTGTTGGGGTAGAATGGTCTTTATAGGAATTCTGGAGGAGTCTTTTGGGAAGGAGGCAGTCCAGGCGGCTTGTTGGATTGTGGTAGTAAAGGAATTTACGGCACTATCAAGGTCATCGGGAGTTTTGAGGGATATGTTGAGATCAATATTATCGGAGATTATTTGGCGGAAAAGGTCCCAGTTTACTGGGCCCCTAATGAATGACGGTGGAGAAGGTTTGGGAACAGGTTCAAGTGAAACATTAAGGATTAGAGGACTATGGTCAGAGGAAAGTTCATTTAGACGTGTAATGGAACAATTGAGGGGACTTAAGCCGCTGTGGATAAAGAAATCAAGAAGATCAGGATTACGGTTGGGATCTGTGGGCCAGTAGGTAGGAGAGTTGGGGGAAAGGAGGTGAAAACGTTGGGAATTGAGTGCAGACAGCAGGGTTCGGCCACGAGAATTCGTGGTTCTGGAACCCCATTGTTGGTGCTTGGCATTTAGGTCTGCACCCAAGATGAAGTGATGTCCTAAGGAGTCGAGGAGAGAACTGAATTGGGCATTGGATATGGATCGGTTAGGAGGGCAATACGCTGATGCAAGAGTGACCGGAAAGGAGAAGGTTTTTATCACGATAGCGGTGGACTGTAGGAAATCATGTATTGGTAATGGGAGTACGTGATGGGAGAGGGATTGGTGTACAATTACAGCAGTACCGGCATGTGCTTTTCCGTCAGGGTGGTCAGTACGATATGTCAGGTATTGTGGTATATTGAAGTGCTGTTTAGTGGTTAGTCGAGTTTCAGTAATTAGTGCCACATCAATGTTCTTGTCAAGTAGTAAAGTAGATAGTTCGTCTGTATGATTTCTAACACCATTCGCATTCCAAAGGAGAATGGATATGGGTTTAGGGATGTGAGTCATTTAAGGATTTTTCAAAGGAGGGATGAGGTGAGATACGAGATTCGTGAGGAGTGATATGAGTGGAGTAACAAGGGATTTGAAATCGGTGAGGAAAGATGCTAACAAACTTGTGAGATCTGTTGCATTTGAAGGAGGAGGAATATGAGGAATTTGTTGTTGGTGGTTAGGTATATTAGGATGAAGAGGATTTTGAGGTTGGGTTTGAGGTTGTTGTTGTGGCAGGGCTTGACATTTATCGGTTAAAGTCTTACCTCTAAGTAGTTGGGAGAATGATACATCATTGTTTACAATTCTGGAAGGCTCTCTCTCTCTTCTTGTTCTTAGTGCTTCATCTTGAATCCGGTTTTTCTGGTGTCTGGTTTTGAGATTCTTGTAAATATGGCAGCCTTTGTAGTTGGCCGGGTGTCCCTCCAAGCATAGGGCACATACTGCTGGATCTTGTATAGGTTTGGTGCACTCTACAGATTTGTGCTGTTCACCGCACTTCACGCAACGCGGCAGATGGTGGCAATATGTCTTCGTGTGGCCATAGGTCTGACAATTATGGCACTGCACGATGTCTCTCTTGGGATATGGCTTCTCAACTTTCACCATTGTGTAGTATATTCTTGTGATATCATATATTTTTTCGATACCTGGTGATGGCTCCAAGTCCACGAAAAACAATGGTAGTGGGATCCTATTTCGTAATCCTGGCTGCTCCCTGTCCTCCTTCAAAACGTTTGTTACCTGGCGTACATTGAAACCAAGCGTCGTTAGTTCTTCTTTAATAACTTCAGTGGGGGTTGAGGAATGTAAATTTCTTATCACTACTCGTAAAGCTCTTTCCTGCCTCAGCTGGTAAGTGTGAAAATTCGCATTTGTTTCTGATAAGTACTTCACTATTTTTCGGTAGGCTTCTGCAGAATCAGGTGTTATTTTGGTGTCATTGGTCCTGTTAAGGCATGAATAACTGCCAGAGCAGATTTTATTTAGTTGGGTGCAGAACATCTGGAAATTTTTTATATTTTTCACAAATATCGGAGGAGGCTTTGGTTCTCTGGGTATTGCTGCAGACTCCATTACTTCTCTGTCATTTTGAAGCACTTGGTAGGGGTTTGGAGTAAAGAAAGGTGATTCTTCAATCGTTTCTTGTGCAGATGTACCTGGTTGGGGCTGAGGTTCTGGTTCTGAAGTGTTCATTTTGGTCACTGGAGGTATTTCTCGTAGGCAGCGACGAGTCCTTTGTTTGGCTGGTGAGCTAACTCCGTCTGACCGAGACCTCTTGGGCACCTTACTGGCCATCACTTGCTGATCATACCGCATATCATAAGAGAAAAATAAATAAATAAATAAAAAAAAAAAAAAAATTTTTTTTTTTTTTTTTTTCTTAAAATAACAAAAAAAAAGATGCCAACAGTAAATATCAACTGCTCTAATATACACTTTAACTGTATCACGTGAATAATCAGAGAGATTCCGCTATAAAATTGGTAAAAACTGAGAGAGGAGTTGAGGAGACAACCTTCTCATCAGCTGATCCACTGCCTTCTCCATTTTCAATTTTAAAGATTTAAATAGAAAAAGGAAACCCTAGAGATTCTAAACTTCAAACGAAGAAGTTTATAACTGTAATAAGTACGGCAGCATAAAACAATCCTGTTTGTATTTTTTTTTTGTTTTTTTTTTTTTAATTCTTCATCCGCACCTGTCATGGTAGTGACAATTAGCAGATTTGTTGTTAAGTTGAAAATGGCATGACGAATAATGGTGCCTAGCAGCACCTCTTGTACGAATTTACTAGATGTATTTTTTTGTATTCAGTTGTAAATATCATATAAATAAATCAAAAAATAAATAAATAAAAATATATCAATTTTTTGAAGAAAAATTGATCTCAAATATTATTATAGAGATCATGGGTAATAAACTTGAGCTTCGATAGTCAGTTTTGTTAATATTATTTTTTTTTTTTTTTAGATATATCAACAATGATTTATTTTGTAGCGTTTTCCCTTTTTTGGCCATTTTAGAAGATATTTATAACACATATATACGTGTGTAAATATACATTAATAGATATTTGTTACCACCTGTGGGATAAATATGTCAAAGCGTTAAAAAAATAAATCATTTTTAATGTATCCAAAAAAAATAATAATAATAATAATTTTTGTGCGTTAAGTTTTTTGGGATACATGGGTCTCTAAATATCATGTTAACTACCACTAATTAACTAATAAAATTGTTTTTTGTATTTCGATGACGCAATGCCTACCAAGTTATGTTATATTTGTACGTATTGAGATTACTAAAATAGATAAATAAATTTCTACCAAAACAGTTGATAAATTTTATTTATTCATTGATAACAAAAGATTCGACTGAAATGTTTGTAGTGATTGTCCTGAATATATGTGAAACTTATGCCGAAAATAATCGTTATGTAAGTAAATGTATGATGTATTCCATTTCTACCTAAGCATTTTAAGCGCTTTTAATTAAGTGATTACAATATTATTATGAGTATGAACTAAGCCTAGGGTATTTATTTTGTTCTTGATGTTTGATTCTTCTGCTAAATTTCGTTCCAAAGTTATTCTAACATACAATAGAATTTGGACCCTGTCAAAAACTATTTTAGAGACAGTTTCATGCCCAAGAGTGAAAGTAATGTGGTGGGTTTTATAGTAAGTGAGACAAATTTTCAGAGCCATGAAGTTTGTTAAGGCGATGTAAAGTCAGTAAGACTTGCGTAGGATTTTAATATCTTTTTAAGACCTTTTATATTGTCTGCGCCTGTCATAATTTCGGAGCAGTTCGTAAAAAGAAGAAAACGTATTCAGGCTTCATTTTACCGCATTTATTATTAAAAATATTTCAATCTTTTATTTATAAGAAGCAGAATGAATATAACTTTACTTTGAAAAATATTCTTTATATTTTCTTACCATAGAAAGGAGATATCATAAAAGGGATTCTCTTGGAATTTATTTCAACTGAAAATACCGCCTTTTAATTTCAGAGGACTTGATATCTTTGGAGGTGAAAGAGGAAGGGTTGGAAAAAGAAATAACTGTTTCACCCAAGAAAACGAAATTTCTTACCCTTATTTTTTTATTATTATTTATATTTCTTTTAAATATTATCTATTCCAATTTTTATATTTAAATAATTTATTTTGGTTTTTTTTAACTATTTTATTGAATTTAAAATTAATAAGATTTTAAACAACATTAATATACGATGAAAAAATAGACTTAACGCCTGCTAGTCAATTATAAATAAAAACTATAATGAATAAAATAAAATTCAATTTTCAAACAGAAATATATTATTACGCGATAATCTCAAAACATCATAAAATACCCTGTCATTGTAAAGAGAATAAATATTCCAAATTAAGTAAAAATCAATGAAAGAAAATTTTACAACAAACTTATACATTCTTGAGTCAAAAGGCTAAATCATGAATTTACAAATTTCTGATTTTGTAATATTTAAAAGTTTCCTATGGTTTAAAAAAAAAAAATAGAAAAATTATTTTATTTGTACAATGTTTTACCCACGAAAAAAGATTTTTTTACATTTGTGGCTTTACCTTAGGCTGATGATAATAAACTGTCGTATAATTAAATTTTAAAAAATTGAACAAGGCTATGGTCAAATAGAAACATGCTGTTAAGAAACATTTTAACTCCTTTTAATTCGAACACGGTACTATGAATAATTCTGGAAACGTCGGCAATTATAATATACATTTAAGCTATTTGTTCATGATATTCTAAGTTTGATTAAATATTCTATGTCGTTAGAAATGTACTCGGGCAAATATTTCAGCTTCGTATTTATTATATTATTAATTACATCTATTCAGATACTTTTAATTTTTAATTCTTAACGAAGCGTTTTAATTTTATATTTCTGTTTATTAATTCTCTTTAACAGCACCATCCTATGGAAATAATTTCATTCTAAATTAAAGTAAAAAAAAAAAATTGAGTAAAATTCCCTTTGAAATGCTTATAATGTATTTCTATAAGTAATTTATATTTTTAATGTGTAGCTACTTTTGCATATATAATTTATTTATCTTATATGATATTATGTGAAAATTAAAATAACATTTTTTTCCTACAGATATCCAAGAGTTCTATGAACTGACCCTCCTCGACGATACCAAATCCGTGCAACAGAAGACGGCCGAGACGATAAGAATAGCCAACAAATGGGAGTCTAGCGACGGGCCCATTTCCTACAACAGCGACGTGAGTAGACTTAATGTTATCACAGCTACGTTTTTATATATAAATTTATATTATACTACGTGCAATCGTTGAGTCTTATGGTTATAACATTAAAGGATATGCATGTATATTATAGAGTGTGTCCCGTGTAGTTTTCAACTTGTCTCTTTGGATTTTTTTGTTCATTTATGAACGAAGGATGTGTTCGTCGAACTTGGATAATCCCAATCTTCATATGACAAATTTAATATAAGGATGAATTTTATAAAATCAATGAAATAAAAAGTTTTAAATTATATTCAAAGAAAGAGAGTTAAATAAGTGCGATTACATTCAAACTTAACTTCAATTAATATAGCCACTTTAATATATTAAAACATTATTCCTTGATATTCTGTAAAAAGTTAGTTTTGAAGCCGCCAATCATTTAAAAAAAAATATTTGTTTTAAATTAGCGGTTTTGCTGAGTTAGTAATTTTCTTTAGTAAGTCAAACTTGGGTATAACTTTTCCTTTTTTACCGCCCAAGTTTTGTTCTTCTCCAGTGATTACTTCGGGTAACTTTTTGGTACTTCATAAACAATTTTGTAAGAAGTTGAAGTTAATTTAGAAATTACTGTTACTTGACTCTTACTGTTATAAACTGCTAGGTATTTTTTTTTCCTTTTTTATAAATTTTGATTATTTTTATATTCGTGTTCTCGTTACTGATTTTTCTTTTATTTTTATTAATTTTTGGAGGAGAGGAGGATATTTGCATTTATGTGCGCGTTTGTGATTAGTCTTCCATTTGTGTAAAATAAAATGAGGAACATAATAATCACGATGAATAGGAAAGTATTTTCAGTATAATATGGATAGCAAACGTGAAGGATTTGTAAATAAAGTAGTTGTAGGATCAGATAGTCCGTGGTTATTTTTTAAGTTTCAGTAATAAAAAAAAGTGAATCGATAAGCATACTAGTGAATGGAATTTATTTGGAGCTATCGGAGGATTAATAGAAGCTCGATGAGGGATTTGCTCGCTTAAAGGTATACTACAATCAACTCAAGATGGGATGCCGCTGAGCACTCCTTTCCCTCACGCTGATCAAGTCACTATCATAATAATCATATCCCGACAGCAGACTCGCTAATTTTCAGTACTTCGGACAGGTGTGGGTAAAGAAATAAAATTGGAACTATGGGATTCGAGCAATACCCGAAAATAAATCAAATACTATTAGTCCATTTTACAGACCCCTTTTTATCAATTATTAACATACGGCTGAAACGTCGTAAATAGCTTCATCTCATCGTAACCTACAAACATTTTATTTACGAAAATTCTCGGAATTGGGACGTTTTCAATCTGGAGGTCGTATTCAGTCTTTGTCTGATTAATTATGTAATAAAAACTGATAAATGCCCAATTGCTTTCCATTTGAATCGTAAGATAACTTGAGCATAAAGTCGAGAAAAAAGGTGGCCTTTATAAATATTGAGCCGTTTGGCGTGACCTACAATCCCAAATTGTCAAAATAACGCGGTTCTAAAGGCCAAATTGCCCAATGTTTTTGTAGGCCAGCTTTTTTTACTGATTTTGTGCATAAATTTATGTGTGCATAAATATTCTCAAGTGGAAAGCAAATGGGTATTTACGAGTTCTTAGCAGCTAATTAAATAGACAAAGTTTACCGACCTCCAGATTGAAAATAAAATATTTGTAGGTTACTATGAGATGAATCTATTTACGAAGTTTCAGACGGATGCTAATAATTTGATAAAAAGGGGTCTGTACCATGGACTAACAACATTTGATTTATTTTCGGGTATTAATTGTATTTCTTTACCCAAACCTGTCCGAAACACTGAAAATTCTGCTCTTGGAAATAATACTGATAGTGAGTTGATCGGCGTGAGAGAAAGGAGTGCCCAGCTTGACTTAATTGTAGTATACCTTTAAGTGATCAAATCCCTCATCGAGCTTCTATTAATCCTCCGATAGCTCCAAATAAATTCCATTCACTAGTTTGCTTATCGATTCACTTTTTTTATTACTGAAACTTTAGAAAAAAAAATACTTTTAATATGATTTCGGCCGTAAAAAAAATAATTCAAGCTTAGTAAAGATACTATTAAACACATTGATACCTTCTTAAAATATTTAATCATGGACTAGGTAACTCCAAACCATCTTTGGCTGTGCAAGTATGGGTAGCCGGACTACAGGAGATCCTAGAGCGTCTTTCATAATCTCATCATTGGTATTGAAATCCACTGGAAACTGTTAGCCTACTACAACCAGAAAGTCTCGAAACGAGTGGTGAAGCTGCCAACCTCCACGACTCCAATATCAACTATATTTAAAATATCTCGGATCCACTGCCATTTCAACTTCGACTAGGATTATAAAGATGTTTAGAACTAGACAGGGATTGTGCTAAAGGATGAAGGAATAAGGTTCTGTCGAAAAGTTGGTTTTGACGAAATTCGGATGAAATAAGGTCAAGAACATATCGCTACTGTTTACATTACGCCACTTCTCCATTAGCAGCCACTCCACTGGCATCTGAGGATCCTCAAGGTAACCAAAAGATGTAAGCTGGTATAAAGATGGCAAGCAGCACAATCAGCAGAACCATTATGATACAGTAATTTATTATGATTATTATGATGCTGCATAAAATTAGAATGTTGCCCATAATTTTGAACGTTTTCTTATTAAAACTCATGAGACTTATTTGCTTTAATTAGAAAAGTTGCATAAACATTTTCGTGTGTTCATTGCAAAAGTTCGTAGGTAAAAATTGAGTTTTGTTGTAGAAGAGCATATCTTTTTTACCTTAGTTTGCACCTTTCAACTGTTGTCAGTTGACAATTAACTACTTTAATAAATAATGACCTTTTATTTATTATTTTTTTGGAGTTAGTTAGATTATGGGTTTAAATTGCATAATTATTGGATTACCCACTACCCCGCCATTCTGGCATAGGGGGATGAAGAGAAGGATTGTTTTATCCAAACCAGAGTGGAAAAGGCGAGATTTATTCCGTGGACATGTGAGCTATGGCGAAGGACAGTCACTATTAGCACCTCACCATATTCCACTTCAGTTGACATTACCATCTCTTTCTTTAAGTCCATATCAGGATGCACTCCAAATCAAGCATTTGCTAAAAACAAAGCTCCTTGTCAAGACTTAGTAACCACCGAAGTACTCCAACAGAAAGTACTCATTATTTCTTTATGATTTACTGTTATGATTTAATATTTAAGTCCCCTCTTCTATTTTCTATAGTACCAGAATACTTATTGCAGTTGCAGATTACAAAATGCTCCCATAGTACAAACAGAATAAATATGGGAAACTGTTAAATACGACCCTTTGAACAAACAGTACTGAATATTGAGGTTATAATGTAAGCTCTTGTTGTATCCGCGAATGTTTTGACGTTTTTTAATTTAGCTGCCTTCTGAAGTCGATATCCTTAGGTCCAAATATGTTTTAGAATGATCTTGTAAATTAATAATTTGCTGTAAGTTGAAATATGACTGGCCAAATCGCTGGTTAAGATCGTGTCGTTTAACCCTGTTCGGTTTCCATGTTCATATTTCGCCTATTACAACACTTTAACGTCAGAATTGGGAATTGTAGTTGGAAAATGAAATAAAATTTCTACGGTTAGTATTCGTCTTTTTGATTCTCTCTATTTCATTTTAGTCTTGTATTCTGACACTGAAGAAAATTTCCTTTGCTATTTATGGACATTCACAACATTAAGGAAGTTATTCTTAGATATTCTATTCTATATAAATGACTCAGTGACTCGTTCTGAAACCTTTATAGCTCTGAAACAATCACTTATGTTTATGAAACTTGCAAACTGGCTCAGGAAGTGCTGTCAGGTAAGTTGAACGGAATTGCAATACCAGCGCCTCTGAGTGGGGCAGGAATTGCTAATTTATCGACATTCCTGCTAAGGATAGACAGTCTATTGTTAGCTTGCATTCCTTCTCATTGAATTATTTCTATAGCTACACAGTAGGCGTTATGTAGGTTGGACACTGATTGTATCTGAAAGTATTCGCTTAATTTTTTTTGTAAGTCATAAAATATTTTTCTCTTTCTTCAAAGTAAATGTAAATCTATTTTTGTGATAATCAATTATTATTGTTAGTCTTTTTCTTCAACTGGTGATACAAAATTTGCTATCTTTGAACAGACTTTTTGTGATTTAAGCTTAATTTGTCGGTTTAGATAATGCTTGGATCGACCAAACGTTGACTGTTATTAACTTGGAATTAATACATTTGAGGCTTTCGAAATCTTCAATAGCAATATATCCTGCGCGGAATTCTTTCCTTTATTTTTATTCAGTTTTACCATTTTGTATTTGAGCTCAACTATTTTCAAATAAAAACTCTTAACGATTCTCCTATGTATATTGCAGATATGCTCTCTTTCTCTAAAACTTCAGATCGAATATTTTGCATTTGTCTAGCCATTAAAATAGTTGTTTCACGCAAGATTACGAATATAAATATTTTTAATCTGTCTACACAAACTCGCTAATACCCCAGCAACTCCTATAAATAAGGTTGAAAATAGTAATGAAAAAAAATTAAATCTGATTTTTCAAGAAAATAATTGAAATATAGATTTTTAATTAATTTTAAAATTATATTTCAATTTGCTCTCGTCTTCTGTTCCACTCCAAACCTCGATTCCGGAATGCATCTCGCACGCCTTCTTCCCCTGTATGCGAGTCTCGTCGTGACATTGTTTATATCCATAAGGACAAGAAACCCAAACCATCTTAACTTATATTCCTCTATAATGGTTTCGGCCCGCTTTGACTTCAAGATTGGCTCGAATGGTTGTATTGCGAATCCTGTCCCACCTAGTCTTTTCCTTCACTTCATCTCTATGCCAGAATCTGGCTCCTTGCTTTGAAGAGAGTGTTCAGGATTCAGAAGAATACTTCAGTATTGGAGGAAATACTGATCTGTAGACGGTCATTTTGGTTTTCTTGGTTACCTCTTTTTGGTTGAGGAAGCCTCTTTTAATTGAGCAAAAGATCTTTTCTACAGCCCTTATTCCCTGCCTTACCTCCTCGTCAATACATCCATTTTCGTTGAGTCATCACCCAATCATTTAAAAATGTCTACCTGTTCCAAACTCTCACCGTCGACCCTCAGTTCCTTCATAAACCAGGTTTTCTTCCAATGTACATGCATTTATTTCTATATAAATCCTTCTCAATTCTTCCTTTAAGGCTTTAATATTGTTCTGGAGGCCATGGTCATTCTGGGCCAATATGGCGAGGTCGTCCACAAACGCTATCAGGGAGTAAAGGGTTGACTGCATATTTCTGTGACCCAACTGGAAACTCCGCATCTTTTCTCTTGCTCTTTTCCATACCAGATCGAGAACCAGTATGAAAATAAGAGGGCTCAGGCTGACTAGTTTCGTTTAGAATTCTAGAGAGGTCTGGTTCGGAAAAAGATAGAAAGGGTCATTTGGAACATAATACTTCATTTTTTAACTTTAATTTGCACCTGTCTACTGCTGTCACGTGACAATTACCAAATTAATTACATTGATTTAATTATTTCAGTAAACAATGGCCTTTTATTTATTTGTTTTTTTATTGGATTATCTCCTACCTCGTCATTTCTGGCTTACAGAGGGGGAGGGATTGTTCTAGAGGTACAACCAAACCAATCCTAACCAGATTGGGCAAATCGAGATTCATTTCGTGGACATACCAGGCATGAGAAACGACAGCCACCAGTAGTACTTCACCACATTCCATTTCAGTGGACATTACCATCTCTTTTTGTACTCCAACTCAGGGTCGGACTCCAAATCAAACAATTATTAAAAAAAGAAAAAAATCTTTTGGTCAAGACTTACTAACCACCAAAGTACACCAACAGATGAATATTTGCTAAATTAAATTACAATTAATTAAATTAGGCATAATTAATAATAGACTCAATCAATATTTGTTAGCATAGCTATATTTGTGCAATGCAGCAATGTAAATAAATATGTTAGCATAAATATAAATAATTTCTTTCATTCTACATTATAATTTCTTCCAGCAGTACTAGATGGAATAACCTAAAGAACGAGATAGGTCTTTGGCAATGAAAATAAACGCTACTGTGATATTTATTTTTTGTCAATTGACCACATTCTCGAGCAACTTCTTAAAATGAATATTAAAAAATAGTATTTTTTTTGTCACGAATTTTTCAAGACATTTGTAGATATCGCATTATTTAGAAAATCTAGATAACAAGAAAAGAATATTTTTTACCCTAAATTAACCTGAAATAAAAGAAGATATACGCCATTTTCAAAAAATTGATAGAAAATAATCAAAATCATCCTAGATTGATAAGAACAAAAATAAATTGTAATAATATTCAAACAATTAACTAATTTCTTCCATGCGAATGGAACATGGGCTCAATATCGGGTTCGCAAATAAAAGGCAATATACCGCACGTGCATCCACCGCTGTAATGATCCTTTGTATTTTAAACTGCTCATGTGCATTAATATGTAAATTGACCATGTAAAACGGGTATTTTAATAAAAATTGGCTGGTTCCGTCGTATAGGCTTGGTCTAAATGATGTGGTTAAATTTTCTGTAGCTTTTAACTTTTTAATGAAACCACTTCTTCTTGTATTTTTAGAACACAGTATTCGTAACCATAATCAAAATTAAAGGTATATACATTTTTTTTATTATTCTGCGACTTCAAATTAAAGCATGTCTGATGGTTAAAAAAAGAATTGCTGCAACCATGTCTCTTATCAAAATATTTGTATGTCCGTGTAAATTAGTATGGAATCTCTGAGATTCGGTTCAGAATTTTTTTTTAACTTTATTTTTCCACTCATGCCGGCCAGAGGTACCGACATCTAACGAGTGTGACGTCGAGAAGTACAATATGGAGTTAGTAATTGGTAGGTGTGGGAGATAGGAGTGCTCAGCGGCGTCCTTTCCTCTCTTCATCAGTGATTTAGTAAGTTCCTGTAATAATAATAATAATAATAAGGCTTAGCGAACCCGAAGGTTCCTGTAAGTTATTGTTAAATCTTTTATAATGTGTTCGTATCTGATCATTAATTGTTGGTATCTCTTGGTCTTTGTGTAAAGTAATGTTACTGATGTTGCAGGGAGCCTTGGTTATCGTCCTAAATATTTTTACTGGAAATTCTGTAGTTTGCATGTTTGGTTCTTTTTGGCTGTCCCGTATATCTGTGAAGCGTAGATCCAAATGGGCTTAAGTAGGTAAGGGTATGTGTTCAACTTCTGTCTCAGTTTTACTAGCGAATGTCTTGAAGTGAGTGAGTGTAATAGTCGTAGTTCTAAGTTTAGAGTTTTTTTTTATTTTCTTCTTGATATGTGAGCCCCATGTCATTCTTCTGTCAAATGTCAATCCATGATATTAAACTTTGTCTGTCTGGAAGGAATTTGGACATTTTCGAGGTAAATTGGTTTCACCTCTAAGGAGAAAAGCAATATGTTGCGATTTGTCTTGGTTGAGTCGAATTTTTCAGAGTTTGCACCAGTCCTGGAATTAATTAAGGTGATATTGTAGAGTCTGTGAAACTTGTTTTGGATTTTGATGCCTTGTCAAAATTATTGTATTCTCTATATGATTCGCAGTCTGAGAGAGTATCGAAACTGTCATGAATATCATGTTTGTAATTGATATATAACAGAGGAGCGAGTACTGACTCTTGAGGCAATCCAGATGAAGATGGTTAAATGGTAAAAAGTTCTGTACCTTGGCAGCAGAGAAAAATTTAGAATATTGATACTATCAGAATTTCTATACTAAATTCAAAAAAGTGGAAATGTGTTATTTTATACCGTATGAATTTTTAGATATTATACACGACACACTTATTTCAGAACATACAATTTAATTATTTTTTTAAAAAATCCTATCAAATATTTTCTATAAATATTCTGAATTCCCTTATTTCGGTGTACTACAATGTAATTAAATAGTCTGTTGACTTTTACTTATTACATTTTCATTTCTTATGAATTTTTAATTATAATTTATTTCCAGGAATAAAACAATAAAATATTTTTACTAAAAATTTAATGAAAGGATATTTTATCTTTGTAAGATACTCGAAAGGAGCAAACGGAAAAGATGCTCTCTGGTAGCTTTCTAAGAAACTTTTAAGCTGTGGAACTTTTTCCGTTACAACAGCAATGTGTGTTAGATCAGGAAAAAGACCGAAACAACCAACTTACAAGTGGCTACTTGTACTGAAGAAAGTATTTCTATTTCGTTTGTCTCTACCTAACCCAAGCTTCATATTTGTCCTGAGACTAAGATTCTGGAATTAAAGAATATTATAGCGATTCTGATTTGCCAAGCTGACAACCACTAAAAATCAGTCATTGTAACTGATTCAATGAGTTTGCTACTGGCCATCCAAAGCCAAATATCTAAACATCCAACGATAGTGGAAATTTTAGAACTCATTTGCGTTATGTTAACATTAAGGAAAAATCTATTTATTATGGTTTGCTCATTTTTTTTTTGGAAATAAATACACTTACCTACTCAAACCCGTATGGACATACCCCTCACAAATTGACGGTTCAGCAAAAAATACGCACAAAAACTGCAACATTTTAATCCAAAATTTTAAATCCAACAACAGAGATCCCAGGTACTTAAACTACAAAACTTTATACAGTAACTTAAGACAATCTACTATCAATCATCACATACGTATTCACAACTGCAGATTTCACCTTAAACTACGCATACATCAAAACGGACTTATTAACGACATGGCCACAGCTGACATGCCCATCAGGAGACGACTGAAAGGAGCTAGATGAGAGATCACTTTTTCTGAATTATGGAAATATACCAAGACCAGGAAGCTTTCCTGCTAACTACTTTTCTTCCTCATGAATTAAATGCCAATTTTCTTATCAATAAAACACATTATTACCAAGCATCTGACAGGTTTGGATGAAAATATGAAGAAAAACAAATTGAGGATGAAGTAAACCTACTATAATCCAAATCATTGTTGCCGGTACAACGGCAATAATGCCTGAACCGTAATAATATAATTACCGTGGCTGAATGTATACATAGCAATGAAACATTGTTAATTATATACATGAACTATATACCATGCGCATTGCTCTTAATTTAGTCATTGCTTGATTAATTTTAGGGATAACAGTAGAAATTCGAATAATTTTTACTCTGAAACTTATTTCATACGGGTTGAAATTTATTTTATTGACCACGGAAGGGATCTCGACTTTCCCACTCTGGTTAGAATGGATTTAGTTGTACCTCTAGACCAACCGCCCAGTATATCAGAAATGGTGATTAGTGGTCATAAAAGATAAAAAGTTACTATCGAATAAATGAAAATAAACTCTTTGTTTTGTTTAAATAATACGTCTGTGTTTCTTGACTTCATTTGAGATTGAATTGTCTGTGGCACAAAATTTCCTTTAGAGTTCACCTTTGACTAAAAAATGAAATAACATCAAAAACTAAATCCATTATATGAGAAGGAGTTGATCTGGGAGTGCGGTCAAATAAATACTAAATTATACAAATAGTATTATTTAATTTTTTTGCCGACGTTCCGACCCTCTTTGCAGGTCTTCATCAGGGCTACAAAAGATACAAAAATTGGTGAAAATAAAATAAATGAATATAAGTAGATATAAAATAAGAAGAAGTCTGATAAAGAAATAAAAATATGATATTTTTTTTATAGAGATATAGTGCGTGACAATGTAGTTAAAATATCAAGTATTATATGTATATAGAAGATACGAACAAAAATGAAAAATAAGTATGAATAAAAATAGAAAACAACAGAGAATATAGCATGTAAGTTAACAGTAAACAGATTCTGATAAATGATAAGGAATGAGTGTATAACATATTATATTTACTATTAACTTACATATTTCACTGTTAACTTACATATTATATTTACTGTTAACTTAGATATTTTACTGTTAACTTACATATTATATTTACTGTTAACTTTAGCTATATTCTCCTTTGTTTTCTATTTTTATTCATACTTATTTTCCATTTGTGTTTGTATCTTCTATATATGTATAATACTTGATATTTTTACTACATTGTCACACACTATATCTCTGATATCATTTTTTATTTCTTTATCAAGCAACTTCTTCTTATTTTATATCTACTTATATTCATTTATTTTATTTTCACCATGTTTTGTATCTTTTGTAGCCCTGATGAAGACCTGCAAAGTGGGTCGAAACGTCGGCAAAAAAATTAAATAATACTATTTGTATAATTTAGTATTTATTTGACTGCACCCCCTCGATCCACACCCCCACGATCAACTCTTCATATTACACCACGGTCAACCATCTCTACATCATTATATATTTAAGATACTTTTTCTTTATCCTAAAATGGAGCTTCCCTCCTGCAGGCTGCCTTGGCGATGCTGCCAGCGGAACGTGACCTAAGGAGGTGAAGGCCGATTGCATCCATCCTCAGCTCAATCTCGTTAATGGAGACCAGGACCAGGACTAATGTCGTTTCCTCCACCTCTTGGCCCCCACCTCCTCCTGCCCAAGGCACCGCTCGAGAACATTTCCAGATCGAACAGCTCATATAACTTCCAGGACTCGGGGCCTAGGCTGGAAGAATAATTCACCACTGGAAGACTTTATGACCCAGAGAAGACACTAACATGCTGTCCTTATCGCCCAGACGCAGTCATATTCCCCTCCCCCTCAACCCGTTTTTTCCCTCCTCCATATTTTACCCTTTCTACGGTCACCTTTATTCCCGTCGACACCGATAAAAGCCACCGCTTGAATATTTTAATGCTTTATAGTGCTGTGGAAAGTATGGGTTTAGTCCCTTGTGTTCCTGAAAGAGAATATGATACACTATCAACAACAGAACAACTTTGAAAACCTTGTCGCTTATTATTTTGGTTTTTTTGCAATGGAATTTAAACAATCCGAATTATTTTCCTTTAATAATAAACCTATAGAAGACATGTGAGCTGAATAAATATAAAAAACTTCTCTCAGGAAAGGTCAGGATAGCTTCTCCACCTAATTCACCAACAAAATACAGAAAATGAAGGCCTATACGTATTTAAAACTTATCAATGCTTACTTATTACCCTTCAATTATATCTAGTTAAAAAATTATATAGAATAAAGCCTGTTATCACTTTGAGATGAAAATCGAGACCATAAAAAGTTGGTTAAACTTCGAAAGGAATACTAAGAAACTCGTAACTTTTTTGCGTTATTTTTTATAGTCTGTGCAAAATTTAATTTAAATTTACAAATATACGGTATATATAGTAAAGGAAAATCGCATGACTAACCGAAAGCTGGTGAAAGGATTCCAAAAAATCTATATTGAGTCATCTAAGTTTCAACCCCTAAATCACTGAAAAATTACATGAAATTTTTTGTAACGGCAGTAAGTGTCACGCCAGTAATATTTATACGAAAAAAAAATCTACTTTAAATTAACTTTTTTTAATACAATCTAAAATTTTCTAACTTCATAAAACAATACTATGAAGATAATCTCCCTTTCACTTGACCAATGCCTACTCCATTCCACTGCTATTATATTTTTTAAAGTTATTATAAATAACGTATAGGCCTTAATTTTGATTGTTAAATAGAATTCAATGAAATTGATACTAGGAAATTTCCACAGTATTCTTCGCATTTCCTTCATCTTTCGGTCTAATTGAGCGAGCGATTTTCAAAATTTAGACGTTTTAAAAACAATACGTTTTCAAATTCGAAATTATTTTCTGAAAGTAGTGGATGGAATTTCCTGAAATGAATATCTGCTTGATTTTTAATTTATCGATCCCTGACTTCCTTACAAATTTAAGAGAAACCGAATATGCGGTTTTAAGATATAGATGTATCACGAAAAACACGTTTGGGCATATTTAAGAGAAAGCAGTTGGCGGAAAGCAATGTAAATGATACAGCATTATTTTTTTTACTAATATCTATGTTTCTTCCAACTTTAAGTCAAATCGAACTAGCCGTTTGTGAAATATTAGCATAGCTAAGGAAATACATTTGCGCATACGTAAGCGGAAGTGTTGGATGGAAATGCTATGAGACCATTTAGACACCAATACACACATTCCCTAAAAGTTTCATGAATATCGGATGAACAGTATGCCGTTACATCGACTTGACAACCGACTAACAGACGCCGAATCAAATTTAATTCTTGATGTCTGAAACGTAAAACGCGAGTGGAATTTTTCGATTCTGAGACCATAATTTTTTTTAACCTCCCGCACGAATACAAAGCTTCTCTACTTTCGGTAGTGAGGAAGCAAAATAAACTGTCAAAAATATATAAAAAATACAATGCTTCCTTATCTTCGATAGTGAGGAAGGAAATATATAAAAAGGAACAAAAATAAAAGTTTTGAATATTTGTTCCAAAATATTGACTTGAGCTGCCAATATGATGATATGGTTAATCATATATATAGCATTTCCAAGTCAATTTCAACTTCTTCCAAATCAAATTCAACCTTTTCAGCATAAAATATCCTATAGTTTTTTGTTTGCCCAATACTCTAACATTATCAAAACTGAATAATAAAATATTATATTTTATGTTATCCGCTTATACTCCAACACGAAAAAAATTATTCTAATAAATATCAATTTTGAAAATTATTAACCGTGGATTTTTTTGGTGATAGTTTGGAACCCTGGATGAGCAGTAACAATATTAACTAATATTAATATTAGTATTAACATTTCACATATATATATATATTATATATATATATATATATTATATATATATATATATATATATATATATATATTTAATACTATCTAAAACTTTTTATTAATATTTCGAAAATGAAGGATTCGATTTCGGGCATTCCATGAATTCAATAAAATTTAAAATTTAATTTAATTTAAAATTAAAATTTTAAATGGACAATTCAATTAAAATTAGTTCAGATATATTAACTGAAATTTATAACAATTAAAGAATAAAATAAGTTTTAAAAAATAAAAACCAAATACTCATGAATACAAAAGGAATTTTTATAATTTAGAAAGGCTAACGTAAGCTCAATGCAAGAAATATTTGTTCTGATTCTTAAGAATACAAAAATATAAGAGGACAAATAAAACAAAAGGCCTGTGAATCTACGAATGGTTCAGATGAATCTCTTCTCACTCAACGAAAATAAAAATGAGTAAGGAATTAGAAAAAATAATCCTTTCCAAGGAAATCGATTGAAATTGAAAGAAAGGGAAGAAATTGAAACTGACTAAGGTTCATAAATTCTTATTGAGTTTGATTTGTATGTGTATATCTCCTTAAATAAACTTCTCCTACTAACTAACTTGGGGGAAATAAATAATGAAATAAAAAAAAAAAAAAAGAAGATTCAAAACAATTTTATTCGATTATTAGATTTCCCCCTGTGGATATAGTTATATTTTATTCATTAACGATAGTGTCCAAATACACTGAATCGATGCACACAATTAACTGCACCAAATCATATCTACTGCTCTCTATATATAGATAATCAATATTCGTAACGGCTTGTGTTTGCTGAACATGCATTATTAACATATATAGTTTTCGATTGTGCAATGTTTTATAAACAAAATTGTTTTTTAAATTATTTGAAAAATTTTGGCTAAAATGTAAGTGCATACAAGAGGTTTATATTATCTGACTTAACTATTATTTTATTTTTATGCTTCCTTGGCTTCCAAAATCAATGTTGTCAATCATTGAGGCGATGGAAAAAAAAAAAAATTGGTAGTTCATATTATCTATTATTATTAGACAATGTAGCGACTATTTTCAATGTTTTCCTTTGACACCGTCATTCTACAAGAATGATGGACCGTTATGCTTCTTGCTGTGAGCTGCACACTTCTCTAGTCGCTACGAAACTCCTGTACATCAGAATATTTCAAAATTCGAAGAGCAACGACTTACCATCACACTGCACTTTATGTTCCATGCCCATGCGAACTTCAAGCGAGACTCTTTCCTTTTTCATGGTAGCCCCATTTATGCGTGGGTATATGGCATTTATAAGAACCTCTTTTGGATTAGTTAAAATTAGATTCTCTAGGCATCTTTCACTTTCATAATTATTTTATTGTATCACGGCAGATTCATTAAATATATAGTATATTGAAATGTTGGATATTCATTAAATTTTAAACATTTCATTGCATCCAAGTCGATTATGAACATTGTAGGACAGAATCTTTTAGCAAAACGGCTTTTTATTGTTTTTACTGCTCTAAGTCGGACAAACTTTTTAAATCTTAAAAGATCAATAACAAGTTTTCATTCCTTAAGAAACTCTCAAAAGTTTTGATTTAATTTATAGCAACTGATAGAATGAAAAAAGAACATCCCAACTTGTCGACGGTAGGTATGAATGGAATTTGAAACATTCTCTACTTTAAGGATAAAGTTTAAAATATAAAAATAAGAAAGGAGCGAACTTTGCTGAGAGAGTCTAGAAGGGCAAAGTTGCGAAAGGAAATTAACTTAAAGAAAGTTTTTCAGTATTACCGGTTAATAATATTCTTTCAGGACCTGTACCATCCCCATAACGACGGGCGGGATCCTCAGGCCCAACCAACGAGCAACTTCTTTCCGGATCGTTGGAAGTTGAAGTCGATGCCTGCAGGACTTGCACTTAGTATGCCACAACAGCTCTAAGCTTTTTTCTAATATTCAGCTTTTTTTTTATCGCGCAACTTAAAACTTAGTTTTCCACAAACGTGTTGTAACTAAAAAAATATATACATTTTGCATAATTTTCCTAGAAATCACTTTTGTATTAGCCTTTGATTATAACTTTTAAATCTAATTTTAGGTTACTTTTTTGCGATCGCTATGTATTGCATTTAAAACAACTGCATCAAAGTCGTCTTAAGAAAATACACTTTGATTTTAATATTTATGGTTGGTAATAGTAATAAATATGTATATATATTTTTTCTGAGGATATTGAGGTTCAGCAATTAAATAAAAAAATATATGTTTGCAAATTTTCATGACAGACGATTCAGAACCACCGTAAAATGTAAAATATGAAATTATTTGTGGAAAATTGGGTGAAATCCTATTTTGAGATTAGAGTACAATTCCTGAAACGAAGAGTACAAAACTTTAAATTTATGTGTCATAATAATATAATAAGTTTGGTTCAATGGCTGATTTCCAATTGATTTTGTACCAAACTTATTAAATTAATGAGACACCTATTTTTTGTTGGAATAAAATATTGCTGAAGAGGGAGACAGAGATTCCCCCAAACGTACAATAAATAACTATCATATACTAATTTTGATTATTATAAAACTGGCCTTAAGGCACATACACTTAAATGTGAATTAAATATTAAGGTCAAAATTGAAAAATGGAGTAATATAATAAATACAATACAGATATAAACTATCCACTAGAGAATACTTGAAACAATAAAAGTTTGTAGAAACAAATAACTTTTATAAAACTTGTTCAGCGTAGTTTACCGTTCACTCTGTATTCAAATGTAGTGAATATTATTATCAAATATTATACTTTACATTATTAGTTTCCTTAAAATATAATTTATTTACAACATCTTAATTCTTACTGTTTCTTATAATTTTTAATTTTAGTGCATATTAAATATTTTTGGAAATTTAATATGTAGACCTTTTTTCTTGATCTTAAAATATGAACATGAGAACATTATTTAGATAACTAGACTTATCGTATGAGAACCTGATATAAGCAATAATTGTTTGCCTTCTTAAAGAACTACAAATTTTCGCGGATGTTTATATAATAAAAAAAACTATAAATATACAATAAATTAATATCGCGAAACAATTCTGCAAATTAAATCTCAATTCATCATTAAATAAAAAATATGAACCTTTATAGAAAAAAAATCTTTCCAAAAACGTGGTTAAAAAATAATAATAACCATTCACTATTTCACACCTTAAATAATTTCTAAAGTCACCAAAAACTGTAAAACATTTGAAACTATTTTGTGTTTTGACATCGTTTGTTTGTTTGAGTTTATTAAGGGCGTAAAACTACTGAGCTAGCAGTTGTGGCAGCCAAACAAGCGCTCACGTTCCCAGGCCGAGTTACTACTATCCAAACACCTCTACAAATGAGTTTCCGTCTCAAAAAAGAAATATCGGACAGTGGCAGTCCAAATGGAACGAGAGCACACTAAACACGTTAAAAGTTGTTGTTGCTTAGGGCTTAGACGCGTAAAACCCTGAGGTCATCAACGCCTATATAATCTTCATTTCAATTATTTTAGTAATAAATTACTATGTGATTTAAATATTGTTAAGTAAATCATTATCTTTAAGAAAATGTATCACCGATTTTATTTTAACTTTGTCATTATTTAAAACTATTGATAATTTCTGTACAAGGCCTAATTCGGTTAGAATCAATACAACACTCTTGGAGAATGTGGCTGACTGTGAAAGTACCGTAACAATGTTGGCATTTTGGTGCACGCTGTTTGCTTTTCAAATAGGAATGTGTCATATTTGTATGTCATATCCTTATTATCGTTGAGGCAACTTCCTCTCTACGATTAGGGCGGTTCAAGTTGGACCATGGTTTCACTGATCTTTTTATTTCCACCAATTTCCTCGGTGGACTCTCATTCCACATGGATTGCCAGCCAAGAGCTCTTTCTTTTATTGAGTGGAAGACTTGTGCCGCGCGGTGTTAATATGGCAGCGCCCCGGCCTTGGAGGGTGAGTGACAAGTTAAAAGTTATCAAAAAATTGGTAAAGCTGTGGACCACGTCAAACCGAGAGAAAAGGGGTCTTTGTGAGAAGTTTGAGAATAGGTCATAGAAATTTGACTCAATTATTTTCTATCAACAAACAACCATCTTCAACATGCCAATACTGCGATAGCCCTCTCACTGACATATTTTTCAGGAATACACTATTACACCACAAGGTTAAATAGATTATCTCTTAGAACGGATATTTCAGTGATATATAATACTGACGAATCAGACATAAAAGCTGTTATCGACTTCTTTAAAACCCATATTTTATTTAACCAAATATATAAATGCATATAATTTTTTTAAAGTATATTTATTTATTATTATTTTTAAATGTTTTCATCTTTTTTTATAATTATTTTATTTATTTATTTTTTGTTCATCTTCTAAGGAGTTTCTGAACCCCTGAGAGCAAAAATAAATTGACAATAGGCGTTGATGACCCTAGGGTTTTAACGGATCAAAACCCAAACAAGCTACTTGGTCATCAAGGGCTGTTGGTTTATTTGAATTGACTCGGTACTTGTGGCCCAGAGGCGCCACCAGACTCGAAGGGGGCAGCCAGAGTCCAGAAGATGGCCAGGTTTCACAAGTAAGATGGTGATAGTTTTGACATCATGATACATTTCCAATTACCCAATAAACAGCAATTTACATTTACTATTTGTTCAACACCATCAACAATATCAAGTATAAAGAATTCGACTTTTCCATCCGACTTCATGCTTATACATTAGTTCAATCCATTACTTCTTCTCTGTGATCTGAAAATCGAGATATTGGTTGAACCGCAGTCGGTCTGCGCTCTAGCATATCCTGTCATAAGTTTTTAGTATTTTTTTAAATATATTTTAATTAATTTAAACATTAATATTATACATATAAAATTATATTTGGACATTATATATCTAAGTGTAAAAAAAGTGATTAGCTCTAAACTTTAAAGTGCTAAATAACAAGTATTATATTATTGTGCAACCTATCTTCACGAGTTCCTCTAACAGTTAAATTGTCATTCCGCAATTCAAAGAACTAAACTCGCAAGATAAAGATTTGGAGAGGAAAATTACTGGCACTGACGTAATATCGAACTCCTGATACTCCTGGAAATAGAGATGAGGAAAACAGAATGAGGATTGTTCAAGGAAATAGAATTGGAAAAGCGTAGGAGCTACTTTAATGACCCAATAATTGCATTTAGTATATATAAAGATCTTGGCCTCTTGTACTATCCTCCTTCATTCTTTACATTCCTGGATCTTGATTTCTGTTCCCACATCATCCTTTCAGCGCGATCTGGACTTTTCTCTTTCCACGATGCACAATAAGCACAATAATTTCCTTTATTTCTTATTGAAAGACCAGGACCATCTATCTTAATCGTCCTTGCTTTGCTATGTAAACTATGTGTCAGGAATTCAGTCAACAATTCCTGGTTTTGATATAAGTGTTGTTGAAAAATGACAGTATATATAAATCGATATTTGACATATATTTTTTAAGCAAGTATTAAAATTAAAAATGTTTAGAATGAAATCCACCCCACTGGTATATATAAGTATATAACAATGAGAATACTTTTAAACACAATACCTGAGAAGTACTGCATTATTATTTTCAATAATCATCCTTTTGTAATAAGGTAAATCTCCTCAAATTTTGAGTTCAAAATACGTAGAATCAGAAAATAGAATAAAAAAAAATTCCGTCTGCCGTCCGCTGATTTTCTCGAAGAACCGTTGCTGCTTTACTGAGCCGATTGTTTTGAGATTTGTTATCAATGCCAAAGGGCACTTGAGGAGGATCCTTGGAACTCAGCATTACCATCCGCCCATTCTCTTCAAGATGGCGGCCGAATAAACTTGTTTCGCTTTTGGCTGTTTCACCTAATTTATGTACTGTTGTACTAATTTAAGAAAACTTGGCCAAAATCTTCTCCACGAAGCCTTTTAAATTCATCTATATAACATACTTCACCGAACAGTACTTTCCTTTCAAGATGGAGGCTGAAAAATCTGTATCGTATTTTCAGAATTGGGGCGTTTCCAATCTGGTTATCGATAAACTTTGTCTATATAATTTAGTATTAAAAACTCACGAACACCCATTTTCTTTCTACCTAAATTATAAGATAATTTGAACATAAAGCGATAATAAAGATGGCCTTAAAAAATATTGGGTTTTTGGCGTGACCTCCACTCATGTCAACCATGTCAAAACATTGAGGTTATATTGGTCAAACGGCCCAATATTTTTGTGGAACACTTTTTTTTCGATTTTGTCGTCAAATTATCTTACTAATCAATCGGAAGACCTATAGGTATTTATGAGCTCAGCATCTAATTAAATCAATTAATATAATGGGAAAATCCTTAATTTCTCAGAATATTCGTAAATAAAAAAATTGTATGTCACGATAATATTAAGCCATTCACGAAGTTTTAGGCTTTAATACTTGCTAAAAAGGAGCTTGTATCATGGACTTATGTGAGTGGCTTCATATTATAAATGAATTTTTGGAATTTTTAAAAAGTATAAAAAAGCTAATTTTTGTAACATAGTTTCAGTTTAAGCTAGTTCTTATGATTTTTTTTTTTTTTTTTATCAATTAATCTGGACATTCTTCAATATTCATTCATCGTACGCTTGCTCATTGAAAATTCTTACTACTGCACACTCAATGTTATTTATTTTATTTTTTAATGTGAATTTACAATAATTACAAAACATAGAAAATACAATAAGTAAATGTGAAATTGGTAACATGACATGTACAACATGAAGAGAAACTACCCATTGGTAGAACTCAAATTAATGTGAAATTAGATCAGAATTTTACTTATTACCTCTATCCATATTTTTTAAAGCATTTTTATTTTTATGTAAGTGAATGGGCCAAGAAGTAAAATGTGATTGATTTAAGGGACGAAATTAAATATATAGGAAGTGCATATATTTTTAGAAACTATTAGAAAACTTTCTATAAAAATGAAATTAGCAACATTATTAAATTTTTATTTTTATTTTACTAACTTAGAACTATTTAAATAAGTTATGTAACAACCATAGTTTTATGAAGAAAATAATGAATATACTTTCTTATATTTTATTTTATAATCGATAAAAATCGAAAATGTTTGTTTTTTAAATGATGGTAACAATTTTTTTTTTAAATTTTGTTTTCTAGAATATTAAAAGATATATAAGTCTACAATCATGGTTTAAGAAGGAAACAATAAATACACGTATGAATTATTGTTAAATTTTGTTTATTTGAAATGACCCTATAAGATTGATAATCGAATAGGAACATATGAAATTTTTATTATTATTTCCCGGTGTGAAACCCACTCATGGTGTTTCGCTCTCTTCTCCCGACACACCGTGTGTAATAAGAGGACTCGAGTAACAGCAAAACATTTTTAAATAAGCTTATTCAAAAATACCAATGATTTTAGAGGCCAATAAGCCTAAAACGTCTTTTTATTTCTTCAGTTTCCTAATTCTCAGCACATTCAGGGTTTAAACGGCAGTTTATTGTCTCTCTACTTATCCCTCGATTCACAATAAGCCGAGGGGCCGTAATCGAATGAAGATTTCACAAAGGCCCTGTTTGAGATTGAGGAAACTTAGAGAGAAGAGATGGTCCTACTCAAACAGTCCCCTTCGTTAACTGTTGCAAACTAAATTCCAACACAACTCCGGGTTCTAACTGTATAGTTGAAAAGCAATATAAGGGGTATTTTAAGAGTAATATAAATGTAAATTTAAGTTTCTTAAATAACACATCATACACGTGTAAAAGAAATTATTTGAGCTATTGAAAACTACTTAAGTCACTTATGTGATAAATAAACAAAAAATTGTTTATTCATTTGATGAAGTTAAAGTGAAACCATTTTAAAAGTTAAACTCGATTTCCTCTAACAAGTTTTGTTTCTTTATCATTTGTTTAAATTAGGTTTGAATACAATTGATAAACTTTCTTCAGAAAAACCTTTAAATGCAAATTATGAAGTTGGATAAATCTCTTTTGTTTTTCATACAAAAAGTAATTTTACATAAAATCGAAAACTGGCGATTAACTATGATGAGATTTAGGTTTCACATTGATATGTTTGAAAACTCTCCATAATTATAAAGCGAACGTCTGTCTATAATTTGTATTGTAGGTGTCCACTTATTATTAAAATGTTTGTTACAAATTTTCTTTATTCGACTTACTGACTATACACCGATATTTCAGTGATTTAAGGCTTGTTTGGCAATTTGCCAATAATATCTTACCCATACTTTCTTTCTCCATTTTTTACTTGTTTATGCAATTTAATATCTCACTGAACAAAGAAAGACACCAACTGGTCCTGACAGACATGATGAAAAGAGTCGAAGGACCTAACTAACAAATATTTATCAGAATTTATGGAGCTGATTGACTTCTCCGAACTAAATAATTAAACACTTTTTTAATTCAAACAAAACAACTGTTTAATTATTTCTTAATAATATTTCAACAATTTTTCTTAAATCAATTATACTATATTAGTTCTTAATTATATTGTACGGCATTATTTTTTTAAATATTCAACGTATTTTATTACTTAATTTTAAATTTCTTTCCATAATCCATAATCCTTACGGCATGAAGATGGACTATTACTGATCCTGTTCAACAAGCCCTGGAGAAAGTACATTTGTATGCTTTTATTTCTATTAAAAGTTTATATTTGTTTAGGCAACTTCCTATTTTAATCATGGTAAAGGCAAATAATTCTTATCAGTTGAACTTAGGCAACATTTGACATTATTTTTTCACTGGGCTGTATTTTTCTTGAATTTAGTAGGTTATATGGTTTGTAAAAAGTAACTCACCGTTTTATGCTGGCACATACGAATCTTACCTTGGCCTTTGAGGTATGAAGGGCACCCTCCTTCAGTCTTAGGTGTTCTGGTCATCTCCACACAAGGGGTTGGCCTAAAGTGGGCTGAGAGAGGCTCGGAGCTTAAGCGGCTTAATTCTTATCAGATCTTCTCTTTTCACAACTCACCGCAAGGCGGCATTCGGGTAAAAAATTAATTAATAAGAGCAACATCACAGGAAAACGGAGGGGTCCATGTCTGAATGAATCATAAAATCCTTGGATACTAAAATGATATAAAAACATTGAGAAACTCGCTACAACACTGATAAGAGAGGCACACCAGAAGATCGGCCTACAATTAAATGAAGATAAAACAAAATGTATGATAAAAGCCGAAAATTCCATCCCGATAACAGGATCTGCGTAGAAGGAAAATCATTCCCGAGAGTATAAAAATTCAAATACCTCGGCTCCACAATAACCTCAATTAATGACCAACGGGTTGAAATTGACCAGCGTATGACTTGCGCAAACAGAGCTTTCTTCTTCCCCTCAAAGGTATTGAAATCCCAAAAATCTCAAGAAATCTCAAACTAAGGGTGTACAATGCTATGAAAAACAGTTCTAATATATGGCTGTGAGATTTGGTGACAAACCACCACCCTAGAAAAAATTTTTGAAAGATTTGAGAGAAAAATCCTCCGCACGATAACCGGAGCGATCTGGGATCGGAGTACTAACACATGGAGAAGGAAGACCAATAAAGAACTGCTTGCAGAAACTGTGAACAGTAAATTGTAAATATTCTACCTGTATTGTTATCTAATTCCTAATCTCTAAATATTCTTTATTTATTTGTATTTTTTAATTATCTTTATTTAATTCTTTATTTTATTTTAGTAACTTTTCTTTTATTTATTTTCATCATTCATAATTTAAACTATAAACAAATTTGTATTTAATATATTCCTTAAATTGACTATGTATTTTAATATGAGATTTGTCGCTAAGATGGTACACATTAGAAAAATACATGCAGCCATTGCAGGATTACTATAAGAACTTCACTTCTCGTTAGGAAATTATTGAACAGGTTCGAACGATATTATATTGATTGTAAAAACTTTGGTTTAAAATAAATTATCCCTATTACACGTTGCTGCCTTCCAGTTCTGAACCTTAAGCATGGATCGGGTATCTGCATCTACCTCATCCATCCACTATAACATTGGTCTTCCTCTCCTTGCCAAAGATGCCTCCCAAGAGAATGTTTATTGAGATCTGTTCAATTCTGATGACATGTCCAGCCCATCTAAGGCTGCTTACTTTAATAAAGGTCACCATATCTGCGTCCCCATAAATATAGCATTAGTCTGCTGTCTCCATTTACATATATTGTACCCCATATCCTCCTCAATATCAGTCATTCACATCTTAGCAAAGCCTGTTCCTTGTTCCTGGTAATACTTCAGCAGTCTGCTGCATAAATAAAACCGACGTTGCTAATATATTTTACAGGTGGATTTAGTGACTCAAGATACTATTCTGCTCTCAAAATAAATAGAAAAATTCATTGTTTTCGTTAGGTTTATAATGTGGTAATAATTACAGAAAAAAAGATAGAACATTAAACTAAATTTGACAAAAAGAGAGTCAATCTCGTGTTGTTCTATTTCAAGGAACTGTTTGGCAAGTACGTCCTCCTTGCTTTCGTGCGCGATTCTTGTTTAAAATTCAGTTGAGAGAAACTGTATCTGACCCGGTGACTGGAGCGGGACCCCCTAATTAATGTAACGCCTGGGACAATGCAATAAGGAAGGAGTGACAGTAGAACTGACAGCTCGCTGTCACAGCGACATAATTAGTTGAAACACTGAATGCAAATCCTACTCCTGGCCTAGAGTTAGCGTAATAATTACTCAGTCTTAGTCAGTTCAGTCATTGCTAATCATACTGCGTGACAGCGGAGGGGAGGAGCTAGTTATGGCCTACGGCTTCATCTTGCGAGGAGCTGTACAGGCAATGGTGTCACTTGATAATAGCAGAAGCAAGCAAACGACAAGACTAATGAGTATACTGTTATTATTCTCAATTATCTATAGCTGAAATACCAGTATACCTCATTGAAAACTATCTGATTAGAACTCTATTCCTTCCAAATACACTCGACGCTTAAGCGACATTAGTAAAACATGTTTTATAAAATATAATATTATCAAGATAGTCTATTCAACTCATAATTGATGAAGCTTCATAATTAATCTCGACTGTTAAAGTAATAATTTCCTTAATAAGTGATCATTTTGTCCCATTGGAAAATATCCCTCCATTTTATTAGTTAAGCAGTAAAACAAAGCTATCAAAACAAAACCCGTTATTTTACTCGCTTAAGAACTATTAGTTTGGTACAAAAGAGCCTTGGTTTATGGTTGTATTACTTACTAAGATTATAAATGTCTATTGCTCATATTATAGGAACCATACCGATGTATATTTTGTATTCATTAAAAATATCAAAAAGTTTTAGTCCGTGGTACAGACCCCTTTTTATGAAATTATTAACATCCGGCTGAAACTTCGTAAATAGCTTCATCTCATCGTAGCCTACAAATATTTTATTTACGAAATTTCTCGGAATTGGGGCGTTTTCAATCTGGAGGTTGGCAAACTTTGTATATTTAATTTTATTAACTATATTTACTGAGAGATATTACGATCTGTCACAAATAAGGACATATATAATAGTGTGCAGAGAGCACATTCACGCTCTATCAACAATGAATAAAAATAAATAATACAGAAAAAACAATAACACTAAAAGTAAATGTATATAAACTAAAATAAACGAAAAGAAACTAAAGTAATAAAAAAAACTACTTACATACACACACGCGGCTATACAATATCTAAAAAAAAATAAATAAACTCCCCACTCGAGGAAGGAAAGGCAGGACTCTAGAAGATCCCAGCGCCTCTAAATCAGGCGCATTATTGGTATTAATCAATTAAGGTAATATTTAATTAAGTACTAAAAACGCATAAATACGCATTGGCTTTCCACTTTAAGATAACTTGAGCACAAAGTCGAGAAAAATGGTGGCCTTCAAAAATATTGAGCCGTTTGGCGTGACCTATACCCCCAAATTGTCAAAATGACGAGGTTATATAGGCCAAACGGCTCAATATTTTTGAAGGCTACCTTTTTTCTAGACTTTGTGCTCAAGTTATCTTACTATCCAAGTAGAAAGCAAATGGGTATTTACGAGTTTTTAGTACCTAATTAAATAGGCAAAGTTATATAGCAAAGCCGACCCCCAAATTGAAAACGCCATAGTTCCGATAATTTTGGTAAACAAAATGTTTTTAGGTTACGATGAGAGGAAGCTATTTATTATTTATTTAAGTTTCATCCGGATGTCAATAATTTAATAAAAAGGTGTCTGTACCACACACAGGCGGATTTACGGGGGGAAGGACTTTCCGGCTGAAGCCCCCTCAAAACGGTAAAATATAGAAACGGTTTTTGAAAAAAATATTAAAAACTATCTCTTAAAGTATTATTGTTCGTGTAATTACGTTTAATAGGACTTCAAGAATCACTTAAACACCATTTCATATAGCTAGTTCATTTCTTTCTTCTTTTTTTTTTTAAATTAATTTTCATTATATACATAAAAAAAATCTTTCGGGCTCAAGCTCCTTCCCAAAATTAGATCCTGAATCCGCTAGTGGTACCACGGACTAATAAGTTCAGGGATGGCTGTGTCTTACTCGTTACTATCAAAATGTATTGATATTTTCCAGTGGAACAACCTGATCTCTCATTTAATAAACTGTTACTTTAAAGGAAAGTATGAAGCCTTACCAATTGTATGTACCCAAGGGATCATTAGGCCTTCTCTTCCATTTATCTTTTCAATATACTTTTGTTCGTAGCACGTTTTCATAAATAGCAATATTTTAATTTTAACAGCATTAATACTTAATAAGTATCCTATACTTACTATAACACCTAAGAGACTTTTGGTAAGAATGACACTTTATCTCGAAAACGTTACATTTAAGGCCTCAAAGACACAGAAGCCGATTACCCTCCGTTTGATACTTTATTCATTAAAGTCAATCGCTTCTGAGAGTCGGGAAAGGTCCCTTTACTATCATATTATAGGTTGTACAGATAGTGAAGGTAAATATCGCAAAAAATATCGTACCTTAGGCAAGGAAAATCTCGTAACCCCATTATGTTAAATTCTCTGAAGAAAAAAACGTGTTCAAATAATGGATAGTGATATGTGTTTAATTGCTATACTTTTTATTAGAAGGAGTGAGGTAGCTCAGTGGTAAGATACTGAGCTTCCAATGCTAAAGGTCCCAGGTTCGAACCCCGGCTCGTGGCAGAAAATTTATTTATCTGTTTGATTGGCCGTGGGGCCATCCTGGTTCAGGAGACACTCCTGGAGCACACCCAGCCTCTATGAAGTGGGTACTCTTAATTAGGTAATTAAGAGGGAAAACCTGGCGCTTAAGCGTGATCTCGGTCAAAGCACCTCCTTGCACTACCATTGACCTAGAAACAGTGCTTTCCCTAAATAGTACTCAACCCAAAATCATTCATGGGTTGTAGTGGCACAGGATTTTTTTTTTTGTTAAATATTATATATTATTAATATATAGGTAGAAGGAACGCTGTGGTCACGAAAAGCAAAGGACAGAAAATACTGCAAGATGAAGATAAGTGAAATCTCAGCAAACCAAAATACTTTAATAGTGCTTAAACAAAGGTCTATATACATGTATATAAAAAGAAATTAGATGTAAATTTAAATACTGCTATTATAAATGTATATATTTATATAAATAAAGACTATTATTAATATTATTATATATTATTAACACATTAGGTTAAGGAAAAATTAATTTAGTGTTTTTCAAAGCTTATATATTTCAAACACTAACCACTAATGTATGTGCCATTTTTCTGGTAAAACCATACTTCACTGTAGAAGTTCTGAGATTTCTGAGCAAAAAACTGAACCAAGTGATTTTCACAGTCTTCTTTAGATACCACCTTTACACCATTAAGAGAGTTCTTCAGGGACCGAAAGAAAGATAGCCAAACAGGTCAAGGTCCGGGCTATATGGTAGTTGCAATAAAAGTCCCCAGCGCTGTCGTGATGAAAGACAACGTCCTTCCTATTGATGAATTCAGGATGTTTTTCTTGATTCACCTGCTGCAATAGTACTAGTTGTTCACTGTAAAGTTGGATTAATGGTTTGGCCAGGTTCGAGCAGCTCACGGTGAACATTCCTTCCAATTCCACCAAACATTCAGCATCACCTCCCTTAATGTCATTCCGGACTTTGCCACTGTTTGTGAAGCTTCTTCTTGTTATTACCACAAATTTTTTCGCACATTAAAATTGTCGTACGTGATCCGCTTTTCATTAACTGTAATCATTTGTTTCAAAAATGGCTCGATTTCGTTTCGTTTCAGCAGCGATTCAAAAGCGGAAATTTAGGAATCAATAAAAAATACATTCATGCGGAACCTGAATATAGAGCATCTTTTGATATCCAGCGTTATAAAAATGGTTCAAAACTGCTATGATCGATGTTTAGTTCCGCAGCGATATCACAAGATCTTATGAAGAATTTCATTGACCTTTTCATTGATGGGCCAGGACGAGATTCGTCTTTAACATTAAAGTTTCCTGAACGAAAACAAGCAAACCAATTCTCACACTGGTGTTCAATTAAGCACTCAATCCCATAAAATTCATAAATCTTTGACAAACCTGCGCTGTATTTTCCCTTTTTGGAAGTAAAACACCAAAATATGATTAAAGTTAGGATAAAACGAAATTATTTTTCCCTCAACCAAATATTAGAGCATGTCTGTGTACTTTCGAATCTCTCTTTAAACTGAAAATTGTATTATGCCGTTATGATCGAAATGTTTTCTAAATTTTAAATTGTTAACAATTTACCAAATTTATTTCGGTTATTTATAATGAATGTTTCAGTTATTATATAATTAAATAATGAATAGAAAATCAAATATTTTTAAATAGAGAATATGTAAATTATAATTCAATATTCAAAAGATATACTATTAATTATTAACAGTGCTATTTCTTACCAATTCTCTGATTAATTGATAATTAGTTTCGCTTGCAGCAGGCAGTAGCAAAGTGGAATGAGGAGTTGAAACGGAAGGGGATGACGATCAATTCCCATAAAAGCAAAATTCTTCAAGTCGGTAGATCTCGAGAGGATATCCGGATTGTCTGTAATGAAGAGGTGATGGATCTGGTGACAGACTTTACCTATCTGGGTACTGTAATCAATAGGTCGAGAAAAGTAAATTCGGAAGTCTCAAGCAGGATATTAAAAGCGAATTCCGTCTACTATACAATATGCAATACAGTAATCGGAAAAGGATGTGGAGCAGGATGTTAAGCTACATCTGATCAAGTCTGTCTTTCTACCGGTACTTCTTTATGGAGCAGAGAGTTGCATCCTGAATAAGAGGCTACAAAGCCGTATTACTTCCACTGAGATGAAGTTTCTTAGAAGAATTGTAGGAAAAATGAGGAGAGACTGTGTTCGAAATGATCAGGGATGACGAAGGATTAGGGAGGAGCTAAAGGTACGCCCCGTGCTAAAAACACTGGAGAGGAGACAGCTGAAGTGTTACGGGCATTTATGCCAGATGGACCACCATAGAGACCCAGATAAAACCTTACCTAGGGGTGAGGCCGATGGGGAGAAGACCGAGAGGGCGAACAAGAACCTCATACGTTAGTCATCTGGAACGAATTGGAAGACGAAGAGGGAAGACCCTGGAAGAGATGAGGAATCTTGTCGGGAACAGAGATCCATGGAACCGATGGGTGGAAGCATCCACACGCTGAGAGGCAAATGGGTGGAAAAGAAAGGTGAAGTTTCGCTTGATGTAAAAGTAATTTCAAATATAATATGAAATATAAAATTTTAAAAAACTGTCCGTTTCAGGTGCAAAGTCTTTTCACAAAATATCTCGTTAACATCATTCATTCATAAACGCGGTATTTTCTAAGAAGCTCTATGGAATTTTAAATAAAAGCAGCAATTATATATTTAACGCAATACATAAACGAATATTGTATGTTCCGCTTCATTTCCGCCGAAAAAAAAAGCCAGCGAGAAAGCTTCTTTATTGAATGAAAATGAATCCATGGCTTTTCATTCCAATTTTCCTCGAAATGGAAAGACATTCAATTTGTACAGTGTCAACATTCAGATCAGAAAAGGGGCTGAGGAACATTTCGTCTCAAATACAAGAGTGTATTTTTAGAGAAATTGGCTGACGGCTAAATATAAATTTTAAAATATAGTCTATTTCAGATTGAATCAGTTAAATTAATCATAATAAACACAAAGCTATGTTATATCTATCTTGAAATTTAAGGGTTATTTTTTTTTCAAATTAATGACTTCTGTTGTGTAAGCTCGTTTAATAAATGAAGATTTACCAAACAATCAATGGGATAGACGGAAGACTAACCACGTGAAGCTAGTGTTGGTTGCCTATTATTTCCAAAACAAAACAACACCAATATACGGACCATTGCAGATTTTGAAACGGAAAAAAAAACTTTTTTAAAAAGTTTCAGAATCATCGCATTTTTTATTGCCGATAGTTTTTCAGTTCTTTTGGAACTAGAACATTTTCCTTGCAACTTTTTAAGACAAGATTTTAAAGAACTTTTATTTTTAAAAACTTTTATTTAGAACTAAAAGGTTTCACAGAAACTATTATAATGAAAATTTTTAAAAAAGTTTCAATCCTTGATTTATTATACTGAAAGAGTCCTAGGTAAACAGTTTTCATTATTATAATTATTATATAATATCAAATTGTCTGCGTTTATTATGTTGTTTATCATTAATTATAATTATTGTATTTTGTTTAAATTTCTTTTTGTAATATAATCAATTCATTTATATTTTCGGTAAATGTGATGTGTATTATAAGCAATCTTCATCATTGTGACGGGACGTAATTTTACTCTATAACTGTGTCAATAAAAAAAAAATAAAAAAAAAATAGTTTGTTTAGATTAGGTTTAGTTAACATATCTAGAACAACAATCTATATATTTATATACTGTCACAATTTATTAGATATCTTATCTCCATTGATGCTTTCTTATAATTTTTAAAAAACAAAGAAACTATAGGATGGAAGATATTTTTGGTAATATCGACATCTCAAATGAAAGATTTATTATCCATAATAGTGAAATGACATTGATGAACTGAAAATATAAACAATGAGAGATTAATAATATGAAATATAAATTATAAATAATAGCTAATAATAAAGGAGATGGAATGCTGAACATTTCCCTCGCTTACAGTATGCAGATCCGATTTTTAGTTTCTGAGATATTTTAATCCATATCTTCAATAAAACTAGTTAGTATTTGCTTTCGCCTCGCTAACATGGCGTCGCGTTAAGATACCTTATGAATAATCATTCATTACAAAGAGGATGAGATGATGAACATTTCTCTTGCTAGCAATATGCAGTACCAATTCTTAGGTTTTGAGATATTTGATTCCATACACAAAAACACTTCAATTAGTCGACTCAAGTATCTTTTACTCGAGCGCAACACATCGGAGATCTTATGGCTCGGTCTAATTCACTCTACACAAAAAAAGTGCAAAACGCCCATAAAGAAGTTTTCATTAAAAAAAATAAATGTGCAATGAAAAATAAATATACCTATATATAGTGAAAAAAATAGCAGCCCAAATTATTTCAATTTAATGACAAATAATAAAATGGCACAGTATATTTGTTAAATATCCGTGAGAGCAATGAACTACAGAGAGGATGTAAACATTTCTTTTGACAAATGTTGAACCTGCCTACACATTCCACTGTAAGAGCCAGATGGTTCTCCAAAGGGAAATGGAAATCAGAGGATCCATGAATAATTTGCGAGGGTTCGCGGAAGGGCTATTCTATTAGCTCCCATTCAGTTCTAAATTAAATTTAATTCATTTAAGTAAAATTCATATGTACTATGTGCTCAAAACGTAATTTGATACTCCAATACAAGGAGAACGTGAAATCTCTCTTGTCGGATGTTCTTTGTTGAATTAATGTATCTACGGGATGGAATAATTGATAAGATATACATTGATTCTACAAAAGTTAAAAAAAAGTGAGTATTTATTACAAACATATTGAATTATAAAATATCCATCTCATTCATTCTTAGCCCCGTTGTTTTTATGTTAAAATAGACAGGTAATAATTTTGTCATAGCATAGATACAATCAAAAGGAATAATATACAATTTTACATTGCAGGAAAGGTATAACAAGATTCAAGGGGTTATACAATAAAAAAAACGCTATAATTATTATACAATGGTTTATTATTCCCAATCAATTTAACATCAAAATTAAGATTTCTTTCCATGTAACATTAAGGAAAATAAATCAAAAGGGATTCCTAACGTTGGCCTTTATAATTTTCTTATTTATCGTTGATAATTTGCAAAAAAATAAGAACCGAAACAAATGATATAAGTACTGCAGTAGAACATATAAAACATATTTAGAACACCATATATTTGCTCCAAATCGTCCGATTTCAGTAATTTTTTTTTGTTGGTACAACATTGAAACTAAACTGTATACTTCTTGAGTTATTCGGAAATGTAATTTTACTACCTTTCGTAACTTAGTAGTCTTGGCACAGTCGGTTTTTGAGTTGTTCACTTTAGTATTTTAGAGTTCTAAGTTCCGTAAAATTATTTGGCAAACGGATTCGGCTTGTGCTAATGCTTTGGTAGGGTTCACACTTGCACTGTAAACTGCTATACCATCGGCTAAGGTAGCGCGTTTGTAGTTCTGACCAATAAAATCCGCCGTGTAGATGCAAAACAATATTGGTGAAAGGACAGCTCCTTGGAGTACACCGCACGTCAAGAGAACAGTGTGGGGTTGTATATCTTGAACTCGAACTCGGCTTGGGTTTGTTAATAAAGACTGTATAATACTATAGAGCTGTTTAGTGCGTTCAAGATCAAGTAACTTTTGGCAGAGGATACCGTTTGATACGAAATAGAATGCTTTTGAGCAGTCTATTTTGATATATTATTGCCGTGGCTGTATTTTTATTGAAATTGTGGCAGATTTCAGATAGCAGTTTCATTAAATGTTGTTGATTGTTTAGTTTTGCCTATAATCCTGTTTGCTCATATGGGATAGCTTTTAGCAAACCGCCCAAACATATAACCCTTCGCTTATTCGAGTAATAAAATCATAAATCTCTACTTTTATTTGAAATGAATTTTATCTAGTTTACAGTAAAGCAATTAAATTGAATATTTTTTAGTTATCACTTACTATTCAACAAAAAACGTGACTTTCTAAAAAAATAACAAAATACTTAAATTTTTTTGTATACATATTTATTAAGATATATTACAATCTGTCACAAATAAGGACATTTTTAATAGTGTACAGAGGGCACATTCACGCTCTATCAACAATAAATAACACAGAAAAAACAATAATACTAAAAGTAAATGTATGTAAACTAAACAAAAAGAAACTAAACTAATAAAAATAACTATTCATATACATACATGCTTCTATACAATATCTAAAAAAAAAAAAAATTCACTCAAGATCTCCGAGCCAAGCCTTTCTCTCCACTCGTGAAATGAACTGCAGGACTTCTATAAGATCCCAGCGCCTCTAAATCAGCTGGATTACTGGTATTTAGGACCAGTATAGGCTGATCAGAGGCGCTATAATCACACATACATGGCTTGAGTGGATAATCTGACCATTGACAAAATTCCAATGTATACTTATTCACAAAAGGTCTCTGGGCCACTACCGCTTCAACCTTCGGGGAGGATTGTAAGAATGGGTGGTGCTGGATAGGGATTGTGCAAGGGGATTGGGATGATAAAGTTCTGATGAAATGTTGAGATTTTTTCTGGGATAAGGTCTAAGACAAATGGCATATTAAACTTAAATATTATATGATTTGTTTGTATCTTTTTTAAGGTCTTCTGTCACACTTAAATATTTCTCTCTTCTCATAGGAAATCCTGTTTATCCATCTCTACATCCATATTATAATAGAAATATGATATTCTTTTTATTTTAATATATATTCTTTTATATTCAGAACTGACTATTGTAGAAAGGATTCAGAAGTAAATGACATTGTTTGAATAGGAGAAAAAAAAATTGTAATTTATTCTCTCGGGAAGGCATTAAGGAAGACTAATTTTCCTTTATACTTTCAGTCAGACTGAAAAAGGGAGAAAAGGATTGGCCAAAAAGAGAGCCGTATAATGAGGCGGCGGTGTAAAATAATATTTAAAAAAAAAGTGGACTGGAGGCACTTTATACACGGTTGCGTAGGCCCCCTTAATTACGCCACTTCTACAGCGTCCGCCTGTTTATGATGCTGCCTGTTAAATGGGTCGCCACGGAAAAAAATTCATTGTCACGTTGGGCCGAAAGAAGAATGCTGTGATCGTTATTAATATGAGTTGACTACGTGCGTCTGGAACGGCTCTCGTCCACTTTTATCATATTTTTTTAAAATAAGTATAATTAGTAAAGAAATATATTAACTCCCCTGAACTTTATGAAGGACAATAAGGAGCAGTCAGAGGTCAGAAATAAAGTCTCACTACATTTGTTTTTCGTGGACCTGGAACCATCACCAGATATCGAAAAAATAAAGAGATTTTGCTAAACTAGCGTGAAAGCGTAGTAGAGAAATATCCCAAGTGGGAAATCGTGCAATGCTACAATTGTCAGGCGTTTAAGGAACTTAGAGGTTTGAGGAATAATCGAAATCTGTTAAAAGTACAGAAACTTTGCTACTGTTTTACGATGTTTAATTAAGTTTTAAAAAAACTTGAGAGGATCATTCAAGAAACAAAGATATTTTTTTTAACGTTTTAAATCTTTACAGTCAGTTGATAACAAGCTGTGATTTATTTTCAAAATAATAATACTAATAAATTTAAGAGGACTAAATAATGAATTGCTGAATCAGATCAAAACATTTTTTTTATTTTGGACAGCCCAACACTGTCATCACCACCTATACCGATGACACGTGTATCCTATCAGTTAATAACGATCCATCTATAGCATCCCGAACCCTTCAATCACACATCACAAGCCTTGAAAAATGTTCTCAAAACTGGAGGATTAAAATAAATTCCAATAAATCCCATCAAATTACCTTCACTCTTCGTCGTAAACCTATGACTTTCTGTCCTACAATATCCTTCGACAATAGCCCTCTTATCCCTGTCGAACAAATACGATACTTAGGACTCCACCCGGACAAACGACTCACTTGGAACACCCATACCAGACTGAAACGACTAGAAACCGGCCGACGTTTTTGACTACTGCAGCACTTACTAGACAAATGCTCTAAGCTTTCAATGAATTACAAACGACTAATATATATATATGACAATAATAAAACCTATTTAGACTTACGGAATTAAGCTTTGGGGCTAACCTAAACCATCGAATTCCTCTCGTATTCAATCCTTACAATCCAAAATTCTTCGTAAAATCCTCAACGCTTCTTAATTTGTCACGAATAAAATCATCCATAAAGACCTTAATGTTCCATATGTTTCCGATTTGGCCTAATCCAGATACCTATCTTTCCATAACAAACTGCAGAACCATCCGAATCCTCTCGTTTCAAACCTTGCTTCCTCCTCGATCCCTGATAACCCTCCGAGTCGTCTGAAAAGAAGATGGCCTCGGGACCTTCTAATATAGAACTTTAATTTGAGTTCTACCAATGGGTGATTTCTCTTCATGTTGTACATGCCATGTTACCAATGTCACATTTACTTGTTGTATTTTTCATGTAATACAGTTGTAAATTTCATTAAAATAAAAAAAAAAAATTATACAGGACTACATAGATAACTAAATTTAGGGTAATTAATACTAGGCCATTGATGATCTTTAAAACATTATTAAAAGGTATAATGTTATTTATAATAACTTGAAAATTAAACAAAATATACAATAATCTTCACTAAATTATTGTTCAATTAGCTTAATATGATATTTAATACATGTCATAGATTTACATGGCTTCAGCAACAAAATGGCAACTAGGATTGATCATAATTATATAAAATATGTATAAGATTTATTCTTACAACTCTATTGGGCTCTAAATAAATTAAACCATTGTTACCACTTTCTATCTTTAAATTCTCGATTCCAAACATTGAATAACTTTCTATGATTTGTGCGGAACATATCATTGTTTTCGGGAAATGAAGCCTTCATGTAACATGGCGGCGATCAGGGTTCAATCACACACTTTCCCTCAAACTCTGGCAACAAACTCCAACAAACTTGATACAAAGCTGGCAGAGTTTACACACCTTACATACCTTTATTGTTAATAAACAGTTGGCAATTTGTTCACTCACGTTACATCGAACCCGGGTATTAATATTACAATATATAGAGAGTATATGCATTTGTATACTATTTTTTCATCAACAAGTATTTATAAAGGATTTTTTTTTTTTAAATGCTATAGATTTATAAATGCCTAGTTCTTTTAAAACCATTTCCTTAATCTTTACAGTGAATATTTCTGGCTTGATCTCTGTTGTAATACCTATATATAAATAATATGATTCGCTCAGTATTCAGCTTTCGAACTCCTGATTAAAACTATTAAAAAATATTGACGCTATTGTAATATTTGGTCTCTATTAAGTATTTAATATTTGGTCGGAATAGAGTGCTTAATAGAGACCAAATATTACAATAGACTATAGAAAACTAGCCGTCAATGACCCTCTAGGGTAGAGGCGATTTCAAATAAAAAATAAAAAAACTAATACAAAAATGGAAAATTGACCTAGGTTTTTTTTTTTTTAAATTAAAGGCTTCAACCACTAGTGTAGTTATTGCATTATTTTCATTGAGAATTAGTTACTCAATGAAGTTTCGAACATTTCAGAAAAGAAAATAATTTATCAATCTCATTTGTATTATCCTGTAAAATGATGTGTAGATCGTTTGTCAAGTCACATGATAGTCTAAATGTTTCGTAAGCTCTGCATTCTGTTAAAATGTTTTTCACTGTCAGAGGAATCATACAGATTTGGCATGTTGGCGAAGAATCACGGGTCATCAGATATCCAAGGCTAAGGTGTGTATGACCTATAAGTGTTTGAGAATAATTACTTCCTCTCAGCGCTTATTCCTATTTGACGATGCTCAAAAAGAAATGTCACCCTTAATCTCCCTTAATTTATTTTCGGTTACATTCAACCATATCTGTTACCATGTTGTCTTCATTTTCTGTTTGATGATGGTTATTAAATCCTCAATAGGTACTCCACGATAAGATGTTCTATCAGTAATGGCTTTTTTGGTAGCTCGATCAGCCAGTTCATTACCTGCTATTCTGCAATGTCCAGAGGCCCAGGCAAAAATCACAGATATATTATTTCTATTTGCGGACTTTATTAAGTACAGAATGTTTTGTATGATGGTATTAGATGAAAAAAAAATTCCTAGACTAATTAAGGCGGATTGAGAATCTGCGCATATGACCATTTTTTGTTTAGTGGGTTGTATATAATTTAAACTTTTATTTATTGCAACCAATTCAGAAGTATATTTATTGCATAGTGGTGAAAGAGAAAAAATATGCTGTCATTCGTTATATATAACTGATGTTCCCACGCCAAGCCGTCAAGCTCTGAAAAGCTAGGTCAGGAGACCTAGATTTTAAAATGTCATAATATTTCCACTCTGCATTTTAATATCTTTTTAAAAAAGAAAACAAAGTTATTTATTTTCGCAACTTTTTAATTTTCAAAATAACACAAAAAAATCTGTGGATAACAAATAATATACAACTTGATGGTAGTGAATGCTAAAGATAGAAATCAATTTTAAGTTTTGTTTTTTTTATGTTAAAATTTGTTAAAAAAAGATCAAATACATTGTACACTAATTGTAAGTTGATAATGTTGAGATTTTACAAAGGGAAAATTGATCAAATTATTCACTACTTTAATTTTGTAAAAGTAGTATTGATGATTTTTCGAAATAAACACCAAATCGATACTCATTTATTTAAATATAATATCTAGAGTCTAGAGTTACTAGACTTCAGTAAATATATTTAAGGGTATAAACATATCAATGAAATAGTACTTTTAAACAATGTCATTCATTACCTTCATTCAGTGGATTTTAAAAATCTTTTTTCCAAACTTAAAAAATTTATAACTTTACATTCGGTGAGAAAATTTCATTTAATTTCTTTGAAAACATGTGATTTACATTAAATAATGTTAGTGTGCAGAAATTATTATTTAAATTTTTTTCCTCACAATTTTTTTTTTGTTAAAATGTGTTAAAAAAGATCAAATAAAACCGGAAATTTCCAAATTAAATAAAAATTACCTTCCCCATGCCTGTCATGTCATTATTTCATATATCGCCATCACATTTGCTGATTGTCGACAATAAGTTGACAGGCGCAAATAAATTTTTATATACAAAAAAAAATTATAATTTTTTTCTTCGTAAATAGATTTTTTATTAATAAATTTAGTTGTGGAAATATAATGTTGAAAGAAATGAAGGTAAACTTGCAATTGAATAATTAAATTGACAACGCGATTCCAATTATTAAAAGATAGGTTATTTTAAACCAAACCTAATTTTATAAGTATGGATTTATCAAGAAGGTGTGAAATATATTTCTAAGATTAAAATTTACTTAAAAATCCTAAGTCACTAAGTTTTTTTTTTTTTTGTTCTTCAGTAATCACCTGTTCAAGAAGTTTCTCTCTCTTTTTTTTGGATTTCTCATGTATATATACAGGTATATTTTTCTCTTAGGAACCATCTTTATCAAAGTCAAGTGGCAAATCAGTTTTTTGTTCGTTAGTATTTTCAACTATTAAAGCAGAATCCCAACTTATTAGATGTAGTCCGGACGGCAAAGGTTGAGTTTTATCAAAGCGCGGGGGACCTTGACTTTTCTATTCTATTCTAGGTTGTTGACCTGCCAGATAACCTTTCTGCCATATCTGTAGGTTCGCCATACCGAATATTACAACATAAACTTATCTTACTCTGACTAAACTTTTAGAATAAGATAATGTGGAAGGCCTTTAGGATATTTAGATATTAAAATTTATTTAATTTAGGCTGCGATCCAATTATTTTTGTATTAATACAAAAAATAATTGGACAATGTAATTGTTTTCAATCTCTAACCCTCATTATTATTAAATGTCATTATAATTTTAAAACGGTAAATTGAATCTGAGATTATTAGGTTGAACGTTTTTGACTTGATCAATTGTTAATATAATCATGAAAATGAATGAAAAATTTATACATTCTTTTAAACGGAAAATATGAGGAAGTATCTATGGTGTTCATAAAAATAAAATAAAATGTTTATTATTCCATAAGAACTATCATAAAATGAATATTTATGATTAATAAACGATACACTTTTTAAGTTATCACATGTACATATATTATAATTACATTTTGTGATTTATTGTTTTTAAAATAAAATAAAAAAATAACGGTTGTATGTATTAATATAGACAGTAGTTACAAATAGGTATTTAAAATTATGCGGTTTTTGAGGTCCTTATCATTTTCAAAGTTAAATTATTGCTAAATTTAAAAATTCCTATGTTTAAACAAATAAACGGGGATTTTTTTTTCGACAAAATTTTCAAACTTTGACGTCATATTCGTGTTCCTTGGCCTTAAAAACATATGTGTACTAAATATCAACTTAAAATCCAACATCATTTACGAGTTGTATGCCGATGTCCACGAAAACCCGTCTGCCGTCCCACTGTGCGGCGGTGGTGAGCGCAGTCCTTGGCCCGCTCGGTCACCCCTTCCCTCAATCAAGCCACAACTTTTCAAAAGCACTTACTATGATTACTTCGATTTTTTTTTTTTTTTTTTTTTTTACGTTGATTATTTATAAATTAAATTTTACTGTCACTAGAGGTGTATCTCCTGTTCTTCTAACGGCGGACCAACGCCCATTTTATAAATTATAAAACTTTTCATTTAATTGTACTACTCGTTTCTCAAATTTTATAACTATAATTTTCATGTATTCTGTAGTTCAGATTGCATTATTTTCTATCATTATAAAATAAACTGAAGGAAACCACAGTTTTGACAAATATGTAATTTTTTTTTAAATCTGTATTATACATCGCGCCTTATTTCCAATTCATGTTATAATATAATTACAATTATTCTTATTGCTAATTTGTAACCATAATATATGTTCAACTTGTCCAGCTTCATACAAGCCCAACAATAATTTAAGCCTTTTATTTCTAACATTTTGATTGTTCCTTATATTATACTTCCTTTCCTTAACTATTAAATAATAATTATGCCATAATATAATATAAATAATAAAATACATTTCCCGTTCACATTTTAGTCTAAAATCTTTAATTTGTATTAGGAGAGTATTAGGTAACGTGAGCTGAACACATATGCGATTAATTAAACAGCTGTATAATTAGTGCTAATTACAGAGCTAATAGGAGAGCTTCTGTAACCCCCTACGCTCCTAATACTATAACAAAATATGGCATATACTGAAATAGTTTTTATGTAATCAAATATATTTTGGAATTATTATCTTCAAAGATTAATTTTATTAGAAATCGTCGGCATTTAGGCGATCCGTGTTTCGTCCGATTCTTTCGCAAAAGTCCATTGACCTTTTTAAAGTTTGCCTTTACGTATGAAAAATGAAAAATACTTAAAATTAACAGTCGATACCTTGATTGAAAGTCGTTAATAGAGGTCAGAATAATCAGATTATCGAGAATTCATCGGAAGAAGCCCTAAAAGAAAACTTAAGAGCTGATGAAAAAAAAGGGTTAAAAAGTAGAAGAAAAAAATATTAAGATTCCCCCTCGGATGTTTTAATAAATAGTGATTGATGATTAAATGGTCCTTATCATTAATAATGGCTCCCAGTTCACCAGCCTACTTCTTTTCGGCAACTGAAGGCTTAATTTCGGTCGTTTTTAGGGACATCAATCACTCGGAATATCCCCATCTTGTTTTCAAATCTCTCTTCCGTAGGCTAAGGCCTAATAGTAATTTGTCTACTCCTCCACGTGCTTGTCTTTTATCTGCACTCATTTATGTAACTTCATATCCTGACGTGGAGATCTTCCATAAAATAAAATAAAAAAATGAAATAAATCAAAAAGCAATTTTCTTCCCATCTTTTATTATCTTTCTACTTATCGAGGTAGTGATCTTAATTACTTCTAGATTAATGATAAAATATAAATTTGTTTTATCTGTCTTTTTATATTTTATTTATTATAGTTGTAGAATAAAAAAAATAATAAGACTCATAGGACTAAAAGTAAAAATTTAAAAGTTTTGAAAATAATAAAAAAGCATATTATTGACGTTTTGGTTAAATTAATGTAATTTTCAAATAAAATTTAAAAAGTATGCACATAACGTATTCTGGCAGATTAAGTATTTAGTTTAAAAAAAACTAAGAAACTATTAGAGGTAATATGTAATTACAGGGATATTAATATTAACAAAAGATATTGATTTAGTTATTCAATATATTGAATGTATATCGATATTTTTAATTGATGAGTAAAACAGGAATGTAAATATCGAACAAACAAAAAAAAAATGAAATAACAACCTACTGATTTGTTAAATTTATGTGCCACAGTTACATGTAGTACTAATCCCAGACAAATTTTCCAAATTTCACCAGAAACTCACTCATCATCCAAATCTTGTAGCACAATCCCTATCTAGCTCCAGTCATCCCTACAATCCTCCCCGGAGGTTAAAACGGCAGTGGCCCCGCGACATTTTGCAAATATGTATATATTGGAGTACTGGCAATGGCCAGATTCTCCACTCATGTCCTGAGCGTCTGTTGCTCTAGAGTCCTCCATCAGTCTCCACTGGCTTGCAATACCAGTGACGCGGCTGGGAGAGAAGCACTGGGATCTCCTGGGATCCTGCCTTGGCTTCCTCATTTGGGTGACAAAGCATGACTAAGAATCCTCTGGGCGAATGTAAATATTGTATATAGGTGTGAAAGTCTTTTTATATATTTCAATCTCGTTTAGCTTTTCTCTTTTTTTTTTTTTCTTTTTTTTCCTTTTTTTTCCTTTTTTTTATCTATGTATGTTAAACTCTTTTTTTTTATCTCTATTTAATTATCATTTGTGTGTATATATTGTTTAATGTTTAATGTAGCCCTAATATTAATGCCCTCCAATGCGGCAGAATGTATTAATTTTCAAATAAAGTAAAAAAATAAAATAATGTAGTACTACAATCACAGAAATATATGTAGGTAGAAAGTAAACAGAATATAGATATGTTAAGTGATGTGAGGATTAAAGGTACTGTGGTTATAACAGGTTACAATGGATGTTGGGGCTTTTATGGAATCCCTGAGCTATCCATGATTAAGGGAATTACATCGATTCTTACCACCGTTGAATTCAGGAATTTTTTGTTTTTCCGTGCTTTTTCGGCTATTTAAGATCCATTCGGCAACGAAATTCGAACTCACAATCTTCGGTTTATCAAATTTCCGGTTAATTTGTATTTTGTACACGCGTTTTTCAATACCATATTAGGGGTGTAGTTTGTACACCCCATGAGTAGTTTGATGAATTTCCTATACCACCGATGAATTCAAAGCTGAGTTTGGTAGTAAGCCGATCATTTTAAAACTGTTCTCAACCCTCATCATAGAATATTACTTGTTAACCAGAGAAAAAAATATCTTTTAACATAAAAATTATTTTCATGTTAAATTCGGCTATATAGGGTTTATGTTACAAGTTACCGGGCAATGTGTATTTTGCACACACATTAGCCCGTTCGGCCGCCCCCTCCCCCCTCAGTTTAGGAACGGTTTAATGAATTTCCTATGCCACTGATGAGCTCAAAGCTGAGTTATTTCAACATAAAAATTCTTTTTGTTTTTAATTCATTCTCTCATTGATAATTGTTCAATAAATAAAATTATCCTTTAAATAAATAAATTGATCCCTTTCTGCATTTCTACATCAGGCTAACCCTTCCTAATTACAAAGCCAATTAGACCACAATAAGATGGAACTAGAAGCGTGCAACGAATTACCAGTAGCGAGGACGGATTGTTCTTCCTGATTGCCCCTTACCATTGCAAGAGCTCATCAAGTTTGTATTGAGCTCAAAGTTCATCCATCGCCTCCCCTCTTCCCTTCTCCTTTCTGTTATTCACAAATCGTATACAATATTCAAGATCCTCGGCGATGGTTTCCTTCTGTTCCTTTGATTCCTTCTCCTTTAAGAATTTTCATTTAGTGATTTTTTAAAGTTGTGGATATTATCCTCATCTAAACATCTATAGTGCACATAATGCAGTAGTATAGATATCTCTTTCATCTCTCAGTAGCGAAGGATTTTATTGAATGAGGTATGGAACCATAGAGAATTTCATAAAGGAGTGAACAATCTCAATTTGGATTTATAAATTCATTCGATAATTTTAATAAATGCCATTGTGAAAATTGTTACGTTTCAAAAATCATGTAGTTTTAAAGTCAACAGATTGAGGCGTAATAAATTATGTTGATATAGTGCCAAAGGAGCTGGATCCTTGACCCAACGTTAACAACATAAAAATGTCCCGTTTTAGGGACTTACATACAAATCGTAATTCCTACCGAATGGCTCTTAAGTGTTATGGTTGTCAAGGGATACTTATCATGTGTTAAAATTTTAATAACTAAAATATCGCTTTTTATGATAGTCTTGGACGAAGTAAAGATCTATTGAGCAGATAGATGGAGGAGAATAGCTTTATGATTCCCTGGGGATATCGGATAACGTAGAAAGAAACTAAAAAAAACTTATGATATATTTTTTTTATTGCATTTAATTATATTTTATTCAATATTGAGGACGATAGTAGTAGTGATACAGGACATTGTTCCCACCCCATTAAATAGATATAAATAAAAACTAAATAAAATGGAATAACAGAAAAATAATAGTATTAAAAATAAATATATTAATATATAAACAAGAAAGAAACAAATTAATTACAATAATTTTTTTTCAAATATGTTTTTCAACGATTGTTAAATTTTATTAAATTATTTAAGTTGTATTTATACACTGTTGTGAAAATTATAAGTATAAGTATAAAAATTCCTGAAGGGTTGTATGAAATTGAGAAAGAAATTAACAATGGAAGGCGGTGCCTTGGAAGTCTTTGTCAGCTCTGTTGAATATATTCAAAGTTATGAACGTTGTCGCTGATAATAACTTTAATAAGCGGAGAGAGTTATTAATACTAAGCTTAAAGTTTGTATTAAACAAGTTTTGATTAATATTTCGTATCAGTGGAGAAGTGGGAGACCCAGTAACTGTGGAGCTTGTTCGTAGTTGCTAATTTAACAACCACAGTTTACATATTTTTGTGTAGGCGTGGCCTTTAGCGTCTAGACTAGTTAATGGGGTGTGCTTTCCTGATCGTTTCATTTATAAAAAAAAATGTATTCAACCCCAGCAATAAGGAACTAAGTATAATCCACACATATCAACCTCTTTTTATTGTCTTTATATTTGCAATATTATTTATAATATTTAAATCCGATTTGAAATCAAAAAATTCCTGTCTTTCATATATTTTTGGTGTATTTTTCATTTCATGGCCTTAATTTTGTTAACTAACCAATGATCCGAAATTTGGAATGTAAATATTAGTTATATTCACTGATCAAAAATAGTCTATTCTTAACAAACATTCGAAACTCGAATAAAAAAAAAAAAAAAAATAGAATCACCACTGAAATGTCCCCTTGTAATAATAACAAAGTTACATAATTATGAGGCTTAGTATTGCTCATAATCGGTGTGTAAGACCAAGACCAAGACCGCCTAACTGTTGCATGACTAAGACCAAGCCTAGTAAGAAAATTAATTTTTTAAGATAATAATTAAAGCAAAATTGTTATTAATACTTGACAATTTTAATTAATATATATAAAGAATTGGTATAACTAATATACTTTTGCATTTAACTCTTCTAATTTTTCATTTGGGCTTAGTTAGGTTTCTTCTGTCTGAAAAATTACAGTAATATCTCTATAGTAATTAGTTAATAGGTAACTGTAAGACTGTTGCGAGACTCTTGGGCAAGACGAAGACTCGTCTTGGTCTCGCATTTGGTCAACACTAGTCTGGCTTAAAAGAATACAAAATGATACTTAACTAACAGCTGATTACTATTGAAATTGTACAGTTGATACAGTGTACAGACGCAAGTAAATTTTATATGTTTGCGAAAATTTCAATATGGAGTAGCTGGTGAAACAGGAGTTGTTTGAAGGAATCTGTGGATGAGGATTGACGTTTGGAGGGAGGTAAAGAATTCCAAAAAGATGTAGCATAAATGACGAAGGATTGGCCAACGAACGTAGTTTTATGGGAGTGTATATATAAATATTTAGGTTGTGACTTGGTATTAAAAGAGTAGACAGAGAATCGTAGTAGTTAAAGTATGTTGGGAGGGTTTTCGGTTCTGAGGACTTGGAAAAGAAAACCACCAAGAAGGAGTTGTCTTCGGGAAGTATGATAAAGCCACTTAGGCTCGGTGTACCAGAACTAGGCGTGAGCGCGCCTGGGGATTCCAAAGATGTTTCTTACGAAACAGATCATGAGTATCTTCAGTCTCATTTCTAGCCTGGCAGACAGCAATCCTTACACCAAGCAGCCGAAGTGGGGGAGTATAAGGGAGGTTACAAGGAGCTGTCTGGTTTTTAGAGGAATACAATCTCGGAATATTAGGAGTTGTTCAATGACAGTTATGGATTTTTGGGTAAGCTTTGAGATATGGTTATTCCAGGAGAGCTTTTAGTCAAAGGTTACTCCTAGACTTTTGGATGTAGGGAAAATGTAGATGTGGCGGTTATCGAGGTCAAGTTGAGGAAAGTAAGGAGGGGAACTAATGAGATGTCTGGACCTGATATTAATATGAGTATAGGATAGTAGTAGAATACTGAAATATTAATATGAGGAAACCTCCCACCTTCATCCTAGCATAACATAAAACATAAAAATCATTCAGGGCCTTTTGATTTTGTTAAATAATTTATATAAATATATGTTGATAAGTATTAATCCCAATGAAGACGTGTAAATTGCTAGTTAACATACACTTTATATAGGTGGCATGTGGCTTTAACTTGTTATCGTCAGAAAATCATTTAAAAATGTTTCTGGGCCCATAATACGGCGAATATAATAATTAATATTTTATAGAATCAATTTAATTGAAAAAAGAAAAACAATTAAGATAAACCGTGTAATAAAATGTGAAGGAATAAAAGTTTGCAGGTGAATAATTCTTCTAGCAGGTGGAGCCTTTATAGTAGGTAGTTTTTCTTCTTGATTTATGATAGTTGACTTTTCCGACAGAAGCTAATTAGGACACCTGGTTCTTGGGTTGGTGTTAAATTTTCTTTTCGGAGAGAAAAGAAAATGGACAATATACTATTTTTTTTAAACTATTTTCTCTTCCTCATCATTTCATATCTCTCTCTCTAACTTATGAAACGGTATAACTACTAAAATTTGTCACAGCATATGTGTTATTTTTGTTTGCATATTCTAATTATGTTCTAATCGTTCAGTATCAAACTTGGTATGAAAGTAAAGCTATGCATTTCGTTTCGAATGAAAAAAAAATATTTTTATTTACATTTTTTTTTATATATATATCTTCTATAGTTACTATATGAGAGAATAATTGATTTCTGAAATCAGCAGATTCCTTACCGCAAGGCCTGTACAAAAATGTTTTTGATATTTACTTCTAGCGGAAACATTAATTAGTTTTCAAAACTATATTAAAACAAGAAAACAATAGAAACAGTTAATAAAACGTTACATTAATTTTTACGCTAAAATCAATTAATAGGAATTAGCAATTCAGATCATCGATTTTACTTATTTTTACAATATTCTGAAAAACGGCTCAGAGAATTTTGATTAAATCATTATATTATTGTAAAATTAAATTTTCTTTAAAATCATTCAGGCATTATTGTGGCATGGCTGAAATTTAAAAATCTATAGTGCCTTTAAGTTTGGTTTAAAATAATTGACCATTTCAAATTATAATCAGGAATAAAAAATGTTATATATAAACTATGAAAGAATTTGATATGTATTTAACTAAAGTGTTGTATAAGAGGTGGTAATGTGGGACCGAAGAAGCCTGAACGTGATCCCGAATTTGCCCGAAAGGTTAATATAGGGTTCCAAAAGTAACATGTGCATATTGTGACACGGGCTTCGATGATACCAAATACAATAGGTGAAGAACCTGCGGCTTTTGCCTCTTCTTCATTAATATAGCACTAGAATTAATTAATATTTAATTAATTAGGTTAAATTTGAAAATCAATTTTGACAATGGATATTGTGACAAAAAAAAACAACATAAATTTAATCCATTCACAACTGGAAAACACTAATGGTAATTAGTTGTTGTACTATATGTAAATTGTTCTATATTCACAAAATAGTAAAATTTACAATACATATAATTATAATTGTGTAAAAATTACTGTAGTAAACATTGCTCTGACTGGTCCTCATTTGTTTCATACTCTAAAAATAGGTTTATGATCACTAAAATATGTGATGGATACTTTTGATTGAAATAAATTTTCTAAATATCAAAGAAAAACTTCGTAATTGACCCGATTTACATCCAAAGTTTCAAAATAACGAGGTTATGTAGTACAAACGGTCCAATATTTTTGCAGGCCACATTTTTTTATCTATTTTGTGATCAAATTATCGAAGTAGTCTGTCCATGAGTAGCATTTGTCCATCCCTGTCGTGAGATACCTTGCAAATAATTTAGGTATTTCCGGCTCTGGATAATTTCAGTACTCTATTTGGACCTAAATGAGGCTAACTCTCGCCGTTGGGGATTTACCATTCGGTGGAGGGGGGGACCACGGACCACAGAGACCCTTCCGTAAATATTGGTAGCGCCGACTCGGGTTTCCCCCCCCCCCTCTTCACCCTCCTTCTCCCCTCCGCAATGCTTGCACTCCCAGTATTTGCGCTTTGGGCGAGAACTATACCAATCAAACATCCCGTCGTAGTGTATGCTAGGCTGTGTTGGGGGAGGGCAAGAGGAGATTCTGTTTTCTCCTAATTCCAATAATTAACTAGATATATTAACACCACGATTCAGCCTGTACACAGTGAGTATCAGTGAAATTGGTGCATCCCTTAGAAAAATTCGTACCTGATAGCTCCCAGATGACGTGTCAATCATGTACAAAAATGTACCAACTAATCGCTTACATTTTTGCCTTAAGTGAAATAGAATAATTTCTAGTGGTACAAGATTATGTTTTTGTATAAAATTCCAACGAATAAATTTATATTTGTTCATACAATGTTCCAACTGCACTGTAAACTAAAATTCTATGATACCACTCTCTATATCATGCTCAGGGCACAGAATTTATAGATCAGCTTATGTCAAGCAATATCTTTTCAAACAATTTTTTTTTTAATTTAGCCAAAAAAATTAGTTCATTTCATGAGATAATAATATATATTTCAAAATATATTGACTAAATTATTGTTATCTGTTGTTGACTTTATTAAGTTACCCTGATAACCGTTAATGTTCCATGCGATAGCTTCATTAGTACTATAAACTGATACAGGTGATTTGGATCATTAAACGCTTGTGCATGTTCCTTGGCTTTATATAAACCTATAACCGATATGCTACCACTAACAGTCTAAAGGGCCCATTAATTATTACTCAATCAACTAAATTGAGCTACTCCCTTTCATTATAATTATATGTACCTAGTGAACATCCAGTAACAAAGAGTTATAACTGCCTATTATCTGACTATTAGGCAGAGCGAGATAATAACTGTCCTTGATTTTACTTAGTACATATATACATCAACATTTCGAATCCTAATTTGAAATACTTGTTTTATGATCCTTCAAGTCATAAAACTGTCTTAATAATTGCCTTTAGCTCTTCCAATATGGCTGGTGTATGTGGTTTAATGTGAACAGCTCATAATCCTGAGAAACGTAAGGCCTCCTCGAGTATTTGTGGTATCGATGCCGACGGGTTTAATAAGTAATAATAATAATAATATTTATATTATTATTATAATATAATATATAACTGAACCCGGGAAGTTAGTGAGGTTGACGAAGGCTTGTACAAATGATCCTAAATGCAGGGTATTTATCCAAGGAAAAGTATCTGAAGACTTTGAAGTTGGAACGGGTTTGAGGCAGGGAGGTTGATTCTCGCCGATGCTGTTTAACTTAACCCTAGAGAAAATAATAAGAGAAACATCACGAGAAGATGGAGGGGTGCACGTCCGAATGAAACACAAAATCCTGGCATATGAGGATGATATAGCTGTCCTCGGAAGTAATCAAGAGGATATTGAGAGACGTTAAGATGGGCGGGGCATGTTGCTCGTAGCAATCCATAAGGACGCCTTTACACAACAATAAATGCCAGAGATGGATAGATAGGATAAAGAAAGATACTGTTGAGTAGTGTTGCCCCAAATCGGTCTTAGTCTTGCAGTTTGCAAGACCATGACCAAGGCCGCCTAACTGTTGAGACCAAGACCAGGACTAGTAAAAAAAAAAATCGATTTCTAAATAATAATTAAGGGAAAATAGTTATTAATACTCGACCATTTTAGTTACTTAATAATTGGTATAACCAAACTTTTGCATTTAAGTCCTTTAATTTTTCATTCGGGCTTAGTTAGATTTCTTCTGTCTTAAAAATTACAGCAATTGCTCTATAGTAATAAGCTAATAAGTAACTGCAAGACTGTTGCGAGACTCTTGCGCAAGACCAAGACCATGACCAAGACTGAGTTTGCAAGACCAAGACGAGTCTAGGTCTCGCATTTGGTCAACACTACTGCTGAGCTTCATGCCTCAAAATGGAAAGCAGTAGCCGTATTAGCGTATTATATTCCTATTTAGGATATCAAATAAATGTAATTTTGATACAAAAATCCTTTGACAAAAACGTATTGTACATTTTACAACATTACAACGTAACTAGCTGAACTCAAAGAAATTTCATGAAGTGTAATTGTGAATTTTACCTTGAATGAACCTCTGTTGTGAATTTTTCAGAGGTTATAAAATAAAACGACTGTTACGACTTCAGAAGTTTTTATGTAATATTATTGTACTATAAAATAGTCTCTACTTCAATCCTATCTATATTTCTGCTCAATTCGGATGAAGGTAGACAATTCATTCAAATCCAACAGTGATGATTGTAAAATTGAAATCACTTCATTCATCACTACCATTCATTATTGCTAGAAACACGTGGAAGCTGAGGAAACATCCATCCCCATCAGTCTCTGCAGAAATGCAAACTAATCTCAACGTGTCGTGCACAATTCACCTCAGGCTTCTTGGGAAATTACTGGAAAGCGTTTTGTGCTGTACAATGTTCATTCCGCAGGAAATTACTGGTCAAACTCCACATATAACTTATAATATATTTTATGTTATTTGCAATTAAGGAATTCCGGATTAATTTTCTTATATTAGAGACAGAGTCCACACAATGTATTTAAAATAAAAAATGTTCAAGTTAAAATTATATAGTTAAAAGATGCACATAGAGCAGAAAGTTCAAAGTAATGATCATCAGGCCTTAACTAATGAGCCTTTTCTACCGACTTATTAACTGATAAAATAATAATAATTATCCACTTAATTTCCATAGTACAAATTATTATTCCTTCACGGAACTCTCTCGGAAGATTATATATGGAGAATTCTCTAAAACATATTTCTTTAATCATAAGAAATTATCAGAGCTATTCTTAATAAAGTGATTAAATAATTCGTAAAAAATAAAAAATAAATGAAAAGCCCAATAGATAATTTTCTAATTGAACATTTTTAACTAATTTCATTGGTGTTTCGAAAAAGTAAATATACTGGTTCAAGTGGTTAGGAAGCAACAAATGTAATACTGGCCACATATTTAACGGTATATATATACATTAATCATAGCATTATTACAAAAGGTCATTAAACATTTTTTTGATTAAACTGAACTTTTAGGTAAATTATTAAGAATTTTGTATTTATTTACCGATGTTAAATCTCAATACGTTCATCAATGTGACACAAATTCTTTTATAAAGAAATAATCTCACTAAAGACACAATTTTCTAATTTCACCAAGTGGAAATACATCAAATTACTGATTGATTTGAATTCATTAAATGACTTTTTGCAATCAACGATGCATATATACGTATATATATATATGTATATATATTTTTTTTTTTTCAAAAAGTTTTTAGTGACCGATATTTTATTTTACCTATAAGGTGGAATGTACTCAGATACTGTGCCCTTATCCCAAATAACATATTTCCTAACTGTTCAGGATGTAAGTTTTTAACTATTCTGTTGTTTAAAAATTTCATAAGGTATTTCATACACCTTTTTCATTTGTATATATATATAGTACCTACATTGATACATGTCTGGTACTTTTTCAATGAACATAACCTAAACATCAATCGATATAGTAATAACATTAGATAAATCCAAATGGAGAATGAAAGCTATAATTTTCTTCACAGAAATACGAAGAATCTAAGTGTATGATATTTATATAAAAATATATTTACACACACATATATATATATATATATAATATATATATATATATATATATATATATTATATATATATTATATATTATATTAATATTGTTATCATAATATCATTGAAATAAATCCCTAATTCTCTCTCAACGCGTTAAATAACTTATTAATCAAAGTTTCACCATCTCATATCACATTAATACAAGAAAAATGTAGCATGATATAAATACAAATCTGATATAGAATTCCTGACATTAAAATATTATAAACAATAAACAAAGAAGTATAGTACATCAAAACTATAACAATTCAAGGTATACTGCAGGCAAATAGAGAATAAAATTTTATTTTGAAATAGAGAAGTTTTGATTACATTTAATAAATTTAGCGAAGAAACTTTTCAAGTTTTCAAAATTCATTGGAAACAATCTGAATAAAAACAAGAATTAATAAGTAAAACAGAATTTTTGAATTTATTTTTTCTAATCTATAAAGTATGAGTACGATGTTTGGGTTCATCATCTATCACATTATTGTGAGTGAAATATATTTTAATTAAATTTTGTAAGCCTTTTAATATGATTTAAGTTTAGTGTTTATGTTTTTACATATTTTAGATATAGCTGTTCGTTCTCCTATAGGTTTCATCGGATGTCCTTTTTTGACCACCTTTTTTCTTCTGCACAACGTGAATTTTTTTCGCAATGGTCTGTATCTGTTGGGCAAGTTGTTTTTTAACGTTGATTACGGATGTAGAGTCTGAGTTTCATGTGATTTTATCTTGGATTTTCTTCATCATCTGAGTTGCTGAACCGTTGACCGGTTGAACGTTCCAATAACGGTTGAACTACCTAAAATTACTAAGTAATATGAAAATACTACCTTTAATTTTTCACTTTTTTGAGTTTTTGCTCGTTTTATAAATATAATTATATTTATTATTTTTTAACACTTACCGAACTATCTAATTTTGTGATTTAAGGGTTACCCTACATACCTTATAAACAAAAGATAACACGATTTACTTTACATATGAAGGAAGCTGACTGAGTACAAAACTATTTTGTTGAAGGGCTGCCGTCCCGAAGAACAATGGACCACGAACCGCGTTGAGGTCCTGAGGACGGACAGTGTTAGAGAAGAATTGACGCTCTGAAGCGTGTCCTGTTAGATCGAAGTGTGCTTTCAAGGAGACTCAGTCATTAAGTACGTCCATTACCGTGGGGACAAGATGCTTAGGTCCCCCTCATAGGTGACCGCGGTTTGCACGTTAGTAAATATCTCTACTCCTTCGAAAGTTCGAAAAATCATTGATCGAATTCATTCAAGGGATGAATTATGGACGTTTCGTGTGGGTATATCAGTTGTTATGATAAAACGATTATAAATTAAATCCTTTATTGAGAAATATTACTATTAGTAATAGTGATAGAAAAGTAGCTCAGGAAAATATAAAGAACAATAAAAGAAAAAAAGAAAAACAACTAAATATTCTTCATACAATTTGATTTTTTTTATATCGGACGATTGCTGATTCTTGCTATAATGAAATACCTATCTTCAAAGTACTGGTGAGAGAAAGGTTTTTTATTTTTTTAAATAAAGAAATAAGAGAAAATAATTTGTTTTTCATCGGTCCCTATTTCTTTCTGTGAGTGATCTAATATAAATACGTACACAGTCCTAACATGTGCTATTCTTAAATTATAAAGCATATGCATCTACTAACTGTAAGCTAGTTTCAAATATCAAACAATTATTCCTAAAAGCATTATTTGTCTGTAACTATCGTTATCTATTTATTTATTTTAAAAAAGGTCAGGTGTAGGTGATCGCTTAAACAACATTTTATATAGTTTCTTCTCCTTAATGAGTAATTTCATAAAATTAAATCCTGAATCCATTACTGCTCCTTTTTTTTTTTTTTTTTTTGGTGAACAATTTTATGAGAAAAAAATACATTTGCCTCATAAGGGCATCGAGTATTATGATTATGCTAATATGTATGTATCACTTCCCTTTATTTATAATATATATTTATTATACGAACAGCTCAGCCTAGCTGTTCCACCCATATTAAATTATGCCCGTTACATACAAAAGACGACTAAACACAAGTGGAAGAAAAACCAATTATGAAGAGTGAAGATTCTAGCTTGTGCCAGCAAAAGGATGATCTATTTAATTTCCTTTTGAAAGAGATATCATTTAGAGAAAGTCATTTGGTTGAAAATTATAAAAAAAAAAATAAAAAAAAAATAAATAAATAAAAAAAATAATGCCTTTTTATATTGACGTTATATCGTACGAATTAGCAATTGGATATATGTCATCATGATAAAGAATACTAAACCGTTCATTGTCTTGTTGGAATGTAATTTATAGTTTAAAATTAAGTCAGTTTATGACGAATCTATGACTAATCAAATTTCATAACTGAAAAATTCACCAATAGACTATATTTAGCTTATTTTTCTCAGCCTTCCGAGTAAGGTTGATATACCATACCTGGGTATCTGCAAAAATTTCGTGGCCCAATTCGAGATCCCCGAAATATACATCGGGGCCCAATTCGAGCTCTTTATGGTTTCAGTATCCAACTCGTCCTATCCCGACTTTGAATATAACTACAGATTTATTTTTTATAACCCATTTATATCTAATGCTTAATAAGTACTTATTCCTAAAAGTATAATTACCTTAAGTTGTTATCTGTGTTTACCCTCCCCTTGGGTCCTGTAAAGATGGACAAAACTAGACAATAGAGAACAAGCGGAATAAAAAGGGACAGCAACAACAGACGGTTCGTTAGCTCCGCAAAAAGTGCCCCCTGTGGCCAGGTTTTGTCCCACCCTTGGAATTACCCAGTCGGCGTCCTTCTGTCACTGTTCTAGTCTTTAATCTCTGCGCTCTTTGATTCCCTTTTTATACCATTCCGGCCTTTTTGTCCTCTGATAATTACCTATAGCCCTCTGGATACTCAAGTTTTTGTCCAGCTAGGGTCTACTTATGGCCTAAGTGGAAATTGTTTGTAACTGTCAAACTGTGTGCCTTCATTTAGTTGTGTCTCGCTTCCTTTGGGGAAAAGGATCTAGAAGTAAATACAAAGTTTAAAATTTCTTCAATAATTCGGATACTGAAATTGGGTTTACTCAATACTGTTCATAATATCCTCAAGTTTTTTTTGTTTGGTTTTTGTGGGATGGGTATTATATAAAGAAAATCTTCTGACAAAAACAATATAAGCTTGTTGCACCATGGAAACCAATACTTCGAAAACTTAACCGTAACTCGGAGACTTAGTTGGAAATGGTCCAATATTATAATGCCACAGCCAACGGCTGTACACTAACATAGAATAAAAGTTGTAAAATGTTTTTACAATCACTGTTAACATTTGAAAGGTATGAAAATTATCCTAAATTGAAATAGACATAAAAAAAAATCTAGAGAAATGAATGATGGCAGGGAGAGAGAGAGAGTTAAATAAAAACAATTTCAGTGAGCTAAACAAAAATAAATTGAACCAAAAAATAAAAGATAAATAATTGTGTAGAAAGGTCGATTTAATAATCGAAACAGGAAAAACTAAACCACCACAAACAAAAAGTTATAGTAGTCAAAAGTTTGGAATGTAGTTTCCATTCATCAGCGTATTCTTCCTTGTTCTTGTTCTTCTGATTTTCTATTTCAGTGCTTACCATTTTTTCCTGTTTTCCAGCATTTTTTTTTATTCCTTAATGATATTTACAACTGTATTAAATAAATGCATTTAGTAAATTTTAACATATGAATATAATGACGTGAAAACACTTGTTGAGAAACTACCCAATGGTAGCACTCTAATGAAATGTCTACATTAGGAGATCACGGAGTCATCTTCTTTTCAGACGCCTCGTTGAGTTTTCAGAAATTCAGAGGTTAGAAACTAGAGGGTTGGGGTGATTCTAAAGTTTATTATGGAAGGATAGGTATCTGGATTGGGTGAGACCTGAAATATAAGAAAAATTAAGGTCCTTATGGATGCTTTTATTCGTAACAAAGTAGGGAGCATTGAGGATGTTAAGAATAATTTTGGATTGTAAGGATTGGATAAGAGAGGAATTCGATGGTTTAGTGGAGCTCCATAGCTCAACTCCATAAGTCCAAATAGGCCTTATTATAGTCATGTATATGAGTCTTTTGTAATTAATTGTAAGTTTAGAGCGTTTTTCTAGTAAGTCCTGAAGTAATCGGATAGGCCGAACGGTTTCTTGTCGTTTCAGTCTGGTATGAGGATTCTGAGTTAGACGTTTGTTCAGGTGGCTTTATTACAAGTAATAATAAAAAAAAATATTAGTAGAACAATGAAAAATGAAATAACTAAATAAAAACAAGCTTATAGATGTCGTCGGCACTATATTAATGTTACTTATATGCAACGTTATACAGGCTAACATTCGTTACTTTAAGATAGTGGCGACGATATCAACATTAGATTAAATATATTTTAGATATATTAAATTAATATAAATTATGATTATTTAGATAAAAAAAACTGATCCTCCCTCGCCACTAATCTATTTCTACATTCCATAACCTGTAATTGTGGTTGATGTTTTCATGAATAGTTACTTAAAAGGTGGATGTGGCTCAACATCCTGTTCAAAAGCTGGAACACAAATGGAAGATGAGACCAAACATGGCTGTTGCTATATCTGGTATGTTTTTCTAACCTAATACAATTGTATGTTTGGTTTCATCGAGAGGGTACTTCATACGGCTGCGGTGCGAATTAGTGTTGTCCAAATAGGAGATTAAGAAGAGTCTTGGTCTTGCTCAAGAGTCTTGCAGTTATTATGCAGTTAACTTATCACTACAGAGATATTACAATATTTTTTCATATAGCAAAGTAATTGCTTATACCAATTCTTTACATATATTAACTAAACTTTTCAAATATTAGTAACTATTTTACTTATTCTTTATTCACACATACGCAAACAAAGTTCATGACCAAGACCGATTTTTGGCAACACTAGTGCGGTTCGGACATGATCCGTGCATGTGTGTACCTTAACCATTGCAAATAGTATTTATTATTTCGCTATCAAAATTACTATAAATTACATAACTTTATTCAATGTTTCCTTGATTTATCTATGTAATTATATATTATAATATATTTTGAATTGTCTCTCCGATAATATAGGACAGGAAACTCAGTTTCAAATTTCCAACAGAAATCTGGCCCTGGAATATGAGAATTGCTAAACCCAAACTAACTTCTCCAAGTAGTTCAAGAGTTTAGGTCTCTAATTAAACCACACCTTAACAGATGATACCGTGTTTGACTGGATATTTGCCGAGAATAAAGCGTATGTTTATTTTACCCGTTTCATGGATGGGGAACCTTGAGGCAACCTATGTACATATAGAGTTGCTTATTATATCAGTAAAGTGAATTAACAGTAGTTTCTCAAATGACTGGAAATAATATTCTAGTTAAAGTGTCACATATTATAATAAAAACTTATAAGATATGGATGCAGACATAGCAGATTCATTCCAACAGTGTAAAAAGACATATTGCGCGATTGTTTTAGATAAATATTGTATCACCTTAGATTGATGGAAAGATGAGTTTAATGGAATTTACGATATAGTTTATTGTAAGTCAAATGGAAAGAAGAAAGTTACGCTTTACTAATTAAAAAAATACAGTATTTATTTTTCTTTTCCTATAAAATTTATTATATGCAGTTACGTCATTGTTTCACCAATATCAATCAACCACAGATATTACATTATTCTTGACTCCAGAAAAGTCCAATATTTAATGAAAAAAACATTGCTGATGTTTTAAATGTAACCTGTTATTTTCTTATTGTTAGTTATAAGAAACGCCCTTTTTCAAAGATGTAATTTTATTTTTGTACATATTTTGTACTTAAAGGTTCGTTTTTCAATAAATTCAAATAATGAAGGTTTATTAATTCAAGTGTTATTTAATTTGTGTACTAAATTTATTTATTTACATTGCTGGTAATCATAACATCACTTTTGCAAGAATAACATTATTTATTTTTCATATATTAACGGTTAATAAAAAAAAATTTATGTATATATATACATATATATAAATCAATAAAAAATATTCTCTAAAAGAAACAACTAATTTTTCCCCAATAATCATCATTACAGAGTAAGGATATTCTGCAAGCTCACCTAAAAAAAAAGGCATGTCTTCTTAAATCCATCGGACACATCAAACAAGTACATACAAAATCCGTTTTTTTCCCCAATTTTAGAAAATTGGGATAAATTTAAATATATATGTAGATACTGTGCTGCCGTTATTTCACAATTACTTTAAAAGTCAAAATTGAATACAGTTTTCTTGACACATATTTACAATTATAACCATTGATATTATGTGTGATACTATTTTGATCATGAAGATGTAGGGTGGTTGTAAAGTATGGATAAGCTTCATGGGTAATAGGATCGAAATTCGAGTTTAGTTTTCTATAATATAAACCTACATGTTTCGTATACTATATTTGGCTAGTAACATTTGTACAATAACATTGGCTAAAAAATAATTGTATGAAATAATTACCATGAGAAAATTAGTAAATATTTTACAATTCATTTTAGATATTTTAAAAACAAATGATGATGATAGGTAATTGAAGATTTAAGTAGAAGAACATTATATGTTAAAAAAAGTTTGTTTCGAGAAATATTGAATTTTATGACTTTTTTCTTCCTATCTAGAACTGGAAAACCAAAATTTTAACATCTGGTAAACTACCAAAACTTAAGCTATTGATCAATAACGCAAGAAGCTACGTGTCACATACATACAGAAACACACACACACAGAAAATTTTGCGGGATTTATTTGGTCTCAGAAGACCTCAAAACATGTATTTCTGTTGAAAACTCAGATTCGAAAATTTCACGATAGCAATACTGTCCCATACTATACATTTCATATATAGGTAAGTGAAAGTAAAAATCTAATATTTTTAAATTATTGAAGTAAGTTTGTTTACTGATCTACATATCATGGATGACAGATAGAACTCAGTCAATGTTTTAGTTTGTAGTTGCTAATATTTCAACGCAAGCTTGCAGATCATCATTTATGGTTTCTATTACCAAAGGTTTCCACTTTGTTGAAAAAGTTCCCTTTTTAGGGAAATTCCAAGATTGGAAAGGGAAATAATTTTCATCAATCAAACAATAATCAAAACCTAATCTGAGCACAGTGTAATCTATTTCTTAGTAATATAAGCAACACAGGAATAAAACCAGTAGTTATATAAAGTATAATTACAATTATACTTAATGTTAAGTATTAGTTTGCATATATTTGGGCGGAAGGAATTTTAGTAGTGAAAACCCATGAACACCCAAACACTTTCTGTCACAGTTAAGGACACTTATAATAGAGTTGAGAGAGTACATTCATACCGTATATACAGAAATATAAATAAATAAAGTAATAACAAAAAATAAGAAAAAATAACAAAAGAGAAAGGAAAAAAAAAATCTATATATATATATATGCACAGAAGTAAGTAAAAATAGAAATAAAAGTAAAACAAACATCTTAGATACAAACATACCTATATGCACTAAGTTTCTAACCACTAAAACATTAAAATAATTTGATTACAAAATCGATATAAAAAAAAAAGGTGGCCTACAAAAATATTGTACCGTTTGGCGTGACCTCCTTCTCCAACATGTCAAAATAATGAGGGTGTAAAGGCCAAACGGTTCAATATTTTTATAGGGCACATTTGTTATCGATTTTCTCATCAAATTATTTTATAATTGAAGTGAAAAACAATTTAATATTTATGGGTTTTAGTACTTCATTAAATTAATAAACGCCCCATTTCTTGAAATGTTCATAGATAAAAAATATCTAGGTTACGAGTTGATGAAACCATTCACGAAGTTTTAGACGGTTATTATTAATTTGACAAAATGGGGTCAGTACCACGGAATATTAGTAATGAAAAAAAAAAAATTTCTAATATTCCAGTTAATAATTTGAACTAAAAACCCTATTTAATACAAAATAAACAATTTATTTTATTTCTTCCAACTTGTGAACTTATTCTAGTGGAGCGCCTTTGTTGTTCTCGCCTTCTTTTAGCTTCCTGGATTCATTCCAAAAGTAGGGCTTCCACCACAACCCTTTCACCCTACATTGGCTGACCTTAATATTTGTTCATCTGTGCTACCTAATCTTGTTTTCACAATCCACTGGTTTCTGATTGCGTTGCTCTTAGCCATCCTGATTTATAATTGAACTGTATATAATTAAGTTCATACACAGACGCATTGTATAATTTATAAAATAATCAGCAACTGTGCTCGTAATTGTATTTTTAACGCCAATAACCTGCAACGTTCCATGAGGTATTGAGCTATCAATAATTAACGGTACCTGATTGTAGACCTTATTATTTCAACTGGCTGCTTTGATTGGACAGAGTTGGGGATTTCGAAAAAATAATACCATCAACCAGGATGAGAATCATCATATTTTTTACTTTTTTACAAAAACATCAAGTTTTTGGTTACTGCACCTCTTAGGCGGATCTATGAAGAGTGAGGGGGGGGGGAGCTTTCTTGCTGAAGCCTCTCCACTCTCTCCGGAAGATAATAAAATATAACCATGTTTTATGGGAACTATCTCTTAAAGTATTATTGTTCGTGTAATTACATATAATAGGATTTAAAGAATCACTTAAACACCATTTTATATAGGTAGTTAGTTTCTTTATTTTTTCCAAAGTAATTATGGTTATATGTGTGGTAAAAAAGCTTTCGGGTTTTATTTATATAAGTGTATATATATATATATATAAAATAAAATATTATATATATATATATATACACATATATATTTTTTTCTTTATGTATATAAGTGATCTCTTTTTCTACCCTGTAACTCATATATTGGTTGATTCTTGCTTTTAATTCTATGGGAGTTACTTCTATACATATACATTTTTAACTGTGTCTTTTAAGCGTTTAGATCAAGTTTTGCTTTTCGGTTGTTTTTATCTTGTGTTTATTGTTTTTTCTTACGATATGAATTGCAATTCAATGGATGTTTGTTATCATTAAATTTCGAACTTAATGAAACACTTAGGCAAAGCTTAGATAAGTGTTTTCTTTAATCTATTTACTTTATTGCCTACCTTAGAAGAAGTAGACCCTCGGGAAAGAAAAGAAGAGGGCCGTACCAATCACATAAGCCCAAGAACCACTCCAGTAGAACAGAACGGTTGATAGGATCAGGCCTATTAGGCAGAGAATCACCTCTTCAATTCGAAGTTCGAACCAGTTAGTACTCACGTAGAGAGACGCCCCCCCCTCTCTCCCCTAGGTGCAAAGTTCAACTTATATTTTCTATTTTTATTTAAAAATAATAAGTTTTCTTTGTTCGAAAAAATAATAGTCCTAATTTGATATTATACTTTAAAATTAAAATAAAAAAAAAATATATCGAATGTCAAAAATTGAGAGCATCTGCTGACTACTTTATTGACTAGATTATTTTGATTTTTTTGTTAACAGTTAGTTAATAATAAAATATTAATACTTTAAACTTTATTTGAAGTAAGTTATAAAGCAGAAACATATTAGTTAATTCTATTTTTCGAAGGAAAATTTCCAAAAATTAAATATTCACATCATATACTATAATAAAAAATAAAATTGGTGAAAAATAAATCAATAGAATATTTCATAATTAATACTCGACATGATTTGTAAGAAAAAACACTTCTTTCTTTGTATATTTAAGATTTGGTCTCACTGCTCCGTGGAGAAGTAATTATTGGAGAATAATCAGTGGAGAAGTGGAGATATAGATCTTTTAATATATATCTTATATTAATATCAATATATTATTTATATAAGGTAAATCATTTAATATACTAATAATTAAACGAGTATATAATCCTTCCATAACAAACTTCAGAACCATCCAAACCTTCTCGTTTCTAACCTTGCTTCCTCTTCGATCCCTGACAACCCTCCGAGGCGTATGAAAAGAAGATGGGCTCGAGATCTCCTTTCGTAAATACATTTTTAGAGTGCTCCCAGTAGATAGTTTCTCAACAAGTGATTTCATGCTATTATATTATTTTGTTCATATGCAGTTGTAAATTTAATTAATAAAAAAAAAAAACGAGTATGAAACTTGTTTAAAACATATCTTGATAAAAATTTGAAAAAATTCATGCCAATCAATTCCTCGAATATTTGCATACAATAATGTTAATTCTTTGATGATAATATTCATAGACGCACATTATTTAGAACAATTATTAAATTACCTTTTTATAATGTTCACGCGGTTGATATATTAAAAAAAACAACTAATGCATTCCGGCAGTGTTTTTGAAATTTTACTTTCCCGGATCCTGCTTAATGTAACACAGAAACAAAGAAACACAAAAATCAAATTAGAAACAGCCGAATATTTAATGTTACAGTCAGTTTTTTTTATGACGAAACGAGCCGGAAATTTTTTTTAAATACTTTTAAAATTATCTATTTATGTTAACTATAATTATATAAATCTAGTTTTATTACATTTATCTATGTACTCTCTCTTTCAATACATAAAGGGAAAGATGTAATATATTTGAATGTAAAAGAATAACTTACCTCCAATAACATTTTTGGTAATGAGGTGGGGACAAAATATCTCAATTTTTAAGCTCTTAATTCAAAGTAGCATGTATAATTTATTATTTTTTCAAGATTCAGAGAACCCACTGCTTACGTAAGACTTCGACGCCTGAGTTTGAAAACAAGGCCATAAAATAACCATTTCTTTTTTTTTTGTTGTAATTGATAATTTTTTCCTGAAATATGTATTATGCGACTACACCTCTCCAATTAATACAATTTTGAAAAATACATTAGACATTAAAATTGTGTTAATCACCTTAATAGTACGTCGTACTGATAAATCAATCATATTTAATTGAACTTCATTTGCTTTTTTACCGTAAGTCCACATTCCTCGTAGACTTGAAATCCCAAAGTATTTTTCTCCTAAATTTATGGGTTCTTCTTCTCAGGCTGTCATCGGTTACATAAGACCTGTTCGCATTACATTATATATCATAAAAAGCTTTATCGCTGCACAATATCCTCTCCATTTAAAATTAAATATACAGAAATGAAATAACATACTTCTAAAATCCTTAAATATAGTAAGTGAAAATGAATATAACTCATACTAAAATTGGAATAATTACTTGTTAACCTGTTTTTATGCAATTTTTAAAATTTATTTAAATAAAATTTATTCATTTTATCTTTCCAGGTTATCGCGGATATTCGAGGAAGTAACCTCTTGCCGATCACACAGGCACTCGTCGGTATCCAAGACAACAGGTGCATTTCTCCGGAGGATGTCTGCAACCAGGTAACATCGAATTAACTTTATCTATTGTTATCTCAACAACGCTATTCTCAAAGATTTTATATATTTTTTAGTTTAGAATTTCCATAAAGCAATGACAACCACATCATGAGCTAACATGAAAATAAGAAGATCTTAATAAATATTGATGTAAAAACGAGAGCGCTGTTGGAGCTCCAGGTTTTTTGCGTGCCGTTGTAATTTCTAAATAAACAAATCCTCGGTAGGTTTACATCTTTCAAAGAGAGGAGAAGGTCCCGACGCAATAACAGGTTCACAAAAAAGTCCTGATTGAAGCGAGATTCAGTAGACCGAAAAAGGGTTTATTTCCATCCTTCCACCATCGTCGAAGGTAGAGGTTCTTGACCAAAATAAACCAGATCGGAGTTGGAAGGGTTGAATCTTCGAGGAAATCGCTGAAGAGGAAATCTACTCCAGATCTGGAGTAGTGGAAAAAGGCGTCTGGATTTCATGTTTTCAAGAACGATTTTGTTGATTTTCAATTTCTATTCTGAATGAATTGACGATTTAGAGTTTTTATTTTTAGAATAATGATATTAATTAAATAGGAACCGTATTTTATACGTTTCTATGTTTGCTAGTTAAGGAAAAAAATGGACCCAACACGATATTTTCCTGTGCGGTTTCCAAAGGATCTTTACGTTTAAGTATCCTAAAAACACATTTTCATCCGATGGTCGGTCTGTGCCAAGATTATCTCGATGTCGATTGGATCCATTATTTTTTTTTTATTTTTTTTTTTGTGGAGTTTTGACTACCGATTCCTGTGAAACAATTTGGGCACTCCCTGCACAATAGGAGAACAACTTTTTTCCCGTAGAGTGCAGCACATAAATAGCCCTAACGCTTTTGATAAAATTTTCCTATAATCTTCTACTTAAAATCCTTTTAATTTTTGTGATGATTCAGAAAAAAAGATAAAAAAGAATTGTTTTGTTTCTAAAACACTACGTATACACGTTTATACGTACACTATGTATGGTAAGATTTATTTAAAATCCTTTGAAAGGTAATTAAATTCTCTACAAAAAAAAAAAAAAAAGTCATGGGGATCGGATCAAGAATAGCAATGATACAGCGTATTGAATTAATACGCTGCTTTTAATGATAGTTCGGTTGGCCATTGACATTACTTTAGTTCATCAAAGAAATAGTACTCTAATCATTCCTCTGATTGGTTTTCAATAAAATTAATGTAATTCGACTTTTTTTCCTTATTTAAAATTGTACCAAGGTGAGACAAATCGATAGGAAAGTAGTAGGACATATCAGATTTTTTTTTTTTTTGAGCTCTCAGTTCTTCGACCTCTTGCGGCGGTGGATTCAGGGAATCGCCGAAACCCCTTTGGGGAAGGAAGATAAAAGGGGACAGCTAATTAAAACGTTCCTTCTGAAAAGCCTTCATTTAGCTCGGAACACTTTCAGATGTGATGAAGTGTTTACGGTGTCAGTGGAGCGGATGTAGCTTTAAAATTTAGTCTAATTAAGTTGACGCGAGAGGTCTCTATTCTCCGGGGACAATGGAGGAGGGGAGGGCGTGGCTCAGGGCGGGTTGGAACATTATAAGCCCTCGTCCGAACTCGAATTTCTCGGAGGGGCGATATTATAATTATGCTAAGGCATGGAATATCTTCTGTGATGTAATGTATATTATTGTCCGCTCCTCTGTAAAACAAAATAAACTGAATTATCAGGCTTTGTTAAAGTTATTAAAGACTATAGACTTTCATTAAGAAGAGGAAGTACACCCAATTCATCCGGAGTATTGTGGCCATGACTATTCCGCATAAGACATGGTAAAAACATTTTTTCGTAATTAAGTCAAGACGAGAATCAACCTCAATTAAAAGAGTAAATAATAATTAATTCATCACAATTTTATTCATTTACCAGGATATAATACCTAATTTATTTGGAGAGCCCTTCTCCGCTTACAATCACAATTCGAAATCATTGAACCGAAAGCAGAGTATAATAGAAAAGTGATTAACTTCTTCCTTGGGCAAATACTCTTTGAAAACATTGTACCACTCCTCTCATGAGCAACAAGGATACCTAAAGTTTGTTTGTTCGTTCTGAAATAATTGAACGGTTAAATTTTCAATTAAATTAAATTATTGAGAAACATTAATTGAAAGTTTAATTACCATTAACAAACCGGTGTTTAATAATTTTATGGGTGACTGCCCTTCCCGGTTTGTTTTATTAAGTTATTTAAGTATTGATTTGACATTTCACAATAATTTGTAGACTAAAAAGAAGGAAAAAGTATCCCACAATGCCATGGCTGTCATTAATGCCGTTATACTTAAAACCGTTGTGCCAGAATTTTTTTTTTCGTGTTCGCTTATATGGCCCACATGGTATATCATAGTGTCCAAAGCAGGAAAGCCCTAAAGGGAAAAAATGCAATGTGCATCGTGTAGTGTATTATAGATTATCTGATAAAAGATTAGCGCTTGAGTGAAAAGTTTTTTTTGTTTAAAGCCAGCGAAGATTGATCTAGAGCACTTAAGCCACATACACTCATGTCTTGAGTGGGAAATGTGGCCATTGCCAGAACTGCAATATATACAATCTACAAAAGGGAGGTTATAGGGATGGATGATGCTTGATAGGGATTGTGGAAGAGGATTTGGATGATACGTACGGTTTTGGTGAAATTTGGAGATTTTTTCTGGGATAAGGTCCAGGACAAATAAGAAGTTGAGGTCATGATGTAGGGTTTTGTTGGTTACATAAAAAGGAGCATCCACAATTGTTCGAAGGACTTTTGACAAGAAGGATTGGATGCGTTTGATGTTAGAAAATTTTGCTGTTCCCACAATTATAGTCCGTAAGTCCAAAAAGGTTTCACTACTGTCTAGTAGATCAGTAACTTCTTTTCAATAGAAAGTTTAGATTTTCTGTTTAGTAGTCTATTTAGTTGGCCGTATTATGAGGGTTCCACGTTAGTCGTACGTCTAAAAGAAAGCCAAAGTACAGGACTGTTTGAGTCAAAAGTAAAATCAAACAGTTAATAACCAGTCACTTCATCCCCGCATGTACCTAATACCATTAGCAACGTTCACTCTACCTACGGGACCAATGATAATTTCACTCCAAAGAGAAAATCACAACCAACAGCCAACACCAAGAAGCATCACCTTGGATCGGAATGTTCAAAAAATATAATTGTTGTATTTATGAACATCACTCCATTAATTCAGTCATTACTCTTATGAACTCAGAATTATTGACCAAGTACAAATTATAAATTCCAACACTGACAGAGTTGAGAACGAAATTCGAGAAATTGAAACCCTTCTTGGACTAACTCAATCTGATATCGCTGTCATTACAGAGACAGCATTGAAACATCTCAACATTTTTATAAATGGCAACTCTTTAGTTCAAGAATGTGAGTAACGTGAGTTGACTAAATTCAGAAGAAGAGAAATGTCCTCGTAGCCATTTGATGTGGCATCACGTGGAAGAGATTGCGGCTCTCCTCCCCCTATTCAGATACCTTAAAAAAACATTAATTTAGTTTCAGTTCATATGAAGTTTCAGCAACCTACTCGGATCTCTGCTTTATAACAATATCCAAACACTCTTTAAAAGAGTTCAAAAGCTTATTCTTTCAATGTAATCGGAGACATAAATGCTAGGCATAGACTGTGAAACAATGTAGAGAATAATAAAGCTGAAGAACTCATCCATGAAACACTCTGCTCAGTGATTTATCAAAATAGGCATGCATTTACACACAGGAGAAACTCTGCTGATACTTCGAACATCGATCTTTTCCTAAATCGACTAACATACAAGATTTCAGCGTTCTTGACCGGAAGCCAGTCCTATATGACATCCTACGAAAAAAAATATAAATGAATACTAATCCCTGACAAATATTATTACAAATATAGTGACTGGGATTTGTATCGATCCCAAATACCTCAACTGTTACTATCGATTCCAAGTCTGCAAAGAAGGTATCGATTCGCAAATATAAAGTTTATCTGAAACAATACTTCATTCAGCAGATATCACCATCTTAAAGTATTTCCCACTACCACCAGGCCATATTCTTAAGGTGACTTCACTTCGGAATACTTCAAAGAATTGATGGTACCGCACAAAAAACCGAGAAGCTAAGAAAGTTTTGAACTCGCAGTGCAACAGTGCAAGTTCGAAACTTCAATCGTGCATAGAAGATAAAAATTTAAGAGGAACAGTTGGAGAGCACTACACGAAGATCATCGTAAATTTAGAAGGTAGTAAAATAATCTCCAAGAAATTCTAAGTCAAACATACTTCAAGAGGATGTAGAAAACCCTTAATTCTTAAACAAAAATATCCGGTGAGCGCATCACACGACTTTCACTTACCACCCTCTTCTTTGCAGAAATAAGTATTTTCAGACAAAGTGGAAATGAAAGTAAAAATTATAGACGCTATATTTATTTATATTTCATTGTGGGTATTTTTATTTGTTAAAATACCCTAATATATTCAAAATTTAATTTTTATATCGTTGTAATCTATACAATTAAATATTAAATTATACCAACAATAACAGTTATAAAAACCGCATATGTATATGTACAAAATACTGTCGGATTCCGTCTAATATTAATCTCATGTTACATACGGCAGCCTGTTCTAATCTTTCGGGCGTGCTCGTATTCTTTTGTTTCCTCCATTACAACTATTACCCGTTACGACCTCTTATTTCCCCTTAAGTTAGTAATCAAATTCTTTCATATTTTTAATTCAATCATTTTTTATACTATAGATTAATGTGAAATGGTTAATTATTAAAAAAAATGAAGTTAATTTAGAGGAAGTTGATATTGAAAATCGTCCATTTAAGGCCTGCTAGAGAACATCAATGAGAATAAAACCTACATTAAAAGCTGCTTAGTTTTACACTGATATACTAAATTTAATCAAAATCGTTTTTGAATCAAGCCATTTTTAAGAAAATCGTAAAAATGTGTTAAATCGATGGCATAAAATGCCACTTCCGGTTAGCCGATTTTGACAACAAAGTATCTCAGCCTACGAATAAACGATTTCCGAGAAAACGAATAATGCACTTGTTAACTTTTAACAGATCCTCTACCATTTTAATATTCATCGGAGGCTCTTGTGGTCTCCTATCACAAATTTGTACATATCTAAATTCTTACAACTTCAACATTAAATTTATGTACAGTCCAACACACTCCATACTCACTATGAATCTAGGAAAAAAAATATTCTTTGGGAAAAATCTTTCCGAGGAGGATAGAAATAAAATAGTAATAGGAGCATTTCCTATCTTGTTTTTTTTTTTATAGATTGTTTCATACTTCAACTGTAAACTATTTATATTTAGAATATATTTAATACGTCTTTCTTCAGAAGACCTCGCTTTTGAGATTCAATATTAATATTTAATCTTAATATTATTCATAAATATATAATATTTATATCAATATTTGTTTCGTTATTTTTCGGACTGTTTGTTTCCATTACAGCATAAAACCGATATCATCGGAAACCTATATTTTTCCCAAGAAATAAATTAAATAAACAGTAAAAAAAAAAAATCAATTTAAACGGCAAGCAAAGCCGTTTTCACTGGTGATCACCTCAAAATGAAGGTATTTTTAAAAACAATACCTGAATATTGTTGGTTCAGTTGTTTTTTTTTCAAATCATGGTAGTCCTTTTTTATTTCTCTTTTTTTTTTTGGTTTTAATGAAAACATTAATACACTTCGCAGGTTTCATTCTTTATTAATTAAATTGTGATTTTCTTTTGAAAATGAAATTTTTATTTATTTTGTAAACTTATTATTGCTGGACGATTTATTTCATTTTTCTCCAGTTCTTAGTAATAACACATTTTTCATAACGAATATTAATGCTTATACAGGTTTTTGGTAATTTATTCATATATGTTTAATAATTTTTACTATATGTATTTATTCCTCCTTTTTTCGAATATTGAAAATATAGAGGATTGATATGTCGAATTACGATATTTTGAATTAGTATTCATAAATATTTGAATATTATTGATGTATAAGTTTATTTATGTATATATATATATATATATATATATATATATATATATATATATATATATATATATATATATATATATATACACATATATAATATATATTAGTATTTATATATATGTTTACATCTTTTATTTTTTATTAATAAGAGTATTTTATTTTATTTATACGATTCTTGTTGATATCACACTTTATATGGATATTTACTTATCATATTGAAATTTTAGTTATATTAAACTATTCCTGGATACGATAATATTAGGCAAGAGGTCAAATTATGGAAAATCAACACTGAGAACTAACTTCACTTAATTGGAAAACAATATTCTGGATAGACTTGGCTGGTTGACTAGCTTAACTACAACAAAACATTTGAAAAACTTTGGTGCTATGCTTCTTCATCTTAATGATTAACGATTAACTGTTTACTGACTAAATTTATTTCCCGATTGTTTGAATATATCGTTGCAGTTTGATAATTAGACAATAATGCACATATGTCCCTGAACTTATACCAATTCGTTATTGTACTGAATCAAGACCTATTTCATTGGTGCAAAAGAGCCTTTGTTTGTAGTTCTCTCACTTACTAAGAGTTGGGAAGTCTTTTATCCAGAGTATAGAAGCCATATCTGAATATTTTTATTAAAAATATCCAATAGTTTCTTTATATATTATCTTATTGCCTTCGAAGTGACTTTAGACTATTTCGGGTTATTTTTGAATCTGTTATTGCCGTTTCCATGCAATCACAATTAGTGTTGCCCAAAATCGGTCTTGGTCGTGCACTATGCAAGACCAAGACCAAGACTGGTAAAAAAAATTGGCTTTTTGAATAAACATTCAGATAAAATAGTTACTAATCCGTGACAATGTTAGTTATTATATGTATCGAATCGGTATGACCAATATACTTTTGCATTTAACTCTTCTAATTTTTCATTCGAGCTTAAATAGGTTTGGCCTATATAAAAAAACTAGCTATATCTCTATAGTAATGAGCTAATAAGTAACTGTAAGACGGCTGCGAGACTCTTCCGCAAGACCAAGACCTAGTCCAAGACCAAGACTCGTCTCGGTCTCGCATTTGGGCAACACTAGTCACAATCGTCCTTAGAGTGGGCAGGAATGTCCATCCTCCCAAGGTCGATGAACCAAGAACCTACTTCAACCCCCTCCCAAGATGTTTTATTGCTCGCCTTTTCATAAAAACACAGCAAGGAGAAAGTAGAATTAGAAAAATCGTAGATCATACACAATTACAGTTGCTGCGGTCTGTTCTACGTTTTCTTCCAGCCCCTTATTCTGAAACTTTTCATTCCGAAAATTCATAACCCCCTTAAAATGTGCCCCCTCAAAAATTCAAAAACCAGTCAAAATATGCCACCCTTAAAAAGTTTGATGGCGCCATCAAACCCCCTTCTGGGCATCACTGGGGGTGGGGTCGGTCGACATTTTACTTTTTGCCTACTCTAATTTGCTCCTATGAGTTAACCATTGTACTTACAGACAAAGTTTTATTATTTATATGTAATCAAATGTACAGTTTACCATAAAAAAAAAATGTTTCTTCAATCTAATTGGTTTGCTAACATAATTGAGGACAATTAAATGAAAATTGTCACAACCTCCTCTGACTCTATTTTTAATAAAATATTTCATCGCCAATGGTGATTGCTCTTACGGATATTGGGGTAATTGACTCAAAAGATACTAAACAATTTTCGGAATCCAAAGAAATGTTGTCCCCTTGCAAACCGTAAATAACACCCTTCCAGGGAGCCTTTTGTTATTGAAATGACCGGTCCAGAAGGCCCTGGTCTGTAAAGGGCTGTAATTGAAGCAGTAAAAAGCACCACAAAAGGCAGCTCGGCTCTATTTGTGGTGTTACCTCGCCCACAAAGGTGTGCAAACAGGCTCTGTCTCTTCCCCGGGCGTGGGCGTACCGTCCAAGTCAAAAGGCATGTTCAATTGATCAAACTTTGGAAGAATATAATGTATATTTAATTGTTGAAAAATTATTTATTATTTATTAACCAAACAAAAAATGTAGAACTTTAGATTAAATTTGCAATCTGCAAATTTCTTTGCAATGAGCAAATTTTTTGGCCGCTTCACAGCTTCCCATCGCGTCCGTGATATAAATCACATCAGCAGGTCTCTTGGCCAACGCCTACGTAATCGTCGTAGTGTTCTGTACGGGTTTCTTGTACGATTAAGGATTTCTGTCAGGGGATTCTTGTTGTACGTCAGTCTGTGGTGAAAGTTATTGTAGTTCTCTTTTGCACTATCTACAATTGTAGGTGCGTTTAAAGCTTTACGTAGTTATCATTTGCGATATAAAACGGTGCGTCTATTATCCTTCGCAAAACTTTTGACTGAAAGGACTGAACTTTTTTAATGTTGGTGGTTTTAGCAGAGCCCACAGTTCTATGCCGTAAGTCCAAAAAGGTTTAAGTAAGACTTCATAAAGGATTAGTTTGTTAGTTAAAGATAATTTTGAACGTCTGTCAAGTAATATGGAAAAAAAGACCATATCGCCTGTTTAATTCTATTCGTTTTTGTCTGATGTGAGTCCTCCAAGTAAGTGTTTTGTCCAGGTAAAAACCTAGATACCTAATTACATCTGATGTTGGGAATTGAATGTTATTAAAGTATACTTCAGGGGAAGGTTTATGGTTAAGAGTGAATACTACAGGCACACTTTTTTTTTCATTCATCTTGATTTTCCACCTTGTTGCCCACTCTGCAATATCATTCAGATGATTTTGAAGGGTGGTAGATGCTCGAACAGGGTTTTTATCTGAGCTTAGGATTGCGGTATCGTCTGCAAAAGTAGCCAGTATTGTGTCATTGTGTTCCGGTAGGTCAGGCATATATATATATATTTTATTTTATGATAATAAAGTGATTCTCTCTCTATATTGGTCCAAGGACACTACCCTGAGGTACTCCTCCTTTAATAGGTTCAATGTCAGAACGTTCTATTCCTACAAAATGTCTATCCGTTTGATATGAAAGTAATATTAGATAGTAGGTCGGAGGAAGTAAAATATTTCATACAATACTTTATAGCATAAAAATACTGAATGTGTGAACCTAGCTCCCAGGAGGGTCGATAACTTTGCAAAGTGGGACGAGCGAGGCAAAAATTGGCAACGTCGAAGAAAATTCGAAAATTCTTTAATGACTTTGACATGTGTACAAACATGTTCTGTGGGCTCTGAAGTGTATCATAGCATATTTTCGAGAAATTCCAAAGGGTTATAGCGATAAATGTTTAACAAATCTGTTCTAAGTTGGACCCTTGGCTACTCATTTATAATGTTGTTTATTTTGTAATAATTAAATTATAATAAGAAAGTTTTAAAACAATAACGAAAGGAATCCGGACAACCAAATAACGAATATATTGTTCGATTGAATGGCCTCTAATCAATGACGTACATCTGACACTTTTAAAAAGTCGAGAAAAAGAAGACAATTTTCGTAACACAGTTTAAATTTAAACCAGTTCTATTGCAAACATTTTAAATAAAATCATCAGAAACAGTTTTAGTCGAACCCATAAAACAAAAATTGACTGCTTTTTCATTTTCTGAAAATGACAGATGTCCTTCTCTGACGTGTCACTTCATTGTCAATAACATGGTGCCATTGTTGCCCACCCTTTTATTTCTCTCTCCTCTCCTTAAAAACGGTGGAAATGAAGTTACAAATCATAGTTTTTATAAAATTACACTTGTTATTGTATTTTTCTGGTTCACTAGTTTGAATACTTCTCTAAATCGAAGCCTCACAAAAATATGGCTCCCTCTTAAATTCACAACCCGGTAAAAATGTGTTCCTCTCAAAAATGTTTCGCTCTTCAATCCGACTATGGTGTAAAAAACTTGACTGGAATTTGTATATGTTCATTTTAGAATTTTCATCGAGATCTAGATATTTATTTCTTAATACAAGTGGGTTTTAGTGATTTGTAAATTTTTTAAGCGATTCCTTTCCACCAAAGGAAAATCGTCAATACTGAATTACTTATCTTTATGATGAAGGCGTTTTTACAGCGAAAATCCGTTATTAATTATTCTGCCTTCAAGCAAAATTAAGGTATTAGTTGTAAATAACAAAATTTCTCCCTCTTAATTTATTATATATTTAAAAGAAAAGAAAAAATTTCAAATTGATATTATTCATAGAAATCGACGGTTCCATTTGTAACTAAATTAAACTAATATAAGTTCAAATCGAATTCTATTTTTACCGTGTTTAGGATGAGCTTTTTAATCTACCATTGGATCTTTAATTTATACATTCTTTAAATTAAAAGGATAAAAACTGGTTCGCTATTTCCTTTCTTTTCCTTGACCTGAACCGATTTTTTTTTTTTTTTACTTATGACAGGCGGTTTTTCTTTTTAGAGAGGTGTAAATAAACATTCTAAGACTGAATAAAATATACTTTTCAAATATTATATAATATAATTTTAATTTTTAATCATCGGATCACTTCGCGCGGTAAAGTAATATCAATTTCAGGTTCGGTTCCGATAAATGGTTATTTTTATTATAATTCTGATAAATACGGATATTATTAAAAAATTGAAGTTTTTTTTAGGCCATTCAGATTATAAAATGCTGACAAATTTAAGTGATTACATTCATTATTATTACTATATTTAGATTAAATGTTTTATTCTGTCTTCCCATGTCTTCCTAAAAAGTTTATTAAAAACAATTATTGAGCTGTCACTTTATATGTTAACTTTCTCGCCATTGCTGAATAATGGCACATCCCACAGAAAATTTAGAAAAATAAGTTATAAAAACAAAAGAATACTTTATTCGCAAGTAACTCATAAAGTTTACAAATTACAAATTACCACGAATTAGGTATATACAAAGTTTTTTAAATTCCCTAAATAAAAATCGTCGAAATCGGACTATTATTTGAAATTTTTTGGTTTATTGTTTATTATAATGTGTTATCGTTATTGAACTAAAAAAATAAAAATAAATAAAATTGTTTTTATTTTCAAGAGATATATTGTATTTACGTATTCACATCAGTTTTCAATGAAGAAGAAACTATGAAAAATATTCACAAGGGCTAACTAGTCACTAAGTAGTTACCTAAACAATTGTTTTTTTAATTTATTCGTCCACACCTGTCTAATACAGCATTGAAAATTTCTTGAGTGCCTGTAGAATCAGTAATACAATAATAATGGGATGTTATTCATGGGAAAGAAACGGCATCTCTTCCGTGGATTATTAAAAAAAAAAAATTTACCGGTCTATACTCCACGACCATTTCAAACTTCTTATGATGTTGTCAGGCATATTTTTATTGGTAATTTTTACAATCAGCTGATTGTTATGAAATCAATTGTAGTGTTCGACCTCTGACCTTTGACATTCGTAGATCAGTGAGTAAACTTGCTTTAAAAACAAATCGAGGTGCTTGTATTGTAGGTCTAAGTATTTTGGAACGAAATGGATTGAGTGTTTGTACTTTTGTGTTTGTATCTTTTTAGCAGAATCGAAAATTTCAGAATCGTAAGACCAAATTGGTTTTAGTAAGTATGTGTCGGTAGCAAGTTTCTGTCTTATTTTTAATTTTGATTGCGTTCTGGTTGACTAGCATTGCAGTTAACTTTGTTAATTTAAAATCTCACCTTTCTTCTTTATATTTGTCAGTCTTCTATCGAACATAAGTACTAGATTGTCAACCTGCTCTGTTTGCTATAATGAATATTATTAAGTAATACAGCGAATGTTTCATGTCTTATTGTAAATATAATATGTTGGTATTTTTCATAGTTTAATCATATTTTTCATAAACAACAATTACATTTTGAATACATGTCTGAAGGTAATAGAACTGCTTGAAGACACTGCCCCACAACCTAGCGGCGAAAAGCCTCAACAACTCAAGTTCACTGACTCGCTGCCAGATAGCTCTTGGGTAGGAATATTGATCCCGATGCGGCCTCCACCGCAGGCCTTATCAAACCCGCCTCTGTTCCGGCCTTGGCAGCAGTTCCTGTCCGTCTTTGCTAACTTCCGGAAGCTGCGAAACTACAGGATGAAAAAGAAGTCCTAAGGAAAGCAGAAAGAATCAGCAATGGATGCTCTTCAGCACTGGACAGGCACAGGAACTGGCGAGGTCAAGTTGGTCGAGCGTTGCTCGTGTTTAGTGATGCCGGTTCGAGTCCGGCCAATGTAGATTAAAATTTATTTCATGACAGAGCCACGGAATGAATCTCGACCTTTCCACGGTGGTTAGAATAGGTTTGCTTGTACCACTAGAATAACCCTTCCTCCCTCCCCTCTTCCTCTTGGAGTATCAGAAATGCCGAAGTAGGAGTTAATCGAAAAAAAAATACAGTAATTGGCTCTTTGTCCATTGGATTGGATTGGAAATTATTTCATTTTTAGCACGAAAATCAACCATCAATATTTTAATTTATTACTTATCATTTGTCTAATTAAAAGTGAATTATAACTTACCTTAAATTTTTTATAATAAATATTTTATTATCTAAAATGTTTCGTCTAAACAAAAATAGTACATTTCTATTTTAAGAGCCGACGTTTCGTCCGAATTAAACCTGGAACCGGAGTCCAAAAAGGCATCTCATCGCAAGAGAAGATTGGAATCTAAATTACAAAAGTATATGTTACTTTATGTAACATCCAACTTGTCAATCATTTCAGAGTTGTTGCTTTCAAAAATGGCGGCCGATTTAAAGAATATAAGGCCAGTTATTTTTTGAATCGAAATGGGAAACATATTGGAAAAGTTTTTATTTTTTTAAATTTCTACATATGGATTGAAACATGTAAAAATGAAATTATTAATGCGTGTAACCAAGGGAAAACTTGTCGCTGCCAAAAAAGCAAGATTTTTCGATATTTTCGTTTAGAAGATCTGAACGGTGCATCGAAACAGAAAACTCATTGTTTAAGAACTTAAGGTACGTCACATTGTGCGTTGAACGAGTACCTGTGCGTAATAATTTGGAACGAATACCTAAGCGTTCCAAATTTGTCAAAAACTGGCATAGATTACATTACTATAAATGTTCCTCCAGCTTGGAAATGAGTTCCATAAGAGAAAAAGCTCATAGAGTAATAAAAGATTTAGGGTATTAAATTCCGTTTCAACTGAGTACTGTTTTAATGTTTGTCACTTTCTCCACTCAAAATCGGTAATGATAATGAACGGTGGCAAATGATAATGAATGCGTGTCATTTACAATATTTCAACAGTATGGGTATCTATTCTACTGAGTTATTCTTATTTGGAATCTGCTATATATAATATAGGACACTTTTCCACCTCTCAGCAGTGAAGGATTTTGGGAACCGTTGTGCCAAAAGGAACCAAAATTCATAAAGAAACGTATAATAATAATTTAATGCTCAGGCCATTATTATAGGTTCCAGGTCTCTTCTTAAATCTTCCTCCTTTAGCCATCAAGGATCATCCTATCACATTCAGCCCCTCCGTTAAGAGCCTAGGAATCACCGTAGACGAAAACCTCTCCTGGAAACCTCATATCGCCCTCATCTCCTGTAAATCAATAGGTACCCTTAATCTATTTCATCGCTCCCGCATTCTGATGGTACTCGAGTATAGATTGAAGTGACTTCTGAATTCCTGCTTAAGATTTTTCTTGGGTAGTTCGATGCGGCATCATATGTCCCACCTTTACGCCAAGTTAAAGTGGTTCTTCCCTTCTTTCAGCCAACAATAATTTCTTGAATCTTTTCTATTTCAAACGATCAACATCCGACACCCTTCATACATCTACAGTCTCCTACAGTTCAAACCCGTGGTCTATTCCCAGAAAACAAGATCCCTTGTTTCCGACCTTTATATCCCTTCTCATAGAACTAAGACATTTGAATATTCCTTTATTGCCTGAACCACTGCCTTCTGCAATTCTTTAACTATAATAAAAAAATAAGCGGATAGTGAGTTACAGTGAACACTCACTGAAAAGTATTGGAAGGTGGGGTACGGATAATAGGTTTTTAGAAATTCATTAATAGTAATTAAATAGTGGAACTTATTACTAATTATGATTTATATTAGCGGTCAAGAATAAAACAAATAAAAACCATTTATTGGAACCCACATTGCAAACTTTCGTTAGAATTGGAAAAAAAAAAGTATAATGAAAGCCAACATTTATGAAATATTGTACGGATGAAGGCATGCAGTCTAGATGTTTGTAGTTATTTTTGTCCGCAAACCGAATCATTTTTTTCATTGGTAATAAACTTTATTAGTTGTATTTTATTTTATTTGTTTAGTCCATTCTGCATTTTCTAATTTTAAATACATTATTTCCCAGTTGAAAAAATTCTATACCTTGGACTCCCTTGGACAAACGTCTCACTTGGAATATCATACCAGACGAAAATGACAAGAAACCGCTCAACGTTTTCGACTACTTAAGTACTAACTAGACAAACGCTCCAAGCTTAAATTAATTACAAAAGACCCATATATTTGACTATTATAATACCTATTTGGACTTACGCAGTTGAGCTATGGGGCTAAACTAAATCATCGAATTCATCTCGTATCCAATCGTTACAATTAAAAATCCTTTGTAAAATCCTCAATTCTCCTTACTTTGTTACAAATAAAATAATCCATTAAGACCTAAATGTTCCATATGTTTCCGATTTGGCCCGAACCAGATACCCACCCTTCCTTAATAATCTTATTACCATCCGAATGCTCTTGTTTCTAACCTTCCTTCTTCGATCCCTGATGTGTCTGATGGGACCATCCGAGGTGTCTGAAAAAAAGATAAATTTTATTACAGTACCGCCAACGTGCAGTTTCTATACAAGTATTCTCATGTCATCTTATTACTAGGCATCGCATTTACTAGATGTATTTTTGTTTTTATACAGTTGTAAACTTCATGAATAAATAAAAAAAACATCAAGGACCGAGTGATAGGCCGAAAATAAGGCTTATTAATTGACATCCGAATTCCGGATTCATTATTTCATAAAAAGCCAACCTATAAACGCCAGTATTTATACAATCGAATTAATATGAAAAGCATATATATATATATTTTTTTTCTGTTTTTTGTTACTGAATAAAATAAAATAATAAATAATTAGATTTATTTAGTAAGTCATTATAATTATCCAAGCTTAACTAAACCATCTACAGGTTTGTTTTTCTGGACTTGAGTCCTTCAAATTTAAGAAAAGTACGATTATAAATGTCATACATTATATATATATATATATATATATATATATATATATATATATATATATATATATATTTATTTATTTTATTAAAAAGCACCTTAAAAGTTTCAACGACTTTATATAAACAATAAAAAGTATAAAATTTAAGCTTTGTGTCTTATTACGTTATATATAACTTTTTTTGTTGGATAGGAAGCGACAGCTAAAAAATATATTAAATTTATGCTGCTGCTTGAATTATTTACAGGAAAGAGAAAATATTTAAATTAGCAATATTTAGTTGATCATTTCAGATAATCAATTCTTATAATATAAATTTGTGTAAAAACACATCTTCATGACGTTATAATATGGTAATTTTTTGCAGAATCGTTATTTTTTATCATTTTTTTTTCTATAAATAAATAGAAATAAATAAATGGTGGAATTAATTTACCACAATATATACCACGTCATAGAAAAAAAAAAGTATTTTATTTTTAATAAATTATCGTGGTTAATTAACGTACCTTCTTTTTACGAAGTCTAAACCGACAATATTATAACTCATTCATATCAATAAACGCATTTTATAAATACAATTTTGTAAAACCTTTACTTGAAAAGTTGCTAAAGGAAAAGTATCGTCTGTTTATTGCAAAAAGTCACTAAATAACATTTCATAATATCCGATCACAAAGAACTTTGATGAATTTACTTAATAAAATTTGTAATAGTTATAACTATATTTTGTATATAAAAGGATTTATGTTTTTTTTTCATCAATTAATCAGGTGGAAACTCAGGCCATTTATCAAATTAACTCAGGTCGAACAAAAAAAAGTTCAGCTTCATCAAAAATCTACTTAAAATTAGTGAACTTTTACAACTACTCATTTTAATATAAAAGTTAGATTTGAAAACTGAGCTTTGATCAAATTTTAGATTATTTTCATTGAATACCTCTCCGTTTTCTTTATTTACACTCGAAGATAAAAAGAGGAGTTCGTTATAAAACTCATAAAATGAAATTTTTTAAAAAATCCCTACCATCTCTAAATGTCAGAGGGTAATTGGGTTGGTTCGCAAGATCCCCTCCCACGCTCTCCTCAACGCCTTCATTCATCGAGTCAGTCCCTGGCCGCCTACCGACGGGACATGCGCTCGAACCGTGGGGAACCTACGCGATGTGGTGGGTCCTCGTGCTGTCGCTCTCATTGGCTATTATAATGTTGTTGATGATGCTCTTCTGCTGCGACTGGAGGACCAATAAGATTTGTTCCTGTTCACACCAGCCTAGTGTGCCTGTTGCCTTCAGGGAAGACGGTCTTGAGGAGAGGTGGAGGATGGTTAGTGCCCTCAGTGACGAAGATGTTGAAGAGAGGACCGAAACTATTGTGAGCCTCGATCCTAGCGAACTGCCAGGAGATTTGAACCGAGTCAGTTTTGTTTAAAAATAAAATGTTATTTTAAATTGTTATATATTTTTAACTAAAAATAAATACTTATTTTTTAATATTTTCAATACTTTTTAGCAAGAAACCTTTAACATATTCCTTATTCTATATAATTTTCGTGATTGGCATCAAGATCTTATATCGCTACTGTTAAGGCATGTAACAATTTTTCATTCTCATTCTATGGCAATAGCAGAGGAAAATAAAAAATGAAATTATACTAACAAATCATGAAAAATAATAAGTTTTTATGCTCTCCTGTAAAAATACTCCATTTTTACATATTTTAATATTGTATACTATTTCAAATATTCTATTTTCGAATTTTTTTCAAAAACATTATTAATATTATACTTTCAATAAAAATATGGTTGGTGGTATGTGTAAATATAGTAATATTTGGCGCTGCAATAAAACCAACAATGGTTTAAAAAATAAAATTATAAATGTACAGTAAATTCGTAGCTTTTTAAACAAAATAAATATAAGATTTAAACAATTCATTCAATATAAATTATATCTATGCTATAAGTCTATTGGTTATCTAATCCAAATAGCACTAACATGCACTAATTTATTTTATCTCTCAGTACTGTTAATTAGATTACAGTATGTAAATGCTTTGCTGGTAGGATATTCCATTATTATCAGAACGCTTCATTTATTCACTGTAACTATTCAGTCATTTTTGTGATATTTCTAGTTGGAAAATTTATAATATCTGTATAGATAGTGATATATTTGATTCCAGAGAATGTGATTGCAGTATCAAAATATAGAAATGTGAATAAAGGTATAAACTTTCCCAATATAAATATCACTAACAAACATGTTGAAATTGGAGTCATTCGGTGAACTGAAATGCACAAGTGTACTGTTATTTGTGTTCATAATATATTAAAATTGTATATAATTATGAACATTTTTACGAGATAAAGATACGGAAAGTCTGAACGAACTCGTTTTAATTCTTTTCTTTAAAAAAAATTTGGATTTTTCCAAGGAAGAATGATAACCATGATTTTAGAGTCTTTATGGGTCCACTTAACACTTATACCTTCACTTTAAAAAAAAAAAAAACAGCGGAATTGGTATATTAATATAATAATAACAAACTAATCTCATTGTCTTGTCAATAAATAATAAAATTCTAAATTAATTACAGTGTTGAGTTAGATTTAACATTGAATTTTTGATATAGATGGATCGAAAAAAGTCAAAAATATTATACTATTCCCAAATATGTGCTATAATAATATATTCCATAGTTAAAATATAATTATAATTCTCATTTGTAGTTTTATTTGCACCTCTGAATATAATTTTGGTATGGTTAGTCAGAAACCGTTTATTTAAAATGCTGAATTATAAATTGATATCAGCATTAATAAACAGACACGTGTATGTTCTTGTTAGTTGTTGACTCTTCGTTCTAGCTCGTTATAACACGAGATGTTAACAGTTAAATGGACCTCCTAATTAACGTTTTAATTAACTCCTTCTGCATTTAGCTCATATTATCTTTTGTTGTTTGTTTAAATTTAAATAAAATATCTATTTTTAATTATTATAAAATTAAATGATACTGTAATAAAATTATAATGATCATGTAAGTAATACTAATTAAGTAATTATATTCGAAACTTTTTAGATAATACGTTGAGTAATAAAAATGCGTCTTCAAGAAATTCAGTAAGATGGCGTAGGAATATTTAAAAAAAAATAATTACTATAAATTATAAATTTAGTATTAATAATAAAATGGAGCAATAGTAGAAGAGGATCAAGTCGGGAGGAAATAATATTTATAAGCTTCAGGGCCATTGGGAATTATCTAATGGATATCTTCTCTGTGGCCTGGAAGCTCCTACTTGTGTTGAGTGTGGTACTCCTGCTTGAAGTATGGCACTACTGGTTGAACTCCAGCAGTAGGCACCGATAAGAAAAAAACTGAAGTTGAGTTACAATATACGAGAAATTCTAGAAGATTCTGAAACTGGTGTGAAATCTCTTATGGAATTCTGAAAGGAAATTAAGTTTTACTATTGAGTGTATAAATATAAGAAATCTTAATGACGCTTCTGGGCAGAGGCATTACCACAATAATATATATATAAATTTAAATAAAAATATTTGAAGTTAGAAAATTAAAAAAAAAAAAAATTGTGTAAAAAATATTTCCATCTGATTAAAAAAAAAAAATCAAAATATTCATATTGAAAGGCATCGCTACAAAAATCACGATTCGTCAAGATTTTTAGTAATATAGTTTGATCAGATCATTTATGATTTAAAAAATATATCGTTAGTGTTCTCTAAAAAGGCAGATGCAACAATTTACTTTTTTAAAAGTGTGCATGTATATTGGACCAAACATTTTAAAAAGTGGTGCTCCTCAGAATCGGACATTTCCGGTTGAGTTTTGAGCTCTACCCGATGACAAGGGGAGACTCTCCTCAATGCCAACTAGATAAATGACTCTCACAGTGAGCCATATCTTTCAGGAGTGTCCTCGCTACAAAAGAAAGATGGGAAGATGTGGTGTACTTCATCAGGTTTGTGAAGCGTTAACTGATAACGAGCAGTGTATCAATAGTACCATTGAATTCATTAATACCATATGGCTAATTCAATTAATCTGAATAAAACTATTTTTTTCTCAAAAATTTGTAATACATTGAGTTAATTTTTATATACTTTATAATTTTTTTTTTCTTTTCTTCTTCCTCTCTATAGTAAATTATATTTTTTTATTATTCCTCTTTAAAACATGTTACATGTTACAAAACAGTAGTTTTGAGATTGAAAAATAAATCAATTAGTGTAATTTTAATGATAATGATAGCCATCAGCAGTTTTTTACCTCTAAACCCAAAACAACAAAACGAAATGCTTTAGTCAGTGTAAGATATCTATAAGAGAGATGGACAAAATTCCAAATTCACCTAATTTATATAATTTTACATAACCTACGTTATATTTTACAAGATACATCCAGAAATAAGATATTTACAACCACTTTTCTCTCAAGTCAAACTGTATCTAGTTCTTGTACAGTCTGGAGAATTGAGTACATCAATCAAGAATCACACCCATATAGATCAGAATTAAGTCCAAGTGCTCAAAAATCACTACAGAGAATAACTTAGCCATAACACGCTACATTTTTTTAAATAAACCCTGAGAAAACATCTTCTCTTTCGCCTGCAAAAAAAAAAAAAAAAAAAAAAACTATACAGAAAATTTAAAGTTCATCGAATAGGGTATAAGCAGTTTCTTCGTATTATAACAAAAATTATGTTTTTTTTTTATTTACAGGCTATTACAGCGTTGCTATCAATACAAAGCTATTTTAATAAATGGGAAAAAAATAATTTTTTAAGATGAACCCCCGATTTTTATTTATATTACTCATTTTATCCCAACCTCCTAAAAAAAAATCTTCTACGGAGACCGATTGTGTAATTTTCCAAACTTCGATGATTGTTGACACCTATGAAGAACCAACCCTGTTGACTTTGTAAAGTTCTTAGGGACTTGTCAGAGAGTTTGGCACGACTCGAAGGTCAAGATGTAAACCCAGTTGCCCTAACCCGGTGGCGGTCAAAGGTCACAGTGATTCACCTGTTGAAGGTCGAATGAGTCAAGAATTCTCAGGAAATCGTTTAGTTTGTAACTGCCTAAGGGTTTACTAGTGTTTCTCGATCAATAGTTTTGGCTTGATTTCATGAGTCATGCTTGGTGATTCATCCCGACAGGAGGAGCAACCCTCCCCTCCCTCCTCCCATTCACCATCCCTCCACTTGTTGAAGGGTCAGCTCCAAAAAGATATTACAATTCTGGATATAAGAATCTTCTTTTTAAAATTTGGTCTTATTTGTTGTTATAAATAAGTTATCCTTAGTGTTATTATTACTTATGCATTAACAATCAATTAAAACATTAATTAGAGATAGATGAGCAAATCAGGAAAGCTTCGTAACTCACAGCAGTCGGTCTAAAGAAGAGAGATGAATTTCTGCTTAAATGATTTATTGAAAGCTCTTGTTATTGAATGATCTAAATATCGAGAAAATAGCATATTTATCATTTAATAAGATAAAGTAATATTGTCTGTAAATACGCTCAACCGTGAGGTTTTCCCTTTTAACTAGTTAATTAATTATGAGTATGCAGTTTATAGAAGCTGGGTATGCCCAAGGAGAGTTTCTCGATACTAGAGTCGATCGACGGCTGACGAAACAAAATAAAAAAATACCTGCTGTTTAGGCAACCTTTCTAATTAAGGCAAATAACTCTCATGAGTTTCAATAAGGCAACATTCAAAATTATGGGCAACATTCTACTTTTATGCAGTGTACTGTATCTTAATGGATATAAAAAATAGCTTACCGTCTTTATGCCAACTTACATCTTATGGTTACATTGAGGGCCATCAGGTGCCGGTGGTGTGATCAGAGTCGCTGCCAGTGAAGAAGTGACCCGAGAAACCCAGCAGTTCTTAAGGCTTAAGTATTATCTTTTAGATCCTCTGATCTGCCAAACCATTTTTTGTACAAACACGTGCCATCAGCCGGATTCGAACCCACGACCTCGAGAAGTCAGTGCTTATCCACTGAGCTACCAAATTGATAACTATTAATGCTTATATTTATCCAAATCGATAAATAGTTATAGCAAAAGATGAATGTAGACAATTTGTGACCAATCATGATTTGTCTTTCACCAATCCAAAGAAGAAATGCGAAACAATTATACTGCTTTCCTTCAAATTACCGAATAGTGAGTGGTACAGACTATCTTTTATCAAATTATTAACATCCGTCTGAAACTTCATAAATAGCTTCATCATATCATAACCTACAAATATTTTATTTAGGAAAATTCTCAGAATTTGGGGCGTTTTCAATCTGGAGTTTGGCAAACTTTATCTATTTAATAAACTAAAAACTCAGTAATACCCATTCACTTTCAAGATAAATCGTAAGATAATATCATCACAAAGTAGAAAAAAAAGGTGGCCTACAAAAATATTGGTCTCTTTGACATGAGCTCCACTTCGAAAAAGTTGAAATAAAAAGGTTATCAAGGCCAAATGCCCCAATACTTTTGTAGGCCACTTTTTTTCATATTATCTTACGATTCAAGTGGAAAGTAAATGGGTATTCATGAGTTTTCATTACCTAATTAATTAGACAAAGTTTGCCGATCTCCAATTCCGAGAATTTTCATAAATAAAATATTTATAGATTACGATGAGATGAAGCTACTTACGAAGTTTCAGACGGATGTTAATAATTTGATAAAAAAGAATCTTATCACGGACTAGAAACTTGGACTGAATAAAAAATAGTTCAGTAGTAAAATAATAGAATTAATAAAGTAGTATTAGTTTGGTGAATAAAAAATTCATTAAAAATATTTTATAACATAATTAATTCTTTGGAGTTATATTTTCTTTCCTTTAGCTATCTCGTCTGCCCTTTATACATTTTCTTTCTTTAAATGATCAAAGAAAAGAAGTAATAAAATTCGGGCGGAAAAATCCTCTCTCTTACTTGAAGGAATGTAACTTCTTACTTTAAAAGAAAGTTGAAAAGGCTTCAGTCAAATTCATTGTTATGGGCCGAAAAGAAGGGGATTCTTTCCTCAAATGTTTTCAACTAAAGCTATGTTTTATTTCCTACAATGGAAAGTCAATACAAAGACTTTCACTGTCTCTAGTACCTTTAAATTAAAAATTTACTTTTTTATTTCCATGCATCGGGTTAGTAATAATTAATTATTTTATTAATATATTGAAATATTTCATTAAAAAATATACTTTTTTTACTCAATACTTAAATTGAAAACCTCGTAAATTTGTGGAATAGCAAGTGCTGAAGTAATCGGAAACGTTTAGCGGTTTCTTGTCAGGTATGGGTGTAATTTAAAACAGCAAGAATGTCCTCTAAACAACGGAAACACTAAAAGCATAAAGCGTTTTTAATTTATAAGAAATTAAAAGAATTTCCATTGAGAAATGTCGAAGAAACATTTTCATTAAATTAAAATTAGAAAAAAGATGTAATAAAAAAAAGAATGTCATTCAATGTATGTTCATCCCACATCACAGATAGAATTTGAACAACTTTGAGATCATAATCACTTTCTACTTAAAAAATAAACAAACCAGAGAGATGCATAGAAGTTTGAAACACGTTGTCCAACGAAGAATATCACAAGGAGAAAGGAAAAATACCAAACAATTTCTGTTTATCCTTCTAATGAACTTTATACCCACCGATCGGAAGATATTCCTAGATCTTTTCCTACCTAACCTTTCCTGTCTTCGTTGCCACTTTTACACAGCATTTGACATAAATGGAGCAATGTTTATTTTTTAAATTACAGAGTAACCACGGAGGTATGTAAAATATGTTATCTTCCACAGGTTAGGAAATGATCGGACACACACAAAAAATAGGAAAAAAATAAATAAATAAAACAGCAATGATTTAATCTCCGTTGTCAGTTTTCTATTACACAAAAGTGTTGTAAATTTAATTTGAAAGCTTTAATGATAACAGAAACACAGTTGTTGATTTAGATCGCGATTAGATCTGACATGTCGTTTTACTTTTGTTGATTTAATCCAACAATTGATTTTCTGCATCGTTTAAAATTGATCTGCACAATGTTATTTAAATTCTAGATGTTTGAAATAAAAAAATCTAAGACAATTTTACTACACAATTAATTTTAAGTAAATCTCATTCTAACCTCATATCCTTTTGTCTAAGGGAGGTATAAGGACGGATGCATCAGGAAAGATAAGATAAGAAATAAATGGACATGAAATCACTAAAGAATATTACGGAGAAACATAGGCTGAGATGAAGTGGACAGGTTAAACAAATGCCAGATAAAAGTGTTCAAATTAGTTTATGAACCTAAGAAAGATGGCAAGAGAGGCCGAGGAAGACCAGGCAGGACATATAGCGGAGGACGTAGTCTGAGACGGCTCATGATGAGATGTTGACTGGAATAAGTTGAACGTAGACTAAACCAGGCTAGGCTCTGGTGGCCGATCTTGTTAAGCAGTTTCTCTATGTATCATTTTCGGAGTCTAGAGGTGACGGATCGAATCCGGCTAGCGTTAAAATTAATTTTAATTCAAGGTTTAAATTAATGTCGTGGTAAACCAACGGAATGTTGCAAAACCACACTTTGGTTAGATAAGTTTGATAGTACTTCGATAACAAATTGCACTCCCCCCTCCCTCACTCGTCTGCCACGGAATGAAATGTAGGAATTAAAAAAAAACAAAAAAAAACTTGAGACTAGTTCTATAAAAAGGAACCTCACAGTGAGTGCTTTGCGGTGGAGAGGGCTGGATTATGATGATGAATCTGTAAGTTACCCTTAAACCACTAGACTTCCCTTTTCCAATTCATACCACTTTTAATTATTTCTCTTTTTTTTTTAATGAATCAATTTACATGGATATGTGTTCATGATAAAAAAAAACTTTTATATAATTATATAATTATATTTTATATAATTTTGTATTATTTCAATGTGAACAAAAACAAAAGAAAAGACAAAAAAAGAGAAAGATCAGAATTACTGGGTTATTACTTTTTACTACGAATGATGAATAGTCCGTGGTACAGATACCTTTCTATCAAATTATTAACATCCGCCTGAAACTTCGTGAATAGCTTCATCTCATCGTAACCTACAACTATTTTATTTACGAAAACTCTTGAAATTGGGTTATTTTCAATCTCGAGGTCAGCAAACATTTTCTATTTAATTATTTACAACAAACTTGTAAATACCCATTATATTGGCTCTATTCCTCTGTGCGAGTGCGTTGAGGGTATACAGAATGTGGAGCATATCCTACCAAGGATTATGGTCTACTCCCAGCAAAGGAGGGTGATCTGGCCCTCTGCAACTGAAGTGGAAAGAAAACTATATGGAGGCCTGGAGAACCTGAGGAAGACTTCTTGATTTTAGTTCCTGACCTAGTCATATAAGGAATAACGCAGAATAATAATAATAATATCCTTTGATTTCCATTAAATCGTAAGATAATTTGGACAAAAAAGGCCTAATGGCCTAAAAAAATATTGGACCGTCTGGCCTATATAACCTCGTTATTTTGAAATTTTGGTGGTGTGGATCACAACACCAAAGGGCTCAATAGTTTTGAGACCATCTTTTTTTCTCGATTTTATGCTCAAATTATCTAGAGTTTTTGATTACCTAATTAAATAAACCAAGTTTGTCTAGCCCCAGATTGAACACTCCCCAATTCCGAGAATTTTCGTAAATATAATAATTGTAGGATATGATGAGAAGAAGTTATTCACAAAGTTTCAGGCGGGTGTTAATAATTTGATAAAAAGGGGTCTGTACAACGCTCTAGTAGTGAAGAGGTCTCCAAACTTTTTGACATACGGGCAACATTGAGAAATTCACTAAGTCACGTGGGCCGCATTGAGGCCTCCACTAAGTTCCGCGAGATATGGTTGGTTGGTCGTGTAGTAAAGGCGTAAAACCTGTTGGTCATCAACGCCGTTAATTAAAATTATATATTATTATATCTTTTGGTTATGAATATTAAGGGTTGGATAAAATTTAAAAAATGTAAAATGCACGTTATGGTTAAAAGTTGTTAATTGTTATTAAAGTTTAGTTAGGTAAAAAAGAAAAAGAAAAAAAAAAAGGGTCAGGAAACAATGGTAAAAGGAAAAAAAGAGATGGGAGTGCTGCGTGAGACGTTCAGATATTTTTTAAGGTTCCTTCTTCGGAGAGAAAACATATGATTTTGCCTAGGGTTTTTTTTTCATCATTTCCCAAAGCAGCCGATGTATTTGCTGCTATTCCCCTTATGTTTAATAAAAGGTACAACACTCGAAGATATGGCCCACTGTCATTCTCTCTCCACACTTCCGACAGATAGGCGGGGTTTTTTTTCTCAATTAAAGGAAGATGCGTAAGCCTAGTATGACCTATTCTTAGTCGCGTAAGGACAACTTCCTCCCGACTGAAACTGCTCCGTGGTTTCACTTCCTTTCTTATCGCCTTCAATTTATTTGGAGTGCCATTGTCCCATAATGTCTGCCAATCCTGGTGTATTGGATGATGTATTGGCCAGTTCGGACGTAGTCAAGAAGGCTTTACCACGTCCTGGAAGGGCAAGAGCTTCTTTTGCTGCTCTGTCAGCCATTTCATTCCAACCGATGCCTACATGACCAGGCGACCAAAAAAGATGTACTAATGTTCCAATGTTACTCAGCTGTTTTATGAGCCCCAAAATAATATACATACTATACTATATATATATATATATATGAAATAAATGACACTTCAGCTCTGAAATGAGTTTTCTAAGAGACACAACTCATGTAGTAAATGTAGAAACCTTCGGTTTTTGCGATTTACTTTATTTCATTATATATATTATTATATATTTCATTATATTATACAAGTGTCCTTATTTAAAACAGATTGTAATATTTATCCATAATAATAATAATAATAAAAGGCTTAGGTTCGATGCCGACACCACCAATCGCTTATTACTACACACCTCCCTTTACCGTTTGCCGTCCAAACCCAGTACCTTCAGATTGGCTTTAATGCAATCTTCCCACCTTCGCTTAGTTCTCCTCTTCGGACATTCAGTACAGCAAATATTAACCTTTTAGGAATTCTCTCGTTACTAAGCCCAACAACTTTACATGTCCATTTGATTCGCCGTGATGAAATTACCTCAACTATATTACCGGAATACAGTGCACGCAATTCGGTGTTGTGTAACCGTCTGAACTGTCCGCTTAACTGATCATTCTTCGGTCCGAATATTCTACGTAATACTTTATTTTCAAACACCTTAAGGCGCTGCTCATCTCTTAATGTAAGCAGCCAAGTTTCGCCTCCATAAAGAACTGTAGGTAAGATAATGGTTTTATAGATTCTATTTTTTGATTCCGGGACAAGAGGCGAATATTTATCTATAACCAAGTAAATAAATGTGATTTCTTATTTTTAAATATTATTCCAATTTTACCAAATAATCAAAGAAACCTTCGAGGGCTGGTCTGGAGGTGACTTATTTTACGTGGTAAATTACCTTTACAGTTTTTGAAGGGGCTGAAGCCCGACTTTTTGGATAAACTCTTTCGCTCGAAGTTAATTCAAGTTTCATTAATCAATTTTAATCGAGAAGAGTTTTCTTTTTACATAATTTATTTTTTTATTTCAGCACCTCTTCGGGCCTGAGGACGGCCAGGACCTGCCGGCACCGATGGTGGAGCCACCTCTTAACCACCACGGTCACTCGCTTGAAGTCGAAGCACAAGTCAATAATCAGGTAGGAGATAATTAATTTAATAAAATATTTATTGGCTACGTTAATTGCTTATAATAATTTATTTTATCTTTGTTTTCATGTGATAATATTTTGTAAAAATTGTTATTTATTCAATTACAATTAATAAACGACTCTTCATTACGAAAATCACTCACAGCATGAAATAAAAGAGGAAAAGAAAATTTTATTCTGAGATCTTTAGTCCCTTAAGAATAATTATAATGAACAATGAAATGATATTAATCTGTCTTTGGAAAACGATCAATAATTAATTAAGTTAAATAGTTATCTGATTCCAAAACTAAAATAAAAGAAAATACAAGTAAACATTATAGGAGTATGTTCTCATATTTTCACCACTAAGCAATCTATATAATAGATAAGATAACAGTAAAAAGAAGCTGACAGCTTAAAAATACTAATCTGGCATGTATTCGGAAGATTGATTGCTGAGGAGATGGAAAAATAACTCGTGTTTAAATGAAGTTTTGCGTATGAAGGTAATTAGGGAATTTCAAAACAAGGTAGTTCGTATGACGAAGGATTTTTTAAATAACAATCATCTATGTGAAGGAATAAACTGATTTGTGAACTGGGATATCGTGTTGAACGACTGGACAGAGGAACAAGGGATAAGCAAATCAAGAGAGTTTTTTAGTTGTAAAGGTTCGGAGAAGGAATACACCTAGGAAATATCGCCGTCAGAAAACTGGATAAAACTAATTATGATGGGACTTATGTCACTTATCGATTATCGACAATTACTGAGAATCGTGACAGTTTCACTTACATTTTTAATGTAAATATCGGCATATCATATGAATATTTAATCCAATAATTTTAATATTTATTAGTTAAGTCATTTCTGTTTTGTTTTAAACAAGCTTCGTGTAATTAATTCAGGCCTATCTCAAATATTTTTATCAATAGATTTAATCGATCTAATAAAAAATATTATGTTGTTTGACATAATTTAATTTTTTTTATATTAAATACAAAAGTAATATCTGGAGCAACTACATTATGAGACTAATAATGGATTGTCTGTTAGCTGGTTGTGGTTTATTATTGACTTTTGTATCTGATTATTCTTTTGATATTTTTATGAATGTACTTATTTTCTTTTTTTACTTTCCTACCTATACAAGGTAAGGAAAGTATTGCAATCGGGTCAAATTTCCGATATGCGGTTTTTGACGGAACTAAACATTTCAGAGCCCCTGAGTCCGAAAAACACATTTTTAGCCATTGGTCTGTCTGCCGGTCTGTCTGTCTGTCTGTGCCAAGATTTTCTCGGAAACTACTGAACCGATTTTGTTGCTTCTTGTTTTATTTAATAGGGTTTCGATTACTGATGCCTGTGCCAGAAACTCGGTGCTCCATGCGCAATAGCTTGCGCGCAAAAACATGTTTTTCAATAGACTCCTAGCTCAAAAACGGCTCTAACGATTTTGATAAAACTTTCCTGTAATGATCTAATCATTCTTCTTTGAATTTTCTTATATAGACCGAATTCCCGAAAAAATTCAGGTAAAAAAGTTATAAAGAAAAGAAAAATATTATGGGGCCTACCTCCCTAAGTATACCTTATACGGTGAAATTTATAATAAAACTTTTGAAAGGTAATTAAATTACCAACAAAACAAAAAAAAAAATCATCGGAATCGAACCAGTATTAGCGATGATACAACTTATTCTATTTTTTACACATTTTTTTAACTTATTACTTTCCCACCTATACTATGTAAGGAAAGTATTACAATCGGGTCAAATTTTAGCCATTGCCGTTTAGCCTGTCTTTTGAAAGATAATGAAATTCCCTACAAAGCCATTTAAATATCGTTCATTTTAACAACTATTAACAAAGTTACTGCTATTCAATTTCCAATGTAAGATTACGGGTTCATATCCTAGTGTCAGAAAGGGGTGAATGAGAGAAAAAAAGTGAAAGTAAGAAAATCTGTTGCCCGCATCACACAAGCTTCACTATTTCCTCTACTTTTAACAGAAATTATTGTTTGAAAATACGAAGCTACTGCAAAAAGTTTTTGGTCAGCAATATTAGGAAGTATTGAAATTTTTACACTGACCTACCTTAAGCCGTTTTACATTGCTTTAGTTTATCAAATAAATCGTACACAAATCTTTTCTTTGATCAATATTCAGAAAAATAAATCTAGTTCAATTATTTTTTGTTTATTCATGAACATATGTAAAGATATAAAAACTTTTCTGAAATAGGTCGTGTGAATGAACACACCAGATTTTTTTTTTTTTTTTTTGTTTTTTGATATTTAAATGAATGTAGATAGATAGATAGATAGATAGATAGAAAAAAAAAACTTTATTCTGGGACTAAGTCCCTTTAGAATAACAATATTGTACAAAAGAGTAGAATATTACTGGCCTAAAAGTTTGAAACAATAAATAAAATAGATAAAATAAAATAAAAAGTAAAGAAAACCTTAGGTGCACAAGCTATATACAATACAGATAAAACTATGTACAGAGCATTTAAAACTATGAACAAAACAATTAAAACTATGAACGAATCACTTGAACTATGAACAAAACTATATATAAGGGTTGAACAACATCAATATACACTTTGAGAAATAAAGAAAGAAAAAGAGATAGAATGAGTTCATATCATAAAAAAATCTTTACTTGAATATATATATAAAAATAAACAATTAATTATAATTGAATAAAAAAACAAAAATGTTTGTATTGAAATTCCTATGTCGATAGTAGGAAATGCATGTACTATCCCTTACCAAATATTATGATTATATGATTGCTACACAATACATATATACTATTAATAATTAGCTGGTATCTGACTGTTTTTGGAACAGGAATTGGAATTTGAATTTGTTCAAATTCCGATTCCTCAAACCAATTGAGGAATTGGTTTTTGAATGTGTATAGGGAAGGGGCATGTCGAATTTTGATCGGGAGAGAATTCCAAAAGTTGACAGAGCGGGCTATAAAGTAGTTTTGGAATGAGGCAGATCTATGAGAAGGGATATGTACATATTTTCTTTTTCTTGTTTTTTGCCATTACCTTGTGCACATGACCATTTGAAGGATGATTCTTCATTTCTATTTCTATACGATTTCTATAATAGAGGATACCTTCTTTTCTTTTTCGATTATTAAAATATCAGGCCTATTATAGGGGTTAGTGTGATCCTTAACTGTAGGTTGATCCCGGAATAGTTTGACATTACGCTTGGAGATGATTGATTCAGTATGATTTTTTTAATACTGACAGTAGTTATTTCTCAGTTTCAGCTTTTGAGACATGGCATGATGCACAAATTTAGCTGCATTGTTATGCCTCAGTAAGTATTCTTATTCCGGCATTATTGTGCATTATTATTATTATAGATTACAAAGTATATACGAATATACATGCTATATGGCAGGATTCAATTTCAATTTTTTTTATAATCTATTATGATATGAAAACTTTGACACCTCGGGGACACAAGACACCCCTCGAATCACCCTCTCCGACCGGCCACAAGATGTGCACGTTATCGAGCGAGACGGTGGCTCTGTCTGGACGCCAAGGGCCGCACTAGGCAGTTGTGGCTCGGCCCCCCGCACCATTGGACAGGTTAGCTATCTTCGGAACATCACCATCTAGTTGTAGTACATAATATCATTGCACCGCCATCTCCATCTTGTAAAGTAGTTTGAGCAGTTTCCTCTATCATCAAACCGGCCGCCTGGGAGGGCAGCTGTTCTGCTTCAAGTTGAGCGTGGATCACTTCTCGATTCTGTACGAGTTCTTGTAATCAGTGTACAGTAAAAACTAAATTATTTTTAACTAATATCGAGTCTTTGGTATGCTGTATGGTACATTTCTGTTGTGCACTTATGTTGACAAACACTCAAGGTATCTACTATTGATTTAAACTGTCAAATATATGAAATAAAGGATTATCATCTATAATCCTCAGTGTCTTATAAATTATCATATGTCTATATATATATTTTTTTTAAACATAAAATCCAATGTATATAATACACAAATGTGTATCTACTTAACAGGTAATGCATTTCATTATTAACAAGTGTTAATAAGTAAAACATGACCATTTCGAAACATCTGTAACTTATAATCGTATATTACAATTCAAACACCAGGGACGATCCTAAGTACTTTTTTATAATTTGTATTAGTAAAAATTTATTTATATTAATCTTTTAATTAGGTTATTCTAAAAACTATTCAAATCAATCAATTCTATCGCATGTTATTCGTTTTAAAAATAGTATCAGTGTCATTCCAATAAAGCTCAACTGTTGATAGAGGCTCTGGTAACCTTCCACCCTTGAACTTGACTACTAATTTACGATATTTGCATTTCGAAATCATTATTTTTATACCATTTTTATGTACTCCTCTAGAGATCGTAAATAATAAATAAAATAAAAAATATTATCTTAGGTAAATATCGTGCGTTTTTAATTTACTTAAGTATATAGAAGAAATTCGTATACTTGGATCTTGTAACTCGTAAGAAATTAATTAAGAGTTTATTAGTTTTTGATACCTGATAAAAGTATCAGTATTAAATTTAAATTATCAGTGACGTTTCTGCTTCAACCCATCTGTTGATATCACTAGGCACTGCCTACCTTATCATTGAACTTGAATTGGGAAATTATTCGTCAATTTTATAACAATAAACTTATGAACTAAATAAGAAACAAAACACTTATTAATAATAATAATATAGAAAACGTTTCGGATTTAATCAATACGTGCCCGAATAAATCAAATAAGATTTCAGTATAACACAATGTTGTTATTCCGGTACGTATCGCATACCTTTTTATACATTTTTGCTTTCTTCGTATGGATCGCATCACTAATAATGTATCACTATTCTACTATAATCGTGACGGGACTCATGTCCGTTTACTTTTCCGTTACCTGTATTATTGAAAAGTTTTCTGAAGGGCCAGAAGAGTTGCCTGACAAGGATGAAAACGAGGTATGTACTAGTAACATATCTTGAAAAAAATAGATCTATTTTATACTAAAGATTAAAAAGTAAGCTATATTTTTTTACTCTTTACTAACCTTAGGCTGCGGTGTTGCGCCGAGAACCGTTTATTTATTTATTTGTTGATATCTTTTTTGTCTAATTTTGTTTATAAAGGGACTAATATATGATGCGTCGTTTACTATATTTATAACCTTACTGTTGAGGTAACATAAGCAAGATGGCTCCCCAAAAAACGTTTAATAGTGTAAAGTAAGGCTGCATTTCACCATATTTTTGTCTTTTTTACATTGCCTACGTTTCGGCAACGATGTCATTTTCAACCCAGCTAAGACTCAACCCAATTAAGGTTATAATTTATACAATGTTGATTTTTAAAAAATTACTGATATCACTATCATAGCATAATTAGTTTTGTATGAAACTAATTGTGTATTGGGTCTTACAGATGGCTTAAAAATAGCCAACAAGTAACCAATGTAAAAAAGAAAAGAAAAATGGTAAAATTATACAATCATACTTTATATTATTTAAATCAAATTTACCTAAAGCAAACAACACAAATGAGTTAAATAATTTTAAAACCTAATTAAACACACCCAAAATTATTTAAATTTCAATAGGCAGAAATAACTATCGTATTAATTTAAAAAAAAAATTAATTTATCTAATAATTAAGCAATTTTTCATGATATATTTGTCACCTCACGGTTTCATTACAAATTCATTCCGTTAATTATTCACGTATTGAAAATCCGAAATGGTATTCAGTTTATTAAAACATTAAAAGTATACCCTATCACATTTTTGTGTTTGTTCGGGGAGTCAATTATCCTTAACTCTGAGCTATTAAAATTTGTTTCTTAGTTACTAAATTATTTAATTAAAAAATAGAACTGGTGTACTTTACCTCATGGGATCAGATTTTACTTATTTATTTTTAAAGCCCAATGGAGGGAGCTTTTCGACAGATCTATATATTTTTTTACATTTGCCAAATCATGTAAATAAAATTAAACGATGAAATGACGCAATCTTCAATGATACAAATGACCTAATTACAATAGTAGCAACATATCTTATAGCAATAATTTAAAAAAGAAATATATTTTTGTAATCAGACTAATTTTTCTGCCATACTTTTTTTTTTTTTCAATTCAGCCAAATTAGGCAAAATATTGCTTTAATTAATTGATTAAGAACTGCAGGAGTCTAGACTACATTAAGCCTCGATTCAACAACTGGCCCTTAATTGTCGAATATATTTATATTTATTTTTGTTATAATAATACTTTATTTATAAAAATATAGTGAAAACATTGGATCTAATGGGAAATATTGATTTTTCTGCTTCGGTTATAGTAAAGAGGATCTGCTAATCTTTCAGTACTGATTTTTTTCCAACCTCGAATGTATACATCGATACTGTTACAGACATGTATTTTTTTTTTTTTTTTTTAATAACATCCACAATTTTTAAATAGCATGATATAGTCACTACAGCAACATGTAATACTAAATTACTGTGAATTTAACTTTTTTTCTCCAATATACCCCTTTATATAGGTGTTTATATGTTATGGAAATAAGTATAAGAAAGGGTTGGAATATTGGAATATCACTTATTTTTTCATACATTTTTGTTAAAAGATTTTTTCGTTGGCTTTATGTAAATAAAGTCTGATAAAAATGCCAGATCAATATCGATCGAATGGACTAACAATATTTTTTATCCGTAATAAAGGTATATACCGAATATTATCGCTATCTGTTTTAATTTTTTCTGTATATTTAATCAGTATTCATCGAAAGTTTGAAAAAAAAGGTGTGTTTACCGCAACTAGCGCTACCTGTTAGATGGACATGGAATCTTAAGGATGTGTTAGTTCCACCAACCACCGCTAGATCGCTCTTCTACCTCAATTTCTGTGGTTGTCATCTTTCCAATTATCATTTCTGCAAAACCATAAGGTATTTGTAATAATATATTTTTGTTCCCTTCAAATATTTTTCAATTTTGAATTTTAAGCAAAAAACGAGCTAACAGATTTTTAAATTGAAAATTTTATACACTCGACTGGTCAAAAGACCTTTACTAAATCTTTCATTATTTTAGTCTCTTGTAAATTGGCTACAAGTACATATCAGTTATAAGCTTAAAATTAATTGTAACAATTAAAAGAACGAAATAATAACAAAAATATAAAATAAAAGCAATTTAATAGTTGGGAATTTGGGAATTTTTTTATTTATTTTTAATGACTAAAACTCCCGACCAACTCTCTAACTATATTATGAACAATCAAGTATTTCCTCGCCGTTAAAATAAAACTTGTCCCGTTGTAATGAAGGAAACTGTAAAAGCACCAGTAAGATACAATTATATGTCAATTATTGAGGATGGACTAATGCTTATCATAAAAACAAAACAATCAGTTTTGTATTATATATTTTTATTACTGACAATTTGGTCAAACGATGAAAATAAAGTGTACCAACCATAATTATGTTAGATACTGTTTATTTCTTGCAATTATTATTATTTTAAATGTTATAAAGGAAAAAATCCAAACTACAAAGCCCATGAGTCACATATAGGTGAATAATTAACTTTTTTCGCCAACGTTTCGCCAATTCAGTCATCATCAGTTCAGAAAAAACAAGAACTCATACTTTTACCTCACTTTCGATGGCACGACAGTCCTTGCAGAGCCCTCCTACACTATTCTTCGCCATTCGCCCCGGTCCAAAGCCGCTCTTTTCCAACTTCGTCCTCCACCAGGGCGTCCCTCCAGAAGCTTCTTCGGGATACGGCACTCCTCCATCCTCTGCAAATGCCCCAACCACCTAATTCTACTCTTCTTGATGCTGGTGACAATATTCGGGGCCTTGTATAGATCACGTAACTTCTGATTGTTCCTCTTCCTCCACCGACCTTCCTCTATCAAGAGGGGAAAAATCCTTCTCAGGACCTTCCTCTTCCACACGTTCAGTACTTGTTCTGACTTCCTGGTGAAGACTCATGCCTCACTTCCATATGTCATCACTCGTCTAATAAGCCATATATGCAGAAAAAAAATTATTGCAGTTGACATCTTACAGAGCCATCCAAATACATTCTGAAGGAAAGATAAGGTTATATTGACACTGCTACGGAAGGTTATATTGAACAGCTGATTAGCAGGAACACAAGGGGAGGGAAATACGTATAACTAAAATACTGTAATCCAAAACGTGTTAAAAAAATTTAAAAGAAAAAGTTCGAAGGTATATTAACCTCCAACAAAACTCAGTTGATACACGGCCATTCCACAAGTAATATTACTATGGTTAACTATTCACCTATATGTTGGAGATTCGTGGCTTTATATTTTGGATTTTCCGTTCATAAAATAATCACCATATTTCTCTTTTCTAGCATTAGTATTATTTGAAATAAACAATTTTTGAGTTATTTTATTCTTGTACTTAAAAAAAATCATAATTTAATATATTGGGTTTGTGTGTTAATAGGTTTAAATTATATCTAGTGTTTTTATATTATTTTATTGTTCCTGTAAACAACAGACCAGCTCATCGAAAAATCTTTTTAATGTATTGTTAGCAGTAATAATCAGTACGAGTTAAAGTCTTGGAGTTAAATTACGCATTAAAAGCTCTTGGAATAATACTTTTTTTATCAATAGTAACATTTTTATCAATTGGACTCTAACGATAAACAGCTGCTTCAGCTACCAGCAGAACTAGGAATTCTCCTTCAAGCTATAATTACAGAACGAATTATGTTTTCTCTTGCACCTTAACACAAAAAAAAAAAAAACTCTTTTGAGTATATTTTTTTATTTTAGATGTGGAATTTTTTATTTAAATATTATATTGTAAAAAGAAAAAAAAAAACAGTTAAACTAGAATAAATTCTAGGTGTGAAGTTTTAAGTGTGTTGGTAGATAGGTTTACATTCTTGTAAAGTTATTTATAATATATTAACACCATTCCAGATATAAATACAGTCTTTCAACAATCCTTTTATCTGCCAGAAAATGAAATTTGACCGAACGAATGATAGATGCATTTTACCACACAGCAACAAACGCCATTAAGGTTAATAGACGCTCAGGTCAGATATAAATATAGTTTATTATGGTGAAAAGGGGATGGGAGAGTGTCTATAATTTCATATATAGATTTCAAATGTTTTATCGGTTGTTTATTGGTGAAAGTCAGTAATATTAAATACGTTGATTTAAAAACATCAATACCTTGAGGAAATTTTCGCCTGTGAAATCAAAGCATTGTGTATTTAGTGTAACTTTATTCATTCAAAGGGGAGCGGGGTAGCTCAGTGGGTGAACACTGACTTATCCTGGGTTCGAATCCGGCTATTGGCTAGTAATTTTTCATTAGCCGTGGATCGACCCTGAGGTCGGGAGACCCTCCTGGGGCACACCCAGTCTCTTTAAGTGGGTACCCTTAAACAAAAAATAATTAAGGGGGAAAACCTGGCGGTTGAGTATGATATCGGCCCCATCACCTCCCTGCACAACCGTTGGCCTTGAAACAGTACTTACCCACATAGTACTGCACCCAGGACCCTTAATGGGTTGTAGTGGTACAGGTTTTTTTTTTTTTTTTTTTTTTATTCATTCAAGAGTTGGTGTTATTTAGATATACTTACTATGTTCTTTTATAATAAATGAGGTCGAAAATCACATAACAATTTTCATATAGGTTTAGCTCCATCAAATACGTACTTAGTGACATTTGCAATAATTCAACAATATATTTGAGATTTAAAAGAAGTAGAACATCACTCAACAAGTGCATATTCCGCTTTGAATTTATTTATTCCTAAAAAATAATCATTAACTTAACAAGGAAGCTATCTAAATTGTCATATTTCGTTGTGGCCTTGTGTTACGTAATTGTATTAAAAGTTTGTATTTGAAGAATAAAATAATTTTTCCATCGTATTTATTTAAATAAAAAATCAGTGTTTCGTGTTTGTACTTGTGTGTTGAAATAATTTTAATGTAAATATTCTTTCGTCAATGAGTAGCACTTCAGTTATGATGCTGTATGGCTTGTTCAAGTGACTGAAAGTTATGTATGATCAATTTTTAAAGTTCTTTATTCATCGATCATTTCAATATTGCGGTGGTACGATGAGTGGATACGACTCCGAACAGAACAGCTGCCTCCCTCACACCATGACTAGATCATGAGATACGTTGAATAGCCGACATAGATCTGTGTACCGAAGGGTGAAGGGCGCTGAGCAGAATGTCCGGGCGAGATGTGCTCCATCTGCCCGATGCGGAGGACCCAGGCCTCCAAGAAGTTGGTTCGCTTCCAGGCAGTGGTGGACACCTACTCCCTAACGGACTACACGCCCAGCTCGGGACAGAGGGTAAGCCATCAAGTTTATTACTTATCTGTTCGTTATTTATGTTAAAACTATTCTATAAATATGTATTTCAGAAGTTTTATACCTAAGTTTAGTTTATAATAACAATAAGGTTTGTTCCTAGTTTAATGCCAATGTCTATCATCAGGTGATTAGTCTGAAAAAAAAATTATTAAACTATTCGGTGCTTTACTATAAATACAGCCCAAAGAACTCTGCCAGAAAGATGGTATGCAGTTATATTGGAATCAATCGTTTACAACAGTCCATATCGTGACTCGCCTGATATTGTGTTAATTGACTATAATATCAATGTAGCGGAGATTATAGACATCGCTGTGCCAAACGACGGAAACATTAATCCAGTCTGTGCAGAAAATTCGGATGTATCAAGGTCTAGCAGATGAGTTGAAAAGTTTGTATAAATTTGATAAAGTAACTGATGGGCATTGTGATCTCCAGCAATGGCCTGATACCGGTGGCTACTGTGGAAGCTACTCACAAGCTGGGCGTCCCAACTCATGCAGTAGTTGAGAAAGCAGTGCTGCTGAATACTGTCAGAATTTTAAGAAGCTTTCTCAACATCCAATGGAAATTAAAATAGAACAAGCCTCAGGGTGGGTGGAATTGATTTTCTCCCTCTCAAGGCAAATAGAAAACTTTTTGAAAAACTGTTGACAAATAAATAATAATAACATGAGCAGTGTTAACCATCACAAATGGTCTGATGTCTAAGTCAACGATGCCCTTTAGTCTGCTAAGAGAGGCACAGCAAGCAGTTTTTCTAGATACAACCAGAATAGTCAGGAAATTTATAAATATTTGAAAAAAAACATATATCTGTTGGTGTTTGGACTTGTCCCCACCTTAATCTTCAAATCCGCAAATGTGAGAAAAATAAAGGTATAATAATAAAAATAATTGAAAAAAAAATGTATATCGGTAGGTGGTTGGACTTGTCCCTCACAGTAAAAATCCAACTGGAATTCTTAAGGTATGATTTATATACGTTATGTGTTAATTAATTACATTATAATTATCAACTGTATTTTATAAATATCGATATAAACTGTTTTATCGGAGGATTGGCAACGTACATGGTCTTGAACAAACTGCTTTTCAGCGTTTATCAACCAATTTTGAAATATTTCCTTCCAATTTTGAATGTTAACACCTTTGTTAGCCTCTTTTCTGAATTCATAATTTTCATATTTCTATATATATTTTTTTTACAGCAGACTGTTTTATTTAGAAACATAAATATTAAAAAATATGAATATATATCGTGTTGTTCGCATCACCTTGGCCATAAATATCGTTTATGGGATATTTATTAATTTCCAGTTTTGACCTTCATACATTAATTATCTTCTCCCTACTTTTTGCCTATATATTCAATTCTATAAATAATTGCTCTCAATTCGAAGATTATTCTTTATCAATAAATACGTTTCTGTGAGTATTTGTCCCCCACTTCAGCATCTGTATAATATGTCCTAGTATTGGGTAAGTAACACTTGGGTAAGTAAGAGGAGGGATAAAGGTTCTCCGAAACGTACAAATCAATAAAGAATAGTCTACAGATTGGGAGTGATTATTTATCGAATTGAACCTGTAGGCAAAAAGTAGGGAGGAGATAATTAATGGATGAAGGTCAAAACTGGAAACTAGTGAATATCCCATAAACGATACCAGATTCTGAACCGGTATTTAAATAGTTTCACAAAGTATTACCGATGGACGATAACAGGTTACCTAAGTTCTATTATTAATTACAGAATATCATTTCAATATTTACATAGTCTAAAATATAGTTGGATTAATTTGTCGGATAAAGGATATAAATATTTAACTCTACTTACAGGACACCCAGTGTAACCTCTTGTTTTAGATGTTGGAATGGGTCTTGAGTATTTTTGTAGACCGTCTTTTTTCTCGATTTTATGATCAAATAATCTTAGAATTTCAATGAAAAGCAAATGGGAGTTCATGAGTTTTTAGTACCTCGTTAAATGAATCAAGTTAACCGACCTCCAGATTGAAAATTTCCTATATCCTGGAATTTTCGCTAGTAAAAATATTGTAGGTTATGATAAAGTGAAGCCGTTCATGAAGTTTTATATGAGTTTTAAATATTTGATAATACGGGGTCTGTACCGCGGACGATTCCAAAATGTATTATACATGCTATAAATAATAAAATACTAAATATATTGATATAATATCAAACATAAATTATTTCACTGAATAATAGGTTATTACTGATCTTTTAGGTCGGAATGATGATTTACTTTTTATCCATAATCTCTGTAACATGTTAAGTTAGCAATGAGGATCCTGCTATCTAGATTACCATTCATCAAATTGACGAGTTGTCTCCAGGTATCAAGCCCGTAAAGTTGTTGAAATTACCATCTTTAGAGGAGGGATACAAGCAACAGGTGCCTTTGTATTATCTCCTACTCCTGCATAATCTCTAAGTTGTCAATGTCTTGCTTTCAAGTTTGATTAAACTTGACATGTTTTGATGTTCGTTATAATATTATACTATGTCTTGTACGATAAACTTAGTTCAAATTACACCGTAATAGTAAGAAGTCAATTCTGCCTTTAAACAATGTTCTGAGCATACTACTTTTCCTGAAATCAGCTTGCCTATTTTCAACTCTATAATATCGAACAGTGCGGAAGGCTCGTATTTAGTTATGACGTAAAAAAAAAAATTAAGGTTTAGACCACACGACAGAAACCAAAACAACAACAAGGCGAAATCAATAATATGAAATTTAAATTATAAATAATAGCTCATTATAAAGAAAATGAAATACTGAACATTTCCCTCTCTTAGAGTGTGCATCTCCGATTTGTAATTTCTGAGATATTTTAATCCATATCATTAATAATACTCGTTATAATTTGGTTATCGACACTATTTTTCTCTTTTCGCCCCGCTAACACGGCGTTGCGTTAAGATTCAATTTTTAATAATATCATATTACAGATAGGATGAAATGCTGAACATTTTCCTCGCAAACAATATGAAGGTTCGATTTTTTAGTTTTTACAATATTTTAATGCATATGCAAAAACACTTCAATTAGTCGAATCCAGCCAACTTTACCCTAGCGTTACACTTCGGAAATCTGACGACTCAATCTAATTCACTGTTCAAAAAACGTATGAAACGCACCTAAAGAAGTTTTCACCTCAAAAAGTTGAGAGCCGATATTTCTTTATTAAAATAAAACTGATAATTGTTACGAATACGACCTAAAAAACCATAGATGTTTAGAATTTTTCCCTTAAAATAAATTCATGTACATGTTACATTTTTTTTCTTTAAAATCTAACTATTTATGGTTCTGGCGGTAATAACCGTTATTAAAATTTCTTTGAAAAATGATATTTTTTTGTTTCTTACTAGGAGAGCATCTTAGTCAGTCTCTTTAATTTTAATGAAATATTTTTAGATGAATCTTCGCCCAATAATAAGGGAATAATTCTAATAATATAGGCCAAGCTTGCTTCGAAAAGTCTCGGATGTTCTCAAGTGCAAAACACATTTTTAATTTTCTACTTATACAGATATAGGTAGGAAAATGATTTTAAATCCAAAATGCTCCTATTGCCAATCAAAATATTGAATTAGTAAGGTTGGTGAAAATTTTAAATGTATAGAAAACAGTAATTTTTTTTTTGTTTTTGATTTTGTTTTTGTGAGGAGGAGAAAGAGCTTATACTCCTCAAAAACCAAATTCAGATTCGGATCTCCAAGAAACAGTTAGTTCTTAAATTTTATGAAAATCTAAAATTTTGTGTATTTAACTAAAAATAAAAAAAGGATAAACTTTGAGGTTTTTTTAAAAAACCATATGCTTGGTTTGTTTTTCAAACGTCTGTTAATATTAGGGATAAGTTTGTTTACTTAGAAATTATATGTACATATGTAAGTTGCCATAAAATGTTATTCATTCTTTCCCCAGTTTGCCCACAAGTTAAAATTTTAAAAAAACAATTATATTTGTAGAAGTTGACTGTCAAGTTAAAACTATAAACCCAATTGATTTTTGAAGAGAAAATTTATTTAGGCGTTAGTTAGTTTTGTACTTTATTGTGGAGAGTGAATTAGATTGATCTGTCAGACTTCGTTCGGCATTATTGCTCGGATAAACTCGGCTATAGTCGAATAATTAAAATATTTTTACGTATGGATTAAAATATCTCAGAAACTATGAATCGGGCCTGCGTACTGTAAGCGATAAATGTTTTCAGCATTTCATCTTCTTTGTAATAGACCATAATTCAAAATTGTATCCTAACACTACTCATTGTTAGGGAGGCTAACAGAAAAAATAGTGTTGAAAACCAAATGATAAGGTTAGTTGAACATATGGATTAAAATATTTCACATACTAGAAATCGGATCTGTACACTGTAAGCGAGGAAAATGTTCAGAATTTTATCTTCTTTGTAATGAGCTATTATTTATAATTTATATTTCATATTATTAATCTCGCCTTGTTGATATTTTCACTTATATTGTGTGGTATAAAGCAAATACCTTAGTTTTTAATTTGATCTTGAGAAAAAGTGGAAAGAAAAATAAAATCGAAATATAATATAATACTATCTATTTCAAATAAAATTTCTTCTGAGGCCAAGTAATGGTTCAAACTTAATATCTATTCGAGAACCGTATATCTAGAAATTTGAAGGAAGTTTTTCCTTATCTATTTAACTTTGAAACCCTAGAGAATCCCTTCATTTCCCAGTTTTATAAAGAGTTGAAGAAACTTTTCCCTAGCTAATGTTGCCAATATCTTAAATCATCCTTGCTTTACTAAGTTTCGCAATCTCATATTCTTATTAGATATCTCGAAACTTCCTGTTTAAACTTAGACTCGTTTAGTTCCCGTCTTTGCATGTATATATATATATATATATACTTCTACCACAAGTAACAATAATTGCAGGAAAGTCTGATTTAATTTTATAGTTCAATTTATTTATATAACATATTTGAAGTATTAATTATTAAAATAAGATCAACTTGTTCAAAATTTTGCCAACTCTGGCCTAGAAACAGACTTGTTGCCTACGTGTTCAGTTGTGTATTGCAGTAAGCAACACTTTTTGTGAAAAATTGTCAATTGATACTAACAGAGCTTAAGCCTAAATAAACTAAATCAAGTTCATTATTCCCATATCCATTTCATCAGCCGACTGATTCCAGCATCTAAAATTAGTGATAGTTTGGTGGGGATTGAGTTCTGATGATTGCTGACACTTAAGAGCAGCACTCCTCCTTACCTCTCCCACTTAAGTCGATTTTTTTTTTCATTGGTCCATATTTATTTATGAGTTATATTTAAATAATCAAAATATGTTCTCTTTTTATATTATACAGCTGCTAAATGTAAGCCCATGTAAAGAAGATACTATACAAAGTTATCTCTAAAAGCATAATTGCTCCTTTAATTAATGTTTTTTATAGGCCTTCAAGGGCCACTGAAACTTCATTTTTTCTAGGTAGTTGCTTTATTTTCTTCCAGAATAATTATAGTTATTAAAAAAAAAGAGAGAAAACTACCGTTATTAAAGCTGGTATTGAATACCGCTTTATCTCTTAATAAATCTTATTCTTAAATACCGCTTTCTCTATACAAATCAAAATTTAAAGTAGCATTATTCAATTTTTCACCATTTCCTCTATTTGGCATAAATTACCGTTTGATATTTATCTGTTTAGATAGCCAACAATTTAAATTTATATACATAAAAAAAAAATAAAATAAATGAATAATTTTCAGAAATACTTGATGGAATCTCACTCATGGGTTTTTGAGCTACGGCGTTAGGGATTACAAGAAAGCTGCTCTATCTCTTGAGATTTCCAATAGCGTACCCATCTTGGTGAAAATGGTACCTTTCGAAAATATATCGCGATTGAGAGTTCAAAAATGTTAAATAACTCACCGCGGTATGTGTTTACAAATTATTGTGTTCTAGTATGATGAATCGGATGTGGCGATCAAATTCCCTGAGCCCGTGATCACCGACAGTGTTATGGTGTCGAAACTTTTCCAATCTCGAGTCTAGCAGCGCAGGTTCCATTTAGGCCTAAAAAATGTATAAAAAATTCAATAAAAATTTTTTTTGATATACCGCATCTCTTAAACGGTTTAAGTAGGAAGGTGCAATTGGCAGCTCTGAACTTAGTGTTGCCCATAATCGGTCTTGGTCTTACACATTGCAAAACCATGACCAATACCACCTCACTGTTGCCAAACCAGACCAAGATTAAGACTTGTAAAAAACAAAAAAATAAAATCTATTTATAAAAATGATGGAAAAATAGTTACTAACACTTCAAAATTTTAGTTACTATATGTAAAGAATTGGTATAACTAAGACACTTTTGCATTTAACTCTTCTAATTATTCATTTGGACTTAGTTAGATTCATAATCGGGGGAGGACTTTCGGGCTGAAGCTTCCTCCCTTCCCCCCCAAAATGGTAAAATATAACCATGTTTTATAGAAAAAAATATTTAAAACTATCTCTTAAAGTATTATTGTTCGTGCAATTACATCTAATAAGACTTCAAAAATCACTCAAACACCATGTCATATAGGTAGTTAGTTCCTTTCTTTTGTTTTTCAAATTAACCATGTATATTATATTATATAACAAATTAGTTATATAACGATATAAATGAAAAACAAGCTTTCGGGCTGAAGCCTCTCCCCATAAAAGTAAATCCTGGATCCGCTAGCGATTAGGTTTACCCTATCTGAAAAATTGCAGTAATATTTCTATAATAGTAAGCTAATAGGTAACCAAAAGACTGTTGCGAGACCAAGACTAAGACTAAGACTGAGTTTGCAACATCAAACTACATTATAGTCGAACATACTATCCTAATTAAGGACATTTTCCCTTGGGACACACTGTTTATTATAATCATTGGTGATTGAAAAAAAAAAAACTGTTTTTCGATATTTTTCGGCTCGCCACTGCAGGTCTAGTCGCCTGAGTAAGTTCATCGTTATTAACTCAACACACTTCGATTAGCCTCCACACAAGGATCCTCCCCCCTCAAGGTCGATGGCGAATGGCCCACTCCCCATTCCTCCTAAGATATTTTATTTCTCTCCTCTTTTTTATAAAAAAGTACAAGCTAAAGTAAAATTTTAAAAATCAAAAGTCATATACAATTACGGTCTCAGTGGTCTGTACTATACTTTTCTCTTGTCCCTTGGTTCGAAACATTACAATTCGAAAATTCATAACCCCTCAAAATGTGTTCTCCTCAAAAATTCAAAACTCCGTCAAATGTGCCCCCTAAAAAATTTTGATGTCTATGAAATCCCCTTGTGGGCACCCATGCCTGCACAGGTACACCCGCACAATTTTTGTACTTCTCTATTAGGTTAGTATCTTTTTGTTGATGTTTTATACTACCCTTTGTTGTGCATTGATGCGATTTCATTTTTTTACTGATCTACTGATACATTTTTTGGTATTTACTGGTATATAAGGTATTGTCTTGAATTCCAACATTAATACTCAAAAAGCAGTTTTCTAAAAGATTATTGGACTTTACAATCGGTGTGTCGATACAATTTACATTTACATTATATATTACACTTAGATATGAAGTCTGTTAATACAGATATATTAAATTGGCTTGATAAGAATGTAATAAACCTGTATAGGCCTTTGATAAAAAATATCCTGATAGTAAAAAGGAAAAGAGAAAAAAATTCGCATTTATTATATTGTGAAAAACTGAGTGGTTGAAGCTGATAGTTGTGGGCGAATCAATAATCAATTTCGTTTTATAGCAGGGTTGGCCAACTCGACTTTGACAGCTCAGTAATCTTTCGAGAAAGGCGCTGAAAATTAGATTTTTCGCGTCTAGGGTCCCTGGCGAGGTAATATATTACCTGGCCCATCCTTTTTATTATGTAAATTCTTTAAACAGTTTAACATTGAAGAATATGATGAATATTGAAGAAGTGCCTAATTCCTTGGGGAGAAAGAGGGAGAGAGAGAATGATTGATTTAACCACTTATCGTTTAATAAATCGATACCAGGACGACCTCTTGTTGCTGGTCAAATCATGTGAACGATAGGATAGATTTAATTAATATAATAACTCAGTGAGACTTCTCGTTTTTTGAAGATAAAATCATAACTAGATAGCTTTCGTAATGCATTGAGCACATTTTTTGGTAATGTGTGAAAATAATAGGATTTTCTGGAACCTGACTGCCGCTTTTTAATCAAATACTACTAATTTATTTATATTATGTTACATATTTTGTTTTTGGATATCGAAAAACACGCAAGGCTCACAGTAATTAAATCAATTTAGACAATTCATTCCTGAATATTCGAATATTTTCGGAGCAAAACAAAATTTTATGCTAATAAATATTATAAAAATTAAATTAAGATATAATTATTAACTTTTTATACCAATATTTTGTGTCCGTTCTTCTCTACAATTACAAAATGACATAGTTTTATCATTTTTATTGTTAGATAAGTAGGTTTTAATTATAAGTTGATTGTATAATGGAGGCAGATCTTGTTTTGTTTATTTGAATATGAGCCTGAAATTTGATTTATGGAATTGGACAATTTGAAATAAGGTAATGCTGATTATCCTTTTACAGGTCAAATAACATTTAATATACAAATCTATAACAATAGCTAAACCTGAGGGTAATTTTTTTGTTGCTTTCAGAAGTATACCCGGTTGGGCATAAGTTGTGCATGCGCTTTTAATTATGTTAATTTGGTGCATCAAATGCTTAGCCAAAATTAATTTTTTATTATATTGAAATAGTTGGTAGCTATATTAATTAATTGAGTGCATAAATTAAAAATATAAATGCAGTTTGAAAAGCTACTTTTATCACGAAGTAACATTAATGTCTCATATAACTATAAATTCATTTATTTATTATTTTGTCTTTAAATTTTATTTGTGTATTTTTCCTTACTTCTAATGAGAAGTTGAAGAGTAAAGACTTAAAATCTTTTTATCGAAGACGAATGATACTTTTCCATTAAAGTCAAGTACTTCAAGGAAATGATGTCAGGGAAATATAATAAATATCCGATTTTTAATAGCATGAAAGATAATTATATACTTTTGATCTTAGTTTAAATAAATCATTTTATATATTTGTACTGTTAGAGCTTTTTGAGTTTCCTTATTATAAATAGCATAACAAAGTACATACTCTTCAGAAACTGATTTAATGTCCGTATATATTAATTCGAAAACTTTCTTATTTGGAAATTTCATCAATTTTTTGTTATATTCTTACTAACAGCTTAGCAATGGCAATTTATATTTCATTACTTACGGAGATTTTCCAAGTAATGTGAAGTCACCGAATGAAGTTAAACCTTTATTATGTTGGGTACTCCTGCAATCTACTCAAACTTATTCATACTATGGTGTCCATCTTTTATATTTTATTAATATTGAAAAACGGAATCGTGGAAGAAAATCATTCTTATACATTTATATTTTTGACATTTATACCACAAGGAACATTTATATCGAAAATTTCCAATCCTTGCTCGGCCAGGTTGAATGAGAAAAGGCAGAAGCAATATGCATTCAGATAAGGGGAAGATTGGAGAAGTCATTTCACTGGAGGTAGGCAGAAATGCTCTCTCATCCCAGAGCGAAGGCCCAGGTCTGTTGGGGATCCCGGAGTCCAAAACTTAGATGACTAGGGGTTGAAAGCATAAAGGAAGCGATGAAGATATCGGAAAGCAGCAGAGTAAATGAAAAAAAAAATATGATAGAATATGAGTTACAGGAACAGAAATTAATCTCTGGCCAAATGTAAAAAGTGTTTCCCGCCCTGCTGTTTTGAATGAAAACCTTTCGACAAAGATATATAGAAAACTACTTGTTTTTCAACGAAACTTGACCACTCTAAGCCAATAGTGGACCAATTATGGCACATTATTAATAATATAAAAATAAAATTGAACATCATGTCGAAATCCGTTTATACAGTTTTTGTCAAAGCAGTATTGTCAGTGACGATAGCGACAGTATCCTTGTTACACACTGATAGTTAATCTTGCGAGAGTTGTGAAAATAGTAAATACGACAGATTTATAAATAAAAATTAAATTAATATAGAAACTTAATTTCACGTAATTGGTATAAACTAAATTAATAAAGTTTGAAAATTACTTCATTTTGTTCTAAATTGTGAAAGAAATGAATCATATTGTCTAAGAATATATCTTATATTTTTTTATAATTTACATCAACTGAACAATACTACGGTTTATTTGATTAGATGATGTGTGACAGTTCACTGGTGGGCTTCTACACGAGGTAGTTATCGAAGCAATTATTGCTGCAATCGAAGCGATGCTGTCAACTATCAAGCAAAACCTGATAGTGAGACAAAGGTCATACAAATTACACCAAGGCAGAGGTTATGACAGTTGCTGCCAGAGTGGTGGTAATTCTCTCCGTGAAAATGTTTCACTTCATTTAATTGGAAAAAATATATACATTTTTTTAAAAAATCTGTCGATACCTCACTAATTACATTTCACAAAATTAATTTTTATAATTAAATTAATGAATTCAATTAAAAATTTATCAGATTTAAATTCATTTCTAGATTATTGCTAATATCATGCGAGCAATAACCAGAAGAAAGGAAATAATTTTTCATATCTTACAGTTATTATATCAACTTTTTTTTGTTCTAGAGCTTGTCACTTTAATTTATTAAATCATTTATCACTAAATGATGCTGTCAACTATCAAGCGAAACTTGTCAGTGCGACTACACAACCGAGACAGCAAAAGTCAAGCTATCGTATAGATTGCACCAAGGCAAAGGCTTTAACAATTGCTGCCAAATAATTTTTATTATGACAAATAAGTTTATGAGATAATTATAACGACGATGATAACTTGATAATTATGATGATGATTATAACTAGATAATCATTATAACTTAATAATTATGACCATGATATCTAGATAATTATGATAACTTGATAATTATGATGATGATAACTAGATAATTATAGCTTCCATCAAATTTTATACACGGTATTTTATATGCAGTATATATTACAATCTATTAATATATCCAAATTGGGGTTTAAGGGATCACTTCATAAATTGCTAAATTGGAATTAGGGCCAAAAAGGACGGTTACCTACTTACAGGCCATCCACTCCCGCCATTTTCTTGATTAAGTGGACTTATTAAGTAGGCTTTGGCCCCGACTGCTTTGCATTATTTACAACTTAATGCCACCTTTTAATACCTGATGATTTAGGTCTAACAGCTGTTTCAACACAGCCCAACCTCTTAGGCTTATTTCACCCCTGTCTCCTGGGGACTACTATCTGTGATGAAGGATTTTTGTCACCCTATTTTTTTCTTAAATTTTCTTTTCATCCTTGAATACAATACACCTCGCTGTCTAAACTTTTGAGAAATAGAATTTGTGCAATAACTCTATACAATTAAATTTAATTTATTTTCGTATCATTGGATTTCTTCTATCATTGGATAATTTTTATTTCATCAATGCTATATGTAAGATTCTAAATACATTAGAGTTTAGGTTTGCAACGCTCTATTATCAAAGGCATAATAGTCAGTGGTACCCCTTTTTACCAAATTATTACCATCCGCTTGAAACTTCGTAAATAGTTTCTTCTCATCGTAACCTACAACTATTCTATTTACGAAAACTCTCGGAATTGGGCCGTTTTCAATCTGGAAAGAGGCAAACTTCTTCCATTCAATTAGGTACTAAAAACTCGTAAACACACATTTGCTTCCTACTTGAGTAAAAGAACGAGGTTATATAGGACAAACGGCCCAATATTTTTGTAGGCCAACTTATTTATCGATTTTATACTCAAGTTATTTTACGATCCATGAAGATGAAAGCTAACGGGTATTTACGAGATTTTAGTACAAATTTAGGATAAAAAGGAGTCAAACTGATTTATTGTTCACAAACATATGATTACAAAGTTATAACAAAGAGGTAATTTATTTAACTTGTTAAATTTACAAATCCTACGCTATCTTAAATTTTGTGAAACAAAAATATATTTATTATATATTGAGCATGGATTAGGTATATTCTAAAACTAATCCATAAGGAACATCACTGCCATTATAATTTAATCATTAGATAAGAATATGAATAACTATGCAAGGTTAAACATTTAAAAAGATAAAAATATATATATTTATATTCTATGTTTTCGGTTTTTTTGATTATATGAAAGTTTTTGAATAAAATAAAATTAATCAAATTAAATTATTAATTATTAATCAAGTATTATAGCACAAAATGCAATACATATAAAAGGGTTATTTGGAAATGCATTTATTATGATAAATAAAAAAACTGTACGCTCACCCTCCATTGGTCCTTAATACCAGTAATGAGGCTGAGTGAGAGGCGCTGGGATCTTCTTGAGCCCTGCTTTTCCTTTTACGAGTAGGGAGAAAGGTTTAGCTTCGGAGAACTTAAATGAATGATTTTTATTTTTTTATTTAGCATTATTGTTTTTCTGCATTATTTATTGTACATAGAGTGTGAATGTGCTTTCAGAACACTGTTATAAATGCTCTTAATTGTGACAGATTGTAATATCTCTCAAATAAATATGTTTTAAAAAAATAATTAACCTAACAACGATCAATCTAAAAAACATGTGGAGACTGATTAAATTCAACACCTTTTAAATTCAGTTAATTTAATACGAAATTGAAATATTATTGCTCCATTTAGTTCAACTATTGAATATATAAAAGCCCTAATCGCATGCAAAACCATCTCAAAAAAACATTTTCGTATTGTTCTGTGTTGATTTTCTTTTGCTAAATTGATAAAATTATATTAAAATAATCATTAATCTATATTTCTCTTTTACGGTATCCTTAAACTTTAAAAGAGCTAATGGCAGTGTATTTTTTTTTTTTCATAATCTCAATTTTATATATGGCTTTGTTTCTTATATATGCTATTATATTTTCCTTGTGCTGTACAATTTATACATTTTAAGGTCTTGCTGAGCCTTCCATAGTTCTGTTAATCTTTATTTCTTGACTTTTAACATAGATGGTGGGATTCACCTTTATGTTGATAATTTTCTTCTAAGACTAACTTAAAATCTACCTTACATCTTTATTATTTTGTATTATTTATATTTTGCCATCGCCGAGGCCCGGCGAAAATGTTACCTTATTGAATTCTGTATTGGTTAAATATTTTTAAATTTAATTCCAAGATAGACCAAATTTAATTCCAAGATAGACCAAATTATTTGATATTTTGTTGTATGAATCGCCAACTCGAAATTTTTTGGTGCTGTAAAGAAAATTATTCATATATTTACGGATCAGCAAAGATGTATACCAGGATTGTAAAAATAAATAGTGAGAAGAATATAAGAAATGTATGATGTATATGCGTATATGTAAGAAGAACATTTTATAAGAGAGAAAACTACATATTTTTACAGTTATTATTTTTATTATTAGTATAGTATACCTATATTTTTTATGATCCTGCTGGCTAGAACAATTAAATGAAACTGCGATTCGTCTTTTAAATATTTCACTCAAATTAGGTAGCTTTGTTAAGGAATATATAAAAATTTAGAACTAAATCGGTTCCCAATAGTTCAGATTCAACTTTATTTATTGATGCGACTAACCAAATTTTATGGTATCGGTTTTCTATAGAATTTAAAAATTTAAATGAGAATTTTTAAAGTAAAGAGTTGGAACGCGTAAAGGAAATTTTTAAAATTTGAAAGAACGGATTTAGTAAACATAAATGCAATAAGTACGTATCTTCCTTTGTTTTTATGTTTTATAGTCGTATACCCGAATAAAAAAATAAATAAATAAATTAAAACATAATATCTCTCAACCATTTTGTATTAATCTAATTTCCAAAGAAAAATATTTAGAAAGATGAAAAGAGATAACCTGTAGTACTTTCCTAAAATTATTGCAAGAAGGTTACATTTTATTGATACCCTTTGAATTACTGTTATAAAGTTTATTGCTGGGTCTATAAAAGCTACGATTGTCCGTATTAATAGTAGAATTTCATGTAACCCAGTTATAAAAAGGAACTATCTCCTGGATGTTCAAATAAAATGTCTGCTTATAGATTTCATCGAATTTTGAATATGTTTACCAAAAACTGGCTTAGTAACATCTTAATTGACTTCACGTCTCTCATTGACGATCTTAATTGATCGAATCCAAATTAAAAAGACGATATACATTTTCTAATTTAATTTCATTACCTCTAAAATTTTTCATTTATAATGTAATATGTAAAAGAGAAGTATTGACTCTGAATCGTATCATGAACTGGTAGTTTTTTTTTTTTTTTTGTTTTTTTGCCCTAATAACAAACTTCAACTTGGAAAATCCTTCACTATCCGTCATTTTGTTTTTAAATGGAAGTTGATAAATACATGAGGAGGCCGATTTTTTTGTCAGTTAGTGGTACTAAATTTATTTGAGCTCCATCATGGGTATTTTTATTTTTTGAGTCAATTTAAACACATTTTTAAATTTATGTTGTAATCCATACATTTTTATTTTATTTTATCATCTCCCATACATCGCCTATTCGACTATAAGGGGGTTTCCGCGGTCCAAGGGAGAGGGCGGGGAATTATGCCAGAGTTAAAAGTCTTCGGCACAGGTTTTCCCCTGCAACCCATGATTTACATACGCGCCTGCCGTCTTGGCAACCCCGTGTGAGAGTTAAATATACTCGGCAACGGGACTCGAACTCAAACCTTCATCTTATGCAGGCTGCATGCGTGAATTACAACTTTGTTAGCCCATTCGGCCACCCAGCTCTCAACCATATAATTAAATATTACATAATATTGGAGATAGCAAATTTTAATCTAGAAATTGCATGTATGAATGCTGCACAAAAAATCACTGAGGCCGTAGTTATCCATCTAGGAAAATAATAGTATAATCATTTGTAACATTTCTCTCTAATAGATTATAGGTTCGTGGTTCTATCATTTATTTAACTGGCGAGATAAAAAGTAAAAAAAGAAAGAAACGGTTATTTTACATCGAATATCAATTTTTTGGATTCGATAAATGTAATATTAATATGGCTATGAGATCTATCATATGAAAGATATTGTTTTTGTGACCCTTTGTAAATGTATTCACCACATTTCTTATTCATAACCATTTTCTAAAAGTAGGTAAAGCAATTCTAACTTAAACACTATAGCAAATCATATGTCAGATAAAGGATCATCTTAATTTTTTAACAATAGTTTAATATTTGCCTTTGATTTGATATTAACTGTCAATGTATGTACTTTTCAGTCATATCCTTTAGTAATTAATTAATAGGTCTCTTAAGTATTATTATCGCCATATTATTATTATATATTATAAAGCTAACTGTGATACATGTTCAAAAGATAATGAAGTGTATCATAGATTATCCATCTTTAAAGCCCTCCCATCCTTTATAAGTGACTTTTATTACTCTATATAGAAGATAAAAGTGTCATTCATCTCAAAGCAACGTCGTATAATACCCGATATTACGTCACGCACAATGGCGGTTTTTATATTTTAACTTTCCTTCTACGGTAACGTTTTTAAAAACTCCCACCGATTTATGAACTGACAGGAATTCTGATATTAATAACTCTTTTTTCTAACTGCCTTACAAATGCATAAACCTCTTATAACTTTCTGTATCCGTTTGTGCCCATGTATTCGATCGACTGATGTATGAAATTTAAATGTTTATATATATATATATATATATATATATATATATATATATATATATATATATATATTAATATATATATATTAACTCACTCACTCTCTCTCTCTCTCTCTATATATATATATATAGAGAGAGAGAGAGAGAGTGAGAGAGAGAGAGAGAGAGAGAGAGGCAGATAGAGAGAGAGAGAGAGAGAGAGGAGCAGAGCAGAAAATAATGTTTTACTAACCTGATCAATAATGAATATTTTTATGAGTTTTTTAATTCAGTATATATTTAGTATTGACCATTAGTTAATTTGTAAATTTACTTAGAGTCAATTTAAAGACAATTTTTTTGAGATTTGGAGATATTTAACTCATTTCTAATAACCGGCTTCGTAGCCATTTACCTGTGTCTACACAACAATATTAGAATCAACACATTGAAAGTTTAGTGTATGTTAAAAGATCTAATGAATTTTATTTATATTCTAATAGGTCATAGTGCAGTTGTTACATTTCTTTACATTCATGTCCGGCAGAGGCAAGAATAAGAGAGAGTATCAAGATAAAAATATACAGATTAAGATTAAGATTCTAAACCTTCAAAACCTACCATTACTCCTTCATTCTCTCTTCCTGAGCACTTCTCCTATAATGGGAAAAATATTTGAAAATTTTCTCCTGAAACTGCTAAAACCTATCCTAAAAAATAGTGAAGTGAGACCGCATTACTAGTTTGGCTTTCGTTGCTATCAACCCACTGTTCAACAGTGCCATCGGATAGGAGACACTATTCACAGGAGCAGTATTGTTCTGTGTTGCTTTTGCTAAAAATGAATACTGCTCTGCAGTCTTCCTTGGCATAGAGAAAGCATTTGATAATGCCTGGCAAAAGGGCCTATTATGTAAATTAAAATCGTACTTATCTTCTATCTATTTTCTAATTATTCAATCCTTCTTTCTTGTCAAGTTTTTCTGTGTTTCCGTAGATTCTTCTGAATCCTCTTTCTTCTCTTAACACATTGGCGTACCACAAGGTAGCGTCAGAAGTCCAATCCTCTATTCGCTATACACCTATGATGTCACTGAGCACCCTAGCACCACCATCTAATGCTTCGCTGACGACACTGAAATTATTTCTTCCCACAAATTTCTAATATCGTATCAATTTCCCTTCAAAACTACCTCTATGATCTTCAAAATTGGTTTGAAAAATATAAAATTAAAATCAATAGTAACAAATCCACCCATGTGACTTACTCTCTTAGGAAAGCCTCATATCAACTCATAACGATTGACAATATCCCAGTGCCTTCATAAAACTATATACGGTACCTCGGACTCTACTTAGACAAAAGAATATACATACATCTGGAATATACATCCTACATTAAAAAGACAAGAACTGACTAAATGATATAACTAACTTTCACATCTTCTATACTACAGGTGATGAGCGGGTACTCTATGGACTGTAGTATGACTACAGATCTCCATTTGACTTACAAAACAAGCTACTGATCTACAACACTATACTGAGACCAATTTGGACATACGCAGCAGAACTTTGGGGTCCAGCAAACCAAATACTAAGTTTTAAAAAATACTAAGAACACAATAAAAAAGTCTACGAAACATTGTAAAAACCGCATCTTGGTACATTTCAAATTACTCTATACATAACTACTTAAACATCCCAACAGTAAAATCCTACATTCACGACAAATACACTCATTTCACTCTTTAATTCTGAATCACTTCAATCCATTAGCCCTTTCTATTTCCTGCTCCCTGTTACCTGATCGACGCAAACTAAGAAGAAAATGGCCAAGGGATCTACTACAATAAAAAACAAAATGAAGCTAAACAAGCAAAATCGCAGCTAATTCCTGATACATCAAATTTGTTAGATACGCTGCAGCTCAGGTGCAAGTGGAATAAAATGTTAAAATAAATAAGTAAAAAAATATTAAAATACAGCCTCTTAATATATATATTTTAAAATCATATCAGTACCTTCTTGTAAATTGCAAAGAAACTTCTGGTTCATAGTCGTAATTTAGTAAGAGATAAAATAAACTTATATCGTAAGGAATTACTTGTTGCGAAATGCATAACTATGGAGCTGGGACAACACTGAGCTCGAAGTACAATGTTCTAACTTCCACAGGTAAGAATAGTCTAAAGTTATTAGTAGTTATTTTATATGGATATGCAAACAGTAATCTCATTTAATACGTTTTAATTAAAAATTATACAGAACTTAGTGAGAGCGTTCATTAAAAAACGATCAATTTACCTTGTGGTATTTATTTATTTTAAAATCATATCAATACCTTATTGTAAATTGCAAAAACAGTTTTTTTTCGTTCATATATCGGATATCTTGAAATCGCAATTCATTATGAGATGCAATAATCTTCTTTTACAAGTAATAACTTAAATAATTGTTGCGAAGCGTATCGCTACAGAGCTGGGACTACACTGTGGGTTAAGTGAATTAATATGAAAATAAAAGAATTTCATCGTGTATATATTTTTTTTAACGTTATTTTCCACTCACTCCTGTCAGAAGTACCTACAACAACTTTTCCTTTTCTATTCAAGCTACCATCCAATGGGCCCAACTTACTCTCAACAACGCCATTAATTTCCCAGAACTTTTTAAACAGTATATACTTAGTCCCCCATTAATTCAATATTATTGCTCTAGAAACGTAGCAATATTTTTATACACCTTAGCAGATCTACTTTTTTTTTTTTTTGGTTAGGTTGCAAAATTTTGGTTAGAAAATAAGAGCTTTGTGGGTCATTTTGTTCATTAATTTTTTTTTTTAATATTAAAACATTAAAATGATTTTAAACTTACTAGGTAGAGATTTTCTCAAACTAGGCGGATCTTGCGAGTACATATTCTGGTATATTGAGGATTTTATCGTTTAGCTTTCTTATTCTAATTACTATTATGATGATTTACTGACTTTTATTCAAAGAATAAATAACAAGATAATTAAGGATTGGGAAGTGGCTTTAAAAATCAGTGCGAATACTCAATCTTTTATAAACCCAAGTTGAAAATTTTAAACTTATTTATCATCTGGGGAAACATGATAAATGACATTTTTGGAAAAAATTAATTGTTGTAAAACTATTTTTGATATATATGGTTCGTGGTATTTTGATACATTAAAAGTTTTTTTCGTATATGAATATGATCGAAATTCACCAATATTATCATAAAATTTAAAGTGTACCTAATGTTTATTAAATAAACCGCCGATATTTAACAAAATTAATATTATGAAAAATATATATAGACAATTTCCTAGATTTTTTTGTATTTAATAATTATTTATTTATTTAATCTTTATTGGTTTTCATAAAACAACGCCATACAAATGGAGTCTATCTCTATTTTTTATCACAATATAATTTTTTCCTTTTTAAGCTACATTATAAATATTACAATAATCTAAAGGATAACTTAAATATCACATTTATTAAAAAGTCAGATTGTTAAAATAATGCCAAATATCAACACCAGTATAAAATCTAAAATTATCAATAAAACATATAACAAGTATAAATAAATTTTATGCTTTAAATATTAATATTAATATCAAATCACATACTAAAACTAAATTACCGGATCATTCATACAAACAAAGAATCAATCAAGAGAGCAAGATCCAAACAAATCTGTTTAATATTTATCGTAATCCATGCCGACATCCAATCTACATTTTGATTACAATACTCAGAGGATAATATTTTAGATTACTCCACCAAATCTCTATAATTAATCTATAATTTTCTCATATCTTCTATAGTAGTTGGCTTGAATATTTCGATCCTATTAAGTTTTCCCATACCCTGGTAAGTTATTATTATATTTCCTAGAATTTAAAAGTTATAATTAAAATTTGCTCCACCTGGTGAGCTCTTGATCTTTATGATAATGAGGACATTTAATTTTAACATTAAAAGATTTTGGATCCGGTTATGTACACATTTTCTTGGAAAAGAAGTCGCAGCATTGGCATGAAAAGGAAATCCGATTTAAAAAGACCTCTTAAAAAGTTAACTTTCAGCTTTTTTTTTTTTTAACTTCATAAGATAGCATCTTTCTAGAAGGCAGAGGATAAAGTGGACTAAATAGCTTCGTGAATTCTCTCTTGTCCTTGATTTTACTCTTGACTTTAAATTATACTGATAGGGTCATGAATTATTCTTATTGTCTGTGCTTAATCACTGGTTTTGGTATATATATATTTTTTTTTTAACAATTTGAACACTATACTATAACCATGAGGTGCGGTTTATGAAGAAATGCTAGGCATATTCCATGTACGATGTTGATGATGATGATCCTAGACATGCGGAGGTAGTAATAACTGTGCTCATTGTACACAGCCGTCTCATAGCGTTGGTTGCTGTTGCTGCCATTATCTGCCCATTGTACCTACCTACAATGCTCAAGATCTATATATCAACTGCCCTCAGGAGCATGACTTGGATTGGTCCGTATTGTCCAACTGTTCGACAGTTTGGCGAGATGATTGAAGTTCCGTCAGTAGTTCGGCATTTATTAGCATCCTGCTTTCTTCTATTTTAGCATATATACATATATATGTATATATATATATATATATATTATATATATATATATATATATATATATATATATATATATATATATATATATATATATATATACATACTGTTTTATGATAACTGTAAGTAGACCGTGCCACAATTAGGACACTTGAGACCTTAAGTTAAATGCTTCACCTAACCTAACTGGAAGTAATAATTTAATTAGTCATCGCTTAAAGATTATAAAATAAAATTCATACTGTTATGTGGAAGGACAAATTTTTTTTTCCGTTTGTAAGCGCGAACCTTTAAACACGAAAACTACCGAACGAATTCTAATCTCAAACAAATTTTATGGGTACTCACATGTTTCCAAATCAAAATTGAAAATTAGAATAAAACTTAATACATACACTTACCTACTCAAACCCCTACGCCTCAAAAATTCACGGTTCTGCAAAAAGCACGCACTTACTAAAACTACAGACATTTCAATCGAAAATTTTACGACTTATAACAGGAGCTCCTTGGTACGTAAACAACAAAGCTTTACATAACCACTTACTACAGCCGACTATTGACCAACACATACGTGATCTTTACTCCAGACTTCATCTTAAACAACACGGACATCATAACGGACTTATTAACGACATAGCCACAGCTGCATGCCCATCAGGAGACGACTGAAGAGGGGATGGATGAGAAATCACCTTTCCTGAATTAAGGAAATAAATCAAGACCAGGAAGAAGTACTGCTGGGTACTATTTTTTTCTCATGCCTAAAATATCAATTTTTCTTATTAGTTACAACATATCTGCTTATTGTCAACCTTATGACAGATGTGGTTGAAAATATGAATACAAAAAGGTTTTTCTTATCGTCGGGCAATAGCATGATATATATATATATATATATCATTCTCATTTTATTCAAAGAATAGGAGATTGGACCATCATTTATTTGTTTTTATTACTATTTTTTAATCCTGTATCTTTCTCGATTTATCATTCCTTGGGAATAACTTCTCATTCTTATAAATCCAAGGAAATACATCAGGTTCTTTCAATACTTTAAACAGAAAACTAATAAGATTTGTGTTACATTTAAAGTTATCCGATCAATGGTTTCTTAATATCTTTCTATGTCTGTCATTTATAGATGAGGTTTGTACTTATAACTTGAACTATATATAGCTCAGTGCATTGAAGTATTTTTTTATGCAACGCTCAGTTCGGACATTTAATACATGATCTATCATAACGTATATTGTTTCTACACTTAATTATTCATGATTAAAAATGATTTAAACTAACTTTTGGAAGGTAATGCAGGTATCTTGTTTTTTTAAAATATAATTTATTATTTAAGTTGTTGTATATATTGTTTGAATCTTTATTAAGTTAGTTTTTGGACAGATGTGTATTTTTTATATTTGTTTTGTAACTGTTCATTATTTTTATTGTTCATTAATCTAAGAGGACATCGTCTCAGAATAAAGTTTATTTTCTATTTCTATAGCAACATGTGCCCATTATCCTTGTTATATTTTAACAAACACATTTTATATTGTTGATGTGCCTTTTCAAATGACATGTGCAAAATGTGCCTCTTCAGCTTTTCAAGTAATTGTGATTCACTGTTTTGTATCTTATTGGTGTAAGATGTAAAGTTATCCATTTGTAGCTTCTTAATTCATTCCTACTTAATATATCTTATCCATAAATATCTACAAGTTACCTTTACCCATCGTCATATTCATACATTTTTCTCCCATGCATTGCCTCTGAATATATCTTCTACCTCGGACTTAATGAAGACGAAATTCTTACTTTGAACCTTCATACATAAAGGAAACAATATCTTTCATTGCCAGGCGGCTTGTATGGTCGCTTTTTTGTGACAGATCTTTTATCTATTTTATTTATTATTGTAAGAAGTTAAGTTATATTTTTTTATTATTTCTATCTCTTTATTTTATTATTCTTTTTTCATAAACCTGAGGTTCTGGAATCCCACAATTTCATTATTGTGGTTCGTCACAGAATAAATAAAGCATATTGTTATTATTATTTATAAAATTCAAGCTTTCTCAAATATCTACGCTTCAGAATCCGTTGTAAGATTTTTAATAATACATTGTTTATAGTCACAATCTTCCCAATTTGAAAGATTGGTCGAAAACGTAAATCCACCTTTAAAAGAATACCCAAATAATTAAATAATTCAAAAACTACTTTTTCTTTATAATATTGATTAGTGCACAGAAGAATGGATAGAAAAAAGCCATAGCGCCTCCTAACTAGAGTATTGCTAATAATTAGCTTTTCGACAAGCCAAGTAATCTGGCATAAACGCACTTATTTAAATAAAATAAATTATTGTTTTCTTCTTCTTTACACATATATATATATATATATATATATATATATATATATATATATATATATATATATATATATATATATATATATATATATATATATATATATGCTTCTTTTTTTCTTTACTTATTTTTCTTTTATTATTCCGGAAAATAAGAAGCTAGATTTAAGCCAGTTCTTTTCTTATTTTTATTTTTATAATCCTTGAGGAAAACCATGAAGAACAAAACTGATGAAACCAACAACAGCCCTCATGAAATTACGAACAAGTGGTTTAAGTAGGTTCTCTGAATTATATATTATGGAAAAATAATATGTTTTGCTCGGCAAGAATTCGGTTTTTTTTTTTTTAATTTTCAGTTTAAAGTTCAGGTCTTTTTATACCTACTAGAATTTTTTACATGTTAATATGCTGCTCATCCGCTCCTAAGCTTCTATTAAATCACAATTAATTTACTTGTGCATCTCGATTAATTAATTCTTTGGTGGTAGACCACGACCTAGGGTAGCCCTATTGACGCATGCGCGCGCCCTTCGGGGGTAACCCTTCAGTCCTTCACCAGCCCTCGACCTGAGCGGGTATATCTCTTGCATTCTCTCTTCTGTTTCGTGTTTAGCATCGGCCTATTTATTTTTATACATTATGTTATTTAATATATATTATTCATATTACATTAATTTACTTAGTGAATCATGTTTTCACTAATTTATTTCAAGCATGTTTGAGAGCAATCTGAATTTAAATACTTAACTTAAATTTTAAAATATCATAAACTTATTTATGAACTATACATAATATTTTCTAATATCATATTTCATGGGTATTTTTTTATTTGACTATTCATTCCTGAATAAACATTGTATGTTATTTACATAAATGCATAGTAATTACAATTATGAAGCAATTTGCTCCTGCAAACAATTTCATAAGAATATCATAGACACCTGAAATTAATGTGAACAAATTATTATATTATTAATTTTAAAAAATACAAACATATTTTCAAATTTTAACCCTTATTACATAATATCTACTAACACAAAAACGCATATAAATATACATAATTATAAAATGTATTTATAAACTATGACTAATTAGGAAACAAGCTCATATCAAGTTTGAAATTCTAAAGAAAAATATTATACACATTTTAAAATAAGGAAACGAAATTGGCTCTAGATTTTGTAGAATGCTATGAAAAAAAATTAAATTACTTTCAAAACTCATTTCCTTGGGTAATCCACTTGGATTGAATTGGGTCTGCTGTCCGAAGATAAAATAAATTGTCGTATAGTCCAAGTTTTATAAATTGATTATCTTGGCAAAATCAAACTCTTAAATCGAGGTATGTTGTTATTTATTATATGATATGGATTTTTATTTTAAAAACAATATTCCATTCAAATATTTATGTGGCATGATTTTCAGTAATTTTTACATTACAAAAATACGACTTGAATAGTGATAAGGAAATAAATAAAGTTTAAAAATAAAAAAAATAAAATCAGACCATTTTTATTATATAAAAATAATAATTATTTTTCCTTTCAAACGAATCTGCTCCTCATATTGTCCTCTAGCTGCTTAATTTTTGATCCGAAGAATTAATTTTCATCACGCTATATGCTCTTTAATTTTTATGTTCTAATCAACCATAAAATAAAATCAGTCGTTTCTTGAAGCAGTAATAAAAACTGTTTGATTATTTTCTAAATATTTACTATTTCGATTTATTTCTTGTGCAGTCCTTTATACTAGCTGATCCAGGATTTAATTTTTTGGGGAGGCTTCATCCTGAAAGCTTTTTTTTCATATATATAACGATCATTACTTTGGGAATAAAAGAAAGATACTAACTACCTTTTTAAGGCACTACCGTTTAAGTGATTCTTGAAGTCTTATTAAATGTAATTACACGAGCAATAATACTTTATGAGATAATTTTTTAATATTTATTTTTTCCATAAAACATGGTTACATTTTACTATTTTCGGTAGGGGACTTCAATCCGAAAGCTCCTTTTCCCCGTAGATCCGCCTGTGGTCCTATGTATGTTTTTATTATCTTTTGGATTCTTAAAAATATAAACTAATTTCATTAAGTCATTATAAAATCTACTTTGTTTTAACGTGATAATAATGTTTTAACGTAAATATATTTTATTTCATTTCTTGTTCGTTTTTTTCTCTCCATTTGGGTCCCCTTTAACAATATTTTTCTAATTTAGTTTAGTCAACGTATATATATATATATATAAAAAATTAAATTATTACCTCAAAGCGTGATGATTCTTATATCGTGATTAGCTTTTAAATATATACAAATAATGAAGCTTAAAACAAAAAGAAAAGTCAATAAAAAAAATATCATTTTTGGAAAATGGTTGTTTTTGATAATTTGCGAACGATTGTTATCAGAACTATAACTGATCATATTTTACTTTAAAATTATTATTAATTACCAAAATAGTATTAAAACAAATAACTTTACCAAGGTATTGAATAAAAAAGATTAAGTAAGTTAAGATATTTAGATAAAATAGATCATAATAGTTTTATACGTTAAAAAAATCGAGAAATTTATTTGCAAACGTATCCATAATTATTAATTACTACATTTATTAATGTTAACCTTAGAAAAATACATAAACTTTGATTTTATTTGTGTAAAAATAAAATTATTTACTCAAAGCGTGATGATTCGTAATTAGCATTTAAATATATACAAATAATGAAGCTTAAAAAAGAAAAAGAAAAGTCAATAAAAAAATATATATTTTTTTAAACTGAGAGTTTTTGATAATTTGCGAACGATTGTTATCAGAACTATAACTGATCATATTTTACTTAAAAATTATTATTAATAACCAAAGTAGCATTAAAACAAATAACTAAACCGAGGTGTTCAATAAGAAAGATTAATTAAGAAGTTAAAGACCTTTAGATAAAATAAATCATAATAGTTTTAGACGTTGGAAAAATCGAGAAATTTATTTGCAAATGTATCCATAATTATAAATTACTATATTTATTAATGTTTTTATTTAATCAAGATATTGTAATCGGTATCACGAAATAAACAAAGCTATTGCATATCGAGTAAAATGGATAAAATTTATGATTTCGTTATAATTAGAAATTTTAAAAATTACTATTAAATATCTAACAGTAAGGAAAAATTATACATTGAAAAAGTATCTATATTTAAACACTCTTGTCAAATCCATTCTATCGCTTTGCTGACAAATTTACGCTAACGCCTTTGTAGGAAGTTAAATCTGAAGTAGTTTGTGTAACAGGCTCAATTAATATTAAAGTCGTTATATTTAGCTCAGGCGAAAGTTAGCAGCTCCTTAGAAACTAAGGCCGGGTTAAAGTTGCTAAAGTTATTAAGTTAGTAATTTGCAGGGAGCACTTGAAGGGGTCTCGTAAGAGCTGCAGTATATTAGTGCAAGTCCTGTTTGTCTGCCTAGCTCGTTAGGCCTCCTAGATCTGTTATTTAACATTGTAATCAAGAAGTCATCAACTATTTCTCCTAACTAGAGTCGTATTATTAATATTTTTCTTAATAATTAGTTCCATCCGGGATGCGTAATCTAATAAACAATTCGGCGCAGAATTTAACGTTCTTTAATTCCTTAAACAGTATTTTATTCGTTTGGATACACCGTTCAGAAGTTATGGTTGAAAAAAGTTCTAAAAATTCAGGTCCAAGTGCGCCATATTAGCATTTCCGTTGTTTACATCTTTGAACCCATATATACAAGTTAATAAAATAAAAAATATCCCACACCTAATATTCTTTAATTCACACTCCATTTTTGAAAGCAGCGAAGGCCAGATAATTTTAATTTTACTTAGGACTGCATACACATTCGTAAATCACATTCAAAGCTGCTCCTAAGATGAGTACTATTTTCAGACCTTATCTTCAGGGCTATATTGGTTTCGACCAAAACGTAACTTTGAAGATTTTATTTCCGTAACATATTCAATGCCACATTTGCGTACGGTCTGTGTTTCGCTAGGTGAACAACTATCGTAACTCTTGTAGTTTGTTTTTCTTAACCTCTGAAACTAACGAAAAACTCAAAATAATGTATTTATTAGAATTAAATATTTATGTCAATATTACAAGATAGTTTCACCTTCTTTTTTACTAATCATCTCAAAAATAACTTTTTAAAATAAATTCTCATCGCTCGAAAAATAACTTTTATCTAACAACTATAATAAAGGACGCATATCTTGATAACCTAACATTGTTTTTTCCATTTAACCTTGTCAACTATCCCGAAAATTCTAGCAACAATTATCTTTGCTTAGTAAAAAATTTAGTTTCTTATTTGGTGAAGTTCTTAAAATTGGAGTAACTCATTTATTCTTCGTTTCTAAAATGTATTCTAAATTCTCTTAATATTCTCTATTATCATCAAGACCGACTGCTTCTCTATATGGCATTCAATAGAATGTACTTTTTCCAACCCCAGTAAGCCCAAAAGCCGGAGAATGTCGGAAATTGTCGTTTAACATAAAGTACAGCTTATTTATAAATTTACCTCTTTTCTATCTATCTATCGACCTATATTATTATTTTTTTTATTAAAATTTTTTAAGGATTAATGTAAATACAAATTTATTGAAAATGTTTAATTTTTAGTTACTCTAAAACGTGAAAGTAAAATTTTAAATTTTATTATTATACTGCTATTTTAATATTTATATATTAATCATATATACGTATATTTCTCATAAACTTTTATATTCATATTAAAAAAAAAATTATGAATATTATTGTATAAATAAAAAGAAATAATAATAACAAAATAGATCAAACTATAAGTCACTACAATTTACTCTTTTACGACGTCGAAAATAGTATGAAATAGGAAAGTTTATATCTTATCAGCAGATAAATTAAAAATATTAAAAAAAAAAAAGCTGAGGTGTGTGCTTTAGACCCCACAATAAAAAACATCAACAAGGCGAGATTAATAATATGGAAAGTAAATTATGTTAGAATTTTTTTAAGTTAATTTTTGACCATATTTGTATTAATTCATCATTGTTATTCTAAGGGGACTTAGTCCCAGAAAAAGTTCAATTTTCTATTCTATGCTATTCTATTCTTTGTTTCTTTGTTTCGATGTCTAGGCGTAAAACATCCAGATCATCAGCGCCCGAAAAACTAAATAACACTATTTGTACACTGTTTGGATGGTTGGTACAAAAAATAAAAATAAAAAAAGGATAAAAAAAATAAACAAAAGGATTGATAGAATAAAATAAATAAATAAAAATCATAATAGATAATTATAGATGATAAGATAAAATAGATAAATAAATAAACTTTAAAAAAATAGCAGTAAAATCAATAAATGAATTGAAATTAATAAACAAATGAACTTAAAAAAAAAAAACTCTATTCTTAAGTGTGTGCTTTAGACCTCACGATAGAAGTGACAACATCATTAACGCTTACATAATAATATGAAATATAGATTATAAATAATAGCTCATTATAAAGAGAATGAAATTCTGAACGTTCCCTCGCTTACAGTATGAAAATCCGATTTTTAATTTTTGAGATATGTTAATCTATATGCAAAAACACTTCAATTAGTCGACTCCAGCCGAAATTACACGTGTGTTACACATCGGCGATTTGATGGCTCAAGCTAATTCAGTCTCCATAAAAAAAAGTCAAAATGCTCCTAATGAAGTTTTCACTTCTAATTTAAATTAAATTTTGCTTTAAATTTTTATCAAATTGAATTTTTTATTTTATTAGCTGAAGCATTTTACAACTCAGACTGAATTGCGGAAAATGATTAAGCTCAGCCCAGAATTATTATATTCTAATTGTTTTTAGTTCTGTTAGTAAATAATTGTATATATTTATAACTCAATTTTATAGTGATTGATAAAAAATACGGCACAACACTACGTTGGGTTCTTTACGTATTCTCTCTTTATAGTGAATATCACCAATTCTATTCCTTTGTGACAAAATATTCAATAAGGAAGCGAATATTTGAGGAAAGCAACAAAGAGAGAAGAAAAAGGAACACACACACAAAAAAAGAACTAGTGCTTAAAATAGTTTTCTCTTTGAAGTTCTGTATCTCATCGCCTTTGAAAAAATTAATAATAATCAAAGTGTCCCGTTTATTCTTTTTCCAATTACTGTAGCCAAGAAAAAATATTTAAAAAAAAAAAAACACTTCTTACTCAATAATATGAAAATAGCTTACTTAAGGTAGTAAAGCAAATATTTTTAGTTTTAGAGACCCATATAAATATAACCATAAACGTAACCGTTCTTTAATGCTGAGCGTATCAAATCAAATATCAATTTCAGTGATGTTGTTAATAAAATATGATTAAATACAATTACTATTTATGAATCAGTAATTAATTACGAATTCATTCAACAAAATGTAATGTTATAATGTTAGAGAGGGTGGTTTAGTTATAACTATTGGATATATAATTGTCTATAAAAAATATAAATTGTCTATAAAAACTTTCAGGACTTAATAACTAAAAAAAGAAAACAGTTCTCACTTAATAATTTGAATATTGCTTATTTGAGATCGTAAAGAGAAAATCATTAGATTTCCATCTTTATAGAATAAGACAGATATAATAATAAATATAAACGTTCTTTAGTGCTGGATGTATCAAATCAAATATTAATTTAGTGATTTCATCAATAAGATATGAGTTGATACAATTGTGATTTATGGATCAATAATTAATTATGAATTCATTAAACAAATTGTAATTTTATGGTATAAGAATGGGCCGATTATTAACAACTGTTGAATATACAATTTGAAATTGTCCATGAAAACTTCCTGGACTTAATAACTGAAGTTTATTGTACCCAATCATCAACCATTTACATAATTTGAACTTGAATTTGAGCTTATAACTACCGATAACATACCAAATGCTTTCGGGGAACAAATGCTCTTTCATACCCTCAGGCATTTGTGAAAGAGAGAATGAAACATTTCTTCTTATGATTATAGATGGTTGCTGCAGTAACTCTACTTTTTCATTGTTGTACAACTTAATCCAGGTTACAACTAACATAACTCCCTATTCGTTATAATGTTTCGAAATGTCTTTCTTATAAAATAAGTAGAAGACAAGTTCTAAAATGCGTTGAAACGACATAGCCTGCAAGATTGATCAATAGTTGAAATTGTTTTAAAGTTAGAAACTTAGAACAAACACAGTTTTAATTAGAGAAGTTAGGAGAATGCTCTACTATTGTCTTAATATAATAAACTCGATGATGTTTCTAGTTTGCTAGTACACCGACCGAGAGTACACCAAAACTTTCTGGAGCCAATAAAGGGAAATTAAATTCAACTATTAAATATTAACTGGACTCGTTGTATTACTCAGTACTAAATGTGAGAGACCCTATATATAAGGTTTGGAAATATTTCCATTATAATTAATAATGAAAAGTTTGATACTAGGATAAACTTCGTTTCTTTACCAGTGATATGCAGTATCACTACTGTTGTCCAAATGCAAGACCAAGATGAGTCAAGACGCACTCAGTCTTGGTCCTGCACAAGAGTCTCGCAACAGTCTTGCAGTTAACTGTTAGCCTATTATTATAGAAGTATTACTGTAATTTTCTGAAATAGGGGAAACCTAACTAAGCCTGATAAAAAATTGAAAGAGTTAAATGCAAAAGTATATTAGTTATACCAATACTTTACATATAATAAATAAAATTGTCAAATATTAGTCAAAAATTGTCAAAACGATTTTTTTTTAACCAGTCCTGGTCTTGTGGGATTATGGAACTGATTATGGGCAACATTAAGTATCAGTGGTAACATGGAATTTAGCATTTAAATTTATAATAAGATATTTTGCACCTCAGATTCATTCGTAATGTATAATTGAATAGTTATTAGTTCCATATAATAATATAGACAATATTTTTTATAAGTTAATTTTTTTTAAACATCCAAAAAGTAAACAAAAAAGACACAACCAATCGGTGCCAACCGCTTGACTAACGTATAAATAGACACCAATTGGAAACAGAATTTAAACTCCTTGTTCGGTGGGTTAGTCACTTTGTTCCAATGTCATAAAATATGAGTTCGAATCCGCCTTTGGCAGATAATTATGTTTTCTGTTACATTAACCGTGGATCGAAACATTGGATTGCAAGATTCTTCTGAAACACGCCCATCCTTTATTCAATTGAATGATTATTCTTTTTAAACTCGGTGATAAACTAATTTAAATTAGTTTTTTAGATAATATAACACTTGTCACAGTAAGGCAATAGTTATAGTGAAAAAATAGTCCATTCTCACAATATTTGCATAATATATAAATAAATAAAATAAAAGCAAAATGATATCATTGAAAACAAAAAATATATACTACAAATCAAAACTTAATCAGCGATACGGACTTCTTTCTAGGCTACTTGACAGACGTTCTAAATTATCCGTGACTAATAAATTAACTATTTACAAAGTCCTCATTAAACCACTTTGGACATATGGAATCGAACTATGGGGAACAGTAAACAAATCAAATATAAAATTCATCCAGTCATTCCAGTCAAAAGTCCTTCGGAAATTGTACACGCACCCTTTTATGTTTCAAACCTTACGTTACACACTGACCTTAACACTCCTTTCATCATGGCAACTGCCACAGACCGCTTTAATAATTTTCATGACAGACTGACTCTAAATTGCAATCCACTTACTCCAGCTCTATCTACTGCCACAAATCCAAATAATCCGGCCAGAAGACTGCTGAGGCGGTGGCCAACAGACTTATTGCATTGAGCTACTTGCTGTATTATATTTTTTGTGTGTGTGTGAGAGAGAGAGTTATTATGTTATTTTATTTTCATTTTACTACTGCTTTTTTTCTTGTTTTTTTTTTTTTTGTCTTTTTGTTTTATTATTACTATTCTTATTTTTTTATGCTATCATTTATTCTCCTTGATATCATAATTGCTGAATATCGAAGTATATGGCAAATTTATTGTGAGACAGAAATATTTGTAACTAATAATGAATAAATAATTATCAAATCAAAATTAAAAAAAAATCAAGATTACTTAAGTAAAATATCACCTTGAAAACCTTATTCACAATCAGCAAAGGGAACTCCGAACCAACGGTATCCCTCTACCTTCGTCGGGAAAAGCAGGACTCCAGCAGATCCCTCTGTTACTTAGTCAACCGCTTCAAAGGTACTAAAAAGATATTACGAATTGAGAGAGAGTCACATACACACTTGTCTTGAGTGTAGAATCTGGTCATTGTCAGAACTCCCTGTAAATACACATATTTAGAAAAGGTTGCGGGGCCACTGGCGTTTCAACCTTCGAGGAGAATCAAAGGGATTAACGGAAATTGTAAAGTATAGAGACTGTAGATAGAAATTTCACAAAAACATTCGGATGACATATAATAATCTTACGAAATTTATAGAATATTTTTGAAAAACGGTTTAAGACAAATAGAATATTAAGGTGATAGGGTTGGGTTTTATAACTGGCAGTTGATGGTGATCCCTGCCCGATCACTTTGCGGACGGAAATCTATTGTTATTGAAACTGCCTAATATGCCTGCTAACATCCAGTGATGATTCGAGTAGTTTCTATTTCATGGATTAAGTATAATTAGTTTTATAAATAATTTTAAATTTTCAACATTGCTTAAAACAAATTAAATAGAAACGCTTTATTCCCAGCTAATAACACCTTGTACTGATGAAACGAAACTGTAAAAGTATTGACATCATAATTAATAAAATTCAACTTCCTCTTACTGGAGTGAACTTTAACGTTTAATATTCCCTCCGTATTATTCCAACTTCATCCTGATGATTCACGGAATTTAATAATATTAAAATCATCAGTTTCCAAAAACACGCCGAGTTTTCTCTAAACCTGGCAATTAAAGTATTGCTAACTCCATTCCGACACTGTTAATAGCCGATGACTTGTAATTGGGTTTCCTAACTGTCCTACCCAACTCAAACAGCAAATAGAAGCCGATTCCTTTAATTAATTTCCTATGCCTACCGAATTCATTACCGCTTTTGACTTCTGTATTTGACTTCTGTATTTGACATCAATTAGGGTAATTATTCAGACATTCGTGTATAATTAGCAGTTTTGTTTTTGATCCTTGATTAATGAAAAATTAATTTAGGTCTGATTCATATAGGTAGCGTAGAACGATTTCAATCTGATTGTTCAGATTTTGAATCTCATCTACCGTCATGTGATTAAGTGATTGTATTGTTTAAAATAGAGAGAACATGATTACTAGCTTCCAATACTTATTGAACCCAATCATTTTTCAATTATTTTTTACTTAAATAATCTATTTTAATAGATTTTTAACAAAGGGTTTAAAAATTTTCCTGCAAGTTATATCATTCTTTTTATGATATAAAATAATTTTACTTAAAATGTTTTTGTTATATTGTAAAAACACAATTGTTAATTTCAAAAAGTTTCCTTTTCACGGAAATCCCAAGGTTGTAAGGGGAAAAAGGACAATTTTTACCAATCTGAGCAGAATTTAATGAATTTTTTTTTTAATAACATAAGTAAAACTGACATAAAACGAGAAGTTATCTATAATATTACGTATTATATTATATATTTTGTAAATCTGATCGATCTAAAGGGAAAAAAAGGTAAAACCTTATTGACTAAAAAAAAATATCGTGGTTTGTCAAATTTGTCTTTTGGTCCTATTTTCCAACCACTTTTTTATTTATAATCAATGTGGTGTATAAACAATATATCTCACCTAACAAGATACTCACCAAATAGTAATAGTATAACACTCAAAGGCAATTCGACATCATTTTAATATTTAGTATTTAAATTTAATTTTAGTATTTAGAAGAAAAGATATTCCTGTAGCTAATATGAACTCTTTCGGTTTATTTAGTGTTCTTTTTTCTAATAATGTCGATATGAATTTCCTATTTCTTGTTTGCATTTATGTTATCATACTCCACATCTCTTAAAAAAAATATAATACAAGTGATTTCAGTCAGTCAAAACTGAAAATTAACATTTATTGAGGTTTTCCTTTTTTTCCCTCCTGAGAGCAATGTAACTATGAATGTTTTTCAACATGTTCCAAAAATGTTACAAACCAGCAAACCTTTAAAATAAAAAATAAAATATGTTTTCTATGGTCTACAAGAAGTTTAACTTATTTTAAATTATAATCTATAACTAAGATAAAATCTTTAGAAAACAATGTATATACCTAATTGACAAATATTTGACAGAAGGGACCTATGCTTCAAAATAAAAAGATAGATTTTGAAAAAGCGAATGAAAAATACTATTCATTTTTTTTCAAATCATACCAAAACTAAATACATACATGTATCTACCCAAAATCATATGGACATAAGCCTCACATATTTATAATTAAAAGAAAAAAAAGAAGCAGAAAAATCAAAAATTTTAAGACACAACAGCAGCTCTATGGTAGCTGAACAACAAAACTTTACGCACTGACTTACGATAACGAACACACATCTACTCTTTATTCCAAATGAAGTGCTAAAATCTAAGTACTATACGAACACAACAATACGTTTATAAACGACATCACCACAATTTCCCAGACCATCAGGAGACGACTAAAAAGGAGCCGGTTGAGAGATCTTTCCTGAATTAAGGAAGCAAGTAAAGCCCGCAAAGAGATGCTACTGGTTACCTCTTTTGTATTACTAGCACATCCTTTCTTATTCCTAAATTGCCTTTTTCTAATTAAAAATAGCTCATCTCCTTCTTATTAAATTCATGACAGGTTCAGATTGAAATTTTAAGTGATAAAAATATATGCCTACACTATACTCCCACAATGAAATAAATAAATAAAATTTATGTTGTTATAATAGACTGGAACACTTTTTTTTTGCATAGAAATGTATGTATATGGAACTATTACTTTCTCACTTGGTTTTATCATAAACTAGATTGATTTATTTTAAATTTTTGTATTATCATCAAAATTCGTTTTTCCGAATTAGGAGCATAAGCCCAGCTTTTCCACGACTGCTGCTGAAGAGACCTAAGACCTAAGAGACATCCTATTGTAGCCCACTCGACCCAGAAAAGAAAATATTGCAACAAGACATCGATTATCGGACAGCCGTGCCACAAACAGATTCCTGAGGCTGACTTCTATGGCGACTTCTCAAATCAACAATATAATGGTTCGCTTATGATTCGTTCCGTTTTGCAGGAAAAATAAGCAGAACGAAGGTATTTCCGTTGAGTGGCGTTGTTGAAGAGAAATGGTTCTTGAAAGCTCCCCTTTCCAATTATAATGCATTCATCCAGGAAAAATATTGGTTCAAATAAAAGCTCAAGAGATACAACATTTTTCCCGTTAGAGTCATTACTGTACCCATTTAGTTAAATGAATCATTGAACTCTTACATAGGGCATCAATCGCAGTTCATTTCATTACTTTTACTAATTGATTGGTTATTTCGTCTAAGGTTCTATTTCTAAGAAGCTGTAGTTATCCGAAATAACTTTAATGTTTTTCATTAAACGATGATTGGTATCGAGTGAAAAATAGAGACGAAGTTCTTATGAAATTTATTTATTTTAGGATCATATGTAGCTCAATCCACTGTAACACTAAGTTGTAAGGAAGTTGGAAATTTTTGAAATAATTTATTATTTATACGACGGAGTATATCGTGGGTTAATTGCAACAAGTAAACTGCCTCAAGCCTAATTCGAACGGGGCTTATAATTTAACCGAGTGATAGCCAATTAGCTAAATACTCCTACAGCAAAAATGTAGTCTAGTAGCTAAGTCATTGATTTAAACAATTTATATGTTCTATTTTTCGGCCACTTAGATCTCATCACTACACCGTAGCTACTCAATGATACATCTACCATTCACCCAAAAAGCTATAAGATGAACCTAATGGAAGCCGACTTAATTAGCTGCTACAAATGTCGTTTCGTACTTTATTTATCCCATATTATCTTTTTCTGCCCTGATGATATCTCAACTGGCGAAACGTTGACTAGTTGGCTCTTTAGTGCGGCTTTATACATTCTTTTGGAATATTCCAATATTATCATTTCTCATATTTTTTTTAGTTTTTGATGTCATTAATTATTATATTAGTATATATATTATTCAATAGTAATAGAAATAAATTACCACACCCTTTGTCATTAAAGTTGGGCCGTTAAAAGTCAAGATGTCGGACACATATCAGAACGGGCCGTGGGACCAGAGGTAGGGAATACCTGAGTTTTCCGCACTAACGACTTCCCATTTCCACTGACGCATTGCCATTTGTTCCTTCTTTTTTTCCATCGGAGGGCCTCCCATTAGGGTCGGCCTGTTTGAACGGACTTCACAGGGTCCAAGGGTCTCGTTCGGAAAATGTGTTTGTTTAGTTGGTCCAGAACAGGGCAAGCTTATTCTATACGGGCCAACGATTTTTTTTATTGCTTATTTCTCTTCGGTCTCGTTTCTCGTTATGTAGTTTAATGACCCGTGTTTTATCGTCGGATTTATTGAGTAATAAATATGATTGCCAATTACCTTCTAACGGCTTATTATTTATCTTTATCAATACCATTTCTCATTCAACTCTTTTATGTACTTGTTTTTATTTTTCTCAGAACTATGAAACATATCGAAAATATGTGACTTTACTGGCGCGACACTAAATAAAACGTCGATGATAGGAGCGAAGGAACATTTCGACATCTCTTTCTATTTTTATTCGTACAGTTTCTTGAGCTTTCTTATGCGACTATCGGGAATGTTGATTTTTGCTGTGACCTTAGATTAGTGAGTTCGCATATCTCTATAAGTTATTTTGAAATCTTTTGTTGTGTGTTCCTATGTGGTTGTGAACTGAGAGGATAGTACGGATGAATTGAATCTGCGGATAATGACAACAGTTAATATTTCGCTACTGTTCGGGACCGCTTAGAAGCGAATTGGGTTCTCTCGGACAACTAGATTTCTCAATTCCTTATTTCAGGGTATGAGGTTTTCACGATAAGTTGTATCTTCTTTAAAAAGATATGGATCCTCTATACCTGTTTGTGCAAAGATAGTTCCCAATCCTTTCGTTGCGAAGAGTGGTGGGAGCAGATCAGAAGATGTAAAAGATAAAATTTAATCCGTACCGGTTCCCGGTACGACTGCGGCATTCCAGCCCAGATAGTCCATTAAGTCAAGACTACGAGACTTGAGGGTCGTCAGGTAAAAGAGATGTCTATACCAGCATAAAAATGGTAAGCTGTTTTTGTACAATTCGTATGACCTACCAATAAATACAGTCCACTGCATAAATAATTAGAATTTTGCCTATTAAGAACACATGAGAGTTATTAAAATTTGGAAAGCTTCCTAAACAATATCCTAGTTGCGGAGTACCGGAGACGGCTGAGCATGCTATAATCAGCTTTACGGTTATGTGATACAAAATATGTTTATATACTGGATAATTTATATATGTATGGTATGCAGATGTGTGATAAGTCGCCACTGCAAAACTCGTGTGGCCGAAAGGCATGGTAGGGATGAATACATTTAAAAAAAAATACTTGGTTATAGTCCTGAAAGTTGTTTGCCCATTAGACAGGGGAGGCTTGAAAATAAAATAACGAATAATGTAGATAGTTTCATCTTTTTATTAGATCCAAGTTAGGTATATTTTTATAAATATAGATCTTCTTCAATAAAAATACTAACAAATATAGGTTGAGGAATTTGATAGAAAGCTACAACGTGCTTGGATAAAATCGAGCCAATTTTCCTTGTTGAGTCCAATCCTTTTTCTTGAAATCCTCTTAACATGATGTCCGTTCCCTTTCCACTTCCTATTTAGTGTTCATGTCATCTTTTTTTTCTGTGGTAAAACATGCGAGACATTACTTCCTTCCACATCAACTTCCTTTTGTGTTCCCATTGGATGGTAATGTTCTAAGGCCTCATTTTCTTTTATTGCATCCGCCTTAGGATCTGGAATGTTGCAATATACCAAAGATATTTTTATTTCTAGTTTACGTACCATTCCTCTGGCAGGTAATTTTATCTAGTGATATGTGGTATTATATGAAATTACAAAGTATGTATGTTTCGAGGTAATGAGAAAGGTTTCTATTGAAATAAATTATAGGAATTCAATTTAAAAGAAACAACCTTAAGGCATTCTAATAATTCTAGAAATGCTTAAATCCCCAAGTTTTTTTGATTTTTTTTTTTAGAAATATATTTTGGAATACTTCAGACAAAAGCGTATGGACCCATAGCATTATATAAGTGTCTGAGTTTAAGATAGTTTTTGCTGTTAGTTGGATGTGAATGAATATATATATAAATTCATTGATATTGTTGCGTGTGGTTACTAAGTGAATGTTTTCCAATGGTGTTTAGTATAAGTGGGAATCCTGTTTTTCATACTTTTCTTAACTTAAATAATTAAATATTAAATAATTACACCGCTAGATTAATAAATATCTCTCAAAAACATTTGGATAGCGCAGCTACGGCACTGAGGCGACATGCGGCCTCAATGCTATATGGTAAACACTATCTAATTTTACTTACACTGACTGATTTCGGATATTATATAGAATAATATAGTATTTTCATTAATAATAGTTCGTGGTACAGACCCCTTTATATTATAAATGTATGATTAACACTAGTCTAAAACTTCGTGAATAGCTTAATTTCATTGTAACCAGAAACATTTTTATTTAGGGATAAAGAGCGTCTTCAACGTGAAGATTGGTAAACTTTAACAAATAATTATTGGTAAACAATAAATCAAAACTCATAAACACCCATTTTCGATTGATCCCTAAGATAATTTGATCTCAAAATCGAGAATTTCAGTGGCCTACGAAATTATTAGTGTGACCTCCTCTTCCCTAACATGTCAGAATAACGTTATATAAAAGTTATATATTATTTTTATAGGCGACTTTTTTTTTTTTTTTTCGAGAAACAAATGGTTGTTCATAGGTTTTTAATTCCTCATTAAATTAATAATTCGTTCGGAAAAACACCCCACGTATGTCAATTTTCTTAGATAAAAATGTCATAGGTTATGGATGAGATGAAACAGTTAACGAATATTTAGATGGGTAAATATCCATCGAAAATATCGTACAACATTCAAAACTGTCCAATATTTTAGCACTAAAATTGATAAATTATAAATATCAATTAAGTAACCGTCTCGTGGGTGTGTGACGTCACGTTTTCACGGTTTCTTTTGTCAGGATTTACTTTCTAGATGTGGAAGAAATTTTTCGGGGCGCAAGATATATTTCTATGATCAGAAATCATTGTTCACCGGCGGAAGTTCATTCCTAAAGTTTGTATACATGAAGCCTAGGAATTGAACAAGAAACTGCTCCCTCGTAGGTTCACCTGATTGGTTTTATTAAGCTTAGGCGAATCAATTCGGCCATATTGTAAGGGACTCCGGGTAGTTTAATTATTGGATTTCCGAAATTGGACAACATTGCTACAGAATTGGGATGACTTGTGTTGCTTGAAATGCTGAAAGTTCTCGAAGATAAGATTGCGGATTAAACTCTATTTTAACTTAGAACTAATTCTACATATTTAATTTGCATACGCACCCTACCTATGGAATTTGCCGTATTTATTATATTTTGCAAGGATTTTTTTTAGGATTACAGACATTGTTGATCTTTTTCCGCCTTAAGCAGAAATTTCCATCTCTGTTTATCTTTGACTATTTCTTTGCAGCTATCTGGATGCAGATAAAGCAAGGTATCTCAGTGGGTAAGTCACTGACTCCCTAAGCTAAAGCATAGGACTCATTCACACTACTGATATAAGCACGTCTAGTCACATCCAATCCCAATGGATTAAATTAAAATTCAATCAGTTTGACAGAATTTTTTGGCGGTCGTGCTTGGTGTGTCCGCAATCTAAGGGATGAAAATTATGAATTATTGGCTGTCTATGGCCAATTCGTTGTAAGGAAAATGTAATAATTTTAATTACCTTTAACTTAATACATGTTGCTCTTATTCATTTAATCGGTATAGCATGATGGCAAAGTGGAAGAGGAACGGTACATGTTTACTTTACTATACCAATCCCTTCCAAGGCTGTCTGGGATATTGTCATAATAATTCTGCTTTAAGAGCTGGTGATAATTTATTGCTGTGGACTGTAAAATTAGAGGAGTTAATGGATTAAAGAAGTGAATATTTAAAATTGATTGCTATATTTTATTACATGTAATTTTATACGGAGGTTAAATATAGGTGGGTTGGGATACTTGCATTTTCTCTTTTCTTCTAGTTGCCAGTCTTCTTGTTCATCTTCTCTCTCTTCCTTTCTTGGCCCCTTGCCGGCCGCTGTAGTTTTTTACTCCATGTTTAGTAAACCAGTGGAATTACAAATTTTAAACTGGCCAGTCTGGTAAATCACTCACGCTACGTGAGCGTCTACGCTTCAGTAATGGCGGCGTCACAATAACAACTGAGGTATATATGCAGTATGTTCGAGATAACAGCTGTGATGTGGTTTCTTGATTTAATTCAAATTAAATTTGAATATGAATTTTGATGTGTTCCCTAAACAGTACCCTTAGACCAGTATCCACCCAATTTGTCTTTTCCTTACAAATTTTTATTCCATGTTACTGATGGATATGAAATATCAAATTAGTAATTATAGTTTTATTGTTACCACCATGTCTTCTTTAAGATTACATAATAGGTTAACTGTATTTACAAGACGAAAATCGGTTAGAAAGATGTGAGTTATTTTATATGATTATTTTCATGTATGCAACCCACTCCTATGTTTTGGCTCGTTTCTCCCGACTCACTCTAAATTATTTAATCAATCTATGAAACCTTTGGTACACATTTCGCTGTCTTATTTTATTAAAAGGGCCCTTTTATTTATATATAAAGTTTCAGTACTGCCGTTTCAATAGTCATATCGTGATTTAGATGGCGGAGAAAGAATAATATCCGACTCGAAGTATATTGGCTTTCCGAGGCGGGTTCGCAAGCGCCGGAAGGAAACTTCACAACTGTATCGGAGCCGGGGTGAGATGGATCGGAAATTCTGGAAAAAGTTATTTACGACTGTCAGAGATGCTGAAGCGAGTTCCTAAAGTCCAGGAAAACTTTATGTTTACCATTCCTCGATGCACGGTGAAGTTTTTTTTTCTTTTTTTTTAATGCCTCTCCAGAAAAGTTCAATTAGCATAACATTACATACATTGGCCATTGTACTCCATTTCTTGTTATTTTTTGTGCTAAGCATACCGCTGTACCCCGTACAATATATTTTCTTCTCCATGTTTCATGGAAATCCAAAAAGTTCGCTTCGGAGTACGTCGGCGACTCATTGGCCTCTTATGTACCAATTTTTTGGCATGTTTATGAATTGAGTATTTGCATGAATTTCGAATTTTTATTCATCGGTAAATATCATGTCATAATCATAAGCAATGCCGAACCACTTCTTTACATATAGTAAATAAATTTTCTAGTACTACTTTTCTATTTCGCCTTAATTTTCATTCACGAAAACGCAACAATTAGGCGGCAACAAATAGTGCATCAGGACTGACCTTGAGTAACACCAATACTCGCTCATTAAGATTTACCTTCAAGATATCTGTCCGGAAAAGAATACATATACATACTTAAAAGAATACTTTATAATAATAATAATAACTAATAAAAGGCTTAGCGAACCCGAAGGTTCGATGCCGACACCACCAATCGCTTATTACACACCTCCCTCCACCGTTCGCCGTCCAAACCCAGTCCCTTCAGATCAGCTTTAATGCAATCTTCCCACCTTCGCTTCGGTCTACCCCTCGGACGCTTACCATTCGGCACAGCAAATATTAACCTTTTAGGAATTCTCTCGTTACTAAGTCCAACAACTTTACAAGCCCATTTGATTCGCCGCGATGAAATTATCTCAATTATATTACTCGGATACAGCTCACGCAATTCGGCGTTGTGTAACCGTCTGAACTCTCCGGTTAACTCATCCTTCTTCGGTCCGAATATTCTACGCAATACTTTATTTTCAAAAACCTTAAGACGCTGCTCATCCCTTAATGTAAGCGGCCAAGTTTCGCATCCATAAAGAATGTAGGCAAGATAATTGTTTTATAGATTCTAATTTTTAAGTTCCGGGACAAGAGACGCGAACTAAGTAGCTTTGTCACAGAAAAATAACAAGCATTTCCCGCCTTCAGTCTAACCTTAATCTCTTCTTCAATTTCGTTTTTTCTAGTTATCGTTGAACCTAGATACCTAAATTTATCTACCTGTTCAAACATATTACCATCTATAACGATGTCACCAGTAGCATCGCCATTTTTGCAGCTAACCATATATTTTGTTTTATCCACGTTTATTTCGAGTCCTAGTTCTTTACCGGCTTTCATTAACGTTGTCGTATTTAGTTTTATAGTTTCAACGTCTTCGCTTAACAGTACCAGATCATCAGCGTAGCCCAGCACGGATGTTGTCCCACCCAGATCCAACCCTTTCTCGGTACGCATTACCTCCCTAATGGCATGTTCTAATGCCAAATTGAACAGTACAGGCGAAAGGGAATTCCCCTGTTTTAAACCCGAACGAACCTCAAATTTTTCGGACAGATTATTACCGATTCTAACTTTATTCAGTGTCTCCGTCAAGCACATCCTGACTAGATTTACTAATTTTTTAGGAATCCCCTGCTCGATTAGAATATTAAAAAGAATACTTTATAGATAGATTAATTATTCATTTTCTACTTCATTGCTACCTGTGGTTGACTAAACATATAATTTGCACTTAGACCTTAATGAGTGAGTATATGCCGCCCAGTATACCCTTCCTCAAGAGCGTAGCTAAACTTAAAGCTGTAATTACTAGTCAACCCAAGGCTTTAGTAAAGCTTAAGGTGATTGGCTGAGCAGATTTATATCCTTGTACAGGATTTAAAGTTCGGTTTAATCAACAACTATTGATTGAACCCAAGTTCCAAGAATGCTCACCGCTTAAGCACACGAGGCTGGGAAGTAATTTCGTATACAGCTTTATCGATACGGAACATTGGTCAGACACTCTTATCTTGAAAAACACATGTTAATTTTATAGTTGTTCTACTTTTTTCTTTTTCTTTTTTCAAATATCTCCTAAAGGTCTGAGAGGAAAATATTAACATCGCTTTATTTTACTGGAAGTGGGGTTGATCAGTGGATAAAGCACTGATACCCTATTCTCAAGTTTCCTGGTTTGAGTCCAGCTTGGCTGTTCATTATTTATTCTGTTCCATCAGCCATGGATCGACCCGGGGATTAGGAGTCTCTCCCGGGGCATACCTACCTTTTATAGAAGTGGATGCTCTTAACTTTTAATTAATTAAGAGAGAAAACCTGATGGTTAAGCGTTATCTTGGTCAAATGACCTCCTTGCACAAAAGTTGGCCTTCAAATTTACTTCCTTGCAAATTACTGAATCCAAGACCCTTCATCAGTTGTAGTGGTACAGGTTTTCTTTTCTTTTTTTATATCGTTTAACTTTTGTGACAAATACAAAACTCGTAGCTGTGATATTTCCCATGATCGAGAAATCTCTTGTGGAGCTTGAGACGAAACTGATTTCACCAGATCTTAGATATTCTGATACTACCCAAATTTAAATAAAAGAAGAAGACGTTAAAAACTTCTAATACAATACGTGATATTGATATTTTATTATTTAAATTAAATATTTAAGAATGGACTGTACTGTGAAAAGTAAGAGAATTTGGTTTTATATAACTCTATCTACGGTACTCGAATCCTATTAATAAAATTAATAAAAAAAACTGTTTATTATTATTATTATGGACGTAGAAAGTTTTCAGTTTTTGATAAACCGTTGTAAAAAAATTGAGAAAATTCTGGTTTGAGGTAATTTGGTATGAATTTCAAAAAATGATCTTATGGTATGGATAATTATGTATATCACTATTATCTATTCCCTTCTATTGTGGCAAATTATATTGTATAAGATGATAATACAAAACAGTTCGTTTTATGTAAAAAAAATATAATAATATAATAACGGACGGAAAGCAAAGACAATTATGTTGAAAAGTATGTTTTTATTTCTCTGTCACTCCTTATTATGAGAATTAAAAGTAAATTTTCCTCAAGCTATTTTCGTTCAGCAAAGTTTCGATAATTTAAAAGGCTTTAAAAATGTAAGCTTTGTAATGTAAAAAAATACGTTATGTTAATGTAATTGATTTCGTTTTTTGAAAAATGGATTTAGGGCTTTCTATTTTAAAGTTTGCAAATGTAATACAGGGTCTCATATTCGATAAATAAATAGAAACAAACTTGATTCTAGTAAAAGATCCAAACTGATGGGAATAAAAATTTTATGTTTCAAACCTCACGTTACACACACTCCTTTCATCACGGCAATTGCCACTGACCGCTTTAATAATTTTCATGACAGACTGACTCTAAATTCCAATCCACTTACTCCAGCTCCATTTACTGCCACAAATCCACATAATTGGCCCAGAAGACTGCTGAGGCGGTGGCCAAGAGACTTATTGCATTGAGCTACTTGCTGCATTACCTTTTTTGTGTGTGTGTGTGTATGTGTGTGTTATGTTATTATGTGTTATTTTACTACTGTTTTTTTTTTCATTACTATTATTTTTTTTCTTATGCTATCATTTCTTGTCCTTAATATCATATTTGCTGAATACCGAGGTAGTTGGCAAATTTATTGTGAGCCAGGAATATGTATAACAAATAAATAACTAAAATAGTAAAAGATCCATAAGCAAGCATATAAAAATTGAAAGGTACCATACCTGGCCAAGAGTTACATTATAAACTATTACTTTTGTACATTATATAAAATTAATATTTAACATATTCACTATCTAGATATATATTAATTTGAACCTTGAGCTCGGTAGTTATTTCAGTCCAAATATATTTTTTTCATGATTACTTGTTAACTAATTAGGTGTTTTAAAAATTACCGTCTTAAAAAAAAACGGTTCTAAATGTAATATTCCGGAAGGAATCCGAAAAGATATTCGACCAATGGAGTATGCCCTGGATGATGTTCCCAAAATTGAGCAATAAACTGGCTCTTCTCTAATATCCGGCTAAATCGATCTTCTCCAATATAAATTTATTACCTCCACCAGGGCTCGCTTCCGAGGAAACTTACAGAATCAGAATCTAGTCCCTCCGCAACTTATCATCTTGATTTATCTCTTTCTGAGGACTTTATTGAAACCTTTATTTGTATTAAGTCCGGGCTGGACTTTGTTGAATTATATCCCAGTATACCTGCTCACAGAATTTATGAATGCCCTCAGTGACGTAGCTAGATCATTTGGAGCCTGGATAGATACATTTTTGACAACTCCAGAAAAAAATACTTAAAGATTTTTTGCAATAGACCAACGGTATACCTTGGGCGCTTAAGTTCCAGGTAATGGCAATAAGCGCTGAAACTATTCTCTAGTTGAATTTTTTTAAATGTTATCTAATGATGTTTTGGTTATGTTATCTAAATCTACAACGTATACTCAATCATTTAAATATATTATCAGATCTAAAATTATTACACTTCAATAAATGTATTTTAGAGAAAAGCTTATTAACGTATGTTTTATACATCTATGAAATATTTTTATATCACACTTCTTCTTTGACAATATTGCAATGAATTTTGTTTTTTTTTATAAACAAATTGCTTTAAATCTGTAGATTTTAATTCAAATTAAAAACAAAATTACTATTAGTAAAGGAATATTTTTTTTTAGTTTCCATGGGAACATTCGGGTTTCAGTAAAATAATATTAATTTTCAGAAATTATTTATAATAGTTTTCGTTATGCTACATTATCTCCTACGACTTTGCATGTTAGGTATTGTTTTTCCTATAATTCTCAGCTTTCTAAAGATATATTATACGTATACATTCTGCCTGTTATCTCTGGAAATTCATTTTCAACCTGGTTAAATATTTTCCTTTAGTCGATCATCAAATCCTTTCATAGTTTATATTGAGAATTTGTATTACTACTAGCAATGAGGGACATTAATTATTTAAATTAAACTAAATTAAAGGTACTTTAGAAGAAGAAATTTCGATCATTTGGCGTTATAGTTAGGTGAGATCAATTAGGATAAGACCTAGCTGATAATAAAGACCATTTAATTGCGCATTGATGTAAAGAGTTAAATTTAAATTGTTAAAAAAAGTTTTCGAGGATATTGTAAAATTCTTGAAATAAATTGGCCGGTAAACTGATTTTAACGAAAACGTTATTATTACATCTAAGCCGTATACATACCTCAAATATGCAATTTCAGTTTCGTATGACTCTACATTTTTGAGCTAGACTGTTCTTCACATAGACACACGCCGTTTTGCAAGACTTGGTTATTTGGACTCAGGTGTCATAAATCGTGTATTTATGTAGAAAAGTCGGATTAGAAAATTTTCATGATCACAATACTTTCCCTTACTAAAAGGTAAGCGAAAATAAAAATTAAATATTTGAGAGATAGGAGATGGTCCGGTATGGCGGTCATAAAGCGAATAAAATAGTGGAAAAAATATTTTATTTCAAGACACTGTTTCGACCCGACTTCTTCAGGGAGGTATGTTCAGCAAGGATTTTTAGTTTTAAGTAGAAATTAAGTACTTAATTCTTGAAATAAGATACAATTAGAAGACAAAAAGTAATAAAAAAAGACATTTAATACAAGAAGAGGAACACAATTCAAAATTAATGGCCTTGATTATTATTACTCGCACTACTATTTCTACTCGCAAGGAATATAAAGATTAATTCTTAAATCGCCCACATTCAAGTTCGTGGCAGCAACCTTGGTTGTTAGGTTGGCGGCAAGGATCACAAGGCCCACTTGCCATAATCCTCCCCCCCTCACCAGCAGTACCAGTACCTGAACCTTTTACAGAAAGATGAAATTGAGTACGCTTATTAAAAAAATTCTTTACGAACAACTGAAACTACTTTTCTTACTTCTTTCTAACTCTTTCAAATTGAAAGCGATGCAGAAACTAATGATAAGCAATTATTTACACATTTACCATATTAACATATTCCACACAAATACCTCGTAAAATAAGTTTCTAAAATTGCTAACTTACCAATGAAAAATATTACAACGAAAGCAATTGGTAACTTATTAACATAACCCTACTACCTTACTAAAATGTAAATGTATGTATATTAGACTTTACACAATAAATGTAGCAACTTTGTTTTTTCGATACTAACAAGTTAATTATTGTTTTATTTATTAATTGCCCACACGTCAAAATGAAACTTTAACCAAGCGACTGAAAATATTATATTCAGTTTTTTTCTAAATCGAAATTGAAAGTTCAACAAAAACTAAATACATACACTTACCTACTCAAACCAATCTGGACATACGCTTCTTAGATTTACGATTCGGCAAAAAAATACGCACTTACAAAAACTATAGTCATTTCAATCCAAAATTTCACGACTTATAACAGGAGCTCCCTGGTACGTCAACAACAAAACTTAATATAACGACTTACAAGAACCAACTATAGACTAACATATATGTATTATATACAAGGAAGGAGATGGTCCGGGGGTTGCGGTCATAAAAAGGCTAAATAGTGGTAAAACTATTTTATTGAAAACCAACGTTTCGACCCGACTTTGCAGGTCTTCATCAGGGAGGTGTGTTCCTCTAGGAGTTTCACTTAGAACTGAAACGTTGGCTTTCAATAAAATAGTTTTACCACTATTTAGCCTTTTTATGACCGCAACCCCGGACCATCTCCTTCCTTTATAATGCAACGGTCAACTATTAAATATTCAATATGTATTATATACTCTTGTTTTCACCTCAAACTACCCGGACACACAAATAGACTTATAAATGACAGAGCCACGCCTGACATGCCCATCAGGAGAATACTAAAAAAGAGCTGGATGAGAGATCTCACCTAAATCAAGGAAGTAAATAATGAGCACGAAGAGGTGCTGCTTGTTACTATCATTCCTCATGCCTATAATGTCAATCCTTATTTTATCACAACGCATCTGCTGATTTTCAATACCATGACAAGTGCAGGTACATACTTAAAGATAAATAAATATATTAATTAATTATTGTTTCATTAATTAGTATCTCGATGTTTTTATGTCCTTCTTTAATTATTAATCATAGGCTTAGGTTTATAATATATCATCAGGCTAATGATTATTTCTCATATATCAGATTGAAAAAATAAGGAATTTTTTATATTCATGTTTAATAACGTTGGTGAGCACCTTTAAAACTGATCAGTTACTTCTCGGATAGTTTCCTATAACTAAAATTACAATTTCATATTCTGAATCTGGGGTTTCACTTTGAATTATCTTATCGAGCTCGTCGAACGCCTTTGTTTTTTTGAATTGAAACAACGAGCGGTTTTTTTCTCTGAAAATTCCACCATCTGGACCTCGCTCATTGAACATTTAAGCACTTTCTGGCGGCTACCCAAAAATTTATTCCTGAAAACCTGCAGAGTCCACCAATTATTCAAAGAGTGGGATGACCCAGCCTAGGTGTTAAGGAGATCCCACTGCTCGATTTTAAATGCAGCCACAACTCATGCAAAGGTAATTAGGATGGTACCAGGCCCTTTTTTTTCTTTTTTTTTTTTTCTTGCCAACCCTTTACTAAAGACCGGCCTGTTTATTTCGTGAACTCCGAGCCAGCCTTGGATTAAAAACACTTTTCTTTTTTTTTTTTTCGTTTCAAGTTTTTTGCCAAGTCTCTTAATTGCGGGGTCTTACATTTAAACCCATAGCAAAGAAAGTAAAAGGGGGGAAAATCCCCTTTAAAACAGGCTGTTTTCTTTTAATGTTTTAAAAGGGCTGGGCGCCCTTCTTCACTGCGTAAGATGAATTGCTCTTATTATTCCTTAAAATGCAATATATTGTCTCCATGATGAGTTATGGTATCTACTTCAAGAATACACTCTTGTTGGATAGTAATAATTGGTGGTATATTCACGGTATGCCTTTCAAAGTATACTTGATATTAACGCTTTCTTCATTATGGCAATAACGAGTTTTAATGCCCTTGGGATATTTCAAATTAAAATGCTGAAATATGCTGAGCAGAGATTTCTTACTAAAGCCAATCAAAATATTTACTCATATTCTTATTGATCAGTCTTATTTTTCGTTAAATGGAATAGTTTTTTTAGGTAAAATTTCTTAAAACAAACAAGAATCCATCAAAGAACATATCTTTTCAATTCAGAAGATTATCCTAAGAAATTGGAGATTATCGTTCAGTTTCAGTTTCATAACTATTTATAACTTTTAAATAAATCTAATCCTCTACCACGATTCTACTTCAGCATTTATATATACATTTTTTATTTATTTTTTTGAGGGTGGGTCTAAGTCAGTAGACAAACACGTTGGCACTTGGTACTTGCTATGCTTGTTATAAGTAGTTTTAATTTAATATATCTTCCATTCAATAAAAAATAAAATTACAATAAAAGTAAATAAATCATATATATATATATATATATATATATATATATATATATATATATATATGTATATATATATATACTCAATTAGTACAATAATCAATAAGAATAACTAATGGGACAATATCGATTTACTTTTTACTTTTCTTTTTTAACACTATTAATATTTAAGAAATGGAGTAGTTCAATCAGTTAAACTATATTCAGTAGGGAACGAAAAATACTTTTTTCAACGGCCAGCTTTCTAATAGCATTCAAATTTTTCTGAAATTGGGTTATCTGTTGTATATATGAAATGCAAATTTTTTATTATCCTGCGACTGTTGTCCCTTTAGAACAAAGTATTAATACTGAGAAAATGTCTGTGTGGCCATACATTAAATTAAATATTTACCAAATAATATCTAATTGAAAATAAAAATATAGGAGTTTCTGGGGGATCTTAAGAAGTTCTCTTATGTACATTTCGTGATCAGTCGGATTGGGAAAGGAATAAGTGCTTAAAAAGGAGATATTTAAGTGAGGATATCATTGTGCATGTCGGATATCGGAAGGAATAAAATTCCAGAAGGAGACGGCTTGTATTGCAAAGGATTTGTCAAACGCAGCAGCTTGGTTAGGAGGATAGAGGTCAGAAGAACGGGATCTGGCGGGGCTGGATTGAATGGAAGATTTGAATTGTAGGCTCTGAAGAATATAAGGCTAAGAAGTACGACTTTAACTCGGCATAATACTCGGTAATATGCATATCCGTTGAGATCCCAAAGATTAAGTGTTTAAGTTTATATACGTTGTATGTATATTTCAGAATCTTTAACAACTTAACTTAGCATAATAAAATTCCTCTTTGATCGGTTTTTAGCAATGTCAAACTCCACTTTCATTCTAACCAGATTTTCTCTAGTCTACTCTAAAGTAATTGGTAATTACTTAGATTCTGTATTTTTTTATTTATCGCTTCCTATTCAACAACAAACGTAAATAATGCTACGAAATTTGGTTATTATATATTTATTTCTTGACGTTCCGCATGATGCTTGAAAAGAAGGTATTTGTACAAAACTTTATTTTAGTTTAACTGCAGTCAAGAGACATTTCCAATACATCCCTATTCTGTAACAAAAAGCAAAAGTGACTTTCTCTACAATCATACTAATTCCTTCATTTGTAGATATATAGTTGCATGTGTAGGCGTGCGTTTACACAATCTCATTCCTCAGCGTCTACAGTGATGCTGTGTAATAGGAACATAGATGTACTCTAAACATAAAGCTTCTGTGGCCGATAAATATTGACCGACCAGGATGTTAGCTTCACCATATGTGCTTAAGCGTTTGAAAGCGGAACGGATAAAAAAAAAAAAAAATAGAAATGTTGCTTACAAATGCAATCCACCCCTGACGAGCACTGGAAGCTCTACACAAGTAAGTTTGCTGAAACACAACAGTATCTATACATGCTATCCCGGAAGTAGATGGAAATATTTAAACCTCAGACCTCAACAACTACAAAAAAATTCATTTAAACAACGGCCCAATTTTCAGCAGAAAAATACGAAACGAAGTTTTGTGTTTTTTGTTTAGTGTCACGTTTCTTTTGATAGCTAAAAAAATACTAAATTTAAGAAATTATCAATTGCTTCACAGTAAACTAGATAAAATTTACTTCAAATGTAAGTGGAGTTTGACATTTTCTAAAACAGATCGATGAGGATTTTAGGCCGGTTAAACTATGCTAAGTTCTATTTTTTTAAAGAAGAATCATGAATTATTCACGACTGTTTTTTATCACCTTCCAACTATACAATGATAACCTCCCACTTTTAGAAAAACTCGTTTAAGTCCATATAAATTAAGTTTGGGGTTTGTTACGAAATAAGTTGAGATTTATCTCAAGATGTATCATTTCAAGGTTAAGTTATAAATTAACGTACATTAAGTAATTATTAAAATAATTAAAAATTAATATTATTTTTAATTAATTTCGTCCCACAATTTTATTTGGTATGGATATGCTTAGCTCCATAACAAAGAATAAGGATCATGACAAAGCTGTAATGCTAAGACTCCTAGTCTTTGAATCCGATTTCCTAATCTCTTTTAAGGTTTAAATCTAGTAGCTAGTGTGTGGATTAATTTTAGGGATATTGAAATAATTTCATAAAAAACATATGTGTCTTTTCCTCCTATAGTCTGAGAAATTGGAATCAGTTGATAAAACGAGGTCAAGATCAGCACATAAGTCGCACAACCTGCTCGCGTGTAGAATATGCAACTCATAACGGCTTTACATATGTGTATAATTTAATCTATCTTTCAGGGAAAAATTAAATGCAAAGCAGATAGATGATAGAGATTTGGGTTAGGAGTTCAAGTTTTTTTCTTGTTACAAAATCATAACACTTAACCTCAATTTTTGCTGTTATGTATGGTCTCGAATGAGAAAAACATATATACACGGTTGCTAACGAATTCAAACAACGCTTTATTCGTATAGTATTATTGCACATTTTATCTTTTTATAGACCACATTCGCTAATGAAATCTCCAAGTATCCGAATAAAAACCTTTTAATGTTGATTTTTTATACTGATGATATGTAATTAGTTAAACGTATTACATTAAGCATTTATTCAATGAAACCCAATTCCCATTACGTAGCCATAAATTCTCGATGAAAACTTTACTGTAACTTCGAAGTGACCCCCTCCCCCTCTTCCCCCGACTAATATAAAAGTTTTCGATTCTGCAGTGAGATCGATATTGCTTTGGCACGAAGAAACTGACTTTAGCTGTAATATTTCTTCTTATTTTAAAAATAAATTGGCCACGTATTCAAGAAATTTTAAAATATGTTTTGTGGGTATGTTTGAGTTTTATGAGTACTTACAAGTATTGAATGCTTAAACACAAAATTTACAAATTCTTCATCCAGCCCCTTGCGATTTGAAGTTAAAGATGTTAAGTTGAAATGAGCATGCAGCCTATGACGACATTTCTACTTTATATTAGGATAAAGTATGAAGTTTCAAGTTTGGTACTTAAACTGATATTACCTAGTATTCAAATATTGTCTGTTGATCAAGGCTTATTCTAGATGATGGAATCAGCATTCTGGTTTAGTGGGCAATGTTTTAGCCATCCAACTGAAGGACCAGGTACCCACTTAAAAGAGACTGAGTGTGAAAGTTAGAGGTGACTATAAAATAACCCATCATCGTTACAGGCTACCCATCTCTAATAAATCTCAGTAAAATAGGTTTCCACCCTACTAATTTTATTTCAGAGCGATTTGCACTTCCTCGCCTTTTAGGGTATACGGGGTTTTCCCAAATCAAAGAGTGAGTGCGGGGGATTAACACCAGAGTTAAAAGCCTCCTCCCCCACGACATCTGGATGCAAACATGTAATTATTGCATCATCTTATCATGCAGAGGAGCTTCTATAAAACAATAATTTATTGTAAATAGAAAAAAATCCGTTACCTACTTTTTTTACTCGATGCTTCTTCGATAGTTTTTTTTTCGCGTTTTCCACTAATGTTAAAGTGAAGAAGAAACATCGAAATGGCTAAAAGTTTTTCATCATTTTCCATCGAGTTTCTTGTAATTATTAATTTTTGACAGAATGTTCAAATACTTCTAGTGCTATGGACACCACTCTTGACTTCTTACACTGATGTATTCTACTTTTAAATGAGGTATATTTGATTGTTATATATATTTTTTAAATCATTTCGAGTCTTGATTGAAAATTCGTTGATATAAATAATTCACGTCATATTTTACTTGAAGAATGGTAACCCATAGGATGAAGAAAGTATTCCTCGAAAGAATTTCCTTCTTCAAGAGTAATCCAACAAGATTGCTTGGAGGCCTCAGGTGTCTTTGACAAAATGGAACCGTTGGACTGATGACAAAATGTATTCAAACGCCGGTTTCGGTGCCTCAGCTTAGTTTCCCTAATTGGAATTATTCCTAGAAGCTTTTAATCTTCTAATTGTTCGATGGCTGTGATAACCTCGCCCTAAATATTTGTTCTTAACTGGATGTTAATGGGGGTTTGCTTTTGATTTTAACCCACGTTCTTGAGAAATTTGGACTTAAAAACTCAATTAAGTCTTTTAAAATAAAGCTTTTTACATAGTCTGATTAAATATCTCTTCATTTATTGATTTGTTAATATTTTATTTGGTCAGTATCCTTTTTTTTCTAAAGTTCGAACTGTCGATAAATAGTCCCTCATTTTAATGAAATTGTTATAACTCAATGTTATAACGCAAATACAATTTTTAAAAAATATCATAATTATTAACGTACATAATTATGAAATAATTATGAATTCCAAAGATTTATTGTTCCTTAGCATCATAACTATGAATCTAAATAATAATAATGCGATTAGCAATATTAAAAAATATCGTTTCATTGTTATTTATTTTATTACTTGTTAGTAAGTTAATGTTTTGTACACAAATTATTTTGGTCCTTAAGTGTCCGATTCATAAAATGAAACAACTGCAACCACTTTATAAGGTATTACATTTCAATTAATGAACGGTCATCAATATGGATTTAAATCATTCATAGTATCATGTTTTAGCAGATTTACTTATACATTATATTTATACAGTTGTAAATATCAATAAATGAATAAAAATAAAATCATTCATAAATGTTATCTGATAATTTACTACTAATTCCAAATTTCTTAACGAGTAAAATCAAAAAACTTTTATCAAATTAATAATAAAATTGTAAATGAAATTTTTTTTTTTTTTTAATTCGGGTTCTAAATGCGTTTCTCAAAATGTATATATTTCACAGAAACGTTTATTTATAAAACAGAAAAGAAAATTTAACTGCTTGCAAAAACACTCTTTTAAACACTCTTCAAAATATATTCAAATTATTACCGCGGAGATTCTTATATTTGTGATTAATTAATTATGTATCATCATGAATTAAATTTTCATTTCAATAATAAATATTATTATTAAAATAATATCATTGTCTAAAATACTAATTAATTTTCTTTTAGTCGTAATTAAATTAATTAAATTAAAAATTATTTTTCGCTTTAAAACTAATTCTTGGAATAAAATAATGAAACATGTCGTCGATGGTAGCACGCTATAAAGAAGTTCTATAAATTAACGTAAGGATATTGCAATTAAGGGTCTACGAATGTTGGGTGAAAACATGTAAATCCCCTGGGACTGACATGTAAGTGCTTTCTATTCGGTATTGTATTGCACGGTCTCAGGAATAGAGGATGTATTCTGATCTTGTATTTCCTCAAGACCCAAGGTTTGTGTTATAAGCAACGACAACGCAATATTCAATTTTCATGGTTTACAGTGTATCTCAGTTGTTAACGGTCAAACACTGGGGGGAGGGGGGTTTGATGGCCGATTCCAAACAGAGTTTAGATAAATCCTTATGGTTGTCCCGTTTTTATTGAATAAGAAAGAATTGCTCAAAAACTGCTCAAGATAATTGAATTCTAAATCCATCATCGTAAAGTAGACAATTTTTTCTTTGAAAATACAGCTATTGAATCTACTGAGGTCAATGATAAAGGGGACTTTTAGTAGGTCTGATACGGCCGCTGTATTGCTGCAGTTGCAGTGCTTATACACGATCAGAATATCTCCGAACAGCCTATTCCCGATTCATAAGCAGCAGTTCAGCGGTCGTATAAGACCTTCTGAAAGTTTCTTTTATCATTAACCTTAGTAAATTTTTTATTTTAATGAAATTTATAACTGTATTACATTGAAAATACAACAAGTAAATGTGACATTGGTAACATGGCATGTACAACTTGAAGAGAAACTACCCATTGGTAGAACTCAATAGTAAATTTATGACTGTTATTTCAAAGTAAATTATTTTCTACTTTATGAAGGTGTAGTTAAAATTTAATTATCTTGAATAGTTGTTGATCAATTCATTCTTATTTAATAAAAAGCGCGAACAACTTAAGGAAGACACAGAATCGGTCTTAACTCCTTTGCCGTTCGGCTTCCATCCATGTATCAAATGAACTCTTTTGTTGGAAATTAAGTCTAGAATCACCTCCCCCCACTCCAGAGTTTGGCCATTAAGAACTGAAACACCACGTACGATCTTTTTATTGAGAAAAAATACATTTTGCAACACTTAAGGGCACTGAGTACTAAACCTGAGTGAGGCACATTCATACCATATATACAATGCAATATAAAAATAAAATAAATAAATAACAAAATCTACATCTATATAAAAAAGGCAAAGACTATAATAAACCAAGGAAATGTAACTTTGAGTTAAAGTTCAATAAAATACAGAAATTCGTAGCACAATTAAATAAATTATAATTAAAAGAAATAAATAGATAAAAAAAAGATTAAAAAGAAAAACATTCATAGTTAATTACAATATTTACAATCATGCAAGAGATCTCCGAGTCCAGCTCTTTTCTCCACATGTGAAGGACAACGCGAGACTCTAAGAGATCCCAGCGCTTCTGTCTCAGCCGCGTCGCCGGCATTACCAGTCCGGTGGAGACTGAGAGAGGGCACTAAAACCACAAACAATCATGAAGAAGCTGGCCATTGCCAGAACTACAGTGACGTCTTTACTAAAGATCTCGAGGCCACGGCCGTTTCAACCTTCGAAGAGGATTTTACGGATTACTGGAGCTAGATAAGCATTGAATTAAAGGATTGTCTGAAATTGTCTGAGGTGAACATTTGAGAATCGGAATGAAATATCCTCAAGTCCATAAGAGGTGTAAAAGTCATGATGTAATGTTTTGTTTGTAACATAATAAAGAGCATTGACTATTATACGGAGGACTTTAGACTGAAAGGATTGGATGCGTTTGATGACCGAAAATTTGGTTTGTCCCCCACAGTTCAAGTCCGTAGGCCAGATGGGTTTGAGTATGGTCTTGTATATTTTATTAATAGTTTGTTTTCTATTGAGAGATTGGATTTTCTGTTAAGTAGTCTGTATAGCTGGCTAAATCGTCGGTTAAGTTCTTGTCTTTTAAGTCTGGTATGTGGGTTCCAAGTTAGTCTTTTGTCTAAAAGGGATCCAAGATATCGAACTGTGTCTGATACGAGGAGAGGTACAGAGTTAAAAAGGATAGGTGGACAGGATCTAAAAAAAAAAAAAAAAATGTGGCTGCTTTTCAGTTAACAAAATACAATTTACAGTTCTAAGTAATTTGGTTATTTTACTTTTCACTCTACATTTACTTAATAGTAAAAATCAAGTTTTTTTTTAGTTGTTTTTTAATTTGAAGTTCAAGTTACATTTTTTTTATCTAATATTGTTATGCAATATTTTTGTTACTAACACAAATTAGAAAAAAAAATGGACTAATTCTTTTGATCACTAACTACCTTAAACAATAGTAGAATAATTACATTATATATTTTTTTAAATATATATTTTAAGAACACATAGACAGACTTTACTAGATGTATTTATCAGTGCATATGGGAAGAAGTCTGATAATTTTAAATATATATTGTTTAGAACAATATATCATATATATAAAAACCAGGGCTTGAAAATTTTATAGAACATCATAAAAAAGTTTCACTCCTAACGGTGAAAGTTTTTTAGAAAAAAAGTCTTTTTAAAATATGAGTTCTACGTCATTTCGTGATAAATTATTAGGTCTATGTTATAATATTTACTTTTATTTATTCAGAAAATCTTGCTCAGTTACCAATTTTTAGTTTGACTTTTGGGTGAAATGAATTGATTCGACAAATCTTTAAACATTTTTTTTTTAACGTGTTTGTGATTCCCTTCAATTTGTTAAGAACTTTTCTTTTGTTTTTCGATGTTATTTTTAAATTAAAGAAACACATTAATGCACCAAAATGAAAAAAAACAAACTCTCTTATATATAAAAATATATATAAAATGGCTATAACAAGTTCAGACATTTAATTTCATTAAGATAAAATTCATCAAAGTTCTTAGTGACTTATTATGAAATGTCAAATTTAAAACTTGAAAGATTTTTATTGAGAAGATTCAATTTTATTTGAAAGACCTTTTTCTCTTTCTCGCTCTCTCTACAGTTTAACTCATACGTGAGCAATTTTTCCATTCACTGATAACTGTTACATATATCTGTTCCATTTAATTTGATCCATTTAAAATTAACAATATCAATTTTAAATGTTGAAAACGTTTTAAGTTTGGGGCACACATAACCGCACCGCGTCATAGCCGCACAACGGACGTATCTAGTCTTCTTGAAATCAAACATATATCGTTACTGTTATTATCAAATATCGTTACGTGTTGTGGTTCGAACTTGATGCAGTTATGTGTATCCCAACCACCATCGAGATAAACAAACAGAATGAATATTAATAACAACGACATTAATAATGCACAAGTTATGCTTGATCCAAGAATATTCCTACTCTAGATTATTTTTTAAATCTCCGGGTACATTTTTACTCAAAAATAAAACCGATATGATTAGATTAATTAGAGCTATAAAGACAGCCGGTAATACAATACGTGGAAATTATATTACCCTAATTACTCAGGGTGTAGGTAACGTTAGACCCAAGAATAGATTAATCTTGATACAGCATTTGACCGAAACAGGTTTACGATCTCTATGATATAGTCCAAGAGTCGAAGTTGATAAAATGCACTATGTTGATGGTAATTAACTTCGTAGGTATTTCCTTGATATTTTCAAAAGTGTGGAATATGGAAAAAACAAAATATTGATTTTAAAATTTGTCTGTCGGTACAACCCTCTCTCCCAGCTTCGGCAAACTTCATTATTTGGAATCGGAGTTGTGCAGTTTCTTGTGACTTAAACAAAAGTCATCTTCAAATAAGGCAATTCTTATGTACTTGGTTTCCACTTGATCTTAAAACGTCCCCATTTTGAAATAGCATATCAGTTCAAATTTAATCCTGAGGATGAATAGTTTAATGATGTATAGCTAAAAGTTTCTTTAAAATAAATCTCTCGAACAGAGAATATAAATGAATTTACCAGTATGACAGCATTATAGACCGTGGTACAGACCCCCTTTTTTTTTTTTCAAATTATTAACATTCAGCTGAAACTTCGTAAAAAGCTTTATGTCATCGTAACGTACAAATATTTTATTTACGAAAATTCTTGGAATTAGGGCGTTTTCAATCTGGAGGGGGGCAAACTTTTTCTATTTAATTAGATACTGAAAACTCGTGAATATCCATTTTCTTTCCACTTTAATCTTAAAATAACTTGAGCATAAAATCGAGAAAAAAGATTGCCTACAAAAATATTGGGCCATTTGGCCTATATAACCTCGTTATTTTGACAACTCGGAGGTGTAGGTCACGCCAAACGGCTCAATATTTTTATAGGCCACTTTTATTCTCGACTTTGTGCTCAAGTTATCTTACGATTGAAAGCAAATGGGTATTTTACGAGTTTTTAGTATTTAATTAAACAGAAAAAGTTTGGCCCTCTGCAGATTGAAAATTCCCCAATTCCGAGATTTTTCATAAATAAAATATTTATAGGTTACGTTGACATGAAGCTATTTATGAAGTTTCATCATTTGATTAAAAAGGGTCTGTACCACGGACTATTAACTCTGTTAAGATTTTTTTTAAGTTAAAATAAATCATTACTGTAAATTGTTATTTTTTAAATTACTTTCGAATTAATTGATACTCTGACGAATTACATCAAAATCCCATGTTTATTTATTGTAAACAGACGATATTAACAACGAATAGGCCGATGCTGATAATAGTTGAACTAGACCCTAGATTAGGAAAGTGTTTTCTAGATGTCCTTCTTGCTTGTTCTTCTGAGGGAAACAGAACCAGCAGGCTGAAGCGGTTCAGGTTCTTCGGAAGGGCCAAAGTCTACCTCTTGGTCAAATGGCCGCAATTGGTAAGCTTAAATATTAAAATTTATATACATTTCTTTAGCTTGTTTTCGATTTTTCTTTTTCAGTTGTAAGTATGTGTTTATGTCCAAATACGAATTCCATACAACTTTTCATTCACAACATAACATTACTGCAAAAAAGTCACGAGCCATGTCTTTTTGGATCACTCACGTGAATTATCAAAATGAATTTGGTGGTTTGTTGTTGTTATTTTTCCTGAACTTATATAGATTGTGTTATTAAATATATATTCAATTGTTTCCTTAATGAACCCAAATCTTCTCCGATCATCTTCAAAAAGCATCAACGCTAAAGGCCTTCCCTGTTAGATCTGCAAAGGAAAATCCAAGAAATAAAAGGACTTATGCTTGCTTCGACAGGCTGAACAGTTAATGAAGAAAACTTTCATCACTGTGCCTTCAATTAATACTCTAAGTTCGACTCTGTAAGGAGTCTACAACGGTTATATAAACTATTTTAATACTATCCGTTCCCTTCTCTTATCCCAACATTCGCACTGACTAAGAGTAGTGTTGCCCAAAATCGGTTTGGGCTTCCCACTTTGCAAGACCAAGACTATGACCGCCTCAATGTTGCAAGACCAAGAACAAGATTGGTAAAAAAATCGATTTTTTGAATAAAAATTAAGGCAAAATAGTTAACTAATGCTTGAAAATTTTAATTACTATATTGTAAAGAATTGGTATAACCAATATTCTTTTTCATTTAACTCTTCTATTTTTTCATTCGGGTTTAGGTTTCTCTATCTAAAAAAATACAGTAATATCTCTATAGTACTAAGCTAAGAAGTAAATGTAAGACCGTTGCGAGACTTTTTCGCAAGACCAAGACCTAGACCAAGACTCGGCTCGTCTCCCATTTGGGCAACACTAACTAATAGTTTCCTCCCTCATCATTCTCCACTTTGACTAGAGTTATGGTTCAATAGTCTCTCGATGGAGCTCCTTGATAGATTGAAAATACATATGAATAGCTTCGTATGATTCGTAATTAATACCCTGTGACACTCCCGTGTCTTCCAACAGTACAGTGAGTTAGGGGTTCCCCTCCTTCCGAAAGACAATATTTCCTAGGTACAGTCCTTGATCAAATCATCAACAATTATCGTCATTATGTCTACAACATTCTCCAATACAAGTCTTCAGTCCATTCACTTTCTACAACATTTCTAACAAGCAACCTGTACAACCATTTTTCACAGATCTGCCTCATTTCGAAGCTCGTTTGTTGCCCGCTCTGCCACTTCCTGGAATTTCCTCACACTTAAAATTCGGCATAACTCCTCCTTATCCACATTAAAATCATCCTATTCCTATTCCAATACTTGTTAAAAAAAAATTTTTCTATCTATTCATTGTCACTGCCTGCAAATCGGAAACTGGTTTTCCCAATTTTATATATTTTTTTTATTTATTTATTCAGTAATATAACATTCGGTCTCACGGACAATAATTATAGTGATGCTAGAACACATTCACTTATATACAGATAACATAAAATAAACATAGTAGATATGATCTCTCCAAGTCTTGCATTCTCGTTTTTAAGTATGTTTTGGGGCCTCCTAGGCGAAGCATGAGTGTCAAATTTAATTCATTATGTTTGTTTTTAATTTTTATAAATTACATAGATAGGAAATTATAATTTACTTCGGTCCATTGTAGCAAACAGTTATGATTACCAGTAAAACTGTTAAAGAGGTAAGTTAATGGCTTTTAGAGAAGCGTTTAGTTGATATGTATTCGATACCGGGTCAAATTGATGGTAATTTTCTTCTTAACTCTTTATCGGTCGCTGTTTCGGCCCAGTTTGATCGTTTTGAGTCGTAATAAAATGATAATCTAGCTTTTTTTTTATTTATACTAATTCAAACCAATTTTTCTTTTATGAACCCCTATTTTAGTTTTAATTTTATGATAATCTCTAAGTACCGCTTCATAGCATTTTATCATTAGTTTGCATGTTATATTTGCGTTAGTTTACAATCAGACATCCGTAGAACAGTAATCTATACTTCCTAGACCTTAATCCCCTTTTTCGAATTTTTCATTAGCCCAGTGAATCGAATCCGCCTTTCTAATTTAGTAAAAAGTTATGAAAACTAATACACCAAAAAAAAAAAATTGAAAACATTCGTGTTCCAAATAATTCATTCTTCGTCCAAAGCAAATTCAAATCTACTAAAATCTATTTTTAGTCCTTTTTTTAAAAATGAAAAATAATTTTATTCTCGGACTGAAGTCCCCTTAGAATAATGGTAGAGTTTACAAAATATGTGCATTAGTCTGGCATGTAAGTATTATAGAAATATATACGAAAAATTGCTAGAAAATGGTAAGCACATGTATATATACCCATAAAGATACTAACAAAATACAAATATATATAAAAAAAAATAAAAGTACCAAGGAAAATATAAATATCTACAAAACACACTAAAGATAAACACAGATATATATACAATAAAATACTGAGATGTAAAAAAGTTAATAAATAAAACAATAAATCAGTGCTATGTTTATATCAAATTTATCAGGTTCTTCTGAGGTCTCCAAGCCATATAACTAAGTTAATTCAACTGAAGATCCGATAAACGATTTTGGGATTTGGATTTTGAACTAAAATTCAGTTTGAGTTGCGCTCAATAGCCCTTGAGCACTTTGAATGAAGGTATGTAAATGCGATCCATAAATTATCCGCAATCCAGTAATCCTGAATCCCGAACCACTTTTGAGTACATACCCGACCGAATAATTAATGAGGCCATCGGATGTGAGGCCTATCCTCTTAGAACTGTTCAGCTAATGGATAATGGAATAACATGTAAATATTACCATGTATTATTGCAGTATCCTCTCAGATGCTTCCATGAATAACTTTTTTTTTTCAAAACCGTGTACAAAAGAATTAAAAAGAAAACTCACTAAATGTATTTTTTTACAATCCTTCATTTTTCAATTAAAAACCTATATCATTATTTGAATACTAAGCAATTTATTGTAGTCAGGTCATTAATACAATTTTTATTTCTAATAATAAATAAACATATTTCATGATTTATTCCTACTTTATTTCCTTTATTCACTGTTTTTTTGTCCTTATCAACCCATTTCCAAAGGAGAAACGTTTTAAAAAAAAGATATCACAGCCTTATTATATTTCCAAGTAGTTATATTAAGCGATAGCTCAGTGGGTAAAACACTCACTTCCTAAGGTCAAGGTCTTGAATAGGAATTTGACTCATGGCAGGTAATTATTTATTCTGTTTCATCAGCCATGAATCGACCATGAGGTCTGGAGACCCTCCTGTGGCACATCCATCCCCTATAAACTGGCCACTCTTAGTTAAATAATTATTTAAGTAAGTAAACCTTGTGGTAGAGCATGATCGCGGTCTAACAACCTCCTTGTTCAACTGTTGGCCTTGAAATAGCATCCACCAGCTATCTCCTTCTATTGTAAGATCTTTCTAAAGACAGCGTCCAGGACTCGCTTCCACACATGACCACTGGCTGAAGGACAGTACGATACACTCTTATTTTGAGAGTGTTAATTACTTAACTGTTATGTCGCTTGCCGACTGGTAGATTTTTCTTTTCGGGCTATAAAATATTTCCTATCCTTTATAATTCATACCAGACTGAAACGACAAGAAACCGCTGGACCTTTCCGATTACTTCAGCACTTAACAGGCAAACGATCTAAATTTACAATTAATTACAAAAGACTCATATACATGACTATAATAAGGCCTATTTTGACTTGAACTATGGGGCTCCACTAAACCATCGAATTTCCAATCCTTAGAATCCAAAATCCTTCGTAAAATCCTCAATACTCCCTACTTTGTTAAGAATAAAACCATCCATAATGACCTTAATGTTTCTTACGTTTCAGATCTGGTCCAATCCAGATACATATCCTTCCATAATAAACTTCGGAATCATCCCAACCCTGTCGTTTCTAATCTTGGTTCCTCTTCAATTCCTGAAAAGCTTCCGAGGCGTCTGAAAAGAAGACGGTCCAGTAATCTCCTAATGTAGACATATTATTAGAGTGCTACCATTGGGTAGTTTCTCAACAAGTGTTTTCACGTCATTATATCCATATGTTCAAATTTACTAAATGTATTTTTTAAATACAGTTGTAAAAATCATTAAAAAATAAAATACTTTATAATTGGTCTTGATCCATCATAACGTTCATTACTTCCCCTCATTTCCTCGTTAGTTAATAATATTATACATCTAATATCTAATCAATAAATTTGCATTATTTTTTTTTTTTGGTACGGCTTATATTTATTAACTCTATGTATGAGCTACTTTCAATGATACCACACCGTATTTCTTGTATTTGTGTGATATTTTTGTTATTGCATTTCTGGACTCAACTTAATAGCCATAGATATACTAAACTAAATATAAATAGATAATCAATTGGATTTGTATGATTATTAGCGCTACTTAATATTATTTATCCTTCTCTCTAACTTTCCCACATCTCTCCAAGCCCTCGTTTATATTTTAAGGCTGAGTACTGACCCCCCATTTGGCCGCTTCCAGAAAGAAATGATTTATGGTCTCTTTTAAAATGCTCTCCAAGAACTTTTTAACCCGCTCGGTATTAATCTCCCGCCTTTATTTTCCACCCTTCTCTCATTCTTCCAATTTTCATGCTTAAATATTTCATTATGAGGAGCGAATAAATTATCCTTCCCAGCCTTGCAATCATCATTGGTCAGATGGCGGCTTAGTGCTACTCCAAAAGATATCAAGAACGGTATCTAGCTGTCATGATTAATAGATTATATGAATACATTGTAATTTATCTTTTTTTTTATTTATAAATATTTATTCCCAGTGGTGGGTTCAGAGTCAACGGATCACCGATTTCAACCACTTTTTATTTATTTATTGTTTTTTTTGTTTTTTTTGTAATACCACATCAAAAATTATTAAACACACGTCCCAGTGTTCGTTCTAAGAACCTTAGAAAAAGTTATATATTTATGGAAAAAAAACATTATGTTATTTCTTTTTGTCCTTGTTTTTTCCAGCTTGTATGTATGATAAACTAAAACACCAATCAATATATTTTTTGTACAGAATAAGAATAAAATGTTACCGATATTTATTACGTGTATTAAAATAGAAAAACCAAATTAAACTAATTGATCTATTTTGAAAAAGCTTCAGGTTTGAAACAAACTATTAGTAATAAAAAAATAATAACTTCTTCTTGCAAAATAAAGACCTTAGATTTAGTAAAATACCTAATATTACCTAAGACCAGATATTATTAACTATCATAAATATAATATCTCAAGTTGTTATTAAAATTCTTATTTCAGATCAGTTGTAGCGTACGTCGATTAGTAATATTAATATAACGCAAAAATAGATGTGAACTACAATTTCGTGTTAGGAGGAATATTTTGGGGTGAAGAAGATGTCAGTTTCACATAAGAGAGACAAGAAGATTCTGCTTCAAAAGCCCTCCACAATTCCTTTCTGGGAATATTTAGCTTTGTGTTGAAGGACGACATACAGTGACTCTCTCGCTGGGCTTCGTTTTATTCTATATTCAATATGTCCAATTGTCAATCTTTTTTTTTATATTTTCAAATATTTTACGGTAGCTTTATTGGATTTTCATTTAAAAATGTCTTTTTTTATTATAGACTTTCCTATATTGAACGTCTGGTACAATAGTAGAATATAATTACAATAGTGTGATGGAACTGTAATAATTTTTATGAATTAAATATATTGAATGAAGAAGAAATTAAAAAAAAAAAAACACAAAAAAATGACAAGTGATAATTAAAGAAACAGTAATAAATCTATGTTAGATTGTGTTAATAGTTTTTAACACATTAGTAAAATCCATTAGATTTTACATAATCTATTAAAGGATCGTCTGCTAGAATATCTAAAAATTAAATTTTATTTTTTAATACTCTTGGTTACAATAAAGAATAAAATAATAATACCATAAAAATGTAGTATTTGGCAATTTTTTTTTTATATTGTCATGGTGCTTTTCAAACCTTTTTTTATTGTTAGAGGTGAATTTTCATGTAGAATGCTTAAACATTTATAAGCAATGACCGCGGAATTCATCCTTCGTTTTTTTTTGTTTTTTTTTACTGTATCATCAAATCAAAAGAAACTATAGTGAGAGAATAATGGACTAGTATTAGACGGAAATTCATGCTTTTAGAACTTTGCTTGAGCTTCAAATTTTACCGATAATTTAGGAATCGCAGAACTTAATGAATCTTCGTATCTAAAAAAAAAATACCAAAAGTTAAAAATATATTCTTGAAACTACAAATACAATTTTTTAGAGTAGTTATTGCTAATTTTGATATAATCAAAACATTAATTGTCTCCATTGGCACTGTTTACGATGATCTTCTCTCCTAATATATTTTCTTATGTCTGCCTTCTTTCTAAATTTGATCTTCTAAAATTCCCTTATCAGAATAAAAGTTTTTAAAAAGTCAATAAATTACAAGATTAGTTTAATTTGAAATTGCTAATTAAAAAATATAGATTTAATCTTCAATTGCAAATAAACCTTAATATAGATTAATAAATGAGGTTAAATGGAGTGTATAGGCATGAGAAAGTTCATTATTATTTAATACTTATTATTAAAATTTAAAAATATATTAAAAATTTTTACTTTAATATTTCATCCCGGGAGGGACCTAAACCAATACCTCACAATCTTCGAATACAAACCTGTAGAGTGGCCGAGAAATTTCATGTTTATTTTGTGAAATAGCTTGTACGAAATGATTATGTATTTTAAGTCAGTATGTAATGTTTTCTACTCTATAAAAGAGGATGATTTTTAATAGAAAAATACCTTTCGATTGAAAAGTCTTCCACTTTCCACAAGCTCATTTAATTAAAGAAAATTCAATTTTAAGAATTGAATTTTAAAGCGCTTTATACTTAAGGTGTTACATTAAACGAGCTAGAAGCAGACCTTAAATTAAAAAAATATTAGTTTAGTTTTCATCTAAAAAATTAAAAATTTAATCTTGTGAAGTATTTGAAATAAAAATCAAAACCAAAGAAATTGTCTATGTTTTTTTTATTTTAAATTAAAGTTCTATAATATGAAAGCAACATCTATTTGTTAGATTTCAGAAAGTTATTTTCATATACTATTTATGTTTTTGTTCTTTATCTTTCGTAAAATTAAAATTTCTATATTTTTGAATTGAATTAAATTTTCTTTTCGAAAATTTCTTTAGGCGCACTTTGCATTTTTTTTTTTTGTGATTAGTGAATTAGAGTGCTCGAGTGCGTAACGCTCATTCGGGTAAAGTCGGCTCGAGTCGACTAATTGTTAAGTCTTTTTCAATTCATTAAAATTTATTAAAATCAGAAACTAAAAATCTGCATACCGTAAGCCAGAGAAATGTTCAACATTTCATCCTCTTTGTAATGAGCCATTATTAAAAATTTTATCTTTACGCGAGGACGTTAAAAAAGCAAAACGATAGTGTTTAAAACTAAATCATAACGAGGATTGTTGAACAAATAGATTAAAATATCTCAAAAACTAAAATTTGGAAGTGCTTGGTATAAGCTAGAGAAATTTTCCGCACTTCATCCTATCTTTAATGAGCTGTTATTCAACATTCTATTTTGACGTGACCTCAAATTAGAGAGTTGGGAAGAGAAAAGGGTACCGCCGAAAAGAAATATAACGATTGTTTTGAACATTTGGACTAAAATATCTCAAAATTTATATACCATGGAGAATATAGGAACCGATTTGCGGAAGTCAATATAGATCTTTTTTGAATTAACTATAAAAATAAAAAAAAATTATTATAATTATAAGTATTTTATGATTATTAGAAGTTTTTTATTGAAGAAAAATAATACAATCTGCCACAATCTAGGGCATTGAGCATTAATTATGGTTCTATGTTTAAATTCATAATTTATATAATTTAAAATATAAATTGAGAAAAATAAATAAATTAGAAAAAATGTAAGTAAAAATATAGAGAGATAGAAAAAATGAAATACTTGACACATATTCATTCTTATGTACAATATTTACATTCAACTTAGGGAGCTCTGAACCATGCCATGTCGCTCTCAAGTAAAAAACAAGGCAGGGCTGAAGGATATCCCACCGTTTCTCGCCCAGCCGCATCACTGTTTATAAGCCAGTGGAGACTGAGTAAGAGCGCTAAATCCATATACGCTTAGTACTTGAATGGAGAAGCTGGCCTCGGCCAGAACTCCAATAGAATATTTATAAAAGATCTCGGAGCCATTGCCGTTTCAACCTTCGTGGGCGATTAAATAGATGGTTAGAGCTGTATAGGGATTGTGCTAAGGGATAAGGATAATGGATAAGTTTTTGATAAAAGTTTGGGAATTCGGATGGAATTACGTCGAGGACAAAGGGGATGTTAAGATCATGATGTAAGGTTTTGTTTCTGACGTAGTACGATACATTAACTATTGTACGGAGGACTTTGGATTGAAAGGATTGGATAATTTTTATGTTCAAAGATTTATAATTATAATTATATATGTTGTAAATGTTATTATTTTGTGAATATATAACAACAAAAATATTTATATTTCATATTATTAATCTCGCATTGTTGATGTTTTCAATTCTATCATGTTGTCTAGATTACACACCGTAGTTTTTTTATCTGAGTAAATTATTAATAAAATTGTTTTGCCATAATGGGTAACAGAAAATAAATGCTGACTACATGGTTAGATTACTTACATAATTTGATGTCAAAATGTCCGACATTGACAAAATATTAAGCCTAACCTGTATTAGGTTACGAGGAGCTTTGTCCTGACGTGACATTTCAATTTCGCGATCACTACAACCGCTATTTCCAAACAAGGCTAATCTAACGATTCTATTCCTGATATCGGTGAATAACCAATCTGGTTGACATGCTATTTTTAGTCCTGTTCGGTAGTTCTAGTTTATTCAGAAGCAAATCAGTTACTTGCATGACGAAAATCAACAGACACGTGATATATTTGATGTGATACAAGTGATATATTTCCATTATTTCCAAATAAAAGGTTTTTTGGAGCTTTTTTAAGAATTTATTAATTGAGGTATAGGATTTTAAAAATACGAAAATTAGTTAGTTTGCTGTATAAATAAAGTTACTTCTAAAAACAGTTGCTAGTGATTGTAACAATGAAGTTATCTATTAGAAAGTCTTTCAAATTTATTTATTGCATACTGTATATATTAACTTTATTTATTTTTTGTTGTATGTACACTTGCATTTTTTGTTACTTTTGTTATTGTATAATTGTAAACATTTTAGCACTAATCTTTTGGTAAGTAGGAATTAGGTATGGGAAAAGGAATATAAGAGAAATGTGCAAAGGAACAAAATAGGAGAAAGAGAGAGCAAAAAAAATTGATTGGTATAAAAAAAAAAAAATATCAGCAAAAGGAAAATTATATAAAAAGAAAAAAAAAAATATATATATATATATAGTATTAATCATAACCAGTTCTTTAACTGTTTTTAGTTGGTTTATACTGTTAATTGCTTCCAAAGAACTTTGGCGATACGCCTGCTATGTAAGCTGGTGTTGCCATTAGTGCTCACTCGCTCACAAATTAAGACTTTCCCAGAACCGAGTCCTCGATACTTACCAAGAAGACATCGTCTTCCTCCCTTTTGGGTTCTAAATCTGCTCCTAATTCTCTTAATGGATCTATACACTTTAATCGACTAATTATATGTAATTAAAACAAATAAACAATAATTATGGTGGTTCAGTTTTACCACCCTGTGATGTGAATCCATCTTTCTGAAACGATGACTAAAGACTTCTTTACCTGCATTTATTTTTTTAATTAATACCATAACACTGTATTTTCTGAACATAATTTTTTTCATCAGAAAATATATCAAACTTTCACTTTTTGTTTATCAAAGGAAGTCCAACAATATCTAAATGTTTTTTCGATATTTCATCTTAATATTCTCTCGGACTGATTTGGCAGGATTAATTGTTTCAATTTCCTGAGGGCGACCAGATCTCAATTTGGCAAACCAATAACCAATGGCAAACCTCGTGCCTGCCATTTTTTATTTATGATTTATGATTTTTTATTTCTGTTCTAAACATATATCCGGATATTACTAGGATTTCACTCATTCCTTATCTTTAATTTTTAATGTTTTAATTAAATGGATATAATTCGACATTTAATTTATCAGGTTTATTACAGAAGCCAGGTCTTCTTACAACACCCACTCCGCCAGCTGCTCTCTCGTTGTTATTTACGCCAGAATATAGAAAAGTATAGTCCTGTATCTTTACTTTTCCCATTCCTTTCCTCTTAGTTTCTGCCACTGGTAGCAGATCCACTTAGGCTCTTCTAATTTTCTCCACAAGTTCGCACTCCTTCCCGTTCAGGCCGTATATATTCCATGTAGCCAGTCGAAAAAAAATTATTCCACGCCGTGTCGAGTTCCGTAAATCTAGCTCTTTTCGTTCAGTTCTTTGTTATTATGGTGTTTAAGGTGAATGGGTTACCAGCATTCGTCCGAATCGATTGGAGGAATTGCCTCCTCATAGTTTCCTGACAAGTTTTCCCATCCGGAGCGACTACCTAGGGGACGTGTCCCTAGGGTGTGTACTATCATTGACCTTGGTCTGTAGTGTGGGTGTGAGTGTAGTGTGCTGTAATCTGTGTAAATGTAGTGTCAGTGTACTAATCCCCCAACCTGATGTTCTAGTGGCTATCGGCGGTACTATGACCGGGCGATAGGGCCGCCACCTCCCTACGCTTTTTTATGTTTAATTGTATACAAAATTGAAAAAAAAAAACTATCTTAGTAAAAATTTCAAAATAGATAAAAAAAGGACCATATAGGATTTTGTATTATGAATCTAATATTATCCGAAAGCGGTGTAAGGCTGTTGAGAACTTTGAAGAAATCCTTCAAATCCGAGTTATAATTATCAATATAATATCATTACTTTCTGGTATATTGTTTTACTGCAATATTTTTACACAAAGAATTTATTTCAACATTACTATAAAACTAAGCTACCTACATAAACTAAAATTTCCGAGCCCATAAAGCAGTAAGAGCCGCCAATAATACCCTCCCTCCAAACGGTTTTAGCTGATCTCAAAGGCGCCTATCGAAGATTCCGTAATCAAGATTAGCGGAGCCTATGAGATTATCCAACGTGTGGTTTCGGTTTCGAACAATCAGCCTTTTGTAGGCTCCTCTCTCTCCATCCGTCTAATACTTTTCACTCCGCCAGCCCCGTTGTATTGTGGACCTAAACCGTTCTCAGCAATCAGAAATTCAGATAAATAAATGTAATTCCATTGTAACAAAGAAGTTCGGTATTGAAGTTCATTGTTGCATTATTAAATGTATTGAATTAAAAACATAAAGACTTTACATAGAGACTTACAGATGCCAACGGTTAACGACCACATATAAACATACTACAAAAAATTTTACAATAACTTACACGGACATACCAATTCACTGATTCGAGGTATATCCATAACCAATATTCCCAAAGGCACCCAAACGAGGCTCAAAAGAAGCTGGATGAAGGATCTCCTCCATTGACTATAAAAATAAAATCAAGTTAGGAAGCGACGCCGCGGGGCACTCCTTTCCCTCACGCCTTCCAACGTCTTGATCTGCACTGTTCTTCCCGACAGCAGACTCGCTGGTTGTTGGTAACCCAACAGGTGTGAGGTTAGAAAAATAATGTTAAAAAAAAACATAACATCTCATCCTAAAATATGACATCTATAGAGTTCGAGTTGTACGTTAAGTTCGAAGAAAAATTTTGACAAATATTAAAATTCGTTAAACCTTTAAAATCATTTATATAAATTAAATATAATTATTGTCATATGCGATTACCTTTTCCTAACGCTATTGAAGGTCTATAATTCATTTTTTAAATCAGTGTTTGAAAGGTTAATTTTAAATGATATACCAAAAAATCTCAGTAACTAGTTTAATTATGAAAAATAATTATTTAATTGTTGATAAAAATAATAATAATAATAGTCCATTATTCGATGGACTTGATGGAACTACGGCATACTATCCATAATCTTGAGATTTCCTTGGACCAGGAACCACTCCAAAGGGAAGGCATCTATAGGTAAACAATATTTTTTGTGTTATAATAGTGAGTATAGCGTCATCAACAACCGTTTGTTGATAAGCATGTGACAAATTTATTTTTCAAAACCTTACCCCTGAAATTAAATAACAAACTTTAAGAAGGAATTATTCAACTTGGTCAAGTTAGTAATTTACACATTAATATCAGAATAGATGAAGACACTTTTTTTTATAAAATGAAATATATTTTTTTTAGTTTATTATATCTAGATATTTGTAAAATATGAAATATGTTATAATTCAAAATATAGGCAGTTGGGAGATGGAAGGCTCCCTATTAGCAGCGGCCGCTCTTAGTGTACGGTCAGTTGATATTAATCGATATATCGACTTATCACAATCTATGTGAATTAGTAATAAGCCCTCCTCGGAATACGCTTCAGTAATAAGTAATATTGGTGAGCCCTCAGCCAGAGCCGATATTCCTCTTTGTTCGCCTTCTGATTGCTCTCTATCTCCCTCTCTCTCTCGATTGTTGTATTTCCACTAAAAGCTTTAGCTCCCTAATCGATTAATGCCACTATCTACCCCTTTTATGTTCAAATATTATTTTAGAGCGAGTTGAATTGAAGGAAAAATAATTAAACAAATTCCAGTATTTGTTAACTCTTTAGATTTATCAAAACTTAATTACGACTTATATGCTACTAAGGCTACTTTATTTTTTTGGCTATAAAAATTTATATTATGTATAATTCATTTTTGCCTTAAGAATTTTATCCTTATTTTTTTATTCATTGTTTTGATTTATTAAAAATCCTTAAACTATAAATGTGGAAAAATGCTTTTCCTAGTGCCAGTAATGTAGTTTTTTTAAACTTATTTATTGAGAAATATTACAATCGCTCACCATCAAGGACAATTATAATAGCGTTCAGAGAATACATTAACACTTTATTTACAGTAAATAATACAGAAAAATAATAATACTAAAAGTAAATGTAAACAAACAAAGCAATTAAACTAATCAAAATAACAACTTAAACACGATTTTACATTTATACAATATTTACAGAATCCATTGACTCGGGAGAACTCCGAGCCAAGCCTTCACAGATCACATTCACACTCTATGTACAATAAATAAAATAAATTAGACAGAAAAATAATATATATACAATAAATAGGAATAAAATAACCTAAAAATAAATAAATAAAAAGAACACATACATACCTATACACAATATTTACAATCTGGCTAGAGAACTCCAAACCAGACTTGTCTCTCCAACTGTGGGGGGAAAAGTATGACTCCAGGAGATCACTGCACTTCTCTCTCAACCGCGTAACTTGGCTAAACCCATTGGAGATTGAGCGAGAGCGCTTTAGCCACATACACTCATGTCGTGAGTGGAGAATCTGGCCATTTCCAGAACTCCAATATTTACAACCTATAAAAGGTCGCGGGGCCACTTCCGTTTTAACCTCCTTGGAGGATTATATGGATGGGTGGTGCTGGATAGAGATTTTGCAAAGGGATTTGGATGATGAGTAAGGTTCTGCTGGAATTCGGAGAATTTTTCTGGGATAAGAGGATATTAAAGTAACTAAGAGAAATGGGATATTAAAGTCATGGTGTAGGGTTTTGTTGGTTACATAGAAAGGAGGATCGACTATTGTTCGAAGGACTTTGGATTGGAAGAGTTGGATGCGTTTGATGTTAGAAAATTTTGCTAAATATTAAATAAAAATCTAACAATGCTGGCTGAACCTAGCTCCATAGTTACTGTCCTTATTCCTGGAAATAATCAAAAACTCCCAACTCCTTACAACTCCTAACCGTTTCTTCTAGGACCAGTCCATTAACATGATGAATATATTGATGGGAAACACGTTTCCTTCTTTAAGACGGTTGAGTTCCTTCGGTTCCACGCAGAGCTGTTGACAGTTTTTTAACTTTCTCTCCGACCATTTTTTGTCATCGGAAACCCTAATTTCAATTATTATTACCTTCTTTTCCAATTTCCGGTCTGTTGTTCGTTACTACCTGATCTGTGATTATAGCCCGATCCCAAAAGATTTTGTGATTCTTTATCAGAGAGACTGAATTGACCAGAATGATAAATCTGATGATGTATACTTTTTTGTTGCAGATCATTTATCTGAAATAAAATATACATTACTTATTTAAAACGAATTCTAATTTTATTTGTTGAAATGATATATTAATTTATTTTCACTAAAATATATACAATGAGTACAAGATTATTAAAATACAGTCATTCTTCCGGCTGATACAATACCTGCAGATTAAAAATATGCCAAGTCGCAAAACTAACTATAGATTGTTGATTATCATATACCATTGTAAAATAAATCTATCATAACTTTACCCAACATGATTTTTTTTATATTGGCAACAAGAATTTAAACACCTACTATTAACAGTAAAAACATATACGTAACAATTACAGTGTTCTAAAAGGAGAAGGAGAAAACTAATGTTCAAATAAAATTTATTATTGGTATGTTCAAGTTAAAATATATATATATATATATAGAATAATAAAACAAGAAGCTTAACCATTAATATCTGGAGGATATTCTAAGAAACGGCGAAACTGGATACAAAACCGCAATACTGTTCAGTGTGGCGTAGTAAAAACCACATCATAAGGCACTTCTTCGATTCAATTCTGTTAATATTTTCTTATTAATTTTATTTATAATAATACACAAGGGTCTACCAAGGTTCGTTCTTCCACAAAACTCTACAATATGCATAATATTTTTTTTTAAAAATATATATATATATATATATAACAGCACAAACCTTGATAGATACTTGTGCATTATTATAAATAAATTAATAATAAATATTATATAATAATTTATCTATTATATATATAAAATGAAAAATTCAAATGATAAAAATCTAAATTAGAGATTGAATAATGATTTGATAATAATGATATATACAAATAATGGAACTCAACATTATTTAATTATTTACTATTAGCTCTTTTTGTTCAATTGTATCGTTTCATTTGATTCGATCAACCCTAAATGGTAGCGATCCAGAGAGAGGCCGAATATTCTCTGGAACCGAAATGTTAAGTAGAAGATTGTGCAAATGTGTAAGGGAACTCCGCGAAGTGAACAACACTACTGCATACGAATTTTCTGAACAATTGGATATTGGATTTCCTCGAATTCCTATTCGGTTTATATTCTATTTCAAGCAAAAGAAAAAACTTTACATGCGTTTATTCACGCCGTCAGACAACTATAGGTAAATCTCATAGGTATTATAAGTGCTAGTAAAAAACTATTTAAGATTAAATCGTATTATATATTTCCTAATTTATTAGTCTTATTTTGTTATTTTTTATAACTTTATTTTATTTGAAGTTCACTCAAATATTTGTGGAGATCTATATTAGACATTTTCATCACTATTTGAATTGGTACTTAAAATATCTATGAAGTTAACTATCGACATTTTCTTTGCTAACGTTTATTCTTCCTTTTTTCTATTTCTATAATATCTTACAGATACCTAGATATTATCTATATTGCTTATTTGTACCAACTATGTGTACTCACTCATATGTATATATCTATAATTTTGTATGTCTAACTGTCTTTTTCCATCATTTTAATTTTAGGGTTACTGTATAAATCTATTAATTTCTTATTGTTTTTAACGGCAGACAAATTATTCATTATAACTTCATTGTTTGTTATAATTATGCTTAGATGTATAAATTTTTCAGAGTCAAATTTACTTCTGTTTCTTTCTTAATTATATTATTCTCTACCTCAATCACCCTGGTTATATGTCTCAAACATTTTATCCTGAGGGTTTCAATTATTTTTTTTTTATATTAGATATTTTTATTTGTTTATTGTTAAAAATTACTTTTTGAGTAATATAACATTCCATCAAATGAGAAATGGTTATTGTGAGGTGTCTATTTAATAATTAGACTCAAAAAATTTATGAACGCCTATTTGCTTTCCCCTTAAACCATAAGATAATTTGATCACAAACTCGAGAAAAAAAATGTTGCCTTCTAAACTAATCGACCATTTGGCGAAACATCCTCACATAACGCGTCAAAATAGCGAGATTATATTTTATAAACAGCCCCACCTTTTTTATTTATTTATATTTATTATTAATTTTAAATTAAATTATATTATGATTCAAGTAGAAAGAAAATGGATATTTATTCGCTTTTAGTAACTTATTATATTAATTAATTTAATAAAAAAATTGGAGGTTAAGATGAAGCTTTTTAAAAAAATTTAAATGTTAATCACTTGGTAAAAAGGAGTCTCTACCAAGGACTATATTATTAATAACAATACTAATGTTACTCATGTACCTTTATTTTATTTATTCCTTCGTAAAACTTATTCTTTCGTAAATCAACAATGTTCAGCTCTACTTGTTTAGTATTCAACCTGGCAATTAGTTATGGATTCGTTTGTTTCATAATTTCTCATTCATAATAAAGATTTCTCATTATATAATTTGTCATCCACTCAGAGAGATTTAACCAATATTTATAAAGTATTATATAACGGTAATTCTGTGTACACACCTTTACCAAAATGGCTAATAGTCAGAGCATTGGAGCCTGCTCAATGCTGTATGAGTCAATATTGACCACTCAGGGCTCTCTGTCAATAGTTATTACATAGTGACAGCTTGTCGGTAGCCCTTCTCATCTCGCTAAGTCCCTGTTAACGAACAGTTATTATACAATGCAATGTCAGCATTGTACTTGTAGTGCGCACGATAACGTATTTTTAAACAAAATTCCTACTCAACAACTAAAGATAACACCTATAGTATTATTTCATATGTTGATTCAAAAATAATGTGGGGTACCCCAAGGAGCTGTTTTATCTCCCGTTCTTTTCCTATTATATACTGCGGAAATAGTGGGAACTAAACACCAAAATGCTTATGTGACAGCATTTGCTGATGACATAGCTGTCTCAAGTAGCAGTATGAATGCCAAAAAAGCTATGCAGCAGGCGGAAATAGCTTGTGAAAAAATTGCAGAAAAGCTAAAAATCCTAAACATAGATGTCAATCCGGAAAAGGCGAAAGGAATTATATTTTCATACCAAAAAGGAAAAAAGAAAATGCCGAATGAATTCAAAATTAACAACACCAGTATTAAATTATCGACTGACTTAACATATTTCGGTATTCACTTCGACAGACATTTAAAATTTACTAGACATTTTGACAAAAAAATTAAAACAGTAAGATCTAAGACATAGAGACTCCAAAATTTAATTTGGACAACAAACCTATCTTTACAAGCTTCTAGTCTATACAAGTATAATACGGCCGGCTCTGTTGTATGGTGCACCTCTGTTCGAACACATTACAATTACAAGATTACAATATTTTCAAAATGGAATAATAAGAAAAATCGTAAGAGGAACCACGCTGCAGAGAAAGAAGACAGTGGATATACAAGCAACACTTAACTTATCAACAATAAAATAATTTTTCGCAAAACGAAAAAAATCGTTTTTCGAAAAATCCAAACAATTAGCAAACCCTCTTTTTAACAATTTGTTGCCAGCCAAAATTCCAAAACGTTGGCAACAAATCACATGATAGATGTTTTATTAATTTAGTTTTAAGATCTAGAGGATAAGGTCGACTCAAGCCTAAGGTGAGCCCCATCACCTTTTATATTACAGATGAAGAATGAACTATTTAGAAACGACAAAAATCTAAAAATGAACCTTACAATGCTTTTAAGCAGTAAAAGGAGTATTATTAAGACAATCCAAGGATTAAAGACAAAAATAAGTAGAAAGGGGCTATGGAAAAAAAAAAAAAAAACAATTTTGTTTATTCCTATAGCATCCCTAAATAATGAACACGATCAAAATAAAAAGAAGAAAACAAAATAAATTTCATTCTGAGAAATTAAGTCTTCTAAGAATAACAAAAATGAACCATAGAAATTACATTAAAAATTTTCTGGCACGTTAATATTCAGAGAACCTATGTAAAAAGATTTTTAGATCGAAAATTTATACCGCTCGAATCGGGATTGGTTATTTTTTTATAAAATTTGTTTTCTTTTAAGGCCTCGTGGAAAAGAGACCTCAACTGTATACACTAGACTCCTAACAAGAATAACTAAGAATAAACGCCGGTACAGTTGAAATATTTAAAATAACAGATATTTTTATTGCAAATTTCTAGCCATCGCTATTCAATACCAATTTCAAGCAGTGACCTAAATAAAAATCGTTGGCATTCAGCGGACGCGAAATTTGATGTTCTACAACTTTTGATCTATGGGTTTTTCTTTTTGAGAACTCATTTACAAGATGCAAGGCCGTGTGCTTGTGCTGAAAGTGTTTATAGTGATTTGTCTCAGTTATCCAAAATTTGTAAAAATCAGCATCCAACGATCGTGTTTATCGAAATCCAAATTTTTCTCTGTTGGGTAAATTTAGAGGGAGTCGTTATTGAAGTAATGTAGAGGAAAGTAGGGAAGGGAATTAATGAGATGTCTGGAATAGCCTTAGTTTTATCTGCATTCAGCTTTAAATCATTTATTTATGCCCATCTGTTGATGCAGTCAATATCTTCTTATAGCTTTCAGGTAGCCTCAAGCATCTGAGAAGGTTGGAATTATTGGTAAATTTGGAAACCAGGTGGTAACAATTGGTGTTAAATGGCGTCAGGAAGGTCACTAATATAAAAAGAGAAAAGGGTCAGGAGTGGAAGGAACCCTGAGGAACACCTCGTGTTAATTAAAGGGGAGACGATGGAGGTTTGTTGAGAATTATAACTGTCTGAGATCGATTGGATATGAAGGAGAGAAAGAATTATAGGACACTATTTGATATTGGCTTATATTATAGTCAAGCTTTGGAGTTTGGAAAGGAGGATCTCGTGATTCCAAACGCTTTGGAAAAGTTAAAAAGGATTAAAATGGAGGTTTTCGGTTTATCTATGGCGGGTTACAGGTCTTGGGTAATCTTTAGCTAAGCACATTGGAATAATGGCAGTGGAAACTAGATTGTAAAGGATTGTAAACTCGAGAAAGTTGTTCAGCTGACAGTGGGATAATCTTTCTAGGGCCTTGGATAGATTGGATAAAATGGAGATGAGTCTGAAGTCGGAAGCTGATGAAAGAATAGCAACTTTGTTAAATGGGCGGACTATGTCTCTTTTCCTGGATTTGTATTTGAAGAGAAAAATGGAATTTTGGAGAGAGAAATTATATATGTGTAGAAGTGCAGGAAATAAGGGTGGAAGGCCGAGTTTGATAATTTTAACAGGTATTTGTCAGGAACATAATCTTTCGAATTTGGATTTGAGGGTATCTCAATCTGTTACAATAAAGACAATAGTTATAATGAGATAAGTGTTGGGTCTCATCATATATACAGAAAATAAAATAAACTTTAAGATAAATAACGTTAAATTACCTTTAAAACATATTGAATCAGGCAAGGGAGCACTGAGAGAATCTAGAGCTCCAGGAGATCTCAGCTCTACTCTCTCAAGCACGTCTACTGTGGTACAAAAAACCAGTGGAGGTTATCGAAAAAAAAATAAAGAAAATTAATTTGATTTCTTTACATTAAAAAAAATTAAAATCAAAATTGAATTAATGAAGGCTGAAACATATAAAAAGAGTTTACATGTTCAATATAAACTAAAAAGAAAAGGAATTAATTAAATCAATACTTCTCAGTTATTATTTTTGAACATAATCTTATTTCTTTCATTACTGAATTTTTCATTATTTTTTGACTGATATCGAATACTTTTTGAATTAATGCTGTATTTTAACACAATTTATGGTTCGATAGCCATTTCTATTACCTGTTTGTCAAGTTAAACGTTCTATAAAGATGTCAGTCTTATCCTCACTGAGTCAGACTCTACTATCACTCATGGTGTTTCCTAAGAAGTCCTGTTATCTTTTGTTCATTGATACCGACTCTTTAGGACGAGATACTGACGGATGTTTATTGAGAAGTTCTCAGTAATTCTTTCTAGGACAATGTTTTCTTAATGCGAAATGGTTTATTAATTTCATTTCGTACCGATGTGAAGAGAATCAATGTTAAAGATAATCATATTTAATATTATTGACTAAAATTCGATTCACTTCAATTAGAAATTTAATTATTAATTTTCTCTGATCTAAATTAAATCTGAAACGAGCCATTGTGTAAAACGTTAAATAATAATGAAAGCATATATTATTCTGGCAGCCACGTGACAAAAGTCTCTAAGGTAAAACATTATTAATGGAAATAGAATTTTGATATTTTCTAGTCAATGTTGTTACTTATTTTTACGAAATATAGTATTGTCACATTATTTATTAATTAATACGAAGGATGTGTTCAGACAATAAGACTACATTAAAAATGGCAATAAATTAAATTTTTTATTTTCATGTAATGGCATGAACATACTATTAAATATATTAAAAATCATATCTTCAATCAAATTATACTGATAATCTGACGCACTTGATAATTTTAAGTATAATTTTTTTTTTAAATACTCATTTATAGTGGATAATTATGCACATTCCCAAATATTTAACTTTTTTTCAATACTTTTTCGTGACAATACCTATTACACTTTGTTTTATTATAGAAATAACATGTAAAATATTGTATTTCATACTCAAAAATTTTTGTATTTTTTTGTTTTAGGTAAGTTTTGGAAAGACTATTATCGGCGGTGGTAAGTGATTTGATTGATTTTGTTGAAATATATATACTACTAGATTCTCAGTAAAATACCTCTACACTCTTACTAAATGCGAAAACTACAAGCCAAGGCTCTTTTGCAACAAACAAATGGGTTTTGATAGAGTAGAATTGTGGATTATTATATATTCAGGGATTGTTGTGCGTTATTGCTATTAAACTAGAGGGATATTTTCTATTGGGAGAAACAAATTGGTTGGTTATTAGGTAAACTTGTGTTATTTCAACACATAACAAGCATACATACATGAATAAAGTTTACATATATAAATAATGAGTAAATAATACGAATAAACATGGTTCACTTATTTGTCGAATGCATTAGGGAAAATCTTATCCATTTTATGTGATTGTACACTAGTTTAAAGTATTTGAATAAGTGTTGTAATAATCAATTGTAACCTTTTCTACTTCAAATGTTATGTTTTTCATTTCAAATGTAACCCTTTCCATTTCAAATGTAACACTTTCCGATTAAAATCTAGCCTTAATGGGTTACATTTGAAATGGAAAAGGTTACAATTGATTTGGAAATGCTATTGTGGTTATATAATATGGTGTATAAAAAAAAAAATGAAAAAAAAATGACCGTTTTAGTAAATTCAAGATATCAAAGGACTGTATGTATTTTAATCCTATTTAATACTCACCAATACTAAATAAGACTTTAAGAGCATTCTCTAAGCTTATTTAATCTCATTCGACTTCTTCAAAAAAAGCCTCAGTTTAGTTATTTGTTTTAAAGGAAAAACATGACAGTGTCCTACAAAATGATCGTAATTTGAAAGCATTACTGGAAAAAGCCGCTGAAGTAACTCGTGAAATTATTAAATATGAATGGGAAGATGTCCTTGACCAGCGCACTGTGCGGCGTTGGTTCCAATATGATATTGAAAAGGAAGAAGGGCTCCGGGCAACCATTAATGGATATTGATGAAGCTCTGCACGAAGCTGTTGAGTCAAATCCGTCCACTGAGTCAAGTACTCGCGAACTTGCCAGTCAGTGTGTTGTGTCGAAAGATTCTGTTATTCGTCATCTAGCCTCCATGAGGAAGGTGAAAAAGAGCAGCAGACTGGTCCCTCACAAACTTACTCCTCAGCAATCAGCTAAGAGGTTATAGGTTTGTGAAAATGTATTAAAAAAACCTTCCGATATGAGACTCCTGCCTCATCCACCATGTAGTCCAGAACTCGCACCATCGGATTACTACTTATTTAGATCCATGGCCCATTGTCTTCATGGGAAAAAGTTCGATAATTATAATTATAATTATAATTGGTATTGCGGTCTAAGAATTCTTTGACAGCCGTCCCAAAGAATGGTATCAGATGGTAGCAGATGGTGGTAGATACTAATGGACTATACTTTGAGCATTCATTGTATTTTGTATCACAGAAATAATAATGCAAACATTTGGTTGAATATGGTCAATTTTGTTTTATACACCGTATTATTAATAATGGGGTTTTCAATGTTCCATATAAGACCATGTCTTAAATTCTCCTCACATAATACGCATAAAGTTTCCAATACACTAAACTAATAATATTCATACAAATACTAAACTAATATTCTTTAATTGACACAATATTATTTTTTTTTTCCTGAAATCCTTTATTTTTTACTGGAAAATGGAATATTGTTTTCGATTAAGGAAAAAACTAACCTACAAGTCTGATTGATATTTTATAATTAATTAAACAAATATAACCTCCTTCTAATTCTGGTCAAAACAATGCCTTCATCATACTCCGTTGTTGAAAATTCTGTTGGTACCTATCTGTGAGAGATAGCTGGGCTGAGATAATCTCCAGGACACTGGGTACAGTCTAGCTGATACAGCACAGCTCGCCGCTCCTCCCAGGCTTGGACATGAACCAACTCAACCTCGTTTCGTTATACTGTCTCTTGAAGGTAGGTCTCTTCGGTTCTAAGTCTTATATTGTATTTTTTTGAGATGTTTAGTTTTATAACGTACACTGTTCAAAATAATTTATCTCAAATGATCCATAAATCCTATCTCAAATTAAACCACACTGTTTATTATCCATAAGAATGATAGATAAATTGTAATAACTAATTGTCATCAGTTCATTGATAATTGATAGTGATAGTTCATTTATTTTTACTTCTTTTTAGGGAAGCTTTGTTGTGTATATGCGCGAAAAGGAAAAAATTTAGTCCACAAAATCAGAAATTTTCATCCATGTTTTATGCTTTAGATATCAATGAAGAAAATTGCATCAGTATCTATCTGTTGTGGCTGAGCGTGTTGCCAGCATTAAGATTCTTGATACTAACAGCTCCAATTGGAACCCGGCCTGGAAGAGTTGAAATTTATTCCAAAGCGATCCACGGAATGAATTTAGATCTTCCAACTCTGGATAGAATAGGTTTAGTTGCACATCCAGGACAACGCCCTCCCTCTTTCCTCACTCCGAATGCCCGAAACGGTGACGTAGGGAAGTAAATGGAAAATAAAAAGTAGATAGTTAGATAGATAGGGAATTTATTTATATAAAGCAGTACATGCTTGTTACATACATCATATTGGGGTTGGTCCTTTGAATATAACATTGTATAACATTTACAAGTTACAATTTTTTTAATATCGATGTCAAAGAAAGTATAACATTAATGATGTTTCTTTTAATATTCATGGAAATATATATATATATATATACCTACACATTGCACACACGTAAATATACTGCGCATACTAACTAATAAATACAATACATCCAATAAATGCCAAATACAATAAATAATATTTATAAATACAGTTTAATAATTTAGTTTATATGACTAATAAGCCCCCATTAAGAAGTTTTGAGCCGGCTGTATAATTCTGATATCTTCAGTTTTTTATGTGCACTGTGCCAAGATTCACTGAATAGGACTTTATCATCAGCAAGTAAGAACATTGATACTTTGCGTTCACTACTAATAGGTACACCATTGCTCCTCTGTTCCAGAAAAAAAATAATATGTCTGAAATAAATAAAATAATAAGAATACCGGGCTAAGCCTTTTTCCCTGTAAAAGTCCCAAGGTGCCCTCTATCCCATCAGAATAGTTGCCGTTGATACTGATTTGGTATTGATTGACACTGAAGCTTGGTCATACTATTTTCTAACAATTCTAATTATTTTTCTGCAACTCCTGTTGAAAATAACTTTTTGTCACAGAAGGTTTTTATTTATTGAATCGAATATTTTTTTTGAAGTCCACAAATACAGCATAAGCGTAGCTTCCTTTTGCCTGTAGTTTGATATTTATTAGTGATGTAACTGTGAATATTTGTTCCACATAGCCTCTACCCTCTTTAAATCAGGCCTGTTCCTCAGGAATCTTTTTATTTTCTGCCCAATGCTGGGTTCTGTTCTCTAAAATGAGGGAGAAAAGTTTAGTGATGCTATTTATCAGTGAAATTCCCCTATAGTTACCTGAATCCTTTTTATCTCCTTCCTTGTAAATCTGTTTTAGCTCTGATCTAGACCATGCGAGTGGGAGGCTCTCTGAGTCCATGATATTGTTACACAAATTTAGCAAATAGTGTTCCCACTGTGGAGTCATGTTTTTAAAAACTTCATATGTCAACTTATCAGGCCCAGGAGATTTGTTGTGTTTACAACGCTAAATGCAGTAGTGAAGTTCTTCGGTTGAAAACGGTTGATCTAGGAAGGGATGTATTGCAGAGAAAAAATGGAAAATCTGCTGAAGCTTTTTCTACACATAAAGATCTGTAATATTGTGTCCAAGTTTCCATATCTATTTAATTTGTTACAAATGTATCTGGTCTTTGACATCTTATAATTTATTTATGATAGTAATTCTATGTTCTCCTTCTTCTGTCTTATTAATTTTCTGTAAGTATTTCTAACGGAATATCCTTCTAAGGAACCCGGAGCGAAATTCCGTTTTAAAACTTTTCTATATTTCTTTCTTACTCGTGTTTTCAGTTTTCTGCCCTCAAAATCAAACCTAAAATCAAATCAGTTTTGCTTCCTTTGTGCAGACACCTATACACTATTAAACCTGCATCAACTAAGGATTCAGTCATTGCGGATGAGAGTTTTTCATATAAAAAGTTGATATTTTCTGAGTTAAAATATATTCACTGAGATAGACTATTTTGAAAAATGTTTATTCTATCTGGTTCCCTTTTTGTGCACTTTACTACTGGCTGAGATTTTTTTTTAGTGCAAATGTATTAAAATCTATGTTATTTAAATGTATTAAAATCTGTATTATTTAAATTTATTACAATATATATTATTTAAATGTATTAAAATCTATATTATTTAAGAGAATATTGCAGGCTAGATGATCAGTAAATTCTTAACAGCTATTTGATACCTTCATTGGGACTTCTTCTGTGCTCTTACCTCTCGTAGAAATATGTGTGCACTTTCCTGGCCTATCTGACAAACAACGGTCATTATACAAATAAAAATCAAGAGTTTCCAATGCTTTTACAATAAGTTCACCACGTTGATTTATGTTCGAGTGTTTAACTATTCTTGTGGTAAAACTATTGGTACTCTCAAGTACATTATCATCGATGTTGTTAAGGCTGCCCAAAGATCCATCTCCACATAAGACTATATAATTTCCTGGGAAATTAATCAAAATATTAGTGATCACATGGTAAAGCCATGATAGGAGTTTCACACCTATTACAGTCAATCTGATCTTAATGAAGTTTTCATATTGTTATTGTTGTATCGTGACTTAGTTGCACTTAGTTGAACGCGGACATCACGACAGACTTATCAATGACATAGCCATAGCTGACTTGCTCATTAGGAGGCGACTGAAGAGGAGGATGAGAGCTCTCCTTTCCTGATTTAAGGAAGTAAACCAAGACCAGGAAGAGATGCTACTGGGTACTTCTTCCTCATACCTAAAATGCCAATTTTCTCAACAATAACAACATATCTGCTTACTGTCAAGCTTAGGACATGGTATGGATGAAGATATGAAGAAAAAAAAAGTATGAAAATTTTATTTAGACATAAAAACTTTATTTTTACTTTCACTCACCTATATATGCAATATGTAGTAACGGTAAGTATTGCGATTGTGAAAATTTTTGAACCTGAGTTTTCAACAGAAATGCAGATTTTGAGGTCTCATGAGTCGAAATAACCAAGTCCAGCAAATTGGTTTGTGTGTCTGTGTGTATGAAAACAGTCTAGCTCAAAAATCAAAAGTTGTATGAAACTGAAATTACGTATTTAAGATAGGTATATGTCTTAGATGTGGCAGCAACTTTTTCCTTAAAATCGGCTTACCGGAAGTGCCACTTTACATCAACGGTGAAACAAATTTTTCAATTTTCTCAAAAACTGCTCTAACGATTTTGATTAAAGTCGGTGTATCATTGTATACATAAGCGATCCTTAACATCATTTAGGTCTTATCCCCATTCACTTTACAGGGCTTAAATGCCCAATGTTCATATACGTCTTCCTCGAAAGTACCTTTAATATGGTTTATTTTTAAAAAATCAACTCTCTTTTATTGACATTAACTATAAAAACTGGCTAAATATGAAGTTTGAAAAAATATGATTATTGGAAACTGGAAAAAAAAAGAAAAAATGCTTATCCAGGTTGAAAATGAATCTTCAGAAATAAAGTCATAAGGTATACGTACAAGATTTCGTTGGAAAACGGAGAATTTCAGAAAAAATAATATCAAATAAATAAAGTTGTAGAAGGTGATAAAAAAATATAAATAATATTTGTCATTATTGGACATAATATTTGTCGGTCAATTTGTATAACAGCGAGACGTGGACTATGACCAAGGAAAACAGGAGAGCCTTGCTTTTCTTGGAGAGAAGAGCACTAAGAAAGTTCTTTGAAGCTGTCAGAGAGCAGCATAGATGGAGAATAAGAAGTAACATAGAGGTTCTATGTTGAGTCAGGTATCCTTAGTATTGTTAAGAACAACAGATTCAGATGGCTGGGTCATATTTAAAGAATGGATCTTAGTACTGGTAGTATGGTACTCCAGGAGGAAAAAGACGAAGAGGTAGACCCGGGCACCGATGGTTGGATGATCCGGATGAAGATTTGAGGAGGCTGTTGATTGCAGGAATCTTGCTGCGGACCGTGAGGAGAGAAGGAGAGTGGTGGCAGAGGCCCAGGTTCTACAAGGACTCTATTCCCCTATTGAAGAAGAATCATTTCCATGAATTTCTTTAAGCAATTGTTTAAGTTTTATAAAATATACAAGCCACAACTAAATCAGATCATTTTATTTTAAACAATATTCTTCTGAAGATTCCCTCTTATCTAGTTAGAATCTTTCGAAAAAGATTATCTTTAATCTCTTGGTCGAATCTTATCTTATTCTGAAATCTTTAATTGACTCGAGAAGCCAACCCAAAGTTCACCACCCTGCTTTACAAAAGTTTAAGCTCCTTATATATCAATGCCGCGAAATTCTCTAAAACCGAAGTTGTCCTTTCCCGGCTATATAATCCTTTTCTTAAGGATAGATGAAAATGCTTTCATCAAAGTTACTATTCAATCCATTTTTAACGTATTTTACCAACTTCTACATTAAGACTTCTAAATAAATCTTGATAATTAGAAATTATTCAGTACCAGTACAAGTTTTTTTTATCTATTATTTTTGTTGATTATATATATTTTTTAATATAAATGTTTGGAATCTTCACAAAAAAACTTGGATCATTTTAATAAAAATAAATTTTTGTAACGTTTATAAATCAGCTTTGGTCAACATCAATATCTGATTAATGCCCAGTGAATTATCAACTAAACTTTATTTATTTATTTATTAATACATTCCGCATCTACCCGAGCGGGTCATTAGCGGCTTTAGAGGGAATCAAATTAGGTGGACAAATTTAATGTCTTTTATAAATTCAAATACTTTTTTTTATCTTTTCTTCGTCATCTGAGATTGCGTCAGATATGTTTGAAGGTATATTATGTTTTGTTCTGGTGTCAGAGTATAGTCTGCAAGTTGTTACAATGTGTTTCAGTGTAAGTGATGTGTTGCATGTTTTACAAAATGGTGGTTCCAGGCCTCTCATTAGGTAGCCATGGGTAAAGGCTGCATGTCCAATTCTAAGCCGAGTTAAAATTATTTCTTCTTTTCTGTTCTTTCTGAAAGAGGTCGTCCATGGTTTGGTATCTTTTTTAATTTCTTGCAATTTATTTGTAGATTGGTTCCACTTAAATTGCCATTGTTCATTTAGCATTTTTTTGCATTCCAATCTCCAGTCAGCAGTGGTCGTTAAATTGATCATTGTGGTTCCATTAGTTTTTCTTCTTGCCAGGTTCGCAGCTCTGTCTGCAGCTTCGTTCCCAGATATGCCACAATGTGAGGGTGCCCATGCGAGGACGATGTCTCTGTCCGGCGACTCCTTCATTTCCCAGAGGCAGTTTTTGATTTTTCTGGAAATGGAATTGGGAGATTTTCCTTCGGCAATGGCCATTAATGAGCTTAAAGAGTCTGTAACTATAAGGCCATTTTTTGTGTTTTTTTCTGTTAGTAATAACAAGGCCTGATATATGGCGAATAGTTTGCCTGTGAAGACGCTGTTTATTTGGGGCAAACTGTATTTGAGGCATTGGTCTTTCAGTATTACTGCACATCCTACGTCACTATCTGTTTTTGACGCATCTGTATAAAAGGTTGTGTGTCCGAGGTATTTGTGTTTCATTTCTATAAATAAGTGTTTATCAACCAAACTTAATTTTATTTTAAGTTAATTTTAAAGCTGTCCGTTGTTTATTAATTTAATTATTACTTTAATATATTTCCTAAGACATTTATTTTTATATATTGTAATATATCATACTTCATAAGCAGGAGAAGCATTTTATGCGATATCTCATCAAAGTTATATTCCTTTTTTCATACTCTTCCCGGAAAACATATCTTCCTTCGTATCGACTGGATTACATAAGGCTCTTATGTAAGAATATCCAAGATGATTGTTTTGTATAAACTCTGATCTCGAATAATCCATTTTATAGTGTCATTTTTTGGAACCATGTTATTAATTTTGAAATATTTTTTGGAAATTGAATTCTTTATTGAGAAATATTATTATAACATGTAAGGACAATAGTAATAGTGATAGAAGATCATTTCAATATCCTACTTTCCTGCTGAAAATTGGGCAATTGTTTATATGTACTTTTAGTGAATCTTGATGTCTGCTATCCGCCTTATAAATATTTTTTTCTACTTATGGGACTAGCTGTATAAACATTTTTTTTTTTTACTACTGATTAGGATATCATCAGTTGATAATGTAAGATACAATGTAGTAATTTTATTTTAAGACTGAATTTATAGTGGGTGAAGTACAGAGTTGTAAAGCTCAAAGGTTCGGATCCCCATCAGGTAATTTTTTTTTCATCAGCCGTGGATCGATTCTTAGGTCTGGATACTTTCTTGGGGGTACACCCAGCCTCTATAAAGTGGGCATTTTTTATTAAATGATTAATTAAGGAGAAAAAATTCCTAGCAGTTGAGCTAAGCTTGTTTAAATGGCATTACAAAGGTACTATTTATATAACATGTAGAACGCTGATGTTATATTTTTGATTTAAAAAAACATTCAATTGGTAAAAGCCTTATATAGTTCCTTTTAATCCTTTGTAAACCTACTACGAGGCAATCTCTAAAAATATTTACGGAATACACTTTCCTCTTACATAATCCCTTCCTCTTTTTCTTCCCCATAAAGGAAACGAGAAATTATTTTTTATTTCCATCTTAAAGCTGAGACTATCGGCCACTCTCCAGAAATGAAAACATCTCAGATGTTTTCTGAATCTCGGGATTCTCAACAAAAAATATTGAACTTGAGCCTTTTTAACTGGCCCATCTTATCCATCGATCGAATCTTCATTTATCTAATAGTAACGTAATATAGTATTAGAGAGTAGAAGGAGACATTAAGCCATTGTGCTCATATTCTCTGAAGCTTAGGTTCGAGTCCTTCTGGCTATGGCAGATAATTATTCATTCTGTTATATCAGCTATGGATCAATCCTCGGAAAACTCAAGCAGGGCACATCCAGTCTTTATAAATCGGGTACTTCATGATTGGTAGTGTTGCCTGAATGCGAAACCAAGACGAGACTTGGTCTTTCGCAAGAGTCTCGCAAGTCTACCTATTACCTATTAGCTTATTAAAATAGAGATATTACTGTGATTTTTCAGATAAAGAAAACTTGACCAAGCCAGAATGAAAACTTGTAAGAGTTAAATGCAAAACTATATTGTTTATACCAATACTTTACAAATAGTAACTAAAATTGTCAAGTATTAGTAACTATTTTACCTTACTTTTTATTCACAAAAACAATTTTTTTGGCCGGTCTTGGTCTTGGTTTGCAACAGTTAGGCGGTCTCCCAAAGCGCAAGACCAAGACCGATTTTGGACAACACTAATAATCGGCGAAAAAAACCTGGCGGTTGAGCATGATGCCGGCGAAAACACCTTCCACATCCGTTGTCTTAGAAACAGTACTTTCTTCAATTACTGCACACAAGACTTTTGATGAGTTGTAATAGTACAGACTAATGTTTTTTTTTCTATTATTATCATTTTATCATATTTATAGCTGCAGACAATATCTTATCAGAGGGAAAGAAACGTTTTTTCAGCATTGGGTGCGAAAATCAACTCTCAACATGATGACTCTGTTATTGGTTTTGATGAGGTTTTATGAAGGATATGCCGTATCGGAAGTATAAAAACATATAAAATATAGCTATATTCTTGGACCTTCAAAGGATTAAAATATTAACATTGAAATAACAATAAAATAATAAAAATAAAATGAACATATGAAATAAAATATTATTCCAACAAATACATACAATATTGATAGTTGTGGAAATAGAAAAATAAATGTTTGAATAAGATTAAAAATGTTTTACTGATAAAAATGGGTAAGGTATTTCCAAACGAAGTGGCTAAGTTGAAGGAACCAGTTCTGTGAGAAGGAATATATAAATAATGAAGAGATGGATGGTTGGGGTGATCAGTCAGTAATAAAAAGGCAAAAATAAATAATAATATTTATTTTACCATTTGTCGACGTTTCGACCTGAATTTCAGGTCTTCATCAGGGCTGAGAAATGAACCAGATAACAAGTTATGAGAAACATAAACAATGTAGGTAAACAAATATTAAAGTAAAATGAATGTAAAGTGGTTAGAATAATGAGAATAACAAGAACTAAGAAATAAACAATAATAACCGTTACGAAGCGTGAAATAATGAAGTAAACATTATTCCATTATTCCACATTTCGTAACGGTTATTATTATTTATTTCTTAGTTCTTGTTATTGTCATTATTCTACCCACTTCATTTTAATTTAATATTTTTTTACCTACATTGTTTATGTTTCTCATACCTTGTTATCTGGTTCTTTTCTTAGCCCTAATGAATACCTTCATCTTATACTCATGAAGAACTTCATATTATTACTTATTTTTGCATTTTTATTTCTGACTGATCACAACAACCATCCTTCTCTTCATTATTCTCGAAATTCAACCATCAATCCACAATTATGAATATATTAATATGTGGATTATAATCCATTTTTTAAAAATCTTACAGTTGAGCGTGGTGTGAACAGATTGCTACATCAATATATACAGGCTATTCTTGTGAATCTTTTTTACAAGAAGTTCTTCGGATAACTTTATAATAGCGTTAACTTTTTCCTGTGCCATTTCTCAGGACACAAGTTTAGAGAGATCTCAACATTTTTCTTTGAATTGAAAAACTGTGAATTGAGAATTATATTTTCTAATAAATTCTTTTTTTTTTAATACATATGTCAAATTTTAATTTTATTCGTGATAAATACATTTATAAGTGAGTTTTTTTTTAATTTAAAATCCTGTACCCACTGGACTGGAAAACAACAAAGGTTTTACAGAAAAACATATTGGTTAGGATAAAAAATCCAACGGTAGAGATTGCTTACCCATCACACTGAAGCTCATGGCTATAACGCGCCACAGACAATATAATCCCTGACAATGATTCCTATCCAACAGTTATATATACATAGCCGTATTTCCTCCTGTTTTTTTTTCTTTTGTTCTGCTGTTGAACATTCAAAAGCGTTTTTGGTCTAAATATTGATTATGATAAAGTATAATATCTGTTTGTGGTTCGGACAACTCTCAGTCATGAATTTGAAAGCTGAATCAAATTGAAACCAGTTTTATCAAAGATACATTTTACTTTGTATATTATAATGAGAAATTTATTAATTTGACAATTTGTTTGACAAATAAATTAAATTCTGAAATTGGTTTGATAATACACCAAACACCATATAAAACACATAAAAACCCATCTTAAAACAATGGATTCGTAACACAATAAAAAACAGCTGTATATGTATAAAGTAAAATGTAAAATTTGATGAATGAAGGGGCATTCAAAATGAAGTTTTAAAATACAGTTAAAAAAGGTTTTTATTTATGTAATCGTTTTAGTAATGTAAAAAAGATAAATAAAAACAAAAAATAAAATAAAACTTTCTAAGTTTCAAGTATCGAAACAAAATTGTGAGCTATCGTTTGTCGGTGTAACAGCCTTATATTTTCACAAAAGGTTAACAAGCATTCCATTCCAGTCAATTTACACAAGCACTATTTCTTTTATTTTAAGTTTTTTTCATTTATATATTTTATTATTTTACATTTATGTTAATTTATTTAGCAAAGTAAATTTTGTCCAAAAGATTTACTTGTACTTTAAAAAAAAAGTCTTCCAAGTAATCATTAAAGCACCAAGTACATAACGAAATACGCATATACTAAGGGTATGCTTCACTAGGATATAATTTTATTTAAACCTTCAAATCTGAACGCAGTCGAACGAACCTTCTTTTATTTATAAGGGCACCGTAGTAAGTAGTGAATGTAATTGGATGAAATATGTTATGGAGAATTAAGGTACCAATCCATACAATTTCACTAAAACACAAGATTTCAACGGATCTTTACTCTTAATAACCTTCTGAAAAACACGTTATCAGTCATTGTCCTCTTTGTTTGTGTCAAAATCATGTATGAAACGAGTAGACCTATTTTGTTGTTGTTTTTTTTTTTTAGAGTTTTGATTACCGATACCAGTGAAACGAATTCCCTGCGTAGTAAGAGAAAAGCATAGAATAAAATCGCCTCTGATGATTTTAATGAAACTTTCCTATAATTGTGTACTTAAAATTCTTTCAATTTTTCTTCCTACAGTGATTTTCTGAATAAGTTCAAGAAAACAAGTTATAAAGAAAAGAAAAAATTTTTGGAGCCATACTATTAAAGTATGCATTTTATAGTACTATTTATACAGAATCTTTTGAGAAGTAATTAAATTAGGGTAATCCCTCCTTGAATAGTAAAAATAAAGAGGCCTAGTGCAACAGTAAGACTTTTGTTGTTGACTAAACAAACCCCGCTGTTTTCTTAGAATGCCTTCCACCAGTAATAGTGATGTAGCTCAAGAATATGTATTACTGTTAGCAACATATATATTGTAACTTGTAAATAAATGATGGAGGGTTGGAAAAAAAACGGAATTAAATTACCTACGAAACATAAAAAAAAAATCATCGGAATCGAACCAGTATTATCAATGGTTATATTTTCTATACATGTTTTATTTTATTACTTTCCCAGCGCTACTAGGTACGTAAAGTATTGCAATCGAGTCAAATTTCCAATGTGCTGTTTTCAACGGATCTTTAACGTTCCAAAGCCCCTTGAATCTCTTATAAGCTGATTTTAATGATGTTTATTTGTCAGTTTACATTGCTTTAGTTCATTAAAGAAATCATACTCTTATCATTTCTCTGACCGGTTTTTCAGGAAAATTACTCTTAACTCATTTTTTTTTTATAAAGTATCCTATTTTAAGTTGTGTTAGTTTGTCTGAAGGAAAAGTAAGAAAATCTCGGTGTGAACACACATGTTTTGTTTTTCCACATTGCGATAAATGCCATGTTTAGTTTGTCTCTTACAATTATATTTCGCCATGACTCTAGTCCCTCCCTCCCTCTTTTCTACCTCATAATTCAATAATCGAGCAGAACGATAAAATCTCTTTCAAGTTGACTCAGCTGGTCTGTTGCCAGGTTACTGTAAACACAACCGCTCCTACGCCCAATGTTATCAGTCGATTTAAAAGTAACATGCGAGGTTAACCCTTCATTACCATTTTTAACTGCAAAAATGTAAGCACATAATGCAAAGGATATTGTTTTTACACTGCAAAGAAAAGATGATATCATGTTGTTTCAATAATCATGCAAACGTTTAAGTCAGAAATGCATAATTTACTAAAATTGTATTCTCTTATTACACTCAAGGTTTTATGTATAAATAAACAGTTTCTTAGAAAAAATAGATAAATTGGAGATTAAGTAGAGTATTAGAAGTATTTAATATTTATATAACTTAATTTATTACTCGTCGAAGTGAACTTTACTGAGCTTCAACTCTTTTAATTTTATTTCTGACTAAAAGCTAATCAAGATTAAAAGTTTTAAGGAAATTAATCAGAGAAACATTCATTTTATTTTAATCCTACATTAGCTTATTAATGAGATGCTTTGACGCGATTTATTTTTATCCTTTGAAACTTCGTGTAAAAGCGCTTCTAGATTTTTGCTCTTATCATTTGTATATGTAATCATCTTTCCAAAGATTTTACCTTATCTCTTATTATATAGTGGAATCGGTATTTAAATAAAAACGCCCGTTTCCTCTGCCTTCAAACGTTTAAATTATAACACATTATTATTAAATTTTTTTTAACTTTCTTTATTGAATATTAATACATTCTGCCACATTGAAGGGCATTAATATTAAGGCTACATGATTCATTCACACAATATGTACATACAATTAACATCAATAATAAAGAAAAAGAAATATACAAAAAAATAAAATAAGTAAATTGGTATGCCTGTGTACAAAAAAAATAATGAAATAATAGATAAAAGCTAGATGAAATTAAAGTAAATAAATCACATTCACACATATGTACAATATTTACATTCACCCAGGGGACTCTGAGTCATGCCTTATTCCCCGACGTGGAAGCCAAGGCAGGACTCCAGGAGATCCCAGTGCTTCTCTCCCAGCCGCGGCACTGTTATTTGAAACCAGTGGAAACTGATGGAGGGCACTATAGCAACAGAAGCTCATGTCTTGAGTGGAGAATCTGGCCATTGCCAGTACTCCAATATATACATATTTACAAAAGGTCGCGGGGCCACTGCCGTTTTAACCTCCGGGGAGGATTGTAGGGATGACTGGAGCTAGATAGGGATTGTGCTACAGGATTTGGATGATGAATGAGTTTCTGGTGAAATTTGGAAAAATTTTCTGGGATTAGGTCAATAACAAATGGGATATGAAGGTCATTATGGAGGGTTTTGTTGGATACATAGAAGGGAGCATCGACTATTGTTCGGAGGATTTTAGACTGGAAGGATTGAATGCGTTTGATGTTAGAAAGTTTTGCTGTCCCCCCACAGTTCTATTCCGTAGGTCCAAATAGGTTTCAGGATTGTCTTGTAGATTAATAGTTTGTTGTCGACTGAGAGTTGAGATTTTCTATTCAATAGTCTATATAGTTGTCCGTATCGTTTGTTAAGTTGTTGTCTTTTAAGTCTGGTGTGTGGGTTCCATGTTAGTCTTTTGTTTAGAATAAAGCCAAGATACCGGACTGTGTATTATTAAATTAAAATTTTATTTTATATTTAACCTTGCATTTAGTTTTTAATTAAATAAATGTTGTTTTTTTTTTTCATAATTAGGCAATGATATTTTAGTTTGAAATTTTCTTCAAAATCCGATTCAGTGCCATATAATTTTTTGATCTTCTTGAATGCAAGACCCCTTGTAGCGGATCTCGAGCCCTGAGATCTTCCACCCTCAGGATTAATACCAAATGATACCATCATCATTAACGATGCCATCAATCTCTTGATGGTTGTACCATCATTAACAAATCCCTCGTCCGCCCACCCTTCGGCTAATCACCCGCTAACAGGATCGTATTGTTGGGATTACAGGATTAAGGATCGCCCAGTGAATAGTTTTAGCGGCATAATCTTCAGAATAATGATGGTGCTCAATTCTGTTGAGTTATTTCTCTTATAAACGACTTCTTTTTTCTTTTAGTATGTTTTAATATTTTATTGAGTAATATTACATTCTGTGACAAAAAAGAACATTAGTAATAATGAGAAAGGATATTCCATACCACATTTATAGAAAATGTAAATTAATTAAGCTAAATAAAAAAATATTAATCACTAAAAAATAATAATAAAAATATAAACTTAATGATAAATAAATTAAAATAACAAATATTTTTGTTATAATTATTAATATTTGTTGCTGCTACTGTATTTTCAGTATAGAAATAGAAATTTTCTTTTCTATTTATTTATTGAGTATTACAACATCTTGGGCATTAGTTATAGTGAGGTAGGGTAACATTCAGAAGAAATAAAAATAGAAAATCATCTTTATTCTGGGACTAGATCACTTAATAATAACAACATTTTTATTAATAAATCTGTTCAAAAAAACTATTACAATAAAAAATAACTAAAATATAAGTCATAAAATAAGTATATACTTAGCTCTCAGGATATGTTTATGAAAGCAGATGGGTAATAGGGTTACAATACTACCATAGTGGTGTATAACATTTACTATAACATTATAGTAACTAAATTAAATTAGAAAGGATCGCTGAGCAGATTTAATAGGCAAACCATTGTAGTGTTAAAATATATTTTAAAAAAATAATAATAATAATAACTAGATTAAATAAATGATTTACATCTGTTCCTTAAGAAGTTTAGGTGAATACACATACCGGTATTGTGAAAACTAGACAAGTATTGTGATCTACCTATGAAGCTAATCCATCTCTTCAAAAAAAATATATATATCTATATAAAGGAGTGTGTTGAAGATAAGTAGAAAATAAAATACATTTCAAAGTATATAGGATCAAATAAAATATATTCATTCATCCAAAATTTAAATATATCTGATTGTATTTTTAAAGTTATAATTGGATTTATTGATTCGATTCATTGGACATTTATCTCCGGCATTAATCCTCCGCTTTTCCCTTAGCCCGGGAAAACCCGGTAAAACCTAATTGGGAGGGATAGATGAAAAAAAAAAGAAAAGTTCTCAAATAAAATTTATCCACTTCTAATTATTGTTGGTGACAATTCTCATATTCTTAAGTGTGTAACTATTTTCGTATTTTTTTTTTTATATTTAATGTGACAATAATCGCGAAATGCTTACGAGTATATGTAAAATTTCATTTATACGTAGCACTTGTTATCTGAAAAAAATAATATGCAAAATTATTTCAAATCTAGAAATGATTAATAATTATAAGCCAACCTCAAAGAGACTAAATTTGATAGCTCATTTAAAGAAATTTTATTCTACATTATAAAATAGTTATTAATTTATTGTCTGGGTAATCATTTCTATATATTCTGTAGCCTGAAATGTGAAATTCAGGACGCGTAGTAAAGTTTCAGTGATGAGAGGAATGTCAGTCCGATTATCATGCAAGTACATGTCAAGTTCAGTCATGTGTTGCTTAATGCAATTAACGTAAGAACGGACATGAAGCCCGCAGTCAGCTGATTAAAGGCCATTGCCAGGGGATAAGGCTTGAGCAACAGTCTAAAAAGAAAAAAAAACTAACAGCACTAACAAGGCCAGATTAATAATATGAAATATAATTATAAATAATAGCTCATTCTAAAGGGGAGTGAATTGCTGAACATTTCCCTCGCTTACAGTATGCAGATCCGATTTTTATTTTATGAGATTTTTTAATCCATATCTTCAATAAAACTCGTTATCACTATCGTTCGACACTATTTTTTTCCTTTTCGCCTCACTAACACGGCGTCGTTGCGTTAAGATACAGTTTTGAATTATAGCTCATTACAAAGATGGTGAAATGCTGAACACTTCTCTCGCTTATGATATACAGGCTCGGTTTTTAGTTTTTGACATATTTTAATCCATTTGCAAAAACACACAATTAATCGACCCCAGCCGACTTTACCCCAACGTTACACATCGGAATCTGGCGCCTCAATCTAATTCACTAATTCACAAAAAAGGTGCAAAACGCCCCTAAAGAATTTTTCATTTCAATAAACATTATGAAAAAAAACTCAAAGAAATTAATCGTATTACACCAAATTTGCTAGATGCGCTACTGCACAGTTGTGGATGTTAATAAGGAATAAAATAAAAAAAAAGAAGATTAATTTATATGATCGAAGAGATGGAAAATAAATAACTTTAGATTCGGGTCGTTTACGAAACACCATCCTATGCTCATCGTTAAAATTTGCAATTCGTCCCTGGCATATATCTCCTAACTACACTATAAAAAAAGTTGATATTGCCTTTATGGAAGGTATTTAGCAGGTCGAGTTTTGCTACCATTAAGGTCATATCGACCGTTGTAGCCTGATTTGTGGCTCTACCGCCACCGGTATTTGTCATCATTAATTAATTATTGGCCGATCCCAGATCTTCAATGCCGGCCCATTATCGTTAATTTATCTTTCTTTTCATCTCATAAACAAACAGCCCTAAATCATAATTTCGCCGGGATATTGTTGCTTCGCTTCCTCCCATCGCCGTATTATCTCCACTGAAATAAAAAATTATTTTTAAAAGATACGCCGTATTTTTTTCTTATTAAATTGGGTACTATTCAAATGAATCAGATGCGAACGTTTATTAATTCTTGATGAAAAAACAAAATTGACTTCGGTAATAATTCTATCCATCTTATGCGGAAGCCCTTTCATGGATACTTACATCTCAATGGTAGAACGTTAGTTAAATAAATTTTTAAATATTTAAATATGTTGTAGTACCTGAATACCTTCCACCCTCCAATGAAATTCGGAACTTCTTCGGATGATGACTTGCACCAATGTATGGGACGAAATGTTTTTGTTTGTCACTACTTCATCAATAATAAATATTCCTAGACATCGATTTCTCAAACAATCCAATCTAACCTAACCTTAATTCCCTCTTCAATTTCGTTTATCCTAGTTATCGTAGACCATATACGCCTAAACTTCTCTACGTGTTCAGACATATTTCCTTCTATATCGAGTTCACCAAAATTACCGATGTTAACAGACGAATCTACGGGGGAGGAGCTTTCGGACTGAAACCTCACCCCCCTCCTAGAAATTTTTTTTAAAAACTATCTCTAAAAGTATTATTGTTCGTGTGATTACATTTAACAAGACTTCAAGAATTACTTAAACACCATATCATATAGGTAGTTAGTTTCTATCTTTTTAAAAAAAAAGTAATTATCGTTATATATAAATATATTTATGGAAAAAAAAGCTTTTGGGCTGAAGTCCCCCAAAATTAAATACTGGATCCGCTAGTGCCGATTTTTATGAAGTTAACCATGCATTTTGGCTTATCCATATTTATTGGGAGCCTCAATTCATTGCCGGTTTTCATTAACGTGATCATATTCAGTTTTATTGTTTCCATGTTTTCTCTTAACAGGATCAAATCAGCAGGATAACCGAGAAAGGATAATGTTCCACCCAGATTTAAACCGTTTTTTTGGAAGCATTACCTCTCTAACGGCATGTAATACAGAATTGACTCCCTAACACTATATTAAACAGGACTGGTGAAAAGTAATTAACATGTTATTATTATAATAAGCATGGTACATTGGTCAATAAACAAATGACAAAATAATACAGAAATATGTTACTACAATGTATTATGAGATGGGGGGAATTAATTTTAATTTGCACTTTATCCTCATTTGGCATTACAGTAGTTGGATAAAAATAAATAAACATCATGTACATATTTCATTCTTGACACCGCTAGAGCATTCCTTGCAAGAAGTACTAGATTGGTTGCAGATAGAGTGTCCCAAGTGTGAGACCAAGACGAGTCTTGGTCATGGTCATGGTCTTGCGCAATAGTCTCGTACCAGTCTTGCAGTTATCTATTAGCTAATTACTAAAGGTATATTACTGTATTTTTTTAGATAAAAAAAACCTAATTAAGCCCGAAATAAAAATTGTTAGAGTTAAATGCTAAATAGTAACTAATAGCTATATAGTAACTAAAACTGTCAAGTATTAGTAACTATTTTGCCTTAATCTTTATTCAAAAAATCCATTATTTTAACAGTATTGGTCTTGGTCTTACAACAGGCGGTCTTGGTCTTTTTGCGACACTAGTAGCAGAAGTATCGATTGAATCAAGTCATGACACACCACGTTTACTCATTGGCATGAAACATCTTATCCGCTTCACTCACAAATAACAAAAACAAAGAGAGAAATTAAGCACATGTAACACAAAATTGTGTAACATTTTTCTACTGTGTATTCATTATTTAATAGAATAGAATCAAATTATTATTTTTTGTTTTTTATACCTATTTTTATTCTTTTGCTTTTTTCTTAAACCTATTTGTATTCTTTATTCCTTTATATACAAAAGTCACGTATTTTCAGACCAATCTAAACCCATCTCTGCTAGACCTCTCCTGGCTCATAACTCTCTAAGTTGTGGGATAAATGGACTACCCCTTCATCTTTCATTTCTTATTATACCCACTTATTATAGCACAGCTTTATATTAGTAGGATTTAGAGTAATCATTACGTGATGTTAAGATAGTATCACACAGAACATGCACTTACCTAATTCATCTTATGATTTGTAATAATCTTTAAAAAAAATATATATATATATATATATATATATATAAGATGCTCACTTCAGCCATGAAACTCTTCTGGTAATAACACTAAACTATAATAGCCATTTGAAAGCGTCTGCTAATTCTTCTAACTAGTCTGACCCACAATAAATAATCTTTGGACCCATTTTAAAAATACGATATCGGTAAACCTAGCAATCATAAAACGATTACAAACTTTATAAATGAATAAATCGATAGTGATAACTCAAATATCATGGTCCCTTTATTGCTAAAGTTTTGCTCCGTTGGCATAGTTAAATCCAAACATATCAAACAGGCAATTCAGTAACCGAAAGCAAAAACTGTCATATCTCACGAGGACTGAAAATGTCTCCTACCATTATAAAATCTACTAATATAATTATACTAGTATCACTTTTTTATTCGAGTCAACAATTCAAATTTACTGTTATGTAAATGAGAATTATAAGACCAAGAGAAAAACGACAAACGATAATAACAAAAGTGATAACCATTAGCGATGTTATTTACTTTACACGAAATTGGAGTTTATAAATATAAGCTGATTGAAGTATACATGTTTTTGTACAATTTAATATAATGACAGTGTACAAGATTTCATATGTTATTAAATATTGTTGCCCAAAAACGGTCTTGATCTTGCAACTGTTGAAAGACGAATACCAGGACTGGTAAAAAAAAATCGATTTCTTTAATAATAATTAAAGCAAAATAGTTACTAATACTTGACAATCTTACTTACTATATGTCAATAATTGGTATAACCTATATACTTTTACATTTAACTCCTCTAATTTTCCATTCGGACTTAGTTAGGTTTCTTCTATCTAAAAAATTACAGTAATATCTCTGTAGTAATAAGCTGACAAGTAACTGGAAGACCAAGACTGAGTTTGCAAGAACAATACTCATCTCGGACTCGCATTTTTATTTTATTAATTTTTCTTAAATATATTTCATTTATTATTCTATTTATTTATTATTAGTTTTTGATACTTATTTTTCTTCTCTCTTCTATAGAGTTTCTGGACTTGACAAACAAAAAAAAATAACTGACCTACAGTCGTTAATGACCTAGTTTTACGCCTTAAAGCCCAAACAAACAAGTACACAAGATTTTATAAGTGTTTCTAAATAATGTGCAAGTTCCCGCATTCTCCACTGAGCTTATGAGTGTCATCGGAAAATTATGAAACCGTTCCTAAACTGATCTAGAGAAAACTGGGATGGAATTCAGCGTGTTCCTTTATTCAGCAATTGAATCACCGACGGATCAGAGGTTCATCGTCTTTTGAAATCCATGGACCCGTTGGATGTAACCTTATAACCTCAGTAATATTATTTTATATATTTGTATTCAGTTTACTTCCTATGTATATTTATTTCTGTTTTGGAATTCAAAAATTCAGTAGGTATATATTTCCTTGTATATTTTTTTATTTTTCATGTATTTTGTAATCTTCCCGGAATGTTACCTTTCTACTGAAATTCAGGTCGTTTCTAAGCTCAGCATTAATTACTGTCTACCGGTGCTAAATTCAATTTGATCGATAGAATTAGCACTGAATCCAGAAAATTGCCCATTTTTTAGGAGTCCGCTTCCAAAACAAAAGTCTTGTTATTTTGATAGTTATTAGAACTGATCTTGGTATAAGTGATAACGTGATAGCATGAAAATGAAACATTTCTATTTATCCGAAGCCTTTTGTTTTGTTATAAACTTCTAAAACGCTTATTTTAATAAAAATGGGACTGTTTTAGATATAATATCGATGTCTGTTTAACTAATTTTGATAAATTTCTTCTCCTAATCAAACCATCATTTGAAATATCCAACATAATTTCGAAATAATACAATGTAGTCGCAAGTTGAGAATGTTGTCACATCCAACCATTTACACACACTTGGCCACTATGCCACCGCTTAAGTGCTTACATAAGTTGAAGTGAATACATCAATGTTTGTTCTACTCGCCTCTACTCAAAATACAGTCCGCAGATATGTATTTCGGAATGAAATTAAAATTCCATAGGAATAAATCAATTTTTAAATATCATTAAATTCGGTGTGTATATATATATATATATATATATATATCATGTATGATATAATTAATGACAAAGTACAAACTTGGTTGGTGGAACGGTTACACATTCAATGATATATGGAATCAATATTACTCTAAAATATATTACTAACAGAATATGTAATAAGTAGATAAAAAAAAAAAGGAGCAAATATGAAAAATAAACGAATCTTTGTTCTAATAGTTGTAAATAATATTAAGTTATAAGGAAACATCCTCTTAATAAAGAAAAATTAATTAATTCATGTAAATTCTAATCGTAGTTTTGAGAATTGTGTTGAAATTTAAAACTGTTAACAATTAATACATTTTGAGTATGTAATAACTAGCATATTCTGTTTTTGCTTAATGCACTAAAAATGAAGATCATAACCTCATGAAATTAATTTTAAAAAATGTTAATATAGAATACCTTTTATGTTTATTTCTCTCTCTCTCTCTCTCTCGATATATATATATATATATATATACCAAGTTGTCTGGGAATTAATGCAGGTTTATGGTTTTAAAATAAAATAAATTATTTTTAAATATACGAAACTATTTTTAATAATAAAAATATGCTTCATTACTCTCGATACAATTCTACTAACGTTTTTTTAGTTTTTCCATTCCCTCTGAATAGATTATTGAATTTTTATTACCTGAAAAATCTGAAAATGCAATTCCTAACAATTTTTGATCAATAAAATGTTTGTCTTTTTAAAAGTGGACCAGATGTCCGAAAAAATGATAGTCAGTAGGCGAGAGGTCTGGGGAGCTGGATTCAGTTTCTGGAAAGAAGTGTTGTGAATCATTATTACGAAGATTTTTCGGCAGTCGTTTAATGCATGGGGAAGTTTCAAGTTTCAAGCTTTTTCATCTTCCCTATTGCTTTGAGGTGGTCAGCGACGTTCGATTTGCAAACTCAGAGTTTCTCTACAAGTTCTCGAACTGTTGTTCTAGGATTTTCTTCTACTAAAGCTTGCAGAATGTTTTCATCTAGGGAAGAGTCCCTCTAGATTTTTTTTAAACTATCGTTGAACTCACTCACACTTCCATCTCCCCAAATTCATTGATATTTTTGACCGATTGAGCCTCTATGATCGATTTTAAATTCTTTGAGCGAAATTATGAGAAAAACAAGCTTTGACATCTTAATAAAGGTTGAATCATTTCCAAATAGTTGAGTCACAAATAGTGAAATAATACAGAAGATAAAAAATATTTTTATTTGGAAGGATATTAACAAGCGTTGGCAACCATAAAAAATAATAATCCTTTAATCGCAAACAATTTGTTATTTAGAGGGTTGATATAAAACAATCATGACAACCCAATACATTGAAAATGTCAGGTGATAACATGTTATTGTTGAAGGAACATTTTTATGTGCTTTGGAGGATAGAACAATGGCATTGATAAAATAAATTAAAAACTTTTTTTGTTTAATCGGGACCAATATGCCCAGAGTGTTCTAAATAAATTTCATCGAATAATTTTCTCAAACAAAAGAGGAGGAAAAAATGGTTAATTCGTTTAGTTAGTTCCAAAAACGTTCTATAGAAGTCCAGCCAGCTGAAAATTTACGAGCTGCTCATGGGGAAGTTGTGATAAAAGAGAGAAGCTGTCAGTCGGTTGGACAAATTTCGATTCAAATTCAGCAACGGTTCATCATCCAAATATGGACGTCCTCCTGCTCCTGACGGTGATTGGGGGTCATCTGTACACGTCTCGGCGGAATGGATAATACTAATGTCCGCATCGGTTCCACAAAAATATCTGCCGTCCGAACGATTTACAGTTTTTGAACCTTCTTATTCACCTTTTAATACGAATTTGTTTTTTGAAAATATTTGTACCTTGCATGTAATAAAAAAAATGAAGGAAGCATAACCTGGTATTTCTTTGTTATGTATACTAACTGACAGGAAACTAATTAATCAGTGAGATACGTCATTAAAATAATATCCATTGAAATATTGATTTCCCCAACCTTTCCTCTCTTCATTAATCCCTCATGAGGCGCTTTATATAGGGAAATAGATGGGTTTCCTCACTATTCCCTAAATTCTAAACTAAACAAGAATATGGAGAAGAGATCGACCTCGTGTCTGCCTTACCTAATCTATGTATACTCCTTATAATCAACGCGAGACTATAGTTTAATATGTGATCTCTACTGTCCCTCTAAAAGGCCCTCTTTCAGCATCTTCCGCCTACATTCTTAATTTCTTGTAATTACCAACCAGTTATCCTCGGATCAGCATCAATTCCATCAGTACACCGTTGCTTAGGTCTTCCTCTTCTTCTATCTACTAATACTATGGAGTGCCCTCCTGTCGCCCTGCTGTCATTAATAGATCCGTAGGCTTCCTAACCATTTCGTCCTCCTTTTCTATCCTCCTTCGAACAGAACACCAACGTAGGTTCGTTTGAGAATACTTCTTCTGGGGTTACAGGTCCGTGAAGTAGTTCAGCTCTCACAGCTCTAAAGCAAGATTGGCTGTAGACTTTTCATATTCTGTTAGAGTTTTGGTCATATTGATCATTCGTGTACTCGAGGAACAGTACAGATCTTTTTAATAGGCTACCGTTATATCAGGTTACTGTATATCAGCGTCTTTCACGGTCTTCTTGACCGTAAGATCAAACATAAGGTAGGCTAACGCATCTCAGAGATGATTTCTTCTACATGATCACTAGCTGATTCAGGATTTAATTTTTGGGGGGGAGAGGGCTTCAGCCCGAAAGCTTTTTTTTTCATAAAAATGACGATAATTACTTTGCAAAAAAAGAAAGAAACTAACTATATATATGAAATGGTGTTTAAGTGATTCCTTAAGTCATTTTAAATATAATTACACGAACAATAATACTTTAAGAGATAATTTTTTAATATTTTTTTCCATAAAACATGGTTATATTTTACCATTTTGATGGGGGGCTTCAGCCCGAAAGCCCCCCCCCCGTAGATCCGTCCGTGTACATGATTGAAATCTTACCGATTGTTCTCCATTGATTGGGACCATTCTGCTAACGTTTTTCATTATAACCATCGCTTATGAGCTTTCGAGGGATGTTGAAATCCTTATGCGCTATTTACAAATCTTTCTTATTTACGCTATCCAAAGCTGCTCTGCAATCGGTAAAGTTTTTTCTTTTATTCCGTTTCTCGTTCAAGAATAGTCCGAAATTAAAAATGTGGTCGATAATGAACCTGTCGTTTATAAACCCGTACTGATATCGGCCGAATTTTCCCTTTGCATAGGTAGAGAGAGAAATAATTTATTTAAAAAATTACTGTCCTACTATATAGAGTTGCTCAATACACAGCATACTCATCATTTCTATTCGTAAATAGCACTTAATTATACTTGAATTACACACACGGACACATATATGTATATATAGATATTAATTTTCTTCTTTTCCTTATGGGTTTCATCATATACAATATTAATACTATACTATAATAACATAATCACTATTATACAATATATGCATTTCTGAAATTAACAAAAAAAAAAAAGATATTCCAAAATACGCCGAAATTCCAAAATTAGAATCCACAAATATCATGAAACATAATCCTATGAACACAGACAAAAAGGTATGATAAAATATTTGAAATTGAATAAAAAAATAAATAAATATCCATAATTAACTTTTAATTACTACATATGAGGTAATAAATGATCCCAAGCTAGTCTTGAATAATAAATTAATAAATATTATTAATCAATTTGTTTACTATAAATATTTACTTTTTAAAATATTTGATAATTTCTATTTTTTTTAAATGTAAATTAATTCCTCCTTTTATTTTTTCATATATGTATATACATTTTGCCCCTATACCAATACAAGTTCTCTAGCGGTATCGGTTTTAAGTAAGTTGGGAACTTTAATCGATATTATTTACATATGTTATATTATAAATTATATTCTAAATTAATAAATTTATTTTTTTTTAATTATATGTCTGATGATTTTTTCATTTGCAGAATAATAGTATATAATTAGGGTCTAAGTCACAATACGGAGTTCATGATCACTTCTAGAAATGCTCTGTTATTATGAGTTATTATTATGCTCTCTAATTAATATTCATAGATATAATATATCTTTGAGTTACTCAGATAAAATCTGTGTGGATTTTAATTTTTCAGGACCATACAACAATTTAGTTATTGCACACAGTAATTAAATTACAAGAACCACATACATCTGGTAACAGATTGGAGGTCTGTCCAGTCTTGACATTTCAATGACATTATTACATATTTAAGCCTGTTTCGTGTTGTTGTTAGTTAGTGAAATACATGTCAATAATGGTTCAAGTTATTCCCCTTTTATTTAATATTCGATCCTAAACTCGTTTCGAAACTTTGTTGATTAAACACACCTTCATTGCTTTTAAAACAAATAGTCTGTGGTACAGACCCCTTTTTATCAAATTATTAACATCCGTTTAAATTTTCGTGAATGAATTCATGTTATCGTAACCTACAATTTTTTCATCTAAAAAATTCTCAGAAATAGCGTGTTGTCTCAATAAATTAACTAATTAAAATAGCTATTAAAACTCATAAATACTTATTTGCTTCTCACTAGAATCTCATTATAATTTGATCACGAAAAAAAAGAAAGATGGCCTACAATAATATTAAACCGTTTGGCCTATATAACTTCTTCATTTTGACATGTTGGTGGTGGAGGTCACGCCGAACGGCCCATTACTTTTGTAGGCCACTTTATTTCTCGATTTTATGATCAAATTATCTTATGATTCATGTGGAAAGCAAGTGGGTGTTTATGTGTTTTTCGTACCTAATTAAAAAGACAAAGTTTGCCGATCTCCAGATTGAAAACTCTCAATTCTAAGAATTCTCATAAATACAAAGGTTACGATGAGATGAAGCTTTTCATGGAGTTTTAGGTGGATGTTTATAATTTGATAAAGATGATAAAAAAAAGTTGGTACCACGGACTAAAAACATAAACAAAACAAATAAAACTCGAATACTAAATTATATCTTCCTTTACAATACCTTCCCTGCCTACCTATCCAGACCAGCACTTTAAACAATACATTGTTTTCTCAATTAGAGTCTCAACCTTAATTTTCTCTTGTTAATAGAAACTCATTTTACTTTCCAATTAGTATTGGCAGGAATTCCTTCTATCTCCAGCAGGTTTTACGACAGAAACATTACCGTTTCACGTGCTACTCCTTCAGGTACCATTGTTTGGTATCAAAGGATACAATGGACGAAGTTTCAGGTGTAACGTTTCGGCGCTACCTACCTCTACATAAAACTTATTTCCTTTAGTTAAAACTTTTCTTCCTCGGCCTGTGTAAGTTCATTTCATGTTATCAAAACTGAATAATGCTATAATTTATAAAACAAAGAAATATAAATATAAATATAAAAGGAAACATGACAGGACACCAATAAAAACAAACCTACTTTAAAACTGGGGTTGTGGAAAAAAATAATATGTATTTATTTTTATTTTTTATTTAGAATTATAACAATCTATCACGTGGACAATAGTAATTTGTATTAAAGAATATGATTATTATGAAATGATTTGGATATAAAGTAATAAGTTATATACATGTATAAACTATACACACTTAATTTGAATAGAAGTTATTTAATTCCCATCGAGTTTTTATAATTCCTCAAACTAAGATTGGTTAATGTTTTTTTCGTGTGTGGAAGATTTGGCACCACAGGAAAATTCTCTGAACCCGAATTATCCGTCCAACATTTAGTTTCAAAATAACGTCCGTTGATGTATCCTGACCAATTATCTTTAAAATTGTCATAATATACTGTTAGTTAGGATATTAATTGAAAATAATGAACATTATATAATTTATAGCATTTTTGGTCATATTTTTCCTGATGATAAAAAACCTCTGCACTTTTTCGAATGTCATTAGGGAAGGAAAAAAAGATGCATTTTACATCCGGAATACATATATTTTCCAACACATTTCGGAGCTCTCCGGAGACCCACATTGAATACATATATATGTATGTATGTATATATATATATATATATTTTTTTTTTTTTTTTTATCTTTTGGCATTACAGAACATGTTAGATCTTTTGCCGCCTTAACAAGCCTGCTCCATTATCTCTGCCCGTCTTGGGCTATTTCTTTCCATTTATCTGCACGCAGCTCTATTGGATCTTTGTTGATTCTATCTATCCATCAGCTTTTTGGCCTTCCACGTGGTCTTTTGCCTTTGAAAAATTACATTCACAAATGATTTCCTCGGGAAAGCATGATTGAAACAATTAAATCACTTTTCTTCTAGTTTCTAAACAAATATTTATGAAAAATACACTAGAGACAAAGTTTAAAAAAAAAAAGAAAAAAGATAATATTACACGAGGAAATATTTTTAAATCGAGGAAACATATTGTCAATTCATGCTTGACTTGATTTTTATGAAAACTTTCTATGAATATGTATGAAAATTATTTAGTTCATTTTTAATAAAACAGAAAAATGGATATCTTGAAATGTTGATAGAAAAATAATGGATTTTAAAATATTTTGCTAAAAAATTAAAAATCTTTCTTTTTGAACATTTTTGCTGAATTAATTAAATTAACGTTTTAAAATAGAATAGAGATTAAAACTGATATGAATAATAATTATCTCAAAAGGAACGGGTCATTGAGTTCGTTCGAAAATTGTACACACGTTTGGTATTACATCATTCTTCATTACATAAATTCATAAAAAGCTACTTTTATTGCTTTATTTTTCTTAAGGTTTATAAATAAGAAAAAAAATATTGTAAAAAAAAAAATAATTTCGGAATAATTACATTGTGGATATAAGAATCATACTTATATTCCTATAGTGGCTTAGCTAAAAAATACTTGTTGAAAACTATAAAACATATATTTTATACAGTGAAGAAGAAAAAAAAAAAAAATGTGTAGAAGCATAGGACTCTGCATTTCGTACGTAATAATTTACTCCAGTATATTACTTCTTTTTCTTCCATTATTTTCATCAAATATTAATTTTATTTTGAGATATTGCAACAATTTTCAGATGATTTTATTTTTGTAATGTGTAAATTTACAATGATAAAATGAGAAAGTTCGTTGCTTACAGTAATTCTCAGAATCAGAACATTATTTTATATTATTTTTTTTTTTCTTACTGCACAAACGTCGAAGGTAGAAAATCATCATTGTGATGTTAATACCCGAGGGGCATTTGCATTGACCTAAAATATTGACGTAATACTTAGAATGTAATCTCTTATTTGACTTACAGACTGTTATGGTTAGATCACAAATGGTGTATTTAGTGCTAAAGCAATTAATCTTTGGTGTGTAAACTAATGATGGACGCCTAAAGGCCGAAGCAATACAGTGCACAACAGTGGTAGACCGCCCATCCCTCGTGCCATGTACATACATACATGGTATCTATCGCTACTAATTTGTAACCTGTGTGAAGCAACGTTTTGGTAATTATCTTCTCTAACCTGAAAGACTTTCTGCCTGAAATTTCATTTTAAATTATTCTTTATATGGGGGAGGCAGTCGAGAGAAGAATACTAATCCACATTGCACAGGTTTTGAGTAAATTCAAGTCAAGAATAAATGACCTTGAAAACGTGAAAGCATTCAAGCAAATCATTTTTTTTTTTTTTTTTTGTCGAAAAACTAATTTTATTCTGCAATTTATTTATCCTAAAATTGAGCTATTATATAAATATGAGAAAGAGTTGATCGGGATGTGCGGTCAAATAAATACTAAATTATAGAAATAGTATTATTTAATTATTATGCCGACGTTTCGAACCAACTTGCAGGTCTTCATCAGGGCGTGGCACTGTGATGGGCAGTTGAAACGTCAACTGTCAAATCACCTGCAAGGTGGGTCGAAACGTCGGCATAATAATTAAATAATACTAATTCTATAATTTAGTATTTATTTGATCATACCCCCCGATCAACTCCTTCTCATATTATATCACGGTCAACCATCTCTACATTATTATATATATAATTGATCTAAAACGAACATTGTGTGTTGTTCTTTTAAACAAAAACATCATTCCGTTTCCAATATTTTTTTTTTCGTTGTTTATTTAAGGTACCTAAACCAAGAGATAGTCCTTTTAAGTTAAAATGAGTTAGTACATTTCCCTTTTGAAACCATCTCTAACACATTCATAGTAGATTGGTAATACTATACAATTCGATCATTTTTTATCCATAAATAAAAAAAATATTCGCTCATAAAAATTCATATTCGACATTTATTCGTATTTCATAGTTTTGAAAATATATATCAAAAGATTTTTTTTTCATATCGATCGTAGATTCAATTTATTTTATATATGATGTATTTCTGTGTAAACACGTAAATTGAAGTTTCTTGATAAATTAATAAATCTAAGTTTCATTAAACACAACATAAAAAAAAAAGAGATGATGGATTTTATGGTTGTATACAACGCAAAGCTGGGGAGTTCGTGCGTGGACACAGAAAACCGCAAAGACAGATGGCATTATAAATACAGGGAACAAGGCTATTTCGGCGGGAGAGTTAATTTATTGGCGGGAACTGGTACCAGGTCCTGTGTGCCCCGGTGCCGTGTCTCCCCGGGGCGGCACGAAGCTTTTTTACGGCGCACGTTAGCGCTTGTGCGGCCGTATGCGGCGCTTGCAGTGTTTGTGGTCGTATTACAGCAGAGCTCATAAGCGAGGACCTTGCGCAAATCCTACTAGGAAGAAAATCTAATTGAATTACAATATACAACTTGGGTCAACGTTTACTAAAGCTTATGCGTAACTTGACTTGAATAGCTTGAAATATTAACGAATTCTAAAAATTAAGGTATAAATATAATCTACATAATCGTACGCTGTACACGGGATGAGGCGTTGCCTCTCTCCTAAATGATATACAATAAAATAAAAAAATAATACAATAATAATTAATATTATCGAAATTAATAAAAAATACATTTTTTCAATAATGGTGATAAATACAATTAATACACAATTTAATTAATTATATTTCATCAATTTCTTGAATCCAGCAGCGAATGGAATCGATTTATTCTGAGATTTGAAACCACCTGATGGACTCCAGCTAATGGTTAAAACTCCTGAAAATTCACTAAACAAATGAAAAAAATTATATCAAGAAATAAGTAACTTTTAAATTAATAAATTTTAAAATAGAAATAACCATATAACAAAGTGAACTAAATATAAATATATAAATAAATTGAGAAATAACAACACTGAGGTTACATCTTAAAGCCGATGGAGATGATGTACCATTGCTGAATCAATCGCAGAATACAGAAATACATGAATTTCATGGTTTTCCTCGATGAGTTTAGAAATGGTTTGGTGGATTTCCGATACCATCGATGAGCTCTGCGATGAGGTCATACATAAATTAGAAAATGACAGTTTCAGTTCGAGAAAGTTGTAAAAAATAAATATATAGCACTATTTATTTAAATTCATTACTGTTAGAAAACCTTTGTGCGCAAATATAATGTTTAAAATTATGTATGTGAGAATATTTTTTATACTTTTGGTTTATTATTTTTAATAATGAACCATTGTGATCGATCAAAAAATCCAAAAACTTAACCCCCACTCAAAATTTGAGGATTTACGTTTCAGGATACGTAGAATTCGAAAAGCGAATACAAAATTTTTTGTCCGTCCGCCGTCCGCACATTTTCTATCACGAATTTCATATAAAATCAGAGGTCACCCAAGGATGATCCTCCTTCATCGACATTACTATCAGCCTTTTACTTTCAAAATGGCGTCCGAAAAACCTGCTATGATATAGACTGTAGCTCCTAAACGAATGCACCGATTTCAATGAAACTTCGCTAAAATCATTTTCTCGACACCCTTTAAATTTATCTATATAACATACTTCAACGAAGAGAAGCTGTAATTTTTTTTTTTTACGAAGGATGGTAAAACTAAATTCCGAATAACTCGAAAAGTATACACTTTGTTAATCGTTTTTTAAAAGTTTACGGATTTCCGTAATTTTAAAAATAAAAAATAAAATTGTTAAAATCGGAAAATCAGGAGCAAAGATATGGTCTCTAGTTTTTTTATTATACGTTCTCCTGCAAAGGTAATATTCTTTCTTTTGGTTTTTGAATTTACAATGTGTTACTGAAGTAATGCTAATTTTTTTAACATATTATTAATGATTAAAAAGAAAAGTTTAGTCCAATAATTGGAATCACCTTATATTTATTTTTCTTTGTAACGAGAAGGATAATGTTACTTTAGATGTGTAATTGTTTTTGGAAATAATAAACCATTGTGAAATAATTTGCAGCGTTTTTTATATATTGTTTGTGTTTCGTCCTCAAATCACATTTTAAAAAATATAAGATTTATAATTGTAATTAGATCTGTAATTTATTAACATGTACTGGTACTGGTGAGGGAGCATATACTAGTCTGATGAGTGGGCCACATTAGTCCTTTTTTCCAACCCATGACGGATACCTTGAAGTTGCCGCAGCGTACTTAACAAAATGAGAATGTCCAGACTCATTTTCGCCGAGATGAATATAATAATGAAAATTAACCGACCCAGTTGGTAATCTAACTCACAACGTTCAGATCCGGGCTCTCTGGAAAGCACCCCCCAATCGGCTGGGTCGTCCTTTTCTCCAATTAAAATATATTAATATTAATAAGTAGTATATTGAATATAGTTGAATACCAACAGTAAAGTTTTTAAATTATGGAGGAAAGCATAAGTTTCTCATTATAGCTAAAAATTAATTCTATAAACGGAAAAGGTTACTCAGTCTGAAATATTTACCTTTGACCCCCCGGAGTAAAGTTTCTATAGTGATTTAAGATTCTTAATGCAAGCCGGAGAAAAAGAAAAGGAAAAGAAGGAACTAAAAGTAATGCCTCGCTCAGTTCAGTCCCGAATGTTTCAAGTTGTCACTGGTGGGCAATGGCTGAATAAAAAAAAAAAAAAAAGATGTAATTTGCTTTTAAAAGTTTACAGAAAAGTACAAAAGAAAACTTCATACAAAACCAGTCACCCTTGTAAGCCGTGTAATGAACGTTAGCCGGAAAACAAGTTTTTCTCCTTTCGCTGCTAACAAAAAATAAATATAAAAGTTATGAACAGGGATTTAATTTCCGTTTAAACTTTTTGCTAAGGTTTCTTGGCCATTCCATTCGATTAAAGTTACTAGGGTTCTGTGCTTAGAAATTATTTATTTCCTTCTCGTCTGAAGTCATCGTTTTTGAGACTATGTCCGCAAGGAAAAATGCCCATGTTTATTAATTGAAAAAGTATAATTTCAGTGACAGATGAATGAAAAGCAATGTAGCGCTGTTTTAATAGCAAATCACATATTTGAGGAAACTGCAGATTCTAGGTCGCATGTGATCTTAGCTGAGGACTCCAAACGTTTTTGTGCGATATTTATTAATCTAACGCTAGAATTAATTAATATTCAATATTAATGTTTAGGTTACGAAAATTTGAAAATTAATATCTATATGGGGGTATGTATTTAGCAACAAATAAAAATAGCAACGTTAGTATATAAAGAATTATTGCGGCCTCATGTATATATATAATGTTATCATAGGATAGAACAATACTTTTTCTTTGTTAATTTTTTGTAATTAACTATTTTCTTATTGGCTCGACAAATTACTAATAGTCATTGAGTCCTGATTTGGAGCCTCAAAATAGCATAACATTTCATCTTTCATATATTTTTTTTTAGAATACCCATAACTTTACCAAGATAGAAAAAATCACATAGCCAATAAAACTAAAATATCTAGATAATGAATAAAGTGGCACTTCCGGTTAACCGATTTTAAGGAAAAAGTTGCCGTCACAACTAAGCCATATGCCTATCTTAAATACGTGATATCAGTTTCATAGGACTTTTCGTTTTTGAGCTAGACTGCTAACATACAGACACACAGACCATTTTTCGGGATTTGGTCATTTAGACTCGGGGTACCTCATAACGTATAAATCCGTCGAAAACTCCGATTCAAAAATTGCCTCGATCGCAATACTTACACATACTATATATTACATATATACGTAAGTGAAAGTAAAAATATTTTAAAGTCTACTAATAGTGCTTCGATTTCGATGAAACTTCTTTTGTTTTTTAGGCAATTTAAATACCTTTGAAACATCTTAACACAACATTCCCAAAAAAGCGTATACTTTTTTAGTTATTCGGAATTTAATTTTACCATCCCTCGTAACTTTTTTTCCAGCTTCTTTTCGCTGAAGTATGTTATATAGATAAATTTGAAGGGTGTCGAGAAAATGACTTTAGCGAAGTTTCAATGAAATCGGTACATTCGTTAAGGCGCTACAGTATATAGCTACGTTTTTCTGCATTTTTATTTTTTCTCCTTTATTAACTTATAAAATTCTTTCAAAAGTTATATTTAGCATTTTTTCGTAACTCTGAACAATGCGAAATAATTAACTTTTTAAAATAAACCATATTAAAGGTACTTTAGAGGAAGACGTATATGAACATTGGGCATTTAAGCCCTGTAAAGGGACATCAATGGGGATAAGACCTAATTTATATTAAAGACCACTTAATTATACAATGATACACCGAGTTTAATCAAAATCGTTAGAGCCGTTTTTGAGAAAACTGTGAAAATGTGTTTCAGCGTTGATATAAAATGGCACTTCCGGTTAGCCGATTTTAAGGAAAACGTTGCCGTCACAACTAAGGCATATACCTATCTTAAATACGTGATATCAGTTTCATAGGACTTCTCGTTTTTGTGCTAGACTGCTAACATACAAACACACAGACACACAGACCATTTTTCGAGACTTGTTCATTTCGACTCAGGGTACCTCATATCGTATAAATCCGTCGAAAATTCAGATTCAAAAATTGTCTCGATCGCAATACTTACACTTACTACATATTACATATATACGTAAGTGAAAGTAAAAATTACTACTTGCAGTTACTTTACGAAGTCGATCTGTGTTGCGTGCTTGCTGTTTCAAATGTCTGCTAAAGATGATAATCATTTACATATATATAATTTTGTTAATCTGATTTTTTTTTTTTTATCAAGATAGCTCTGTGAGTCAAGGAACTCTGCTCCTGACTACCGGGCGCAGGTTCTATTCAGTCAATGGTAGTTAATTATTTATTTTGTTTCATAGATTGTTGATACGTGTGTAGTGAGACTTTTCTCGGGCACACTCATGATGATTCGAAAATTGGAATCTGTATCTTCATTGAGTTTTGAGTACACAGTAAAGAACAAATTAAAAAAAAGTTTTAATTCTTTCAGGAAACATGCATTTTATTCTAATATTACCTTTAAAAGGTCCAGTTACTTGTAATCAATGATAATGACCCTTCACTCTAAAATGTACGGTGAAAAAAAATTAACAAACTTTACACTTCAAGCATTTCTTGACGTCGATATTGTTTGGACGCAAATTTGTTCTCCCATCTTAATGACATTTAATCGATACATATTTTCGGTACATGTAAATATGATTCGATAAAATATTTCGAAGGAGTTCTTCAAGGTTAGTTCTAATAAAACATTTTTATTGTCTTCTATCCGTTACTAGAAACGCTCTCTTTCTGTTCGGAGTACATATTTCTGACGTTGAACAAGCAGGAAAATGTGGTAACGTTATCATTCATTATCTTGCTGGTAACTATAAAACTACCGAATAGAGTATTGCTTTCTAATAACAGCGTGACATATATATAGATAAAAGCAATGACGTTAACATAGTTTAATAACTATTTTATCAGGAACAGAACAGCGAGGAGAAGAATTTATTGACAAAAAATCATTCCTGACACTGAATAAGAGCATATCGACTGGATATTGGTTGCGGTTTAGTATATTGCATGCTCCCATCCGGGACTAAGAGATATGATCACGAAAACCTTGGATTCCACGGAGAACACCATTCTCTGTACAAAGTGGAAATGTCTGATTATAATGTCGGATAATTTACCTACAAACTGTAAACCTTCAAACATTGTTTATTATATATTTTTTTTTCATTGTGATTGAACATAGAAAATCAACTATTCAAACTGCAATGAAATTGTTAGTCATGGTTGATTTTTTGTAGTATATATATATATATATGAATTTTTAGTGGTTAGAGTTATTAGCGGTTCTAAAAGAAGCCCTTTCATCGACTTTGTTCAATTCAATAGACTCGAAAAATCAACTTTTTTTTTAATTATGTACTTATTCCAACATCGAAACGTCAATAATTACATACAAACGAACTTCAGGTTATTTTCATTCAAATTTAAAATCTTTAAGAGATATATTTAGAAATAGAGATAACATTTTTTTCTCAATTGTTTTAATTATAATTACTTTAAAGGGATAACGAAAATATCGCTTCATTCACGAACTATTTTACCTATTTTGATTAATGAAGTTAGTATTAATTAATGAAGTGTCTCAAAATTTATGGAAGATTCTCTGAGGAATGGATGTCGAGGTTCTAAATTGGAGATATGATAATTCTTATTTCTTTAAACTGTTCAACTCATGTTTCGTTAAATCGGTTGAACTAAAGCATAAAATAAAAGTTTATTTCAATTATATTTATATCATTTAATTATTATATTTATGCTATTGAATTAAAGTTTTGTTTATAATTCTTTATAAATTATGATTGTTATTAAAAACAAATATTTTTAATTAAGGTAAGTGAAATTTCCATTACTTTAATTTTAAATTATTTGGAAATATATCTACTTACTTTAAGATCTAAATTTTTGGTTTTGCACACCGCCTGATAACGCAATCAAATGCGAGCCACTGCTAGTATTAGTGTTGCCCGAATGCAAGACCAAGACGACGGTCTTGCACACTCAGTCTGTTCTTGTTCTTGGTCTTGCGCAAGATTGTTGCAGTTGCTTATTGGCTTATTTCTATAGAGACATTACTGTATTTTTTTAGATTGAAGCAACCTAACTAAGCCCGAAAGAAAAATTAGAAGCACTAAATGCAAAAGTATGTTGGGTATACCAATTCTTTACATATAGTAACTAAAATTGTCAAGTGTTAGTAATTATTTTCCTTTATTTTCATTTAAAAAATCTATTTTAAATGAGCAACTCGCGAGCAACCTGAGGTAGGTTGTCATCATTTTACACAAAGACATGTAAACCAAAGTTAGGAGAAAATTTCCGGATGAAATTGTTATACCTTTTATTTAGTCGACGTGGAAGAGCGTGAGGTAGTGTAGATTGGATGGTGCTTTCAGACAATGTTTTCCCAAGGGCTCGGGACGGACCCAGGGATGAGAAGCTAACTTCATTGTGAAGGGCCTTTTTCCTGTCGATAACCGATGGCTCTCCCTTTAGATGCAAATTGGAAGGGCACCTCTCTCGACCCATGAGGCCCCACTGCCCTCTCTCCTTCGGCGACTTCCACCTTTCTAGAATGAGATAACATCGGGGCCAATATCCATTGGTCGTACGAGGTGCTTGTTGAAGATAACTACAAAAGATAAGTCCATAGGATGTTCTCATCACAGTAAAAATATAATTTAATATATATATATACACATCATTGGTACGTTTTTAAGATCTATTATAATCCTAATTTCACAGCTCGATTTCAACAACGGATGTCTCCTCTGCTACCAAAAAACAAATTAATTGAATTATGAAAAGAAGCCGTATGTGATTTATTTATTTAAATATATGAATGAATCACTTACTACTTCTTTATTAAGTTGTAAATGATAGGAGCGCATAGATCTCCTGGTGTCCTATCTTTCTCTCCATAGGTATAGCGACAAGCTTGGTTCTGAATCCCTTATTCTAAATATTGAATATAGTTATGTCTGTCCTATATTACTTCATTTATTTTTTCAGTTTATTTTATTTTTATTTGTCGTAGATATTTTTGTTTTTTTATTTTTTAGTTGTTATTTTAATTTGATTTTTTTTATGTTTTCTATAATTTTTTTATGAATATATTCTTTCTTCAGTATAACCATTGTCCATATCATCACAAAATGTTATACTACTCAATAAAATAAATAAACAATTGCACCAAAATATTCATTTTGTTGGTTGAGAAAAAATGCCAACACAAATTGATTGTAGTTCTTTCAAAGCAAAATTATATTTTTAAGGAGGACACAAGCAATTTACTGCTACTATATAAGGGAAATATTCGTTTTCTAAAGTGATTAAGTTCGAATGTCCTTGAATAATGTCATTGAACCTTGAATAATGCAAAGTCTGATGACATACTAGATTCGCCATTTATTAATACTGAGGTGTGACAAAGTGAACTCTCATCTGAAATCAAGGTGAATATCTATTGTCAATCACAATTATGTTAAATTATTTTCATTTTCTGTAATTTTTTTTTTTTAGTGCGAATTTAATTAAGAGCCTTATTTGCGTAGTTTTTAAAAATGAAATATTTTTATTTTGCAGTAAATATAATTTCAGTTAATCTATTCCTTAACTATGCTATTGTATACAAGTATGTGTGTATGTGGGTAGTCATTTTTATTGGTTTAGTTTCTTTTTGCTTAGTTTAGCTTACATACATTTACTTTTTATTATTGTTTTTCTGTATTATTTATTTTTATTTATTGTTGATGGAGCGTGAATGTGCTCTCTGAAAACTATTATAAATGTTCTTATTTGCGACAGATTGTAATATCTCTGAAAAATAAAAAAATAAATAAAAAACTATGCTATTCCCTATTACATTACTATTTTTAAATTATTAAGCATAAGAGAATAATTTGTACAGTTTTTAAATTTTAAGAAAACATTCATATGGAATGTAAAAATACGATTTAGAAAAATTTCCACTTTAAAGGAACGAGATCTCCTATAACCAAAAATTCTTTTTTTTAGCGACAACTCCAATCCTATAGTAGAGCCTATTAAGCTACCACTTAATAATTTATCTTAAAATTACAAATTTTTTCATGCAAGCCCAATGATGTTATTATTCATGAGAAATATTAATTGTATGATAGTTTAGTAATACAATTATTATCATTATTTTTTAAAAAAATAAACTTTTTTTCGTATATACTCACTCAATTTGTAGCTTGTACATGTTTTTTAATATATCTCTATTCAAATCCATTTAAGTTGACAGGATAGGTAATTTATGAATATTAAAAAATTCATATACATATTCATCAACAGTGCTGAAGGAAGTTGAAATACTGTTTTTGGAATAGTAAATTGGTAATTGTGATGAGAATGACCCACGTACGATTGTTGTAAACTCTGACATACAGAAATGTTATTCGAGATTTTTAAAATTTATTTATTGAGTAATAAATATTTACTTGGACAATAATCATAGTGAAGTAGAACTACATTCTGAAATGTTGCATTTTGGGGAGTTGAGTTTTATTCGGGATGCCACTGGATAATTATTGATGATAATTACCCAGAAATGTTTAATGAAAATTAGTAATAAAATATAAGTAAAATAAATTTGGATCTATAATATATTGATTGGTCCAGAATTAATTAATTGGATTTCTTTTCTCAAAGGCTGGTTTGTGTTTATCATGCTTTATAATTACAAACATTGCCTGTGATCATCATGATATAAATAGGTGGCAGAATTAAAATAACTGTTACTATAAAACATAATTTATTTCTGTGTTTAACAAAGAATATATACAAATTATATTTACAAGAAACTAAATACGCGATTCAATGAATTTAATAATTAACTGTGAAGGCACGATTTCAGATGGACAGTTTTGAGAATTTTTGCCATGAAATATTATAACATTAGGATTGGGAACTACGGCTTATCTATTGTCTATGAAGTGGTGTGGTTGGTAGATTTCATCGCTGCATCTGGTTCCAAAAACTCCTCCAAGACGCCCTTCTGTGTGGTTTATGTAGGGCCAAGGCTTCAGTCCCCAATCCGGAAGAAATCATAAGCTCTATCCTCAAGGCCATAAACCAACATAAGACCTATCCTCAAGATCGGACATCATCATAACTCTTCTTTTCTCACTTCCTGGCGTATTATATACAAATATTGAAGGTGGGGTAAGGATGGTTTTCATTGGCCCTATTACTCCACAATAATCGGTAACAGCCTAAAAGGAACCGGTTACTTAGCCCGTTACTAGTTTTTACTCTAAGCCTTCCCCAGGGTCCAGGTACAGGTCGGTCCTTATCTACCTGCTCTTCCCCCTTGATGCTGTTTTTGATGTCAGAAGTCGGTTTCATTCAACCTTGTTTTTAGCATCTCATAATAATTTTAAAAACGTATTTTCCATGTTCAAAACATAACGATTCACACTAAATGTTCTTATACGAAAACTTGTGTTTCCTTTTTTCAACGTCAGGGAAAATGACAGGTAAATCCACAGACATTTGCAATCGGATAGGAGACCCAACATCGCAGGTTGGATTCATGACGATGTGAGATATTTTTATATTTCACACCTGACGTGGCCTTAAGGTCCAGTCGATAGCTCATACCCTTCACATCCCTCGTTATCTCACGGATCTTCTCCTACTAACTCCACTTTTCCTTACAAGTGGAGTTAGTAAGAGAAGTACACAAGACCAAACCTTCTCTTGGTATAAACATGTACCATATAAATGCCGTTTCATAATGTTTGCCTTTGAAAATGTTCTTTAATTTAATTCATTTTGTTCCAGTTATCATAAAACTTGTGTATTTAGAATGGTTTATACTTGTATGAAATTCTGTTTTGAAGAAAATTAGAATCTTGATAAAAAGTTTAAAATATTTTTTTTTTATTTATACGTATGTGGAAGACTATCGTTGCCCAAATGCGAGACCGAGACGATTCTTGGTCTTAAAACCCAGTCATGGTCATGGTCTTGGTCTTGCGCAAGAGTCTCGCAACAGTCTTGCAGTTACTTATTAGCTTATTACTATAGAGATATTACTATATTTTTTTACATAGGATAAACTTAACTAAGCCCGAATGAAAAATTAGAGGAGTTAAATGCAAAATTATGCTGGTTATACCAATTATTAACATATAGTAACTAAGATTATCAAGTATTAGTAACTATTTTGCCTTTATTTTTATTAAAATAATCGATTTTTTTGGTTTTGGTCCTGGTTTTGGTTTCGCAACAGTTGCGACTTTGTAAGACCAAGACCAATTTTGGGCAACAATATGGAAGATCAGGTATGGTTGTGACTGTCGTCATATCAGCTAAACTATAAGCAATTCCCCATAGATTTATGAGAAAGAAAGGAATTTTGTGCCTATTCGAACATATTTAACAGCACTGCTAACGCATCAAGCGACATTAACGCTAGTAGAGGCCTTCATTACTTTTTAACAGACGAAAGTAATTATTTTTATTATATTTCTTATAATAATTGTTGTTATATATTTAGAGGTAGAGTAATGAATTTCTTCTCTCGTTATTAATTTAAGCATTACTTGTTTATAAGCAGTGACTGTTTTTTTTGCGAAGGACTGCGTTGAGTACAGTTGTGACACTGGCAATTTTTTTTGCTTTTAGATAGCCATAAAACTCTAGAGGATATTCGATTCTTACAAAAATGTTTATCCATTTATTAGTTATAAGCGATTAAATCGTTTTATAATGTTATACAATATAATAAAAGTAATTTTAGACTATTTTGTTTTATTTTAACTCGTCACTGCCCATCCCTAGCACTATCACAACAGTCCTTAAGGTGAGTTTGGTTGTAACATTTCCTTTTCGTAATTTGCTCATATGAGATATCCAGTGTACTTATGGACAACATTTTAGTATTCATGCATAGTCAAGTGCACACTTTACTATAAAAACACTTTTCTTCTATCTGATTGGCACACTAACAAAATGGAGGACGATTAAATTAAAATTTTCACAACCGTACCCAATCTCCCCTATTACATATTACATTATTACAGGACAAAATGACTTATGAATGTGAATTAAAACCCTCAACAGTGTGAGATTCCTCGTAACAACCGGAAGGTATTGCTTCAAGAAGAAGGGTACAGGTGTTTTTTTATATGGGGTTATCCCGGGTCAGGAGGTACGAGCGGGGATTTAAAAGATTCCCGTATCCGGCACCGGGACGCGAACTCGTGACTATTTTTTATCACTTTGTCTCATATATCAGATTGCCAAGCAATGGCGTTGCTGTTCACACGCGTTAGCTATTCGGCCACTAGGGACTATATTCCTACTTGTTCTATTTGTGCTCTGAGTTTCCTGAGTTACTTCATGCAGGACTCACCACGGGCACCCACCTCCCTCCTCCTCCCCCTCCAAGTTCGATGACGCATAAATTCCCTCCTTCCCTTTTCCCCTAAATTTTATTACAACTATTCCCACTTCACAGTTTGCTGTGGTTATATTCTTTTCCATTGCACCCATTCTTCAATGTAAGAAATCACATGGCGGGATCACCCTCCAGAAGTTGGTTCATCCCAACATCTCAGTCATTTCTCGAAATCATATATAAATTTTCTCTTCTTGCTCCTACTCCTACGACCAGTGCGCATCCGGGTATTCTTTTTTTGTTATAACCGTTCTGATCATTCACCACACGATTAAGTGGAGTACGGATACCCGAGGTACAGGAAAGGCTATTCTTCGTGTCCATTTGGCCTTAAGGACATAACCTTGTACAAGTGAAGTTTTTCTTCTATTTATTTTTATTGTATTGGATATATTTTATCAGAAAATTTGGATAAAATTTAAGACGGTTCTTGTACGATAAATTGTAATATAAGTTCTTAATAGTTTTATGTTGTTAATGTAAATCCCATAAATACTATAATATTTGATTAATTCTCTGAAACTCTAGGTACATTTATGCCAGAATGCACAAAAGTTGAGTAGTACTATCGCTATTTAATACTTAAAGCCTGCTGGTGTTGGTGATGGATGGGTATTGCCTATTTGAAACAGCCGACATCCCGTCCGGCTCTTGTCTTCGTTCCGACTTCCATACGGACCAGTTCCTCTGTCCTACTTTACGCAATATTTATATACATTTGTATTCCCAGAAAAAGCTCTCTGGAAGACGTTAGATTATCTCCTGAGCGGTTCCTATTTAATCACATTCATTTGTAATTTTTCAACTTATGAAAAGCTTTTCAAAATTCATTGATAAAAAAACAAAACATATAAAACAATTATCTCTGGAGAAATTTTCATTTCTGTATCATTCCATTTGAAATCACCCAGGTCATGTTGCTCGACATTTTTTATTTTTATAGCTTTATTACCAATTATTTCATATTTATTTGAGAGTTCAAAATGGTAGTTTAAAAAAATTGAGGCGCACAGTTTTTACTTTTCGGCCATATCTAACTTTCTTTTCGTCTGAAAACATGTATTGGGGAAATGACTGTAACTCTAGTTATTTCACCCCCAAAATAAAAACTGAAATAATTTAGAGCATTTCTTCCATATTTCTGTTGATCAATACATCACCTAAAAAGAGAGGAAAGTGGTTTTAAAAAATCATGAAAGTAGACAAAAAAAAGTGACTTTTAGGGCTGCAAAAGTGTAATAAAGAAAAGAGACTCCACTTTTTTTTCATAAGTAGTCCTACCACCGTACTTCTTGCTGATAAAATTTCAATCTTGAAAACCTTATCATTTTTTAATTATGAATTTTTCGGCGATATTTGATGTTATATATTACAAAAGGGACTGAGTGAAAAATTATGAAATTGATACAGTTTACACCTCCGTATAGTAGGAATGTGCCATACGAATTTGATCATTGAGGCCCAACTGATTCTATTAGTTATAGCGCAACAAACATCAAAAACTTATATACCTACCATAGGATTTGTGTAATGATAAAAACTAAAATTCAATTCAGTGCCTCAATTTCTTATGCTGATTTATCGTTTATATAACGCCATATCCAGACATATTTGATACGATATAACTCAGAAGCCGATTTAGTCTCAGTAACTAAGTTTGTTCCATTTTTCCTTATATAAAAGTGTTATAAAATGTAAAACTTTCATCATTTTCCACTCAGTTCCTTTAATGATATTAAAATTCAAATCACGCCAAAAATGATTTTTGGCCGTTTTTACAAATTCATATCGTTCATATAGGACTTATATATGAAAAAAAATAAAGTTGAGACTCTTACTGTATTGCTGCGCTAAAGGTAACGTTTTAGGTTATTTTTAATTTTATAGTTCTCAATTTTTTAACAACTATTTTCGCTACTTATGAGATATATTGTGAGGACATAAGATTTAGAGTAAAACTTCATAATAATTTTAGTTTTTGTTTTGTTTTGATATCTGCATAAATGACGCAGTTAGAGCTGGTAGGATACGCTGATACCGAGTCACACTAGGCAGCCATATTTGTTGTGCTATAACTAATAGAACCAGTTGAGTCTCAATGCATCAATTTCATCATTTTTCACTTAGTTCCTTTTGTGATATTGGTGGTATATAACATTTTTGAGCGGTTTTGAAAATTCGTATTTAAAAACGGACAAGGTTTTCAAGATTGAAATTTCATCAGCAATAAGTACAGTGATAGGACTACATATGAATAAAAAAATATAGTTGAGTCTCTTTTCTTTATTACAGTTTTGCAGATCTAAATGTTATTTTTTTTTATATTTTCTTAAACTACTTTCTTTGCTTTTTAAGTGATGTATTAATCAACAGAAATGTAGAAAAAGTAGTCTAGATTATTCAAGTTTTTATTTTGGCTTGGTACCTGAAAAATAACCAGAGTTACAGTCATTTCTACAAAACATGTTTTCAGTCGAAAAGAAAATTACAAATGGCCACCGAGAAAAAACTCTGCACCTTAATTTTTTTTTAATTGCCGTTTTTAACTCTCAAATAAAGATGGAATAACTGAAATAAATATAAAAAGTAATAAATGGAATAAATAAAAATAAAAAATGTTGAACAACACAATATTAATTAAATTGGATGGTTTCAAATGGATTGACCCTTCTGTATTTGGACAAATCTTTATTAAAGATATTTATCTCACCTAACACAGTTTCAAAGCCCTGATATTCCAATTTCCTTGCTAGAACCTTGTTGTTTAGTGGAAGTTGATCCTTATTCGTAGCACATTAAACCATGTTGTAACTAAAATAATGTTGTAAAGTAACTCTATCAGAATCGTGGTCACAGAATTTCAGTGTTATCTTAAATATTATTAAAATTATTATTATTAATGCTCTTAAGACTAATGGGTGCTGTATTGTTATTGCAATATTCGGTTGTTAAAAATGTGGTAATGTAATATTTTCCATTATAGTTTTATAGTTATTATTGCTGTATTGCTATATTATAATTCTGCCTTTTTATAGAACAGTTCAGCATTTATAACAATTTTATTTACTAAGCATATTATTAATTTTTATAGCCATTTTGATATAAATAAAAATGATACTTCTTTTTATAGTTATGTGTTGAATATAACTTAATTCTTAGCAATTTATTATATAGTGCCCTTGGTATGCTAAGAGGAGCTTACTGTGGCACAGGTGTTCCTGGACCGCTATATCGTCTACTGCTTTTGAATACAGATTGTGCGCTCTGGGTTTCCTGGGATACTTTGGCCTAATGTATTCAGTAGGCTTATACTTATCAATTTCTGTTTCAGTACCTTCTCAGCGAATGGAGAATGCTGTTAGTTCCTACATTAAATTTCGGAATTTCATTTAGATTCCTCATTTTAAAAAATATATATGTCTGAAGCATAAATATATATATATATTTATGTATATTTGTATATATTCGATTCACAGTTTTTTTTTTTCTTATGCCAAAGTCGTTGGTTATTTGGCCATCCGACATCTTGCTGCCCAATATAATTTAGATTTTTAATAAATGTATTTAAAAATGTTTTTTTCTCTCATGTCCGTCAAGGCAGGACAAGCTTCTAGATGGTCTGCATCCATTGTTGCTTGATGACAAAATTTACAGCTGGGATCCTCAGCGACGCCTATCTTGTAGAGATGACTCTGCAGATAGTCGTGACCAGTGGCCAGGCGGAAGCAGGCAACTGCATCTCTTCTCGGCAGCTCAGCTGGAATCGGATTACCTATCAAACACTCATAGCGTTTCACTTCCACTTTGCTCAAGTGTGCTTTTCTAGTTTATTCCTTCACTGCCATCTTTACCATTCGCCGTATTGAGTAGTAAGGTTTTGGATGTATCGGCTGAGGTAAATCTATTCATCGCTAGGCAAAACTATCAGCCTCAACGTTTCCCGGAATCCCACAATGGCTGGGAATCCACTGTAGGACCACATTCGTGCCTCGGAGTGTCAGGTCAGAGATGAGGAATTTGCATTCCAATATAGCACTCGATAAACATTCGTTTTTGTTTGTAACAGCGAGGGAGGATGGCTGCTTGGGAGTAGACCTAGACAATGTTCTTAAGGCTATGAGGATCGCCGCTATCTCACCGTCAAAATTTGTTCCATCTTTACCCACCGCAGTGCTGATTTGAAATTCCTTTGGGTAAACCCCTGCTCCAGCATTTTTAAGGGCTGATTCAGCTGATCCATCGGTATAGATATGGAGCCAATTTTGAGAAGGGCACTTTTGAGCTTTCACACAGTTATGAAAATAATATAAATTAAATTTGATTAAAGTATTATCATTAATGATTAAATAGCTGAATAGATATTCGTGGAAATATTTTTTTAATATATTATCCAGATATGCTAATAAAGCTGCCAGTTTCACTGCGGAAGAATTTTTAACTTTCCATCATCAGAATTCACTGCACAGTGAAAATGTAGGAAAACGGTAATAATTAATTAATGTTTTTTCTAACATCATTGATGGATGACATCCTTTCAATCATGGCTTAATTACAAACAAACAAAGTAACGAACTCAAAGCCCCTTTTCGTGATTACACCACGGAAAGAGGGTGTCTGCAAATTTCCACTCATATTCCCTTCGGGCCCACTACGAACTGATAAAATTTTAGTGAAAATATTATTTTCCTTTCCACGATTTATCACTCAATCAGAATTTTAATCCTTCAAAAAGAAAAAAAAATTAATATCGCATTGGACTAGTCCATTACAGAATTGGCTGAATATATCTGTTCCCCAGGATAAAGGTCACCATGTCCATTTTTTTATCAAATAAGTTAGTAACTATTTAATTCATATCTTTAAATCCCGCCTGTTCAATAATTTCTTATCCATCCAGTCCCCATGAAATTGTAAATAGATACTAATGTAAATATTTGTATAAATTATTAGTTCGTTTTACGTTATTTTTACTTCATCCTTTTTTTCAATTTTTTATTTCCTACAATAATAGGAATTACCTGATTAAAATTAGAAAGCAACTTATCTTTTTTTTTTTTTTGACTATGATTGTTTAATTACTCTGTATTTTTATTTATGTATCTCTGAGGCTCCTTAGCCCATATTACTCTCTTTCTGTATTATTCTAAAAGGACTCGTCCCAGAATAAATAAAGTATTATTATTATCTAAGAAAAAATTTTCATAGCTCAAAGTTATAGAAAATTGGTTCCTCAGAACAAATACAAAAATGTATCATGGTATCCTTTACCTCCTGGCTACAGGAATGTTCTAAAAAATACTATATTATATAATAGTATATTTTATTACATTGTCTAACGTTTCGACCTACGTTGTAGGTCTTCCTCAGGGCTATATAAGATACAAACAATATATATGAGTTATTTGATTTTATACAAACAATACATAATTAATTATAATTATATATTAATTTATACTATAACGGTGCAAACAAAAATTCTAACACAAGTCATCTCGGGAGGACTTTTGGCAGCTAAGAAATATCAAATTCTTCAACTGAGTACCAACATTTTTAAATTAGATGGAGTACTCCTTTCGAATTAAGGTAAGGAGCGGAGGGAATGCTCTGGGCTCAGACAAGCCAAACAGTTAATTAAAAAAACCTTTCTCCTCTAGAACCAAGTGGCTGCTAGGCCTGGCTAAAAAGAAAATCCGACTAATTATCGAGATACTAACAGGCCATTGCAGACTTAAAAGACAACGAAAGATCTGGGGGATAGTTTACGATAAAGTCTATCTTCTGTGCATACAAACACCGGGAACTGCTCTTCACTATATAACAGAATGTGAACGATTCGCGTCGCTTAGTTCCAGGCTTCTGGGTTCGGACAGATTCTTAGAACAGGATGCTTCCTCTAAAAAAGGGCTATGTCTTTTGAACTTTATGGAAAGAAGGAAAATATTTGAAATGTAAGCGATATAGAATGCCAGTGGTATTATTATCTTTGTGTTGTCAAAAAGGATCAATAAAATCACTTGTCGCTCTTAGTCTTCCCACCTTTATAGTACCAATACCAGTACCTCTCGAATTAATATTCGTCCCTTTTATATGAAGTTTCGTTTCTTTTGACACCCCTTTTATTAAAATCCATCGCTGTTGATAGCCGGTAAAGAGATCTATATCGCATATAGCAGATTTCAATCAAGAACAGCTGAATAGAATAAATGCTTTATTGTTGTGAAGTATTATAAGTCATATTTAGTTGACAGAGAATTCGATGTTATTCTATGAACTTTCTCTCTTGGGGAATTGATTTCTGCGCAGCAGATCCAATTTTTTATTTGGAGCGTAATTTACCGTTATCTATTTTTTAAACACAAACAATATATACTGTAGTGAAGAAATCGTTCAATCCATCTTTGTTTAAATACGAACTTTGTGTTTGTCGACAATACCATTTATGCAACCAGCAAACAAAAATTTTTTTGTTTAAATTGACCTTTGACCTGAAATCCCACCAGTATAGCGTTATCCTTTAATAGAGAATTTCATACTATTTTCAGTAATATCGTGGGTTTATTGCCAAAAGTCATAAAGTCGGATTTCATAACCTCAAATAATAAAGAAATTTGTTGAATTTTCCCTTTCTGAAATAAGAAAATTGTGCACTTAGTGTAATTATATATGATAAATAAAAGGGTTTGGGTCATTTTCGTACTCTTATGCTGTTTGTGTATGGATAAACAAGATCGAAATTAACAAAAACATTTTTGAAAATTAATCCATATAAAAAATGCACTTAATGAACTTTTATAATAAACTGACGATATATGTACATAATGTGAAGAGAGGTCTTAACAACAGATATTTTTCAATGTTTCGAGCTCAAATTGTCTTTCGAATTTGAATTATAAATAAGGCTAATTCTGAACCTACTATATAGTATTAGATAAAAGTGGGCATTTTTTCTTATTCTTGTATTTAATAGTGGAGGATAGGGGATTATTGCCAAAATTAAATGTACCTCCCCCCTCCCGGCGCCAGAGTTTGAACTTAAAAGCTTCGGTATATCAGGTTACTGGGTAACGAGAAGTCCGCTTGGCCACCCCACCCCTTCTTGTATTTACTTAATATAATATGGAAGAGTGGGTGTTAAGTTTACCTTTGGCCGAATTATTTGGTATCGAAGACAGGTGCGTTATGATTTTTAATGAAATATTTATATTGACGTATTATACAATAACATATACTTACAAAGTGATTACATTAACATTAACATACACAGTGACATCCAGGAAGTTTCTTATTGATTAAAAACTCATATTCCAACATTCCATGACAAAGCAAAACCTAGCAGTTTAATGGCTAATCCAATTTCTTCCCATAATCTATTTTTTTTATTCTATTTTTCTATTTATTTATTGAGTATTGCAACGATCTGACATATAAAATAAAAATATAAAATAAATAAAGCAAAATAACAATAAATAATAATGTAGTGTGTATACAATAAATAAAATAAAATAACCTAAAAAAAAAGATATTTAAAACTAAGCAAAAAACACATGCATACCTATTTACAATCTGGCAACGGAACTCCTGGCTACTCTGTCAACCGCATCACTGGTACTGGTACCTGCAGAGATTGATCGAGAGTGCTTTAGCCACATACACACATGTCTTGAGTGGAGAATTTGGCCCTTGCCAGAACTCAGATATATACAATCTATAAAAGGTAGAGAGGCCACTGCCGTTTCAACCTTCTTGGAGGATTATAGTGATGGGTGGAGCTTGATAGGGATTGTGCAAGAGGATTTGGATGATACGTAAGGTTCTGGTGAAATTTAGAGAATTTTTTGGGATAAGGTCTAGGACAAATGGGATTTTGAGGTCATGATGTAGAGTTTTGTTGGTTACATAGAAAGGAGCATCGACTATTGTTCGAAGGACTTTTGACTGGAAGGATTGGATGCGCTTGATGTTAGAAAATTTTGCTGTTTCCCATAGTTCTAGTCCGTAAGTTCAAATAGGTTTCAGTATTGTATTGTAGATCATTAACTTGTTTTCAATGGAAAGTTTAGATTTTCTGTTTATTAGTCGGTATAGTTGGTCCTATCTGAGAAGCTTCGCATGATCAATGCTGCTCGCTTAAACTACCATTAATGCTTTCTTAAAAATATACATTATTTATATTAATAGTTAAACCTTTAGTGACAGAACCGTCATTAAAAATTAAGCCATTTTTAATTCGTATCTATGAAGCCAAACAAAATATGTTTCAATGTACATTTTTGTACTTCTTAGGGGCATAAATGTTCCAGAATAAAAATAAACTTTTGTTTTTTTGAAAAAAAAAATTAACCCGAATATAAATGTTATAATAAATACAATATAACACTTTTATCAGATAAGAGGTAATAATTTATTCCTATTTCTTTTCGAAAGTTTTGAAATACCCAAAACCAAGTGTAGCAGGGACTAACTAACTATCGATCAGGGAAGACGTAGCTTTCTCGTTAGCAGAGAACAAGTTTTACTCTAAAGTGATAGATACGTCCCCAATGATGTTTATCGATCACTCTGCTTCTTGTTTATCACCTTATAGTGTTGTACTATTACTTTAAATCTTTGCATTCCATTAAATACTGACACCTACATGTACTAAGTTAACATAGATAAATTTAATACAAAATTTTAATAATCTTAGTTTACACGCCGCGCACGTGAGGCATAAACTCAAAGTTGCATTTTGAGAAATAAGAATTAAGCCATCCATATTGTCGTGTTCATTCCATTGAATTTTATGACACATTATTATATTTTATACCTTATTATTATTATTATTATTATTATTGTCAAGTGGAATATTTTTTTCTATGTGCCATGTGTCCTCAGTATTTCCTTGTATGATATAAATTATGAATATTAATTAATATAAATCATTCAATCAAAAATAAATTTTTTAATTTATAATAATTATAATTTTAATTATCGTTATATATATTTCAAAAAAAATCGTTCAGGCTGAAACCCCCTGTCCCAAATTAAATCCTGGATCCGCTAGTGTTTCGGGATGTCCATCACTAGCACAAAAAGGTGCTGTTTTTTTAATGGATATTATAACTGCATAACTGAATAGTTTTTGAATTTTTAAGTGTTAAATAGAAAAAGGAAGCATTAGATTTTAAATGTCCAACGTAGAAGCTTTTAACTCTAATAATTATGGCGACACAAAAATGAGAAAAATTTCCTCAGCTATGTCCATCATTGGTGCGGTTACCCTACTTATACGAAAGATTATTAAATTTCAATAACAAAAAAAAAATTACATTCGTACCATTAACTGACTCATATAACATCTGATATACAGGTAATTGTAATTTGTAAACATTTTTGTTAAAAAAATTAATGAAGTTTTATAATAATTTTCGTTCTCTTGATCGATTACAACCACCGAAAAAATAATCCAAGTTCCGCGCTTTTTCTTCATTATCAACCCTTGTTATTACAGCAATACCAGCTATTATTGATGTAAGATATTTCGGTTATATGCTATTTCATGCCATTATTAAACTCATTCAATTACCAAGATACTAGATTAAGAGCTGCACAATGGCTCAACAACTGTATTCAGTATGTGGAGGTTAGCTTGGCCCATTCTTGAAGGCAATCCCGGGACTGTTGATTCAGAGATCAGCACCGCACAATGGCCTGGAGTCATCCCAGCAGATGAAAAAGCAATACTGGTCGAATATACACCTTAAGGGGGAGATAACGGCAATACAATGCTTTTATTGTGGTAAAGCCATCGTCAATATGGGGCTGTGGAGCTGGTTAGGGAGCTGCCTCTGAAACAGAAGATATTGTATTGCTATGTAGCCAGGGGCTGAATGTAACAGGGGCGAAGACATTCAATCCAACATATCCGATCTTGTTTCTACTAAAATGTATAAACCTACGTTTGCGAGTTCATATATGACCTGTAGGTTTATTCTATTCTGTTAGATTTATTTGATTATGATCATCTACTAAAATGTTTAGATATTTGAAAATTCGTTTAAGGAAAAATATAAAATAAAAAGCATCATATTTGAGATAAAGCTACTTCAGCGGAATGTAAATAAGGAAGAGCTCAATCAAACTATTGGAAAAGATAATCATAGATAAAAAGGAAAGAATCTTTTCAGATACCTTACAACATACTGTATATACATATGTTTATATCTATCATCGTTGGATGGATCTTCCATTCGTTAAGAGTGTGATGTTATGTCCAATCCATTTAATACCTCTAATAACTTTTTATCAAGTTAGTTCATTTCATAAAGTTAGAATCGGTAATAATTTGTCCGAAAAATTTGAGGTTCGTTCGGGCTTAAAACAGGGGGATTCTCTTTCGCCTGTCCTGTTCAATTTGGCATTAGAACATGCCATTAGGGAGGTAATGCGAAGCGAGAAAGGGTTGGATCTGGGCGGGACAACATCCGTGCTGGGCTATGCTGATGATCTGGTACTGTTAAGCGAAGACGTTGAAACTATAAAACTAAATACGACAACGTTAATGAAAGCCGGTAAAGAACTAGGACTCGAAATAAACGTGGATAAAACAAAATATATGGTTAGCTGCAAAAATGGCGATACTAGTGGTGATATCGATATAGATGGTAATATGTTTGAACAGGTAGATAAATTTAGGTATCTAGGTTCTACGATAACTAGAAAAAACGAAATTGAAGAAGAGATTAAAGTTAGACTGAAGGCGGGGAATGCTTGTTATTTTTCTGTGACAAAACTACTCAGTTCGCGCCTCTTGTCCCGAAACTTAAAAATTAGAATCTATAAAATAATTATCTTGCCTACACTTCTTTATGGATGCGAATCTTGGCCGCTTACATTAAGGGATGAGCAGCGTCTTAAGGTTTTTGAAAATAAAGTATTGCGTAGAATATTCGGACCGAAGAAGGATGAGTTAACCGGAGAGTTCAGACGGTTACACAACGCCGAATTGCGTGAGCTGTATCCGGGTGATATAATTGAGATAATTTCATTGCGGCGAATCAAATGGGCTTGTAAAGTTGTTGGGCTTAGTAACGAGAGAATTCCTAAAAGATTAATATTTGCTGTGCCGAATGGTAAGCGTCCGAGGGGTAGACCGAAGCGAAGGTGGGAAGATTGTATTAAAGCCGATCTGAAGGGACTGGGTTTGGAAAGCGAACGGTGGAGGGAGGTGTGTAACAAGCGATTGGTGGTGTCGGCATCGAACCTTCGGGTTCGCTAAGCCTTATTATTATTATTATTATTATTTAATAACTTTTCATATTTCAACTAGTATTTAACTATAATACTGTATTCAACTAAAATACAAGATACAGGAGAAATGTGATGGTTTCGTTTAATCCGTGGGCATAAACTAAAATGCATTAATTTAACATAATTCTTAGGCATGTATGTATTTATAGAGAAACGTGGTAGGCTTTGGGAATCGCAATTGATCACTAAATAAAAGGAAGATAAAGTAAATTAAAGGAGGCTTAAAATTCATCAAAGGAGCAGGTGGGGTGAAACTAAAAATTGCTATCACTTGAGGTTTGCATGTAAACTGTTTGCTGATACTTGTGTGCAATAAATAATAGTACTGGTTGGAGACTTGATTAGAAAAAAAAATATCAACTAATACTATTATTTTTTGTTTTAAAGAAATGTATTAAAAGTATTCTAAACATAAAAGTTGTCAAATTTAAGTTTTAGAGCACATCCTTTGTTTGCCCGAGTACGTACAGTGACTTATTATACATGAAATTTCACCTGTTCCAAACAATAGATATTTGCCGGAAAATCCAAAAAATACTTCTTTTTTTACGCTTTTTGTCATCAAGAATTTCAGAAACAGTCATAAATGCTAAGTATGGTGTATCGAAGATATGTAAACTGAGTAAGTTTGATGATCGACAATTATAATAAGAAATTTTTAACGATTATATTAACGATTTGAAAATTAAAAATATGAACTATGATAGATTTTTATTATTACAGATATTTAGTATTAAATATATATATCAACATACTCCATCGAGGATAAAAGTTCTAAGTTTTTAATTTCTAATTCTTTATTTTTTTCTGTTACAGGGTAGCGACAGTTGGCAAGGCGAGGACAACGATCAGGTGAGTGGAATTTTATGTTACTTCATCAAATATAAGTGTGACTTACCTCCTTAGGAAAAATAATACTTTCTCTCATTGAATTGGTCACTCTGGTGACTGATGGCTGAGGCAGCCATAATCCTAGAATATTAGAGAGGAGACTAAGAACTCACTGGTTTTTGGAAGATATGGATCATATCTCACATTCGTGTATTGATTAAATAGAATAGAAATACCGATATCTATTATTTAATGTTTTTTTAAATAAATACATTTTAATTATAAAATAATTTATTTTTTTACTCAATGTATATTTATTTTTTTAACTTGTATTTATTTTTATTATGGATGAAGATTCTTTAAAAAAGAATAAATACACATTGAGAAAAAAAAATAAGTGATTAAAATATATAGTAATCTCTATATAAAAACGTGAGCTAGAAATGTACATAGTAAATTTCCACTCCAGCAAGGAATGTTATGAATCACACATGATTAATAATTAGATGAATATCACCGTAATCTTTAATATTTAGCATTTTGTCGGATTTGATAATATTTAATAGTGTTAACCGGAAAATAAAAAATATATTTATTCAGTAAGTAAGAAGGTTAGTAAAAAGATTCAACAGCCTAATGTTTTCTGTATTATTAGTTTCTGTATTATTTATTTTTACTTATTGAAAATAGAGTGTGAGTGTGCTCTCTGAACACTATTATAAATGCCCCTGATGTGACAGAATGTAATATTTCTAAATAAACAAATTTAAAAAAAAATATTTTCTGACGATGTTGTCTTAATTTTTGGCTCGGCTCCAAGAATTGAAGGAGACGATTGTGTACTTCATAGTCAGGACAAAATTAAGTACTGTGCCTAAATATCGACTAAGTTTTTATTTTATTTATTTTTATTTTATTTTTTTATTTGTAATTTAATACCTTTTTTGTTTGTGTCATTTATACTTCATTTTAATTCATTTAAAAGCCAAGAAAGATATAATATTACAATATATATGATGATGTAGAGATGGATGACCGTGATATAATATGAGATGGAGTTGGTCGGTGGGTGCGGTCAAATAAATACTAAATTTTTGAAAAATAGTATTTATAATCATTACGCCGACGTTTCAACCCATCTTGCAGGTCTTCATCAGGACAACCGGTAGTCAATCAACTGCCTTCTGCAGTACCACATGCCACGCCCTGATGAAGACCTGCAAGGTGGGTCGAAACGTAAATAATTAAAAATACTATTTTTTAAAAATTTAGTATTTATTTTTATTACGGCACCTCCGACCAACTCCATCTCATATAACATTATAATATTACAATAAAGGTTTTATTTATTATTTAACCTTAATCCCTTTAAGCTCACAGCTGATATACCCATCAGACTGAAGAGGAGCTGAATTAGAGATCTTCTTTCCTGAATAAAGGAAGTCAACCAAGACCAGGAAGAGGTGCCGCTAGGCACTATTCTTTCTCGTGTTTAAAAATCCAAATTTCTTAACAATAAAACAGACCTAATTGTTGTCAAGGTTATGATAGATATGGATAAAAATAAGAAGAAGAAAAAATTTGCCAAGTCACTGATTCGATCTAATATAGATCTTTAAACCATTACTTTCCTATAAACACGAATTACTTTGGTAAATTTCCGTACCGATTTGGATGAATCTTCTATGTTGCGTTGATGGAAAGGAATGGAATATATATACAGACAGGAGGAGAAAAGGGTACATTTTATCCGAATGGCGGATTTCTATTAAATGATAAGGTTTGAGTGAGGAATGCCTTCTTTATCTTGAAGCAGCCCTCCTTCCGCAAAAGTTGTTATTGTCCCAGTTGCTTTTTGTACCGACACCTCTAACGTTTCTCTCTTTGCCCTTCATTAAATTATCTCCTTAACAAAGGAGCTACAGTTCCTCTCATGTTTATTTTGTTAATGTACACCGCGGGTTTTCTCGGTGTTATAATCTGATAAGCAAATAGCTAAATGTTGATTCTACTCCTCTGACTTTCATAGCCAACTCCCTTATTTGTTCACTAATCTTGAAAAGTTAAATACTATCCTCTATGAATATCTTGTTTACTTAATTAATTAGAATTTCCTACTTAAACAATTATTAAGTGTCTAGGAAGTTATTCTGCAAATAGTGCCTCTAAGGCAAAGTTTATATGATGTAATGGTATTACTAAATTGTAATTAATTAATTTTTTATAACTGGAATTGTTAATAGTTTTTGTGTAACTTTATTATGCTTTAATTTTTTTTTTTTATGATTTATGATAATAAATAAATTCAATTTAAAAAATTTAAATAAACTAATAGTGATGCGTGATTCCTTAAACATTTAACTAACAGGATCTGAGTCAGAGAGAAATAAATTTCAACCAAATTATTTTTAGTAATTTTATTTGATATAAGAACAAAAAAATATTAAAAACATGTATCGGCCTTAGCAGCCAAGAAAAAACAAAATTATATATTTTAAAAAAACGTATTCTTTTTTTAATTTATACAGTATAAAAAAAATTATTGCCGATTTTATTGATTTGTAATGTATCATAAATTACATAAACCAAAAGACGCTTCCTGTAATGTAGAGCAAGTAAATCATCGTTACTGTTAAAGATTAAAGAGTCGTATTCATTTGTAGTGTCCCTTAAAACTCTAAAATATAATTTTATATTCAAATAAAAAATAAATTACAAACTTTAGTACTTGATTTTCTCGAATAATGCATATATATATACTTCTTTTTTTTTGCGTCATGTAAAATGACTCCTCACGTTCTAATTTCAACTTTAATACAATCGTTGGAAATTTGAAATACTGCCCTTCCAGCCCAAATAAATAACTTTTAGATTTTATTTCTCTATATAGTAATAAAAATAAATATCTCAAACGTTTTTATTGCATATCTTTGGTATTAATCTATTTATGGGGTTCTGTTGTCCCCAAGTCATCTATTGAATTCCGAATTAATTTACGTGTGAATCAGTAAGTCCTCTTGAAGTAATTAAAATGTTTGTATTATTTCTAAAAAAAATGGAACGCTCCAAACTAGGAAAACGTTTTGTTTATAAAATTGATATTGTTCGATTGATACAAAAACTAGTATTTAAGGATTATTTTTGGTGCGAAAGAAAAATATCAACATTGTTTCTCCTTATAAAAATATTTTTTTTTTTTTTGTTTATTGATAAATATTACAATCTGTCTCAATAAAGGACATTTATAATAGAGTTCTGACAGCACATTCACACCATATTTACAAATTTAAAAAAAAATAAAAAAAATAAGCTAACTTCAAATAATATAAAGCTACAAAAGAACAAAATAAAATATCATAGTGAGAAAAAAAAAAAAAAAAAAAGTAATGAAAATAAACATCTTAGACGCAGGCATACCTATTACACTAATAAAAATATTTAAATATTTAATTAAGCTATGTCCAGAATAAGTTCATTATTGAAGCAAATTAAACAGACAAATCAATGTAGAATTACCAAAAAAAAAACGTTAAAATTGGTGACTCCTGACTGTTTTCTCCTTGTCCGTACTGTTTATTATTTATTTACTTCGAGAAAATCCCTGTACAAATAGATGTGTAATAAATGTAACTATGCATGTGAAATTCTTAAAAAAACTTCACAAAAATAATTTTAGCAAAAATTTATTTTAATTTAAACATCTACAGAAATTTTAAAAAAATATAAGGATCAAAATTATTTCAACTTTAGCACAAAGAAAACTGACTTACAGATCCCGAATACGTTGATTTATAAATTCATTTATTTAGGATTGCGACCACCATAAAGATAAACTCTCAGTTTGAAATGCCACCTGCAAATAACAAAAATAATTCATAGTATCATATTTCTAAAATCAGTGAGCGTAGTACCGCCAAATTGCAACCCTCTATGTAAATTATATGAGGGAGACCTACTTCTCTGCATTAAATTTATTTTCTATTTATGCAGTAGGGGCGAAATAATGAAAGGAGTGGAAGTATAAACCAGGAGGGAAAATGCTAGGAAAAAGGGACAAAGGAATTTGGAAGGATAAAATAACAAGACTGGAATGTATTTACAAATGTTTTATTAAATGTTAATTTAACATTTAATATATATGTATTTTCAACCCAAAGAAAATTGTGCCTTTTTTAATTTAAATGAATTAGATGACCTTTGCCATATTTTCCTCTGGTGCCTCATTTATATTCCTTTTCCCCATCACTACCAACCTTAATCCGTGAATATGAACAGATTGAATTATATGTAGTTATTCAAAATTGATTAAAGCGAATTCCTGATGAAATTGTGTTATTACAACAGCCAATGTTAAGATTAGGTTTTTTATTGTCGATGAATAATATTACCAATCTGTGCATTATTAGTAACAAAATTAGATATTCAAAACTTAATAGATCAAGAATTAATCTAGTTTATTCTTTTTTTTACATATGTTCCTAAAAATATTTAAGTAATACATAAAAGTGTTGACCTTAGCTCATAGATTTTAAGAATTAAATTGGTTTAATATATATATTCATACTGTGATTTTTAATTGAATTTGAAAAAGACTGATACATGCGACGGTTGTAATATGATCATTTTATTTTATTTTTAAATGTCCCAAGTTAATTTAATCAATTAATTAACAATATTAATTTGTTAATATTTAAATAAAGTGTATTTCCTTATCAATTTGTTGTTCATATCTCATAATCATGAAATGTAATTTATAAAATATTTTAAGTTTATACAGTGTGAATTCGACAATAAGAAAAGTAAAGAAAATATCATCGAGGATTTTTTAAATTTTTTATATTATATAATCCAGGTAAGTGAAAACAAAATATTTACATGGAATGTTCGTATATTTACCTTATAACTGTAGGCGTTGATGATCTGGGAGTTTTATACCTATAAACATCAACAAAAAACATAACTGATCATAAGTCCCAAAGTCAAAAACTGTGTTCCTTCCATTTCCCTCCTACTACCTTTTTAAGCATTCAAATAAACGTATATTTAAATAAATTTGAATAGAAGTGTCAGTTTTAAAAACGAGTTGCATATAAATTAATTAACTTATTAATTATATCAATTAACTATTTTACCTAATTTGTTTTGTTGATCTTATAATTGAGGAAATATCCTCTTTTTTTTTTCATTTTATATTCATTTTTATTATTATTTGTTTATGATAGTGGTGTTAAACGGTAAGAATATGAAAAGAAAAGTGTAAAGAAAACTTCTTGTTATTTAGATTGCCCTATTAAGATCCTGAAAGTACCTCTGACTTATAGATCTTCTGGCACAGTCTGAGGGTGACTATTTACCTCTTTAATTTTTATACAATTCCCAATTTATCTAGCTATATTATTTTGTCAAATTACTTTAGATTATCAAAATAATCAAATTACTTTATCAAAGGGATATCTTTTCATCGTCACATTCTTATATGATGGCCGAAAACCTTAGGACGCGAGTCACAGAATGCTTGAATCTCAACGTTATGGTTTCGATTCTCACCTTGGTCGGTTAATATTTATTTGTAGGTGGCTCCAGGAAATGAATCTTGACATTCCCACTCAGGTAAGGCCCACTTGCCGGTCTAGTTCACCCACCAGTACCTATGGCACTTTATCTTTAGCTGAGACCTTAGTCGTAGTTTAGCAAACATGAGGTGTTCCTAAAGTAATCGTAACACTGAAAATAATTTCGTCAATGGAATAAAAACTACATGTAAATTGTGTAGAGTTTTAATTTGTTTTTCAACTTTTCGAAATGAACAAATCATTTAAAATTTATTTTTAATTTTCAAACAACTTATAAATTCCCTTTAACACTGTTTGCTTTTTTTCTTTGTGCCTGGGGTGTAGGTGGTATGTTAAACTTATTGTTTATTTACTCAATTCAATTATAAATTGAAATACGGAAAATAAAAATACAAAGATTTTTTTCGTTTCTTTTTTTCTTCGAGTCTATTATTTATATGAGGCCGAAATTCTAGGAGACCTTTCTTTAAAAAATGATACAGAATGATGCATGCAATTAATAAAAGTTTGTTTCTTTAAACTGTTAAACGGTTTACGTACAACAAAATGGTAAAAGGATTATATACGTTTCCTCATCTCTGGCCTTATAGATCGTTAATAATTAACTCTTAAGTCGTCTAAACATCCTATAAAAACTTCTAAGGAAGCACTATATATCCCTTGGACTAGTTCTATTGCGTTATTCACATTTCGAGTATTGTCTGATTTAAGTACTGCGGTCTGTAGATGAGAATTTTTCATATTCCAAATGAATATTTAAGTGCTTATCTTCATTTATCGTTTAAACATAGATGAGGCGTCAAATATTTCGCAAGGTTCATCTTCTTGAAGTGAATACTGTTTTTTGACATTTTATTATTATTGACATCTTTATTCATATTTCTCGGCCTAAATTCAAAAATATAAACCTTTTAGGGCATTTTTTTTTTCTTTTCTTCCCTACCTCGCCTTTTAGGCTATAGAGATTTTCCTGGGCCGGAGGGTGAGAGCGGGGAATTTAAAATACCCTCTGAAACCGGGGCACGAACTCGTACTTTTTTTCAATCTCAAAACTTGGTTATCTAGTTGCTGGGCAACTCGCGGTACTGTGTACATACGTTAGTCCATTCGGCCACCCCGTCCCCGGAGGGCATAGTTAACAACAATTGGTCTTGTCTAGTCATGGACAGATATCCTTACATGATCAGAAACTCAGATTTTTGTTAGATCCAATTCCTGCCGAAACCATATAGACCGATAGTATAACTAAAAGAGTTATTTGAAACTAATAAAATTATATTCTAAAGCTGCAACTCAGATACACACTTTTGTTTTATGGAGGTGCATTGTGCTCCTGAGACATAAAATCATGTCATTATGTCTTCACGATTAATCTCGTATCATCCTTAACCAGAAAACAACTATACTTATATATGGTGCCTTCAAGGATATATAGTTATAATTTAACTACTTATAATTAAACTCTTATAATTTAACTGTTTATTCAACTTTTAACAACGTTTCGAGCTATTTTGCTCATTCTCAAGTCATCAAAATTCAAACCGAAAATTCTATCCATTCAAACATATTTCTATAGTATAATTTTATTATTATTTTTTTTTTTTATCACCCAATACAAAAAAACAAACTCCATTCTTAGTCGCATTTTATGCGCATTTCATCTAATGCTTGTTACTACCTCCTCCTACTATTGTTTAACATTCAATAACATAAGTCAATGTTGAACAATAGAAGTACCGGGTTTCAGGAATTGACTAGCATCAGATGAAATACACATAAAGTATGACTAAGAATGGAGTTGGTTTTTTGTATTTGGCGACCAAAAATGAATAATATAGAAATATGAAGAGAAGAATAGTTGGGGTGGTCAGTCAAAAAAGAAGGCAAAAATAAATGATAATATTTATTTTTACTTTTAAAAATAAATATAGAAATATGTTTGAATTAAAATGAATTTTCGGTTTGAATTTTGATAACTTAAGAATGAGCAAAATAGCTCGAAACGTTGTTAAAAGTTAAATACGTATTTAAATTATAAGGACTTACATATCCTCGAAGACTTTGAAAGTTTAATGAAAAGTTTTATTTATTTCATACCTTGTACCATTCTCTCTTTGTCTTTTTGTAGAATTCATTTGCTCCATCACGGACAGCTATTATTTTGTAATTATTCCTGTTTGGAAGCGTTCTGTTTATAATCAGATATCATGAGTTTGTAAGGAATCGGATCAGAATAACGTAGTCATCTAGCTCTTCCTCGATTGAAATGCCTTCTTCCATTATTTTCATTGTGATCTCGTTTAAGTTGATTTTATGGCTTCCTTTTGTTTCAGCTGTTTAATTTAATTATTGACCACGAAAATTACTGAGAAGAACTGTTCCCTGGAGCACAAATTGCATTCGAATTGCCCAGCTCCATCTACTCTTCGGTGATGGGACCAGCAGCCGCCCTCCCCTCTCCTCCCTAAGTTATAGCCCGCCCCAGATCCAAAGACTGATGAGGGATAGTGAAGCAGTAATGACTGATCGATATGCTCAGTTGCACTAACTGGCTCAATTTGCTACCCCAGTTGTCTCTAATGGGCTTGGGCATTAGTGGTTGCTGGGCAGTCTAATAGCAACCTCTTCGGGCCAGCGGGTGGTAGAGATTCCTTGCGTCCCGTTGATGGACCCAAAGCGTAGTAAGATATCTCTAAATGAGGGATTTTTGATAATGTAACTGTTAGTTATACTTTAATCAAGGTTAAATAAACCATGCAAATGGTTAATAAGGATGAGACGTTTTAAAAAAGTTATCCAAATCCTTCTGAAACTTCTATGGTATGAAAAAGATACTAAAAACGTTTTGGACATGATTTTTCTTTTTGTAACCTAAGGTAACGAAACCAAACTTTAATTATTATATTTGCTGTAGTGGATAAACATTATGAGGTAAAAATTAAATGTCAATTTCAAAAATAACTTAGTTCATTGTAAAGTATCTTTTTTCTATTAATTCGAAACGTTGTAGAGTTCTTTTCATTAGTGCCCTCCCTACCTTTTATATATATTTCGATGATTTCCTACCTTGCCATTTATGACATACGAGAAAATCGTTCTACAGGGACAACCAAACCTATTTTAAAAAGAGTGGGAAGATCGATATTCATTCCATATGTCCGTCACAAAATAAATTTCAACTTTCTCTCCCCCTCTGCCGGATTCAAACCGGCGTCGCTAGACTCGAGAATGCTAAAGTTCACTCTTTAACACGCTCGGTCATTACGACCTTGTATATTCGGTATATGTATATGTATATCCGGTGTTCATAATGTCCAGAAAACATCTTTTATTCTTAGGAACTTTGAATGCATCAAGACTTTTTTAATCCCAAAGTTCGGGGAATGAGACTTTGGTGCTGATTTCGTACCAGAAGGGATGTTAGTTGATCAAAACGTTTAGAAAATAATTTAATTTAAATTAAAACAATATATAAAAAGAAATAGAAATATTACTGTTGAATGGTGGCGCGTGCTAAAGTTATTTACATTGCTTTTAATTAGTTAATAATTGATTTAATGCAATTATGACGACACTTGGTAAGCTGTTCGTAGAGATTATTATTCATTACAAATTGTGAGTTTTCCATCGAGAGACTGATTACTGTTGTTGATGTAGATGCGGATAAATATTTTTTGCTGCCATCTTGCCCCTCGCAATCTGGGTCTAGCTAGACATTGAATCTCGCAAAGCTTGATTTCTTGTGGTGCTCTCTCACGCCGATGGATAGTGCTGCGTCCACTACACCAAGAGATGGCGCTGCTGTCACGTTCTTTTGAAGTTCTTCAAAATTATCGTTCGTCACGGGCTTAAAAAAAAATCTTTCTCTGGCTTGAAATATCTGGTTCACTGTGGTATAAATCCATTTAGAATATTTTCTGATTAATCTTCGACGTTATTCAAGTTATGAAATCAAATTGTTAACTTCCTGTTGTTTCTTTATGCTAAAGAAAATTCTCAGAATTAAAAATGACTACAATTATGCACAATGACTATTAACTTAATTCTATTTCAGATTCATCATAAAGCACAAATAGCGTTTTATTCCTATTTTTGAGAACATTTATTTTCTTAAAGTTTAAGTTTAAAGTGAAATATAATTTATGTCTTTTCAAGTCGCTATCATTAGCACTATGATATTTTTGTTGTTATAAAAAAAATAAACTTATAACTAACAGTTATATAACCTGATAAACGTCTGGTTTATGTATTCGCTTTTTTCATTCTTTTGGAATTCTATTCAAAAATTATTTTCTGTATCTTCACAAATGTTGGTCTGACTATGATTTTTTTTTAGATTTGTAGCCAATGATTAATTATTTTTTTAATGAACATCTTAAAACTTCACAAACGTCAATGAATTCTTTATACCTTTAAAGAGACAACCAAACAGACCGATTGTCGAAAATCTGTGTTTTCGACTATTTATGAAACGCAAAGGTCTTTTCGAAAATGGATACCAAAACTATGATATGATTAAATACTTTCTTTACCTAGTAGCGGTAGGTAGTGCTGCTCAAATGCGAGACCAAGACGATGGTCTTCCGCAAGAGTCTCGCAACAGTCTTGCAGTTACCTGGCCTATTACCATGGGGATATTACTGTATTTTTTCGGATAGGAAAAACCTAACTAAGCCGGAGTGAAAAATTGGAAGAGTTAAATTCAAAAGCACATTGGTTATGCCAATTCTTTGCATATAGTATCTAAAATTGTCAAGTATTGTAACTATTCTGCCTTAATTTTTATTCACGAAACGGATTTCTATTTTACCAGTCTTGGTCTTGGTGCAAAGTGAAAGACCAAGACCGATTTTGGGCAACACTAGCGGTAGAGAAATTACCGGTAGCAATTCGACGACAGAATAAGGGCATTCAAATAGGTAGCTTGTACTACCCGCATGGCACACGCCCCTAATACATTATCTTCCATTTTTTAAATGAAATATGGTGCTTTCTATCTGTTTAATGAAAGTCAGTTTAGCAGTAGACATTTTTTAAAGAATGGAAAGTTAATAAAGTAACGTTTCTCTCGAAAAATATATTCTGGGTTGTAGTCAATATTAAACATAAAATTGAATACAGATTTTGTAATAAATCTTAACTACAGCCAACGTTTTAGGGCACCTTTATGGTAGAAAGGGACTAGCTAGGTAATATTTTAAGAAGAAATCATAATATTTCACGAAGAAACAAACAAAAAAAAAAAACAAAATGGAAAGAAAAAAGGACGAAATGTTAGCACTAGTTAAATAGTTTATATTTTATGTTCGATTTTGGCTGTCACCCTGATTAATTATTACGGTCATCTATTCTTGGTATAGTTGTACAATCGATTGTTTGAACATTATAATCACTGTATGATAAATATTAATTATTTATAACTATACTTTGTAGTAATAGTATAATAATAGAAAAGGATAAGATAATAGTTACCCAACAAGCACCTCCAGACTTCTCAATGGGAATTGGGTATATGTGGTCTTAGGTGCTTAGCGAGCTAAGTCCGTTACAACGACCATGGAGCTTATGAAGAAATTCTCTTTATGTTGTCCGTAAATGTTTAGGAACAACATGCAAATGAATTTTGTCGAAACCGCCATGTTGAGTATATTCAACTCTTAATTATTAAATAACCTTCATCATTATTAAGTTGATGAAATTATGAGTAAAAATTAATTAACTTAGTAAGTTTAAATTACTTAAATTTTCCCGTGACAGCAAACTTCCTCGCTTAACGCCGTCCTCTTACTTAATGAATGGATGGAGATTTGGAAGTTCCTAGCTGTTGTGTATACTCCATCATTCATTTAGTTATAACGTTTTTGTTTTTTTTCCTCAATGATTGGATACATCAATCTTATTTTTTCTTTGATATATCGTTTTCTATATGAGTTATAATATACTATGTATTGTGTAACACATACCTATAGTTTTTAAATATTTTGAAATACAAACTAATAAACTCAGCACATAAGAATATTTTGGTTGTTTATTTTGACGATGAAAAACAACTGATAACGTCTTGAATTTTTATCAGTATGCTATTTAATGTGGACATGAACCAACGACATGAATTATTACTTTAAAAAAATCGATTAACCTGGTTTATCTTTCGGTTTCTGTCGGTTACCCGACTGTATTCTAAAAGTTTAATCCAATGCGTATTAAAGTTGTTTCTATTGTTTTAATCTTTATTGATTTATTTTAGAACCTTTGTCATGGTGTGTGGAACATATAATACATCAGTTGTACACTTTTAACCAAAGGTTGAAACACCTCTAAAAGTTCAATTGACACAGTTCCTGTAAAATGTTTTATTAACAAAAGTTGATAAAATAACAGTTTCAAGGATTTTTTCGTAATCAAGTTCTATGTTTATGGTAAAAGTTTAACTTTTATTTATTTAAGTTTTTAAAAAAATGTACGATAAATAAGGAATAAGTAATTGGGCTTAGATTAGATCCATAATTAAGCCTTAATAAATTACCTGATTCTGATTTGGCTAACTTTTTGTATTAACTTTTTGGTGACATGAACTTAAATTTGGTGAATTGAAGTTTTTAAAAGTATAAGTTCTTTAAATCTTAATTTATTGCATGGGAAAGAGTTTTAGTTTCGAAATAACAGTAATAAATTAAAAATAAGCATTCCCTTCATACCAAAAATGATTAAAAATAAAAGTTAAAATTTAATTTTAAACTCTGGTTTTAAGCATTCATCTTTAATATGAGCATTCCATATTAATCTACATTATTAGGTAATGCACATTGTTCAGTGGTGGAATACAAAGATCATTGATTTTGTACTTTCGGTACATTCCATACCCAATTATTATTCTAGTATTGTTCATACACGTTATATTTCAAAAATGGACCGAGGACGCTTCCTTATGAAACACCAGCTTTGGATAATGTCAGTTCAGAATGGGCATTTGATATTCATCTTTGAATAATTGATCGAATAAGTCCTTTATCATTTCGTGATGAAATCTTTTTCCATCAAATCAAAATGATGATGAAAATCACCATGTAAAACGCTTTTTATATTTTGTGCGTTTTGTGAACTTCAGCTCTAGAGTATTGTATTGTAGAATGAGTCGTATAGAGGCTAATTTAGAAATTTTATGATATTATTAACATTATTCTTTTTTTATATGATATATTAAAGGGTTTTTTGCAACCTTATGCAACTTTTGCTTATAAGTGTTTCTCAATTTTATTCTCTATAAGCCGAAATAACACGTATTTTTACCTCAAATAGTCTTTAAAATTAAAATTAATTGAAAAAGAAACGTTAATAACAGAGAAAATAATCATTGGGAAGTATTAATACTCTCATTCATAGCCATAATAGCAAAGACTGGCGCCTGCTGCAAACCAATTTAATGAACCAAGGATGCTAGAGATTTTTTTCCCAATGACATTTTAGACGTTACCTCCGCTGATTGCCAGAAAAAAAACTCTGATTGTCAAGCGGCATTTCCTGCTCTAAACTGTTTCTGGAATAGAACGAGGTAAATTAAGAACCAGCCAACTTTTCGATTGACATTCTACCATTGGAGCATTATTTGAATTCTACTGGAATCGAATTGTGATAAATAAGGTTATTCGTGGATTGGATGCTAATTAATTTATCATGAAAAATGCATTGATATAAAAATTCCTAGAAGCAATGAGCTTATTATTATTATAATGGCACTACGGTCTTGCAAGAACCCGGGCATCCTCTACTACAGCCAACCAATCTCCATGGTCTTGTCCTCCTTCCCTCCATCTTCGAACATCTCCATATTTTCAGCCTCATCAGATCGTTCTCCACATCCACCAGCCGTCTGATCCAAGGGCGTCCTCTACTTCTTTTGCCATCCGGCTTATCATGCATCCTCTTTGGCATTCTTTTCACATGACCTAATCATCTGATTCAGGCTCTTTTTATCAATGCCACAATATCAGCATCACCACAAAGTTCCCGCCACTCCACATTCTTCTCAATACTTTTCTCTTCCAGGATTTGAGCGTGCGTTCTGAGTTTTTGGTTAAGGTCCAAGTATCACACTCACACATAATCACTGGCCTTACTATGGCTTTGTAGATGAGAATTTCGATTATTTTAAACTGTGATCTGAATTTTAAGTCTCTTTGCAGTGAGAAATATCTATTTCCTGTTGCTATCCTGGCCTTTAGTTCACTCTCTATTTATTATTGCTTTTGACCAGGCTTCCAAGGTACTTGAACTGGTCAACAGACCTAAAGTGGTGATCCCTTAAAACTATTTCCGTATTCACTTCTATTTCCATTTTTGAACTTATTTGCATTAATTCTAAAGCCCAGTTTATCCGCTGATTCTTCGAATTCCTGGAAAGTTCCTGATAATGTTGCTTGGATTTAGAGATTATAGCAACATCAATTCATTATCCTCTCAAATTCTTCGTACAGCGAATTTGCAAGTTTCACTTGACAGCTAGTCTTCATTAGCGTCATTTTTGTAAGCCTGGCCGATTTCTTAGGTATGTAGGTAGATTTCAAAAGTCCCTTTCTGTCTACATTGTCGTACGCCTGTTCTAAGATAAGGTGCATGTCTATGTTAATTTTATAACATTTTTTCATTATCTGTATCAGAGAGAACATCTGGTCAACTGTTAATCTTTGATCCAGGCCTAAGGCCTCCGTGATATTCTCCTATGATTTTTTCAGTGAAATTTGACAGTCTTTTAAGTAGGAGTATAGCCAATATTTTATAGGTTGTTCTTAATAGAGAAATGCCTCTATAATTTTCATATACTAGCTTATCTCCTTGATCGTGTATTGGATATATTAGTGCTCTTGTCCAATCTTCACGGATTTTTTCTTCCATCCATATCTCCCAAATTAAGTCATAAATTTCCTCCTACAGATCACTGCAATCGTGTTTTAACTTTTCTGGAGTAATCTCGTCGAGACCTGGTGACTTATGATTCTTCATTGACCTAATGATATAAATTATTTCTTCCTTCTCCGGAGCTTCTACTTCTTCTGCTCCTTCCTGTGCTTCACCTAGGAATGTATTTAGATTGGTACTCTCTTCAGGTGTTTTTCATTCGGCAATTCACTAAAATACTGATTCCTCTTTTTGAGAATGTTCCAATTTTCCCCCCCATCAGATCTCATTCTTTCCCCCTGCATAATCCAGTTCTGGCATTGAATCCTTTTGTTATGTCCTTTACATCTTTGTGAAATTTTCTTGTTTCTTTCTTTGCCCAGTCGTCCTGCAACTTCTCATGTTTTTCCTTTTCCTGTGCTCTCTTTTTCTGCCTAACTCTTTTGTCTTTTCTCCTGTTAGTCATGAATTCCTCTCTACTTTCTCTGGTCTCTCTATTTACCATGTTTAACCTCTTCCTATTTCTTTCGTTCTGAACTCTTCTTCATTAAACCAGTAGCTTCTGGGAATAGGAGATGGTTCCTTCTTCCCAAGTACCTTTCTTGCACTTTCTGCCACTGCATTTTTCCCTTTTTCTCAACAAGAAGCAATAAAAAACACTTTTAATTTCCTGACCATCATCTAAAATTGAAGGAAAAACGGTGGATGTCTATCAAGCTAACTATAGTGTTGCGGCGGAAGCAATTCTGACCTAAATTTGTAAAATAACTCATTAGTTGATTATTTTACTACTTATTGATTTTATTTTTAATTCACTTTATTATTGGACTTAATTAATATTTATATTATTACATTTTATTATTAGAACTTATTCTTACAGGCTTGTGTCTATCACAATTGTTCTAATAGTCACTCCAATTATTGATGTATGGCATATAATCGTAAGATTGTCACATAAGCTCTTCTGCTAAAAACTATTCCTTCTATCCACGTTTTATTCTTATTGTTGTTCGTATACTTCTTTTCATATTTATAATTATTTTATTTATTATCTTATAAATTATTTCCGCTATGTATTCATACCTATAAGGAATCTTGATTATTCTATATATTATATAATTTTGTGCATCACATATATTGTCATTTAATATTTAATATATATTAGATTTTCATTATGTTACATTTCATTATAACACTATACTATATTGTATTACTCAACTATGTTTTATATTGAAACTGATAGAAAAAAGAAATTTAACAAAGTAGAAATTAGTCACTAATAATTAATGGCACCGACCGATAGATGTTACCATTTGGTTGGACCAAATTGTAATTATTAATTAATAAAAAAAAAAGTTAAATTTACTTTCCTTTCATCTTCATTCACATCTTTTGAACTAAACATATCCCTTTGAGGGTTAAATTGATTTGGGTATGTGGGAAAAGACTGATCTTGTAGCTACCGTTCTTTACATGACCAGGAACTCAGTTGTTGTTTCTAGCTACGTTACTTCTTCTTTCTGACGAAATCATCTACGATCGTAGTGTAAGAGAACAAGGTGTTTGGAAATAATTAAATCATTTCCTGAAATTGCATAAGCATACCTATTAGTGTTTTTTGTTTTTGTTCATTCATTTTTATAATTTACCAAACAATAAATTAATAAAAAACTTCTAATAGAGGTGGGGAGACATATTCCAGCGAGTGGATCTTTTAATCTTTTTTTAGTGGGGGCCACCTAAATATCGTCGATGCGTCCTGACTAGAATGGGAGTGTCAAGTATCATTTCTAGTGGCCTCCTAGAAATAATTATAAACTGCTTCACCATGGAGGGTTTCGAACCTTCAACGTTCCGAATGGGGTAAATTTTAATATAAAAAGACATTTGACAACTTTGTCCTCCGATATTATCCTTTTCCAATCGCTCATGTTTTCTCCTTCTCACCTACATCCGCTGCTGAACTGCCTCACGTCATCAAGCCATCTCAGACGTGGCCTTTCTAACGTTTGTCTTTCTTCCGGTAATTGATATAGCATCCTTCTTAGTAAGCGATCCACTGACATTCTTCCCACATGACCAAGTTCTTATTCTTACCATCTTGACGAATACCACAAAAACTGGTTCACCATTTATCTTAATATCTGTTTGTGTTTACATTTTCTGAATCTCCGTTTTACTGTTTCATTATTGATGCATTTATTATTTGTATAGGTATATATATATTTCTATTTTGTAATATGTGAATAAAATAAAAAATCAGCAACAACAATTTTCGGTCATTCCTTTCCACGTACCCCAATATAATTATCCATTTCCTGCAAAAGTGTCATCGTCTACTTTCAAATATCATCGAATCTAAGAAGGAAATCAGATAAAAAGATGTTCGGCGTCCATGTTTTCACTTGTCCACAGCATGCAAGGATAGTTATAATAAAAATAAGTATGAACCTTGGGAAACAACAAGTATTATCAGAATTTGGCAAGTTTGCTGAGAACGTCTATAACTGGATTTAAGTCTACTAAAATCAACAGCTAGTATGCCGTGCCACAATAAGAAGATTCAATAACAGAATAACTTTATTTTTTATATAAATTAGGCCAATTATCACCAACATTTTATTGATAAGCTATTAATTACGATATTTCGACCATACTAAGGGCCATTTTCAAGTCTCGATGAGTCCTCCGTTATATATTCATCATTAATGTCGCAATAATTTGTTCAGTGAACATTTTTCGTCTACAGGGATTTCGCCTACGTCAAAATGAAGTAGGCGAAACCCCTAAAGAGCAGGACAATTTAATATTCACTGAACAAATTATTGAGACATCAATGATGAATATATAACGGAGGACTCACCAAGACTTGAAAATGACCCCTTAAGTATGGCCGAAATATCGTAATTAATAGCTTATCAATAAAATGTTGGTAATAATTGGCCTAATTTATGTAAAAAATAAAACGTCAAGACACCAATTTTAGAAAAAATGAACAGAAGAAAGATAACTTTATTATTACATTGTTGAAATTGTAAAATACAACTAAATAAATCTACTTTTTTAAATTACTGTGTTTAAATTAATGTTAATAAAAATAAAACAATCTGAACTACAGAATACATTCAAATTACAGTTGTACATGAGCAACGAGCAGTACAATTAAATGAACATTTGTATAATTTGTAAAATTATAAGTCTGTACTGTTGATAATGGTATGTTAATGCCTGTTAAATGTAAGTATTTAATGTAAGATTTTTTTAACATTAGGTATATGTAAACTGATATTCGAGAAGTAAAAATACCTATATATATTTTTTTTCTACAAAAGAGTGCACCACGGCCTCAAGAAGGCCCATTGTGTAACAATAGCTATATTAAATTATTTCAGGATATTGTTTTCGCAAGATGTATTTTTTTTTGCAATACAAAATTTAAATATTCATGATAATAAATTATTTCCCTATCACAAATTACTAAAATAAATAATTTATGACAGTTAAACTATGTGATGGTAATGAAAAACATGAATATTATATTTAGTTTTATCATTTAAAAATTTATGAAGAAAGTTAAGTTTTTATCCAGAGCGCAGGTAATTACACTGAAATGATATAGTAGTAACGGAGAATATTGATCCACTGTTTAATTTAAGGGGATCACCAGAAGTGCGTGACTTTCATGTTAAACGAAAGACTTAATATTTTTATTTATTTCCCAATGGATTACATATTTTCATGTTTTCTGAATAAATCAATGACGAACTGGAAGTTAAAATTTATGGTTTGCTTTTCTCAAATATTCAGTGCGTCGTTAAAGATTAGGATGGTGCGTCGGAGAAACCGGATTATTTCATTTTGATTTTTAGCATAAGTCTGCGATGCTTCCCGCCATTTTGTTAACACCTATAAACATGTTATTATATTACATATTACATATTACATCGAGTTGTCTCATGAATAATAATTAATCATCAAACATGGACGCCAGCGAATCATATTAGAAATGATGTATATTCCACAAATGATTCGTAATGGTGCATGTGGAACTTAAAAATTGAACTTTGGTTAGAAACGAGTTTGTAAAGAACGTTTAAACTCGAAACATGCAATTGATTAGTGTCTTATATGTGACTGACATCTCCATCACATGAGAAGATGCATTGTGAAGAAAACTAAATAATACTCTTTTATCTAGTTATTTTTATCTTATTTGTATAAATAAAAAATATTGTAGTAAATAGTATGTTTTTACTGCAATCAATGTTCAAATCGTAAAAGAATCTTATCGTCAGTTTTTGTTTTCACTTACCTATAAATGAAATATATAGTATGTATTATAATCGTGAAAATTTTTGAATCCGAGTTTTCAACGGAAATACACCTTTATATGTTTGATTATACAATTTTTTCGATAAACGATCTAACGATTTTGATCAAAATTGTCCAAATATGTATTATTTAATGGTTTTTAATTTAAACTTAGATAACCTGATAGGTCTTAAAACGCGAATTATATATAAACTTTTTTTATTTTTAAATATTACAATCTGTCTCAAAGGACATTTATATTATTGTTCATTCACACTCTTATGTACAATAAATAAAATAAATTATAAATTAAGAACGTGTGTGTCAGGTGATGGCACAACTGAACATTGATCGTTTAATGGTATATAAACTAAGAAAGATTTTCGTGGCAGTTAATTATATATTATCATTCAATAAATATTTGTAATATCGAGTTGTAAAATGCATGGTTAGTGACAAAAATAAACAAATATAATGCATAATGATGCTTTGAAAAACATATGTTAATTAATTGTTTCAAATAATGTTTTGTACCGTCTTCACTTTCCTTTAGGTATTTTCACTTTTCTATGTATGAAAATATCTATATCTGTTAAAAGAAGAATCGTTAGTGGAAGTTGTGTGAAGCGCCACCACACCAGATTTATTATTGTTATTGTTATATAGTTCTTGTTTGACATACAATTTTTTAAATAAATGAGTTCATAAAATATAACGATTATTATAAATTAACAATTACAATTTATTATGAACTGTATATAGAAATCTTTTCTATATATATTTGTCTTTCCACACATGTTTGAAGTTGATGTAATATTTTTATCTAATTAATGTACAACTGTTGCATATTAAAAAAAATCTAGGGTTAGGATTCATAAATGTATTTTTCCTTAATAAATTTAACTTACAACTTACCTTAATAAATAACAACTTACAAGTTCAATCTCCACTAGTGGAAAAAAATGTGACTGAAATTTTACAATGAATTTGAACTGTCAAAAACTAAAAGATTTACATGATAAAGAAGAACGACAGTAAGCAATGAGAAAAAATATAAAGCAGTAACGAAAATTCTAGGCGACTTTAAATTTGCGTTTTTTTTTAAATCAGTTACACCCAGTTTTGAGGTAAAAAAATAAATTTAAGGAAAGTTTTAAATTTCGAAATTACAGTTCACTGTCAAGAAATAAAATACATATTAGTATCAATAGAAATATTTTATTAATAATCGAAGATATATAGTTACACAAGAAAAGTAACTGGATAACAGTATTTTGTTTTCTAAAAAAAAAAAATTGGCTCTATGAAGGCGAAGAGGCACTTTTCTTTAATTGTTACTCAACTGATCGAATAGAACAACTTGCTAGAATGGACGTTACCATAGAGTAAGACAAACAAAAAACAAATTCTATTTTCACTCTACCAAAAATTGAGTAATACATATTTTGGATGGATTTTAGAAACGATTTAATATATAATATCAGTTATTTAAGTATTGATAGCATATTTCTAATGGGTTAATAAGTGAGGTTGCCATCCATTTCAATAATATACTTTTTATACGGGTTAAGGTTTCGAGTAAGTAAAAACGATCCTCAGATTACATTATTTAAAATTAGAATTGATAATGTATTATTCAATCTTGAACTAATTTTAAGATTTACTATTACTTAATTATAATTAAATAAAACTTCCACTATCGCTTCTGCTGTCTACGAATAATACATGACACCTAAGGTACTGAAAAAGTTTTATCATGTGATAATGTTAACAAATTTGCCTGCCTTCTCGAAATGTTAACATATCCTGTATGTTGAAGATGATAAGGTATTATAAATAGAAGTTATTCGTAGCTCAATAAGCAAATGATGAAATAGATTTCCTACTTCATTTGAACCGAAGATTTAAACTAATTTCTACTCCTTCAATACTATGAAAAATACTGCCGTTAAAGCAACCAAATTATATATTAGAAAATAATAATTATATCACATTGCGCATTATCTTAAGTTATAGCATATAACAAAAGTATATTATATATCATATGTTACAGTCAATTTGTTACAACAGTTTATAATTACAGGAATTAACGACTTTTATAAATTTATTGATTCTTTAGTAGTTTTTCAGCTAGCGTTGCTCACTTTCCATCCTCTCCTCTGGGCCTGATTAAACACAAATCTGCAAGATCAGATCTAGCCCTATCCACCGTTGTATGTCTTTTGAAGGTTTGCACGAAATGAACTGACTACGTTTTATGCCGATTCATCCTATTTTCATTTATTTTTCAACACTGCTGATTGGCTCTAGGAAGACCTATTGAAAAATTTGAAAATGCAGCAATGCTACTATGTCCTAGGATAAACAAAGAAAAGTGCGTGTGTATGGAGTCCTCAAATAATAAAAATACACAATGAGGTACAATACCAGCACTATAATAATGGCTTCGTCATGGTCACCCAAGTCTTCATGGCGCAAGTTGCACCATACAAATTTTTAGGAGCAATTTTGACGGGGACTTGAATTTTTGAGGAGAGTTCACATTTCGATGGGATTATAAATTTCCGAAATGAAAAGTTGCAAATCAGAGAATAGTAGGAAAATTGGTCCAGACCACAGCAAGTTTAATTGTATATGTGGGCGGGGTGGCCGAATGGGCTAAAGCGTGTGCACTGCACGGCCGTTGCCCGGCAACCTGAAATATCAATCAAAGATATAAAAAAATAGTCACGAGTTCGCGTCTCAGTGCTGGGGGAGTCTTTTAAATCCCCGCTCACAACCCCTGGCCCGGGAAAGTCCCCCGCAATGCCTTAACGGCGAGGAAGGGGAGGACCCAAAAAAGAAGTTTAATTGTATATGAACTACGATTTTTCAAATTTTATTTTTCCATTCACTGTTTTTAAGCAATAAAATTTCTTGGGAGGAGACTCGCTCATATTTAATTTTTAAATTTTCATAACTTGAATAATAAAATATTAATTAATATTACCGCTAGATTAATAAATATCGCTTTAAAACGTTTGGAGGCCGCAGATTTCTCACTTATGTTCTAATCCTAGTCCAATCTTAGACAGACTATTAAGATTATTCCGTTTCTAAACGCATTGGAAACTTTATGAAGTCAAAGATTGTTTGCATATTAATTGTTAACAATCCGATCTCTTTTGAAACATTAACTTTCGATTTAATTCTCTACACTTGGATTTTATACTTCCTGTGGAAGCGCGTAAAGTGCTCAGATGATGCAATTTGGTTTCGGCGTTTTAAGGAGAACCCTGGTGGCATATTGTGTTACCTTGATGATGATTCGAGTTTACTACGAGGTGGAAATTTTGTTCTTTATAAATTTAAGAGACCTGTTCTGACAAGGTATCTTACAAAGTTTTCCTATTTCGGAATATCTATAACCACAATATGCTTAATTTTAAGAAAGAAAAAATTGAACTATAACAATAATAAATTGTCTTGGCTTCAATATCTAATAAAGAAGCCTTTCTCTTGAACAAAAATTATAATAGGAAATGATAGGTACGGTCGTGATGTCTCTCATCCGCCAATTATTTTTCCCTCAAATTATTGAATGGTAGATAAGGCCTCCAGACCAAATTTTGGAAATGTGAAATTTTATTTCGCTCTTCCCAGATAATCGTTGTAGCTGCCCAATGTAATTTAGCAGGACATAAGTCAACATCTCCATAGTGAATATTTTTGTTTAAAATTACATAAATCGCATAGTTTTAAGTCGGCTTAGTTAGGAAAATGAGAATATGTCGAAACAGAAGAAAACAATATGAGTAAACATACTAATAAACATTGAGAACCTATTGCCAATATTTAATAACGAAATGTACTTGTTTGGTTGTCAAAATGAAGAATTAATCAATTTCATATATTTCAGTTGGGATTTTTTAAACAAAACTATACGTTTAGTCCATGGAAGAAAGCCTTTATGAAATGTTTGAATTGTATTGATAAAAATTGTGCTTGATTTATAAATAATATTTCTGCAATGGTGTAAACATGTAAAATGAAAGTGCCCATACAAATTTTAAAAACCTCTTATCTTCCTGGAATATCTCAGAACATTGGAAAATATTCAAATTTGCAATATGAACATTTGAATTTAGTAATTTTTATTATTGAAAAATAAACAATCCTAAAATTGTTAAATATTAAAATCCCTCCCTTGTTAATTCATCATTACAGTTTATAATTAAATTATATAAACCTTACCTGATGTCTCAGAATTCTCCAGTATGTTTAATTAATTTTAAAAGTGAAATTGTTTTTTAAAATAATAAAATTTGTTTAGTTATTATTTGTGTCATGTTGTGCTACAAAAGCTTCACCTGAAATTTATAGTCCGGTTCAGATCGAAGCAAATACATTTTTTTCCTTTCTCTCACATGTTTTTTTTATTTCATTTTTTAGAATGTATTTAATTTAAGATTAAATTAAGAAAAAATTCACTTTTTTTAAAACCTAAGTTGAACTGAAAATATCAACCAATATGTGAGTCATTATTTCTGTTGGCGTTCGTTAGTTCTTCAATATTCAAAGTATTCTTCTTATAATGGATATTTTTATTTTATAATCGAAAGAATTATCAATACACTTATTAAAACTTAAATAATTTAAAAACTAACCAAATTATTATCTTAAAGGTATGTTTACCCTTCATTGTTGACTTTATAAAATTGGAGGAAATTTTTCATTTCTCACTTTCGGAATAGAAAGAATTTCGTTCTAAAGAATTTTTTTCACCAAAAATACTGAGCATTAACTGGTGTAAACTCAATCTCATTTTTTAAAACAATGTTTACAATAAAGAAATACTTTATTTATTCTTTTTTATTTTCCTGAAAACATATATTTTATTTATTTTTTATTCTGATCCCTGACCCATAGACAAAATGAAAACATGTATTATAAATATAAACGTTTGGGCTAAATAGGATAATTATAGAGCATCATAACTTTCAATTATACCAGAAATAAACATTTTTTTTAAAAAAAATTTTATGGTTTTGACAAATATTATATTATTTCTATTAAAACTTGTTCTAATTATCATCAATTAAGTGAATGAGAAATTTCAAAAACAGTTTATTTTATTATTTATATATTATGTATTTTTTTAATTTGTTATTAATTTATGAAACTTAAATATTTTAAAAGCGTTATACTTGTAGATATGTTGCTTTCAACTCTTCCGAGTAAGAAATGCTTCCATGTCAAGTAAACTTTATTATTAGCAAATACTCACTTTTATAAGATATACTATAGACAAAAAAAAAAATTAAATAAGAATGCACAGTATATTTAAATGGGATAAGTCTCTTTTAGCCAAGAAGAAACTTTCCTGTTGTACATTTAGATAACAGGTGCTTGAAAAAATTCAAATCTTAACTGAATGAATTCGGAACCGTTCGGCAATGTTCGGAAATGGCCGGAGCACATACCTTCACGAGGCCAGTCACCGATCGGGACCCTTCGTTCTCATTCGGGCTGCTCAACAGGTGGGAGTGGTCGCCATGTTGGCTTCTTCCTAGTATTGAGAGTTTTATACGGTGTGTTTTAGTACGGTGTTTATCTGTTGTGTGGTGCTTTATCAGTGTCCTGTGAGTGTCACATGGGTATTCCTGTCATCACTGTAAGTCTTTACTTGGTGATAATTAGTCAATTATGATGCACGTATTCGACCTTTCTCAATGCACCCACATACCTTTCTCTAGATGTTTTTCAACCTCTTCAAACTGCTTTTCAAACCTTGTGCTTTCAAGTTTCCATTTGTGTTGGTGCCTCACACGTGTCATGTAGTTGCCGGCATCCGTAGGATGACAGCTGTGCTCACTATTTACAATATTATTACCCACCAATCCCGCCATAAGGCAGACTGGATTGTCTTATTTTCCTGTAAACAAACTGCGGAAAAATGCTAGCTTGTTTTGCTTATTTCAGCTAAAAGTTGCATAACAGCAAGAGAACAATATAAGTGCTTATCTAATGTCCTGAACGATTTCACCACTTCCCCTCCAACTTTCCAAAAGCTTTTATACTTTTTCTTCTCCCTCGCATTGTCACCAAAATTTTTTTATAGTATGATAATTTCATTCAACTTTTACGTAAATAATGGCCCTTTCACGAAACCCAGCCAGTTTTATGTTTTCTTGGAAATACCATAAGTGGGGACTAAACTCTGACAAATTTCACATTTTTAATTTTTCCACATAATTTACTGATTAAGAATAGAATATATGTGTAAGTAAAGCAAGACGAATTATACCCCATTGTTCACTTCCAATTATTTTTTTTTCAACTGATTATGTTACTATGGTAATAATATTTAAATGTAATTTTTTATTTGTATCCTACACAGTTTTTTTTTTGCTATACATGACATCCTTTCCTTTAAAATTGTTTTGGCATGAATTTTAAAACAGTTATTTTGTCAATAGCTTATTTTTGTATAGTTTTCAGAAATTTATCATTCATGTTAGTTTATTTAGCTGTGAAATGACTTTTAAAATATAAAGGAGGTTATGTATTATGTTTTTTTTTTACTGTAGGTAATAATGTTTGAGATATATGATTAATATAAATAGTGATAGTGTAATCAAATATTGAATAAGTTGTTTGAGTAGTTCATTTACAGTTTATCATTCACCTACTTACTAAATTATTAAATTGTACTTACCCCAAATATTAACTGATTCTCATATTTACTCACATTTCCTTGACAAGTCTTATAGGTCAATGTCATGATTGTTTGGACTTTTTGAAATGCTGAAACATTCATTTTTGTCAAAAACTTTTTGTATATTTAAAAGTATTTAATTCATTTTTTGAGTTATAGTATTGTAGTTCTTTTCCTTTTTTATTAACTGCATTTACTGTCTAATATACTAGTAAGTAACGGTAGTTTAGGTATTCTTATTACCGATTTTACTTGTGAACATTATTCATTTTAAAAAAATAATAATTAAAAAGTTAATTGTATAGGTGTAGCAATTATTACTAATGGTTAACTAGCTCAGCGTTCGCTCACAAATTATATATACCTAATACTGATTATTTACATAATGGTTTTCGTTATTTAATTAAAAGCATTTCTTTTTTGAAATATGTGTAAATGTAATATTTTATGTAGTATCTCAAAGAATTCTCCTCTTCGTTTTTATATTTTACTGTTATAATCACCACTGTATTCCTACAACAATTAACAAAAATTCTTTTATGTAGGATGTGAATTATGCTTCTAATTTTAGTACAAATATATTAATATCTAATTTTTTTCTTTCTTTGTTTTTATTATTAGTAATTAATGTAGTTTGTGCTTATACACCATTAATACATCAGTATTAATAGATTAATTATGTACAGGCTCGGTTTTTAAGTAGCAAGTAGATACAGCATTCACAGTTTCAACATTTAAACAAAAACATTTATTCTTAACAGAGACTATCTCATTCCTTGTCCAAGAATATTTTTGTTTTTATTATGAAAAAATAAATGTTGTTAGTGAATACTTATAAACACCTCTATTGTAAAATTATGTTAGTAGTTAGGATTAATTTTTTTTTTAACATCCTATTTTTTTTTTCATTTTGGATTGTTTTCTTACATACAATATGTTGAAAATTTTTGATAAACTCAAATTTTATTTATTTTAATTGTTATAGTTATTGTACAGTTTTTGCTTTGTTATTCAAATTTATTGATGTTTCTATTAATAGTACTTCAGTAGTGGTGTACTATTTTATTGTAATTGTTTCTAATTAGAATGATTTATTTATGGAAGTAAATTTTTTTAATAGAAAGTTTCTTTTCAATCACGTTTCTCTCAAATTTGTAATTAAGGCTCATTATTCGTATTCTGTTCCATACAAACTCATTTAGTCAATTTTAAATATTATAATTTCACTACTGTTTCATTTTTTATATCAAAATTATTATGAACTAAGATGGCAACAAGATGTATTTTTTTATATATGGCTTTTACTTGCTTATTTATTTTCTACAATGATGTGAATTCGTTTGTTGCTGACGTTCTGTGAGAAATCAAATCTGTGAACACTTGTGCTTGCTTACTAACATTCGTTTATATATCATCCATAAACAATTAAAAAATAATATACCTATATTACCATTTGTATATTTATATTTAACAGAACTATGAGTTATATAAAATACTGCTTTCTGAATGCTTCCTATTCATTGCTTCTTATTTTCCCATGCTTATCATTTACTTAATTCTCCATTGTGTTCGTTATATGTTTCACTTTTCATATAATTTGAATCGTGCTAATTGAATTTTAACACTATATTCAGTTTCATTACTAATGTTGGCTTTCATCATTGGGTTTGCATTTGAGAAAGGAATGTTTGTTCCTTTTATTATTTCTTTTAATAAGACTTACTAAAAGTCGATTAAAAAAATATATATGATTTTTATATATACATAAATCAGAATAGAAATTAGTCAGATCCATCATACTTGTAATGTGCTAGTTGTTATGACACTTGATTCTATGAAGTTAATTAATACTTTGAATCTATTGATTTTACTATGTTATAATATGTTCCAAAATGAAACTAATAAAAATAAAATATTTTGAAAAAAAAATCATTTAAACTCCTTGTGATATATATACCTAATGATTTTTTCTTATTCAAGTGATAAGTTAATGTACATTTTGATTTTAAGTTTTAGTAGTCTAGTTTTAGAAAAACAGTTGTTGACTGTCAGGATAACAATATTAAGGGATAAACATCTCTAAAATTATTAATTAAATAATTCTTTATATAATTTAGTTATCGTTTATGGATACCTTTATATGTAATAACAATATTAAAAATAACATCATCTAAAATTTTGGAGTCTATTTTTATTATTATTAATTAGAATGTATTTCCTTAAATGTTTTTACTACTTTTTTATATGTTTCGTGGAAATATATGTAATTTTCATACTTTTTAACTGTATTCAACTTCCATGTGTCTAACTAGGACCAAAATGACATGTCATCTGCTGCCTATATGAATTTTTTTTTTTGTGATTGAAATGAAGGAAACAAATGTCATAAATATGATCTATAAAACATAATAAACAAGCTTGATTAGTTCAGTGCGAAATTTAGTTTTTCTCCATAAAATCGGGGGTTTCTGTTTAGATGACTAAATATACTTATGCGATTTAAGCTCTGCTTGTCTTGGTTTATTAAAAATCTGTTGAACTATCAGTTATTCGTTTTAAATAATTTTTCGTGATCGTGTAGATCCTAATTTATATCAAGTTAAACAGAATAACCAAAAAATATTAAGGAAGATTTTTCTGAAAGTATATATATTTTTTTTTTTTTTGCATTCTAATACAACTGTTTGAGTTATATTTCTTAGAGGCCATTTACAAGATTAACAATAATAGAAGTTTTACCTTTGCCACTGCTGATTTAAATTACCCATTGATTTTTCGATGATAGCTAATAATATTTAATAGAAGAGATAGTTCAAAATAGGGTTCATTACCTCATCTTTCATGATCTACTCTTAACTATCTACCCTCTTAATCTCTACTAAATGCTGTTCATAGCTATTGTGTGTCAAGTCTCTTGATAAAAGTAGTACAAATTGATAACATTCCTCGCAGTTTTATTATGCTTGATACTGCTGAATTGTATATTACTAACGGTTTTCAAAATATTTTATTTGGCCAACCAACTGTGATGACGATAATAAAATTGATAGAAATTATAAAAAGTTTCTTTCTTTTTAATTTCAGCTGAGAGCAAAGTCAGTGAAAGCCTTTCATGATTTTCTAAGGCTACTCTCCACTAAAACCATTGAATGCGGTTGATTCGGTTTGGAACTGGTTCCAGTTCCACGTGTCCTTGAGCAAGCTATCTAATCTCTTTCGTGGAACGCGTCACTGTGACAAGTTTTAGCCGTTACAGGAACTGTGGCATGGTTTCTCCATGATAGTTTAATGTTTTATAGCTTTCTTACGAACCACACTTCCTTATGTTGAATATATCTCTGCCATATTCTGTTCGAAAAGGATCATATTAATGAATTAAAGGAAATTTCAATGCTAAGGATAAGTTGGTAATGTAGTATGTTAGTATTGTGGGAATCAATACAGTTCCTAAATTAATACACTCGAAAATCATTGTTTTTATAATACATCCTACTTCATTATCATCTTGAAAGAACAATGTGTTTGAAATAAATAGAAAATAAAAATTGTTTGAAATCAGTCATGCTTTTAAAAAAAATGCTTAGGCCTTCCAATTGAATGATCGATTCTGATTCAGCATTTATATTCTTCGTATTACTTTCGAAGCTCAAAGTTTATATTAAATGTTCTGAATATTTTTTTTTATTCTGTATAATTTTAGTCAGTACTTCGTTGTACACTTTTTAATTCTTAGGTAATGAAAACTTATTTTACTGTTTCAGTTAGTTGTATCTGATTCAAAACTTAACAGTTCTTTAACCAGAATATAAAATAAAACATCTCTCTAAATTTATGAATATTAAATGAGAAAATTAGATGGTGTTCAATTTACATTCCTCAAAAATATCTAAAAACTTAAGTTGATATGCTCATTAACTAATTATTCTATGTTTTCTTCGGTTTAAAAAACATTTTATTCTTCTCTTAATTTCTTTAAGAAGTATTTTATGCCATGATTTCGAACTATTATATATATTATCTTATTATTAATGTTACTTTTCATTTTATCAAGCTTCTATGATACTGTAAATATTACAAGTGTGATGGATGATCTCATTTCTACTCATATTTTATTAAATGTTATTTATTTAATTTTGATATGATTCTTGTTTTGATTATAATTGTGATTCATAATGATGAATAATTCCAAAGGATTTTCCTTGAAGGCTTTTATGACCAATGCGAAGTAAATTTTTAAATGAAATACGATTTCCGGGAAGTAACTATCCAAAATTAAAATATCAATTAAAAGATATATTTCATTACCTGTATTTCTGTTGATTAAAAAAACTTTCGGTCATGTTTAATAGCGCGAAGTTGCTCCAAAACCAAATTAAGCTATATGCAATGATTTGAAGAGTTTCTATTAGTTATTTTGATATTTTATTATATCAGTTGAAACAGAATATTTCTCGAGAAGACAAATTTTACGAGCACTAAATAAATTTATTTCTATTGACATTTTAAGTTTACCATTTTTTTCCTCTTTTACGAAGTGATATTTACTCGAAATGTGAAAGTCACGCCTGTCCTCCGTGTACCTTTTGGAAAACAGTCTTGGTCTTATTCTTGTCAATACGGCGCTAACTTAGCCCCAATTGGCGTGTCCTAACTTTGTCCTCAATCTTTGTCTAGCGATGGTCCGGGTGGTAAGTCGAACCCACCAGAAGATACTCTGATCGCCGAATAGTTCATCGAGGATGACGTCCCGAAGGAAGAAGAAGCAGCAACAGACTGAAGGGCTGCTCCGAAAAGTATCTTCGCTCTTCGGACTAGATACAGTGAGTAGTATTATAAATCTGCTTCAATAATAACCAAACGTGTTTTCTCAATTCCACTATTGTTTATTCTTTATTGAAACGTATCATTTTACTATCGATTAATCGGCTAAATTTGTGAACATACAATATAAAATTGCCGAGAAACCTTCTCTCATTTTCTCTTCGTCGAATCTTTATTACTCAAGCTTCCAACTTGATTAGTTCACCTCAGCTCATCTGTTGTAACTAAAATTCTTTTACGAAATGCTACCTGATTCAATTTGCATTTGATTTGTTTATTTATTTAAAAAGGTTAAAATACAATAGTATTTTTGTCGGGAATCGGTCAAAGTTAATAAATGAATGTGTAACATATCCTTGTTTTTTTAATTTTAAAGGTTTCGTGAGTCATTTTGTCGGTCTTCTTCATATAACACAATAATATTGAGCTTAATACATGCAAAAACCCTACATGCTAATGAATGTAAAAAAGGTACAAATGATGACGGCACAATGTTTTGAGAATTAAAAAAATGTAATAAGCAGGATAGGATAGATAAGGAGTATTTAAGGTAATTATTTAGATGAGGATCGTACGGATTACGCGTGGTCTACAATTCGGTCACTCTTCTCTTCTACATGCTCATACTTCGGGTTTTCGACATTTAATGAACAAGTGTGACAGAAGTGATTGTGAACTACGCGTTACCCGTGCGATTCTCATCTAAATAATTACCGTCTTTAAAATTAATGTTACCAAACAATGAATAAAAATTTAACAATTAAAAAAATTAATATTTACTTATGCTAACCGAGGGGCTTAGTGAATAAGGCATTACAAATGTGGCGAATCCTGAGATATAAATGATGCCAATATTTAGTAGCATTGAAGAAGCAAGTTTATTTTTCTAAACATTTATATGCTGAAACCTTCGTAGATATACTAATTACAAAATTAACTATTTTTAATCTTTTAATGTTATTATAAAGTTATCCTTCTAAACTGTTACTACTGAATCGTTACTATTATATTATTTTTTATCTCGTATGTTATTTGTTTGCTCTTCCAACGCAGTTAAGATTTTCTAATGGCTCATTATCCATATCAACTAGATACATGATAAGCTTTTTTCGTATTTGCCGAAGTACATTATTTGGCTATGTTGATCAGTTGATTGTGGAATCATTGAAATAACAAGATTTCCTTCAATATTTGACATCCGAATGAGTTCCGCTGTTGATTTTAGTCCAACACTTAAATAATGTTCCGTTACTCTTAATTTCTTTTTTTTTTTAGAATTTTTGTTAATAATGTTATTCTTATCTTTTCTATTAAAGCATAATTTATAAATGCTCATTTAATTTTCTTAGAGAAAAAAGAAAAGATGTGTTACCTATCTGAATCCTAATCAACCACGTGTCTTTAATTCGAGAAAGTTACAGCCTGCCAAACCCGTCAGTGTGTAAAGAATTTTCAGAAACAGAAAAAGAGGAGGGGTTGGAATTTTGAAATGCGTTAACTCCTAATGACCATACTTTTTCTCTAAAATAAGTATACGAGTAGAGTGGACGATGAGCCGTTTAGAACAGACCATGAGGCAGGTAGGTCATTAGTTGGAAAGCGCATTGCATGTCTCACTATGTGAACTTAAAGCATTAAGTGCCACAACAGATTGTGAGGCGAGATTTCGAAAAGGCTAAGATCTTGCACCTTTGCTGTTCAATTTAATTTAATGTTATATCAGAAATCATCGTTTTTAGCAGAAGTTTTTAAAAGTTGATTTCACTTTCAGTCTGTCTCATCCATAGCGAAGACTTTGCGGAGGAAGGCTTGGTAGCCCTGGAGCCACTGCCCAAAAATCGACCTGATCGCAGGCGAAGGTTTGATTGTAAATTACGAACGTGTATGTTATTCTGAGTAAAAAACACCTTGTCTGCCGTTCCAGAGCCGTTGCTTTCAAAAATGGCGGATGATTTAAAGAATATTAGGCCAATAATTTGAGGATCGAAACGGGAAATCCATTGCGAAAAAATGTGAGAAAAGTTTTTATTTTTTTTATTTATATATATGGGTTTAGACATGTAAACAACAAAATTGCTACCGCGGGCCATCAAGGGAAAACTTTTTGCAGCCAAAAAAGTCAGATTTTTTCAACATTTTTTGGGTTTTTCAAGTATAACTCCTAAACAATGTATCAAAGCGAAAAATGTATTCTTTAATAAATTAAAGGACGTTAAATTTTGCGTAAAACTAGTACATAAACTTTATAATTTGGTTACGCGATAAGGCATAAAACCACGGTCAACCAACGTGGAACTTAACCAAATTTGTCAAAAACTGAGACAAATTACTATAAATGGTCCTGTAACTTGTAAATGAGTTCCCTAAGAGGAAAACCCCATAGATTCAAAGTTGTAGATAGATCAAATTTTGTGGCCATTGAGTACTGACATTTTATTTTAGGCCAATTATATATCTTGAATCGGGATTCGTTAGTCCTTTATAAAATTTGGAATCTTTCGGCACATCTTTTACCAAAATCTTTTGCTGTTACGAGGTGGAAAAGAAGCTTATACTGCTTGTAACAGACTTTAAACAAAACTAACTCATTAGAAACGACACCCATACTGTTGAAATATTGAAAATCAGGTTTATCTTCATTACCAATTTCTAACCATCGATAGATTACCGATTTTTTTCGCATCCAGTGATCTACATTAAATTAGTTTGTACTAATTTTTCTCAGTTTTTGACAAATTTGGTAAAACTCAGCTTTGGTTGACAGTGGTTTTATACCTTACGGCGTAACCAAATTTTAATGTTTATGTAATCGTTTGACGCAAAATTAACGTTCTTTAATTTGTTAAAGAGTACATTTTTCGTTTTGATGCAGTGTTTAGGAGTTATAGGTGAAAAACCCGAAAAATATCGAAAAAATCTGACTTTTGGCTGTAAAAAGTTTTCCCTTGGTGGCCCGCGTTAACAATTTTGTTTTTTACATGTCTAAACCAATATATACAAGTTAAAAAAAATAAAAACTTTTCTCACATTTTTCGCAATGGATTTCCCGTTTCGATCCTCAAATTATTGGCCTAATATATTTTAAATCAGCCGCCATTTTTGAAAGCAGCGGCTCTGGAACGGCAGGCAAGGTTTTTTTTACTCAGAATAACATACACTTTCGTAATTTACAATCAAACCTTCGCCTACGATCAGGTCGATTTTTGGGCCCTGGCTCCAGGGCTATGAGTAAGTAAGCCATCTCCCCCTCCCAAGAGAAACAGAGAGGGCGAGAATATCGTTTTGCCCCTCCTACTCTCTCTCCCTCCCCCCCTAATATTTTGAGGAGCAAAAATAAAACCAAAATCAATAACAATTAATCTATATGAATGAATAACATATGTGATCTAAAATAAATAAAGGAAATAGGAAAAGTTGACTTGATTGCTTAACTAATGCCTAGAAGTAGGTAAGCAAGTATTTTACCTCGTCCTATGTTCCTGTTACTGAATTTTTAGTTTATATTAAAAAATAATTATATTTAGCAACATATCATAGGATTTTATGATTCATTTATGTTCGCCCTTTCATATTTACGTGAAAATTTTATCATATTTCCATCTACAAATTTTTTGTTAAAATATTTTCAAATACATTGATGCATAAAAAACAAAGTTTTTGGGGGGAGACTTTTTTTGGGAGTTCCATCGCCCCTCCCCCTAACCTGTAAAGAAACTGAATTGAGTGTTTAGGGGGAAAGTTTTGTTATTATTCTGACTGAACATTAAAATATTTGCATTATTTACGTCTTTGAATTGACCGCCATGCATCTCAAAGTTTCTTTTACTTTAAGAACTTGTTACGCTTCAAATCTTTCCGAAATATTTTTTTTTCCCTATATGTTATCAAAGATCGTCTGATAAGTTTTATAGGTTTGTTTTAGAAACGACTTTATTTAAACACTGTTATAGAGAAAGAAGAAATGGATGTGCCATCCTCCATTGAAAAGGCTAAACTAACAGCAGCACTGAAGCGTGTGATGGACTCAGCTGATTGAACAGACTGCCGTTGTTAACAAACCGATTGACTAACGTGACTAACTCAATAATGGCCCGTTCAACATTTCAGCAGTTTCAATGGTGTTTACGCCCTTAATGGTCGGTTTCTGTCGTATTTGTGTAAGCTTTGTACAAATCCGTTGTTGTGTGAATTACAAATCACTACGGCTCATTTATGATTGATAACGTACTTTTACTGGTTCATTATCATTATATTATCGGAAGAACTAATTATAAATTATTATGTTAAATGTAATGAATGATAAACTTTACTTATTCTTGACTTTGTGGTCGCAAATTCGTTTAAAAAACGTATATCTAATTAATGAATAGTTACTAATAGTTAATCTAAGCCAAAGCTCTGCTGGTTGGGAACTTCTAAATTACTTTTTTTTCTTTTTTTTTTTGTTAGATAGTCTTTATTGAGATATATTACAATCTGTCACATTCAAGGACAATAGTAATAATGATATAGTGATATAAAATATTAAACAGCAATATAATAATACTAAGGTAAATGTATATAAACTAAAATATACTAAACTAAAAAAAAAAAAAACTAATCTAACAAAATAAATACTTAAATACACACATGCTTTTATACAATATTCATTCACTCAAGATCTCCGAGCCAAGCCTTTCCTCACATTCGTGGAGGGAAAGGCAGGACCCTAGGAGATCCCAGCGTCATTCACTTAGCCGCATCACTGGTATTACCAATGGAGGCTGAGCAGAGACACTATAACCAGAAATTCATGGCTTGATTGGAGAATCTGGACATTGCCAGAACTCCAATATATTTTTACAACAATTCTCTGGGCCACTGCCGCTTCAACCTTCGAGGAGGATTGTAGGACATAGGCACGAGGGAGAGGAGTGCCCAGCGGCATTCTTCCTGTCTTGAATATAATATTTATAGTTAGTGGAGGAGATCCCTCATCCAGCTTCTTTTAAGCATCCTTCGGGTGCTATCGGGTATGTTAGCTGTGGCCATGCCTCGGATCAACGAGTTGGCATGTCCATGTAAGTTATTATGAAATCTTTTGTAGTACGTTCGTATCTGGTTATTAACTGTTGACATCTGTAGGTTTTTATGTAATGTTACTGACGTACCAAGGAGCCTTGGTTATAGTCCTGAAAGTAATTTCTGAATACAATTTACTGATGGATATTTTCTTTGATAATTTTTAAATACAGGTCCTACGCACAGGAAACAGGAATGATACCTTCCTATGATATATTCATTGTCAGAAAGGAAAATAAAAGGCTACGTATATCTTGTATTTTTTTTTTCAAAGCTAAGCGTCTTTTTTTTTCTTTATGTTTTTTTTTAAATACCTAGCTACAAATATGTTGTAGCTACTTATCTTCCTAATTTGTTTCCATAATTCTGTTTTTAACTGATTTATCACATCTCTTGAAAGGCTATGTTTGAATGGTCCGTTTTTATTTTTGTTGTTTAGTTTTGGCTACGTACTATTTATTAGATGAAAGGCTGACAAAATTGTTGGCTAAAACTCTCACTAAATTAAAAAAGTTTTGTTTGTAGTTATTGCTGGCTCCTGGAATAGGGAGACCGTGGTTGATTGGCCCTCAAAAGAGTTCTTCATTAACTTTTTTTTCAATCCCTTTTCATATTTAGTTTTTTTTTTAGTGTTTATAATCAAAAGGGGTTTCAAAAGGTTTTTTTTTTTCTTCCGTCCACAGGTATTTTAATTATAGATAAATTAAGTTATTAGAAATTGATTGTTTTTCCTCTTGTATGGTTAGGTTACCATTCTTAATTACCACCCTCATGATTGTAAAAGTATAAATCTTAAAACGATGTATTTCAGTTTGAAACGTTGTCATAAAGAATATACATACATTATATGAAGGGGGGGGGGTAGGTTATTCACTTGACAAATAATTTTTTGCACCGCGTTCGAATTCGATTTGTCTTCCGATTTGTTCTTGTTATGAGATTTAGACTGATTAGTTTCTTTATAAATTATTTGTTGAGTCCGTGTGTTAGTACACTAATCCCAAATATCTCTGGTTATCATGTGGTGAAGAACTTTCATTTTTATCCTCTCAAACTCAATTTTAAATGGTTATGTTCGCTTTTGAAAAATAATAATATTACACCATTGGAGTCATTGGGATTTTAAAATCCTATATATTATTTCTAAAAGGTGTTTTTTGTCGGTACGTCATAACTTCGTCAATTCTTCATCAAATGATTGACCACTCGTTTTGAAGATATTCTCCTCCACATGCGAAAAATAGTCCCATCCCGAAATTTCTGGAAAAAAAGTTATGGAGGAAAAGAAACTTTATTTGCGAATAACTCAAAAAGTATGCATTTTTTCTTGATTGTACCCATGATAATTAGAAAGATTACTAAATTACCTACAAAACAAAAAAAAATTGTAAAAACGTTAGAAATATGTAAAATTTAAACAATTTTTATTTACGTAAGAAGTAAAGTGTACTGAAATATTTTTTTAACGAGGAAGAGAGATTTGTATTTCGCAGCTCGAAAGAGCCTCGAATACGAATTTTCATTGCGATCGAAAAATAATTTTTTTTCCTACTTATTTGACTAAATGCCTTTGATATTTTTTCGAAAATCACAAAAAGTGTTATAACTTCAATATTCTTCCACATATTCTACACGAAATTTTGCGGGGATATAGGGCCTTATAAACTACACGAAATGACACAAACTGTACCTTCCTAAATAATTTAGAACTCAAGTTATAAAATAAAAACCTGTTAGGAGTTTTTATTTATTTACTCTTTATAGGGGCGTTGAATCAAAAAGTTATTTATACGGTCTTGAAGAGCGATAATTCAGCTTTCCAACGGTTGTAGAAACATTGAATTAGGATAAAATCCTGAGGAGGTATGAATGTTTTAATTAAAAGCAGGCTGAAACATCATAACCAAAAGTGAAGTCGTTACCATGACGACTACCTGAGAACAGCTCTTCTATCCTGTATATTATTTCTAAAAAGTGTTTTTACTCATCTCGATTTCCAAAAAAGTCGATTAGGATTCACTTTGGAAATGGGCGGTTCTCAATTGTTATACTCATTAGTAAACGATCTGGTCATTCTTGTCTTCTTTTTTATGGCCCTGCCTGGCTGTTATGAGAATGTTGACGAATGAAGAATCGGAATGAACTTCCTGGTCGCCGGTGCAGCGCTGACTGTTGCAACCGGCCATTGCGGCGCAGAGAGGAGCGACCTTGGTTCTCTACGACCTCCCGCGGCTACGAGAGACCCGTGACGGCCCAGAGAACAGCGCTCACCAAACACCCAGATCCAATCTAAAGTTGGCCAGCTCACAAACGGAGCAATTAGTTTCTGAGGACTCAACTCTATTTGATTGCCTCCTCCTCACCTCTCCGCTCCACCTTACCTCGCCAATCCGTCCCGGATCAATCCAGTCGTCGCCTACTCATCTTCGAATTACGGCTTATTCCGGTAAATTCATATCTAGCATGCCTCAGTGAGAACTCTCACATTAGGTAGCTGTCATTCTCCCTACAGCACTATAAGCGACTTCAGCGGAACCTGTTTATCCGCATACCAATATAATATTACATTGGTATAATATAGATATATAAATATAAATATATAATCATCTTTATTCTGGGACTAGGTCCCTTAAAAATAACAATATTGTTCATACAAATAAACCACAAATCTGGCCAAAAGATCTATTACAATAAAGAATAAGTATATAGAATAGAATAGCAGAATAAAAGAATCATCTTTATTCTGGGACAAAGTCTCTTAAGAATAACAATATTGTACATAAAAATTAACATACCATCTGGCCAAAATATTTATTACAATAAAAAAATAACTAAAAACTAAGTAATAATAGAAGTATTCACATAACTATACTGATATATTGAAGAAATAATATGAGCAATGTGGTCACAATACTGCAAAATAGTTGCTACAAACAATAAACTATGGAATACTAAATGAAATTTGAAATGAACGATTAATAACTTGTGTTGTCATACCATTGAATTAATGAAAAAAAATAATAAAAGAGCAGATAAATATTTACTATAAATGATTTACATCTGTACCCTAATGCGTTCAAATTAATACAATAATAGTATTGTAAACATTACACTAGTCATATATAATCTATATCCTAAGCTGTAGATTGATCGGAGAAAATGAAAGATGATACACATATTGAGATGATACACGCATTCAATATTAGTAATCAATTAAATACTGCTCAAAGACTTAGAATATTATACATTGAAAAACTGCCAAAAAGAAAAACAATTCTCAGCGAACGTGACTGGACATCTTTTTCATACTCGAAAAAGAATATATATTTATATACAAATGATATATTTTATATATCATCTATTTATATAAATATGAATACATATTTATATAAATGATATGATATATTAATATACATAGCTCTTAGGTTATATTTACGAAAGCAAATGGGTTACAATACTAAAATATTGGAGCTAAAACAATAACATAATAATCACTAAATGAAATTATCAAGGAACGCTAAATAAATTTTATAGGTTTATTGTAGCGATAAAATATAAAAATTAAAAACTAGATTAAATAAATGATTTACATCTATTACTTAAGAAGTTTAAGTGAATACACATAAAGGTATTGTGAAAAATTGAGCTCTATTATAGATGAACTTAATTGAGACAGAATGTAATATTTCTCAATTAACAAATTAAAAAATGAAATAAACATTAATTCAGTAATTTTAAATTATTTATTTTACTTAAAGTAGTTCTGTTAAGTCATTAAATTTTATAGTAGGGAAGGAGAACGGACAAAAGAAGGAAACTATTAATCTAGTATTATCCTAGATTTAAAATAGAGTGCACCACTATCTAGTCATGCACAGGTTGTTTTTGCTTATTCTCCTGTAGAAATTTTTGAACCACTAGCGTTTGTTTGTTTAATGTTAAACTTGGCCTTATCTGCAGAGACATTTTATGTTGTTTCAAGCTAGTACAAGGAATTGGTTTCATATATAAAACTAGTAGCTATAGAGATAAGTGAAACAAAACATACAAGAGAAAAGAATGCTGTAGGTTTTGGATATGACGGGAAATTTTATTCGACGGTTCTTTTAAACATTAAGAGTTATTTTTCTCGTCTTTTTGGATAGTTGAATAATAAAGTGCTTTTTAGAGTTTTAGTTCCTTGCTATTTTTAGGCGCATAATTGTTAATTTAATAAGTATGATCAATGATAAACTATAATCATCAAAAATTAAAATAATATAAAATGATTATCTTATTTTATAGAAAATATTTCCTTGCCGAATAATTACATAACAATTATTTTTTATTTGTTTGTGATATTTACTTAACTTAAAAAAAAACTTCATCGGTATCAAAAGCTTTATTTAATCATTTTTAAATTTACGTTTCAATGGTATTTAATAAACGGTTTCCAATAATGAAATTGTACCTATTACAGAATAGATGTTAAATAAAATATTTCCGAGCATTATGATAATTTTTCCATTTCCTAGTTGGTTTCCGAAAATGAAAACAACATTCAATACACTCGGGCTTTTTTAAGTTAATGGGAAAGTTCGGAGCAGCTGCTGTACCCAATTTAACGCTCTTCTTCAGGGAACTCCTTCCACCTTTTTCTGTTCGTATTGTTTCTTTTAAAGAGGTGGCCTTTAAAAGTTTTTAAAGCCTTTAAATAATCAGTGATTGGGATTTGCAATTGCTAAACAATTTTTTTTAGGGGAGACTTCTTGTAATCCTCTACAAGAGGAGTTTATTTGCAAAGTTTTGTTTATTCCTTGAGAATTCATTTATTGTATATATGAATGTTCAGTTTATATTCTAAATAATAATATTGTTTTGTATGTTATATAAATTAAGCCATTATTCACCAGCATTTTATTTATTAGCTATTTTATTACGACGTTTCGATCATCACTAGACTATGGTTTTCAAGTCTTATTGAGTCCTCCATTAGATATTCATCATTAATGTCGTATTAATTTGTTCAGAGAAAATTTGTCCTGCTATTTAAAAGTTTCCCCTACGTCATTTCTGGAGGGACTGATTCAGTCTTAAATAGCAGGACAATTTAATTTTTCTCTGAACAAATTAATAAGACATTAATAATAAATATCTAATATAGGACTCAATAAGACTTAAAAATGGCACTAGTGATGGTCGAAACGTCGTAATAAAATAGCTAATAAATAAAATTTTGGTGAATAATGGCCTAATTTATATAACAAGTAATACCCCAAGACACCAATTCATGGAATAATCAACAGAAGATATATTGTTGTGAATAGTGTAGAACTTAAACAAAAAAATAACAAAAACTGAAGGTGAAAACAATCCTTGCTTAAAATAAAATAAAAAATATGTTTTGAATTTTACATAACAATTAGTTATATACTAGATTATCTCTAATAATCTTTTGTTTTTTTGCATTATAAATTAAAGACAGAGAGGGGAGAGAAAGAGAGCGATAACTAAAATAGTTATTAACGGAAGGAGATGGTCCGGGATGGCGGTCATAAATAGGCTAAATAGTGGCAAAACTATTTTATTGAAAGCCAACGTTTCGAAACCGACTTTGGAGTTCTAAGTGAAACTCCTAGATGAACACACCTCCCTGAAGAAGACCTGCTAAGTCGGGTCGAAACGTTGGCTTTGAATGTAATAGTTTTGCCACTATTTAGCCTATTTATGACCGCCATCCCTGACCATCTCTTTCCTTTATAATGCAACGGTCAACTATTAAATATTCAATTAAAATAGTGATTGTAAAAATTTAAGTAATCCGTTATAATAAATATAGAATTTAAAAGTATTGAAGTATTTTTGCATAGTATCTTTAAAGCTTTATATGTTTTTTTAAAATAATTTTCTAGATTTATAGAAACAGTTAAAAATTAAAAACAAAAATGACATAATTACGACATATCTTTAAATATTTTGTTCACTCCTAGGTACGAAATCCACTTTCCTATTCAACTAAGAATGTTTAGATTGTCATTTATCGGCGGAAGTAGCAATGAAATATTTCAACCTTAAACTATTTTCTATTTAAAAAATATTTGATATAATATAATATGGAAAATAATCGTATCATATCAATTCGATATTGCAATATTATTCTAATTTATATTTGATATTATTCTTATCTCTTATTATAATTGACAAGTAATATTTTTATGGACGTTCTCCAACAGAGTGAATATTATAAAATGTTTTTTCTCATTGTTTTTTATTTGATTTTTTTTTTTTTTTTTATCTAAGTAGGGTGAACTCACCAATTATGGACAGTGTACCCAGTGATGGATTGGTTAGACTTTAAATGTAAATAATAAGTTTACTTGTGAATTTAAAAGTTCCAGTTTTTTTTCTAGATTGAAGAACAATGCCCTTTATTGACAACTGTTTGAATAAGTTACCAAAAGAAAATTTAAATTACACATATGTACGTCCTTGGGTTTTCTCGTTCAGAATGTCATGAACTTACGTTATAGCTAAATAAACCAGCACACAGTAAATATTAATGTGGCCACTGAAACCTTTTTTGTAGGTATTTTCCATTTTTTATTTTCCTCCCGAAACAGCTCAACTTTGATGGAATAACCGAGCGATGGATTCAGATATGACTTAATCTGTAGGCAGGCAGCGTATGTTCCTTCGCAATCCCCTTTCGGTACGTGATGTATTTACAAAAAAAAATATTGCTTCATCCGTATATTTTTAGATTCACTTATAGGAGTAATATTTTATGAGGTATTTCGCCCTATATGCTGCATTATAGCTATAATTTTTGATTTGTTATTTTTTTTTTTTTTTAAATAAACCCTCATCATTCATTTAATTTATTCAATTATTCCAAAAATAATGGCTAAAATAAACATTTAATCCCATTTTATTTACCCACATTTTAAAAAATTTCTGATTTTTTTTTTTTATATTTTAGGTTTATTATAGGTGAATGTTGATATTAAAAATTATAGTACAGGTTTGCTATATTATTATCTAAACCGGAAATTACTTATATAAATCTAATCATCTGCGACCTTGAGAAACTGCATAGTTCTGGTCTATTATAATTAACAATTAAATTCGATTTTTTTTTTCAACTGTAATTCTAAATACACATCTGGCTCGGTACAATGGTGACTAACAGCATATTTCATGATGAGAGGAAATTTTGGTATGTCTAAGATATTAAAGGACAGCACCGTAAGTTTTTTCAATGCTATAATGCACGAAAGCAGATCAAGCTTTTTTAGCCTTTGGTCTGTCTGTCTGTCTGTCTGTAACAAGATTTTCTCGAGAACTACTAAACCTATTTTGTTGCTTCTTTTTTTATTTTGCAAGGTTTCGACTACTGATGCCTGTGACACAAATTCGGTGCTCCATGAGCAATAGCTTGCACACAATAAATGAAAAACACGTTTTTCTATAGGCTGTAGCGCGAAAACGGCTCTAACGATTTTGATGAAACTTTCCTATAATGTTCTAATAAATTTCCTTTCAATTTTCATATATGGACTAAAATCAGGAAAAAAAAGTTATAAAGAAAAGAAAAATGTTGTGGAGCCTAACTCCCTAAGTATATATTATACAGTAAAATTTGTAATAAAACTTTTAAAAGGTAATTAAATTACCAACAAACCAAAAAAATCAGAGGAATCGAACCGGTATTAGCGATGATACAGCTTATTATATTTTTTACACATGTTTTAACTTATTACATTCCTACCTATACTAGGTAAGGAAATTATTGCAATCATATCAAATTTCAGATATGCGGTTTTCGATGGATCTATTCATTTCAGAGCCCCCTTAGCCCGTCGTTTGAAAGGTAATGAAATTCCCTACAAAATCATTCATTCACAAAACAAAATCGTTCATTTAGGACAACTATTAACATAATAGAATAAAGATGACTAAGTGAAAGTAAGAAAATCTGTTGCCCGCATCACACAATCTTCACTATCCTCTACTTTTAACAGAAATTATTGTTTGACAATACTAAGCTATGGCAAAAAGGTTTTTGATCCTTAAACCGGTTTACATTGCTTTAGTTTATCAAATAAATCGTACTCAAATATTTTCTTTAATTAATTTTCAGGAAAATAAATCTAGTTCAATTTTTTTTTGTTTCTTCATGAACATATGTAAAGATATAAAAAACGTCGTGTGAGTGGACACACCAGATATATATTTTTTTAGTGATCAATGTAACATGTGAATTTCGGACTTTTATTCTTGTAATGAACACTTTTTGTTGGAATTCAGTTCTGTAACTAATGATTTGGTCTCGTCAGGTACATTAAAGCCCTATTGTTCCCTCCTTCTGATATCACATCGCAGTTTGACGCACATAGCTAAGTAAACATGAAGGGATAAAGGCCGAACAGAAACCTGTTCTACAAGTCGATAAGAAAATGCTTCGTGAAGCGGATTAGTTGTGAGATTACTTCTACCTCAGGCACCCCCTACCTCCCTCCAACTGATACTGTGTGGGACCTGCTCTTTCTTATCTGTTCTCATTGTCGGTTATCTCCCTCTTCGCTTGAATAGACTACAAATAGTTTTTCTATTTCAATGGTTTCGGAAAATGGGAATTCTTGGGTCTATTATATAATTTAATTAGATACGATTAACCTATTTTAAATTTAATAATGCATTATTAGTTTATAATCAGTAGTATTCATTTATATTATTTACTCTAATAATCCAACTCATTTATAAAGTTTATAAGTTGCCTGTGTTTCAACTGCCTCCGGCAGTGCCAGATCCCATGCCCTGATGAAGACCTGCAAGGTGGGTCGAAACGTCGGCATAATAATTAAGTAATACTATTTCTATAATTTAGTATTTATTTGACCGCACCCCCTCTTCCCTCCATCAACTCCTCATATAAAGTTTATACATTTATTTTCGTTTACGGCGATTGCATGTTGTTAACGTTCAATTAAGAAGTATTTGCAAAAGTATTTTTCTAATCTTCATTCGGTGTAAGGGAGAATAAAAGAGGGTTTAATAAATAGGAAAGAGATAGCGCTGGTCATAATAATAATAAAGGGCTTAGTGAACCCGGAAGTTCGATGCCGAAACCACTAATCACCGTTTACCTCCTACTTCCCTCCACCGGCCTACAGCGGGGCGAGTAAAGGAAAAACGACATCGACTGAATCTATTTTTTATTTTTAGAACTCCAAAAACTGTATAACTAGATAAATTTTTTTATTGGTATTTTGTAGAATTTAGGTATATTTTTAGTTGAAAGGATATACATTTTTCGCTGTTTTTATATAGTAATTCGATAAAAAAAAAATTAGTCGATGTCGCCAGATCAGACTTAGCCTTTATGCTATGTTACCACCTTCACTTCGGTCTATCCTTCGGACACTTAGCAGTCGGAACAGCGCAAATTAACTTTTTAGGAATTCTTTCATTGCTAAGTCAAACCATTTTGCATCCCCATTATGTTCGCCGTAATATAATCACATTAATTAACCGGTTACAGATCGCGCAATTCGACGTTGTGTAATCTCCTGAATTCCTCGCTAGACTCATCCTTCTTTCCAAATGTTCTACACAATACATTATTTTCAAAAACTTTATAATTATTTGCTGAATTCTCTTCTTTAACAATTCTAATCAGTAGGATTTACTACTTCCTAAGCTGAGACAGGGTTTATAAGCATACTCAAAATTTTCTTTTTTACTTTCCTACCAATACTAGATAAGGAAAGTATTGCACTCGGGTCAAATTTCCAATATGCGATTTTTAACGGATCTATAAGTTTCAGAGCCCCCTGAGTTCGAAAAACACATTTTTAGCCATTGGTCTGTGCCAAGATTTTCTCGGGAACTACTGAACCGATTGTGTTGCTTCTTTTTTTATTTTGTAGGGTTTTGACTACTGATGCCTGTGACAGAAATTCGGTACTCCATGCACAATAGCTTGCGCGCAATAAATGAAAAACATATAACTGTAGCGCGAAAACGAAGTTACAACTATTCATTTCCAATGTAATATTATGGATTCATATCCTGGTGTCAGAAAGGGTTGAATGAGAAAAAAAAGATGACTGAGTGAAAGTAAGAAAACCTGTTGCCCGCATCACACAAGCATCACTATTTCCTTTTAACTTTTAACAGAAATTGTTGTTCGACAATATTAAGCTATGGCAAAAAGTTGTTGATCAGCAATATTAAAGGGTATTGAAATTTTTACACTAACTTACCTCTATCAAATTAATCGTAGTAAAATCTTTTCTTTGATCATTTTCAGGAAAATAAATCTAGTTCAATTTTTGTTTTTGTTTTTTCATGAACATATGTAAAGATATAAAAACTTTTCTGAAAAAGGTAGGGAAGTCGTGTGAGTGGACACACCAGATTTTTTTTATTATATTAGTATTTAACTTAACTTTTTTTATCACGTTTATTTAAATAATATGAAATTATTATTGACATCAACACATTTGTAATTATTAATTAAAAAATAAATAATGTTGCCATTTTTATTTTTTTATTTATTGTTTTCATCAATTGTTCTTCTTACTCGTGTAGAGTCCAGGGTCTCTTGCATCTTCAACCACTAGTCATCTTTGAGGAGTTCAGCAGATTTCCAATAGTGGATCGGAATTAATTAACAAAATATTTAAGCTGACTTATAATCGTTGCCTAATAGTGGTTCGCTGTTATTATATATTCACTAATTAGCAACAATATATTTTTATGTTTTAAACATAGTATAAATTCTATATGAAAAAAAAAAAAAAAAAAAAAAAAAAGTTAACATCTTCACGTTCCCATACCTAATCACCCATATTAACCCCCTAACTCCTTTATTCCTCTTCTACACCTACACATCCAACCCTACACCACCAAATCACATCTACTCCAACTTATCTATATCCAAAATTCATACCAAAACCATACCATCCTCCACACAAACCACCTAAAACTAAATAACAATACTATAAAAAACAACTCCAAAAAACTACAACCCAACCACCATCACCCACCACCCCCATATCCAACACACCAAAACCACTACTCACCCAAAATAACATCTCACAATCCAACTAATCACCCACCATTCCTAATCCATAATCCCCAAACAACAACCATCCTACCAACACCCCCACCCAACAAACTTACTTCTATACCACCAATTAACCAAAAAACACCCCACACATCAACACACCTCCACCACCCCTAAACCCACTCACCTCACTAACATATACCCCACACCCACCCTCTCAACAACCAACCTACAAACCAACCCTCCCCACCCAACCCCCCCAAACAAAAAAAAACCCACCCCAAACCAATCACCCCCAATACCCCCAACCCTACTACACAACCCCCCCACCACCACCCCCATCCCTACATCCCAACCCATAATCTACTTCCACCCCATCAACCTTCCCCCTTATAAACAACCACCCCCCCTATCTTTTCCATTATACCAAAATACTTACTCTTCAAATCATATACCCCAAACCACACCCAACATTTACCCTCTCTAACTCCCACCCCTTCCCAACAACATCCAACAAACACCAACAACCCCAACAAACACCCTATATACACTACCACAACTATATAACAACACACCCAAATCACCCACCACCACTATCATTCACATTACCACCCACACAAACACTCCAATCAATATTCACAAACCCCAAAATTCCCCCCCCCCTCCCTCCCTCCCCCCTCCCCACTCCACAACCTAAAATCACATAAAACCAATACAATTAACAAAACTACCCACCCCCAAACCATAACTAAATAAACCCACCCAACCAAATCCCAAAATTCCACCCCAATTCCTACTCCACTAATAAAATACACTCCCCCACAAACCCCCAACCCCTAAACCCCTAAACAGGTTCACGAATATTAAATGTTGCATTATATTGAGATTACAAACTATACCGTTTACCATAACGTTCATTTCGTGAGTATTATACCTGTCTATCCTTTCTCCCGAGAGCGATGGAGCATACTGATAGCGAGTAGAGTTCCAAATACTTAAGTATATAATAAACCAAATAAATTCCAATATGAATATAAATAAAATCATGAATCCATCACACAATTTTTTCAGCTCAATTTCGGGAAATCGTGTTATATACATAAAGTAAAAGAACTTCCAGAAGAAGACTTAGTCATCAAGTTTCATTAAAATCTCAACAGCTATTTCGGCACCACATTCAGTTGTGACACTCGTTGTTTGTTCGCCATTTCAAAACGAAAAACCTGATGGTAATGAAGTGTTCATAGAAAGACTCCTGAATTCGATTGCAACGTTGTGTCAAAATTTCAATATAATCGGCGAATAACTCTCAGAGATTAGCGGTTTTAAATAAACGAACATTTACATTGTTTTACACATATATAGAAATTATATAAGATAAATGTACTATCCCAGAAACCTTCGCGGGGCTGAATTCAACAACTTAAAGTTTAATGGCGATCGAATGAATTAAGTAATGCATAAAGGACAAATATTCGTTTTATAGGAATCGTTCATAGGTAAATGTGACGTTTTACAAAACCAGCAATGGTGAAATTGTTTTTAAATACTTGAGTAACGTTAATTCCACGCACTTTTTGGGTCATTTACCTTTCCTTTGATATTTTAAAATTAAAACTGATCCTCAAACTACGATATATGTATTATTCATTGATGATATTGAGTGGATTTCTGGGAAAGATGATGAAAAATGGTGGAATAATTCTTTTTTTTTCCTTTTCTAGCTGACACCCCCAACATAATTTGAGACGGAATAGGCGTTCGTGTTTGTGCATCTCTCAGCGGAGGAGATTACAATGAGCTGGAAATAAGATTGTTCACATTCTATCAGTTTCCCGACCGCAGGAATAGATTGCATTTTCCAGTGGCATTCTGGATTTCCAATATTCTCCGATACTTTTATTTTTATATTTTCAATAGTTTCCATGTTATATGCAAAATACCTTAATTCATTTATTGCTCAATCATTTAAATATTTTACGTCTTTTTAATTATTGATTTATTTGTGCCATTTTATTTGTACTTAATATCGTCTCGATTTTCGATTATTCTGTGGGCCAGACCTCCCTACCGTGCACTTTCCCCCACATTCCTATAAATTGCATATCGTTATGTTCTTTGCAAATATTTATTTTAAAAAAGCCAATGTTCCCACAGAAAAAAAGTGAACGCACTGCCCCAAACATGGCGGATTGACGACTTTGACTTGAGTTAATTTCTTTGTCAGCATTAGGCTTAATTTCCTCATAGTTGGTCTTAAAGCAGAATAGTCAGAGAATAATAAAACTTGAACAAATATTAACAAATAATTAGCTTAGGCAATAAAAAAACACCAGTAGAGTCAATTATTTTAACAAAAAAAATTTCAAGTTGAAAATCAAGCGTCGTTTGTAATTAATTGTAGGCCTACAATAACGCAAAACGTGCTACAATAAAACATGAAAATATGTTTCTCTTTCTAAAACACTGATTACTTTTTAAAATATTTAAAGCAGTTCCGTAGAAAATGCACTCAAGCGGCAGAAAAGCTGTACTGGCGTAGGTGCCTACAGGCCTCTACCACACCATTCAGTACTCATAAATGTCTTACTTATTGTAATATAATAACGTTTTTGGTACATTATATTGGTTTTATTAACGAACAAATATTAATGCAATCATTTAATTGTCAAAAAAAATTTTAACAATTTTTAAAAAAATATTTGTAGTAATTTTGTTTTAAATTGAACTTCCTTTATTCTATACGGAGGTCGTTTAAGAAGACCTCTATTGTAAAACTTATATAATTACGATAATAAAATTTAATTAAAATATACTTAGCTGAATATCTTGAATTTTTTATTTAACGTTTGCCTTTTAACACGTGTTTTTTTATATATACTGATTCTTAGAGGTAATTTAAATTGTATATACTTCCCAGAAAATAAGTCATATTAGTACCTGTTTTATAAACTAAAATAACATATACCGAATCTATAATATAATTAGTATTTTCCGGGTTGTTTAGTAACTCATATATCACTATGAAAAAAAAATTAATTTTTATTTCCTTTATTTTTTACGGAAGTTGGACCTTATCATAAAAAAATAGGAAATTTTAATATTGAATGCATTATTCTCTCAGCACAAAGAAAGGTGGAAAGGGCGAAGCTATAAGTTATTCTAGGTAACAGGACCTGATTGTTAGTATTTGGTCCCAAAATATACATGCCAAAATCACGAATAAGAAAACAAGGATCAGTCTCCATTATATGGCTAAACGAATGTATAGTAGACAGATGAACAGAATATTCCAAGATGCTGCTAAAAGGGTGTAAAATATTATCATACGTAAATAATATAAACGTATCACTATTACTATTATTCTTGAATGCGACAGCTTGTAATATATCTCAATAAAGAAATTTCCTTAAAAAAATTAATTCAAATCTAACACTTCATCTTCCAATCATGTTGAACATGAATAATGCGAACAATAATGCTATCATAGTCGCTATTAATTCAGCATTAAATAAAAATCCATTTATTTGACACCAAATGTAGATTTAATATGTTATTTAATCAATCAATATTAGTTTTTCGTTTCGTTTGTAAATTTTTTTTGTTATGTACTATATGTGACTGATATACATTTAATAACAATTATTTAATTGTGAGAATGTAATCATCATTACACTTTTTTCTTTTATTTATTTATTTTATTCAAATGATAAAAACAAAGAATTAGTTAGGATTGCTGACTATGCCCAACCGGGTTCATGCCCATAGATCCGTATCCAACTAATGCTAGTGCTTGCACTCTCGGTCAACCCGCAATTATCTTGTGAAATTCAAGCCCTTGCAACATCAGTAGAATTGGTAGATCAGGATATTAAATTACGACTATTTGCTCTGTTATTCCATATTTCATTAATAGAGATGAATATTTTTTTAACTATTTCTTTTTAATTTATAATTTTTATTTTTTTTATACTTCCCATTCTCTCTCTCTCTCCAACTATAAGGAGTGAAAAGCAGGATTCCATAAGATCCCTGCGCTACTCTCTCAACCGCTTCACTGTCACTAAACATATTTTAGAATGATCGAGAGCGATAATCGTATTAATTAAAATTTGCTTTTTTTATTGTAGATTGTTGTTTATTGATGATTGCTCTTTATTAATTGACACATAATAATAAACATAACAAATCAATTGTGTGTTTTTAAATATATAAAAAAAGTAATAAAGTCGAAATTAAATTAAATTAATTTAAAGGCAAAGGAAAGTTGGAATAATTAAGCTGAGGGCATTTTCAGGTGTCCTTTATATTTGCCATTCCAAGGAAAAAGAAAAATTAAGAGAATTTCATTTAAAATATTAATATTACAATTTAACGTTATTAAATAGTATTATGTGTTATCTTAATTAATTTTTATTTTAACTTTGTATTCTCAAATTCCTTTTTAAAATATATTATTTACTTTATTATTACTCTTACTAAATTCATAATTATCTTTAAACAATATCTGTTGTAACAAGTACTAATGTATATATATTGATGACTTGCCTCTAAAACCTATATGTGGGAAGTTAGACTTACAAGGTTTCACAAGTAATCCGTCAATTTATTTCTTAAATGTATAATATATTTTTTTCGTAATAGAAATCTAGGTTACTATTTTTCAAATATTTAAGAGCTAAACCGATAAGAATATGAGCTGTACTATCTCTAGCGATACTAAATTAAAAACTAAATATATTAGCAGTTAGAAAATATCAGATAACCAAAAAAAATTTCAGTCGACCCTACCAAATAAAATAAAACCATAATCATAGCTATTCTTTGCATGATTTTTGGCCTGAGTCAACAAAAACTTCGGTTTCTTTACTATAGTTTTATTACCGACATTTCGGCTTCTTGGCCCATTTTCAGGTATGAATTGTAAAACAGTATTATGGTACCAACCATAAAAATATATGATTTCATTATCATATCATTTGATGTTATCATAATATAACGGATCAATTAAGATTTTATTAGCAACTAAATGAAACTATTGTTGAGTTATTTTTAACTTGTTCCTCAGCTTGGTGGTCTCCTAATCTCTAGGTTTCTAACTCTTTTAATTTTACAACTAAATGCCAGTTAACGACTGTTAAAATAATGCATCTGGTTACTAATTAGTAAATGGTTTTTATAATGAATCTTTTTCTATAATTTTTCCGAGGTTTGAATAGGTGGATTGGATGGGAATAGCTAAAAATAGTCGGATTGGACAAAGTAGTTTCTCGTGTTTTGAGGCAATGTGGGTTTCATCCCCCTTCCCCTCTCTTCCCCTACTTTATAGTCAAAGTGAAACTCTGGTCGAAGAATCTTTTCGACAATAAGGGTAGTGGCAACATTGTTAGTGCGCGGTACAGACCCTTTTTTATCAAATTATTGACATCCGTCTGAAATGTGAATGGCTTCATTTTATCGCCTCCTACAATTTTTTTTATCTAAGAAAATTCTAAAATATGCGGTCTTTTTAAATCTGCAGTCCGGTAAACATTGTTGATTAAATACCAAAAACTCATAGTCATCCATTTGCTTTCCTCCTATATCGTAAGATAGTGTGATCACAAAACAGAGAAAAAGTGTCTTGAAGCAACAAAAATATAGGTGCGTTTGGCGTGGCTTCCACCGCCGATATGTCAAAATAAAGATGTTTTTTAGGCCAAACGGACCAATATTTTTGTAGGCCAACTTTTTTCTCCTTTTTGTGGCCAAGTCATCTTGCTATTTAAAGCGGGAAGCAAATGCGTATTCATGATTTTTTATAACTTCAACAAGTTAATTAATTTAATGAGAAAACTCTCCATTTCTGAGACTTAAAAGAAAAAAAGTCGTTAAATACGATAAGATGGAGCTTTAACGAAGCTTTGGATGCATGCTAATAATTTCATAAAAAAAGATGTGTCTGTTTCGCGGACTATGGAATGATTTTAAAAAATATCATTCAAGCTCATTAAGTGATGAGATTTTAACGTTTCTGGCTGTTTGTAAATCGTTTCATGTTTTGGCTAATGATTCTATAAATAAATATTAATTAATTTTATGCTACGCTTTGTAAAAAAAAAAAATCTGCTAGATCGCTCTTTCCTTATAGATCTCTTATATTTCCTGGAAACCGAAATTCCGCTGAGCTGAGAGTATTGAAGATAAAGATATCCCGATAAACTATCACTTGCTTTTTCCTATTAGTGTTTTATGGCCTCGATATTCCTCCTGAAAGCGAGTTGGTTTTTATTTCCTCGCTATATTTTAGACTTTATAGCCGCTGCACAAATATCGAACATTGTTTTTGCTAAGAACCTCGCGTGATCATAAAAATATTACGTGAGCTATATTGCTTGCAGTGCTCTTACCATTCAGGTGTTTTATGAAGACAATTCAAATTGTTTATGGACAATATTTTTGAGTTTATGTCACAATGAGCATAATACTCTTTGATAAATAAAAACCTTTACAAAAAACTATTCCCAAACTCTTTGTATAACCAAGGCAACAACACTTAAATTTTTACTCGCCTTGATATGAACAGATTTGCTAAAGATTTATTTTATTTTTTTTTTAAATAGAAGATGGCCTCGTGATCTTCTCATGTAGACAAATTATTAGAGTGCTACCAATGGGTAGTTTCTCAACAAACGTGTTTCATGTGGTAATATTCCTCTGTACACATTTACTTGATGTATTCATACTAATACAGTTGTAAATATCATAATAAAAGCTAAAAAAAAAAAAAAAAAAGAATTTAAAGAAACTAGTAAGGAGAGAATACAGTCTGTGGGTTACCGATTTCAACCATTTTTTTTTTGGAGAAACTGCATTGAAAAATACTAGACACGTATCCAGGCGTTCTTTCTAGGAGCCGAGAAAAAAAATATAATTTCAAACAAAATTTATGTTATTTATTTTTACCTTTGCTTTACCCGAATTTTCAGGTTACTATATATCAATCGTTTAGTACAGAATAAGAAAAAGATATTAACTATTGTATCAAATGAGTTATAAATTATCAGTAATTACAAAAGACAAAAGGTGTTATCAGTAAAGTAAGCCACGTAAATTTTTCTCATGAAAAAGCAAATTAGATACCTTTTTAGGGCCCTTTAAAACTCTTAAATACGTGTTTTTATGTAAAATAAAAAAAATACAATCTTGACTTTCTTGGAGGAATTCTTTCCTGTCTCTAATTCATAACTCCTCAGGATTTTAAGATGTTCTTCAAATTCAACTTTCATATAACCGTTTGAAAGCTGAATTACTGTTCTTCCAACTAACACCAATAACTTTTGAATTTTTTAAAATCTTTTATTTTTTTTTATTTATTTATTCATGATATTTACAACTGTATTAAAAAATTAAATAGCATTAGTAAATTTGATAACAGAAAAAAAAAACATGAAATGACTTGTTGAGAAGCTACCCACTGGTAGCACACTAAAAAAAAACAGAATGTATTTACAATAAAGAGATCTCGAGGCCATCTTCTATCATACGCCACGATGGTTATCAGAATATAAGAGAACAGTTAGAACAACGAAGATTCCTATGGTTCTGAAGTTTACTATCGGGAAGGATTGGTAACTGATTGGGCCAAATCGGAAACTATAAGGAACATTAAGGATTATTATAGTGACAAAGAAATGAGCATTGAGATTTTCCGAAGGATTTGATTGTAAGGATTGGATTCGAGAGAATTCGATGGCTTAAGTGGGGCCCCAAAGCTCCAACCCGTAAATCCAAAGGTCTTATTGTAGTCATGGTAGATAAGACTTTTGTAATTTTTACTGAAGGTTAAGCCGTTATTTCTGTAAGTTTTGGAGTAGCGGAAACGTGAGCGGTTTCTTGTCGTATTCAGTCTGGTATGAGGATTCCAAGTTAGACTTTGTGTCCAAGTGAATGTCCAAGGTATCGGATTTGTCAACAGGGATAAATTGGGTTATTATTAAAGGATACTGGGGACCATGAGTTTCATAGTTTACGTCGTTTTTAAAAGCTAGAAATTAAGAAGAACTTGTAATCTATTTTTATTTCATATCTTTAGCTTTAATTTGTTTTTACAGTCGGGTTTGTACTATTTCTTGTTGGACACAGAGCCTTAAATCCCTACCAATTTTCGTGTAGAAACCATTCGCAATTTTTTTATTGCTGTGCAATACAGTATTGAACGGTTTTTTGAGGTGCGAAAAACTAATATCAGCTTTGTTTCTTACTAAAAAATATTTTAGGAATTTTATAAATAGTCTTTTATTGAATTAAGTTTTTTTCAAATGTAAGTTTTTATGAAGTAGACTGACCTTGTTCAAATCGTGAATTTTTAAAATTATTTTCTCTGAATTACTTCTAATTTTGTTTATTTGAAATAATTGTCTCTCTAATAAATAATTGTAATAACTAACGTAGGTTTATATAAACTATGAAATAGATTAGTAGTTATGTAAAGGAGAAATATGTTCCCAGGTTGAATACGAATTTCCGTAAATAAGAGTAGGTAGTAATGGAAATGTATAAACTTTTACAATATATATATTACTTTCACTTATTTATCGTCGGTTTATTGCAAAAAGTCATTAAGTACATTTTTGATAAAGTTGAACTTTGAAGAACCTTTCTGTGAATTTCGATTTTATTTATGAATGCAAACACTGAAGTGCATCAAAATAACATAAACCGTATAATTTGTTCAAAATTATGCTAAGTGTTGCATGTTTTAATTTCACAAACAGAAACTTCATCAAAATATTTGGTGATTCAATGTTTAAAAATATTACCTAAATACTTTTAGCAAAAAAATAAGTTTCCGAAAGAATACGAGATGTTTTTAGCTTTAGATTTGAATATTCTAAATAAATCGAGATTAAAAAAATGTTAAATTAATTTTTAAAATAACCCAATTTGTGGTCAAAGTTTTCCAAACCATTTGACTGTGATATGTGTTTTATGTATATGAATTATTTTTAAATACTGGATTATAAATCTTACCTTATTTCAGATAAGTTTTCAGCTGAGCTCTCTTGTTTCGGGACCTCTAGCAAGAAGATGCATTGTTATTTCGGTTATCATTCTCGTAACAAGATCTTCCTATAATGGGATTTGCTTATGTTCCTTTGTATCCGAATTGTTTCAAAAGGACATTAATTGGACCTTAAGAATTGAGGTGTCAGGTAAGCTAGTAGTCATGTGGATCAAACAGAAATTCTTCGGGATATTGTTACAGAAATACTATTCGACACTCCAGTTTCCGTGTGTATAAAGTATTATAAATAAAGTAAGTAGCGGGATTGTTGAGTGGATAAGGCATTCGGTTCCTAACTCTCGAGTTAAAGTTCGATTCTCGCTGCAATAAATTGATAATTTATTTTTTCTGTTATATTTACTCAAGATGCTGATAACTTAGACTTTTTAATATGACTTTTTTTCCCTCAATGAGTAAGGGAAAAACTCTTTCGGTAGATATTGAATCATGATCCATGTTATCTACTTGTATTAACGTTGGTTAGAAAACAATATATCTTTACCATAATATACAGTATAGTATATAGTAAACTGCTGGGCTTTAAACGGGAAAAAAGAATTTGTTTTTAAAAAGTTTCGGTACCATCAGACATTTTATTGTCGATATTTTTTCGGTTCTTTTGTAACTAGAACTTTTTCGTCCAACTTTTAAAGTAAAGGTTTTACAGAACTTTCATTTTTAGAGAACGTTTCTTTAAAAATTTGGTCGATTTCGCTAAAAAATGACTTTTGTTCTTTGCTACTCGAACAACGATGCCTTAAAATCACGTGTAATTCATTCAAGACAAATTTTAACTAGAGTTAGATCAGAATTTTAGATTAGAATCTCAAGCTCAATTGCACTTTATTCTTTATTTTTCGTTTAGAGCTTTTTTTTTAAGAACTTGAATAAATAAAAATTAAACTTTTATCATAAACCTGGATCATTATTACTATAGAACTTTTTTCCTTGAACGTTTTACAGAAATTGTAAAATGTAGCTTTTTTCCTAAAAGGTTTCATAGAAACTATTAAAATGTTTTTTTTTTTTTTTTTTAAGATGCATAAAAGTTTCAATTCCGGGTAAAAAGTATATCTTCACCATAACCCAATAAATAATTAGAGATTAGAAATGCCCTAGGATCTTGCACAATATTAGGTAATATTATTCGTCGTCCTGATAGAGGAAAATACAAAGGAGAACAAAAATCTCTTATTTTCACAAAAAGGATTTTTCAGTTCAGTTTTTTGTATTCCTGACTACTATAATGCTAAAATATATTTTCTATCCTTGTGTAACAAATTCATTAACACATGCACTGTTTTGCTATTGCAAAAAACGTTAATGTAAACTAAATATATGTTTATATTTAACATTTTAAACATAATTTAAAAAATACTAAATATTCTGCAGGAAAATTTAATAATCGTATGATGATTAGTCTTAATGCACTGCTGTTTCTAAATTGTTTTAATAACGCTGTTAAGTGCAACGAATAATCACGTCATTTCAAGTGTTATTAATGTTATATTTTAACTTCTATGTACTTCAGTACTAATATTTATTATTTTAAATGGTCCATTATATGTACCCGGAAAATGAGTTATATCTAATGGATGTTTTAATTATAAACATATTTCAGTTTTATACAGGATTTATTTATTTATTTTTACAACTGTTCAGCTGGGCATTCTTCGCCTGCGCTCAATGACGTCATTCCCTCCCCTTAAAAAAATTTAATTCATTTCTTAAACTGTTTTATGTTATGCAGTATTGAACTTTATTTCATTCAATATTTATCTAATTGCTACAATATCAATTAGCTACAATTAATTATTTAATACGTTTTGTATTTTTACTTTCCTGCCTCTACTAGGAAAGGAAAGTATTGCGATCAGGTCAAATTTCCTATATGCGGTTTTCGAAGGATCTATACGTTTCAGAGTCCGAAAAATACATTTTAGCCATTGGTTTGTCGGTCTTTCTGTCTGTGCCGAGATTTTCTCGGGAATTAGTGAACTTATTTTGTTACTTTTTTTTTTTTTTTTTAGTAGGAGTTTGACTACTGATGCCTGTGACACAAATTGGGTATTCTATGCGCAGTAGCTGCTGCGCAACATATGAAAAACATGTTTTTTTTTACAGACTGTACCGCGAAAACGGCTCTAATGATTTTGATGAAGCTCTCCTGTAATGTTTTAATGATTGTCTTTTCAATTTTCGTACATGGACAATTCCCGAGTGTGATCTTTTTCTATGACCAATTGAAGAGCTTCAGCAATGTATTGATCTAGGAAATATTTTTTTTTTTTTAATGGAATTCTTAGCTTTAGCAAATGTTATACCTTCTCGTAGCTAATAGTTCTCTCTGCCCCTCTGTTTAAGCTTTATTGGTTTATCTTCTTTCTGAAGGTCCTTAATTACTGCATCTAGCTCAGCGGAATGATCACATGTAGACTCAATATGGTTTATTATTTTCAATAGTGAAACATTGTAATAGAACAAAAAAATTCAAAAACTTAAACCCCTCTCAAAATTTGAGGTTTTACGTTTCAGAATACGTAGAATTCGAAAGACGAATACAATTTTATTTTGACCATTTTTTTTTTTTTTTTTTTTTTGGGATCCTTCTCTTCCTCGCCGTTAAGGCTATACGGGATTTTTCCGGGCCAGGGAGTGTGGGCGGGGATTTAAAAGACTCCTCTGGCACCGGGACGCGAACTCGTGACTATTTTTATATCTTTAATTCATATGTCAGGTTGCCGGGCAACAGCGGTGCAGTGCACACGCTTTAGCCCATTCGGCCACCCCGTCCTATTTTTTTTTGACCATCCGCCGTCCGCGCATTTTCTCCGAAACTACTGAACCGTTTTTTTTTTCAATTTTGGATTTAAAATCAGATGACACCCGAGGATGATTCTCCTTCATCGACATTACTATCCACCTTTTACTTTCCATATGGCGGCCAAGAAACCTTCGTTGCCATTGACTGTAGCGCCTAAACGAATGTACCGATTTCTATGAAACTTGGCTAAAGTCTTCTTTTTGATGCCCATTAAATTTATCTATATAACATACTTCATCGAAAAGAAGCTGGAAAAAAGGATTACGAGGGGTGGTAAAATTAGATTACGAATAACTCAAAAAGTATGCACTTTTTTGTTGATATTGTGATAAGATGTTTTAGAGATATTTAAATTTCTTGAAAAACGAAGAAAGTTTCACAGAAATTGGAGCACTATTAATGAAGATATCGTGAATTTAAATATTTTTGTTTTATCATTTTCAATAATGAACCATTTTAAACGAATAAAAAAGTCAAAAACTTAACCCCACTCAAAATTTGAGGTTTAACGTTTCAGGATACGTAAATTCGAAAAAAAAATCGTTTAAATCGGACAATAAGGAGCAAAGATATGGTTTCTAGATATTTTTTAAGTTCTACTGCAAATTCTTTGCTTTGGATTTTAATTTTTGAATGTGTTATTGAAGTAATGCAACTTTTTATTTATTTTTTTATCATATTACTAATGATGGAAAAAATGTTCAGCCAAATAATTGGAATTAACTTTTTATTTGTCACTAGGAAGGTAATGCTACTTTAGGTGTATAATTGTTGGGAAATGATAAACCCCATTTTATGTCTTGAAATTAACCACAATTACAATATAAAATTTCCTTAATTAGTAAACAGAGAAGAACAAAAAGAGACTGTATTTAAATAATTTTAGGCTAATGCTTTCTTTAAAGAGCTATCAAACCAAAAGACTTTCTTTAATCGGTAAGTCTTAAAAATCATTTTCGAGTAATTGTCTTTGTCTACGTCCCTTAAAAAAAGGTTCCAAAACATCGTTTATGTACACTCCAGTGCCGGTACATTTAAAGTTGTCCTCTTAATAGAGGTATCCATTACGTACAAAGTTCTTTATTGACTGGTTTCACTAAACTTCATTAAAAAAAAAAAGGATATTTTGGAATTTATTCTTTAAAGAAGTTTTTTCGCTTGTCATAAGGTATTAATATGCCCAACTAACCTATCTTAGTCGATTAAGTATTAGCTCATTTCTCCTTATCAACTGAAGGTCAGCTCGAGTTAGAAACTCAGAGTGTTGCACTATTCTGTCTTACTTAATTTTTCTTCGCTTAATTTTAACAATTTATTCAAGCTTCAAATATGATATTTAGAAGCAAAGAAGAATTCCATAAAACATGCAAAAGTGAATTACAGCACTACTCAGCTACTACTTTTCGATTCATGTTTTCGATTTATTTTAAAAACAAAAAATAAAATAAAATATGAAGTTATAGTCCGTGGTACAAATCATAACTAAAGAAATGGTCCGAGTTACAGACTTCTTTTTATCAAATTATTAACATTCGGCTGAAACTTCGTAAATAGCTTCATTTCATCGTAACCAACAAATATTTTATTTACGAAATTTCTCGGAATTGAGGGGTTTTCAAAATGCAGGTTGGCAAACTTTGGGTATTTAATCAGGTACTAAAATCACGTAAATTACCATTTGCTTTCCACTTCAATCGTAAAATAACTTGAGCTCAAAGTCGAGAATAAAGTTGGCCTTCAAAACTATTGAGTCGTTTATCATGACCTTCACCCCCAAATTATCAAAATAAAGAGGTTATATAGGACAAACAGCTCAATATTTTTGGAGGCCACATTTTTTCTCGAATTTGTGCCGAAGTTATCTTATGGTTCAAGTGGAAAGGAAATGGGTACTTACGAGTTTTTAATACGTAATTAAATAGACTAAGTTTGACGACCTCCAGATTGAAAACGCCCCAATTCCAAGAATTTTCGTAAATAATATATTTGTAGGTTACAACGAGATGAAGGTATTTACGATGTTTCAGCCGGATGTTAAAGATGTGATAAAAATTAGTGTACCACGGACTATTAATTTTTAATCTATTGATATAATAGGTTAAATATAATTTACTAGGTTAGGTTAATGTTTTGGATAAGATGTGAAATAACATTAGGTGAGTGACCAAAGAATATATAAACTTGTTTTTAAATTCCAAATTTATAAGGTCACCTATCTCGTAGTTGGACTCTTAAGTCACTAATTTGATGAACTCGGTGAAATAAAAACATTATACACTTAAAGTAGATATTTTCTATCTATAATAGGGTTTATGTTGTTGTTTTTTTTCAGCAAAAACTGTGGTATTTGTTTCGATAAATAAGATCGAAATTCACAAAAACAAACTGATAAGTTCAGAGTCATAGAAAATATACTTTGTGATTTAATTAACTGACGATATGCATGTATTGATGAAATATTAACTTATTTATTAGTTGTACTTATTTGCTTTTTACCAAATGTATCTAATTGTGTGTGTTATTGATTATAAGCGTATCTTGAAGGAAATAACATTTATTTGAAAACGAAAAGTTGAGGAGACATCTGGGTCTTATCTACAAAAATTTTGAATTTTTAATCTGTGGATCCTGGTGATAAAAGAATTCGCCATCACGCCTACTAAATCACTCCTTATAAGATAACAGTGACATACAACCGACCTTATAACTCATACCGGAGGCTACATAAATTTTATTTTTAATTTTTTATTTCTCACTGAAGAAAATTCACTTAAACTGAGTTCTCATCGATCGCCTCTTTAAAAAGATTAGGTGTATTTTGGTCTTTTTCTAACTTGTATATCGTTATTAACTCTAAACTTAGTTCTAAAAAAATTGAGAAACTTCAATCCATGTAATGTGCTCCTGTCTTTGACCTTTTACCTTTGAGATTAAAAAGAAAATTTTAATACAGTTTGTCCGTCTGGTGATTCTTGAGTCTTCATTATTGCTAATGAGGTAAGTAGTCATTATGCGACTTTCCGAGTCAAGGATTTTTTTAAATAATATAGCTACATCTTTTCGAAAAAAAAATGTATTTAAGATGTTATTAATAAATGATGTTATTAAGCAGGTACTGACCAGGTATGATTACTTAAATATCATGGGAAACCACATGCATTGTATAGAAATGACAAAATAGCACATCGAACCCCCTTTATCGACATATGAGCTCCCTGGAAAGTGGTAAAAATTATATAAATTTAAAAATCCGTTTGATAAGATAATGTCTCAACTACGATTAAGCGGCAAAAAGAACATTAAACTCTACATTCAAAAACATACATTAATGCTGAATCTTCGTGCCCTCGATGCTACAAAGGAGAAGGCTCGATATCCAACTTTATTCTGCCATGCCCAGACTGCAACATTACAGATCAAGATTCATTAGTTCAGTTATTCACAACTTACGCGCTAGATCTTTCACTTTACCTTGTGTAGCCTAAAAATCAGAGAACTTTTGTTAAATGTATGAGACCAAAGACAATATTTCTATATTTTATTAATAATTTATACCTAAAGTTTTATCATTAGTATTATCATTTCTACTTTATTTTGACCAATGTATGAAAATGTAAAGTATTTTGTTTATTTATTAGGGAGAGGGGTAGCTCAGTGGTAGGGTACTGAGCTTCCAATGCTTAATGATCCCAGATTCGAATCCAGGTTCATGGCAGAAAAATTATTTATTCTGTTTAATTGACCCTGGGTTGACCCTGGGTACACCCAGTCTCTGTAAAGTGGGCAACCATAATTAAAATAATTAATTAAGGTGAAAAACCTGGCAGTTGAGCGTGATCTTGGTCAAATCACCTCCTTGCACAACCGTAGACCAAGAAACAGTGTTTTCCCTAAATAGTACTGAACCCAAGACATGGGTTGTAGTGGTACAGGTTTTTTTTTGTTTATTTATTATTATTTTGTAACTGTATATATTGTATTCAATTTATAAGAAGGAAATTAATTAATATTATTTGTCATCTAAATAATTACTATTGAATTGTTAAACAACCAACTCCTTGTTGTAAGTTGAGCTTTATTGGCAATAAATCATTCATCCATTCATGTTATAAAAATAATATACGACTTAACATTTCTGGTAAAAATTTTCTCCGGAATACGTTCGGCAAATCAACCCCTGCACATCAATATGTTTCTCAATACTGATTTATATTACATAATACATTAAAATAGATCTTTGTGCCATGATGTGATCTCTAAAATGTATCAATAAATAATAACATTTTATTATTGGTTTCATTTCTAATAAAACTTGATAAAGGTATCATCAGATCGACAGTCCTATCGTATTTTGCTCTTTCCACTGAGATTTTTTTTTATTGAATCTTTTCAAAGGATGTTGACAATTAAGTAATAATTGTTTTTTCCTTATGTACATATTTTATGTTCTCAATATTTACCTCTACTTATAAGTACCGAAATTAAAAACATAAATAGCCCATCGGTCATGACCTTTCTTTCTTTTTTTTTATTCTTTCATTTCACAACGTAAAAAAGTTATAATACAGCATATATTGTAGATATGACACATACTATCTCTATGAATAAAAGTGGACAATCTGTGATTGTTTCTGATAAATCTAAATAATTACTTTATGAATAGCTACTTACACAAACGACACACAAGAACCATTCATTTCAGACAAATTATAACTCTATTCCTATCCCAATTACTGTTTATTTTTCATTCAAAGAAACTTTTTTAAGGACTTGAATAAATAAAAGTTGAACTTTTACAATAAACCTGAAACTTTATTATGAAAAAGTTCAATAAAACATTTATTTTAAGAACTGGTTTTCCTAAAAAGTTTCACAGAAACTGTTAAAATGGAACCTTTCTCCTAAAATGTTTCGCAGAAACTGTAAAAATGCAACTTTTTAAAAAAAGGTTTGAACCCTGGTATTTCTTATTACACAAAACCAATAAATATAACTGTAAAAAAATATATATAAACAGTTTTAGAACAACCGCCCATCAATTACAAAGTATGTAAAAAACACAACCTCTATATAATAAAATAAAAACACATAGAGGAGAAATCCATAAAAATTGTTTTGACTAATTCATAAATATAATAATTTTCTAATAAAAACAGTTATATTTATAAGTTGAAAATAAAATAATTTTCCTTTTTAACCATTCTGGATTTATTTCTAATATAACTATGAGTTAAAACTGATTCATGTTTAAATTTTTTCGTTAGCTAATATACTTTTATAATATCCTGATTTTTGGGCAAATCGGCAGATCTTTTAAATAAAAGTTTTTTTTTTTAAATCAAATTCTGTAAAACCTTTAATTGATAAGTTGCATATTAGAAAATTTTATGTTCTAAAATATCTAAAAACCCATCGACGATAAAAGTTCCAGTGGCAAAAAAACTTTTAAAAAATAAAGGTTTTTTTTGCCTTCAAATCCAGAGGTATATAAATAAATATATTACATTGGACTATTAATGAAAATAAAAATATATATGGATAGAATAAGGATGGAGATGGAATAAAATTTTAGTTCTGTTTTCATTTCAGCAAATGCTATACATTTTGGGGGAGGAGTAGTATGACCGAACTGACTAATGCGTTTGCAAACATGACAACCTAATACGAGTTCCGGTGGTGAGGATTTTAACACAGACAATAATCCCCTGCCCTCTCCCCTGACCCAACAAAAACCCCGTATAGCCGGAAAGGTGAGGTAAAGGAGAAAAAAATATATATATTCATTATTTAATTGATATTAAAGAGAGATAAGGGCACTGGTTATGAATTATGACGAAAAAAGTAGTTTTTAGACTGAGGCTCTTTGGGTGTGGGTAAATTAACTGTTCAATAAATAAAAAAATATTTAGATATTTTATTTAATCTCTTTGAACATTTAATGTACGAAAATTAATTTTTTTTTCTGTTAAAGGAAATTTATCTGACAAAATATAAGCTGATGTCTCTATATATTTTTGTTTTATCTTTAAATACATTTTTAATTAATTTTTCAAGTTTAATTTGAACACAATGTACTACCGAGAAGTAAAAAAAAAAACAAAGAAAAAATAATTTATTATATTTTTTCCAATACGAAAATTATTTCTGAAAGCCATCTGAAAGTGGGATACTACCTAGGCCCTGGAGAAAGTTGGATAGGATGGTTCCCTCACCGACCTCTCAAGCCTGGATTTAGATTAATTCCATGGATCGGTCTTCAATTCCGTTCTTTTCCAAGTAATATATATTTCTTCTCGCACCCTCTCCTCACTCACTGGTATTGTTTCCTGGAAGTGGAATATTTGGCAGTTACATCTCGAATTTTGTGTCGCTTGCGAAAATTATTACGCCCATCATATGTGATTCATTTCTGAAAAGGCACGTAAGATTGATTTATTAAAACTATAAATATTTGGAATATTATCTAACTTTAATCTTTCAAAACATCTTTCGTCATATAGTAAGTATTTTTATTAATATATATTTATAAGAAATTATTATATTATTAAAAAGAAGAGAAGAATAGTTGGGATGGTCAGTCAAAAAGGAAAGCAAAAAATAAATGTTAATATTTATTTTTTACATATGCCGACGTTTCGATCTGAAGTTCAGGCCTTCATCAGGGCTGTCTCCTTAAGCGTCGCAGGGAGAAGAGTAGTATGACCGATGAGAGTAGTATAGGATCGAAAAAACCTCGATTCCCCACGACGATTTCATCATTCTCTCTGCGACGCTTAAGGAGACAGCCCTGATGAAGGCCTGAACTTCAGGTCGAAACGTCGGCATATGTAAAAAATAAATATTAACATTTATTTTTTTGCCTTCCTTTTTGACTGGCCACCCCAACTATTCTTCTCTTCAGTATCCACGACAGTCAACCAATTACCAATTAAATTATTAAAAAGGATTAATCAACAATGGCAGAAGGTTTAATTACTTTGCGGTAAACTTGCCTTTTCCTTGACATTATTATTATTATAGTATACTATCTTATTCCTAGATCTTCCATGATTTGATGGTATGTTACGATGATTATCAAGTGACTTATAATCTGCGTCAAATATCTCCATATATTTGTTTCAATCATTTTGAATATTATTTGTTGCATACTACGCAATATATTTTCTTTACCAAATAATCTTCTCTTCTTTAATAGAATTTTATTTTAATTTATAAAGACTGTACTTCTCTTAATTAATTAATGTAAGAAAAATAAAATAAAACCGTATACACTATATAAATAATTTAGTGAGACAGAGAGAGAAAATTTCTTCAACTTTTTTTTCTCTTGTTATGCCAAGTATGCCCCATTATTTTTTTAATGTATATTTTTAAACTTTAAAAAAATTCTAAATAAAAATAATTGATAAAACTGGCTTAATAAATATATCTTTTTATATTTTCCGGATTAAATTTGGAATATATGTTCTTTTTTTCTATAATGATAGTGGATTAATTATTAACTATCGGAGATATATTGAAGAGATGGTGGTTGCGGACGGAGTTTAGTCATAAAAAAAAAAGTAAAAATAAATAAAAGATATTTTTTATTAATATAATCATATATTGTATAATTTAATAAATTATAATGATAATTAATGTAATTTATTTATTTTTACTTTTTTCTTTGTTCACTGAACAGCCCCTCCTCCCCCCCGTACAACATCTCTTATATATATATATATATATATTTTTTTTTTTAATTTCTAGTGGTTTTTTCGATCCTAATTTTTTGTTTGTTTTATTCTAATGTGAATGTGATCTTACCTCACTATAACCAATGTCCAAGTGACAGAATGTTGTGATATTCCATAAATACATTTTTTATCAAAAGATCGCAAAGCATGTGGTATGACTCATTGTGAAAAGTTGTTTGGTATTTCCGAACGTTTTCTAGAGTCAAGAAGTCCTTCAAAGAACGTTTTCCTGAAGCGCTGAAGAACTTGTGTCTAGTTTAATCAAGTTCTAATATCTTCATCGATATGTAATGAATTACACATAGTACTATATATAACTTAATATCGCGCTCTAACTAAACCTCCACTGATTGTTAATACTATATCTTTGGTTGGTAGTTATTTCTATGTCCAAATATATATACAACTTCCTCACTACGAAAGATAAAGAAGCTTTGTATCCGTCAGAAGGTTAAACAAGTTACGTTTTAGACATCAAGGAAAAACTTTAGTTTCTTTTTTATCTTTAGTCTAATCCATATAAGCATGTCCTAATCCCTATCACCGATTATCTGATTTTAATATTTCCGTGGATTCTGCTGGTTAGTAAATAAATGATCCCATATACGTTTCATCAATGTTGGCTGAAAGTTAAGGATTAGTAAAAATAAAAAAAAGGATGAAATATCAAGTTGACGAATTCCCAACCCCCACTTTGGCCTATGGATACGTAAACGTATTTTCGTTGATATTTTTAAAAAGGTTCATTAGATTTTGCCCAAAGTTGGAGGAAAGTTGAGAATTAATGTCCTAATAGTCTGGTATCAATTTCCTTGTAAATAATTCAAATTAATGGCATTGTTAATTATATAATAGCTGTGAAATCTGTGGTGGGTAGCAAACATTTGACAATAGGAGGTTATGTAAGATTTTAAACTTAATGCGGTTTAATAGACATGTTTTTTACTTTCCTACCTATACTAGGTAAGGAAAGTATTGCAATCGGGTCAAATTTCCGACATGCGGTTTTCGACGGATCTATACGTTTTAGAGCACCCTGAGTCCGAAAAACACATTTCAGCCATTGGTCTGTCTGTCTTTGCCAAGATTTTCGGGAACTACTGTACCGATTTTGTTGCTTATTTTTTTATTTTGTAGGGTTTTGACTACTGACGCCTGTGACAGAAATTCGGTGCTCCATGAGCAATAGTTTGCTCGCAATAAATAACTAAACATGTTTTTCTATAGACTGTAGCGCAAAAACGGCTCTAACGATTTTGATGAAACTTTCCTATAATGTTCTAGTTATTGTCCTTTCAATTTTCGTTTATAGACTAAATTCTAGAAAAAATTCAGGAAAAAAGTTATAAAGAAATGAAAAATGTTTTATGCCCTAACTCCCTAAATATATGTTATACCGTAAAATTTATAATAAAACTTTTGAAAGGTAATTAAATTTTCAACAAAACAAAAAACAAATCATCGGAATCGAAACAGTATTAGCGATGATACAGCTTATTCTATTTTTTACAAAGCCATATAAAAATCGTTCATTTTGGACAACTATTAACGAAGTTACGGCTATTCAATTTCGAATGTAAGATTACGTTTTCATATCCTAGTGTCAGAAAGGGGTGAATGAGAGAATAAAGATGACTAAGTGAATGTAAGAAAATCTGTTACCCGCATCACACAATATTCACTATTTCCTCTACATTCAACAGAAATTAACTACCTTAAGCCGGTTTACATTACTTTAGTTCATCAAATAAATCGTACTCAAATCTTATGTTAGATCAATTTCAGGAGAAATTTATCTAGTTCAATTCTTTTTTGTTTCTTCATGAACATATGTAAATATATAAAACCTTTTCTGAAGTAGGTAGGAAAGTCGTGTGAGTGAACACACCAGATTTTTTTTAAAATTATTCTGTTATTTAATAATCTTTTTTAACATTCATAACATATATATTTTAAAAAATGAGAGTTTGCCTGTTGGATCAGACTATCTGAATAAATTGCGGCTGATTTATAAAAATATTAGGCCAGTTACTTGAGGATTGATATAGAAAATTCATTTATTTATTTTTAAAAAATATGTGGGAAAAGTTGTTTATTTTCTTCACTTACATATGTGGGTTTAAATCTGTGAAAAACTAAATTACTAACGCGGGTGAACATAACCTTCTACAGTCTAAATAAGCCAGATGTTTTTCGATCTCTTTAGTTTTCTCATCTATAACTGCTAAGAGGTGCATCGAAGCAAAAAACGTACTCTTTAAAAAATTAAAGAACGTTAAATTGTGCTACGAACTAGTACGTAAACTTTATAATTTGGTTAATTGTTGTGGCTGATAACCACAGTCAACGAACGCTATTTGTCAAAAACTGATACAAACTACTACAAAAGACCCTGCAGCTTGAAATTTAGTTTAAAAAAAATAATAAAAGTTGTAGAGCATCAAATTCCGCGTCCACTCAGAACAAACAGCTGACAACGACTGCTGAGAGGTGACAACGAGTCCTATAACTGACTTTAAAAAAGAATAACTGTATTATTTAAATTACTAATTTTCAGCCATCTAGAAATGGTCGATTTCGAGTGGAGTAAGATTTTGAGTTTACATTGTAAATATTATGTCTTGAGGATTATTATTTTGAACACATAATGAAATAAATAATGTGGGAAAAGTTGTTTATTTTCTTCACTTACATATGTGGGTTTAAATCTGTGAAAAACTAAATTACTAACGCGGGTGAACATAACCTTCTACAGTCTAAATAAGCCAGATGTTTTTCGATCTCTTTTGTTTTCTCATCTATAACTGCTAAGAGGTGCATCGAAGCAAAAAAACGTACTCTTTAAAAAATTAAAGAACGTTAAATTGTGCTACGAACTAATACGTAAACTTTATAATTTGGTTAATTGTTGTGGTTGATAACCACAGTCAACGAACGCTAATACCAAATTTTTCAAAAACTGATACAAACTACTACAAAAGACCCTGCAGCTTGAAATTTAGTTTTAAAAAAATAATAAAAGTTGTAGAGCATCAAATTCCGCGTCCACTCAGAACAAACAGGTGACAACGACTGCTGAGAGGTGACAACGAGTCCTATAACTGACTTTAAAAAAGAATAACTGTATTATTTAAATTACTAATTTTCAGCCATCTAGAAATGGTCGATTTCGAGTGGAGTAAGATTTTGAGTTTACATTGTAAATATTATGTCTTGAGGATTATTATTTTGAACACATAATGAAATAAATAAGTTTAAAAAAATAAGTAAAGTATTCGCAATATGTTCTTTCACTATAAAGACACGTTGGCTCTAATATTTACGGTCGAGAATATTGGTTCCTCATATCACTGAAACAATGCCAGGTTGGCTTATATCGTTTAGGGTGGCGTTTTGTCCAGATCGTATTTTGTTATTGCTTCACAGATTCGTTCTCAATCTCCAGTTCCAGGTCACGAAGTAATTGTTCCTTCTGTAATTACAACGGAGACGAAACAGTAACCGTATCGTAGAAGTGGTGCAATATCGTCAGCAGAATTGACTTAACCAACGCTGTCTAACATCTGTCGGTTCGTCCCAGTTATATTTAGGATTGTATTTTACCCTCTCTTATTATTTTTTATTATTTACTCTCTTAACATCAACTTTATTACTTTAAGTATTTTTAAAAATTAAAATTTTTGATTTCTTTTTAATTTCCTAAACAGAAAATAGTACAACTCCATTAATTTAGACCTTCAAGATGAATGAAAACATTACCTCATCTATGTTTTATTTTAGAAAAAGAAAGTATGAAACTTAAAAATCTTCTGAATTTTTTATGTATCTCACTCTTGTTAATCCATTAAAATTAATTGCAGTATAATTTGTTTTTTGTTGTATTAAAAAAGAGAGTCTAAGAAATAAATCATTTGATCACTGATTTTCTTCTTTCTTTACTCCATGTTTCGGCCAAACTGGAGCTATTCTTAAATCTACTGATTTAAGTCAATTTTTTTTTTACTTTTTGTCAATTTTGATTCAAATATAAAAGATTTAAAAGAAAAAAATACATATATACTGTCAATTTTACAGTGACATGTACATATATTAATTTTGATTATGAAATATTCATTTACAGGAGTTTCATTACTATTATTTGTATCTTAAAAACAGCGTAATATAAAAACCATAAATATGAGCTATTGGAACAAGTTTTTTTTTTTTTAGTAGATGGATAAGTATTTGTAAAAAACTGTATTTGGTTCATCGAAAATGAACCCTATCTCTTTCAAGTCAGCGGTTTAAAATTTTTGACTTCCCTTTTTTTCCTTTTATTTTTGACTTTCAATTTTGAATTTCCTTTTTTATGAGTTGCCTAGTAAATTAATGAAATATATGCTCAATATAATTAGGCGTAGAGAGATGAAGACCCCATCGTCCGGCCATTGTGCCGCGGATAGGCACTGACACACAGATACAGTATACTAAATAACAACACTCTACTCTCACCCTAACACCATAGACCAAGGTCACTTACAGTACACACCCTAGCATCACCTTCCCTAGGTAGTCGCTCCGAATGGGGGTGCAAGTCAGGAGGCACTGAGGAGGCAGCCCCTTCACCTGACTCGGAAGCTTGGATTGTGGAATGTTAAAAGTTTGTTCACAGCAGGAGTGAGCCGAAACCTTGAGATAGCACTAAAGAAGTACGGAGTTGCCATTTTGGCACTGCAAGAAATGTGATGGAGAGAATCAGACTTCATTATGCTTAAGAATTATGTCCTGATTAACAGTGGGGACAGGACCAATATATTGGGGAGTGGGTTCACGAATAAAAAGAAATGGAAAGGAAGTATTCTGAGATATGAAAACATTAGTAACAGAATGTGTTATCTAAGGATTAAAGGGCAATTTCAGTCCTGAAATAAAAAAAACGTCAACGGCTTACTGTAATTTAACTTCAGTTACTTAAAACTTGTTATACGCACACAGAGACTGGTGGCGACAAAACACTGATTGTGGGAAACACATTCTAAAGGGTGAACGAGTTTACGTATTTCGGATCCTCGTGACATCAATAAACGATGTCTTTGCTGAGATAAGAAAAAGATTGGTGGCAGCAAATAGGGCATATTTTGCTTTACTGAAAAGTCCGCAGCAGATCCATTACCAGGGGCACTAAACAGGTCATATACAAGACTCTTATACGCCCAATTCTTACCTATGCTTCCCAATCCTGAATCATCTCAAGAAATAATGAAAAATGTCTTTTAATTTTTGAAGGAAAAATCTTACGGCGAATAGTTGGCCCTGTGAGAGATGGAGATGGATGGAGGATTAGGAAGTACAGGGAGTTTTATGACCTTCACGGAGATATTGACGTTGTAAAGTTTATAAAACTGGGAAGGCTCAGTTGGGCTGGTCATGTCGCAAGGATGGAAGCGGAATAAATTCCTAAAAAAGTGGTGGACACCGCCCTTCATGGATGGATGAACACCGTGGACGGCCGATGGGTTGCTGGAGTGGCAGCGGACGCACGGAGCTGGAGCTCGTATCTGAGGATCCTGCCACGGATCAGAGGCTGGAAAGCAGCAGCACAAAATCATCAGGCTCATTGAGGAGGCCAAGACCCACCCAGGATTGTAGCGCCACGTAGATAGATACGATACTTAAAATTTGTAATTTAGAAATAAATTAATTATTATAATTTATGATTCTACTGTATTTTTTTAAGTTTTTTTCTGTAATTTATGTACCGAGAAAATATTGGGATTAAATATTATTGTTGAAATTTCAGTATTATTCATGTTGTAATAATCCACTCCACTTTTTATAAGTGGAGAAAAAAGGATTTCACGAAGTTGAATATTTTCCTCCATAAAGAATTCTCTTTTTAATTTCAGATACACCGCTTTGATTAAAGAGTCAAGTGGACTTTTAGAGAAAAAGGCATTGTTGCCAATAATTAAGATGGAAAGTGATGTATTGTTGATATTTCTTCTTTCCTTTCACAGAAATTCATTATTTGGTCCATAGTAGAGTTGATATAGGTATTTTGAATTCGGTTTTCTAAGAATTAAAATATATTATTCCTTTTATCCACTTGACCCCCTAATTCCAATATTTATTCATATTTTTTACTCGTAACCTAATTATAATTAGCATAATTATAATTAATTATCTCTGTAATTCCTTCAATTAGTTAAATGAGACACTGAATACATTTACCTAATTATAACTTGATCATGATGAGTGGATTAAATTTAATTTTAAACTTTTTAAATTTAGAATATTAATTAATGCGACTGACATGTATTTATTTCGTTAAATAATTTATTTCTTATATATTTTTAACATTTAATATTCTGCAGAGCCTCAATTTGTGTTGAGCTGAATTTTAATGGCTCACGCAGGCTTGCCCATTTATATTCCACAACATACGTTTATTATTAAGATTTATTAACACGAAATAGCTCCTTATTAATAAAGTATTTCAAATAACTGCTGCGAAAGGTGTGCTTTATATTCCATAATTATTTTTCCGTTAGTAAGGCCACACGGCAGTAGCCTGATAAATGTGTTGTGATTCCATTAACTGTTTGGTGGTGGCTACTGAAATTTCCAAAGCTAAGCCAGTTATTCATTTCTCTGATGAAAATTAGCAAAAATTGATTAATATCAGTTGTAAATTCGTGATATATATGTATTTTAAAGATATTATACATATATATATATATATATATATATATATATATATATATATATATATATATATATTGTAGCTTAGTTAACTATTTCTAAACAATTTATGTGTTTAGTCGAAAAAAAAAATCTGGTGAGCGCATCACCCGACTTTCACTTACCACCCGCTTAGAAGAAATAAGTATTTTCAGAACAGGGGGGAGTGAAAGTAAAAATTATAGAGGGTATATTTATTTACATTTCATTGTGTGTTTTTTATTTGTTTAATTGCCCTTATAAATTATTTTAACCCTTATACAAATTTTAATCGCTATAATCTATACAATTAAAAAATCGTAAAAATGTGTTAAACCGATGATTTACAGTACCACTTCCGGTTTGCCAATTTCGACGAAAATGTTGCTGTAACATCCGAGGCTTATAAAAATCTTATATACGCAATTTCAGTTTCGTACACTTTTTAGTTTTTGACCTAGGCTATTCACACACACCATTTTGCAGGACTTGGATATTTGGACTCAGAGGACCTCAAAACGTGTATTTCTGTTGAAAACTCAGATTTGAAAAGTTACACGATCGCAATATTTACTCTTACAATTATGGCTCGTCTCCTAAAAATCAGATAATGACGATAATCCAGAGATTCGATGTTGATACAACATGAAATTCTTCACTTGCTTATCATAATTATATTATATAAATATAAAAGGAACCTTTTAGTAAACGAGCCTAGGTGCAAAAAATTAAAGCTTCCAAACAAATGTTTACTGTCCTTTCGAGGTAAACATATACAAGTTACAGCTGGCCAAATTTTATAGAAATAACGGGTAAATAATAATGATTTAAAAATTATTTGTGTATTAAAACTCTAAATAATGATTAAAATATTGACTATTCTTTGAAAGAATAAACTAATTAATTTTACTTTATTTATTATCGAATACGAATTATTTATTAAACAAAAATTAATTTATTCAATTATTAGATCCACAACCATTCAATTATTGGTAAAAATATTATATACTTTTATGCCATTGAAGAACGAAAATAATTTTAAGATCACACTTCAACGTATCGGTTTTTTAAAATGTTTTTATAGCATTTAAAAAAAAACAGTCGATATATAGCTATTAGTATTAAAACATTAGTTTATTTATAATTAGCATCTCCGATGACATGATAATGAACCCTAATATCGCTTAAATCCGAAAACTTACAAATCGGTAAGTGATAGAGCAATCTTGAAGAAATTCAATAACTATATTGATAAAAAAGCCTTATTATTGTACAAGCCATATTTAAAAACTATCCCAAGAAGAACAAACAATATTTTGTATTTGAAGAGATAAATACGAGGTTTTTCTAGTGATTTCGAAGAAGACTCGACGTTAAAATGCTTTGTCGTCTCTCCTATTCATTCATTCCAATAAATTCCATTTATCTTAAATAAAAACATGACCAACTCTAATTTTCTCGTACTTGTTTCTCATTCTCACTAAAGCTGTGTTGAATACATGTCCTTCAAAAACCTCCAAAAACTTTGTTATAGTGACAATCACTAAACGGCTATGGCTCGTGAAACAAAATGAAACGAGGACAAAATGAAATATTAGACCTTAGCCACAATAAAGGCAGAACCCAGTAGGCGAAGCAATATTACCTGCGTGTAGACAATATCAACGGCGAATAAACCAAAGTTGGGAGACAAGTGATATTTGTAGTGTTGTATATTGGGGCGGCCACAGCATTCCATTCTTCTGTACCAGGATCGGAAAGTGTTCGCAGGAGTTCCAACTTCTGGTCCAAACTTTCCTAATTCCATCCTAAGGATGAAGCTACTCCTGTTGGACTTCTTTAATTAACAGTCCATACCACCACAGCTTCCTCCCTGCCATCATAGACCCAGAACTTCGTCTCCTCCTTCCACTGATTCCTCCATTCTATTAATAATAATAACATTATTAGGAAGTTTTATTAGTCTGACTTTCATGAAACTTTATTTCTGTGCCGCTGCTTCGGACCCCTCAGCACGACTTTATCTCTTGTGGCTACTTCTTGATTTGTCTATCAAGTGAAGAAAATACTTTATAAAAATGTAATTACAATCTTTCAACATGAGACCCATATTTTTGAACAAATATTTTTAAAAAAATGTTTTATCGAGTAATATAACATTCTATTGCAATTAGGAAAATAGTAATTGTGAGAAAAGGATTCATTCACACAATACTTACAGGAAAATATGAGTCAATAATAATATTGAAAACCAATTTGTTTCAATAAATAAAAATAAAATGAACCTAAAGAGAAGTAAAGTAAAATAATTCCCAGATAAATAAATGTTAGAATTAAAAAAAAAAAAAAACCTGACTACAGAAATTGGAAAATTCTATCCACCTATTTTTTTTTTCCTACCCCTCAGGAATTTCTTTATTACAAAGTACAATATATAAATGGTATATATACATAATTGTTTTTTTTTTTTTTTATATCCACCCTATCGGGATGTACTGCCATATCTACTAAAACATCTTGTTAGATTAATTGGTAAATTGACATATACAAATATTTAAACTTGATGTAGTAGTTAGTTCCATTTCACTACACATCTTGGTTCCAGGAATATATATTTCGTCCCATTTATCGGCGGATATAAACATCCGAAAGAGACTTGAGTTTCGTTCGGAGTGTGTTAAGCATCCGACTTCTACAACAAGTTTAAATATTCGTAGATGTCAATTTATATATCAATCTACCAAGATGTCTAAGTAGATGTCGAATTACATTCCTTTAGGATAGATCGAATTTCTCAATTTCTGTAGTCGGGTTTTTATTAAAATATTTTTTTATTTTAACATTTTTTTGTTTTTAAAATATTAAACATTTATTTTCATGACATATGATCACATGATATCATTTTTAATCAAATACCAATCGAGATACCTAAACAGCAGTAATACACGTTGTCATTAGTATTTTGTGTTCAATTTGTTTCATTATATTCACGGGATCTCACAGAGTATTACAGCCGTCAAAATTAAAATCGGACATACCATCCGCTCAAAATATTGTTACATACCTTTTATCAAATTAATAAAACACATTTTATTTAATCACGGGTCATCGTTTTGAGCTCAGATTGTTTTAAAACACTCACTCTCAATGATATGTTGGAGCTATCAGACTTTAAACAAATTGATCCAGCCGTTCGCTCCAAAAATAGTTTTAGCGGACAATTCAAACATAACAATCTTGCTGCTTCGCTTTCAAAACCCTAAGGGGATCTCATAGATAGAATAACTTGAGCTATCAAACTTAAAAATTGAGCTGTTCGCTCAAAACAGCGTAACATAGATTTTAGCCTACAACCCAAACACATAACTATATTGTTTGGCTTAGCTTAGTTAGATAAAAATAAGTTAAAAACAACTAAATCTAAAACGAACAGTCATTAAGGAACCACAAAATAATGATAGTAAAATTTACTGACTAAGAATATTCGAACCCAGTACCATTAAATACCAATATAAATAAATATTATGACACTATTATGAATATTATAATAATATTAATATTATAATAATATTAATAATAATATTATGAATGATAAAAAAACTAAGTCAATAAGGCACCAATTCAAGAACGAATATGTTCATCTAAAAATAAGTTTATTCAAAAGAAAAAACAAAATTTTAAACCACATTATTGCTCAGAAAGAAGAAAATAGTAATAAAAATATGAGAGATGCGAAATTCATTTTCCAAATGAAATACCTAAATTCAGAGCTGGACATGTTTTTTCTGTGAGGATTTATATGGTTTTCAAATATACCAACTTAGCTAGCATTAATCAAAGAATAATTCGATTTTCAGACCACAGTACAAGGGGCTGGTTGGTGTCCGAGCGGGCTAAGCATGTGCATTGCTCGGCAACCCGGATCAAAGATAATTAGATAAAGATAACTAACTACAAATTCGAGTCCTGGTGCGGGAGGGAGCTTTTAACTCTGGCATCAATACACCGCCCTCACACCCTGGCACGGGGAAACCTCGTATAGACTAAAAGGCAAAGAAGACTAGGAGGAAAGAAAATACCACAATGTAAGGCTGACCACTCGACTTCCAAACTGCGTGTTTAAGTGCGAGACTCTTGATTCTCCTGCAGTTCATGACCCATAAGATATGTTGATACTTGATTGATGTTTTTATATTTGAATCATTATCACATTTCTAGATTGTGTTCAAAAAAAGTTTTTGTTATATCTGATATACTAATTTTCTTATCAGGTTTTCAAGCATTAGTTCTTTCGGTTTGCCAAGAGCGAATATTTATCATTTAAACAAAGATACTTTCGGTCTTAGTACAGAGTGACGAGCAACAAGTACCTATCCATGTCCAATATTTATTAAAGGTATTTTCCTTATTTATTCTACACCAAAAAATGCGATTAATATTATTTTAAAGCGGAAAAACCTTATTCACTTTAATCCGCAGACCAAGTCTAAACCGATAAACAAACTTTAATGAAGTTGGCGAACTCCGAAGAATAGTAGTTTACTATAAAAATATTTTATAAGAGCTCGTTAGGACTTTATGGTTTAAACATTACGAGGGTCCTATAAAAACTTGTTTGTTAGCTAAACAACAGATTAGTCAGTTTTTTTTTTATATCTCTTGTACTTGAAAACTTTTAAACGATATGAAATTGTTCCTCTGTAATAACTAGTTATTAGTTGTTAATATTGCATCCTACATTGTTGCTTATTTATTACAGTAAATAAGTAATCAATTTATATTAGCAATTAATAATAATTAACAATAAATAAATTATAAATGTATTTTTTAAGAAGCTATGCAGTGAGATCAATTGTATTTCCATGCTACATTTATCAATTTTAAGATTTTAAAATTAACATAATTATTTGTTTACAAGTAATAGATATGAAACCAATCTTACCGTTTTCATTTTTTAACAAATATGTATTTTGTAAATCAGGGAGTAAGGCAATATGCTCCTATGCTCCGGAATTCGGATTCGAGTTCGGCTGTGGCTGATAATTATTTATTTTGTTACGTAATTATCTTAAGTAAGCCATTAATTAGGAAGAAAACGTGAACTCACTTTCTTACTGAGTCATTTATCAAGAAATAGTGTTATAATGGTGCAGGTTATTTCATTTTATTATATTTTTTTCTTATTAATCATTACATAAATTAAAATGAATTATAATGATATTAGTTTTTTTTAATTTCATTGATTGAAATTTTGTATATTATTGATCTTTAAGTTATCCGTATTCAAAGAAACAATTTACCACTAAATTTACCGTTCTGAAACCATAAGCAAAATCTAATTTACTAATTCGCATTAGCTGTAAAAATATTATACAATAATTTTACAGTATTCAGTGATGTTTCTTTTTTGTACTTCATAGTAAAAATTAGATATATTAAAGCTTTATCAATTAAACATTGCACAGTTTGCCATTATTTTTTTATTAATAAGATCAGGCGAAGAGTTAGGGCGGTTTTCTAGTAAAAGCTGAAGTAAATGTGGACGTTAAGCGGTTTCTTATCGTTTCAGTCTTGCGTGCGGATCAGGATAAACGTTTCTGATCTATGAAGGAAGGAGATGGTCCGGGGTGGCGGTCATAAATAGGCTGAATAGTTGCAAAAATATTTTATTAAAACCAATGTTTCGACCAGACTTTGCAGGTCTTCTTCAGGGCTAGAACGGACAAGATACAAAAAGATAGAGAATTGTGGAAGTTACATAATATTATGACAAAAAATTATAAACAATGCGAATAAGCTTATTAAAATTATAAACAGTAAGTACATTAAAATATAAACAGAGTAAGCTAAGTAACAAGATCCTAAACTGAAGTATATATATGGTAACAATTGTAGTGTAATATATAATATATGCAAATGTGAATATACTACAGATCTACAGGATAGATTGAAAGAAAAGGAAAAGGGATATGATATGAAATAATAGACATAAAGGAATGTGGAGAAAAAAAAAAAGTAAATAAAATTAGAAGAATAGAAATAGAGACTTACAATTGTGTTCAGCTAGGAGTTTCACTTAGAACTGGAAAATCAGGGTAAGGGCAGGTATTGGGGAATTCGCTGACTTGTTTGGGTAATGGGGAAAAATCTAGAAAGTTTCTGATATATGATTAAAAAGTTCGGAATTCCGTAACGTTAAATATTAGATATATAAGTTCCAATTATCTCTAATTATTTCATGGGATTGGATCTGGAGAATAATATGATGAATAATACAAAAAAAGTCTACCAATTAATCCTATGTTAAAACACAATTTAAGAAATAAAAGTTTAAGCCTTGAAAGTGGAAACTAGACGAAACCGTTGTCTGTCTAGGATTTTGGGCGAGGCATTCTCCGATAATGAAGCCGCAGTATGGACGGCATTTCCTCATTATCGGTGGTCGGAATTCCTCCCTAATACCTCCGCTGCGTTATGTGTGATGGCCGCTACATCGGCAATACTGACAGTAAGCACTCCACGCGGCAGTCAACAACCCTGTATTAATTAACGCATTGGCTCATGCCCTGTTATTTGTAATAACAAGAGGTTGATTCAGGTCTGTTTGTCATAATTGAATTTGATAGTTCGCTTTGTATTAACGTTCCATATTAGTGTACAGCTGTTGTCAACAATAGCTGTAGAGCTCACATCAGTTCACTTTTAATTGCTTGTTTGTTTGAATTTGCTTAATTAGTTAACTTCGATATTTTAATCGTTCATTTAATTAATATTTATCGAGGACCATTTTTGTATTGTTGCTGATATAGATTTTAATAATATTTTTAATTAGCAATTATTGATTAATACTGTAATTCAAATTTAAAGAGACGGCAATTATGGTAAATCTAGTAATATATATATAGTACCATTAATAGACATTTTTCAAATCGTTAACATGTAATAAGCTTTATACGTCCAAAGTTAGTGCAAATACGATTAGATTTGAAGATAGAACACTTAAGTTGGAGATGCCTGGATCTTAGCTGTTATCATGTCACAATACCCGATTAGTTGATTTCATCTGTAGTTTTTTTTTTTATCATAGTAAAAATATGTTGAACCCAAAACCTGAGTGTCTATTACTGGTACAATTTCCTATGTTTTTCATTAATAATAAACTAATTTAATAGAAAAAAGCGTAATTGGTAAAAGACTGAATTTGCAGCCAATTGAACCGAATTTCAAAGATCCACCTTCAGAACGTAAGTTGTGATTTACATTAATGTTGTCAAATTCTTTTAAAGTACCTATCACCTGTATTTTTATCTCATAATATCGATGGGTTATGATTAATATTGATCGACAGTTCGTATAAAACCCATCAGATCCTCTATGGGATTGACGAATCACTGACCAGTCGTCTGGAGGGCTCTTCCATCGTGCGTCAAAAAACCTAAAAATACCAAAATAAAATTCAGTTTATCGTCACAATATTTGTATATATTAATTCGGTAATAATCGGACGAAAATGGATACGCATCTTAATATTGGTCACATTCACGGGTGTGTGAACTTCAGGTACTATTTCGAATTGGCTAATCGGCTCGACCAATCCAACCCTCTTCTTGTAACTTCTGAAATATTAAAATGAATATATATATATATATATATATATATATATATATATATATATATATATATATATATATATATATATATAATTACCAAGATATTTTGCTTATAAAATTTAACTTCCCTTTTCTATCTAAATTATATATTATTTTTTTTTTTTTTTTTTTTTTAGTAGCAAGTATGTTGTTTCACTTTTTCTCATCTGTTTTTGAAATATATTTTTGAAAACTGTGTAAATACTTAAAAGTATTACTTATATTTTAATCATCCATTTATTGAAGTAATTTTCATGTCCAGAATTAATATTTATTTTCTGGGATACTATTATTATTTTTAAGGGAGTTTACCCTATAAAAAAGTTGTTTTCCCTTTTTATGTTGCTTTTTATGTTGTGCATATCTATTGATTGTATTAAATTAAATTATTTTTGTTAACGTGAGTCACATATTGATATTTCTTTTAGGTACAAGGTATGGAAACTTTTCTCAGTTTATTCTAAATAATTCTTATTTATTTATATACATCTTTCTAACGTTTCGGACTATTTGTCTATCATCAGAGACATCTCCTTTTTCACTTCTGCATGCTATTAGCATTTGATTTTTTTTTCTTATTCTATTTGACAATTATATACCGCCTCAATTTGCTTTAAGGAAAAAAAGACAAATGTTAATAACATGCAGAAGTGAAAAATGAGATGTATCTGATGATGGGCAAAGAGACCGAAACGTCAGGCTGATGTATCTAGATAAATAAGAATTATTTAGGATAAATTGAATACACTGAAGTGAAAAGTTTCCTTTCCATACATTATATTTAAAATAACATAAAACTATTAATATAACTAATATTATAATATTAGGCTTGATACTTCTAATACCGCCGACCTACTTGTAAATTTGTTCACAATTAAATATGTGGTTGAGGAATCGGAAAAACACCGCAATCTCGAAAAATGTCTGCTATCCAATTTTTCTATATATGCAGGTTTATGTAATTTTGACATTGTATCGCCGTATCTAAATGACAGTTTTGATCTTGTATCGATAAGGTCGATTTTCCGACTGAATTCCTCAGGACTAAATCACCTATGGTCCTGTGATGTATATAGTGAGATCATGGAAAAATATTTTGAATGTTCTCCGGAGGAATTATTAAGTCTATTGAGAGGTTCTGATTGGATAGCCCTAAGTAATTATGCACAGCAAGCTACATTACAAAGTCCCCAGCTAGTTAGTTTGTGAGTGATTGGTGGAATGCCTTATTTATTTGTTATGGGTTTAGTATTTAGTTGTTGTTGTTTTATTGTTTATTATTTATTATAAAATGTATCTACTTGGGTATTTACTACTTATCATTGTTACTTATTGTTTTATTGCTTGTTGATGAAGTTTTGTTAATTTTTAATGTTTATTCAGAAAGAAAAAAAAAAACTTTTTTGTTTTTGAAAGGTGGAAAACTGGGACATATTTTTAAGATGTTGTTAATAATGATGAAAAAATATTATTGCTCATTAATTTTTAACGATATAAAATGGAACATATTTTGTAGAAAGATCACACAGAACTCGACAGACGGCGTTTTCCATTGTCTATGTATTGTAACATTTATATAACTATTATATTTTGTATCTATTTGCTTTATGATAATAGACTCGTTTTCATTCATGCATTCATCCATTTATCATAGATATTTCTTTTAAAATGTTGATCATTATGCTTAATTAATTATATTTAAATTGACTGTTCTTAAAATAACCCACATTTGAGTTTCAATACATTTTTGAGCATTTCTTAATGTATGACAGATAGGAATGTATTTTTTCTTGTTTATCACTAATTTTTTTTTTTATATCACAATATTTATTTTATTCTCTCAATATTATAATATTCTTTTGATACATGAAAATAACTAACTTTATTTTTTTGTTACAGGCCCACGCTCCATTACTCTCAAACGCCGAAAGTAGACATGTAAGTAATATATTAATTATAACTAATTTAAAAAAATTAAAACACGGAATTGAAAAATATGAAAATAAATCGGTGTGGCACTAAAAGCTTTCATGTTACTATTTTTGTGATGATATTATTTTTGTTTTTGTTATATAAAATAGGTCTAATAACTTGGATTAATTTTGGTTACATCACGTTTAATTAAAATTGTTATTTTTAGGATTTTTCCCTCAATACTTAGGAAGAATATACGTGCTGATTTCTAACAATAAAAAAAAATATTTATACTTCACTTGATATCTCACGTTCGAGTTTCAAGTACATGTATGATCAGTTCTGAATGTGTCATATTCGAATTCAAAGTTTTAAAATCAGTCAAATTAAAAAAAAAAAATTATATAACTCTTTTAAGAAATTTTAAACTGTGCGACTATGATTGATGTACAATATATCTTCTGTTACATTTTTAATTAATATTATTTGTGCTATATTTTTTTGTTTTCGTGTTTTATAATATATATATATTGATTTATGTATAAATACATACCCAATCAATTATATTTATTCTAGTAGAACTTTAGCGGACACTGTGATAATAAACAATATTAATGTTCTTACTTCGATTTAAAAATACCAGATACACTTCTAAGAGTGAACAAACACATTTATTGATTCTGCACTTAATTTTCAAATTTCATAAATTAATCCCAAATCAGTCTTTAATAATTTGAAATGTTTATAGATTATGACACACCAACAAATATTTTAGATAATATGGAAATTTAATGGTATTGTAGATAATGCCATTTATACAGTCTGTTTGGCTGATGAAATTCAAATATTACTAATGGATTCATATTTGCATTGGTGCTTAGGGTCTGAGTGCTTCAACGCTCTACTACTCCATAAATTAAGGCAAATGTTTAAATATATGTTTGAATTTGATTAGTAATTTTGAAATAATATTTCTTACCATTTGTACCTACATCAAATCATTAAGAATTTTTTCTTAAAATATTAAACGATATTCTATGGCAGGAAGGAGACGGATATGCATGTAAATGAACTTTAATATGAATGGAATAAAATATAGTATTAGGACGGATTTATGTATCTTTTAATTTACAGAAAAAAAGATTCTGTGAATCAGGACCAGTATAGTTTCCTCAGCATTTCTGTTGGTAATTTAATTTATTTCAAGGTCTATGATGTGTCGTTTAAGAATAACACTTTTGGGATAAGCCACTTTTTAAGTATATTGTCAAGGAAAAACGAACGCCTTAAGCGAAAAAGTAGACGAAATTTGATAATTATTGAATCATCTAAGTTTTATGAACCCTCAGAATCCCTGAAAATTACTTCAAATCAAATTAACAATTGTAGGTGCTTTGGCCATGCGTTGTAGAAAGTTATTCTCTCTAAGAACTTATGTAACTTTAAATTACAAACTATTTATTGTTAACCCTATTTCACAGCTTTTTTTACTCTTAACAATAATCTTAATTTTATTTGTATATCATTTGACCATTCCTCCTAATTTCCTCCAGCTTTAGGAAAAATCGAGCGTACAGTTTTTTTTTTTTTTTTTAATAAAAACTAATCTAGAAAAAATCCGTATTCGGAAAAAGGTGATGGAATTTGATAAAACCTATACTGAATCATTTTTAAACTAATTCTTCCAAGTTTGGATAAAATGAAACGAGTTATTTTTTTTTAATTATAGGCGTATCAATGGGAATACATTGTACATCCGCCAGTAAGAATAGTGGATAGGATTACATGATATTCATACAGGATCAACCTGTACATTCCTGACAATTTTTTTTAAAAAAATCTGTCGTATGTCGATTACATGGATTTGACTACCGACAGATATGAATTTTTTCTTTGATGTCTAAATCGTTAAACAATTTTTTTTTTAATATTCTGCACGAATACAAAGCTTTCCAACATAGTGTGAAAGCAAAAATAATTCGTATTAGCCCACAAACATGTAACAAATTTCGTTTAATGAATAAATGGATTAGTACATACCCACTCATATTGGTCATTTATTTTACTTATTTTGATTTGTATTTTATATTTAAATATGATATGAATGTACTATTTCCTCACTATAAACATTGCCCATATTTTGACAAAATGTTAATTCAAAAAAATAAGATAGCTAAGATTTTTTTACTATTTCTTAATGATATTTACAACTATATTAAAGAAATACATTTAGTAAATTTGAACATATGGATATAATGACGTGAAAACACTTGTTGAGTAACTACCCAATGGTAGCACTCTAATGATATGTCTACATTAGGAGATCACGGGGCCATCTTCTTTTCAGACGCCTCGGAGAGTTATCAGGAATTGAAGAGGAAGCAAGGTTAGAAACGAGAGGGTTGGGATGATTCTGAAGTTAATTATGGAAGGATAGGTATCTGGATTGTACCAGGTCTGAAACATAAGATTTTTAGCATATGAAACATTAAGGTCATTATGGATGGTTTTATTTGTAACAAAGTAGGGAGCATTTAGGATTTTGCGAAGGATTTTGGATTGTAAGGATTGGATACGAGAGGAATTCGATGGTTTAGTGGAGCCCCATAGCTCAACTCCGTAAGTCCAAATAGGCCTTATTATAGTCATGTATATGAGACTTTTGTAATTAATTGGAAGTATAGAGCGTTTGTCTAGTAAGTGCTGAAGTAATCGGGCACGTCGGGCGGTTTCTTGTCGTTTTAGTCTGGTATAAAATAGCTAAGCTACATAGAAAACGTATATATATTGGCTATCTCTAACTAGTTTCTGAAATGATATTTTGATTTTGAAATAATTCATGTTGTAGAAATGATATTTTGATTTTGAAATAATTCATGTGGTAGAAATTATATGATATATTCGTGAATGAATGATATAATATTTTTTATAAATATTTAAATTATTACAATTGTTAAATAAAAGCATTTACTGGTATAATATAATTTCGATTAAATATTTGTTCTTGTTGTTATTCATTATCCTTGTAATGTGTGTATAGTAGAGCTATTGATTTGACGGTGTATGGTTTCTATGTTTTAATTTTTGCTTGCGAACATTTTACTTATGTTTGAAGGAAAATGTGCATAATGCTAATAGGTCACGAACGAGGGTTGAGTCACAGAATATGTTAGACTTAAGTTATTCCTTGCCGTCACGATTATTTTAATTATTTTAAGCTTTTAACTGTTCTCCTTGACATATTTGCCTGATTTTTGTATACAGTTCAATTAAACTTTAACTCATACAATTTTCAATATTTCTTTCTAGTCACCTTTCAAATAAATATTGACAGCTTTAAGAACAATCCAATAAAAATTTAAATATTTGTTAATATTCCCCATTTTGCTTTTAAATTATGTCATTTTTCAATCGGCTGTTTTTTAAAGATTAAAACAAAAATCTATTGGGAAAAAAATGTTAGTTACAGTTATCTTCGTTTATCTCAAGGCGATAAGACTTTGAAATTCTTTTATTTTATAATATAATTTTATTCTGTTACAATAAAGGACAATAATTATAATGAGGAAAGAGTACATTCATTGCATATTTAGAAAAGTATAAATGAAAAAAAAGTAAAATATTAATATTGATCTACTAGATTAAATCTTTTATATACGATTTTTAAGAAATCTTTTATATACGATTTTTAAGAAATACCTTGACACGTAAATAAAGATTACAAAAGTAAATAGTTATTAAAAACATAACGCTTTCAACGTCAAATTAGCTGTCTTGTTGTTTCTAATTGAGCATTCTTATCTGATTTTATCTGATTAATTATAAGAAAGAACCCTTAGCAAATTACTACATCAGAAGTCTAATTACTTCTACTCACAATTACTTTAAATATACGCTGTTGATTTAATGATTGTTTACACTTTGCTCACGCCAAGCTTTTTTTTTTCAAGCTATGAAAGAAAAACATAAGTTTAATAATCCCGATCCTATATTACATTATATTTATTGGTAGAAGATGGTTTGTGTTGATTTTTAGCTTGAATCGTTTTATTTCTATCATTTATTGTATGTTACCAGTAATTTCATTTGAAATTATTATTAAATTTACTTAAATTACTAATTAAGTTTGGTTATTTCATATGTTTGTTCTGTCAAGATTATTTAATATAATTTCGAATAGATGAAATATTTTGGACTATAAGTTGAATTGTACCTATTGATTTTTTTTAATAACTGAATTTATATATAGTGGTAAATAGATACATTTCTAAAAATTATTTGTAAAAGCAATTTATCAACAAACATTATATCTCAAATAATTTTAAAATATTTCAGAAAGAGGTGTGTTATTTAAATGGAGTTAAATAAAAAGCGTAATGACAATTTTAATTAACATTAATACAATATGAAAAAAAGAGAATTAAACTTAATATAATAAGTTATTGGTTATCGTCACTAACTTATTATATCAGTTTTGGCGATATGATATAATATTAAAATATATTTTATAATTCTAGTTATGCCATAAATACTGTTACAAATGCTGAACTTTGTTTACATCCTTGGCTATTATTTAGATAATCCTTATTGTTCGGGTTATTTTCTCTACATGTCAGGATAATAATCACAATTATTTTGTATTTTTCTTTCGCTCAGTTGACATAGAGTGGGCTGATAAAGAAAACCTAATAGCTATGATCGCCTTACACAAAGTTGGAAAATGTAGGTCAGCAATATTCAACACTTTGAAACCTTTGGGTATCAGCCGTATGTCCGTAAACCGCACTATAAATAGATATAATGAGACCTTATCTGTATCTCGACCGGCACTGTGAAAACGGCAAATGCAGTGAGAGCAGTGACTGCTCGAATTAGAAGAAATTCCATTCGAAAACAACAAATCATGTCTCGGGAAATGAGAATCTGTCAGATCAATGTCTCGCGTAAGTGTATATATAATCAAAAGTGGGTGCGTTTTGAAGAATGACAGGACAAAGGCCAACCACTTCCTTAAAAAAATAGAGTAGATAGATGCAAAGTGCTCCTTGGCCGTTACACCGATATTCTTCATCGAATGATTTTGTTTAGCGATGAGAAAAATTTAATCGCCAAAATGATTTTGTGTACACACATAAAGAAGCCCAGGAAGTCATTGGAAGAGTGGAAAGATGTTATAACCCTTCCTGTGATGATTTAGTGGGGAGTTCGCTTTGATGGCACCACAAAGCTCCTTTTGTGTGAAAAAAAAGAGTTAAAACTGCCGCTAAAAACTATCAGGAGGATATTTTGGTACCTGTTGTCAAGCCTTGGGTTTTCCAGCAGGATTCCGCTCCAGCTCTCAAGGCCAGGTCAACTCAGCAGTTGCTGCAAATGAACATTCCAGAGTTCATCTCCGTCTCGTATTTTGCCCTCATGAAGCCCTGATCTCAACCCACTAGATTATCGACTTCCGTTCGAACTGGAGAGGATGGCATGCCACAGAGCACACCTTAACTTGGAAAGCCTCAAACAATCACTGGTCCGAGCAGTTGAGCGCTTTTCTCAAGAAGTGCTGCGTGCTGCTATTGATAACTGACCACTGAGATTAAATGCCTGTGTCAAGCCAAAAAGAGGACATTTAGAATAATTTATTTTTTTCTTTACTCTTTATAGATATACATGTTTTTTTTCTAATAAAGTTTTTTAAAAAATTCAATTTTCTGTTGAAATTTGTATATATTTCCTAGTAACAATATTTATGACAGGACTATTTAGGTATAATATATTACTTAATCATGATATTTTGGCTAGCAATGATACATATAGAAAATAGTCAATATCTTATTTGTACTACATAGAATAAATTAATCTTATTTCGTTTTGTTTTTATTGTTAGTTTTACTCAGCATATATTTGACCGCATGAAACAGCCTTCTTTTCCACCTCCGTCAATCTCTTGCTTCTTCTTTCTAGGCAGTTCTGCAGGATCTTTGTTGATTCCATCTGCTTTTTTGGCCTCCTATATCTTACCAATTGATGTAGCATTCATTGATCTTCATGTTATAAGACATTAACTGATCTATGTTTGCAAGCAGTTCTCCTCCATGCGTTTCAACTCCATCTTAGATTGCTCCGGTTATTCTGTAAAAAATTAAAAGCTATAATGTATAAATTGATCTATTAATGTATGGTGCTGAATTTCAACAAGAGAAAATGTTCTTTGAAATACCCAACGCCCGTGTATTGTTCATCCAATCACTGCTCCCTTAGAATTCAGAGGTAGTATTTTAGGAAGAAACAAATTAATTAACAAAGATGCGTTGACTGTGAAGAAATGTTCCAACAATGCCATGCCGGATTTCGCTCTTTTTATCATTAATTAAATTATCAATTACCCGTAATGAAATTTTCATAACTTAATTAGATCCTCCAAACGCCACCTTTTTTAATAAAAAAAAATTCTTGTCTCCGTTTAAAACGCCTTATCATTTGTTTAATACCCATTTTCTAAGTTTAGTCCTTCGTTGTCGCTAGATTTGTTTATTTTTTTTACTTACATAACAAATGTTAATGTAACGTTCACGAATGAGCTCACTAATGCGAGTATGTATAACAAAAATGTATGTACTTATAATTTATTATTATTGGAAAATTCGAAACCGAAGTCTTACTTTCTCAAATAGCATATATGATTACCGATTAATGCAAACACAAAACCGATTACCAAGTATTGCTTCCATTATGATAACGTTTCAGATCTTGATGTATTTATCATTTCATCCTAGAAAAATGTTCTTTACTATTCTCCCTATTTAGTATATTTTCTGTTAATCCTGCTATATGTTCTTTAATGTATACTCAATTGATATAGACCTGACCCAACGCATACCTCCTTTTCACTTAGGGATGCGGGAAATGGGCAAACACTCCTATCTCGAAAGAAAGGGGATATGAAGACATATCCGAGGATCTATCCAGAAGTATACATTGACCTCCCAATGAGCACTCAAATCGTTTTTGGCTCGAATCAGCTTCGTATAATTCAGTTGTCTTTCGTTGCGTCTTCAACCTTGTGAGTATTTATTGTAAGATTATTTAACTTTCATGCCTAGTCTGAAATGATTCACAGTATTGCGAAACGCAGAAGTTACTCTTCTGCATAGTAACCGATAAACCGCTGTAAGCAATCGGATTCCTGAATATATAATGGAAATCAATACATTATTAATGTAATGTAACCAAATAACCAGACTGTATTCAATACTTTGTTTATATAATAGACGTTAGTAGTGGATGTATTGTGATTATATTTAGCATTAATCGTTTCATCTATATTATTCATAGCAATTTCTCAGTAATTTTATTCGAGATTTGACAATACTGTTTTATATTGCTGAAATTTTGAAAAATAACACGAAGATAACAAAATGTTATTTTTTTCATCACAACTTTGCTCATTTCTTCGTAATAGGAGAAAAGTATGAAATTTATGGTGGATTAAATCCATGAATAATTAAAAGATTATACAATTTTCAGCAAAATAAAAAAGATATCGGAATGGGGCCATTATGAGCAAAAATATAGACTACAGTAAACTATGCAAAACTTTTGGTTTATTACTATGAATTAACTATTTTAATTCAACCAAGAAAATGAAAATGTATTCCTCCACATAATAATAGATTTCATTAACATATTTTAGTACTATTTTATCAATTGTTCACTGACCAATATTTTGTGCTAATTATTCGCACGGGCCAGCTGGTAATATAATAATAATATATATTTGTCTATTATACATTGTAGATAGGAGTCTAACCACTTTCATTCTGATTGTGCGATATGATAAGTTGTTCACAAATGATCTGCCATTATATGATATTAAGGAAGGAAGTGTTGTCTTTTATCTGCAATAATTATGTTTTTTTCCTAGTCAAGATAAATTGTAAAAATTTTGACTGTCAAGTAATTAATTAATCATTTGATTTTGAGATAGTGATATTGAAATACTGTAATACAAAAAAAAATTGAATTAATCATTATGATCAATAAAGAAACGCACGAAAAAAGAGCAAACTCATTAAATTAAAAACTTTAATATAAGGATATATATATATATTATATATTATATATATATATATATATATAATCAAAGACATTTTGTTCCTTTTTCATGTCTATTTTTATATTTTAATTAAATCTTTTGCGAATTTCCTCCCCTTGTTAGTTGTGTAACTCAAGTACAAATTCTAGTTCATTAATCAGCTAGTCCCTGTTCTCGGATTCTATTGGCTTCTCGTGCTGTAATTAAGGTTACATCTACAGTATCAGTTACCTAATTGGTATTGGGAATACCTTTACCTGTTAATGATCGGTGGCTATCAATAGACCACCACTACCTGTTAAAAACCTTCAGAGTTGGTCTTATGACGGAAAATACCTAGTGCTGTCATAAATATTATTACTAGGAAATATATACAAATATCAACAGAAAATTGAATTTCTTGAAAAACTTTATTAGAAAATTAAATGTATATCTATAGAGATATTATCGAAATCTATGAGATATAAAACGAAAAGGAAATTACTCAAACTGTCCCATTTTTGCCTTGACACAGGCATTTTATCTTCGTGGCCAGTCATCAATAGCATCACGCAGCACTTCTTAAGGAAAGCGCTCAACTGCTCGGACCAGAGATTGTTTGAGGATTTCCAAGTTAAGGTGTGCTCTGAGGCATGCCATCCTCTCCAGTTCGAACCAAAGCTGATAATCTAGTGGGTTGAGATCAGGGCTCCCTGAGGCCCAATACAAGGCAGAGATGAACTCTGGAATGTTCTTTTGCAGTCACTACTGAGTTGACCCGGCCTTGTGAGCTGGAGCGGAATCCTGCTGGAAAACCCATGGCTTGACAACAGGTACCAAAATATCGTCCTGATAGTTTTTTCACTCCTCCTATTACTCCTTTTTTCACAAAAATGGAACTTTGTGGTACCATCAAAGCGAACTCCCACTAAACCATCACGGAGGAAGGGTGATGACCTCTTTTCACTCAACCAATGACTTTTTTTCTTCAATTGTAAATATTTTCTCATCGCTATTTCTTTTTAGGGAATAGTTTTATTCATCAACTATCCAAGTGCGATTGATTCATTCTACTCATTTTTAATTAAATTATAATCTTTGTGTGAAGTGTATACATATAATAGTAATATCGTATGTACATAATAAAGATATTAAGGAACATTTTAATACGGTTTTTAATCTTAATTGCATTAAAATAAAATTGAGGTGTAGATAATTTTTTTATTGACTCTAGGAAGACGAATAGCTTCTCTGTATTACGCTTTCGCTTGTTTACCTTCACTTACCTTTAAAATTAATATGGCATTTCCAAGTCATATTGATTTTTTCCGAAATCAAATAAATTTTTTTTCTATTAATATTCTACTATTTCTAATACAAATTAAACCTTTTCGAAACTTAATTCAACCTTTTCCATTTCAAATACAACCTTCTATTTGTTTTAACTTTTTTAAAAATAAATCGAAAGTCGATTTTAAAATGGAACATGTTTGAATTGTCTTGGAATAATTTGAATTTGGCTTGGGAAAAAATAGAATTTGACTTTTAAAAAACTTTATATAACTTTGAAATTCTATATATAGTAAGGGAAAGTATTACGATAGTAAAAAAAAATCGAATTTCGAACCCCTGAATATAATTAACGAAGCCCCATTATGGTCACTGTGCACTATATCTCAACAGCCAAGCTCAAAAACGAAGTTCTACAAAACTTAAGTTTTGCTTTTAAGGTGGTAGGTATGCGCTTGGGATCTTACAACTTTTCCTCTAAACTTGATGAATTGTAAGTCTCGCTTAATATCATCGATTTATATTTTAACGTTTGTACAATTTTGACCCTGCCATGTCCCGGAGGGCATCGACACATTTTCACTAGTTTATCCCCACTCGAGATAGCAGGCAGTCAGCAATGATGTGGAGATATCTTATCAGCAGCACTCACAGACTCCGGTGGCACTCGTAATTAATACTTCATTAAAGGCGTACGCTCCCTCAATAATAAACAGTGACTCATTGAGAGATTGTGTCAATGATTTTCTACTCATCGCTCATTAATAACCAATAATCGTCAAGGCTTTAATGACTGCTTTGATATCCTGCTTCCATGCTCGTGCTCTAAATTCAATATGTCACATCTTGATGGGCATTCTAATCATTATTAAGCTGCGGATTATTACCTTGCTCGGTCAACGGTAAATAATTATTCCAGCCTTTTTTCATTTCTCATTTACGTAACTGTACTAAATTGATATTAATACCTGCATCTGTGTGGTAATATTTTTTAAATTCTCAATGTTTACAAAAAGTGTGTTAAATATTTTATATTGAATATTTAATAGTTGACCGTTGCACTATAAAGGAAGGAGATGGAGAATTTTCTTTTTTCTTTTCTTTCTCCAAATTCCTTTATGTCTATTATTTCATTTCTTTTTCGTTTTTGTTTTTTTTCAATCTCCTGTAGAAGTATATTCATATTTGCAAATATTATATATTACACTACAACAATTGTTACCATCTATTTACTTCAGTTTAGGATCTTGTTACTTAGCTTACTCTGTTTATATTTTATTGTACTTGCTGTTTATAATTTTAATAGGCTTATTCACATTGTTTATATTTTTTTGTCTAGTATTATGTTACTTCCCACAGTTCTCTATCTGTTTGTATCTTGTCCGTTCTAGCCCTGAAGTGCGGTTTATAAAAGCAAATGGAGTAACTTGACTTTTATTGCCTATCGTCGATGTAATAAATAGACTTCTTGTAATTTCAATGGTCTTAATGATTTGTAATCTGTAAGCTTTAAGATTCATCTTTTTTTAAAGACCATCTAATGTTAAATAATCGATTCCCTATTACTTTTTTAACCCTAGTTCTTGTAGGATTTGGGTTTGCCTTATTTCGTGTCATCTGGTTACTCTTAGTCACGGTTTTGATTTTTGTAGTGGAATTCTTTCCTTTGAGTCAAATAATTTAAATAAGCTTCGCTGTTTAGGAATCCGGGTTAATTAGTTCTAGAACACTTTTAAGGAAATCCTTTGTTGTAACTGATCTCGAAAACCTCTAAATATTTTCTCTGTTATAGGATTCTACAGTTCGTAATTTTTTGTAAAGGTTATTTGTAAGAAAATTTAAAATGTTTATATATATTCTAAGGAATTTTTCTATTTTTTTTTTCGGATTCTACTCAACGTTTTCTATAATAATCTCTCGTTTATGATTAAAAAAAAAAAAAGGTTGTACAACACAGCTTGCATCTTTTATTTTCTACTAAGCAAGAAAAAAATTTAAATATTCGTGTTGTGCGTTAGTTCTTTTTTCGACATAATTGCCTCCGAAAATGAACCTATTAATTTTTGAAAAATATTTATAGGAGTTTGGCAAGCTCCATCGCTCCATCTTTGATCAATGAACCATCAAATATAGAATTAAAAATAAAATATATGATAATAAATAATTATATCCGATTGATAATTAAATTATGAGACTCCTTACTGCTCATGGTTTGTGGTTGCTGTAACATTTTGCTCAACAAAGTAGCTATTATATTAATGTTTTTATCATAAATGATCTTTTACACCTACTTTTAGCGTTTCCTGTCTTAACTCCATGATCATTAAATGCACATATCCAATTGCTGGGTTTTGCACCTTCGATAAGGAAAGTTTGTGACTTGCCTTTGATCGTTTAGGGAAGACGTGAGTAATTCTCTTCGGAATAAGAGCATAACCCAGACAGTTTCCATACACTTTACTGTATATGCTATTCATGAGGCGTCTCTGCTTTTCATTTCTGTGAATAAGCACAGCCATAAGAAAGCCATTTTGCCAGTTATTTCCTCAATATGACACAAGATATTTGTTCTTGTCCCTCAATGCAAAACGTTTATGACCATTGCCTATTTATGTAAACCCACGAGGGTGATAAAGGTAAGTATGTTTTGGAAATGTCATACTAACCTTTGTTAAGTGGTCGTAGACCGTATTATTCTGAGATTTTGCTTTTGCGACTAGAAATCCACAATCTACTCCTAGCATTGGGACGTCCATTATCTCTTTAGTGCTTGAGGCATTTGAATAGTTTGTCCAGTAAACTTGCTGACATTATTTTTTTTTCTCAACCTCTTCTTTATTATTATAAAGAACCTCTTCTTTATTGTTATTCATAGTTCTGTATAGTGTCTGCAGTAGTACTTGACCATTTTAGTAATAATTTCTTCCTGAACAAAAAAGAAAGTGCTCCAGCATTTTAAAAACGTGTATTGTATTTGTTCAATTCGTAATCACTTTGAAATACCAATCCTCCTCCAAGATTGAAGTGATGGAAGTAAAACTGTTTTCCGAAGTCGTCCTGTCTATGGCCAGTTTCTCCATTCCACTGAATCCTCAAATCAGAAGTCCGCTTGATTCTAAGTGACGGGTTGAGAGAGGCACGCTGGTATTTACCTCCTTAAGTCTGCTTTTCTTATCACCTGTGGAAGACAAGCTTAATTTTTATTTTTTTATCTCAGGATGTGTATAAATATTGTGCATTAGCATGATCGTTTTAAAGAGTTTTGGTTTTTAATAAATCATTAACACGTACATGCGGTAGATTGCAATAGTTGAAAGTAGAAACAATTAAACTGTAAAAGTTTATATACTCATATGATAATTCACGAGTTTATAAAAAAATACATTCCATTACCATCCAGTCTTTCGTTCTAAATGGTGGCCGAAAAAATTATATCACTATAGACTGTAACGCCAAAACGGTTGTTATAATTTTAATGAAACTTGACTAAGGACTTTAATTTTGAAAGCTTCCTGAATTCCCTAAAAAATGAAAAATAGTCATCCAAAACGATAAGAATTATATCCGATAAGTTATTTTATTTCATTTTTTTAACACTTATTTTCGGTTTATATTAGTTAGGAGAGATCTAGTATAGCAAATTTATATTTGGCGTGTAGCTATACTATGAGAGTAATTTTGAAATGGAGCAATTTATAACGACCGAAATGGATTCTATTGAAACTAGCTTAGCACCATATATCACTATATAAATAATAAAACTGTAAACGTTCGGTTGTTCAAAACCGGTAAATGTTCTCCATCGATTGCTTTGAAATGTTTAGATATCGTAACAATTGACTTCGGGAGTGTTTTTATACACATGCCATCATTGTCAGGTCTTTCGTTTCGAAATGGTGGCCAAAAAGTTTGTTAATATTCGTTTTTACTTTCACTTACGTATATATGTATAATGGTAAGTATTGCGATTGTGAAAATTTTCGAATCTCAGTTTTCAACAGAAATACATGTTTTGTGGTTCTGTGAGTCCAAATAACCAACACCAATCAACTCACTACCACAAAATGGTCTGTGTGTGTATCTGAACAGCCTAGCTCAAAAATGAAAAGTTTTACGAAACTGAAATTGTGTATTCAAGGTTTATGTATGCCTGAGATGTTTAAGCAACTTTTTGGTCAAAATCGGCTAACCAGAAGTGACACTTTATTGAATCAACTAAACACATTTTAAGATTTTCTCAAAACGGCTCAAACGATTTTGATTAAACTCGGTGTATCATTGTATATTTAAGTGGTCTTTAATATCATTTAGGTCTTATCCCCGTTGATGTCACTTTACTCAAATACCCAATGTTCATATACATCTTCCTCTAAAGTACCTTTAATATGGTTTATTTTAAAAAGTTAATCATTTCGCATTATTCAGAGTTACGAAAAAATGCTATATATAATTTTTGAAAGAATTTGATAAGTTAATAAAGGAAATAAAAAATAAAAGTGCAGAAAAACCTGTGTTGCTATAGACTGTAGCGCCTAAACGAATGTACCGATTTCAATGAAACTTCGCTCAAGTCATTTTCTCGACACGCTTTAAATTTATCTATATAACATACTTCAACGGAAAGAAGCTGGAAAAAAAGTTACGAGGGATGGTAAAATTAAATTTATTTATTTTATTTTTTTGTACATATGGTGTGAATGTCATCCTACCTCACTATAACCAATGTCCAACAGACAGATTGTTATAATACTCAATAAAGAAAAAAAAAATTATATTTATCGTAAATTCCCATTAACTCAAAAAGTATACACTTTTTTGTGGATATTGTATGTTTTTTTAAAGTTTATGGAATTTTCTAAAAAACCAACAAAAAAAAAAAAAAAATGCGATAAAATCGGACAATTAGGAGGAAAGATAAGGTCTCTAGTTTATTCCCCTGAAGAGGCGAAAATTTGTATACATTTAAAATATACTTTTTTAACTGTTGAGACTTAAAAACTTTGAAGAAGAGAGAAAAAACTTTTTTTCTACAGATATTTAATAATGTATCTTACCTCAGAACATCTTTCATAAGAAATAAGTATCTAAATTTATACCTTTATTCTCAGTTCTATATTTTAACACTGCAATCACCACCTCCAGAATCAAGTTACTCACTGTCTGCATAGATAACTTTTTCAACTAAAAATATTACTAAATTGACATTACTCAAAAATGTTGAAATTGGAGTTAGTCATTCTGTGGTTCATAAAAACAAAGTTGTGTGGTTTATAAAAGCAGATGGAGTGACTAGATTTTTATTGCCTACCGTCGATATATTAAATAGACATTTTGTAATTATAATGGTCTTAATGACTTGTTATCTGTAAGATTTAAGCTTTAAATGCACTTACAATTTTATAATAGCCCAGCATTGCCAGAAAATAATTTCTATTCAAAGTAGAGCGGTAAGTGAAAGTTGTATGTTGCGCGCACCAGATTTTTTAACTTGAGACGCCTCGTAAAGATTGGAGGTATTAGAAAATGTACGCATATTAAGTTTTGATATTATACTTTCATTCTAACTTTTTCTTAATCAAATTTGTGTACTGGCAAGAAGATGAAACTCATTTATTTATATTCTACGTTTTTGTATTGCAACATTAACTTAATTATTATTTTCGAAATCGCTTTTTAACTTAATTATTATTCTCTAGATCTTAACTGTTGGATGCTTATCATCTATGATGTGTATGAATAAGTATCATCATGAAAATAATTTATTTTGGAATATCGTCATATTATAATACTTAACTAAATTCATTCTCGTTACTCTTTTCAACAAAGTCAATGTTGCAGGTCAATGGTGACTCGGAGTGGGAGTACGAAGAGATCCGCCTGGAGCGCGGTACCTCCGGGCTTGGATTCTCGATCGCGGGCGGTACCGACAACCCGCACGTCCAGGACGACCCTTCCATCTTCATCACCAAGTTGATACCCGGAGGAGCGGCGGCCAACGATGGCAGGCTGCGGGTCGGCGACGTCATCCTCGAGGTCAATAGGACTTCGGTCGTAGATGTCTGCCACACCGACGCCGTCGAAGCCCTCAAGAGGGCCGGCAACGTCGTCACGCTGGTAATAAATTAATTTTTAATAGCAAGTAACTTTATAAGTCGCTCTGAGGTAAAACTGTTTATTTATATTGAGAAAACGCACGACTAATTCGATATTTTATGGACTACTTACTCTTGATAAACTAAAAAAAAAAGAGGTTATAGAAGCAGTGTGAAATAAAGCAGAGAATTGTTAGCTTACTGATGGTTTATTTTAAATTGTAGCTCTTTATCAATGCAAACAAAACCAAGCTACAAGAAAACTACTTTTCTTATAGGTATCCCTTTTTTCTTTTTAATCTCTTGTTGTTAATCGTTAGTTGTTGTAATCGCTAATTGTTTTAAGCTTAGTTATAGTTATCAGATAATAAATTCTTAATGATGTAATTTCTTCTTATTTTAAAATTACTATGTTTTATAATTAACTTTATTTTATAGTTTATAAGTTTTTTATGTAAAGTTTAAGTTTTTTATGTAAGATTGCTAAATTGTGAAAATGATTTTGATGGTTGAAGAATAGTCAGAATCTCTCTCTTGGTCTGCACGACATAGGATCCTGGCTTCTTCTTGTAGCTTCCACCAGTTTAATCGGCAAAGCACAGCAGCTCTCCATGTAGGATCGTTAGGTCTTCTTCACCTCCATCCATTCGTTGAGGCAATGTGCTCTGATCAGTGTCTTATACAATCTTGTAGCGCTTGATATTGAGCTATTTCTCAGGTCCCCACACATTTCAAAATAGCACCTATGACAGAGCTATTTGTCCCCTCATACACAAACTGATCAACTAATCTCAATGAGTTAGGACCAGCTTGTACAAAATCTTCATTAATAGCTAGCTTGACCAGCAATTATATATTAGGTTTTACAGGTATCAGTTGCAACTCTTTCAACAGCTTTCTGGCAGCTTCATCAAAACAAAGGAAGGTTTCTTTCACCACAGATCTGATTTTCCAACAATGTTTATTTAAGCAGCAGATCCCAGATTTTGAACCATACAATTAAAATTCTTTTCCTTGATCAAGACCATTGATTCTCTGATTGCTTTTCCTAAATGAAAATTGAAAAGCATATAGGTGAGGGAATCACCCTAGGTCTGTTAATCTCGCATAATACACTCAATATTGCTCATCCTATGTTCTACATGTTGGATCAGTTTAGCAGGTGTATTAAGGTCTTTCATTACTAGATACAGAAGCTCACGTTAAGTGCTATCATGAGTGGATCTAAAATCAACAAATAGATTTCGTTTTTGAATCTGATATTTTTTTTTTTTTCAGTGTAAAATGGTAGAGTAAAGGTCTAATTTGTTGTGGATATTTCTCCAGTATCCTCTGAGCATGAAGTAGTAATTCTCTTAGAGGAATTCTTGTAAGCATAGAGTAGAAGAGAAATGCCTCAATCGTTATTACACTCTAAATCTTCCTTCCTGTGATTAGGACATAAAACCGTTTTCTTCCAAGCTGTCAGAATAACTTTCTCAACCCAGATCACAATAATTAATAAAAGAAAATGCATTACTTTATTTAATGCTTGAAAGAGCTGATCTCCACTCAAATAATTCAGTTGGACAGATTGTCAAATCCAGGTGTTTTTTTAACTTGTCCATTTCGTTGCTCAATTCCTCTTGATATCGGTGCTTATGTTTATCTTCAGCTTCTTTCTGTTGAGCTTCATGTGCCTTATTTTTATTGAGCATGTGATAATCTGGTAATTTCATCTTCGTAGAACCTATGTTTTCTAATTCAATAGCGACCCATCTAAATTCTTACAGGCTGAAATTAGGCCACAGTTTTTGGCCACTGCTAAACACTTAACGGACTCAAGGTTTGAAGCGGATACCACCAATCATTGTCTCTTACTTTCATCGTGATTGGAGAGTTGGTTAAGGGTTGCAGTCAGTCAGAACACACAAATAAAAATAATAAAAAGATATTAGTGTGTTCTGATTGACTGCAACCCCAACCATATTGTCTACAGTCAAGAATTTCTTCATCATTACTAATCACCATCGAAATCTAAGTCTGCAAGATCAGCCTTCAACACTATCCTTCTATTTTTGTTTCAATCTACACCTTGTACCAAGCCAGTCACCATAGAATTAAGTACCATGTTCAAAAATATGTATAATAAAACTAAATATGAAACACATTTTGGTTGTCAGTTCATTAAAATCAAACCTTAAAATAATAATTAAAAAGGTAGTGATCAAACTACGTCACAAAAATGAGCCAGTTAGTAGAGGATAAAATAGTAAACTGGAAACAAACAATGATTACTGAAAAAGTGTAAACAAATGTTTTTCTGAGAACTTTTCAGGTGATTGTTATCTTTTTTGTTTAATTTGTATACTACATATCATTGGGGCACCATGTTAAAGTAACGAATGTACAATGTTTGCAGACTCACATTTGTTACTTTAACATGGTGCCGATGATATTTACTCTCTTAAATTTAAATTAAGAAATATGTAATAGAATTAATGTAGATTTAAATTAATTCAAATTAACAAACTATTGCAAAGTTAATGTTCTTTAATCAATTGAAAGATAAAATTATTTTAATTATTACCAAATATATGATTTCAGTTATAAATTTGAATAATTTTTATACTATGAACATTTATTTGTTGAATGTTAAAATTATCACAAAAAATTCTCCAAGTATTTTCCAGGATTAATAATACCCTAAGACTCTAATCTAGAGACAGATAGGGAGAATATATCAAGAGAAGATATCCACTTTTCGTTGGTGAAACTGCATTTGAATTTCATGGCATTCTCGTGTTGGAAATTGAATTCAGACCCTCCATGTCAGTTTCTGACATATCCATTATCCAGCATGAGATGCTCTTTGTCTGTTAATGAATTTGGAATAATATACACAGACCTTCTAATGAAACTGTTTATTTTCTCGTTTACCATCCCAGATAAAAGTGAAATTAGAGAAATAGTTGTGAAGGTTTTTCTTAAAGGGATGCTATTCCAAACATTTGACAGCTAAAATATGTTGTATTTTAATTTCTTCACTCAGATTTGAATAATAATTGGATGGAAAGATTCATCAAAATGAAATATACATAGCTCATGTCAAACTTTTAAGTATTGTTGTTGCCTATTTTATAAGACAGGTAGAGTAAGAGAAATGAGCCGGGAAAGTATGGATTTAAGTGGTATTGATTTTGGTAAATCTGTTGAGGCTGTTTTCCATTGCTTCATAAGAGGCTTGGATGTACTTAAACTGCTTGCATTATATGGTTCAGTTGTGGCAACAGGTTTTACACATTAACAGATTACTGAACAAATCAGTTTGGATTATGGAAGAAGGATCCGATTATGAATCCAACCAATTATATTATCTGTATTAGCATCATAATCATAACTAAATGCTTCATTTCCACATTATATCTGAAAAGTATTTCCCAAATTATTTTAATTTTTTTTTTCATCTCATAGAAAATTATTAAGAACATTTTTCAGGTCATTAATTCAGATTATTCCCTTTCATTAGATGAAAATAGTTTTAATAATGAATTGATTGTCAGCTGAACTACCAGCAGTGCATTACGTGTCTCAGTGCATTTCATCTTTTAATTTTGAATATGTTACCTACTTCAGCTTGTTTACTTCATTTTTTACTCTCATATTAATTCAGATAAATTGGCAAATAACGTTTGTTTTCTTCTACAGTCAATTGTTCCATGTATATTAGTTTTTATTCATTTATACGTTTGTTCTTCTTGGCCTGTCTTGTGGTTCCTTGCTAGTTGGTTGTGCTTCTATACATTTCTTTGGTACTTTGTCTTCTCTTATTCTACAGATATGCCCATACCATCAAAGTTGTTGGCATTCCATATTTGATTATTCATTATTTTTGTCAAATGAAATTACGAATAATTAATTGTCCTTTTTTTTTTTTTTTAATCTGTAGCCTTAATTTTTAGGTATATGTTAACCTTCAGTAGCTAACGTTTAAGAGTATTTTTCAATACATTTGAATTTAATGAACAGAAAGAAATAATGAAGCAAAGTAAATTATTGACTAAATTAATTTGCATCCATTAATATTTTTATTGAACAATTTACTTTTTGTTAAATAATTAATGAAGTAATATTAATTACTTTACTTTTCATCGAATATTTAATAAATTATTCTTCATTTTAAATATTGAAATAAAATAATTTGTATTAAATATATTTTCTGTTGGCATTACAGACCTTGTAGATATTTTTCCACCTTAACAAGCTTGCTCCATCTCTGCCTATCATGGGCTATTTCATTCCAGTAATCTGCATATTATCTCCTCTATTACTTATTTGTTGATTCTATCAATCCATCTGCTTTTTCATCGAATATTTAATAAATTATTCTTCATTTTAAATATTGAAATAAAATAATTTGTATTAAATATATTTTCTGTTGGCATTACAGACCTTGTAGATATTTTTCCACCTTAACAAGCTTGCTCCGTCTCTGCCTATCATGGGCTATTTCATTCCAGTAATCTGCATATTATCTCCTCTATTACTTATTTGTTGATTCTATCAATCCATCTGCTTTTTGCCCTTCTACGTGGTCTTTTGCCTACTATTGAAGTATTCATTGTCGTGTAAAGGCTTTCAGATTCATTTCTCAGAGTTACATGACCAGCCCAGCTTAACATCCATGCCTTTTATTCGTCTTTCTTCTCCATGTGTTAGTACTCTGATCTTTTTGTTTATTAAGGATTTTTCTCTTAAGGCTTTCAATATTTTGTTCAAATTGGGTGCTGGTTAGTGTCCAAGTCTCACTGATGTATTTTAAAACTGGTTTTATCATAGCATTGGACACCCTTAATTTGAGATTTTTCGGGATTTCAATACTTTTGAAAGGGAGAAAAAAGCTCTGTTTGGGTTTGTTATACACTGGCCTATTTCCAACCATTGGTCGTTCATTTGGGTTATTGTGGAGCCGAGGTATTCGAATTTTGGATAAAATTTTGGCCTTATATTTTTTTTCTTCATTTATTTGTATGCTTATTTTCTCTGCTTCTGTTATTAATATCTGTAACTCTATTGTGTGTATATATATATATATATATATATATATATATATATATATATATATATATATATATATATATATATATATATATATATATATATATATATATAATTGATTTATATCTCTGTTTATAAACATGATGACTACCTAAAACTTAATGGGGTTGCTATCTACTTTGATCTCTAAAAACAATCATGTCCAAAATAAAAATTTTAAAAATACATTTTTCCTATTTCAGAATGTCCGACGAAGAAGGGCTGGGGCACTTAAGTTGATCGAAATCGAATTAATTAAAGGCAATAAAGGCTTAGGCTTCAGCATTGCTGGAGGCATTGGCAATCAGCATATCCCAGGCGATAATGGGATTTTTGTTACAAAAATTATGGATGGAGGTGCAGCGCAGGTAGATGGCAGGCTTGCAGTTGGTGACAAACTCATAGCTGTCAGAAATCTCCCCGTAAGTAATTAATTTCTTTCTTTTTTTAATGTATAATGTTTTATTTATTTTAGTAGATTTTCTTATGATATACCAAGTAAGTTACTATGAACACTATTGTTCTTGCATATTTATAATTATAAGCAAATCTAATTTAGTCTGAGGATAAATTATTTTAGAGAGATATACAACTTGAAAGATGATTGGTGGCATGGATAATTTAACATACATTTTCTAATTATATTTTTAATATAAATATTTAATGCTGACAGAACATATTTTTAATTTTCTTCTTTTTTTTTCTATCAGGGAGGTGACGTGAATCTTGAAAATGTAGCCCATGAAGAAGCCGTTGCCACACTGAAAGCAACTCATGAACGGGTTGTCCTCCTTGTTGGCAAGCCTGATAATGCTCTCCACATGTCAGATGCTCTTGGTCATTCATTTACTCATCGTGCGACCATTGAGAAATCGAGCAGTCCACAACCATGTAAGTTAAATAATTATTGTATTTCCAATGTTTTAAATTATAATGCTTGTTCAGAGCACGTTAGACTATAATTTTAAATGTGTCAAAATATCACAATAGCACTGCCATCTATTGGCCATCAACATAGTTCCATCTATCAGCTTAGAGAAGAATTTAGATCTTGTTCCTCTCTACTTCAGGATAAGAGAAGGACTAATAAGCTTGAATCTTTTCTTAAAGGATCCAGTATGGCTTTTTTTTTTCTAACATATAAAAGCCATGATTTACTTAACTTACTATTACTGCTAGTTTACTATTTAAGGGGGATTTTTTTTTTTTCTGAATAGTGGTGTTTAAATAAAAGGCTCTCTTTTGTCTATTCATTTGACTCAATTGGTTTCTTCAACTAAATCACTATTATTATGGATGTAAAATTTATCTAGTTAAATTATTTGTACAGGAAACTAATAAGGGGAGGTCAGAGTTAGTCAGTGAGTCGCTGATTCAACCAATGTTTTGGCAGGAATTCCGCGTCAAAATATATTGGAGTCATGTCATGACGTATGCTTCAATTGGCTTCAGATGCCAAGAAACAAATATAATTTTGGATAAAGAATAATTGAATCTAGATTCTTGTAAAAGAAGTTGGTTGGGGATTGCAGTCAAAGACAAAAGAAATAAAAATGTATTTTCTTTGTACTGATGTTTTGGCCTAAGTTTCAAGTCTTCATCAGGGCTAAGCAAAGACCAGATAAAAAATAAATACTGAAACAAAATTAAATAGTAGGTTCATTTAAAAATAATTAAAATATTAAGTTAATTAAACTTAACATTGATAAATATATGGAATGGGAATGTATGATATATACGTTTAAAAAGTTATAGACTTAGTGTTCCTTCTTATTTTTTTCTCAGTATTTATTTCTTATCTGGTCTTTGATTAATACTGATGAAAGCCTGAAACATAGGCCGAAAAGTTGGTACAAAGAAAATAAATTAACTTTTTTTGTGTGTGTACTTTCTTTGACTGCAATTCCCAACCAACTTCTTTTCTAAAAAATAAAATTGTTTAAAATTGATATTTTTTCAAATTCTATAGCCCTATAAAAAATATATACATATCTTTTCTTGAGAAATAAAACACTCAAAAATTTTTAATGAACTTAACACCAAATAAAATTACCAGCGTTTATTCCAAAAGTGTAAATCATTGAAAATTAGGTTATGTTGATAAGGGCAATTCAGCCAAAATAATTTTAGTTTTTTAAAATATGTTCCTTCCCTTGAAAATGGCCTTAGGGCTGAAATGTTGGTATAGAAAAAGAAATAAAGTTGGACTGTTGTGATCAAATTGTGTGTTTTTATTATATGTATGATATTTGAATGCTGAAGATTTTAGAAAAATAATATAATACATAAAATATTAAGAGTTTTAATATGAAAATATCAGAAAACCTCTGGTTTTTTTTCAATTACGTATGTTCTATCTTTAATGTTATCAGTCACGGTTCTGCTTAAGATGCTAAATTCACAGTTAATAAACACACAACGTATTAGGCATGTTTTTTGAAGGATTCTGTTCCTATAATTATTTATGTGTTTAATTATAGCTTTGTTTTTAATAAAGAATCATGAATAATTGTTTTAAATAATGTTTCAGCTCTACAAGATTCTATACATGCTTCTACTGTACAACTCCATGCTCCAACACCAACTGGTGTCAGCATAGAAGATATTTCCTCAAGGTAAGTTTAGCTAAGATATATTAGGCAGTTGTTTGGGAATAACCTGATCATTCTAATTTTTCATGAGAGCAGTTAAACATTTTAAAACATTATTCTATTTCACATCAATACCAGTAAATCGCATTAATAAAGTATTTTACTGGTTTCATGAAAAATAAAACCAGCCATATTTGATATCTGTTTTTTTTTTTTTTTTTTTTTTTTTAGTATTATATGATAATATAGTTTTCTTCCCAACTCCTGTATAAACCATCATTTGTTTAGGTATGATTCTTTTCCTGATATCTTATATTCTTTCTGTGCAAAAACTGTTGACACCAGTTCAACAACATAATATTTTTTATTTAATTTTTTAATAACATAAATATTATTAATTCATTCTGTGTTACTTTTTTATCCTGAAAGATTAATTAGAAATTATTATGTTTTAAGCAGTTGGTCTGAGACTCATTGAGAAAAAAATCAGATAATTACTGATCAGGTAATGAAGTGTATAAAAAAAAAATGACGATTGTTGAACCAAATATTTGTATTATTGTTTCTTTGATATAAAATAAAATGAATACTCAAAGTAGTCCTTTGTTATCTACCGTCATTAGCCATCTGCTAGCCAATTGCTCGATCCCGCGCTGATACCTTCTTTAGGGATGGTTGTCAAAGAACTCTTGGACTCTTAGCCCTGATGATGGCCTGAACTTCAGGTCGAAACGTCGGCAAATGTCAAAATAAATATTATCATTTATTTTTGCCTTCTTATTTGACTGATCTCTCCAACTATTCTTCTCTTCATTATTCACGACAATCAACCATTTACCCACAATTATCAAATTCTTCCTTTGAAGAAACTGGGCCATGGATCTAAATAAGTTATAATCCGATGGTCCGAGGTCTGGACCTATATGGTGGATGAGGCAGAATTCTCATATCAGCAGTGTTTTTCAATAAAATTTCACAAATTTCTAACCTCTTAATTGATTGCTGAGTAGTAAGTTAGTGAGGGTCCAGCCTACTGCTCTTTTTCACATTCCCCATTTCGAGTAGTCGGCGACTAACAGAATCTTTTGACACAATACACTTTCTGGCAAGTTTGCTAGTACTCGTGGGTGGATTTGACTCAACAGCTTCCTGCAGAACCTCATCAATATCCATTAATGGTCCCCTGGAGCCCATCTCCCTTTCCAATGGTTTATCTAGACTGATATTTTTTTCAAACTAGCGCCACACAATGCGCTGGTCAAGGACACCTTTCCCTTCATACCTAATAATTTTACGAGTTGCTTCAGCGGTTGTAAAAAAAATTTTCCAGTAATGCCTTAAAATTTCAAGAATCTCGTTGGGCACTGTCATGTTTTTTCTTTGTAACAAATAACTAAACTGATGCTTTTTTTGAAGAAGCCAAAAACCTCAAACAAATTTTAAGTTTTTTTCTGATTTTTACTCATATCTTCGTATTTTTACTTATTTCAGAAAAATGGTTTAAAACTATGTTCAGCAAGGGCTCTTAAACTTTGTATCATTTCCTCTTTTAAAAAAACTGGACATACTTCTAACTGATCTTATTGTATCAATTGTAAGTTTAATGTTCGTTTTCATTAGAAATATCTGTATATATACACACATAAACATATTTAAAAATGTTTATTTAACAAAAATAATAATATATATATAAGGTACAGGTTTTTCTTAAGAAAATAATTAATAGAACATACATATGGAAGTAAAGCAACATCCCGTCACCAAGACTGGGGCTCCTCCAAAAGTCTTCGCTAGTTTGTTCGGTTATTAGCTGCAGCTTTCCAGTTTCAGGCACAAGAAGGGTCCGCGCGTCCAACTCGCCATTTGCCTTAGAGCTCTTCGGTAAGGATCATTTTCAGAATCTCATTGGAAGCCATCCTTTGGACATGGCCAAGTTGTCCAATAATTTCCTGCCTTCGATTTTGTTATTCTAGTTATAATCCACCCTAAACATCTAAATTTCTGTACATATTCAAATGTATTTCCATCTATATTTGTATCACAGAAATAATCAAAATATCTGTAGCTAATCTCATATTTCATCTTATTATCATTATTTCAAACTCCAGTTCTTCACTGGCTTCTATTAACGTTCTAACTGACTCTCCAGCGCTACCAGCCAGCATGACCCTTGGGCTCCTGAGTTATTCTTCTCCACTTCTCTGTCCTGTACTTCTCTCTATTCTGATTGCGAACTCCTAATTTCCTCGTGTCTTTCTCCACTTCATCCTGCCTTCTGCTTCTCAGCCTTCATACTTTCCCTTTCCCACCATTGAAGTGCGCTTCCAATATTTTGTTGTTCTGTAACCATTCATTCAACATTCTGACCACATGTCCTGCCCATCTCAATCTATTCGTCTTGGTATAGTTGGTAATATTTTGATTCTCTAATATAGTCCTGATTTCATTGTTACTTTTGATTTTTCACTCATGATTAACTCTTGTTTATTATACACTGTTAATCTTACTTATTATTTTCTTTTCAAATACTTTTAGTTTAATGCAAGCACAAAGTGACAAGCACCATGTTTCCGCTACATATGTGACTACATGTCTAATAAGCATTTTATACAGCTTTAATTTTGTTGCTTTTGACAACAATGGAGACTTGAGAAGTTTTAGGTTTGCATAGTTGGCTCTATTACCAGCCATTATTCTGTTGTTGCTTTCTCTGGTGTTTAAATTTGTTGTTCTTATTTAGGGTAGAACTGAGATACACCAATGTGGGTACATTTTCAAACTTAAAATTCCTTATTTTGATTTCGCTGCAGGATCCTCTACTTACTGCCAAAGACAGTCTTACGTATTTAGTTTTGTTTTCATTGACCACAAGCCCTACTTGGTTGCTATTTTTGCATATTATTTCAAATGCCTCTTTAAATGCCTTTTCAGTTCGGGCAACAATCACCAGGTATTCAACGTAGGCACAAATTTTCCAGGTCTTATCAAGGATAGTATCTTTTTTAGCTGTATTTTTCATAACAGCATGCAGAGCTATGTTGAATAGTGTTTCCAATAAGACATCTCCTTGTTGCACACCAGATTGTACTTTGAGCAACCGACGAAGTTTATTTCTAATAACTTTACGTGATGCATTTTCCATGCTCGTGTGTATTAAAATAATTAATTTATGTGGCACTCCATTTTTCATTAGCATTCTGAACAGTGCTGACCTCTTGATGCTATCAAATGCCTGTTTGTAGTCAACGAATAATAAGTGCAGTTCAATATCATTTTCATAGCATTTTTCCATCATTTGTTTTATAACAAAAATTTGATGTGCAGTACCTCGGCCAGCTCTAAAACCACATTGGTAATCATCTAAAATTTCCTCAGCATATTTTCGCTGCCTTTTTTAAGAATATGACATATAAATCCAATCCTTCGATCTGTCATCTTTTCCTCTCTCCATATGTCACAGATCAACTCATATATTAGGGTGTTCATTTTATCACTGCAGCCTTTAATCAATTTCACAACTGTCACCGGGGGGTTTAAAGTTCTATTTATGTGAATTATTGGTATACCCAAGCATCAATTATTTTCACCCATATTCAAATCTTTTTTATTATATATCACCTCTCTACTGGTGTATTCTAGTGCTTTAATAGGAAGATGAAAGGGAATCACTTTGTTTTGAGCCTGAACAAACTTTATACTTCTCAGAAATATAATTATAGATTCTAACTTAGTTGAAAGTTTCTGTCATGCTCATACTTATAACATTAACTGACTTTTTTATTTTATTCCTTATTCAATCAGAATATTACACTGTTTCTGATAGTCAATGGAACCAAAAGCCTTTTTGTAATCTATTTCAAGATGGACATCATCCATTGTACTCTTATATTTGTCTCAAGAAAACATTTGATCAATAGTTGAATGGTTCCATCTAAAATCATATTGGGATAATAATAATAACATCCAATAATTTCCACGAATTCTGTGAGTAGGAATTTAGACGGCTTCAGAATGCCTAATAGTGTTAACTGTATCAGGTAAATATAATTGAAATGATAGCTTTGAAGCTAATTAGATGACATGCAAAAAATGGTGGACTTAATAGTGAACAAAATCCAATAGGTTAATAAGTGCTGAGCCAAGTGTTAATCATCCGAATGTTAGACTGAAGAGAAGGTGAGACCATTGTATTGTATTTACCTACAAAGGTTACGGTAGTAAGGAGTCTTATTCAACATTTAGTGTTGATGAGGACTTAAGAATCAAGTTGAGCTCCATTCATTATTGCTTCCCTCTTGTATGTCCGAATTTCTTATTTTTGTTGGACACTTTAATTTGCAGAATGTTTTGTTTTATTTTAAATTTCTTTCTATTGTTATTACGTGTCATTAAAATAACCTTTTGATTTTTAAACTTTTTTTTATATTTATATTTTTTTTATTATTTTCTTAAGCAAAACCTGTATCTTACAGATATTGCGGTTTTTAAAAAATTGTAAGTTCTTCATAGCGAATAACAATTTATTCCTAATTAAAAATGGGGCGCCTAAACAATAATCCACTACCTCCCTATTAAATAGTGTACTTCCTCTCCCTGGTCAGTGATTCTCTTGCAGTGACATATTTTAACACATCTGTTGTATTAAAACTTCTTACATTCCACATCTCTATTCCTAAATTCCTTATTTTTAACTTTCACCATGAATCTTAAGCATTTCCCGCCCTGAGACATAAACTTGGGACTAGTTTACCTCTGGGTAACTAGTGTTTTACCTTGGGGGTATCCACGACTAACTGGTATTGATTATAATTTTGTCATAAAAATCCCTTTCTTACTTGGTATTCTCATGTTTTCCTTGAAGTCCCTTAACAAAAAAAAAAGTAATAGTATTTCACCTTAATTTTACTCCTACAAGTACTTTAGGTTTTTCTTTTATAAATCTTTTCTCAGTGGGTTATTCAGATTGTAGGAACCTTTAAATCAATATTAAAAATTATTCCTATCGTAGTGCTTTTTAATATCTTATTGAAATAAAATAAAATTTCTACTTTTTTCACAATATTAAAAATTATTCCTATGGTAGTGCTTTTTAATATTTTATTAAAATAAAGTAAAATTTCTACTTTTTTCACAATTTTCATGTTTTAAAAAAATAAATAAAGTTACTGAACTCAATAAAATTTGCTCTACTATAAAATTTATTTTACTGGCATTAATCATTACTTGGAACATCAGATTTCTCTCAGCATCAGCAATAGTGTTGCCTAAATGCGATACCGAGACTAGTCTTGCAAACTCAGTCTTGGTCATGGTCTTGGTCTTGCGCAAGAATCTCGCAACAGTCTTGCAGTTACTTATTAGCTTATTACTATAGAGATATTACTGTAATTTTTTAGATAGGAGAAATCGTAACTAAGCCCAAATGAAAAATTAGAGGAGTTAAATGCAAAAGTATATTGGTTAGACCCATTATTAAAATATGGTAACTAAGATTGTCAAGTATGAGTAACTATTTTGCCTTAATTTTTATTTAAAAAGTCGATTTTTTTTTTCTACCAGTGCAAGACCAAGACCGATTTTGGTCAACACTAATCAGGAAACCCAGGAAGTGGCACATCCAGCTTCTATAAACTGTATTGGTCAATCCATCTTCTAGTGATTATCTTTGTCGAGTCACTGAAAAAAACGCCAGTTTAGAGAGATCATTCCTGGTTCACCTCCTTGCTTAACCATTAGCCTAAAAGCAGTAATTTAAGCTCTGTGGTAGCAATCCTTCATGTGTTGTAGTGTTATTTTTCCATGATAAAGTATTTATAAGAACACTGAATCGTATCATATTCTAAATAAACTGGTAATGTCATGCCTTGATAACTAATATGGCAATCATTATTCCCCTAGTGCTAGTTGAAGGTTGTCTTTAATTTATGGAAGCCTTTATAATACAGGGTATAGTATTACCAACCATTAGAAAGGAAATTAACTGCCTTAGTGGAATAGGTGTTCTTGTCTGTATCGAGGAGTGTTCTGTCTCGTTTTTCTTATTTACCATTTCATTTCGATGGTGAAGCAATTCATGTTAACCGACCGAGTAATATGAGCGGAAACGATTGCCCCTCACTTGGTAATAAGGAGGTAGCCATAGGTGTGCCTCGGAGGCCTGTTTTGAAACGCATGTTGCAATGGTTACAGCTCGTTACTCTCACTGGATGCAGGTCGACTCTCTTTATTATAACCGCTAGCGATAGATAAGCTACCAATATAAAGTTGGCATTGCTTCAGATCAACTTTTTCTTTTAACTGTAACAACCTATTTCGATGCCCAATCTCCAGCAGGCGTTAGGACAGCAGGAGATACTGAATGCTATCGCCGATGACCCACTTCTCTGACCACAATTCTAGATTTATCGTTCGACCTTCTGGAGTCTCTCAACCGTATCTCCAGTTCAATGTTGTTATATTTTTTGCTTTTTGGTAACAAAGACAAGTTGTTTTGATCAGATTAATGTAAAGGTTTTGAGTGGTGTTGGGCTGCAAATAGGGTAGTACGTGTCGTAGCGGGTGAACTACATCGGAGAAGTTTTTGTTGTAGCGTCCTCTTTTTTAAATTATCTCGTAATTGGAGCTTCCACACAAAACCCATAGGTGAATAATGCCGAACAATAACTAACATGTTTAGCTCGAAGAAACCTTGAGATAACTGTTCTAATAATTTAAAAAATTAAGATCACTCATATTTTTTCTCCCTTTTACGACGTTACTGTTCACTAATATAAATGGCATATAAAATGAAAAGAAATCGTCTGGCACAATATTACAAAAAAAATCAAGATCTTTATTTTAATCCCCAACCTTCCAAAAAACCGTTGGATCATATGTTCTCCTATTTTTAGACATCTCTCAACAATTCAAGGGAAAGTAAATTATAGGTAGTTCTACTATTTCTTACCTCTGAAATCAGATTACATTTTTATTGTTGCACATCCCTTACAAAGTCCTATTGAAAAAAAAAAAGTCACTAAGTACATTTTGATTCAGGTCAACTTTTAAGAACGTTATTATGAATTTCGACTTTATTTATTGATAATGTACAGTAAGTGCACTAAAATGACAAACTCTTTTACATATCGAGCATAGTTAAAACAAAGCGCGTACACTTATCTAATTTTAAAAATGAATTGTAACTTAATGACTTTTTGGAATAAACCGACGATATTAACCAAGTGATTAACTAAACTTCAGTGGGCGAAAGTACGTTTGGATTTCTCTGTGGATTCGCAATCTGTGCAAAATTGAAAGGGCTTCTTGTAACGCGTCTCCGCGGACCTTTTACTTTCTAATATCGACATTGCGCAACTGATTTACATATGTCGATAAATAATTATTTAAAAGCAATAATTTAAAAATTGCATATTGGCTAATCAACGATTCCTCTTGCTTTTGTAGAATATTGAGGTACTTCTCGAATAACAATTATTTATTTAAATATTTGTATTCGTAGCCATTTGGTCTTTTCAACCACGTAGGTCATTTTAGCCCTCGAAAATATTTGAAATTGCAAAAAAAAAAAATACAAAGAATTTGCTATAAAAATTTTACAACAAATTTAAAGTAATAAATAAACAGTAATAGTTCTTTAAAAAATTATATGTTATTAATTTTTTTGCTTCTGTAATCTGCAGCAAAAAAATGAGTTTTTTCTTTCCTCTTTGCTCAATAGAAATTGTCTTCGTATTTATTTTGTCATTTACATATCTAAATATTATATCTTCACTTTTTTATATTATCACGATCAATGACCGTAAAAATGTTTTTGTTTTCGAAAACAAATGGGTTCGTTTTATCAAAGGAATTTCACGAATAATATACTGCGTTACACTTGTGCTATATCATACATATTTAATAGATATTTTTATTTGTCCTTATTGCTATGTTTTTTGTCCTTAGTGTACGTTATATATTGAATTAAGGTAAACATTAAATTCGATTAGTTGCTATTATATATTTCCATAAATAGATAAATAAATAAAAAAATATTCAATGTGTTGAAATTTATAATACTAATTTCTTTTTCTGGAAAATAAAAATCGTGTGACAGTGTTATTTTTCATTAAATGATTTTTTTGGTAATTTTTCCCTTCCAAATTATCTTATATAAATCCGTAAGGACTCTTAATACAGTCGGGTAAAAAAATCTTTTCTCTGCAAAGCCTCTCGTTCCCTAGATGCGTAAAACCTGCAATAGGAGGGACTATTTGAAACGTTGAGTTAGTCATCTCCTGCAGTACGACCTACATCAAATTTTACGCATCCAATGTTCGAAAGGCCCTAAATGTATCAATTAGAAAAAATATTTATAATTTCCGTAAGTGGCAAAAAAATCAATTTAATCATAATGGTTATTAATTAGTTTCCTAAATGCTGTTGTTAATTTTTCACTTGTCTGTGATGTTTAGTTAATCAAAATTGAACGTATTCGAATTTTTTTGTACTTGAAATTGGTCTTTTAACCTTAATCAATCGTAGAAATGACTTCTTGTCATGTAGATATTTATTATTAATCAATAATTATTTTGTGAACAATTGGGTACCGTTAATCACCGTTCTTAAATACTGACATTTATGCGTAATTTAACTTAACAGATCCAATCAACATCGCACTTGTTTTGAGTAAACCAAAGTCTTAAGTTGAATGGCCTTTGGAAATATGAAAACTAACAAGTATGAATTTTTTTTTTTTTTGTTGTAAAAATAATTTATTGAACATCTTATCCAACCCAAATTGTTGCTATTATATCGCTAGATTGATTAAAAATTAAGATTATTGTGATTTACTTCTTTTCTTTCTAGATTGAAACATCGCATTATATTTCTTATATTTATTTTTCAACTTGTATTTTCCATTAAAAATACCTGAACCAAGAGATGTTTCTTTTATATTAAAAGTATTCATCACTCTTAACTCATTTTTGTAGGCAGTTCTCGTTTAATGACTTCTTGTACAGTAAATTATTAAATTATTGCTGTTATTCATTAATTTCATTCAGTGTGGTATTTAAATGAAGTCATTCAAGTTTAGAACTTCAGTTTTTTTTTTTTTTTTTTAAGTTCATGTAGACCTTTTTACGATACAAGTTTTTCACGTAAATGATGGCCTTCCCAAAAAGAACATCTTGCAATTTGATAATTTCTTCTCAGTCTCTTTCCTCTGTTCGTTTATCAACCATCCTTTCCTTTCTTTGTTTTTAAGTTCTCCGCAACAAAACTCTTTTGGGGGCAATATTCCTCTGCCAACCTCACTTGAAAGTCGAAACCATTTTAAATGGCGTGGAGGAAATAACCAATTTTATATTAATTTTCTATTCGAATATAAATGTAACAAAAGTGTAAAATCTTATTTCGCCTAGGCCTCCAAATATATGTCTTAGCTGCTACTCATGAAGCTCCAACTCAGGCTAGTGCACCCGACACATCAGTATGCAGAGGACGCGGCGACTGTCTGCTCTCTGACGTCCGTGGTGGGATTATAAGCACTTATTTAACGTCAGTCCAAAGCCAGATCGTCCTTTTTGGTTTTCTTAATCACCTGCAAAAAGCGCAAATGCCCTCGTACGTCCATCTCTAGCCTAGGAACAGTGCTGAAGAAACCATGACCCTGCGAAGAGCACTGCGAGGCCTTGAGGTTTCTTCAAACTATGGAGGTATTACGCCGTTGTTTCCGGTCATGAGTCTATATATAAACTGTTTTTATTGTAGCAAGTCTTGACCTCGGCCGTGTGATGTGGGTGAGCATCTGGTTCTAGGGTGGCAGTTATGCATATCCTTCTCTTTTTGAGGATTGTTTGCTTTGTAAATTATTCTAGTATATATTCTACTTACCAATCACACACTTGACTGAGTTTTTAAAGCATGCTGGTTCACTGCTTCATTTAATTTTTGTTTATTATTTTCAATAATGAACCATTGTGATCGACCAAAAAATTCAAAAACTTAACCCCTCTCAAAATTTGAGGTTTCACTTTTCAGGATGCGTAGAATTCGAAAAACGAATAAAAATGTTTTTGTTCATCCGCTCATTTTCTCCGAAACTACTGGACCATTTTTTTTTTCAAATTTGGATATAAAATCAGAGATCCTCCTTCATCGACATTACTATCCGCCTTTACTTTAAAAATGGCTGCCGAAAAACCTGTGTTGATAGACTGTAGCTTCTAAACGAATGTACCAATTTCAATGAAACTTCGCTAAAGTCATTTTCTTGACGCCCTTTAAATTTATCTATATAATATACTTCAACGAAAAGAAGATGGAAAAAATGTTACGAGAGATGGTAAACTCAAAACGTTTACACTTTTTTGTCGATGTTGTGATAAGATGTTTCAAAGGTATTTAAATTTTCTAAAAAAAGTTACATCAAAATCAAAGCACTATTAGTAGAGATATCGCGATTTTAAATATTTTTGTATTATTTTCAATAATCAACCATTGTGATCGACCAGAAAATTCAAAAACCTAATCCCCTCTCAAAATTTGAAGTTTCACGTTTCAGGATGCGTAGAATTCGAAAAACGATTATTTTTTTTATTTTATTCCCTTTAGCCATAAATTAGATAAAGGTATGATAGTAACTAGTATAAAACAAAAATTATATATTACTCAAATTAAACGTTTTAGCATGGTTCTTGGAGCTTAAAATATTTTTGATGAAACAAAATTTAGGAACTGTATTTTTTCTAAAATAATCATTAGTTTTTGATAACTACCTGGATGGCCTTCTGCATAGAGTTGTATTTTCAAATTACTTAAGTGTCCCCTTTGTCGGCTGGAGGCATGAGACTAAACAAACCTCCGGTTGGCAAGTGGTATATACTTATGAAAACAAACTATTCAGAACATCTAATGTTTGAATATTAATTATATTGATCCACCATAAAATTGGTGGACGTTGGATTTGAAAAAAACAACTATAAAATATTTATGTCTTTATTTTGGACGTTTAAGAAAACATTTATTTCAAATTTTGTACCAAAAATCATCTCAAAATATCAGATTTATTTTTAAACAAGATCTTATTAGTATTGTAGCAGAAGTAGAAAAATACAACATGCTTCGCGCCTAGAGGAGAAAGTTTTTCATTTGTAAAATTATTTAGTAGAATTTTAGTAATCACTAGTTTGTCTAAAAGATGAAGAACAATGCGATGTTGTATAAGAAATGCAAATATTATTCATTATCACGCGCTGTCTCAACATCTGGACCAGTGGGAAGGTCGATTTTGTTAAAAATAAAATGAATTTGTTACTCGAAGATCGTTGTGGTCAAAACTATATGCTTATAAATAGGAATTAAAGTGACGAATGTACGCAGAAGACATTCCCTTCTTTGGAAATTTTCTGACTTTGTTTGCTAAGTTTGTTGCACATGATTTGTAGTTCGCTTAGCTCCTTAAAACTAATGTGATTTTTGTTGTTATCAACAAATAGCATAAAGCTCTTGACCTGCAATTTTATAAACTTACTATTTTAAATTCATTCCAGTTATATTTCTAAAATATAGAAATAATCTTTCGAATTCACTTGTCTTGTACGATTACTACCTCCAGTTATGAAAATTCGTGGTTTTAACAAGGCATTTTTTTTCGATTTTTAAAAAGAATGGAATATCGAGATATGATAACATAATTTCTTATTTAATATTGGTTTATTATTTACAATAATGAACCACAGAAATCGTCAAAAATTCAGAAACTTAACCTCCCCTTCCCTCTCGAAGTTTGAGGTTTTACGTTTTAGGTTAATTAAAACTCGAAAACCAAGTATAAATTATTTTGTCCGTCTGCCGCCCGCGCACTTTCAGGAAGACTTCTCTACCGATTTTTTTTTCAAATTTGGAATCATAGCTGGAGGTTACCCATTGGGTGATCCTCCTTTATCGACATTACTATATACTAAGATGACGCCCGAAAAAACTGTGCTGGTAGACTGTAGCGCCTAAAGGAATGTACCAATTGTAATAAAACCTAAATTCTTCCTCTCGATGTACTTTAAATTTATCTATATATATTATATTTTTATTTTTTTATTGGAGGATGTAGCAGTAAGGAAATAGCATAAGGCCATTGAGATTGGTTTGCTGTAGTGGAGGAGACCTAGTTTCTTGCAGGACCGTAACGGTTGTCAATATAATAATAATAATAATATTTTATTAAATCTTTATTGTTACATTATAATATTTCATAATATAATATCTAACAAGTATTTATCCATAAAATACTATTCAAAGATAGTTTTAATAGCTGTTGGACTTGAAACATGGCGTTAGTTCCCTCATTCCCTTAATGCAGCCCACCTCTAACAGCACCAGGTTCCGTTCCAGGTGAACTTTGTCCGTTGTATTGTTCGCTCGTGGCTTTGTATACCAAGTCCTTTTGTTAGCGGAATTAATAACTCTTCGAAAAGTCTTGACTGCTAAGGCTTGTGATGAAACAGCATTGTGAAGTTTTCTGAAGTTATTGAGGTGTTTGCCTGTGACGGAGCTTTTGTCTCAAGACTAAATGAGACTATCAAAGAATTTAATTTGAGTCATATAACAAAATTATATTAATAACAAGTTTTGTTTAAAATATGTAAAAGACAGAATAGTAAATTATATCAATATTTTAATCGGTTTTAGAAACTTGAAGTTGATGAAGTGACGACCTTATCTAGTTTAAGAATTCATTTAGAAGCATCTATTGGATTAATCATTTTTTTATGTTTTTTTTTTTTACTTTTACATTGAGAAATATTAATATCTAACTCAATTAAGGACACTTATGATAGAGTTCAGAGAGCACATTCAAACCTTATTTACAGAATCATAAATAAATAACGTAATAACAAAATAATAAAAGCAAAATAAGAACAAAAAAAAAAGGAGAGAAAAAAATAATAATACGGTGGGAACCATATTATTAATTGACCCAAAGACGAAAAGTTGTTATGTCATCGACAACGCGGTCTCTACTGATGTTTGTTGGAAAGACGATGTCAGAGAAGATAAGAAAATATCAAGATGTGTGCCAAGAGCTACGGCAACTTTATAGGTTGAATCATGCAAAGATATATCTGGTTGTAATATCCAGCAATGCCCTCATCCCAGAAGATACCATCCGCTCTGTTGAGAAATTGAAGCTGCCCTGAAAAAGTAATGCAAGAAGGGCAGAAAGCAGATCTCAGCACAACGGAACGTCGTTAGAAAGTATTTAAATTGATTAAATTTTGAGCCTAACCTTGACCATGGTCCTGGTAGGTGAATATTTCTAGCAAAAGCCTAGAAAGTGCGAAATTTTAGATTAAAAATAAAATAAAATGTTCTTTAAAAAGTAAAATAAACAACTTAGACGCAGTCGTTCCTATATATTAATGTTGACATGCATTTATATAAATATATATATATATATATGATTTTCTTATTGTTCTTTTATAATAAATTGGGTGTTTCCGTCTTCGTATTGATCACACTTATCATCTGCCAATAGTTTGATCTGGAGAGTTACCGCGTGGACTCCTGGCTTAATATATTTGTGAAGGACAAGTATATATTTTGTATCTATTAATACATACACAGCCCTTACCAAAGATATAAGGATATCTTCTATAATGTGCTCTACATTTATTATGTGTTCCAACCACGGGCGGATCTACGGGAAGGGGGGAGGAGCTTTCAGGCTGAAGCCCCTCCCAAAATGGTAAAATATAAACATATTTTATGAAAAAAAAAATATCTAAGCCCCTCTCCCTCCTCAAATTAAATCCTGGATCCGAAACTAATGATTGGGTCCTGAAGTGAGTTGCTCAGATAAAATAATTTTGAAAGATTTATATTTTCTTATCTAATTTTCACTTATTTAATGACTGGCTAAAGAGAATTTCACAGTTTGGGTTATCGAACTCTTATTTTGATAGATGTTCTAAATTACCAGCATTTTCGGCTTCGTCTTGGAAGGGCGACAGCTGCCAAGGAGGCCGAGGTGGCCGAATTGGCTAAAGCGTGAGCACAGCACAGCAAGGATTTGCCGGACAACTAGATAAGTTTTGAGAGATTAAAAAAAGTACGAGTTCACGTCCCGGTGTCGGAGGGGATTTTAAATTCCGCGCCCTCATCCCTCGGCCCGGGAAAATCTCATATCAAAAAAAAAAAAAAAAAAAAAGAGACTGACTAAAAAAAGCGCCACAGGAGACTGACTATTACTTAGGTATTTTACGATTTGAATTAGAAGTACTATTAGGGGATTTTACTTTAAACATGAGAATGCAAATGCACTTTCAGCATAACGGAGCTCTCGTTCATTCGTTTTTCAAGTGAGGTAAGATGTGGATGAAAGGGTGTGGAGATCGTTGTATAGGTTGCGCTGGTCTTATCAATTGGCCTCCAAGATCTCCACACCTCACTGTGTTGGTTTATTGTTTTTGAGGATGGATCAAAGGTGAAGTATTCAAAGCAAAAGTAGATACTCAGGATGCACTAATTCGACGTATTAAAAATGTTGCAGGCATCTTTAAAGGAAGATATTCAACGATCAGGAGAGCGACTGTCGCCCTTCAATGACGGAGCCGAAAATGTTTTAGAAGTGAATAGTGGTATTTTTAAACATTTATTAAAATAAGTCTTCGGCAACAGAAATGCTATTGCATTTATGAAATAGTTTTTATTTGTGAAATAATTATCTTTATATCTATATTTAGCTAAATGAAAATCGGATAAAGACATGAGTTTTTTTGGCCCGTTCTTCCCGTCCTCCTAAGGAATTATTTATTCTTAAATTGACATCATATTCGTTATCTCCACTTTTAGACAGCCTCCGGTTACTCATGGTGGGCGGTTGTTTTAATAAGTGTCCTTTGTTCTTTAATCTTATAAATGCAAGACATCCGATGATACTATCCTAAAAGGTTCATTTCACAAAATTATTAATAAACCATTACAGAACTTATCTCCACGCTGGTTCACTGATTTTGTCTATAGACCAAAATTTACACATTTTGAATCTGTCGTAGGATAGCAATAGTGCTAATTTAGTTAGTGTATATAGGTATGCATGTGTTTTTGCTTAGTTTTAATTTTCTTATTTTTAGGTTATTTTATTTTATTTATTGTATATACTTTTTGATTATTATTTATTGTTATTTTTCTTCTATTTATTTTATATTTTTTGTACATATAGTGTGATTGTTATCCTACCTCACTATAACTAATGTCCAAGTGACAGATTGTTGTAATACTGAATAAATAAATTTAAAAAAAAATTCGGTACAGGACGAGGTAACAAATATGATAATGCTCTCATTATCAATTTAAGAATGGATAATTTCTTTAAGTAGTGTCACACGTGTTTTAGAAATAAATAGATGTTTCTGCTTGCATCAAAGTTACACATTTCGGTTTTTACTTTTAAAAAATTAATTTAAACTTTCATTAGAAAATTTCTAAAATTGGACTTTAAATGCTATAATAACTAACCTTATTATTCATAATAGGAACTAAGTCTGTGGAATTTAATAAGAAAACAAAAATGCTCATCTATTTGGTATTATAAAAATTCTTAAATTAATTTTGAAAAATCTTAATTTGACATGGAAAATTCTAAATTTAATTTGTAAAGTTACAAATTTGACTCGGAAATGCTTTGTATCATTATACAGGCTTTTTTTCTTAACTATATTTTTTTTTTCTCCATTTTGACATATACTTTAGCATTTAATACTCCAACTAAAATTTTAAATTAGCTCTATTCGGACAGGTTATGGTTTCAAAGATTGCTTTGACCTGGATGACTCAGGTTCCAGATGATATTAAATCCAAAATGTCACCGCGCTTTTACTCGTCCACTTTAAAAATACTTAAAGAAAAGACTTACAATTTCTTACCTTTTTTTACTGTATTTATTGTGTTTACTGATTTATTCTCAAATTAAGTATAATTAATTAATTCTTAAACACTCGTCACATTAATCGAATCGATGTCATAGTATACTATATGTAAAATTTGAACGAATTGATAAAATATACACCGATACAATATTAAAAATGACGTTACTTATATGAGCCTTCCAGTTGACAGAATGACTAACTCAAATTTCAACATTTTTTATAATTAATTTTAGTAATATTTGTAGTGGGAAAATATTTACAGTTCTATATTTCAACTCTGGACTCAACTTACTCACTGTCTGTTCAGATATGATAAATTTTCCTACTAGAAATATCACTAAAATGATTTTACTCACAAACGTTGAAATTGGAGTTAGTCATTCTGCCAACTGAAAAGCTCATATAGTTATAATTATTTTTATAATTATTGTATAATGTAAGTATTTTATTATAATTATTTCTCTCTTTTATAAAATTTTATAATTTTCATTTTCGTCATTGTTCCTCCGGATGAGCGATATGATTGTAATGAGTTTTTGTTTGTTAATTTATCAGATATAGTACATTTTTTTCAGTTCTATTATAAATTAAAATTATATCAATTAAATGATTGTTAAATAAAATGTTAGCTCCTGGCCAAGTGGTATATCTCCTTCGTTATTTTTTGTTATTGGTGATTAATAAATAAAAATGATTGATGATTATTTTGAACCATTAAAATTTAATGTTACGTTTGAAATAGTACTCGTATTTTTTTTTTTTTTTTTGGCAATGGCACCTAGGACCATTATGCCGTCCGCTTTATGTAAATTATGGGGCCTTGGTTTTTGGAGGCCATTGGAAAACAATTCCTCTGTAATTTATCTCAGTGTTCTTGAGTCTCATGATTGCTGTTACTGTACTCATGATCTGAGTACGGATGTTTCATGTCATTTATCAGGACTCTTAAATATATATTAAATCGAAAATAAAATTGCTATGTTTTCTAACGTTAAAATAATTTGTATGAACCCAAAATACTTATTAATATCTATATTGATGTAAGGTATGCATCGCGTGGAATTATTAAAATAAAAAAAATATCAAATAACCATCACATAGTTAATTTTAAATAAATTAATAAACATCTTGTAAATTACTCTAACAATAAAAATAAACGTGCGTCATTTAATATAAAGTATTAGGCACTCTATGCACGATATATTTACTTGAAAAGCTGAAAATAAATTTCGTCGTAAACCAACGACTTCCTGTCCTACAGTTTCCTTTAACAATACTCCACTTATCCCTGTTGAGCAAATCCGATACCTAGGACTCCACCTGGACAAACGACTAACTTTGAATCTTCATACTAGACTGAAACGACAAGAAACCGCTCGACGTTTCCGATTACTTCAGCACTTACTAGACAAACGCTCTAAACTTCCCATTAATTACAAAAGACTCATATACTTGACTATAATAAGACCTATTTGGACTTACGGAGTTGAGCTATGGGGCTCCACTAAACCATTGAATTCCTCTCGCATCCAATCCTTACAATCCAAAATCCTTCGTAAAATCCGCAATGCTCCTTACTTTGTCACTAATAAAATTATCCATAAAGATCTTAATGTTCCTTATGTTTCAGATCTGGCCCAATCCAGATACCTATCCTTCCATAATAAACTTCAGAATCATCCCAACCCTCTCGTTTCTAACCTAGCTTCCTCTTCAATTCCTGATAACACTCCGAGGCGTCTGAAAAGAAGATGTCCCCGTGATCTCCTAATGTAGTCATATCATTAGAGTGCTACCATTGGTTAGTTACTCAGCAAGTGTATTCATGTCATTATATCTATTATGTCCAAATTTACTTGATGTATTTATGTAATACAGTTGTAAATGTCATTAAGAAATAAAAATAAAATAAATAAAATAAATTTTAGAAGTTCCTAAAAATTTATTACCAAAGTTTCAATAATATGTAGTGAGCATTTATTTATTAGAACTTTTTCTTATATTAAAATGATTTTTGTATTAATACAGTCTCTTTGGCTCTTTTCTACTTTGAGCGCATCAGTGAATTTTTTATCACTTAAGGGATTTTAGAATTAACAGTCTCTTAAATCTGTTGCGGAATTCCTAATTGGTACTACAAACGTGTTTTATTAACGTATCAAACGAGTATTTTATTTAAAATTTATGTCATTTAAAGTACAGAAATAAATATATTAGTGAGTGAATTTATTTATAAGTGACGCTTTAGAAGGTTATTATGACTTTACAGAGTTATGAATTGTTACACAAAACAAGGAGGTGTTCTAGATTACACAAAATGTCAGTTTGTTTTATGGAAGACAGAAGTCCTATTGGAGACGAAGGCTTTCATGTATAGATCAATGAGTAGTGATTCTCAAGAAGGAAATATCAAGTTGGAATGGTATTCTCTCAACATTGGGACTTTAGTGGTATCTGTCAGAAAACCTGTCAGATATTCCATACAGAACTACTGCCACCTTAACTGAAAGTTTAAAAGTGTCTATAAAACTGGGTACAACAATTTTTTCTGATTTTTGGAAATCTCATTCCGGAATACAGAAAATCTCAGGTTATAAATATATAAACCTCGCTGTCAAGTATTCAGAAAATTTTGTTGACTCCGTTTCTATCCGTTTATCAAAAAGAATAGAATCTCTTTGGATCAGAATGAAATAACGTAATAAAAAAGAACGTGGAACAAGAAAGAGTATATTTGATTCTTTCTTGTCCAAATTTATTTGAAGAAAAGGGTATCGAAATAAGGATTATTTTGAAGCAATTTTGAGTTATATTAAAACTTTCATGTCTTAAGAAAACTAAATAAATATTGTATTTATGTGAGATCGCTAGTCCTTGGTACAGACCCCATTTTATCAAATTATTTTTATCCGGCTAAAACTTCATAAATAGCTCGTAACCTACACATATTTTATTTACGATAATTCTCTATTTTTTTTTTCAAACAGGAGGTCGGCGAACTTTGTCTATTTAATTTGATACTAAAAACTCGTATATACCCATTTCTTTTCCACTTGGGTCGTAAGATAATTTCATGACAAACTCGATAAAAAAAAAGGTGGTATACAAAAATTTTGGACCGTTTGACCTATAAAACCTCGTTATTTTGACATTTTGGGGATGTAGGTAACGCCAAAGAGCTCAATATTTTTTAAGGCCACCTTTATTCTCGAGTTTGTGCTCAAATTATCTTACGATTCAAGTGGAATGCAAGAGTTTTTAGTACCTAATTGAGTAAAAAAATTTCACGATCTCCAGATTGAAAACGCCTCAATTTCGAGAATTTTTGTAAATAAAATATTTGTAGGTTTGAATCAGATTAAACTACTAAAAAGACACAGGGGTCTGTGCTATGGACTACATATTTAATAATTTGCGTTTAATAAGCTACATATTTATAAAGTTACGTTTTATTCTTTTCTTGATTAGGTTTACTCCCTAGTCACATGTTAAGTAACTGTTCTTAATTGTAGTAACTGTTCTTAAATGTGCAAACACTAAAGTGATAAAAAAATTCACTGGTGTGCTTTAAATATAAAAGAGCCCAGCTTTTTATTTGTCCACACTTTAGGTTAAAATTATCATATAAAATCAAAGCTGAATTATTAAATCGATGTTTTTCCAATTTTCTGAATATTAAAAGTTAAAACAGGTTTTATGTTAACAAGCGCCATGCCACCAGGTTCCGCTCTCCTTTGTCCTTCCCCTCACTCTAATCTATAGACCCAAAAGATTAGTTCTCTTTTAGGAGCTACTTGAGTCCTTCGCTGCCTCGTAAGTCCTCTCAATTACTGTCACTCCACTTCGTTCATGTCATGCCACGTGACTTAGTATGCATCTTACCTGGGCCCCATCGTTAACTAGTTACTATTGTTATCTATTTCAATGGGTTGCAGTATTCTGAGATATATACAGTTCTTTATTTGACTAATTAAAAAACACTTGTTCTAAATTGACTCTGTCCAGTACATTATTTGCCTCAGTAATAGCACTCATTTCCTAAGATCGGGTACTGGTTTTATTCTGGACACCCTTCTATGTGATAAATATATAATGTTAAAAATATTTTATGCTTATTAATAATAGCAGAAATTTAGCTTGGCCATTTTCATATAGATTTAATTTAATGTCTCATTATAAGAACATGCCTAATTAAATTCAGCTGAATATTAAGTTAAATGTTTTTTTTTTAATTTATTACGAGGTTTTTATTTTAAATAAGTAGGATGAAAAAAAATTCCATTTCATATTTTTATATTTTCTACACCTCCCTCAGTTTACGTTTCAGATGAATAATACTATTTTGGAAGCCTTTTGATAACATAGATCAATAATTACACCAATACATGTATGAACTGTACTTATTAAATTTAATTTATCTATTTATTGTCGAATTACCCATACATTATCTTGTCCTGTACTTACATTGCATTTATGTTTTAATTTAGTTCTGCATAGTATCTAATATTAAGCAGCTAATAATTATCATGAAATAATCAATTATGCTTCTTTCGGGACCTAACTATTTTTTAATCAGCCCTTTTGTTTTTGATGATTATTGTGTCTTCATATGTCTTATTCAGGAACGACTTCATAACAAAAACTGTCACAATTTTTTTTTAACCTTATAACATTCCTTAGTAATAATTCCGACTCGTTTTATTTACAAAATATAAGGTAAATGCCCCTATTATTGACACTTGTAACTTAAAATTTGATCAAATAAGCGTTTAGGTTCAGGTAGGATTTCAAAATGGCGCCCTTTCAAATCCTACAAGAGCCTAAAGGCTTATTTGATCATATTTAATTTACAAATGTCAATAATTCGTAATATGTCAATAACAATTGTATTTGCTTAGTATGAAAAACATTCGAATATAATTGAAAAAAAAAAATCTTTGTTTGATGAAAATAGTTAAAATGGAATGACGTGCCCCACTTAAAGCTGCTTATTGATTTTTAACGAAGTTTCTATAAAATCTAAGAATCTTAAGCTGCTTCGTTGGAGCCAAAAAATTGCTAAAAATACTTATACTTAAATTTGGCAATCCCGGCGCGCCGAGAATTTCTTTATATGATTTGATGAAAATAAAAGTAATCTACTGTCGTTTAACTAACGAAGACTTTAGGTTTCTTGATTAATTATTTTCACTATAATGACAGATTTTATTTTAAACTATTTGCGAACAATTTTTATAATTAATCCACCTAAGCAAATATTCATTGTAGGAAAATAAATAAATTATTGTCAACTCAGTATGAAGACAGTTAACTATTATTGTAACATGTTTTGTAGCATTCCAGATTGTGTAGTTATCCCCAACCTACCAGCTCACTCTACCTTATTAGATCGTCTCAGCTTTTTACAACTCCCTTTTCTTTACCCCTAGATTTTCTGGGAGAAAGCATGAGTTCCTTCGTTTCTCATAACTTGGAGTTAGTGAAAACAGTGCATTGTCGTTTATTTGTTGTTACTGTTTCCTTTCCTCTCAGAGTTGAAACTGTTTCGGAATCATTGTGAATGGTTATCAAATTGTTATAATAATATTTCAAAATTATTTAAATAGCTAGAACAGACATCCTCAAACATATTATAGGCTTGGTTGGACTGAAATAGATTTATCACAATGACTGAGCTTCATTTAGTCCAAATGGTCCAAAAACCTTAGGATGACGATGAGTTCGTTTCATTATAATCTAATTATTTATTATAGTTTAATAATAAATTAAAAACATTAGCTTATTGTTTGTATAGTGATTGCATCTAATTTACTAATATTGTTCAATTTAAAATGTATTCTTAATAAACTATAATGCACCTTATTAATAACCTTTGGTCCGCTAACTTTAGTTTGATGATGTTACTCTTGAATACTTCTTTTTTTGAAGTACTTAACATCTCTTTCTTGCTTGAAATTGAACTGTTAAACTTTATATAGGCAATAATAAACGCATACGTTTATTTGAACGTCCAGTGTTTAAAATAAAAATCTGGTGCGCGCAACACACAACTTTCACTTACCGCTCAACTTTGAATTGAAATTATTTTTCGGCCATGTTGGGCTATTATAAAATTTTTGAATTGCATTTTTAACTGAGCTAAAGCTAAAAAAAAGCTAAAGCCCTCTAAAGTGGCATCAACGGAGATAAGACCTAAATGATATTAAAGACTATTCAATTTTACAATGATACACCGAGTTTAATCAAAATCGTCAGAGCCGTTTTTGAGAAATCTGTATAAATGTGTTTCAGCGTTGATATAAAGTGGCACTTCCGGTTAGCCGATTTTAAGGGAAAATTTGCTGTCACATCTAAGGCATATATCTACTTTAAATACGTAATATCGGTTTCGTACGACTTTTAAGTTTTTGTGCTAGACTGCTAACATACAAACACACAGACCATTTTTCGAGACTTGGTTTTTTAGAAATAGAAATAGAAATAGAAAAATAACTTTATTCTGGGACACAGTCCCTTGAGAATAACAAAATAGAACAAAATTAATATATTACATCTGGCCAAAATAAAATCAATCGAAAAAAAGAAATAATGTAAAAAAAATATAAGGTAAAAATTCTATATACAAAACAAACTAAACTATATACAAAACCATTAATACTATGGCAAGACACTTAAAGCTGTTTGCTCTTATAGACCAGTATACACTTTTACGAAAAAAATAAAGAATTAAAAAATAAAAATGTATCAAATTCTCTATTAAAATCAGCTCGAATGGTTAGCAACTATCTGACTGTTTTTGGGATAGGAATTGGAATAGGAGGGTTTTGAATGTGGATGTGGATGGGGAATGTCGAATTTTGATAGGGAGGGAATTCCAGAAATTGACAGAGCGAACAATAAAGGAATTTTGGAATGAGGCAGATCTGTGAGAAGGCATGTAAAGGTTAGAAGGTCGAGATCTTGTGGACAGGGAATGGACTGAGGATTTGAACTGGAGAAGGTTGTAGGCGTAAGAAGGACAATGGTTGTTATTTAGATTCAGGATACCCCAAAACGTGTATTTCCGTTGAAAACTCAGATTCAAAAATGTTCATGATCGCAATACTTACCCTTACTATATATTAAATATATACGTAAGTGAAAGTAAAAACTATCACTACCAATATGTATAGAGTATTGATTTCAGTAATTAATAAACAAGTATGGGCATTTCTTCACAAGTGTCACTTAACTTAGATGAACGGCTCACGATCCATGATCACTCCATAAATGGAATCTCGAGAATGGTCGAGTGCTTGAAAAGGATCCGTTGGGGGTTAATTTATCCTTTTATACCGAGCGAGTGGGAATGCCTCGATTGTAACTGAAAATGACCATTAGGAAGTTAGCCGAAGTCATAAATCGTGATCTTAATAAACGGAGTATCTAATGTTGTTAACATATCGGAGGCAGTGAAGACTTTTAAGTAATGCTTTTATTCATAATGTCTGTTACAAATGGCATCTTAAAATACAGAAAATAGCATAGCGGTCTAGTGAACTTGAGAGGTGAATCAACCGAAGATGTTAGCTGGTCGAAGCCTTCATTAGTTCTTAACTAAAAGGGTACCTTGAGCTCTGTGACTTTATTGAAGGGGAGAAGAGATATGTGCATTCAACTTGTTTCGATTTGAGTTCATAGAAGAGGGTTATGAGTCTGATAAGGCTCCAAAAACTTTTTTTTTGCTTGCACCTTTGATTCGCATAATATTGTACTTGGCTGAGTGTTTCGACCATTCCTTCTGAAACATCTCTTCAATACCAGAAGATCCGGTTACCCGATAAGTTAAGTGCAGTGACTTACACTCAGGTAACATCAGGTAATGTGTACTCAAAAAGCCGATAGGCTGATAATCGAGGAATCCGGAAGGGGCGGAAGTAAACACGACTCAAGGAGGCATGGCCATGGAGGGGTGGGGACGACCGTTATCCCCTCCACCTCCCGGCGTTGAATAGTCAGTCAGCGGTTGATTGGTCGTTGTGCGGGTGATTGTTGATTGTTGTCGCTTGTGTGATTTGTTTATATTGTTGAGTGTCGTTAGCATGGGGCTCATGGGTCCACCGGTGGCCTGTGTCAACAGGAAGCTCACCTCCAAGAAACAGAAAGCCAAAAATAGGTATGATTTCAAAGTGTTAACATTTTAAACCCATTTGTAAATGGTAAAGTTTATCATAAATCATGTTGGTTCATAGTTAATATTAATATATAATAATTTTGTCTATAAAAAAATCTGACTAGTTAAATGTTCAATCAGCTGTTTTAGAATAATTTTAGGTTAATTAGTTGTGTACTAAAATATTGAAGAAGCCTGTTGATTCCAAATCGTCCTAGTGGTCAATACAAATCTGGGATTCTATCACTGATTTAGAAAAGTACCTCCTTTTCTGAATTGTTTTAAATGGCTACAGCTTTTTTTTTTTTTTTCAAAATCTTAGATCAACAATGAATTTCGATTATGTTTTTTCATCGGTTGTTCTATATTCTCGACTAGTAGGAGTGAACAAAGTGTAACGAAATCTTCAAATTTTAGAACTAAAGTTACTGTAAAATTTGGCTTATTACCGATTTCTTCCCGGTCATCCTGAAAATTATACATATTTTATCAATAAAACTATGTGTGATAGTAAGTATTAAATTCATTTTGATGGATTGTCTGTTTAACTTACCTATTTCATGAATTTTAAAAACTACATGATGCCAAAAAAAAATGTTTGAAATAAATTAATTATGTTTTTTCATGTATTACATTCAAAAAATGAAGTGTTTAAATTAATTTCGGTGTTTAAAATAATAAATGTTTATAACTCTTTAATTTTTAAATTAAATGTATTTCGTTATGATTAAATTAAAATATAACTTGATTCTAGTTCCAAACTTTTTAATGGACAATAACTAAAATGTAAATTAAGCCATATTTTATCATGAGATGTTAATAAGACAAAGTTTATTCACAAAATACATTAATTATTGTTGTTATTCCAAAATTGTTCAGTGCTGAAAATTAATTCTTATTCCTTTTATATATATATATTTTTTTATGTACATATTTTTATCATTAATTTCAATGTTTTTTATTGGACGTTTTCTTGAAAGAGGTGGGGTGGTTAGGAAGCTCTTATCAGTGAATATGTATTCATCAGGTTCTTTGAAATGACGTAGATAAACGTATTTTTTTTTAACCTTAAGTATGCCTATTTTTTTTTTAAATTGTAGTTATTATCTATCAAATCGTTTTTAAAATTGCACGTTATAAACATTTAATTGTGGTGAACTCCGTAACAAAGCCGGTGTAATGATCGGTTTCCATGGCCACTAATTGTAGTGAATACCCTTGCTCTTCCAGATGTCATTCATAAATCACCTCGTCAGCTCACGATAAAGTGAGTGTTAAAGCATTAAAGGAATGGGTTTTCCATCCTCCCTGTTAATTGACAACAATCCTCTTATAATATGTGTATTTATATTTTATTGTTGCTGTAATACCAGGACCTGTTTATAATAGTCGATATTTTAGCGTGCAAAAAAACAAAACAAAAAAACCTAATCAATACAGTTTTAAGAAGCGGCCTTTAATTATGTCTGGTACCAAAACAGCTTAAAATTGTGAATAGAAAAAAAGTATGGTTGGGAAAACTTATTTCACGATGTGTTGAAGGCAAGGAGGTTAAGCTAGGCCGGTAGTACATTTGGATTTCTCTTTATAAATTTTTTACTCACCTTTGCTGTAAAATTTTGACCTTGGAGAATTGGAAATGTAATGTATTAAATGGTCTATGTGACCGAGTAACATTTAAAAGGTTTCTACCATACGTACAGATTGCGTAGCCATAAGGCATTTGAACGAAATATGAACGTTTCCAATAATCATTTATCATAACTGACCTCAGTCAATAAATTCGTGGTTTGTGAGGGATTCATTGTGGAATTGACTCACAATTGGCAGGTGATTGCCACATCCCATTGGGGAGAGAGAGGGGGGATTAACGTTCATCCCCTATTGCATTGATGGTAGTCGTCTGTTACCGAATCATTGTTTTATTTTATTTTTTCATTATTTTTATATGTTTCTAATTAAATTAAAATAGAGGAATATGTAATATGGAAAATTATTTGGTACCCTTTTTGAGATGTATCTCGCCATCTTCCATAAAATGGTTAGTTAGGGGATGAAATTAATAATATATTACATAATATAATCATTTATAACTCTGTATTTGCTATTATCCTTTACTTTTACTACTTCGTAACATTTACCTAAACCATGTAAGTGTACTCACAAACTTACGACCTCGTGTGCCTATCATTTTTCTACCTCGTAACGTAGTAATTAATCTATTATAGGTCGAGGTAGAGGTGACCTTGGTCACTGAAACTGTCTCGGAGTTATGTTACTGGGAGAAATCGATAGGTCATAGGTGATATCGATTCTTCGTTTTAAAAAATGGTGAATTAAACGGAACTTTTCCCCATTTCTAAAAAATCTTCATTGCCATATTGATACTTTCTATAGCTATGTGCGAAATATAATATTTTTTATATTATGGTCTGGTATTTAAAGTAAAGATTTTTTATAGGGAGAAACAAAGTTGACTTTCGTTTTTCGCTTTTCAGAAGAGCTTGAATATACATTTTTGCCTAGACTAGCCCCTTGGAATTTTTTTTACAAAACTTTTGTTAGCTTCAAGACGATTCCACCGATTTACAAGAAAATTATCTGGAATTTAAGGCCAAATAGGCTAAAAGAAATGGTACAGATCCGACCACCGTAAACAAACTAAACTAAAGATATAAATTAAAAATTTTTAAGAAATTTTAGTTCATTCTAACTTATAAAGCTGTAAAATCTAAAGTTTATTAGTATGGGTTGAAAGAGAAGTAATCCTGCTTTACAACGGTTGTACGTTGTAACGTTGAATTTGGAGGAAATCCTAAGAAATCATTAATATGAATGCTTTAGGTAACGGACGGGAAAAAACTCTTGAAGAAAACCACTAAAATTTACAATTTTTTATTTATATAGAAATTCTTATTTTAAAATTAAAAGGACTCTTAAACCGAACCCAACTTAATTTTTAACAACGAAAACTACCATGGCTTAGTTTACTGGAAGCCTCTCCTATCTAAATCTACGCAAGAAAAATGAATTGTGAATTCCCATTGTAAGTGGAATATATTTTACATTATTTTAGTTATACATTTATTTTTTTTTTATTCAGGAAAGATTAAAATTATTTAAAATAAAAATAGTGTTACTGCTAAGCAGCATTTAACTTTTGATCATCATATATTCTCGTGTTAACAGTTTTGATTTTCCAAAATTCGTTTATCTTGATGGTATATGAATTCATCATAATTTCCCAAAAATATGAAATATTTTAGATAAGTATTTACGAATAATTCAATCATTCCCATAAAATAATAATAAGTAAACGAATACACTTTTTGTGACTTATAGATATTTACAATCGAATATAATCAAAATGAATCAAACAAAAGTTTAATATTAAGTAACAAAAACCTAAGTATTCGTTATTAGTTTTTTGTTGTTTTTTTTAGTTATAATATTAACTCTTAACTTCTTGAATTCTTGACTTCTGTTTTAACACGTGTTGTTCCAGTAAGAAACAAAAAATATTTCCCGTGGTCACTTTGACCTGCTGAGTTTACCCTTGACCATCTGTTTAACGCATCTCACCTTCCTTTCCAGATTTCAGCTGGCGTCTTTTTTTTTTTTCTTTTTTTTTTCCACAAAGCTGCTCTCGGTTAATTTTTGCTTATCTCATTTTGATTCTGTGTTCATTTTTGTTCATTAATTTGACAACTCGAATTGAATGGGGAAACTAAACTTCATCAATGTTGTCTTAATGTTTCTGATTGAATAAATAGAATTGTTTAGATTTATTTAAAAAAAGAAGGCAACTATTGATAATCTTTTCGTTAATATATAAAATTTAAAAATTACACCGTTATCACATTAATCACATTAAGTTGATATAAGTCAAAGTAAAGCGGTAAAATGGAATTTTTATTAAATTGTGTGGTTTTCTCGGAGCATTAATCCACCATACACCTGGGCATGCCCACCTTGATACCGTGTTTGTACTAACTAATTAAAAAGACATCCCCTAGAGGTGTCATATGACACGAAATCATCTTTTAGTAGGTTTTAGGTTTTGTGAGTTTTTATATTCAGGCTCTTATTTAATTTTATATAATAATGAATTTATATTCTAGATATCTTATATATTGTTACTATTCCAAATGCATCAAAAATATTCATCATTTACGTAGGTAGTTGCTTCTTATTCGATTGATCCGTATCCTCTCCTAATGTTTTCAATAATTTCCTCAACATTAAATGATCGAAATTTGAACCATTTTTATTGACGAACATTTTATGACTATAAATAATATTAGAAATGTGTAAGTAGTCGACTAATCAATTAAAGGATGAAACAAAAATTGTCTCTGAAATTCCTGAAATTCATGTTTCATCCATAAATAACATTATTATATACGTCATAGAAGTAATGTAGTTTAGTAATTTATAGAATTCAGTGAATTACGAAAGTGAATATTTTATAAGTAATGTGAGTCTTCACTAAAGGAAGGTATTCGATTGTTCTAAATATCAGCACTGAAGGCGTTTAATAATCTGTTGTTGAATAGTACTGGTAACATGATGATGACCGACATGCTTGGGTTGAAACGTTGGCAACTATAATTTTATTCATATCAATAATATAGATCATAAAATTACTGCATCCTGACTATTTATCACCCATGGAATGGTTCTTTTTTGCCATACAAAGATGCTGATTTCGAAAATATTAGGTCAATCAGAAATGGGGGTTATTTTGGGAAAATATAGAAGTTTTTTAGTTTTGTAACTTGTATATATGGCTGAAACATATTTTCTTTCAATTATTTTGTTTCCGAGGAATGTTGGTAGATCTTATACAACCTAAAAATTTTTTAATTTTGAAACTTTTATTTTTATATTTCATATATAACAGTAAAACGGTACTTCCAAGCGAGAAAATGCCTCTTAATGAAATTGAATAACGTTAAATTTTGCGTTGAATTTTTACCATGACATAATAATTTTGTTAAGTGATCTGTTAGAAAACATCAGTTTGTACCAACTTCGTCAAAAATTGAGACCTATTGTTACAAATGGCTCTGAGAGAAGAAATAAAGTAAAAGTTGTATAGTATCATTCGTTCTAAGTACACTTTGTACCAATTTAAGTAAAACTACCCAGGCGTATACTGTATAAAATACTGGTGTTATAATATCTAAATAAATAATTAGACTTATTTAAAAAAAAATGAATAAAATCAAAATAAGATATTAAGATATTACAGCAATGTGTTACCAGATCAAATTATCTCCAGGATTTTGTAAACAGTATAACTTATCTTTATATATTTTTATAAATTTCATTTATAAATGAAGTTTTTCTTTATGTTGTATTTTATATTTTAACTCGAAAATTTCACTACTACTATGTCATCCAATTAAATTTAATTTATTAAGGGCAGATGAAAATTTATTATTTTCAAATTAATTATTAAATATAAAGTCTTATTGAATGGATGTATTTTTATTTTTTAAATGCATTTAAATTGCCTCCTTTAACCTCTTATTAAAATGTAGAACACGAGAGAATGTTCCAATTAATTGATATTTTTGTCCCTCGAATATTATGTTAATTATCGCCATTTCATCGTACGCGCCTTAAAATGAAGGCTATCTGTACGTTCCCTAACCTATTTTGGATATTGGGGACAACATATTTTTATCATTCAATATAAATTGTACTTAAGTAATTAAATTAACATGTTAGTAACTGGTTTCAAATACTTTTTTTTTTATTGGAGTACTTCTAACAGCAGTGAGTTTCATGACGCAATTATCGTTCATTAAATGTTTTCTGTATAATTATAAAAATTTACAAATCGTTCAGAAAAAAAAAGGTTGCAGAAAGAATCTTTAGTTGGGTTTATTCACACAAACAAATTACCATTTCTGACGCCTTGAACTGACCTTATTCTCTGACCTTCAGTTGGCTGATAGTGGACGTGAAAGACATACGGAATATTAGAAACTATGGTTATATGTGTATATTTGGGTTATATGTTACCTCTTTATATGTATACAAATTGAAGAGAACTTAGATGAAAGAAACGAAAAAAAATTCCAATCTAATAATAAATAATTTTAGCGTCAATGATCCTTTTAAGATAATTAACATTAAAAATCTGTATATATATTTTTTTTGTAACAACCTTTCCGTTCCCTCCTTTACAAGGAGACTGCAATGTAATAAAGAAACAGAATTGTCTTTGTAATCTTTTATTTCAATAGCATATGTTTAAAATATAGGGAAAGTTGTTAATTCTATTCTGTTCTTTGTAAATTGGTTCCTAATAAAGAACCTGTTTTTTTTTTTTTTATATACTGATAGTTTATTTATTAAACCAATAAAAACGAAACTTTCTTATGATTTGTAATAAAAACTACATCCCTTTAAAAATTTGAGCATCATATTAATGTATTGTATTTATTTAATTTTATTATTTGTTGTAAACCTAGTAAGTTTTTTGTGGGTGGGCTCTTAGTTTAGTATTTTATTTTGATTTTTTTTTTAATCAAAAACTAAATTCTATGAGATGTATCACATCTCCTTGTGATGATAAAATACCATACTTGGGCATGAGAAGTGATAACGTTTTAGTAAATAAGTTTTATTGTTTATAAGTTTGAATTCGTTCAATTGGTAATTGGAATTTATCCCAATCAAACATCAAGGCTGTTCTCGCTGGAAAGTAGGAGTGCCCAACTTTATGAGGGGGCACATTTTCACGGGTTCGTACATTTTTATGGGGTTGTGGATTTTTGAAAGGAACCATATTTTTTGGTGATTTTTATTTCGGAAAACATTCAAACCAAGAAACAAGAGAAATGACCAAACCATATATATATTTTAATTGTGCTTTTATTTGGACTGTTGTAAATAAAACAGCAATAAATTTTCTTAGGAGATGGGGCATGCGCCGTCAGACTTGAGATGGGCACCCCTACCGGAATGTTTCTATTTTTAATTTTTTTTAAATATATATTTATAGATTTCGCCCTTTTTATGTTTCTTATTTTAGTTCATTCCATTTTTCTATCGCACTTAACAGTCTTCTATTTGGGTTTGATACTTGAAAAGATAAACTAAGTCGTCTATATCATCGTATACATTCTCTCTATCATTAACTACTGATGCGTTCTAATACAGAGTCCCTGGCATTCCCTTATCCTCAGGAATTCCTAGAGCTAGTCCTAGACGATTTATTTTAGTTGATATCTAGTAAATGACTTTACCTCCCGAGTCCCCTCTCAGTTGAGATCTCAGCCCCTCGCAGTACCCTCCCCGCCGTTGGGAGGGTTCCCTCCTGTCCTTCCCATCCCCACAGATTTACTTAGCATGGACATGACTCAGCGTCGGGTGATGTATAGTTGTCAGGGCTGCTTTGGAGGATTATCTCAGCAATCCAGAAGCCGATGTTCCAATTTGTCGAATATCTCTGAACATATCCATCGATTTTCGTGGCAATAACTCAACGTTAATGTTTTTTTAATTCTCTATAATTACTGCATATTCTTGCGCTATATGTATGTTTTATTATTATTATGTAAATTTATTTTCTCACGACTTTATTATGGCAATCCAGACTGCGGAGAATGTGCTTTCACTTGTAAGTGAATGCACTGTTCCTTTTATCTGTATATTTCCAGATGGTGAAATCGATTCTACCGCTTCCTAGATATTTACCCTTCGAAAAACTGATAAATTATGAAATCCGTAGAATATGTAACCGTTATGAGAAGTGGTTGGTTTTAAACATCGCTATCCGCTTAATCTTTTATTTGTATCTCACTGTTTGTTTACATTCTTCCTCCTTGGTTAATGGGTTTTTTTTTAAATCATTAATAATTCGAAGATATTTAATTTAAGATATTTAATCTATATATCTTCAGTTCTTTTCGTGGCTTGTCGTCTTGTTGAAATAATGCCCCATCTTAATAGATTTCAGGATATTAGTTGGTCATTAACGATGACGTAATAAAACTAATTACTTTTTATTGAATATTTTATAGTAGACCGTTGCATTATAAAGGAAGGAGATGGTCCGAGGTTGCGGTCATAAAAAGGCTAAATAGTGATAAAACTATTTCATTGAAAGCCAACGTTTCGATCCGACTTTGCAGGTCTTCATCAGAGCTAGAGCGGACAAGATACAAAAAGATCGAGAATTGTGGCAATTACATAATATTTAGACATAATTTATGTCTTCATCAGGGCTAGAATTTTACTCACATTTTCATTTATTATATATTGCACTACAACAATTGTTAGCATCTATTTACTTTAGTTTAGGATCTTGTTACTCAGCTTACTTAGTCCATATTTTATTTTACTTACTGTTTATAATTCTAATAAGCTTATCCACATTGTTTATAAATTATGTCTAAATATTATGTAATTGCCACAATTCTCTATCTTTTTGTATCTTGTCCGTTCTAGCCCTGATGAAGACCTGCAAAGTCGGGTAGAAACGTTGGCTTTTAATGAAATAGTTTTACCACTATTTAGCCTTTTTATGACCGCAACCCCGGACCATCTCCTTCCTTTAATTACTTTTTAATTTTTTTTTTTCGTCATTCATACTTAAAACAATCACAAACCGTTTAACCTTTAGTATCTTCACTTAAGATTAATAGCACGCCCAGGTCTCTTATGGTTAGAAACATTATTAGGCCAGTCTCCTCTGGAACACCATTTCCAAATTTGATTTATTTATTGAAAAATATTACAATCTGTCTCAATTCATGATGTTTATAATAGAGTTCAGAAAGGACATTCATACCATAATTATAGAAACATAAATAAATACAGTAATAACAATATAGTACATTGGGAAATGACAACCAATAATTGCATAACCAGGAAGAAACTAAGCTTTGAATAATATATATCTACCTATATAAACAAAGACATTTTTGGAAATTTAGAAAACTTATTTGAAGTTGCCATTCTCTGTTCCTGCTTTCTATCTATAGTAATATAAAAATATTAAAATGATATTTTCAAAAATTAAATCAATTCATAGACCCTGGTTATTATCGTGAATGTTGTTCTTCATCAATATAATTTGTTTGTAGTGTTTTCTGCATCATAGAAAAGGCCTAAAACTGAGAAAAAAATATAATATTTTCTTTCTTATGGCCCAAAGCCTGTTGAGTTGCCTATCATAAACAAAGTAATCTTTCCTTGGAGCAATAAACGAAAGAGTCTTGATTGCTTTCTGTTTACGGCAATCTACTTTCTCGTATATTGCCTCCGTTCAAATCTGTTTCTTTTGTGCGACTGTGACTTCATCAGGGCCAAAAAAAAACCTGCTAATATCCTACAGCCGTTCTAAATTTAGATCCCTTCGAATTGCCATCAGTAGTGACTATAATGATTCTGGCTTTTTCTATTCTGGTCCTCTAGCAAGAACCTTTTTTTATGTTAATTATAGAGTAAAAAAAAAATTTACTTTTTTTTTTTTTTTTGTAAAACCGTTTTTAAAATAAAGTGCACAAAAATCACAGATTCTCTCTGATAATATCTTAATGACATAGTCGGACCAAATTAGCCAAGTTAATACCATAGTTAGAAAGGCAATTGTATTAAGCAGTATAAATTAATCAAATTCATAAACATTTTAATATTTTTTGGTTTATTATCAATATCAAAAACATTAACCCCCTCTCAAAAGGTTTCACGATTCAGGACGCGTAGAATTCGAAAAACGAATAAAAAATTTTTGGCCGTCCGTCGTCCGCGCATTTTCTCCGAAACTACTGGACCGATTTTTTTTTCAAATTTTGATATAAAATCAGAGATCACACGAGGATGATCCTCCTCATCGCATTACTCTCCGCCTTTAACTTTCAAAATGGCGGCCGAAAAACCTGCGTTGCTATAGACTGTAGCTCCTAAACGAATGTACAGATTTCAATGAAACTTCACTAAAGTCATTTTCTCGACTTTAAATTTATCTATATAACATACTTCAAGGAAAAGAAGCTGGAAAAAAAGTTACGAGGGATGATAAAATTAAATTCCGATTAACTCAAAAAGTTCACACTTTTTGTCAGTATTGTTTTTTAAATGTTTACGAAATTTTCTAAAAATCGTTAAAATCGGACAATTAGGAACTAAGATATGGTCTCCGGTTTTTTTTATATGTTCTACTCCAAATGTTATATCCTTGGTTTCGTTTTTAAATTTTGAATGTGTTACTGAACTAATGCTTTTTTTTTTTTAGCATATTACTAATGATTAAAGAAAAACAGTTTAGTCCAATAATTGGAATCACCTTTTGTTTTTTTTTCTTTGTAACTCGGAAGGTAATGTTGCTTTAGATGTATAATTTTTTGGAAATATTAAACCATTGTGAAATAATTTGCAGCGTTTTTTAAATAGTTGTCAAAAATTTTAAATCCTCAAGAAAAAATCTTAAAAATCCATCCGCCGGCTTCTTGAAATTCACTTGTTAGCCTTGCTTACTTGTATTTTTTTTTTTTTTGTGAAACCACACTGTGTATTATTTTGTTTCTTATTACATATTTGCTCGGTTCAATTTTATTTAAAATCAACACTGGTTATAATTAATAATTTAATGAATTAATCTCCAAACATAGCGGCTAATATCAAAATATATGCTCATAAACAAAGTCACTATAGTTGATAAGTGAGTCGTAAAATAGTGAGCCGGATGAACGCCATTTGACTCTGCCAGTGATAACGCTTCGGTGGGGAGTTCATCTTATCTTATATCTATCTGAGAGGGTGTGGCGTCTCTTTCATTTGTATCAGTCCATCCAGTTAATTATTTCGCTGGATTATTGATTCCCTTCAAAGGGTCCAAGTTTATGTTCACTTGATAAATCAAGTACATATCATGAAGTATAGAGCAAGAAGAGTTAATATTGATAACTAAACAGCCTAATATTTTAAAATATCATATATTTTACATATTATGTATTATTCAAATACCTCGTCTCCACAATAACCTCAATGAATGATCACCTTTCGGAAACAGATCTACATATGACATGCGGAAACAGTCCTTCTTAAGGTATGAAAATTTAGAGACGTTTAAGGGTATTTTAAGAACATTAAAGTCGTACAATGCTATGACAAAGCTAGTTCTGATTTACAACTGGACACTGACCAGCACTCTTGAATGAAGTGTTAAAAGATTTGAGAGAAAAATGCTCCACACGATAGCCGGAGTGTATCAGAGGAGGACCAATAAAGAACTGCTTACAGAAGCTGGCCAATCAATATCTTCTGTGATGAAGGAAAGGAGCTTAAGATGGGCAAGGCATGTAGCCTGGAGAAATCCGTCTAGAAGCCTCCAGACAACAAAGAAGTAGTCAAAAGACCACGTAGAAGAACAAAAACCAGATGGATATATCGAATCAACTAAGATCCTATAGTTGCTGCTTGCAGATAACTGGAAATAAATAAACAGAGATTGAGAAGGCTGAGCATCAAAACAGGGGAAAAAAATGCAATATCACGATTTAAAAAACCTAACGGAAAAAAGATATATTCATAAACTTATATGATATATATAAATAATTGATATACCGAAGTGAATAGGTAAAGCTAAATCTGCTACGTGCAATAAATAAGTTTATTAACTACGTATAATTACTCCTCTCATTTATTATTCTATTTTATTATATTGGCAAATGGTTGACAGAAGATAGATCAAGAAGATGGTCCGTCAGAAGAAGGCCTGTGTTGCAAGTCTTCACCAGGGCTACGAAGAAAGTTGCAAAAAAAGATGAAACTAATATAGAAGTAATAATAATAAAATAATATATGGAATTACCGACGTATATCTTAGTAAAAATAATTTGGAAATACTACGGTTTAAATTAGAAAACAGCATTACCTATATTATGTAATAATTGATTGGTAAATGTATTGTAATTTTTAACATCTACCTTAAATTATAATTGGAATTTCAGAAACAACCCCGAACAGATCTTACATAAATTTTCGTTTAACACGTGTGTGATCTGTAAACTCATTCGTGTTAATGTAGCATGATTTATTTATTTGTTCACGACTGTAACGTGTGTCTAATTTATTAAGTAGATAAAACAGTGGACCTTCAAGAGATTCTAAATGAATATAGTTAACAATAGAACGCGTAAATTATTATACAACCTCACGCAACATTAGCTCATTGCTGTCCACACAACATCGGATGAATCATACAGATTTGTCACCCTTATGGATAAAGATATTGAGCAGGGTAAAAAATAGGATGGCTTCTCAGGTATAGTTTTACATAATACCTACCTTATCAGTAAGCCGCATATTCTCTCTCCTCTTAGCTTAAGCTACTTACTTATAAGCCCCTGAGTAATAGAATTCAATATTTTAAGGGACTTGACACGTATTTTGTTGTATATTTAGCTATAATCACAAACTACGCCTTACCCCATTTATCATTACTTACAAAAAAGATGAACGTACCTGTGTTCAGTTTGTTCCCCCTATAGCTACAAGAGTTCAGACCAATCCAGCATCTATGTCCTATTAAAATGATTTATTTACGGCCGTTGTCCATAGAGTTTATAAATTGATTCAATCTCCATTTTGATATAATAAAAAGTCTATAAATTAATTATTTTTATTAAAAACCATTCCCATGTGTCGCATTTTAGGGAAATAAATAAAAATTGCATATTTCAAGCCGATATAGATCATAAGTACAACGTTTACATGTAAAGTTGTGATTGTAATATAGATTGTAACTGTAGCCTAAACTTTTTTTTTAATTTTTGTTATACATTATTATTTTGTTATATTCGTACTCTATTCCTTCTTTTTATTAATTTCTATCGATAAAAATGTATTGCGTTGATTCCATCTATAGACATTAAGTAATTCATCGATCAAACATAATAATATTTGTAGATTTTGAACAAGAGAAAGCTTTTTTTTTTTTGTTATAAATAGTTAGAACGCAATCATTTTTAGATTTTTATTGTTGCCGACGTTTCAACAATGTTGGTTGTCATCAGGGCATGTTACAAGCACTGAAGGTGTTCAAGTACTTCTTCCATCGAACTTCCGCCTCGTGTTGACAATATTCTCAGTCATTCCCCTTCTCCTCAAGACACCAACTTGATTGTTAACGGTGACGAACGGACGATTTCTAGAATCAGTACTTGAACATCTTCAGTGCTGATAACATTCTCTGATGATGTCCCCCACATGCCTGGATTGAAACATTGACAACAATAAAAATCTTAAAATGACTGCGTCCTGACTATTTATCACCCATGATATGTAGAACTGTAGACTCAAGCAGATCTTCAAAAGCAACTTGATTTATTTATTCTTATAATGAATGATAATCGTTTGTCTTGTCTTGCTACTCACCAAATTTATGAACTTTCTCAATTTATGGCCGCATTAAAAGGAATTCTCATAGATTATTTAATTTATCGGGTATGTTTATTGCTTTATTATGTAATACTATAACTTTAATAGCTTCGTGTTGAAGAAAAAGTTCATAATATGTTCGAAAGTGCCAACAGTTTTCTCTCTGGTAGGATAAATACTGAGCGTTAAAGTCCTGTTCAGGTAGAACTTATTTCGATGTCTGCTAATTTATGATTTGCCAATCACTCTTGTAATATAACAATGCTACGGTCGGTATCGTAATACTCTCTAAGACCATTGTCGTAAGGAGGAACGAATGGCTTAATGTAGCGACTGACCTGTTGCAACTATTTAGTAATGACTTAGATTCGTTTCTATGTGAAATTTTCTCCTCAAGAGGAAAATTTTGTTTGATTTGTCTAATATTTTTATTCACGAATGAATTTACATAATGTTTATGTTTATTTGAATTATAATAAAATTTTCTAAATCGATCAAATAATTTTTTTTCGCCTTTTTTTCTGTATTGTTTATTGGCTAGGAACGACTAAGATTTCTTTAGTCCATACATTTTTTTTTTTTTTTTTTGCATTCCCTTACTTTGGTTTAATATTTTCAATTATTAACGTTTTTAATCCACCAAGAAAAAAGAAATGTTCCCGACTTTCAAAATTTGAGGTTTTATGTTTGAATTTATGTAGAATCCGAAAATGGAAAAAAAAAAAAAATCTTTTCTCCGAGAATACTGGACAGAGTATTTTGTGATTCGGTATCGATGTCAAATGGCACTAGAGGATCATCCTCGGAACCCCCCGCATTTCTATTCCTTTCAAGGTGGTGGCCGAAAAATCTTTGTTGGTGTTGCGCCTAAACTAATGTACATATTTTAATGAAACTTGGCCAAAGTTTTCTCCTCGAAGGCTTTTAAATTTATGTATGTAACATGCTTCACCGATAAGTATTTTGCTATCAAGATAAAGACCGAAAAAAACTACAACGTACATATTGTAGCGCATAAACGAGTGTAACGATTTCGATGGAGCTTGCCTAAAATTTGCTTTGAACCTCTTTAAATTTATCTACATTACACATACTTCTCCGAAAAGAAGCTAAAAAAAAATTACAATGGGTATAAAATTATATTTTCGAATAGCCCTAAAAGTGTATATATTTTTTAATCCTGTTTTTTTGTACATATTTTAAAAGTTTGCAAAATCTCTGAAGAACAAGAACATCAAAAGAATCGTTGGAATCAGACGATTTGATTCAAAGGCATGTTGTAAATGTTTTTTACACGTTCTGCAGCAAATCTGATTGGATATGTTTTGATTTTGTGTCTGTCTTAGTCTTACATCACATGAAGTAAACGAGATGGTTTATATTTTTTTGCAAATTACTACTAATAATAAAAAATATTTATTTTCCTCTGTGTGATAAGGAAAGCAGTGTTACGTGTGATATAACTATTTGTTTGTTTCTGTTTGGAAATAATAAATAATTGTGTAATAATTTGCAGTGTTTTTTTTTTATATATTCCATATAAAAAATTATGCTTATTTTGCTTGTAATAACAGGTAAATATATTCTTGCATTGAATTGAAGACAATGTGGCGGGTAATATCTTCTTTTATAATGAATTCTTTTAATTACTTTTTTTTTTAAATCTATTTATTGAATAATAATACAATCAGCCACTGCTGGAGTGCTATAAGCATTAGGGCTAAAAGTTCTCATTCATACAATATATACAAATAATAAAGAGATAAATATAAATATAAGAAGTAAATAAATAATACTGATGAAGAAGGTAAATAAAAAAAAAAATAAATAAACAAATAAAATAAAATAAAAACTTCTAAACACAATGATAACTATATACATATTTAATTACTAAAATTCCTTATGGATTCTGTTTTTAAATATATAGACCATTTCTCACAATTACTCTAACTTAACATTGTTATTTACTACTTATTTATTATGAGCTGCTGAGGTATACAATCGACTTCCACAATTCCCTTTAGAAACTAAAATATATTACTACTTTTAGGTACGTTCAATTTAAGCCTTGTATAGTTAGGTATTTGTGATCGATCGTCGAATGTAAATAGTCTTATCTATCATCAACTTACTCTCCCCTTATCAGCCTCCTAGTTTCGATTAGTTATCTGTCACTACATGATGCCTCGACATTTTGTAAATAAATCTAAACTGTGGTGTTAGTACCTACAGTTAAGTGTGATTGACTTCATGATAAGTACTGAAATTAAGTAAAAATTTCAGAAAAAAGTTGTAGATAACATATCCGTACCAATCCGTCACTCATCCCTGAAAACTGCATTATATACATTATAGATTTTCTGTGATATGTATCAAAGAAATAATTAATTAAATTTCGAACATGTAAACTAATAAAAAAAAAATTAAACTTATCTGTAATGTTTTAAAACTACATATGAAACTATTTTATTAACAACTAATATTCAAGTTCAATTATCTCATCTCATAAAATAATTTTAAATAATCCTTTTTAAATGGTTGTATTTTTTTTCTATAGTTTTTATTTGAGTTGTGTGTGATACTGTTTGTTGAAAATCTACTTTACTTTCCGTATTTAACAATTTTCCTCGTGTGATTCAAATAACACTGTTGAAGTTGTTACATAAGTACTTTTATTGAATAAAGATTCCTGGAATAGAGAAGAGAAGCCTTATGCAACAACCTGCTGATGGCAGTTGATCAATAAGTGTCAAAAACGTTCGGTATAATGATAGACAAATAAAAATCTTTGTTATAAATCTGATTCCAGTTTTATTTGTTTATGAAAATACATATGTGTGAATATGGGATAGGTCTAATCAACAAACATGCAGTAGAGCTGTATCCAGTCATTTTATTTTCACTCGAAAAATGCATTATATGTTGGAGAAATTTCTTACTGTTATGGATTTCTCTCATCTAAGAAAGAGGAATATAAAAAACTTTCTTTTCTGTTTCTATTTTTCTATGTAATCAATTAATGAATATATAGATATGGGGTCGGGGTAGCCGTACGGGCTAAGTCTCTTGCAACAGGCAATCAAAGTTAAGCAACATTCAGTGTGATTGGTACTTGGATGGGTGACTGTCAACCAGGTGAAGCCATGCTGTCTGGGACTTCCCTTCACCCTGGGTATGTGAGACCCGTCAGCCTACTGAGGCAACTGACACCGACCGGGCATAGTACTGATGACCCTACCTCGTTTATTTAAACCGGGAATCGGGACGTGGTTTACCATGTCCCTGAGTCTGTTTTGGCAAAAAAAAATTTAGGTCCTCATGCGCCTGCATGAGTAATTTATGGATCTGGACTGATTGCCAGATTGGCCCCAAAGGGGGATCTCGACTATGGAGCTTTTTTTTTTTTTACGTGGAGTTTTTCCCGGGTCAGGGGGGGGGGACGAAAGCGGGGATTTAAAAAACCCTCCCAGCACCGGGACGCGAACTCTATTGACTATTTTTATCGAACTTTCAATTGTCAGGTTGCCTGCAACGGTGGTGCTGTTCACAATCGTTAGCTCATTCGGCCTGTTTGCTTGAGTATTTTTCCCCTTGATAGCAATTAACAACAGTTAAAAAAATAATATCGTTAGTCAGCGTTTCATTCTGATCAGCTTAAGATTGTATAGAATATGGTTGTAGGAAATTCACGTATAGATATTATTTTATATTTTAAGAAGTTTGTACACGATTCCATATTAAATATAAAAAAAAATAAAATAATAGTAATAAATCTTACTTAAATAGAGCCGTCAAAGATAACAGCTAGTTCTCTTGAATTATACCGTGTTTAATTATGCTTTACAAAGCTTTTCAGCAGTAGCTTTCTTGCAACTATAAAACCGCCAGCAATCATGTCTTTTTTTGGTGAAATATTTGCTGTAGCTAATGGAGACTATGACCATATGCGGCTTCTAATGGCGTAATTATGGATTTCTCCCGAATAGCCTCTTGGGATGCTTTATAGATTGCCGTTCGAAGTTTTAGAAAGTTAAAAAAGGATCCGAAAGTCGCTATGAAATCGGGTCGTAAAATCGAAAGTCTGCTTTAGGCCTAGTGCTTTATGATAGGCGTTGTCCCTCAAACCCTCGCCCAATTCGTGTTTTTTAATCAGATATCGTTTGTAATACTCAGGTAACCACCCTGCCGTCTAATGTGGTGACTTGATCGGCCGCATATAACTTTCAGATCGTCTCACTCTCCTGCATCCGAAATTTTAACAATTTTGTTGCCTCAAGGCGGCGACTGGCGATCATCACAAATGGAAGGATAAATGAAGTGATGCTACTATCCTTGGAGCGAAGATGATTTCAAGGGCCTCCCTAACGATCACTTCACTCCGCCTTTCCTTTTCCTATTGATTCTCCCTCTTGCAGTTCATTTTAAAACTGTTTTTAACCCCCATTACATAAGAAAAATTGTCTTTAAGTTGTATAGAAATCGTATTAACAATCAAAATGTTATAATTGGCAACTTTGCTATCATTGATAATTGATAACTCTCATGGCATATCCCATTTTAATTAAATGGAAAAATATGATACACACGCATTTTATAATATTTACAGTCTAAAAATATTTAATATACTTATTAATATAAATTTTAACAATTAATCTTATCCCGTACAAATAAATAAAAATTGTAGAGATTTAAATGTCATTTTTAAAATATTGATTCACTGAAAATGTATATTTTCTTTTCGTTAGTATATTGAATATTTTAATTTTTTTTAAATAGTTTCAATTATAACAATATACATTATAAATATACTTTATGTGTTAATTTCCTTCTTATTAATATGTATTTTTTAAAAATATAATTAATAATAAACTCGCCAAAGAACTTGAGGACTTGATGTTCTTCCACAAGAAAGTTGTCCGACGATACGAAGTTAAAACAATTAATAAAGCTAATATTAATCAACGTAGGATCAGTTTTTCACATCACGACCACAGTGATGCTATCGGAGGACTGAATCGACGAAAGAAGCTCTTAATATTTCGCTTGCGAACAGAACACAACAGGCTCAAATCACACCTGTTCGGAAAGTTTAAAATTGGCTCTATTTGCCTGCGAGTGCGCAGGGGGTGAATAGAACTCGTAGCATATACTGCAAACGTGCAGCGTCTACTCAGCTATGGAAAGTAATCCTGGCCTCCCCAACTGAAGTGGAAATAAAGCTATTCTCCGTATAGGCTTCCGTCTGGAGGACCGGAGGTGGACTACCGAACTCTTCATTTTAGTTCCTGATCTGGTCATATAAGGAAGAACACAGAAGAGAATATATATATATATGTATATATATATATATATATATATATATATATATATATATATTAAGTTACTTATAGCAATAGTTTTTCTTTAATCACTGACGTTTATTACTATAGCACAGCCACATCATGACTTTCCACATTCATGTGGTAAGTTGGAGTGATTGAATATCGACGTGATTGGGTGGAGTTAGGATTCCAATGAAATTCTAGCCGATCCACCAAAAAAAAATAAAAAAATTAGGATTTCATATGCATGGTCGTATCGAGTTCCATTCAGCGTGAAGTGATTGGAATTGAATGATCGTTAGAGGCCGCCTTTATAACTATCTCTTTTTGAATAAACATAAAAAAAATTAAACAAGAGGACCTATAAAATTCATGAAAAGAATAGCAGTGGGTCCTTATAAAAACCGTGGAGCAGCTGGAGGCATTTACTCCAGTTTTCGGCTCAGAAACGTTACTAAGCAGAAATACAATAGAGATAGTCGTTTCTGTTATTTAAAAAGATATTTTAATAGTTTAACCATACAGGATAACTCTTATAAATCAGAGTTGAACTAGGGAGAGCTCTTACACCGAGCGGTAAGGTAACTGCTTCAGAACGCTTATAACCTAGTTACACCACAATACTGTACTTGATGTTCAATCCTGATTTGTTGCTTTTCAGTCTATGATTGTCTTGTTGTCAATCAAACTTTTTATCTATTTTTATTGCTCCTTCGGATTTTTCTAATAATATTTAATTATTTTATTGTTTTTACAAATAATTTGTCTTTGCGAAAAAAATTAATAACAAATACTCACGAATTTCACTGGCACTCTTCAACCGGTTTTCTGTCTAGTAACAATACAGCTTTGGAAGATGGCACTAAGAATTGTCCCCCATTGAACGTGACCTGCAAAATTTATGACCTCTGTTGTCAAGGACATTCTGCAGTTGACGTGTAGTTGTTTGTTGGAGGGGCTGTAAAGACTATATGATTATTATAATTATATCAGTATTATCAACGGACGTTCCAGTTATTTATTTATGAAAAAAAAAAATATTCGTCGATGTTTAGGTATATTTATCCACTTCGATATGTCTGGGCATATTTATTTCTAGATGGACCTTAGCACGCAACATTTATTTTTCAAGAAGTTCTATCTTAAAAATGTTGGGAAGGCTTATGCTTCTTCATTTTCTTTCTTTTTTTTTAAACTTTCGAAAACATTGCATTTTCTCTATTCCATTAGGTATGGAATCGTTTGCTTTTCGAAAAAGCTATTTGAAAGGCTCACGACTTTCACCGACACTCCTCAACCGACGGACCGCCTTATTTTGGTTCGTTCCTGTCTGTCACGTACTTTCAAAAGACTTATTGAAAGTAATTCTACAACTTGACATTTTCCCACGATATCAGGATATCAGAAATGAAAAACTTGAATTCTCGAACCTTCTGACCGATTCACGAGAAAGTTCGTTCGAAAGGTTCTTCACTTGATTCCCCAGCTACTAGTTGCTGTTCTTAATGGCGAGAAAAATTTCTGATTTCGAATGATTACTTCGAGATTCTCCAGTGTGATAGTTCATTTGCTTGCTAATCTCCCGGCTTTCTGATTTTCGCGCTACTGCAGTATCGCGTGATTTGATGAAAGCTGAAGATTCCATGTTTTAGTGATAGATTTCCTGATCACATGTGTGAAAGGGATGGGAAAAATTTGAAAGAGATCCAACAGTAAATTTTATTCATTAAAATGCAACGTTTTGTTAGGCATTGCTTTTATTAACTACTTAAAATTATATTAAATATAGTAATAATTCATTTTAATATTTTTTTTTTTTAAATCTGTTTTCTATTCACACTAACGTAATCGGGTTTTCAAAAACACCAGTAATAATGTAGGAGATATTTATCTATTGTTAAAATTCAATTTAAATGTAATTGAGTTAAGAAACAAATAATTTATATTTTATTAATTTATATATATATATATATATATATGTAATTATAATAAAACGCCATTGCCGTGCCCTTAGGGTGGAGGTGAGAAAGAGAGAAAAAATTAATATTTTTATCATACTTTTTTTTTATCAAACTTCTTTAATTGGTCTATTTTATTTAAACTGTGTTAACTTTTTTTCCCCTAATTTAATTGTTTTAAAACACACGTAGTCTTGTATTAAATAAAAAAACTATACAAATTTTGTTTGCGGAAAGTTCAATTAAAGAAGTTGAATAGAAAAAATATGAAAAATATTGATTTTATTTTATTCTTATAATATTTTGGCTGTATGTCATCCACCGCCCTATCAAAACAATCTAATATGCATGATTTCGCATCTTGACATCATTTTGATTTTGTAGTTAACAACCTTCGATTAATTAGGTTTTGACTTCCTAATATACATAAATTAAATTCCTTTTCATACTCTGTAGATACCTCATGTATAAAAGTTTCATACACGTTTGGAAAGAAATCAGGTGATGAATAAATATAATTAGATTGGAAACCAATTGTGTCAATACAAATAAATTGTTAAACTCGATAATAATAATAAAGGTTGTTAAACTCGATAAATAACATTTAACGATATCCTGTAAGCGTTTTAGCAGCGAGAGAAAAAAATATATCGAGTAGTCGGCACCCAATATTCCTAAAACAATAAAGGAGCAAGATCGAAAAGAATACAATCAACTTTTAAAAAATCATAAGAAAAAAAAATGGTTCCATTGAATATTCTTCAGCTCAGTTCAGGAGGAAGAAGTACATTTAAATAAGGGACCTTACTTTTGTTACTACGCTCTTCGTTGTATTTTTGAAGAAGTAACTCATTGACTAGGAAAACGCTTTTGCTAGGATTATTTTCAGCTTTTTTCATCCAATATTTAGTCAAATTCCTTTGGACGTGTAGCAGGTCCCGACGTCTGGCGGATGTTTACATTCCCACCAGTGGCAACCTTGTCAGAAACACCTTTCGCCTCTATCTTATTTCCACGTGTGTGTTTCATTGGTTTAATTGCTTAATCATTAGTTATTTGTGTAAGAACGCAACGGGAATTATAACACTTAAGTTTATTATTTCCATACGAATGACTCTTACTGCAATAACTCTTGTAAATAAATCAACAATAGAATCAAACAAAACATAAATTTGTATTTAATAAATATAACTCTTATACTTTATATATAAATTTTATATTTATATCTTCTATTGTATGCTTTGTTTTTGAAATATGCTGGATGAATTTGTGGAATTCTTAGTCTTAGTCTGATCGTCTTTAGTTGACATTGTAATAAATTATTTTGTTATATCCGGAAATCTCTTTAGCCATTTTAAGGTTATAACTTTTAAGTATTGAAACTATTTAGGCTGAGTTATGTTTCTTTTATTCAATATTGTTTCGTTAATATTTGCTATGTTTCGGGCCTTACACCGTCTTCTGGCACATTTAAAAATACTTAATACAAATTATAAATTTTCATATTTAAATACCATCATCACTATGTATTTTAGTGATGATGGTATTTAAATATGTGTTAATCAAAACCAAGTTTGTTATCATGCCGCTCAAAAGATATAACATAAACAGTATCACAATTTCAAACATAATATGAAATATATTAAGCTAAAAAATTATTATTAATTCAATTTGATCCTGTCTTGTGGTTTATAGTTTCTAATGTAATTTTCTTCAATATTAGTTAAAATATTTTTTATATATAAACTTACTTCAAGTGCACAAGACTAAATGAAGGACTAGTATTGTTATATAATTGACATAATCCCATATTCAGCAATAAAAAATTGGGTTTTATTAAGATATATTTAATCACTACCATCACTGTTCAGGGTGTCTCGTTTCTTAATGGCGAAACTCTTCTTGACAAAATTTCCAACAAAAAAGTTCATTTGATGCGTGGGCCAATTCCGATCGGAAAAGGAGTCAAGACCAATTTTGTGTTTTTCTTAAGATGGTCAGGTTTTTTATTTTGTTTTTTCAATAAGAGAAACTTACTTTTAATAAGAAAAAATTACTTAAATGTTGAAATTAATTTAAGTACACTCTTGTAAAGTTGACAATTTTTTTTTTTTTTTTTAGAAAACATTAAATTTAATATGGTCAATGTTCTGCTATTACAGTACCCATACCCGAACGTCATATCTAAACATTAAACAATATACCTGACGTTAAACATTAAATAAATTACCTGACGAAAATACGACTCTGCCTAAATAATTTAAATATTTAAACATAGTTTTCACCTTAAATGTAAAATAAAGAAAGTTATTATTTGCCTTTTTTAGTATGTTACGATTAATTTTATATTGATTCTTTGATTTCGATTGATTCCTAAGTAACTGACTGCACCTTCCTGAATAATCAATCTGGTACTAAATCCATTCTGGCTTTAAGTCTTAATTTAAAACATCATTAGTTTCGTCCTTAATCTTCAAGAAAAGAGGGCCTGCGGTCCATTGATTTCAGAACAGGAAGACAAATTGCCGCGGAGTCGAACTTGGACAACGCCCTTCACGATGAACGATTCGCTCTCAACAGGAGCCCAAGTCATCCATCAAAGAGTTCCTTCTTGCTATCCTTTCCTTCTGTGTACCTCCTGATGCTGATTTAATTCACTCTGCACTTTTTATGTCCTTGAATGATGCAATAGATTAATATTACGTTTCGTTATGGAAAGGAATTTGTTGAAGGATTAATCATATAGTATGTTATGTGTTCCGGTTTCATTGCTTATTCCTATGACATATAAGCTTTTGATATTTCTTTTCATTGTGTAGTGTTAAACATTATTTTATTGCAATTTGCTTTACTAAAAGTGATTGCAATTTTAAGTCACAGATCACTCCAGAAAGAACATATTTCATTCCAAAATTATTTCATTTTTTCACGATTTTTTATTCGATACTGCTGGATCGTTGTTTTTTTCTTCGGATTTGGCAGGTGGGTCACGATCTCAAGGAGGTCAAGGTCGATTTTCGGAACTTAGCATTATCATCCGCAATTTTATTTTTAAAAAATAACAGCAGATCAGAAGTTAAATCTTGTACATTTGTGAAATTAAAGGAAATGGAAATATTTTCATAATTAAAATTGTATTGATTTACAAAAGTAAAAACAAACCAAGAGACAGAAAAGTAAAGTAATATTAAGTTATAATGGGAAAAATTCCAACCGTGCCTTGAAACTCTTAAATACAGATGAAGAATAAAATTTGGCCGATTCAGTCATCCTCAGGACTCGTCTTCCACCTTTCGGATGTGTGCGATTCGATGTTTTCTTTTCTGTCCGGATTAAAAATTGACGGGTTATTTTATTCTTTACTTGCATGTTACAGACACAACTCTGTGTAGTTGAATTTTTTTCCAATTATCACCTCATATTGAAATTATTTTTTAATTTTGCCTATTCCATTTTTCTTATTGGCAATTTCCAGAGAAAGTAGGGAATTGGTAAGAAATTTGATTTAGTAATATTGATAGACATCATGGCAGATGATACTCCGTCCTTCGTGGATATTCCTGGGCCCTCTCGCCTGATCCTTGCCCGTTCAAAGCCACTGCCGGATTCCACGGTATCAGTGATGTAAGATAGATAATGGAACGGGGATCTGTTTAGCAGTTCCTGGAAGCTAGGTTACTGTTATATTTTTACTGTTGGTTGTTGCTATCCCTCCGGGGGTCCGACAAAGAACCCCATTGACTCAGGATTCCTGCGTGTACTTCCTGAGGCGGGGACAGAATGGCCAAGTGGCCGCGTGCCTATCTGACGGCTCTATTCTCTATTCATAGTTTGCCCACGCTATTATCGTGTAACTGTTCTTAATATTGATAGAGCCGCAGAGAAGGGGTCTACTCTAAATTTTTGTACCGTAGGCCCATCCTCAGCCACTGACGAAGATTAAAAATATAAATTTATTATTTTTTTATTGCAATTATTCTTCTCCTCCACGATTTTTTTTAACGCATAAAACATTTTTCTTCTCTTTTATTCAATCATCAAATTATTTCATAGTTCATATTCAGTCATATTAATACTAATAACGATAGACAATTAAGTGTTTAAAATAAATCAAATCAAATCACTTGCTGATCCAGATGAGGGTAACTAAACAGCCGGCATTTTTATTATTATTATTTTAATTGAAAATTGAATTTAACAAATACTTTTTATTTATACTTTGTACTCAAAAACAAAGAATAATTCAAAAACCTGAATATTTACACTAAATATTCTTTATTTATTTTCGAAATATCCTAATGTTATAGCTGAAAGTAGAATGTCGTAATCTCTTGGAAACTAATTTTAATTGAATTTGTCGAAAAAATGTCGTGTTTTAGGAGGTTCATAGGGATTAATTATCCAGGAATTTCGATCGCTATTTTATGTCAAAACGTTAGACGAAACAAAAAAAAACTATAATACACATTTCTCCTCTCTCTCACATACACAGACACACATATATATGTAATCATATACCTTTAGTGTATATGAAATTCACAATGAGATTTCTGGCTGATATTTAAGAATATTTAATTGCACATTGGCATACCGAAGTTAATCAAAATCGTGTTAGATGTATTTGAAAAATATATAAAAATGTGTAAAATCTATTATATGAAGTTATACTCCCGATTAATCTATTTTATAAAAAAAAGTTACTGTAGTTATATACCTACCTTAAATACGCAATTTTTAATCCGTACTAGGCTATTCACATGTGCAGAAATTTCGGACCCCCTAGCCTTAAAACCTGCATTTCCGTGGAAAAATCAAAATTCGAAATTTTTCTCATTCGCATTACAATCCCTTACCATATATTGTTAAATGAAACTAGTATTAGGTATCTTTGTTATCGCTATTTCGGAAGGGAACTGGCACAATTTAAATTTAATTTTTAACAATATGAGAGGTTAATGAGTGTTTTTTGTCAGTTAGAACTTATTTGAGCAATCTTTGATACATTTGAATAATCTTCAAATTAGTATACTTGCTCCTAGTTGAATTATTGGTATGAATAGATTCCAGAAAGTTGGAAAGCAAAAAATAAATTCAATTAGCTATCTTTAATGTGTTTTTTTATGGTACATCTTTTTTCCGAACAAGCATATAACTTTATATATTTCACCTCAAACCTTATTAGGTGCGTTGCAAGAGTATTGTTTTGAATCTAGGTATTTAATTCGTTATTTTAATATATTTTCTTTTCGAACCACCGTTGGACGACTCAAGGGAGAGGATCTCTGTTAAGTGGGGGACTAACCCTTTAATGGGTTAGGGGAGAAATCTGGTGACTCGGCTTGCATACTGGCATTACGTTCTTCTATAACCGTTGGTACTCTAACAGTACTTCTCTGTCAAGTGTTAAAACCAAGACACTACTCGATTTTAAAGGAGGCCAATTGCTAACAACGTTGATGGAATCGATACAAGTGTAGCATTGTCCTTCTACATACTTAGTAGTTATTAATATACTTATTAATCTCAATATTTTAAGAAGTATATTCCTAGATGATCATATTTATTTATATTGATGGGATAGAGTCAGCCTAAGATCCTTTTCAATTGATAATCATAGTTGAGCAAAATCGAGCTGGGGAATGGATGGTGGGTGGACCGCTCGTAGTGATGTATGTGCTCACCATGAACAGCCATATATAACAGCCATAACGCTTTTTTTTATGGATCGTGGCTGATGTCCTTGACTAAGACCTTCGAACTGGAGTCACTTAATTAATTTAATAACTAGATATGTGTTTATTTATAGGAAACTATACCTAACAACCATTATCTTTTTGAAAAACATGTAGTTTGGAAGAAAACAGTTTTTTTTATAATTCAATCATCCTTCGCGTATTGCCGTAAATTAGTTTATCTATTTCATAATGCACAAACAACTGGCTTCCATATTAACATTTTGCAGACTTTTACAACTATTAATTAATTAGCAGTAATGCCTTTTCTTAATTTATTCAATTCTAACTTATCTTTATTTGGGACTGCTTCATTGTCTCTGATTTGAATGCTAATTTACATCTGACATTTCCAAGTGAGTAGGTGAACGTGCTTCAGCTTCGAGGGTCTTTTCGAAGGTTCCTGTCTACTACCTTCTATTACCTTCGGTATTATTAGTCCTCGAATATATCCGATCGAAAACTAACTTCACTCAGCTTGATATAATTAGTTTCACAGTAGAATAGCATATGGTCATTATTTCATATAGCATAAAATATTTTCAAAATAAATTTAAAGAGGTTGTTGATAACTAGATAGAGGACATATTTTGAAAAAAAAACAAAAAAAAAACGCCAATTATAATAATGGAAATCTATACAAATAAAATATATTAAAATGTCTATTGTAAATTAATTAATGATTTTATTTTATATATTTATTTTCTTTTATCGTTAATCTAAAGTTAAAGATGTACTACTCAAAAATTCTAATATTAGAAACTTTAATAGTTAGACTCCTATCACTAACAGCAACCATCTCTCAAGTATCATAACAAACCTTTGTGTATTATTCGTTCTCGGAAAAAAACAATGTTTAATGTTTAATTGTTGTTTGCATTGTGTTTGTTTTTTGCTTTATTTTCTTTTTTCCTTGTACTGTTCTTAGGCATTAACCCTTTCTTGCTTCATGCAATTAAAGGGAAAAAAAGTACTATACAAAATTAAACTAAGTAACTTGGAATGGAATTATCTTAATGACTAGAAGTTAAAATATTGGATTACCACAATGCATTTTCTCGTAATTGAATATTATTATTTTTTTCAGAATACGAACCGTTGTTTCACAAACGCTTTTTTTAGGCCTGTTCAACTCATTAAAAAAAAGATTGTATGAAAATTTCCTTGAGCCCATATCAATATTTCTGCCCCATAGAACTTTATTGGCTGCTTCGAAACTGTTATATATATTCCATTCACTGTGATATCTAAATTATAAAGGCTTAAAGTCGAAGACTTTAGCCAAGTTTCATTAAAATAGTCAATACAGATTCTCACATTTCGTCCACTTTACCAGACGAAAGGCCGGATGATAATGAAAGGTACATAAAAGCTCTACATAATTTTATAGCAACATTATATAAAAACTTCGAAGCAATCAGTGAACAATCTTTGGAAATTAGCAGTTTTGAACAGACGAACATTTAATTTTTATTTATTTACACTGTTTCCAAATTTGTATTATTGATAACTAAAGCTCATCAATAGCTGCTAAACAAATTAACAAAAAAGAAAATTGGTTGAGAAACATAGGAGCAAAAGAGAATGAACTATTTTGCTTATACTTTAAAGACAATATTTGTTTTAAACGACGTATTAAACTTTTTAAAAAACAAAATCATGTAGATTAGTTACACTGCTGTTGTTTTTTTCCATTCGTTTTTCTATCTGTGTTATATTTCCTGCGTTTCTTCGAAACTAGCAAGTATATTTTGTAATAAATAACTATTTGTTCTGCCATTTCTTTGACTTTTTCTGACGTGAAGGGTATGGAAGAGCCTTGTTGAAAAGTTAATCCTTTTTTCATACATGACGTTCTCTATAGACCTCTAGAATACTACTCAGCATCAACAGCTCTGCAATCTATTACTAGTTTGATATAAAAAAAATTATCGAAAGCAATGCACAAATTTTAAAATCACCATGATCAGAAAAGTTGTCAAATTATGATGCAACGTATCTCTACTTTTCACTGCAAGTATTTCCTTGATTTCCCTCTTTACATCTTATATGACTGCCTCACTATCTTTTCCGTATATATTTTTTATTTTATTTTTTATGGTTACTATAAATAAAAGGTTTAGCCTTGAGAATGATTTTTAATACATGCTGAAAAATTTATTATAAATTTGGTTTGCTCGTTTTTACTTTCATTTTCTGTGTCTATATGAAGTATAGAAGGTATTACAAATTAATAGGAATCTGATTTTTAAAGAAATAAATACACAAAATTGTCTCCGTGTGTCAGTATTTGTTTTCCTATATCTGGTTTATTATATGAACAGCTTATCACAAAAACGGAACGTTGTACAAAATTAAAATTACATATTTACGTTACCTTATAACCTTGGATATTATTCTGCTGTTTTGATGCACGCGCCATTTTTTTTTTCTCTTTGGCTTCTAGTTTATAAAAAGTTATGTGTATTATCATGATAAAAACTCCACAAACTCCCAACACTCATGAAATTAGGCTATTTAAACTTTAGAAAAATTCCAAACAAGAATTCTGGTGTTTCAACTTACTATTAATCCGGTCAACTTTCGCCAATCCATGCATCACTCCTAAATAGTTCTACATATAGGTGGTCAGTCTATCAATCATTAACTGCCGTTAGAAAGACTAATTGATGTTATTTTAATTTTTTAAATTACGATTTTATAAGTATATCTTATTTGTTTTTGCTATAATGGTTAATACGTAATTAGTTCAATATTAGCTCCACTTCTATATTTAAACGGCTCTCTCTGAGAGCACTTAAACCGTATTGTGCCTTAAAGAGCTTTCAATCGTCGGACTGCCCCATTCATCTGGAACGTGCTGAATGGTCCTCCTTAGGCCTGAGTCATTGGACATAATTCGTGCGGCCGCCAGCGAAGGACTTCAATCAGTCTAGCGTGCCCAAGGTCCGTGCCTACTCCTAGCCTATTTCCTACCGCAGGTTCTTTCTTCAAATAGTGGGAGTGGTCCACGACGTGGGGTAAGGATGTCCTTGGATTCTACAAGTTCCTGCGGCATTCTTTGTTCGTGGTTTATGGCTTATGTTATGTAAGATACGTTGGCAGATTAGAGGAATAATTGGATCATGAGACATCATGACTATGTATCATCGATGGTATTAAAAACGTAACTACATGTTTAAAAAAAAAAAAAATTGGATTATGAGTATTCCTCTTAATATTAAGTAATATTGAGAACTTTGCTATTTGATATCCTTTAGCCTGATGCATACATGAAATGGCAATAGCGAAACATGTTCATTCGTATATACAATATAATATTATCAAGATAATGTATTCAACATGCACAATCCGTGAAACTTCATACTTTACCAAGTCTGTTAAGGTAACAACTTACTTAAGTAGTGTTTCCTTGTCCTCCATTTTAAAGCAGTAAATGCAGCTATCTCATACTTCTACTAATCCATTATTCTACTCGATCAATACCTATTTGTTTGGTACAGAAGAGCCTTAGTTTGTAGTTATCTCATTTACTAAGGATATGAAAGTCTATTACTTAGTAAAGAAGCCATCCTGAATATTTTTTGTTATTAATTTTTTTTTTAATTATTGAAACAAGTGTATAAAAATAAAAATACATCTAGAAAATGTGATACATAGTAATACAATGACATAGCAACTGTAGTAGGGAAACCAACCATTGGTAGCGCTCTAATAAAATTCTAAATTAGGAGATCGCGAAGCCATCTTCTTTTCAAATGCCTCGAAGGCTTGTCAGGGATCGAAGAGGAAGCAAGGTCAGAAACGAGATGATTCGGGTAATTATGAAGTTTATTATGGAAGGATAGGTTTCTGGATTGGGCCAAATCGGAAACATATGGAATATTAAAGTCATTATGATTATTTTATTCGTGATAAAGTAAGGAGCATTGAGGATTTTACGAAAGATTTTGGATTGTAAGGATTGGATGAGAGAGGAATTCGACGGTTTAGTAGAGCCGCACACAAAGCTCAACTCCGTAATTACAAATAGGTCTTATTACAATCTTATTACATTTTTAATTAATTGGAGGGTAACTAGAACGTTTGTTTAGTAAGTGTTGGAGTAAGCGGAAAAGTCGGGCAGCTTCTTGTCGTTTCAGTCTTGTATGATTCCAAGTGAGACGTTTGACCAGATGGAGTCCTAGGTATCGGATTTGTTTAATAGGGATAAGTGAGGTGTTATTAAAGGATAGTGTAGGAAAGGAATTCATAGTTTTACGATGAAGGGTTAAGCTGATTTGATTTAATTTATTTTAATCCTCCAGTTTTGATACCATTCTTCAAGGTTATGATGTGTGATTGAAGAGTTCGAAATGTTATTGACGGGTCTTTTTTTTATTCTTCTCTATCTGCCCTTTTTAGGCTATAAGGGGATTTTCCCGGGCAGAGGTAAGGGCGGGGAATTTAAAAGACCCTCAAGGCACCGGGACGCGAACTCGTAATTTCATTGTCTCCAACTTCGGTTATCAGGTTGCAACTTTAGAAACCATTTAAGTGTTTACAAATTCTTCCATTTTTTTTAAATGAATTTTATTAAAGTTGTAGGAATTTAAGGATCGAAATTCAAATGTGCCACTTCTCTGTTTCCTAGTAATTCCCTTTCGTATGATATCTCATTCATCAAAATGTATCGTTCCTAAGAGACAGAAGAGGGATCTCTATCTGATTGCGTGTTTATCAGTTACGTTTAAAAAAACAAAATTATTTTAAAAATTCGATAACATCCTCAAGACAATTTTAGATTGTGATTCACTGTTCTCTCAGGGTAGTGCACCTTTAATCATAACTGATAAGGAAGCCTTATCTCAATTCTCGATTCGTATAGTCAGTTCGGGTTTAGAACTCAGGTGTATAGGACTCGTGTGTGAACGGTGTAGATTAAGTACGATGTTTTCTTCTCAAAATATTAGTGACATTTTTTCATGCCTAGTATTTCGAGTGTCCTTGCCATCTAAGTAGGGATGGAAATCAACACAGAGAAATACGTTAACACTGCTCGCACGACATCGAGTAGAAGATTTCAGAGCAACAAGGTAGATTTCACTTCGTGGATTTCGCGATTATGTTGTTTCAGGTAAATTAAATTTGTGAAATTTTTATAAATTTTTTTTTTGATAAATTTATGGAACTCCGATCTCTCGAGTTAGTTAAAAGATTGATTGGTAATTGGATTGTTTGATTTGTCGTTTTCATTAAAATAATTAAATTTTCTTTTGCTATTTATTTATAAACGTAGTTTATTTTATAGTATCATATTTTATTAAATAACAATTTTATTTTTAATTTTTTGATTTACTATTACGTAATATTAAATAATTATGTAATACTTTCTCCTATTCCGTTTGACCGGATTTGAATCTGACTAGCTAATAATTGTGTATTATGTTATATCAGCCGTGAATCAACTCTGAGATCGGGGAATCCTCATGAGAGCACACTTAGCCTCTTTAAGGTGGGTATTTTCAATTGAGAAAACCTGGCGTTGAGTGTAAAGTTGGCAAAATTACGTCCTCACACAGCCTCACTATTACAAACTATACCTCCCTAATAGTATTGAATCCAAACCTATTTAAATATAGTTGTCGCAACATAGCTTATACGTTAACCCATTACAATATTCAGTTATACCTTAACCATATCAACAAATGAAAACATTATAATGGATAAGTAAATTATTTTATTGAAATGATTTTCTTTAAAATTTATCATTTCTATCACTCTTGATATGGAATAATCTTTTAATCGTTTCATTTTGCGGCCTCGTGATTTTTTATTTTGTTAGTTTGATAATAGATGTTGATTTATTGCTGGCATAAACCTTTACCTGAAATAAAACATGTACTTGGTTATAAGTTATATAAGTGGGAAGAGAACAATTTTCATTTGTCATATATATATATATATATATATATATATATATATATATATATATTTCATGCTGCATTAATACTTTTATCGTCTCACTTCGAATCTACTGAGCTGAAATGATTGTTTTCTCTACACAAAACAATAGCTCAGAAAAGAGTATATTTCAATCAAAATTTAGGCATCTCCAAAGTACGGGAAAATACGACCTTAGAGACTGATCTCTAGTAGTGAAGTTTTTTATTTTTTATGCATTTATTTTCTTATGATATTGTAAACAAATTTCTCAATTAGTTTTGAGTGTTTGTGGATTTCCCACACACTTGATTTATCCGACTCCACATGTTGTAACTGATACACATCTTAATTAACTCTGTTAACTTGCTAGACTATGTCTCATTAAAAATATGGATAATCAATGTAAATAATGTTCTTTCTTATTTATTTAATTTGTGTAACCTACTTGTAATTAAGAAATATAAGAAACAATACATTCGTAAAAAAATTAAATGATTAGTGAAAGTATTGAACCTTAATAAAAACTTCAACTCAGATACCCTAGACAATATGACAGTGAAAAATATCCAAATATTCGGAAAAAAGTATTTTAGTTTAAACATATTTCAAACAATTCACAAAATGTTTAAAATGCATTGTATAAAAATGAGATAGATGTTGAATTTTTTTTATTATATAAAGGAGATATCAACTACAATGATAAGTTGTCTTTGGGGATGGGTCAAAAACCCGAAACTTCTGACTAAAAGAACAAAAATAAAATATTACCAATGGAAGGCGTGCGTTTCATTTATAAAACCATTATAAATGAAACTCATAAATATAATATATCAAAAAATTGGAGGAGAAAGAATATTTTAGTGTTTTAGATATAAACATTTAGTGATACGTCACTTCTCCATGAAATTCTTTTTCGTTTGATTTCTCATTAATCGAACTCATTCATTCATGAAAGTCGGAAAAGGGTGTATAGTATATAGTATAGAATGTAGCCTACACTATATATACTACCCTATCATATTATATATCATGTATACAATTAGTTATTCGGTTTCATTTTTAATTAAGAATTTGATTTTAAAAAATAAGCAAGACCAGTAATGAATTAATCCTTTTACACCACACATTTGATAGCCGTATTTAATGTATTTTATAAGAAATATTTGATTTGTGTTAAAATGCTAACAATGATATGTTCAGTTGTTACCACAGGAGGGGCTTTCGGGCTGAAGCCCTCCCAAAATGGTAAAATATAACCATGTTTTATTGGGGAAAAATATTAAAAATTTATCTCTTGATTATTGTTCGTGTAGTTACATTCAATAGGATTTTAAGAATCACTTAAACACCATTTTTTTTCCAAAGTAATTATCGTTATATTTATGAAAACAAAAGCTTTCGGGGTAAAGCTCCCCTGTTCCACTTCCTTTCCTCCTAAAAAAAAATTAATCCTGAATCCTTTAGTGGTTGTTACTCCTGGGTTTAAAAAACAAAAATTCATTTATCTCTCATCTAGTGTTTCCATTATCATGTGATTTCTAGAGTTAACGCCTTGTTTCGAAAACGAGAAAGGTTTTCACTGAATCGAATCGTTGAGCTGAAACCGTACAATTATCACGGAGGGAGAAAGCTGGGATGGTCGTTGATGGTTCTAATCGCGGAATCGGGACCATGACCACTTCCATTCCACCGAGGTCGAAAATCCGACCTTGAAACTAATTTCGAAGATTTAGAATTTCTAGGAATACGTTTCTAATTCGATAATCGTTACTACTTAACTCCAATATCTTACAAAAAAAAGTGAAATTTATCGGTTACTACACGATCTGACTTGTTTCTGACGGCGCTAGTTTGGGAACCTGTTTAACGAGAATTTATTCATAAGAAAAAATTTCTTGGCCATATCGGTGAAAATATTTTTCTCATGGGAAATAGGTGATTGGGTTAAAGAATTAAACTCGCTGGCTCCAATCCGCATAGTGAGCAATTCGGCGTTGTCCTAAATAGTTCGTTATCCGGTTTCGTTTGTCTCCTTTATTATTTTTATTAAACCTCATGTTTTCTGCTGCATCACTGTTATAAAAATGATGTATAAATATTTTTTAAAATTCTTATTGGACTCATGCTTTTTGACCTTGACGAGATCCTGACCAACTGACCTCTCGATAATGACTGATCATTCCTATGATAGAATTTTAATCGCTCATTAGTCATGAGAATGAGTCATAAGGCAGGTCTTCCTGTTATTTATCTTGCCTTATAATTGTATTTTAACTCGACAAGACGCGGCTTAATTTATTATATATGTAACTGGGACGTATTTATTTTATAGCTGTTTTGATTTATATATATATATATATATATATATATATATATATATATATATATTGGATATATGTATGCCTTACATTTATATATGATGTAATTATAAGCCCTAAATTCACATCTTGGTATGAACAAGCCCCCACAGTGTCTTAGTCCGTGTTGCAGACCCTTTTTATCAAATTATTAACGTTCGCCTACAACGTTTATATCTACGAAAATTCTCTGAAATTAGGCGTTTTCTAATTTAATTAGGTACTAATTACTCACAGAAATCCATTTGCTCTTTCCACTCGAATCTTTGACATGATTTGATCAGGAAATCGAAAAGAAAAAAATGGAAAATGACATCGTTATTTTGACATGTTGAGGTTCGATGTCACTCCAAACAGCCCAATATTTTTGTACACCACATTATTTATCGTTTTTGTGATCAAATCTTCTTGCGGTTCAAGTGGAAAGCAGACGTATGTTCAACAGTTTTCATTGCCTAATTAAGTTGTCGAACTTTAAGGATCTCCATATTAAAAACAGCCCAATTCCGAGAATTTTCGTAAATAAAAAAGTTTTACGAAAGTTTTACTGTTGGTGACGATGAGAAAAAACCACTCATGAAGTTTTATGCAGATGTTAATAATTTGATAAGGAGCCGGTACCACGGACCATCTTCAAGGTGAGGGTCACCTGTACGATACTGTTTATACCTAGGACGATATCCAAATCTCAAAACAAGGAGACGGTAGATAGATAAAAAATAATTTTATTCTTGGACAAAGTCTCTTGAGAATAATATAATCGAACGAAAAGAAACAATTACTTCTAACCATATGGTTTGATACAATACAATAAATCAAACGTTATGGTGTTATCCATTGCTATATCTAAAATAGATATCTCTAAAGTAAAATGATCAACTTTAAATGCGTTATAAAAAAACTAAAACAACTGATCTTTCATTTCTACGGTGTTTCCTTCTCTGTTGCCACGTCTTCTTATCTTAAAAATTAAGGCGATAAATCAGTTTTCACGTCTTAGATTGAATGAGTATTCTGTGGAAACTAACACTCTTAGAACATATTTTTTTAGCGGAAGGAGGAATTTATTCAAATTTAACACTCGATGGCAAATAATAAAATAATTGATCAGCACACACTGCTTTTTAAGACAATATAGTCCCTGGTATAGACCCATTTTTATCAAATTATTAACAACCGCCTGAAACTTCGTAAATAGCTTCATTTCATTTTAACCTACCAATATATTTTATTTATGAAAATTCTCGGAAATAGGGCGTTTTAAGATGGAAATTGGCAAACTTTGTCTATTTAATTAGGTATTAAAAACTCGTAAATACCCATTTGATATTCACTTGAATCGTAAGATAATTTGAGAAAAAAAAATCGAGAAAAAAGGTGGCTTACTAAAATATTGGGCCGTTTGGTCTATACAACCTCGTTATTTTGAAATTTTGTGATTGTACGTTACGCCAAACGGCTCAATATTTTTGAAGGCCACCTTTTTACTAGATTTTGTTCTCGAATTATCTTACAATTCTAGTGGGGTTTCTCCGCCTGATCATTCATTATCGAGTACCTGAATTGTCTTTATAGTTTTTATCTTTTTTTTTTTTATGGATCAATAATAAACACAGTTGAGCAGCATTACAATTTTATTGTACAATTTAATTTATTCTATCTGATATAGCATTATTTATACTAATGGCCTCAAATATTTGTAGTTTCTTACTGTAATAATCCATTATTTCTTTTGCTGATTTTTGCCTATTTTTTAATAAAAAATGGTTATGCAATGTGTAGTATCATTTTTTCTGGTCTACATTTTCGTTTTTATTTAAGTTTTAAATTTTATTTTATTTAATGTGAATCATTTTCGGATTTTAACAAAAACTTCCCATAATGTGTACTTCGTAAAGTAAACACTTTCAGAATGTCTCTGTGTTGTTCTAGTTGTTTTTTTCTTGATGTTTTCTTACTCAAGCTTCTTCTCGAGCTCTGTTTATCTTGTCGAGACGACTTCAAGAAGAAAAATATTGAGTCGCTGTTAAAAAACATCTTAAGAGCTCCTCTGGCCATTCATTACTCATCTTTCAGTTTCTTTTCGGATGATGTGAATCTAAAAGAATTAATAATTAACTACTCATATTTTTTATAATCATTGTAGTTCTATTTAGGATAAATACATAATTCTGGGTCAATTTAGTAAAATTAGCGAACACATCATCAAAATTAGTATCATTATACATAAGTAATCTATTTGTCTGATATTAATTAATAAGAAGAGACTAAACTTAACTAAACCAAAAAAAAAAAATCTTTACTATGTAAGGGATATGTTTTCTTCACCTCACCTCAAGGTCAGCATTGACGTTAATTACAATGTGCAAGCTAAGGCAACCGAAACTCATCGCTGCAACTACAATACAGTTGGTCGGTTTGAATGTATATTTTTATTTTCTATAGAAATATATAATTGAAAATAGATCGAATTTTATAACATCCGAGTGTTTTCTCTGCCTCTAAGACAAAAACAATTAGGTTGTAATGATGACCAGTAACAGCTTGTCTCTGGAGCACCATGTAGTAATCCATTCTTTCTCATTACATACATACATAACATTTTTTTTAATAATACTAGGCATTTATTCAAATGAACTTAACAATCTTGTTGTTTATTTAACACGATCCACCTTAATTTGGATTAAATTGATGAAGGATTAAAAATATTAAACATTCTTTGAAAAAAAAAGTAACAGATTTTTTTTTACTTTTTAACCATCTTGAGGAATTACTTGACACAAAGGTGTGAATTAAATTGTATCTAGTCGTTATGACTTGTCGGACAAATGGAATAGATCGATGAAATTGTGTCTAGAAAATTTAACTTGAAATTGGTGTGATTTTTTATTTATTCATTATAATTCTGAGAACTTAAAATCATGTAAAGTTTTATACATTAAGTAGTAAAATAAATATTAATATTTAGTGAATATTTTTCTTGGGAGTATGATTTGAGTTCAAGGGCCTCAGACTGTTTTAAAATTAATTTATTCAATCTTGAATCATACACCTTCTAGGATTGATGTATTTATCTTGTATATTTGATTACATCGCTTATGCTAGATGCTAATATCTTCTAAGACTCTGAGACTTGGAGGTTTTACGCTTGTTAATTATCAGCGCATATTATCTTAGTATTTTTTTTCAACAGTAAGCTATATAGGGCTCTTCCTCCTGAAACTTGAGATACTCGATTCCTCAGTGGACCTAGTCTTTTTGAGATTTTATTTCTAACTATCCATGATTTGGGAGTCAGTTCCGAAAGCTGCTCCTTCGTCCCTTCTCCTTTTATTCCCGTGTTCCGACTGTAGCACATCAATAATGATGTTACTTAAAATCAGTATCGTGTACAGAATTTAATTTTGGGAGGGAATTTTCTTTTTTTTTTAAAGGTAATTACTCTGAATGAAAAAGAGAGCTATGTAATATTATGTTTAAGTTACCGTTAAAGGATTGTCAAAAAAAAAGTGTATACATAAATTGTTTTGATATGTTTTTCTATCCTGTGCTTACATTTAGTAGTTGAAGTATACGCTTTATAATTTATAAAGAGTACATAGTTTAATTGTAACATAGATTTCCATCATTGATTTATTATTTTAAAATGACTATTCTTTACAATATTAATTAACTGCTTGTAATCTCTATTTAAGCCCTCGTAATTTCTTTGAGTGGAAAATTCTTCCACAACATTATTTAAGTCAAAACTGGATACCGCTCCTGCTAGATGCTCCGAAGGATTCCATATAACTTATTCCTTAGTTGAAACGAGAACCTCCCTTCTCTCACACATATATTTCACTTCCTCCTTTTGAATTATTTCTTTCCTTTTCTTGATTTCTCTTTCACCTTCACACTCCACTCCGCGTGTGTTGCGTGGATGTCATTTACGCCAATGAAAGCATTCTTGAATAGATTTTAATGCAAAAACGAACGAATATATTATACAACTGCTGCCCCTAACGAGCTTAACTAAGATGGCTTGGTTTCTTCACGTTTCGAAAATAAATTCAGATAGCCCTGGTTCCCGCGCTGACCCCAAATCGGAGCGGTATCGCCCAGACCTCTGACCCGAGTCCTTGCTTTCTCTGCCATCTGCTAATGTACGATCTCCGAGAGCCGGCAACTATAGATGAAAGTTTCCCAGACTGCACTGCGACGGATACGCCGCCTTTTGTCATTTTCGCTTTCTCTCAAAAGTTACATTGGCGGGGTGACCTTTTCGGCGATCTTCCTTGTCATTGCACCCGCGAAAACAATGCCTTCGCTCCGTGAGGGTTGCGGTTGTTATGAAGAAACGCCATTGCGTAAGCTGTTTTCGATCGATTTCTGGATTAGATCCCACATTCAATTCGGTTTTTCAATTTATTAAGTAATATATTACACAACAATGATGCGTTCTCATCTCAAATTATTTTCTGTAAGCTAACGTTTTGTTACACCATTCCGGAGAGAACCACTAGTTTACGAAATGCCAACCCGACACGAAAACAGATTTTTCATATTTTTATCGTCACTAAGCGGGGTAGGTAGCTAAAGAGAGTGAAGTAGCTCAGTGGGGGAGCACTGACTTCTAGAGCTCAAGGTCCCAGATTCGAATCTCGCTGATGACTAGTAATTTTTCATCAGCCCTGGGTCTCGACACTGTGGCCCGGAGATCCCTCCTGAGGCAATCACAGCCTCTATAAATTGGGTACTCTTAATTAAATAATTAATTAAGGGAGAAAGCCTGGCGGTTGAGCGTGATATTGGCTCGTCACAACCGTTGGCCTTGTCACAGTAGTTGCTCACATTATACTGAACTCAAGACAAGAACCTCCATCGGTTCTTAGTGGCATAGGTTTTTTTTTTTTTATATCGTCACTAAACCTACAAACCCCAAGAATATGTTACGCTATCATTGATGCACTGAGGTTATTTTTTTAAAACTTCAATTCTCTTTCTGATTTGTAATGGGTCTTGCCCTTAAAAATGACTTCTCTTGGTGGATATATTTTCAGAAGATAGTGTGCCTCCCACTTGAAGATTTCAGAGTGGTTTATTCATATAATTTTTAATTTTTTTTAAAAAACCTATGAACTCATAAAAATATACTTGTTTAAATTATTCCATATTTGGCATTGTTTCAATTTTTTTTTTTTTTTTTTTTTTTTGGCATTTGCATTAGGCTGTTGATTGCATGATTGCATTAGGCTGATATTCATTATATCCATTTTAGGTCCTGCGCCCCAATATTCAATATTTCGTCCATCTTGTTTTTTAAGTCAAAATAGATAATAGCTTAACGTAACGCAACGTATCTCCGTTCCCTCTTTAACTTATCTTTAATGCTAACTACTTTTGAAAGTATGCATCAGAAAAAGTGGATACTTTTCGCGTTTTTATTAATAAAGACTGACCTTCACTGACAAATACAAATTGAAATTTTCATGCTCGTACCCAATCGTCAATCACTATATATAAACCTGCGATTGTCTTCTTACAAAAACCTTTGTTCGGGAGCAAGTCTGGCAAGTCATATTTACGAAATAGTATGGTATGAGATGAATAATTCCTTTATTAAGCCTCGCTAATAACACGTTCATATTGAAAACTGCTTGGAGTGTCCGATATTATGAAACTCTCCAAATGTTTTAGTTTAATGTTTATACTGAAATACTCTATTATCATTATCGGTAATTGGTTTTTGGCTACTGATTTAAATAGTATTACATTTCAATTAAAACGGTTATTGTACTATTTTATAACTATAATTAGCGTAAGTTCTCGAAAGTTATTTCATAACCATTCTGTTGGTGAGTGTAGCTGTTCCCCCAGGCGGTTGCACACGGCTGCCACCCCAGGATCCCCGTATTGAAATTGCCGCCTACCTGAGCATACACCGTGGATATTGGCTTCTGCTATGGGACATTATTGTCCGACTCCTATCTCTTCGGGACACTCCCGCGTTTGGACAGTCCCCTGTGATGTTGCTTGGTGTGAGGTCCTGTCTACTTCTTCTCTTCACGCTTTTGTTGGTTGGGGTATCCTGCTTCCTAGTATTTCTCTGGTGTCATCTCATCTACGACATATCTCTTATAGATTCTTGAATGAAGAGTATCAACTTTTTTATCGGATATTACAGTCCTAGGGCCCGCTGTAGATTCGGGTACGTCGTATTTATTGGTATCAACGTTCACTGAATTAGTTGAAATTATTGCATTTGAATACTTAGCCATTATTACGTGCACTGGCAATACTAGTACTTAGCTGTGTACTTAAATAGTTTTTTAGTTGCCGTTTCCTATTCAAAATCGTGACAACTGTAAAACAACAGGAAATTAAAATTTCTTATTTCCTGTTAGGAATTGAACCATAGCCTTATCGAACTTTTCTGGTCTACTGTCGATTTCTTAAATTTCGGACATCATTTAAGTTATTCTCTGTATGTATATAACGCTTTAAAGAAGTGAACATTATCATTAAATCGCCAACCTATTGTACCTATATGGAAGCAATAAATGAATTGTGTGTATTCATACTTCTTCTTTTACATAATTTTTGGGCTGAAAATAAAACTTTTCTCACCTCTTTAACTAGGAGCCAGCAACTAAAATCCATGACCAATCACCTCATTTACGCTATATTTTTCTTCCATCAGTCATAATTTTTAAAAAAAATATTATTTTTAATTTCTAATTTTATGGGAATTTTCATTAAAATATTTCTTTATTTTTTTTTTTTTTACAGAGAAGCACGAACCGTTATTCTATATAAGGGATCTACAGGACTTGGGTTCAATATTGTTGGTGGTGAAGATGGAGAAGGAATATTTGTGTCTTACATTCTGGCTGGAGGCCCTGCAGATCTGTCTGGAGAGATCCGTCGCGGAGACAGGCTTTTGTCTGTCAATGGTCAAGATCTCAGCCAGGCTACTCATGAAGAAGCTGCAGCTGCTCTTAAAGTATATATACCATTACTATTGTCATTGCAGTATTAATGATTACTATAATAAATTTATCTTTACAGCTTAATTTTTTTTTTTTTACTTTTTTATTCTTTCTTCAGGAACTTAAAGAATAAAAAGTTTACGTATTATTTATTTTCTATAAATATTATTGATATCATAAATGTATAAATAAATAAATGATGATAAAAAGGTAGCTTTTTTTATATGAGATATGAAACATTTTTATTACACATTTGTTTAAGTATATCTTACTATGCCTCAGTAATTATTTTTTTCTCAATACTTGTATATAGCTGTGAACAATTTTCATAACCAAATCAATTTTTGTTGCTATATTCATGGGAGCTGGTTTTCTGTTTCAGATAGATTATAAAAGAGAACCTTTGTTTCTTTTGTCTTCTTTTTTTTTTTTTTTTTTTGTATCCATGGTATAATACTAATTTATTCTCTGTCATTAATATTTCATAACTTCTAATGATCATTTTCTATTTTTTAATATTTTTCAATTTAATATGAATCATTATGAAACTATGATTGAGCTGTGTTCTGTTTTAAACAAACACCTGTTCACATTTATTATTTCAGTTTTTAACTTTGCAGGGAGCTGGACAAGAAGTGACGATCGTTGCTCAATATAGGCCTGAGGAGTACCACAGGTTCGAGGCCAGGATCCATGATCTTAAGCAGCAGGCTCTGTCCCAGCAGATGCCTACTGCCACTTTGCTGAGAACTTCCCAAAAGCGCAGCCTTTATGTTAGGTCAGCTTATTTCACCTCTATTTTCCATTAAATCGAATAGGACTGGTTTGATTAATGAATTTCCGAAATTGATTAATTTTTTTTCTAAATTTTCTATACTATCTTCTTTTATATGTATAACCATCATATACATATCTGAACTACTATTTTAGTATTATTCAAAATTAGCCTCTCATGCTATTATTTCCTCTTGGAGTTTATTATATAGCCCAAAATAAGAGAAGAAAAGAAATTAATTATAATAATTAGTTTTTCAATGTACTTGTTAGTCTAATAATTATTACATAATTATGATATTATAAATTACATAATTAATATAAGTAGGGTTTATTGTGTTTTATTGATAACATAATTTTCACTTCTAGTGTATTCTAACATTATTTTTAAAGTTTTATTTCACTTAAGTAAGAGATCAATTCAAATGTTTTCTCTCAAATGGAAAGGAATAAGTGTGATTTCTATTTTATAAAAAAGAAAAAAATTATCAAAATATTTGGGTCACTTTGTATTTTATCGTTTGTCAATCAAATATGTTATTTCTCCATTAATTCTGAAATAAATAAATCATCTTACCACACCATTGTTAATTCATGGCGATTAAGCTTCTGAAAGGAAAAAAAGAAGCCAAGGAAGATCATTACAAACTCTTTTGCTCTTAACCATATTTATACTTGGAAATTATATCACCTTGATGAATGATAACTAATTTTCCTCCTCTCTACCCTTAGGGCTATAGAGGGGCAAAGAGAGCAAGTGTCCCCCGTGGCAGAATTTATATGGCAGTGAATTTCAAATAAGATAGTATTTTTAGGTGAAATAAAAAATATTTGTTTCTACTTTTTGATTGTTTTGATCTTAATTTAGTCAATAAAATAAATTTGTCTTATGATATTTTGAAAAATATCTAAAACACTGTTGGCTATTATTTTTTTAGAAATAGAAAAATAACTTTATTCTGGGACACAGTTCCTTGAGAATAACAAAATAGAACAAAATTAAAATATTACATCTGGCCAAAATAAATCAGTCAAAAAAAAGAAATAATGTAAAAAAAATATAAGGTAAAAATTCTATATACAAAACAAACTAAACTTTGTAAATTATTGGTAGTGGATGTGGAGGGAGTGAAAAGGACAGCAAAATTAAGCTTGTCCCTTTTAGAAAAATTCCAGTTCAGGCTCTGAAGGATTGGTATGTTCCAGGAATGTCTTGCAGAGAGGCCGACATGTGCATAGCACTACGCGTAGCCCGGCAACCTCATACCGAAATTATGGATGATAAAATAGTTACAAGTTCACGTTCCAGTGCCTAGGGAGACTTTTAAATCTGGCATTAATCCTCCGCCGTTACCACTTGGCCTGGGAAAATTCCATATAGCCTAAAAGGCGAGAAAGGGGATGTCATCTTACTCCAGAGTCATATCACCTGTGGTTTTACATTAAGTTTTCAAATTTTCTACGATAATCTCTCCATATGCTGGAGCTATCAAATGGCTTGCTCCCTCAGCCACTCCACCCTATTCTATTTACAGTAGACTTAGCTATTAAAGCATTTTATTTCTCCTTGAAAATATATCTAAACTAGAAATTTTTTGTTTAGGGCTCTCTTTGAATATGATCCTAACAAAGATGATGGTCTTCCCTCGAGGGGTCTGCCTTTCCACTTTGGTGATATTCTCCATGTAACCAATGCTTCTGATGATGAATGGTGGCAGGCAAGAAGAGTTCTCCCAACAGGAGAAGAAGAAGGTATCGGTATCATCCCGTCGAAGCGCAGATGGGAGAGGAAACAGAGGGCTAGGGATAGGTCTGTGAAATTCCAAGGGCACCTTCCAGTACTAATCGACAAAGTAAGTCTGTTTTATATTTTTGAAAAGCGTGGAAAATATTTCGCTTATTGATTTTTCACTATTTTAAGGAAAATAAAATTTATATAGAGAGTATTAAGGTATTAAAAAAAAAATCATTCCTTAATATTTTAATTCTAATTTTCAATATTCTATAGTATATTTGTATCTAGTTATAGCATGTTATAATTAGTATTTATTAATAATCAATGTTTATATATTTTTGCTAGCAATCCACATTAGAGAGGAAAAAGAAGAATTTCTCATTCAGTAGAAAATTCCCGTTTATGAAGAGTAAGGATGACAAATCAGAAGACGGTTCTGACCAAGAACGTAAGTAATGTTTAAGTAAAAAAATTGTTTATCATCTCTATTGATTTTATCTTTTATCTTTATTGTTTGACCATAGTTTTATTTCAAAGAGGCCATACTTTATGGAACTATTATTTTAGATTTTGTGATGCTTATCTTTAAGCTTGTTTGGCCCCTTTTAATTTAATATATTTTAGTTTTTAATTGTAATCGCTTTGCTTGTTAATTCTGTTTATTACTGTCAATTTATTTTAAAAATAGATATGATTCAGTTTTAAATTATTTGAATGTGGCACATATTATAAAATATATATAGGGTGATGTATAATGTCTAAACTATATCTTTGTTCATTATTGAAGGATAAAACTCGTTTTCATTTGTGATTTATTGATGTTTATTTGTTTAGAAGTTGCATGTAGCATTATCTTTGTTGGAGCTTGATTGTCTGTTTACTCTTTCTAAGAATGATTGCAGACATCATTTCTTTTCTGTTTTTGTCTCTTGTTAATAGTATGCTGTTTGTTTCAATATCAGTGTACATATTTATCAACCCTTAATTACAGTTTTCGTTTATCATTAAAAGGCTAACCATAATTTAATTTTTAGTTAATTTTATATTTTGTATAAAATATTTAAAACTAATTAAAAGTTTTACTAATCTGTAATTATGCTGCTCAGCAGGTCGCCTCTCTAGTCATAAATACTCTTTACACAATATTTTTGTCCAAAATATGTTTTAGTTATTTTGTTTTAAAATGATGGCTGAGTAGAGATTTCATGCCTAAATCTTTATTATTATAAAATATTTATTAATATAAAAAAAAAATATTCTGTTTGAAAAAATAAAATATTTCAAATACTTATCTGATATTCTGATTGAAGATTGATCTCTTTAAAATCAAGATTATTCTTTTAATTTATAATTCGAATCCGCAGTTTTAAAATGTTGTCTGAATAAAGATTTCAAATGCCTATATCTGATTAGTTATGAAGCTAGAGAAAAAATATAAAAGTTATTGAATCGTTTTACATAAGTCTTTTCTCTCCAAATATTATGATTATTTTTTTTATACATTAGTATCTGGAAATAATAAACTGTTATTTAATAATTTGCAGCATTTTTGTTAATCAAAGTTATGATTTAATTTGTAACTAGTAGTACACTAATGTTAATTTGTGGTGAAATAGTTCATTTATCTCATTATTCATTGCCGCAATCTTTTATGTTTTTTCAAAAAGTATTTAATTATATTAAACATTCTAATCTCCTAGATATATCTTTATTTTGTGTTTTTTTTTTAGAAATGTAAAATCTCTGGGTCATCAACTTATATTTGTTTTAATTCAGTTAACTTTTAATTATAATTTTAACCACTGAAATTATTTATAATTTTCATTTGAACCCCCTTAAAATAAATATTTCATTTATTGTATATAGTTATGTAACTAAGGGTCCTTGTCTAATCGGATATGAACCTTTTATGTATATGTATTATGGTTGATTTTTCTCTTTGCATTTGTGTTTTTATAAGTTTTGATCTGTATGTTGAGAATTAAGGGAGAGAGCTGTTAAAATTTTAATGACAAATTCACAAAATCCTCCTTGAAAATAAGCATTGTTGTAAGATTGCCTTCGATTAATGTTATGTTTATTGATCTGGAGAATCATGTGTTAACTATACAAATCTCAGAATTATTTTAGTGTTTCGTCAATTTTCTTCTTTTTGTTTTTAATTTATGAAGTTTTAGGTATTAGGTATTAGGTAAATATTGTATCTAGTCTTTCAAGTATTTCTCATTTTTAGATTTAGCCATGAATATGTCCACATTTATTCTTCATTTTTATATAAATCCCTGTCTTTTGTTAAATTGATTCATGCTGTTTATCTTGTGTCTATCTTAATCTTATTTTAATAATGTCTGGTCTTAGATTCCCAAAGTTATACTAACCATGACTAATTATTAAAACCTTTTGAAAAAGAGATTTTTATCTTAATTATATTTTAAGTCAAAGAAGGAATGTTAGTTACTGATGCTGACTGTAGATGCATTTTAGGTTTCCAGGTTTTTTAAAGAATTTTTCTTAAAGATTAAAGTTGGATTTTCTCAACCTTCCTCATCATTTTGAGGATAGCTGATTAGCTATCCTAATCTTGATAAAAGTCACAATGTTCCTTATTCTTCTAAAATTTTATTTAGTGTAATTTCCTGTTTTTACTTTTGTTAAAACTTTGGCAAACTTGAAAGCGTAGGTGAAGTGTTTTAAGTGATTGTAGTCTAGAACTGATTATGTTCTCCAATCTTAACATAAAGCTTCATATACTATCTAAAAATTACCTTCTTAGTATAAATAATCCTTCATGTACTTAAAAACATTTCAATTTAGATGAACCTAACTAATGCTTGGATTTGAAATATAGAATAATTTGTTTTCATAACAGGGAGACTGAAGGTTTTTTAAAATTTCTTATACTGAATATTTTAATGTTAGTATTGTTTGTTAAGGAGTATTAATATAAAATAAATTAATGAACCTATAACCTGCTAAGTCTAAATACTAGCCATAATAAATGAAGAAAAAACTAACTACACATTAATGAATGGTTTAAATTGACGACTTGAAAATATCTCAGGACTAATAATGTTCATACCAGGGCAAAACAATAATTGGTTATCCTGTATTTTATGTATAGTTAAAACAAATTAGTTTCATCTTTTAAAAAATAAAATATTTATTTATAATATTTTTCTATTTATGAGATTTTATTTTTATCAGTAATCATTTCCTCTTCTGAGATATTTTCAGATACTACCATCTGACAAATAAAAATGTGGACAGTTTTCTTCATTGCTCTTCAAAGCTAAAACCGAAGATAACATTCGGTGCCCCAGGGCACTAATATCATATAATTATGAGAAGTGTTTTGACACTTTAAACTAATTTTTGAAAATATCAATTAAACCAATATAATTGTTAACCATTTATTACCTTCAGTCTTCCCTCAATCTAGCCAAATTAGATGAGTTAGGTTTTTTGACGCTTTATCCCTTCTCTCTCTCACACACTGTATGTTATCTCTCTTATTGCTTGCATCAGAGTCTCCGTCTACTCCTAACACTGAGGTGGACCAGGCCAGCCTGCGTGAGTACTCTTTACGTACTAACCTATTCGTCTCATTTCTCAGGTTTTGTGTTGTCATTATGAAATGGTAATATTAATTTGAGATCTTGAAATAATGATTATATTAATAGAACAAATATTATAGCTTTCTCATTATTCAATGCACGGATTGTCTAAACTCTTACATACTTAATATTGCTATGGCAACACAAAGCTTGGAGATAAATCCTGTTTAGTCTATTTCCCTGTTACATAAGTTTGTAATGTATGAGATAGTTACTTCATAAAGGCTTTTACTAACCATTCTTATGCAATCAGTTTATATTGTAACTTATTTTATGATATACCTATATCAAATATAATTTTGTCACAGATTGATTAGGAATACATGTAAAATAAATCTTAAATGATTAGGTTTTAAATTTCATTTTGTTTTGTTGTTAATTATTAACATCTTAACTACAGTAGGATCCCCATTATTCAGGGCTCTATTAACCGGGATTCCGAGGGGCCATCGTTTTTTAATAAGGTGCTTTTTTATTTTTAATAACAATAATGAAGGAAAAACACTGTAAGCTGGTGTCTTATAAATGAGATGTTTCCCGTAACTACTAGTCAGTCCAATTCATATTATATGAGCGGTAATATATTCAAGTCTTTCTATGAAACTCCTACTGGTCTGTTTGCCTACAAAACGAAATTATTTACTCAGTTGTGCTTTAGTCTCCATTTAAATACAAACTAAAGAAATATCACAAAAAAATATAACGTTACATTTTAATGCTTAAACAAAAAAAAATTAAACACCAACCACAATCAAAGCGTTGGAGGCAACAGAACTTCCATTAAACTATTTTGAATAAGAGAATGCCGATTATAACAGAATTATCTTGCTAGGAGCCATGAGAACTGATATTAGAAACGAAATCTTTAAATAAAAACACTAAAGTTACTGATTTTTTTCTTTAAATTAAAATTCAATACATATGTAAAAACATACATAAATTCATTCTTATCTATTTTTGTATATTATAATTTAATGTATGTAAAAGGTTTGTTTATTAATAAAAGTGATTTTCTGCACAGTTTTTTTGTTTATATAAACATTTTATCTATCACATTAACTCAATGAAATATTTTAATTCGATTATCCGTGAACCCCCATAGCAATATCATTACCCTGGATAACAGGAGGTTGAATGAATGAATGAATGAAAAAATAATTGTATTCTGGGACTATAGTCTCCTAAGAATAATAACAAAGTTCCAAATTTATGGGTCTCAGTCTGCCTGGCTTAGAATAATAAAAAATACAAACTAATTAAATGCTGATTATTATTGCAATTGTGCAATAGATTGAAATTAAACAGGGGATTCTACTGTGATCGCAATTTAATGAGATTTTTTTCACTTAATATTTATTAATACAATATTTTCATGTTTTATCATAATACATACTTATCTGCTACATTAGTTGCTTAATAACACATGGATATATTATTCTAATTGTCACTTTGTTGTTTCAGCGTTTATGCTCTGTTATGCTCAAGAAGACCCATCCTCTGAAGGTATTAGCCTAAGCAGCATTAGTCTTATTGAAATACTCTTCGGTAAGGCCATTCATTCGAAGAGGTTGCTCAAAACGTAAACAGAACCTGGATTTGGGTTCGGCATGGAGTTATCGTTTTGTGTTGTTTTGACTTGTCAATACTAAAACATATATGAACATGAATGAGTGGTTTTACTAACATACTATAAGATGTTTTATTGTGTTAGTGTCAAGTCTTTTATTATAAATTTTTTTTATCGTGTCTAGGTTAATTAAAGTGGAAAATATTTATAAAAATTTCACGCTTTTTTGCTTCTATGAATTTGTTGGTTAGATATAAAGTGTATTCCGTCTTAAGTCGTGCATGATATAAGGCAATTATTTATTTGAATTACTGCTTTGTGTATAAAGCCATAGAATAAAGTTTTTATGTGCCGTCGGAATCCATCACAACTTTATTTTATAGTGAATCACTATCACATCATTAGTTTTGCTTTAGCGCAGATTTTACAACAGCATTTGACAGAGAGAGCTCTTGCAAAGTTGACATTAAAATCATTATTTATGAACATTAGTTGGAAGAAGCTGATGTTTTGAAATTTTTTTTTGTAAATTTTGGTAGGAATTAATTTTTATTTATTAAAAAGTCAAATATTAACATTTATCTGAACAACCATTTCTTTAATTTTTATGCACATTTTTCATTTAAAAGGAGTTCATTCAAATATTATTTGTTCAGGTGAAAATTTAGTTCATTAAGCTATTTTATTTCTTTTAGTCACATCTCTGAGATTCGCTTTAACATTGGTTTAACTTTTTCAATTAATCACTTTTTCTACTTTTCTTACACTTCATCACCAGGTTAATTTTCATAACGATTAATGAATCTTATTCCTTTGCTTGACTGAAAAAAAAAAAAAAAATTGTATTATCTTTCTGATCAGTTGATCATTTCTGTTACCAACATTGCATTAGTTTTTGTTATGTCGAAGAAGGGAGAATCTACTGTATTATAATTTAATTTTTCATCCATCCATAATAAGTGGAAGATATCATAAATAGTCTTATCAGAAAGTAAGTAGTATATTATATTGTTAATTACTTGAACAAGTTATGTTAAAAAACTGATTGTGGTTTATAGGCTATCTGTACCATTACCAATTCATCTACAGTTTAGGTAGGATGGTATTTTCAATTAATTTTCTCTTTTAGTTTTACTACTTCTGTTTTTGCTCAACAGCTAGTTGTAGTTGGTGTTGAAAAGTAGAATAGATGATTTTTTTTTATATATTCAATTATACTACCATATAAAGAAATGGAACAGAGGACATTATTATGTGATCTAATTATAGCTTGGACAGGCATCTGAGTGTAGAAATCGAAATAGTTAAACACAAATAACTGGGACTAAATTTGTGTGCCTTAGTGTTTTTTCTTTCATAATTTGCTTATGTATCATGACGTAATGCAGCCTCATAAAGCTTATGCGACAGATTTCGCTAATTAACACCCTATACTGATAAATTACCTTGCCTTGCTAGTTTGCTTGACCATATTCATTTCATTTTTATTTTTGTCTTTATCATTTTTGTTTCAACAATTTATATCTAGTATCATTCAGCAGTTTTTAAAGTTGAAGTCTTTCATCATCTAAGGTAATAATTCACATGTAGGATCTTATAATTATCATTAACTATTTTTAACTTCATATTTTATTCATAGTTAACCATTACATCATTTTCCTCTTTTTTTTTTTTCTTTTCTTCAATTAATGTAATATTTCAACCTTAATTAGTTGGTCAGTAGGTACTATGTAGAAATAGAATGTAAGTGAAATAAGATGCAGTTATTACTAAATAAGCCTTTGCTAGGTACAGAAGAGACCGTGCTGTCCTACGAGCCTGTAGTACAAGAAACTATCTCCTACGCCAGGCCAGTCATTATCCTGGGGCCGCTCAAAGATAGGATCAACGATGACCTTATCTCAGAATTTCCAGATAGATTTGGGTCATGTGTACCACGTAAGAAATTTTCTTCTATTATGAAACATTAATTAATAGTATTAGTTTAATGTTCATACTCAAAGATTTAACACAATTATTTTTCTAAAATATTTACCATATTTTTATTTCATTTTTAATTCCTCTAGTTGAATATCTGTCCTGATTAACTTATTTTATATATTGCTCTATGGCAATTGGCCTATATCTTAGATATCTATATCTGACCCATTTTTTGCTAAAAAAATTTTGATATTGCCTTTGATCCTTAATGATTCCATAAGTGAATCACATAAAGCAGGCATTTTTTTTGCCATCTTGAACCTTTTGACATGTTACAGAAATGTTTGTTTCTAAATGTAGAATATCTCATGAATGAATAAATCAAAGAGACATATTTACCAATCTAAATTACTAGTGCTACATGATGTATTTCCCATTTAGAATTCGTTTAATGGCATTCAATTTCATAATTTAACATATTATTCACAGATACTACTAGGCCAAAGAGGGAATATGAAGTTGATGGCCGTGATTATCATTTCGTGAGTTCTCGTGAGGAGATGGAAAGAGATATACAGAGCCATTTGTTCATCGAGGCTGGTCAGTATAATGAAAATCTCTATGGGACATCTGTATCATCTGTAAGGGAAGTTGCTGAAAAGGTAATTATTTCCACTAATATGTTATTATTTTTTTTTTTATAATTATTAAATAGAATAATTGTTCTAGCTGTTTTATTACAAAAAGATGAAAAAATAATTCTTCAGCAATTGAAGTATATGTGACTGTCAATATATTTAAAAAGGAAGTCATAATGATTATAACTGCTGCTTTCTCTAACCCACTATAATAAATTTAATGGTCGGTTTTTATGATATAAGGAAAAAACAAATTAATTATTTTTTTTTTTCATTCAATTGTAAAACCTAATTTACTTCCGGCTATTAAATTATTATCAATTATCTTGAAAGAAATTATTATGATTATTGAAAGAAAACTATGTGGTGTTTAGTCGTGAGAGGAAAATGCAAGATCATATCACTTTGTGTAGACTGAAATTCATCCTGAGGCACAAGTAACTGAAGGTTCAGGCTCCACGTATTAGTTGGTCTAATTTTGAAAATATTAGTCATTAAGAGATTCTGAGTTAATTGTTATTTTCAATTTACACCTACAGTCCAAATTATCAAATAATTAACTAGATCTCATTATTTGAAACCTAAGATCAAAGAAGAAAATAATTAAATATTAATCTCAAAAAACTTCTCATAAAAGTTCTTGTACAATTATGATATTATTAACTATATTTGAAAATAAAGTTACCCAAGATGATCCCTTAAATACTGCAACTTCTTAAAAATGTGTGAATGCCTAATTTTGCAATAAACATGTTTTCATATTTAATTCTCTCCATTCTAATTTTACCAGTTGACTTGACTGCCATGGTAGTTTTAGAGTTGATTAATAAGAAACTTTTTCTGACACTTGGTTAGCAAAAGATATTGAGTAACATTTTAGTATCAGGCCAGCTAGAGACTATACAAAGTACATTTCATTTTTATTCCCTTCTCCTTTTTCTTTCATTCTTTTAGAGTCCCTCTTTTATTCAGTTTTTTTCTAGCTCGTTTGTTCTATAAATCTTTTTAAAATATACTGAATAAATTTTGTAAGTTGTTCTCACCAAGCTCACTTAATGGTAAATGCGGCTACTTCATTTAACAACACTGAAGATATATGTATTTTTTAGGGGAAGCACTGTATTCTGGATGTAAGTGGAAATGCTATCAAGAGGCTTCAAGTTGCTCTGCTATACCCAATAGCCGTTTTCATCAAACCTAAGTCTGTGGAATCCATAATGTAAGTTGATTGATATTTATTTAATTTTTTTTCTCTTTCTTTCTTGTAATTCAATGCTAACAGTTGTCCAGATCTATTTCAAATTGTGACCATGGTCTTAAAGTTTTCTGTACGACTGTATATTTTAGTTATTTATTTAATTATAAGAAAACCAAATGTTTTCAGTCCAACAAGAACACCAGCAATGAAAGAGGTCTCTATATTTAATAATATTTCTTTGTGGGTATTTTTATTTATTTCAACACAGTTATATACTCAAATATTAATTTATGTCTCAACTGGCATCTATGAAAACTGAGTGTGTGTACACATATATAATTGCATGTTCTTCCTTTAGAATATAGCATATTATGTAGAAGCTACATGTGGGAGCAATTCTGATCTCTCAGCCCAGCAAAGTACTCTGGTGCTTTCATTTGTTCTCGGTCCCACCTAAACAGTTCCAATTTTTCATTAATCAATTAGCAAATTCTTTCATAGTTTATATTTAGCCTTGCTGAATCTATTTACTTATCCTCAATGGTAACCCAGGGCAACAGCACAGAAGCAAAAATTGGAAGAAAAATAATTTCCCAAGTGCTTCTACAGTCTGAGAAAACAACTTGGCTTGTCAGCATTTGAACGAAACCAGAATTAAACTTGCAACTGATTCTCAGATCATTTTTAGAGTACATAACTAGATGGAGGCTGCATGGAGCCGTGACGATCGGTGGAAGCTGCTGGTAGAGGTTGCGACCTGGCAACAGGTTGTTAAGATAATAAACAGCACTTAATTTTACATTGATATAATCCATTTAATCAAAATCGTTATAGGTGTTTTTGAAAAAAAAATTTAAAATTTGTAATATTGACAATATAAAGTGCCACTCCTGGTTAATTGATTATTGTAAAAGATTACCCTAACATCCCAGGCCTATACCTATCTTAAATATGTAATTTTAGTTTTACACTACCTTTTGTTTTTGGCCTACAGTGCTTACATATTTATACATATAGTCTGTGGGCCAGAGCCCATATCGTGCATTCCCCCCACATCCCTGTAAATTACACATCGTTGTGTTCCTTGTAACTATTCATTGAAAAAAAGCCCATGTTCCCAAAAAAGTGAACGCACTGCCCAAATGGCGTCAAGATGGCGGATTGACGACTGTGACGTTAGTTAGTTTTTTGGTCACTGAGAATCAGCACTGGGCTTAATTTCCTCATGGTTGATCTTTTATTAAAGCTGAATAGTCAGGGAATAATAAAACTTGAACAAATATTTAAAAATAATTAGCTTAGGCAATAAAAAACACCACCAAAGTCAAAAAATTTAACAAAAACATTTTCAAGTTGAAAATAAAGCGTTGTTTGTAATTAAACTGCCAACAATAACGCAAAATGTGCTGAAATAAAATATCTGGAGAATATATGTTTCTTTCTAAAACACTGATTACTTTTTATAATATTTGAAGCAGTTCCGTAGAAAATGCACTTATGCGGGAGAAAACCGGTGCCAGCATAGGTGCCTACAGGCCTCTACCACACCATTCAGGACTTATAAATGGCTTAGTTATAGTGATATAATAACGTTTTTGGTACATTATATTGATTTTATTAACAAATAAATATTAATGCAATCATTTAATTGTAAAAAAAATTTATTATTTAACTTACTTTATTCTATACTGAGTATAGAGCAGTTCTTTATTTGAACTTTTCTACACGCTGAATACACTTAACACTGTATGTTAAGTACAGTTTTCAATTACACTTTCAACTAAACAATTCTACTACTAAAAAAATATCTGAATAATTACACATTTTAAATATATTTTTTTAAGTTAATCAGAAAAAATAATTTATTTTATTTTTTTATAGGGAAATGAGCAAAAGAATGACAGAAGAACAGGCCAAGAAAACATTTGAAAGGGCACTTAAGCTTGAACAAGATTTCAGTGAATATTTCACAGGTGAGTAAAATTGTCCTTAGAAGTGTTTCTTTTCTATAGATTTTTAAAAATATTTCTCATGTGAATTTCATTTATTGATTTCCCAATAATAATATATAAACTTTGATGGGTTTTCTCCCTTTATTCAACTGTTTTTTGTTTACATTATTTTAACATTTTGAAATGTAGGATACCTTTTTTTTAAATATATATATGTGATCATAATGATGTAGAGTTGGTTGACCATTGATATGATATGAGAAGGAATTAGTCGAGGGTGCGGTCAAAATAAAAAAATTAAAATATATAAATAATTTTAATTTTTGCCGACGTTTCGACCCACTTTGCAGGTTGTCTTCAGGGCTACAAAAGATACAAACATGTTGAAAATATAAAAATAAAATAAAAAATAAATATAAGTATATATAAATTATGAAGAAGTTGTCAGATACAGAAATAAAAGATAAAGAAAATAAATACATGATAAGAAAATAGATAAAAGAAAATAAATACATGAATGTTAACGAATAAATGAATGTTAATCAATTTATTCGTTAACATTCATTTATTCGTTAACATTCATGTATTTATTTTCTTTTATCTATTTTCTTATCATGTATTTATTTTCTTTATCTTTTATTTCTGTATCTGACAACTTCTTCATAATTTATATATACTTATATTTATTTTTTATTTTATTTTTATATTTTCAACATGTTTGTATCTTTTGTAGCCCTGAAGACGACCTGCAAAGTGGGTCAAAACGTCGGCAAAAATTAAAATTATTTATATATTTTAATTTTTTTATTTTGACCGCACCCTCGACTAATTCCTTCTCATATATATGTGATATTTTTATTTGTTGTGTTTATTTCTGTCGCTGTTGAATTCTTACAAGTACTAAGTACAAATTTTATAATATATATGTTTGTTTGTAGTGACAACGTAATACCCTAACATTCTCATAAAAGTAATCTTATTTCTATGGTTAATAAATAAGTAAGTTATTAATAATAAATGGATCTGTAAACAGAGATGGGCAAATGCTTCTCTGAGTACTGAGTACCAAGTATTTTATTCAAATTGAATCGCTATTGAGAATTCAATCACTACTTCAGTTAATTGTTTGACATCAACTGAAGTAGTAATTAAATTGTTTGTGTACTCAAAAAAGGTTAATATTTGAGTAAAATAATTGGTAATCACTATTCAGAGTAACATTATCCAATCTTTGTCCTTAAAGTAATTAGTAATTTAAAAAAAGAGAAGATTTTAATTAGAAGTCAAGATCATTTAAAAAAAAAAAACTGACATTGAATCATGATTTCAAAAAAGAAAAGATCATAATTTCAAAAAGTAAAAACTTTATGTTAATGTAGAGAAACTTCATTTATGTGAGCATTGTATCACTTTTCCACATGGTCCTCTTGTTAAAAATTCTTAATCGTTTACAAATTTTAATTACCATCAATATTTACATCCAAAATTATCAATATATTTGGCTTATTAGTTAGGTAGGAACAATACAAAATATCTTTACCATGAGCAATTATTATTAAATGATTTATTTCAATGGCATCAAAAAATTAAGTTGTAAAGTTAATGTCAAAATTGTTTCACATTTCCTAGTTTAAAAACTTAGTTGGTTGTAAAATGTTTTCAATGCAGCAAATGAAACACCATGGTTTCCTTTTTTTATTTTAACCGAAATATGTTATTTTTACTTGTCCAGGTCAATGAGCAATGGCTTACTTAATAACAAAAAATATGTTGTAGCAATCCAAGAGATATGATTTTAATTTTGTTATCTGGATTCCTTCCAATTAATATTAGACAAAATTCAATAATGCTTTTATAATTGTGTTCAGGTTTCACTAGCTGTTGTTGCTGCAGCAAAAAAAGAAAAAAAATTGCAAAACATGTGTCATTGATCCTTGTATTAAAAATAATATTAGTGATTCTTGTCATTTAAATCGTTCCACTTTTATTGAATTGTTTATAGAAAGTGATAACTGAACTAATCTTTACATGAGGCAGTTCATGTTTGAAGATATTTCTTAGCACCAATTCACAGATCTGTGTCGGTATGCAAAATACTTCATATTTGTCTGAGAATGATTTTTAAAAAGTAAAAGCTATATTAAATCCAGCTGCGCTTGAGACAGCTCCATCGGTTCATGGAATTCAGATTTTATTTTCAAATACTCAAACTTATAAGTATATTCTACACTGCCAAGACTTCCTTGTTGTTATGGAATTGACTTAAAAACTCCAATCAATTTCTTCTTGTCTTAAGATGGATTTGCTAGAAAACTAGTTAAGATTAAGACTTTAGCTACTTGCAAATTCATTGAACAATGTTTAGTTTCTTTCCTCTTCAAGGCCTCCTGTTTCCAAAATGCGTCAGATTGATATTCTCTGCACTAAATCCTTAAAGAATAAAAATGATATTAAAAGTTTTAACAGATCCGTAATTCTCTATAGTGTAGTCTATGCTATCTTTCCATTGGTCACATACATTTGAATCCACACTTGCTCTTTCTCCACAATTTTTTTTTTTTTTTACACAATATTACATTGATTTTTAAAATTGGTCAACCATCAGTCATTTGGTTGACAAATCCTGTGATTTCTAATTTCGATGCGAAGTCCTTTGATTTTGCTTTGAGAACCTCCAACAGGTAAGTTTTGTGCTCTACATTGTTGGAGCCACTTGATTAACAAATCCTCAACAATAGGGAATTTATCGTCTCTATCCAATTTGTGATTTCCATGCAAATGACATAGTAAATTTTTTTTTTTCTTAAAAATTGTATAAAGCATTGATGGTGGAATATTGAAAGTTTTGGTGTTACCTCTTTTTTTCAAACCACTTTCCACAGTCTCTGTACACCACACGTCCACTCTTTTAGTATAGTGTCATAATTTTTCTTGGATTTTTTTGTTGTTTGTGCTTGAATTAAACTTTTTGATCTGCTAGCTGTTTATTTTGGAGTCATTTTTATATACATGCATGCATGTTTTGTCATCGGCAAGATGAATCTGATTAAGATGGGTAGTTAATTTGTTCCTTTTGATAATTTTTGTTTTTACATTTGTCATTTTTATTGTAAACCTATGCTATTTTGTAATCAGCCTTTTTGTTTGTTTTTTATCATCAGCTATAACCTATTAAATTAAAGTAACTAAAATATTTTCATATTTATTTTGTTCTTTTATTGAATAATCTTGTCTTATATTGAATATACAAAAAATAAAATTAATTATCAATTATTTTATATAGAGAAATACAATTTTAAAGCTGCATCTTATCTTTTTTCATTGTTTTTTTTTTTCTTTCTTCACCTCTAGAGAGTATATTTTTACTTTCACTTACCTATATATGTAATATATAGTAAGGGTAAGTATTGCTATTGTGAAAATTTTTGAATCCAAGTTTCCAATGGAAATACACGTTTTGTGGTTCCGTGAGTCCAAATAACCAACTCCCACAAAATAGTCTATGTGTGTATCTGAACAGCCTAGCTCAAAAACGAAAAGTTGTACGAAACTGAAATTGTGTATTCAAGGTTTATGTATGCTTGGGATGTTAAAGCAACTTTTTGGTCAAAATCGGCTAACCAGAAGTGACACTTTATAGAATCGACTAAACACATTTTTAAGATTTTCTCAAAAACGGTTCTAACAATTTTTATTGAACTCAGTGTATGATTGTATAATTAAATAGTATTTAATATCATTTAGATCTTATCCCTATTGATGCCACTTAATAGAGCTTAAATGCCCAATGTTCAAAATGTCTTCCTCTAAAGTACATTTAATTTTTTTTTTTAAATAATTAATTATCTCTTATTGTTTGGAGTTATGAAAAAAGGCTAAATATAACTTTTGAAAGAATTTGATAATTGAATAAACGAGAAAAAATAAAAATGCTTTTCCAGGTCGAAAATGAAACTCTGGGAATAATAGTCAGATGGTACATATATAATATATTATTAGAAAGCGTACGACTTTAGAAGAAACTTTATCTAATATAGGAAGTCGTAGAAGTTATTGGAGAGTGATAAAAAAATTATAAATAATTATTTTTTTAAAACTAATATTGTTTAAAGAAAATCATATGTTTCCAAGGAAATAAATGAAATTTCCTAACTAAATGTAAACTTTTAAAATTATTTTTAAGTTTAAAAAAGTATATAAAATCAATATAAAATCATAAAGGTATCAAGGCAATGACATTGTTTAAAAAAATAAAATGTAAAATGTATGTTTTTACAATCTTAAATACATTTACTATAGTTTAATAACCCTAGATCTCATATTATATTTAAATAATTAGGTATACATCATCTATTTATTCCAAAAGAAATTTCCCTTTTGTGAAATCACATTATCTACTTAAAATTAGTGTGAAGACTTTTGACCTTTCAATGTTGTATTTAAAAGCAGGTAACTTTATTTTGATAAATTTTCCAAGGATAAAAAATAAGAATTTAAATATATGTTAAAAGTAATAGATATTTAATAACTATAATTTTTATTATGTTGTACAAATCTTACTTTTTCATAATTAAATGAATATTCTTTCAAATCTCTCTTTTTCTGTTGAGCTCAGAGACTGGAGTTATGTGATTCAAATAGACTGATCCAGTTATAAGGTTTTTATAGCCTACAATGGGTATAATAAATAGGGTTTATGTTATTTTGATGGTCTTAATGAGTTTTTGTATTGATGAATATGACCAAAATTCAAAAACTCCTTGTAATTGCCCAATTTTGCCAGACAATAATTGATTTTTGAAGTAGAATTGTCATTGGAGAATAGTGAACGTACCAGATTTTTTATATACATGAGTAAATTTTACTCCTTTTTGTAAAATATATTACCGTATCTTTCTTTAGAAGTTCATTTCAAACCTACCTTATCTCTCTTAAGTGAGTAAGCTTTGTCGTTGTACAGATATCGCATTTTTGATAGTTTATCTTCATCTGAAAAAGATAATTCTAAGTCATTCAGCTATATTACTCATAGGTATCTGAAATAGTATAACAATGAGTAAACTATCAGCAATGAGAATTATCCTCAATATTTTTCACTTTTGATTAGGACCCAAATCTAATCAATACTATTCTTTGCCACTTTTAATCTTTCATGTGAATTCCAACAGTTCTTACTATAGCTATTTCATAAAGGATATACAGATTCAAATTTGTTTAAAAAATTTACTTTACAGTTATCTGTAAGCATCTGACGTCTTTGAAATCTTAGCAAATAATACAAAGTCTTACCACAATAAACTGTACTTGAAATTAAAATAAATATAAATTATTTATATCAGATTTTTTAATTTATTTTTTTTCTTACCAAAGGATAAAATTCTTTAAATTGTGCTCTTTCTTTATTGCATAGTTATTTTCAGATTCTGTGCTTCATCTTGGTAATTTATCTGTATATTGTAAAAAATAATTGGTATAAGTTTAGTTAAGAGTTCAGGAATTTAAGCCTTAAGTTTAATATATAACTAGTTATACATAAACTTTCATTCTTGATATTGAGAATGGCCAAAAATATGTATAAATTTATATCAACTGGAAAGCAACTTCATTTAAATCATTACACATGTATACTTGTTCCTAGCGGACATGGCTGAGCACATTGGATAGCGTGGGTCCCAGAGTTTTCAGATCTGAACTTTGTGTGTTTGACTCCCACTTGAGGACTATTTGGCCCATTCGCTGTAATCTTTTTTTTTTTTTTTTTTTTTTTTTTGTCTTAATGTTTTCGTCAAAATCCTATTTTGCCAGAAAGAAAGTATTTTTGCCTGTTGATTTTTCAACAAAATCTGTATGGTCTAAAAAAGAAATTTTTTTTTCAAAATGTTTTTTTTTTCATTAACTAAGGTTATTTTCTTTCTCTGTTTTAGCGATTGTTCAGGGTGACACGCCAGAAGAAATTTACCAAAAAGTCAACATGGTTATCAAGGATCAGTCTGGTCCAACAATTTGGGTGTCATCAAAGGACCCACTTTAAGGAGGCCTCTCTTGTTAGTTGTTTAAAGTATAAATGTATAAATACTTACAATTTATAAATATATATAAAGTTTATATAAATATAAATATATATAATAATTTTATTGAAAATGAGGATAGTGGCATAAGCTCAGGTCCTTAATTGTGTATATGTAAACATCTTAATAGCTTTTTCAAATATATATTATTTTTCTTATTATTTTTGTTTTTCTTTTGAGTGAGATATAATATTGTAAAATATGATTTTTTATGTTAACTTATAATATTCTTTATTTTTTTCGTTTTTCCTGCCTATGAGTATAGATGGTGTATTGTTAATTGTTTCCCTTCCCCTCCCACCGTTTAAATAATAATAACACAAGTGTTTTTGTTTTGTGTACTTTTTTTCTTGGATTGTGATGAATATTTAACATTTAACCATCGGTCTCCCTCATTCTCTCATTTCCGCCAAAACAATAAGATGTTTTATTATTAGTAAAGTTTAATTTTTAAGAAAGATAATAAGGAAAACTGCCACTATGTTATAATCTAATGATCTTTAACAATCATTGTTTTAGCGGTGTCAATGAGGAAGACCCAAGAAAACTCCTGTTTTGAATTTATAAATGTTAACAGTAGAGGAAATATTGTTTCTCTTTAGATTGTTAAATCTAACTTTGTTTACATGCGTCGTCTCAAGCATGGTGTAAGTATAAAATAGGCATGCCTTGTGAGCTTCGCATAAGTCGTGAGGATGATGAAAGAAATGAATTATTAATAACTATACATTATATGTATGTTATCTGTGTAAAATATAGTTTTTGATAGATTTTTTGTATAGTGTTTGCCAAAAAATTTATTCAAAACAAATTTGTTGAATCTCGCAAACACTTAAACATTACATAAAATATTTTAAAAAATGTATAAAAATAATTTTAAGAAATAAAAATTAATTTAAAAAACTTAATATATAGGTAATTTTTATGGTAGAAAATAAAATTTTTGAATGTTTGTTATTCCATAATAATATATCAATAGGAATAAAGTTACTGTTCACAGATTTTCTGTTTTCGAAATACAAATTATGAATTTTCAACAATAATGTTATAAATGTGTAATTATGTTTTACTTTTTGAAATATATTCATGTCTAAATGTCATTTAATTATTCTTAACCCATTGTTATTAACTTGCATTGTATTGTATTACTCTTAAAAAATGCATTCATCCTTTTTTTTTTTTCTTAGTGGAAAAATATTTATTGAAAACAGGTGGATACATCTGTATAATTTTGCTAACTCCTAAAATAGAAAATACCAAGTATTTTATAAAAATTGTTTTGTTTTTTTATAGAAATTGTTTGGATTATCTACTAAATTTATCAATTTCCAAAATATTCTTGAGAAATTAAAATTTTAGTAGGCTCAAATGCATAGTATGTTTTTCCACAGCTTACATCTTTCTAAAAATTTGTTGAACAAGATTTCATTTTATGAACCCTAGTTCAGTTTTTTGAGCTTTAAATACACTTATTTTCATTACACAAAACCGAAGTTATACTCACTCACCTAAATATATATATAATGAAAGAAGCGGGCAAAGCAGCAGACCAATGCATTTGTGATTTCGGTATTTAAAAATTAAGTACATAGATAAATGACTAATCCACAGTGATTAATTACATTATCTAGGACCCTGAGGCATTTAAAATTGTTTTTTAAAGGTTTGCTTGTTCTATGACAATGTTATTAATTGTTTGATCGCCTTAGCATTTGAAGTATATTGTAACATGCATGTAAAGATGTTCCTATTTGTTTTGTGTATGCAAAAATATAAATAAATGGATTGAATGTAGTTAATTCCTTAGAGTAACCAGCACAATCTGAGACTACAACTTAATTCCAAAGAAGAACTAAGTATAATTACTTTTAAAAATTTTCATATCCTAATTTTCTAGAAAAATGGATGTTATTAGGTCTACTAACAAACTTTTTTGTTGAAATTTTACTTAGTGGAAGTGTCATTTAATTATCATTGAAGATTTATTTTATTTATTTTTTTAATTTTCACTTAATCTGTTATTAAACTTTTATAAATGTGTACTGAAATAGTCTGACATGGCTTAAATTTAATTAAATATTAATATATATGGAGTAATTAGAAGCAGAAGAATTAGGCAAACTATATAAGTAAAATTTACGTCTAACCTCGAAAATTGAGAGCCACTTTTAACAATAAACGGTACTGGTTTCATTGTCAGAGCAAACAAGAAATATATTTTACACCTTTCAGTTGAGATTTTTCCTCCCAAAATATAGGTTTAATATAGAGAAATAAACCTTTAAATGTTAGAACTGATTTTTAAATATTCAATTTGCAAAATGTTCTCAAAATTAGCTTTAATCTTGTTTATTTGGAATAATTAATGTTTTCAAGTGTTAGAAGCTATAAAAATGGATTGATCTAAGCTATGAAAGAGTTTCATGGTAAAGTGAAGCAGAAAAATAGGAAATATTTTTACAAATTGAAAACCAATTTCCGGAATTAAGAGTAGTAATATATTTATTACACAGAATGTCCCGAAAAATAGTGTCAAATAGAAGTCCAGAGATAGAGCATCTGATGTGGTACTTAAATCACGCAACACCATGCATTCGAGAAAGAGAAGAGGGATATTGCACCAAACACAAAGTATTAGCTTAGTAATCAGTGTATTATCTGTAATATAATATATTTATCAATTGTATGTTATGTTATAATTAGAAAAATTCCAACAACAAACCTTTGTGTCTAAAATGCAGAAAACAAATAAAATAACCTATCAATTCAGGTATCAGGAGAGAAAATAAAAGGAACTCATGATCATATCACTGCATAACATCTAATGGCATACCGTTATTGGCTTACAACTGATTATTGGTCATAGGCACACGAATTACAGAGAAACATATTAGATTTTTTTTTTTTAATTTAGTGGATTGTATGCCTCACCTGTCATGGTTATTGGTGGACAAAGATCATACATACTTGTGACATGAAAAAAATTTGAATCTCAAAGTGAAATTCTCAAAAATAATGAAAATGCTTTAATGGAATCATTTCAGCGAGACTTTTTTTTAAATATCCAATCTTTGTAAATACCATTTGGATGTCTCTTTGGTGCCATACATATAATTATAGCATAACTAAGGAGGATAATGAAAGCGTTTTTCTGTGCCTTCTTTTCTTTCAGAAAAAAACAACTAATTGTAGTCTCATTCCTTAGGGATGGTTAGAGCGTCATATCGGTAACAGTGGTGCTACTTACACCACTGCCATAAACACCATATTTAAAATATTTTAAAAATAAGTAACTATTAGAAAAAAAACAACTGTGTGTTTCATATTCAACACGATGGTAGAAGCATAATTTGCCAAACTCTTAATGTCCTAATAAATGTTTTTTTGATCTGCCTATCTTTATGCCTTATGATAAGCATCTCATTTGTGATATTTACCAAACTTCGCTTCCTTTCTGGGCTTAAAAAGTAAAAATATATTCGTATTTGTGGTGGTAAGGATTAATTTTTTATTTATCTACGGACTTTTAGTGCAAATTGATTTGTTAAGCCAGGTCATTTTTTCTTCAATAATTTCAATATCACAGGCATTTCGAATAATCCAACAAAAAGGTTTTCATTCGTATCATATTCAAAAAGTTCAACAGCTTAAGCCGGAAGACTGTTTTGTCATGAAATATAGTGTCAAGCTGAAGATAATATTTTTTTCTTTGCAATTTACCAAACCGAAGAACATCTTACAATAGTGCAGAAACTTTGTTTTTGGTTAAAATAAATGAAGATAGCTGAACTCACATTTTGTATAATTTAAATTGGACATGATCTTTCAAACAACACCTTAAGGTTTTACAGCAGTGTGCCCAATAACTGTTCTAGCCTTAGGGTGGGACAATGGAGGACCTTGAGGTCACCATTTATTAGAAATTAATTCAAAAAATGACAAAACTTATTAAAATAATTAATTTAAGCCTGTTAATAAGGCAAGTACCGACCACAATATTAAGAAAATATTGATTGGAATACAATTGAAACAATGCATACTGTAAAACAGCTTAAAAAATAAATTAATTTTTTTTAGGGGAAGGGAGATGACGTCATTGCACGAGGTCTGTCTTAGTCGCTGTCCAATAATTTCATCATTATAGTGACCAGAAATACCGTATCGAAGCAGTGCTATTAATTCCACTTATAGCTATTACCATTCCGGGATTAACGAGTGCGTCAAACTCAACAGCTTAAAAACCTGTATTAATCCAAAAGAAACAAAACATAGCTAGCTATCCGTTTTTATGTTGCCTTGTGCGTTTTTTATTGTTTTTTTTTTTAATGAAAAAAGTATTTGCGACATTATTCATTCCTGATTTAGAATGGAATATGTAATGCTGTTTTTATATTTGGAATTCTTGCATTCAAAATATAAATATTTGTTTGGATCCTATTTATTTTCAGAATTATTTTGTCGGAATTGATTAGAATTTTAAGAATATTCAACTAGAGGAATGGAAGGAATATGAAAAACACTATCAGCACATAAGCGCAGGCTTTCTATTCCGGTTGGGAGAGGGGAAGAGGCGATGGACAACTTCTCCACTCCCCCCCCCCCCAAAAAAAGTCTCGGGAGTTAATATTATGTATAAAAATTATGAGCGATATTTAACATAATAGTCGTCCGTGGTACAGACCCCTTTTTATCTAATTATTAACATCCATCTGAAATTTCGTAAATAGTTTCATCTCATCGTAATCTACAACTATTTTATTTAGCAAAACTCTTGGAATTGGGGCGTTTTCAATTTGGAGGGGGGCAAACTTTGTCAATTTTAATTAGGTACTAAAAACTCGTAAATACACATTTGCTTTCTGCTTGGATCGTAAGATAATTTGATCACAAAATAGATATGAAAGTTGATCTACAAAAATATTGGGCCGTTTGTCCTATATAACCTCGTTATTTTGAAATTTTGGGGGTGTAGGTCACGCCAAACGACTCAATATTTTTGAAGGCCATCTTTTTTCTCTATTTTGTGATCAAATTATTTTACGATTAGAGTAGAAATCAAATTTGTATTTACGAGTTCTTAGTACCTAATTACATAGACAAAGTTTGCCCTTCTCCAGATTGAAAACGGCGCAATTCCATGAGTTTTCGTAAAAAAAATAGTTGTAGGTTGCAATGAGATGAAACTATTTATGAAGTTTCAGGCGGATGTTAATAATTCGATAAAAAAGGGTGTGTACCTCGGACTATAACATAATTATTGTAAAACGAACTATATAAAAATATTTTTTTATGATTTACTCATGTGCACCCTTCCACTTTTGCGTGAATTTTATCACATTTCTCGCGACAAATTCGAAGCATCCGAGAATTGAGAGTTCATCTCAAATGCCTGAAACCTTTAAATAAAGATTCACATATGTAATATATGTCAATTGCTTTATTGACATATTTTCAAATATATACTTAGTAGAAAAAAAGAATTAATATATAAATAAAAATATACATTAATTTATTTTTATATGTTATATTTTATTGTTCGTTGTAAAATAATCATGTCTAATGATTTTTATACATAATATAAATTCTCGAGATTTTTTTGGGGTCCATCTCCCCCCAACTAAAATAGAAAATTTGCGTCTTCGCTCTTGGGGAAGTTTCCTCAAGATCACCTTACTAATAATTACATTTACATGCTCACCTTTAAGACATTATTTATGAACTTTCCTAAGGAAGGCTCATAAAGACTCCCTGGACCATCTTACTCAAGCCATCCGCTGCTTTTCTCAGAGACTACTGGACAGATTGTTTGGAGAATCGGTATCAATATCAAAGGGCACCCAAGGATGATCCTCGGAACTCGAGATTACCATCTGCCCTTTCCTTTCAAGATGGCGATCGAAAAACCTGTATCGCCTAACTAATGTACCAGTTTTAATCAAACTTGGCCAACATCTTTTCCTCAAAGCCTTTTAAATTTATATGTATATATATATATATATATATATATATATATATATAATATACTATACCGAAAAGTGATTGATCTATCAAGATGGCTACCGAAAAACCTGTACCGTTTAGACTGTAGCGCCTTAACGAATGTACCGACTTCATTGAAACTAGGTTAAAGTCGCCTCCTTCGAAGATTTCCTTCGAAGAAATTTATCTATACAACATGCTTCACCGAGAAGAAGTTGAAAAAAAAGTTAAGAGGGATGATAAAATTAGATTTTTGAATAACTCTATAAGACATACTTTGTGTGTTCTTTGTTATGGCCATTTAAAATATTATGAAATTTCCGAAAAAAAAGAATCGTTGAAATCGGACGATTTGGTTCAGAAACATGTTGTTCTAAATATATTCCACACATTCTGCTGTAAAGTTAATATCCTTTGTTTTTATTTTTGGAAAGTCTTACATCATCTAAAGCAATCGAGGATTTTTTTCTATATTCCTTAGCAAATTACTAATGATGAAAATAAAATATTCAGGCCTATATTAGGAATCATCTTTTTTTTTTGTTTTATACAAGGATACAAGGATATAGTCTTACATATCCTCGGCACCATGTTAAAATAACAAATGTGTGCCTCTTTAACTTTGCGCATTCGTTTCTTCAACATAGTGTATACGATATAATATATAACTGTTTGGAAATAATAAACCATTGTGTAATAATTTACAGTTTTTTGTTAATGAATAGTCATAGTTAATAAGGGATTCTTTTAAGTTAGTTTTTTGTATATAGTACACTAACGGATCCTGAATTTGATTTTGGGGGGAGGGGGGTTCAGCCTGAAAGCTTATTTTTTATATATATTGCGATAATTATTTTTGAAGAAAAAGAAAGAAATTAACTACCTATATGAAATGGTATTTAATTGATTCTTGAAGTCCAAATAAATACAAATATAATCAGACGAACAATTCTATTTTTTCATAAAACACGACTATATTTAACCATTTTTTTGGGGTTATTTTTTTTTCAGCCTGAAAGCACCTCCCACTGTAGGTCCACCAACGCTTTAACATTATAATATCTATATAGTATCTAAGGTAAGTATTAAAAAAAGAATAAGAAGAAAATATGCTGTTTGGTGACGTAGCTCAGCTACCTCACTTCTTGTTTTCTTTTTCTGTAAAACATACTTATAAACAGGAATACTGATTTTTTTAATTAATTAATTTTAAGGCTGATAGATTTGATTTAGTCGCATCTTTAGTGCAAATCAATGTTATTTTACCGCATTGAAAATATCTCAAATGAATTTCCAGGAGAATATGATTAGCTGTCGGATCTGAATGAAACAATTAAGATTTACAGTTAATTTTATACATCGTATTCTCATTTATTAAACGATTTCATCAAACTATAATGTAACCACTCCGCAATGAAAACATTAGAGGAACATTCTAATAACATAGGTATAAACTTTTACTGTGTATTTAGGTGGCTTTGGGTATAGTGCTTCTTGGAATGCTGTACTATATTTGGTCAGAATTGTTTGGACTGATGATGTCAGATATGCTGCATCTGTTATGCACTAGTGTAATCTTTTGTCCTGATGTTACAAAAATAGAGAGAACGCATATACTCAATTGATTTATCCCCTTCCTTTGGGTTCGAAATATTTCATTCGAGAAATACTGATCAATAAATTAGTTTATCGCAGCGAGAACTCACATTAGATATTTATTCTCAATACATTTGACGTTTAAGCCACAGCATGATCTACGTGAGGCGGGTTTTCGGCCTGAAAGTTCCTCCAAAAAATGATAAAATATGACCACGTCTTATGATAGAAATATTAAAAAATTACCACTTAAAGTATTATTATTCGTGTAATTACATTTCACAGGACTTCAAGAATCACTTAAACACCATTTCATATAAATAGTTTCTTTCTTCTTCTTTCAAAGTAATGATCGTAAAACCAAAGCGATCTGGGATCAGAGTACTAATACAGAGAAGAAAGACCAATAAAAAACTGCTTACAGAAACTGGTCAATCAATATCCCATGATATCAAGCACTTATGCACGGTCGTTAAGTTGGGCGTGGCATGTAGCTCGTAGCAATCCAACTGGAAGCCTCTATGTAACAATAAATGCCTCAATAGAAGGCAAAAGAATATGTAGATGGCCAAAAAGCAGATCGATAGATAGAATCGACAAATATGTAATAGAGCTACCTGCAGATAAATGGAAAGAAATAGCCCAAGACAGGCAGAGATGGAGCACGCTTGTTAAGGCGGCAAAAGATCTACACGGTCTATAATGCCAACAGAAAAAAAATTATGTATATATATATATAAAGCGTTTGGCCTGAAGTCCCCAAAATTAAATCCTGGATACTTTAGTGGTGTAAGCGACATCTGTGAAACATGTTTATAAAATATAATATTATGAAGACAGTTAATTCAACTAACAATTGGTGAAGCTTTATAGGTTACCACGGCTGTTAAAGAAACAATTTAATGAAATGAGTTATTAGCTCGATCTTCTGAAAAATATCCCTCCACTTAAATAGTTAAGAAATAAGATCTATTTGTTTAGAGCAGAAGTGGCTTCATTTGTAGTTTTTCCAGTAAGAGTACGGGGGCGATACATGCATATTTTGTTTTTTATTTCTTGAAAATATCAAAGCGTTTCTTATTATCCGAAATGTCCAAGGTATCAAAGAACTATTATCCTCTATTTACCTTTTCAATAGTTTTTTGGTTTGTCGAAGGCTATCATACATAGCAACATTTCAAATCTGAAAACCTAAAATGTGATAAGTATCACGTGGAAACCAAAGAGATTTTCGGCAAGAATTGTGGTTTATCTCGAAAGTGGTAAATTTTGTACTTTTAAACGCAGAGTCAATTAAAAATAATAGCATTATAAATAAAAATAACATTTTGGCCAATGTTTTCATATAATACATCAATGTAATAAACAGCAAAAAAAAAAAAAATTATAATATTAACGTGGGTAAAAGCGCACATGGGAATACCAGAAAATGAGAAGGTAAACGGCCTTGCTAAAACCTCCGTTAACTTACCTCATGTTATAGACATCAAATTATTAATTAAAGTTTAATAGCTTCCCAATTAATTATAGTTAAAACTATTACTTACCGATGATTAAAGAAAATATGGTAAACAAATGGTCCCTTCATTATCACGTGTCTTCCACAGGCATTTTTCAAGTCCAATATACCGCAAATTCTAAACAAGCCAAGGTTCTTCGTATTAAACCTACCAAATGATATAATTAAAAATGTTTCTAGAATTAGAACAAATCAAATGGGCTATGCAAAGTATAGCTGCAGCGCATTTGAGTTTAAAATTCATATAAATGTTATAAATGTAACCAAAAAGGAACACAAAGGAACATATCATTATGGAATGCCTTGCCTACCAAGATCAGAGAAGGAAATCCATAAATCCATGCAATGATCCAATCTATATAAAAAATTAGTAGCATCGAGTAACCCCGAGGAAATTATCAAGCAATATTTTTATTCAATATATAGATATAATAAAATTGAAATAGTGAAGAGTAGGAACACAGCCAAGTAATTTTACTGGATGCATGGAAAGTTCCAAGGGCAAAAAAAAACGCAATGTCGTTATTGTTTCTTTTTTTATTTTGCCGTCAAAATTAAAAAAAAAAATTTATCCTGTTCAGATTCATCAAATTTTGAAATAATTTGAATTTCGAAACCTTCTTAATTTGTATAATCACTTTCATTGTAGTTGTAGTAAGCTTTTTATACACTCTACTTTCATTTAATAACTCATTCATCAAAATCCATCGCTCCTGATAGCCGGAAGATATAATATGCAGTGTAGATATATAGTTTATAATAAAAAAATATTAAAAATTTTTAGTTAGTAATATTATGTAATTTACTCGATTACAATGCATTGAGCGAAATTAGTCTTCTCTTATTTCTACTGTCTTCGGTTTTAATCTCAAAAATATAACATATCAAAAACATTTTCCTCATCTAGATTTCGAGCTCTTACATTTACAATACTTAAAACTTTTGTAACTTAAATTAGGAGAATTCCTAATATACAGGGGAATAGTAGATAAGAAGGAGAAAAAACAAAATGGACGGTAGGTAGTACGCTTAGGTACACGCTAAGGAGACACAAGCCTTGAAGGAGAAGTGAAAGGGGGAAAGGGATAGAATTTAAGAGATGACAAATTTCAAACAAAATTGTATTTTTATGTTGAATTAAATTTTTTATTTGTGCTTATTTACCACAATTCAGCTAATGAAAAGAGTTTATGTTATAAGATGATATTTATTTGAAAATATACTACCGGTGCCCATCTCCTCCCACCAAGGTCGCTGATGGAAGATCCTACCCCACACTTCCCATGATATTTTATTGCTCATCTTTTCTCGAAAAAGACAGTTGTGTGGTTTATAAAAGCAGATGGAGTGACTAGATTTTTATTGCCTACCGTCGATATATTAAATAGACATTTTGTAATTATAATGACTTGTTTTCTGTAAGCTTTAAACTTTAGCTCGGTTTAAAATGCAATTCAAAAAATTTTATAATAGCCCAGTATTGCCATAAAATAATTTCTATTCAAAGTAGAGCGGTAAGTAAAAGTTGTGTGTTGTGCGCATCAGATTTTTTAGTATTAAAAGTGATTTTTCGGCCATTACTAGAACCATTATCAAGTCATATTTTGTACTTCATTGACAATCTCCTTCACTTGACTGTTTTAATAATGAACAAATCGTCGATTGCAAAAAAATAGTACATTTTTGATATACAAAGTTTACTTTCAAATTTTTATAAATTTCGACTTTATTTATCGATACAAAAACACCTTAAGGCCATGAAAATCAACCAATCCCTTTTACACATCACATATAGTTGCAGGAAGTACTGGTTTTATAAAGGAAAAATTGTTTATGGTTCTTAATTAGTCAAGGTTATGAAATGGCACTTAAAGACTTTTCGCAACAAACCGATGAAATATATCTTGTTATTTAAGAAAGTCAACAAACATAAGTTGATTCCGTCGGCTGTTTAGGTTTGGTTAAAGAGGTTAAGTAGAAAGGGACTAAATTAAAACAAATGAATACAAAATAAATACTATAATATCATAAACATATTAGTAATATGTACGTAATTCTACTCAAAGAAAATTAATGAGATTATAAATAATAAGAAAAACTAAGGTGTGTGCTTTAGACCACACGATAGAAATGAAAACATCAGCAAGGCCAAATTAATAATATGAACTATAAATTATAAATAATATCCTATTACAGAGAGGATGAACTGCTAAACAATTCCATCGCTTACAGTATGCAGGTCCAATTTTTAGTTTCTGAGATATTTTAATCCATATTTAAAATTGTTTCAATTAGTTGAGTCTAGCCGACTGTACCCGAGCGTTAACACTTCGGAAATCTGATGGATCATTCTAATTCCAGAAAAAAGTGCAAAACGCATCTTAAGAAGTTTACACTTCAAATCTTTTCTTAACGAATATCATCGAAGTAAAAAATAAAACTTAATGAAGGCTTTAGTTTTGTACGAAACATTGACTTTAAAATTATAAAACTGCTATAGAAAATAGTGATGAGATAGCTTTGTACTTGAGATCAGTATAATATCGAGTTCATTTATTTTCTGTAGTTTCTTCATATCCAAATTTAGAAAATTATTCCTCAAATAGTCTTGTTTTTATTTCTATCACTTGTGGAAACTCTTCTTGCTTTGCACCATATTCATTCATGTTAATCTATATCCATCAGAGTCTGACCCGAAATGGACGAAAAATGTACTCTCTCCTTCATTAATATATTTTAAATTCGACATCCAGGTGGACGATCCATAGATTAATATAAATGAATATGATGCAAAGCTTCTTGAAGTTATAGAAATAAACCTGAGACTTTTTGAAAGCCAGTTTTCTATATTTGAAAGATAAAACATACATTTTTACCGTTCATACATTTTTTAATAGGTTAAAATATTATTTTTTTCAACTCGTTATCAGTTCTTGAGACTCTCCTCTCCCTCTTCTCTCGACAACCAACTTCTCAAGTTATTTCCAAATTTCCCTGGGAACTATTTACGCATATTCTGGTTATTGATTAATCCAACGATCGCATCGATCAAATCAACGGTCAACTGTTTAACATAATAATTTAAAAGATTTTCAGTACTGAGCCGACAAATCAAACCGTTATTATCTAAGATAGTTTTTCTGACATTGTTTTTTTTTTTTGTTTTTTTTTAACAACTGCTGATTGAAATAAATGTTTTTATTTCCTTGTTCCTCCGGCCTCTGACCTCAGTCTGATAGATTGCCCGTTGTATCCCTTAGTCTGTTTTGTGTACCACTCGGTTCCTAGAAAAATAATACAATCCTCAAAAGTACTCGTGAAAAATATATCAAATAGGGAAAGGTTATAAACTAGATATGTTTCACAGAAACTCATTTACGCAGGCAAGAATGGCGGATTCCCCCCTTTCAACGGTGGTGGGGAGCGTAAATATCTTCAAGACGTCGTCGAGGCGGTCATTCACTGTGATTGTATTGATGTGTATGGTTTGCGAGTGTTATAATAATGGTAAGTTATAGTTGTATTATATTTACATAGCATAATCCATATAATTAAAAAATGTGACCGGCAAGTGAAATTGATACATTTTTTTTGACATGAAATAACAAATCGATAACATAACAAAACATGTATGTAATATAATTTGATTTCTTTATAAAAATATTTATTTTGGTATGTATAGAATTCTTTCTATAAACGTCTTGATTCCTTCTTCATGAATTCTGTAAAACAATTCGGATCCAATTGCCAGTTTCGGACATTCGGTTTAATAGAAAGTAATCTAGGTCTTGAAAAGAGGTAATCATAATATTTACTAATTAGCGAATTTCAAAATTAATAATGTACTTTATTTACTAAACTAATAATTGGTTATAGTAATATAACCACCTAAACATTTCATATTTTACGTCCTCATAAACTTGACAAAAACTGTTTTTTTTTTTAATATTTAAATATATTTTGTTGCATTCAAACAATTTCATCAACTGAAGTTTACTCAATCCATAACAATGAACTACCTTACAAAAACACATGCGATTATTATCTATCGTTAAGAACAAAAGTCGTTTAAAAAATAAATAAAAAGTAATCTCAAATAACGGCAAATAACAAAACAATTAATTTTAGGATAATTTTACTTTTGTTGAAAATTCTTTTTTAAAAAATTGATATTTATTATAATTCCCTTCGTAAAGTAAATATAGAGCATTGTATATGATATATGTGTTTTTTACTGCTATAGAAAAATGTATTTATAGGCAAAGATACACGAACATTAGTTAATTTACCTACCTATTTAAGCCATGCAGCTAACTAAATATAAAAGTTTATATTTCTTTAATGACCTTCATTGAATAAATTTTGTATAGTTTTGTTTGGTGTTATCGTTGGTCAACGATAAGAGGAGATAAAGTCTTTTTCCAATTTTTATTCAAAGATTTTCCATTTTGACAAGACAACATTGATGGAGTTTTATTTAGCAATTTTAGGTGTATATCGATCATTTGCTACAACGAAAATCGTGATTTTTTAAAATTAAAACCATTTGGATGATTGCTATGATGAGCTTTTAAAAACTGTGTTATTTCTGAGCATTCAAGGAAAATCGTCATTTTTTTTAATATCGTATATTTAAGTTCTATCGAAATTAATAGAATATTTGAAACTTCAGATGCATTTTTTCACAAAATCTGAATTTCGATTTTTGGTTTTAATCCAGGAAATGAACAATATATACTTTGTGAAAATGTCAACAATAAATAAGGTTGAAAACCTGATAACCTTGTTTGCATTTGAATGTTTACAAACAATGTTTATTAAATAATAATCAACTATATTTTTCTCTTCTCCTCAGGTTGTGCTTTTTTTTTTTTTTTCGGGTATATATGTTCATATTTTATATCTTTGTCTTTATGTGTGCCAATATGAGAATGTACGTATAAATAGTTCCTTTTAGTTATTTTTTTTTCCGTTACACCACAAGTATCGTAAGACTTTATTTTATCTTAGTGTCTGCATATTATTATATAAACCACTGTAGATATTATTTCATTTTGTATTAAGTTAGTTTTCAATTAGGTAGCCTATTGTTTATAAATTGTGTTATGTATATATAAATATGTAATTTCTTCTTCTTTTTTTTTTTTTTTCATCACAATTAAGTAATTTTGAGAAGATTTTATGTTCATTTGTACATATATTTTATTTTTTATGTTTTACTGGTTAAATACTTTTTAAATAATGTATATAATATTAAAATTTTTAGAAGTTAGTTTTTGGCCAGATTTGTACTTTACTTTGTATTAACTCATCATTGTTATTCTAAAGGGACTTAGTCCCAGAATAAAGTTTAATTTTCTATTCTATTCTATTACAAGACAAATAGTTATCATCGTCATTAGAATAAAATAACTCTCTTAGAAGGCATTTCATTCAGTAGAAAAATCCCACTTATTTAACCATAATCATCAAATTTTGATTTATATAAAAAAGGATTGCCCTCGACTTCAGGATAACCATTACAAAGGAAAATATTGACACTGTAGCGGTAATACAAGCTGATCCAACAACTGATTCATCAAAGTTTCGTCATTTATTGATACTCCTCTGCATCCAAAAGAAGACTTTTAAGCTTTTTCAGACGAAGCTCGTCTCCTGATAATGGAGTTTAAGATCTTCCTTACCATGAAGGCAACCAAGGAATTGAAGACGATACTATATATCGATTGCCCAACATAAGTCAATTTTCAAGCTGTTTTAACTAGTAATCCATGTAATTGCACATTTTATTCGCTGGCATGTAGAAATTTCAAACCTGGCAATCTATCCATTCACGATCTGTAGAATAACATTTTGAAATTTTATATTGCATAAAATTGCACGTTTTGTTGTTGATTTTTATTTTTTTAATTCATCAAAGTGCACATTTTTGCAATATTTGTTCTAGATAAATATCTTGTCCATATTTAACTTATAATTTAAGATGGAATACATCACCTAATGGTAATGATTAATCACGCCTTATTTATATTCACGATTTCAAGCCTTAATTATCAAATTATCAAAGCTTAATTTCGATCTTGGAATATAATTCAAAAACTTATTTTCCCTAAGAACAACAATAAAAGGCGTAACAGTGTACCCTAATATTTCTGAAAGTTATCGAAGTTTTTTAAGCAGTCTTCGACGTGCAGGAGCTGAATTTCACACTTACCAGGTCGGTAAAGATAAAAATATGAGAATTCTCATTAAATATCTTCATCATACAACTCCCGTTTCGGAAATAAAAAAAACTATTTGCAAAAATATGGATATGAAGCCTGCAATATCTCGGTTTAAGAACCCTCTATTGATATTCTTTATTGACATCACGAAATCAACATATAATGAAAAAAAAATCGACATTACTACTATGTATTGCAAAAATTACAGTAGAAGAGCCCAGAAAAAAACAAAAAACAATGCATCAGGTGTCAACAATACGGGCATACCAGAACATATTGTAATCATAGATCTCGTTATGTTAAATGTGGACTCGGCTATGATAGCTCAACATGCAAGAAGACGAGGGAAACACCTGCGAAATGGGCGAATTGTCGTGGTAACCATACAGCTAATTACCGTGGCTGACAAATTCTCAAGGACCTCAGGACACAACGGCCTCAAGAAGTAATCGTCCTTAGCGTTCTTCGCCTCTCCCTCCGAATCCCACACAACTTCTAGCCCTGCCTCAGCCATCGCAGACCCAGCGAGCAACACACAATAATACGACGAAAATACAACCTCCTCAGTAGGAATCCCAAATTTAGCAGATGGGAGCGAACATTATTAATGGGATCCTAATATTAAACCGTGATGTTCAGGCCTGAGGCTGGATGTCTCCCAGCAGCCAATTTCAGCTGATAACTTTGTCTCTTCTCTATTGTTTCAATTACTAAACATGGTCTAAACTCTCCTATCCAGCCCCTTTTTAGCCTCCTCCAACAACTTGCTCAGGTGACCCAAGTCATATGTCCACCCAATGGCTCCTAATCAGCTGACTGCGGCCTGTATCTAGATGTAAACCATATCTCATACCATTAGTACGAGTTCTGATCTTTGCTCTGATCATTTCGCAGTGCATTTTATTATGCGCGATGAGGTAATCAACGCTCAAACAAGAACATCACTTTTTACTGGCCCAATTGACAAGAACCTTTATAAAGAATTTTTGGATTTTTTCATTAAAAGTGAAACTAAACTGGAAGAAGCAGTTGAAATGTTCACCTCAACCACTAAAGAAGTTGCTTGTTCTGCATCGATATCCAAATTCAAGCCCAGAGGAACTGAGCAATTACCTAAATATCCTCAGTACATAAGGGATTTGATCAGAGCAAACAGATGAGCGCGTAAGATATGGCAGACTAACTGACACAAATACATTTAACAGACTAAATAACAAACTTAAAAGAGAAATTCAGCAGGACAAACTATGATGAATACATATATGTTATTTCGACTGACGATGGAAGCTTTTGGAAGCTGCTGAAACATCGAGATGTGTCAGCACCCCTTCGAAGAGAAGATGGTTCTTGGGCCGTTTCGGATGAGGACAAATCTGAACTCTTCACTCATCATCTTTCTTCTCTATTTAAACCATTCTCTGATTTCACAAACATTGAACATCAGACCCTCATTCTTAACACTTTAGACATTCCTCTGCAACATTCCTTCGTTCACTCCATCGCAAGTCGTACTTCAAATCAAACATTTACCTAAAAGAAAAGCCACTGGTTATGACTTAATTACAGCCGAAGCGCTCCAACAGATGTCCAGGAAAGTTATAGTATTTCTGATAACAATTTAAACGGTATATTGAGGACAGCAAAAAACAGCAGAAACTAAATACATACCTACATTTACTTAAAGCAATATAGACTTACTCCTCACAGATATACGGTATAAAGCTAAGAAGAGTCACTTACACAAACTTCAAACTTTCCAATAAAAAATATTACGACTTACAACTAAAGCACCTCGGTACGTGACAAACAAAACCTTACTACAGACTTCCTTCTGTCTGCAGTTGACCAAGACATAAGAACTCTTTACAAACGATTTCACAATAATTTACACGGACTTACTAACATACTAATCAAAGATATCGATTCAGCTGACACACCCATCAATGTGAGGAGGAGACTAAAAAGGCGCTGAATGAGTGACCTCTTTCCTTAACAAACCATGGTAATTGATTTAAGCCAGAGAAGAGGTAGTGCTGAGTGCTATCCTTCCCCATTCCCGACATGTCAGTTTCATTACTTTTATCAGACCATCTGCTGATTGTTGACAGTTGTCAACAGGTGCAGATTGATATTCAAAGATAAAAGAAACAAAAATAGAAATATATGAAGAAGGTAAATAATACTGTGATGAGCAACTATTCAAATTTAACGTAACAAAAGGAAGTAGTAAACAAAAGTGAGGCATATTCTTGGAATAGAACTGTTCTAAAGTATTAGATTATAATAAAAAGCTGCCTTCCTAGAATAAGCTGTTTTGTTTAGAAAACATTTATTGTTAATGTTATCACTTGAATTTTCACTCAACCCTTCTTTGTTCCTTCAGGCATTGCAGGGGTGTCCAGAAGGGGGTTTCATGGCGCAAGTTGCGCCATCAAAAGTTTTGAGAGGGGCATATTTTGACGAGATTATGTATTTTTGAGGGGTGCACATTTCGACGGGGTTATGAATTTTTGTAAAGAAAATTTTCAAACCCGGAAAAAAATTAGAAAACATATACCAGACCACTGTAGCTGTAATTTTATATGATCTAAGATATTTAAAATTCTATTTTAGCTTGCACTGGTAAAGAAGAAGAAAGCAATAAAATATCTTGGGAGGGAGGGAGGATATTCTTGCGCCATCTATCTTGGGGGGAATGGGAAACTCTGAGGTTTTTAAGTGAATATAGTAATTTCATGATTTTTAAAATTAATAATGCTGAAAATAAATTTTTTTCTCTCTAGAATCTGTAAATCAATGGGATAGATTCTCTTTGTAGAACAAATCTATATTTCTATAGAGAATTGAATTTTTTTATTTAAAACATTTTTAGCGATTTATATAAACAGCATCAACACCAATATTTGAACGCTCGAAATTCTGAAATATTACAGTGCATTTTAAGTTCCATAAAAATTCTTAGAAATTTCATTTGCATTATAATTTTAAATTTTTTTTTCTTCACATTGCACTGTTTCAATTCAGGAGCTTAACATAAAGTTTGATCAGATTTCGAAATATTATTCGAAATAAATAAAACAAAATAGATGATTTTTAGACGTTTTTAGGTGTTTATTACACAATTTTAAATATTTTGGGTTTTTACTGCACGATTTTGTACATTTTGATTTTTTGAGCATGTTTTTCGTATTTTTACTGCACGGTCTCTCTCTATTTATTACAATCGCCATGGTTGAGATTGTTGAACATAAAATGATTCCATATGTCATAATAGTTGTTTTCAATGCTCATTAACGTTGGTGAGAATACAGAGCGAAAATTGGAACCAGTAAAGTTATGGTTGTAAAGAGTTGTTTCACAATATTATGCCAGATCCACCCTCTCATAGCGCAGGCATATTGTTGCATATGAAACATCATCTCCCAAGGTTCAGATTACATTGTTTTCTTAAATATTTTGTTAGCTTGCATATTTTCAAAGACAATTATACCATGCATAACGACAACATCCACTTGAGGACAAACTTAAATTAGAAAACTAGAAGACAAACATATCTAGAAATGTTTTGTGGATGCTGTAACCTCGACAAATGCCATGAATATTGTAAAGTAGCTTTGTTTTCAAACGAGTTACAATCCGAAGATAAAATCTTTCCGCTTCACGTCAACTGAATATGACGGTGGCAATAACGTCTTCCTGGTCTGAGTCATATTTCATTGATTATTCAAGAGAACTATTTATATCTCCTACTCTTTTCTTTTTTTTTTTTTTCCTGAACAAGATTAATTTGTTTTATTTTATTCAAATTAAAAAAAAAAATTATATCTCTTTCTATGGTTTATTTCATTCGTAAAAATTTACAATGTTATTTTATTGCATATGAATAATTAAAGCTAGGAGCGATTTTAGTTGATAAGGTTTCTTATATATTATTAATTGTTTTCTTTGTCTGACGTATTAATTATTATTTCTTACGTTCATAATGTTGTAAATTGAGGGATACTAAGTGTGTTAAAAGAGGAGTACCTCAGGACTGTCGTGGGACCGTACAAAATTCATGACTTCAAATTAAAAAATAACTTTAAAAGACTCGATAATACTGAGCAGTGTAATATAGCATATATTACACAGGGTTCGGTATAGAGCGAGAGTGGAAGGGGGGGGGGCAATCGCCCCTAATAAAATGTTTGAGGGAACAAGAATATCGTTTTGCCCCCCCTCCAATAATCTGAGGTAAAAAAAAAATTAAAATTGTTAACAAATGAGCTACATGAATGAATGAAAAATGTAAACTAAATTCGATTAAGAAAAGTCGACTAGCTGGCTAGACTAAGCTTATAAGTATGTACGTACTTATTTTATCGCGATCTAAATGTTCCTATTATTTAAATTTCCATTTACATTCCGGAATAATAATGTATAAACATATCCTAGGGTTTTATGATTTCTAAATCAATAAAACCAATGAAAACATTGTATTTTTATTTCTACGTTGTGCAAATCAAGAAATCAAAAATATGTTTTAAGTGTTTTAGTATTCGTCATTTTTAGCTGGAAAAGTTATAGAAATATATCTATGTTATGAAGGCTGTCCCTCGACAGCCTTCAGATATTTTTATCTCGACAGCATTTCAGATATTTTTACACATAATATAAAATACTTCAAATTTCTTTTTTATATTTGTCGATCCATCGCCTGCCCAATCAAAATGGAAAGTCTGCGTCTAGGGTGTCAGGGGTGGAACTAATTGGAGAAAAAATAATTCCTCTTGTAAATCTTGGGTGATATGCTCAGATAAGATAAATAATTAAATGATAAGATAAATAATTAAGATACTAAAAATATTTATCTGCAAAATGTATTTTTTTTAGACTCCATATTGAAAAAAAAAACCAATTTAAATTAAATTATTTTGTAGTTTCTACTTTAGTGTATAGTTCTAGCATGGCTCAGATTTATAATAATGTTATATCAAAGAAAAAAAAAACGGGATTATAACTCAAATTTCGAGAACAAAATTTGAAGAAGTTAAAAAAGAAATTATTACTTGTCGGCCCGTGCGAATAATTCGCATATTATATTGGTCAGTAAACAATTCACAGAATAATAGGGAAGTAAAATAATGCAACTATTGTAAAATGCAGGAATCAATTCTAATTTTGTTGGCAGTGGCAATCGACCAAGGAAAATAAATATTTCTTTTACCACTTCATGATTTAAACCAACATGTTTACAAATTACTAAGCTGTATCATTGGAAATAATGATCTGAATTCGATGAATTTTTATTTCGGTTTTGTAGAGAATTTAGTGATCTTACAAATAATGATGGGTGCAATCAATAATAATTATTTACAAATAAAGTTTCTTTTCCTTTATAATTTTTTTCGTCTGCCTCCCTCAGATCCGCCAATGAGCCATGCAATGATCTATTGGAGAGGACTTTTTTAAATTTGAATTTATTTTTATACAATTAACAAGTAACACCAACAGTGTGTTTATTTAGCATAAGTAAGTCTTTGATTGTTGACAAACTAGAATCAAAATATTGTTTATCAAAGATTGAAGTTACACAATCTATGAAATAAACAATCTGATAAGTTTTTCTCAATAAATATCAACTTTTTAATTTTCACTTTAAATAGATTTTAGAAAGACCTATCTTAATACCCTAGTTGGAGTTCATTGGAAGGTTATTGAGAGTCCATTAAATCATATCAACAATCTTCAGATTCTCAGAAAATATTATTTACCTTGTCAACCAATAAGGAACTCTAAATACTTTCTCATATACCTTAAAACATATTAAAAAAAAAAAATTAAAACAACTGTTTGATCAGTCATATTTTGCTAGATAGTAATCCTGAAAGATGACCAAAAGATAACAGTTCTTGGACTGATAAGGAATAAAGTTTTTTTTCATTTATTAAGGAAAGTCTTTTTCTTCTTCCTTTCATGCTTTCCTCAAACTGGTAGATCCAGGAATAAAATTATATATCCCAGGATCATCTTTAGATCCTCCCAAGTAACATAGTGTTTGGTTGCTAAATGAGTTGTTTAGACTTATGTTCTTCATCACAAGGCATACTTGGTGTATACGCTCTATTTGATGCGATATCTTATACCCACAGAGAGACCTTTCCCTAATGATGAATCTTTTACAAGTATGAGGTTCTAGCATGTCATAACTCATCCTATTACCCCTGGAGCCGGGGCCCAAAAATCGACCTGATCGCAGGGGAAGGTTTGATTGTAAATTACGAAAGTGTATGTTATTCTGAGTAAAATAATCTTGTCTGACGTTCCAGAGCCGCTGCTTTCAAAAATGGCGACTGATTTAAAGAATATTACGCCAATAATGTGAGGATCGAAAAGGCAAATCCATTGCGAAAAATGTGAGAAAAGTTTTTATTTTTTTAACGTTTACATATAGGTTTAGACATGTAAAAAACAAAATCGCTAAAGTGAGACACCAAGGGAAAACTTTTTACAGTAAAAAAAGTCAGATTTTTTCGATATTTTTTGGATTTTTCACCTGTAACTCCTAAACCATGCATCAAAGCGAAAAATGTACTCTTTAATAAATTAAAGAACGTTACATTTTGCGTCAAACGAGTACATAAACTTTTTAATTTGGTTACGCGGTAAGGTATAAAACCATGGTCAACCAATGTTGAGTTTTACCAAATTTGTCAAAAACTGACACAAATTACTATAAATGGCCCTGTAACTTGGAAATGAGTTCCCTAAGAGGAAAAACCCATAGAATCAAAGTTGTAGAGCATCAAATTTTGCGTATACTGAGTACTGACGTTTTTATCATTGGCCAATTATATATCTCGAATCGGGATTCGTTATTCCTTTATAAAATTCGGTATCTTTCAGCACATCGTTTGCCAAAATCTTTTGCTGTTGAGGGCTGGAAAAGAGGCTTATACTGCATGTAACAGACTTTAAACAAAACTAACTCAGTACAAGAGACAACCATAATGTTGAAGTACTGAAAATCATGTTTACCTGATCACCTTCATTACTAATTTCTAACCATCGGGAGATTACCGATTTTGTTCGCAGAAAGTGACCTAAATTAAATTATTTGATACTGAGTATACGTGAAATTTGATGCTCCACAACTTTGATTCTATGGGCTTTTCCTCTTAGAGAACTCATTTCCAAGTTACAGGTCCATTTATAGTAATTTGTCTCAGTTTTGGCAAATTTGGTAAAACCCTGCGTTGGTTGACCGTGGTTTTATACCTTACCGCGTAACCAAATTTTATAGTTCATGTACTCGTTTGACGCAAAATTTAACGTTCTTTAAGTAATTAAAGGATACATTTTTCGCTTTGATGCATTGTTTTGGAGTTATAGGTGAAAAAAACAAAAAATTTCGAAAAAATCTTACTTTTTTGGCTGTAAAAAGTTTTCCCTTGGTGGCCGGCTTTAGCAATTTTGTTTTTTACATGTCTAAACCCAAATATAAAAGTTAAAAAAATAAAAACTTTTCTCACATTTTTCGCAATGGATTTGCCGTTTCGATCCTCAAATTATTGGCCTAATATTCTTTAAATCAGCCGCCATTTTTGAAAGCAGCGGCTTCGGAACGGCAGACAAGGTTTTTTTTACTCAGAATAACACACACTTTCGTAATTTACAATCAAACCTTCATCTGCGATCAGGTCGATTTTTGGCCCCTGGCTCTAGAGCACAGAAATGTCTATAGAGCACATTTCAGTCTTTCCCAATCATTTTACAGAAGACCATCCTATCTTATTCTAGGAGATCACCTCCTGGAATTAACATGAGGCAATGATGTTTCTTCTCAAGTAGATCAGCAACATCTATTTCTAAAACCTGTAACACCTGTCATTCATGAAGGATCTTGGATTCAGTACTTATGGAGTAAATTATGTTTAAATCCTACAAGATTGTTTTAAATAATGTTTTGTGTAGTAAGATTTGCCCTCTAATTCTCTCAAAGTTCCGTGTTTATGAAAATATAGTCATATCTTAACTTACAGTATCCACTTCTACACATTGTTCTTTACATTGCTATATAAAAATGTGTTATTAATGTAAACTGCTTTTGTATGACAACTGCAAATTAATTTGATTCTGATTTATAATTTACAGATTACTTCTAAACTAATATTGTGCCTTCTGATAAGCTGTTTTCTGTTTATATCTACATTATGTGAAGTGAGTATTTTTTGCAAAACTATATAATAATTAAAATATTTTGAATATTAAATATGTATTATTTAATTTAATTATTCTTGTTCTTGGTGATGCTTCAGAATCATTTAAAAAAGAAACTGTTAATTCAAATAACAAATAACGCTCCCTCCCTGCTGCAATAACTATATGAGAGTATTTAATCACTCAATGAGTTAAGCAACAATTTCTGTTTTGATTTTAGATACCCACTCCAATTATAAGATCTCTTCACATTAAGTCTGAAATTAAATACACATATGCTAAGACATTAGTGACCAGCCGTATATTGAACCCTGCTAACATTTCCCAAGAGGTCGCTTTTAAGGTTGTATTACCAGAAGAAGCATTCATAACTAAGTTCCTTATGTAAGTAGTTGTAATTTTTAATTGCTTATGCTATTGGTTTTATTTGTGAAATAAAATTTCTGGTTAAATTTAATATTTAGTTTGTATCGAACTATGTTGTATCGATACAAAATAACGATGTAAATTTAGTATAAATTGTAGCATAGTATATTGGATAAAAACTAAAAATAACTGACTACCAATTTGTTGTTAGAAAACTTCTTTTTGTTTAGGATAATAAAAGAAAAACCATATGAAGCCTACATAAAAGAAAAAGAGGAAGCTAAGAAGGAATATGATGCTGCTGTAAGTGCAGGAAAAAGTGCTGGACATATTTTCCAAAGCAGGTGTAGTCAGCTTTAAACATTGTTTATTATTCACTTTCATATTTTAAACTAGTTGTTCCTGATATCAGTTCATTATTTTATTATTTTTTGTAAATGGTTATTTTTATTTATTTTGTTTTTTTTTTGGTTCTAGTTGAAAACTTACTAGATATCTTAATTTCCATAGAACTTTTAAATGTAGAACTCAAAACATATCAAACTTTTTTACAATATATATATAAATATATATATATATATATATATATATATATATATATATATATGTATATATATATATATATATATTTTTTTTTTTTTTTTAATTGATGTTTCGAGTGATATAACCTGAAAGAGAAGTTGTGTGAAAGTTTATTCAGTACTGCTTTAAAATTTAAATTTAATCGTATAATTCAAATGCTCGTCTATTAAATAGATAACAATGATAGATAAAGATTAATCTTTCAGCTCTCGAGACTCCAAAGATTTCACAGTGAATGTTAATCTGGAAGCAGAAGAAAAGGTAACATTTGAGCTGAGGTATGAAGAATTATTGTCAAGGAAGAACCAAACTTATACAAATGTGATTAATGTTAATCCTAATCAGGTAAACAAATTTAAAAATTACTGTAACAAGTGTTTGAAAAAAAGTGAAAATTATATTTATTGGTTGATGGTATTGGTTTCAGATAGTTCAAGATTTATCAATCCATGTAATCATTGAAGATGCACTTAATATCATAAATTGTAAAGTACCAAATTTTAAAATGAGCAATGAAATAGATGCAACAGATTCTGGTAAGAATTCATGACTTTTGGGCTATTGTTTATGATGAATTGTGTAATAGATGAATTGCTAATTAAATCAGTTTTTACTACATGATGATTGCAATAAAAATTATAAGTAAAGATTTGCTGATTCTTTTATGTTTAGAGAATTTTATTTATCTTTTATAAGAGAAAAGGGCAGGTATTGTTGCCACATCTGAATGTCAGTGTTTTGCTTTCAGTTCTCTCTATGATCCAAATATATTTTATTTAGATCATTATCCCAATCATTGGATCTTGGATTGTTTAAAAAACAAAAACAAATAACAATCTATATAACATTGATGCTATCAATGTAATTGTTTTCAAATTACTATTATGATGTCTCAGAAAACAAAAAACAAAATTTTGTTACTCATTTGGAGATTATTTTTATTAGAAAATGAATATGTAATAAAATTCTATGTTTTCATTATAACCCTTAATACTTATATAATCAGAAATCATTTAATATATTAAATAATATTATGTGATTTTTTGATGAATAACTTGAGAAATTATATTTATATGATGAATTATAGAGAATCCTATGGCCGAAAAGAAAGAAATAACTCCTACTAAGGTTGAAGTTAAGTGGTCTCCCAGTGAAGAAGAACAAAAGGAATTGAATGCTGAAGGTTTAAATGGTCAAATGATAGTTAAGTTTGATGTCGATTCCTCCCAAATTTCACAGCAGATTTTAGTAATAATAAAACATTATTACATCAATATTATGATCCTTTTACTTCATATTTTTTAAATCAGATTCATTTTTTTGTTTAGATTGACCAAGATGGACATTTTGTTCATATTTTTCGGAATGATAAGTTACCTCCTTTGAACAAACATGCTGTTTTTGTATTGGATGTAAGTGCTTCAATGCATCTAAAAAAGATAACCCAACTAAAACAGGCAATGGAAAAAATTTTGTCAGATTTATCAGAAAATGACTTCTTCAGTATTGTTTTATTCTCTGCTGAAGTGTTGGTAAGCATTTTCATTTTAATGTATAGTTTAGTCGAAGGTTAATGTAAAAAAGGATCTAGTTACTTATCATGTGCATTGTGCACTAAGCAGCTTAGGTGCTTCTTTTATAAGTAAAATACAATAAATAATTACTAAGCTTTATGGATTAGTTTAACGATCTGGCTCATATACATAATGTAATACCTATAGGATAAAACCTCGAGTTTTTGGTACCCTTAAGTTAACTTTAAAATGTATTTGTTCCATTTTCAATTGCGTGGGTACTCGGTTCAACAATTTTGGTTCTGTTAAGTCAGTAAAGATCTCTGATTTCAAAATATATATGTGAAATAGTGTCTTTCATTTACTTTTTACAGTAAAACTGAAAAATGTAAAAATATCTATATGCGCCAGTTTCCAACACCCTGAAGTACCAGTTTTCGACACTCCATACTAAATAAGTAGTGGGAGATGGTAGAATATGCAAGCGCAGGAGGGATTCCAGCTTCAAATGAGTGCCTTTCGCTAGCTCTAGACCATTCCTAACACTTATTCTTCAATAACTACAGTGAGTGCCAAAAACTGGGTGGGATGCCGACAACTGTTTTTTTAACCCTACATAGAGAAAATAAAACCAGATATGTAAAAAGAAAAAGAAAACTAAAAGTGAATAAATTACTGATGAAATATTTCCTTTTTTAATATTAAAATTAATTTATTTATAGACTGGCATATAAATAATATATTTTATTTAGTTTATCCACACTTAATATCGAGAATTGCCTCTATGCTTAGCTGGTCACAAGCAGAAGTAAAATAGTGTCTCAAATATTTTTCTCGCTACTCATTAAACTTAGCGCAGTGAAGTACAATATGATATAGGTCATTGGAGATAAAATGGTTACTGATATTGCAGAATTCATTTCTCTTAAGTGATAAAGTTTTATTTCCCATATCCCAGATATTTTCTTGGCTGCTGATTCTTAACAAGCTAGCGTATTTTAATTTATTTAGGTTGACTCTACACAACAAATAGTTTTCTGCAGATAAAATATTCTTCTTCTTTTGCATCACCCTGTTGTGCTTATTAGCGTAAGGGTACATTTAACTAGGATTGCTGCTGTTCTTAGGTTCTTATCTTGACAGAGATCTTTTCCTCTCCTTTTGCACAAATGGTCGACATATTATAGGTATGACATACTTGGTTGGTCTCGCGACATTCTACCATTTGGAGCAATATCCATAGTTTTCAGTGGATCTCTGTGTTCTTCCAGTCCTGATGACATGGCCAAATAAGTTTATCTTGTATCCACAGACAAGTGCAGCTGACTGCAAGATATCATCCTTGATATGATTCCAGACATCATCAAGGGTTGCATCTGCATCCAATTCCTGCAGTCTTCCTCTTAGTTCATCATCATATTGCTGTTCAATGTGAGGGGCATCAAACTTTTTCATCTTGATCATATCATATGTTTATAGCTTCTTCTTGCGTTCTTTAAGCAACTAAGAGTTTGAAATTAGTAACATATAGTCACTTCCTATCTCTGCATCTCTAATAACCTTTACATCTGTGAAAAACCTTCTGATTTCATGGTGCAATATATTAATTAATCAATAACGCTGTTTGTTTGTCTTTCTGCAGGAAGATGTCATTTTCCATACAAAACTCAAGTAACTGGTGTTCTCTATCATTCTTTACCCTCTCACATCCTTATGAGGCCATCTCACCGTGTGGTCATTGTCTGTTCGTACATTTAACTATCCCATAATAAGGATACGGCTGTTATTTTTTTTTTTGTTCTTAATCATGAAATGCTCCAGGTTTTCATAGAACTGCTCTTTATCTAGGGTGTTCAGATTGTATGTAGGAGTATAAATCTGTATTAGGCTCCAGTTTCAAATGTGGATTTATGTTAATTGTTAATATCTGTGAATTTACTGGCTTCCATTTCTCTACTATCTTAAAAACCTCATGCTTCATTATAATCCTTGCTCCTTCTATGGCTCTATTTCATAAAATATATTAAAAAATTTGATATTTATCTATAGGATTGATATCTGTTTGTACTGAATATCCAGAGACCAAAAAAATAAAAAACCTTAGCCTATATCCAGAGACAGGCTATGGCTGTTTATTTTTTCTGGTATGTCATCCTTTGATTGATCAATATGTTCAGAGACAAACATGTGAAATCCTGTCTATAACCAATAAGCATTACCAATGATTTTACTTAAATATCCAATTGTATTTCTCATCCACTCCCACTGAATCAAGATGAACTTGCCTATTGAAGCACTGTTCAGTAGCCTGTCGTCAGACATGAAGGTAAATTTTGTCCAATAGTTTATAATCTTTAGGATGAAAATCTTGATAGGATGGCTTCCTATTTCAAAGCCGACAACATAATTTGCTGTGTTCCTTCCTCAACGGTAAAGATGCTAACTAATTCAGTTGGGCAGATTCGATTGCTTCCCATTTTTTAAGACCCTAAATTCCTGAACAATGTAGATGTGACGGTAGAGTTAAATAGGATAACTTTTCCTAAACATTTTTTTAGAGTTTCTAAATGAGATATTTCATTACTTATATTTAAGCTTTAGTTAGTGAAATTCAAATAAATGGTTTTTAATCTGGAATAAAAATCAGTTTGTGAGATATGTAGAAGTGCAGTCTGATGATAATTTACTCATGAGTAGAACTTGCTTTTATTTATTAAAACTCACAATTTCAAAAACGATTAGTTAATGCTTGGAGTGTTTGTTTTTTATGTATCATAAAACAGTTTTTTATTATTTACGATCAACAGTAAAATATTTTTCAGTCCAAATAGAAAGTAATTTTTTTTTTGCAAATACTAACATTTCATGTGGATTAAAGCTACATATTATAAAATGATTGACAACTAATTTTTAAAAATATGAGTACCCAATATGAACCATTTGCCCCAATATATTTTATTATTGTAAAATGAATATTAAATTTCTTTTTTAAAATATTTTTAGCCTTGGAAATTAAATGGAGTAGATCTTAAAATTCTTGATGAGCCCTATCTTGGCGATGTAACAGAACCAAAGCAGGTTCCAGTGACAGAAGATAATGTGATTTCAGCAAATCGAACCAATATTGAATTGGCTAAGCAATTTATGAAGAGTATTTCAGACTATGGAAGTAAATATTTGTTCCTAATTTCATTTTTTTTATTTGTAAAACTTTTACTTTATTTTCATTTTTGTTGAAAATTACTCAGATCTTCAAATATATTAAATCAAGAACCCAACTCTGTGTTCAACTCTGATGTTTTAAAGTGTTTGAAATATTTTTTTTTAATCAACAATTAAATGGTTTGTTTTCGTGATGTTGAAATTATTATAATTGTAAGTTGTGTTAATTTTTCTTGGTATTTCATGATAAGATGCCACTTCTTAACAGGCAGCTAGAGCAAATTGCTTCAACTACTCCACAATAGTTATGACACTGATTTTTAGTGATTGTTTATAGCTTTGACAACTTTTAATATTTTCATTGTTTTCTTTGGGTTGAGTATCTTTTTCTCTATAAAAGCCATTATACTTTCAAAAAGTATAGGATAAACTGTGAAAAAAATCATTGTATTCTAAATAACATTTAAATTACTTATCCAGAGATTATTTCTTTTATTTAGCCAAGACTAAATTATGAGATTATATAATCTCCCTTGTGTTTTAAATATACATTTATTGAAATATAAATTAACAGTTATCAAATAACAATGTTGGAATAGTTTGTTCATTTTTAAAGAAATGTTTACCATAGTGTAATCTGTGACAATCAATTGATAGGTACAAATATTAATGGAGGATTGAGAGCTGGTATTGACATTGCTCGCATAGGACAACAAATTTTCCAGAAAGCAGACAAACCGATTGAGGCTATGATAATATTTCTGACTGATGGAGAGCCTAATTATGAGGAGTCTGATCCAGATAAAATAATTGAAAATGTTAAAAAGCGTAACACTGAAAAGTAAGATTATTTATTGTTTCAACTTAAACAGTACTTCATAGTCATTAGTTATATTTTCATTCATAATTACATGTAATAAAATAACAACAAAAGAATAATGAAAAAAAAAATCATCAAATCTTTGGTTTAACTGAATTAGTCAATAGGAGATGAATTGCAGCTACATTATTTAATTATGTTACTATACATAACCCAGAGCTTCCCAAACTGGGTACTGAAAGCTTATGCTTGTGGTACCGCAGCAATAATACTTAATTTGAGTATTTTATATTTAAGGTCAAAACTATCAATTTGGTTAATAGATATTCTAAAAATTTATAAATTAATATTTATTAAAACCAATAAAATTTAAGGTTATATCTGGACCAAATGCAATAAAAAATCGATTAAATCACTGCTTTAAGAGAAACTGTACCATGATTTTTTTTTAATTCCAACTAGTGCTGCAAAAACTTTTAACTCAACAACGATTCCTTGTTAAAATAAGTTTGAGAACCAGTGATACAAACAACCATCTGCTACATTTTTTTATTTTTTTTTTAAGGGTGACAATATTTTCTCTCGGTTTCGGATCAGATGCAGATATTAACTTTTTGAGAAAGCTATCTCTTGCAAACAATGGTTTTGCTAGAAGGATATATGAAGACTCAGATGCAGCTTTACAGTTGAACAATTTTTACAAAGAAGTTGCATCACCAGTCTTATCTAATGTCATATTTGAATACTTACCTGATCAGGTAACAATTTTAAATAACTTTGAGATATAATTTTCAGAAAATCGAAATATTATCCTTCTTGAAGCATCATAGCAGTCCCCAAGGATTTGAATATCTCACATTTTAATGATTAATCAAGGAAATTTTATTAAAATCTTAAAATTCAGTTCAGTTAGTACATATTTTGAATTTTATTAAGCACTGCTTTATCATTTCTCATGATTTCATCACTGTCTATGGAATGAAATCAGGCAATTTTTATTTATAATAAACATGTTTTTTTTTTTATAAAGTAAACATTTTATTGTAATAAAGAAATACAAATAATATGTTTAATGAATTGGATTACATTATAATATTTACAGGTAGAAAATACTACTCCTCATGTAAAAAATCTGTTTTCTGGATCCTCAATGTTAGTGTTTGGCAAAGCTAAGGATAATCATACAGTTTCAGGAAAAATTTCAGCCATGACATCACAGGGAATAAAATTCTTCTCAATTCCTATTGAACAAATAATCAGATTGCCTTTGGAAAATCAAACTGAAAAATTTGGTAAAATTTATTTTTATTTATTATTCTTAAGGTTTTCTTAAGTGGCATATCTAACTTAATTACTGAGACTTTCTCACTCCATTGTGTCTGTTAATAGAATATTAGATGTAATTGATTAAGAAGTAGACTTCTTTCTTCAGATTTTAAATTATTGATTTAATGTTTTTTTTTAAAATCTGTAAATGAAAAATCCTATAATTCTGCCAAATAAAATCACCACTTGACATAATTTTTAATGTGAAACATTACGGATGTTGTTTGGTATCCAAAATATGACTTGAACTCTGTGATATAATAACAACCTTAGTCTCCTGCGGTGAGTTAATGTCAGTTTAGAAGCTATGGTGGGAAATTGTGTTAGTGTGTTCTCCACTTTAAAATTTTTAAGTATAGCGGCACTTGTTTGAATCTGGCCTAGGTGAGTTAAAATTTATTTTGTGTGCAGACACATTCAGACCTGTGCTAAACACGCATTATCCGGCTACATGATAAACCAATGTTTACATGATAAAATAATAATAATTATGAGTTCGGGGGAGGGGGGAGAAAGAAGTCTTTTAATTCTGGTGTTAATCCCCCTTCCCTCTCTCTTTGCCCAGGAAAAGCCCTGTATAGCCAGATGAGGAAGGGGAGAACAAAAAAAAAAAAGGAAATGATTCTTGATCTTCCCACTCTATTGAGAATAGATTTGAACCTCTAAAAAACACCCCTCCTCATGTATGCTAAAAATGGTGATGTAGATGATAAAAAAAAGGGGGGCTAATGTTATATCTATAGAAATATATAGGATGTTATGGTGAACATCAAAAACTAATTATTAAATTCAATTAAAGACTAATCTTCTTAAAAGTATGATCTAAACTGTCTTATATTATTTAAATTAAGATACAATTTATATATATATTTATATTTTGTAGGATTTTTGGAAAAAATGTGGGCTTATAGAACTATTAAAACCCTTCTTGATCAAAATACAGTAACTAAGAATGAAACAATTGAAAGTAAAGTGAAAGAATTAGCTTTAAAAGTAAGTGTTCTTTTTGTTTGAATTCATATAATTTTCAAACTCTTGAATATCATTGTATCAATGTTTCATATACATATATTTTCAGAGATGGACTTTCCATGCAGCCAATGATTGATTGGAAAATAAATTTGGAAGTAATTTTCATTTTATTTACAAAGGTTTTAGGTTTGGTTTTAAAAAACAAACAATTTCACCAAATATATTAAATATATTAAAGTACATATTTATTAATTGCTATTACAAAACCTAATTAAACTGACAGACAGAAACAACTATTCAAAGGCTACTTCCTTAAACATTACTGAGCTGTGTTTCAATGTAATTTCAAAAATAATTCTCAATTAACTCCATTTATTATTTCAATAAGAAAAAAAGTTAGAGTCGGTAATAATTTATCCAAAAAGTTGGAGGTTCGTTCGGGTTTAAAAGAGGGTGATTCCCTTTTGTCTGTCCTGTTCAATTTGGCATTAGAACATGCTATTAGGGAAGTAATGCTTACCGAAAAAGGGTTGGATGTTGGTGGGAAACACCCATGCTTGGCTATGTGGATGACCTTGTCTTGTTAAGCGAAGACATGGAAACTATAAAACTAAATATGTCAACTTTAATGAAAGCCGGTAAAATATATGGTTAGCTGCAAAAATGGTTATGTCGATATAAAAGGTAATAAGTTTGAACAGGTAGAGAAGTTTAGGTATCTAGGGTCTACGATTACTAGAAAAAAACGATATTGAATAGGAGATTAAGGGTAGGCTGAAGACGGGAAATGCTTGTTATTTTTCTGTGAGAAAACTACTTAGCTCGTGCCTCTTGTCCCGGAACTTGAAAACTAGAATCTATAAAACCATTATATTACCTAAAGTTCTTTATGGATGCGATACGTGGCTGCTTACATTAAGAGATGTGCAACATCTTAAGGTTTTTGAAAATAAAGTATTGTGTAGAATATTTGGGCCAAAGAAGGATGAGTCATCATGACGAATCAAATGGGCTTGTAAAATTGTTGGGCTTAGTAATGAAAGAATTCCTAAAAGGATAATATTTGCTGTACCGAGTGGTAAACATCCGAGGTTTAGACCGAAGCGAAGGTGGGAAGATTGCGTTAAAGCCAATCTGAAGGGACTGGGTTTGAACAGTAAACGGTGGAGGGAGGTGTGTAATAAGCGATTGGTTGTGTCGGCATCGAATCTTCTGGTTCGCCAAGCATTTTATTATTATTATTAATATTATTATTTTACTATTTAATGCATTTCTCAAGGAGGGCTCCATCATCTGCATTTCCTTGGGGCCTCTAAATTATTTACTTTACTGCTGAATACTTAATGTTTTTTATTAAGAACAGTAAAATTAGTTCTAACTCTACCTTGGTCACCTACTTAAAGCCAATCTGAGGAAGTGTGGGGAATAAGTAATAAACAGCTTAGAGAGATCTTGTCTCAATCATCTTTTCCTTGGTACCAGTATCATTTTTTGGTTTACGAAATGTCTCTAGAATAATGTTGATCATAAAGTTATTGAATATGATCTAAAAGTGTGAAAGTGCTCCTGTTTAACATTTTTTTTTTTTGTTCTATTATATTTAAAAAATATGTTATGTTTGTGAAACAATTCATTGAATATTTTCCCCAAATTTATTTACTTTATTACTTTTCAGTATAAGTTTGTCACTCCTTTTACCTCATTGGTTGTTGTCAAACCTAACGCTTCTTCAGTGATGAATGATGACAATGCAAAAGGTAAGCTAAACTTTTAATAATTTTTTTCTTAAGAACTTGTAATATTAGCTGTTTTCAAAATAATGAATTTTTCTTTAGTTACACTAAAGCCGTTGATATTTACATAGAGGTAGTTGATACATACATGAACTCTGTTTTGCTGGCTTTATTTTAAAGAATATTAAAGTTGTGTCATTGTCTGGGAGGATTTCATCATATATTTGATGTCATTCATATGTGAAAGGAAATTTAAAACATGCTAAATATATATATAATTATATATATTTAGCATGTTTTAAATATATATATATATATATATATATATATATATATATATATATATATATATATATATATATATATATATATATATATTTAGTATACATACAAATTATTACAAACTAATGTTTCCTTTTTAATCGGGAGATTTTATGTGCCGTCGTACATTTTCATCTGAGATTATATGATAATTTTTTTGGACTTCTCTGCCAATACTCACTCTCACAAAGCCCAATGTAGGAAACACCAGACTTTTTACAAGTAATTAAGGGAAGGGTAATATACAATTAATGACATGTTTCACTTTTATTTTGGATGTTTTGGTTTTTTTTACATTATTTCATTACATTAGGGGACCCCTCTACCGCGAATGTGGCAGTAAACTCCAGCTCATGTACTGGGGCAACTGTCCGAATAACATGTTCTTTGCCACCTGCCGGCACAATAATGTAAAGCGTAGAATTGTCAGATTCCTGCAGACAAAAATGCACATTTGCTTCCTGGAAGTGTAAGTATGATATGGAAGGCTCATCGAGATTTGTAGATATCTTAGCCTTTGATGTGAAAGGAAAAGAGCCTCTAATAGTTGATCCTAGTATTAGATTTGAAACAAATGATGAGGATCAAGATCTCAAAGTACAAAAAGAAAAGGAAAAATCTATAAAAAACGTATACCATACCTACAGGAGAAATATATAGAGGACTTTCGTTAGAGAATATTCAGTTCGGGGACTATGGTTCGGGAGCAGAGGAGCGATTTCACCTTCAATTGCTGATTTTTTTGGAAGAGCTGAGTGTGGAAATGAGCCATCTGCAGGATATGGTGGAATCTATTATTTTAGACTCACTAGGAATCCTATACCACCACCTGTATCAATTCTGGGTGCTTTATTGTGGACTCAGCGGACAAAAGTGAGGCGGAAGAAAATGAGAATAAAGTTGAAACAATGAATGAATAAATTATAACATTCGGTTCGTTGGATGATGGTCCCATAACTTCTAATCCTATTTGTTCTCTTTTATTAAATGGTATTGATTATGACTGATTGGTATGTTGAGTGATTTAGCAACTCAACACAGTTGGGCACCCATACAATTTTATTGTGCTTCTTCTTATGTTATTGGAGTAATTGGAATTGTAAATTTAATTTCACTTACTCTTATTTTTGATGTTAAAAATAGTCTGTATATAGTTAATTAAATATCATAGTCAGTAAATAAGTAATGATTTGTATCCTTTTATATTATGTTGAATTTTAAATATTAAATTATTTCTAAATGCTATAGAAGAGTTTTGGTTTTATTTCAGGTCCATTTGGAGGGATGAACTGGGCCGCCACAATCCATAAAAAATCAGCTTTTCTAAGTAAATCTATTTTTTTTTTTTTTATCTAAATAAATATGATTATAAACAAATTTATTAAGCTTGTCTGGTGAAGATGGATTTGGCACTTAGACTTCTAGGTTTAGTTTTCCTTTTCTTTTCAAAAACTCAACCTCTAATTTGTAGAATATAAGATAAATTTAAAAAATAAATTAAAATGTATAGATTGACATTCTCTAAAGGAAACACTTTTTTATTTCAAATAAGTTACTTCCAATTGGTGACAATTGGTGAAATTAGATTTGTGGATGTCAGCCACATATCATTTCTTAAAACCTTATTTTTTTCTTTTTATATCTTCCTATCTTCCTACATACCTATTCCGGTTCCTATCTTCCTACACCTCTATTCCATACCTATTCTCATTTCTTAAAATGCCCTTGAGCAGCAGAAGGACCAAGCAAGAAGAAATATATTTGTATAAGTGTATACTTATATATAGTTATTGTTTAATAAAGTTCAAATAAAGGAGGATCAGAAACAAAAACATAAATTTGTTTATGAAAGATTTTTTAAATACTTTCAGTCACTTCCTAATTCTTCCAGTTAAGATATTTTATGCCATCAGGACCCTTTACCATCCAGCACTAGTGGATCCAGGATTTTATTTTGAGGGGGTTCAGCCCGAAAACTTTTTCTTCATATATATCTCTCTCTCTCTAAATATATATATATATATATATATATATATATATATATATATATATATATATATATATATTTTTTTTTTTTTTTTTTTTTTTTTTTTTTTCAGTTGGCTCTACAGACCTTGTAGATCTTTGGCCGCCTGAACCAGTCTTCTCCACCTCTGCCTATCTTGGGCCACTGCTTTCCAGTTTGTGTCATGAAGCTCAGCCATATCTTTGTTTTTCCTATCTATCCATCTGGTTTTTGACCTCCCACGTGGTCTCTTGCCTACTACTCTAACATTCATTGTTGTGTAAAGGCGTTCTGATGGATTGCTACGAGCTACATGCCCCGCCCATCTTAATCTCCTTGCCCTCATGTCATGAGATATTGACTGGCCCGTTTCTTTCAGCAGTTCTTTATTTATTCTTCTCCTCCATGTGTCAAGGTTCTGGTCCCATATAGGTCCTGTTATTTTACGGAAAACTTTTCTTTCGAATCTCTCAATTCTGGCTCCTAGTGTACCAGTTAGAGATCAGGTTTCACAACCGTACAGCAGAACTGGCTTAATCACGGCATTGTACATCCTTATTTTTAGATTTCTGGAGATTTTTCTGGATTTCAGTGCCTTTGATAGAGAGAATAATGATCTGTTCGCTTGTTATTTGCTGGTCTATCTCTGTTAGTTGATCATTTATTGAGGTTATTGTGGAGCCGAAGTATTTGAATCTGTCTACTTTCGGGAATGACTTAGAGTCCACGCAGATCATGTTATTAGGGTGGATGTTTTGGCTAACTATCATGTGTTTTGTTTTATCCACATTGACTTGTAGTCAGATTTGCTCTGCTTCTTTTAACAGAGTCAGAGTGTGTCTCTATATGAAGTGGTTCTTGAAGTCCTATTAAATTTAATTACATGAACAAGAATACTTTAAGCGACAGTTTTTAATACCTTTTCTGTAAAACATGGTTATGTTTTATCATTTTTGGGGAGGGGAGAGGGAACTTCAGCCCAAAGCACAGTGTGAGATGCCTTTCGATAGAGCTTGATCCATATTGATCCAGCTGTTTTATCTACCTCCATTCCAGACCTCTCTTGTCAAAGGTCTCTTTCAAGCTTCGTAGGTAGATCTGGCAATGCGATTCTCAGATAATAGAAACTTGTGACCAAACCACCTCAAGCGATGTTCTTCCAATACTTCCTTGGTTGGTTTCATATTGAGGCTCCCTCTAATCCTAATGTTCCTCATACGGTCTCATCTTGTCTCTTTTCCTCAACCTTCATAAGGTATCTCATTTCCATTGCTTGGATCTGACTCTTGGGTTTAGTTGTGAGGGTCAAAAATTCGCTTGCCTGTGTCATATTGGGAAGAAATTTGTTTTTTTTAGACTACTTTCTTGTTATGCTTTAAATGTCTTTCTTTCCCAGAAAACTAGTCTTCAGGGATTTAAAGCATATTTCTGCTGTTCTTATCCTCTCCTTTATCTCGCCATCAACTCATCCATATTCATTCAGATGGGACCCAAGATAGTTATAGTCGCTCAGTTGTTCTATTTCCACTCCATTAAGCCTTAATAGTCTGTCTGCATGGCCGTTTTTCCTTCCTATCTTCATAAATAAGGTTTTCTCTAATTAAAATCTCTAAATTACAATATTTATTATCATTAGCTCTTCTTGGAAGAAGTAGAGGTTGAATTGGAGGTTTCTACAATTACTCCCAAATACGACCAGGTTGTCAGCAAAAGTTAATCTTGTATATGTTACTTTTTGGAGTCTTCTGATGCCCAGTTGAAACGATCTTATGTTTTATATGGATATTTTGAGTATGATGTCAAAGATAATTATGAAAAGGAGCGGGCTTAAACTGCGATCCTGCTCAATGCCAATACTGGTGATAAAATCTTTGTAGGTGTGGTGGCAGTTTCTGATGTACATTTATCCATTTATGGCAGAGGCTTAGAATAGCAATTCTCCTATTACAATAATAATAGTACATGTATAAAAAGTGTAGCTTGTGCATAAAAAAATTAAACATTTTAATTACTTACATTCCTTACTTTGATCAGATTGTTAGAGGATTAGTACTCATTATTTTTTTCATTTTCCTCTCTCTTTTTATGTTATCTTCTTATTTTAATTTTATTTATTAATCTTAATTTTTTAAATTAAAGTTATTTTTATGTTCACCTAATTATTTAATAAAAAATATATTGTAATAAAAATGTATTATATTTTAGGTTCAGGTGTTTCTTACTCCATGGTCTCTATATTTCCAGTTGCTCCAAATTTACAAGGTTAGTATAACTAAACTTTTTTCTTTTAATTTCAATTGATTTATTTATAATAAATAACTGAAGAGCTTGTAATGAATTAATTGTAATAAGTTATGACAAAATTGGATATTTAATATCCATATTAAGATATCATTAACAATCTTTAGATATATTGCTTTATCCATTTCACTTCCCCAAAATCAAAGTACTCAAGATCAGACTTGAAATCCAGAGGTTGTTGTTTGTTGATTTTTTAAGGTGTAAAACTTCGAGGTCATCAATGGCTGTGTTTAATTTTGTTAGCCAATGAACTATATTTTTAAAAAACTTTTAAATTTTATTTAATGAATTGTTTAATTTTAGGAAATGCAATACTGACTTCATTGCATCAATAAAATGTGTTTTCATAAATTTTTAGAATGTTTTATATTGTGTGTGTAAATCATAAACTTTGAGATATAAAAAGAATTTTCTTGTAAAATATGGCTAACTGTAAGTGTATTATTACAATGTTGGCAACACCTCTGAGGTTTATCCTTCAGTATAGCACTGATAACATTTTTTTTAATTTTGTTCCTTACCCAGTCTAATTAATTGGCCATTTAAATTATCAGGATACTATTACTTCAATTATATTGATGCTGGGTAACTCCTACGATTTAGCAGTATGTAGTCTTAATATTAGTTAGGTCATTCTTCTATAAGGCAAATATTCTATAGAATAATTCATTTAATAAAATACTATTATATGTTGATCTTTTGCCACCTCAATCAGCCTTCTCCATCTCTACCTATCTTGGGCTATTGTTTTCCAGTTATCTGCATTTTGCTCTACAGCATCTTTGAGATTTGATATATCTATCTGGCTTTTGACCTAAAAAGGGTCTCATGCTTACTACTGAGGCATTCATTGTTGTGTAGAGATTTCTTGATGAATTACTCTTAGCCACATGCCTTACCCATCTTAACCTTCTTGTCTTCATACCATGAGATATTATTGACGTTTCTGTAAGCAGTTCTTAACTGATCCTTGTCCTCCATTTGTTAGTACTCTGATCCCAGATCACTCCGGTTCTCTCACAGGAGATTTTTTCTCAAATCTTTCGATACTTTTATAGAATGTTGGTTAGTTTCTAGGTCTCACAGATGTATATAATAACTGGCTTTATCATAGCATTTTTCCATAGGACCAGGAGTTATGGAGTAAAACACGGGGTTTGTTGACCTTGTGAATCTCTGGATGAGGACGTTTCTCTCCTCATGCGGGTATCGAACCCACATCATAGTGGTCTGAGTACTTGGATAGCTCTTGAATATATTTTATTTCATTAATTTTATATTAATTTATATGAATATTAAAAAAAATTAAAATAAAATTATTACATACTATAAAAATATAGTATAAAAATATTAAATTTTTATATAAATTAAATTTATATAAATATTCATTAAGTTTTTTATTTATTACTCTTTTCTTTTAATTTATGTTTCAATTCTACTTACATTGAACAGTAGATAGCATATTAATGCATTGTTTGAAAAAAAACATAATAAAATGTAAGTTTTATACATTTAACAACAGAAAGTTCAAGAATTAAAATATACAAAAAATCAGCAGTGATTGATTATTTTGTTATAACACTTTAGTATGCTCCAAATATTATACAATAATTTAATTACTAGATAAATTTCAATATTTTAGATTCTAATATGTAATGTAAAATCTCAAAAATATATTTTATGTTGCATCGTATTGAGGACAAAAAAGTTAACATTTACACTTATTTAAATTTATAAATTATAATATTTTAATTCTGAGCAGCCAATCCACAACCATGACTCAAATATTTTTCTTTGCAATTTTGTTGACAGAAACTCTTACAGTTGATTCAAAAGATGCAACAGAAACTATTTCTTATACCAGTGTCACTTGGCTCAATCAGACTGTATCTGAAGATGGCCTCTTTATAGTACCTAAGATTGCTTCTTTGCTTGATAAGCATTTTGTTATTGCTTTAAATGAGGTTAGTATCATCATTGCTTAATATAAATTAATTAACGAAAACTTAAAAAACAAAATAAATTATCAATAATGCCATTAATACATAGTAATGCCTTCAATACATTGGTTGATTTGCTCTCTTTTCAGCAACTCATACTCTGTTTTTGCATCTATCACTCTCTCTCTTTTCCTAGGCTAGACTGTTGCCAACTAAAATTTTTTAATAGAAAACTTAGTATTGTAATATTATATATTAGTCGAATTCAACAACTTAATTGTTAAATAATCATGTCCTATTGATAAGATAATAAAGTTTTATAACACCTGTGCTGCGACCAAAATGATTCCTTCAAATATCCACAAAAAATAAAGAAACAAACACACAATTAAAGACAGTATTGAATGATACTAAAGGTAACAATGCTTATTTTCTGATTTAAGGATTTTTATTTTACTTTTGGCACTGACTCCAAAACTAAATTCATCCAGTTAATACAGTTACTAGCTGATTAAAATTTTGATAGGTTTTTCTAAAGGTTACTAATCTGTTTTTGTCTGAATAGAAAGGCCAAGATCCATTCATGGGTTTTGACATATAATAAAAGTAAAGTATAACTTAAAATACATGTACCTTTCATTTAAAATGTATGTTTTGTAATTGGCTCAATTTTATTACAGACTGATATAGCTTTCAATTCAACCAGCTGCAGAGGCTTAAGAAAATGCCGTCATTTCATTCATTGCATATTGCCTGTCTTTGTTGATAGTCCTGCATCTTACATGCAATTTAAGTGTCATATTGATCCCAAGTAAGTGTTTATGTGAAAAAATATAACTTCATTTATCATTTGGTTCGATTAGTTTAACTTATTTATTTGATATGAAATTTATTTTAAGTTTAATTGATTTAATTTTTTTCTAGCTTCCTTGGAGTTTGTTGCCTACATTAATTCTTCACAAGTATTATGAAACTTTTTCAATCAATGTAATTAAAAGACTGTTTATTAAAAAAAAAATAGTTTAATAAATTTTGTATTCATATTTCCTTTATTATTATATTTCCTAAATAGTCTTAAAAACAAAAAATACTTCAAAAAGAGTATTAAACAGATTACCAAACTACTTGATCAACTTACCTAATCAGTAATAAGCAACAAATCTATTAAGTTCAATTACTTACTAATTACCATTTTATACTCTCTAATTTCATAAATGTAAATCAAAAATGTTGTGTATATATATATATATATATATATATATATATATATATATATTAGTTTTGAAATTTTATGTTTTTAAAATTGAGTTAAATACTTAATACTATTAATACAAAAGTAGTGTTGCCCTACTATAAACGATCCTCTGATCCTACCACTTCTTTACTCCTTCATTATGGTGCAGAATTTTCCAACTGTTATTTAATTGAGGTGGGAGTTCCTTAAGGCAGTGTCTTGGGTTAAGGATATTCCTACTCATCTTAAAACCCTCCTGGCAACATTCGTGGATGATACAGCCATTCTATCATCTAACTCAGATCCTGAAACTGCATCCTTAAATCTACAACACCATCTTTCTCTTATTGAACAAGAGTGTAATAATTAGTGCATCCAACTAAATGAGTCTGAATGCAAACATATTAACTCTTCGACGCAAGTACTCTGCGCCAGTTTATTTTAACTTGATACCACCTCACCTCTTCGACACATTCTGGTATCTTGGCTTATTCCAAGACAAAAGACTAACATGGAACTCACATACCTGACTTAAAATACAATAAGCTATGTAGACTATTGAACAGAAAACTGAACATTCCTTTGACAACAAACTGCTGATCTAAAATACAATCCTGAAACCTATATGGAATTATGGAATTGAATTGTGGGAGATAGCAAAACTTCCAAACATTAAACACATTCAATCTTTCCAGTTTAAAGTTCTTAGAACATTAGTCAATGTTTCTTTCTATGTAACCCAAAAAACTCTGCTTAATGACCTTCCTAAATCATAATCCATATATAGCTCCAGCCATCACTATAATCTTCTATGGAGGTTAAAATGGTAGTTGCCTATGACCTTTTCTAAATATCTATATATTGGAGTTCTGGCAATGGCCAGATTCTTCACTCAAGAACCGAGCATGTATCGCTCGAGTTGGCTTCTAATACCAGTGACTTGGATCTCCTGGAGTTCTGCTTTTCCTTTCACATATGAAGGAAAAACCTTCACTCAGAGTCCCCTGGACAAGTGTAAACATTGTACAGAGGTATGAATGTATTTTATTTTTACTCAGCTTTAATCTATTATTTCATTTATTAATTCTTTTTATCTTATTTACTTTTGTTTTCTTTACTTAAATTATTTATATTTATTTTCCTTCTGTATGCACTTATTATATGAATGAACAGTTGTTACTCTTTGGTATAGTAGACTTTATTAATACTCAATAAACTCGTTAAAGAAAACAAAATAAACTATATACTATAAAAAACTATATATACAGCAACAATACCAGTACATAATATAATAGTTAACATTAAAATTGTATTTGTTTTAGTTTCTAAGGGTTGAAAATAATAATTTATAACACTTAATAATAATTTATTCAATAAAAACAGTGATTTATAGAAGAAAAGACAATGTTTTTAATAAAAACATGTAATGAATTTTAATGATGAAACTCAATCTTCAAGAGGGGGAATTAATTTAATATTTTGTGAATATTCTTGAATAATAATTAATTTGTTTTTGATATTCAATTTTATTGTTGATATTGAAACAAATAAATAAAAATAAAATAAGACAAATTTAAAATTTTCAACTTTTGATTAGTTATTAACAGTTTCCTATGGCTTCTTTCTTTGGGATCCCTACAGTAATATAAAGGTGTACAGATGTGTTTTTAGGCTTTTCAACTGTGGCTAACTAATGCAGACCATTCCAGGAAAAAAACTGAACCCAACAAGGTGCAAACTTTGATATTACTTGTACTTTCTGTACTTACCAAAGTATTTTAGTATAAACATATATCCACAATTATACTGAAAAGAAATAAAATTAATTTACCTATGTCTAAATGACTTAATCCAGAAATATGTTTTAGGAACTACTTTAGAACAAAAAAAAAAAAAAAGAAAACTAAATATGTTACTGCATGATAATCCAATCTCTGTGGTTATATCATTAATATTAATGAATTAACATCTTCTAACGCTAGTTAATTGTTAAAATATGTTATGATTTTTAAAAATAGCCTTTTTGGTTTGTGTTGTATAAAACAAAAATTAAAGTTTCTTATATTATCCAGATAGTATGGTATGGTATAACTTAATAATTGGTGAAAATTAGAAATTTTTTAAACTTGAGTCCTGGATTTTTTTCAGGACTCAAGATTACTTTTATTATGAGTTTTGAATGTACTCGTATAATGAAATTGGCATCAATGTTAGACAAAGTTTGACATGAAACATTTATAAAGACACCAAATCTTTCACGACCTTAAAACTAAGCAAGTCTATTATTTGCTAACGGTTCATAAACCCAATATCTAAACAGCACAAAGTATTATTGGATAAAATATTTATTTTGAATAAGATCCATTTTGTGTTTTTCACACCACAGTAATGTGTTTTAAAGCAAGACTAAATCCTTATGAGGACATTGTGTAAAAACTGGAGATAAATTACTTCTCATTAGAAAACTGAACCAGAATAAGAATGTAAGTTGTTGCAGTAGACACCATCTGAAAATAGGTAGTAAAACTGTTTAACAACAGCTTTTATCAATATATAAACTTTCAAATATTATATTACTGTATAAATTGAAGTCAGTACTTACAGAACAAATTAGAGGATAATCTACATTAATAAAACCAATTGCAGAAAATTGAAGCTCCTTTGTCCCTTTGAAATGGAGCATGATACGTTTCTAAAATCAATTTTATTATCATCATTATACTTAATCATTTACTCTGGGAATAATTACAGTTTAATTTTCAAAAATACTTACATTTCTCATTAGTTCTCTTGATTCTTCGTTTATGATAAGTCTGTAGAGGAGTTTATTGAATCTTTCTGACTAAAAAGAAGAGAAAAAAAGATACATTTCTAAAGTAAAAATGAAAGAAAAATAGCTTTTAATAGATTTTATTTGGTTTCGGTGATATGCTAAACCCTAACTCTGTATGAATAAGTTGAAATGAATGACTGAACAGAAAAGCATGTTGCCCATATATGTGTTGCCAGTTGGATGCTCCAATAATTTTCTTTAAAATGTGTCACTAAATTCCTCACTTTTGTTGATTTTTTGAAAGTAAAAGGGGAGGAAATATAGAGATTGGAGATTGGAATTTCTGGTAAACAATCTCTACATTTTGTTTTGGAGAAAGGTCATTTGAAAGGCATCAATATACAAAAATTAAAGCTGGAAAATAAAATTAACATAAGCTCCAGGAAGGTGAGAGAAAAATTGTAAACCATTATTAATACATCTTTGCTATATTATGCTCATGTATAGAGACTCTGGATACATAGAGCTCTTAGAAAATGTCAATATAATTTTTTTTAAAAAGACATTTTCTCTTTGTAAATCCACCCCAGACTTTTTAATATGCTTAGAAACAGAGTCTATTAATATTAGTTTCAATGTTATGAAATCTCCCTCGAATTGGTTGGTTAGGCTTGTGGAAATGCAGGAATTTAGATACCCTAAAATTTTTTCGAAACGCTAAGAAATAAATTTTACCAATCTAATCCTGCTCTATCGAAATATAATTGGTTTTCTCATCTGAAAATATTATTAGATACTATTGGGGAAGGCGATCTAATTTATGAAACTGACACAGCCATAATTAGAACAGATATTGGCAGGATATTAAATAAATATAAATGACATTTGCAAGATGGTGGTAAGAAAACATTGCATAGCTCAGCTTATAGTGTACATTTGAACCAGTTTTTAACAATGATCAGATTTATTGAAAACGGCTAATTTCAAATATACCAGATTATTAATACAGATCTGCTTCTCGATAAAATATATGATCAAGGTTTCCGTAAACAATAAAATTATAAAAATCACTCCACAAGTTGAGTGCAAAATGCGCAACACTGGAAAAAGAGACACTTTATCATGTATTAATTAAATGCCCAATATAAAATAGTTTTAGCGTAAGGATTTACCAGGGTTTGGGAAATCTTAATGGGGTGGAAATATTTAAGACAACCACTATAGAAGATAGAAGATATGAAAACATTATATTTTATCATCTCTAATATATCAAACTATGGAGAATTCGTTGGGTAATCTGGAATATTGTCCTTTAAATATTATAGAAAAATGTATATTGGATGTCGGTTGTCCTTGTAATCTGTTCAAGTCATATTTCTTGTTTGGTTTCTATGTTCGTGGGAGTAATCTTTTAATTTAATTTTAAAATGTAGTTAATATTAATATTTCAAAAATAAAATGTATTTATTGTTATTGTGTATTTTTTTTGTTGACACCTTTAGATTTTATATTAATGTTAATAGGGAGTGGTGAAGCTCAGTGGGTTAACACTGACTTCTAGAGCTCAAGATCTTGGGTTCAAATCCAGCTAATGACTAGTAATTTTCCATTAGCTGTGAATCGACCCTGGAATTGGGAGACCCTCCTGGGGCACACCCAGCCTCTATGAAGTGGGTACCTTGAATTAAAAAAATAATTAAGGGAGAAAAAACCTGGTGGTTTAGGGTGATATCAGCCCCATCACCTCCCTGCACAACTGTTATCCTTGAAATCATACTTCCTCAGGTAGAGGGTGCACCCAAAGACCCTTAATGGGGGGAGGGATTTAACTGTCTGATTTTTTAACAAATATAATTTTTAAGTTATCCATGTTGTAAGATTGTAGAAATATCTGTAATGTAGTATAAAAAGAAAAAAAAAACTAAAAATTGTAATACCATAAGGGTATTAATATTTGTTATACAAAGATACACTCTATTTTTATTGGGTTCTTCCCTCAAAACAAATAAAGATTAAATAAAAAAATATATAAAATTAACCTTATAATGCCATACCATACAGTATATAAAATGACATTTTATTATTATTACCATGTAATATAAACTGATATTGGTATATAAAATATTGGTAGATTGTTAATGAAATTGATAATCTATGGAGTAGTAGTGGAGAGACTTCCACTGTACACATTTCTGCTACCATCATCTAATGAGTATTAAAGTCCATTGGGGGATGAAGATACCCACCCAACTACTAATCATAGTTTAAATATTCATAGACATTAATATCACTAATCTAGCAAATTATTTTGGTATAAATGTACCCATAAGTTGGATTATTTCGGTAGTATTTCTTTTTTTATTTTAGTAAATATTAAATCAGAAATAGATACTTGAATTTTCGTCAGCCTGCAACTTCTTGTGAAATGCATGACGATGGCGAAGAACATCAACGTTGCCAAGACACATGGGACATTAAACTTTCCCTGTCCTTTGAATTCGTCAATCGTGATGTAGAGCAAGGACACGTTGTATACTACAGTAGCCAAAGAGACCAAAAGGAGTTGCGGAGAGTAGCAGTCGTTGATAGCGATGCAGCACTGAGCCAGAAGGTCATGGATATCAGTGAACTGCTCTGCATTCTGGTTCGTGAGCTTGTCGCAGATGTGCTCGTAATAGAGCCTGGCCACTGCCAGAAGAGCCGAGAACTGATCCACGATCGCAAAAGTAACCAGAAACACGAAAACGATGCTTCCATAATCTTTAGTGAAATAGTTCTTCCTATAGTAGATATATGTGGAGACCAATATTACACCAAACGTTGTACTGAACAGCATCATGTACCTGTGTCTGAAATTTAATGCAACAGGCGTTTTTATTTGGATTTGCAAAAGGGATTGGAAAACGGTAGACATAGTTTTCATGTTATAAGCGAGCCATATTATATTTATCAATAGGATGGCAAATACGGTTTGATGTGGTAATGCGGATGAAAGTATCATCATGAGGTTCGTGTTTTCCCTGATGCGGTCGAACCCCGTGACTACCGCGATGTAACCGTACACCGTGAGGGTGATGATGGAGTACAGCATTTCCAAGGGAGAAATGCTGTAAGCCCGGCCCTTCAATTTAAACGGGAAAGCTGCAAGTATTTTGGACGAAAAGTGAACTCTTTTGAAGATGTTTGCCAGTTCGGCTTCTGCAATGGCGGCTGGAGACACTGCCATGTTTGTTGCATGAAAAGGAACTGCCTCGGACTTCTTATAAAACTGCCTGATATATCAGAGATATATATATAGCCAATGATTGTTGCCTTAAAGTAATGTGATGTCGCCCATCTTATTTGGTCAAATAGCAATTTATTCTGACTGCCTAAAAACAACAATGAATGATTTAGAATGCTATGGGCTGAATAAGAAATTGACCTCTTATAAATTGAAAATGAAATATGAAGAAGAAATAATACGATTTCAGAATAGATCATCTACTATAATTTCGTTAATGGCTTTGGTCAATGTTATATAATCGATATTATACTTCTCTCTCTCCCTCTATGTAAGAAAGGGCCTTAGACCTTCCTAAGGCTATAAAGAATCTCTTTCTCTCCTAAATTTAAATTTGATGAAAAATGTGACGTCTTAAACAGCGCAAGAAATATTTACATGAAAATATACTGGTAGAGATGGGCATCAACAAGCATTTTTAGTTATTTACACCTTAAAGAGAGAAAAACATTTAAATTCGGTCTGAAATTTAAGCATAAACGATCGGATTGAGAAATGATATATCGATCCTAGGACCACTCTGAAAAGTTGTCATTACAGCTGTAAAAAAAAAACGTCTTGTTGGCTTAGCTAAATTGGAAACGTTGAATCTAAAAATTAGTACTTTAAGTCAGCTTGGCAGATAAAAAACATCTCTAACACTACCAAATAGAAGTTGTTTCTAATCTTCTTGTTATTAACAACACGATGGGAGTGTGAATTTTATTTTATTTCTTCGACAGTGAAATATAGAGTGCTTCTCACTTCAAGATGTGCCACTGTTCAGCTGATCTTGAGATAGGGCAAGAAGCTAATATTTATGCTTCGTCGAGTCGTATATTTTTTAATGATAACAAAATATATCCGTGGTGTGTATTTGGAAATAAAATAAGTAACAAGTTTATTCAAACCAAAGAAAGATAGAATAAAATGTTGCTCTTTAAAAGTAGGAGATACAAGATTTAATTTGAGGGGACTATTTTTTAATTACAGTAATTCTGGAAGAAGCAAGAAAAAAAAATGTATATGACACGATGTTTAAGTGGTCCTTGAAGGCAAAAGGAAAAAAAGAAAAAAAAAAAAAAAAAAGAAAGGACAATTACAGAAACAATAGTGCATTCGTAGATAAATTCCTTACTTAAGTGCTTGCATTAGTGGCTGTATATACATCATAATTTGAAAAGAGGATATATCATAGGTGGACAACATTTTTACATTAGAGGCCGCAGTAAGGTTAAGGAAAAGATAATGGAGGCCGCAATAATTATTTATATTTTACCGTTGGTATTTTTATTTATCAGTAAATACACACACCCGCATACATATATTCAACTTGATTCTTTTAATTTCCAATTTGTAGTCATTTAAAAATTTTAATATTAATCAATTCTTGCACTAGATCCCAGAAAACATTTGAAGGCCGCACGTGGCCTACGAGGGCGCAAATACGTCATAGAGGCCACTTGCGGCCTCCGTGGGCGTGGTATCCCACATACGAAATATATCATATTGTTTAAATATTTAACTCATATCACTCGCATAAACAAATATGGACCGATAAAAAAAAAATTCAATAATTGGCTGAAATGCCCTCCTTGTAGATCTGCCATTGCAGCTTAATAAAGGAACAAATTTGTGTAATAATTTATCATTAAGTATATTCCTAGTTCATTTTATTATGTGTTGTAATATTAAAAATGTATTTTTATAACTAGCAGCAGTAGTTAGTTGTATTTACCACTTGTAAAGGAAATAAGAAAAAAAAAATTAAATTGAAACAGTAGTGTTAAAAAGTTTAAAGAGGATAAGGTGGGAGGGAATATGAAAATTATAGTTAATTTGTAAGTTAATTACGCAATGCCGCATTAAGGGAGCTTTTTAATTAATTGAAATCATTACAATATGTTTTTATCATTATATATGTTAATGCAACAAAATATGCAACTGCATAAATATCTTCATTAAATATTTTATTCTTCAATGTTTCAGACTTTTATTCCATCACCAGGAACTACAATTGATTATAATTTACTTTTTTTTAAAAAATTGGTATTTTTCATAAAGCATACCAATGAAATCGTGACATGTTTACATATACAATTTAAAAATTGTATGTCTAATTATTCTCATAGTTTTTATGACGAAATCATAATCAACTCTTAATTAGTTTTGAATAATATCCATTAAAACTTATTTTGTAGTTTATTAAAAAATAATCTGATATTGAATTGTTATAATCGAATCCCCCTCATATCTGCAAATATCATCAGGAACTGACGACGAAAGCCTACGATTCTATGTACTAACGCTTAAAGGAAAATAGCCTCAATCAGAGAAATAGTGATCTGTGATTACTACTGCATGATCATCGTTGAACTATAAACGCCAATAGTCGCAACGAGGAAAAAGTACCTTTATATATGACTGGAGAGTTTTGTTTGAAATTAACGGATCATCATTAGTTGAAAATACCTTTACCATCAATGTAGTGACGCTCAGAGCTGGAATGAATAGGGATGTTTCGTTAATGAAAGGTATAGTTAAGGATCTGCAATACAACCTTGAAGGACCTCTGCCCAGAGGTTACAACCTTGAAGAACAAGATGTCTTCATTGAGTGTAACTTACAGGATCGAATGCTTCTGCGGACTAGAAGCGTCATGTACAAGGATGCAGAAGGCTCCGCTTAGTTTAAGTATTTATCTCCAACAAAGTATAGTCTGTCTGAATAACAATGGCAAAATTATAAGAATTAGATGAATTTGAGATGAAAAACTAAGTCGATTATAGAAAGATGGTGTGTCGTCAGCGATATCGTGTCTACGTTTTAGCAATGCTATAATCTTCATTATACCCATACCATAATTGGAGTCGACAGTAATATTCTTATTAACACCCGAGAAAATGTTACAGCTATTACTAGAAGTAGTTTCATGAATCATCTCGATGAAGTATGGTAAAGAGAAAACAAAAAAAACCATCAAATAAGTTATTTACCCATCTCACATAATTTCACGTTTTTTTTTTAAAGTTAAATTTCTTTATTGAGTATTATAACAATCTGTCTGTTCGACATTGGTTATAGTGAGGTAGGATGACATTCACACCATATGTACAAAAAAATAAAATAAATAGAACAAAATAATAATCAAAAGTATATACAATAGACAATAAAATAAAATAACCTAAAAAATAAGAAAATTAAAACTAAGGAAAAAAAAAAAAAAAATAACATGCATACCTATATACAATCAGGCGAGGGAACTCCAGGAGAACCCTGCGCTACTCTTCCAACCGCGTCACTGGTACTAAAGCCAGCGGAGATTGGTCGAGAGCACTTTAGCCACATACACACATGTCTTGAGTGAAGAATCTGGCCATTGCCAGAACTCCAATTTATATAATTTACAAAAGGTCGCGAGGCCACTGCCGTTTCAACCTTCTTGGAGGATTATAGGGATGGGAGATGCTTGATAGGGATTGTGCAAGAGGATTTGGGTGGTAAGTAAGGTTCTGGTGAAATTTGGAGAACTTTTCTGGGATAAGATCTAGGACAAATGGGATGTTAAGGTCATGATGTAGGGTTTTGTTGGATACATAGAAAGGAGCATCGACTATTGTTCGAAGGACTTTAGACTGGAAGGATTGGATGCGCTTGATGTTAGAAAATTTTGCTGATCCCCACAGTTCTAGTCCGTAAGTCCAAATAGGTTTCAGTATTGTCTTGTAGATCAGTAGCTTGTTTTCAATGGAAAGTTTAGATTTTCTGCTTAGTAGTCGGTATAGTTGGCCGTATCGTCGGTTGAGTTCTTGTCTTTTGAGTCTAGTATGCGGGTTCCAAGTTAGTCTTCGGTCTAAATGAAAGCCAAGATACCGGACTGTGTCTGAATAAGGAAGCTGGATGGAATTAAAGAGTACTGGTGGACAGGAATTGCGTCGGAGTGTAAAAGTAATGTGTTGGCATTTAGATTCATTAACTTTAATGCGCCAGTTATTACACCAGTGCTCAATCAAGGTGAGATGACTTTGGAGATTTAAGGATGCTATTTCGGGATCAGAGTTGGATGATAAGATTGCGGTGTCGTCAGCGAATGTTGCAAGAAAAGTATCGGGATGAACAGGGATGTCAGCAGTAAAGAGGATGTAAAGCACGGGACCCAAGACGCTGCCTTGGGGAACACCGGCTTTAACGGAGTAGATGTTGGAAAATTCTGTTCCACAGCGAACTCGAAAGGAGCGGTCAGAGAGGTAGGATCGGAGGACTAGGTACAAGGACTGAGGTAAATGGATTTTAAGCTTGGAGAGCAGTCCGGAGTGCCATACCCGGTCAAATGCCTGTGCAATGTCCAGAAAGGCACCCGAACAGTATTCCTTGTTTTCTAGGGCTGAGGAAATATGATCAACGACTCGGAGTCCTTGTTGAACAGTAGAATGTTGAGAGCGAAAACCAAACTGATGGGAAGGGATATTTTGGGATTCTATAATGGGTAGGATTCGTTTCAAAAGGATCTTTTCAAAAATTTTTGAAAGGATTGGGAGTAGGCTGATTGGTCTATAGGATGTTGAGCTATTGAGAGGTTTTCCTGGTTTTGGGAAAAGGATAATAGTGGAGTGTTTCCATAACAGAGGGAAGTGGGTGGTGCGTAGGATACAATTGTAGATATATGTAAGGAATATGACTGCTTTGGATGGAAGTTGTCGAAGGATTTGAGGTGTAAGGAGATCATGTCCAGGAGCTTTACGGAGGATTATTTTTTTTAATTGAAATTTTACTTCGGAAGGATGAATAGCTTTTGGGGGCAAGGAAAGTGGGATTGGTGATGTAAGGAGTTCTTCTACTGTTACGGTGTGGGCAGGATGGGATTCCGGATGTGAAATAAATGTATTGGATAGGTGAATGGCGAACTCCTCAGCTTTATCTTTGTCAGATGCTGCCCAGGAGCCATCACCTCGTCGGAGAGGATGGGAAATGCGGTGAGGATTTAGGATTTTTGTTGTGGTTTTCCAAAGGGAATTGTCGCGAGAAGAGAGGGAGGATAGGTAGGAGTTGAAGGATTGTGATCTGAAGGTGGCTAATTCCAGTTTTAATTGTTTGCAGTAGTAATTATAGGAGCAGCGGTCGGTAGGATGTCGGGATCGTTGCCATAATAATCTGGCACGGCGTTTGGTGCGGATTAGGTTAAGGAGGTGTTGGGGTAGAATGGTCTTTATAGGAATTCTGGAGGAGTCTTTTGGAAAGGAGGCAGTCCAGGCGGCTTGTTGGATTGTGGTAGTAAAGGAATTTACGGCACTATCAAGGTCATCGGGAGTTTTGAGGGATATGTTGAGATCAATATTATCGGAGATTATTTGGCGGAAAAGGTCCCAGTTTACTGGGCCCCTAATGAATGACGGTGGAGAAGGTTTGGGAACAGGTTCAAGTGAAACATTAAGGATTAGAGGACTATGGTCGGAGGAAAGTTCATTTAGACGTGTAATGGAACAATTGAGGGGACTTAAGCCGCTGTGGATAAAGAAATCTAGAAGATCAGGATTACGGTTGGGATCTGTGGGCCAGTAGGTAGGAGAGTTGGGGGAAAGGAGGTGAAAACGTTGGGAATTGAGTGCAGACAGCAGGGTTCGGCCACGAGAATTCGTGGTTCAATTTCACGTTTTAAAAAAAAAAAAAAAAAAATTTAAAACGTGAAATTTTAAATTTTTTTAAAAAAAAAAAAAAAAAAAAATTTAAAATTTCACGTTTTAAATTTTTTTAAACAGCAAAAACCATTTTATTATACAATTTTGTATCTAAAACCGTGCTTGATTCGTTAAATATCGACGTGATCAGTGCCAGTAATCAGTAAAAAGGAATTTCCAAATTTATGGAATACTTATAGATTAGAACAAAATTATTAGAAGTATGAACATTTTTAAATCAGTACTTATACATAGGGATGATGATTTACTATATTTTTTTAGTTGAGTACATATTAGGTATTAATATTTATGAGTGGAATGTTACGTTATCTAGTGATAAAACAACTTAATTGCTAACTTGCAATATCTAGTTTTACATTAATAGTAATACTGACTTTTCTGAAGCTATTTTTTCTTTCTTTTTCTTCCCTAGATCAAACAACTGCAAGGTGAACCCAATGAAAACTTAGAATGTTGATGTTTCGTAGAACTGGAGGATTGCCAATAAGTGCTGACGTATCCTGGATGTATACAGAGCAAGTCCTTGAGAAAAGGAGACTTTAGGATATCTTCAGAGCATTACTAGGGCAGCACAGTGAGACCGATCTAAGAGGACAAAATTCATTGAGCATTATTTTCTAATGGAAATCACGTATTCGTCACAATAAAATTTAGTTAGTCATAACTAGGCCAATATACAATTTCATTTATCTGGAAAACTTAATTTTTAAGAAAATTGAAATTTGAAATCGCAATTTCTAAAAAAGTAACAAAAAAAATAAATAAAACATTAATAATAAGAAGAAGGAAACCATTGTGGAGGTATTCAAATTAATTTAATCTATTTCCGCAACCTTATAATCAACATTATTAGAAAGCTTATTCTCTGGCTGAAGTTCCACATAATTGCTTCCTAACTGCAATTTAAATTTTCCTTTTATTTCCTTCTTTTGTTCAATCTAGTCTATACAATCTGAAAATATTTGCCCCCTTCAAAAATCCACAACCTCGTAAAAATGTACTCTCTCAAAATTTTGTTGGTGCGACTTCTGGACGTTCCAACTGTATTAGATCTCGTAATTTCTGCTCATTAGTTCTTCGAAACAAGGATAAAAACATTATTCGGTTTCCCTGTTCCCTCAAAATCTCCATAAGACTGAAGGTTTAAATCAATTGTTATCAGGTCTGGAAAATATGCTGCAGCTGTGACACATATTTAAAAAAAAAGATAAACCATTTTCTGAGCATTAATCCAACGCTCATTCATTTTTCATCTAAATAAGGCTATATTTTCATTTAAACCTGTATAAGTTTTAATATGTAATGAATAATTTTTTCAACGTTTTCATAAGATTAAAAAAAATTGATCTCTAACATTTGTTAGCGACTTTTAAAATAATAATAAAAAAAATTGTGTTTGGCGCAAATCTGCGCAAAATTTGATTATTTTTTGAAAGAATGTAAAAAATGCAATTATTGCTTAAGGCTGCTTTTGACGGTTCAGTTAACTATCATTCTTTTTCACCGGATTAATTTAGGTTCAGTTAGTTTTATGTTAATTACAATTGCATTTAAAAAATGGCTGTGATCAAACGTTTAAAATACATAAACAACATAGCCTATAAAATACCCTTCCGCCGCCCGGTATACCGCCGCTGCATTTGACCGTTGATCGTTGTTCACTCAATCGATAAAAAAGGTAGCCTACAAAAATATTGGGGCGTTTGTCCTATGTAACCTCCTTATTTTGAAAATTTGGGGGTGTAGGCCACCTTTTTTCTCGACTTTGTGATCAAATTATCTTACGATCCAAGTAGAAAGCAAATTTGTATTTACGAATTTTTAGTACCGGATTAAATTGACGAAGTTTACTCTCCTCCAGATTGAAAACCCCAATTTCAAAAGTTTTCGTAAATAAAATAGTTGTAGGTTACGTTGAGATGAAACTATTTACGAAGTTTCAGGCGGATGTTAATAATTCGTTAAAAAGTGGTCTGTACCATGGACTATTCTTTCCACTTCCTGATCCATCAGGACATGCATTGGTGTATCAATGACAGCAATTTATCTCACATTAAAAGTAGTGTTTACAAGATAGGCAGTCAAATTAACAATAGTTGAGAAGTCATCAAGAACACATTTCTTCAGAAGCTGGTGAAAAAGACATTTCAGTATGTAATTATTTCGGGAAAATATTTGTTTTTTTAAGATGGTAATTCTGAAGCTTCCTCAATTATAATGCTGTATTTTTTTTATCGTTTTATGCTAATTTTAATTATTTTTTTCAGCGCCCAAGAACAAAATCCCACCTAAAGTAATTTCCAAAAATGAACTCCTTTGATTTCTTTCAATTACAACGTTATTAAGTTTATTTTTATATTTGATTTCTCAAATTAATCTCAAGAATGTTACTATTAAAACAATAATATACTTCAGGTAACATTGGGAGAGAAGGTCTACGTATTACAGGCTTTATGTTTTTAATTCCTGCTGAAAAGCAAGAGACGTTTCCAGAGAACAGAAAAATAGATCTTCAAATTTATGGATCTCTGTATTTATGGATCTAACTTGAAAAAAGAAAGGAAGCGATTGATAAAGTAATCTAATTAAATATATATGTTAATAAAATAAATATATATTTATAGATTATAAATAATAAAGTAAAATCCTGAAAATAAACAGCGGGGTCAGGAATTGTTGATTCTTAAAAAAAACAGATTATCAGTTTTTCTTAAAATTACAAAATCATCTACACAAATTACATATTTTTAATGCAAAACTAAAATATGTAAATATTTAAAACCGTTTCATGATGCTTCTTGAAGGCAGTCCAGTGATGAGCTTTTCAAAATTGATGTAAGTGCAATTGCTTTTATAATTTCGTTTCTTTTGCAAACCGTAAAGAAACTTATGCGTACGTTTTATATTCAGTATGAATCCAAGCTGAACTGAATAAAAAAAATCTGGTGAGGTGCGCGCATCACACAACTGTCACTTACCACTCTGTCTAGAGTAGAATTAGGTGTTCTCATAAGTACGAAAGTAAAATTTATAGACGATATGAAATATTCGTTTAAAATAATTAATTAACTCATACAAGTCATTACCGCCGGTTTCAAAATATTAAAATATTAATGGAAATATAGATTAAAAGAATTAGAGTAATGTTTATAAATAATTCCATGCCTCTAGGTAAATTTTAAAACAATGTTTAAATTAATAAGATGTAAAAGTGGATCTTTTATAAAAATTGTGAGCTTTATCTAAAACATCTACCTCGAAACATGTTTTAAAAAACAGTTAATATTAGTAGATCTTTAATATTTCGCGTATTTTTTAACAGATTACACTAGTGCACCGCGTCAACTTGAAAATAAGAAGAAAATAAAAATTTTGATGATTTATAATATAATATGTATTGATCGTGCAAAAATTTATTAACCATAGACGCCCGATGTTAAAAATAGTAAAAAAAACCTACACCAGCATCGAATTTTTGTTTTGTATCAAATAACCAGTGGCTATTTTATAAACATTAATTAAGATTCAGCACTCTTACTTTTAAAAGGTGTACTTTTTTTGTTGTTTCAGTTTTTACAGTCATTTAATTTAGTCATATAATCGAGCTCGCCATTATATCATCAGAGAAAATAATACAAACAACTCTCCACGTGTCTCTCGCGAAATCATTTGTAAGTGAGGCAACATAGCGCTGTAAGTGGGTAAAATAAAAATGAAAGAAAATTAAAGATGAAGGTTGTGTTGTCGATATTAGTTGCTCGGGAAACATCATTATACTCCGACATCACACCTGACACCACCGATAAGCATTTTTATTTTAAACATTAATTTTAAAAAACAGACCGAGTTTTCTTTTTAATCACCGCCAACACGAACTAAATATATCAATAAATATTTATTTTGGGAGAGAATGCTTGTTTTTAATTTTTTTTTTCAGTTATAGTAGTAACTCCAGAAGAAAAAGAAAACCATTACAAAATGTTTAAGTAGTCCTTAAAAGTCTATACAAAACAAAACAATAATAATTAAAAGAAAAATATAACAGGAAAAATAATATTTTTAGAGATAAATATTTAATATTTTTTGTTAGCACGTGCTTATATTTAATGATTGAAATACACGGGTTATAATTTAAAAAGAGTACATATTTTGAAAATATTAAGCTGAGATGGTTCACATTAAAAATATGGACCAAAGAAAAAAAAATTTTTTTTTTTTAAATTTCTTTATTGAGTATTATAACAATCTGTCTGTTCGACATTGGTTATAGTGAGGTAGGATGACATTCACACCATATGTACAAAAAAATAAAATAAATAGAACAAAATAATAATCAAAAGTATATACAATAGACAATAAAATAAAATAACCTAAAAAATAAGAAAATTAAAACTAAGGAAAAAAAAAAAAAAAATAACATGCATACCTATATACAATCAGGCGAGGGAACTCCAGGAGAACCCTGCGCTACTCTTCCAACCGCGTCACTGGTACTAAAGCCAGCGGAGATTGGTCGAGAGCACTTTAGCCACATACACACATGTCTTGAGTGAAGAATCTGGCCATTGCCAGAACTCCAATTTATATAATTTACAAAAGGTCGCGAGGCCACTGCCGTTTCAACCTTCTTGGAGGATTATAGGGATGGGAGATGCTTGATAGGGATTGTGCAAGAGGATTTGGGTGGTAAGTAAGGTTCTGGTGAAATTTGGAGAACTTTTCTGGGATAAGGTCTAGGACAAATGGGATGTTAAGGTCATGATGTAGGGTTTTGTTGGATACATAGAAAGGAGCATCGACTATTGTTCGAAGGACTTTAGACTGGAAGGATTGGATGCGCTTGATGTTAGAAAATTTTGCTGATCCCCACAGTTCTAGTCCGTAAGTCCAAATAGGTTTCAGTATTGTCTTGTAGATCAGTAGCTTGTTTTCAATGGAAAGTTTAGATTTTCTGCTTAGTAGTCGGTATAGTTGGCCGTATCGTCGGTTGAGTTCTTGTCTTTTGAGTCTAGTATGCGGGTTCCAAGTTAGTCTTCGGTCTAAATGAAAGCCAAGATACCGGACTGTGTCTGAATAAGGAAGCTGGATGGAATTAAAGAGTACTGGTGGACAGGAATTGCGTCGGAGTGTAAAAGTAATGTGTTGGCATTTAGATTCATTAACTTTAATGCGCCAGTTATTACACCAGTGCTCAATCAAGGTGAGATGACTTTGGAGATTTAAGGATGCTATTTCGGGATCAGAGTTGGATGATAAGATTGCGGTGTCGTCAGCGAATGTTGCAAGAAAAGTATCGGGATGAACAGGGATGTCAGCAGTAAAGAGGATGTAAAGCACGGGACCCAAGACGCTGCCTTGGGGAACACCGGCTTTAACGGAGTAGATATTGGAAAATTCTGTTCCACAGCGAACTCGAAAGGAGCGGTCAGAGAGGTAGGATCGGAGGACTAGGTACAAGGACTGAGGTAAATGGATTTTAAGCTTGGAGAGCAGTCCGGAGTGCCATACCCGGTCAAATGCCTGTGCAATGTCCAGAAAGGCACCCGAACAGTATTCCTTGTTTTCTAGGGCTGAGGAAATATGATCAACAACTCGGAGTCCTTGTTGAACAGTAGAATGTTGAGAGCGAAAACCAAACTGATGGGAAGGGATATTTTGGGATTCTATAATGGGTAGGATTCGTTTCAAAAGGATCTTTTCAAAAATTTTTGAAAGGATTGGGAGTAGGCTGATTGGTCTATAGGATGTTGAGCTATTGAGAGGTTTTCCTGGTTTTGGGAAAAGGATAATAGTGGAGTGTTTCCATAACAGAGGGAAGTGGGTGGTGCGTAGGATACAATTGTAGATATATGCAATTGTATTTCGGGGACTTTAGTCCGAAATCCTCCTCCCAATAATGGATCCACCATTGCTCATGCTCAAAGGGCAACGTATGATCCCGGAAAATTTCATGTTTCAAATGATAATTTTGTTTTTTACTATAATTATATGAAAAATATTAAGTAAATGAAAATTTGCATGTGTCATTGTTATCTTCATCATGTGCAACTGTGAACTCCTATTTATTTGATATCTATCTACTAATATCATCTATTAATACATATCTACTAATGTTATTGAAATATTGGAAGACTCAAAAGTTCATTATATTTAATCATAGCATACAATAACATTTTATAATACTTTCCTTAAAAGTCCGGTTACTTTAAGTGAGGCAGGCAATTATTTTACGAGCCATCAAAGTGTTATGTTTGGGCAGGTCGTGCCTAGTGTGAATGATACCGTTAATTTCTTAATAGAATTTAGGATAGTAAGGATAATAGGATAGAGTATTGAAACTTATTTAAGCATTTATATAAACATGTCCCGAAGAGAGCGTTGGATATACTATACCGCACAACTAACCCGACCTTCACCTACAGAGAAGGGGCATTATGTTAATAGCCTTACAATGTTAATATTACTGACAATCGAGCTTCGTCAATATATTGACCATGTGAGGAGTACATTGCATCAGTTATATTTACGTCAATCAAACTGTTTGATATCAATTTTTTTTTAAGCTTTTCCAATGTTATTGAACGAGTGTCAATATTATTGCTCGTGTAAGAGCTATATTGTGCAATATTTAATTATTTTTACGGATATTGACCATGGGGAATCCTAGGCGATACGATATCCGTTGTCCCTCATGTTTACAGAGGAGGACTGTGTATGGGGAAAGGGAGGAGAGAATTGTTTAGAAACTATTTTATCGTACTTTGTGAAGAAGTGAATACATGAAGAAGTGCGTCATTGATTTAGACCCTCAGGTCTCGTCCGGGAGTTTATATAATTAATAAAAATTATGAATGATAATTAACATAACATAATTATTGTAGAACTGACAATATAATAATACGTAAAAATAAACTGAGATTTATGATTTTAGATTTTTTTAATCTTTTTATTTATTTTTTTTGTGCTTATATGTATATTTAAAATTTTCAATAATATGAACATAGCGAATGGTAAAATGTTTGTATTACTACATCTAGGACTTAGCTTAGCTATCCAGTCCTAGATGGTCTACTCCTAGATATTTCCTATTTCTTAATTGATTTAAGTTTACATATTTTGTTATTGATTTTATTTTTTTATTTCAATATATTACGAGGGCGAAACGATATTTTCGTCCCCCTCCATATTATATTGGAGGTGATCGCCTACTTCGTCCTCACTCACCCCGAAGTCTGCACCTATGAAGTGTAGCAATAAACTTGAAAAATTACAAGCATTGCTTGAAGGTTGAAACAATATGGTAATTATACTAACATTTAATTAATTAATTAATTTGTTAAGTAACGCTACAAAAAGCTATGTAACGCTTTTTTGAGCGAACGGCAGGATATATTTTTAAGTTTGATGACTCAAATTATTCTGTGAGTGTTTTGAAAGAATTTCAGCTCAAAATTCTGGCAATTTACTGTCTAAAGTGTGTTTAACCGATGTGCTAAAAGGTACAAAACGAATTTTTGAGCGGATCGCATGATTGATTTTTAATTTTTACAGCTGTAATTGCTAAATTAAATCCCGCGAATGATTTTGAAATAATTTTATCTCAAAATACTGAAAAAAATGTATTATAGTTTAAGTATCTCGATTATAAATTGATTTGAAATAATATCATGTGATCACATATTATGAAAATGGATTATTAATATTTTAAAAAATAAAAAAAAATGTTCCGATAAAAAAAAACACGAATGAGATATTCTATCCACAAAATGAGATATTCTATCCATCCTAAGGGTATATCTACTTCCATATCTGCTTAAACATCTTGGTAGATTGATAGAGAAATTGTCATCTACCAATATTTAAACATGGTGAAGCATTCGAGTGCTTATCTTCCCGCAACTAAACTCAGCTAGGCTGTTTACATGCACCGATCTTTGGGACGAAATCTATTTGCTGGAAGGCGTAATGTTTAGTGAATTATTTAGTTTAGTGAAGTAGCATTACCTTTCTAGTGACAAATTAAAAGAAATGAAAAGTTAATTCCAATTATTTGCCTGAACATTTTTTTTTTCATCATTAGTAATTTGCTAAACAAAACATAGCATTACTTCATTAATACATTCAAAAATCGAAATAAAAAAAAAAAGATTTGCAGTAGAACATAAACAACATCTAGAGACCATATCTTTCCTCCAAATTGTCCAATTTTAACGATTTTTTTTTTGTTTTTTAGGGAATTTCATAAACTTTTAAATAACCACAACTTTGAATATGGAACCACAATTTTCGTTCGATTACAATGGTTCATTATTGAAAACAATAAACCAAAAATATATCTTCATTAATATTGCTCTGATTTCTATTAAACTTTCTTCGTTTTTTAAGAAATTTAAATGCCTTTGAAACATTTGATCACAATATCAATAAACAAGTGTATGCTTTTTGAGTTATTCGGAATCTAATTTTACCATCCCTCGTAACTTTTTTTCCAGCTTCTTTTCCTACAACCGACAACCGACTATTACACCAAGTTTAAATATTTCTGGATGGAAGTACATTCTCTTAGGATGTATTGCATTTCTGTATTCGTTTTTTTTTTTTTTTTTTTTTTTTTTTTTTTTATCCAAATTTCTTATAAAAACTTGAATGGTATTTTAATAAACCTTGACCAATTAAATTAGTATTTTAGTAAAATTGATCAGATAGTGCATTAAGTTGGTTAAAAGCGATAAAAACAAGGAAAATTTATAATTCTTTTTTTTAAAAGAGGTATTAATTTGATTTAAAAGTTATGAATGTTTTGATGGCTGATTGCCTCTTAATCACATCACCAACCTTTAATGCCGTTCAAAAATATTAACTGTTAAAAAAGGAGAATTTGGCTGATAGCTATTATGCCAATAAATTACCGTTAATTATCCGTCATTACTGATGATATATTAGAAAATAATTATTATAACCCAGCATCTCCTATCACAATAACTTTCAGTCCGTCATCAGGTGAAGGTTTCGGGTATATATATATATATGATACACACACACACACACACACACACATATATATATATATATATGAACATACGTTACTAAATAAACTAATAATATACACACACACACACACATATATGTAGTTTATATAGTAACGTATTTATATATATATATATATATATATATATGTATGTATGTATGTAGTTTTAGTTTATTTAGTAATGTATGTTCACACATTACTAAATTAATAAATAAATAAAATCTTAATCTAATGTTAGATTTCAAGTTATGTATTAATACGTCATTTTTGATTGAGTCCAACACCTAAGGTTGTTATACAAACTCCACAAATTCCGACACTCCTCACTATCCGTTCCTACTTTACTATTAGATACTTCAAATTAAATCACAACTATGCCTATTCATCCCTCTTTTCCCAGTCTGCTCATGTTCCTCAAGATAGCATTCTTGGTCCTATCCTTTACACAATACTTACAGTTGATTTCCCAGCCCATCCAAAATCATAAGAACTATCCTTATAATGATCCATCAATCGCACCCTAAACTCTTAAATCACACATAAAAAACCGTGAAAAAGGGTGGCAAAACTGAAGGATTATAGTAAATCTCTTCAATAATATAATAAATCAAATCACCTTTAATATTCATCAGAAATCTAAAATAAAAATGCAGCCACTAAATTTGACACAGAGAAATATAATTACACGAAAAAACTCGTAAAGAGACAACCTATTGATAACACTTTAATAAAATTTCTAGATTAGGAGATCACATGGCAATCTTCTTTTTGGATGCCTCGGAGGGTTATCAGGGATCGAAGTTAACTTCTTCTCTGACAGTATCCTTTAATAAAACTACACTTTTTCCTGTTGAACAAATCCGATACCTAAAACTAGACCTGGACAAACGTCTAGCTCGGAATTCGCATACAAGATTGAAAAGTCAAGAAACCGCTCAAGGTGTCTGGCTATTTCAGCACTTACGAGAAATGTTCTAACGTTCTAAATTAATTATATAATACTCAAAAAGTAAGTAACCAATTAATTACAATGGCCTATTTGGATTTATGGATTTGAACTATCGGATTTCTCTCGTATCCAATCCTAACAATCTAAAATCCTTCGTAAAATCGCTGCGTACTATGCCATGAATAAAATGTCCCACAACGACTTTCACGTTTCTGATTAGGCCCAATCCAGATAATTATTCTTCCACAATGTACTTCAAAACCATCCAAACCATCTCGTTTCTAACCTTGCTCCGTGTTCGATCTCTGATAGCTCTTCGGGGAATCCAAAAAGAAGATTGCCATCTGATCTCCTAATGTAGAAATTTTATTAAAGTGCTATCAATTGTCTCTCTATGAGTTTTTTTGTGTAATTATATTTGTCTGTGGCAAATTTAGTGGATACATTTTTATTGTAATACACTTGTAAATTTCATGAATTAAAACAAAAGTATAGATGAGCGATTCCGACTTAACCAATTAAATAGAAATATTCAGTTTTGAATATTTTAGCGAATTAGGGCTGAAATGACAGATTTAAAATATCGTGTGAAGATGGGGATTTTTAGAAGTTAAACTTTTAGGGTTAATGGATTTTAAGTATTGCTTTCCGCTTACTCCAACACTTACTGGACAAACGCTCTAAACTTCCAACTAATTAAAAAAGACTCATGTACATGACTATAATAAGACCTATTTGGACTTACGGAGTTGAGCTATAGGGCTTCACTAAACCATCAAATTCCTCTCCTATCCACTCCTTACAATCCAAAATCCTTCATAAAATCCACAATGTTCCTTACTTTTTCACAAATAAAATAATCCATAAAGACCTTACTGTTCCTTATGTTTCCGATTTGGCCCGATCGAGATACCTATCCTTCCATAATAAACTTGATAACCATCCAAATCGTCTCGTTTCTAACCTTGCTTCCTCTTCGATTGCTGATAACCCTCCGAGGTGTCTGAAAAGAAGATGACGCCGTTATCTCCTTATGTAGACATGTTATTAGAGTACTACTAATGTACAGTTTTTCAACAAGCGTTTTCATGTGATTATATTCCTCCGTACCCATTTACTTGATGTATTTATATTACTGTTGTAAATATCATTAAAAAAAATAAACAAATGTATTGCTAAGACTAAATTTTATGTCCTAACCATCAATTCTTCTGGAATTATATATTGTTAGTTAGTATTTGTTTATCAAGGAGTTGATTAGCGAAAGGGGTGATAAAAGAATATTCACTTGAGAAATAAGAGGCGTGAAATAGTCTTTCATGATAACTTGTAAACTTGTCTTCATTAATTAATATTTATTTTATAGAGTTTCATTTTTGATTATTTTATTCATATTTTATTTCTAGCATATATAAAAAAATATATTTATTCCGGCTGCATGTAGTTTTTTTGACAGGGCATTATATACTTCAGGTTAAGATTGCGAAAAGTTGTTTAAATAAAGCAGAAACTATAGAATATTTAAACAGAAAAAATTGGATTGCTCTGATAAGTTACGCTAATGATACACGGGTATATGGATTTCGATTACTTGAGGAATTTAAAGATTAATTATTTATTAATTGCTATGTATAAGTTTTTAGATTTATATAAAATGTTTAGAAGTTTAAATTAACAGAGTATATATATTTCATCTGGTTTGTATTATATGTAATATATTCACTCATATATATTATTAAATGGTTGAATTTGTGTTGATTTTTGGCATGTTCAGTATGCCTTAATATATTATATTTTTTTATTATAGGTATATATTATTATTATTAATCAATCTTAAATAAATAATTGTTAGGTATCTTAATGTATTTATATGTTTTGAGCGTAAAAATAATATGACTATAAATTCATTATATAAATATACCTAAGATACCTAATAATTATTTATTTATCAATGGTAACTTAAATAATGATTGAATATTGTTTGGAATAATGGAATTGAATATTGTTTTCTGTTGAGCTAATCCAGTGTTGGTCTTTGACCAAGATAATAATGTTTGCGTTTTTTCTCTCAATATACCCATCATTATTATTATATGAAAAACTGCAAATTATTTCACAATGATTTATTATTACCAACAATTGTACATATAAAGCAACATTACCTTTCTAGTGACAAATTAAAAGAAATGAAAAGTTAATTCCAATTATTTGCCTGAACATTTTTTTTTTCATCATTAGTAATTTGCTAAACAAAACATAGCATTACTTCATTAATACATTCAAAAATCGAAATAAAAAAAAAGATTTACAGTAGAACATAAACAACATCTAGAGACCATATCTTTCCTCCAAATTGTCCAATTTTAACGATTTTTTTTTTGTTTTTTAGGGAATTTCATAAACTTTTAAATAACCACAACTTTGAATATGGAACCACAATTTTCGTTCGATTACAATGGTTCATTATTGAAAACAATAAACCAAAAATATATCTTCATTAATATTGTTCTGATTTCTATTAAACTTTCTCCGTTTTTTAAGAAATTTAAATGCCTTTGAAACATTTGATCACAATATCAATAAACAAGTGTATGCTTTTTGAGTAATTCGGAATCTAATTTTATCATCCCTCGGAAATTTTCCTTCCAGCTTCTTTTCGTTGAAATATGCCATATAGATAAATTTAAAGGTCATCGAGAAAAAGACTTTAGCCAGATTTCATTGAAATAGGTACATTCGTTTAGGCGTTACAGTATATAGCAACGCAGGTTTTTCGGCCACCATTTTGAAAGGAAAAGGCGGATAGTAATGTCGATGAAGGAGGATTATCCTCGGGTGACCTCTGACTTTAAATCCAATTCGAAAAAAATCGGTCCACTAGTTTCAGAGAAAGTGCGCGGACGGCGGACTGACAAAACATTTTTTTTTTTTGGAATTCTACGTATTCTGAAACGTAAAACCTCAATTTTGAGAGGAGATTAAGTTTTTGAATTTTTCGTTCGATTACAATGATTCATTATTGAAAATAATCAACCAAAAACTTTACTATTTAAAAAAAAAAAATCAAATTTTTAAAGTTTTAAAGGTGTGAAACGTATTACATCTAGATATCAAATAATACATATTAAAATTTAACAATTTATTCCTATAGTAAAATAGATGTAAATATTCCTTAGCTGTATCAATATTCAATAAAAACTAAAATATAAGATGTTAAATCCAGGATGCGGAGCCTATGGGTTTTTGACGAAGCTATAGGAAATAGTTTTTGCAGCCTACTTCGACTACATGTCATAGAGGTTGTTATCCATGCTCAAAACTTCTTCAGGGACATCATCATCTTTGTTAAACCAATCAGGTAAGATAATTTTTTCCGAGGGAACATTTTTTACATTTTTCTTAGTACTAGCCGATAATCGTAGGAAATTTTGATGAATTCATGTTCCAATGTGACAAGACAATTGTTTGTTATTTTAAAAATAATTTGAAGCACTTCAATTGTGAAAATGACAGCTGATTTTCTCATCAGGAAGTCAAGGTTTCCAAGAAATTAGTGTTTTGACATATCAATCTTAGAAAAAAACTGGGGCTCCACTAAGCCATCGAGTTCCTCTCGTATCCAATCCTTACAATCCATAATCCTTCGTAAAATCCTCCCTGCTCCTTAGTTTGTCACAAATAAAATCATCCATAACGACCTTAATGTTCCTTATGTTTCTGACCTGTCCCAATCCAGATAACTATCCTTCCAGAACAAACTTCAGAACCATCAAAACTCTCTCGTTTCTAACCTTGCTTGATCCATGACGACCTTCCAAGGCGTCTGAAAAGAAGATGGCATCGAGATCTCCTTTTGTAAATACATTTTTAGAGTGCTACCAGTCGGTAGTTTCACAACAAGTGGTTTCATGTTATTATATTCTTATTTTCACATTTACTGAATGTATTTTTATTTCTAATACAGTTGTAAATATCATTAAAAAAAAAAATCGTAAAACAGAAAAAAAATTCAGTGTTTTAGGCAAGATTTACGTGATACAATCCAATAAAGGAATTAAGGCAATCGAAAGTAACAGAATATTTTTGAACACATTTTACAAATAACGGTTTGAACATAAATGGAATTACTTATTCATTTCAGCTACTTTTCAAAGACAAAATAAAATTTCACTACTTAATTACTATTTAACTAGACAGAAATCGACATTAATGTTATGTTTTCATCAAGAGCTGTTTAAATATAAAATGATGCTTTCTATATATTTAAAAACTACAATAAAATTAATTGTAGTATAATCTATTTCAGATATGCATTTTAAGGGGAACCACTTTATGATTAGAGGCGGCAGTAAGGTTAGACAGTGCTAATGTAGGCCACAATAATTCTTTATACTTTACCGTCGCTATTTTTATTTATCGCACACACCCATATACATACAAACAGAATTATATTAATTTCCAAATTTTCTTTACATAAAGAAGTAGATATTAATTAATTCTAGAACCAGATTAATGAATATCGAACAAAGACGTTTGGAAACCGCCATTACGACACAGAGACCACATATGGCCTTCGAGACCGCGGTTCTCACCTATTGACTATACAGTTAATACTAGTTAATGAATGCTTGGATTTTGTTTATTTAAGGTTCCATTAAGAGAAATATGGGGAAAACAGTAGTACAAAAGTCCATTTAGATATCGAAACCTAGTCTTTTAAAATTAATCTGAATTCGATCCTTATTAACTGATACAAAAGAACAGGAGTTTATTTTGGCCTTGGAATATGTGAAGAGGAACTCCATGAGTGTTAATATTTACGGTTAAATGAATATGGATCAGTTTCGAAGTAAAAACAGATGAATATTAGGAAATAAATTCATTTTCAAACGAAAGATATTAGAGCATTCTTAGCTGAATTAAATTTAATTATTACACCAAAATAATGTTAGCAGATCTCAGGCCATCTCTAAGCCACAGGCGTATCAACGGGAGAGGGAAGGAGGCTTTCGGACTGAAGCCACCCTTCTCCGCAAACTGGTAAAATATAACCATGTTTTATGGGGAAAATAAATATTTCTTATAGTATTATTGTTCATGTAATTACATTTAACCATTTCATATACGTAGTTAGTTTCTTTCTTTTTTTCACCAAAGTAATTATCGTTACATATATAGATGAAAAAAAAAGAAGTCTCCCCAAAATTAAATTCTGGATTCTTTAGTGGTCTGAATGAAAAGTTCTGCTGAAATGGTCTGCACTATCTCATTTCTTGTGTGTTGTATCGACTAATTAAAAATTTAAGGACTATTAAATAAATAAAAATATATATATATATATATATAATTGTAGATTTATATAATCCTTATTATTGTTTAAATTTCTCTTTCTTTATTTCTATTCCTTGGTCTTTCGTGAAGGCAACCTGTCTAGAATTAAGCGATAGGCCTGCACTCTATCATCGGAAAAACTTCTATCGCACAGGAGTGCTCATCCCCCCCCCCCAGGTCGAAAGCGCAAGAACCTACCTCCCTCCTTTCTCCCAAGGTGTTTTATTGCTCACCTTTTCCTAAAAACAGAGATAGACTTAGATAGAATTCTAAGATAGACTTAGAAAAATCGCAGATCATATACATTTACACTTCTTGCGGGAAGTTCCATGTTTTTCCCCTTATACTTTACTCCAAATATTCATATTTCCATCGAAATTTTCTCCCCTCAAAAATCTAAAAACCGTCAAAATATCCCCCCTCAAACATCTTGATGGATGAAACCCCCATGAAACCTCCTTCTGAGCACTCCTGCTACCGCATACAATTCTAAAAGAATAGCCAGGGGAAAAGAATAAACGGCAACGGAAAATTGAAGTAAAGGAGGAGCTGAATGCTTTAAAGATAGTTGTAGTTGTGCTCCTCTGTCTTTGGAGATGGACTTTTGGACATGCTACCGTGCCGTTTCCAGACTGCAGCACGTACCAAACAAACATATTAGGCTGAATGTTCAGTAGCTAACAACTATCCTCAACGAGAAAGAAACGAAAAAGGCTGAAATGGTATGACCGTATACAGAGAATGGCGGAGGACCGTTGGCCAAAATTAACCTTTCACTATCAACCAATAGATAGTTGAAGAAGAGGACAAACAATGAAGAAATGCTTGCAGGATGTGAAGGAAGGCATGGCTGCCAAGGTCTTCGAGAGGGAGACTGGCTTGACCGAAAGCAGTGGCAAAAATTTTAGATACGATAAACAATTAAGTTTGTAAAGAAATCGTTAATCGTTATATCAGGTATTGTTGATTATAATCTGGAATTTCATTTTCAATGTTCCGTTTTAAATTGTTATCTCTCGCTTAACACATGATCTGATACGATTTCACAGTTTTAATATTATAAATTAAATAAAAACTAAAACAGAAACTGAATACATATACATACTTACTTAAGCCCGTATGGGCTTACTCAACACAAATTTACGGCATCGCTAAAAAGACCCACCTACAAAAACTTCAAACGTTCCAATCAAAATTATTGCGACTCATAACAAAAGCTTGGTACGTGACTAACAAAACTCTACATACTGACCTCCACTTTCCAACAGTTGACCATCATATAACGATCCTTTATCAACGATTTTACACAAATTTAAACGGACATAATAAGAGACATGGCCACAGCTGACATACCCCAGAACATGAGGAGGAGACTAAAAAGGCGTTGGACGAGAGATCTCCTTCCTTAAACAACTTAAGTAATTGGAACAAGTTTGGGAAGAGGTACTGCTGTGTACTTTCCTTCCCAATGCCTGTCATGTCATCATTTCATGTATCGCCATCACATTTGCTAATTGTCAACAATAAGTTGACAGGCGCAAATAAATCTTTTATAGACAAAAAAAAAAATACATTGACTATTGTGTTTGTTTTTAGGCGTCAGTTACACAATTTCACATATTTTCTGTTTTTATTGCCCGATTTTGCATATTTTGCTGGACGAAAATCCGGTCCCTAATCATATGATTCTTTTTTTTTTCTTTTTCGAACTTCTTATTAACGAAAATTCTGTGTTTATCTTTACTTCTTCCTGGTTGCAGAAAACTGGAATCGTAATTAAAACTGACTAATGAGAAAGGTAGTGTTGCATATGTAGTATTGTTATTTCATGGGAAAGTGGTGTCGGTAACGGAAGAGTGCCTAGTGTTCCGACGGAATTAAAAGACGAGGAAAACCTGATTTATTGTGATATTATGCATGATTCAAATATCAAACCGGATTCTAAAATGGCATTTGCGGTCTGAATTTTTTTCTACCAAGAATGTCCTCACTGTTATATTACTATACCTAATTATATGTTATTACCCTTTTTGATCGCTCAAGAGAGGTCATTAGTAATCATCTTAGGATGTCTGAGTTGAATTCTGTTAAGATTCCATTGAGATGTTGTACAATAATTGCGGGCATGTTATGAAGCGGAAAAACTTTATAACAGACTAGTCGATACTTTTTTTTTTCGATTATTCTTGGTGACGGTGAACATTATTCTAATAAATTCTATGAAAAATATCTTGCTGAAATAATTCACGAAAAAAATAAAATTATGAGCGAAATTCTAATGTGTTTTGGTAAGTAAATTCATTCGTTTATCCGACGCACAGTGTTGCCGATTGGGAATCTAAAGATGTTAATAAGCAAGTAAGATAAGGACAAAAGTAAGATGTTAATAAAAAAAAAAACACATAAATAATCTAAGTCAAACGTCAATTGAGCATGTAAAAAAAAGCTAAATAAATCCTTTTCAAATTCTTCATATTTTGAAGATAAGTTATGTTTTCCTGTCTCTTAATATTGAACAGTATAGTGATTTTATAATTACTTTTTTTACTATTCAACGATATAGTGCAATAAGAAAAGTATGTAATGATGCCATTTATATCTAATTTTAGACACTCATAATCTACTCCAATCAGCAACGTTCAACTAAACAGAAAACTATTCCACGTTCTAGTCTGTAACTTCTTACGTACACCACTGTGTGAATTTTGATTCGTTTTGTCTAGAAACATGTTATATTAGCAAATATGTCAATCTTAATCGATCGTTCTCACCCATTTTAAAAGATATTTAGTTATTAAAATATAATAATTGTATTTCAGGTGGAAAACTCTTCGGAACAAGAATTAATTGAGGCTTTGTGAGCAGGAAATCATAATTTTAGGATATCATAGACACTCATTTCTACTCCAATCAGCAACGTATTCCTAAACAGAAAACTGTAGTTGTTTTCAAGAAGAAAACATATGTTTAACTGAGCATGCAACATGTAAATTTGATTTATATACAATTAATCAATATTTTGAGAGAAAAAAAGATTAGAAATTTCAAGACATATCTTCTTTGATCATTCATAAGGGATAGATTCTAAGTAACAAGGCGTTGAAAAGATTATATAATCAACCTAAATTAAGATTAACTGGTAATATCGAATATCTTATTACTGTTATCCATCTACCTTTTTTTGGGACTTCAAGCCTTTGTCACTTTGACTGTAAAACTTTTATTCATGTGCCGCGATATTATGAAAAATGAATAATTTCTTAATTATTACTAATTATTTGAGGATTTGGTTGGGGGTACCATTCAAATACAATATATCAAAATAGTATTTTATTAGATATGCCGACGTTTTGACCTACATTGTGGCACTCTCTTCGGGCATTTATCAAAATAGATCATAGAGATTGAAAAAAAAAATTATAATTCTGATTTAAAAAGTATTACGCAAGAATTATTAATATTGTTAATTGTAAACATTTTGTTCAAAAATAATGATTTTGAGCACATTTTATGAAAAAAAATAAAAAACCAAATTTTAAAAAATTTTGATTATATTTGATTTTGATTTTTTTAAATTATAGATTTCAAACCCTGTTTTCTACATATTTTATTTATATATGATGTTTTTGCATACTTCTTATTTATTGAATTATTATTTTCTTACTCTTTTATATTTATCATATTTCTGATTTTATCTATTTAATTTTTAGTCCTGATGATGACCTACATGTTTGGCTCGAAATGTCGGCTAGTATATTTTTTTTTTTTTATCGGTCTATATTTTTTTATGTAAAATGTTTAAACAATCATATTCTGTTTTTAAATTATAATGCATACCCAGCTACTAAATGTGAGCACGTGCCATGAAAAACTATAAGGAATTTACCTCTAATGGCATTATTGTTTCTGTAATTACCCGCTTTATTTTATTTTTATTTCTCTTTTGTTCAAGTGCCACTTTAACATGTAGGTTTTTCTGTTTTTCTTCCATAATAACAACCGTTCATAAAAAATAAAAAAAATCCTCGATCCGCCACTGATTCTACCATAAGTCAGTAGCGGATCGAGGATTCTTATATGATATGTATGTATTTGTGTATTTATATATATATATATATATTTATATACACAAATACATACATATATATATTGCAGTTACCGCATACACAATTATAGCGGTTCAGAAATATAATATTAAACAATGTGTACATTAATAACGTGTACATACATATTAATATTTTATTTAATTAATGTGTAAAAGTGATATTTATTTTCTGAAAAAAAAATTTTTGGTCGCAATTTAATCATTATCATTTAATCATGTAATCATTAATCATGTACAACCAATCATGTACAATGTCAGTGAGTGATAATTAGTTTTAATCGATTTAAATTTTGATTTATTAATCAGGCATGATTTTTAAATGAAAAAATCGAATATAATAATTATTACATGCTTTTTTGGAAAAATTAATTATTAATTTCAAACATTGGTAGAAATAGAGTTTAATAAATATAAAATTTGAGTTCTACCAATGGGTAGTTTCTCTTCATGTATTTTTCATCTAATACAGTTGTAAATTTCATTAAAATAAAAAATATATATATATATAAATAGTTTCCTAACAGTCACCTACAATTCGTATGTCAAACAACTGTTAAGAGACTATTTATATTTATTAAACTCTTTTTTTATACTTTGTTTTCATATTTATATACGATGTTTTTGTATACTTCTTATTAATTGTACTGTTTTGTACATATTTTTATTTACACTAATCATCTGGTTTATTAATTCTTACTTTTAATACTTTTACCTTTTTCATTTATTTATACCTCAAAACATTTACTTATCATATTACAATGTTTTATTATTGTTATCCTGATGTTATTTTATTTTATTCAATATTTAGGCCTGGTGATGGCCCACATGTTTGGGTCGAAACTTTGGCAAACCCATTAAAAATATTTTGACTAAAATTTCCGACCATTTTGTTTCACCCTTATAATTTCAACAGTCGACTACTTACTCATCTCTAATGTATATTTTTCCATTTTTGGGGACATCAGTCCAAAAACTGTCCCTCCTTTCTTCCTCCCTTTCCCACCCTCTCTTCCCCGTAGATCCTTCAGTGCCATAAATAAAGCATAGTAGATTATTGTGAATAACTAAATAAATGAATGTCTTTTATTGAAGGTAACTAAATAAATGATTGATCCTGACTGATTGGGTAAGCGAGGATAGTAGTTGGTCTTGTTCAAGGTCGATCATTGTGAATTTCTATTGTTCCTTACAGATCTTGTTGACCAAGCTGCTTCTCGCTATGGACTGTAGTTCCTGAAAAGGACAGAACTTTTGTTACATAAGCAGAAAAAAAACAACAACGATGTTTCGAACATTTTTCTGTGAAAGTACTGTTTACGTCCTTCACTTTTTAAAATTAATTAATATTCGAAATATCTTGAATTGAACACGACACTTATGTTACCACACCTAAGTTAACCTATCATAAGTAATGGCATGCTAAGTTTCGGTTTTCAAAATTGTTTTTGGGAAGGGGTCTTTCAGCCTAAAGCCTCCTTCCACAATAGTAAAATATTAACATGTCTAATGAAAAAAAAAATTATCTCTAAAAGAATTATTGTTCAAACATTCAATAGGACTTCATGAATCATTTAAACACCATTTTGTATAGGTGCTTAGTTTCTTTATTTTTCTTCCAAAGTAATTTTCGTTATATTAAAAAAAAAAAAAGCTTTCGAGGAAGGAGAAAAAAAAAAGAAAAAAGAAATCCTGAATCCTTGTGATTTAAATTATCTGATTCTACAATAATTTCGATGTTAATCGTCAATGGGCACCTATATTAACTCGAATATCAATAAAATATTGTATTTTTGTTATTGAAAAGAAAAATACAAATAATATATCATTTAATCCCTTTATTATTAATAATAATTTAATTTTTAATATTCTACGTAACTAACCAAACCAGACACCATGACCTTAAAATCCCATCTGTTCTAGACCTATCCTAGACAAATTCTCTAAATTCCATCAGAATCTTATATATCATCCAAATCCCTTTGCACAATCCCTATCAAACTCCACCCATCCTTAAGCGGCAGTGACCTAGAGACCTTTTTAAAAGAAGCATACATAAGAGTTCTGGCAATGGCCAGATTATACGAAATTGAACAAATCTATTTTAAGATGTTAGGTATTAGTTTCCTAAACTACCTCAAATAACTAACAAGAGAGAGAGAAATATTTAATTGAAAGTAGTGCTGACCTACTACTACATAGAGTTGCTTTACACACAGCATACCGATCAATCCATTTGGACATAATTTATACAATACATTATTCATATCTTTCCTTTCTCATTATAATACTAGCCCTATAAAATATACTACTAACTATAAAATATAAAATATATTAATAACTATACCGAGCCCAATAAACTAAACTGAGCCACCAACATTGCATAGCATACATATACAAAAAAATATATATATTTGAATGCTAACATACCAACCCTAAATCGCATCATCATGCCATTGAAATCCATAACTATAGACAAGACAATGGCAACAATTTAAAATAAAATAAATGAAAGACATCCTCAATTAGTGGTAAATTACTATATAAGTGATGGTGAATGATTCCCAGGGAGTCCAGGATAATATTCTCGGTCAAATCGCAAGCTTTCCAGCATCAACACCTAATTCCTCAAAGAAGCTCCTTGTTCTTTTTGGAACCGAATTTGGAATAACAATAAACCTTTATTTCATCAATTCAAATATCATCATGGAAGGAAAAAATAATATCATATAAATGGAATTTAAAAAATATCCTATCGCAGTTATGCAGTTAAAAGGAGACGAACCAAAAAGTATATCGTTCCAAGACAAGTGCAACGTATCTGTGGTGCCGGTGAAAAATGTGTTAAGTGCAATTTTTATGGGTATCTTTTTTTGTGTCTAATGAGCTAAATTATGCTACTATTACAGAGATGAATATTCTTTTGTGAATCATGGGAGAAAACTCGAATATTGAACTTGCACCATTGAAACTCTCAAACTTTCAGTCACGGTTTTTTTTTTTTTTTTCAGAAAATGTGTATCTGAATGGAATTGAACTAGGTTTGGAGAAATTTTACTTCTAAGAAAAAAAAAACGGCTCAAGGCTTATGATGCTTGTTGCTTTGAAACAACTGGGAAAAATAAAGGAAGTGAATACACAACATTCGAAGTGTGTGAGGAACACACTCTGAGAGGAATTCTTATTTGCCTATAAAGGTTTACAAGGCCAGGTGGGATTTGGCTGAGATCTCTAGGAAGAAAGGCTACGAAAAACAAGGCATGCTAGAATGAATCGAGATTGCACAATTAAGACTGAGGAGCATAGTAAGTATTGTACAAGCGTGTGTTCGTGTCGTATCTTCCCTTTACGGTTCGGATTTTAAAATTTCAATTGCGACGTGCTGCCATCACATCATGTTCCATCGATTGAGTTAATCTTTGGGCGGATGGAAACGGGTCTTGCCGTAGGAGTAATGAGTAATGGTTAACCTCTTTGTTTCGTAAAATTGTATGCAAACTTTTATCATACTCTGGGCCGCCAGGTTTAAAATTGCGCCCGTCTAACCGTCAGTTATTTATCTTGTACGGATAGCTTCTATATTATCCGTCTAAATTTCGTAACTTAAATTCTAATTGTCGATATCAACTTTCCGGGTATGGAGTAACTGACGACCATCCCAAGGTTTAGAACAGTACTTAGATTCTACAGGGTTTTCTGTCTTTACATCTGCCGGTTAGATAAATATGTATGTTGCTGGCTTTCTATCCATTAGGAATCCAACTCTTTTAATACAAATGCAAGTTACAAAGGTTAAAGATCCTTTGCAATTCGCAGTGAATGGAGAACCAGATAACATGGAGAATCCAAAGCGATTATATCATCTAAGAATAATTCCATATAATTAGTTTTATTTGCATAATAATGGATTATAAAATACTTCAACCGTTATGATTAAATAATCCTCATTTATGTGTGGAAGAGGATATTATGTCAAGTAAATATTGAAATACTTTTACTCAATATCGTGGGTTTATTGAAAAAAGTCATTTAGTAACATTTCATAACCTAAAATATTTAAGAACATTGCTGAATGTTCCCTTCGTGAAATCAAAAAATTGTACACAGTGTAATTTTATATGATAAATAAAAAGGTTTATGTCATTTTCATGCACTTACGTTGCTTTTGTATGGATAAATAAGGTCGAAATTCATAAAAATATACTTAAAAGTTAACCTTTATCAAAAATGTACTTAGTGACTTTTTCAGTCTTATACCGACGATATACACGAATAGAAAAAAAAAATTCTTATAAATTTAATTAATCCTTTCTCAACTATAAACCTTATATCACTTTTTAGCATTTGGCACTGAAATTCAAAATATACTCAACAAAAAATCTATTATTTTTTTATATATGTTTGAATTTAAATTTAAATATATTATATCATTAATGAACTTTAATTCTGCTATTTCATTATTAATAATCGTATACGTTATGTTTGTAGTTTTAGCTTTTAATATTATGGCTTACGTTACATAAAAAAGGGTTGGAGATTGCATTAGTGTCATAAAACCAAAAAAAATTATTTACATTTAAAAGATCTTATCTTTTTATTAGCCAATATTTCTCTTCTTTTTTTTTTTTTTGCAAGTTATCTAAATGAAAATAAGTACAGGCGCTTATGATAGGTTTTCTCGTTTGTATTGAAGTATTTTTTTCTTGCAGAAACGGATGGGGATAATAAAGTGGAAACAATTGTTACCGATTTGGTTATGGATTTTTTGCACAATACACATAATCTATCAGATTTCAGATTAATAGACAAACAGCTCTCAATTTGGTAATCTATTGAATTCGGTTTACTCAAAACCTCGGATATCAAAAACTAATTTCTTAGCATTTGAATTAATTAACAACTTATTATTTTATTAATAACATTTGAAATAAATTCATTGATTTCCTATCTTGAACTCTAAGAAATACCGGGTTAACACGAACCTCAAAATATCTTAGACAATACTAAGGTGAAATTCTATGTAATTCTAGACAAAAAACAGAAAACGATTCACTTTTTATTTCATTTTTCCTAAAAACATTTATTGAGAGATATTACAATCTGTCACAATTAAGGACATTTATAATAGTGTTCAAAGAGCATATTCACACTCCATTTACAATAAATAAATCTTGTATGTTTAATAGCAGGGATGGCATATACATAGTTGTGTGATGGATCGGAATTTAATTTTAGGAGGGCTTCAGCCCGAAAGCTTTTATATATATATATATCATGATAATTAATTAGGAGGAAAAAGAAAAAACTAACTAGCTATATGAAATGGTGTTTAATTGATTTTTGAGATCCAATTAAATGTAATCAGACGAACAATAATACTTCTTAAAACATTTTTTTCCATAAAACATGGTTATAGTTTATCATTTTGGGGAAGGAGAGAGAGGGGAGGCTTCAGCCAGAAACCTTCCTGCGTAGATCCGCCTGTGGTGTGATATGCCATCCCTGCAAAACCCGTGTAGCCGAAAGGCAAGGCGGGAAAGAATAAATAAATTAATAGTTCGAAAAAAAATAGGAACAAGAAGGGTAGCAAACATTAACGTTTTCTAGTTAAAGTTCCATTTAAAATTATGAAACTTTAGAAATGATTCAGATATGAAGTAAAATATAGTTGATAACAGTTCCAAATAAAATTAATAAAAATAAGTGAAGTTTTTATTATTTTACGGTTGCCAACAACGAAACCACAAGAAGGTTAATATAGTTAGCCTGACAGTTTGTAACGATATATTAATTATCGGATAGTTGGCAATCTATGTGGAACGAAAGTCCACCTAGCAAATTAAAAGTTATTAAAAAATCACTGAACCCCTGAGAGGAGGTCGCTGTGACTAGGTTAAGGATAGGACACACAAATTTAACTCATTTACATCTCACCATTAAGCAGGCACCACCAAATTCTGCAATAGCCCTATCACTATCAATCATATTATACAGGAATGTCCTTATTATACTTCACGCTTTAATAACTTATCTCTAAGATCGGATATATCAGAAGGTTAAAAAAAATATATATATATATATATATATATATAAAAACTATAATAGATTTTCTTAAAATCCATTCGCTAATAAATAAAATATAGAAATATATATTATTTTTATTTTATTGAATGTTCTACTTTTTTATCTATTTTATTTATTTATTTTTTCAAAAATATTTTTTCATATATTATTCTATATATCTACTATTACATTTTGATTATTTATTATTTTTTTCTCTCTATTAAAGAGATAAACAAAATAACTGATTCACAGGCGTTGATGACTCTAGGGTTTTACACCTTGAAGCCTAAACAAACAAACCTAAATTATTCATTGAGGGGGTTTGAAACAGTATGAGTACAAAATACTGAAAAAAAAGTATGGTATTATATTTTAAGTATTCTTGATTTTTGTTTGTTTCATATCATAGCACATGTAAATTCATAATAATGTGTGAATAAAAGATACTAATACTTGAAAAGCTAAAAAACGTTCAAACAATTTATTTTTAAAAAATACTGCAAAAGCCACCACATTTGTGGATATTAGTGTGTATGAAGATTGAAAATTGTCGGGTATTCGGTTTCCTTCCAGTACAGGTTTCGACTTTGCAATTACATTTTGTCTCATGCATTTGTGCGTATTATACATGAGTACAAATCTCCTTCAATCTGTTTAAGTGCAGATATGGAACTCATTTAAATATTTCGAGGGAAACATAAAGATATGGTAAAGTTATTTTGAAACGTACTGGGCCATGTGTTGAAAGCCCTGAAATACATTTAAATACAGGTGCACCATCATGGAGAATAATCGTTACTATTACCAAAAGTTATTTACATTCCACGGTTGTCATGAGATATTTATATTTGAGGATAGTCACCATATTAAAGTGACGAAAAAAAAATCATATTTTTCCATTTCGTTAGTTTATAATATTCCATAAGACACATTTCATTATCCTAATCAGAGTATGAAATTGTAGGCTTTGAAAATTCATGGAGGCACAACCAAGTATTTGAAAGTAGCAGTATGCAACAATTAAATATAATTATCCAAAGATGATTAGTTAATTTGTGTCGGAGCAACACTTCCTCGCAATTTGTCTTATCTACGATCAAAATGATTGTTGTTAATTATTTTATGTTGAAATGTTTTGTAATTAATAAAAGAGGAAGCCTATTATTCATATCGGTTGATATTATCTATAATAGTGATTGCGCGAGCTTCAACTAATCTTTTTGAGCAATCTTGCATATATTTTATTTTTTAAATCACATAAACTAAAATTTTTACAAAATGAACCTAATGAGTCTAAGATCGTGAAACAGAAGGTAACAAAGCATTCTTTTCTTTATCAAAAGTACTTACATAATGAAAAGTCTTTATAAATTTTAAATTAAGAATGTAAATTGCAATGAAAGAGCCTCTACTAGTTCTACATACTGCTGAGAAGCTGGTCAATGACCGGCGTGTTAGAAAGTAGAATTGGGTGTTATGAGAAGAAAGTCTTACTTATTATAAACGGAGAAATCTGGTATAAGAGTTGCTTACAGTGACTGGTCAGTCTATTATTTGAAGGCAATGAGCTGAAGATAGGCGGGGCATCTAGTTCGAAGAAATGCCTCAGGAAGCTTTTTCACATCAATGAATGCCAAAATAACTGGAGATGGATCAATTAAGAGGCTAAAGAACAAATGGATAGATAGATTATACAAAGATGCAGCAGAAATACTTGCATTAAATTGGAATGCAGTAGCCCAAGGCATGTTGATGTAAATAACGTTGGCCAAGTTGACTAGACATCTGCGTGGTAAATGAAAATAAAAACAAGAAAACTAAATTTAAAAAATAGTTAATTGAAAGATTATTTAAAACTACTAAAATAAGCAAAAGGCTCGAAAAGAGACATTATGAACAGAACAATCCAAACTATGAAGTCATGAATCTCTAACATCTCGTTAGAAATTGTGAATAATTAACTTGCCTACGTTTCGCCAATTCAGACATCATCAAGGTAGAAAAAACAAGAACACATCCAGTGGCTCACAGTGAAATTAATACACCCCGTAGATAAATCAAAAAATAAACACTTAAATGGGGACAATTAACAAATAAAACCAGACTTTTCAACAGATTTAGATATTTACAAACTCAATAAAATTGAATTATTCAACTGTGGTTATTTAAAATAATTAACAAGTCAAAAACGATTAAATTTCATCTCACAGTCGAAATGACACACCTCACTTCTCATTAACGTTTAAATACTATTAATTTAGTTCAATAGGCAACAATACCAAGCCATTATTTTCTACCACTTCTTTCAGTCTGTTCGTTATTAGGTCGACCAATTTTTTGGTGACTTCTGGGCTTAGCCTATTCCAGTCTTGTGCCCCTTTTCGCTCTCTGTTTTTAATTCTTCATTGCTAGGAATTTCGTGTTTTCAAATTTCTACCTCCAATTGTGCCCACAGGTGTTCTATTACAATATGATCTGGTGACTGTGGTGGTTAAATATAACTTTTGGGAAGTTTTGAAGTAGCCATTCAATTAACATGGCATAGTGTTTGGGGTCATTATTCTGATAAAGACTACATTTTTTTAGCCACATATTTTCCGCAATTTCTTCTCAAAATGTCTGTGTAAACATACTTATCCATTAAAACATGTAAACATTTTCCATTATAAAGTGAAGATTTTCTACACCAGAAAACTCCTTACACCCCCACATCAATAAAAAGAACGTAACATTATAAGAACAAGAAAAAAATATTTTAAAAATAACGTATTACTAGGATGTTTATTGATTACAATCCGGAAGAAAAAGAAAAAATCATTAACGTCTATTAACGTCTCATCAAGCCATCCATGAACTTACTGAAGGAAACTAGAGAGGAAGGCTTTATAAAACTGCTGATTAGGGGGGTTCCAGGATTCCAGGGTTCCAGGGGGCTCTGAAATCCGTCGAAAACCGCATATCGGAAATATGACCCGATTACAATACTTTCCTTACCTAGTATAGGGAAGTAATAAGTTAAAAAATGTGTAAAAATAGAATAAGCTGTATCATCGCTAATACTTTTTCGATTCCGATGATTCTTTTTTTGTTTTGTTGGTAATTTAATTACCTTTCAAAAGTTTTATTATAAATTTTACTGTATAATGTATGCTTAGGGAGTTAGGCCCCATCACATTTTTCTTTTCTTTATAACTTTTTTTCGGGAATTTAGTCTATATACAAAAATTGAAAGGACAATGATTAGAATATTATAGGAAAGTTTCATTAAAATCATTAGAGCCGTTTTCGAGCTACAATCTATAGAAAAACGTGTTTTTCATTTATTGCGCGCAAGCTATTGCGCATGGAGCACCGAATTTCTGTCACAGGCATCAGTTGTCAAAACCATACAAAATAAAAAAAGAGCAACTAAATCGGTTCATTAGATCCCGAGAAAATCTTGGCACAGACAGACCAATGGCTAAAAATGTGTTTTTCGGACTCAAGCGGCTCTGAAACGTATAGATCATAGGTCGAATGCGAATATCGCATCTATAGGTCGAAAAAAGCATATCAGAAATTTGACCCGATTGCAATACTTTCCTTACCTAGTATAGATAGGAAAGTAAAAATAAGAGTTAGAGATTGAAAACAATTATATTTTATTACTAACAGACAGTAATCTTAGTGAAACAAGATTCACATCTCTCCCATCAGCGAACCATTTCCCGTTGAAGTAATTTTGGAGAGGCCGGAATATGTGGTAGTCGTATGGTGCAAGGTCCGGAGAATACGGTAGATATGTTAAACATCCTAGGCAAGTTGCACTAACGTTTGCTGTGTGATTATTGCGGAGTGTGGTCTGGCGTTGCACAGTGGGACGATAGACGGGTTTTCGAGGCCATGTTCATAGAACTCGTAAATGAAGTCGGATTAACTTGATGTTTAGTACACTTATGTTTTCAAGCCCAAGTAATACGACTAATAGGTAAAAATTAGAAAATTTCCATGAAAAACAAAAACAAAAATCCGGGTTTCTTTGTTTAATAACATTTTAAATTTGACAATAAGATAACTTTGAAAATAATAGCGACCTCATAAAACGCATAATTTTAGATAACTATTTATAACTACTGTCTATATTTCAACAAGTAGCCGTTATTTTAATATTTTTGTTTTTAATGTTTAGCAACGATAAATCACAAAATATAATTATAATGTATGTGTGTGTAATAACTTAAAAAGTTTATGGTTTATTAATTATAAATATTCGTTCTATAATAGTTCTTATGAAATAATAAACATTTTATTTTATTTTTATTACAAACAAAATTAATGATCATCGATAATAGTAGTTTGAACACTATCGATACTTCCTTACATTTTCCGATATAAAAAAAAATTAATTTTAAATATTATATTGATAAGAACTGTTAGAAATCAAGCCATAAAGCTTCAACATAATACTCTCAGATTCAATTTACCATTACGAAATTTTTTTAAAGATATTTTTATTAGTATTCATACAGTCTACCACACTGGAGGGCATTGGTACTAGGGTTATAGTACTTCATTCACACAATGTGTACATAAGAAAGAAAAATAGATATAAATAAACTATGTAGGAAAATATATATATATATATATATATATATATATATATATATATATATATATATATATATATATATATATATATATATATATAGATAGATAGATAGATAGATAGATAGATAGATAGATAGATAAAAATATAAAGTAATGTATACAAGATAAATAAAATAACAGATCAAAGCCGAATGATAATAAAATAAAACTCATTCACACCTATGTACAATGTTTATATATGAAATTATAACGACATTTAAAAAGAATAAGAGTTAGAGATTGAAAACAATTATATTTTATTACTAACAGACAGTAATCTTAGTGGAAAAAGTAAATAAAAGTTGTTTTTTTCCTTGAGGCCGTCTTATACGGGTACCCATTGATCCCACCTTTTATTTAATTTTAAATTTTAGTTCATTTAACGGTGTTGTGTTGGTTTATTTATTTAGATTAGAACGAAAATAAATGTTAGTTATATACATTTAAAAGTATAATATAAAAGTTTGATTCTTATCTAGGTTGAAAAAATTAAAATTTTTATATATTGAAAACGAAGATATAATATTTAATCTAATTTTTTTTTATAGCCTTGGTTTGAGATATTTTTCGAAACAAATAACTACAGAACCTTATTTTCTAATGTTCAATACAATTCTTAAAACGAACTTTGAGAGCATGTCTAGTTATAGGAGACAATAGTACATACCTAGAAATTGTTCGAATATTTCTATATACAAAAATAACTTTAAATATATTTTAATTACCTTCAGGCGGACTATCGCGGTTTACATTAATACGAATTTATCTTTAACAATGAATGCTAAAAAGTTGAAAGAAATCGAAGATTTTTATAATCGTAGTATTTGTAAAAATTATATAAAACAACTATTTTTGTAAACAAAAAAGATTCGAAGTAAAATAAGTTTTAGAAATGATTATATTTTGTTTTTAATTAAGCAGAATAACAGTAAAAAGTGTATAAAGTTAAATAATAAATTATCAACCATCAGCTCGAACCAAATAATTTCACAAAACCTACAAGTCACGCGAAATTTCACAAATTAACTAGATTTTCAATTGAACTATTTACTAAAAACAGTATAAAATGTTCATTCTGCCAACTAAAAATATTCTCACAAACTGCCTAAGGGATCGATTAAACAGTTTATCTAGTTTTAGTGTTATAAAAAAAATGTTTTGTTTTAGCCGATGTCGTAGGTCTTCCATTACTCGGCCCACTGTGCGTTGCCATGATGGAATACAAAACCTTAACGATTGAGTAATTCTGGGCGTCTCTGTCGCGATAGTTGGTCCGATTTCGTTGGCTGGGTGCAGTAGATCTTCGAATCAATCCTCTATTCTTGTGGAAGCAGCTCTTAAAACCTGTAGAGACCGATCTTGTTCGATTAGAACCTTGATATCACTTGAAACAACCTCGGTGAGCCGACTGCAGCGTGGTGCGTCTTCGAGACATATCTTCAGAAAGAAACTTGGCAAAATATTTTTGAACAGTACGTTCTATTAAAGCACCATCCAAGTATAGCTTACATATCTCTCGATAGTCATCCGAAGTTCGCTTGCCTTTTTTTAAAGAAGCAAAATATATCGAAAATGCCCATTATCATTTGACATAGTCATTACACTGTTGTACAAACAAAACAAATGCCAATGAAACAAAAAACAGTTTCGAAGAGACTGTTCGGACTTTGTCCTTTTGGATAAGTATCATTACTGTCAGATAGGACAAAGAGAACTGGAGATATTTCAAAATTATTATCAAAAAACCGAACAGACTTATGGATCAACCCAATATCCCTAATATCCCTAAATAGTACTGAACCCAAGACCCTTCTTAGGTTGTAGTGGTACAGATTATTTATATACGTAATTTCTGATAAATGACGACTGTAGACGATTGCTAAAACATTATTTTATCATTAATAAACTTATCTAAAACATTACAATAGAATACAAGTCCGTTTCCACAGTTCTGATAGTTAATTTAACTTATTGAACACCATATGATTTATAAACAGATGGTTTCCTAACTAATTTAACTATGGGATCCTATATTACCAAATTAAATTATAAATATAATTTATAATTTACATCTCCGTTCGTCGAAGATTCTTTTTCAACAGGAAAAGAGTATGTGATTAATTCAGAACTATGGGAGAACACCATCCTCTTAACGCCTTCCATATAAATGACTTTGAAGTTATGATCTGATGTTACAGTAAAAGCTTTATCTATGAGATATTGTTGCCAATAAATTGATTTATTTATTGCTAGGCATTCCAAATACATTTGAACATATATATTGGCATCTTTCATTTGACCAGGTGTCAATTTCTTAGAAAAATAACCAACAGGGTGTAGAATCTGCTTGTGGCTGCTTCAGAACTGTACCTAGACCTGATCGGCTTGAATCAACTTCGATAACTATATCACTGATCTATAATAAAATTACTGAAATATAATAAAATTACTGAAATTACTGTTTTTAACAACAAATAGATTCAGTGTATCCTCTACTTCTCCTATTTTTAAAAATAGGCTAGACCCGCTCTTGCAAATATTCATCCTCCCCCTTTTTTTTTTTATTCATTTATATTTACAACTGTATTATAAAAAACATACAGGTATTAAATGTACACTCAGGAATATAATAACACGAAATCTCTTGTTGTGAAACTACCCACTGGTATCACTCAAATAATGAATTTACATAAGATTTATAACTGGCCACCTTCTTTTCAGATGCCTTGGAGGATTATGAGGGATCGAGGAGAAAGCAAGGTATGGAACGAGAGGGTTCGGATGGTTCTGCAGTTTTTTATGGAAGGCTAAGTATCTGGATTGGGCCAAATCGGAAACATACGGAACATTAAGGTATTTATGGACGATTATATTTGTGACAAAGTGAGGATCGTTGAGGATTATACGAATGACATTGTATTGTAAAGATCGGAAAAGAGAGGAATTCGATGGTTTAGTGGAGCCCCAAAGCTCAATTCCAGAAGTCCAAATAGGTCTGATTATTGTCATATTTATGAGTCGTTTGTAATTGATTGAAAGCTTGGAGCGTTTGTCTAGTAAATGTTGTAGTCGGAAACGTCGAGCGTTTTCTTGTCGTTTCAGTTTTGTATGAGGATTCCATGTGAGTCGCTTGTCCAGGTGGAGTCCTAGGTAACGGATTTGTTCAACTGGGATAAGTGGGGAATTGGTAAAGGATACTGTAAGACATAGGTTTGCGACGCAGGGTAAAGGTAATTTGATGAAATTCATTGGAATTTATTTTAATTCTCCAGTTTTTACACCATTCTTCAAGGTTTGTGATATGTGATTGAAGAGTTTGGGAAGCAGTTAATGGATTATTATTAACAGATAGGATAAACGTGTCATCAGCAACTCAATCTCATAAACGTCACCCAGTTCCATCGAATTAACTGCATTTGTTTTTGCATCGGTTTATTCCTGCATACTGACATTGGATGAAAACAATTTTTAAAACCAAGTCCCTCGCATATTGTGCATGGTCTTTTATCAAAATCATTTAGTTTTTCTGTGTTCTTCACTATGTCACTCTTCTTCATCTCTACAAATTGCTTTTCTTCAGATCGTTTTTGTATAATAAGAATCACTGAATTTTTTTAGTTTCCTCGAAAGATCAAATATGGTTCCAATCTTATCTCGATCAATCCTATCCTGAACATCTAGCGGTAAATTATACGCTATTTGACAAATTCTATACATTTCAGCCATTTTTTTGTCTGCTTCCAAAAGTAAACGTTCTTTCTTCAGTACAAAATCAATCAGCGAACCGAACATATGCTTGTGATTGAATGCTGTGCGAATGGCGTCCAACTCTTTTTCCCATAAACCAATAAAAATGAAGTCTTCCAAACTTCCCAATCAGCTATCGGTATCTTAATTAAACTGGAACTGCAACATTCTTTTACTTTGCCATCTATAAAAAATCTCAAGGCTTCCACTCTAGTGGAACCATCGAGTATTTTAAATCTCATACATTCTTTCTCAAAAGTGCTAATCCAATTTACAGCTTCTTGTTTTCCATCAAACTTGCTCAACAAAAATATTTGCTCTATTTCAGTTAAAGTTACTTCATAGGTAGTTGAAATACGATCCTCTATGTCTAAATCAAAAAAAATTCATTGGCCGTTTTTGTATTGTATTTTGTAATTGGCCGTTCTCCAAAAGCAGTATTGATGGCACTTGTTTCATATACATAACATTTTCTAGATAATGATCGCTTATTCTGAAGTTATCTTAATACTTCTGTTGAAATTCTGGTCTAAATGCTATAGCAACCTTTCCATAACCTCCCACTTTAGTAATTTAATTTTTACTGACATGAGTGTATGTGGCAAAAGCGCTCTCGCTCAAACTCCACTGGCTTTAGCACCAGTGACGCGGTTGAGAGAGTAGCGCAGGGATTTGGGTTCTCTGCCTGATTGTATATATTGTATATAGGTATGACTGTGTTTTTAATTTACTTATATTTAGGTTATTTTATTTTTTTATTGTACATAGTTTTTATTTATTATTATTTAGTTGTTATTTTACTTTTGTTAATTTTATATTTTTTGTATATATGGTGTGAATGTTTTCATTTAGCACTATAACCTCGAGACAGACTATTATATGTCTAAATAAATAAATAAAAAAAAATTTACTATTTACAATAGATTTAGTTGTTAATAGTTCTTTATGCAAGTCTGAATCCTTCAATTGGTCTGGTATGCCGAAGTATACAATCTTGTCCACCGAAAGCGCAGTTAACTCATACTTTGCTTCATCTTTCTTGACAATATCGACAAACATGCAGTTTCTTACTTGAAGCCATAGTTGGTTGTACATTGTATTCTATTTGTAATACTGATAAATGAAGACTGTAGACGATTGTTAAAACATTAGTTTATTATTAATAAACAAAGGTATTAATAAACAGTAGCAGATAAGATTACAAACCTAACCTAAAACATTAGAATTGAGTACAAGTCTCTTTCCGCAGTTCTGATGGTTAATTTAACTTATTAAACACCATATGATTAATAAACATATGTTTTTTAATTCAACAATGTAACCCTATATTATATTATCAAACTAGATTATGAATATAATTTATAATATTTGATAAATGGCAGGGTTGGTTGTCACTCTGGTGCACATGTATGTTTTTTTTATTATTAACAAATAAGGTCAAAATCCTCAAAAAACCTTCTTCAAAGCTCATCTTCATCAAAAATATTCTAGGTGACTTTTTACAATTAAACCACAATATATTGCTTTTATTAATTTTATATGTGGCAAATCAATGGTTTAGTTGTTGTTTTTTTTAATTATTTGTTGAGTTGTATATTTATGTTTTTAATTTACTTATCTTTAGGTTATTTTAATTTTTATTGTACATAGTTTTTTATTATTATTTTACTTTTATTAATTTTATATTTTCTATATATATCGTGTGAATGTGTTCATATATCATTATAATTATTGTCCACGTGACAGATTATTATATTTCTAAATAAATAAATAAAAAAAAAAATTATTTCCAATGTCATGAAGCCGTTTATAAAGCCGCAAAATCATATAATATTTTGAATTAAATATTCCTCAATCGTTTTTCTTATTCCACATATAACGTATGACGTACAACTATGATGTGTCGAATGTAATAACGATCTAAATAAAATATATATATTTTTATTCTTTTTGCTACTTTTCACTCTTTTTTTTTTCTTGTCCATACATTTTTTTTTCTTTTACATTTAATTTCCTTTTCTCTCTGTCTATTTCTTTTTATACAGCTCTCTTATATTCTACAAGTAAAAAGATGTTTCAAATTACAAAAAGAAACAATATCAAAAAAAGTGTAAATACTACAAGAACCAAATAAAATTTAATAATGTAAAAATATAAATATTTGAATTACTCTGGTAAAAATAAAACCATCCCCAAATAAACAGATTTGTTGCAGAATTAACTAGGCTAAATCTGAAATTCCTTTTTGTATTATGATAAATAAGTAAGTTTCATTGCTTATGCGACATCTATACTAATGATCCTCAACATCTCTTTTTCTTTCTTTTTTATTTTTAAGGGAGGCGGTAAAGAATTTTAAGGCCCTTAGGATTTAGAGGGTGACCTTGTTCGCTTGAATTAAGTGGGAGTGTGCGGCTCTGAATAGAAAGTTATTGTTTAAGTATTCCATCATTTGATTAAGTTTGAAACCATTTTGGTTTGGAAGATTCATTTAAAACAATAATGGTTCGGTTATTGCATTTTTCTTGCCTGCTGCTCTAATTTTTTTTTTTTTTTTTTTTACTGATATGTTATTTAATTTCGCAATTAATACCTTCAAGATTACATCAGATCGTTATTTAACTGATTAGAGATAAAACGGCTCGAGTGAACGACTGTAGAGATGACGGGAGGTGTGCAGTTCGGGGGGGTCGGACGTCGCCCCGCAGTTGCTTGGAGTGAGCCGTCCTCGTAGTATTCAGTCTGCTCCCTCACATCAGCTACAGATGGAGGTTTGCTTCGAGTCTCTGTCTGTCACGGCACCGGTAACCGGTGAGTCTTCCGTCTAAATTTATTACTTATTTATTATTTAACAACAACAAATTTTATTTTAATTTATTCACAGTATCGATTACGTTTTGTATAGATAAACGCAACGGTTTATTTTTGTTATTAAAAACTTTAGTTTGCTAACAAAAGGGAGTGGAATAATTCATTATATTTATAACAATCAGAAATTAATTTTTATAATTATTTATTTATTTTTTTTTTTTTTATTGTTATGAATGTCGCAAAGTGTAATAAAAAAAAAAAGCTTGTTCTTGTGTGACTTTCGAATGGATATGCAATTAATTTTACGAGGTGGTAACATAAATGTAGCAGTAAACAAAAATTAAAATATATTTTCATTTAGGCTCTAACAGTAATGACAAAAATATTAATATTAAACCGAAAAAAAGAAACAATAACATTTCTGTAAACTGATTGGTCTTGTATTGGTTATAAGGATTAAATATTGGCTTGGGTATCAGTCAATTTGAAAACAAATACATACTCCTTTGTTTTTTTTTTTAAATTTACAAATTTAAAAAAAAATGTACGTTTTGTCAAAATAATCTCCAGTATGGTATTAATATAATTCTTAAAATGACCTTATAAAACTTATTTTATCCCTCCTTGTTATATTCATAACTGTCAACAAAATAAAGGAAGCTTCTAAATTTATTTTCGTCGAAATAAAAACAAAACAAATGAGTGGGAACATCCAACTGGCCATAACCCATAAACCTTCACCTCAGAATTAGTTTCTAAACGACCAAAATTGTTTTTAAACTTTTAAACTTACGGCAACTATTTTTTTTTTTTAAGGTACTTAAGTTTTCAATGTGTCCTTATTTTTCGTTGATTGGATTACAGTGCGGTATTTACATACGTAAAATAACTGCCGGTTTATGTAAATCATTATGTTAAGTTATTTTGCATAATGACGTACTAACTTCCTGATCGTATCGAATTGTTAGATTAACGATCTAAAATAATAATAAATACTCTAATCAATATCAGTATGATTCTGTTTTCCTGTTTTTATTTTTTACTTTTTTATTTTATTTATTTATTTATATGATATTTACAACTCTATAAAAAAAAATGCATCTAATAAATTCGCACATGGATATAATGTAATGGATATATATATATATATATATACAGGGTGTTAAAGGTTAAGTGACCAAACTGCAAAAATGAACTAAGGACCTCAAAACGTCGGCAAATAAATTCCTCTGAAGGTATGTCCGCAAACGCTTTGTTTAGGAGATATTCACAACTTAAGATTTTCGTTGTTATGAATTATTTATGTAAAACCTATTTATTTGCTTTAACTATTTTATTAATTAAATGTAAACGTTAACATTCATATTAAATGTTGTTCAAAGTGATTTCCTATAGCATCAAGACAGGCTCGGTATCTTTCTTCAACAGTAGCAGTGAAAGAACGGCTATGGATGTATGTTATTGTCTCACAAGATTCACGTTTGCGGACATACCTTCACTTTGCTCATTTAATATGGATATTAATGTTTACATTTAATCAATAAAGTAGTTAGAACAAATAAATAGGTTTTATTTATTTCATATAACGTAAATAATTTATAACAACGAAAATCTTTAGGTGTGAATATCTTCTTTTGTTTAAAAAAGACATACTTAAATATACATAATTTTTACTAACTAATTAGTATTAGTATTACTAAATTAAATTAGTATGGACTTCATGCTTATTAAACAAGAAAGTTTTCATAAAAGTGGTGTACTTGTAGTATAGTCGGATAATGGTAAAAAAAAAAACCGCGTATAATTTATGATTTTTTTTTTTTAACAGTTAGTTTAGGCGATCAAAATCCTAGTCCTCTGTAAATTGTGTTAATAATGACCATTAACATTTGGCTACTACTATTTGAAGTGAATTTTGTTTAGTTTACAGCGAAGCAATAGTTAATTACTTAAAATTTTTTTATTAATTGAAAATTAATACATTCTGCTACATTGGAGGGCATTAATATTAGGGTAAATTGATTATTCACACGATATGTGCATACAAATGATAAATAAAATAGGGAAAATAAGGAAAAAAAATGTAGAAAATGAATATAAATGTGTACAAAAAAATAAAATAAATAAAACACATTTACACCTATATACAATATTTACATCCACCCAGGAGACTTTGAGTCATACTTCGTCCCCTGAATTTAGACTCCGTCCAGGACTTGAGTGGAGGATTTGGCCATTGCCAGTATTCCAGTATATACATGTTTACAAAAGGTCACGAGGCCACTGCCGTTTAAACCTTCGGGGGAGGGGGGATTGTAGGGATGGCTAGAGCTAGATAGGGATTGTGCCAAAGGATTTTGATGATGAGTGAGATTTTGGTGAAGTTTGGAAAATTTGTCTGTGATTAGGTCAAGAACAAATGTGATATGAAGGATCATTATGGAAGATTTTATTGGTTATATAGAAGGGTCTTCGTCTATTGATTGGAGGACTTTTTTAGGCTGGAAGGATTAAATGCGTTTGATGTTAAAAAGTTTTGCTGTCTCCCACAGTTCTAGTCTGTAGGTCCAGATAGTTTTCAGGATTGTCTTCTAGATTAGTAGTTTGTTGTCGACTGAATGTTGACATTTTCTGTTCAATAGTCTATATATAAATGTCCGTATCGTCAGCTAAGTTGTTTTCTATTAAATGTAGTATGTGGGTTCCTCGTTGGCTCTTATCTAGAAGAAAGCCAAGACACCGGACTGTGTAGGAGAGAGGAAGTGGTGTGGAGTTGAAACAGACTGGTGGACAAGACTTGCGCCAAATGATATGTTTGGATTTGGATTCATTAACTTGGATGCACCACTTATTACACCAGTGTTCAATAAGAGAAAGGTGACTTTGCAGGTTAAAGGATGCTGTTTCAGGATCTGAATTGGGAGATAGAATGCCGTGTCATCAGCGAATGTTGCAAGTAGTGTTTCGGGTTGAGTATGAATATCAGCCTTAAACAGAATATAGATCCAATGTGGACCAAATACGCTGCCTTGAGGAACTCCTGCCTCGATTGAATAACAGTTGAACGATTCTGTACCACAGTGAACTTGAAAGAAGCCGTCAGAGAGGTAGGATCGGAGTATTAGATATAAGGGACTAGGTCAGATGGGTATTAAGCTTGAAGAGTAGCCAATTACTTAAAATAAATATTTCTTAGTTATTTAACAAAAAAACGCTTCCTATTTAGCAAAACAAAAAACGCTTAATATTTAACAAAAAACATGACTTACTTAAAAAAAAACAACTTGGATTTCCTACTTTTCTGCTAAAAATAGGCCCACTATGTATTTAAACATTTTTGTAGAGCTCTTGAGAACTGCTATCTCTCCAATATAAATTTCCCTCTACTTACGGGACACCCTGTATGTATTGTATTATAATAATAAGTTGGATTATAATTATTATTGGATTATTAATATGATAATGGAATGCATGGAGCGGATTAAGAAAATAACTAAATAAATTACTTTCTTTGGCGATTTCTTGTAAAATAGCAATATATTTTGGAATTTTTATTATTTATATTTTATTACTATTCTAGCCTTTACATTGGCAAGTGCAGAAAAAATATCCATTTTAATTTTAAGATAAAAACATGTTCTTTGAATTCACAGCCCGCAGGTGTATATAAGGTCAAATATGAAAAGCTAAATAACTCAGATTTGAACATTTAGTTTTTTGAACGCTTATATAAATGAAATTTTATATTTAAGGTTATAATTTGGTCGAAATTATAATCATAGTATTATTATTTCAATAAATAAAATTTTAATTTTAATAAAAGGTAATAAATACTTTTAATACTTATCCATAATTTTATTTATATGATCTTGGATCAGAAGGAGCAAATATGATATAATATTCATATTCTCTTTAAATAAACATTAATATCATAATATTTATTTATTAGCATTTACCGAAGAAAGGTGATGGTTTTATGTTCCAAATACCAGTTAGATATGAAAAGAAATGGCAAAACAATGATAAGGATGATTAACAATAAAAAACGACTGATAAGAATGTTTAGTTGATTTTCTTAGGCAAAGTTATTGTCTTCGTGGGTTTACTTTGGATTAAACCAAATGTGATAATTGAGGTTTTGATAATTTTTTTTTTGTTCTAACTTTAATCCACATCTGCAATGAGTTTGAAAATAAGTAGATGTGTTGTAATGAATTTGGAAAATGTCATTATAGCCATGAGGAAGGTTAGTGTGCAGCAGCACCTCCTCCCAGTCGTTATTTGCTTCCTTTATTCAGAAAAGGAGATCTTTCATCCATTTCCTTTTCAGTCGTCTTCTAATAGGCAAATTAACGAACTCGTACAAAAATAAAGACTTTGAAATTTACTTTTATTGTAAAATAAAAAGTTACATTGACATAAAGTTACTGATACTTCTTATAAACTAGCCTTGTGAGGCCTAAATTAATTTTACATATCTGACTGTACTTGTACGCCAAAAAGTGTATTTTCGTTGAAAACTCAGATTCAAAAATTTTCACAATCACAATACTTACCCTTACTATGTATTATATATAAAGGTAAGTGAAATTAATATCTCTTCAACCCGCAGCTGTATTTTTTAAAATTATTTATTTAGTAATATATCATTCTGTCAATTGGACAATAGTTGTAGAGCTATAGTTATAACCTTGTGAGGCCTAAATTAATGTTACATATCTGCAAAACTTGGAATTGTCTGTAGGGTATTGTGGAGCTCAATGAAATTATAAAGGAGGGGATGGCTATTATTTAACTATTCCCATGAGAAAGTATTTTTTTTGTTAAAAGTAATAATGAACCAAGCATGTGCTAACTTATAAACTTTTGGAACAAATGGGGATTCATGATCCAAAAGAGCCTTTCTTTTCTCGGACACTATGGACAATCACGTGGAAGCAATGAAGTGTGGGAGGATTGTGGGCATTTTCTCGAGAATGACAGCAAAAATCTATCAATGGTTAAAGCAGGTCAAATCTAGTTCTACTGCTTGACTTTGGGAAGCAATAACTGTTGCCACATGCCAGACGTCTCTTTGAGACAAAGGAATTGACAATATTAGTAAAGTAAACAATAAAAAATAAAGAAAAAATATTAATAATAATTATAACTATTTAACTGGCGTGTCAGCTGTGGCCAAGTCGTTTATAAGTCAATGTTAGTGTCTGTGTAGTTTAATGTAGAATCGGGAATAAAGATTACGAATTTTCGGTTATCGTAATTCGGTATGTAATGTTTTGATGTTTACTTATCATAGAGCTGCTGTAATTAGTCTTAAAATTTTGGATTGAAGTAATTATAGTTTTTGGAAATGTGCCTTTTTTGCTGAACCAAAATCCGTGAGGCGTATATACATATAGGTTTCAGTAGGTATGTGTATGAAAATTTTTTTTTCTGATTTTCAATTTTGGTTTGATAAAATGTCAGTAAATTATTTTCAGTCGCTTGTTTAGTTTTTCGTTTTATTTTGACATGTGGGCCCCAGGTCATCTTCTTTCGAATATCAGTTCGAGATAACGTACAGTGCCCGCCTAAGGAATTTGGTTGTCGCCGATATAAACTGGTGGGCATGTGTCTCGTCGAAGTGTTTGGATTGGCCTTGTCATTTAGGTGAAAAAAATCTGGTGCGGGCAACACACAACTTTCACTTACCGCTCAACTTTGAATGGAAATTATTTTCTGGCCATGTTGGGCTATTATAAAATTTTTGAATTACATTTTTAACTGAGCTAAATTTAAAAAAAATACAACTAACAAATCATATACACCTTTAAAATAACAAAAGTTTTATTTATTATTTTTTATCATCGGTTGATTATGGATTGTACGATCCGTTGATTATGGATTGCACGATCCGTTGATTATGGATTGTACGACTATTAGTTATTAAACTGTTATTTTCCATTGCAAAGTTTATCAAAACGGAATTAAGAGATTTGCATTGTGTGTCATAGACAGGTCAAACGTTGTCACACTAATTGTAAGTGGATAATGTTGGAATATCACAAAAGAAAATTTCATCAAAATATTCACCAACTTAATTTTCTAAAAGGTTACACAATGATTTTTCGGAATAAACGGACGATAAATACCTAAATATTTAAATATAATATGACATCTAGAGTTATTAAACTACAGTAAATATATTTAAGGTTATAAATGTATCTATGAGATATGTTTATATTTCACTTCTTCTTTCACACAAGTACAATAAAATAATAGTGAGTAGTGTTGGAATATCACAAAGGGAAGATCCATCAAATTATGTACTAATTTAATTTTCTAAAAAGTTACATGACAATATTTCGAATTAAACGGACGTTGATACCTAATTATTTAAATATAATATCAGATCTAGAATTATTAAACTACAGTAAATGTATTTAAAGTTATAAACATAAGCTTTATACATCCATGAAATGATTTTATATTTTACTTCTCCTTTCACACAAGTACAATGAAATAGTTTTTTATACAATGTCATTGCCTTGATTAGGTGGATTTTAAATACTTCTTTCAAACTTAAAAATATTTTAAAAGTTTACATTTAGTTAGTAGTATTTTCATTTAATTTCCTTGAAAATATGTCATTTCCGTTAAATAATATTAGTTTTCACAAATTATTATTTATAATTTTTTTGCCACTGATTATGTGGCACCTTCTACAACATTATATATTACATATTGTTTTTTCTAAAATTCTCCACTTTTCAACGATATATTAAACGTATACCTTCGGACTAGTATTTCCGAAGATTCATTTGACCTGAATAAGCCTTTTTATTTTTTTTCTCCTTTATTCAATTTTCAAAAGTTATATTTAGCATTTTTTCGTAACTCTTAATAATTATAGATTGTTAATTATTTAAAATAAACCATATTAATTTAGAGTTTTATTTTTTTTACCCTCCAAAATGTTTATTGAAACAATTTACATATATAGTAATACATAATAATACAATATATACATGTAACAAATTCCTTCCACTGCCCGAGGGCATCAATTTAGAGGAAGACGTATATGATTATTAGGCATATAAGCCCTGTAAACTGACATCAACGGGCATAAGACCTAAATGATATTAAAGACCACTTAATTATACAATGATGCACAGAGTATAACCAAAATCGTTATAACCGTTTTTGAGAAAACTGTAAAAATATGTTTCAGCGTTGATATAAAGTGGCTCTTCCGGTTAACCGATTTTAAGGAAAAAGTTGCTGTCTCATCTGAGGCATATACCTATCTTAAATGCGTAATATCAGTTTCGTACGGCTTTTCGTTTTGATCTAGACTGCTTACATACAAACACACAGACCATTTTTCGGGACTTGGTTATTTGGACTCTAAAACGTGTATTTCCGTTGAAAACTCAGATTCAAAAATTTTCTCGAGCGCAATACTATATATTACATATATAAACCTATTATACATATATATTATATACATATATATATATATATATATATATATTTATATATATGGGGAGCGGGGTAGCTCAGTGGTAGGGCACTGAGCTTCCAATGCAAAGGTCCCGAGTTCAAATCCCGGCTCATGGCAGAAAATTTATTTATCTGTTTCATTGGCCGTGGGGCGACCTTGGGTCAGGAGCCCCTCCTGGGGCACACCCAGCCTCTATAAAGTGGGTACCCTTAATTAAATAATTAATTAGAGGGGAAAACCTGGCGGTTGAGCGTGATCTCGGTCAAATCACCTCCTTGCACAACCGTGGACCTAGAAACAGTGCTTTCCCTAAATTGTATTGAACCCCAGACCCTTTATGGGTTGTAGTGGTACAGGTTTTATATATATATATTATAAGTGAAAGTAATAACTCTTCAACCCGCAGCTAGTATTTTTTTTAAAATTATTTATTTAGTGATATAACGTTCTGTCAATCGGACAATAGTTATAAAGATATAATATCACATTCACACTATATATTTACATACAAATATAAAATAAACAGAAGCAAATTAACGACAGAATAATAATAAAAAAGTATAAACCATATTTATACTTAACTATGTTTACTTCATTATTCCACACTTTGTACCTGTAATTATTGTTTTTCTCTTGTTCTTACTATTGTCATTATTCTAACAACTGCATTTTACTGTAATTTTTATATTTCTCATACATTGTTATCTGGTTCTTTTCTTAGCCCTGATGATGGCCTCAGCTTCAGGTCGAAACGTCGGCAAATGACAAAATAAATATTATCATTTATTTTGCCTTCTTATTTGACTGATCACCCCAACTATTCTTCTCCTCATTATTTTTTATTTATTTTTTTATAATATTTATTCTTAGAAAAATACTGTTTTTATGAATACATTATTTAATGCACTGGCACGTGCTTACATTTGGCTGAAATACATGCTTTATGATAAAAAAAAAGAATACATTTTGATTAATTACGTATTTGGTTCAGATTACTCATAGAAACAAATTTTTTTTTTTTGAGGTCTTCAGTCCGAAAGCCCACATTGTATCTGCCAATGTGTTATCAAATCCTGAAGATCATCAATTGTCGAAGAGAGATTATTCGCTGTTATACTCTGTACTCAAGTACATATATTCAATATCTTTTATTTTTAAAGGCCATTCATAACAATCACGTCTTGCGGACTAGCGAATTGCTTGATGGTGACTGTTTCGTCCTTGGATACAAACGTCTCCCAACAGAACTAGTTTTCGAAATGTGTCCTTTTAAGAATGTCAAGAAAGTGTATTTTCACCAATAATCCATGGAATATTATTACAATAGAAATTGTATTGTATATATCTGTATATATCATATTGTATTACACTAGGAAGACATTTACATTGTTAAATTTTACACATAAGTACACATGAATCATTCATAGTCGATGATCAACAGTATACTCGGTATTAATGCAATTTAATACATTAAAAAAGAAAAATGTTTATTCATTGCCTGATCCATAAATTTATTGCAATAGTTAGAATTCAAGCCGTTTATGCATAAGTTTGTTTTGAAGTAACAGTTTTGTATCAATGATTGTTTCCAAGAAATATGAGACTTATGAATGGATTCGCTTGTTGATAAGAATATATGGAGACAGCAAAGGCAGAAATGTAGAAAATAATTTTAATTCCGGATAATATTTAATATTTTTCCGTAAGAAAAGGTTGCATATATAACACTAGTTGGCCCGTGCGAAAAATTCGTACAGCATATTGTTATCAAATACCAAATTAATAAAAAAAGAAAATAATGGAACGTATCAAAAGATAAAGAAATCAATTGTTACTTTATCGATAAATATAATCGACAAAGGAAACAAAAATTAATTTAAATCGTTATTAATATTTAGATCTAATATGTTTACAAATTTCAATAAGCTGTATCTTTGGTAAAATTTGTTCGATTTCGATGAATTTTTTTTTTCCTTTTGTTAGAAACTTAGTAATCTTTTATATAACCATGGGCATAACCAGGGAAAAGTGTCTTTTTTTTTATTTATCCGCAAATAAAGTTTGTTTCCTTTCATAACTTGTTTGCCTGAATTTTCGGAGTGATTGGATTATTAAGCCCGCCTGTAGGAGAATGAAATACAATAAATAAGAAGCCTTCGATATTGGTGGCTCAATCTTGAGATTTGGTGAAGAATTAACGATGATATGGCTTGCCGATCAAAAACGCCATCGACAAATAAGAAAAAATCCTCCTCTCTCGCTCATAGAGACCTCAAGTCGACGAAATGAGACATGTATTCAATGACAGTACTACAATTAACGTAAGGTTGTGTGCATGCTAACCCTATGCCTTGCATTATCTCGAAAATAGTACGTTTTTGGGCTGCACGCATTAAAATCATCAAGATCTATTTTTTCTCGTATCGATCTACAGTTCTACCACCATTCCAGCGTTGAAGCCAAGCAAAATGTTTGTATTGACTTTATTTATTTTAGAAAAGTGGAGAATACGACCCGCTAAGCCCCCGTGAAATTCTGAATCCAACTGTATTCCGTTCATGATATCCGAGCATGACAGAAGCTTATACTTGGTACAAAACCGATTTCGAGCCCTATTGTAGTAATATATGTAGGGATGGACATATGTCAGAGTATCAATATTTTAAAATATTTTGATGCATGTAATCTGAACAAAACAAAAATGTTATGTATTATGGTGCCAGTGGCTGATCCATTGAAGGAAAAATTTGTTCTTCCAAAATAAACATTTAAAAAAAAAAGAAAGAAAAAGTAAATACTTTTTTTCCTACTAGGGCCTATATGGGTTAATAAATAAAAAAAACCAGTAAAAAAAAAAAATTATTTTTCCCACGAGGCTTGAAAATAAGTAAAGATTTTGATTGTTCATTGGGTAAGAAAAATGAATGTAATAGAAAAAAATTATCTTAGCTTTTGTTTTATTGATATCCGGTTTTTAGTATATACAAAACGACTATACTCAGAAGAAAAAATGACATTTAAATATTTACCTTTATACAATAGAAATAAACGAATTAATGTCAGAATTACTGTATAAAATATTTAAGTCGTAAAACAAAAGTAAATAATTGAAATGTTCAAATTTGTCAATAACATTGTTTATCTACCGTCTTTTGGGCATTTCCTTTCTGCTTGTCGGTTGTGATCTTTAGCTGAAATATCTCTTTTTCAATATAGGGCATCCGATATTTTTTTTCGACCTATGCAAAAACTTATTTTAACATCAGGTGATAAAATATTGCATTGTTTAAGTTTAGATTGTAATTTTAAAGCTAGTTTAAAACTATTATGAATATCAAATAACGATATTAAATATTTTAAGAACCATTAAAAATAATCCATAAATTATCCATTAAAATAATCCATGGCTCTAATCAGGGCTTCGGCCTAGCCTACAAGGTTTCAACTTCTAATTTTAAAACGTTATATTAAAATAAATTATAAAGAATGTTACATATAGAATATATTAGTTATGCATTATCTTTATATAATACTTTAGAAAAGGCTTCGATGGTAAATTTGGCTCTTTTCTACTTTATATACGCCAGTAAATTTTTTTGTTAATATGCTAATTATTTTTGTTACCTGTTACGGAAATGATAATTTTTGCTACAAACATCTGTTCCTTGTGCGAATTCATTTGGAGGAAAAGGTATCAAGATGAGGATTATTTTGAAACAATTAGCGTTTTATTAAACAATTAATGCCTTTAGAAAAGTGAATAAATAATATATTTATGTTAGACCACTTTTAATTAATTCATATTTATAACTTTACATTTTATTCTTTTCTGGATTCGGTTCACTTTCTAGTCACATGTTTAAGCAACTGTTCATAACTGCGAAATCAAGTGAAAAAAAAAAAAAAATCTCTGATGTGTTTAAAGTAGAAGAGAGCAGTAAATTTTATATTTGTCATGAACTGGAGACAATTATCACAGGAGTGTTTGAATTGTATTGAATTGGAGCGTTTGATTCATTTGATTTCTATTTGATTTGACCCTGTTGACTACAACAGTTAGGATACCATTCCGTACTAATAGAAGATAAAAGCATTTGTATACCTTTCGAGGTAGGCCTTGTGCAAAATCGAACAATACTGCCCAGCCTTAAAGGCACTCAACTGTCCTTGGCCCTATCTAAAGAAGACACTTGGTCATGATCAGATCAGCCAGAGATTGCAACTGCACATACTTGAGCGGAGGTCCCACATCTCTAGTCCCGGCTCCCTTCCATGTGATATTAATACAGGGTGGTCTGTAAGAAGAGAGAATTATTTAAAGGAGTGACAGAAAACCTCAAGAGCCAGGAAACGGTTTATATCAACAAAGATCCGATTTTTCGCAGAAAAGAAGGAAATTAATTTTTTTTTTTAAAGTGAAAACGTCTTTAGGCGCGTTTTGCACATTGCTGTGGATATTGAATTAGATTGAACCATCAGATCTCTGATGTGTAACGCTCGGCTAAATTCGGCTGGAGTCGACTAATTGAAGTGCATATAGATTAAAATATATCAGAAACTAACAATCGGACCTGCATATTATAAGCGAGGGAATTGTTCAGCATTTCATTCTCTCTGTAATGGGCTATTATTCAAAATTGTATCTTAACGTGCCGCCGTATTGGGTAAGCGAAAAAGACAAAATAGTGCGAAAAACCAATTGATAACGAGTTTTATTGAAGATATGTATTAAAGTATCTCAGTAATTAAAAATCGGATCTGCATATTGTTAGCGCGGGAAATGTTCACCATTAGGTCCTGTTTATAATGAACTATTATTTAAAATTGTATCTTAACGCGAGGTGGGAGGTGGGAAAAAGAAAAAAATATTGTTGAAAACCAAATGAGAACGAGTTTTATTGAAGATATTGATTACAATATCTTAGAAACTACAAATCGGATCTGCATATTGTTAGCGCGGGAAATGTTCATCATTTCATCCTCTGTGGAACAAGCTATTATTCAAAATTGTATTATAAATAGGGAAAAAATAGTGTCGGAAACCAAATTATATTTGAATAGAATTATATTCAACGAGTTTCATTGAAGATACGAATATGTGTGAAACTAACAATCGGACCTGCATACTGTAAGCGATGGAAATGTTCAGCATTTCATCCTCTTAATAATGAGCTATTATTTATAATTGATATTTCATATTATTAATCTCACCTAGTTGATGTTTCCACTTATATCGTGTGATCTAGAACAGGAAGCCGTAAATAAAAAATATTTAATTTACGTAATTAAAAATTGCCTCACAGTAAATTAGAAAAAATTTACTTGTAACAAAAGTAGAGCTAGTAATTGTTAAAACCACTTAAAGTGGACTTTTGAAGTCACTCAAGTCAGGTTCCTTTCCACAGGGATTCACTATCCACATCAATGTGCAAAACGCGCCTAAAGACATTATATATGTTCTATGATACTCCTATTGGAGAGTATAAACGTTTTTATGACAAAAATTTTTATTGGAGGATATTTGAGTTTCAGTATTAGATTAGTATTTTTGCATAGGCAGGGTATTATAGTTGAAGAACATGAGTCCATTTATGGAAAACTAAAGTTAGTAGAAAGAACCCTGACAACTAATGAACTAATGAACTACACCAATTAACCGAAATCGTCGTTTTGACAATTTACAAAACCACTTGTTATTTCTCAAAACTATAAATTCTGCAAATGGTATTGAGTAGATATCTATCGTTGAACTATAGCAACAAATAAATGTAATGAAATACAACAAAGCATAAAATATCAGAACACGTCATGTGGTGTTCTTATATTTACCTTGGCCCCTTATTGATTGCTAAACAAAATAGAAATGTAATTTCTATAATGGATGTTGTCAGTGTTATTACTGGATAATAATAATAATATGAAAATATTGGATTCATTGTCACTGTTTTTTTATTGGTTTCATAACAACAATGACTAGGTATGATTATATATATATATATATATATATATATATATATATAGGTGTCTCTAGTATTTTGCCAAAACCTCTAATACAAAGATAATTCAATCTTTAGAAGTGGACGCATCGTAATATGAGACTTAACTTACTACATGATGATTTGAGCATGCTAAGGAATTTCAGATACTGCCATTAAATAATATAAACATTTACACAACAGACAGATGTATAACATGAACACTTAATCGTAAAGAATTAGATTCACCAATAACCCTTTTAACATCTTACTCCAACGAATTTAGAGTTGAGCGCTTTTTGGATGTTTTTACAGCAGATATAAAACTCCTTTCATGTCAAAATAAATTTTATTTTGGTTGAGTCGAATTTTCTAAACTTTACACCAATCATTCAGTGCATTATCACGTGGTTGTAACGAACATAAATATATAACAGAAATTACTTAATATAAAAGTAATTATTTTTAAAGCTCGATTAAAAAGTAATGATATTGTTAACCACTCGAAGCTTTTATTACTTGGAAGCTTACCCTAAATATTTGAAAGAGCAGAAATTGTTTTAGAGTACAGATAGAAAAAAGTATGAATGATAACTAGACGCGCTTTTCAGGATGCAAGAAGTGCTTCGGTGTCTAAGAATTAACGGCATTACATAAGCATATTTTGCGATTACTTAACATAAACGAATATCATCAACAGGAGCAATAAAATTAACTAAAAATGGACATTATTATCGGTATATACTTCGCTTTTAATAACTGACGGATGACGAATATATATATATAACGACCACATACGGACATACAGCAAAAGATTTCATAACATATATATAAGAATTTTCGGAAAATTATTAAGTGATATCATATCTGTTCTCTTTTTTTTTTTTTGTTTTTTAATAACATTAATTCCTTCAGGTATGGAATTTATGTGTGAGAAAAAATCAACTGAATGTGCTCTTATATGAAAGTAAAAATAGGTTTAACTTAACCTTAAATCATCCTTTATTATTTTTCTGTTATATATTTATGTTCGTTACAACCACGTGATAATGCACTGAATGATTGGTGTAAAGTTTAGAAAATTCGACTCAACCAAAGCCCTTTTATTTATCTCGACAATACCCAAATTCTTCAAACAGATATGGCACAATATCTTGGGCTAACATTTGATAGAAGACTAGTATATCAACAACAAAAAAAAAGAAAAACGTTAATATTCAGAATATTATACTCGCTACTGTCAGAACGTTTAAAATAATATCTACAACCGAAATTGAACACTTACTACCTACTTAAGCTCCATGGTACGTCACAAACTACTGTGACTTTTACATGCCAACTGCTAACGACCACATACGGACATACAGCAAAAGATTTCATAACTTACACGGACATACTAACGCAGTCATACAAGATATAGCTAGTATTAACATACCCCGTAATAATATACTTTGCAGCGTCAAAGGAAGCTGGGTGAAGAATCTCCTCTCTTAAAAATGTATATAAAAATCGAGATAGAAATGGATGCCGCTTGGCACTCCTTTCCCCCACCCCGATCAATGCTACTACTAATTGGTCGTTAGTATTTCTAACAGGAGTATGTGAAGAAATAAAGTTTAAAAGAAATTGCATTTTTAGTTTACTGAAGAAAAAATATCCTATTCTGGCCGAATTTAAAATTGGAGAGAAAAGTACCATTGATATAGGAAATTATTGTTATATTATGCGAAGCGATTAGGACAGCTAGTGATGAAGAACAACCTTTGAAGGAATGTTAATTTTCAGAGGAACGCTTCAAAATCTCTTCCGAGATATTAAGGACGCCTAGAGAACAGATTCCTAATGGTCTGTTGACCGTCGAAAGGATACTTCGAATAATATACCTAATAATTTTAAACTACTAAATTTTAAACAAAAAATTATAAAGATGATAAATGGCGATACTTTGACATTTAAAATATAATCCCATGACTGTAGCAGAAGGCCCTCCCTCGATTTCTAAATCATTTAGTATCTTGAGCAATCCTCTCAAATCCTTCATCTCCCCCCTCAAAAAAATAAATAAATTTTCAATAAAAATTTATTAGTCACAGTAATCGTGTTAGTAGTAACTTTGAATCAAAGATTAATATCCATCTCGATGCCCTTTAAATTTATTTATATTACATACTTACATACAACCAAAAGAAGCTGGAAAAAAAAGTTACGAGGGATAGTAAAATTAGATTCCGATTAACTTAAAAAGTATACACTTTTTTGTTGTTGCTATTTAACAGTAATATGGCTAAATATGGTTATTTAAAAGTTTATTAAATTTACTAAAAAAAAATCGTTAAAATCTAATAATTTGGAGCAAAGATATCCTCTCTAGATATGTTTTACATGTTCTACTGCAAATGTTATATCTTTAGGTTTTTGATTATTGAGATTGTTATTGAAGTAACGCGATTTTTTTTATTTATATTTTTTTTTTTTTGGCGAATTACTAATGTAATATGACTTTAGATTTATAATTGTTTGAAAATAATAAACTATCGTGAAATAATTTGCAGCGTTTTTTTTAAATATTTTAAAATTCAATTTAAAGGAATGAATAATTTTATTTTTAAACATTGATTCTCTTTCGTTTATAGAAATAAAAAATAATATAATTACTTTTTTTCTTTTTTGTTTTTAGGAAGAAATTCTAGGAACACATTATAAATATTATAATATTGGATCAAATTTTACTGACAAGTTTTAAATTTAAAATAGAATATTTCTTCATGAACATGTCGTTCCACGGGCGGATTTACGAGGGAGGCTTTCGGGTTGAAGCCTCCCACAAAATGGTAAAATGTAACCATGTGTTATGGTAAAAATATAAAAAAATTATCTCTTAAAGTATCATTGCACGTTTAATTACATTTAATAGGACTTCAAGAATCATTTAAACACCATTTCATATAGGTAGTTAATATCTTTCAGTTTTTCCAATGTGATTATCGTTATATATATGTGAATAAAAAACCTTTCGAGCTGAAGCCCCCCCCCAAAAAAAAAATTAAATCCTGGATCCGCTAGTGCGTCCTTCTGACCTTTACACAAATCTGCCTTATTTAAACATTCCCTTGATATACGTTCCACTTCATTCTGGAATTCCATACCATTAAAAATCCGCCATGCACCATCCATATCCACATTTAAAACCCTCTTATTCCAATTCCTCATCACAATTCAATCAGATGCTGGCTAAGTATATATTATGCAACAAGGTTTTAATTTTCTTTATACATTTTTTTTTCCTTCTGTTTTGAGTATGAAACAGAATTTCGATCACCTCTCTCAAAGCAGTGTGAGTAGATATAATTTGTTATTGTTATTGTTACCTTTTATCTTTTCTATTCATAAGATTGCATTTATTTTATTTTATTTTAAGTTTATTTTATTTTATTTAAAAATATTTTGTTTTTTACTTATCTTCTGCACTCTCCTCTCTATGTGTGTATGTATATGTATATATATGTAAATATGTATATGTATGGATATATTTATTTTTTCGTTTTCTGCTCGTAATCTATTGCATCATAGGTAGATCACAATACTTGACTATTTTTTCACAATATCTTTACATGTTTTCACTTAAACGCCTTAAGAAACCATTTATAAATCATTTATTTACTCTATTTATTTTTTTTTATTATATATATATTTTTTTTATTATATTGTAGCACTAAAATTGGTTACTTATAAAACTTCTTTAGCATTTCTTTCCAATGTTATTTAGATATTAGTATGTTATTGTTTTTTGTACCATTTATATAATATTGTAACCCTTGTACCCATCTTCTTTGCTTAATATACCCTCCAAAACTATGTATGTACTCATTTTATTACTTAGATTGTAGTTACTCTTTATTATAATAGGTCATCTGGCCAGATTTATTGTCAATTGGTTTAAACAATATTGTTATTCTTAAGGGACCTAGTTCCAGAATAAAGATGATTTTCTATTTCTATTTCTATTTTAAAATATAAATACTGTAATTTATAAAATGTATCTTTTATTTATTATTGTGCTTCTTTGTGACGTATCATAGTGCCGTATAGTTAAATATGCAGAGAAAACAATTACCCAGCAATTTTCAGCAGCATTGTCTCATTAATACGCCTTAATATTAGATAATGGTAGATGGTAGCAAGGATAATCATCTGTTTTTTTATTTACATCAGTTTTGCATTTATTTCGTGACTTAACATTACGCTATGTTCTGAGAATACCCACTTTTTATCAGACGACAGAAAGAGCAGAAAATTTCAATTTTGTTTTATAGGTTCCACTCGAACTGTTTCTGACGATTTTATTTAAGAATGCTCAAGTTGAATCGTAAAAAACAAAAATCATTAGAATTGGTTTAAATCGAAGCTGTGTCGCAGAAAAAAATGTTTTTCTACTTTTTAAAAATGAGAGTCTTTGATATTAAGCCACTTGTAATTTCTTAAAAATATATATAGATAGCCATAAATAAATTTATGTTCAATAACAGCGGAGACATATATTTTCCTGATGTTATGTAAAATATTCCGAAATTCAGATAAAAACTCGTTGTAGACAAAATGAGTAAAAATAACAGCATAAAAATGTGTAGGATCAGAAGCACCAATAATCTCATTTTCGCCAAAAATGTTATCCACCATCTTATCAATCAAAGGCAGCGAAGATAGCATTTTCTGAAAGTAGGTGATCGAATTTTATAAAATTTATATTTCTCGATTTCTTTTTTAATACATAACGCTAATTACTTAGGAAGAAAAATAAAGATGCTACCTACCTTTATAAAATGGTGTTCTTGAAATCCTATTAAATGTAATTACAGGAACAATAATACTTTTATTTCATTTTTTTTCTTGAGACATGTTTATATTTTACTATTTTAGAGAAGGGCTTCAGCCCGAAAGCCGATCCAGTAGGTCTGCCTGTGGATGAAATTAATGCTTGACTAAATGTAGACCATTCTCCAAATCTCCTACTCCTTTGGGCCAAATTGAACTAGCCATTTTCGAAATATTGGCTTATAGGCAAAAAATAAGTTCGTGCACAGATAAATAGAAATAGTGGCGTTCATAGGCGAAGACTTCGACGGAGAGAGGGAGGCGATTGTTTCCTCTCCCCAATAAAAATGTTGAAGGGACGAAAATATCTTTTCGTCCCTCGCACTCCCCTTCCCCAATAATTTGAAGTAAAAAAAGAAATTAAAATCAATAATAAATAAGCTACATGAATGAATAAAATCTGTAAACTAAAATCTATTTTAAAAAGTCGACTAGCAAAAAGGCTAGGGCCTAATAATAGGTATGTAACTGTTATTGATACCTAAATGTTACTTTTATTTAAATTTTCATTTATATTTAAATTTAATAAGGTATATCAACATATCCTAGGACTTTATGATTTAATCATCCCTCAATTTTCACGTGATATTCGTATAACATTTTCCGAGGCGAACTAATCGGACTGTGCACAAATAAAACATATTTTTATTTGAGGTTGTATACACTAAGAAATCAAAGATATTTTTCACTTTTTTACATTATTCATTTTTATCTGAAAAAGTTCTAAAATGTATCTATTTTATGAAGGATGTCTCTCCTCCTCCTTGTGTTTAATGTAAACAAATACGTTAAAGATTCAGCTTTATTTTTTTTTAGATGTTTTCAAGTATACATAATAAGTAAAAAAAAAAAAAAAAAATTAAAAATCATTACAACTACACAAACTAATAAAATAATTAATTTTAAATATTTAATATTATATTTGTTAGTTTCACAATAATTATATTGAATTTTTACACATCATAAAAACTTACCATTCTTTTTCTTTTTATTTCCATCGCCCTCCTCCCCCTCATAAAAATCGAAAGGCTGGGCCTATGGTGGCGTTTGATAAAATTGATATGTCATCCTTAACTGTTATCAGATATGGAGGCAAAGCGAACTAGGCTTTTCTGAAATAAAGGAATGTCTAAGAAAATATATCAATGCCTCCGTAAGCAAAATTATTGCATGGAATGTAATTACAGTGATATGGGACCATCTAATCTTTCAGTACTATCTGTGAAAGTTTAATGAAATGCTAGCAGTAGTGTATGATATTTAACTACAGACAGGCACGGAACACAATCTACTAATTAATGTATGTCATAGAATTAATAATGTGTATTAATTTGTATTTATTGTTCAATTATAATTAATTAATATTACACATATTATTATTTAATTTTTTGTGATTTAATTACTATTTATCACTACTGCTGAATCGTGTGTTTAGTCAAGAGTGTTCAATTGCATTAAGGTGCTGTATTGTTTTTAAAGCCTTTCACAAGGTTTAGCATTCTATTATTTCAAAGTTAAAAATCTGGTACGCCCAACACACGCAATAATTATTTTCTGGCCATGTTGGGCTATTATAAAATTTTTTAATTGCATTTTTAACCGAGCTGAAGCTAAAAGATTATAGCTAACAAATCTAAAATAACAAAAGCCCTTTTTATTATATCACCGGTTGATTATGGATTGTACGATCCGTTGATTGTGGATTGTACGACTATTAGTTATTAAACTGTTATTTTACATTGCAAAGTTTGCTAAAACGGAATTAAGAGATTTGCATTGTCTGACATGGACAGGTCAAAAGTTGCAAACTAATTGTAAATGGATACTGTTGGAATATCGCAAAGGGAAAATTCATCAAATTATTCACTAATTTGATTTTCTAAAAAGTTTACATTTAGTAAGAAAATTTCATTTAATTTCCTTGAAAACATGTGATTTACGTTAAACATGAATTATTAGTTTCCAAACATTACTATTTATAATTTTTTTGCCAATATCCGTTACCTTCTAAAATTTTCTATATTCGTTTTTTCTAAAATTCTTCACTTTCCAACGATATATTATACATATACCATCTGACTAATATTTCCGAAAATTTATTTGACCTGGGTAACCCTTTTTATTTTTTTCTCCTTTATTCAATTTTCAAAAGTTATATTTAGCATTTTTTCGTAACTCTTAATAATTAAAGATAGTTAATTATTTAAAATAAATGATATTAATGGTACTTTAGAGGAAGACGCATATGAACATTGGGCATTTAAGCCCTGTAAAGTGACATCAACGGGGTTAAGACCTAAATGATACTAAAGGCCACTTAATTATACAATGATACACTGAGTTTAATCAAAACCGATAGAATCGTTTTTTAGAAAATTATAAAAATGTGTTTCACCGTTGATATAAAGTAGCATTTCCGATTAGCCAATTTTAATGAAAAGTTGCTGTGATATCTAAGACATATCTTAAATACGTAATATCAGTTTCTTACGACTTTTTATTTTTGAGCTAGTGTTCACATACACACAGACACACAGACTATTTTTCGGGATTTGGTTATTTGGACTCAGGGTACCTCAAAACGTGTATTTCCATTGAAAACTCAGATAAGAAAATTTTCACGATTGAAATACATTCCCTAACTATATATTACATATATAGGTAAGTGAAAGTAAAAATGCACATTTTCAATTCCATACACATTTTTTTTTCTTCAATCTAAACAGAAATACAAAACTTTCCTAATTTTGATACTGAGGAAGTATATAATATAAGAAAGTGGTGAAATAGTGCTATTTGAAAATAGTTTAAATGTTGAAGTATAGTGTTGAGAGATAAATTATTGGAAGCCAGTATATTTTTGCCACGCTGAGTGTGTTATCTTGGTGATATTGTGGATCAGATAAAGAGAGAGATCGGTGAATATGGTTTTTGGCGATATTGATTTTTTTTTGCTGAGAATAACAGTTAAGTATTCTGCCTGAGTAAGTGGGTTTAGTATACCAGTCAGTAGAAATATAGCAGTCAGTATTTTTATTATCAGGAGGTCTAAGAAGGGGAGTAAATTGTTAACTTCTTTCTCTATTGTGAAACGAAGACGGGGGTGGTAAGAGTTGAATGAGGAAAGAATTTGAGGAATGCTGTCAGGGTTAAGAACAAGGAGGAGGTCATCGACATATTTTTGTTTTTATTCTTCTTTTTCTTTTCTTTCTCCAAATCTCTCTATGTCCAATTATTTCATATTATGACCTTTTTCCTTTTCTTCCAATATCTCCTGTAGATCTGTTGGAGTATATTCACAATAACATATATTATACAACAAAACAATTGTTACAATATATTTACTTCAGTTTTGGATCTTGTTACTTAGCTTACTCTGTTTATGCAACTTATTGTTCTTAATATTTTAATGTACTTACTGTTTATTTTAAAGTTTATTCATATTGTTTATACTTTTTCATCTAAATATGATGTAACATCCACAATTCTATATCTTCTTTTATCTTGTCCGTTCTAGCCATGAAGAAGACCTGTAAAGTCGGTTCGAAACGTTGGCTCTTAATAAAATAATTTTGCCACTATTTGGTCTATTTATGACCGCCATTCCGGACCATCTCCTTCCTTACATTAGTAATGATTTAACCAATTTTTACATACTTTAAAAATACCTAAAACATAGCTAGTGAATATTTAGTAATAAAAGCAATAACATATTATCCTTCGATAAATGACTAAACAACAAAATTCAATTATTATGCCCAAGGAAGATAGCAGCATGACCATCTCCTTGGAGAACGAAAATTATATCTAGGATTGTCCGTTTCAAGGGTTATCGTTACAGGCCAGACTGTCTTATTTCTTCAACCTTCACATTATCTTAAAAACGACTGATGATTAATTAATTAAGATAATTAATCTACCAACAGTTTTTCTATAGGATTGTTCCCATTACGAAAAATTTTAAATATGGCACCTACATTCATAAAAACACAGTTTTTCTCTCCAAGGAAAAAATATATCCTCGTTCTTTACAAAGCTTTACAACATTATGATGTTATGTTATGATACACCATTATGTTATATAAGCTACGACAGTTCACTTGCAGATGTAGATAGAGTACAGTCCACTATCAAGCAAACTATGGCAGAAAGATAGAATCACTAATACAGCGAATCTCATCCTGTTAAATATTATACATTTAAGCCTATCATTGAGTTAATAGGTTTTAAGCTGAGAGCTGATGAAGATAATTATTCTGCAAGCCACTTAAAAGTCCCCTGTAAATGGTTTTGATCAAGACGGACACTACTAGCATTGGATAATGCTGTCTACTTTACTATGAAGCGATTATTAACCACTTAAATTAAATATTAATTTAGTTATCGGTTCCAGCTCAAGAGAAACCTTGACTCACTCAAAAACCACAAAACTTAAATTTCCTGTTTTTCCGCGCAAAACCAGACCATGGTTTATTTAAACTTATTTGTAGATCTTGAGGTATATTATAATTCCATAAGTATGTTCCTTTAATTATGGAACATCCTATTTATAAATATAGAATCCAAATATCCGTAAAAAAAAAAGCCTTGATTCTATAAAATACATCAAAAAGATAGAAACAACCATGGTCATTTACTTTTATTAATATAAAGTTGTGTTTGATAACACAACACACTGCAAAGTTAGTGTATAATAGTGTTGCCCAAATGCAACTTGCAAACTCAGTCTTGGTTAATGACCTCAAATACTATGTCATGTTAGTTTAATGGCTGCTTTATAACTGCCCAAAAGTTAAATTTAACTACTATAGTTACCAGATCATAATGTGATAGAACATCTGTGGGCAAAATGGGAGGTACAAATTACAAAACACGAAATTCCTAGCAATGAAGAATTAAAAACAGAGAGCGAAAAAGGGTACAGGACTGGAATAGGTGAAGTCCAGAATACACCAAAACATTGGTCGACTTTTTAACAAACAGTCTGAAAGAAGTACTAGAAAACAATGGCTTGCCTATTGAACTAAATTAATAGTATTTAAACGTTAATAAGAACTAAGGTGTGTCATTTCGAATGTGAAATAAAGTTTTCTCGTTTTTGACTTGTTAATTATTTTAAATAACCACAGTAGAATAATTCAATTTTATTGAGTTTGTAAATATCTAGATCTGTTGAAAAGTCTGGTTTTATTTGTTTACTGTAACCATTCAAGGGTTTATTTCTATTTATCTACTGGGTTTATCAATTTCGCTGCGAGCCACTGGATGTGTTCTTGTTTTTTCTATCCTGATGGTGTCTGAATTGGCGAAACGTAGGCAAATTAATTATTCACGAGTTCTAACAAAATGTTAGAGATTCATGGCTTCATAGTTTGGATTGTTCTGTTCATAATGTTTTTTTCGAGCTATTTGCCTATTTTACTAGCTTCAAATAATCTGTCTGGTAAATATTTTTTAAATTTTGGTTTTTGGTTTTATCTGGTTTTTATTGTTCATTTATTAAATTTATTGTTCTGTTTTTGTTTTGTTTTTTCTGTTTGCTTCATGGACCACGCAGATGTTTGGTCAACTTTACCAAGCTTCTTTACTTCAACCTACCTTGGGCTACTGCATTCCAATTTAATGCAAACATTTCTGCTGCATCTTTGTTTAATCTATCTATCTATATGTTCTTTAGATTCTTAATTAATCCATCTCCAGTTATTTTGTCATTCATTGATATGAAAAGGCTTCCTTAGAAGATATGGCTTCGAACTAGATGCCCCGCCGGTCATTGCCCACCTTCTCAGCAGTATGTATAACTAGTAGTGGGCTATATCATTGCAATTTACATTCTTAATTTGAAGTTTATAAAAACTTTTCGTCATTTAACTACTTTTGATAAAGAAAAGAATGCTTTGGTACCATCTGTTTCACGATCTTAGACTCATTAGGTTCATTTTGTAAAAATGTATATGAATTTTAGTTTATATGAATTAAAAAATAAAATATATGCAAGATTGCTCAAAAAGATTAGTTGAAGCTCACACCATCAACTATTATAGATAATATCAATCGACATGAATAATAGATTTCCTCTTCTTTTAATTACCAAACATTTCAACATAAAATAATTAGAAATAATCATTTTGATCGTAGATAAGACAAATTGCGAGGAAGTATTGCTCCGACACAAATGGACTAATCATATTTGGATAATTATATGTAATTTTTGCGTACATTTACTTTTAAATACTTGGTTATTAATCCCTGAGAAGTTTTCGAAGCCTACGATTTCGTACACTGATTAGGATAATCGGCTCTTCAGAACGACTTATTATTTTTACGTCCTATAGGCACACGTCTCTTATATCCTACATACCTTTGATTCTTCAAGGATAAATCTTATCGAGGGAAAGTTAATTTATAAAGGATAGCTTAAATCAGATTTTTGTTTAAATTCATCTCCTTAACATACCATTTTATTTTAAGAAAATAATTAAACGAATTCCTGATATACCTTAATTAGTTATATTGTTCAACAAGATCTCGTTCTTTTCGTCATCTCTGCCCATTGGCCTATCCTGAATGTTTCCACCGATGAGTTCATAACCTTCCCACAGAACCCACCCGCAGATATTCTAATCCTTTCCTTCCACCCCATACGATGTCTTCAAATTACTGGTATTTCACTTCACTGATTCATTATTTTTCTGTCTTCATTGAAGTCTCTTCCCTTCTATAAAGGAAGAGAAATTATTCTCAGGAAGACCGTAGAGACCAGGATGCAATTCCACCTTAACCCTCCATTCTGCACAGGTCGTACAGTTGTGCCTGGCAGAAAACTATTTTTATAAAATTTTGATATACACTAGTCTGATAAACAAAATAGTCTAAGCTCAGAGAGCTTCACACAGGCCTCATTGACCTCAAACTTCCAGATTTCATGACATCTGACTTCTTTCATCTGCGTATCTCCAATATGCTAGAAACTAATAATAATAATAATAAACCAGTTCAACTAATAATACATCACAATTGAAACCACTTCTATTTCTTGTGAATCCTCCATTCCGAATCAAAATTTATTATAATAATAAATAAATAAGAACTAAATCTGAATTTGAAAAAAAACTAAAATGGTTTTAGGTAGTGTATGAAATATTCTTTTAATAATAAACAATCGTTTGGCTATTAATTTCAGCGTAGTTTTCGGTTAGCATATTGGATCTTCTATAATAAGGTCAAATTATCTATCACTGGCGAAATCATATTGTATTTTTTCATTGTAAGAATTATACTTTTTCATTGTCCTTCCATTTTCCATCGTTTTTCGATGATATTTAATACCAAATACGAGTCTCGCTATATAGAATGAATTTAAAACAATCTATATTTGTTTAGAAATATAGAGATGAATTGTAGTTCCTAAACTAATTTTAAGACAGTACGCCAGGTTTTAAATAACGATGCAGACATATATATTGAACTGATAGAGTAACAACTATTATTAATATTAAGTAAGTCATTTATAACTTTTCAAATACATTCCTTTTGTGTTTTTGGTAAATTTTATTTATTTTATTAGTGCCATTTAAAATATTTTTTCAAATGGCGGTTTAGGAAGACCTTTCTGCCTTATTTTGGTATTGAAATCACCTATTATCTTGCAAAGTTAGATAATACGAACATCTCAAACTCAAAGCTCAAAACATCTCAAAATGAGTTACTAAATGCCTCTTAGAACTATTTATAAGCCTAGGATAGGCTAATAGATTCGATTAGAAATGCAATACAACCGGTCTAAACGGGCGGCAGGCGTGTTCAGGGATATTCCAAGGCGAAATAGTGCGTACATTACCTTTTTACATTCATAAATCTTTTAAAGGAGTAGGGTTGTGGATTAGCATTTTGGCATTAGTTTTTTTTATGGCCAACAAAACAGGTGTCAGCTTAGTAAACAATGAGATGATTTATAGCTAATTGCCAAATGTTAATCTCAGCTAAACGTGTTTGAATTACAGAATCATGAGTTCATTAAATCCCATACAATGTAAGCAGGAAGGTTTTATGTACGGTATAAATTAACATTTTTATTAATTTATTTGTTTACAATTGTTTATAGTAGATAAAAAGTTATAGTTTTAAAATAAAATAAATTATAAGAAATTATTTTTATTAATCAAAATACAATCCACTATCCTCTGCCATGATGCTATATACTGCTAACGTGTTGGTAACTTGGTAGCTTCGTATTTTTGAGAAAAAAATACATTTTGCCTCAATTAAGAGTATTGATTATTTGGGATGTATGAAACACAGTAATATTATATATAGGATGAAAGAAAAACAATAGCTAATTAGAACGAAAGAAAAGAAAAGAAAACTTGGAATAACAGAATAAATCAAACATGAGACAACATTAAATAAAAAAATAATAAATAAATAAAAACACATACGTTATTAGTAACAATTTCTGATAATCCATTTTTTAACGGCCAAAATGTCTAAAATAATGATAGGGAAAGGCGGGAGGTCTGGTGATCAGGGCGAAAAAAGTTTTTTTCTATTTCGGAAAAGAAGTGCAGCGAAACTTCATAAAGATGTTTTTTAATGAGGTTTTATGCAAGAGGAGCCAAAGCTTTAAGCCTCTTTTACTTTTCAAAGTGTGGTCAGCGTTATCCAATTTGCAACTAGAGGGTTTCTCAGCAAATTCTCGAACTGTTTTTCTGGTATTTTTTTCGACCAAAGCTCAAAGAACACCTTCATCAAGACGATATTTCCCGAACACCTTTGTCTTCGAGGCTGAAGTCTCGCTCTAGAAAATATGTAAACCATAGTTGAACGGTGCATTCACTCACACTACCATCTCCAGAAATTTCATTGATATATCCGCCGGTTGGGCCCCGTTATGACCGAATTTAAACCCATGCTGCGAAATTCACCGTTTTACAACTAATTGAAGACTGAATTATTTCCAAATGATAGCGAAGATATTAAATATTTTCCTTTGGAGTAGGATTAATTAGCGTTGACACTCAAACAACAGAACAAGTCCTCAAACGTAAACAGTTTGTCATATAGAGGGTTAGTCTCGTTTACTACTTATAGACATGCAAATATAATTAATTTATGCTTTTCTGACTGAACTTATCCATGATATAAGAAGAAAGATAGATTACTACAATATCACCGTTGCATATTGCATCAACACCATGCCATGCTGTCATCAATTCATTGATGTTCAATATATATTGGATATGGAGATGTATGATGGCGGAGATCTATGAATGTGTCCTTTGTTTGAACAGGTATGAATTAAACTTATTTCTTAAACTGACTTTTTAGCGAAATCGGTAGAACTTTTAAATAAAAGTTTTTTTAAACTTTGACTTTAAAAGTTGGGCGGGAAAAAGTTCTAGTTATAAAAGAACTTAAATACTGTCGACAATAAAAATTCTTGTGATATCGAAACTTTTTAGAAACAAAAGTTTTTTTCTCCGTTTCAAGTTCTGTTACTTATCATTAGTCACATTCTTCTTTCAACTTGTAAGATTTAGGATTATAAGTGACGAGGCATATTATGATTTTAATGATATTTTTTAAACTGAGTTTATTCATATCGGACCGATACAACCTTCAGGAATAAAGTACACGGGTTCAATTTCATTCAACAACACAATTGCGGTTGTCGTATCCAGCGTTCAAGGCTGACGTTGACATTACGACCGACTCCTTTAGTCACATAAAGTTTATTGGACAATAATCCTCCATTAATAACTAAAGGTCGATTAATAGACTGTCAGTAGATAAGCATTTGAATTTTACTGCCTCTGAATAATTGACTGAAAAAGTTTTAACAATGCATTAAGCAAGAGATTAATTTTTAAGATATGCATTGCTATTATAAATACCTCAAAATGACAATGAAACCGGAATAATGCCTCGAAAATTATAGTACTAATAAACTCTAAGTTTTAAGAGTTGTCTATTCTTTAAAAATATATTCATTTTATTTTAATGAATGTAAGATTTGACGATCTGAAAAAGATCATCAAATACAAAATACTTATATTGAAATTTGAATTAACGGAAAAAAATCCAATAGTCGGAATTTTCATTTGACCAGAACTTACTTTTATTCAAGAAAAAAAATTTGTTAATGTTAATTTAATACTTAATAGGGTGAACGTACCAGTTATAGAAAGGATTGTAGGTTGGACTTTAAATGTAAACAATAAGTTTACAGTTGATTTAAAGATTTCAGTTTTTCTAGATTGAGGAACAATGCCCTCTATTGACAACTGGATGAACAAAATGCCCAAAAGAAATTTTTAAAATACTTACAGTTGTTTCTATAGTGATCTTGAGATAAGTGTGTTTCATACACTCCTAATAACAGTTTTGCAAAGAGTAAGTTGAACGTTTATGTTATCTTATCTTTATTGTTATATTTATAGTTAAATGAAAATTTAGACCAGTGTCAACCCCCTGTCCATTACTAGAACAATTAAACTTCGGGGTGTCCATCAGTAGTACAATAAGGTGTTTTTTTCTAATAAAGATTATGCCTGCAAGTCTGAATATTTTTGTCCAATTTTAAAGTGCTAAATAGAAAAAGGAGATCCTAGAAATTCTAAATATTCAACGGATAAGTTTATAACTAACCTAAATTCTAAAACAGAAATTATTAATGAGCACACTATAATTAAGCTGTGATGATTTTTTTTTTGCTAGGATTCTTCCTTTGAACATAGCTAAAACTATATAAGGGCTGTAACGTTGAGGTAAAGGAAAAAAATAAGTAGGACTACGGGATCTAATAAGTGTTTTATTAATATCAATCAACATATATATTATATTAATAATTATATAACTATATTATTCAATATATATATACATAATTTTACTATTATATATTAATATAATAAAATTATTTGGTTGACGGTTATTCGTCTTATATTTAGATCTAACATTTTATAAAAAAAAAAAATACTTAAAATGGTTTAGTTTGAACTACAATTAAGCAATATGAACGTTTTATGTTTATTGGAATGAATCAGATATTTAAAAAATATTAGTAATTTTTAAACTGTGAAATTTCTTCTTTTTTTGACAAATTTTATAAGTTTTTTTCACAAAATGAAATAATTTAACATATAGAAATTAATTTATTATATTTTTAATTCAGAGGAATTTGTTTTTCGTTGGAAGCTCATCAGGGACCTGGCCTTCGCTTTGGTTATCTCACAGTTTGAGGAGGCATTTAGCAACTGTCAGCAGTCGTAGTATCTAAAAAGGTTGTGAAAGTTTGTCCCCCGTGAGGCACGCATCCTTTCTTTGTTTTCAATGTCAGCTACTGAACAATTATAATTGACAGACGAAAGTCAAAGAGTTGTTTTTAAAGATCAATGACCATCATTGAAATTTCATAAGACTTCGAGAATTATTAGAAAGGGATGAAACTTATTATAAAGTTATAATAATATGTTTAAAAAAAAACAAAAAAATAATTGTGGGTTTGGACGACCTTGGATGAAATCAAGATGATTGGATCCTCCAACCTTTAGCTTCTTAAAAAAAAAATGGCATTGTTTCAGCTAAGGTTAGAGCTAGTAATTATTACACTTACAAGTCTTCAATTGGATGGAGTGTTGTTGTACAATTTCTATAATCGTTTCAAATTACCCGTGAATCTGAATTGAATTTTATATACCTTAAGCTCATTTCACCACTTCGGTGCAATAACAAATTGCTTATTGTTCAGTTATTGATGTTTTGTATGCTACCAAGAAAACAACTTTGGCATGGAATTATCTAGTATATAACAATTGTCAATTTCATAAATCATTATTCTCATTAACGGTTACGATTAAAAAAATATTTGATGGCGAATAGAAGAGAAGAGTTGTGATCATAATAAATAATTACATATTATGATCCGGAACACAGCGTGAATAATTTAGTGATGCACCTGAAGAAAGTGTTCAACCCAATCTAACGGTATTACAAATGATTTTCTGCCTTAATTTCCCATCAACCCTAGAGCTCACCGGTTTAAATGACCGTTACATACGCAGTTTTGAGAATTGTTACTCCACCAAATCATTTATTTATTTCTGCACCCAATCGTTATAATTTAAATACTGGTCTTAAGCCCTCAATTACCTTTTTTATTACATAATATTATGAGAAAAATAAAAGTATCCATATTGACCGTAAGGTAACAAATGTTGAAGATCACACACTTCTCTTTTCATCAATAACCCCATATTCTTTAAAATTAACAATATTTCAGTTAACAATACCAAAGACACAAGGGCGATATGTTAAGGTTGGCTGCTTTTTGGATTTTTTGAGCAATCAATCTGATTTTTAATTTTTTTAATAATAGCTAATATTATTCAGCTGGATTTCGGAATGAATTTGATAGAGGAAGAAGAAAAGAAAAGTAAATTTTATTCTGAGACATTTAGTTTTCTAAGAATGAACAATAGAAATTGCACTTAAATTTGTCAGGTACATAATGGTAGCCACTAGAGGATCCAGAATTTAATTTTTTTTTTTTGGGGGGGGGAGGAGGGCTTCACCCTGAAAGCTTTTTTTTCATGTATATAACGATAATTATTTTGGAAAAAATAAATAAATATACTAACTACGTATATGTAATAGTGTTTAAGTGATTCTTGAAGTCCTATTAAATGTAATCACACGCACAATAATACTTTAATAAAAAAAATTTAATATTTATTTCAATAAAACATTGGTAAATTTTATTGTTTTGGCGGGCTTCAGCCCAAATGTATAACTCCCTTGGTAAAATCATATTTCCCAAATTATTTCAAAATCTATTACTACCTTAAAACAGTTTCTGGTGTTCAGTGATTATATGTGCCCCTAATAACCCATCAGCTCCTAGTTTCCTCTCTTATTTTTCCTCACTTCAATTATGGCTTCCTTTTACACGGTAGACTGTCTGGTGGACTGGAGATGAGATTGAAGAGAACAATGAATTGTTTCATTCGATTAATCTTCTGATCCCCCGAGCGCTCCTACGTCTCCAGCTGGTATGCCGAGTTGAAGTGGCTCTATTCACTTTTCTGACGGCAATATTATCTAGGTTTTTTGCTTTATCTGAACCTCTACAAAAAAAAAAAACCTCCTACCTTCTTGATCTGTTTACTCCTTGCTCCTCTGTTCATTCGTTCAACGCGAACAGTCCTTTAAAAAATCCTTGTTGCTGCTAAAAGTGCTATCTTGTTTTGGAATTACATACCTACTTCCATACGCAAATCCTCGACCTTAACCTCATTTAAACACCAGTTATTTTTCCATCTCCCCAGCAATAAATGTTCCGAATATATGTAAAAATAATATTTTTGTTATTTTAGAGATGTTAACCTCATTTGAAATTTATCTTACAGATACCTATTTATTATTTTATTGTTTATATGTGAACACACTCTGTATATATATATATATATATTTATAACTCACATGTTAACTTGTTCCTTCTTTCATTTTAATCTCAAGACTCGGCAGCTAAGTAATTTAATGAACAACAAGAAGATGGTCAACTTCTTATGCCAGACAAATGTCACTGAATTTTTTATCATAATTATTCTAAGGGAACTGAATGTCCAAGAATACAATTTACTTTTCTTTCTTTCTTAAATTGTTCTTTACAAGGTTTGTAAAGATTTTTTAAGCGAAATGCTCGAATGATTTTTAGTTTTGATGGCTTTAATTGTTCCCGTAAGAGTTAAAACAATAATAGTTCAAATAACTATTAAAATATTTTATTAGCATACTAAGCGAAGCGACGCGGGGGTTATGTGCTGTCCGCTAAAAGCTATGTAACGAGCGTATGGCTGGATCGATTTGCAAGTTTGAAATCTTAAATTATTAGGCGAGATTCTATATGTTTTCTGAAACAATTTGAGCTGAAAACACTGACCCATTATTAAATAAAATGTGTGAAATAGAAAGTTATGTAAAGATTTTTCGAGCGAACAACTGGATCAATTTATATGTTTGATGGTTCAAAATATTTATTGAAATCTCGTGAGAGTTCTGAAAGAACTTGAGCTCAAAAGACTGACAAATTACTGTGTAAAGGTTGTGTAATCAATCCGCTAAAAGGTATGTAACAGGTTTTTGATTAGAGGGTTTGAACGATGTTTTACTTTGACGGTTGTAATTAATTACTCAGTACGGTCAAGTGAATGTTTTGAAACAACTTGAGCACAAAATACTTTTAAAAAAGTTACTATAGTTTAATTATCTCTGTTATTAATTGTTCGGAAATGATAGTACATGATCATCAGTTATGAAAATAAGTTATTAATACTTTATAAACTGAAAATGTGAAAATTACTTAATTAAATATAAAAGATTTTGATTAAAAAAAAAAAGCAGACAACGAAAATAACACTATTTATCTTAAGGGACAAAAAATTATGTTTGTTTTCATAAATATGTAAGTGCGTTTTTTAGCCAGTGTCTATGAATAGTAAAGTCGGTGATTTAGTTAGGTGTTTATAACATCACACGTCACATTACAACTATTTCCATTCCAAGCATCTGGGTATGTCAATATTCAGAAAGCTCCTGGAATCGTATTTGTGTTAACACACTGAAGGTAAATTAATATGAATGAATGAAGGTAAATTATTATATAGTCAAAAGAGTTGAGAGTCTCGTTCGAGTGTGGAAGGTACCTGAATAAACCAAGTTTCAACATTCATAGACACTAAAAAAAAACACACTTATATTTTTATGTTAATATACATCATTTTAATCCGATAAGACCCTTATTTGTGTAGTCAATTTTTTTTTTTCAATTAAAATATTTTTCTCATTGATTTCGTTTCATATTATGTGTATGAAGACTCATGACGAAAAATTCGAAGTCAACAGCTGTAAGAAAAAAACGCTGCAAATTATTTCGCAATGGTTTCTTATTTTCAAACAATTATACATCTAAAGTAACATTACCATCCTAGTGACAAAGAAAAAGAAATAAAAGGTGATTCCATTATTGGACTAAACTTTTTTTTTGTAGCCATTAGTAATATAATTAAAAAATTAACATTACTTCAGTAACACATTCGAAAATCAAAAACCAAAACAAACGATATAACCTTTGCAGTATAACATAAAAAACATCTAGAGACCATATCTTTGCTCCTAATAGTCCGATTTTAACGATTTATTTTTATGTTTTTTAGGGAATTCCGTAATTATTTAAATAACTATCAACAAAAAAGTGTATACTTTTTCATTTATTCGGAATCTAATTTTACTATTCCTCGTAACTTTTTTGCCAGCTTCTTTTCGTTGAAGTATGTCGTACAGATAAATTTAAAGGGCATCGAGATGAAGATTTTAGCGAAGTTTCATTGAAATCGATACATTCGTTTAGGCGCTACAGTCTATAGCAATGCCGGTTTTTCGGTTGCCATCTTGAAAGGCATATGTGGATAGAAATGTCGATGAAGGAGGATCATCCTCGGGTAACTTCTAATTTTAAATCCAAATTTGAAAAAAAAAATCGGCCCTGTAGTCACGGAAAGAAAAAAAAAAATTCGTTTTTCGAATTCTATGTATCCTGAAACGTAAAACCTCAAATTTTGAGAGAGGGTTAAATTTTTGAATTTTTTATTCGATCACAATGGTTCATTATTGAAAATAATAAACCGAAAAAGTTATATGTATGTTCATAATGACATTTGACGAATATAAATTGTCAATACTTGAAAAAATAAAACGTTTTTAATTAAAACGTTAGCCCAACAGACGGGAATAATCTTAACCAACATAAGGAAAACATAATTACATATCGTCTTAAACATACTTAAAAGTTGTTACTAAAATTGATGAAATTTTAACTTGAGGCGCTAGTTCATAGGTGGGGAACCTTTCATCATTAGACGCCACAGTAAGGTTAGGAAGTGCTAATGGAGGCCCCAATAATTATTTATCTTTTACCGTTGTTACTTTTATTTATCGCTAAATACACACACCCATATACATACAAACAATATTAATTTCCAAATTGTCGTTACTTAAATAAGTATGTTCCTGGCAAACAGATTTCGTCCTATTTATCGGTATACGTCAACATCCGAATAAGTTATGAATTTTGTTCAGAAGTGGAGAGCACTCCACTACTATACCAAATTATTAAAATAAATATGAGAAATCAAACTAAACGGAAAAAAACTGTGTTTACGATCACTGAGGTTTTAAGAATAAGAACGAATGAACTATACCAAAATTAAATATTCAAAGACCTTAATTTCACAAACAATCTACAAATTTGTGGAAGCAGATACTTCAACCGGCCTTAGACATGCGGCCTCTCTCTCTCTCTAAAAAAATTAAATTTATTTCTTAAGCTATTTTATATTATGCAATATTTGGATTTTATTGCATTCAACATTTCTCCAATACAGTTGTTTTATTGTTGCCTGTAATTAATTATTTTAATATGTTTGAGGAAAGGTGGAGAAAATTCGGGGAGTAATATAATGAAATGAGTAATTATGTATGTTACATTGTCTTGCATCAATTTCCACTTAATAATTAAAATTATTGAGAAGAATCAGTAGTGGATTCATTACTAAATTTTGGAGGCTATTCCTAAATCAATTTTTAATAAAGCGGTAATTACACTGGAAGAAGAAAAAAAAGATACTGTATAAAATGATGTTTAAGTGGTCCTTGAAGACCTTGATGGTAAATTAGGTGCTTAGTCCGGTCAAATTACATATGTAACCTTGCAAAATATCGGATAATTAAAATTTATTTTTTATATTGTTAGGTTTTTATACATAGTGTATATAAAAATTCCAAGTTTCCGCCCTTGAAAGTCTCGTAGGTTCGCTGCAGTGCTAAAAAAAAAACTGAAATTCTATTTTTTTTTTTTTTTTGTTAACGCTAAGTATTTTCTTTTCTAGAGCGACATATATAAAAAATGGTTATATTCAATCTTAAACAGTTTAAAATCATCAAACAATTCTTAACATAACATTTTTTTATAAACCCAACAGGATGCTAACTATTAGTGTTGCCCAAAATCAGTCTTGGTCTTGCACTTTCCAAGACCAAGAACAAGACTGCCTGACTGTTGCAAGACCAAGACCAAGACTGATGAAAAAAAATAGTTTTTTTTTTTTAATAAAAACTAAAGTGAAATAGTTCCTAATAATCGACAATTTTAGTTAATATATCTAAAGAATTGTTATAACTAATAAACATTTGCTTTTAACTCTTCCAATTTTTCTTTCAGGCTTACTTAGATTTCCCCTATCTGAAAAATTACATTTATATTTCTGTAATAATATGCTTATAGGTAACTGCAAGACTCTTGCCCAAGACCAAGACTCGTCTTAGTTGCGGATTTGAGCAAAGGTAGCTATCGAGTTTTAAAATTTTACCCAATTCAATTTCATCACAATAAGGCTCTTCAAGTTATTAACGGAAGAATTCTTTAGTTCCATTTAGAACCACGTCCAGAGAATTTGTAGTTTTTTCTTGAAGATAATGAGCCATTGACTGGAACGGTAGATGCTATTCAGGATGTGTTTGAAAAGTATGTTGCACGATGGGCCACACTCTACCGTGCACCCTCCCACACATCCTAATGAATTGTATATAATTGTGTTTCTGGCAACTATTTATTAAAAATCAAACCAATGTTACCAAAAAAAAAAAAGTGACGGCAATGTCCTAAAATGGCGTCGAAACAAGCCGGATTGACGTCCTTGACTTCAGTGAGTTTTTCTGTCACCGATATAGATCATTTTATACACAACAAAATACAATTAATCCACGGAAAAGCGACACAGGCATAGGCGCCTAGGCTCCTCTGCCACATCATTCAGTACACATAAATGGTTATAGGGTTATAATAACTTATTTAGTACATTATTATGATATTATTAACGAACAGATAATAATACAATAATATAACTGTCCAAAACAATTATTTATGAAAAAATCGAACAGTCTTGAAATGGTAACAATCCGTAAGAACATAAAGGTATGTAATTTGAATAATATTAATCATTAAATATGTGTTAGAATAAAGTTCGTTTAAAAGTAACAAAAAAATCTGGTGCGCGCTACACACAACTTTCACTTTTCGGTCAACTTTGAATAGAAATTATTTTCTGGCCATGTTGGGCTATTATAAAATCTTTGAATACTTTTTTAACTGGACTAAAGCTAAAAAAATACAGCTAACAAATCATAAGCACCATTAAAATAAGAAAAGTTGTATTTATTATATCATCGGTTGATTATGGATTGTTTGATCCGTTGATTATAGATTGTACGACTGTTAGTTATTAAATTGTTATTTTCCATTGCAAAGTTTACTAAAACGGAATTAAGAGATTTGCATTGTCTGTCTGAGACAGGTCAAAAGTTGTCACACTAATTGCAAATGAATTCTGTTGGAATATCGCAAAGGAAAATTTTATCAAACTATTCACTAATTTAATTTTCTAAAAAGTAACTTAATGATTTTTCGGATTAAACGGACGATAGATTACTACTTAAGTATTTAAAAATAATTTCAGTCTAGAGTTATTAAACTACAGTAAATATATTTAAGGTTATAAACGTATCCATGAAATATTTATATGATGATACACATGATATGTTGAACAGTCGACTAGCTTACTTCAATAATTCAAAAAAGAAATTTGAATAAACCGACCTTTTGCAAGCTAGACTCCTTTTTTGTACTAATTTGACTATAATTTTGTACTAATTTCAAAAAGTGTACTCATATTATAATTGATTAAAAAATTTACCTCAGATCTTTTACTTAAATATAAATAAATAAATAATAAATAATAAATAATAATAATAATATAAAATAAACTTTATTTATTTACTCCACCCTACCATGCCAAGATGGCAATACGATTGTTTTCAATAGTGTGCTACTAGGCATGAATGCTTAATAACACACTAATGCTAGTTAACATGACAAGAATGTGCTAGTAGTTCATTCTTCATTCTTCCTCCTTCATAAACAAATATAAACTAAAAATAAAACAAACTGAAATATGACCTATGAAAAAAAATAGGTCCAAAAAAAAATACTTTTCCATTTTAAGGGCTTCAAACTTTGAGCTCCCCTCCCCCTGTAAATTCACCGGAGTTAATGCTGTGAAATTTATTAGACTACATAAGTTTAACTTAATTCAGAAACCCATTGGAAGAGACAATTTCCAAATCCCACCTTATCCCAAGGATGTCTTGGGCGCTGTTCAGCGATCAGATATTTGGTCTTATCATGGTTGACCACTAGACCAAGTTTTCTTGCTGCTACCGTAAGAGAGAGGAATGCCTCTTCAACTGAATTTTTTGAGCATCCAATTATATTAATGTTGTCGGCGTATGCTAGGAGCTGCACGGTTCTATTTATAATAGTTCCTGTCGTCTAAATCCCGGAATCTCTCATAGCCTTCTCTAGAGCCAGGTTAAACAGTAAACATGCTAGTGCATCGCCCTGGTGGACTTCCCTTGAAGACGAAAAGCTTCCAGAGCGATCACCTTGTACTTGTCCAACGCATTCAAGTTCTCTCACGGTCATCCGTGCTTCCTAGAGATCCTTTCGATATACACTATGGTAGGTCGCTTTGAAATCTAAGCACAAAACATTTTATGAATATAAAAGAGATAAAATTGTCATCATTAAGATCAATTGCCAGAATCAAACTAAAAATATGAAAACCTAAAAAATGATCATAAAAATTAATTAATATTCCAGGAATGTTCTTATAATATGAATATTCCATAAACGAACACTACATAAAAATAAATGTATATATATATATATATATATATATATATATATATATATATATATATATATATATATATATATATATATATACATTTTTCGTATAGGTATATTTTAAAATATGTTATCAAAGTAATTGTATAAATTACATATTTTTGTTTTTATTTAAAAGTTTGAGATAGTAATATGAACTATCAATTCTTGGATACTTCAAATTTGGAGCAGGAAAATTTAATCAAATCTTAACGTAAAAATGGAAGGGTGCACATGAAATAAATCATAAATTCCTAGCATATGTTGCTACATATAATTATTTTTTTTAATATAAAATAAAATTTCAAAAATAGGAACATTGGATGTCGACTAGTCGACAATTCCTACATTCTTAATTGAATTTAGTTTACATAATTTATTCATACATATAGATTAATTGTTGTTGGTTTCGATTTTTTTTAAAGATATATTGGGGTGGAGGGAGCGAAACAATATCTTCTCCACTCTATTTTTATTCAGGAGTTGATGATCGCTCGTTATTCGGCAGTTATTACGAAATCTTTTTTAATTTAATTAATTTAAAATAAAATAAAAGGTTTTTCACTTTTAGCATCTGAAGGTCTTTATGTAAAGTAATATTGCTTACTTACCAAACAACTTTGGTCATAATCCTGAAAGTTTTTGATTGAAAAGTTTGCTGTTTAGGTAGGTGGTTCTTTTTGGGAAGCCTAGATCTCAACGGGCTTAAATCAGTGTTCGATTTCTGTATACAGAGGTGCCCAGAAGGGGAGTTTATGGCGGAAGTTGCACCATCAAAAGATCTTGAGGGAGCATATTTTAGAGGTTTTTTGAATTTTTGAGGGGGGCACATTTCAACGGGTGTTACGAATTTTCGGCCTGAAAAGTTTCAGAATATAGGACAAAAGGAAACCATTGAATAGCAAGTGTAATTGTGCATGATTTATGATATTTCTAATTCTACATTCCTTTGCTCTGTTATTAAGAAAAGTGAGCAACAAAATATCTTAGGAGGGGTGGGAATAAGTTGTTGCACCATTAATCTTTGGGGGGAGGGGAGGATGGGCACCCCTGTCAGTATATGTTTTAATTTCGAACTTATTGAAAGAAATGAATAATATAATAATCGTAATCTTAAGTTGAATATTTTGGTTTTATATTTGATATATGGACCCCATGTCAAACCCATCTTCTGTCAAATCTCAGTTCAACATATTGAATTTTATTTGTTTGAGGAATTTATACATTGTCGAGATAAATCCTGCTAGAAAAAAAAATTAATGACCAATTGTTAGAATGAAACAAGATGTAACAATCACATATGACGTTTTCTTATAAAAATAAATAGTATTATGAACTGGTGGAGATAGTTTAAGAGAAGTGCAATTAGTGATTCAGATCAGCACGAGGAGAGATGTTAGTCAGAGTGTGATGGCATTGGATCGCTTGAATACATAATGATTCTTGTCTAAGAAGACAATTGCAACTCAAGATAATAGCGATTGTGGTTGGTCTACTAGAAAGAGAACTCGAATACAGCACAGTTATTGTCCTCAGCCATGGCCTTCAAGGCACCGGCCCAACTTAGTGTACACTGCTTCATGGAGTCAGTCATTTTATGTGAACCTGGGATAACTTATTTTTAGAAAACTGTATATTCATTTCATTTATGTTCAAATTTACGATTTCACAGAATACTTAAGAATACGAAAGGATCATTTCAAGCACGTTCAGTCATAAATCTAAAGGTTGATTTACGTAGACCCGTCAAAATAATAAATAATATTCCTTTCAATCAAGTTCAATGATCTGCCAGTGACTTCTGAAGAAATCATCGTACATTTGCTCCACTGCAATTTTTCGTAATTTTTACAATAGTTTGAAGATTGTATGAAAACCTTCATTGAGACGTCTACATCAATAATTAACAAATGATAGCTGTCACAACCTGCCACCGTTGACTAGAGATCTTTTGGAATTAATATTTGTTTACGTTTCCCCATACCTGTACCGCGAAGGTAAACGTAATAATAACTATAATGACCAGATTAACAATAAATGTTAGTATAGTTCAGTGTCACTGATTATATATTATAGAAAGTAAAAAAGAAAGGATGACAAATAGTTAATAAGTGCAATCAAAAAATTATTTTATTCTGTTGTATGAAATGTCGGCAAATTCAATAAACATAATTTATTTACTGCACATCCTGACAGTTTTCATCTTTACAATTTCAACAGCTGAATGTCTAAGCTATCCAGGTCCATATTTTATCGGAGCTAAAATAAATTTTAAGTATGTGAATCTAATTGAAGTATTGAAAGACATGTAGTGTAGATGGTGAATATAGCTAACCAATAATTTCAGTTTTCATTAAATTGTTATAAAATTTTTGTTTATATCAATTTAAATGGGTTTCTAGTTTTTAGAGGATAGAAATACGCGTTGCTTGAGCAAAAAAACTTTTGTTTCGCTCATGGGGAACCATTTCAAATTTTAGATAATTTTGGAAGTTATAATCATGTGCAATTGCTCCACTGAAAATTTTTCGATTCCTTCCAATTGTTTGAAAATGTTTCGAAATACTTCATTGAGATGTCTACATTAATAATGAACAAACGATAGCTGCCACCTTTGACTTGAGTTCAATCCCTAAAATAAAATAAAATTGTATTACAATTAATATATTCAATAACAGCAGGTGATATGAATTTGACAAGGGGCCAAATCTGTTTCTTGAAGACCAAAATGTAAAATTCGAGTGGAAATTTTCGATTTTTTTTTTAACCAATCAAACATGTTTAAAACAGAGGAAGGAAAAATAATGGGGCAGATAAATTGTGCTATTTGAAAATGTAATGGAAAAAATAAATGGTATTCATGACTTTTTTTAATAAATTTTAAAATTGCCGGAAGAATAGCTAGGTTTAGCAATAATTGTAAGAAATATTTTTATTTTAAAAAGGAAGTATGAAGCAAAAGCAGAAAAAAAAAATTAAAATTGCTTAAAAATGCAGTAGTGGGGTTGCTATGAATCAGAGATGGACAAATGAGTACCGAGTGCCGAGTATTTTACTCAAATTGAATCACTATTCAGAATTCAATCACTACTTCGGTTACTTGTTTGACATCAACTGAAGTAGTGATTAAATTGTTTGGTACTCAAAAAAAGGTCAGTATTTGAATAAAATACTTGGTACTCAATACTCAGAGCAGCATTTGTCCATCTCTGCTATGAACAGTAACATCCCACTGCTACAAATACCCATATTCCCCTAAAGGTAGGATAGGGTGAAAAATAATTAATTTAATAAAAAAAAAATTAAACAATTACGATATGTGTATTTTTTTAAATTATACTGCATATGCAGCTATTTTAAGAATATATTTTAACATATCTTTAAGGACTACTTAAACATTATTTTATATAGTTTATTTATTTTTCTTCCAGAATAATTACCGCTATGTTAAAATTAAATTATAAAAGATTCTTACCGAAATTTAGGTCTATGTTCGCTACTGATTCTTAATTCTTAAGTCGAAATTTATACCAGAGCATTTCGAATTATCAGTTTTTGCAATATAGGCGTGCTTAAGAAATGCGAATTAGGAATCTGGTTGATAAATAATAACTACAAAGCTATGAAAAGGCAAACTGAAACGGGAATAGGAACAGAGTAGTTATGAGATGCAAAATATTGGTCTTATGAGGAGTGAATTGGGCAATAATAGTCAATATCAAAACAGAACAAGATGGTTTGGATGCCTATACTGAAAAAAATCGTAATCGTTTGACAAAGGTTGATCATTGTATAATTCATCCTTATCTTATCTACTAGTCGGGAGATTAAAAAACGTTAGAAATAATATTCGTGGTGGACATTCTGATAGATTCGTTCATTCACATTTTGATAGAAATTTAGTTAATACGGCAGATTATCTTGAGTGTTAACTTTTTTTTTCAGAATTGTAACACATTTGAATTGGGTTAATTAAAACTAACAATCGATATTATCATTGATCATTATCGGTACTCTGATTTTTTTTATTGTTTTCATGGTCAAATATTGATAACGTGGTTGATTAGCTAATAGTTAGAGCGACAATTAAACAGGGTATACAAAAGAACTGCTCTATTTTACATTTTTATATCAATAACCATGTTGTGTTTATCAATATTTGACTTCTTCTTCGATCTTTCCTCAAAGGGCAAATTCTGGGATTAAAATTATATACGGTCTTCCTGAGATCACCGTAGAGCTTCGTCGCCAGGTCAGTGAGGTTTTACCGAATTTGCTTCCTGATGTCCTCCGCCACAGTGATATGTTACCTATTGGGGTGTTGTAATTTACTCGGGATGCCACTGGATAATTATTGAGGATAATTATCCAGAATTATTTAATAAGAATTAATTAATGTTGCGTCTATGTAGGGCCAAGGCTTCACTCCCCAAGCCGGAAGAAAACATAAGAAGCATCCTCAAGGCCGGATCTCCCCATCAGAACTCTCCTCCAAGTCGGGCAGCGACATTAGACCCCTGCTCTATGCATCTCAGTAGATTTTATAGAAATATTTAGGGTGGAGCAAGAATGGTTCTCATTGGTTGAATTTTAGTAGCATAAGGGATGACCACGCCTCCTGGCCGAAGGGCTGTTTCCTCTTTCTCAAAGGTGTTTCTGTTCTCTCTCTTACTTAGACAAGACTTCCGATTCTCTCCAAACATGCCCACATAAGACCGGTGTCGGTCCTTTGGTGTTTTATTGCCCCTTAGAAAAAGGTTGCATTGCCTAGGGGCTCTTTACTCTCCCTCAGGTAACCGGACATGTGTTAGCGATTATTATTTAGACTACATTTCTTCATTAGAAATAATTAAATATATGCCACATGTGATCCTTACAATACTTAGCATCAGGGTATGTCTGAAGAATATTCTCTGCGTTTTGGTCTCCTGTTATACAGCTACAAAGAGTGCTTTCTATAATTTTAGATTTCTCATCAATATGTACTCTTATTCTGTTGTGATCCGTTCTGATTCTAAAGAACAAAACTCTTTCCTGCTCATTTTATAGTATCAATACTTAACATTTTTGTTGCAGGAAAACAGCTGTTGCACGATGTCAGCGGTCGATTTTTACCAGGGGAGTTAACAGGTATTCTAGGACCTTCAGGGGCTGGTAAAACTACACTTCTTAATGCCATATCAGGATACAGGTAATTTCCTTTCTGGTGAATATAATTATTTGTAATTTTTGTTACAACTATTAGATAAAAATAAAGAAAGTAATAGCCTTTTTAAAGGTGAGGACCGTGCTTTGAAAGAGTAACCTGGATCTAATCAAGAAGATAGTTAGGTTATACCACAAGGAACAGGTTCCGATTTCAAGGAAACTCGCAGATAAATAGTTCACTGAGCATAGTCTGGGTTCCACAAAGGAAATTATGTAAGGAAGAGAACAACTAACCTCAGTGTAGTGACGAAAAGCGTGATTAGGTTCCTAAAACTAATTTCAGGGAGTAATTGATGAACATCTATGAGCCTAAGAGACATCGGTTTTGCTGATTTTACATTATATTAACATAACCAAACGGAATGTAGCCAGAAGATAATTTTCTTGGGACGAAAGCCCAATTAGCAAATTAAAAGTTGTTAAAAAATCAGTGAAGCCCTGGACCACATCAAACTGTCTTAATTGAGAAGAGGTCGCCGTGATCAGTATAAGAATAGAAAACACAAATTTAACTCGTGTACATCTCATAACTAAGCAGTCTTCACCAAATTGTCAATACTGCAATAGCTCACTCACTATCAATCATATTTTCCAAGGATGCTTTTATTATACTTCAAGCCTAAATAGGTTATCTCTAAAATCGGATATATCAGTAGTATTCAGCAATAACGAATCAATCATAAAAATAGTTATAATTTTTCTTAAAATCCATAGGCTATTAAATATAATAAAGAAATAAATATAATTTTTATTTTATTGTGCTTTGTTTATAATTTTTTTTATTTATTTTAATATATTTCAATTTTTATATATTTTTCATTTATTACTCTATCTATATATTTTTAATTGTCGATAATTCATTTTTTTTCTCTCTTCTAAAGAATTTATGAACCAAAAAGATAATAAATAATAAAAATAATAAATAACTGACTCATAGGCGTTGATGACCCTACGGTTTTACGTCGTAAAGCCTAAACAAACAAACTTTTCTGGAGAAATAGAGAAACGCCACAAAATATCACATATGATAATCCAGAAAAGAAGTTTAAAAGCGATTTATATATCTTAATTCATCCTTCCCCTTTAAAAAAAAAAATAAACATTTTCCCCAAACTTATGTAAGAGAAAATACACACCTTGTTCCAAACATAGATTCATCGAAATAAAAAACAAACAAGGAAAGGTTGCAGTTAGTGTCACCGATTTCAAACATTTTTTTTTTTTTTTTTAGATTCTACATCGAAAAATGTTAGAAACTTTTCACGGCGTTTGTCCCTAAGAGCTTTAGCGGCTAAGAATAAAATTATACAACTGACCTTGATATTCCTTTTATCAGAGCAACTGCCACAGACCGCTTTAATAATGTTGATGACAGACTGACTCTAAATTCAAACGCACTTACTCAGGCTCGATCGACTGCCACAAATCCGTATAATCCGCCCAGAAGACTGCTGAGGCGTTGTCCGAGCTGCTCGCTATCTCATTATTTTTACGTTATACGTTTTTGCTATCGTGTTATTTATTATTAGTTTTGTTATTTATTATTTTCTATTATTCATATACTTTGTTTCTTGCTTGTTACTATCCTACCTACACTAGGTAAGGAAAGTATTGCGATCGGGTCAAATTTCCGATATACGGTTTTTTACGGATCTATACGTTTCAGAGACCCCTGAGTTCGAAAAACACATTTTTAGCCATTGGTCTGTCTGTCTGTACCAAGATTTTCTCAGGAACTACTGAACCGATTTTGTTGCTTCTTTTTTTATTTTGTAGGGTTTTGACTACTGAAGCCTGTTACACAAATTGGATGCTCTATGCGCAATAGCTGCTGCGCTATAAATGAAAAAATTGTTTTTCGATTGACTGTAGCGCGAAAATGCCTCTAACGATTTTGATGAAACTTTCCTATAATGTTCTAAGAATTGTTCTTTCGATTTTCGTACATGTACTGAATTCCCAAAAAAATCAGGAAAACAAGTTATAAAGAAAAGAAAAATGTTTTAGGGCCTAACTCACTAAGTATGTATTCTACGGTAAAATTTATATGAAAACTTTTGAGAGTTACGTAAAACTGCTGTTTAGAGAGTTTTATTTTAAAGATAACGAAATTCCGTACAAAACTAAATAAAAATCGTTTACTTCGGACAACTATTAACGAAGTTACTGCTATTCAGTTTCGTATGTAAGAATACTGGTCTAAGCGGTGAATGAGAGAAAAAAAAGAAAAGTAAGGGAATGTAAGAAAATCTATTGCCTGGATCACAAAAGTTTTCTCTCGACTTTTAACAGAAATTAATGTTTGAAAAAATTGGGCTAAGGTAAAAAAGTTTTTGATTTATAATATTAGTATTTATTTATACTGCACTATAAATAAAGAAAAACTGTTTTTCCCTACCCCCAGAGAATTAATTTACTATACAAAATGCAATATATAAATGCATAAAGAAATATATATACAAACAATTCTAATTTCCTTTTATTGCCCAAGAGCATTTTAAGGTAGAAGGGTAAAAATGAAGAAAAACTCCTCAAACATTGTTATTTTATACGTTTGGTTCTAATTTGTTAAGATTGGGTATGGTTATGTGTCATCTAAAATATCAACTTTCTACAAAACTAAATTTTCTACAAAATTCAGGAATAATGCAACACTGACATTAGCAGAAAGGATGATGTTTGCTGGAACCGACGTTTGCTGGAAACGTAAGCTGGAACCAATCAACTTAAATGTAATTCAAAATGATATACCCCATTGGACTTTTATGCAGCCTAAATTAGATCTACTGCTCTCCAAATTTCAAAAAGAAAATAAGGAATCTGCAAAATGTAACTATTTTATAAAACAATCAATCAGCTCTCTACCAGAACATTTACTAATATTCACTGAGGGTTCTAAATCGGAACAGCAACGGCCTTCCTCACACCTGCTGCTACCTATAAATGTAAACTTACGTAAATACCCAAAAATATAAATATTAATTCACCTGTTGTAAATATGGTTGTGGTATCAGATTCTTTGGGTTTCCTTAAAGCCATGAACAACATATATCCAGACCACCTAGGAATATATAGTATTTTGGGGCTCATAAAACAGCTAATTAACATAGGAACATTCGTACATTTTTTATGGTCCTCTGGTCATGTAGGCATCGGTGGGAATGAAATGGCTGACATAATAGCAAAAGAAGCTCGTACCCTTTCAGGACGTGGTAAAGCTTTCTTACATGCGTCCGAACTACCGCGACTCCTGAAAGAAACCATACACGAAGATTGGCAGAAACCACTAGCGGATCCAGGATTTATTTTGGTGGAGGTTTCAGCCCGAAAGATTTTTTTTTCATATACATATAATGATAATTAATTAATTTTTTTTTAAATTATTTTTTTTTATTTTATTTTTTTTTATTTTATTTTTTTTTTATTTGGACAATATTCTGTCGCAGGGACAATAATTATATTGATAAATGAGCACATTCACACCGTATATACAAAAAATAAAATAAAATTAACAAAGTAAAACAATAACTAAATAATAATAAATAAAAACCATAATTAATTTTAAAAAAAAATTAAAGAAATTAACTACCTATATGAAATTGTGTTTAAGTGGTTCTTGAAGTCCTATTAAATGTAATTAAACGAACAAGAATACTGTAAAAAGATAAAGTTTTTAATATTTTTTTCTGTGAAAAATGATTATATTTTACCATTTGGGGGAGGAGGCTTCAGCCCGAAAGCTCCTCCTCCCCGTAGATCCGCCTGTGGCAGAAACTATGGGACAACAAACCACCAAATAAATTAAAGATAATAAAGAAGTAAGTGAAGCCATGGGGAGCAGTTCCAGTCGCAGTAAACGCAGAGAGGAAGAATATGTTACGCGACTAAGAATGTCATATCAGCCCTACGCACCTTCACTAAAATTACGGGGGAAAAACCGCCTTGTCAGAAGTCTGGAGAGAGAATGAAAGTGGTCCATATCTTCGAGAGTTGTGCCTTTTACATCGGAAAATTAAACAAATACCAGCAAATACATCGGCTGCTTTGGGAAATCGTAAATGAAAAAATCGTATGCAAAATCATATATTATCTCTCTGAAGAAGGAATCTTTAAAAATATCTGAACCTCACACGCAGCACACCTCACCTCTTTTTTTTTTTTTACCTAACATGCTAACTTTAAATAACTAAACTTTAATAACCGTAAAAAACTTTAACATTAACGTACATTTTACTTCTTTTTAATTTTATCTAATTCCTAACATTCACAATCAAAAGATATAATAATATATAATTTTAATTATCGGCGTTGATGACCAACAGGTTTTATGCCTTTACTATACAACAACCAATATCAATTTTTTAAGTCAAGTAAACCACATTTTATGGGCGAGGAATCGAAAACTACTTACTCATCGCGGTTTGGGTTTGTGTGCTTTCAACTTCAACGTATTTTGGAAATCCCCACAGAATATTCGCAATAGAACATGTTGTAATTAGTTTTTTCTTGCCTTTCACAAATATGGACTATTGTGTGGTTTTGATCTTCCTGCTTCAACTGTTAGCCGATATGGTCTTTAGATTCGATCGATAAAATAAGATAAGATAAACTTGTAAATAATTGATGTTGCATGAATATATGGATCCTGGTAATATATGGTGTCCTGATAATATACAGTGTCCTGATAATATTTGGTGCCCTGATTATATATGGTGTCCTGATAATGTGTGGTGTCCTGATAATATATGGTGTCCTGATAATATATGGTGTCCCATATGCAGACGTTCCGGTATTAAGGGGCGCATCGCGGCGGGGACGAGGAGATCCCGATGCTACATCGGGCAGGAGGACCTGCTTGCGCCGTACATGACGACCGGAGAGCTGATGGACTTCGCCAGCCGCCTCAAGCTCCCGCCAACCTACACCAGCAAGCAGAGGGGAATCATAGTAAGTAAACATTTGAGGGTGTTGAAATCTTACCATGTTTATTTAGTTTGGACACGCTTTATTGCTATGAAAATGCGCTATCATCATCAATAAAATTACTTAAAAGGTTATAAATGTATAAGTGATTGCTTCACGGATACTTTTATTACCTTCATAAATTTCAGAAAAACTCCTATTTTACGAGTAGATCCGAGGACATCTATCGGTGTATTAGTATAAATTAAATATAAACTCTAATAATTTAGAGATGGAGGTATACTTGACTGTAAATATTATGAGGATGACAAATGTAGTCATTGGTGTTGTTTATTACGATTACTGACGTAATAAGTCCGAAGGAATATGGTCAACATTAGAAAAATAATAGTCCGCTGTGAAGACCACTCTTTATTAAATTATTAACATCCGTCTAAAGATGTGTTGGTGTAGACTGTAGAGCCTAAACGAATATACCGATTTTAATGAAACTTGGTTAAAGTCTTCTCGATAACCTTTGAATTTATTTATATAACGTACTTTAACGAAAAGAAGCTGTAAAAAAGTTACGAGAGTGGTAAAATTATACTTCAGAATAACTTAAGAGGTATACAATTTTTTGTAATCAGGTTTTCAAAATTATTTTAATTTAATAAAAAACAAAACAAGTTTCATCAAAGCAATATTAGGAAAGGTATCACGGTTTTTAAAATTATATTTATTAAAATTTACAATTGTATTAGTTCAGAAATACAACAAGCAAAAAGATTTTTAAACGAGCAAGGAGAGATACATGCACCATCGACTTTAGTGGGGGAGGAGGACTACCCTTGGCTGAAACCTCCAAAATAGAAAAATATATTTTTTTGTGTTGGACCATATTTATTTATGTTGGTTATATAAGCTAATGATAACTATTAGCTTATTATTTAATAAATAAATAAATCAATAATAAGCTAATAGTTAAACAATCACTACACGGTTAAGTATATAGAAAGTTGAACCCTAATCATAATTGACAATTCTTCAGAAAAAACGAAAAACTGTATTTATATTCTTTCGAAAATATCTGATCAATTCAATAGTAATTAGTTAAACATCGAAACTTCACAAACGCTCCTTTTGGAAAATACTAAATGTCAAGGACCATTTCTAAACGAATAAAATGTTTTTCGAGGTTGGGTTGGCGGAGTGAAAAAAATGGTGTACGATTCTGAGAGAAAAGGTAATAAAAATTATACCATAAAAAATTTACCTTTGTTCACAAAAAAATAAATTTATTTTTAATTTTTACTTGAATAAAACGGTCAAGAAAAGTTTTAGGATTTTTTTTTTTTTTTTATAAGAATATTTAAGAAATGCAAAATTGTAAGGTCATTAAATTCCTTGAAAAAAAGTCAATTTCTGAAATATACACAAGACATTTCAATGTTTATGCGAGTTTTGGAAAAAAACTATAACTGCACTATAGGATTTAGCAGCTGTATTTACATGGGAATCGATATTTATTCCCATTTCCATAAAAATGCATCAGTATTTACATTGTAAATAAGCGACTGAAAGTTAATGCATATATAACTGATAAATGTAAGCACGTGTCGAGAAAAAATATAAAAAAATAATCTCTAAAACACCATTGTTTCTGTAATTACCGTTCAAGGACTACTTAAACATCATTTCATGTAGGTAGCTATTTTTTCTTGACTAGCCAGTTATATACGGGTGTTTTAAAGATTTAAGTTGTTTTCTTTTTTAAATATGTCATTTAAAACTATCTCATAAATATTGAATCCATTTTAAAGTATTCGTTTTATCTAATAAATTATTTAATCCCATGTTGATTTACATTAGTATTAATATAAACTAGATTTTCTAAATGAATGTAGTTTGCAACTGGGTTGCGACGCATCTAGCAAATGTGCTCTCGTTCATTTTATCTAATATTTCTTGAAAATTATTTATGTTGTGAGCAGATCGAGACCGCTGAATTAAAAAGAGAAATTAACATTACTGTTTCAGACTTTACAATTACTTCATTAATTTTAGTAGGATCATATGTAGTAGATGAATTGGTTCAGTTTTGATTACTTTTGCACAGTTTTCTTCTATTTTTTTTTTTTTTTATCCAAGATCGGGAGATCCTTCTGACTCTCCTGAGCACTTACCGTCTCTATAAAGTGGGTACCCTTAATTAAAGAAATGGCGGTAGAGCGTGATATCAGTCAAATCACCTTGCACAACCGTTGACAAAGAAACAAATAAATGATAAAGAAGTATCAAGGAAAACGCGTTTACGAATATATATGAGAAAGTAGACGACGGAATTCAATAAAATCGATATAGAATCATTATTCTATTAAACCCCACCTATCTTTCAAATTTGAACTAAATCGAATGAGCCGTTTCTAAAATATTGGTATGTCTATGAAAATACATTTATGCGTGCGCAAGCGGAACTGGTGTATGGAATTTGATAAAATTGATATGGGACCATATAGACACTAACTCGCATAACCCTGAAAATTTCAGGAAAATTGCATGAAAGGTAGTAGGTGATAGGCCCGTCAACTCAATTTGACTGACTGACAGATAGACGCCGAACCAAATTTGATCCTTGATGTCTGAAACGAAATTTGTGTTCTGAGTACACAATTTTTTCTAACATCTCGTACCCATACAATGCTTCTCTACCTTCGGTAATGAGGAAGCAAACATGTAAATACTCGAACAATAATATTTTTAGAGATAATTTTTTTTCAAACCATATAACAACATTTTGGAAAATTTAAGTTGGTTGTAATTATTAAAACCTTATGAAATGAACTACATAATTACGAAATAAACACGAATCCCTCAAAACAATTTAATTTGTTTTTCTCTTTTAATTAATTGTTCTTCATTTTGGCTACGCACTTTCCATAAAGTTTATTAGCATTAGATTTTCATTAGAAATAAAACTCAATTTAAATTATTATAAATTCCGAAAAATGAAGCGAGCCATTTTTGTTTGGATGGGCCTGAGCTACAGGATTTCAGTGGTATGGCTCAGTCTAGATCTGTTTGTTAGATTTCCCTTAAAGGTGATACTTTCACTTCCTCGTAGCTAATTATAGCTAGCCATCTTCTAATGATTTGCGCCTATAAATAGATCACTTCTTCCTCAAAGATATAGTTAGATAGCGTTTAGTTATAGATGTTGGGCAAACTGTATTTAAAATCGCATTAGATGAATGATGGCCAATAAGCTATCCTCTTAATAACAAATATTATATTGTTAGCAATTAATTAATTAAAAATTACTGCTAATCTACAATGATTAGTTTTATGATAGTAAAACAAAAAAAAAAAGTCTTCAAGGTCTAATTTTACATAAAAGTTCAAAGGTCCCTGACACCAAAATATTATCATTCCGTGTTTTTAGACATGTCTAAAAAAAAAATCAATCAAATTCCATGAAATATTATCTAAAAACGTTAGAACGTTTCTCAAACTAGGTGATATTCTAGCAAATCATTAGACACGTATAAGCATACCTTACTAATATCGAAAGATACTTACATAAGTTTCAAAAATAATTATGATTATTATTTTTCAATTTAAAGGTCTAAAGTCATGAGGTCTAATTGTAAGTAATAATATTTAAATATATTATTTTCATTTAAAATAGTTTTATGACAAAATTCCAGTAACTCGTATACGTAAAATAACATATTTTTTTAAAAAAGTAACTTCAGAACTAAGAATTGTCATTATTTTTAAAGTATTGTTTTGGCACAGGGTAGTATAGTACAAATTTAGAATAGGTATGCTAAAGGTCAGTTGCGGATCTACAGGATGAAGGCTTTTGGGTTGAAATCCCCACCAAAAATGGATTTTTTTTTTAAAGATTACTTAAATACCTTTTCGAATAAGTTCTTTTTTCTTCTTCAAGGATAATAACGGTTTTTAAAAAAGTAATAAAAAAATGTCCTAATAATAAATCCATAATCCGCTAATGCTTACGAGGAAGAGGTGTAATTAGTTGGAGATCCATACGACTGAAAAAATAACTGATTAAAGTAGGTAAACTTTAAACTAAACATCTTAAAAATAACTTTTCTAGTCTCAAAAATCTCTGATTCTGTACATTCATCCTTTTGCAATTTATAACTTGTTTTACATCTCAGTTCCTTCAAGACTAAAAACTTGTTAATTTCATTTTATTTTATTAATGATATGTATCAGTGTCAGTTTAAAACTGTTCCAAATTATCGGCCCGATTAATTACTTACACAGCTTGAAGTTAAAGAAGCTTATTGAACAAAATAATCGGTACAATCATTACATATTACTAGGTGGAAAGAGGACTATCATTAATTAACCTGCTTGTACAGTGACAAATCTACAAGTTATAAGTACTTTGGGGTCGACCGATACTGATATTAATATCGGCATATCGGCCAATATTCTTATATTTTTATTTTTTTAAATGAGAAAAAAATACATCTATATAGGCAATAAAATGTAGGTGATGTTTATGCTTTCTATAACAGTGGGTTTCTGTCAACTTTGGGAGCAGAGATTCTCCATGTGAATGAGTTAATTGAGGTGGATGGTTTGCTTATTACACTTTAATATAATTAACACAATGATGAGTTAAAAAATATCATATAATAGTCATATTTTAAGGCCGATATATCGATCCTTTTTCAATAATAAGAAGAATATTCGAAGCAAAACTATGCGAACCTCGCCGGAAAAAAAGTGAGGCCAACAGTCAATCATCGATCATTAATCGATCAATCATAAATCATTGATTGAGAAGCTTATTCAGCAATAACTATTATTCAAGTGAAACTGTAAAACAAATGGACCAAAAGAAAAATAATGCCGATATATCGGTCTTTCGAATATTTCTATCGACTCAAATTTACACATAGGTCGAAATATATAGTGAAACTATACTGTCTTTGGGATATTGGTATTGGCTCATATTTCTCTATGCAGGTCGATCTCTAGAAGATTGATTTAAACTTATTTTTTCTTTTACATAAAAAATAAACATTAACAACAATAGTATAAAAATAAACAGTCATGTCCAAAGGTCAATTGTATTCACTATGGCAGACACCCAATAATTAGCCTAAAAGCAAGACGTTACTCTAGATATTATATGCCTAGATTTATTGTAACTTGAATTAGAATCTGACGATGGAGCACATTAGATTTAAGGTAATTACAAATTTATTGTAACGACCCAATTCTGACCTGTATTGTAACATGCATAGTCCATGTTATTGCGGCCATGTATCCACGAGATCATTGGGATTGTGGTTCTGAAGATGGGAGTAAATATTCCGAAACGTTAACTTTTAACATGCAATTTGATAATACAACAAATAAATTCAATTGTTGTTAATTGCAAGTAATCATTGCCAAAAAAAATGATTTAAACGTTTATTCAGCAATGAGGAAAATACTCCAAGTAAATATCGATTAAAAAAAAGGCTTAAAGGCCGATACATCGGTATATCATTCTTTTATCAGCTAAGCTTTGTATATAGGTCGATCTCTGGCTGATTTATTGATACCTTATCAGGCAACAAGGAGAAAATTCCAAGAGAAGCTTTACCCACCTCAATTAAATAAAGCCGACTGACCGATATATCGGTGTTAAGATATCGATATCAGCTCATATTTCTAGTCAGGTCGATCCTTTGGCAATTGATTGGCATGTCCATTCACCAATAACGATTGTTTTCTAAGAAAGTCTGTTCTGACCAAAACGGATAAAATCGAAAGAGTGATATATCATTATTGGCCAATATATATATATATTGGCCTTTGACATATTGGTATTGGCTAAAATTTTACTGTTACACATTTAGTTATTAAATTTCGTTAGTAAAAATCTACAATTTCAATGCAAACTTTATACTTCAGATAAACGAGCTCCTACACCACCTCGGTCTGGAAGAATGTATCGACACAAGAACTGAATGCCTATCTGGCGGGCAGAGAAAGCGGCTTGCCATCGCCTTAGAACTAATCAGTAATCCTTCAATCATCTTCTTGGACGAACCTACAAGGTATTCTTTTGTCAATAATGCTATTCATTTTTCAACAATAACTCCCCTATTGTTATCTTCAAATCAACCATTTTACTATCTCCTTTCTCAGCGGACTAGACATTGTGGCTGCTAGTATGCTTGTCCGGCTGCTGAGCCAGCTCTCCCATACTGGAAGGACCATCGTTGTCACCATCCACCAGCCCTCCGCAACGATCTTCGCTCTCTTCGACAAGGTGTTCTTCCTGGCTGGGGGAAAGTGCGTCTACCAGGGAGGACCTGGGGCTCACCTCGTTCATTTTCTGGAGCAGAACAACTACATCTGCCCTACCCACTACAACCCTGCTGATTACCGTAAGACTATTGTTTTTTCCAATTTATAAATAATATGAATGTTTTTAATTAAATGAACTTTTACATCTTTGTTAATTTAATAAGGCTAGTTGGTAAGGCACACTTACAAAGACAAAGTGAAGATAAATGTTAAATGATGTTGGTCATACATTTGATGAGGATATGACCAAGTACATAACATTAATACATAAAATTCGAAACATATGTGAAAAACAAGAGTGTCTATCACAAAAAGAAAAAGAAATCTGGTGCGTTGCGCGTATCACACAACTTTTACTTACCACCTACTAATTATCAGAAATAAGTATTTCAGACAAAAGGATGAGAAAATAAAAATTAGAGACGGTTCTCAACAATTTTTTTAAACAATTAATTACTCTATATTTTTCACAACCGTGTAATATATTATATTTATTTTGTTTGACACTAGCCATTTCCTTTTACGACTGTATATTTCAATTATTTATTTGATAACAATAAATAATTAAGTGGTACGAAATATTTTTAGCTATCGAAATATTTTCTTTACCACTGATAAAGAAGACCGCCATATTTATTTATATTTTATTGATTATTTTTATTTTTTTAAGTACTGGTCTATAAACAAACTTTAATTTCTATATTGCTGTAACTATACGAGAAAATATTAAATAATACCTACGATAGCATTTATGAAAACAACACGTGTATATGTATATAATATTGTCGGATTCCGTATTATATTAAGCTCATGTTACGTATGGAAGCCTATTATAATCTTTTGGACGAGTTCGTATTTCTTTGGTCCCTCAATTACAACTATTCTCCGTTACGATATCTTATTTGTCCTTTAGATAATTAGCAAATGCTTTCATATTTTATATTAAGCTATTTTTTAACCCAGGTTACAATGATAAATGGTCAATTATTTCAAATTAAAAAAAATAATATTACTTAGAGGAAGAAATTTCGCAAATTAACCATTTAAACCCCGTTAAAGAACATCAATGAGGATAAAACCTATTTTATATTAAAAACTGCTTAATTTTACATTCATATATCAAATTTCATCAAAATCATTAGAGTCTTTTTCGAGAAAATCGTAAAAATGTATTAAATTTATGTTGTGAGAGGTGAGCTGCTTTTAACGAAAAAGTTTTTGTAAAACCCCAGACATATACAACCCTTAAATAGGCAATTTCACTTTCGTTTGTCGTTTCGTTTTTGAGCTAGACTGTTAACACACATACACAGAACATTTTGTGAGACTTAGTTATTTGGACCCAGGAGACCTCCTTTATTTCCTTTGCAAACTGGAATTCCAAAACTTTCACGATCGCAATACTTTCCCTTACTATACATTTCATATACTAGTTAGTGAGAGAAAAAAACAGACATTATCTTTGGTTTGATGCCTTATACTATTTTTTAAGATATTGTATGTTCTAAACTATTTAATGAAAACTTACAGAACTTCATCATAATCTTCCTCCCTGTGGAATAAGTATATACCGGTTTCCTCCCAAAACCAAATCTAGATAATGCAACACATGGTTTTCATTTGTGGTAACAGTCTTAAATTGACTCTCATATCCTTAAACGTTTCTCCTTTCCCTTTTATTGGAATTGGTGATCCTACCTCCTTATTCTCCCTGCAGTCCTGACCTTAGACATTTGGGGCCCCAGGCTATGTCCTAATATTCTCCAAAAAATTAAATGTATTTCATAAACTGTTGAATATCAAGTGAATATTCAATATATTTCTAATTCAGTTGCTTTATTAATTGGCTAAAATTATGTTTTGTTTAATTTATAACTAGTGGGGGGCACACTTGGGTGCATGTCTGGGTTGTTTTACCCTAAGTCCAGTGATGCCTCCCATTGTAACACTTATTATCTATTATTATTATATGAATAAATGCTTAAACTAATTTTTTTTTTATTTCTGTTAAGAACAGTTATCGAGATAGTGGAAGATGATAAAAAAGCCATCCAGCTGCTTAGCAATGCTATTGAAAATGGAAAAGGCAGCTGGTACTGCAAAGATGTGGCAAAAACATTAGAAAGTAAATATCTATAATTATATATAAAATATTACAACATGAACTAAGTGCGATAACTTTTGAAAATACAAGACAAATACTTGGCTATAAATAATATTTACAAATTCTAAAATTTGTAGTAAAAAAGGTGCAATTCTTTTTTTTTTTTAATTACTTATTTGTGAAATAGACAAAGCTATATCAAATTATGTATTGTATTAAACCATAAATTCAAAGGGCATGATCATCCCTTATAGCCATGAGTCTATGCATAAAAACTTGACTTATTTTAAACCAAGTCTTTCCTATTTCATAACGGTCTTTGAAAAAGAGAAAAAAAAAATAGACCAATGAAACACAAAATGGGTGCCAACTTAAAATTTAAGTTTTGTATTTTTTTCAGTTATTGGTTTTTAACTAAAAGTGTTTTATTTCAGTAAAATATTTAAAAAATAAAAACAAAATCTTGGAATAGGAATTGAAATATTATTATTATATATGGTTATATATCATGAATATATCAAAAAATAATATTTCCTTAATAGTGTTGTTTCAAACCTGATTTATCTACAAAAGCAATACTCTAAAATACTTCCAACCAAGAGTATAACTTGCCTCACTGTTACCAAATAATAAGACGATCTTTTTTATTATTGCAGACGGAGCTGGAGATAACATTAACTTCATTTTGATGGCATCGGATCCATTGATTCAGAAGAGATCAAGAGACTGCACTTCCTTTTGGATCCAGTTCACTGTGATATTGAGTAGGATCATTCTCCAGGGAAAGCGGAACAAGGTCTAGCTTAACATAAGATAAACTTGTTGAAGATTTGGAGAGTGGTGTCCGATAAGGAATTTATTCATAAAAAAATATTAGGCAATGTGTACGATACTTGAACTTCTTTTTATTCATTCAAAATAAATCAAAACATCTGATGCTTGATGGAAATCGATATTTCCATTGGAACAGACACAATTCTCCTACTGGTCTACAAATTCCCCATTTTAAAAAAACTTTCTTGTTTAATAAGCTTTCAGTACTTATTCTTAAGTTCAGTTTGTTTAAAATTTTAAATTGTAATCTCCTCAGTATACCATTATTTCCAGCAAAAATAATCATATTATTTGTCCTGTGATGCATTGTAAAAAACCACTACTTAAAAAAAATAATTATTATTTATCCTGAAATGTATCATAAAAAACTAAATAATCATTCAATACACCAATACTTTTTGTATATATCTGAATAAAAGGGACTGGGAGTGGGATAACATGTATGCAAAACACTCATTGCTCAGCAACCAAAGATTTTATTTTAACATTTATCAAAACCAAATATTACGTTTTAAAATCATCATGAGTTCGCATTCAGGTGTCCAATAAGGCCTTTTTAACTCTGTACTCTCTTCTCGCCCAGGAAAAAACACTGTACATCCTAAAATAGCGAGAACGGAGAGGGCCAAAAAAAAAAAAAAAAACAAGCGATCCTAATGGTATTAGGTAACTAATTAAATATTCTATATTATATAGGCTTTCACATTAGAATGGTTTTGATGTCCACGGTGTCTTGTGGCATAAAGGTTTTCAATTATCTTCATAAAACATAAATATCAGAATGTAGGAACATTTAATTGGTTGTTTTAGATTACAATTAGATATGTGTAAAAAGCACTGATGTACTATCACTTTGTATTTATTTTTTTGAAAAAGTACAATTTGTTTTGTATTTTTAATAAATAAAAAGAGTATTTCAGTTTATTGAAAATTAAATTTATGTATATTTAATTTATTAGAAACCATCTCAGATCACACAAAACATAATTTGTAATAATTTATTATAGTTATTTTTCTTGAAAATACTGATACATTGAGGAGATAGGATTTTACATCATTTATTCTTTTTTTTTTTTCAACTGGAGGCTACTCTATTTTATTCCGAAACAAGCCTCAATTCCCATTTAATGGAATTAAAGTTTATTTAACAAGAAAGTTTTTCTAAAAGTGATATAAAGAGACTTATAAAAATATCCCAAATAATCCATGATTTTAGAAAAATAGAACCTTACATTTAATTTAGCAGCTTTAAAGCTCCTTCAAATTGTTTTAACAAAGATAAATTCTACTTATTTTCGAAGAAAATTTTCTCTAGTATAATTTGCTGTCATTGGTACTTATCTATATTAATTTTTTTTTTTAATTATCACTCCCTACTCCAAAAAAACTTGTTAATTTAAAAAAATAAAATGAAATCAAAATTTTCTGGTTTTCAGTGCAGAATAGTAAGATGGTCTATTTGAATCTTTTCATGGCTCATGGGAATTACTATCATCTATTTAAATATTTTCCATTATTTTTAGGATACATTGTATGTATATTTATAACTATTAAAATATGCATTCCAAAATATTAAATTTGATATTAGTTAATCAGTTTTAGTTGTAGGTTAATGGTATTAAACATATCTAATCGAGATCTATTTTTTTCCCCTAAGATTATTCTAAGTTCTTATTATTTTAGACAAATACATAGCTTGTTATAACTTGATGTACTGGTATATTATATTGATATAATCATAAACTATATCATAAGTATAGGATATGAGAAGTTAGTTGGGAGTTGCTGCCATTAAAAGTACACAAAAATATTTATGATGGTATATGAATTCTGGGGTATATGAAAGGCTGTAAAATTCATATACTTTATTACACAATAATCTCCCTTAAAACTTAGGACAAAAAATTTTTTTTTTCTTTGTGCTGACATTTTTGCCTAAGACCTAAGAAATAGAAAGAAAATATAAAAAGATATTTTCCATCTTTATAAAAAGACATTATTTGTCATAAGTTTTCTTTCTGTTTCTTATTAACATCATGTTGTTATCTGGTTTTTACTTAGCCCTGAAGAAGGTGTGAAACTTAGGCTGAAACATCGGCAAAAAGAAAAGAAATAATTATGTGTACTTCTACTGATTACAACCCCAACCATCTTCTCTTATTAATAAGAATCTACAGTCAACCATTTTTCCACCTGAAAATACCTGTGTTTTTAGCAATAATGACAACAATAAACTATCGCAAAGTAATTATTTATTGTGTTCCATCACTTGGGATGTATTATAATAAACATAATTACCTAAATACAATTTTTTTTATAGAAAATAAAATTGTAAAAATGATTATTTTTCATGTAAAGTGGTCATGGAAGTGTTTTCACCTAGATCTCTATGATAGGAATTGATCTGTATTTATAAGTGACAAATTGAATGTTTCTAGACTATTGAATGACAAATTGAATGTTAAATTTACGTTTGAAATAAAGAAACCAGCTTATTGCATCAATTATTTTCATGAAAACGTAAATAAAAGGACTAGAAACATTAATTTTGTCACTTATAAACACGGATCAATTCCTTTTAAAAGCAGAACTTAGCTTAGTTTAACTGATAAAAAGTCTTATTTTAATGGTTTTATCAATGACAAACTCCATTTTAATTCGATGTTAATTTTGTCCAGTTAACAATGAAGCAATGGTTAATAACTGGAATTAAGTATTTCTTTAGTTATTATTTAATACTAAACAAAAAACAAGACATTTAAAAAAAAAAACACAAAACTAAAATTTCCTACTTTTCTGCCAAAAATTGGGCCACTTTTTATATACACTTTTTTGTAGCTCTCGAGGTGTGCTATCACTTCTATAAATATTTCCCTCTACTTACAGGACACTCTGTTTAATAAAAAAAATATGAATTGCTTTTAAAATTTGTACATTTATTTATTATTTGTATAAGTCAATATTTTAATGCTATCAGCAAGACAGAAAAAAATAATCATAAAAATAATTTTGTTCACAGACTAGTTTGAAGATTCACTTATTGCACTACAGTATTTGCGCATTCGTTATGTGCACTCTTTTCTACCAAACTGCAAATAATGGATCCGAATTCACTTCCCAGCTCAAGCTCTGCATAACTATGGTCTTATTTCATGGTTACAGTCAGCAAATGGCTCCAGTTGTTTATTGTGAGTAGTAGTTCTAAATCATAAAAATTAAAAAGGAATACATCCTCAATTATGCTTTATAGATATTTCTATTAGTAACAAAGTTTTTATGACATCCAAACTCCTCCTAAAACTATTTTTAAATGGAGATGCCAAACTATAATAATATACCAGTTATATGAACATACATGTATGTTATATATATATCTGTATGTATGTTAAATATATATATATACATACATAAATGTAGTATATATTGTGTATGACACAATAGAAGGATATACACAGTAATTATAAATGCAATAGTAATATAAATAAAATATTAGAAGATTATGAAAATTCTAGATATTGTCTGAAACCAAAGCCAGCTAAAGGTACAGGCCTGGCCAAGTCAATCTTGATATCACACTGGTCTCGCTCTTGCAGTAAATCTGTTGCAAAACTTCTCATTAACTGGATATGAATGTTTATCTGTCTTCAAAAGCTGTTACTTATTTCTTATTCTGTTGAAATAAACAAACTAAAAAACTTATTCCTTCCAATTAAAACAATTTATAAATTTCTTACTAAATATTCATGTACAAAAAGAATTTAATTTAATAAGAAAATCATCACTGCAATAGAGTCTTATTTCATGAAACAAAAATTAATAAGAGAGAAACACTTTATTTTCATATAATATAAAATATAAAAATTGCTGCCCAATCATATTGGGTTGCTATATACACAGCATACTCATTAATCCGTAGGACAATAAATGAACTTATATATAAGTCAAGATGACTATTCTTTAGGTGACAAAGATCAGTTATATAAAAACAATATTTTATGGTTATTTTTATAATCTATAAAGAAAAATCAAATATATAGAAAACTATTAAATAAATCTTTAAATGAATAATGCTATTGAAAATATTAAATTACAATAATAATTTTGTTAATCTGAGATTTTTTTTTTCCTCTTTTGCAGTTGTATGAAAAAACCCATCTTATTCTAATTTATTAATTGCTTAGATGAGCTATGTTTGTGAAATTTTAATTATTTTGTTGACCATAAATATTTGCTAAGGTCCAAAGGACCAGAACTATGAGAAGGGACAAAGGGGGCACATACTCTGGATGGAAGAATTTAATGACCAACAAATTTTAAACAAAATTTTATTTTAAATATTTATTTATTTTTAATTTTTTGATTATATTGATCTGGGACTGGATGGCCGAGCAGACTAATGCATCTGCACAGCACCACATGTTGCTCGGCGACCTGGATCAAAGATAATTAGATAAAATAACTACGAGTTCACATCCCAGTGCCCGGGAGGAGAGGGAGGGCTTTTAACTCTGGCATTAATCCCTCGCCCACACCCTCTGGCTCAGAAAACCTTCATATAGCCTAAAAAAACGTGGAAGGAGTGGACAAAAAAAAAATATTATATTTACTTTGATTCAGTCAATAAAATAAGTTAATAATATAAAGGCACAGAGTGGCCGAGCAGGCTAACGCGTGTGCACAGCACCACCGTTGCCTGGAAATCTGATATATGAGATAATTTGATTAAAATAATAAGAGTTCGCGTCCCGGTGCCAAGGGGATCTTTTATACTTAATTCATATTATAAGCTAATAATAGGAGATGATGACATTAATTTGGAAATTATATAAAATACTGTAGACTTTTATTAAGAGGAGAAAGGTTGGAAGAAGAGCATCAAAATTAAGATTACTTACAATGAAAAAAATCCTAGTTCTGGCTTTGCAGATCCATAATCAAATTTATAGTCCTTAATGTTACAATAAATGATTGAAGCTGAGATACTAGCAAAAGGAATGGAATTTATTTTTCAATTGTGTTTTAAAAATATTTTTGCTGAGGCTGACTTATAATAATTTTGAAAAGTTTTTTTGAATTTTGAAACATAATACAAAATAGGAATAACAAGAATAAAGTCTGTTGGAGATTTTTGTCTTTCATGGCAGAGAAGATCAAGATATTTGTTTTAATCCTCTGATTCCATGATGAATAATTTTGACAAAAGTAATTTAATTAACCAAACACTGGAATTTACTTTGTTCTCTAGCTAGAAAGCAATATACTCCTCCCCTCCAACGAATATGTCAAGAAAAGTCAGAAATAAAATTCCACTTTATGTTCCAAATTGTTTTAAGAGTTTAAATTTCCATGAGATGAGAAGGTAATGGTGAAAGACCGAAGCATGGCTGAAAAAGTAGAAAGCTTCAAAACTTTATATCTTATCTCAGTTATCTCCACTAATGTGACATCAAGGGTGGAAGGCCTGTAAGGCAATCCATATACCTTCAGCTGGCCTTGCATAAACTATATGCAATCCTAAAGACAGAAAACATTTTTTAACTGATTCAATGAAGTCTATTAAAGAAGAAACCATTGAGACTTATCAAATTAGGACAGTTTGGAGTAATTATTGTGACATTTAATTAAATTGTCATGTGCAAATCTTTTTTTCAGTATACGAAAACCTTAATTGTAAAAATCACTATGCAAATATAGATTAATATTACAGATCCTTTCGAAGTGAAGTTGTTGAAGAGAGAACATTTCAACCAATGGTACTCGCTACTTCCTTATTACTTTGCCCTGAAGCTTTCTAAGATACCTATTCTGGTATGTTATCAAAAATGTTTATCTAAATAATATTGTTATTACAAAAAATGTTTATTTCGACATATAACTAAAATATATAATAATAATTGCTAAATAGACTCTGCTAGTTTGGCTCCACACTTTGGCAGTCTATTACTTTTCTGGTCTTCCATGGGAACTTTATAGACTTGTCCTATTTTTTGCTGTCAGTTTGATGACTTCATTCGTTGCTATGGACTTAGGGCTCACTATTGGAGCTATCTTCAATGCCACTGTGAGTATGGTTAATATTTTCTAAAATTAGTTACTAATTAAAAATTTAGTAAAATAATTCTAGAAGAGGTTAACAAGATATTTCAAGCTTTATCTATATTCTGTGTTAATGGCTCACCTAGATTAAATAATTAAACAATGTAGCTAGCAATCACAGAGCAAAATAAAAATTGATAAAAATTAATCAACTAAAAACAATTGCAACTTGCACAGTTATGAACAGTTAATTAACAAATTTTTGGAACTGTTTTTCATCCCAAACTATATAAACAAAAATAATTTATTTTATATATTAAAAAAACTTGTATTTAGTTGTAACACAAATATTTGTATGACCTTTTGGCTCCTTGGACATTTTCAAACATTTGTTTGTCTATGTTATTACCACTTGTCTAAATTTTGGTATAATTATTTTTCAATGTCCTCTCATTTAGACAAAAAAATTGTTTTTGTCTGTCATAATTGTTATTGGTTGTTATTTTTTCTATTTAAAAACAGGAAAGGAACTTTTGTTAATATGTACATTTTCTAAATAATTTTTGAATAGATAACAAAAACTAATAACAATAATATTCATTGTTATATTATATATGTAATATTCTTAGTTTCATCATATTGATGGGTGATTCACCTTCATTTTGAAACTATACCTCTTACCTCTTATACTTTATAACTATACCTACAATCCCCTTATCAATAGGTATCTATAGCAGTGGGGCAACCCAGAACTAATCTATAATTAAAAATATGCTAAGGTTATGAGATTAAATGTTAAACATCTTTTCAGAAGAGGGAAAAGATACATTTAAACAATTTAAAATTTCAGTTTATTAGTTTTAAGTGTCGACTTTTCTTTATTAATTACTTTCTCCACACTTCTTGTCCATAGGTCTGATTTAATTAAGAAACACACACAATTTATGTTTTCATTATAATTTTTTTATTTAGACAATTCAGGGATATTTTTTCTCCCTCTTTATCATCCAAAATTATGTAAATAATATGTTATAGTTTCTATATTGAAATAGTCGTTTACATTTTTTAAATTAATAACATTTTTAATTTAATTTAAATTATTTAATTTTATTTTTTTTAACTTTTATTAAGACCATAAAACCTAATTAAATGATTTTCCTCAGTATTGGATTAGTCCTGGAACAAACTTAGTCAATGATCAAACACTGGTTCAATTAATAAGACCAAAGTATATTTAAGGTTGAGGAGGGTGAGCACTAAATTTGTTTGTTTAAATTTGATTGCATATAACTGGAATAAACTTCAGTTCTTCCTTTATTTCCATTTTTATAGTTTTTTTTTCTTTGTCCAATATTTTAACACTGTCAAAACTGATTTTATGTGTTTATTTACTTCCTATTATACACTATGACAGTACATACTAGATTATAATTATATACTATTAATAGATTATAATATATAATTAGTTAATATAATATATATAGTAGCATATATCAATTAAAATTTTCTTGCATAGACATTTTCAAAGAATCACTGCAAAACCTTTGAAAATGAATAAAACAGAAAAAAATATTGATATAATATAATCAAAATCATATAGCTTATAGCAACATATAATAGAAAGTGACTTTTTGAATACCTCAATAATATATTAAAACATTAAACCTTAAACTGTTTCCCTTTTTCCTCAGAATGGCGCAATTATCGGAGCAATGACCCTAGCTCCACTCCTAGGCTTGGCCAGCTATGGATTTGACTTCATGAGAACAGTCCCTTTCTTCATGGAGTTTATTGTACGATTGTCATTTATGAGATCAGGGGTATATGCTTTGGTTCTCATTATTTACAGCCTAGGTAGGGAACCATTGGAATGTCCTGAAAATATAGTTCACTGTCACTTCAGTGATCCCAAGGTAGCTCTTTATTTCCTTAACCTCCAGGATATTGATATCTGGAGGCCCATTGGTGATCTCATCATCAATTTATGTTTCTTCTGGTAAGACTTTGTTTATAAATATATAAATTATTTTTGTTAATTTATTATTTATAAATGCTTTAAATAATTTAATTATATTACTATATTTTCTTTAAGTATTATGTATAATATAATCTTGTATATAATAAATTTTATGTATAATCTAATATTTTAGCTCTTTATATAAATACTTGCTGGGTACATAATTTTGTTTTATGACCATGTAATTGGTTATAAAAACAATATTTTCATTTAAATTAAATTTGTCATCTTCTTATTTCTTTCTACTAAATTCTCTACCTTTTTTTTCATTCATAAACCCTCCTTATTTAACCTATTCATTTATTTCTCTATCTTCCACCTTTCATGTAAACAATAAATGTCTATTTAAGTTTGTGCCATTATGCATATATGTGTTGGTTTTCAATTCATGTACATTTTTCATACATGTATATGTATTCGTTGTTTGTTGATTAGAAAATAATTTGAATAAATTCCAGTAATCCAGACATGTACCATAGAACTGTATATTTTATTACACCTTAAGAAACAGAGTGTCACAAATTAAATATTAATTTCACATTTCATTTGGACAAGTAGTCTACAGTACATAAATACAGTACACATCAAATGATCTAAAATAGTAATCTCTGACTTTTTGATTAATTTTCATCATTATTTAAATAAAAAACTGTTATGTTCGATAGTTCTGTAACTTAAAAATTAAGTTCTCATCTTAAACTTAATTTTATTTATATGGAGTAATCCCCATGGAGACCAAGTTCCTACATAGACTGTAGTGTCAGGATGTTAATGAGCGTGTGAGTAGTAATCCAAGAACTTCCTAAATACGCACATTCATTTTTCTAACAGTCTAACCTGCCCTATTTAATCTACCAGGCTTTATCGAAGTTTAAGTCAGGGATGGCCACAAGGGGGTTTTGAATTTTCAAGAGGGCAAATTTTGATGGGGTTATGAATTTTTGGAGTGAAAAGTTTCAAACCAGGGAACAAGGGAAACATATGGACAATAAGTGTAATTGTTTCTGATCTAGGATTTTTCTAATTCTACTTTGGCATGCACTGTATTTAAGAAGAGAAGAGCAATAAAATTTCTTGAGAGTGGCATAGTTAAATCAACATCGGTGGTAGGGAGGCACTCCCGAGCCAACTATTCTTCTTAGAATTTAGCATTGAACTTCAGCAACATATTTTCAATAAAACACAGAATTCTGAAACATATTTCAAGACTGATTTCTTGAACGTTTTTTTGGATATCTTTTATTTAGGAATTTTGAAAAATAAAGCTTTTTAAATTATTTGGGTAGTTTTGGATAAAAAACACAAAAATAAGCTTGAAAACTAAAGATCATCTGAAATAATAAAAATTATAACAAAAAAAGGAAGAAGAAAATCAATACATTACATAAAAAATAGTGGCATAGTAACGGAAAGTAAGAATAAAATGAAGTGCTCGTAAAAATTAAATTGAATGCTCATTCAAAATTTCATTAATCTTAACATATTAATAAATATACTATTGTTTTGGTATTTTTTAAGGAAGCCTTTTATTTCTTTTTTACATTGTATTTACATCTTTTCACACTTATTTATTTGCCTTATGGTCAGTTCATTACCAATAATCAAATTAGTTTTTATTTATTTATTCAACCATTCAGAGAATTTTTGTCCTCCTCTGCAGCAATATTTTATTTTCCGAAAAAATTGGGTATGTCGCTGTAATTTAATAAGATTGATACAATGACTATAATCCAACTATTGTAACTACAGTTAGATAACAACCATCATATTAAATCAATAAATGTGACTTACCCAATCTTTCGGGGGAATAAAATATAGCTGAGGAGGAGGACAGAGCTTCCCTGAAATGTCCAATAAATACAAAATCAAAAACTAATTTGATTATTATTGAACTGACCAAAAGGCAAATAAATAATTGTGAGAAGATATTGAAAACAATGGTCAAAATTCAATTGAAAATTTTGTCAATTCAAGTTCTGTGTTACAGTTTTTACCATCAAGAAAATAGTTAATCAGAATATTGTCATAGATAACTTTTTCAACCACTGCTGCTAATGTTTTACCTTTCAGTCAAGTAGTCATAAAAATGTCTCATTAATAATAGCTTTCAACAAATTTTAAAGAAGAAATAGTTATCGTTTGGGTTGAGTACTAATTTTGATTTTGTGATTTTCAGGTTGACTTTTTATCTAGCATTAAAATGGAGACTGAGGAAATGATATGTCACACAGAATTCTGTAAATAATAAATTTTATCTTAGAATACATTGCTGTGATTTATAATAATGTAGATCTTAAAAAATTAGTCATGTAAATATTTAATTGTTATTTAAAATTGTTACAGTTCAGCTTATTATGGAGTGTAGTAGATGATATAGGAAAAGTAAATGAGTTCCTTTATTATAAATAAAACATATTAGCCATGTACAATAAAATATACATCAACTTAGTCGTCATATTTGCATTATTTTAGTTTAGTTTATATAATTATTTTATTCATATAAAAAGAAAATTGTTAAATATTTTTTTAAATTAAAATGTTATATTATTATTTAAGAGAAATAGTTGCTAGAAAAATAAAAGGTTTTTAAACATTTTATATTTCAGTAAGAATGAATGAAATAAACAATTTGTAAATTATTTTGAGTGTAATAATGCTGTATTTTTAATCTTAATGTAATTATTTGCATTCATAATATGATTATTTTATATAAACAATAATAGTGAAGTTTGAATAACCCCAGTCATAAAGATAATTCAATTAAGGCAATCAATGTGTATTTTTCTAAACTCAGTTAATGAAGGTCAACTATGCTCATTGTTTGAGTGCATGTTTAAGATATTGATCTTTATTCAAAATTATTAATTGAATGAAAGATGAATTTTGACCAGTTAAGTAACTAATGACTAATAATAAATAAATTTCAAATCATAAAAGGCCAACCTGAACGTTCATTGTGAACACCGCCATTTGCTGTTTATATGCCGTTACCTACCGACCCCTGGCAAAACCAAAGTTCTCAAGAACAGTCATAACATTATCCTTCCAAATATGTTTCGGCCAGTCTATCTCTCAGAAGTCAGGCTCTGCATTTTTTAGCTAAAGATAGAAATAGTAGCTTGGAAATCTTTTCATTTCAGTAAAAATATTATATTACCTCATTATAGTTTTACATAACCTAAGAAAATCCTAAGAAAGAACAAATAAGACAGTAAATAAAACAGTTAAAGAAAGTACACAAACTATCCATTTTTTTTAATTTTAAATATTATAGATAGATAGCTTTAAACAAATACAGTATTAAACAATTAATTACTTACAAATAAATTAAGTTTTTATAAGTGAGACCAAATCCAAGAAATTATCAGGAACAATATGGGAGATACTTGAATATTCAACTAAATTTATTTTTTTATTTTTTTTTAAATAACTATGATAAACAATCTCATTTTGGTTATTAATTTTTAGAAGAAGTTTGATTTAATTATTACATTTAATATTTAAACTATTAATGTTTTACCAACAAGAATACCACATCACTCCCAAAATTGCAGGAATAAAAAATATTTTTAACAAGATGTTTCTATTTTGTATATATTATGATGTTTTGGCTTTAATGAAATTTTTAAATATTCTAAAATAAAACAACAGTAATAAAAAACTTAAAAATATAGTGTACTGTTCCATGGTAAAAATATTGTTATAAATTTAGTTGTTTTCTTTTTCCCCTAATTATCACAATTGCTTTGGAGTCTGGCTCTGGCCGTGAAGCAGTGCAGTTGGATACGTGATAGTTTTCGATTTTATAAGTTCAAAGTGAAATAATTTGAGAAAAGTTGTGACTAGTGATTATCATACCTATCAAGGAACACTATATTTCAATTTGGTGATCATTTGTGAAGTGGCTGTGGAACAATAAGGTGAAAATACTTTCATCTAGATTCCTTATTCCAGACAACTGATACAAGAAGCAGGTATATAAGTAATAATTGGGGTGTACATGCAGTAACCTGTCAAAAATACATCAGATATCATATCTGTTGTGACATCCCCTCCACCTACCTCATCATCTGGTGAGCAACTCCCATTAATATAAAACATTAATAACAATATAATTTATAATAGAATGGTCCCTTCTATAACGCTAGAGGACATTATGACAGAAATGAAAATAAATACAAAAAACACTGAATCCATTGGAAATGATCTCAGTCAAATAAAACAAGCAATATCCCAAATAATTAAGGAACTTCAAGCTGGTAAAATTAAACAGGCCTTACTAGAAAAGAAAGTAGAGATGCAGGAGGAAGAAATAAATAATCTCAGACGAGAACTAATTAAAAATAATACTATCATATACAAAGTTTATGAGCCCAAAGAGAAGAGCCTAAAGATGTCTATGATACAGTAAAAACTTTATTCAATAGAACTGAGACACACTTATCTGTCAAGGATATTTCATATTGCCGGAGACTAGGGAGAGGTCAGACCCTCGAGGCCAATTTTAATTTTATTTATTAGCCATAGGAACAAAATGAATTTCTTTGAAAAGAAGGGTAAGTTCAGTGAAAGTAATTGTTCTATAGCTCATGACCGAACGTTATTGGGCAGAAAGAGAAGAAAAGATTTGTATGAAGCTTTAAAAAAGGTACAAAAAATAGATGACAAATCTGTTATTAATCAAATTTAGAGGGACCCTATATTCCCTTGATGAATTGCATTCCATTTTAAGTCCACCAGATTTTCAAAAATATACTTATGAAAATGCCGGTAAAAGAAAAGCCAAAGACAAACTAGAGTCATTTCGTTTTCGCTCCAGAACATCTTTCACTGATAATAATCCGCTCAAGATAAATAATGGTATTATAACTCAGAATGCATCGAAGGAAAACGTTTCGTCTAGTTCAAGGAATTATTTTGAGAATGCCTCACAATTACAGAAAGAACAATCGGTGGAAATTTTAGCTTATAATATTTGTGGCTTAAAAATTAAAAAGGATGATTAAATTTTTTTCAATATATTAAAAAAATAGATGTAATATGTTTATTTGAGACTTTTGTTGAGAATAAGGATCAGCCAAAGTATGAACATCTATTTAATGATTTTTATACAATATGGATCCAGTATAAGAAATGCTGCATGTGGTAGAGCCTCAGGCGGTAGTTTCTATGGTGTGAATTAAAAAGTTTTTAAAAACTAAATAAAATTTTGTGAAATCTCGATTGAACATTTAGTCATGTTAAGTTTAGATAACTATGAAGTTTATATTATGCCTATTTATTTAAACTGTAATAGCTAGAGAAGGGGTTATAATAGCTTATATGAATTCCTTTCTCAAGTACATAATTTAAATGTTTGTTAGTGTCAAGTCAACAAGTATTGTCGAAAAAATATATAGATTTTAATGCGAATATTGAATGTTTATGTAGGAATTCAAGAGTCTCTTGTTTAAATATAAATGGTAAAAAAGTATTAGAGCTCTGTAACGATTTTTAATTTGGCTATATTAAATGGCTGTATGAAAAATGATATAAAAGGAGAATATACATATTTGGGAGCCTCGGGAAATTCTGTTATAGACTATGTGCTATTGTAAATATGAAGTTGCTATCAGTAGTAAAAAATTTCACTGTTGATTATCAAATTTTTTTGGATCACATGCCGGTTATTACTTTTTTCAAAATTAAAAATAAGGTAATTGAACAGTCTACTTCATCACTTCTCCCAAAAATTAATTAACTAACTCCCCGGCGCAACAGGCCAGCATGACCCTTTGCCTCCTGAGTTATTTTTCTCCACTTTTCTCTGTTCTGTCCTATTCTAGCTTCTTCGCATCTCTCTCCACTTCATCCTTCCATCTGCTTCTCGGTCTTCCTCTTTTCCTCTTCCCACTCAAGTGTGCTTCCAATATTTTTCTCTGCACCCATTCATTCTCCATTCTGACTACATGCCCTGCCCATCTCAGCCTACTTGCCTTGATATAGTTAGTAATGTTTTGATTCTCTAGTATAGCCTTGATTTCATTGTTACTTTTGATTTTCCACTTACCATTAACACTTGTAGTACTGTAAATCATTCTTATTATTTTCCTTTCAAATACTTTTAGTTTACGGCAATCCTCTTGCGATAAACACCAGGTTTCCGCTCCATAGGTGACTACTGGTCTAATAAGTGTTTTATACAGCTTTATTTTTGTGGTTTTTGATAACAATGGAGACTTGAGAAGTTTTAGGTTTGCATAGTATGCTCTATTAAAAGCCATTATTCTGTTGTCTATTTCTCTATTGATTACATTTTCATTATTTAGGGCAGAACCCAGATACACGAATGTGGGTAGATTTTCGAAAATTAAAATTTTTTATTGTGATTTCATCACAGGATCTTCTACTTGCTGCCGAGGAGAGTTTCAGGTATTTAGTTTTGTTTTCATTGACCACAAGTAAAGTTGCCATTTTCGTACACAATCTGAAATGCCTCTTTAAGCATCTTTTCACTTTGTGCAGCTATCACTAGGTCATCAGTGTAAGCACAAATTTGCCAGGTCTTATCATCGATGGTGCCTTTTTTAGCTGCATATTTCACAGCAGCATGCAGAGCTATGTTGAATAGTGTTGCCGATAAGGCATCACCTTGACGCACTCCAGACTGTACCTCGAACAATTGACCAACTTTATTTCCAATAATAACTTTGGATGATGCATTTTTCATGGTCATGCTTATTGAATTAATTAGTTTATGTGGCACTCCACTCTTCATTAGCGTTCTTAACAGAGCTGATCTCTTGATGCTATCCAATGCCTGCTTGTAGTCAATGAATAACAAGTGCAGATCAGTGTCATACTCGTAGCATTTTTCCATCATTTGTGTTATAACAAAAATTTGATCTGTAGTACCGCGGCCAGCTCTAAAACCACACTGGTAATCATCTAAAATTTCCTCAGCATATTTTTGCAGCCTTTTCAATATAAAACTAGAAAGGAGTTTATACAAGACTCCCAATAGGGTTATTCCTCTATAATTTGTGCACTGATCCTTGTTGCCTTTTTTAAGAATAGTACATATTAATCCAATCTTCCAGTCATCCAGCATCTTTTCCTCTCTCCATACGTCGCATATCAACTCATATATTAAGGCCTTCATTTTACCACTGCAGAATTGAATTAATTCCGCAACTATCCTGTCCTCACTGGAAGCTTTACAATTTTTCATCGACCAAGTCCATGATGGCAAACTCAATATCCTCTCTGTCAGGCTCATCAGTTGCGGTTGCCACACCTGACATTCTTCTCCACTCTAAACATCCTCCACCTCCAGACCAATGTTCAGCAACTCTGAGAAGTGCTTAGTCCACCTGTTCATCACCTCTCCTTCTCCATCCAAAGCCTCTCCTGTTTTACTTTTGCAATTATTCAGCTTCGACTAATACTCTTTCCTGAACCAATTAATTTTCTTATAAAATTTCCTACTTTCATGCACATTGTTCAACATTTCTATATTTTCGAGCCTTTTACAGATCATTTTTATTTTTTCCTCTCTACATACTTTCTTAGCTGTTCTTCTTTTCATACTGTAGGTCTCCTGGTTTTGCCTTGTGAACCTCTATAAGATCTTCTGTCTGGCTTGATTTTTCTCTTCAATGGCTTTTGCACATTCTTCATTTAACCATTCTTCATTTCTTCCATTTTTAATTTCTCCCAATGTCTCTTCCGCTGCCTTGCTTATAGCCTCCTTCACAACTTTCCATTTCTTCCCAATTGGTCCACTCTCCTCTTCTGGTTGTTTTCCTCTAACTCCCTTCTCTCCATCTCTCTATCCATAACCTTTTGAAAATTTCTTAGTCCATTCTCATCTTTTAATTTTCCAGTGTCCCATTTAGTTCGTTTGATAATTTCCGCTCTTGCCACCTTTGCTATCTTTTGCCTTAACTTAGCTCTAACTAAACAGTGGTCTGAATCGCAGTTAGGACCTCTCATACTTCTCACATCTATGATGTTTGATGCATGTCTAGCTGACATCATGATGTGATCTATTTGATTCACAACATCTCTTCCAAGTGCCCTCCAAGTGCCTTTATGTATCTTTTTGTGTGAGAAACATGTGCTTTTTATACTCAGTCTGTACATTTCTGCACATTGAGCCAGTAACAGACTATTCTCACTCGTTACTTAATGCAATGAATGTCTTTCAGTGACTTCTTTTATGACCTCTTCTCCCCTAATTTTGGCATTGAAGTCTCCTAATAGTACAATTGCATCGTATTTGGTCACTTTTTCAATGTTGCTTCCCAGAATATCATAAAATTTTTCTATGATGTCAGCATCAGCATCTTCTGTTAGGGCATATGCGGAAAACAAAGATATATTTCTATACCTACCTTTGACCCTTAACTTACATAAACAGTCAGATATTGGGTCAAAATTAAGAAAAGAATGTTTCAATTTACTATTCACAAAGAATCCTGTTCCTGCTAGTCCAGTTTTCTTATCAGGACCACTGTATAATATGGAGCACTCCTTTTTATCAATTCTTCCACTTCCACTCCATCTTATTTCCTGCAGTGCCGTAATATCTATATTATGCTTTATGAACTGGTCAGCAATTTCTTTCATTTTGCCCGCTCTTAACATTATATTTATGTTCCATGTGCCTAATGTAACCTCACATTGTTTCAATTTTAGTTTAGTCCGTTGAGAGCGCTTAGGTCTTTTATCATTAGAAACATCCGGCTTTCCTTTTAACTCAGTTTTCAGAACATTAATTTTTTTCCGAGGAGGGGTTGTTGGCCCCACCCTCAACCTCGAACCTGGAGGACCGGGTCATTTGTCTTCAGGGTTTTCCTCCCCAAGGCTAGTTGCTTTCACTGCAGCTGAAGAGTCCAACCTACCCTTGGTTTGATTTCGGAGTTGCCTTCTCCTAGACAAATTGTCTTTCCTACGGCTATGAGGTAGGTCACCCCAGGATGCAGTTTAACGTCATGCCCAGGACGGCCCAAAAATTAATTGGTTGAAACAAAATGAGTTAGTTTATCATTCTAGAGTGGATGGTTTAGTTAACCGTTTATCTATAAATGAGCCTTCGGTAGAAGATTTGATAGACAGTCTCTCAAATATCATCAAGAGGTCTGCTAATTATAATCATTACCCAAGATCTGTATATAAAAGTAAAAATCCATGGTTTGATAAGGAGTGTCTCCAGGTTAGAAAGATGTCATTTATAAGTTTAAACTTTAAAGTTATTTAGAAAAACTTCGTCCCCTCACAATAGATTACAGTATTTAAATTCGAATAGTAGTTATAAAAGTCTATGTTTATTAAAAAAGAAGCAATATATAGATTTTGTCCAGTGTCTGAATAAGATTAATAACAGTAAAGAATTTTGGGAACTTGTAAAAGTATTTAGAAAAAGTAATTACTGGTCTGTAGGTAATATATCATTACAAGATTGGCTTATCCACTTTAAAACTCTGTACAACCCTCCGTTAATTTCAAACAGAATTTTATATGTTGAACCTAATATTACTAATGCTATTTTAGATAGACCCTTCTTTCTTGATGAGTTGTAAGCGGTTTTGGGTAACTCCAAAAATAACAAGGCTCCAGGAAGTTATAGGATCCTTTATGAATTTTACAAGTATGATCCAAATTCCTTTTTAAATATTTTATTGACTACATTTAATAGAATTTTTGAAATGAGGTATGTCCCTTTAACATTTAAAAATCCATTATTTTCCCATTATATAAAAAATGGAATAAAAATTTGGCTTCTAATTACAGGAAAATCTCCTTCATTAATGCAATTGCCAAGTTATATACGAGCTTGATTTTGGCTAGATGTCTGGACTGGATTGATGAAAACAACATAATCAAAGAAGTTCAGGCTGGTTTTAGAAAAAAATATTCAACAATCGATAACATATTCACATTAACGAGTCTAATTAAAGTAAAATTACAAAAGAAAAGGGAAAAAGTTTATGCATTTTTTGTAGATTTTTATACAGCATTTGATGGATCATTATAGTCTAATTTATAAATTATACCTGCTAGAATTTTCATCTAAATTAATTAATTCAATTAAAAGTTTGCTTAGCCATAGTAATGCTTCAGTTTGGGGTTTGGATGGTTTGACAAAACCATTTAGTATGGAATTGGGTGTATTACAAAGTTGTTTGCTTAGTCCGATTCTATTTTTGTTAGATAAAAATGATTTGGAAGAGAATTGAGATGATGGTATTTGTGTTAAGAAAAATTGTAAAATTAAGTATCTGGCTTTTGCGGATGATATTGTTCTCCTATCTTTACATTCAGCAACATTACAGAGTAATATAAATTTCTCAGACGAATATTGTAAAAAATGGAATCTGAGAATAAATCTCAAAAAATCTAAAATAATAGTCTTTCGCAATGGTGGTTAACCATCACGTAAAGAAAAATTGTTCATGGTCTCCAAAAGTATAGACGTAGTTCAACAGTACAAATACTTAAGAATAGTTCCCACGCCTACTCTCTCAATGTCCAACCACCTGGCAGAAAAACTAGAGAAAGCCAAGGTGGGTTTGAATTTTTATTTGGTGCCAGTTTATGGAAAACAAATACATAGCTCTATCCAAAAAGTTGCAAGTATTAATTCCGTTAGTAGAGCAGTGATGTGCTATGGAGCACAAATTTGGGGTGGGGTAAGTTATGAAGCCATGGAAAGACTAGTAAGATTCTTTCTTAAAAAATTATTTAAATTATCATATCATCAAAGTATACTCCAACACATTTTATTCACTATGAGACTAAAATAGATCTGTAATTTATCTTCACAATTAAACTCCATTTTGATTACATTATAAAAATTTTGAATCTTCCACCACATAGATATCCAAAAATATTAGCGCTACAGATAATTAAAAAAGAAATTGCATGGTTTAGGGACTTACTTAATCTGATAGAACTGCATGGATTAAATTTCAACTTAAATCGATCTAACTGTGATGATGTTAAACTATGGATAGCTAATTTATATTTACTAAGAACTCAAATTCAGAAAGACATATATAATCAATATATAATTAAAGTTCAGAATTCTAAAACTTTCACTTTTTATCGACATTTAACTTCAGTAAATTGTATTGAAGACAAAAGCTCATTGAAGGTGATGAGATGGGTAATTAAAATTAGATCTGATGTTTTGAACTTTATAATATTTATAAATTATAAACACTTCAAGCAAACAATTAATAATTGTAGTATTTTTAATACAAATGAAACAGAAGATCTCTATCACTTCCTGGCTGCTTGTCCAATACTCTCTGAATTTAGAATTAAATGGTTAAAATCTAGAAATTTATCTCGGGATCAAGTAATAGATTTATTAAATGAAAACAATTGGATAGCATTGGTAAATTACTGCAAGTCTGCTTTCTCCTATAGAATAATGCTCACCAAAGAATTTTGTACTACTCTTTTTGTAATTAAAATATTTATATAACTTTTGCATTGTAAATATAATTGTTCTTATTAATTAGTTGTACAATTTTGTTAACAATAGATTGAAATATAATTTTGTTATAGAACACAGAATCTGAATAGTAGCACGTCTGATTTTCGGTTTTAAATCCAAAAATATTATTTTGTATTGTTTTTTAATTTATATTATGTAATTTTGATGAATAAAAAGACTTTTTCTTCTTCTTCACAATTGCTTTGCTTTTTATTTATCTTAGTAAAAGCAACATTCTCCAAAATTACTTATGTCACAATAATTTAATAACCTATTTATATTATTATTTTTTTTATAAAACTGTAATTTGTTTTTATAAAGCAATTATTTGACATTACCTTTTTTGGGCTAAATTTATTTCATCACAAAAAAATGGTGAGCAAAATTTTTATAAATCTTTCTTCATTATAATTTTCTTTGTTAGTTGATTTTCAGACTCATTTCTTCTTCCTAAATAAATTCATATCACTTTGGTGTATCTAAAGTATCACTTTAGAAACTTCAGCTTAGGTTACTCTATTAAACTATTCAGGTACAATAAATTGAGATTGATTTTTTATTCTATTACAAGTATAAATATAATGGATATAAGGGAAAAAAAAAATTTATTTAGTTTTTTAAATGTTCCATATAATTGTGATTTATATTTGCTGAATCATATTCAAAATTTATTGCATTTTCAAGATTTTCAGATACTGTTATTCCTTCCAGTACCTTTCGTCGATAACCGATGCAATCTGGAACCAGATTACTAACGCTTGGAGAAGGACCAATAAAGAACTTCTTACAGAAACTGGTCAATCAATATCTCATGATATGAAGGCAAGGAGGTTAAGATGTGTGAGGCATGTAGCTCAGAGTAATCCATCAGGAAGCCTCTACACAACAATTAATGCCTCAATAGCAAGTAAAAGACCAAATAAAAGCCAAAAATCGGATGGATAGATCGAAACAACAAAGATGCAATAGAACTGCATGAAGATACCTGGAAAGAATAGCCCAAGATAGGCAGATATGGAGACCAAGACTGGTTAAGCTCTACCAACAAGAATTTCCCTTCAGTAGTCAGGCGACACCTAAGTTGGCCACATTGAGGATTACTACAAATGGAATATGGATTGCTGATGGAATACAAAACAGAAGAAAATCACTATTCCAATTTCTACATGTCTGACTCTCTCAGACTGAAGAATTTGATAAACTGTGTAATCTGTTATCTGTGGACCCTACTGAGCACTTAGTAATCCAGGGACTCCAAGAAACTCAACTGCAGATTTTCTGATAAAGATTTATCTGAAAACGTAAAATCAATTGAAATCCTCAGCAACCCTATCAGTAGCAACTAGAGTCGATTAAGAAATGAAGTGGTCAAAATTTTTGGAGCCCCTAAAAATAAAAAATACTTCAAGGAAAATTCAAAAATAACACAAAATTCTTAACATTATTAATTTATTTACTGGATGTGCCGGATACAATAATTCCCAGATGGACCAATGTCAAACCAATTATAGATACCTCAATTTCCAGACATAAAAAGGAAACGGCACTTCCAGTTGAAGTTCAAAAATTATTTTTAGAAACTTTGGAAAAATATAAGGAGTGTCACATCTTGTATACGGATGCCTCAAAAGTTGATAAGGAAGTAGGGTGTTCCGTTATGAATTTTAATACTCAAAAACTTTTCAAAATTCCGGAGGCTTGTTCAGTGTTTACTGGTGAAATGCTAGCAATTAGAGAAGCTCTTAAACACATAGAGACAAGTGAAACTACCAATTGGGCAGTGGTGACAGACTCTATGAGTTCATTACTAGCTATTGAACATAACAGGCCCAAAACCTCTCTCGCAAAAGATGTAAGAAACGTTTGGTGGCTACTAAGGGAGAAGGGCAAAGAAGTAGTGTTCATTTGGGTCCCTCCGCATTGCGGGATCATCGGTAATGAACAAGCCGATCAAGCAGCCAACATAGCAAGAAAGCCAGATACAACATCCGTTGAATCAATTAATGATATTTATTAATAAACGCAAATTTTAGTTTTCGCTTCCTCACTACCGAAGGTAAGGAAGTATTGTGATAGGTTAAAATCGAAAATTTCCATTCCCGTTATACGTTTCAGACATCAAGGATCAAATTTGGTTCGGTGTCTCTCTGTAGTCAAATTGATGTGACGGGCATATCACCTTGTACCGTTCATCCGATTTTCATGAAATATTCAGGAATAATGAGGATTGGTGCCTAGATGGTCCTATATCAATGTTATCAAATTCCATTCAGCACTTCCGCTAATGCACGTATTTTTTTAGGTATGCCAATATTTCAGAAAGGATTCATTCGATTTGGCTCAAACTTAAATAAAAGATAGATAATGGTGAAAAAATGATGTAGTGTCAATTTTATCGAATTCTGTAAACTAATTTCTCGTATATATGCGCAAACGTGTTTTCCTTGATACGTCTATATCTCTAAAACAGCATTTTAGATTTGGCTCAAATTTGGAGGGAAGTTAGGGATTGGTAAGGTATAAATTTTATCAAATTCTATATACTTCTCCTAGAAAAAATACTTTCGCTTTTGGATCAGCAAAAGTATTATTTGGCAAGCCTATAGTTTGAAAACTGCGCGTTCAATTTGACCCAAGCTTGGAGGAAATTTGCGGAATAGTATAGAAATTCCCTAATATGAATTTCATTGAAATCCATTTAATAATTAAAATGTTTATAAATAATTGTTAACAATTTAATGGCACTGAAATTTGAAAGGCACTGATCATTTGGAGTGGGAGTTAGGTTATGACAATATTTTTATGTGATTATAAAATTGTAAGTTTTATTAAGAGTTAATTTATGCTGTATTATTTCGTCGATTCAAAACGTTACTGCCATGAAATGTATTGCTGTTACTTAGATTTCGTGTAATTTTCAATAAATTTAAATTAATTTTTACTCTGAGTTTGTAAAAACGAAAATTCTTATTTTTGATTGTGTTTATTTCTTTTGAAGTTCAACCAACTCGCCGTGGTATCAGTTTATGTGTGATTTTCACATATATTTTTATATTCCAGCTTAAATAGTTTAGTTCTGACTGAAGGAAAGTATTGGTCTCGTTAACTCTGAAAAAACAAAAAGTTTAGTTTTTCTTATTTCTCTTATGGAGTTTTTGTAACATCGATTTTATGAGTGAATATATGCTAATTAAGTACATGTTACTACTGTTGAAGTAAAAGGTCGTATGTAAAAATTGTCAACTTTTAATGAGGTGAAATTTTGTATTCTGCAACAATACAAATAAAATAACAATACAAAGCAAATAAGCATTTTGAAAAATGAAATGAATAATAGCTGAGGGCAATACATTTTAAAATTATACTAATAAATCATAAAGAAACTATTAGTTTTTATGCTTTTCTGTAAAACACTCGATGTTTACATACGACTTTTTGCTCTAACAGTAGTGATATTCATGTTCAGTATGCACTCGATTACTTTTTTTTTTAATCCCGAGTCATCAAATATGCAATCTGCATATGCCGAACTTTTTCGCATTTTAATATTTGCTGATGAACAGAACTCGTGGATATCAAACCAGTATATGTTGATGGATTACTTAATTTCCGAAAACGCCTTCTGCCAGAGATTTTATTCTCCTACGAAAAATTTTAGACCTTGCAATATGGATATTTATTAGCCAATGCAATCGCCGAGGAAGCTATACTGACCTTACTTGGCATACGCATTTTTAGCATTTCCGTCTATTGTTTTTTCTTACAAATGAATCCATTATTTTGGGGGTATCGATTGCAGTAGAAACTGTTTCTGCCGTTAACTTTTGATACTTTTCTAAAATAGTGGTGCAGGTTCAGCTAAAAATACTAAAAGTGAAATTGATGATGGATATAAAGATCAATTTAATAATTTTAATTTTGAAATAAATCCTCTTAAAAATTATCAGAAGAAATTTATTTAAGAAATAATTAATGGTCACTATTTATTGAATTTTACAAAGATTACAACATGCATGACCTTTACATAATCAGTATTGCACACAAAAAAGAGTAGCACACCTCCGCCAATAAGGTCGTTTCTTTTTCTGGGTGACAAGTTGAAAGTGATTTATTTGTTTATTAATGAAACTGCTGTTTTGTTTATGAACATGATATAACTTTTCCGAATTCAATTTATGAAAATGGTAGGATAAGCTAAAAAGCGTTGAAACCGGGAAAAGATACGTCTCTACCATAAACTCGATTAATATATACATTTTCCGTCATATAATTCTATGAAGGGATGTAAATGTGTGCGATGCAGGTGAAAAATGGAGAAATTCAGTAAAACAAAGTAGTGTTGTGGAAAAAATTTGAGACCCCAAAAGTTAGTTCATTTTAACACCAACTGAACTACATGTAAAAGTGCCATGTGTAATGAGAAGTGCCAAAAGACATTTCTCTAACACCAACGCAATTTACATTCCAAATTTCAACCTCCTAATTTAATTGGAAAGGTCGCTGGAGGTGGTTATATAGAACAGGTTAATTATACTATACAGGGTGTCCCATAAGTAGTAGCCCAAATGCGAGACCGAGACGAGTCTTGGTCTCGCAAACTTAGTCTTGGTTATGGTCTTGGTCTTTGCGCAAGAGTCTCGCAACAGTCTTGCAGTTACTTATTAGCTTATTGCTACAGAGATATTATTGCAATTTTTTAAATAGGAGAAAGTTAACTAAGCACAAATGAAAAATTAGAGGAGTTAAATGCAAAAGTATATTGGTTATACCAATTATTAACATATAGTAACTAAGATTGTCAAGTATTAGTAACTATTTTGCCTTAAATTTTATTTTAAAAATCGATTTATTTTACTAGTCCTGGTCTTGGTCTTGCAAAGTACAAGACCAAGACCGATTTTGGGAACACTAGTAAGGAGGGGAAAGTCTAATAGGAGTGATTTCTGACCTCAAGAGCTACAAAAAATGTTCTTATAAACAATGGACCAATTTTAATCAGAAAAGAAGAAAATCCAAGTTTTGTGGATTTGTTTGTTTTATTTAGTCTTTACGATGTAAAACCTTGGGGTCATCAGCACCGCTGAGTCGGTTATATTTGTAAATTCTTTAGAGGAGAAATAAAAAAAAAAGAATGAATAACCAAAAATGAATAATAGATAGATAGAATAATAAATTAAAAAGATATTTAATAACATATAAAAAATTAAATATATTAAAATAAATATAAAAAAAGCACAATCAAATAAAAATTATATTTATTTAATAGCCTATTCATTTTAAGAAAATTTACCACTGTTTTTATGCTTGATTGGTTGTTGCTTAATACCGCTGATATATTCGTTTTTAGTGATGATCGATTGATTGTGAGAGGGCTATTGCAGTGTTGACAAGTACATGAGTTAGGTTCGCGTGTCCTATTCTTAACCACGTTATTTGTTTTGTTTTTTAAAACTAAATCGTGTTTTTTGTTAAATAAGGAGTGATGACTAAAGAAATTTGAGTAATTAAAATTGTCTTCATTGTAAACTTGACAAAATTTACTTCAAATGAAAATAAAGTTTATTATTCTTAAAACTATTCAAAGAGGATTTTTGAGGTCATAAATTAAGCAAAGTTCTGTTTTTAAAGACTCCCCCCTTGGTTCTATCAAGGATTATAGATAAACAGGAAATCGGCGAAGATGGCTTAAAAAAGAGTTAAGTTAAATATTTCTTTATTTCGGATTAAAAAAACATGTTGGCCACTATCCAGATGATCAATATCAACGTCAGAACTCAGAACACTCACAACAAATACATAACTTCTTAATAAATATATGGATCATGTAGTATTTCTTTTTTAAAAATTTCACTATCACTGAAATATTTTCTTGAAGAATAAAACAAATTTGCCACTAGCGGATCCAGGATTCAATTGGGGGAGGGGGCTTAAGCTTTTTGTTTCATATATATTACAATAATTACTTTTGAAAAAAAGAAAGATACTAATTACCTATATGAAATAGTGTTTAAGTGATTCTTGAAGTCCTATTAAATGTAATTACATGAACAATAATATTTTAAGAGATAATTTTTTAATATTTTTTTCCATAAAACATGTTTACATTTTACCATTTGTGAGGGAGGGAGGTAGGAGGGATGCTACAGCCCGAAAGCCCCTCCTCTCCGTAGATCCGCCTGTGAAACTTGGTGAAAGGTTAAGTAAATGCCACAAATTATTGTTTTCGTTGACTAAATCTCTATGTACATGTAGTCTCATGCCTATCTTTTCAGGATAAGAACATATTTCATTTATTGTTTATTCTAAAGTATGAGCAGTTGTTTTATAGTGAATATGGGTAGATAAATAAATCTGGTGTGTCCACTCACACGACTTTCCTACCTATTTCAGAAAAGTTTTTATTGAGAATTGAACTAAATTTATTTTCCTGAAAATTGATCTAACAAAAGATTTGAGTACGATTTATTTAATAAACTAAAGCAATGAAACCGACTTAAGGTAGATCATTGTAAAAATATCAATACTCACTGATATTGCTGATCAAAAACTTTTTCCCATAGTTTAGTATTGTCAAATAATAATTTCTGTTAAAAGTAGAGGAAATAGTGAAGATTGTGTGATGCGGGTAGATTTTCTTACTTTCACTTAGTCATCTTTATTCTCTCATTCACCCCTTTCTGAAACCAGGAAATGAACTCGTAATATTTCATTGGAAATTGAATAGCTGCAACTTCGTTAATAGTTGTCCAAAATGAACGATTTTTATATAGCTTTGTAGGTAATTTCACTACCTTTCAAACTATAGGCTTAACGGCAATAATACTGGTTCGATTCCGATGATTTTTTTTTTTGTTTTGTTGGTAATTTAAATACCTTTCAATAGTTTTATTATAAATTTTACCGTATGATATATACTTAGGGAGTTAGGCCCCATAACATTTTTCTTTTCTTCATAACTTTTTTTCTGAATTTTTTCGGGCATTTAGTCTATATACAAAAATTGGACGAATAAATAAAAGGACGATGATTAGAACATCATAGAAAAGTTTCATCGAAATCGTTTGAGCCGTTTTCGCGCTACAGTCTATAGAAAAACACGTTTTACATTTATTGCGCGCAAGCTATTGCGCATGGAGCAACGAATTTCTGTCACAGGCATCAGTAGTCAAAATCCTACAAAATAAAAAAAGAAGCAACAAAATCGGTTCAGTAGTTCCCGAGAAAATCTTGGCACAGACAGACAGACAGACCAATGGCTAAAAATGTATTTTTCCTGTGAAACGTATAGATCCGTCGAAAACCGCATGTCGGAAATTTGACCCGATTGCAATACTTTCCTTACCTAGTATAGTGCTCGGAAATAGTAAGAATATGATGAAGAAGTCAAAACAAGATGAGTGCAAAATTTAAGGAAAGAAGTTATTTTTTAACCAATTTGAAAAAAAATATCATTCTTTACATTTATTGCTTGGAGAAATGAATTTCTCGTACAAAACATTTAAATAAAATTTTTAAAAAATTACATCGAAAAATTTGCTTGGAAAAAGTTTTAGTTCCAAAAGAACTGCAAACTATCGACAGTAAAAATGCCAGTGATACCGAAACTTGTTTTAAATTTTTTTTTTTTTTCTTAAAGACATTTACAACTGTATTAAATAAATACATCTAGTAAATTAGAACATAATGTATATAATGACATGAAAAACACTTGCTGAGTAACTACCCAATGGTAGCACTCTAATGATATGTTTACATTAGGAGATCACGGGGCCATCTTCTTTTCAGACGCCTCGGAGGTTTATCAGGAATTGAAGAGGAAGCAAGGTTAGAAAACGAGAGGGTTGGGATGATTCTGAAGTTTATTATGGAAGGATAGGTATCTGGATTGGGCCAGATCTGAAACAAAAGGAACATTAAGGTCATTATGGATGGTTTTATTTGTAACAAAGTAGGGTGAATTGAGGATTTTACGGGGGATTTTCGATTGTAAGGATTGGATACGAGAGGAATTCGATGGTTTAGTGGAGCCACATAGCTCAACTCCGTAAGTCCAAATAGGCCTTATTATATTCAAGTATATGAGTCTTTTGTAATTAATTGGAAGTTTAGAGCGTTTGTCTAGTAAGTGCTGAAGTAATCGGAAACGTCGAGCGGTTTCTTGTCGTTTCAATCTAGTATGAGGATTCCAAGTTAGTCGCTTGTCCAGATGGAGTCCTAGGTATCGGATTTGCTCAACAGGGATAAGTGGAGTATTGTTAAAGGAAACAGTAGGACAGGAAGTCGTTGGTTTACGATGTTAAAAATAAAAGTTATTTTTTCCGTTTTTACCTGATTACAAATAATTAAAAGTTAACTTAGCTTATGAAGATTTATGGTTCTATCGTGTACTGCGATAACGTCATAACTAGATCATGCTTATGAATCAATACCACATGGATAATAGCAATCATGAAAACAGTTAAATAGGAGTGTCATTTCTGTGTTTTCAAGGCCGCTCGTGTGAAATGTTGTTCATATTCCATTATCAAGGTCTTTAAATTCACATTGCAGTATTTTAATTATGTATACTATATTAAATTAATTAGTCGTATAAATTTTTGGCAACTTAATTTTTTTTTCTGTTTACATTACAGATCTTTTCCATCGCCTTAACCAGTCTTTTCCATCCCTGCCTATTTTGGGCTGTTTTTTTTTTCAATTAATTTCATGAAGCTCTATTATGTATTCTTTATTGTTTTTAGGTTTCCTGGTGGATTGCCCCGAGCTATATGCCCCGCCAGTCTTAACCTCCTTGCCTTCGTTTCATAAGATATTTACTGACTACTTTCTGTAAGTAGTTCAGTTATTTCTGACCGTTGTTCATTCCTTGAGATGACTTGAGACTATGATTGTGGATCATAGTTATTTGAATGTGTGTACTCTCAGAAATGATTTCACTTTTACGCAGATCCTGTTATTAAATGATAATAATTAATTTAAATAATTATGAAGCAATGTTAATAATAGAATTAATAGATGTTATTTTAGTTATCTCTACTCTTTTATAAGAAAGCGATTAGCATCTTTTTTACTTTCTAGCCAAAAAACATTGGCTGTTCCATTTCTGAATTAGTAACTTGAGAATTTCTATTTAAAAATCATCTATTTTTATTATATTTCTGTTAAAACGCATCAAAATCCTAACTCAGCAAAGTTACTAGTTTTAGTTAAATCATACATTTGGAATTTTCTATTCATTTCTGAATATTTAGTACTTCGTAATACACAGTCGTTGGTAACAATGAATAATTTATCGGGACTTTTTTCGATAAGGACGTTATTCAGACCGATATAGTCATGTAAAGATTTTATGTGTGATTTCGGGTGTCTCCTAATTAACTCAAAAAAAGTTATCTAAGATTGCCAATTAAGCAACTAACTAAACGTTTTTATAACAGTCAGCGTTTGTAATAGTCAGTTATCCCATCCCCGTGGATTTTAAGTCAAAAAATTGAATTTACTATTCAAAAAGTTTTCGGTTTTTCGCTCACTTAAGCAAGAAACTAAGCGTTTTATCCATAATAATGTCATTTGTGAAATTAAAGCTGACACGATTTTCAATAGAAATAGTTGTATTAGTTTTTTCGCTATTTTCCATAGTTTCCGTGATTTCTGCTCTCGTAATTCACTAATTTCGAGAAAAAAAAATATTTTTGCATCGCATTTTTATCATTATTTGACCCGCCAATTCTTTATCTATTCATTTTACTAAAAAGGCATACGGAAGAAAGTTGTTTAATATTAAATTTTCTTGAAGATTACATATTACTTTACTATCTTATCTTCAACCACTCAAAGGCTTGAGCAATTATGCTTTAATGATTAAACTCCGAAACTATACTGAATTACTTACTTTTCATAATTTTAAGACAACATACATGTGTTTATATTATATTGGCTTACATGATATAGATATATATACTATCTTATATTTTAACATCAATAAATTTTGTAAAAATACTGTCTTACACACAGATTAAGAGCTGTGTAATAACGAAAATTACGAAAAGTTATAGTTTCGGGTTTTAATCATTAAGTTATAATTGCTGTAGCCTTTGAATGGTTGAAGATAAGGTAGTATAATAATATGTCATTTTATAGAAAATTTAATATTAAACAACTTTCTTGCCTATGAATTTTTCATAAAATGAAACGGTCAAGAGTTGGCGAGTCAAATAATGATAAAAATGCAATGCAAAAAAAAAATTTCTCCTAAATTAGTGAATTACGAGAGTGGATATCACTGAAACTATGGAATATAGCGAAAAAACTAATATAATAATAATAATAATAAACTAATATCATAAATTTTGTCAGCTTTAATTACACAAATGTCATAATTATAGATAGAACGCATAGTTTCACTTATATGAGCGAAAACTGAAAAAAAGTAAACTTCTTTAATTGTAACTTCAATTTTTCGACATGAAATCCACGGGTATGGGGTAACTGACTATTATTTCATGTCTTAAGACTGTAAATACTATAAATTGAAAGGATTGGTAGCTTTATATATCTATAAGCCCTCTCCATATATACGCTTACAACCTATGTAGAGTCTCTATCTATGAGCGCCATAATGTATTCCAACGGCTATATGCTGGTAGATTTTTTTCATCAGGCCTGTGGATATGGTCAATTCATGAGAACAAACCTTAGTATGAAATATGATATTTTTTATGTCACGGGCCCAGGACTCTTAGTCTTGATATAACAATGTTTCATTCCGTTCAGGTGATTTCAAATTCGAAATAAACTCTGGTACAAAGTCACTCTCTAGTCCCAAAGTTCCTAGGTGTAAGCGAAAGTATAACAAAAGGAATACATGTCGCATTCAATTTCCAATATTTTTTTTTTTAGATATTAACCTCCATACCAGACTGAAACGACTAGAAACCGCCCGACGTTTCTGACTACTGCAGCACTTACTACACAAACGCTCTAAACTTCCAATTAATTACAAAAGACTCATATACTTGACTATAATAAGGCCTATTTGGACTTACGGAGTTGAGCTATGGGACTCCACTAAACCATCGAATTCTTCTCGTATCCAATCCTTACAATCAAAAATCCTTCGTAAAATCCTCAACGCTCCTTTGTCACAAATAAAATCATCCATAAAGACATTAATGTTCCATATGTTTCCGATTTGGCCCAATCTAGATACCTATCCTTCCATAACAAACTGCAGAACCATCCGAATCCTCTCGTTTCAAACCTTGCTTCCTCCTCGATCCCTGATAATCCTCCGAGGCGGCTGAAAAGAAGATGGCCTCTGGACCCTCTAATATAGAAGTTGAATTTAAGTTCTACCAATAGGGTAGTTTCTCTTCATGTTGTACATGTCATGTTACCAATGTTGCATTTACTTGTTGTATTTTTCATGTAATACTGTTGTAAATTTCATTAAAATAAAAAAAATATATATATGTTTTTTTCCGTTGAAAATATTTAATTTCAAACTAATTCCCTTCAAGTTACTTTTATATGCTTTATGGATTGATTCACTTATGCTAAACGTCATCCATTACAGTGCAAAATTAGTACGAATCTCATTATCTTATTTTTCCCGTTTAAAGTAAACTTTTTCTTTTAGAGCAGAAAATATTTTTATTCTCGGACGAAGTCCCTTTTGAATAACAAAAAAGTACAAAATTAAAGTATTATATCTGGCCTAAGTGAAAACAAATTTTAGTAAGGCAAATCAAAATTACTTCTACTTTTAATAATGGAGCGGGACTCCTAAGCAGCTGACTACATTACCTTTATAAAAATTCGGCACTGTCAACTATCCAAATTTTGGGAACCCTTTCACTGAACGTAGTTCCGAAAACCCGGAATCGCGTCCGGTCATACTTGCCGTACCCAGCAGGCGATGTTCCCGTTCGTTCAAATTAAAAACCTGTTATAAGAAAGTGGAACAGGTAACAAATAGCCTAAGAGAAGCTACATTCACGCCAGTGAAATATTTCGCTCAATCGTGTGTCCACATCACCATCAGCATGATCGTTTCCTCATATCCTGTGTATGTTTCTTTTATTTTAAGTTTCCATTCTATTTGAAAAAAATCGGTCCATTATAGTAATGTTTTAAAAATAAATTAATTTTCTTACAGCTTACTTTCTTATAACTCTTTAAATATTAAATAGCCTAAGGCTTTTTTTTATTTATTTATTTTTTTTTTTTTGGATTTAGAGACCGTATAACCTTTTGCCACCTTAACTACTCTTCTCCATATCTACCAATCATGGACTGTTTATTTCCAGTTTTTGCCTTTCACGAGGTATTTTACCTACTATTGAGTCCTATATAAAACAATAACAGCTGAAGCATTATTCGATTTAGTTGTTATTTATTTTAATGATTGTTACAGAAATGTTAGCCCAGCTAAATCTCAGAATAAATAAATTTACAGTCTATTTCATTTCATGGCAAATTTATATACAGAATATAATTTCTTATATTTATTATTCTTATGAACGCATATAAATAGCACCCAAAATTTAATTGATTAAGAAAATAAATTAACTCACTCTTTTTTAATTTTATCGGATAGACATCTTACTTATCCTTAGCAATATGTATTTTCAATTACTCGGGCCCTTGCTTTATGATCACATACATAGTTTCTGGAATAATTAATAATAAAAATTGTCAAATGAATTGGTCAATTACTCCAAGTTCAGTAAGGTTTTCATATGATAATTCCATGGCTGTTAAAGGTAAGATGACATCACTGAATCTCGTAAAAGATTAACTGTTGTACTGTTGTATTCAGAAGAAATGAACAAAAGAACTATCACTGGTCTAAAGATGGAATATTGATTAAAATTTTAACTTAAAGAAGTTTTATTAAGTTTCATTACATCATCGTTTTTTTTTTTATAAAATCATCAAATAAACTTTTGAAAAGGCTAAACTTTTAAGTTATTATTGCAAAATTTCAACGATGTAAAAAAAATCATTAAATTCATCGAAAATTACCAACCCTATTATTTATCAAAAAAAAAATATATATATAATTTTAAGCGGACAATGTTTTGTTTCCACAGAAGAAAAACCCATCAAATTATTAAATTGAACAATATAAATACAAATTGTGCAATCAGAATGCACAATCACAAGTGTTTATTATCTTTTAAAACCGTTTTGTGATTTTTTTTTTTGTTGTGTAATTCAACAGGAAGCTAGTCTGGATCATTAACGATGTAAACGTATTATTCTTTCGAGGGAAACGTTTTAGCTTTATATTTTGACGTACTTTTTTCTGCTTAGCACTTGTGGCAATTAAGAACAGGTTTATATATGATTCGCTTATTTGTAAAGTGACCTTACTCGATTTTTTCGGAAACTGAGATAAGTATGTAAAAATACTTAATGAATCCAATGGTCCAATTATTGCCATCTAAAATAATTATAAAAACCTAAATATATAAAAAGTGGTTTGAAAATAAGTTAATTAAAAAAATATCTATGAAAAGTATTTTATTTTGTTCCCGAATGTTTCTAGATAGCAAGTTGATTTCATTCCAAACTGAGCAACAAAGCATAGTAGATTAAGAAATATCTTTTTTTTTTCTCAAATGCGATTCTAATTTTCAATTCAATCTACAGGTTCTCTGTGTTTTCCCCTTTTATTATTCCTTGTTTTAAACGTTTTTTTTTTTTTTTTAGTCCAGTTCTCGTAGCAGTATATCAAAACTGGCTACATTGGAACAATACACAGCCTAAATTTGAGATTTATAGATTTTTTTTTTCGGGATTTCAGTAGCCTAATAACAGAGGAAATAAGGCTTCTTTTTTTATGATTTTTTTTTTAGTTTTAATTTTTAGCTTGTTAAGTGCAGGTCCATGTCTGAAACACAGAAAACGAAAATAGGCTGAATCATTGTTACATCGTCTGCGCAGATTAATACCAATGTCTACCTAATGTATTTTTACCGCTACGATTAGTAATTAAAGTTAAAGGAAGGGAAAATTAAAGGGGTGCTGCCTCGAGACCTAGGAAATCCCTTAGTCAAGTTTGTTCAAGTGCGCTCGACGATTCGATCTAAACCTTCATACGGCCCAAGGGTACATTCTTCTTGAGTATTCCAAATCTGCAAAAATCGACCCAATCAGTGCGAGATTGCTATGGCCCTACATGTATCACACCCAAGCGTACTATTTGCAAGCTCCAAGTGACTACCACTTATTCCGGTCTCTGTAGAACTCCATGAATGGAAAGAAATTCCAAAAGGAGGAGGACATAAAAAACACTTGAATCAGTTTTTTTTTAACAATAAGCTCCAGAAATTCTATGAATATGACATTATGCAATTAGTGGAAAGATGGGAAAAAATAATAAAAAAACTTGTACCACTACAACCCATGAAGGGTCTTGGGTTCAGTAATAGATGTTTTCGATATAGTTCAGAATTTTTACAAAAGATTCTCATTTTTTCTTCTCATCATTAATGTTATTAGTTACTAGTTGGTCCGTGTGAATAATTCGCAAAAAATTTTCTTTACTGAAAAAATGTCAAAGGAATATGGAAATAAGTAGTTAGTATGTATTATGTAAGGAAGGAATTAATATTTTTTCCTTGGTCGATTACAATATTTCATGAAACATAATAGACCAAAATATTTGTACAAATTGCTTTGCTAGGACCTATTTTTAAACACTGAATGGTAAGATAATAAAAGTAATAAAGGGAAAATAATTCCTCGATCATGGAAAATTCTAAATTATAAAAAAAATAAAATGTAATGAACAAACAAATTTCTTTATGAAATAATAAAATTAATATATCAGCCAGGAAAAAAATGTAGTAGACTATTCTACTCCCAAATGCAATATCTTTAAACAGAAAGACATTATTAAGTATACCAGAACTAATGGACTGTATCTTTGTTAACAATTGTCCGATTTTTTTTTTTGATTTTTAGGTAATTTAGTAATCTTTCTGATTATCATGGGTACAATCTAGAAAAGAATGCATACTTTTTGAGTTATTCACAAATAAAGTTTTTTTTCCTCCATAACTTTTTTTTTTCCAGAAATTTCGGAGAGATGGGGCTATTTTTCGTCTGTGAAGGAGAAGAATATCTTCAAAATTAGTGATCGATCATTGGATTTGATGAAGTTATGGCGTACTGACAAAAAAACACCTTTTAGAAATAATATATAGGATAAGTCGTAAAATGAAATGGAAAGTGAAGCAAACGTATAAATTTAACTGCTCCACTGAGTGAAAAACACGGTAATAGATTGTTATGAATATGTTACGCCTTCTATAATTTTTACTTTCATTTCAGTATACCTGTATTAAAATACCTATTTATACTAGTAAGTACGTAAAAAAAAAAAAAAAATTAATTAAAAAGTTCAAGTAAGGTGGTAAATGAAAGTTGTGTGATGCGCGTACAAACATATTCGTTTCTTTGCAGAGAAACTATTATCTGCCTAATTTACTTCCTCTTGATCTTGAACTCGTATCGCCAAGCTCAATGATGTTCCCAGTGGCTGCAACAGGTATCCCTCTCCCAATACTCCCCACTAGTCCCTGGCTGAGCGTCGTCCCGATATCAGTCGAGATTTGGCGCGATGGAAGTCTGGTTCGAGGGTCTAACCTGCTGGGCACCCATGTCCAGTGAGTCTTGTCTTTGTCTTATCGAAGGATATTTAGTAGCAATTTTTTAATTAAATAATGTCATTTCTAAGATAACGTAATAATTAATCAGGAATATATCACACTATTTTTTTTTAATTTATTTATTTTTTTTATACCACACTAAAATAATTTTTCATATTTATATCCACTACTTGATAAACACATTAAATGAGAAACAGTTTTTATATAAGTATCTCATAATATATGCGAATATATACATTATGCTTTTAATGCGATCGAATATTCATACATTTTTTTAAGGAATTAAATAAGTAATGCTTTGATATTGTGCGCTTACATTAAAGCCATAAACATGTATTTAATAAAATTATATAATTTATTATATTTATAAATGTGTTAATGTACATGTGTCCATCACAGTCCGGGGATATGTACATGAAAATAGATGTTTGATTATTAAAGGTAGAGTAATAATGTTTTTTCTTGACGTGTATATTTTGACAACAGCAAATAAAAATCAAGTTTTTCAAAAAAAAATCTTTAAATTTTTTAAAAAATCGTTTCCAATTTTTTCAGTAGTTTGTAAGAGAATGGTTGTTCTGTTCATTTATAAAGAAAAGATAATTCTCTAAGACTTTGAGCCTCATACGTTTTTTAAAAGCAACAGCATGCGTAGTAAAAATAAAAATAAAAAATAAGGTAACTCCAACTCACCTAAATGCGATAAAAAAAAAAATCCTTTTGAGGCGATTTTTTCCCAACTTCCTGCTGATATTGATCCCAGAGTCATTTTAAATTTTATTTTTTATCATGCAGCAAAACTAATGTCAAGTTCGCTATAGTCAGTTCAGAAATTTGTCCTTGCATACGTAGTAGATAATTTTGTGATTCAAATTCTGGGAATTTATACAGGATGTCCCGTTTATAACGGGAAACATGAAAAACAAAGATAGCAGACTTCAAGATAAACAAAACAAGTACATATGGACGGACCACGGTCCGATTCAACGTAAGAAATTCAAGTTTTGTGTTTTTTAAAGTGTCCCATTTTTCGTTTTTTTTTTTTTTTAATAGAAAGCTAAAGCTAAAGACAACTTAACTTAGATAATTAACAAATGCAGCAGAACAACCACCACAACATTGTCTTAAAAAATAATTGTGGATTGATCGGTGAGTGAAGTGAATAATTGAAGAGAAGAATAGTTGGGGTGATCAGTAAAAAATAAAAATAAATAAATAATTATATTTATTTTTGCCTACGTTTCGGGCCAAAGTTCAGGCCTTCATCAGGGCTGGTCAAACGAAGGGACGCCGCAATACAAACTTATTATGGCAAGAAAGACTAAGACTCTAGACTAAGAAATACTCTTCCTTACCGTAATACGTTTGTCTTGCGACGCCCCTTCGTTTTACCAGCCTTAATGAGGGCCTGAACTTTGGTCCGAAACGTCGGCAAAAATAAAAATAAATATATAATAATTTATTTTTATTTTTCCTGATCCCCCTAACCATTCTTGTCTTAAAAAATAAGTAGAATTAGTCCTTGTTGAAGGTACTTTTAAACGGTTACATTATACGTACATATCGTCCTGTTTTTTATTAAATATTGAATTATTTCATGGATTTTTTTTATAAGCCTCCTAATTTTATACAGATTCCCCACTTTTAGAAAAACTTAATTAACTTAATTTTTGTTACTCTCATGTACGAAATATAAATACTAATTTATATTAATATTATTTGTACGAAATAAAATATTAATTTTCTTTTCTTTGAATGGATCAAACAAGCATTCTTCTGCAAAAAAGGTTTGCAAATATATTTTTAATATACTAAAACGTATCTAAAAATTTCAAGTTTTTAAGAAACAAAATATTTTCTCGAAAGAAATTTTGTTGTAAAAATTGCTTCTCTTATGTAGACCTTAATATATGCATGGATATATTCAAGTTAAAAAAAATGTGTCATTTTACAAATAGTCCGAGGAACAGATCACCATTTATCACATTATTCATATTCCTCTGAAACTTCGTGAGTGGCTTCATTTTATCGCAAATATAACTTTTTTATCTACGAAATTTGTCGAAAAAATCCGGAGATTAATAAATATTTCACTTTCATGAGGTGCTAAAAAATGATAATTTGGTCAAAAAATCAAGAAAAAATTAGGCCTACAAACATATTGGGCCGTTTAACCTGATTAACCTCGTTATTTTGGCATGGTTAGAGGTGAAGGTAAATATTTTTGGAGAATGCTTTTTTTCTCAATCACATGATCAAATTAATTTATTTGATTTAAGCAGAAAGTGAGGGGGTATTCATAAATATTTAGTACATCATTAAAAGTGACACCAGATTTTTCTGAGAATTTCGGTCAGTCAAAAAGTTGTAGATAACTGTAAAATGGCTTCATTTCGTGAAGATTTAGACGATTGTTAATAGATTTGCAAAAGAGGTCTGTACCACTGGCATGTGAAACATGTGCATTTCCTCTGGGTTATCGAACGGCTATAGTAAACGCGGAATTCCACTGAGGCAACACTGAACGACATGTTGCTTGATACTTATTTCCTAGCGTTGCCCATTGTAGCCGTCCGACTATGTGGCAAGAAATTCAGTTAATGTCGCATGCGGAATTTGTTGTCCCATATCGCATGCGCTTTGTCGTTTACTTGTGTAGCATGCGACTAAAGCGATTCCATTCAGGCAACTTCAGTTTGGTACATCATGTCATTAAAAATAGTAGCGGCAGCTGCATATTTAGAAATGGCTTTAAATCATAAAAGGAAAAGAAAACACCATGATATTTGAGAAGAGAGCTATAAATCGATGTTCAAGAAATTCAATATAATTTAATACTTTACGCTTAAAGAGTAGTTGAAAATTTATTTTAGTCCGAGGATTTGAGAAAATGTTGACAATATTTGATTAAAAATTAAAAAGAGTTTTTTGAAAATATTTATATTTAAAAAATGAGTATGCCAGTCGGATCTTGCTACCTGTAAAAATTTTTACTTCCTAATGTAAAGAAAATAGCGTAAAGTGTGGGTAACGTTATTATTAATTAGCTTGCATATAAGGGTTCAGAGATGTAAATACTTTCATGAAGAAATAGCGAATCCCGATTCGAGAAATGTAATTGATCTATATTAAAACTGTTAGTAATCAGTGGACGCTGAATTTGATGCTCTATAGCTTTTATTCTATGAGTTTTTATCTAAGAGAAATCATTCCCAAGCTACAGCGCCATTTATACTAATTTGTCTGTTTTTCACGAGTTCGATTAAAATCGGCGTTCGTTGACCGCGGCTAACGAACATACCGATTAACCAAATTATTAAGTTTCGATACTCGTTCGACGCCCAATTTAACTTTTAATTTTAATTTATGAAAGTGTTTTTCGCTTTGTTCCACCGTTTAGGAACTATAGGTGAAAAAACAAAGAAATATCTAAATAATCTGGCTTTTTTGGCTATAAAAAGTTTTATCTTGGTGGTCCCCGCGTCAGCAATTTTGTTTTTACATGTCTCAACCAATATATACAAGTTAAAAAAATAAAAACCTTTTCCACATTTTTCACAATGAATTTCTCGTTTCGATCCTCAAGTTAATGGCCCAATATTCATTAAGTCAGTTGCCATTCTTACAGGAAGTAAGATCAGACTGGCAAATTCTCATTTTTTAAATAAAGATTTTATAAATATTCGAAAAACGCTATTAAAATTGTTATCAAATAATGTAAATTTCTTCTTATGGGCTCTCGAACTATTTGGGATGCTAGCAAGTGTATTTCGCGTCATCACTTATGTTCAACATCGTGTCATCACCTAAAATCTCAGCAGTTGACAATGTTGATTTAGATACATCGATGACCAATGAAAAATTCAGTAGCTCATAAGCAAACCATTTCCCGTTTTTCTTGGAGATGAGCCATTCTTTTCTTGCTAAAGTTTTTCGCGATGCAATGCTGGAAAATCCTTAATTAATTTTTACCTCTGTCGCCGTACAATTATATTTCCCTATTTAAATAAATTAACGATTAATAATTAAACCAATTATTTTTACCTGCATCACCGTACAATAATTATATTTATCCAATAATTTTTTCAACTTATTGTTTCTAATTTTTATATCTTTGTATTTGGCGATTTTATTATTTCATAATGCGGCAGAATTGTGGTAATCGCCAATAAAAGACGTAGTTTTTTTCGTTCGTCTGCTCCATGTTGTCCGCAACAAACCGCATCGATCGGAGGGCTGTTCGACAAGTTGAATCATATGGAAACATGACGCATTCGACAGGCAACAACGATCAACATGTAGCATGCGGCAAGGAGATTTATTTTTTGTCGCTTTGCGTTCCTTCTATGGAAAGACTGTGTGTAGCATGCGCCAATGTCGCATGCCACATGTTGCCTAAAAGTTGCATCAGTGGAATTCTGCGTTAAGTTTTACTTTATCAAAACCATCTTTATTTTAAAGTTTCTAATGCTTCTCTTATCCCTACTTGCAGAGTATGTGCTGTACGTCTTATTTATTTTATTTTTTTCAATTCCATACATAATACAAATAAAATTATTGACGTTTCGTCTAAATTTTTCTCTGAATAACAAGACTGTTCTATAAATATTCAGATCCACAGTAAGCACGTTGTTTGTTAGCAATGAAGTTTAGATTATGTTGACTTTTATTGAAATAAAAAGCATTATTGCTTCTGTAATTATTTTATTTTTTTCTTTCAACAGACCTTCAAGGACCACTTATCATTTCGTATTCAGTTTCAGTTTCTGTTTTTCTTTCACAGTAATTACCTTACATATAAATTAAATAAATATTGTTAACTGTAAATATTTTATTCATTGTTTTGTAACATTTTTTGACTTTATGTACTTTTATAATTTATTTATTTAATTGTTTGGTTTACTCTATCCCTGAGAGTCATAGTCAAAATTATATTATTTTTGAATTTTTTTTCCACTAAAAATTTCATCAGTTTGTATATGGTTGACAATATCGGATATTTATCTTCCTCTAAATACATGCAGTTAAAATAGTAATTAAAAGTAATATCCTCTGAATAACATTAAAAATAAGTTTTTGCTAATTAGCCAAGATTAGTCAGTTCAAAATAATTTTTCGCTAAAAAATAAAGTAAACTGTTTTGTTTTTTGAAATTTCGTTTGAATTTGAAAATCTTAATCTTGCAATAATGTATCAAAAACAAATCTTTAACAAAAGAAAATGGTTTGTTACCATCTTAATACTATATCATGGAGCTATCTGTAATAGTAAAACACAAAAAAAAAATTCTTTCCGTGCAGCCCTAATAAATAAAAACTCATCTTTGAATGTATGGGATTATCGATTTTTCTTAGTGTTTTGCTACTTTTATAATTTATATATATATATATATATATATATATGTGTGTGTGTGTGTGTGTGTGTATACTATACAAAACCAAACAATGTTCGGGAAATTTTGTAAGCCAGAGGACAAATTAATAGTTTAAGGCGTCGCACAAAATTAACCATAGCTGCCACTATCATATATGCATTTATGTAAATAATAAATTCATAAATAATTCATAAGTAATTAGTAAGCATCTTATTTAAAAAAAATAAAAAAATAAGTTGGAATTATTAATGAAAATTTTATGTACGCGTTCAATTCAGTTTTACTTTTTGTTTTCAATCTGACACGTGTATCTTAAGTTCATTTATAAAACAATCAATTAGCTAGCAATGCTAATGTTATAAGATAATTCAAGCCAATTAAATGTAGTGGTTGCTTTTTTTTTAGAGATTACATCTCTGAAAAAAAAAAAAAAAAAAATATATATATATATATATATATATATATATATATATATATTGTATATAGGTATAACTGTGTTTTTACGTTTTAATTTACTTATCTTTAGGTTATTTTATTTGTATTGTACATAGTTTTTGATTATTATTTTACTTTTATTTATTTTATATTTTCTGTATATATGGTGTGAATGCGTTCATATATCTATCACTATAATTATTGTCCACGTGACAGATTATTATATTTCTAAATAAACAAATAAAAAAAAAAAAAAAGCTTTTCAAAAGTCATTGAAAATGGCCTATAGGAGTTCCCGGAAAGGAATTAAACGGCGTAAGTTGTGCCATCAAGAATCTTTAAATGCGGTATTTCAAAGGGGTTGTGAATTTTAAAAAGTATTAAACCATGAAACTAGAGGGGAGTGTAGGGGCGGGGTGGCCGAGCAGGCTAACGTGTGTGCACAGCACTGCGCTTTGCCCGACAACCCGAGATAACTGAAGTCATGCGGAATAAAATAATAACGAGTTCACGTCCTAGTGCCAGTGGGGTTTTAAACTCTGACATTAAACCCCCGCCTCACCTCCTGACCCGGGAAAACTCCGTATAGCCTAAAAGGCGAGGAAAGAGAGAACGAAAAAAAAAACAAAGAAGAAGAAAGTAAAGGGAAAACATGGAACAATCCACATCAAGTGTAACTTTATTGGATCTTTACATTTTTCCTAATTCTAATTTCTCTTGCATTTTTTTAAGAGTAAGTATCCGAAAAAATGTCTTGCGATGGGAGAGGAGGATTTACGCGCCAGTGACTTTGGGGAAAATGTATCCCTGATGTACCATGCATCTGGACTTCTAATTATATGCAACATTTTCTTCGCAAACGAAACATATGGGAAGACGATTTGAGTTCGCAAGATCCCAGAAGACTATATCCATTCGCTTTTAAATTGGAAGAACCAGCTGGCGTCGGTCAGGTATATCAGGCATGATCTTAAGATCTCGCCGACTTTCCTATCTCTACCACTACTATTGCCAGTAAAGGTGTTCGTAAAAAATATATACGTTATCCATGAGCCTCTCCTTGTTTTGCCGACACCTGTTCTAACGTGTGAACCTATTAAACCCGCAACACATGCGGAGGTTCGGGCAGAATACTGAATGCCAGGCGGCGCACATGACATTTTGCGCCGCAATGCGATCAAACAACCAGAGCTCTATATAAATATTGTGTAACGATCTAAATTTTTCATAACGTTCCTCACACCACAAAAGATTATGAAAACAAAAATTGTGTGTAATTCTACTGAGATAATGTATTTTATAGATATCCTGGTGGTTGAGCAAGATCTAGGTCAAATCAATTTCGTACATAACCGTTAATTAAGAAACAGTATTTTCATACAAAGTATTAAATACAAGATCCTTCATGAGTACAAGTGGTACAAGTGGTCTTATACGTGCATATAAAGGTTTTTTTAAAATATATATTCTTTATTTCTAGATCGGCTTAGTGAGTATATTACCATTATTATATATGGATATATTATTAACAAGTAAATTTTTATCTTTTGGCTAAGTGGCATGGACTAGTAAAGATTGTAAAATAAATTAATAATAATGTAATAAATAAATTTAAAAAAAAATAAAGAGAACATAATAATAAAATTAATATAATTTTTGAAAAAATGATAAAATAAATAAGTAATAAGCAAATAATAAATAAAAAATTAGTATGATAGAACTAAAAATTATATATATATATATATATATATATATATATATATATATATATATATATATATATACTAACTGATGCACCGTTGATGGGTGTTCAGTTAAAATTTGAGAATTTTTTTTGAGATAGAGTTTGTATTATTGGAGGGGAGGAGAATCCAGCTTTTCCAGTTATGGAAGTCAAGGCTTTGCAATAGTCATAATAAAAACTTTGTTATTCGACTATTTGTTTAGGAGCCACACAACTAAACCGACCACCACCGATCGATTAAAATTTTGTAAGTGTTGAATTATCATTTATGATGAAGCGAGGAAATTGTGGAGTCGATTGAAATAATCAAAAAGACTTGGAGTCCCTCTACTTCTTTAAACTCTGCTGAGTTTATCGCTGGAAAAATAACCAAAATAAAACTGAACATTGAGTCACCTACATCCGTGTAAAATTAGAAGTTGATCTGAATATTGTGGGGGGCGGGATGAATTTTTTTTTTCCGATATCTGACTAATTCGTCTGGTTAATTCTAAAATATATAGACAACATTTGTTAGGCTCAGAAAGTTATATAGAATGACTATATAACTTATATAGACTATATAACTTATATAGACTATATAACTTATACGAATATATATATATATATATATATATATATATATATATATATATATATTCATAAATATTAAAAATATTTAATATTGAAAAGTATTTTTTAAAAAGCTTTTCATTAATTCGTACGGTACTCATATTAAACTAAAATAGTAATACAACTGTCAGACTGTTATGAAAAACATTTGGCTAGCAGTCCATGTTTTGACATGACATGAGGTAGTTATTATCCTTATAACTACCGTAAATTAAACAGCAATTAAACCATTAAGAATTATGTCACTAGGAACATGTATTTACAACCAAACCGGAACCTTTTAATTGTCATTCGAAGGTTCAAAGATTTTTTGTGAGAAAAAATGAGATGTAATATTTTATTTCAAATATACATCAAGGAACAATCCAATGTGATAAATATATATGTGTATATTACTGTGAAGGCCAGTTTTCTCACCATTCAATTTTCATAGATAAGACAGATAAATAAATAAAGCATTACATGTATAAGTGATATAAAGGAACATGTTAATGTATAAACAATATATTATCAATCATATTATCATATCAAAGTCTAGTTCACTCACATAATTGGTAAAGCTACATACTTATAATAAAATTATAGTAAACTTATAGATAGATAGCTAGCTTTCACCAATATACCTAGTTCTGCCATAAATACTGTTACAAAAGTTGAACTTTGTTTACATCCTTGGGTATTATTTAGATAATCCTTACTGTTCAGATTATTTTCTTTACATGTCAGGATAATAATCCCAATTAGTTTACATTTTTCTTTCGCTCAGTTAATATGGAGTGGGGTAATAAAGAAATCGAATAGCTGTGATCGCCTTATACAAAGTTGGAAAATGTAAGTCAGAGATTTTTAACATTTTGAAAACATTGGGTATCAGCCGTATGCACTATAAATAGATATAATGAGACCCTATCTGTATGTGACATACCTCGGGCTGTCCCCGCACTGTGAGAACGGCAAATGCAGTGAGAGCAGTGGCTGCTCGAATCAGAAGAAATCCCATTCGAAAACAACTAATCATGTCTCGGGAAATGGGAATCTCTGTTATATCAATGTCTCGCATAATAAAAACTAGACTTAGGATGGATGAATTTCGAAGAATGACAGGACAAAGGCTAACCACTTCTCTAAAACAAAATAGAGTGGTCTGCATCGAAAGATTTTTTTTAGCGATGAGAAAATTTTTAGAATTGAAGACAAATTTAGTCACCAAAATGATCGTATGTTCGCACTCAGGTCTAAAGAAGCCTAGGAAGTCATTGGAGGAGTGGAAAGAGGTCATCACCCTTTCTAAGTGATGGTTTGGCGGGGAATTTGCTTTAATGGCACCACAAAGCTTCATTTTTGTTATAAAAAAAGAGTTAAAACTTCCGCTAAAAATTATCTGGACGATATTTTGGAACCAGTAATCAAGCCTCTAAATGATACTCTGTTTGATGGAACTCTTGGGTTTTCCAGCAAGATTCCGCTCCTGCTCACAAGGCCAGGTCAACTCAGCATTGCCTGCAAAATAACATTCCAGAGTTCATCTCTGCCTCGGATTGGTCCACAGGAAGCCCCAATCTCAACCCACTAGATTATCAGCTATGGTCCAAACTGGAGAGGATGGCTAAAGGGGAACATTTTGAGTAATTTCTTTTTTGTTTAACTCTCCATAAATATACGTTTTATTTTCTAATAAAGTTTTTGGGAAAATCATTTTTCTGTCGAAATCTGTATATATTGTAACAATATTTATGACGGGACGACGTATAATATCCTCTGATACCCCTACTTGCCCAATATCACGTAACCTCTGAGTTAAAGGAAAATATGGTTAAGAATTTTTTTTTTTCATTTAATAGAAACATTTTTTTTTTCCTTCCAAAGTAACCGTTTGAAGGGGCCGTTTATTATTTTACATTCCATACATATGTATATTATGCACATTAAATATAACATTTTATCAAATAACATTTACTAATTGGAAACACAATTCAATTCAAACATAATAGTTAGTATAAGCATAACTAAATTAAACATAAATAAGAAAGAGGTACAAAAATCAATGAACATAGTTTTTAAAATCACAAAGGTTGTAAAGCAGGTAAATATAATATAATTCTTTATATATTAATATATTATAAAATTATGGGTGATATGCTTACCATTTACTCAGTTTTTTATTAGTTGGTCATATTCTAGACTATTGATAAATGTACTGAACTCTTGTCGAAAGTTATTGTACAAGTCAAATTCTGATATTGGTCAGTTATTTCCTTTTAGAAATGCGGTCATAATCAATTTAGATCTATGCCGTTCGTATAATTGACAGTGAATTATACGTTGAAAAGTTTTTTCTTGTCCGTCTAGAGAGCAAGTACCGTCACTAATTAAATTGAATATCTTTAAAGTATGATTTGATCTGTCCGTGTTCAGTTAAAATGTGTGCCAGTTTGTAATTTGAGTAAGTTATAGTTGCAATTTGTTAATTTTTTAATAAATCCGTGCAAACTGGGAGACTGTTCTGAGTGAATCCATTTTTCGTTCCACCTTAAAATTGAATTTTCTCTGATCTCATATTTTATATAAGACAGTTGGGTTTTATTATATGACGAAGATAACTTTGTGCAGCCTCTCTTGCTAACGGGTCAGCAATCTCGTTTCCTTCGACTCCAGAGTGACCTTTCGTCCATTTTATTTTTATTTCTGATTATAGTTTATAGAAACTACTTTGATAGATATTTAGTATTAAAGCCACTGTTAATATAGAATTCCCACAATTAATTTTGTAAGGTTTTTTATATGATGTTGTAGCTCTGATTACTTAATACATATTACGTAGATAACGCCAATGCAACCGATGTTATGTATTCTGAGCGCTGAAACTGCGAAGGATAAACTGATATACTTTTACAAGAATTATTGGTTGATTAATGACAAGTGTAATTCTATTCCTTACGTTTAGGAGTGAGTTTGAAAGATATTAGGAGGTAAATTTAATTATTTCTAGAGAATGGAGGGACGTACAGGGAAAACGCTTAAAATTGGTGGACCAAAACCATTTGGTATTTTTCAGAATTGAGCGCTACTTTTATTTTCGGGGTCTTTTTCTGTCTAAATTTTGTTTTGATTTTTCCTAATCCTGCATTTTACACTTCAAATATAAAAAAATCAAAAAAATCTGGTGTGTCCACTCACACGACTTTCCTACCTATTTCAGAAAAGTTTTTATATCTCTCCATATGTTCATGAAGAAACAAAAAGGAATTGAACTAGATACGTATTTTCCTGATAAATTGTCAACATAAGATTTGAGTACATTTATTTGAAGACTAAAGCAATGTAAACGGTTTAAGGTAGGTAATTTCTGTTAAAGTAGGGGAAAATATTGAAGATTGTGTTGATGCTGGGAAACAGATTTTCTTACTTTCAGTTAGTCATCTATATTGGTCTCATTCACCATTTTCTGACACCAGATATGAAACCTAACATTGGAAATTGATAGCCGTAACTTCGTTAATATTGTCCAAAATGAACGATTTTTATATGGTTCTGTAGAGAATTTCATTACCTTTCAAACGACAGGTAAAATATTTTCAGACTCAGGGAACGAACATTGAAAGAACAATGATTATAACATTATAGGAAAGTTTCTTTAAATCGTTAGAGCCGTTTTTGCGTACAGTCTATAGAAAAAAAATTGTTTTTCCTTTATTGCGCGCAAAAGCTATTGCGAAATGGAGCACCGATGTTTCTGTCACAGGCATCAGTAGTCAAACCCTAAAAATAAAATAGAAGATAAAAAATCTGTTCAGTAGTTCCCCGAGAAAATTTGCCTCATGCTCAGGCAGAACCAATGGCTAAAATGTGTTTTTCCGACTCAAGGGACTCTGAAACATATAGATCCGTTCGAAAAACAAGCATGTCAGGAAAAATTTGACCCGATTGCAATACTTTCCTTACCTAGTATAGGTAGGAAAGTAAAAAGCTATGTTAGTTAAAATAATATTTCCCTAAAAAAGGCAATCAGTTTTGTCTTAATATTATAATACATAAATATCCTCAAATATAAAGAACTCCAGTGTACTTCAATTTTATAATATTATATCTAACTTATAAAAAAAAAAAAGGCAACTAACTAATTTTATAAAATAATAATATAGCTTTATGTCACCAACAATTATAACATTACGTTGATTAGAACTTGGAAAAAAAAATGATTTAATTAATAATTAGCATAAAGTTGAAATGGTCAACGTTACACATAAACGCTTGTTTTATTAACAGAGCATTTCTACACCAAACACAAAATGAAATTAATATTTCAAGTTTTTCCTGAAATGTCAAAGGAGATAAGAGCATTAGTGATTATAATTTAATTAATTCATTAATTTCAAAATTTAAAATTCAAAAGATTTCAATGGCCTTATTAAAATCAATCAATGACTCTCACTAAAACTGATCACTGCTTTGCTAATCCGATTGTTATCACCATTATTGCTTTGTCAGGATTATTCAAAAGCAGGTGTAGATCGAGATATTGCTTAAGGCTGATTCTGCAAGTGCGTTTATTGTACAGTGTAACCCCGCTCATCTATTGAGAACGAGATATCGTCTTCACGCGTATATAAAGTAAAAATGAAAATACAATAAATAAATTAATCTACATTAAGTATTTTCATAACTTGGAATTATTTTTTAATTTAAAATTTCTTTAAGCGCGTTTTTAACTTTTTTCTGGAGAGTGAAATAGGTTGAGTTGTCAGATCTCCGAGGTGTAACGTTCGGGTAAAGTCGACTGGAGTCGACTAATTGATACGTATTTGTATATGGATTAAAATATCACAAAAATTAAAAATTGGACCTACATATTGTAAGCAAGGGAAATGTTCCTCATTTCATCCTCTTTGTAATAAGCTATTATGAGAGGCGAAAAGGAAAAAAATATTGTCGAAAACCAAATGACAACTAGATTCATTGAATATACAGATTAAAATATCTCAGAAAATATAAATCAGAGCTGCATACTGTAAGCGAGGAAATTGTTCATTATTCTCTTTATGAGGAGCTATTATTTATAATTTATATTTCATATTATTAATTTCGTCTTGTTGATGTTTTCACTTTTATCGTGTGATCTAAGCCACACACCTTTTTCACCAACTTATTATAACTTTAAATAAAAATGTTTTTAGATAGGTACTAATTTTTGACGTTCATTATTTCTTGTTTATATAATTTACAAGTCAGATATTTTTTTTATCATGCAATTATATTGAAATTATTTATTATGTATATTAATAAAATATATAAATATAGTTATCTGCATCCGGGTGCAATAGACCAAAATAGACAGGTTTGAGAATGCTGGTTAAGGCGAACAATATATATATAAGATCTGTAATGCCAAATAAAAAAAAAAACGTTTGATACAGTATTAAAGAAACCTGAGTTAGATATAATCTCTTTAATTTAATAATGTACAAACTTAAGATTAACATTAACATATTATTTTTTTTTTATAAGCTTATTTATTGAAAAATATTACAATCTGTCTCAAGGACATTTATAATAGTGTTCACAGATCACATTCACACTCTATGTACAATAAATAAAATAAATTATACAGAAAAATAATATATATACAATAAATAAGAATAAAATAACCTAAAAATAAATAAATAAAAAGAACACATACACACCTATATACAATATTTACAATTTGGCGAGAGAACTCCAAACCAGACTTGTCCCTCCAACTATGGAGGGAAAAGTATGACTCCAGGAGTTCCCTGCACTCCTCCCTCAACCGCGTCACTAGGGCTAAACCCAGTGGAGATTGAGCAAGAGTGCTTTAGCCACATACACTCATGTCGTGAGTGGAGAATCTGGCCATTGCCAGAACTCCAATATTTACAAACTATAAAAGATCGCGGGGCCACTGCCGTTTTAACCTCCTTGGAGGATTATATGGATGGATGGTGCTGGATAGAGATTGTGCAAAGGGATTTGGATGATGGGTAAGGTTCTGGTGGAATTTGGAGAATTTTGCTGGGATAAGGTCTAGGACAAATGGGATATTAAGGTCATGGTGTAGGGTTTTGTTGGTTACATAGAAAGGAGCATTGACTATTGTTCGAAGGACTTTGGATTGGAAGGATTGGATGCGTTTGATGTTAGTAAATTTTGCTGTTCCCCACAGTTCAAGTCCGTAAGTCCAGATAGGTTTCAGTATTGTCTTGTAGATCAGTAACTTGTTTTCAATGGAAAGTTTTGATTTTCTGTTTAGTAGCCGGTATAGTTGTCCGTATCGTCGGTTTAGTTCCTGTCTTTTAAGTCTAGTATGAGGGTTCCACGTTAGTCGTCTGTCTAAGAGAAAGCCAAGGTACCGGACTGTGTCTGAGAAAGGAAGCTGGATGGAATTAAAGTGTACTGGGGGACAGGAACTCCACTTAGTTACTTGCAAGTACTCTTACTTTCAAAGGTCAATTTTTTTTTTCACCTTAGAATAAAGGGCATTCCCTTTCCAATGCCTAGTGACTATTCATTGTAAGTTATTTAGTTTTGTCCAAAAAGTCTTAGAAATAGTGAACTTTGTAAAGAAAAAACTATTTTAGAAACGATAATTTATGTATTTTAAAATATATTTACATGCTAAACTTTTAACTTTAAAAAAACTATCAAAATAAATAGAAAGAAAATTCCACAATGACTCATTATCAACAATATTATGCTTATAAAACGTCAATTAATTTCTTTGTTTTTTAGAACATCATATATACGATGAGCATTGAAAATTATATTTCTAAAAAAAAATGATCCAAGTTTCCTCCTTTGAAGAATTATTAATGTACTATTCAATCAATTCAATATTCAGACAGAAATGCATATTGATGACATTAAGGCAGCAATTATTATTATTAATCATAAGGCAGTATTAATTTAAATAATAAATCATCAATTGTGAGGTTAAAAAACTAAAGGTGCCTGTTGAGCCAATAAATAAAATAAATAAATGTTATTAGCTGAGGTTGGGGATCCCTGCTATAACCTTTATTGTTGAGAATATCCCTCTCTTTTTCCACTCCTTCACAAATTGCCCTACAACTCAGACACTTACCTGAGGAAAAACCCACGTTATGACTACCGAGCTGCTCTAGCAAATGCCAGGAAAGCACTAATGTTCCTTAGGACGATATACAACTGTTTGCTGAGAACAACTAAATTCCCAATAAAGTGGAAATATTCAAATATAAAATGACACACTAAAGGGACAAAGACATTTTTATTCCCTCACCAGATCGACATATTAGCTCCTTTCAATATGTTGTAATATATTAGAAAAATTAATTGGTTACATACAGACAGATCAAAAAATAATTTCTGACGTCAAATTGAAAAGAAATACTTTAAACAAAGGACTTAAAGTACTATACTCACTTTTTCCTAATCGAAATTGAAAATCAGACAAAAACTAGTGCACACCAGCGAAAATCCTAGCATGGGTGTCAAATATTTTTGGACTTAGTATCACCAAAAAAACTTTCATTGAAATTGGTTTAGACCTATATGGTTTGGATGTTTATGTGTATATCAACTTAAGAAATATAAATATTTAAACTTAAAATTTTACACAAATTAAAATATCTATTAGTTCCAACGTTGTAATACAATTGTAATTAATATTGTTAAATTCCATATTTATTACTCGTGCGATCAAAAAAAAAAAAAAAAAAAAAAAAAAGATGTAGATAGAAAATAACTTCATTCTCGTACGAATTTCCTTGGGAATATCAAAATAGAACAAAATCGTCTGCCAAGTAAGGTCGGTATATCTTCCTCACCATTCTCATTGGCTAAAAAATATCTATATTACAACGTCTAACATTTTTCGTATGAGAATAAAATCTCTGGGAGAAGCCGTACTTGGAAATTCAGTAATCCCTCAATATTTGCGGGGTTGACATTTTTTTTCATTGAATACTAAAGTGTGAAAGAGTTCTGTATTACCATATTGCATATTTAATAATTCGTGATTAAAAAAAAAAATCCAGTGCATACTGAACATTAATATCGCTACTGTTAGTGCAAATGACCGTATGTAAAACTTGAATGTTTTAGAGGAAAGCATATAATCTTTATTGATTTATCAGTATAATTTCATGTTTTATTGCTCTCTGCTACTTTCCATCGTAGCAGACTTCTTATATCAGTTGCAGACTACAAAATGTCACCTTTAGCACAAATAGAATAAAAGTTGAAAATATTAACATACGCCCTTTCCACTAACAGTAGTGATATATACTTAATAGGACAAATTTAACTTTTTGTTTGTTCGGAATTGACTTCACACGTATTTTACATTACAGTTAACTTTGATATTTATGGAGAAAATCGAGACCACTACGAGTTAGTTGAACTTCAATAGAAATAACCACTATCATAAATAAGACTTTTGTTTTCTACCAACTCAGAGTAAAAATTAATTTAAATTTACTGAAAATTACACGAAATCTTACTAACGGGAGTTAGTGTCATACCCGTAACGTTTGGAATCGATCAAACAATGCATTATAAATTAAATTTTTGAATGAAACCTAAGATTTGATAACCCCATAAAACTACTATGTTAACCTAACTCCCACTCCAGATGATCAATGCCTTCCACATTGTTAACAATTATGTATATATTAATTTAAATTATTAAATGTGATTCCATGAAACTGATACCAGGTAATTTCTCTACTATTCTGCAAATTTTCTCTAAGTTTGGGTCAAATCGAACACGCAGTTTTCAAACTATAGGCGTGCCAAATAATAAATTTTCTGATCAGAAAGAGGACGGATTTTTTTGGTAGCAGTAGACATACTTGATTATCTGTTTACCAATTCCTAACTTCGATTCAAATTTGAGCCACATCGAACGGGCGGTTTTTTAGATATATAAACGTATCAAAGAAAACACGTTTGTACATATATAAGATAATGTAGTGGACATAATCAAATAAAATTAACACTGCATTATTTTTTCAATGATATCTATCTTGTATCCAACTTTGAGCCAAATCGAACGAGCTGGTTCTAAAATATTGGTATATTAAAAAAAAAAAAATACGTTTGCACAAGTGGAAATTGATAAAATTGATATTTGACCATCTAGGCACCAACTCGCACAATCCCTAAAAAATTCATGAAAATCGGATAAACGGTACTAGATGGTATGCCCGTCACATCGATTTGACTAGAGACAGACCGACAGATAGACAGACAGACAACAAACCAAATTTGATCCTTGATATCTGAAACGTAAAACGCGAGTGAAAATTTTCGATTCTGAGCATATAATATGTGTTTGACTTCTCGCACGGATACTATGCTTCCCTCCCTTCGATAGTGAGGAAGCAATAAAAGATTACATCTGGCCTAAATAAAAACAATAGAGAAAAACATGTAAAGAAAATATTAGGTGAACATGCCATATACAAAACAAATAAAATTATATATAAAACACCTAAACTTATGACAAGACACTTGAAACTATTAACAGTGATGAAACAGTATAAATATATACTTTCAAGAAAACAATAAAGAAAAAAGAAAAATATATCAAAGTTTCCTTAAAATAAACTCTGTGTTTCTGTTGAGAAAAAAGAAAGCTGAGCCAGACAATATAAAGTGCCTGAGTAATATATAAATACATCATCATTTAAAAGATGAACAATATATAAATACATCATCATCATTTCTTAACATAACGATTAGGAACATCTTATCCCTAAAGTAAAATTATTATCAAAGAACAGCATTAATATTTATATATATATAACATGTGTCGAATCTATTTCTGGCGCCAGCTATTATTGTATACTGAATATTTATTAAAATTTATCAATTTTTTCGTGTAATTTATTCAAATATTACTTCTCAGGCTAATATTGCTATATTTAATATTCTCATATCCTACGGTTTTTAGAAATATAAGCTAGGCGAAGTATAAATTTGTCCTACATTCCTCCCTTATAGTCGTATATTAAACATTTTTCATGAGAAAAGAATTAAAAATATTTTGGAGTAACGTCAAACCAGGAAACATTTCTTGTCAGTTTAAAACATAAAGCTCGGAATCAATTTTGCTGATCAAGGATGACAAGACCGATTACAGCTATTATCTTTATAGCTATACCTATTTTCTTTATTTGCTATAATTGCTTTGTTATTTCGACAATCATAACAACCATGATGCATCGTTTTCCTCATACCAATTGTCTTCAAGGTGTTGAACCAGCTATTATGATGAATTTAATGTGAGAATGAATTTAATGATTGAACTATAAATTGCCGAACCGACAGTAATCAGTCCAGATAAATATAAGATACTAACCACCATCATTAATAATTCATTATAAAAGAACTTTTAGTTTCAACTTAACCAGAACTATTTACGATGCAACTATATAATACGAATGTGGAGTTAGTATCATGAATTATTCCAATCCATTAAATTCTATCCAATAATTTATCCAGGCTCCTAGCCTTCGGCTTATTCCAAGGTTCGAGAACTCGCCAATCCCTAGAATTCATTAAGTTGATAATCAAATTGTTTGATTATCTCAAATGAGATATATATATATATATCTCAATTTATTACTACTATTAACCTACAATAAATATAAGAGGGTTAATTATTTTAAGGTAACTTATATTAAAAAAACATTTAATTTTAGACTATCTAATATCTAACGAATTTGAACAGAATCGAGATTGCCATTTACAAGAAAACCGTAAAAATGTGTAAAATCTAATATAGAGGATGTCCCTCTATATAGAGGGAAATTTTACCTCTGTAAAGTTGGTCCCCCATCCTCAATTTTTTTTTTTAATTTTGAGAGTTCTTATAGCCCCCTAAGAGTTCTAGAGTTCCCTATACTTTTTAGAAATAGATCTATTGTTTAAACCACCGAAAATACCATACAAAGTTGCGTAAACGGGTATCCCGTTTAGTGCAACTTACGAGTCTTATAACTCTTTAATATTAATTTTAGAGCTAAACTTCAAAGGGATAATTGTAAAAATTACTTAGGGGCTATCAAAACTTTAAAAAAAAAATTAAATATAGACCCCCCTAAAAAGCGGCCCCCCCAAAATGAAAATTTCTAAATTATTTTTTGGGTTTCAATAGCCCCCCATAGTTACAGAGTTCTCTGGTATTTAAAAAAAAAATCCTATTGTTTAAACTACCAAAAATACCATACAAAGTTGCGAAAAACGGAAATCCCGTTTTGTGCAATTTACGAGTCTTATAACACCTTTCACATTAATTTTAGAGGTAAACATCATGAGGATAATTGTGAAAACTCATTGGGGGGCTATTAAAACTCTAAAAAAAATCCGAAAAATGCTCACCCAAAAAAGCGCCCCCCCTCCAAAGTGAAAATTTTTAAATTATTTTTCGAGTTCTAATAGCCCCCAAAATAGTCCCACAGTTCTGTGGTATTTAAAAAAAACTCCTATTGTTTAAACTACCAAAAATACCACGCTAAGTTATGAAAAACTGAAATCCCGTATTGTGCAACTTGCGAGACTAATAACTCTTTAATTATTAATTTTAGAACTAAAGTTCATTAAGATAATTATTAAAACTCCTTGTGGGGCCATAGGAAAACTCATTAGAACTCCTGAAATCCGAAAAAAATTTCAACCAAAATTTTGATGTAACGTTTACCAAGTCCGAACAGTGAAAATTTATCTCGGAAAAAATTATTCTGATTGTGTATTTTAATGCTCCTTAACGACACACGATAATTACTGCGTGTTTTAATCTAGAAGCGAATACGAAAATTTTCGTGAATCAAAATAAGAAAATATTTTTTGCAAATTTCAAGCTTGATCTTTAGTTGGGTCAACTTTAGCAAAAGGTGTTTACTATATTAATTTTTATAACTCTTAGGGGCCATAAATAAAGACTCATCACAAACCCTGAAATCCAAAAAATTTTTCGACCAAAAGTTGTGATGTACTTTACGAAGTCCAAAAGTGAAAATTGGGTTCTCTTTTTAGAGGGGGACTAGAATTTAAATTTTTTTAGATTTTGATAGCTCTCCAAGGAATTTTTACAATTATCCTTTTGAAGTTTAGCTGTAAAATTAATAACTCTCAATATAACTCTATAAGAACTCTCAAAATTTTCAAAAAAAGTTGAGGATGGGGGGCCAACTACACAGAAGTGGAAATTTTTATAGGAGTGTTAGCAGAAGTATTGCAATCGTGAAAAAATTCAAATTTGATTTTCAACGAAAGCTAATTGGCTGATTGGCAATGAACCGGCAAGTGCCATCAGGAACAAAGGAAGCCGCCAGAACACAATTCATAAGTTTAATCGATGTTTCTTCTCAACGAATGGACAAGAGAAATTTTCAAAGAAAGTAACAACAGTGGAATGCACACTGAATTACTGCCACTCAAAGCTGAAGTACATCTAAAAAATAATATTTATTAAGATTATCATTTACGAAGAACGTCTCGCTAATACCCCTGCATTCGAAGCTACTTAAAGACAGCAAAGAAAAAAAAAATTGAGGTTGACTGAAGCTAAATAACCAAGTCTCGAAAAATGGTTTGTCTGTATGTAAACAGTCTACCTCAACACCGGGAAGTTTTACGAATCCGAAATTACGTATTTATCGTAGGTATTTGGCTGGAATCATACAGCAACTTTTTCGCTAAAATCATCGTACTGGAAGTGGTTCTTTATACAAAGCGTTCCGTGAGTAGAGAAACATTTTTATAGGAGTGATAGCAGACCTCATAGTGTTTCACATAGAACAGAGACAAATGTCTTGCAACTCATGGTCATGTCTTGGTCTTGCGCAAGAGTCTCGCAACAGTCTTGCAGTTACTTATTGCTTGCTTATTACTGAAGAGATTTTCCTGTATTTTTTTAAATAGCAGAAACCTTAGTAAGCCCGAATGAAAAATTAGAGGAATTAAATGCAAAAGTATATTGGTTATACTAATTATTTACATATAGTAACTAAGATTGTCAAGTATTAGCATAATTTTTATTCAAAAAATCGATTTTTTTACCCGTCCTTGTATTATTTTTTGCAACTTTAAGACTTCAAGAACTAAAAAAAATCTGATAAACAATAGGCCAATTTTCAAAAGAAAAATACGAATTCCAAATTTAGTGTTTTTTTAAGTAAGTCGTGTTTTTTATAGAGTAGGAAGCGATAACTAAAGAAATATTTTATATTAAGTAATTACCAATTGCCTCAACCTCAATTTAATTAATGCAGACTTAAAGCTTATTTAGCGAACATGTTTTATCTGAAAGTGGAGTATCTGTAGTATAGTTAGATGATAATAAAAAAAAATCTCGAATAATTTATGTCAACGTAAATGAATCCAAATGCAAACACATAACCTTCACACTCCGGTGGAGATCCTGTCCACCACTTTAATTCCATCCAGCTTCCTTTTACAGTCCGGTATCTTGGCCTTCTCTAAGACCGAAGACTAACGTGGAACCCACATACTAGACTTAAAAGACAAGAACTTAACAGACGATACGGCCAATTATACAGACTACTGACTAGAAAATCTCAAATTTCAATGGACTACAAATTATTTATCTACAAGACAATTCTGATACCTATTTGGACCTACGGACTTGAACTTTAGTGAACAGTTAAATTTTCTATAATCAAAATCATCCAATCCCTTCAGTCCAAAGTTTTCCGAACAATAGTCCATCTTCCGTTCTATGTATCCAATAAAACCCTACATCATGACCTTAATATTCCATTTGTCCTTGACCTTATCCCAGAAAAATATCCAAATTACATCAGAATCTTACAAATCATCCAAATACCCTTGCACAAACCACTTTCTAGTTCCACTCATTCCTAAAATCCTCGTGGAAGGTTGAAGCGGCAGTGGCCCAGAGATCTTTTATCTTGGGTTCTGGCAATAGCTAAAATGCTTTCGCTCAATCTCCACTGGCTTTAGCACAAGTGACGCGGAGTAGTACAGGGATCTCTTGGAGTCATCCTTTTCCCTCTATAGCTCTAGGGACAAATGTAGCTTAAGATTTTCCGCCTGATTGTATATATTGTATTTAGGTATGACTGTGTTTTTATGTTTTAAAAGTTGCTGTAACATCCCAGCCAAATATCTACGCTAAATACGTAATTTCGTATTTGTAAGAATTTCTGATTTTGAGCTTGACTCTTTACATACATACAAATCATTTTTCGAGACTTGGTTATTTAGATTTAGGCGACTAAAATACAAAATTCTTTTATTTATTTTTAATACAAAATATCGAAAGTATTTTGTAATTTAGATATATATTCTGAAATCAATTTAAATGATTTTTGATTAAAATATACTGTAGTTCAAAAACATAAAATGCTTTGCATTTTTAAGACAAAGATAATTCAAATTCAATTTGAAAATAATGTCAAACTAGAAATAATGATTATTGAATAAAATTAATATATATATATATATATATATATATATATATATATATATATATATATATATATATATATATATATACACATGTAAAGAATTTCAATATCTCAAAAGTTTCATGCTGTAACACAGAGCATTTTGCAAAAAAAAAAAAAAAACGTGTTAATTCAGTCGGTCGGTTAGAATGGGCATACATTATACTTGTTTGATATTTTTATATTAATTGTTGAACAAATGCTGTGGAATGATTTGTTGTATGTTTAAATTGGGTTTATTAATATTGGTTTAAAAAAAAAAATACTATGTTAGATTTTTGCTATGATATGATATCGACGCCTTTGACTACATGTCGTACACAAACAAAAGCATAGGAATGTAGGTGATAGACCTTGTGGAACCTTGGGACGCTAGGTCCTTCGAGAAGAAGATATGTTTCCCTAGGTATCAACCTACCAAGGCTGCACGTGACGCAACAATGCCAACAAAATCACTTATGCGTTTAAGCAATCATAGTGATTACTGCGAACGGGGCATTAGAATACGTGAACCGGTTAAACTGTGAATAGTTCACTAGGCCGGATAATCATCGAATGTAACGGATTCATATATTAATATGTTTCCTTCATAAAAATGGATTGGAATCATTATCGTCATTTAAAGAAAAAAAAAAATGAATAAATAAAAATAAACCACTGCCATCATCCAATACCAACAGACACCATTATAATATACGTGATGATTAACTGTGACGGGACGTGCATTTAAATGAGGATTTTTGTATACCAATATCTGTTTGTCATAGCTTATCTAAATTTAAAAGCTATGAATAAATCGTTTCAAAATAAACTATACACTTTATTTTTTTAAATCCTTGGGCTTCCGACATGAATCGAATTTATGAACAAAATTAAAAAAAAATATATACTATCCTAAATTTATTATCTACGATGTTTTCGTGGTGCCTGTTTATTTTTATTTTTGAATGTTGAACCGCGGGCAAATTATCACATCTACAAATAGATAAAACAGAACAAATATAAGAGGCAACATCAGGTATTTGATTCAAACAAAGAATACGGTGTTATTATTATACTACAATACCAAATTAATGTTGATTAATATTAGAAAAAATGTCTTTATTTAAAAATTTAAGAAGCTAAATCATAAATAAGTTCAGCTTTATTATGTTAATAAGCAGGGTTAAATTTAGAATTTTAGTCAGACCAGTTAACTTGGTTTTTCAATTAATTAACCTCAACACCAACTCATTTTGTTGAATGAATGAAGGTCACTTCGACCAAAAATCAGAAACGAATACATGCTATTTAGTAAACATTAAAAATATAATTTCTTTGGAAATTCGCTCCGATTAAAGGACAAGTTAGCCCTTTTCACCTCACCACGTTTTGGCCATGTTCCACCAGCACTAGCGGATCCAGGATTTAATTTTTGGGGGGGAGAGAGCTTCAGCCCGGAAGCTTTTTTTTCATTTACATAACGATAATTACCTTGGAAAAACAGAAAGATACTAACTACCTATATGAAACGGTGTTTAAATGATACTTGAAGTTCTGTTAAATGTAATTAATAATACTTTAAGATATAATTTTTTAATATTTTTTACCTTAAACATGGTTAAATTTTACCATTTTGGGGGGAGGCTTCAGCCCAAAACCCCCTCCTTCCCATAGATTCCTGAACCATGAGGAATAAAGGACGTAACTTCTGACTATATTTCAATAAATACATATCAAAATAAGATTATATGGCCATATTGTTTTTGACATATACTCTACTATATTGATTATATGACATATGCTCTACTTTTCCCTTAGTCACTTTTTACATAATCGTCAGCACGGTATACTGGATGAAGTTACATATTTCATCAATTTACTCCTAACTCCATCTTCATAAGTGCCAGTCATTATTTAAATTATAATACCACATGTATAATATTCATAGAGTATAATGAAAAGAATACCAAGGCCACCAATATAACATTATCAAATTATATTTCCAGAGCATGTGTGATTAAAAATATATTATCTTTCAAAATAATCATTATGTTTCTATGATATTAATTAACTTTTATAACAATACATATAATAGAACCTAACTTCACAACCTTCTTCCTCTTTGTTCTTTCGGCACACTCGGAAGACGTATGAGCTGCTCCTGCAACCAGTTAATTAGCTGACAAATGTGTAAAATATTTCATATTCATCGATTTTTTTTTTTTTTTTTGAAGGAATCTATCCTCTGAGTGGTTAATTTCCCTTATTCGTTTTTAAATTTTGAATAAAAAGTTGATGATTTATCATAAAAGTCTCATAATTTATTATATATATTAGTTATTTACGTTCAGATTTTTTTTTCTTTTTTAAGGTATACTAACTTCTCCTCCATAGTGTTTTCTTTCGATGACTTGATTATATCTTATGATTACCTGATTGTTTTATAATCTGCCAACCCCAGTTGCATTCACAAATCTATAACGATTCACTAGAAAGGAACAACCAATTTTTAGATTTATGTCAGGTTTTTAAGGCGTTCTGCCCCACTGTGCGTCCTAATAGAGATCGACGCCTGTGGTTGGAAGTATCAGAACAACTTCAAATTTGAAATATCTTTAATTAATTCAAAGAAGGGTTAGACAAGTAATATTTCTTTCAGTTGTAGTAAATGGTTCCCATTAAATATTGAAAGAGAATTATGACATTTTCCTCCTTTTCTCCCAAAATCTCCTTCAATGTCTTCGACACTTTAATTTTTGTGTCTTTTTTTTTAGTATTGGGGACACTCTAGAATGGAATAGAAAATAATTATATTTTGGGACGAATTCCCTTTAGCATAACAAAAAAGTACAAAATTAAAATATTATATCCGGCCAAATAAAACAAACATAAAAAATAAAAATAAAGAGAAATAAGTAAAGAAAATATTAGTTATACATACTATATAGAAAATTTAAAAAAAAATCTATATAAAAACTCTTGAAACCATGCCAAGACACTTAAAATCATGTACAATGGTAAAATATAAACACCCGCTTTTAGAAAAAATAAAGAATACATTACATTCTTTTTAGCAGAAACTCTGTGTTTCTGTTTAAAAAAAAAAGAAAGTCGAATCTGAGAGTAAGTATTTAAGTGATGAGCTATATACATCAGTATGAATGATATGTAATTTTACATAAAAGGTTAGCGAATATCTGACTGTTTTGGGAACGGGAATTGGAAAAGGAGGGTTTTAAATGTAGATAGGGAGGAAGAATGCCAAATTTTGATAGGAAGGGAATTCCAGAAATTAACACAGCGAGCAATAAAGGAGTTTTGAAAACGAGGCAGATCTGTGAGAAGGAATGTAAAGGTCGGAAGGTTGAGATCTTGTGGAATAGGAGTGGACTGAGGATTTGAATTGAAGAAAGTTTTATGCGTAAGATGGACGATGATTGTTGATGATTCGATAGAGGAACGTACCTAGGAAATATTGTCTTCGAATGTAGGGGAAGATCCACTCTAACTCAGTCTAGTAGTGAGTAGTAATAAATGTTTAACTGGCTGAGGTGTGTTGTCAAACTTTTAGTAGGTTGGCGCTTCGAGACCTCTAAGTAGGTATCGGTGTATGAAAAGACTGTCCGATTCACATTCGGCACAATATTATTTCTTCTCTTCTCGATTTCTGGAGCTTGTGGCCCATGTGTTGCACTTGGTTTTTATATCTGTTAATTTGGCTCGTTGTATTTTCCATTGGTCTTCCCAATTTTTTAATAGATTTTTTTTTTATCTCGTGTATCCAATCTTCAAGGGTGATGTAAGCTTGGTCTGCTTTTTCATTGCCTATTGTGCCACTATGGGATGGAACCCAGACAAAGACCACACTCACTGATCTTTTTCTCATCTCCCACCATACGTTTATTATTTCTCTAATAATAATTTTTTTTTTTTTTTAATCTCCATAAAATCACTTTGTTAATGCCGGCCATTTATAGAAATAAAACATGTGAACCCGATTCCTTTAGCTATTACTGAGGTGTTATTATTATAATTTTACATTGCTTCATCTCCAATTTTTACAGGGGGAAAAAAACGACTCTTGGACAACGTGACCGGGCGATTCGTGCCCGGAGAGCTCACTGCCATTATGGGGCCTTCGGGAGCAGGCAAGACAACTCTACTCAATGCCGTATCTGGGTACAGGTAAGTAACTGCTGTTAGAAAATATTCTATATTCATAACAACATATATCATAATAAAAGATATTTAAAGTATCCTTTTATACCGAAAATCCATCTCTCTAATTAATATGATAAAGGAAATTTATCAAAATTAAGTGAAATATAACGAATCCTTACAATTAGAACTCTATTGCTCAGATGAGCGTTCCAAAAAGTAGTCCTATAATGATACAGGTTACAATTCCATATTGCTCAACGGAACAGAAGGTTCGTTCAAAGACGTAATAGCCCAATAAGTAATGCCAAGGATAACACGAGTAAAGACAATTGAAAAAGATCGCTATGAAGCCACACCGCTTCATTGAAGCACAATAAGTCATTATTAACTATTGTAGAGCTTGCACAATCTTTTGATTACATAATTTGTATCTAATGTTTCATCAAAGATTTTCCGAAAGACAAGTCAGCTTTGATTAGAAGAAAAGAAAAAGTCAGTCAACAGTGAGAAGATAATATCAACTTTACATGATCACCTACTGCTATTTTAAAGAAAACCTTTAATAAATTTGCAGTTAGGGAGCCTGATAGTTCAAAATTATAAATAATTTATTACTATATTATAACAAAGATCAGTTTCTTTGTAATGGAATGGTTCGGTAAAAAAAATTGAAATATGGAACACATTATAAAATATTATTGGAGGTTTTACCAATTTGGGAACAAGTGGAGTCATATATAACACGTTAAAATTTGTATTCGATTACCTTATTGTTTCAATTGGAAATAATCGTGAAATTTGATACTATGAATTAAAAAAAAACTGTTATGTACCATCTTATGTATAGCTCTTAAGTAAAATATAAATATATTTCAACGCTTAGCATTTAAGAAAAAAAAGCCATGATTTACAAAATGTCAAACTGGACTATTACTCTGGAAGATAGCTTTTGAGTGGTGAGTCTGCGAAAAAAAAAATTAAACAATTTTGAGGGAAATTAGAATTTTTTTTTTAATGTAAATAGTCCGATTTTTTTTTAAATTTATATCATACCCTACAGCTATGAGTCATAACAAAAATACCATCCTTGATCCTTTATCGTTAACAGAGGCACGGACAGAATCAAAAAGAAATGTATGATATTAGAATTGAAACCAAATTCTTAAATAGAATAGTAAACATTCTTATATTATTTAACTACTCTTTAACTCATTTCTAACAACACAGTCATTTGAAACCTCAATTATCATTTACTAAACAAGAAAAAATACTAACAGTTTACATCTTTTTAAAAAACCAACATAGTGCGAGTATTAGCATGGTGTAGTATACAAACATAGTAAGGCATCGGGTCTGCCATAGTATGGAATCGGGGCCTGTTTGCACAATTCTCTGGGTAGTAGTAAATCAATTATTGAAGAATATGCATTTTCCAATTGACCAATTGTCAAAATTATTGATAGAGATTGACTTTTATAATTACCTGACATACAGGTGCTTCCAATTTTTTTAAAGCAGATCAGTTGTGCAGACGCAGTGGTGTCCGTGGGAAGATTGTAGGAGGGTCCGGACGAACCTTCTGCTACATCGCCCAAGAAGACATCTCTGACCCTCTGCTGACCCCGGCAGAACTAATGGAGTTCGCCAGTCGGCTAAAGCTACCTGCAAACTACACGCCCAAGCAAAGAGCCATCGTTGTAAGTAGTAATGGATATTTTTGGAATTAGTAATTAGTGAATAATTTAAATACTTAATGTAATACCAGAACAAGACCAAGGCCACAACTAATCCATAACTGAATGAATTTTAGCGTCAATTAGATTACACGTGGCTCGAAGGACTGACCTTCTTACTATCAATAGAGTTAAAGTCATTGTTTGCCCTAAACTTGGATAGAAATGGTGTGAGATATACATAAGGTTAACAAAATATTCTAGCTGGAGTGGAAATGTAAAAAATGTTCCGTTTAAGCCTTTGACTCACATTTCTATACAATTCTATATTGAATGTTTTTTTGTAAATTATTTTACAATTATATTAATTGAATTCTTGCATTCAGGTTACACATTTTATTCACTTTGAGACTAAAATAGATCTGTTATTTATCTTCACAATTAAACTCCATTTTGATTACATTATAAAAATTTTGAATCTTCCACCACATAGATATCCAAAAATATTAGAACTACAGATAATTAAAAAAGAAATCGCATGGTTTAGGGACTTACTTAATCTAATAGAACTGCATGGATTAAATTTCAACTTAAATCGATCTAACTGTGATGATGTTAAACTATGAAGAGCTAATTTATATTTACTAAGAACTCAAATTCAGAAAGACATATATAATCAATATGTAATTAAAGTTCAGAATCCTAAAACTTTCACTTTTTATCCTCATTTAACTTCAGTAAATTATATTGACGACAAAAGCTCATTGAAGGTGATCAGATGGGTAATTTAAATTAGAGCTGATGTTTTGAACTTAAATTATAACCACTTCAAGCAAACAAATAGTAATAGTAGGATGTGTAATACAAACGAAACAGAAGATCTCTATCACTTCCTGTTTGAATTTAGAATTAAATGGTTAAAATCTAGAAATTTATCTCGGGATCAAGTTATAGATTTAATAAATGGAAACGATTGGATAGCATTGGTAAATTACTACAAGTCTGCTTTCTCCTATAGAATAATGCTCACCAGAGAATTTAACTATTAATAAATTGGAGAATTTCGGTACCATTCCTTTTGTAATTAAAATATTTATATAACTTTTACATTGTAAAAATAATTGTTCCTATTTTCTTATTAATTAGTTGTATATGAATGGATTGAAATATAATTTTGTTATAAAACACAGACTCCTCTGACGGTCAACAGACCATGTAGCACGTCTAATTTTCGGTTATAAATCCAAAAATATTGTTTTTATAATTTATATTACGTAATTTTGATAAAAGAAAAATTTTTCTTGTTCTTCTTCTTCAAGTTACTGATGTCCTCTTCTCTCTGTCTCTTCTTATACCCGGCGGGAACCCCCTTTTAACCTATTTCAAGTGTCTGATAAACCTAAATAGTCGATTTGATGATAAGCCCGAGTCCTGCATTACACCATATCTCGATCGAGCTATCAATTAATATCACATCACAGTTCCTTTTTGCTCATGCTCAAACTATTTCGAGCCTTAATCCACAGATGTAATACGTATATGGATTTCAAGGCCATCAGAAGAATACCCCACGGTAAAGGTTAATGAGTTGTGATTAAACTTTTTTTGAAGGATAGAAATCGTAGATTGCTTCACAGTAATAATAGGATTGGCTTCCCCTCCAGATTATATATTACCTTATGAATAAAGAATGTCTAAATTAACTAAAGTGATATCTCCAAGGTCTGTGATGCTACGTCAAAGAAAAATAACATATAAATCACGTATTTTATTGAATAGAAATATATAATAGATTTTTATTTATTTTTTATTACAGGTGGAGAATCTCATCTCATCCCTTGGACTGGACGATTGCGTCAACACCATGATTCAGAGACTTTCCGGCGGTGAGCAGAAGCGGCTCTCGATAGCATTAGAACTAATAAATAATCCACCTGTTCTTTTCCTCGACGAACCGACCAGGTACATTAATCACCACAAGAAAACTTTAATAACTACCTTACCATTAAAGGTCACCTTAGCATGTTATTATCTTCGCAGTGGGCTGGACACCGTATCCGCAGGTCTTCTGCTCCGCTTGCTGAGTAGACTCTCGAAGGATGGGAGGACGATAGTAGTGACTATTCACCAACCTTCCGCTTCTGTTTTTGATCTATTCGACAGGGTCTACCTCTTGGCGATGGGCAAGTGTGTCTACCAAGGAGGATCCGGGAAGCACCTGCTGAAGTACCTAGAGGTCAACGGATTCATCTGTCCCATCCATCACAACCCGGCGGATTACGGTATGACAATTATCTATTAGTAAATTAACGTAAGACAATTATGGTTACTATACTATCTATTTCTATGCCCGAAACAGTCATCGAATTGACAGAAGACAAAAATAATGTGAACATCCTCTGTGAGGCTGCAAAAAATGGTGAAACAAGTTGGTTTATAGGTTCGGAAGATGATAAAGGTAATTTTTTTTATTACATTATTCATCCTAAGTTTCATATTTTTAAGTTAAGAATATGATATGTAGGCTAAATTCTCCAAATAAGGAGGTTATTTCAATCTCGATTAATTTAAATTCACACTAAAACCCTATATATAAATATTTAAAAGAAAGCTTTATATTCATTACTCATCGCTATAATTACTCTATGCTGACATCAATTTATTTATCTTTCTATTTTTTTACTACTAAATGAATTTATCTTAGGCAAAGGTGCAAATTCGGAAACAAATTCCAAGAGGAGGGAATCAAACGTGGAAGATTCCATTTTGGATCACAAATCATGCGAATCCTTTTGGATACAGTTCTCTACAATATTCTTCAGGATATTTCTTAAAGAAAGAAGAAATAAGGTAGGTTTCTACGTCTATTTAGAGACTTCATTAAAAAAAGAAGATGGTAAAATTCATCTATGTCTTCAATTGGTAGCTGTATCACTAATCTTATTTAACAAAGAATATTGGAAAAAGCCTTTTTTATCGATAATTTTGTTTTAAGATTGTTGTTTTTTAATACCCCTAAGGTTTGAAGTCGATATCGAATTGGAATAATGACGAAACATATCTAAAAAAATCTTGCACTGCAAAGAGTGCATTTTAAGAGTGGCATGATGATAATAAAAATCTGGAAGAAAATCTGTTATAAGGTTCATAATAATAAGGTTCATAAGACTATTGATAAGTTTCGATGTTAATCCACTGGCATTAAACAAAAAAATGTCTGACGCGAAATAGCTTCCTCACCGATTTCTTTGGATAAACAATATATATCTATATTTCAAAATTTATAACTTTTCGTATGAGAATAAAATCTCCAGAAGAAGCTATTTTCGTAAACACAGTAATCCATTAACATTCGCCGGTTTTATATCCACCAATTTTTTCATCAGTGAATACTAAAAAGTGGAAGAATCCCACTTTTGCAAATTGCGTATTTGATGCATAGTGAATAAAGAAATAAATCTAAGTGAAGGCAGTAAGTGTCATGCCAGTAACGTTTGGGAACGACCAAACTATACAGTATAAATTAACGTTTTGAATAAAACCAAAAATGTTATAATCTCATAAAAATATTTTATTAACCTAACTCCTATTCATGTGTTCGATGCCTTCCACATTTCACAGCCATTATATTGTTAACAGTTATTTATATTAATTTTAATTATTAAATGAAATTCGTACTTGACAATTTTTGAAATTTTCTCCAAATATCCTCCAAGTTCTGGTCAAATTAAACAAGCCGTTTTGAAACTCTCTTTCACTCTTTCGTTCTTTTTCGCACCTCTACCCTCAAGGGTCGTTGGCGTTTTACTATGATTTATATTCTTGTGTGATATTGTATCAACTTCAAAAATTCAAATAAAGTATTGACTGTATCTTGAATATAACACGTTGAATGTGTTTCAAATAACACATTTCAAAGCGAAGTATTTTATTTAGAGTAGTGGATAAAATTAGATAAAATTGATACTTACTTAATTATCTGTTAACTAATCCCTAACTTTCCTCCAAATTTGAGCCAAATCAAACAAGCGGTTTTAGATATACCCGCTCATGTTCTTATCCATTAATTGTGAAACATAATACTCATAGCACATAATTAATGCTAAAAGCATAGTAAATGCTACTTTAAATTTAATGAGGCACTTAATTCCTCTTAATAAACATTTATAATTAAAGAACGACCGTGAGTCCTACGATGTAAATTGGAGTGATTTGACTAGTTTCTCTTTTGGTGTAAAATAGTAAATAACAACTTAAAAGTATATTTTTATGTTATGCATAATAATGAAATTCGAATTAGTTATTTGAAGACATAAGAATTACACTTGATAGATAATTTTTTTACAGAAATTTATTCATTTTTTTAACCAAAATTTTTATTTTTATTATATACTAAAAGATGTAAATAGTATAAATTTGTTTTCTTGCTGCAGACGGGCCTTAAATTGCAAATCTGCCACCACCTGTGCTGCACCTTGGCCCTCGGCATCATGTTCTTCAAGAAGGCCGACGATGGGACATCGTTCATCGCCCACCTGAAGGTCTGTATGGCCATCCCCATCTTCCAGGCCTACACGATGCAGATGGTACCAATGCTTTATTGTAAGTATGACTCATCCTCAGTATACACACATGAGAATTCACGTTTCAATCAGTTAGCAACCACAATTTAAATTTATATGATCATTTTTAAGCTTAGTCTAACTGCCACGAAAATGGAACATCTTTCTTTTTCTAATGATCAAAATAGCTACACAAGCATAACTGTCCAATATTGCAATCGAAGCCATTATATTTATTTTCTTTTTTTGTTTTTCTTGGCTGCGCTCCTAGCTTTTTCTTCTTGTTTTAGCTAAAATACTTCACCGTCCTCTTCTATCCTCTCTGGCAGAGCTTCTTCTCTTCTATCCAAGTAGAAGTAGACTGGGCCAATTACTTTTCACACTTCTTACATAAAGGCCTTAAATTAAAGTACGGATTTCTTTGGTCATTAGCTGAGGGAGATCGCGCTCCGATAGTACCTAGAGCCTTGTCTCCTTCAGCAACTCGGCCCACAGTACCTAACAGCCTGTACAGACAAACAACATTGGCGGTCTACAGTGTTCCACAACTTGGGCATAGGGGATCTATGTTCTTACCAAGTTGAGTGAACTTTGCTCGGTAACCTCCTTGTCCTGTAAGGAATTGTATGACCCAGTGCACAGAGTCCATAAATAATAATGAAATTTCTATGTGTGTTTTCAACAGTGCTTCCGGAATTCGCAACAATACTCCCCTCTCCCCCTACAAAAAAAAAATAAATAAACTACAACCCGCAAGCACTTCCAATCTCTCTCACGAATGTTTCTTTGATTAGATGGTAATATTTTGAAAACTGTTTAACAAACATGAAATTTGGTAAATCATACAAACACTACAACAATAATGATCGTAAAAAGCGGACATCTTAAGTCTAAAAATTCATTTATTCGCTAAACTTTAACCAACACAATTACAATTAATAGTTGTTAAACTGAATAGGTCATAATTGATTTCTATGCGAAGCGAAAATCCGCAAGCAATACCATGTTAAATCACGAATAAAATATGTGACTTAATAAGTTAAAACAAGTTCTTCGTAACTGACGCTACACTCCACGAGGGAGCAAGGCCGGCGGCAACGAACACGTCTTCTCTTTCTTGTACCGTTGTACAGAAAGTTAATCAAGAGATTAAGTTAGGCAACTAGACAAAACAACTTCTTTTCCAAAAAATATATTGTATAACATTGTTTCCGATATATTCAATGTATTTGATACTTATATTTGTATTTCTATCGGTTCCAGAAAGGAACCGATCTATTTAAAAATATATCAATTGTGTATTTAAAGGCTAGATATCACAAACCTTTCTGCTGTTCTCTGATACTATATTGAAGTTTGATTTCCATTCGATATATTATCAGAAGGTGGCAAGTTTATAATTAACTATTTGTAACTATATCTAAATGGTGGAATGCATATAATTTAAAGAATTAATACTTCATCAAAAAAGTAATTTATATATAATTTTAAACAACAAAAATACATATGGAAAATCATTATTGAACAACGCTAATGTGAGTAGGACTGATTTAAGTTGCTGATTGTCAAACACAACTTTATAGGTCATAACATTAATCTAAACGAATGTTATAGCCCTGGAGCCAGGGCCCAAAACTCGACCTGATCGCAGACGAAGGTTTGATTGTAAATTACGAAAGTGTATGTTATTCTGAGTAAAAAAAAACCTTGTCTGCCGTTCCGGAGCCGCTGCTTTCAAAAATGGCGGCTGATTTAAAGAATATTAGGCCAATAATTTGAGGATCGAAACGGCAAATCCATTGCGAAAAATGTGAGAAAAGTTTTTATTTTTTTAACTTTTATATATGGGTTTAGACATGTAAAAAACAAAATCGCTAAAGTGGGACACCAAGAGAAAACTTTTTATAGTCAAAAAAGTCAGATTTCTTCGATATTTTTTGGATTTTTCACCTGTAACTCCTAAACCATGCATCAAAGCGAAAAATGTATTCTTTAATAAATTAAAGAACGGTAAATTTTGCGTCAAACGAGTACATAAACTTTAAAATTTGGTTACGCGGTAAGGTATAAAACCACGGTCAACCAACGCTGGGTTTTACCAAATTTGCCAAAACTGAGACAAATTACTATAAATGGACCTATAACTTGGAAATGAGTTCCCTAAGAGGAAAAGCCCATAGAATCAAAGTTGTAGAGCATCAAATTTCACGTATACTCAATATCAACTAATTTAATTTAGGTCACTTTCTGCGAACAAAATCGGTAATCTCCCGATGGTTAGAATTTAGTAATGAAGGTAAACATGATTTTCAATACTCCAACATTATGGGTGTCTCTTGTACTGAGTTAGTTTTGTTTAAAGTCTGTTACATGCAGTATAAGCCTCTTTTCCAGCTCTCAGCAAACAGCAAAAGATTTTGGCAAACGATGTGCTGAAAGATACCGAATTTTATAAAGGAATAACGAATCCCGATTCGACATATATAATTGCTAATGATAAAAACGTCAGTACTCAGTATACGCAGAATTTGATGCTCTACAACTTTGATTCTATGGGTTTTTTCTCTTAGGGAACTCATTTCCAAGTTACAGGGCCATTTATAGTAATTTGTGTCAGTTTTTGACAAATTCGGTAAAACTCAACGTTGGTTGACCATGGTTTTATACCTTACCGCGTAACCAAATTATAAAGTTAATGTACTCGTTTGACGCAAAATTTACCGTTCTTTAATTTATTAAAGAATACATTTTTCGCTTTGATGCATGGTTTAGGAGTATATCGAAGAAATCTGACTTTTTTGACTATAAAAAGTTTTCTCTTGGTGTCCCACTTTAGCGATTTTGTTTTTTACATGTCTAAACCCATATATAAACGTTAAAAAAATAAAAACTTTTCTCACATTTTTCGCAATGGATTTGCCGTTTCGATCCTCAAATTATTGGCGCAATATTCTTTAAATCAGTCGCCATTTTTGAAAGCAGCGGCTCTGGAACGGTAGACAAGAGTTTTTTACTCAGAATAACATACACTTTCGTAATTTACAATCAAACCTTCGTCTGCGATCAGGTCGATTTTTGGGCCCCGGCTCCAGGGCTATTATGAATTAGCCTTTGGTGTATCTGCCAGCTGGGGGAATGGTCTGTTTCACTGATGTCTTATAGATCGTGTCCACCTTCTTTCCAGAATTATCTTTAGCCTCTCTCTAAAAGCTTCTCTCTGCTATGGACTCTCATCTTCAAGGGACTATCCAGTTTGATATATGAGCCCCTTCTCCTCAGGCCCTCTCCTCCAGTACTGACTTGTACCTCTGGCCACAGGAAGATCTACGGGGTGGCTTTCGGGCTGAATCGTCCTCCTCCCCTTCTAAAATGGTAAAATGTAACCATGTTTTATGGAAAAAAAATATTAAAAAATTGTCTCTTAAAGTATTATTGTTGATGTAATTACATTTAATAGGACTTCAAGAATCATTTAAACACCATTTCATATTGGTAGTTACTATTTTTTTTTCAAAGTAATTATCGTTGTATTCATGTGTACAACAACTTTCTGAAGCATCCCCCCCCCCCAAAAAAAATTAAAAGCTGGATCCGCTAGTGCCTCTGGCTGTCTCCAACTGCCTGCTTCTACTCTAGACTCTCTGTACCTCTGTTCCAGGTCCTCGTTGCGACTGTTGTACCTACCCTGATCGTCCATTAAGCTTATTTTTATCGTACATTAACAGACAGAGCACCGAAAGCCCGCAGCCTCCTTCTTAGTCTAGGACCTTTCCTCAGTATTTATATCGGCGGGGCTATCTTTCTTTATAAGTTTGAGTCTATTCAACTCTACCTGGACAAACGTCTAACTTGGAATCCTCACACCAGACTGACCACTCGACGTTTCCGATTACTTCAGCACTTACTAGACAAACGCACTAACCTTTCAATTAATTGTAAAAGGCTCATATACATGACCGTAATAAGACCTATTTGGACTTACGGAGTTGAGCTTTGGGCCTCCACTAAACCATCGAATTCCTCTCGTATCCAATCACTACAATCCAAAATCCTTCGTAAAATCCTTAATGCTCCTTACTTTGTAACAAATAAAATAATCCACAATGACCTGAATGTTCCATATATTTCCGATTTGGCCCAATCCATACCTATTCTTCCATAATAAACTTCAGAATCATCCTAATCCTCTCGTTTCTAATCTTGCTTCCTCCTCGATTCCTGCTAACCCTCCTAGACGTCTGAAACGAACATGGCCTCGTGATCTCCTAATTTAGAAACTTTATTATAGTGGTAGCACTGGGTATATTCTCTACAAGCCTTGTCATGTCATGTATTTCTCTGTAATACATTTGCTGAATGCATAGTTGTAAATTTCATAAATAATAACATACAAAAAAAAAGTCTATTCAGATTGAATTCTGAAATACATTTTATTTTAATTTACACTTCATGCTCTACAACACACTTCAACCAATATGTTTCTTTAATACCATTAGTAATTATTTGTTTTTTTTTATTACTACTAATAATTACCATCATTTTTTAAAGCAAATGTTAACATTAATACAAATACCGTAATATTACAGATCCCTTCGAGGTTAAACTCCTGAAGAAGGAGCATTTCAACAAATGGTACGGACTTTTCCCATATTATTTGGCATATACAGCTGCCAAAGCACCAGTAATGGTAATATATTTTATGTCATCTATAACTATTATCATACTTATTTATACTTTAATTATGGCTATAACGACTGAATAGTAATTAAACGTTTTAATGCTTTTTCACTTCGAACCAAACATCAGGATTTCTTCAATAAGTAATGCTTTATCCACTATTTGATTACAGATAAAAGCCAGTATAGGGAGACATAAGAACAGTTATTTAACTAAATTGTCAAAACTATAATCGTATACGAATATAGCTCCAAAAAATGTTTCATAAGACTAACTTAAAGTATAAAACTATAGTCTAAGGAAAAAACATAGCTAATTCACAATATTTCTCTAACCTCTATTATTCCTATGGAGAAAACATATAAACATTAATATTTATATCTGCATAGGAATAATAACGATTTAAGAAATACTGTGAATCATCTACGTTAACATGGTACTGTTTGCAAAACAGTTTCCAAATGTATTAGGATCTTGGAAGCGATGAATTGATCACTTAGGGATCACGCTGAAATTTCACTTCTATGTTATGGTGTTTCCTCTTTCACTGGTACTGCTTCATAAGGACGCTGCAGAGTAGGATGAAAGACGGCTCTTCGTGGAGATGGGCATAGAATTTGTGGATGATATTGGATTGGCTTGATGTTTAGTACCCTCTTGTTTTCAAGGCCAAGGAGATTGGAACATTTAGTAATATAAAGTATTTGTTTTAATAAATTATAACCACTTCATCTATAGTGGATTTTTTTACCAAGAATATACCTATTATAAATAATTAATATTGAAATAAATAATGAAATAGTGTTTACTAAGCTAAACAATATTTTTCACACATATTTTAATGAAAATATGATTATTTATGTAACAAGAAAATTTAGTAAAATTTTATGTTGAATAAAGAAACAGTCCTTGGAATAAATGGATTCTCAGGCGATGCTGTTTTTCATTAATTTAATTAAAAAATAAAATATGTTAAACAATTGACGAATTGAAACTTACGAATAGATTTAATAATGAACCATTCCTTATGTTGTTTCCTCTTTCTCTGGTGCTCCTTCATAAAGAGGCAGATTAGGATGAAAGACGGTCTTCGTGGAGATGGGCATAGAATTTGTAAATGATATTGGATTGGCTTGATGTTTAGTACCCTCGTGTTTTCAAGGCTAAGGAACACGAATATGGCGTAGAAATTGGAACATTTAGTAATATAAAGTATTTGTTTTAATAAATTATAACAACTTCATCTGTAGTGGTTTTTTTACCAAGAATATACCTACTATAAATAATTAATATTTTAATAAATAATGAAATAGTGTTTACTTTTTTCACACATATTTTAATGAAAATATGATTATTTATATAACAAGAAAATTTAGTAAAATTTTATGTTGAATACAGAAACAGTCCTTGGAATAAATGGATTCTCAAGCGTTGCTGTTTTTCATTAATTTAATTAAAAAATAAAATATGTTAACAATTGACGAATTGAAACTTACGAATAGATTTAATAATGAACCATTCCTCTAATTTCAGCTGGCATTGAATTTGCTAGACAGCATCATAGTCTACAATCTGGTCGGCTTACCTTGGGAAGTGGATAGGTTTCTGTTATTCTGCTTCACCGGCCTGATGGTGGGGTTCGTCGCCGATGGTTTGGGCCACACCATTGGTTCTTTGTTCTCGCCGACTGTAAGCATTATCAGTTATTTTTATGTTGCGGCGAAGATATCTGGCCCTGTATCAATGAAGATAATCACCATAACTTTCTTTTGCAGAACAGTTGTGCCATCGGCCCTTTCACTTTTGCGCCTTTCGTCGGGCTGGCAAATTACGGATACGATTTTATGAAGACCATTCATCCGCTGATGGACATCCTCATTCACATGTCCTACGTGAGAACAGGAATAGTGGCCAACATCCTGGTACTCTACGGCCTCGACAGGAATAAATTGAGCTGCCCGGACAACATAGATCACTGCCTCTACAAGGATCCCAAGGAAATTTTATATTACTTGAACCTCGAAAGGTTCAACATACCGCTCATCACTTTACATCTTCTTATAAACCTCTGCCTCTTCAGGTAATAACAGTTACAAATTTGTTCATTTTATGTAAAACAATGAATTCTTGATAATAAACTCTTGAGGAATTCACAACCTTTTCCAACAATATATCTCCATTTTAGGAAATCGTTTAGGATGTGAGCACCAATTATTTGTAAGATTAATAAATTAACTTGTATTCCTTTTTAATGACTTAGATAAATATGTTTTTAAATATTCACAAAATATCATATACACCAATCGGGTGAACAATATGTATCTATGAATAATTAATATGCAATATATAATTTCAAAATTTTCAATATGGTAAATAGGCGTTCTAAAAATTCTTAATTAAAGATCGGAGAAAATCATTCGCTCTGTAAGATATACTACCAAATTAGGCGTTAAACTTATAATACAATCATAAAATTGTATACAATCATATATATATATATTTTTTTAAATCGAAGGATTCATCCATTCAGGAGTAAATAATAACACTTGGGTTCAAGTTTCACATAACTTTGGTCATTAATTATTTTAATATGGTAATATAGCCCCCTTAGTTTAGTAATAGCATTCAGCGATAGTAAAAAAAAAACCTCTAAGAGTACAACCGTGAAGGGTGTAGAGTTTTATGGTTTTTAGAAACTATAGGGCTTAAGCATAATAACTAATAATAGCTCATCTAGATCTAATTCACTAATTTTTGTTTTTAAGAAAATATTACGTAATTATTCAAAGAAAGAAAAGGAAAGATTCAATGGGAGAAAGGAAAAAATCATTCTAAATGTCTCTCATCTCATATTCTGACCTCTACAATAACACAAATTTAGCATGAATAATTATACAATACAATTTAAAATTAATTATTATATATATATATATATATATATATATATATATATATATTTGTCTTAGAGATAATCACATTTTTTTTTTTTTTTTAAACTTACCAACTTTATTTCTGTGCCATCTAATTCAATACAAAATTCGTATTAATTTTAATAATTTAATTTTTTTCAGGTTAACATTTTATCTAGTGCTTAAATGGAGGCTGAGGAAGTAAATCAAACAATGAAAGTATCAGAATAATTGTTTTAGCTTTTTAAGTAACATATCACTAATATTAGCGCAAAATGTCGTATGTAACAAGTGATATTTTGTAATCTGAAACTGATATAAATAGTCTGCTAAATAGGAAAATAACATATGAAATTATACCAATAAATCATTAGTACCTAGTTGGTTTTTATACTTTTCTGTAAGATTACATAGAAGTACTGAATTTTTATATATATTAAATATGAAATATTATAAATCATTTGGTGTAATTTTTATTTTTATTGTTGTGATATAGGTTAGTACAAAAATAAAGTATATTTTTCTATGTCACTTTTTTTTTAAGTCCTCAGGTTCCATAAATAACATTATCGCGTATTTGTGGCAACAAGGATCAGAATAAGAACCGAACCAGAGTTCTTAAGATGGTGTGCAAGCTACATTTTGTATTCCCTCTGTTTTCAAAACATCTTAAAAAATAATATAAGAATCAACAGTTCTACAACAGTATTGTAGGTGATATGGAAGATATATTTCTAAATAAATATTATTAAATGAACTTTATTATAAACAGCCTTAATCACCTGAATTAAGGTCAAATCAATAAAACAAAATTGAACAAATTATTTAGCTTAAAAATAAAATTTTCCTTGAAATTTGCCGCTCTAAAAAAAGTGTTCCTTTGGTTCTGTAATCCTGACAGTGTTACAGGGGATGCGTCTGGATGTAACTCAATATACATCAGACACGAATATCAGTAAAAAGAAAAAGAAAGTCAGGATATTTATGAATTTTTTTTTACTTCTAACATTTGATATTTATTTTAGAAATATAGCGGTAAGTTAACAATAATTCATATTTATTTAATATTTTATTCAATGAACATGAAGAATAAATGAAGACTGGACATCAAGTGCCAGATAATTTTAAGCAAAGTAAATGCAATTGCAAACAGCTAAAAAAGCGAACTAAATTACTCAATCAATAATAAAGAAAAACAATATTCATGGTAAATACTTCACAATATGATTGAGACATTTATTCCGCTTCCATAAAAATCTCAAATTCGATCTTTTAGGGCGGTCTTTACTTTACTGATTTTTTGCACAGACTAATCTAGTCTCCAAATAATAAATATATTCAATAAATATATCGATAAAATATTTTTCTATATTATTTCTCTGTAATACAGGAAACCTACCTAAACTTCTAACGGATATACCTCACCAGGAAAACTGAATACAAAAATGAAGAAGAGACTCATGCACTTATCATTTATATTGATAGAGTAAACATTTTCATATAATGATAAAATCATACAATAATTACACGTGTAGCTTCTATTTACCGAATACTTTTTCCTATTTACTTGAGTTATTTATGTTATTTATTTTTCTGTCCGATGCTGTGGATAAAATGGATTCTATTTATTTAAAGCATTTCTTAAAATAATTTTTTACGTTAGCTCTTCATTTGTGTAAATTTCCTTTGTCATTATGTTAATAATTATTTAATCCATTTTTACTTCCCGACCGCTACTGGAAGAAGAAAGTAAAATTTATCATGAGCGGTTTTTTAAAGAATATTTATGTTCCAGAGATCTCTGGTTCCAAAAAATACATTTTTAGCCTTTGGTCTGACAGTCTGTACCAAGATTATATCAAAACAAGAGGAACGAATTTTTCGCTTTTTTTTTTTTTTTTTTTTTTTGTGTATAGTAGGTTTTGACTACTGACGCCTGTCAAACAAATTGGGCACTCTAATTTGAGTGCTACTTCAATTTCCAACATGTAGTGAATTTCTGAGAAAAATGTTTTGCCGCCTAACTTCCCAAGTATACATTCTTAGATAAAATTAGATATAATATTTTAAAAGGCTAAATTTGTGACCAAAAAAATAAATTGTCTAAATCGGATCAGTTTTATCAAAGTTACAGTATAGATAGATAGATTGAAAATAACTTTATTCAGGAATAAAGTACCTTCATAATAAAATCGTATAAAAAAAAAAGATAAACTCCTTCTCAAGGTTTGAAACAATAAAAAAATAAAAATAATATTTAAAAAAGTAAGAAAACATTAACTGAAAATACTAAACACAAATCAAATAAAACTATATAAAATGGTACAACAGCATAAATATACACTTATTCAAAAAGTAAAGAAAAAAATAAATTAAATTTACCTTATCAATAAAGTCTGTTTGTTTTAACAAAGAAGAAAGCTGAATATGTACATATAAAATGCCTAGGTATATAAATACTTACTAATATGTAAAAACATTTAAATAATATACAAATACATCAAGAGAAGAGCATGATCATTTGTTAACGTAACAATACCTTATAATTTTATTGTATAGGAGTAATAAACAACAATAGATATATTGTATATTAAACTTTATTCGCTTATTTTAATTATGGCTCACCTGCATGTTTAGATTGGTTCAGTTCATCAAAGAAGTTGCACTCTAATAATTTCTCTGATCGGTTTCCAGGAAAAATAATCTAATCCAAATTTTTTTTTTGTTTTTTTAATAATGACGAAATTCACAAATCCGTTCCTGAAAATTAAGCTCCATCATACTCCATCGTACTTAGTGCCGTTTTGCTATAAACCGGCGATATAATAGAAACATTTAGTATTATTTATTAATAATATTTATTGATTTAATATTATTCATGATATTTATTTTTTAACTGATGGTGCCTGAAGAAATTATAAAACGGCGAAAAGTTGGTTCAAGAGCGATATAATTTCATTAATTAAATGTTAATAGATGCTTTCCACTCGCGTTTTAGTTTTCAGACGCCGAGGAACACAATTTTGTATCGTGTTTGTGGTGAAATTCTTATGACTGTCATATCATCTACTACCAATAATGGGATTTGATGATGCTTTTAGAAAATGACACCTAGACAAGCCTAAGCTTTAAGAATGGCTTTCTTTATAGATTTCATTCTTAAAAAAGACAAATAATAGACTATGGATAATAAGGTAATAATAGATGATAGATAATTATATATAAAGAGCTAATGAATATGAAACTATCAAAGCAGGATATTACCACACATTTGAATCTAAACAATAGATAAACAGGTGATAATAATAAACAGCTAAATCATTTAGAGAATATCATGAATGAATAAAAAAGTGGTGAACAGCTATGATTCAGTGATGAATAAATATATATTTATAAGCAGTGCCGGCCTTAGGGTGGGGCAACCGGGGCAATAGCCGCGGGGCGCCTATTGGGGGAGCTCGCTGATCTTCAGGGGTGTTCGCCACTTGTTAGAAATTGTTAAAAAAATACAAAAGATATTAACTTCAAACTATCAGATGTTAAGAGATCGGCAGGTAAAGGTAATACGGGAGTACACCCTTGACAAATGGAACCGACGAAGGGTAAAAACTTCTAAAAGAAGTACTTTGAGGAAATATTTTTCAACGATCAGTTCTAGGTTAGCAGCAAAATGGGTAGAACCTGATTACTGGATCTCCCAACTACTCATTGGACACGGAGGCTTCCCAGCAAAACTCTTTAAATTGGAAAGAACACCGACTCCTTCTGTCCCAGTTGCGGAGTACCAGAGATTGCCGAGCACATAGTCGCAGCCTGTACTACCTATGAGGCACTGAGAGCCAAACTGCTTCGGGAATCCAGTCTCTATATTTTGACAGAGAGCGATTTCCCTTAGCTAATGAGTGCAGAAAACCATCTCCACTTCAAAGAATTTCTATCAGGATGGTATTCAATTATAGACCCAACTCACATTTATCCTTGGGAAGGAGAGGAGGCGCCGGACAGAGGAGCAGAGGAAGACTTCGGCCAAACCTAAAAGAAAGACGATCAAGCAATGTGCTCAGCTCATGAAAACTGTATTATTGTTTTTCTGGCAGCAGTGTGATGCAACGCAGACATGCAACATCTCACTGCTGCCGAATCTCATATTGCCTTTCAGGCACAGTGGGGACGCAAATACTTTCCACTCCGAAAATTTATAGTTCCGTCGATATTCCAATGTGTGCAGTCACATTAGCCTCCTAAAAAATTTCAGTGGACTTGCGCCATGAAATCCCCTTCTGGGCACTCCTGAATTAAGAACCTAAGGTGATTTTCGTCACTGCTCAATCTATTTTCTTCACATGTGAATCTAGGCGGAAGGGACTGTGATATTTGCCAGACTAAAGAAAATTCGTGGAGTTCTTAGAAATGCATAAATAATTAAAATATACAGTCGTAGAATGAAATGGACAGTGAAGGAAAATATTCCCATCCCCACATATATTATTACAGTAAGGCTCGAAATCGGTTTGTACCAAATATTAGCTTCTGTCATGCTCAAATACCATCAATGGAGTACCGTTGGATTCAGAATCGTATTTTTCACTTTTTTTTTCTTTCTAAAATAAATAAAGTCGAACAAATATTTTGCTAGGCTTCAATACTGGTAGTAAGTCTGTAGATCGGTACGATACAAATTGGACCTCGAAGATTTTTATGCGTACAGCAAGGTCCTGCGTTTTAAGCTTATAAACGTACTATTGACGAGATAACGCAAGGCATAGTGCTCGCATCCACACAACCTTACGTTAATTGTAGTACTGTCATTGAATACATGTCTCATTTTGTCTAGTTGAGGCCTCTATGATCGACAGAGGAGGAGTTTATATTATTCATCGATGGTGTTTTTGATCGGCAAGCCATATCATCGCTAATTCTTCACCAAATTTCAAGATTGAGCCACCAATTTTGAAGGCTTCCTTTTCCTTCTGGCGGGCAAAATAGTGCAATCATCTCCAAAATTCCGATAAATAAGTTACGAAAGAAAAGAAACTTTATTTGGGAATAACTAAAAAATTACACACTTTTCTCTGGATTATGACCATCATTATATAAAGTATTACTAAATTCCCTACATAAGGAAAAAAAAATCATTGAAGTCGGACTATTTTTAGCAAAGGTACAGCTCATTGAAATTTGTAAACATGTTGGTTCTAAACATTAATGAAGTTTTAAATTAAATTTTGTTTCCTTTGTACATTATTTTTATCGATAAAGTAACGATTGAATTCTTTATCTTTTGATCCGTTGCAATATTTTCTTTTCTTATTAATTTTCCATTTGCTTACTTAACAATATGCTGTGCGAATTTTTCTCTCCATTGGCCTTCTAGTTTAAATTATATAGATATGATAGTTAATTGTTTGGATTTGATATGTTATGCCGTCTATAATTTATACTCTCATTTTCCGATGTATGAAACAATCTATTATACTTATAGTAGGGTGGTAAGTGTTGTGAAAGTCTTTCGACGTAACACTGAGGCACATTGTGAAAAAAAAAAGTTGTGTAATGGATGAGGAAGATTTATTGATTTTATTTGTTTAAGCATTGTGCTGTATAAATTAACACGCACAACATGTCTATTTAATCCTCTCGAAGTACCTCTGTAAACATAGTTCTCGCTACCTCTGGAAGACTTTATTTATGAACAGATTCCTTCCAAGAAAGCACATTACGTTCTACTGACTAGTTTGCAGCCTGAAAGTGACATCTGAATGTGTTGCATACATACCACTCCAGCCATTGTGCAATAATAGCACGAGAACTCGCCCTCAGTGAGAACAACACCTCAGAAAGGAATTTTGTTTGTTCAAAGTCACTGAAAAAAACAGTAGTGATGCATTTACCTCTCATTTTACGAAAATAGTAGGTTAAAAAAAAGATAATTGGTGCGTGAAAATGGCAAAGGGTACAAATTCTGTAATCAAAAATTCTTAATTCAAATTGACGAATTTTGATATTATTAATATTAAAGGAATTTATCCAAACACAAATATATGTTCTCTTGTGGATGTGTGATTTGATTTCACAGGCCTAGGAACATTTCTGGTTAGGTTACAGATAATATATTGTAATTTTATGATAGTAGAACAATTTATTTATTTAGATAACAATTCTTTTTAATATATCTAGCCCAAAGGCATATTAAAATAAATTTTTATCTGAATAAATAAATTGTTCTCATATCATAAAGTTACAGCCCTAAAGGTCAAAGGCGTAATATTACAGTTTGATATTCTCTGATATCTTTCTTTTAAATATCAGAACAGTTTCTTAATTTCTTTTTCTCCATCCTGCAGGATTTCATCCATTTTCCCTAGAGTAGTATAGCTGCTACACTCTAACTTCCATCCTTCACTCTTCTAAACAATGGGTGCAATATGGATGAAGCTTCTTATCCTCGCAGGAGGCATCGATGTAGCCCAGTGAAATTAGACATGTTACCTTGCAAAAGATGGGGTGTTCCAAAGTTCATTTTTTATATCGTTTGGTATGTAGTTGATATAAAAAATTCAAGTTTCCTACCTTTAAAACCTTGCGTCTTCGCTTCAATGCTCCAAAAACCTACTGATAAACCAGTTTCGTCTTTCAAACCTCTCCTCTTTAAACACCTACTTCTTTCTCAATCCTAATCAAAAGAAACTACTTCAATTCATTTAGGTCATTCATTCATTCAAGAATGTCAACATTTTCCTAAAACGCTTCTTCAAAAATACTACTTAAGAACTTATAAGTAGACTTTCATGACAGTATTTCCAATTTTTAATTATTGCCTTTTAATGTTTACTAATGATTTAAGTGTCATTTTACTAAGGAAGTGACATTCTTACTTCACACTACTTATTCTTACTTTAAGACACAATATTTTATCTATTAAGGTATTGTTTACATATCTTTAAGTTATTTATTGTACTTTTTTTTTCTTTTTTTTGTTCTCCCTTTCCCTTTACGCAGTTTTTTTTCCCGCGCCGAAGGAGAGGGCGGTTGAATTATGTCGAGTCAAAATTCCCATAGGGCACCAGAGATGGGCAAATGCTACTTTGAGTACCAAGTAGCAAGTATTTTACTCAAATTAAATCGCTATTGGGAATTCAATCACTACTTCAGTTAATCGTTTGACGTCGAATGAAGTGGTAATTAAACTCTTTGGTACTCAAAAAAGGTCAGTATTTGAGTAAAATGCTTGGTACTCAGTACTCAAAGTAGCATTTGCCTATCTCTGCAGGGCACCAGGGATTTGAACTTCCAATTATTTTTCTATTTTAACTTCTGTTATCAGGTTGCCAGGCAACAGGTGGGAAAATGCCCCCAAGAACTCCCTCCTCATAACACTTCGTCACCACCGGGTCAAGCTCGAGTTGATGAGACTCCTTAGGGAAAGTAAATTCACCTGCTTTGACGAGGTATATTGCATCGATAGTGAAGGCTCTACGAGATACGCGGATATCGTCACATTTCCCAAGACAGGAAGGACAGCGCTGATCTTGGATCCAACTGTCCGCTTTAAGAGCAATGACCTCGATCAGGCGGGTGAAGTGGAAAGGGAAAAGAAGAACACTTACGATAAATGTATCCCTTTCCTAAAAGAGAAATTCCGTGAGACCTTCGGAGAGAGAGAGTTCACCGTGAGAGGACTTTGGTTTGGGTCTCGCAGAACAAGGAGCTTCCAAAATGAACAAGGAGCTTCCTCGAGGAACTAGGTGTCGACATTAACGTAGCGAGGTTGGCTGAAAATATAGTCCTCGACCCCCTGTCAATCATTCACCACCACGTGCATGGCTAGCCTGAGAGTTTTAGTTTATGTATTTATTTATTTATTTAATTTAAAATTGAAAACAGTAGAGATAAAGAGAGAGAAGTGAGAGAAAGGGAATGCTAAATGTTGAAAAAAAAAAAAAAAGAAGCATGAACAATTAAAGGAAGGGAAAAAAATATATATATTTATTTTACTAAAATAAACTAATACTTCTGTATGTTTATATATAAGTTCATCTATTGCCCTAAGGATTGAAGAGTATACTGTGTATATAGCAACCCAATATAATTAGGCAGCAATCTTTTATATTTTATATTTTAATGAAAATAAAGTGTTTCTCTCTTGTATCTATATATAGTGTGAATGTGGGCTTACCATCCTATAACCGTTGTTCAAGTGATAGAATGTTACATTATTCAAGAAATAAATAAATTTTAAAAAAAATTAATTTATTGCATAAACAATAAAAATTGGGTTTATAGAAATTGAATGTTTAATTCTAATTGAATGTATTAATATTAATCAGATTTTCTTATAAGATGGTTTACTAATTTTAAATTCATTAAAATGTTTGAGATTATTCCAGCTTGGCTAGAGCAACTGATAAACAATGCCGACGAGTAATGTCAAACAATTTACGGTTCAGAAATCTCGACACGTTTTCAGAAGTTGTTTTCCAACTCTAGTTAGTTGTGTTTTGAAATAAACCACAGCCATCTACCAATTAAAGTGCAATGTTTTCTTCATAGGAAAAAGTCAGTAAGCTCATAAATTGCACCGCACTTTCTGAATTTGTAAAGCTTTTAAGTCTATATGATAACTCCGAGATCCGCTAACAAGCATCTCTTTATTACTAGGATAATTACGAAAAACAGCAAAACTGAAGAATTTCAGAACAAAAGCAAACGGTAACTTGATAAAAAACAATGCACAAAAAAAAAATTCAGTGATATGATAAATACTTACTCAACTTGTGATAAATGCTAAACGTGTTATGTTGCTAACCAGTTAGCATTATTCTTTTACGGGCCTTTGTGCTAGCCTGCTAAAGTGTCATTGGCAATAGTAAGTTGAAATTTTCAAACGCGATAACTTGGGTCTCACTCATTGTTAAAACAGATATTTGAGGTTCAGGGAAAGAAACACATATAAACAAAATACAAACAACATAATCGAAAATTCTATGTAAAATTGTTGGCGCATCTTGTAAAGTATACACAGTATACTTTAAATCACATTATACAAATACAAACTGATTTTTAAGGTGTACGGAGATTTTCCCGGGCCAGTGGTGAAGGCGGGAGATTAACCCTATAGTTAATAGCTATCATTGGCACACAGTGAGACGAGTAAGAAAAAATTCCCGAAATCGACTGAATCTATTTTCTTCTTTTTTTAAATTAAATTATTCAATAAAAACAGTAAAAAATGTATATTCTGCCAACTGAAAATATTCTAGGGAACTCCACATGGTATCTATCTATCTATAAGATAACAGTTTATCTAGTTTTTGAACCAACAAAAAAAAATTGATTTAGCTGATAGCGAATTTTCCGTTACTCGTCCAACTGTGCGGCCACCGAGACGCTAACCCTCACTAGCCATGGGTGATTTCAAAAGTTTATTGAACATGGGAAGAACATCGATTCCGTATTGCCCCAGCCACTGAGTACCAGAGACCAGAAAGCAAATTGTAGAAGCCTGTACAGCGTATGAGGCACAGAGGGCCAAAAAGCTGAGGGAAACAAGTCTCTAGGTTTTGACAATGAGCAGTTTCTCACATTTATTTGTAAGGAAAATTATTCGCATCTCAAGGACTGCTCGTTTGAATAAAAAGCAATTATAGTTGGAACCTAGGAAGGTTGCTGGACAGAGAGGGTACATAAAAAGACGGTAGTCGAACTTAAGGAAACAAGAGTATGTGTACACAGCTCAAAAAAAAAAAAAAATATATATATATATATATTTTCCTCTAAGCCTTGGTTATCAGGTACACATTTCGCTCATCAACCAAAAATCATCTCAATCCACTCGCTATATCAATTTGTCCCTCCGTGTGAACTGCTCGACGAAGATTAAAAAGAAAATAGTGTAGAGACCTGCTTCCTCATCAATATACCAATCATTATCATGCAAAATCACATAAAATAATCAGTTACTTCAGTTATTTAGATGCAGTTTTGCGCTGGTGCAAGTGGCGTAAAGAATAAAATGAATAAATAAAATAATTCGACTAAATTTTTAATTAGGAAATGATCCATTCTAAAAATTGGAAGTAACGCGATTGGTTGCCTTACTTGACAATGGCCAAACTCTTTATCAACTAACAAGAGGATTATGGGAGCCCCTTTTGTTAAAGAAGTGTCCCATTGTCAATTTATCGGTTGGCCTTTAAGTATTTGGTTTCAGATTCAATTTTTTGAAGGAAATTTTTTAGACAAATCTGATTTAATGTAGTCCATGAAACATATAATTGAAATATTTATGATTGTTTAATTAAAACTGAACATCTTATCAGTATAAAATATCATACGGACAGAACTGAAGTATTTTCAATTAAACGAAAATACTAATAAAAACACTTTTTTTTTTTGTTAATTTGGCTCTGCAATCAAATTACCTGAAAGGAATCATTTTCATTGATTTTCATAAAAGTGTTCCTTTTTGACGGAACGTTCATTTATCAGAAAAATTCGGTACTTTTTGCCTTTTTATTGTTGAAAGAATATAGAAAGCTATGTAGTTTACCTATTCTCTTAAGGTTCTTGAAAAAAACAAAAAAAAAAAAACTCTTCAGCTCAGATCACTATAACTGATTGCGTGAGAATAACATGTTTTAAATATATAAGTGGGTAGTTGAAATATTGTAGTTCATTTATATAACAGGAAATACACATTGTTTCGAATGACAGTCGTTCAAGTAGCTGTTATATTTTCAATTAGAGTTGCAGAGTAGTTTCATTGGGTATTTTTTATATTTAATAAAAATTAAGAAATGTATATTAAGGAAGTAATGTAAGGAATCAAAAATTATTAATAAAACAATTTAAAATTATGAAATTATAAGAAAATAAAATAAATGTCATTCTAAAATAATGATATTGCGAACATCGAAAAAAAAAGGAAAACCGGCAAAAAGAGCGCTCTTTGGATTTGTAAAGTTCAAACAACGCAATATCTTTAACTCGCTTATCTTTTTAGCAAGTTGTCAAGAAAATAAGCAAACAAAAAAGTAATACTTCGATGGTAACAAAGAACCTGTGGTCCTTGATTTATTTTTCGACTTCGAATTCAAGATGCTTCACGATAAAGTCTTGTGTTATAAAAATTGCATTAACAACACAGACTTGAAAACAATTCAATTTTACATTATAGGACAGCCAAAAACTCACATACGTAAATTACAGACTTTTCAATCTAAAACTTTCAGGACTATCACCAAAGCTCCCTGGTACTTCAGTAACATTACTCTACATAAAAACTTACAGATGCCAACAGTTAACGACCACATACGAACATACTACAAACGATTTCATAATAACTTACACGGACATATCAACTCATTGATTCGAGGCATGACCACAACTAACATGCCCTATAGCACCCGAAGGAGGCTTAAAAGAAGCTGGCTGAGGGATCTCCTCCACTAATTATAAACATTATGGTCAAGACATGAAGGACGCCGCTGGGTACTCCTCTCCCTCACGCCTATTCCAAGACCAATCTCTACATCTTGACATCACACTCGCTGATTGTCGGAACTTCTGACAGGTGTGAGTTGAAGAATCAAGTTAAAAAAAAAAAATTACATTATAACCTAATTCAACAATGCATAAAAACTTTATTTTGTATTGCTGAGCTGTTAAATAAAAATTAGTAATTGATAATTCAGGAGAAACTGTTTATTAATAAGAATTAAATGTATATATTTTTTCCACAATCTGTCTTCCCGAAATATACTTACTGAGTTTGAAATACCATATGTTTACCACATACAGTAAATGTCTGGGAGCAAATAACAGAATATTTATGATTAAAAAGAAAATTCGAATTCTCCGACCATTAAGCTGTTTTTAGGATTTCAATTTGCAAATATACAATTGATGAGAGTCAGATTTGACAAAATAGACTTGGGCAGTATTTGCAATAACGTATTTTAAATATTTTTATACACTTAAGTATAATATTTAGTAATTAAAATACAATATACTTTTAGTGTTTTAAATACATTTTCTGAAAACAAATGAAATACTTTATAATTAAAATATACTGTATTTTAAGAATACATAATGTATATTACTTTAAATGTTGTATTTTAAAATAATTTTCCCAGATCTGTTTTTTTTTTTAAACATTTTTAAAGAAAAATACGGTTCATAAATTTTTGGAAGCGAGATAAACTACCATTTTATTTTTAATTTTGTTTCTTCACTACCGAAGGTAGGGAAGCATTGTATTCGCACACGCGTAAATGTCTTTTCATAGATATGCCAATATTTCAGAAACGGCTCGTTCGATTTGGCACTAAATTGAAAGAAAGGTATGTTTTGGAAAATAATGATTCTGTATCGATTATATGGGATTTCGTCATATTCTTTCTCTTATGTATGCGCAAACGCGTTTTCCTTGATACGTCAATATCTCTGAAACCGCTGGTTCGATATGGCTCAAATTTGGAGGGAAGTTAGAGACTGGTTAACAGATAATAAATTAAGTATCAATTTTATCTAATTCTATCCACAACCCTAAAATAACACTACTACTTTCGGATCATTGAACGTATTATTTGATAATGTCTCGTTAACTCCGAACAAACAAAAAGTTGAATTTTTCCAATGGATTCTTTTTCCATCCATTTTAATTATGATAACATACCTATAAGTACACATCGCTATTGAAAATAAGAAATTGGAAGGCAGCAGCACAGAACAGAGAATACTGGCGGTTTCGACTGAGGGAGGCCTTGAATCTTCATGAGTTGTAGAGCTATACTTAATTACTTATCTACCATTTAAACATAGCTTTTAATCCAGTAAACCTAGCAAACTGCTCATTTAGATTGAGAGAGTGCACCTATGTTTAAAAATTTACCTTCTTTCCAAAACGTTTTCATGGGTATAATGCATTCAGCCACATTTCACTTATTCGTAGTACCAACAATACTGTCACCATAGAATCATACAATGTTATAATGAACAACGTAAACTAAATAAAGAATGTCTTTAGAATGTTGATCTATGTATCCTATTATAAGTAAGAAAACAATCATAAAACAAATGGCGAATACTTAAAATGTCATGAGAATACTCGAGAAAGAAGCACTTTCTTTCAATCCTTGTTCCACTTAGCTGATCCAACTCTAACCCCCTTCGGACTCTTGTAGGAGCTTAAGGCTGTGGTAAAGGGGGCACGAGGCAGAGCATACGGAACAGAAAACAAACACATTTCTAAATGGTTGGTACCGAAATTCAGAATATATTTGTTTTCGTATGTTTTAGTTTTTGATGGTCTTGGTATACTCTTTCCATCCGAAGACTTTGACAAACGTTGAGAACTTCCAAATTTCACAATATCATGAAAGGTTTCGTCGCGAATTATACGCTTTAGTTTCCAGATCCATTTTTATATCGATGTATTAAACATAATAAAAAATATCTTCGCATTAAAATAATAATATAACATGGGGGATCAATATTCAAACAGAAATCATAAAGTTTTTATTAGAGCCGACGTTTCAACCCAAACATGTGAATCATCATCAGGGCGCAGTTCGAGCACTGAAAGTATTCAAGTACTCAAGTAATCAGGTACTTGAATACCTTTAATGCTCGAACCACTCCCTGATGATGACCCACATGTTTGAGTTGAAACGTCGGCACTAATAAAACTTTATAATGACTGCCTCCTGAATATTTATCACTCATGATATTTAGAACAGTCGACTAATTTCCTTCAGATAATAATATAACATAAAAAAAAGTAAATCTGACTAAGTGGGAATCGATTTTTAACAAATTAATTATTATTTCCGTTTAGAATTATAATTCGTGAAGCGGAACATTTAATAAAATAAAAAATACCGAAGATGTTAAGAAGCTACTTAATCTAATTAAATTAAATACTGAACACTTCAGTCGATTGTTCCTGGAATTACATGAGTACTTTTGGAATAATATTAAAAATACAAATTAATTTGCATGTTTTTGTCGATTCAGTAAATCGTTATAATAATAAAACAGGGATAAATGATGTATTGTTAACTTTTACAGCCGAATGACACATAAAATTCACCTATTTTATCAAGGATCATGCTAACACGCTTTTTATTTTATTATATTTTTTTTCGAGTTACTGATTAATTACTAACTAATAATTACAAAATACAACACGTTTAAAATAGCTGGACTGAACTGGGCTAATTAGTTTATTGGAATCAAACTCAATAAAATATAATATAAAGAAACAAAATGGTGTATCTTTAAAAAAAAATTAATTGATTATTAGCAAAAACAATATTAATAGTAACGGATAATAAGGTAAGACCATAAATATGGAATGACACCATGACTGAAGGAGAAATGAAGATTGGACATCAATAACGGTCAAACAAAAATGAGTTAAAGCCAAATACCGTCACTAACAACATAAAAAGCAAAATAAGTTCCACAATCATTGATAGAGACATTCAAAAAAATTAAGGAATTTAGCCCATATTTAAGGTTATCGATAATAGTATTTAGCTTGCTTCTTCGGGTTTAACTTCTTTTTTTATTATTTGGCACTTTATTGATGCCCAGTCTTCATACTTAAGCACTGACTATTCAAACACTCCTGAAACTACAAGAAAGCAAGAAGTAGCACTCCAAACCGTCCTAAGCACTTATTATCCATAATTCTCAGAATAAACGGTGTTTTGAGAGCGCCAAAAATCCCTATTTTCAAGGTGTTATGATAATCAAAATTTCTTATGTTTACAATGTGAGGCATAGTCAACTTATATATTGTAAAATTTTAGGCATGAATAAAAATATAGATTTCAAAAATAAAGATAAAAAGAATGTTGTACCACATTAAATTTGCCACATGTGCATATCATTAAATATATTTAAGGTATTTTTGTTGAGTTCTGAAAATAATTTTTTTCTGTGCGATGGATAAACCTAGTCAGTTCAAGAATAATTTATTTAAAAAAAATAAATCTTTTTTATTTTTTTATTTTTTTTTTTTAAAGTCGTAAGTGTCATGGCCGAAACTGAGGTTCTATATTCGTATCGTTCCGTCTTTGCTAGTTTGTTATGTGCTTATTATCTCAAATCCTGTTCTCAGACTTTGTAAACAGTGAGTTTATAAACAATTTAACATTTTTACATTATAATCAGTGAGGTGAGTGACTTTTATTAATAATTAGCAACATTAAATTGGTACTCGATTGCTAGATACAGTTTACGTGGCAGATAATTCCCCTCAGCGGGTCTTATCTTTCAAATTCAAGGTCACGGCGCTTTATTTTACGTTCAGAATATCTTGAGTTCGTACCTAAGACAGTATATATATTTTTTTTTTTCTCTGTTTTTATTTCTTAATTGATTATTTTATTTTAATATTTTTTTTCTACTGAGACTCTATTTTATTTATTTATAAAAATGTTTTTTTTAATATTTGTATATATATTTGTAAATAGATTAGTTATTAAGTATTTGTTTTGTAAATTTTCTTATTAGTGATACTTTTTTTTTTTTTTTCTCTCTTCTTTTTGTATATATTATTATTTAGAGGTATGGATTCTGATAAGAACATTCCTTTTGACGAATCAGATGAAGAGACTCCTTTCTCCGAAATCAGTGAGACTGATTCTCAATATTTAACAAGGCGAACTCTCCAAAAGCGCCATAGAAACTCTGCCCCCGGTTCGGCGGGCAACTCACCTAATAAAAAAAAAAACAAATCCGCTAAAACAAAGCAAGCTCTCAAAGTAAATAAAGAATCAAAAACTAGTAATAATTCAGCTATGAAACCTGACACTAAACCATCAACTAACACATCCAGTAACAATTCTGTTACAGCCAATAATAAAATTAACGAAATCACTGAACCTAGAACTTTCACTGAACCAGTGCCACCTCCGATTTATGTAAGCAAGATTGACAATTTCATTCAGTTCGGTCAAGAAATAGCTAATCTGATCGGACCGACCAACTTCCGGTGTTTTTCTCGAGTCAACGATATAAAGATTAACACCAATACTAAAGATGATTATAAAAAACTTATAAATCATTTGACAGCACTCAATCACGACTTCCACTGCTATCAACTAAAAGAAGACAAAACATATAGAGTGGTTTTGAGAGGTCTTCACTCTACCACACCCACTACCGCTATAAAAAAAGATCTGGAAGATATCGGCCATTCGGTAAGACATATATCTTCTATCTTACATCCTATTGATAAATATCCACTGCCATTATTTTTCATCGATCTAGAACCAGCCCGGAATAATGCAGAAATCTTCGAAGTTAAAAGACTGCTGTATTCTGTTGTAAAATTTGAAGAGCCGAGGCAGAAACCAATAGTCGTTCAATGCACCAAGTGCCAAAACTTAGGGCATACAAAGGCTTACTGCCATCACTCGGTGCGTTGCGTTAAATGCGCCGGGCCTCACGCCTCTAACACCTGCCAGAAACCGTTAAATGAACCACCAAAATGTGCCCTTTGTGGTGAGGACCACCCTGCAACCTATCGGGGCTGCATTATCTATAAGAAGCTATATAAGCAAAGAACTTATAATTTATCATTAAAAGAAGAACAGAAGAATTCTACCCAGGCACAGGTACAGGCACCTGAACTCCTAAATTTGGCAGCGTTTCCTCAACTGCCGAACGAAATAATACCACAATTGACGCACAACCCTTCTACATCAACAGATCATCCCCATCAAGACTCTAGGCACCTATATTCAGACACTACGGTGAAGAATCAACAGCCGCGACGTCAGACGCCTCAGATTTCCAAAACTAAGACTCAGGCTTCCAAACCTAAGATCCAGACCTCCCAATCCAAGACTCAAATCTCCCACATTCATTCAAAATCTCCACGTCAGCAAATGCCTCCTCACCAGATACCTATACGTGTAAAATTACCGCCCGAACATCCAACTCCTGTTTATTCCCACCCTACTGCTCATATTTACTCTCCTTCCCAAGTTCCAAGGGTACATCCTTCATCAGACACTCCTTATCATAAGATCTTTCCCTCACGAACTCCTAATCAAAACCAACCTGACCAACAAAACCCGATCGATTTAATAAACTCCACCCTTGCTTCCTTCCTGAAAGATCTCCAAGAGACTATCAAGCCACTAATTACCCTCCTCACAAGAATCCTTACCGAAATTCCCTTCAATCTCTCACGATGAGCACTAAGCCCCTAGCTGTTCTTTTATGGAATGCTAACGGACTACAAAACCACCGAGACGAACTCGACATTTTTCTTCATGACTATCACATTGATATTGCTCTACTGACAGAAACTCACTTCACTCGACGTTCATATTTCTACATACGTGACTATATCACTTATAGATCAGACCACCCCGACAACACTTCCCATGCCGGTTCTTGCATCCTTATCCATAAATCCTTATCCCATTCTCTCATTCCTTCTACTCCAACGGAGGCTATTCAAGCAACCTCGGTTATCATTTCAACTCGTCCTTTCCATTTAACATTCTCAGCTGTATACTGTCCTCCCGGTCATACTCTTACCTATAACTTACTTGAATCCTTATTTCAATCCTTCGGATCGCGCTTTATTGCTGGAGGAGACTACAATGCTAAACACCAACGATGGGGTTGTCGATCATCCAACTCCCGTGGTAACATACTATCTTCTGTCTCAACTTCCAATAGTTACTCTGTCCTCTCTCCTATGAATCCTACCTATTGGCCAACATCCCTCAAAAAACGCCCTGATATCCTCGACATATTTGTCACCTCCCAAATTTCCTCTTCCCATGTCACAATAAAATCCCTGGATGACCTCTCCTCAGATCATTCTCCAGTTCTGCTTTCATTACACACAACCTTCGCTCCTAAGCCCTCGTCCTCTCCTACACTGATTACAGGACGAGTAAACTGGGACAATTTTCGTAAAGACCTGGAAAATAAATTGGACCTAAATATTCCACTTAAGACGAAACGTGATATTGACACAGCCATAAAAGAACTTACTACATCTATAAGTGACAAAATAAAGAATAATACATCTACCAATAAAACTGACAACTCCCAACAGACAAATTTGCCGCAGCATATTCGTATCTTATTAAGGGAAAAACGCAGAGCAAGATCGAAGTGGCACAGGACTAGATATCCATCAGATAAGACATATTACAACAAATTAACTAACCAACTAAAAGCTGAAATTAGAAAATACAAAGTTCAAAATTTACATAACATGACAGAAAAACTTACTACTTGTGACAAATCACTATGGTTGACCACTAAAAAACTCCTTAAATTCAAAGATTTTAACCACCCACTTATTACTGAAACCCAAACCTGGTCCAGATCTGATGATGAAAAATCTCAAATATTTGCTCAACACCTCTCAAAAACATTTAATCCACACCCAGACATCCTTAATCCAACCCACCTTGAGTTTATTGAAGCAGAATTGGATACCCCACTCCAATTGACTCCTCCACCTAAAGCATTTCATCCTTCAGAAATATCCAATATCATTAATAGATTACCTTCTCGCAAAGCTCCTGGCCATGACCTAATCACCTCCCAGATCCTAAAATGTCTTCCTAAAAAAGCCATACTGTTCCTAACCTATATATTTAATGCTGTACTCCGCACCACATATTTTCCTGACTCTTGGAAACTATCCATTGTCAAAATGATACCTAAACCCACAAAGCCGCCAGAACACCCATCCTCTTACCGTCCTATCTCCCTTTTACCCATTATGGGCAAAATCCTGGAAAAACTCATTTTAAAACGCCTGTATCCCATCCTAGACTCTAAACACATTATCCCAGATCACCAATTTGGATTCCGCACATCCCACTCCACTATTCAGCAATGCCATCGTGTGGTAGATGTAGTCTCCTCTGCATTGGAGCGCGGAATGTACTGCACGGGAGTCTTTCTCGACGTTGAACAGGCGTTTGATAGAGTCTGGCATCCGGGACTGATGTACAAACTCCGTGAATTCCTACCACCTACATACTTCCTCATTATACGTTCCTACCTTACTGACAGATACTTCAAAGTCAATCATAACAATGCTTATTCATCTCTTTTTACTCAGTCTGCCGGTGTTCCTCAAGGTAGTATCCTAGGTCCTATCCTTTACACAGTTTATACAGCTGACATCCCAACCCAATCCAACACTGTCATCACCACCTATGCCGATGACACGTGTATCCTATCAGTTAATAACGATCCTTTAATTGCATCCCAAACTCTTCAATCACATATCACAAGCCTTGAAGAATGGTGTAAAAATTGGAGAATAAAAATAAATTCCAACAAATCCCATCAAATCACTTTTACCCTCCGTCGTAAACCTATGACCTCTTGTCCTACAGTATCCTTCAATAATACTCCACTTATTCCTGTTGAGCAAATCCGCTACTTAGGACTCCACCTTGACAAACGACTCACTTGGAACCCCCATACCAGACTGAAACGACTAGAAACCGCCCGACGTTTTCGACTACTGCAGCACTTACTAGACAAACGATCTAAGCTTTCAATCAATTATAAACGACTCGTATATATGACAATAATAAGACCTATTTGGACTTACGGAATTGAGCTTTGGGGCTCCACTAAACCATCGAATTCCTCTCGTATCCAATCCTTACAATCCAAAATCCTTCGTAAAATCCTCAACGCTCCTTACTTTGTCACAAATAAAATCATCCATAAAGACCTTAATGTTCCATATGTTTCCGATCTGGCCCAATCCAGATATCTTTCCTTCCATAACAAACTGCAGAATCATCCGAATCCTCTCGTTTCAAACCTTGCTTCCTCCTCGATCCCTGATAACCCTCCGAGGCGTCTGAAAAGAAGATGGCCTCGGGATCTTCTAATATAGCACTTTAATTTGAGTTCTACCAATGGGTAGTTTCTCTTCATGTTGTACATGCCATGTTACAAATTTCTCATTTACTTATTGTATTCTCTATGTAATACAGTTGTAAATTCCATTGAAATAAAAAAAAAAAAAAAAAAAAAAAAAAATTTTTTTTAAATAAATTTTTTTTTATTTTCAAAGGATAAGTTATTACTCAGAGGATACTGGAAGTTCATATTTCCATAGGAAAAGTAACTTCCGTCAACGAGCGCCATGGTATTAATGAAATAAAAATGTTCTTTATAGTAATTATCTAGAAAATTCAGTTAAGAAATCTGTTCGAAAATCGGGGAAGTTAAAAATCTTACCAAATCATAAATCTAACCTAATATAATTTATTTCTCTTTGTTAAGGAAAACTGAAGAGCAAGTATAGAAGAAACAAAGAAAATGGAAAGGAATAGTTTCACTACATCATTTTTCAATACATCATACACAATCATTTTTACTACTTCTTATACATAATAAATATTTTATTTATTGATAAGAAAAACATTTCGTTTTTCAGATATCTTAAATTAAAAATTTCACAGAGGTTTTGCCGTTTATATGCCTTTGCCTGCGGCGCACGTCGAGAATCAGCAATTTGTTCCTATGGTATCAGAGGAGTCATTTCTCATAGTTGCTTAGGTTTGGTTAAATTAAAGGTTAATTCCTGACTCAGCATCAGGCTCCAAGGTTGTTTGTATCAACCATTATTCTTCTTCGAAAAGGCGACGATAATCGGTGGGCTTCCCACCTACAAACAGTAAAAAAAGAAGAAGAAAACAAAATTACCATCATACCAAATCCATTGATTACCGGTATTCAGCAACCAACTGTTTTTAATCTCATTCCATGACGATGGTTATGTGTTAGATGGTTATTGAACTTTTGAAGCGTAAATGGTAAAAGACTTGAAACTTCGCAGTTATGATATAGTTCCAATGAAATGAACACTCAAGCAAAATGCTGGTGCTGTAATCCAAATCAGAGCCGTTACCTAATTCAAGGATTCAAATTATACAAATGGGTACATGGAAATACTTACTGCAAGACAATACGAAACTATGAATGATATTCCTTTAAGTGTGGTAGATCTCTTGAGCTAAAAACTAAGATAATTGCTGATAGGATTCTCAAAATGAACAATGGATTTAAAATCGTTTTCTGGACTTGATAATGGACGAAAACGACAATAATAGTGTTTTTTTTTCATGTATTTTATTTTTAGGCGATCTTCAACGAATTTAACGAATTTAGGTCTCAGTTACCAGAAAAATAATCTGTCAAGATTCGCAAACAACTATGGAACTTGAAACAAGTGGGAATCATTCACAAATTTCATGCTAAAAATTTACGAACAGATTAATAACGAAATTGGCCTAACTGTGACATGCCCATGAATGCGAGTAGGAGACTTAAAGGGTCCTGGATGAGAGATATTCTTTAACTAACCAAAGAAACTGAAACCAGCCAGAGAATAGGTCCTGCTTGATACTACATCCTCACATGTCAATCTTTATTTCCATCAGAAAGTTTGCTGGTAGATGCTAATTCATTTATGAATTAAAACATTTTTTTAAGAAATTATAATAGAGCCAAATTACAGGAAAATGGCTTTATATGGGTAAACCCATTTTTTATATTTCAAGTTAATAATTAATTAGGGCGAATAGAGCGAAATAGAGCGAACACTATTATGTATCAAACATAGTTATAAAATCTGCAAAATGTTTTGGTTTCATAAAGGAAGTATCCATCAAAGTGCTGAGTGATTTAATTTTATGAAATGTATCTTAATAACTTTATGAAATTATAATTATAATATATAATTTGTATGTAAAACAGGACTTTTTTTTCTTTATGAATAGGAAATTTTGAATTCTCTGGCGAAACATAAAAATAATAAGGCTCCAGAGGTTGACTAACTGCCTGCAGAACTATTCAAGTGTGGAGGAAGTGAATTACTGAAAATCCTTCAGAATATCATGATTCGGATCTGCACTGATGAAGTAATGCCAGAATCTTGGAATAAATCAATAACATGTTAAATTCATAAAAAGGGTGATCGGCTCGTCTGCGGTAATTATAGGGGCATCTTGTTACTCTCTTGTAAGTACAAAGTGTTGTCCGAAGTTCTCTTTCAACGACTACTCCTTACGCAGAAAAGATCTTAGGCCTGTACCAGTGTGGTTTTCGGAAAGGACGATCCACCATTGACCAGATATTTTGCTTGCCCATCATGCTTGAAAAAGGACTTGAATATAAGCTTAAAACACATCATCTTTTTATTTATTTTAAAGAAGCGTATTATAGTGTTCATAGAGAACAGCTTTATGAGGCAATGAGAGAGCTCGTAATCCCTGATCCTTATTAGAATGGCAAGACTCACCATCAGAGAAGTGAGATGCATGGTGCAAGCTGGAAGAGCAAGATCAGCAGAATTCACTTCTGGAAAAGAACTACGGCAGGTGATGACATTGCTGGGCGCTCTTTCTCTGTCTCTGATGGATTCTTGAAACTAGTCGAAGTTTTTCTTTACAACAATGAATAGTAGTATGACTAATAGGAGACATGACTACAGATAACTGAAAGTGTCATTGTATATGACCTTTTATTTTTAAAATTCTTCATTAGCTTGCACTGTTTTTAAGAAGTTGAGAGCAATAAAATCTTGGGAGAGAGAGGGGGAAGGTTCATGCGCCATTGACATTGGGGGATGGGCACCCTGGTAACCAGAGTAAATGAAACATCCAAACAAGAGCTACTGCTGAATATTATCCTCTTCCATACCTGAAATTCCATTATTTTCATCAGATTATTGATTAACAGATGCTAATTCATATTCTTAAGATATAATAAAAATTAAGATATAAAAAAAAATTCTGAAGATTGTCAGATCAAATGACCTTACATGGATAAAAATAATATTGAAAAATGAACAGAAAACTAGAAGTCTGGGGTACATACCTCTTTTTTGTGATCTAAAACGTTTTTATCTAAGAAATTTTTCAGAAATACTGCATTTTTAATCTGGGTAACTTTTGTTAATTTAATGAGGTACAAAAACTCACGTATACTCATTTGTTTTCCACTTGAATTGTATGATAATTTTATCACAAAATCGAGAAAAAATGTTCCTACAAAAATATTGGGCCGTTCAGCCTATATAATCTTGCTATTTTCATTAAATGGGTCACGCCTAACGGTCAAATATTTTTTAGGACACCTTCTTTCTGTTCAAATTATCTTACGATTCAATTGGAAAACGAACGGATGTTCATGAGTTTTTAGCACCTTATTCAACTAACAAAGTTCAGTGATCTAGAGACTGAAAATCATTCCCGAAAATTTTCGTAAATAAAAAAAAATTATTGGTGACTTCAACAAGAAGTCATTCATAAAGCTTTGTACGAGTATTAATACGAGGCCTCTGGTTTGGGTCTCGCGGAACAATTTCATAAAGAACAAGGAGTTTTCTCGAGGAACTAGGTGTCGACATTAAGGACGTAGCGAGGTTGGCTGAAAATATAGTCCTCGACTCCCTGGGAATCATTCACCACCACGTGCATGGCTAGCCCGAGAGTTTTAATTTATGTATTTATTTATTCAATGGAAATTGGAAAAAAAAAAAAGATAGATAAAGAGTGAGAAGTGAGAGAAAGGGAAATTAAATGTAAAAAAAAAGGATATACAAAAAAAAAAAAATAAAACATATATATATAAATATTGTATACTATGCTCATACATATTGTTAATTCTATATAATTATATATTATTTTAAAAATTGTCTGTACTGATTAATAAATATGCTGTGTTTTTAGCAACCCAATGTATTTGGGCAGCACCATTTTATGATAATAAAGTGATTCTCTCTCACTCTCTCTCTCTCTTCTTGTTAAGAAGTAGTCTGTACCCCGAACTGTAACATAGTTTGTGTGTAAAACAGAATTTTTTAAATTTATTTTCAGAAAAACTTTATTACAAAGATTTACGAAGCAAAACTTTTGACCAGTATTCTTCAGACCAGACATACACAACTTGTATAAATCGAATGATGAAACATGATAAATTATTTGTTAAGCTATTAAATGCAACATCGAATGCAATAAGGCGGCAATTAATCGACTCTTGGTAGTATCGATAAGGCGTATGTCGGACGCGCCTGCCCGCTCGGCGAGAATTGCTCATTGCGATGCCCGACTCCGGGATGACCTGGGAGAGAGCGCCTGTTCTCATAGTCATCATGTTTTTCATAATATTCCTCACCATCTTCTTTTCGAGGTTGGTGAGGTGCGACAGGGTCTACCCGACCACAGGTGAGTGGCGAGGTCGTAGCATGTTGGTGTTGAGCGGCCCGGACGGCTACTGCATGTACATGTTGAACCAAGCCGATGTATGGAGTACGGGATGTTGGAAGATTGGGCCCCACTCCCTTCAATAAATAAATAAATAAAATTAAGTTAGCTCTTTCTTGATTTCAAATTAATATACCCCAACGTTGTTGGTCAGTACCTTATTCCATTTATCTTCTTTTTTCAAACGTATTTAAATTTTCGAAAATGGTCAATACGTCGACAGTTTATTGCAAAAAGTCATTAAGTGACATTTCATAACCTTGAATCATTTAGAACATTAATAAAGTTTCCCATTGTAAAACACTGTTGTAACTATATTTGATTTATAAAAGGGTATGGGTCATTTCAGTGCACTTACTTGTTTTTTTGTTATCGATAAATAAGGCTGAAGTTTGAGAAAAATTGTATTTATATCTCCAATATTGTATTTATATCTCTGAGAGAAATTGTATCTATTAACTTGAAGAATAGCATTGAATAAATAATTAATCAATTACCCATACTTTCTTTTTATCAAGAGATATATTTTACCAACCAACTGAATAATATTTCAATTATTGCACTGCTAAACTGTTCTTTGTATCTTGAACAGTATTAAAGATACTGAGAGTGCAATATTTCCATTGAGTACAGTTTGATTACAAGAATGTATTTATGTTACAACATAAATTAGAAAACTAGGGAATCCGTTTGAGAACTCTCGCTTAATTATGTCTTGTAAGCGGATAGAAATATTTAAAATAGTAAAACTCAAGAACTACAAAAAATTTTGTATTAACAATGAGACGATTTTCTGCAGAAAAGTAGGAAATTCAAGTTTTTTTAATTAACTCACGTTTTTGTGGAATAAAAAGCGATAACTACAAAAATACTTAATTTAAGTAATTAAGAATTACTTCACAGTAAACTAGATAAAATTTACTTTAAATGAAAGTAGTGTTTGTCATTAGTAAAATCATTTAAGGAGGACTTTAGAGTGGCTTAACTAAGCTAAGTTCTGTTTAAAAAAAAATCACCAATTATTTGCAACTTTATATTATCACCCTCAAACTACACTACAGTTACTCTTGAACTACACTTTAACAAAACTTCCTTCTTTAATAAGCTTTTAGTCCTATTAATTTAACTGAGGGTTTATTAGGAAATAAGTTGAGCAAAAATTATCTCAAGTTGTTAAAGAAAATGATGTGATTTGACAGTGTCATCTAGAAGTTCCCGTGTTTTAAGCGAAATGACTATTATAAATCATTACAAAGCTTTAATTTTTTTTCCATGACCTGGGATTTATTACAATAAGCACAAATGCATAAATATACTTTTTTTTTATAAAAAAAAATAATGAAGTTTCAAATATTTTTCATCATAAGCTATTAAAGCTGCATTCTCAATCATGAGAATTGATCTGGATTTATAGTGATCAACTAAATGCTTATAATCCCAATATTCACATTATCATAGAAATAATTCTAGTAATTATCAAATTTCAAATTTGAAGCCTATTAAAAAAAAAATAAATCAGTAAATTTTGGTGACTGTTGACTTCCTGAATAAATTACCTAATAAGACTTGTTATCAGGATGCTTTTTGTTTTTATTTTAAAAACTTCTGAAAACAATGTACTTATTATAAAATATTTAAAAGATAAGATAAATAGCATCATAATTTAGTAGTAAAAGATTTTAAAAATATCTAATTTTGAGCCATTTAGATTGAAGTGCTTATACAGGTTTATTAAAATTTTACAAATGAAATCTTTTGGAATCGATTTAAAACAGACATGGATGTACATATTTTAAGTTCATTATAAAAAAATTCTAATTTTGGTCAAAGTCGCTAGTTTTGTCTGGTTCGAGAAATTGTGAATCGCCTTTTTAAATTTATATTGAAAGCCTGAAAACACTTTTTTTTTTTAAACAATAAGATTATTTGCTATTTTATTGGAAAAAGTAATAAAAATAATGTTTATGGAGAACAGAACTTGATAATGACTCTAGTTTTAGCCGAAACGTCGACTTTAAGATTATAAAATGGTAATCAAATGGCCTTTTACATAGGAAAAGCATATTATTACCATATATTATTTTCTAAAAATATATATTTTTTTCTATTTTGTCCTAATAAGATAAGAGGTCAAAACTCCAATTTTTGTTTCTTAATAAATTTTGTAGTTGGATTACAATCATTGTATTTTGTGTTGAATAATTAAACGGAATATTTTTTTAGTCTGACAAGAAAGCGCTACAAAAATGTATTTCCAAAAATAATGATAATCAATAATCAATAATAAATAAAAATAATAATCAATTTTTAGACTTAATAATCTTTTGGCTGAAAATAAAAAATATTTTAAGTACATATACAATTTAATTTTTAATGCAACTGATCAAATTCTACCTCGAAACTATACATTGTCTGCCTTTAAAAAAAAAATAAAATAAAATAATTGACATCAGTTAAACTTTATACAATACAAAGAACAACAACAAAAAAATCTCATGCTATTTTTTTTTATTGAAACTTATTTTTTAAACAAACGATATAAATTTCAAAATCATCGATACATGTTATTGAAGAAATTCAATAAGATGCCTAAGGATCTTTCTAACGTTTTTAAATTAAAATATTCTTTAAAAAGTTATTCTCGAAATTTGATTAACCAATTATCAATTTCCTTTCATAAAAATAAATTAAAATAATTTTATAAAAATAAATCAGAATATTTTACGAATGCATGTTCAAATCCAAAGTTATTTTTCATATAACAGTGCCGTAGACAATTTTGCAGCCCAGTAGTTACTATGGTCTCCGTTTTCTACTTGCATATGCTTTTTCTCTTACTTTTATTTATTTCCACTCAACTCTGCCTTTTCATCGATGTTTGTAGATGTAGGAAATTGGTTTGGTTTCCATATATTCTATGCATCCTCTAACCAGTGTCCAGAACGAGTTTTCTTCCAAGACTGAAGTGGGCAGACCTCTCTACAGTTTTTGATCCGTACTCAAAATCCTAGTTTGATTTTTATTTATTTACGAGAAGGGGCTTCAATGTTATTCAATAAGAGGCAAGTCTAAATAACTAGGTCCCGCAAAATTATGTGTATATGTCTCTATGTGTGTGTGAACAGTCTAGCCCAAAAAGAAAAGTAGCATGAAATTGAAATTACTTGTGCCTTGGACGACACAGCAACTATAATCCTTAATATTCCTAAGGGCGTAAATATGGATTTTTTAAAATGTCTTCCTCTAGAGTACTTTTAATTTGGTATATGAGAAATAATTAACTGTCATTTACTTTTATTAGTAATAAAAATTACAAAATATTAACTATTCAAGAATTAGATAATTAACAAAGGAAAAAAAAGAGAAATTTTCCCAAATTGGAAGCGCGATAGTTTTACTGAAATATCCTTTAGGTATAAGTGCAGACTTCAAGTACAATTGCAGAGGAGTACAATTGCAACCCAATAAAATATGGAGAGGGCGGGAATATCGTTTCCCTACTCCTCAATAATTTTAATTAAAAAAAAATTAAAATTAATGCAAAATAATCTACATGGATGAATAAAATATGTAAACAAAAATCGATAGCTAAATAGGAAAAATCCATTGCCTAAGGCCTAGACGAAGGTATGTCAGTATTTTACCACGACCTAAATATTCCAATTATTTAATTTTCAGTTAGGTTGTTATTGGAAAAATAAAACTACCAAACCACACAGCCTCATGGCTCCAAAATGCAGACAAAGAAAACCCGTCAACATTCCACCAATTCAAGCATCATAAGGACAGAAAAGAAAAGCTAATCGAACATCACTTCATGAAATCCAATCGCATGAGTATGCGTCTAACCTTAACTGCTTACGACACTCCTTTGTTTTGCCATGAAACCATCCATTTCCTCACAAATAGTACACATTCATAGTACACGCTCCATTATAGTGGTAGAAAACGACACTTGTGAGACTATCGCTAAAGTTATTGCTATATTTATGAGTGCAACTGTTGTATCGAGTAGAAAAAAATAATGAAAATTTATGTGACTACCATGGTCACATTATAATCTGGTGTCTCAAAATATTCTTAGAGTAGATCAGTAATTAGTTACTAGAAATCATAGGATCTATTAAAATGTGGAGTTTTGCAATTATTTTCATCTGATAAAAAATCATTTTTTTCTTTTACTGAACTTCTAGAAGAAGTTCTAGAAGGCAAAAGACTAAAGAAACGTTCTGGTTACTTTGTATCATTTCATATAATTTTTTGGTAAAGAGATCGTTTGAGAAATTTTAGCCTGTTTAGGACAATTGGACGTATCTTTTTCTACATCATTATAATTACATCCATTATCCTATGTTATCGGATTAACGGAAAAATTAAAACTTGCGCTGACAAGTCTTCTTCGACGAATTGCAGTGAAGTATCTTTATCAAAATTTCACTGAGGAATGACGAATTGAGAACATTTTTTAAGTTAGAGTTTAATATCATAAAACTCAAAAATATATTTTAAAAACTCGTTATATTTAGATAATTAAGCAAAATCAAAACTGTGTTAGCTAACTCTGAATAAGAACTGATATTACGGAATACATCATCCACATAAGAGGATTACAATCTGTTGTAGTGCATTATAATGCTAACAGCACTTAGCCGGTAAACCTCCAATGCCATTAGTGATTTTTAAACATAATGTTCAATAAATTACACATTAAAAAATGATAATTCCGGCAAATTATTTAAAAATATAATTTTAATAACGATATTAAAATCAGCTCATATTCAAAAAGTTAAACCTTTTCCTTAAAAATGATCAGATCCCTCAGTATTTGTTGACGCCGACTAATTTCAAATATATCAAATTATTAATGCAGATCCACCTCTCGAGAAAATATATGATCAAGATTTCAGTTAACAATAAGTTTGTAAAAATTACTCCACAACTTGTGCGCAAAATGTGTAACACTAAAGAAAAAGAGTTATTCATATATTATTTAAATGTCCAATTTACAGTAGTTTAAGACTAAGAATTTACCAGGGGACGAGAAATCTTAATGGGATGGAAATATTTAAGCCAACCACTGCAGAAGGTATGAGAAAATAATATTTTTTTCATCTCGAATATATCAAATTATAGAGAATCAGTAGGGTAATCTGGAATATTGTCCTCTGCATATTATGGCAAAAATTTATATTGCACGTCGGCATGAAATCTGTCCTGCTTCTTGGCTGTTCGCTTAGATATAGGCGTAATTTTTTATTTCATTTTAAATCATAGTTTAATATGTTTTTTGCCTTCGTATTTCCATCCACGTCAGGCATGACGACATTTTAGGCATGAGGAAAAAATAGTACCCAGCAGCTTCTTCCTGATCTTATTTTACTTCCTTAATTCAGGAAAGGAGATCTCTCAACCAGTTCCTCTTTAGTAGTCTCCTGATGTCCATGTCGTTAATAACTCCGTTGTGATGTCCATATAGTTTAAGATGAAATCTGGAATAGAGATCACTTATGAGTTGGTTGTCCTAGGTCGTTAAGTAAAGTTTTGTTTTTTACGAACCAAGAAGCTCCTGTTATAAGTCGTAAAATTTGGAATTGAAATGTCTGTAGTTTTTGTAAGGGTCTCTTTTTTGAAGAACCGTAAATTTGTAAGGCGTATGTCCATATGAGTAAACTGGTTGGTATTTGTCTCGTCGAAATCAGTAATTGGTATAAATACAGATGATAGATGGTCAGCAAATAATTCATATTTTTCCCTATCCGACAAAACCCATGAACCATCCTCTTTTCACAGGGGTACTGACACTTCTCTATGTTTTAACAAATTCTTGGTATGGAAGCATACATTTCCATCTTCAGTCGATAGGCTGTTTAAGTAAGCATCATAGTGTGTCGCATTGAATTTGCGTATTAGTCGTTCCAGTTCATTATTCAGTCTGTTAAATGTTTGTTTATCTGAGGAAAGTTTGTTAGTCAGCCATAACTTACGTGCTTTTCTCTTTGCCGCGATCAAGTTCCTTATATTGATGTGCATAGTCACGCTCACAATGAAACAACGCCCAAGGCTTTGAAAATATTTGCGAAACATCGAAGGTGTCAATGCGTACTTCAGAGGGCAATATACCGAAGCTATTGTTATTGTATTATTGTATATATTATTGTAGTATTAAGCCTGTGGTTTGTATGGCAGGTGTGGTGGGTAAGTACAAGGGGTTATGTGAAAGTGATGTCTTTATTAGAACACCATAGTATGTACCATTGTCAGGATAGTATGTTCTGTGCGTAACGTATCCTGAAATATGAAATTTAGTTCGTGGTGTAAAGTGTGTTTCTGTTATCAGTCAGTGTTACTGGTTCAGGCTGTTTTTGGGCTGTCGATTGCGACTGCGCAAGATGATGCTGGTGAGCCGACTTCGGTTTCTGTGCAGGGAGATGCCGCTGAGATTGTTTCTGCTTCTGCACATCTCCAGAGGGTTGTGGAAGATTCGGAAAATGTAGAAGATTCGTTACGAATTCTCTTAGTTCTTTGTGCTCTCAAATCACGAAGAGTTTGACAACCACGATAGTTCGCCGGACGTTAACCCTGGCAACTAGCGCATTTCGCCAGTCTCCCTTGTCTTATTATTACACGTGGAGCTTTAGTGGCCTTTCCCACATTTGACGCACCGTGGTGAATGATTGCTAGTGTGGCCGTATTTTTGGCTCCAGACGCATTGCGGGATAATTTGGAGTTCATCTATCGTAACTTTTGTGTAAAATATTTTTTAATTTCAAAATTGTTTTCATTAAAAGAGGACTTATATCAACAAAAAACATTGGCAATGGCCGTTTGAATGGGGACATTGCGTTAGTAATACATGCAACCAGATATCCGTAATTTTCTAGATCTCTTTTTATCTCTTGTAAAGGAGTATTGTGGTGTAAATCTTTAATTACAACTCGAGGAATCCTATCTTCAGCGAGTTAATACGTATGGAATTCGACAACGTTGTTTCCCAGACGACTAACCAGTTTTCGGTTGTCGTTTGGAGTTTCAGGGTAAATAGTCACTCACTCCCTTAAAGGTCGATCTTAGTAAAGAATTGTTGAGGTCTGTATTTGCTTGTAGATATGGGACTAACGCAGCGTAGTTTTCTACTCCTGTAATGAAGCTTGGAGGTGAATTAGAAGTGGCGTTAGATGGTACATTATCAGGTGGGGTTTGGAAAGCTATTACTAAAAGCTACCTCTGATTCAGTTTTTTTTTGTTTTCTCGAGTCCCTTTCTTCAACTATATTTCTTTTCCTGCCCGTTACTAGTTCCCAGGCATCTCTTTTGCTATCGGTGCATTGAGAGTGGTCATTGCAATCTATAAACCCAGCCACAGGTTGCGTTGATAGGGTCATAGCAGTGGCTAATTCTGCCTCACTCATTACTCCAAACCTATCCGTGAAAGTTTGTATTTGTTTAGTTATTTTCAAAATAATAACTTCTAAACACAAAGTTATTTACGAAAATGTTTAGAGCAATTACAAATGTGTTAATATTTAAATCTAAATGTGTTAAATATATTGTGACAAATTTTAGATTTTATATTAATTTAATAATTGGAACTATTTTAATTGTCTGATTTTTGTTGAATATGATTTTTAATTTATAATTAAAAGTGTTGTAATATCTACAATGAAGTATAAAAAGGAATGAATTCGTAATACCATAAGGATAATTATGTTCGTTATATTGTGATAGACTCTATTTGTATAGATTTCTTCCCTTAAAACAAATAAAGATTCACAAAGTTATTTGATGGAATTTTTAAACATAGATTAAAACTTAATAGTCAAGATTAGTTACGCTAACTTCCCCATTAGGTTCAATTGAAAAGGATCTGAATAAGAGTCGTCCTTTCCTCAATAAAGGTACTTGATCAAGATCGGAAAGAGGTGCTTCTGAGTACTATCCTTCCTCATGCCTGAAATGCTATAACTAAACAGTGCCTTGACTAGTCGGTGCCTTTTCTGGTTTATGTGACTGCTTTCCTTGGCAATCCAATGTAACATACTATTCGGTAGATCTGACGTCTATGACATTTCCACAACACCTATGACATCTGAAAACACAACAAACCTGTCATAAGTATTGACTATGTTCAACATATTCTTTGAAATAGTAATAAAACCAGGAAAAAATGAAGGGGTGTGGATTGTTCCACTTGGATGAAACAATGGATCCTCTAGTATTCTTAGAAATAAAGAAATCTAAGACAGATTTGCTGAGATCAAGAAGACGAAAAAGAAAATGGGAACAAATACGCTATGGCAAACAGAAAAATTCTACAGATATGACGGATCTGAAATGGAAAACATTGTTGAATAAAAACAGACTCAAATACTCGTACATTGGTTTCAGCAATAATGTTCTCAGTAAGATATGAATGGTTGGTGTAAGGCGAAATGAAAAAATGAAGAAAAAACCTGTTTCACTAAAACCCATGGAGACTACTGGGTCAAGTACTTTGTAAGGAAGTAATGGTTCAAGGCCAACAGTTGTATAGATAAGTGATTCCCTTCCATCCCGAGAGAGTTTTTCTCTTCCATTAATTATTTAATTAAGATTACAACTTCATAGAGGCTATGTGTGCCCTCCCAGAGGAACTCCAGATTCCAAAGTCAATCCAAAGCTGAAGTAATAGAATAAATAATTACCTACCACAGCCTGGTTCAAAGCTCACACCTAAACCAGAGTAGCACAGTTCCTTACTCACTGAGCAACTCCGCTCCCTGTTATACGGTGAAAAAGTAGTAAATATGAATTATATACGTTTACGAGTTTCAAGCAATTTTTTTTTAATAACTTATCATTTATCATATAAATACTTACCATTTATTAACTATTTTAAATATCAAATGACTTTTTTAAGTTTCTTTGTAGAATTTGTTGTAAGATAACAGGGCCGGTATGGCTTCGTAGGGGACCCTCAGCTTTTGTCTGAAGTGGGACCCGTTTTTGACAAAAGGGGTCTGGAGAGGACATTTACTTCTCTGGAAACAACTTTTTTCATACTTGTATAGTATAATACAAAGCAACGGTCGGCAGGGGTCAGTAGGCTTGCTTACTGAGGTTATGTGGCCGCAAGCAGGTGACGGTCAGTAGAAATGGATAAACAGGTAACCTTATCTTCTTATAGGCTTCATATAAATATTTTATGAGCGCTCATATTTTTCTGTAAAACTGAAACGAGCAATAAAATAGTGAGTCCGCAGTGAAGGACTGTGGCATAACTCATTCAAAACTACATGTGGGCAGAATAGCAGTTAGTAAAAATCAGCCTCCAATAAAGGTCTGAGGCAGACACCCTAGTTCACGAAGGCCATGGACTTAATAATTAAAACATTCATAATAATCATTATATTGCATACTACAACAATCGAATCTATACATATGTACTATGACTAACTGTACATTATCAATTAAAAGAGCTGATTTCATTCTTATTTTGTTTTTTCATTGTTTTTGGGGGAGAGGCATTTTTATGTTATTATTTATTGAACACGTCCACTGTACTTTATGTATTTTTATGAATTAGGTTAGAAAGAGAGAGGAGATAATATGAGGAGTAGGAAAAATGTACAAGGGGAGAGAAGGAAGAGAAAGGGTGTAGAATGATAATAAATGAATGAAAGAAATAGTAAAAAGAAAAAAGAAAATATACAAAAAAAAAATAATAATACATATATGGATCTATATCTATATATATATATATATATATATATATATATATATATATATATATATATATATATATATATGTATATATTCATATTAATATACTATGCTCATACATATTATTAATCCTATATAATTGTATATTATTTTTAAAAATTGTCTGTAGTGATTAATAAGTATGCTGTGTTGTTAGCAACCCAATGTCATTGGGCAGCACCATTTTATTATAACAAAGTGATTCTCTCTCTCTAAGTTAAAATATTATATTCAGAATCAAATATTTAAAACTAAATGAAAATAAATTAAAACACATTTATTAACCAAAACAACAAATAAATAAATTAACGCTGTGAGCGTTAGTATCGTTTCTTTGATATGATCGAAGTATTTAAATTATTGAGCTGAAAGAGAATTGAAGCATAATGCAACTTTTAATAACAATTATAGTTATATACTTTTATCGATGACTTTGCTTTAATTTCCATTTAATCAAATACATTTCATTATACACAGAACATTTAATCATTAGCATTTAACAAAATGTTATTATTTCAGTTTATAGGAATGATGACACAGACATGATCTTCAGCGGCTTGGACATCGTCCATAGCCGTCCTAACAACGCCCTAGCTTACATCATCGAAGACAGAAGATAACTAGAGCTCTCCTCCCGCGACCCAGAACATAATCAGGGAGGTAAAACGACATGGGCCTGTTGGAGGCGTCAATGAAGTAACAGAAGGATTTCGAGGAACTAACATAACTTTGGTCCTCATTATCATTCGTTTATTTATGCAGGAATAATAAAGTTGATTACACATAATTAAGTTTAGTTTTTTAACCATAAAGCAAGCCCATATAGGAATAAAGTATTTTTATTCCCTGTCTTAAAAAGTAATTTTAAAACACTAGTACTATAAAGCCAACCCCATATAAAATGGATAATTTTAATAGTCCGAAAGTCCGTGCAAAATATTATCTGATGAAAACTTTAAAAGCATTTTTATTTAGTATTTATAACATTTATATTCAGTGCCGATTACGAGAGAAGTAAGTGACCTACATTGAAACTTAAAAATTTTTTTCTATAAAAAGTTTTCTCTAGGTGACCCACGTTAGCAATTTTATTTTTCACATGTCTAAACCAAAATATACAAGTTAAAAAAATAAAAACTTTTCCCACAATTTTCGAAAAATATTCTTTAAATCATCTATCATTTTTACCGGTACCAATATCGAACTGGCAAAATCTCATTTATTTAAAGTAAATGCTATAAATATTCAAAAAAATGCTTTCAAACTATCCATTAAATAGTCTCGATTTTTTTTTTTCACGGTCTCTAAGAGTATGAGAACAATATTTGTTGTATAGTAAATGAAAAAGATTATTAACATTCTAATTTAGAAATGGAAGATAGATTGTTGTAGGATCTTGTTTATAGAATAAATATTATTTTCAATACTGTCAGTGGACCTGATAGGATGTATTAGATGTTTATATTCTAAACACATGAGCCTTTAAATCGATATTTCAGCATATGCAGTGGTGATTTTGCTACCTTTAGGGAATGAAATGGTGGGCACTGAGCTCCAAATCCGGCTTCGGAAACCATTACCTTTCTTGTTTGATCCTCAACAAAAACTTTACCCGATAATAATGGCAGTAACAATTTGCTTATTAGCCATCACTACCTTTATGACTGTTTTCTGCATATTAAATCCTGTACGTGGACTATCCTCCAGGACCATTACAGTCACAAACGAAGAAACGGACATCATAGTCCTTATTATTACCGGAATGGGCGGTTTAATGCAGAGCCTTCTGTCGATGGCTTGGTTAACTTACCATAGGGGTTTAATAATTTTGATTAAAAAAAAAGTTTACAAATTACAGAAGGGAGTTTGTTACGACAAAGAGTTAAATTGGTTCCCTAAAGAAATAAGCATTTGTTATTCATTAATTTTTTTTATGACAGTTTCCCAAGGATACATAGAAATCAAAACAATAAGAAATTTCTGCGGATATGCAGTGTTTCTAATAAATATTTCGTTTGCGTTTGTACTCAGCGGACAGCTTAGCATCTTGTTACAGTATTTGGCATCAACCTACAACAGGCTACTGAACTTGAAAAATTATGAAAGCTCCGTCAGGTGGTATCAATTTATATCAAGGATATACGATGACGTGTGGATGTTGTACAAAGTACCAGTTCTTCTAATAATTATGTGGGGTCTGATCATATGCTTCACACACTTGTATCTTCTCTTCTACCCGGCATTTCCAGGACAAATTTATTTGAATATCCTCTATGTTGTTTGGATCTGCTTTTTCTCTTTGCCAACCTTTTCAACCATTAGATCGTGTAACTACGTGATTCAGAAGGTAATATCAAATCCAATACACAATGATTTTTTTAATATAAGTTTTGATGTGGTTATTACATATATATAAATATATATATATATATATATATATATTACTTATATATATACTTATTATAAAAATATATATATATATATATATATATATATATATATATAATATCTTTAATAATAGAATAAAAGGCAAACAAAGTCAGTTTTTTTATTGTTTTATCTTAATAACCAAAAATTCCTAGTTTACTCATGAACGTATTAAGCATCTCAAAGCTGAATCTTCCCATATAAAATTATTGTCCTGAGCGTCTGTCGCTTTAGTCTCATCACTCAGCCTTCAATGAAATGCTTTTAATGCCAGTGACGTCACGGGAATCTCTTGTAATCCTAATCTGTCATCCTAATGTGAGTGGAAGGGAAAGAGGGAGTTAGAAATCATAAAGGGCAGATTGAAAATATTGTACATAGGTATGAATGTATTCAAGGTTAGTTCTTTTTACAAAACGGTCATTGTTTTTGGCTTGATTGTTTACTGATTTACTATTATTTAATTAATAACCCCGCCGCATACTTCCGAAAGGAAAAGATCAAAGAAACTTTTAAATACATTGATGGTATCGAACTTCTTCCACAACCACCATACATACAGTCCCGACCTTGCTCCATCAGATTTTTATTTTATTCATGGCCCATTTCTTGAAAACAAAAACATTTCATAATTTCACGAAGTCGAAACAGCAGATTAGAAATTTTTCGATAGCCATCCAAATAGGTGGTAGCTGCAAGGGATCAAGCAACTGGCCAAAACATGTAAATGACAGTGCACCGCAATGGATTATATTTTCAGTATTAATTTTGTAACATTAAAGAAAAATGTATTAACGGTATTTTTTTTTATTTTTTTATTTTTTTTTTTTTTTAATAAATATTCCATTACTTGAACGGACTGGAGAAAACTGCGAGAATGAATCACAGAGTTATTACTAACACGGAAAAATCATTTCAACAAGTCATCTTTACAGAAACATTTTTGATTGTAGACATTTTAAACAGTTACTCCTAGAGTATGTATGTACCCAGTCCTGGACAAATCGGTTTTAAATAATCCGTCAATTAAAGACCTGCCGAAGGACAATTTTTGCAACTGGTGGCAACATGGATTTTCAAAATTTGGGGTTTTACGTTTCACGATATGTAGAATTCGAAAATCGAATAAACAATATTTTGTCCGTCCGCCGTCTGAACAAAATTTTTTTATTCCATTTTCTAATTCAACCTATCTTGTAACGTAAAACCTCCAATTTTGAGGGAGGATTAAATTTTGGAATGATTACAATGGTTCACGGGCGGATCTACGGGGAGGCTTTCGGGCTGAAGCCCACCCCCCAAAATGGCAAAATATAACCATATTTTATCGAAATAAATATAAAAAACGTATCTCTTAAAGTATTATTGTTCGTATGATTAATATTAAAAGGGCTTTAGGAATCACTTAAACACCATTTCATACAGGTAGTTACTTTCTTTTTTCCAAAGTGATTATCGTTATTTTTATGAAAAAAAAATCTTTCGGGCTGAAGCCCCCCCCCCATAATTAAATCCTGGATCCGCTAGTGCAATGGTTCATTATTGAAAATAATAAATCGAAATTGAACGTTGGTCACTAAATAAATAGGTTAGGTGGTTCTAAAAATCAAAACACTAACAGCATTTCCACTGCCTTCTATAAGGCCCTTCTCGGTTTGTTGAGGTGCTTTACTTTTTAAAAAGCTTATGTTGAACCATAACATTGCTATAAAATGACAGTCAAAAAATATTAAATATTAAAAATATTAACAGGCTAAAAAATTCAACGAGGACCTTTACTGGAAAATGGCGAAGAACAAATCTGTTGAACTCCTTAACAATGTAGGTATTAAGCAATTCATTAGTTATGTTTTTTTTAGCACGAGCTAACAGACTAATGAATAATTTGAATGGGATTTATTTTAAAGGAGCTGCTCGACTTCCATATTATGGCTCATGAAGAACCTATTTTCACTGCGTGTGGCTTATTTTCACTTGATAACTCCCTAATGTTTTCGGTTAGTAAAATGTTTTTCATTTATTTCACAGCACAGTTCCTTTACTTAGTTTTTGTTTCCCTTCACTATAGTTTAAAAAAAAACATATGAAAATTTATTTTATTTACCACAGAAATCTGACTTTCATATTAACCAACTTAATATGGAACCAGCCTTGGTATGACTATTTCGTTATTGGACCATAGAATGTTAGGAGCAAACTCAGTCTAGAGGTCTAGAGCCGTCCAAACGATAGCACATGAAATAAAAGGGTACAACATACAATTAACCATCCCTGAGATATGAATTATTGGCACAAAGTGGTAAAAATACATCTGACAGCCACACATTGTCTAAACCGAGAAATAACAAAAATGGAACAGTCGGTATTGGTTTCACAGTCAGTCCAGCTGAAAACAAATTAATAATAAATTTGACTCAGATTAACGAGAGTTACGGAATGGACTTAATCCGTAACAACTATTAATATTAACTTTTATTTAATTTAATCATTTAATCATGCATTGACCTTTCTCATGATCTTTACCGTAGATAGCCAGGTCAAGCCATCTCTTACAGCTAAGAAATAATTATCTAGAATGTACTGACTGGACAGAAGACACTTATCAAGACTTAGGGAATAATAACCGTTTTCAACAAACGAGCACTTTCTCACAGACTTCATATCAATTCTAAAAGATAAGGATATCAATTCTTAACTTCATTCACACGCTTCCTAGACCGTCCAGAATTGATTCATCCCCTCAACTATTCCTGAGCATATAACCATCATCCTTCTAAGACCTAATCACTCATGTAGATTATTCTCTTGATGTCTCTTACTGCAGGAGACCTGGAGTGAACTCATGTAGTCAACTCATATATCCATATTATATTACTCTGTATTTTAGATGCCATTTACAACATTATGAATAAAGACATTACTTCTAAAGTCTTCACTGCCTCCGATTCGTTAACCGAGGAATATCTGTACTACGCGTCAGCACAAGCTGATCTGCGGGGGGGAGAGGGGTTTTCGGGTTGAAGTCCTCCCCAAAATGGTAAAATACAACAATATAATAGTAAAAATGATTGAATTATTGTTGGTCTAATTACATTTAATAGGACTTAAAGAATCACTTAAACACCATTTCATATAGGTAGTTAGTTTCTTTCTTCCGAAGTAATTATCCTAATATATACATACAAATTAAAAATCTTTCGGGCTGAAGACCCCCCAAAATTAAATCCTGGATCCGTTAATGCGCCTCAGAATTCCTTGATTACAATAACACGATTATTAAAGTGCATCAACCGAACAAAATGAAAAGGATGTTTTCTTGATGATGAGTTAGAAAAAGTTGTAGCAAGCATTTCTCCAACCAATGAATCAAAAAGAACACAAGAGATGCCAGCAAAACTTTAGCTTCTAACATAATGGTCCGCCATCTTCTTTAGGTGTAAACCCCTCAAATTTTTTTTTAAATGAAATGGTTAATTCAGTATTAAATGAGCTATAAAAAACGTAAAATACTAATTTTTACTTCTACTTACCTATTTATAAAATACATGGGAAAAGAAAGTATTGAGATGAAAATTTCCAATCTGAATTTTCAATGTAAATATTTGAAGTTCCCAGAGTACAAAAAATAAAAGTAGGGTGAAAAATTAAGGTTACCTGATTCACACACCACCACAGATTGTTTAATATATTTTTCTGGATATGAATCTAACATGAATTCAGGGAATCAAAATTTATGTTTTGCATTGTTGTTTTTTTTTGTATTATGTTTTTGGGATTGTTTTTTTATTATTTTTTACTTTAACACTGTATTAGTTAGATCAAATATAAAATTATATAAACCTTTGCTTTTTTTACACAGAATTTTATGCACTTGTGCCAAATCAGCTATTTTAATAGATATGTATATTGTTTCAGATTATCTCTCAGATAACTACATACTTAGTGATCATCTTTCAAATGGCTAAAGGTGGTGGAACAACTGTCGAATTGGCCATGAATGGAAAACCATCATAATAAATATAATTAAACACCACATTACAGAACTAAAACCAAAAGGAGAGTATAATTCAGCCAAGGATATTTTTTCCCGAGCATATTGATCAAAATGTAGAACCAGGATAAATATTAGCACGCATTAGGAATGAAACGTAGTCCAAAACTTATTTCCATATTTTAAATTTACATCGTCAGGATGTATTTGATACATATAGCATCTCCAAGTCTATTTCAACCTTTTCCAAATCAAATTCAACCTTTTCCAAGTCAAATTAAACCTTTTCCATTTCAAATTCAACATTTTCCAAGTCAAATTTAACCTTTTCCATTTCAAATTCAACTTTCGAATTTTTGTCAATTTTCGATTTTTTTCGAAATGAAGGCCACTTACTATATTATCGAAGGCATAGCTTTTGAAAAATACAAAAAAAAAATTGATAACGCGGTTGCATATCCATTTATTTTAACATTTTAGATTTTTTCAGTTTGATATTTCTATGTCATTTCCAAGTCAAATTCAACCTTTTCCAAGTCAAATTCAACCTTTTCCAGATCAAATTAAACTTCTTCCAAGTCAAATTAAACCTTTTCCATTTCAAATTCAACCTTTTCCAAGTCAAATTCAACCTTTTCCATTTCAAATTAATGTTTTAATTTTTTGTAAATTTTATATATTTTTTTAAAAATAATGGCCATCCCCTCCCCCCCTCCAATATGAAAGTCTATTATTATGCTCTCCTAAGTAGAATTTTCACTTACAGATATCGATTTATTGTACCTATTCGGATTTATTAGGGACTAGTATTATGCTGTCCAGTACCTAGTTTTGAAAATAACCCCCATTTTAAGATTAAGTGACTGCGTTTCGAATCATTTAAGTTTTTTTGACTTATTCGATATAAGGGTGTATTTGTATGTTTCCCGATCAGTAAATTTTGAAAATGACATCCATTTTATGTGTTTTGACTTATTTAAGATTTTAGAATTTATCCAATATAAAGGTCTACATTTATGTTTCTGAAGCCGTAGATTTTGAAAACGACCTCCATTTTAAGATTAGGCCACCGCGTTTCGACTTATTTGAGTTTTTCGGATTTTTTTCATATGAGGGTGTATTCTTATGTTTCCGGAGCCGTAGATTTTGAAAACGACCTCCATTTTAAGATTAGGCCACCGCATTTCGATTTCTTTAAGTGTTTCGAATTTTTATCATAAAAGAGTGTATTCTTATGTTTCCGGAGTCGTAGATTTTGAAAATGACCTCCATTTAAAGATTACGCCACTGCGTTTCGGCTTATTCAAGTTTTTCGAATTTATCCAATTTAAAGGTCTACTTTTATGATGCCGGAGCCTTAGATTTTAAAACGACTTACATTTTAAGATTAGGCCACTGTGTTTCGGTTTTTCTAAGTGTTTTTGATTTTTCCTTCGAATAAAAAACAAAATACGAAGGATTAATTTATTTTTCAATAAATAAAAAAATATCTAATCAAAATAAATAAAATATGTATTGTCTCATTTTTAATTTAATTTTAGTTATCTTTTTTAATGTTGTGGTCTCCTGTCACAAAATTATAAGATTTCGAACAATTAGCTGAAAAATCTGAATACGGAAGGTTAAATTTATTACCAGCTGCTTTTCGGCTGTTTAATTTGTATTCTGCGGTTAATTTAACTTTAGATTCATAATATTTATTTATTTATTCATACTCGAAAACATATTGATTAAACTTTGTATTGAAAAAATCCAAAATGAAGCCTAATTATTCGAGATGGAGCTTAAATATTAGATAAATTTAAATATTAAAGATTAGAAAAATTTCAATACGTCTCGGATAACATGTAAGTAGATCCTTATACCGAAAAAGTAAAAAAAAAAAAACTTTTATAATCCAAAACACAGTGGCATAAACTTGAAATTGGGTCATTTACAAAATGGGGGAAATCTACTGCTCCAGAAACATAAAATTAGACCTTTATACTTGTTAAATTCTAAAAACTTAAATAAGTTGAAACGCAGTGGCGTAATCATAAAATAGAGGTCATTTTCAGAATCTACGGTTCCGAAAACATAGAAGTAGACCATTAAATTGGATAAATTCGAAAAACTTAAATAAGTCAAAATGCAATGGCATAATCATGAAATGGAGGTTATTTTCAAAATCTACAGCTCCAGAAACATAAAAATACACCTTAAATGGAATAAATTCGAAAAACTTAAATAAGTCAAAACGCAGTGGCTTAATCTTAAAATGGAGGTCATTTTCAAAATCTACAGCTCCGGAAACATAAAAATACACCCTTACATCGAATAAATCAAAAACACTTAAATAAGTCGAAACGCGGTGGCCTAATCTTAAAATGGAGGTCATTTTCAAAATCTACAGCTCCGGAAACATAAAAATACACCGTCATATGAAAAATATTCGAAAAACTCAAATAAGTCGAAACGCGGTGACCTAATCTTAAAATGGAGGTCGTTTTCAAAATCTATGGCTCCAGAAACATAAAAGTAGACCTTTATATTGGATAAATTCTAAAAACTTAAATAAACCAAAACACAGTGGCGTAAACATAAAATGGATGTCATTTTCAAAATTTACTGATCGGGAAACATAAAAATACACCCTTATATCGAATAATTCAAAAAAACTTAAATGATTTGAAACTTAGTCAGTAATCTTAAAAAGGAGGTTATTTTCAAAAACTACTCATAGGATAACAGACCCACACATCAAAAAATAAGATAATTAAATAAATAAAAAAAGGTTGAATTTGAAATGGAAAAGGTTTAATTTGAAATGGAAAAGGTTGAATTTGACTTGGAAAAAGTTTAATTTGATTTGGAAAAGGTTGAATTTGACTTGGAAAAGGTTGAAATTGACTTGGAAATGCTATATATTACTCAGTTTCCTCTAAACCAGCAAATTTATTCAAGCAAATAAAAATGATATTATGAGTCCATAACTCAAATATGGATCATATCAAAGAATGAATAGATGTCTTTAAACGAATTCAGATTTTAGAATTTCGGGGGCACTTAATGTAAATGGTAAATAGGGAAAATGTATATTAAATGAAGAGTATAAAATGTTTTAATAGCCAACACAAATTATTATTTAGATAAAAAATTAACCTACTGACGTGTCATGTTTAATATGCTACATACTATAAATAGTAGAATGAAAGAGGAAGATTTTGCCAAAAAAGCTGCAAGCAGAAATAGTGGACCATATCAGAAGTGGCAGACTGAGATTTCAGTGGGCAAATGTCAAGCATACCTTGAATGACAGAAAATAAAAGACAACTGGAGTGGATAGAACCTTCTGGCAAAGGATCTTTGAAGAGTCTACATATTTGCCAAATAAATATTATAGAGTTCCTCCCATAAACTGAATGCCAATATCAAACATTGAAAAACACAAGGGTGAATAAAAACAGTAATTATTTTTGATGTTTTTTATTAATCATACTATAGGTAATCTCACTCTGCCTCATACTTGCAAACTTTTGCTACCAACATGGAAGCTTTTCGAACTCAGTAGTCATAAGGCAGCCAGTGGAATATATTTGTTGCACAAGGAACAACCATTATGTTCTATGTCCAAAGTCTATTAATTTTTTCTCCAGTTCACATAGTCAAATATTAAAATACTGAAGATTTAATTTTATATTTTCATTGTACATACATTATTTTAGTGGACTTCTCTCCAATATGTCTGTAACTAAATTGCTTCATTTATAGGTTATGTACTTTTTTATAATTCCCAATAAGTGGTAGGTACCCTCCAGATGAGTGCACCAGGCTTGAACTAATTTGTATACAAAATTTAATGTAACGGACTATTTTAACACTTGTCAAACAATATTAATTGATATTTACTAAAACTTTATATATTTGTGTTAAGATGCTCAGTCGCTGATTTAGCACGAGCCAGATAACTATCCTTTCATGATAAACTCCAGTCCCATCCGAATCCGCTTATTTCCAGCCTTGCTTCTTCCTCGATTCCTGATAACCCCCCTAGGTGTCTGAAAAGATGGACAAGTGATCTTCTCACCTAGAATTAAATATGGAGTGCTACCACTGGGCAGTATCTCTTCAAGTCTGTTCATGTCATTATTTCCAATGTGTGCATTTTTACTAGTTGTAAATTTCATTAAATAAATAAAATAAAATAAAAAAAGATGCTCAAATACTTTGTTTACCCTATTTGCATAATAAAAATATATATATAATGATCTACATACATAGTAGATCATTATATATATATTTTTTTAATTAAATAATTTAATAAACCCATTTATGAGGTAATGAGAAATTGATACTCCATCCTCCCAAATTAGCAATTCAATTTAGAAAATGTATTTAAAAAAATCTAATTAAATTACCTAAAGATTTTAGAAAATTTAAAAATCCAATTAAACACGGTGCTCACTTCCTGCTGACACTCTTAAACTTTTGCTATGATGAGATTAGTGCTGAATTTAGGAGCTTTCCCTATGTATCCTTTATGATAAAACATGTATTAAAACTTCTTTTGACAAGAAAGGTAATGGCTTTCTTTTGACATGACCTCATTTCGCAATTTCTTAATTTTAAGGCATTAATGAAGTCAAATTTTGTTGGATGTGATTGATTGATATTGAGTAAACAAAAATCCGTCTCTGAAGTATATTTAAAAATGTTGAGTTAAATACTGGCTGAATAAATAAGGCTCACAATTCTTCGTCATTGTAACAGATTTTACCTAAATAATCAGAGTAAACAACTTAACTCAAGAAAATCCCCAAATTAAATCAAGATTTTATCATTTATTAAAATTAATAAGGGTGATAAATAGGGGGAGTCAGATAGGAGCAGCTTAGATATGACGTCATACCTAGACTGCCGAGCAGCGCCAACGAAATAGGTTCCTTTCTATTCCACTAAAGCAGTGGTCAACTACGAGCAGTCGCGGTCATGGACCGCGCCAGCGAAATAGTACCTTTAACCAGACTATTGGTGCCTTTTCTTGATACTTTGTTGATGGTCTATGGCATTATCTGTTTAGATAAGGTTTTGAATTTTCACTGCAAATTTTAAAATATAGGCTTGAAGACAATGCTGTGTTGATAAAAAGTTATATGGCCTTAGCCATGGAGATTTCACTTATTGTAATAAAAAATAATTAAAACATCACTGATGGCGCAGAGGATTACACATGATATAGGCTTTGGTAAATGACAGGGTTAAATGTAAAAAATGAGGATATTTCATATATAATTACAATGATTGATAAAAATGAAAAATGTGACAGTATATTTAAAAAATAAATGACAATTGACAATCAACAAGGATTGATATTCCTTCAAACTTAAAATATACATGGTGTTAGTAGTTTGCAATAAATTTTATAGGGGATGAGAAATTAAGTGTTAAATGGACAGAATTCTTCTGCAATGCTCAGCGACGCCGGAATCAATCTAACATATCACAAGTGGGTGTTGAGTGTTAGCTGGCACAGAGTATCTCCAGAGGTATAACAATGTGGTGAAAATTGTTCACCAGGCTCTGGCAGTGAAGCTCAACTTATTTGATGACAACTATTGCTATCAATCAGCCATATTCGAATATCAGCTTTTTTTTTTTAAATAATCTAAATTATTTGTTTAATTAATTTAGAAGAATAATAGTAAGAACAAAAATTTAACTAACATAGAACATAAAATATTTGAACAAGTGTTTTATCAACTGTTGTTTCATCTAAATAAAAACAATAAGGTTTAGGAGTTACAAAAGAATAATCACACATTCTATCCATTGTTACAACTTCAATATTAATCATCAGAGCAAAATATTTTAGAAATATCATAACAACTAATAGCTTTTTTACTTAATGCAATACGGTCAAGCAATAAACAAAAAAAAAAAATACATATATACAATACTAACACGAAATTAACAAAAATCCTTTGGTAGTAACAGATACTGAATTAAGTGATCAGTTTCAAAGCTCATACATGATACAGCAATTCTGACTTTATTTAGTACCCGTAGAGCCAAATCCAGAATGACCTCGTATTGTTTCATCCAAACTCTGTAAATAATATTATAACATATAGATAAAATATAAAACACAAAGTGCAAATATACATCATGAGATAAAAGGATACCTTAACTTCCTCTAAACAAGGATAGGCTATCTTCTCACATATAAGCTGAGCTATCCTATCTCCATTTTTTATTATAAAATCAGAATCTCCATGATTAAATATTACAACTCCAACGTTACCACGATAGTCAACATCAATGACACCAGCTGAAAATAAATATTATACCACTATGGATAACACAAACAAAAAAACTTTAAAGTCATAAAATCGTTATAAGTACCTCCAATGTCTATAAAATTTTTCCAAGCCAGTCCTGACCGTGGAGCGATTCTTCCATAGCAACCATCAGGGATTTGGACTTGTAAATCAGTCTTAACCAATTCTTTTCCATGTGCCGGGACAACATAGTCATAGGCACTGAGAAAAAAATACTTCATTTCAAAAAAGATGTAAACACAAAATTAAAGTGGTTTATAGATTATTGATTTATTTTATTGATATACTTTTAATGAGGCACTAATCAAAGCAAATCTTCACAATGGACTTATCAAGTCCATCAAGGGGTTAATTAAGTTACAGAAAGAGAATATGACATAAATTTTAATATACTAAGTTATAATCTCAAGCCCTGCACCATTTGATATTCAAGGATATATGATACTCCCACATAATAAGAATCATAGAAGAAATAAGAGCATCAATAAAACAATACAGTTTTATGAAAACAAATCCTAATCGATAACAAAATTAACACAAGATTCCTGAGCAATCCATTCCACACCATTTTCAAAATTTAATAAAATAAACCATTAATTCCCTTAACAAAGCAATTTGGGAAAAATAGTGTACTTCATTTATATAGAAGAATAAAACTATATTTATATAGTATAATCAGATACCTATTATACCCAAATATAATAGTAGGTCACGCACAAGCTTCATAACCATTCATTAATTTAGAAGAAATACACCAATTTATTGATCTTAAATAAATTTACCTCTTTAAATCAAATCCAGCTGCGTACTCAGAGCCTCTAACGGGAGCATGAGCTAGCTCCGAAAGCTTAGTATATTTCAATACACAGATTTCTCCTGGCATTTTAATATGACTCCCACTTGAATACTGAAGTTTTTGGGTCCTGGAGGGAAAAATTTGGCGGGTAAGTCGGTGACCAGATCCATGATTGAGAGGGTAGAAAACATTAGAAAACAATGAAAAATGCTTATTAAACTTAAATAACAACATCGATCTATTGACGAAAAATCATTTGTAAAAAAAAACCAATAAAAGAAAATCTTAAGTTCTACAAGAATCACTTATTACACAAAAACGACCTTAGATAATACCAACGATGTAGAATCAATAACCGAAATGAACCTAATTGTAAATTCTAAATATCATTGAGCATGATATCCAATCATCCTAACAGTCAATCTTTATCGGCATAATTTCATTTTCCCCCATATTTGCTGTCTTTTAAAATAATATAGGTATACTTCGGCCGTTATTGTTTCGGCGTCCTTAGGAGAGCCTTTTGCATTCCATCTAAAACTCCTAAGGAACGCGCGCCTCCACGTGGTACGGCTGGATAACTCTATTCCCGATAGAAGGCTAGGGATGGAGGAACTAAGACGAAACCCTCTAGGGCTAACTACCCTAGTTGTACTTAGTCGGGGTAACCTGACCCAAAAATAAACACTTACAATATCATGGAAGGAGCTTCACACGAAAAATACTACCCTGAAGACAAAGTCGGGCGATCGGATTCCAGGGTGCCCGACAGTGAGAAGCGGAGAGGTGGTGAATCGGAGCACCAAAAGAACCAACAACAGAAATTCAAGTCAAAACAAAAATATTACATTGGGACGTCCAACATAAATTCGCTCATACAAGTGGGAAAACTCAGACAACTTACAACAGAATTATGTAGATTGAAAATATCCATAATGGCATTGCAAGAGACCAGGTTCACAGACTCAGAAGCAACTGAGTTCGATGGGTATAGAATACTCAAGGGAAAGCCAGGAAGGAAAATCATGAAAGGGATTCCACACCTAGGGACAGCCTTTGTAATAGATAAGAAATTTCCAGACTATCACTCCTCACAATAAAAGCAACTAACAAAAAATACACGCTAATAAATGCTCACGCACCCATAAATGAAGATAACAGGAGGGGCCCGGAGAAGGTGGAGGACTTTTGGAGAGGTCTAGAAGACGAGATTAATTTTATTATGATTTATGAGATTATGATTTTTCTTTCAATGGAAATCGTGTCGATATACCAATGCAAATTACGAATTAACATTTTTAATGCAAACCTTAATAATCGAAAGTAATAAGTATATACTCACATCTGAAGTTTTCCGTAAATACGTTATCTCATTATCAATGAAATGGTTGGTGCTTGATAAAATGTCAATATTTCACACAGTTTAGCTTGATATTTTATATTTTTTGTATTTCAAAACAAAGAAATGTAATAGAAGTACTAATTATATTCACGTATATTACTGAAAAATTTAATAATATACCCAATTCTTTTACATAATTTTCATTTTGATAATACCACCGTGGAATATAGATGGCTTTCACTTTCACGTAACATCATGGCGCCAATGTATTTTTTGAAGTATTACAATATTTTATGATTTTTCTATATCAGCCTTCAAAACTATTGACGTTTATCTCTCAATGAGTAATGGAAATAATATATTTGCTCTTACATTACCAAGAGACTTTATAGCATTGGTGTTAACTCACCACTGCCAATGAAAGAAGTTTACATGATTTAGCTGAATTACTACACCGGCGGTGAAAAAACATATTGTCGCACTATGGGGCTCATACTTTCTAGGTTTAGGGTAAGTTGTGTCAAAGTTTGTATGAGTTTTTAGAATTCTTTTACATGATAATCCTAAAAGAAGTTATTGGGGATCAAACTTAACCTCAAATCTGAAATGGCAGATGTACATGTTATAAATTAAAAATAGGTTTTGAGCCCCAGAATAGAAAATTTATCAGTTGTTCAGCTACTCAATATCCCTGCACTAACAAGAAGGATGATTTCTTTTCAAGATATCCTTAAGATTTTGGTAATAGTCATTGACTAACCATTCAGGATATTGAATTGTATTCTATGGATGTTCTGTACTATTATTTGGTCATAAATTAGTTTTTTTACCTGTTATTTAAATGGTTACTAACTTCAGTAAACTAAATCAGTTTCCTATTTGTTTGACTTTGTTGTTATTTTTGTTTAGAGAAAAAAATCAGCAGATGAAATACTTGAGGAAATTCAGAATGTAAGTACTTAAATTCTCTTCAGTATGTATTTTCTATGTTATTTCAAAATAAATAAATTATTACTCAATTAAATTTTTTAAAAATTGTAAGCTATTCACAAATAACATTTAGTTTGTTTGTTGTAGGATATACAAGTTCTTGAAAGTGACCGAAACCAAGTCCTGCAGCGCCAAAATTATGTGGTGGGACGGCTAATCATTTATTCAGTTTTACTGTATGTGTTAGCCGCTGCTCTCTTTTATTTCTGTTTTTTTCCTGCCTCCTTGACTGACAGGATATTTTATATGATTCCATTATTGATGTTTCCTCTTCTGTAAGTAAATTGACTTCTGTTTTATTAGTTATTTTGGCAATCTTAGGTTAGTACTTACTATGAATAGTTTCTATTTAGTAATGTGTTTATCTATCAATCTTTTATCTAAAATTTGGTTTTAAATTGCCTTGATGTCAGTAAATATAAGCAATCTTGTTTCAAATGAAGGTGTTTTTGTTTTAATTTTAGTGATTTCACTATTTCAGCTAGCTGTTGGGTAATAGGATTTCTAACAATTTCTAAACCAGGCAGCTTGTATTCCACTAAAATTTTATCAATATTTTTTGTAATTATTTTATGCACTGTCTGTTTTCTATTTGTCTTTAAAATTGAATAAATTTACTAATTTTGTTTCCTTGGTAAAATGGTCTTAAATATCTTTTTTCTAATGAAAGAAACTGTTAATATTAAGTGATTAATATTTGGGCCCTAAGAAAATTGAGAGGGAGGATAGTGAATGAAGGATAGTTACGTATTATATAAGGAGAGAGAACATGGAGACATCAATGAGAAATACAAGAATACGATTTTATGTACATATGGTCTGGATATATTGACAGAAATAAATTAAATAAGACAATTTTTGATAGAATACTAGTACTCTAGAATATAAAGGATTATCTAGAACAGATTAAGAACGAAATAGTCAAACTAAATATTACCAGAGAGATTTGTATAGATAGATTGAGTCGAGTTTGAGAAACATGTTAACCAAATGAGTATTCTTGCTGTGGAAAAGAGGATTGTGGGAACGATGGGGTTGGAGGAGGACCTGTAAGGGAAGGAGGAGAAAATAAAAAGACTAAGTGATATTTTTATGATCCAAAGTTGGCCTACATCAAGACAAAAAAAAAATAGCTCAGATATTAACGTAACCTAGTGTGGCTGGAACGCTTGGAAAATGTGAGAGAATTTTTGAACATGGTTTTATTGACAGAAATACTAAAAGAAAAAATAGGAGTTTTTAGTTTAATAATATCCAAATAAAAATGTATTTATTTTGTATCAACAATCTTTCAAAAATATATTCTATTCATATTTAATGTACATTAATTAAAATGTTATCCCTAATTACTAATATTTTATTGGTATTATTATTTCTTTCTTTTTTTTCATTTTACAAATAGTTTTATATTTCACGGTTTTCAAAAGTGTGTTACCAATATATAGTCTGAAATATGTAATTTGCTTGTCAAAATAGAATTCACACACCTAGAATAAGCTGTCATCAAAGGATTCCATGTTTAATAGAAGAAAGTCTCTGGGCAAGCTGACAAACTTCTTGTTCAGTGAAGTAAAACCTAAAATAGCATTGTGGCTCAACTATTTTCATTTTTTAAATTTTATTTGCTTTTTAACATACAAACAATCAAAATGTTAATTGAAGACAAATGTTTTGGTACAGCATTTATTCTAAATATTTGGACTCCTTTTTATTTCTCTCAATGTTGGATATATAGGTATGGAGTATCAATTCTTTACTGAATTATATTTGATTTTATTTTGAAAAAGCCATTTTCTAAAGAACTTACTTGAGTGCCCTTACATTCGGGTTTTGTAAGGAAATAGTTCGACTTGAATTGCTCGACTGCCTGGTTTTTCCCCAGTAAAGAGTAGGTCTTCCAATCCTATGGTCAATCCAGGACTGATAAAACAAAATAAATAATTATCTGTCTCAACTGTACTTAAAAGCTTCTCCTGGGAGTCATGAGTTCTATCATTGTCCTTTAAGCTGTCCCACTCACTCCCTGAGTAATGGGAAGAAGGTCAAAATGTGTTGAGTTTCATTACTAAGATAAAATTTATCAGCAAAGTCATATTATATACCTTATTATTTTTACAGAAAATTTATTTTTAAAAAAGTAAGTAACTGATAAATACATTTTTTTTTTTTAGTATAGTACTCCTAAAGAAGTTTATTACTTGGTATTACAAAAGAGAGATAATACATAACAAAGATAAACTTTCGGATTTGAAAGCTAAAAAAAAGAAAATTTTGGAAGATGTTATGAACACTGAAACTTACAAAGTTGCCAAAGAAATTCTTGAGAAATATGCACCAGAACAGCTAAAAAAATCAGGGCCTGTATGCACTTTTTATATTTATTTTCTCTGCCTCTGTTCAATTATTTATTAATTAATGTTCAAATCATTAAAAAATTAAACATTAAATGAAAATTATTTTATGCTTTTACTTGTTTAATTTATCTATCCTTTATTGTAAAAACATCGAAAGAAAATGATGACAGTCTTTGTAGATATGTCTCTTTTTCTGGAATGCATTATAATAGGATATGTCACTCATTTAATTGGCAGCAAATATGGAAATTAGTTCCTTATTGAATGTAGAACCACCATTTAATATTTGCTGAAAATGGTGGAGATATGTTATTTTTTAATAAAAAAATACTTGATCTCAAAGCTGAATTCCATTGCGGTCTATTCGAACTGGATAGCTAGTTATAGACTAGGAACTACAGACTAGGAGTTTCATTTAACTGAAGGATTTATAGTTAGTAACCATTTTTAATTGTAGATAAACCTCATCTGAGCTCACAACTTCGTTCTGTTGGTGGAAAGCCGTTGCTTTTTATACGAAAATTAAAATTAAAGTGGTGAAATTTGATGTTTCATTTATCGGAAGAACTGATGGCTGAAATTTTTATATGGTTTAAAGAATGTTTCCCTAAAATAGAATTCACCTCGACTGCCAACATCAAAATATTCTAGTCTAATGGAAGTTGAATGTATGAAAAATTCAAATTTCAATTTCAGGTTTCTCTTCAGTTTTTTTATGTTTTTTGGAATGCTGAATCTGAATTTGAAGTTACCAAGTGAAATTGTCCATTGTGTTCCGAGATATATGGACAAAATGGCGAAATTATTTGAATTAAAAGAAACCTGACTACAGTAATTGGGAATAAGAGTCTTAAATTTTGTTTAGAGTGTGTGTGGCACCCGACTACTACACCAAGTTTAAATATTGGTAGATGTCAATGTCCCTATTAATCTACCAAGATGTTTATGTAGATATGGAAGTACATTCTCCTAAAGTGTATAGAATTTCTCAATTTCTATTGTCGTTTTTTTTTTTTTAAATCAAATACTTTTTATTTTAAAATTTTTAGTTTTTAAATGATCAACAATTTATTTTCATAACATATGATCACATGATATCATTTCAAAATACTCAAAAGATCCCACCAAATAATTATAAATTATAAATAATCATCAATCTTAAAAATCGATCCAGCCATTTGCTCAAACAGTGTTACTAAGCTTTTTACAAATTTATTAAATACATTTTATTTAATAATGGTTCTATTATTAGCTCAAATTCTTTCAAAACACTCACAGGATCTAACCGAATAATTTAAGCCATCAAACTTAAAAATTGATTCAGCCATTAATAGTTGAAACTAGTAAGGACTTGATTTAAAACCGAACTATAACTCATTTTTGCATATTTTTTGGATTGATTCCCTTTCAAATCTGAGAAGGGATCTTTATTCTGGTTAGGGTCCAATTCTCTTAGCCATATGTGTGTTCTGGCCCAATGTATCTTGTAGATTCTTATTTTAGACTGCTTTGAAAACTGATGACTACGAGGATCCTTTTGAAGAGAAACAGCACTGATTAACCATTGGTAATCAGCTTAACCATTGCTGTCTCACAATCTATGCTCTTGTCTAGATCACATTCTATGCTATTTTGTGATTTTAATAGTGTATTTTTTTTTTTATATTGGGGATATAATGGATTTTTTTCCTGTTACTTGAAAGTTGTTTTTTACTCAATGTGTCAAGGAACAATTCCTCCTGGAGAAGCTTTATGAGTTCTGAGATACCAGGTTTGAAGAGCTTTACCGGGATATTATCAATGCCTGTGGCTGTATTGTTTTTAAACATTTCTATGACTTACTATATCTCTTCTTTATCGGGAGGGGCGGAGGAGTTATACGTCCTCACCACCAATAAGCATTATCTGCTTCATGAGTATATGTGATGCCCTTGTTAAGAAGGAGTGAGAAGTATTCAGCATGCTTGTCGGTTATTGTGGTGCCTTCTTTTATTCTGCAAGCTGCGTTATGAATAATGGAAGGCCTGCTTTTGTTGACCATCTGAAAGAATTCTCTTGTGATTTGAGAAATGAAGATCTTTTCTATCTCCTGCAGATTTCTATTTTCTCATTGTCTTTTCTGGTTAGTTTTTCCTGTCCGAATTTTCTCTGTTTTTTTAAGTGCTCTAATTTGGGTTTGAAGCAGGTACTCCTCATGCCAAAGTCCTTTAAGCTTGCGAAATAATCTGTCCTTTTGCCATTTTCATTGAAGTTCTCATGAAGACTACATCCGCTTATAGTTTGCCTAAAGCTTTTCTGTTTTCCAATTTGGGCCTTATAATCTCCAACAACTATATTATGAGTTGTTAACAATTCTATATCATGAGCAAGGCAGTCATCAAAACATTTCTTCTGCTCTTCGTAGAAATCATCTTTCATATCATCCTCTGAGATTTCTGTAGGTCTATGTACACAGATGAGTCTGAAACGGTTACCTTCAAATAGTAGTAGTTTGTCTTTATTTAAACCACTTAAAGCAGACTTTTTAACTCCTTAAGTGTATTATGCTATTTTGTGAAATTAATTGTGTTTTTTTAAAGTTCTATTTTTCATAAAATTATGGATTATTCACGATGTTTTTTATTATCCTATTACTGAACTATAGATTCCCACTTTTAAAATAACTTCCTTGTTTAATCAGCTTTGATGTATTAATCAAACCAATAAAAATCAGCCCTGCTATTAAATAATTTTCTGATTTATTTTTCTTGCTGTGGCCTTATATTTATTAATTCTTTTAAAACTTTAAAGTTGTGATTATTGTTATAGGTACTTAGTCATCATTATGCTTATGTATTTCCAATTAATTACTCAATTATTGTACCTAATGCAGGAGCCAACTGTTAAGCCGCTGTCATCATCTGTCACCAATCTCAAAGTTCCTGTTCCTAAGGATTCCAAAATTATTCCACCTGGTCCTCCACCACCTCAGCAACAACTTCAGGTGGCAAAGCTACCAGCATTACCAACATCACAGCCTTCTGGATTTAGTCCAGTACATCAAAAGACTGTGGCTCCTATGATACTTCAACGTAGACAAAGTTCCCCTCAACGCTTAAGCCTTTCGGAACGTTCTCCCCAACGTATGTATAATAAATTTTATTAGTGTTTGGTATATGAAAAGTTTACTTTGTTACTTAATTTAGCTTATAAGTTACAGTAGAGCATAAATTATCTGTACTGATCCATTATCCACCCCTAGTCCAGATAAAGGAATTTTTTTTAATTGACATTATGGGTCACGAATATCTTTGCCAAGCCATGTGATCTTCTTACAGACTTATCCATTTAATAACTATCCGTTTTTCAATTACTTTAACTTTACCAGCCATTTTTTGAGCTGCCTCATGTCTTATCTTACACTCCTTCTTATGTTAAGCAATAATTTTGACTAGCCAATACATTCTTGTTTTTATGTCTCATTCAATTGGTATTTAAAGTGCTAAAATAGAATTGGTAGGTGAGGGTCTTGGTTTTTAATAAATTTCTCCTTGTTAGCTTTCTTTGTTCTCTTTTGTTTCCTCTGCTTTTAAGTCTTTAATATTTCATCTTCATTTAAATTTGATAATATTGCTTGTTCACATCTAAGGAAAATCAATCTATTACATCCTGAATATCACATTCTTGGCTTACAGATAGCATCATCACCACATTAACAATTTTTTTCAGATAGTAAACTTAGACTTATTTCTTCATCTACCCTAGTTTGATCATTATTTTAAGTAAGAGTTTCCTCTGATAATAGTTGAGGTCAAAATTTGCACTATCCACAGGTTAGAGGTTTCTTATTTATTTTTTTTTTTTTAATTCTTGGTTAATTTTTCAATTGTGGAAAACATTTCAAACTGATCCCAATTTGGTAAGTAAATTAAAGATTAGTCTGGTCGATTGATGTTCGAATAATCAACGCTCTACTGTAGTTATATTTTGAAGCAAGTCTAATAATATTATTTATTACTACTCTATCATGTATACCAGCTTCAATATTTTCATGTGAAATTTAAATTACTAAGCTTAATGGTGACAGGAATTAATTTCAAACTTGCCTAATATCCATGCCCTCTTTTCACTCTCTCTCTCTCAAGTATTTCATAATCATGTGTGAACAATGTTGGTTCATCAGAAACATCATATATATCCTTGAGGAAAATATATATATAGAAATAGAAATAGAAAAATTACTTTATTCTGGGACAAAGTCCCTTAAGAATAACAAAATTTTACTGAACAGAAGAATACTTCTGGCCAGAGAACTAAATTAAATAAGAAGAGTTACATTAAATAAATAAAATACCTTATGTAAACTAACAAAATATACAAATCAGACTGAAGAAACTATATATAAAATGCTTAGAACTAAATATGGTAAAGGTACCAGTAGTAGATACATGAAACTTCAACTTAAAAAAATAATAGTTGGAACCATCAGAATGGTTTGAATTTATTGTCATTTTAAAATTTAACTGATACTGTATAGGCACTAGAATGCGGTAGGAAACCAAGTGAGCAGTGGAAAGGTTAGAAAAGTTGTTACCAAATCAGCTAAGGAGGGGAGTTTGATTTTCATTAATTGTTCTTTATTTTCCAAAATTTTTCACAAATTGTTTCTCTAAATGGTAGGTAGTGTACACAATGAACTTACTAGGTAACATGAATTTGTGTGTTAGTTTTGTTTGATTGAGCACAAAAACAAACTGTCTACTACTGGGATACTGATAATATCTCTTGTTCCAGTAGTAGACCGGAGTGTCTACTACTAGAAAACTGAGCTTTTTTGTAGTAATGATTAATTATCATCCATAGTTCTATTGTAATGGGAGTGTTCGAATTTTTCCCAGGAAATGTCTTGTTCCAGTAGTAAACAGGGGCGTCTAATTGTGGTTCACAAACATTTCTACTACTGGAACAAGAAATTCCACTGTCATCCTAAAGCATTTCTTTCAGCCGCAGCTCCTGAAAACTCGATAACTAATAACTAATGAAAAATTTTGTTGATGAATTGACATAAAAATTTTGAAACATTTTTATTTAAATGTAATAAAAATTGATTTTAAAATATTGTTTTGTTTCACGTACAAATTCTTTTCTTTGTTTAAACTATATTTTCAACCTTTCGGTCATCGTCAGTAATTATTAATAAAAGTAAATTATTTTTCAACATGTGTAACTGCCCACTTGGGTGTTAATTAAATTTTCTGTTCACAAAAAGAAATTGTTGAAAAATAACTAACTTATGAAAGAAAAAAATGATCAACACACATAAAGTTGCTGATGACATCATTCAGAATATTGAGGCAGTTCCACAAAAAAAAACAGTTGAAACCACAGCAGAATATATTGCTGCACTTGAAGATATTGCTACACTTGAAGATTTTTGTTTAAGTGAAAATGACTTCGCAATCTCTCGAAAAAAAAAGAGTTACCAAGGTGGCCTTTCAAATTTTGGGGTTAATGAATATGGCATGTGTTATGCTTTTGAAAGTTTGTAACAGATTGAAGACAGTTTTTAAATTTCAGGAAAATAAAAAGTTGATAGTAAGTGATTATGACATTGTAACCAAACTACAAAAGCCTCTAATATTTGGCGAAAAGAAAAAAATAAATCAATTTCCATTCAGCTTAGATCTTGACTGATCTCACAACTACGTTTTTAAGGACTGAATTTATTGATGATCATATATTTTACATTTTCATTTACTTTAATTTCACAATTTAATTGAATAAGTTTTGTTGCGTTATCAAAAATAAATAATTGTGATAATACGTGCTGTAAATTTTTTTTTTTTTGGATTGTTTCTGCCCAAAATTTATTTGATGAATAATTTAGATAGGTAGTACGTGTTTTTAAGCATAAGCAAGAACCAAACAGAGAACACTAAATGTGCATCTTAAAAAAAAAAATTAAATTAAAGTTTTGTCGTATTCCTTTTTACCTATAAATGTAATTTAATTTAAAAAATATTTTTTTTGTTTTTTGAAGTTTGTATTTTTTTAAATAGTAGTTTTTTGGTAAAAACTGTCAATATAGGTGCATATTTGATTAGAAATAAATTAAATATATTAATTAAGTGGTGTCAACTACTGTTGTGTTTTCTTGTCTACTATTGGTGAAAAAACATGTTCTCGAAAATTACCTAAAAACCGACGTAAATATCAATATTTTAAGTTATTTTAGAAGGAATTTAGGTCACATAAGAGTGTTGTTGGACAAATATAGCAAAAACAGGAAGCTTGAAAAGAATCTAACGAGTTATATTTAAAATTATTGGAACAGTCTCACAAAAGTGTCTAGTGCTGCTGGTGACTTTACCCTACAATACAAATAAGAAATTAAACTATATAATCATTGTTTAGCTGAAAAAATAAATAAAAAGATCGGAACAAAAGCAATAATTAAAAAATAAATTCCTCTAGTAAACAACCACCAGATAAAAATAACTAACGTAACGTAAAATATAAAGAAAGAAATATTTATATATTCTATCTTGGTAAAAATTAAAACATTCATAAAAAAACTAGTAAGAAAATATATAAATTAAGCAACTTTAAGAGCACAGTAATCTTGTAGAACAGAACCAACATGGTATGAAAAATATATATATACAATTTTTTTCTTTTTGCCTTAGGATTTAAATGTTTTATATAGTCTAGGAGAGGTTCTAAAAGATAATGATTTGTTGAAGGGTGCCTTTTCCTGTAGACATAGTTTCCATTTTTTTAAAGAAAATTGAGTGCTATAGCAAATAAAGTTTAATTAAATTTTGCCAAAAATAGCACTTAAAATAGATGCAATAACTAAACATAACATATTATTAAAGTGGATTCTATGTTCTTAATTAATATATATGTAACATTTACCTTCTTATAAAAAAAAGTAAACTTGCAATACTATGATTCAATTCTCCCATCTCCCCCTCTCCAATTGTTTTATTATTATTAAAGGTAGTAGATGATCATTTACAATAGTAATAATTTAATAATATTTTATAAGTAATACGTAGGTTTTCATAAGCTATTCTCCATTATGATTTCTTCTTGATAGGGCTATTGGTCAGACCTATCATCCCAAGAGAAAGGAATTGGATCGACAGGCTAATAGAGTCGATAGTAGGAGATGGGCCGAGCAATAGATATGCCCTTATATGTAAGAATTGTTCCTCGCACAATGGTATGGCTCTGAGGGAAGAATTTGAATATCTTGGTAAGGTTTTATATTTACTTTATTAAAGATGAAATGCAAATATAGATTATTATTTTTTATCTAATTAGAGTTAGTTTAATTTAATTTTGTGGTTAACCAATGTTTTATACCATAGATCTGGGGGGAAAAAAATATGAAATCTGTTATTTTAAAGTTGTGCTTAACAAAAAATATTTTCAGAACATATTTCTCTTTTCGAATTCACTTTTTACTGCTTTGATTTCACAATATATATATATATATATATATATATATATATATATATATATGTATAAACACTAACAACATAATTATAATTATGCTATTAATTGATTTTTTTTTTTACTATAAAATATTGATGCTTTTAAATTAGCTCGAATTTATAAAAAATTATAAAAAAACAAATAATGTTTCCATTAAAGAAGACCAAGTAAATATTTATTAATTTAATATTTGAAGACGAATTTGTTTTTAATTTCTTTCAATCCTTAGCGCTTTTGCGATTACTGAAATGAAAGCCTCTAACATAGGTGAAAATTTAGAGTAAATAATTTTTACTTTTTGATTACTATAAAGGTTTTTTAAAGTGCGAAAAATTAATTACAACTTTGTTCCTCTCTAAAACAATATGTACCCCCAATTTACTTTGACAGTCCAAATTGTTTCAATATTGTACTCATACTATAGCTATCGGTCAAAAATAATGTGTTTTTTTCTAAACCTGTGGTGAAAATTAATTTCTCCTTGAAAAACTGTTGGACACACAGAAGAGTTTAAGTAATCTCACAAGGAATTAATGTTGTTCTTTTTAAAAAAAATAAATAAATAATCGTTCATAAATTTCTCTGTTATATAAAAAGGTTTTTAGGGTCAAATGAACAGTTGTATAAGTTGCGAAATGAGGATTAGCCCGCCCTTAGGCGGATAGGGGATACTCCCCTAGTAACTATAATGATTCTAAAAAATATATAGATGAATGAAATAAAATGTTTATGAGTGAAGTGTACAACCTTCACTGAAATTAATTTTTTATTTTAGCATTCCGCTGTGCATATTGCGGTTTCCCCAATCCTTCACATAAAGTAAAACCAACATCACGGCCTAGTAGTCGGTCTTCTTCTGTGGGTAAGTACCATTTTGATTTATTTTTTAGTTTAAGTACTAAGTACTTATCATTGTTATTAATACTTTGAAGATGTCAGCATCTAATTGTATTATTTTGATCATGATGATTTTAAGTTATCTTTAAGGATAGTTTAAGAAAAGGTTTAAACACCTTCATAAAAAGTTTTATAAAGACCAGAAAAATAATTTTATTGTAACATTATTCATGATTTATTGTTGAATTTTTAATAAATAAAATCTCCTTAATATTCTGTGGTGTTTAGGTTAAGTGATAGATGAAGTCTTATTTTGTTGTTTTTAATGAACTTCACATTTGAGAAAACAAATATAAGTATACTGAATATACTTATAAAAGTATACAGAATACGTTTTTTGTTTTTTTCTTATATTTGTGAAGTGTTTATAAAACCATAAAACTTCATAAAACCATAATAGTTAAATTTGATTAGACTGTGTATAACCTTATTTTGTGCGTTGGTTTTAGTTTGGTAAAGCATCTATAAAATCTTCACAACCTTTTTATTATTTAGCATCATGTACATTTTTGTAGACTTGAACAAGTGTTATTGAACCAACGCTGTTTATTTACTAATATAAGTGATAAAAAAAGAAATTAATAAATTTCAATTAAGTTGTGCCCTAAATCTTATGTATTACTACAATATTTTTTATTATTATAATTATAAATATATATATATATAAGAAATGAGCTTATATACACTACAAAATAAAATAGCGTAGCATAGATAAAATGTAAGTATAACATTCATACATATAATATGCGAATTCGGATGGTGTCTGTAAGCTTTTGCAAATAAACTCCTGCATAGGGTTGCTATACAGTAGAAAAGTGTGTGTGCATGCGTTCGTCCGTCCATGCGATGAATTTTATTGCATTTTTAGAAGTTAATTTTAATTCTATCCCTTTCAACAACATTTTGACTTTTATTTAAAAGTTTATTGAATCACAAGTAATTTAAGAAACCTTAAATTTTATTATAAATATTTGTTAAATACTCATGGCAGACATTGAAAATCTTGTAATTTCATTTTAGTAAACTTTACATTGGAAAATAACAGTTTAATAACTAATAGTCCTACAATTCATAATCATTTATAGGTTAAATATTTAGGTATACAATACTTTCAAATCTCTCTAGGCATAATGAGTTTCGGTTGGCAGAATGACTTACTCCAATTTCAACATTGTTTATTATTAATTTTAGTGATCTTTCTAGTTGCAAAATTTATACCTTTATTCACAGTTCTACATTTCAACACTGCAATTACCTACTCTGGAATCAACTTACTCACTGTCTGTATAGTGTAATGATATCTCTCACTCTGATACTTTATGGTCGTTACTCTTTAAAATATGTAATCTGTTCTTCTAACTTTACTATCTCTTGTCTGTCTGTCAAATAACCCGATCCTTGTGTATCTATTTACCCTTATTTAAATAAAGATGGGGTGTATAAGTTTAGAATTAGACGGATGAGGAATATAAGGTATAACCGCCAAGAATGATAGGGGGACAACCCCTATAACATCTTGGGCTCTGCATCCTGAGCAATCTCCTGGGGGGCAATGAGGGGAGGCAATCTCCAGACGTTGCAAGGATAAGTGACCTCACACTCACAGGGACAATCTGGGAAGGTGCAAGGGGTATTGCAGGAAACGTGGGACAACCACGTTAATCCTACGAAAAGAGAAAGGAGATAGGTTAGGAGAGACTGGGTCTCAGTATTAAGGTAGGTGAAGTAAGACCGTCAAGAATGAAAGGGGACAACCCCCTATAACCTTCAGGGTTCAACAACCCGAGGAGGCCCTTTCTTTTTTTTTTTCCCCATTCCCAGGAATTTATTTATTATATAAAATACAATATATAAATATATATAAAAAATTCTAATTTCCTTTTATTGCCCGAAGGCATTTTAAGGTGAAAGGGCTCTGCATGCTGTAGGCGAACTTTGCATCTATGGCCTGAGGCCTTTAAATTTAAAATTTAAAATTCCTGCCCTATGGACCGTGCTCTTATTTGAATTAATAACCAGCCCTCAGACCTATTTACACAGATTAGTGAGAGGCAACACAAGTAACAATTGTTTTGATTAGGTCCTGAGATCTCTTTGTACAAACTCTTTTTATTTAATTATAGTTCATAAATACTTATATGTAAAATATCACAAACATTAGTTGTTTACAAAAGTAATAATTACTTAAAGAAATAATTAATATTGAATACTTAATAGTTGACCGTTTTATTATTAAGGAAGGAGATGGTCTGGGGTAGCAGTCATAAATAAACTAAATAGGGGCATAACTATTTTATTAAAAGCAAACGTTTCAACCCGACTTTGCAGGTCTTCTTCAGGGAGGTGTGTTCAGCAAGAAGTTTCACTTAGAAATGTTTGGTCTCAAGCAGGTTTTTAAAGTGTTGGTTGAATTTTAACATTAGTGTACGGGTTGGGTCACGACGGGAGGTTACGTAAGTTGATTGTCTGAAAGTAATTGTTGCATTTTGTATGAGTATTCGGTCTTGTCCATAATAACAGTCGAATTTCCCTTATCAGTTCTAAGTGTGACTCCTTGCTGAACACACCTTCCTGAAGAAGACCTGCAAAGCCTTATAACTTTTCCAACTAGATGTATCACTAAAATCGCATTACCCAAAAATGTTGAAATTGGAGTTAGTCATTCTGTCAACCGAAAGGCTCAGAGACTAAAGTTGTGTGGTTTATAAAAGCAGATGGAGTAACTAGATTTTTTATGTCTTCTGTACAATAAATAGAATTTTTGTAATTTGAATGGTCTTAATGATTTGTTATCTGTAAGCTTTAAGCTTTTGCTCCGTTTAAAATGCACTTCAAAAATTTTATAATAGCCTAACAATGGCAGAAAATAGTTTCTATTCAAAGTAGAGCAGTAAGTGAAAGTTGTATATAGTGCTCACCAGATTTTTTTTTTGCAGTCTGAAATTTAAAAAAAAAATTGAAGTGTTACCTTTGCTTCAATTTCATTATTTTTTATAATTACCTAATAATTAATCCATTATATGAAATAATTGTTCTCATTATGATCTATAATAATATCTCTATTACGGTTACAGAGAGGAAGATTGATGAGGTGGTTAAAGAGCAATTGGAAGACAGTGATATTTCACAAAAAGATAAAGGAGATGAACAAAATATGAACATTACTCCTGAGAATAACAATCAAGGTGTGCAAGATGATAGACGAAACCCGTTAGAAGATTCCGAGGCTGATACTTCAAAATCAGATGCAGAATCTGATGAAAGTGGCAATCCTTCTGATGGAGTTCGTCCTCGGAAGCCTCTTCAAGTCTCTGACTAAATTTCACATTATTCAACTGGCTTATATTTTTTCTTTTCTTTTCAAATTCTTCTTGAAACAATTATAAAACTGTGAAGAGAATCTATTGATAACTTCAATCAGTCTATTAACGAGATAAAGTTATTTTCCTAATCAATAGATTTATAAAAATGTCTGTTTTTTGTTCATTGCTCAAGGTTATCTGTGCTTGATTGATGCTCTTCCTTATGACTTAATGTTCTAGTCTATGCTAAGCTTCGACTGATATATATACATATATATTTATATGATTTGGATAAAAGGGTAGCTTAGGTGTGGGGTATCCTGTATACTTTTGCCAGACTACTACTGTATGCCTTAATGGCCGAACACCTTATGTAGTCAGTTGATAACCTCAGCAATAACTAATACACTTGTAAAATATTTTACTCTATTTATTCTGTTGAATTGTGTTCAGTTCATTACGATTTTATAAAAATCTTTGTTATTTTTTACAAATATATGAAACAATGTATATTTGTAATAAAATAAATGTAATGACTTAAAAAACTGCACAATAGATACTTATTTAGTTATATTTATAGATCTAATAAATCAGTCTATGAGTAACTTATTAGTGAAAATTGTTATGTTCTGTTTATTATTAATTTAATTCAAGATTTAATATTGTTTATTTAATGTTAATTGAAGAAATATTTTTATGATAAATAAATCTTAAATATAAATTTTTAAAATTTGAGTGATCATGACACCATATTTTTCTTATTTATTTTTTTAGATTTTTTACTTATCTTTATTTTTTTTAAATATGAAAGATCACGAGAAAACAAGAAGAACAATATTTGTACTCTCTGAATTTAATTTTACTTAATTTATTTCTTGCATTTATCATTTTGTTTTTAAATTTGTAAGAACTATAATGTCTTATTGAAACTGCTTATTGTTTATTTTGTTTCTCAATTTTATTTATTTGTTATAAGTTTATATATTTTTATATCAATAAAGATTAATCATGGTAACTTAAATTATATTAATGCATGGATTCAAGGGTTATAGCATGTTTTGTGATACGCCAATTTGTGCCTTTAATTTAAGAAATATTTTGATTCAACTACTGTTACTAATCGAAATGGAAAATAATATAACTGCCAATATTTTGTTAATATAGTTATTGTTTCTCCTATCATAACTAATCATTAGGAAGAAGATTTTCATGTTGTAATAGGGCTTAAAAAAGGAAAATTATAAAACTAATTTTATCTCCTCCATATCACCCTTTCAAAATTTTTCCTCTTTCAAACAAAGTTATAAATAGAGACCAGATTTTCATGCAGTAAAAATATGAATAACTCGCAGCCAAAAGATTCAAAATGTAAAAACCAAAAATACGTAAAATTGTAAAATTAACACCTAAAAATGAGCATAATCATCAAAATTGTTTAATTCAATATTGTTACATCAAAATCTTATCAGATCTTGAGTTAAACGATAAATAAAAGAGATTAAAAAAAAATTTTAAATGTAACATTGAAAATTAAATTCCATATTATAATCAACAAACAAGAAAAATATATAATATAATACACAGGGTGGCTAACTGGAAAAGTCACAGAATTTTCAAAACAGGGAGAAGTCAGAGAATTTTAGTAGTTCGAAAATATTCTTTTCAAATTGGCATTAATATACAATGGCTGTAGTTTATAACGGCCTTAAGGGATCTGGTAAACTTCGTTGTTATAAACATATAATTGTTATAACAACAACGCACAGTGGTTCAGGAGTGGAAAAACCCATATAATGAATCTGTTCCAATCACACTTTTTGTACTACATTATCCCTCCTTAACATCCCTAGCACCTAGTCTAATAACTATTTTCTCAAGTTTCCTCCTATTTAGCCCTTCAAAACACAAATTAATGAGCAATTTTCAGTGATTTTGCAAACAATGAACAGTATTTACAGATATTTTGAGTTAATTTTCAGACATTGATAAGAGAGAACTTATTGATTTTGTCTTTGAAATTTCTCACTTATGGGCAAATAAATATTTAAAAAATTAAATTTGGTACAGTCTTACAGTTCATTTGTTTTCATTGCTTTAACTATGTAAAATTCTAAGCATAAAGTAAGTATAAACACAAAATAAACTACTCTCTCCACGCTGCGATTTATTCCATTTGATAATACTTTTCAAAATGTAAATTCAGTGAAAAAAAAAATTGCTTTCTGATATTCTCTTATTTAAAGTTATGAGTGATTTTTCTGTGTAAACATTTCTTGTAAAGTTCAGAAATTACTTGCTGAGAAGTTGAACCAATCACCTTTTCACCTTAATTAACATTATTTTTGTACTTTTTTCTTGATAGTTGGTACTTTAATGACATTTATATGAATAAGAGACGATCTATTACAGACAATAGCAGTCAGTTATTAAACGTACTCTAGTGGAACATTGTAAGTTTATCCAAAATTTTTCTCAAAATGTTATGTTAGATTTTGATGAGCTAGAAATCTTTTCCAAGGCAATTTCATAGGAAAAAAAGGTCTTTCATTCTAGAACAAATAGAAATCTTTCATGGTTTAATCTATCAAGTGGTTATTTTACAATTTGAACGATTCAAAAATTTTAAAATTCCCAACAATTCTGTCTTAGTGGTTTAGTGTGTATTGAATTCAAAAACACTTTATCAGTAAAATTTTATTTTCTTACACTAAAAGATAATTTATTCAGTATTTGTTTTAAATTTTGGTAATTTTTTCAGTAAAAGGTTTTATCTCAATTTTTACTGTTTAAAATAGGTTCCCAAATCTTATAAGTGTTTGCATTTTAAAGTTATTGAGTAAGATTTAAAAATTAGTCCTCAATCTAAATTTTATTGAAATTTATTTGGTTTTAAAAAGTAAATATGGTAATAATAAAGGTTAAACCACAATTCTTAACAGAGCTTAAACGTTTATTTATTTTATTTTTTTGTAATAATAACTTTCGGGAACTAATTATGTGAAAATAGAGAGATGATATAGATTTTTTAAAAAAATAACATTTATGCTTGAACCTTTAGTTCCATATTATGTAATTATTATATATTTAAACATTTGTTAAGTCAGTTTTTATTTCAATCTTTCTAATCTTCAAAATTTTCGCCCAATAACTTGAATCATCAAATTAATTTTTATTCCGAATTTATCAAAATTTAAAGTAATATTCGAAAATAACAAAAACGCTTAAAGCTATCGATTTAATTTTTGTTTCATTCGATTTGGAATAAGAAAATACATAAAAATGACCCCTACATGTGTTTTGAAGTAGTATGTATCAGCTTTTCATTTTTTCTGAAAATAAGGTGTTTGCACTACTTTACGACGGTCGCTATATCTATCCACCTGTGACTGTCAATAATGTACATTATATTGAAATTGAAGGAAATGGAGGACTTAGCATTTTAAGGTTGACTATCTTTCTAATGGGTAATCGCCTAGAAACAGAATTACCTTATATAAAAAATAAATACCGGAAGATGGGGTAACTTTGGGACAGCTGATAAAATTTAGTTTGTGGTGTCCCGTGTTGGTTCAATCTGCAAAAAACGTGCTTTCTGTAGGTACGTACTGCAACTACTATCTTGCGGCAGTTAGAGAACCCTAGTTCGCTACTCTCGTTGTGCAGTTAGATTTTATTTATTTTCATTGCTTTTTTCAAATTTCTTGTTTCCATGAAACTTTCGCTTTTGCCTCAAGAACTGCGAACATCATATTACCGAAGTATTAGTAACGCCTGATGAAATTCACTACTCAAAGGACAAATTGGCCGGCGAGAAATTTTCATAGTGAAAGGGCTGAAAGTTTACAGCGATCTCGTGGCTTCAGTTAACAAAAACTAAATTGTACGAAGTGTTTGAATAATGTCTGTTACATTTTCTGTTTTTTAAGTAAATTTTTTCAAGGCTTAATTGTTTAAAAAATTATCATTTGCAATCTTTTTGTACCATTAATACGAATTTATTATTCTCATGTCATATTAAATCTAGTATTGTCGGATAAAATTGGTATACACTCCTTTTCCTATTTTCCTTATTTTTTCTTATGTAAATAATGAGCCTATACAATATTGTGGAGTAACATTGGTACAAAATCATGTTTCCTACCTTTTCTAATCGAGATTAGGAACTGTCCCAATTTTAACCCAATCAATAGATTAAGATTAGAATAAATTAGAATTTTACTTAGTGAAATGCTCTTGTTTGAAGAGTTACTGTTCGGCCATATTATGTAAGAGGAAGACTGACCTTACATATTAATAATGATTTCAGTACTTTAACTTTGAAAATAAAGATAGAAGCAGCTTAAAACTTTGAAAAGTGTCCCAAAGTCACCCCATCTTACTGTATTTATTTTTTATATAAGGTAATTCTGTCTCTAGTCGAACACCCATTAGAACAATAGTGAACCTTAAAATGTTAAGTCAGGTCGGACGTCAACTTGTTTTAAAAATTGTAGTTTTCTGCGTTGAATACGTCAGCGTCATAATTCTCACGAACCGGCGGCTAAACCTTTGAAGACCATTCCTTGGTTATCTGAAGGAGAACGCTTCCAGGTTCTCAGCTAAATTTTTCAAAAACAATAGTATTTTGGGAGCAAGAATCTTTTTATCTATCTTCGCAAGATACTAGTTTAAGATTCATCTCACTTACTAGACAAACGCTCTAAACTTCCCCTTAATTACAAAAGACTCATATACTTGACTATAATAAGACCTATTTGGACTTACGGAGTTGAGCTATGGAGCTCCACTAAACCATCGAATTCCTCTCGCATCCAATCCTTACAATCCAAAATCCTTCGTAAAATCCTCAATGCTCCTTACTTTGTCACTAATAAAATAATCCATAAAGACCTCAATGTTCCATATGTTTCCGATTTGGCCAAATCCAGATACCTATCCTTCCATAATAAACTTCATAACCATCCGAATCCTCTTGTTTCTAACCTTGCTTCCTCTTCGATTCCTGATAACCCTCCGAGGCGTCTGAAAAGAAGATGGCTTCGTGATTTTCTCATGTAGACAAATTATTAGAGTGCTACCAGTGGGTAGTTTCTCAACAAGCGTATTTCATGTAATAATATTTCTCAGTACAAATTTACTTGATGTATTTATACTAATGCAGTTGTAAATATCATAATAAAAGTTTAAAAAAAAAAAAAAAAAAAAAAAAGATTCATCTAGAGGGTCGCGAATTGATTTTAAATATTCATTTGTATTTTCGAGTAAAATCTGTCTTAACGCTGATGTAGACTTGTAGCTACCGACCATGTTTATTATAATGTTGACTGTTTGCTTATTTCACTAGAAAAATCTCTTTTCGTCGGTTTTTCACCAAAAACTCATAATCTGTGCACATCTCGAAGAATTTCATCATAATCAATTTGAAAAGAGCATTACATTTCCTATGTATCTCATGTAGACACGTTAATATTTGAGAAGATTAAACGGCTGTTAAAGGTCAAGAAATGGCTGGCGTATTTCACTCGCAGTATCTGCCTCTCTCAACTTAAGCGCTTTTTATCTTTTCAATGTTTTTTATTCGGCTAATTTAACTTTATTTATAATAAAACTAAAATGTATAAACAAATTACCTAGTTTTTATGTACTTTGTAAGTATGAGAGATATCAAAATTCATAATAATCAAAAACTTAAGAACCGAAATGCGCTTTTATGTCCGAGCTGTCAAATGGCTTTTCAACTTTTCGTATATTAACGATTATACCGGAGCTCAATAAAAATTTTGATTTAATTCAAGCTTACGTAGAGTCGCAATATAAGATTAGGCGAAATGTCGTTGGACCGCTCGGACTGTGAAACGTATTTTGGTCCTCAATTTTTTTATAGTTGTTATGGATGTCTCTCATATAAAGGCTATGTAATTTATTTATACATTTTAGTTCGGTTATAAAATAGACCGACAAAAAGAAATTTTTCTTGTGAATAAAAATAAGCTAACAGTCAATATGCTTTAACTCCTCACCCGTTGGCCCTACATCAAAAAGCTGTTTATAAAATTGATAGTCAACTTTATCTTCTTTAACGTTGTATATAATAATAATTTTGATAGAATGCATAGTTTCGGAGTCATGTCCAAAACATTTCTTAGAGAATACTTTTAGTGTTTATCCGATCAGTTTATTGTTTTATCATAACCGTTGAAGGAATGGCGTTTGACTCACTAAACTCAATTTCCCTCTCCAATGTTATTTTATCATTTGGAATAGTATTTCATGTTGATTCCAGTAATATATGGTTGTATTCAGTGAGAGATTGTAACAATTTTTAGGTGTACATATAATTGATAAGTTAAATTTTAATGTATTAAGTTTAAATTGTAATATAACTCTTCAAACTCAAAGTCCCACTAATATTATTTTATCATTTTATAAAGAATTTCATCAGGTTTTCACTAATGTATGGTTGTATTGGTGTATTCGTAAAGAGATTTTAGCTACGGGCAGTTTTAGATATTTTTATCACTATTTTGAAAATTTATGTTTAAGAATTTTTTTATACATGAAGAAAAATTATAATGTTAAAACTTATTTAACCGTCTAAGTATTAGTTTTATTCAATTAAATGTAAAACTAAGATATTGAAAATGACAAGCTACATCAGAAGCGGTCAAAACCGTCTTTGGATTGATTTCATCCGATTTATTGCAAAAAGTTACATCCATGTAACAATATTCGTGAATATTGTTTAAGAATGTCTGTTTCATGACATCTATGATTTTCGGGAATTTTTCACTGTTGTGTTCAACTGTGATAATATTCTCAGTTAAATTCAATATTCGATAGACCTACATTTACGTCTAAATTGAATAAAGGAGCGGCGATTTCGTAGCAACGGTTTCTAAGCAACTGTTTCGTTTATGAAACCTTCATCTATGATAAGGTTCTGAAATGGAAAATAAATTAGAAAAACCTCAAATAATTGCACTTGCCGAAAAACCCGTTACTTACAATCTTTTTGATGGAAAGTGGATTCCTTGCTCTGCCAAATATATCGTTATGGGATGCAAACCCGACAACAGAGGTATCGTTCAGATTTATGAACTTACTTCCGGTGAATCATCTCTTATATTCGAGGTAAATTATTTACTCTTCACGTAGTTTTTACTTATGATTATTGTATTTTTTATTTTATTCTCTCGTAATTTAGACTGTGAAAGACTTACCGATTAAGTGCTGTACTTTTGGTGCATCCTCTCTGAAACAACGACATCTGGCAACTGGCGGTTTCACAGGAAAATTAGAAATTTGGTAATTATATCGTATTCATATTATACTAATTTGAAAGTTTTGTATTGCTTACTTATACGTAGAAGAATTTTCAGCCACCATTGCAATGGAATGAACACAAGAAAGAAGTTCGGAAAAGAGAATTCGTCGGTACATCTCTAGTTTTTTAAGATAAATGCAATGTCACAAATGTCAAGTTCTTGTGTCAGAAAAGATTGAAAAAAAAATAACTGGTTTCAGGAAAAAAAAAGATTATATGATCATTTGTCCCATATCTTCTTCTTCTTAATCGTTTTATCTTCTATCGCTGAGCGGTGTGAGGAACCTTCTTGTAGAGCCGAATCCACAACTCTCGATCCTGAGCCAACCCCTGCCTCCTCCTCCAGTCAATATCCCTTGTGTTGAACCCTTCTCCCAGGTCTTCCTGGGTCTTCCCTGAGGTCTTCTTCCCTACACTCTACTTTCCATTCGATTCTCTGGCATTCGAGAGACATGACCAAACCATCTCAAACGATTTTGTCCCATCTCCTGGTGTATTTTTTAGTAAATTGATCATTTTGAATGAGAGAATGTTTTTAACAAATTTCTTAGTTAGGTGCAGGAAGTATAGTAATCAATCATCCTTTCTCAAATTCTACTCAATTAACCTCTTTTTTTTTTTTATTTCCATGATCTGTTACAAAAATGTTTCTGCTATAAGACACTGCGTAATCATGTAATATACAACATGATTTAATTTTTGATTAATCACGTTTTACCTTTGAATACTTACTTAAATTTCCTACTATATATTTTTTACTGAAATTGAATTATTATTTCTCTTTTTTTATTGTATAGCTATATAAATTTACTCAAATAATTTTAGATAACAGAAGTAATCTCCATCTTTTATTGTTGTTTATTGCTCTTTTTTTTTGTAGTAAGATTTTTGTTAACCTATCAGAGAAAACCTATTGTATTTTATTTTATTATTCTGTAATCCCCATACCAGACTGAAACGACTAGAAACCGCCCGATGTTTTCGACTACTGCAGCACTTACTAGACAAACGATCTAAGCTTTCAATCAATTATAAACGACTCATATATATGACAATTTTGACTTACGGAATTGAGCTTTGGGGCTCCACTAAACCATCGAATTCCTCTCGTATCCAAACCTTACAATCCAAAATCCTTCGTAAAATCCTCAACGTTCCTTACTTTGTCACAAATAAAATCATCTATAAAGACCTTAATGTTCCATATGTTTCCGATTTGGCCCAATCCAGATACCTGTCCTTCCATAACATCTGTAGAACCATCCAAATCCTCTCGTTTCAAACCTTGCTTCCTGCTCGATCCCTGATAACCCTCAGAGGCGTCTGAAAAGAAGATGGCCTCAGGATCTTCTAATATAGAACTTTAATTTGAGTTCTACCAATGGGTAGTTTCTCTTCATGTTGTACATGTCATGTTACCAATTTCACATTTACTTATTGTGTTTTCTATGTAATACAGTTGTAAATTCCATTAAAATAATTTTAAAAAAAAATTATTCTGTAACATTGTTATAAATATTATAGTTAACCTATTTTTTTGTTTTCATTTTCCCATCATCTTTTTGTCTATTGGCCATCAATAGATTTTTTTTTTCTGTAACTGCTATTATTCTCAAGGGACATAGTTTCAGAATAAAATTCTTTTTCTATTTTTAAAAACGTTTGCATCAAATGCAATTCATGCTAATAAAACATTCACGTCACCAAAATCAATGAGTTTGATATTACTGAAAATTGAAAATTTAAGGACTTGTTGTAGGGGTCATTACATTTAAGAACCTCTTTTCAATTATTTCTATATATAATTTTATATAATAGTGTGATTTCCATTCACTTTATTTTTTTTCAGGGATATTGAGCACATGAAGGACCCTTTATATTCAGTAGATGCTCATAAAGAAATAATAAATAGTATAGATGGTTTTGGAGGGCAAACAGTAGGCTGTGGAGCACCAGAGATAGTCACAGGTGGAAGAGATGGTAATGCTATGTTTATTGGTTATATAAGTTTAAACTGTTGAATTAAAATACATAGTGCGGAAATTTAATAAAAGTTAATGTGAATGAGCAGAATTTATGAAGTTGATTTTTTGTGTAAATTTTTCTTCCATTGATGAATCTATGGATAGAAAGGTGTATGTTATATTAATTGATAGTATTTTAGATATGGTAGTTATTTGGATTAATATCCAGTTTAAACAAATAAATAAAATTCTATTTTTTATTTACTATTCAATAATTATTTCCATTTCATATTTGAATATTGTCTATGCAGAAATATCAATGATTTTCGGTTTATGTCAGTAAGGACCGGTTACAGAAAATCGAAAAAAGTAAACTCAGTAAGTTTGTGGACAATTACCAACAATCCGAAATCCTTATAAACATTCCTAAATTAGCATATTTTTCATTTTTTTTAAAATCATATAATTAATAAATAAACATTTGAATGGATCAATAACTGCCAATATTTATAAAGTTTGATACTTTTCTGTAGCATTCTAAATTCATATATACTGAGTAAGAGTTTCTTGAGTTCTTTCCAAAATAATTTTAGTGATTGCAACGATCATGGATAAAATACTTAGATTACATTACTGTCCATTTAAAAAATATATATAATTAAAATTCATCCAATGTCAGCCAGAACTATGTTAGCTATTGAAGTTATTTTCTTTTTGGACTGGGAAGTATGTTCAGAAACAAGCAAGTTTGTTATATTTAAATGAAAGTCGAAAGGAATAGTAAAATTAATGCTTCCAAGTCCAGAATATGTTATTTTTTTGGGTTAGGCCAGGGGTGTCCATCCCCCCCTCCCAAGGTCAATGGTGCATGATCTTTCTCCCATTCCTCCCAAAATATTTTATTGTTCTCCTCTTCTTAAGAACAATGCAAGCGAATGTAGAATTTAAAAAATTGTACATTATGTATAATTACATATTCTGCAGACTGTTCCATACTTCCTGTCGTATTGTGGTTGGAAACATTTAATTTCGAATATTCATAACCTCGTCAAAATGTGGCCCTCTCAAAAATTGAAAACCTCGTAAATATGTGCCCCCACAAAAATATCGATGGTGCAACTTGCACTATGAAACCTCCTTCTAGGTATGCCTGGATTAGACACATATTCAATCCTAAAAGTTGTGGATTCAAGACAAGGTTTGGACTAAATCCAAAATAAGCTACAACATTAGAGTCAGCTAATTACTGAATTACTATTGACTGCCAAGATCAGATTGGGATTTGTTTTTGAACTTGAAATTTAGCTTTATAAATTTTATTATAAATACTGATGACCATCAATGCAATAATCATATATTAAATACTTGTTTCAATTATTTCCTTTCAGGTTTTGTGAGAGTTTGGGATCCAAGACAGAAGGATAAACCAGTTGTTGCCATGGAACCAACTGACATCAATCAGAAAAGAGACTGTTGGACTGTTACGTTTGGTTAGAGATAGTATTGGTTTGTGCTGAAATTATTTTATTTATTATTATGATTATTAATGATTTTATGTACTAGGTAACTCATACAATAACGAGGAAAGGGTAGTTTGCGCTGGCTATGATAATGGTGATATTAAAATGTTTGATTTAAAAAATATGTCAGTTAGATGGGAAACAAACATAAAGAATGGGGTAATAACCTTTATTTATTTATTTTGTTTTTACATATTTTTTTATATTTTGATAAAAGTATATCTGTTTCCATATTTTTATTAATCTGTATTTCCTTCAAATATTTATTTTTTAAAATTCTGTACACGTCTCATTTTTGTTTTTCTTTTTTAATATCGAATCTTCTTGTTTTCCAATTTTAAGGACAGCCTTAACTTTTGTAGTTTTGTTCATTAAGAAAATTATTAATTACAAAATTATTGTAGAGTATGGATTGATAAAAAAACAAGATTATTCCAATTAATGTTTCTATGACCAACGTTTCTGTTCCAAAAGGGCTTATTCTTAATTTTTTCTTGTTCTCATAGTTACCTTGTTCAAAATTGATTTCGTTTCAGTATTTAGATGTGAAAACAGTTAGGAAATTCAATATTTGGGTTTTTTCGTAACTTGAAATGATTATTTTTATTTATCTGAATTTTGTTATCAATCCTTTGACCCACGTATTGACTATTCCTTATGGAGAATATGAACACAAGGTCAAGAATGACATTTAGAAAACTTTGAAGCCACTGTTTTAGAAAATGTGGTATTTGTACTTATCGCAAGAGAAATATCATTTTAGGGTGATCATTTTTCTCTTTTTCAAACATCTGGTGCACATAAAAATCAATATTAAACAAAATGATTTCTTGTAACATATTGTGAATAGAAAGTGTATAGTCTGATTAAAAACATTATATTATTTTTATAAATAAATTAAAAAATATTAAAATTGTTAATCTCTATAAAAATCAATTATTTCTGAATATAAACTATTTAATAAAATCAGTGACTGTAGTTCACTTAGCAGTGAACATTTTAATTTTAAAACAAAAACTGATAACAATTTTTACTAAAAATGTTTTTTGTTCCATTTAATAAACGAAATATTAATAATTTTGGGAAAATGGAATGAAAAAATAATTATTTTTCAATCAGTCAATCTGGAAACAGAGCTAATTAATTTTATTTTTTTGTATAATCTAGTAATATTACTAAAACCAATGTAAGAAAAAAAAATTATTGAAACTAATTTATTGGAAGTCAATGAAGAGATTAGAAAATGTATTAATGTCATACCTGAATCCAATTCATTATGAATTTCATAGATTATTTCTAATAAATATTTTAAAAAACATTATATTATAAATGCAAACAAAATAACTGTGGTCGATAATTTATGTAATCTTTACATTTAACTAGCAAATTTCCATTATATTTTTCTGGTGTCTTTTAAAATGTATATAAAGCTACGTTTCTTATTTCTTATCAATTTAGATATATTTGCACTTCTTTTATTGTTACTATTGTATAATTTTAAACACTGTAGTATTTATTGTGCAAAAGCAGGAATTAGATTAGGAAAAAAAGAAAGAAGAAAGATAAGAGAAATGTATAAAGGGAAGGAAGGGGAAAAAAAAAAAAAAAAAAAAAAAAGGAAATTGAATCTTATAAAAATAAAATGCATGAGCAAAAAGACAAATTATGGGGAAAAAAATATATGTTTACTATATTCATATTTGTTGAAATGGTATTATATATAAATTTTAAATATTGTCCAATGTGAATAAGTATGCTGTGTATTCAGCAACCCAATATAATTGTGTTTGCTTTTATGAAAACAAAGTGTTTCTCTCTCTTCTATTGAAGTTTTTTTTTTTTTTTTTGTATCTTTAAAGGTATGCTGTATAGAGTTTGACAGAAAAGAAATAGAAATGAATAAACTGGTAGCTACGACACTTGAAGCTAAGTTTTATGTCTGGGATCTAAGAACACATCATGCCTCGAGAGGGTTCACTTCCTTGAAAGAGAAGGTAATTAATAGTATTAATAATGATGGTATAGAAATAATTGACTGTATTTCTAATTTTAGGAGAAGTTGATCGGGGAAGCACTCTATATTATATTCACAAAATTTAAATAAACGCTGCAAAAATGTATAGTATGTGTCGATTGACCACACCACTTCTCCTTAAAGTTTCGATAATGAAAACATATTTCAGATGTTTGAGAACTTTTAATATTTTATGGTAATTTTATATTGAATATTTGATAGTTGACCGTTGCATTATAAAGGAAGGAGATGGTCCGGGGTGGCGGTCATAAATAAGCTAAATAATGGTAAAAATATTTTATTAAAAATCAACAATCCGACATTGCAGGTCTTCTTCAGGGCTAGAACGTACAAGATACAAAAAGATAGAGAATTTTGGAAGTTACATAATATTTAGAAAAAAATCATAAACAATGTGAATAAGCTTATTAAAATTATAAACAGTAACTGCATTAAAATATAAACAGAGTAAGCTAAGTAGCAAGATCCTAAACTGAAGTAAATAGATGCTAACAATTGTTGTAGTGTAATACATAATAAATGCAAATGTGAATATACTTCTATAGATCTACAGGAGAGGTAGAAAGAAAAGGAAAAAGGATATAATATGAAATAATAGATATAAAGGAATGTGGAGAAAAAAAAAAGAAAACCAAAAAATTAAATAAAATTAGAGAATTGCAAGTGTGTTCAGCTAGGAGTTAGACTTAGAACTTAAAAACCAGGGGTGGATGGATACAAAGGAAACAATACTATATCTATGAAATATTAAATTATAAATATATACATTTACATATAAAATAGAATTAAGAGATTACAAATAAGAATACAATGTGTATAAAAACAAAAATGTACATAGAAGTAAATTATAAATATAGCAATAAGAGACCATACATTTCGGAACTAACTTAAAATATAAAGAGGGAAAAAAAAAATGAATAATTATAATTTTTTTTTCAGTCCTCACCTTCCTCGCCTTTAAGGCTATACGGATTTTTCCCCGGCCAGGGGGTGTGAGCAGGGATTTAAAAGACTTCCCTGGCACCGGGACGCGAACTTGTGACTATTTTAAATCCATTGTTTCATAGATCAGGTTGCCAGGCAACGGCGGTGCTGTGCGCATTAGCCCATTCGGCGACCCCGCCCACGAATAATTATAATTATATTTGGTTGGACATATGTAAGAAAATTACATTTAAATATTAGCTAATATTGAGACATGGTTCTCTATCTTGTCCGTTCTAGCCCTGAAGAAGACCTGCAAAGTCGGGTCAAAACGTTGGTAATTTTTATATATTTGAAAAAGGTATTTAAAGAAATATATATTTTGTAGTCAATTTATGAAATTGTTCGATTGTATAAATTACATTATTATATTGTTTATTGTAAATGTTAACAGGCACACAAATCGACCGTTTGGGCTGTTCGCCATTTACCACAGAATAGGGATTTATTTATGACATGTGGTGGAAATGGATCTCTATGCCTTTGGCAATAGTGAGTAATTGTGTATTTTTTCAATTTGGATTCTTTAATATAATTCTTTATGCTACTATTTATATGGGCAAGGTAATTTTGTACTGATTGATGAGATGAAACTGACTGTATTTTTAACTGTGTTAAAAATATCAAGAATTATCATTTCTTTCTAAAGAATTTACAGCATTGAGTTTTCGTTTATCATATTAATTCTACTATTAAATTACTTTTAACTGTATTAATTAGTATTTATATGACATTTCATGCAATAAGAAAACATATATATTTTTTTTCAATGTACATTAAGATACAAAAACAGTTGCCTTCTCATATTATGTGTTCACGATTCCAATTAAGATACTAATAATTAATGGAAACGTGAACAGCTGAATGAATTTCTAAGCTGATTAGAAGAAATCGTAAATATAATTTTAATTTTTTTTTTTATACCCCCATACCAGACTGAAACGACTAGAAACCGCCCGACGTTTTCGACTACTTAAGCACTTAATAGACAAACGCTCTAAGCTTTCAATCAATTACAAACGACTCATATATGACAATAATAAGACCTATTTGGACTTACGGAATTGAGCTTTGGGGCTCCACTAAACCATCGAATTCCTCTCGTATCCAAACCTTACAATCCAAAATCCTTCGTAAAATCCTCAACGTTCCTTACTTTGTCACAAATAAAATCATCCATAAAGACCTTAATGTTCTATATGTTTCCGATTTGGCCCAATCCAGATACCTATCCTTCCATAACAAACTGCAGAACCATCCGAATCCTCTCGTATCAAACCTTGCTTCCTCCTCGATCCCTGATAACCCTTCGAGGCATCTGAAAAGAAGATGGTCTTGGCACCTTCTAATATAGAACTTTAATTTGAATTCTTCCAATGGGTAGTTTCATGTTGTACATGTCATGTTACCAATTTCACATTTACTTATTGTATTTTCTATGTGATACAGTTGTAAATTTCATTAAAATTAAAAAAAATATATATATTTTTTATAAAAATGTGTACTTAAATACAAATGTTTGGAATAAATTAAAAAATAGTGTAAATCCTACAGAGATAGACTTTTCTAATATAATACACCGTTAAGAAACCACTCTTACAACTTCAATGATAAATAATCAATGGTTCTATCAAAAATTTTTACTAAGATAGGATAATAATAATAATAAGCATCAACAGTTATTTTGTTTAAGAAATATAAAAGAATAATATTTTATTATTATAATTATTAATATATGATAGTGTGTATTTTTCACTGTAGTAACTATCCCGATAAGAGATGGCGGGAAGATGCTGAAGGAAAAGAAGTCGGTGTTGTCGGTACTTTATCTCTCCTTCAGAATGTCACTCTCGCTACACAACCTATATCAAGCTTCCATTGGTGTCCAGACAAGCTGGGTTTGGCAGTGGCTACATCTTTTGATCAGACCCATAGAGTAATCATTGTTACCAAACTGAACTTATACTAAATAAAAATACACTTCACAACACAAGCAATTATTATTTTACTATACCTGGTTACGATCCTTTTTAAGGAGATTTATCTTACAATAAACAATTAATAATAAATTTCTAACCTAATGACAATTTTATTCATTAAATTAATTTTTCAGTATAAACTCTCTTTCTACTTTAGAACTGATTTAGTTATCATCTCTGAGCCATTCATACTCTGCTATGACAGCAACCATTTCAATAAGTTTTTTCTGTTTCTGGGATATTATTGTTTTGTAAAATTAAAAAAAAAATGTCATTTCACTGATAACAAGCAGTGTTTTGAGCAATTTGTTTTTTTAAAATTTATACTTGAATATAAGTAGTGCAATATGACTGCTTGTAAATATTATAGATTAAATTTTGTATGACAATAATTAATTAAATTTTTTAATTGTTTCAACAATGTTCCAAATCCTGCAAAAGCCCACTTTACTAATAGTATACATCACTAAGTATTGACATTCTATGAAAATCATCAATGGTTTTGACAAAAAATGTTTGTAAGGGCTCAAACATAATATGAATTCTCCAATGCAATTTAATACAGTTTTGACAAGCATTTTATTGTTTTATTACTTCCTTGGAATTAAAGATTCAAATATCCCAGTTAAAATTAATAACATCATAAAAGATGTAAATCACAAATGTGATTTTTATAGAATCTGCAAAGCATTTCTAGAAGATAATGTATTGTGATTTTACTTGAGATGTAATGACAGTGACCTGCATAACAATCAGTGTGGATAAACTTGAAAACTATATTATCTCTACGACAGGAATATATTAAATAAAAAGAGATGACCTTCACCCTTCACTTCTGCAAGGCAAACCTTCAATACTCCTAAAATTATCTTAAATTAAAAAAATAAAACTTTTTAAAAATTAATTTATTTATTAAAAATGTTCGACTTGCATATGAATTAATTATGTAATATGAAAACTGTTTAAAAATATAGCTTTTTCATTTGAAATGTAATTTTTTCCGTTTCAAATGTAACCCTTTCCAAACTCCATTGTAACTTTTTTCATTTCAATATTAATTGTTTTATTTATTTTTATAATTATTCCATTGGTATTTGAGAGTAAATTTATAAACAGTATGTTCGACGGCATAAAAATCTATATTAATAAAATCCATTTTCGGCGTTTTGGATTTCACCATAGAAATTTACTTGGATTGCTATTTTCAAAGTATGATGTCAAACATTCTGATATTCATAAAAGCATGTCAATTAATGAAATTATCATTTAAAAGAATAATATAAGAAAAACATACTCACAATAAATATAATATATATATCACTGTAGAATATTGAATATGAACTGTAACGAAAATTCGAAAAAATCTTGGATAACTTTAACGCAACAGTAACTCAAAATACGCATGCGCGATCGAAATCCCATCATAAATTTGGATTCAGCGTACTTGAAAACATTGAAAGCAGCACCTATACCAAAGAATTCTATCTAATAATTATAAACTAATAATTAATTAGAAGTACTCGTGATTAAACTAATTTCTCGTGAAATCGTGAAATGAGAAAAATCCAATGAAATATCACTAAATCTAAGATATCCAAACCCCTCCCGTCCAAAATATAAATATTTTATCTTACCTAACTAGTTGAAATTACAAGTTTATATCCATCATTATAAGATAAATAGATCTGAAAACGCGCGTAACGATATTCAAATTTTGAGGCACAGAAGCCAATTAGAGAAATATTTTATTCCATATCCTTTATCCTTTAAATTCCTATTTAATAAAAATACAAAAAAAAAAAAATACCAGGTTAGTAGAGGAAAACTTGAATGAAAACCAGAGAAAAGAGTACCATAAACCAAACTTGTTAAATAATTTATTACAGTGAAATATCACTGGTCAAAATATAAAGATTTTTTAAAATTAAAAATTTGCCAATATAATTAATTCATAGTGAAATCAAATTATAAAAATCAATTAAAATTAAGAAGTTTTAAACGTCATGACATACGTCATATAATAGTCAACTACCATGATAAATTGGAAATAGGACAGGAAGCTTTGATGATTTATCATACTAAGGAAATATTATTGAATCGAGAAGAACCCTAGTTTCTAGAACTAAATGAAAAGATTGACAACGAAAAGACTGATTCACTCGTGCATTACACCGAATGAGGAAGTAGGTCTATCAGTCACCCATATCCTAGAAGCATCTTCCTACTAAAACCATAATAATAATGACTGATTGATTTACTACAATGTGAGCTGTAGACTACACGATATAAGTCTTAATAATTAATAAGGCGAGAATATAACATTAAAAATATAAATTTTTTTCGTTCTATATTTACAAAGTAATAACATATACAATCTCCACATGTATTATTACAGTAAGGCTCGAAATCGGTTTTGTACCAAATATAAGCTCCTGTAATGTTTCAATATCTTGAATGGGGTACCGTTGGATTCAGAATTTCACTGGGGGTTAGCGATTCGTATTCTCCACTTTGGTTTTCTTTCTAAAATAAATAACGTCGATACAAACATTTTGCTAGGCTTCAATGGTAGTAGGTCTGTAGTTTTATACGGGACAAATTGGACCTTGAAGATTTTGATACGTACAGCAAAATCCGGATCAACCCTCCGGAACTATCGGATCCTGCGTTTTTAAGCCCGAAACGTACTATTTACGAGATAACGAAAGGCATAGGGTTCGCATCCACACAACCTTACGTTAATTGTAATACTGCCATTGAAAACATGTCTCATTTTGTCGACTTGAGGCCTCTATGATCGAGGTGTAGGAGTTTATATTATTTATCGATGGTGTTTTTGATCGGCAAGCCATAACATCGTTATTTCTTCCCCAAATCTCAAGATTGAGCCACCAATTTCGATGGCTTCCTTCTCCTTTGGGAGGGCAAAATAGTCCAATCATCCCGAAAATTCAGCCAAACAAGTTATGAAAGAAAACAAACTTTATTTGCGAATAACTAAAAAATCAAATTTTTACCTTTAGTTTTGACCATGATTATATAAAAATCCCCTACAAAAAGAAAAAAAATCATCGAAATCGGACAATTTTTAACAAAGGTGCAGTTTATTGAAATTTGTAAACATGTTGGTTTCAAACATTAAGGAAGATTTAAATTAAGTTTCCTTTTTCGATTATATTTATCGATAAAGTAACAATTGATTTCTTTATCTTTTGATGCGTTGCATTATTTTATTTTCTAATCAATTTGGCATTTGAAAATAATATGCTGTGCGAATTTTTCGCATGGGCCTACTAGTATATATAATTATAGTTGTGTATAAACTATTAAATTAAAATCAAAATTCTAATTTATAGTTCGTAAGAAATAGGATGAAATGCTGAACATTTTCTTCGCTTACAGTATGGAGGTCAGATTAATAGTTTCTGATATATTTTAATCCCAATGCCAAAATACATCAATTAGTCGACTCGAGCCGACTTTATCCGAATGAGCGTAACACGGAAGCCTCATTCACTCTCAGCGAAAAAGTGCGAAAAGCGCCTATAGAAGATTTTACTTCAAAAACTGTAAATATTGATCGTGAAAACTTATCATTTGCTTGGTTTGTACTTATCATTTTCAGTTCTATGGTGAGAACGAAAAATCCGTTAGAATAGTATGTTCGGCTGATGGAAAAAACAACAGAATAATTGATAATTGACAGATATACTTTTATATTTTCAACTCAGTTCTTCCTCACGCCTCATATCTTCCAGACAATTATATCAGGCGATATTTTTGCTGTTGATAAATTAGGATAACAATATCCTAGGGTAACCGGGCACCGAGCCATGCTTTGACAATTTCATTTTATTATTTAACTTGGAAGAAAAAAAATATATAGATACATATATTTATTTATTTATAACGCTGGATGTTTATAATAATTATGGAAGCCTTGCTTCAAAAATGGCAGTCTGATTGAAAATCATATTTCAATTTCTGATTTCATTCACGAAGATGTCTCCTAGCAGTCAGACTGACCGTTTTAATGACGTAGTTTTTGCTGAGTTGACGTTGGGACAGTTAACACTGCGGATCAGTAGAACGCACAAGAAAGGAATGAAAACGTTGTGTATATGGCGGGATTGCTAGAACCATTTAACCTTGCTAAGCGAAATCCCAGTAACTATTGTTTTAGATGATAATAAAAATAACTTCAATATGGAAGAAGTTTTTTTGAACACATTGATCACATAGGTAGCACAATCCAGAAGACACAACCATGAGGAGGTATGCAGCAAGATTTATTCCCTGGCACATGACTCGTTATGACTGATTCACTATCAGTGCCTGAGGGATAGATAACTGGAAAATGTCCAAGTTCTTGGTAACGTTCCTGGCAGCAATATTAGGTTTTATATCCCTGTAGATCACAAGTTTTGCTAACGCTATGTGTCTTTGTTACTTTAAATAGTCAGAATCCACATTTCTAGTAAAGACTCACAAGTTTCGTTAAAATATCTTCAATATTGGTCACTACTAAAAGGAGAGAAGAAAGGGGGGGATTTTCTTAAATCTGAAAGATTAGATTATTCAATTGAACGAGAGTTGTCACCCTCAGATGAAAGTGCATCTAGTACCCTGAAAACAAGACTCACTTTTTTTTTTTTTTTTTTTTTTTTTTTTTTGGGATCCTCCCCTTCCTCGCCTTTAAGGGTTCTCCCGGGTCAGGGTGTGTGGACGGGGATTTAAAAGACTCCCCCGGCACCGGGATGCGAAATCGGAACTATTTTTCATCGTTGTCTCATATGTCAGGTTGCCAGGCAACGGTGGTGTTGTGCACACTCAGCCCATTCGGCCACCCCGCCCACAACAAGACTCACTTGTCTCTTAAGAACTAGTCGGCAGGATATTTCAGTGTGCATATTGGTTGTGTTGGTGTTGTATACTCGCTTCTTCCGCATCGTCCCGCCCCACTCCACTCCTGACTCACCCGCCTCTCACCCTTGACTCGTCCAGTTTCTTTTCATACTTTAATTAGGCGTTGTGATCTAAGCACCGTTCCATGAAATCCAACAACTTGTTAAAAATCGAAATCTTCATTTTATAATACGCCGGAAACTTTACCGGATGGTTCAGTAATTGCTGAGGCACAATAGCAGGGCTATACTCTGCAGCATTATCCAGTATGGATGCTGTCATATACGATTACTTCTTTGTCTTCTTCTGACTGCACAAGACAGAATTATTGTTTGTCGCCTATAAAGAGTAGGATAAACTAAACAGAAGGTGCATGTGGCACGTGCAGCTTTGGTGTGAAAGCCTCTTCATCAAGACGTAAGACGCACATACACCATGCATACATTTTCCATAGTCGATTTATTCTTTCCTATTAAAGGAACAAAAATAATGCAATAAAAACAGGAATAACAAAAACTTTTACAAGTCTAATTTATTTGATTACAAAACTTTTTTGCGATGATTATTTTCGTTAATTTTTTGGATGTTTGACTCGGTGTCCTCTTGACTTCAGTATAAGACTCTGCACGAGTTCTGGGAGCAGCTTATTCTGAGATCATTTCAAGAACTGCGTTCAATCAAGTTTCGAATTGAAGATACGGTATCCAAAAAGTTTCACTCGCCTACGGTGGCTTCCAAGTGTCTTTCTTGTTTCCGATACTGTTCTCAGTTTACATGGCTAGAGAGAAGTATAATAATGCTACCGCGGAAAATATTGCGATCTTCGGTAGCTCCATAAACGCGAGATGATAAATTAATTAAAATTTAAAACTCAGTATAATTGACTTCCAAACGGTGTGGGTCAAGTTCACCTTGGAAATAAATTATAAAACACCGATAATGTTTTAGTTTCATATTTTTTTTAATGAACTGTTAATTCTATTTTCTAATCTTTCGACCAAAGGGGGCTGACTTAGTTTTGTCATAAATTAGATAGCCATTTTGGGATTCACCCGGCCTTGTCGTCATAGGGAAGAATAGATAAAACAACTCGGCGGCGTAGAACAGCTCATTGGTATCATGGTGTCCGTTGCCGCAAAGTCTCTTCCTAAGCTGAGCGGTGCCGTCTTTGGCCAGTTTTCACGAAGGTAAGTCGTTTTTACAATCCGGTATTTAAATTTTTTTGTTAGGGAAGTAATTAAATAATTACCATTTGTACTAACATTCTTCGGGATAGCGTGTCCATTCTAAAAAATAATATCCTAATTCGATATCACATTTAGCCAGCATAAAATGTAAATAAATTTTTAACGAGGAATTCGTTGCTGAAGCCGAAAACCATATTTCCTAGATTTTTTTAAAGCAATAAAATATTTCCTTATTTGACAAACTTTCAAGCTTCCTTAATAACCAATCATTAATTATTTTGTATCTAAGTCATTTTGAATAAGCAAAAATAACAATAAGCTGTTCATGAATCATTTCAAGAGATAAGAAATATTTCAGATATCAATTTGGTATTGAGATGCCTTGAAGTAAAAATAATCTAAAAACAAATCATGGTTCAATTTATGGCTTATAAGTATATTTTGTTTGGAGGTACCTCAACAATTTTACCGATAAAGGCTCCCTCACTTGTCTTAATCCTTAAATTCTTGGAGTGTCCTTAAATGCTGTCTCTGGTTGATGGGTATTTTTTTTTTTTTGCTGTTGATGTGGGTAGTTCTTTTTTACTACTTTTTTGGGTACTTACTTTTTTCTTTATGATTTTTTGATTGGTTAAAAGCTAACTGGTTAATTACTGGTCATTAGCAATGCATGCATTAATATGCTAATATAATTATTAGCAGTGCTATTTGCTTATCAGAGGCATTTACTTTTATTATTATTTTTTTTTTTTTGACAGATTTTTGCAATTCAGCATTTTCTGTCCATTCTCGGTACTACTGCTGTTTGGGCATTAATATTTCTTTCTACTAGGTTTTAGTTAGAAATCATGCTTCCTAGGTACTTAGGTTTGCCACAGCTCTTGAAGTTCTAATTCCCTATTCTCATTTCCTCTCCTGTCATCTGGTCTGTTCTTGACGTTCTCATGTACCTGCTCTTGCCTGCATTAATTTTCAGATCCACTTCTCCAGCTTTCGTGAAGAATTCTTCAAGAGCGCCTGCTAGTGCTGGTACATTTATTTCTGTAATGGACAAATCGTCTACATATGCTAAATAGTGCGTCATACGGTTGTAAAGTTTATCTCTGCTATTTGTTTTTATTTTCCTTTTGCTGCTTCCAATACAAGGTTAAAAATCACCATTGATAGAGAATCTTCTGTCTAAGGCCTCTTTCTATTTTGAATTTTCGATAGAGTCTCCCATTAAAAATTACTCTACTGGATGTAATATGCTGTGAAATTTTTACCAATTTCCTTGGTTCTCCAGACGCTCATACGCTTTTCCTTATGACTGAATCTTATGCTTGTCTGAGGTCCACAAATAAATGATGTAATATTAAATTGTAATCATAAGCTTTCTTCAGCATTTGCCTTACAACAAAAAATATTGTCCGTAATTAATCTGGCAATTAACCAGAGCTGTTTCCGCCCATCTTATTAATCTTCTGCTTGTTGCAATCGATAATATCTTATGTACTTTATTTATCAATGAAATTATTATAGAATCACAGCACTCGACTCGGTTCTATTGCCTTTTTATGTATCAAACCATTCCTCGGAAATCCTATCGTACCTTGAAAATAATATCGTAAATGTGTCTCCACACTTCTTCCACGGCATTTTTTATCACCTCATTTCGGATTCCGTCCAGACCTGGCTCTTATTTGATTTCAGCTGGAAAGTGATTTCAATAATCTCTTCCTTTTTTGGGAGAATGTTTATCTCATCTAAATCCTCCTCTTCATCTATTGCATTGCTTATTTTTTGGCTTATCTACCAATTCAACATCACCCAAGATCTCCTGAATAGTCCATCCATCTCTCCAATATTTCTTCTTCGTCACGTATGAGAACTGTTGTAAGAGTTGCAGTTCTTGTCTTTGACGAAGTTTCTTCTTAGAAGAAAAACTTGCTCTCGTGTCCTTTTTCATTCAAATGTTCTTCTTCGCCAGTTGAAAAAGCTACCACTCCCTAGTCTGGGTGAAGGAGACTACTCACCTCATTAAAAGAATAAGAAAACTGCTAATGTTTTTGTTGCATTGCTTAAAAACGAATTTCAATATTTTTTTCCAGAATATTTTTGCTGCAGTTTTAGCAGACAAATGGTTTTTATGTCTGCTTATCTCAGGAACAACAGCAAATATTTTTGTGTAATTTTTAAGTGGGCCAGTGTCTATTAACGATTTCATTTTTTTTAAATTAATGTAGTAAGGTAATGAATTGTGTAAATGCTTGTGTTTGCGATGGCAAATCTCCTGCGTGTTAAGGTGAATCCATGATGTCCGTTATTTCTATGATCTCTTGAACTGAATGGCGTAGTAGTAATGTATCCTCATCATCAAAACTTGAAGAATGGGATATTTTTTTGGCAATTCACTGAAATTAAGGATCATATTAATATTGATCTTTTGATGAGCCTTCTGCAGAGTGAAATGATGAAACAAATCATCAATTATTAAATATATTTGTATATAATTGATATACTTCAAACCATTAGGGGATCCAGATTTAATTTTGGGGGGAGCTTCAGCCCGAAACATTTTTTTTTTCATATACACAACAATAATTAATTTGAAGAAAAAAAAATAAATTAACTACCTACTTGAAATGGTGTTTAAGTGATTTTTAAGTCCTATTAAATGTAATTACACGAACAGTAATACTTTAAAAGATAGTTTTAATATTTTTTTTTATAAAACATGGTTACATTTTATCGTTTGGAGGAGGGGGCTTCAGCCCGAAAGTCTCTCTCCCTCCTCCCCCAGTAGATCTGTAATTAACGATTATAACTGATTATCATATGTTTTAATTTTCCCAGAAAGGAGTTGATCAGAAGGCATTGGCTGGACACTAAAACAGACCAGTATTATGAAGTTTTGAACAGAATCGTAATACCGGAATGTAAAAATATTGCATCAGATGTACCGGGATATCCGGAAAGAATCGAAAAGGTATTTTGCTTTATTTAAAATAAAGCAGGAGTAAAATTAGTTTAACATGTTTAATATATTACTTAATTTTTATTGGTTAATTGAATCACAATAAACATATGCGTTATATGTAGGATGATCAGTTATGCTCTATAAATATTAATTATTATGTGGAGTATGCTAAGAAATTTATAAATATTATTTTCAAAAGGTCTTCTTCCATGATATTTTAATCGTTTAATACACCATACAGTGTTCCCAATCAATTCTGTTATGAGCAAACATAAAATGCTCAAACAGAGGAGTTATAAAACATCGAAGCAAATCTTCAGTAGCCTTATCAAATATTAGAAGATCCTAACTTTTTTTTTTTTATCTTAGTCTAGAATACACTTTATGGAATTGTAGAAATTCTAGGTTTATTTTGACTTTGAAAAGAAGGAATCCATGAGGATTGAAATAAAATCTTATCCAAATTTATTTTAGAAATCAAACAGTGATTACGAACGCAGTATTACACGATTCTATCTACACCATCAGCTACTTCCCTCCATTCGAACTCCCAGCCACCTCAGATCGTCCTCAACATCCTCCAGCCATCTGATCCGAGGGGGCCCCCTACTTGTTTTGCCATCCGGCTTCTCATGCAGCATCTTCTTTGGTATTCTTTGGTCTGACATTCTTTTCACATGACCTAGCCATCTGATAAGGTCTTTTTATCAATGCTACAATATCAGGTTCGAAATACAGTTCCCGCAGCTCCTCATTCTTTCTTCTTCTCCAAATTCCATTCTCAAAGTATTACACGATTACGCCCAATTAATCCAAGTACTGTAATCAAGTAATCAGGTCACATTTTTGCTATATTTAAAGTGCTATTGCATCAAATATTAACATGATCAATAAGTTTTATTTTCAGTTGTAATCATTGATTCTGGTTTTGCCCATCTCTATCTTCAACTATTAAAACTGTTTCAACTATCTCTATTGTGATTTTATCTTGTGATGTTGAAATGATTATAATCGTATGTTATGTTGATTTATTAGGTTGGTGTATGTATGTCTGTGATATTTTACATAACTTATAAGTTCATAATAAATTCATAATATCAAAGGTTCATTTTATTTTTATGTTCTCTATTTAATAATATTCTTTATTATAATTTAATTGTTATTTTATTCCTGTATTATTTTATTTACATTTTCTCTTAGTATGGAATGAATCTACTATTTCCTCACTATAACCATTGTCCATATCGTTATGTTATATTGCTCAAAAACATTTTTAATAAAGTATTAGGTTGTTCTTTATTTTTTAAACTAGCAACTATGTGGCTATAGTTTATGGTAAATATGCTATGGTGTTATCATTCATAGCTCTCTGTTTCAGTTACTTACTTACACCAACCCAGCATTCAGTGATGCTTGGAACTTTTCGACCGAACTGGTTTACAGGACCGTTGCTGATGAGAGCCACCAAACAGATGAGAACATTACCAAGATGTATCTTATCAGAGCTACAATGGACTTGGTAAAGTTTAAATATAGTTATATTTGAATTATATTGCCATTCCCCTTAAAGTGACAAAACAGAACTAATTAAATATAAATTTTGATAACTTCATAGTTAACCAATCCACAATACCCGGTATCTATAAAACTAAATCATTCTACTTGAGAAAATTTTCTATGTTTCAGTTGTTTACGATGTCAGCAGTTCTTGACGATTGCTCTGATATGTCCGAGTACAGGAGGGGCAAAAAAAGTTGGCATACCATCTGCCAAGGAGGTGAAGGTGCTGCTATATTTGACGGAGTTCAAATAGGTCTTTTCCCTTTCTACCTTCTCAAAAAGTATTTCAAAAATGATCCAGGGTATACACAACTTATGGAAACCGTTGTGATGGTATGGATTTAGAGAAACGCCTCTTTATAAAATTTCAATTTTTTTTTCCCTATTTTTTATCCATAAATGACAATATCCATAAACCACAATAATCTCTTAATTGCTTTGTACCTAGTTCTAAGTATCAGTTACAGTTTAGGTTATATTTTTCATTAAATATAAGTTGATGCCAAAGCCAGTAAAATAGGCCCTGAGCTCCTCGTTGATTGTTCTCCACTCAAACAGATCCTATGCATCTCGTCTTTTCGAAAGACCCGACTAATGTACATCCTACAGGTAGTTTAATATCTGAAATATCAGGAGCGATATAGGATTGTCCCTTGATTCCTCTTTATCTTCAAACCGCTCCCTATAGTGCGATGGAAGCCTGCCGAGGGAGGAAGTGAAGTGAGCAATTATTGCAAACCGGACAATGCGGGAGATAAGATAGCTTTTCATGCAGTTAATAACATTTTCGTTTTCAATATTTTTAAACAAATTTGGTTGTGTACCTGCAGCGAAAGTATGTGGTTGGAATAAATTCCTGCACATACGCAAACATATTTTCCTTACCATCCCTGTATTTTAACTGCGAATCCTCTGGTTTGGTCCAAGTTTAGAGGAATGTTTGAGACTGATTTATAATTGGTTATTTATTAATTTTGTTAAATTCCTTCAATAAATTCTTCTTATGCATCCGCATGTGTATATATTCCTTGGCAAGAGTATATTTCAACAACAAATCCTTCTTTTTAAAATAGGTGACTATCTATCCAATAGAAAGTTAGAAAACTATACTCACCCTGCTTGGCGGACGTGTTGGCAATTGAACTGACATCGGATGAATCGATATTAATATATATATTTTATATACATAAAATTAATATATCAATTTGAATGTTTACTTACTTGTTGCGAATAATTCACAACAACAATTTCTGTTCGAGTTATTATTAGTTAAAGTTGTTTTAGGTTATAATACATAATACGTTTTTTTAGTTTTCCGAACAAAACAATACTGCCTATAAGACATCAAATACGAATAATTGTAAATCAATTTTCGCTTAATCAAATATTAAACATAGTATCAATTCGGAACAACAAGTGTTCACCTCATGTAATGAAATAAATGTCACTATCAAATGTTCGGCTATTTTTCAAAAGGAAATATATGACCGTGAAATGTACCGCTTACTGCCGAGAATGAAAAATATACTAAAATACGCAAAAAGAAGTTACTCCATATCAAGTCCTTCTATAACAAAGGACAAAACGGACTCGAGGGCTTCAGAAGATACATCGAGCAGGGTAGAGATTCCTACAAAGAATTGGCAACCATCATATAGGAAAGTACCTGATGAAGAGGAAGTGATTGTGATCGCGTCTAGTTATTGTTAACTATGTGCTCCCTTGATATCTTCAACAGAGCTACACGCTTCAATATAGCCCAAAGCTGCAAAATGAATGAGGAAAAAATAAATAAGAATTTTTATTCAATCTCAACTTAGTATCGATTAAGTCCCAATTTCTTAACTTAAAAGGTACTGGTTTTGAATTTTAGTAACTTTAAGTAAAATTTTCTACCACGATGTTCGCAGTTTATAGTAGTTTCTGAAAATTTTCCAACTTTTTTGTTTTCCAAATAGTGGGGATAGAGGAGAAGGAGGTTGCTGTTCCACCTTGTGCTGTAATGACGTTCCAGATGACGTTTGTAACAGTTTTAGATTATTATTTTTATGTCTTCTGTAGTTTTTCGTTCGTTTAAAGTTGTGTATAGACATTTCACAAACAATGGAAAACACAACTAATTTAACTAACAACGAAATTAGCGCTAAGCTACACCTTTTTACTTTCCTACCTAATGATAAATTAAATTAGAAAAATATTGCAATCGGGTCAAATTTCCAATATGCGATTTTTGACGGATCTATACGTTCCAGAGCCTCCTGATTTCGAAAAACACATTTTTAGCCATTGGTCTGTCTGTCTGTGCGATGATTTTCTCGGGTACTACTGAACCGATTTTGTTGCTTCTTTTTTATTTTGTAGGATTTTGACTATTGATGCCTGTGACACAATCTGGATGCTCCATGCCCAATAGCTGCTGCGCAATAAATGAAAAAAAACATGTTTTTCTATAGACTGCAACGCAAAAACAGCTCTAACGATTTTGATGAAACTTTCCTATAAAGTTTTAATAAGCATCATTTCAATGTTCGTAAGGACTAAATTCCCGAGAAAACTCAGGAAAAAAAGTTATAAAGGAAAGAGAAATGTTTTGGGTCATAACTCGCTTAGTATATATTCTATCGTAAAATTTAAAACTTTTAAATGTAATTAAAGTACCAACAAAACAAAAAATAAATCATCGGAATCGAACCCGTTATAGCGATGATACAGCATATTCTATTTTCTTTTTTAATTTATTACTTTCTTACTTATACTAGGTAAGGAAAGTATTGCAATCGGGTCAAATTTCCGATATGCGATTTTTGATGGATCTATACGTTTCAGAGCCCTGAAAAACACATTTTAGCCTATTTTTTTGAAAGGTAACAAAATTCTCTGCAAAAAGTTTCAGCTATTCAATTTCCAATGTAAGATTACGGGTTCATATCTTTTTGTCAGAAAGGGGTGAATGAGAAAAAAATGATAAGTAAGGAAATCTGTTGCTCGCATCACACAAGCTTCACTATTTCCTCTACTTTTAACAGAAACTGCAATATTAGAGGGTATTGAAATTTTTACACTGATCTACCTTAAGCCGGTTTACATTGCTTTAGTTTATCGTATAAATCGTACTCAAATTTTTTCTTTGATCAATTTTTAGGAAAATAAATCTAATTCAATTTTTGTTTTTTCTTGATAGACATATGTAAAGATAAAAAAAGTTTTCTGAAATAGATAGGAAAGTCGTGTGAGTGGACACACCAGATTTTTTTTATTTCTCTTGCTGCCGACAACAGATAGAAAACATAAAAAACAAGAAACAAAATTACTTTGTTGAAAAAACATTGTGTTTTGCATAGTTTGTGAAATGCCTAAACGCGAAAACCATATTTATTTTCATTGCCATTTTACTAGGAACGGAAGTTATCAATGTAAACCTTTTTTTTAAAAAATAACATTTTGTAAGGACATCTCTCTCAGGACCTTCACAAAGCCTCTATAATTCTCAAAGTCGTTCTTATCTGCCTAATAAATTTTTGGCTTAACCGTATATCTTTGTTTTTTACATGATTCCTATATCTCTATTTTCCTGAAAAATAGAAATTATCTTAGTTAAATATTATTACAATTTGTTTTATTTTATAATCCAAAAGATTTCTTCTAATAATTTATCATATTAATTGATGTATGATATCAGGCCTATATAAAGTTGGCAATTGGACAAACAATAGATGTACTAGGACAGTCAAACAGATCTCCATTAATGGACGAATATGAGCGTATAAATTACTACAAAGCCGGACAATTCGTCGCGACTGGCCCAGCGCTTGCAGCTATTCACGTAAGTAATGTTAAAATCAAAATTTTGACTTGTCGAACTTACTTTTAAGTTGAATAACATTTAAAAAGTTTTAACCCTCGATTTAAAGAATTTCTCCATTCGACTAATTTTTAATTTTATATTTATTAAAGTAAGCGTTTTTGAAGTGAAAACCTCTTTAGGCGTTTTGCACTTTTTTGTGGGGAGAGAATTAGATTAGTCAGATTTCATTCGACAGTAACGCTCGGGTAAAGTCGGCTAGAGCCGACTAATTAAAATATTTATACGTATGGATTAAAATATCTCAGAAACTATAAATCGGGCCTGCGTGCTGTAAGCGAGGAAACTGTTCAGAATTTCATCCTCTCTGTAAAAGGCTATAATTCAAAATTTTATCTTAATGTGACGTCGTGTTAGGGAGGCGAAAAGGAAAAAAATAGTGTTGATGATAAGGTTAGTTGAACGTGGATTAAAATATTTAAAATACTAAATATCGAACCTGCTTATTGTAACCTCAAACCAAAATTGGGAATTTGTGAGAAATAATTTATATTGTCTTTCCCTTTATAGGAGGTTTTCTTTTTAGGGTCAGAAATAAGAATCAAAAGAGTTCCCACCAGCGTAATGGATGAAACATCGCCAAACTCGCGAGGAAAAAAAAATTCCCACGCCACACAATTGGCAAAACTTTATAAATTATTTTTCACACATGCTCTATTTTGGTTTGAGATCGCGCGACTATTCAAACTGTTGTCAATTTTTAAATCCAAACAGTGAAAAAAACTATTTTATTTCAAGGCAACGTTTTGACCCAACTTTGCAAGTCTTCTTCAGGGGTGTGGACAGTTTCAGTTTCATAGTTTCAACCGAAACTCCATGCTGTTCACACCTCTGAAGAAGACTTGCAAAGTTTTGTCGAAACGTCTTTTTATGACCGCCACCCCGGATGTTATCTCTCCTTAATAATTTTACTTTCGTTTTCACTGTCAGCCTCGAGTATTCAGAACTGTAGATTTGCGAAAAGTATGACTTACGGTTTGTTTATATTTTGAATCCATGTTTAAATTGAGTATCCGATCTACTTTATTGAATTCAAAATATGATAGAGAAAAAATATTAGGATACTCTTAGTGTATTTTAACTTAATTAATTAATTATACAACTTATACTATTTTTAGGCTGGAATCTTATCTCAAGAGTTGATTGACAAAACAGTGGAGATATTCACTATAGCTGGACAACTTATACAAACGTGGGTAAGTGGTAGTTATTATGTTAAAGTTTTCTATGTTTTTACAAATTTATTAAAATATCAAAATGTTTTCGGTTTTGTCATAAAATTCTTCGAAAGGCAATTCTTTATAGAGATTTATATAATTTTTCATGATCCCCACCTTTAATTAAAGATGTTGAAGTGTTTAACTTTGTAAATTGTGATATTATAATAATAATTATTTTGGGACTGCTATGTTCCAGGACGACTTCAATGATTATTACAGCTCATCGGAACAAAATGGCAAACCATCATGCGATTTCATTAACGGTGGAACAACTTGGGTTAGCGCCAAAGCGATGGAGATCTTCAACCCCACCCAAGCTGCAGAATTTATGGTGATTAAAATTTATATATTTGGCTTACATGTTAGTTGATATATATATATAATTAATCAAATTTCGTTGTATTTCTGCTTCATTATCTATCTTTTGTAAATTACGCCAATAAAAGAATAGTCCGAATTTCAGGAGTGCTATGGCTCGGCTGACCAAGGCAAGATGAAGAGAGTACGAGAACTATATGACCAGATAAACATGCCGAAGTTATATATTGAGCATATGCTAGAAAAATATAATCACTGCGAAACTCTGATAAAAAGACTACCACATGAGAAGTTGCGTGAGGCCTGTTACAGCTACTTAGAGTGGCTTGTAATTCGAGAAAATCCTGACGAAGTTCCGGAACTTGAAGTTGCGAATGTTTGAACACTAGAGGGTAAAAATATATTTTGTATCATAAATTAAAAATGTACTTATTTATTATAGTCTCTGTGTTTTCATACTTTCCCTTTGAACACTTTAAATTTAAATACGATATTGTTTAGTTTTTTCTCTACACAAATGTCCTCAGCGTTTAATGTTAAATACCAAAATTTTGAATTAGTCAAGCCACTAGCGGATCCAGGATTTATTTTTGGGGGAGGCTTCAGCCCGAAAGTTTTTTTTTTCATAAAAATAACGATAATTACTTTGGAAAAAAAGAAAGAAACTAACTACCTGTATGAAATGGTGTTTAAGTTATTCCTAAAGCCCTTTTAAATGTAATTACATGAATAATAATACTTTAAGAGATACTTTTTAAATATTTTTTTCGATAAAACATGGTTATATTTTACCATTTTGGGGGAGGCTTCAGCCCGAAAGCCCCCCCCCCCCGTAGATCCGCCCGTGAGTCAAGCCGAAGCAGTATATAGTAAATTTTCGGTTGAAGAGCAGGCGTAGTAAATTCTCAGAATGGAACCGTAAAATGAGTACATGAGTTTAAATAGGATATAATCAGGCGCTTAGAGATCTGTGCTAACCACGCTAGGGATTATATCCTTGATAGAGGATAAGAAAGGGGTTATATGCGTTATATAGGTTATAGGGGAGATAAGACCTACATACAACTTAATGCGTTCAAAATATTACGGCAAATGTCGTCACGCCAATTGCAATAGTAGTTCATGTATGACGAAATATTTCGTCATACCCAGTTAACAAGCTAAATATCATTTTATGCAGTTTAATAGTTTTGCATTCAGATTACTTATAATTACTGAGATGCGCCCTGTTTTCCGGTTTTGTTCAGTTGGATGTCAGAAGATTAGTCAGCATAAAGCCAAAATGAAGTTTTTCATAGAGCCACATGAGAACTTAAATAATTGCTGCGAACCGAGGGTTCAATATTAATGCCAATATGCTAAAACTTTGATTGGAAGTAACTTGACCTTAAACGAATTTCACAAAATGAATCACATGACCTCCAAGTACCTCACCTTGCATCGACATTCGACTGAATTATCACTTGGGGCCACGTTATCTAGAAAAACACACAGAAAAAGCTTTCGAACTAAGATAACGACCGTTACATTACGTACAACGATTTTAAATAAAAATGTCGGAGCAAATGTTTGTTTTGCATGGTACATTTACATACACATATGCGTGAAACCTTTACTAAATATATAAATTCAATATTTAAATGTTTCTATGCTCTGACATAAAGGAGAGAGGTCTATCTAAATATAAAGGTTGCTAAAATATTTTAATGGCGGCCACGAAATAAATTTCAACCACCTCCTCCCCATCCTTAGTGGATTTTATAGATCCTGATATTTTGTCCTATTTCTTCTTCGTAGTTATAGCAGTTATATAAATGCATGGTTTACATTTTTCGAAACCTGCTTGCCACCTTTTATCACTCTCACTCAATTTAGAATACCACGACAGAGATAAAAATGAGGAAATAAAAATAGTCGGACTAACATCATTTATATTTTGATTAAAACATTCTTGAGACTACACTGAAGTTAAAGCGTTTTTCCATAAAAATGGCACATACTCTTAAGAGTCTTTATTACAGATATAGGTTCAATTAATGTACATTTTTTAATCAATAGGTTTAATAAATAGGTATAGATAAATGTTTTACAGAAAAAAATATTAAAAAATATTTCTTAAAATATTCTTGTTCGTGTAATTATATTTAATAGGACTTCAAGAACAACTTAAACACGATTTCATATAGGTAATTAATTTCTTATTTTTGTTCAAATTAATTATCGTTATATGTATATGAAAATAAAATCTTTCGGGCTGAAGCCCCCCCCCTCCAAAATTAAATCTTGGATCCACTAGTGATTAATGCCTATATTGTATTAAATAGATAAGATATATGCTATTAAGGTATTAATTGAATAAGGTATACAAAGGTACTAGTATAGATAAAAAGATTTAATAAATATTTTTTTAATTTTACGATGTATATTTTTTAATAAATATGTTCTGAGAACATTTGAATATAAAAAAAAAACTAGGCTAGCTAAAAATATAAATAAACAGCTAATATAAATTTTAAGTAGTAATTAATAATAATAATAATAATAATAAGTAAGTAGTTAGTTAGTTGGTTGGTATTTATAATAAATAATAGGGCGGAAGACGGACGTTAGATTGAAGAAAATGCAGAAGGGAATCATAAGCTCACAGGAGCCTCTAAAGTAAAAGCTGTCTTAACCCAAGGAACGTGAGCTCCTTTGGGATGCTGCTATCCTAATACCTCTCCCGAATGAGTTTAGTACAAATAAAAGAAGTATAATATTATTAAAATTTATTATTTGTTTATTTACATATAATAACCTTAGGAGTTATTATGTAAGTTGACGACGGGGTACCTATGTAAGTTACCCCCATGTATATAATATGTAAATTACCTAGGTAAGTATACGGGTAAATAGGGAAAGATAACAAACAAAATTCGATGATTATAGACTATTTATTGTTTTAGGAGGCGGAAAATATTCGAATATGTGTTGCAGATCTTTTCTTTGTCTACTTTGTGGTTTACCAGATTATTTTTTTCCAAATTAATGAATATAAATTCCGAAAGTAGACGTTTTTGGTGATTGGAAACTGTGGCAAGTATGGTTGGGTTTTCAAAATCAAATGTGTGGGTTGAGGGTTATGGCGTGTTCCGCTAGTTTCGAGGCGAACGGGTTTCGTGTGAAGATGCTGTATTTGTGTTGATACATTCGATTTTTAAATAGCTTTTCATACTCGACTGCAACGACAAGAAACCGCTCGACGTTTCCGATTACTTCAGCACTTACTAGACAAACGCTCTAATCTTCCAATTAATTACAAAAGACTCATATACATGACTATAATAAGGCCTACTTGGACTTACGGAGTTGAGTTATGGGGCTCCACTAAACCATCGAATTCCTCTCGTATCCAATCCTTACAATCCAAAATCCTTCGTAAAATCCTTAATGATCCCTACTTTGTTACAAAAAAAAAAAAAACATCCATAATGACCTTAATGTTTCTTTTGTTTCAGATCTGGCCCAATCCAGATACCTATCCTTCCATAATAAACTTCAGAATCATCCCAACCCTCTCATTTCTAATCTTGCTTCCTCTTCAATTCCTGATAATCCTCTAAGGCGTCTGAAAAGAAGATGGCCCCGTGATCTCCTTATGTAGACATATCATTAGGGTGCATTGGGTAGTTACTCGGCAAGTGTTTTCATATCATTATATCCATATGTTCAAATTTACTAGATGTATTTATTTGATACAGTTTTAAATATCATTAAGAAATAATAATAAAAAAAATAAAAAATAGTTTCTGGTTTCTCCTACTATAAGAAGAATCGCAGTTTGGGCTAGAGCATGTAATATGGTATACTATATTTGATTGTTGTAGGAGCGGAACGGGATCTTTGAGTTTGGTGTATAGATTTCTTACTGTTATTTTTGAAAACTATTTGTAGATGGGGGAATTTGGAACTTATAGCTTTTTTGATTAATAAGCTAATGTTCTGTTAAGTTTTTCAGTTCTGTTAATTGCTTTAATGTTATCTGACAGAAAATTATATATCACCCACATTGTTCATGTGTAAACATATGTGAACTTGCATATCTGAATTTATCTATGATTTCATATATTTAACAGTGCCTTTTCTTTATTGTAACCTCAGATCTTGACCATCTTGCAATCTAATTTATTAAGAGATATATGGAATAGATCTGTATTGACGAATCGTGGGGGGAGACCGAGGGCAGTTTGTGTAAGACTGGTGAAGATATGGTTATAATAAGTTACAAGATGGTTATAATGATATACAACGTCATAATCATTTTAACATGCTTGTGTTGACATTAATAACCTTGCAAATGTTATAACTGCTAATTTTAGATTAAAGCTGTTATTTCCTTCGGCAATAAACAATGCTTCAATTGGGAAAAGAAAATTTTGAATTTTTTTTCGCACTAAAATGTTAAACAAAATCCTGTTTTGAATATTATATGATTATTAAATCTTTATCTTCTCAGTCTAGACAGAATATTGGCAGGTTAACTGTAGGATAACTCGTCCTACCTCCCCTTGTTGGGTTATTGATCCTAAATAAACAAATAATTGAGTTTCTTTGCTTAATCGTCTTTTAATTGCTTAATATACCTTCCAAAACTATGTATATACCCAAATTCTAGCTATAGTCTCCAGAGTGTCGTTTAGCTTCTAGTAAATCTTTCATGTAAATCTTTCAATCTTTTAGGTTTTTATAAATTAAGATCGCGATTTGATCCTTGCTAAATTAATAATTTATTATATCCCTGAAATCACTTGGCCACCTCGCTAATATTGAAACATATTAACATAAATAAATATGTTTTTTGGTATCGTTTTAATTTTGTTTTCATTGTATATAGTATTGTTAATAATTTTGTAGGATGTTAATACGATAACTGTGATGATCCAGGTGTAACTATTATTTTCCACTCTTTATAAGTTATATCAGTATAGGTCGAGAAACTTACTCTTCTGTACCAGCCTAATAGGTCTCAACAAGAACAATATATATATACAGTATATAGTATAACTTCATGGATAGCTAAATCTTACTGTTTATCTGTTAAATAAAATTAATATTTTTCACTGGGTTAAGCTAAGTACTTCTTAAGTATATAGTAATACGATATTAAGTATATAGTAAACAATGTGATTCATGAGCATGTAACACCAATGCAATGGAACTCATACTTGAAAGTTCGAGTGGTAAACGTGCATTTATTCCTGCAATTGACAGCTAGTTTAGTAGTCTTGAAAAAGTAGAATATCAATAACATTGAATTTTTAAATTATAAAAAAGTAACAGTTTCATCGCTACTTTAATCAAATATTTTAATTTTAATATATTATATAAATTATAAAAATAGACAATGAGCCTGGTACTAATTATTTTAGATCAAATTTTTGAACTTAAGTACATTCTAAGTAAATTACAAATAATATTCTCGTCATATTATATGGGCTTTTCAGTATACTGAATGACTAACTCCAATTTTAACATTTTAGAGTCAAATCATTTCAGTGATATTTCTAGTTGGAAAATTTATAATATCTGTACAGGCAGTGAGTAAATTGATGGGGGCGGGGTGGCCGAATGAGCTAAATTGCGTGCACAGCACCGCGAGTTACCTGAAAACCGGATAACAAATTTGAGAAGATTAAAAAAGTATGAGTTTGCGTCCCGGTGTCGCAGAGGATTTTCAAATTCACCGCCCTCATCCCCCGCCCCGGGAAAATCCCGTATAGCCTAAAAGGCGAGGTAGGGAAAAACAGAAAAAAAAAGGGAGTAAGTTGACACTCGAGTACGTGATTGTAGTGTTGAATATATAACTCTGAATAAATGTATACATTTTCCAGCTAGAAATATCACTAAAATTAATAATAAAAAATGTTGAAATTGAAGTTAGTTATACTGTCAACTGAAAGGCTCATATTTATTGTCTAAACGAGTTTCCCTCATCAAGTGTATTAGGGAGAAGAGTACATCTGTATCTAATGCGTGATTTTTTGTGCATGTTCAATTATATATATATAACTTTGTTTTCATTGTATATAGTATTGTTAATAATTGTTGTATTAGAGTGTATATATATATATATATATATATACACTCTAAAGTTAATATGATTAGCTGTCGGCCAAAACGTTTGGAAAACTATACTCTAAATGAATTAATTATTCAATAATACATATATATATATATATATATATATATATATATATATATATATATATATATATATATATATACTCTAAAGTTAATATGATTAGCTGTCGGCCAAAACGTTTGGAAAACTATACTCTAAATGAATTAATTATTCAATAAGCTATATTTTTTAGAGTGCTCTTTCCCACTTAGCGGGTTAGCTAGAATGAGTAGGGCATTGCGCTGCTATTCTCCTGGTCCTGTGACAAGTAATTAATTTTTCTGTCATAACAGACCCTGAGATCAACAAGGGGAACACTCGACATTTATGTAATCTCAACTATCCAATTAATTAAGACTAAAAAACTGGCAGTTGAGATTGGACTCGATCATATCACTTCCTAGAGCAGCTCTAACCAAGAAAAAACTATTCACTCAAAGTACTGAAAGTAAGATCCATCATGACTGTTGGGATACAGGTACTTTTCCATTTAATAATAGCATATTTAACAAATCCCAAACATACTAAACAGGTAGGAATTTTACAATTTATATTAGTGTCAGTGTCACTAAGGCACTGCTCTGGATAAAGGATTTTCGGAGCGAATTTTTTTATTGTTTGATTAGTCTTGCTATGCCTCAAAATCCCTCGGTGCCTTGCTGGCTCACACTTACCCTGTATTTACCGAAGGACTACCTGAGGAAGGCAGGTGGGATGGTCTCAGAGCTCGATTCTCCACACCCGAGGGATATCGTGAGCGGCGTCGGCCCCTCAATAAGAAGGCCGATACGCGATTTGGATTTCCTAAAGCCTAGGGTCCTACCTCCTTAGGACAATGCCGATTGTGCCTCCGTCCCCTGACTTCTGCGGGCCGTTACCAATGCCTGTGGAATCGATTCATACAGCTCTCCGTCCGATTCCACACCCAATCTAGCGCCACTCTGTTCCCTCTTTAACGCTTGTTTTATTTACATACCCTACATATAAAAATCCCAATAAAAAAAAAAATGAATGTACGAATCTCCATCACATTTGGTTCTTCTTCTCTTGTTTTTCGAATTATAATTTTAACATGTTTGTTAGAATTTTTAGTTTGATTTACATGCTTATTAAAAATACAATTATAAAATTTCTTTTGTAATTAATAAAACGTGTGATGTTAACAATAATCTTTAATGAAGTCATCTATTGGTAACACTCCAAAATATGTTCCATGCTAGAACTATATATATATATATATATATATATATATATATATTTACAATTTACATTGTACAACGTACAATTTAAAGATAATTTTCTGGCATTGGAAATAAATTAGATTACAAGATCGTCTAGATCTGAGGTTACAATAAAGAAAAGGCACTGTTAGATATATGAAATCATAGATAAATTCAGATATGCGAGTTCACATATTTAAACACATAGACAATGTGGGTGATATATAATTTTCTGTCAGATAACATTAAAGCGAATAACAGATCTGAAAAACGTAACAGGATATTATTTTACACATATTCGGAAGATTGATTATTGAGGAGATGGATGGATAAATTATGTTTGAGTGAGGTCAAGGATGAGGATTTGCGTATGGAGATTGGTAAGGAATTCTAAAACAAGGTAGCACGCATGACAAAGGATGTTTTAAAGGAAACAGTATATATATATATATATATATATATATATATATATATATATATATATATATATATATATATATATATATATATATATATACACTAGCGGATCCAGGATTTAATTTTGGGGGAGGCTTCAGATCGGAAGTTTTTTTTTTCTTATATCTAACGATAATTACTTTGGAAAAACAGAAAGATACTAGCTATCAATATGATATGGTGTTTAAGTGATTTTTGAAGTCCTATTATATGCGATTAAACGAGCAATAATACTTTAAGACATAATTTTTTAATATTTTTTACCATAAAGCATGGTTACATTTTACCATTTTGGGGAGGGCTTCAGCCCGAAAGCCTCCCCCCGTAAATCCACCTGTGTATACATATATATTAATTATAAGTAAAATATCATCTAAGTAGTATGCCGCAGTGAGAACTGTCCCAACAGATAGTCAACCTCTTTAAGGTAAGATAAGACTATTCAACGCACAGAATTAGTGAAGCCTATATACTTTACCACGACTATTAGAGTAACAATTTAGTTGATAGGTGATAAGCTTGTCCCATTGGAAGATATCCCTCCAGTTTGATAGTTGAGCAATAAAACCAAGCTATCGATAAACTTGTACTAATCCACTAATTTACTCTCTCAAGATTTTTTCTTTTACCAGAAGAGCCTTCGTTTTTAGGTCCCATTCCTACCCAGATTATAGAAGTGTTTTGCTGAATGTATAAGGTAGATACCAAACATGATTTTTTAAAATATATTTAGGAAAAATTGTCTTTCGAAATATTATCGACTACCATAGCACCAAAAAGGCTTTCGGAGAGAATTACGATTTACCTCGAAAACGGTACATTTTGAGCCATAACCTCCGGCAGGTCTACGGAGGGAGAAGGAACTTCGAGCTGAAGCCCCACAAAAATTGTAAAATATTACCATGTCTTATGAAAAAAATAATAAACAATTATCTATAAAGAATTATTTTTCGTGTAACTATGTAACTACATTTAATAGGACTTACAGAAATACCATTTCATAAAGGTAGTAAATTTCTTCCAAAGTAATGTCCGTTTATATATATATATATATATATATATATATATATATATATATATATATATATATATATATATAAACCTTTCGGACTGAAGCTACCTCCAAATTAAAACCTGGATCGGTTAGTGGAGGGAACTACAACTTGATGTCCGTGTTGAAATCTTTGAAATACTCCGTAATTTATTACATTTCAAAACGTCGACTTTTGATACTTCCCATTTCTTCAATGCATTTTATTGCAGTTGTAGTAAAGTTTTAGATTTTCAATTAAATTCCACTTCAGTTGATATGTTTTATGATCATGGATTCATAAAAAACAATCCTTCCTGAGACCCAGAAAAAGGATATATTATACATTGTGTAGAATATTATTACTATTATTCAATGCCTTAATTTATTTTTATTCGCATTGTTGCATTCGTGTCTAAAAGATTTATTATAAATGCCATACAAAATTAGGAGATGGAGTATATAACAATGCTTCCTGGAATCTAACATCTGATATTTTAACAAGGACTCTATATTTACATAAAGTCTACCTGAAGAAGGGAAACATCTGCCTAGATCCTGATTCTCCACACCCGAGAGATATCGAATGCGGCGGTCCCTGCTCAATGCAAGGGCCGATACGCGATTTGGACTCCCTAAAGCCTAGGGTCTTACTGCCTTAGGACAATACCTGTGGTTGTACCTACAATCTCCGACTTCTTGTGCCCGTTACCAATTTCTGTGGAATCGATTCATACAGCTCTCTGTCCGATTCCACACCTAATCCAGCAGATCAACGCTAGTTTTCCTAATATATGTAATATATTAGGCATTCATCTCCAAAGGGAATACCTTAACCAGCAAAATTAACGATTATAAAAATACTCGTTCATTCCTCGAGATACCTTGAGATATATTTTAAACAATATATATCTGTATTTTATTATGTACTTTATAACAAATCTAACAAAAGGAAGCATATCTATAAAGGGTTTAGTTATATGCGCAGTTTTCATTGAGCATTCAACAACGAGGGAGTGAGAATATGGTTTCGCACTCTCCTCAATATTTCGAAGAACAAAACCATAATAAAAATTAATAATAATTAATCTACATGAATTAATAATATATTTATACTAAAATTAATAAAAAAAACATGAAAAGTCGACTAGAAGACTTAGTTTAGGCCTAGAAGTAGGTACACTAGTATTTTACCACGCTCTATTTTGCTATTATTAAAATTTTGGTTTATATTTAAAGATAATCATATATAGCAACATATCCTAGGATTTTATGATTCATTCGTTTTTTTTTTATGATTTATTCGTACTACAATTTTCTATGTATTTTTTGTATGATATCTACATGTCTAATGTACATATTTTTTTAACTCTACTATTATTCTAAGAAGACTTCAGTCCCAGAATGAAATTATTTTTCATTTCATTCATTTGTATGCACCCTTCCATTTTTACGTAAATATTTTATGACATTTCTAACGGCAAATTTGAAGCATCAGGAAATCGAAAGTTCATTTCACTGTCCCAAACCTTTAAATAAAAATATGAAATATTTTACAAAGCTTCGATAACATACTCTCAAATACATCTATAGGGGAAAAAAATCTGGTGCGCGCAACACACAATTTTCACTTACTGCTCTACTTGAATATAAATAATTTTCTGGCAATTTTAGACTATTATAGAATTTTCGTAGTTTCTTTATACCAAGCTAAAGCTTAGAGTTAACAAATCATTAATACCATTAAAGTAACATAAATCCTACTTATTATGGGTTGTACGACTATTAATTATTAAACTATTTTTTCCATTGCAGAGTTGACTAAAATGGAATTGCGAGATTTGCATTACCTGTCATATAAAGGTCAAACGTTGTCACACTAATTGTCAATTACGATATCACAAAGGGAAAGTTCATCAAATTATTCATTAATTTAATTTTCTAAAAGTTTACATGAAAAAAACGGAAGATAGTATAAGATGTATTATAAATTTAATAAAAATAACGAATTAAATGTTATTATATTATTAAAGTTGCTATCTGCACTGATCACACATAGTACTAACAAGACTAATTATAAACATAGATTGGCAAATGCAAATGCTACTCTGAGTACTGAGTTCCAAGTATTTTACTCAAATAGAGACCTTTTTTGAGTACCAAAGAATTTAATTACTTCTTCAGTTGATTGTTTGACATCAATTGAAGTAGTAATTAAATTCTTTGGTACTAAAAAAGGTCAGCATTTGAGTAAAATACTTGGTACTCAATACTCAAGAGTAGCATTTGGTTATCTCTGATTGTTAAGTTCGAAGGATCGAAACAGCGGGGTTACAATAAACTAAAGAAATATATCTATTTATTCAATGCAATAGGAAAATTACTAAATATACATATCCGCGCTTGTGCGTACATAACTTAATTTAACAAGAAATAACATTTATGTTACAATTTGAATTAAACCTGATTTCTAAATTGTAGAGAAATGTTTCCGTTACATTCTTAAAAAGATTAAGAATCTTTCGTAGATGCAGTTATATATTAAATATATCAAAAAGTTATAACAATTATTGCAAAGTGCATCTGTACAGAACTGCGACTAGACTGAGGTCGAAGTACAAGTGTAGTGTATAAAGTTCAGTTTGCATATAGAGAACAAAGAAATTTAGTTTTTTTAAACTTAATTGCATAATTATTAAATATTTATGTCCATGCTTATACTATACAAATTAAGAATCGGTTAATTTATTGAGCAGTAATATTTAGTTTATAATTTTATCAGTACCTTATTTCTGAATTGCAGCGTAACTTTTCTATTTCTTTCTTAAATAGTTTAAAAATCACTATTCATTAGTAAATGCAGTTGAACTTCTGATATATCAAAGAGCTATAACAATTATTGCGAAGTGCGTCGTACAGAACAAAGACATGACTGATATGAGGTCGAAGTACAGAGTATAAGGTCCAATTTTCAAAGTAGTGGGTCATGCTAAAATTTATTTATTTTTAAACATAATGGAACAATTATTAAATATTTAAAATCATAATTATAGTCATAAATTAAGAATCGGTTAATGTAACAAGCAGAGGTTTTTTTTAAAATAATTTCAACAGTACCTTATTTCTAAATTCAGCATAAATTGTCCACTGCTTTCTTAAATATTTTAAAGTCACTCTTTATTGACGTAGTTAAACTTCTGATACATCGAATAACTGTTATGATAATTGAAACTTCATCTTTACGGAGCTGGAACACCAATTCGAAGAACCATGTTCCAATTGGCACAATCACGTGGTGTCCAAAGATCAAATTACTCGAGTTAAATTAAAATAAATTTATTTATTTTCTAACAAAACAGGAGCATGGTCCAACAATTACTTTTAAGATTCTACATACATATATAAATAATTTAAAAGGCAGTGACACTTATTCAAAATTTTAAAATGAATCTTATTTTTAAACACCAGAAAACATTTCAATTTATCAAATAGTTTGAAAATGATGATTTATTTGTAGATGCAATTTTACTTCAGATATATACGAAATATAAAATATATAGCAAGATGTGCAGAAGTACAAACCTGAAACTTTAGCAAATACTAATAGAAGTAAATGAAATAGGGTACTTTTGTATTCTAATAAAAAGTAGTACCTTAAACCAAAATAAAGAATTTTAATTATTTTCTTACGATTCATAGACAATGTTAAACAATTATGTACATGCTTGATTATGTACAAGCTAAACTGGTGTATATGGATAATAACAATTGGTTAATCGAACTGTCAATAATAATCAATAATAAATAATTTTTTTTTTGGAATTTTTATTGAATAATAAATAAATTTCATGATTACGAAATGCATTGGTTCATAGCTGACTACGATGTGAGGGCGAAGTACAATTTTCGAACTTGTACAGACACGTAAAGTTCAAAGTTTAAACAATGATTTCTTAGAGAATACTTTAATTTGCATTTCAATTTATTCTCTTTTCTAATAGATCATAGAAGGATTGTTAAGTATATGTACATTCCATTAGTTTTATAATAATAAGCATTTATTATTGTAAATTCGTCATTATCTTATTTTATAATAACTGAGAAGCTTTCTCATTACTCTCTCAAAGATTTGTAAATTATTAAATTTTTATTAACAGCAATAGAGTTCAGTTATATCTGAATTACTATGATTGGTACGAAACTAATCGATACACAGCTGACACTGTACTGAGGTAACGATGCAGTATGCCAGTCTTACCACCCCTCATTAATAACTAATATCATATATTTTTTTTAATATCGTAAATCCTTGTACCCATGCTCCTTGATAAATCGTAAAAATGCATATACATTGTATGTTTAAAGATTTAAAAAAAATAAAATTAGTCAAGAATATGAAATTAACTCAAAGTAGTGTAACCATCGGCGTGATATCTATGAATAAAATGATACAAAAATATTAATACTTGTAAGATGGTATAAGTATAATAATTTTAAATGGTTTATAATTTTAACAATACATATGGCAAGTTCCTTAATTCAACGCTGAACTGGGCGAAAAGACGTCACCGATGAGTTCAGCGCTGAATTTAACAACTTGGGCATATATATACGTATATATTTCCCCCTTATTTTCTTTTCTATGTTGATGTTTCAAAAAAATAATTTTTTTTTTTAGATAAGAAACAAGTTTACCAAAACAAAATATGCCTGGCAGTATATTTGCTTTCAGAAACTATTGTTCGAGCTCTGTAAACACTGAATAAAACCAAAAAAACTTTTTTTTAGTTCAGGCACTGTGCTGTAATGTCCTGGAAACGAGTTTTAGTCCGGTTGTAGCAAATAATTATTTATTCTGAATAAAAAAAATACTTATACATATATAGAAAGTTCTGTAACACTTATATATTTTTTCTTATTTTCCTCGAATTTATTCATTTGCAGGTAACTTACATTTTGTTTACATATCTTTTTACAATAGTTTTTTTTTAATCATTTTGATGACTCTAGAAATAACTCTATCTGTACTAAGAGACGAACATACATGGATATCTACTTACATACGTTGGTGGGTTGTTAGTGCATCCATAATGAGTCTATTTGGATAGTGCATATGTGTCTACCTGGATATATATATATATATATATATATATATATATATATATATATATATATATATATATATAGTTTATCTGGATAGTGCATAATGAGTCTATCTGAACCTCCTAAAAGTAAATCAATTTATTATATATAAATTAATGTATGCATTCCTGAGTTTCATTCAAGTGTGAAAGATACCTGATATTCTACACCAAGCTTTGATATTTATAGTTTTTTTTATTTATAGTTTAAAGTTGCACATTCGTTATTTCGTAATTATTCCGATCAGGAGCGCTCAAATTACGCCTGGTTCACAATCACTTCGGTCACACTTGTTTATCGAAATACCTGCTGACCTGATCGAAAAAATTACCAGTCACTTTAAAATGGTGCCAACGATATGTTTTGGTTTATTTCATTTTAATCATGAACCATTGCAATCCAACCGAGAAACAAAAATTATGCCCTGTTATAATATATTTACTTTATAAATATATTTACATTTACTTATTTCAATATTATATTACCAATTGTTCACACACTAGTAAACCATGAGAATTATTCTCGCGGTCCGACAAGTTCTTCTTATTAGTGTGACCACCAACCCTTTTTGAAGATGGAGTAGATCTTGAGATGTGATTCATGTTTAAATAAAACACACCGTTTGTGTATCCTCATTACTTTCACTTACCTATATATGAAATATATAGCAAGGGAAAGTATTGCGATCGTGAAAATTTTCGAATCTGAATTTTCGACGGAAATAGACATTGTGAGGTCACCTGAGTCTAAATAACTGAGTCCCACAAAATGGTCTGTGTGTCTTTGTAAGTATGTGATCAGTCTAACTCAAAAACGAAAAGTCGTACGAAACTGATATTACGTATTTAAGACAGGTAAATGTCTTGGATGCGACTCCAACGTTTTTGTTAAAATCGACTTACCGATAGTAGCACTTTATATCAACGGTTATTTATACACGTTTTTACAATTTTCTCAAAAACGGTTCTAACGAGTTTGATTAAACTTGGTGTATCATTGTATAATTAAGTGGTCTTTAATATCATTGAGGTCTTATCCCCATTGATATCATTTTACAGGGCTTAAATTCTTAGATGTTCAATATGTATTCCGCTAAAGTACCTTTAATTTGGTTTATTTTAAATAATTAACTATCTCTCAATAATGGGAGTTACGAAAAAATGCTGAATACAACTTTTGAAAGAATTTGATAATTGAAAAATGGAGAAAATGTTTATTTAGGTCGAAAATGAATTTCCGGAAATATCAGTCAGAATGTCTACGTTAAGTAAAGATATCGTTGGAAAGCAGATAATTTTAGAAAAAAACATATCTAATATCACTAGTGGATCCAGAATTTAATTTTTTTTTGGGGGGGGGGCTTCAGCCCGAAAACTTTTTTTCATATAATGATAATTTATTTGAAAAAAAAAGAAAGAAACTAACATATGACATGGTGTTTAAGTGATTCTTGAAGTCTTATTAAATGTAACTGCACGAACAATAATACTTTAAGAGATAGTTTTTAATATAATTTTCTATAAAATATGGTTATATTTAACCATTTTGGGGAGGAGGGGAGGGGAGGCTTCAGCCCGAAAGACCTCCCCGTAGATCCGCCTGTGTCTAATATAGAAAGTAATGGAGAGAAACAAAAAAATATAATATTCGATTTCGGAAGCATTTGCCCAGTACAGTAGAAAAAGATGGTGGCAAATTTCGATGGATTTTGTTTCCTGCTTTTTTTATTATTGAGAATATTCATTCAGTCAAATGAAATGAATTAATATTATGAGACGATGATATTAGTTTTGAAACATATTACCTAATAATGTTGAATTTTATTGAATGGATGAGGGACGACGCAAGGTAAAAGAATGGGTTGGAAAATTAAGTTTAGCATCCCTCCTGGCAAAAATCCTAGTTCCTGTCCTGCCTGAAATAGGAATGAATATGCCTAAATCATCAAAACTCATTACTAATAACTCAATATTGATAACTCATTATTTGCAGGGATTCGAACGAAATATTTAAAAAAAAAAAAAAAAGTTATTTACCGAGAGGGAGAGGGAGAGAGAAAAAAAAGTTCCCATTCCTTTAAAGACGGACGTTCTGCATTAGAAGAACGAACAGGCGATCACAAGGAACAAGGAGGTAATATATTGGAGGGAGGTGGCTGTTTGAGTAGTGAGCTCCTTCAGCTACTTGCTCTCCTGATAGCTCTAGTCACAAAAACAGCCACGGATGGCGGGAGCGGTCTATGCCTTCAGGGAAATAAATGCTAGAGGGGTGTGAGTAAAACTGGCTAGTTGGTTGTCTCAGATTTTTTTTTTTTTTGATGCATATTGTTCGAAAACAAAATAAATACAGGTCAATTAATCAGAAATATTATAAATGATTAATCAATTAATTACTCTGAATTAAATCAATTACTTAAACGTTTTGATTGTCAGACGTTTATTCCTGAATTCTCACTTTAAAATATTATTTTTATCAATTTTTTATATTTAATGAAGCACCTGGGATATCTTTTCAGTTGTATTAAATGACAAGAGGTTTTCTTAAGTTACGCCATCAAAATTTTTGAGGGATGCACATTTTGTCAGATTTGAGAATTTTCGGATTGAAAAGTTTCAAACTAGGGGACAAAGGGAAAACATGGGCCAAACCTCAGCAAGTGTTCTTGTATATGATGATAGGCACCTCTATAAATGATCATTTTGTAAAAATTGTGTTTGATACTTGGTATAGAGGAATGGGAAAAAGAAGGAAATGGGATAAATACACAGAAAAATATACATATTTTTTATTTAATAGTGAATAGATAAATTATTTTGTTATGGCTTATAGTTTGATTTCTCAGATAGTTGTGTTTTAAGCATGTTGTACCTAAACCCTGTAAAGAAACTTCCTCTTCAGTTTTCTCTCTAGCTGCTTCATGGCTTCAAAGAGCCACTATTTACTTGAGAAAGTTTAATAATTTTATACACCTATTCAGGCTGAAGCTGAACACTATCCTTTTTACAATCAGCGTTTGACAGAGTTCTAAGACACAAAGTAGAAGGGGAAGGGAGGAGGCAGAGGGAAGCCTACATAAGAAAGGACATAAACTGGTTATAAAGAAAAGGAAGGTTTGTATCAATGTAGAAGCATAGGTTTTCTACTGAGTAATGAGCGCTGTGGTGATGGTTGTTTAAGAAAGTGAAGTTAATACGTAAAACCTATGATGAAAAATATTTTATCATAAAGATATAGTTGACACTTGGTGATTAGTATTAATTTGTCATTTCTTTTTATCTGTACAGGCATTTCGCCTATTGTGAATATCTTCTACAGAAATAAGAAAATATGATACAAGAATAATTGAATATATTAGAGTTAAAAAATAAGAAAATAAATTCAGAGGAGTTACATGAAAAAAAAATAGAATGAAACAATTGTATTATAATAAATAAATATAAAATCAAAACTTGAATAAACTTAATATCATTATTATTTAAATGTAATGGTAAGACCATTGTGTTGGTTAAAATATATAATTAAAGGGGATTAAGATTACAAAAAGAACTTAATACAAGATTTTATTTCTTGTTTCTAAGAGCTTTTGATAATTTTTTTCTTATTTCTTTTTGATTTATTTTTTTTTATGTTGAAAGTGCAACTTTCAAAGATACAGGCTATTGTCGTTCTCTATTTTCACTTTTGACATACGGGAAGATTTTGTTTGGTTATCAAGTGAAGGTGTGTAATCCTAGTATATCCTCATCTGTTTTCCGTAAGGACAACTTGGTCTCTTCGTTATTTTTTAGGTGGTCTGGATACATGTTCATGGCTTCAAGACCGCTCAAAGAATCTGATACTACAACCACATTTACAACTGGTGACTCCATCACATGTTGGAAAACCATTATGATCGCATTGATCTCAACAGTATAGATAGAACAAAGTTGATGAATCTTACATTTACAGGCAGCATCAAGCTTGATGAGGACAGATGCTGTCCAATTTAAAACTGTCAGTGAATAACAGTAAGTGTTCAGGTAGAGAGTTAATTATTTTATGGAAGAGTTCTTTATATTTTGCAGAAACTGTATTTTCTTTATTAAATTTGGAGAGTTGAAGAATTAATTTTTGATTGTACAAAAGTGCAAAGGGGGTATGTCATTTTGATGTTTTATGTGTTTAATATCATCCTTTCTACTGATGCCAGTGTTGCATTACTCTTTGTAGAGAATTTTGATTAAAAAAATATATTTAGATTAAAAATATCTAACAGTACTCGTTATAGAACTTTTTAAAATTAGAACTTAAATTGAAATTTTTTAAATTATAATTATTTATTTGTCCTAATAGTTGCTCAAAAGGAGACAGTTATGTACTATTATCCTAGATTGCATAGCCAGAACCAACAAAGTCATATGAATGTTTAAAGCAAATAAAAAAAAATGTAACTTAAATGTTGAAGTATATTGAACCTAATTAAAAAGTGATAAGAAAGAACTCTGAAAACAAATATCTTTTCTCTAAGGTGATATCTACAAATGTAAAGCTTGAGTTTACAAATATTAATTTTTAACAGGTCATTTAATTACTATATTGTATTATTATACAGACTATGATATCTACATAAAACTGTTTGTAAGCATCTTCATGATTTGTAATATGTTTAAAATATTTCAGTGGAGATTGCTGTTTATAACATAAGCAGTGCTGGCATTAAATAATAGGCTTTCCCAGGATAATTATGTCATGAGCTCTTTAATATAATAATATGAGCTATCCTGACTTCTTCTTCTTCTTTTATTGACACAACAGGCCTATGAAGCTATCCTTGGTCTGCTCAATAGCGGCCAACTATCTCTCTCTATCTTCTGTAAAGGTAAAAGGGATCCTCAGATTTTTTAGATCTTGTCCCACAGCATCTCTCCATCGGCCATTCGGCCTACCACATCGGCGATCACCATCCAGAACATTAATGTGCAATCTATTTTGCCACTCTTTTCTTGCTCATCCTAATCAGATGACCAAGCTACTTAAGCCTCTCTTGGTGGTGCTGCTAACAAGTTTGCTTTTGAATAGCCTTAAAATGGAGAAATAGACTCTATTTCCTGCTGCAATTCTGCTTTTAACTTCTTCTTCTTCATTCTGTTATCGTTGATGATAGAGCCAAAGTAAGAAAAGCTGACCACTTCAAATTGTAGGAGCCCAATACAAAGCGAATCTGCCTCTGATCCAGTGACTTCTTACCCACTACCATAATTTTCATTTTTTAAATTATAAACAGGCCCATCTTTTTTGCTTCAACATCCATCACTTCGAAAACCATCCGATGATGACGATGTCATCTGCATAGGCTAGAACTGGGGTCATTTTTGTAAATATTATTCCTTCCTGATTTAGTCCTGTTCTATTTATGATTGCTTGTAGAGAAATATTAAACAGAAGAGCTATTTGGTTCCTCGGTCTTAGGCCACTTTCCACAGTAAAAGGCTCTGATAACCCACAGGATTTTACTCAGTAGATTGTGCTCACCATTTTGCATCCAGTTAGTTTGCTAGGTGGCCCCAGTTCATGCTTGGCCGATATGAGTTCACTTCTTATAATTGTATCTTAGGCAGCCCGAAAATCAATGAACAGTATCCAAATTGTCTGATGTTCCTTCATCTTCTAATAAATTTACCTCAGGGAAAGATTTGATCAATAGTGGGCCTATTAGGCCAGAAACCACCTCGATAATCTCGCAGTTTCTGTTCACCATACGGAAGGAGCCTGTTGTATAGAGATATGGAAAAAAATTTGTATGCAGTGTAAAGCAAACTAATCCCTCCATAGTTGCTGCATATCATTGACTCTCCCTTCATCTTGTACACAAGCACTGCTACAGTCTCATACCATTCCTTAGGTATGGTCTCCTCTTTCCATATCTGAGCTATCAGGTCCTGTAGTTCCCTAGCAACTTTGTGAGACCCTGTTTTTAACAATTCTGCTTGGAGTCCATTATAACTAGATGATTTATTATTTTCGTCCTCTTCATCGGGTGGAATGGTTTCTAAATCTTCATCATTAATATCCACTGGTAATTGTACATGGTCTTCCAGACAGTTCTCTGCTCCCCTGACTGCCTTTCTGAAAATAAAATTTTAATAAGAAACTTTCAAATTGTATTTATTTGTTTATTGAAAACAAAATTGATTATATATGAAGAAAAAAAAATTATTTGGGAGGAGTAAATGAACATAGGCAAAGGATTTTACTTTATAAAGTATTTTACTTTATATTTTAATCAAAATGCTTTTATTTCAGTTGGTTTATTGATAGACTGAAATTAATTTACATCATATAATTTGCAATTGTTTGTAATTCCAAAAAAATAACAGAGGTCCCTCCTGATCATAGTACGAGCAAAGCATCGGTTGCCTGTCCCCCAAAGTTGACTCGGGAGAGGTGTATCAGTGAGTATTTTCCTCACATGGGGAAATAAATATCTATATTTCCCTCTTATTTCATCTGTTTTTTCTTTCTACTTTTGTCTACCTTCCTAAAATCATTTGATGTTGTTATTGCTGCTTTTTCATGTTACTCTCTCTTTTTCTTCAATGTTTAGCTCCCCAACTAAACTCAATCTGACCTCGCAGCGGATAAGAATGATCTGGGTATCCATCAATTTTATAATGCTGTTGCAATATTGTTTTAATATTGAAAATTTTATAACAAAATTTTATTTTTCGACTTCAACTAAGTGTTTTTATTTATTACCCACAATGAAAAAATTGCATTGAAGGTAATTGTAAACATTTTTGTCACCATCACATCCAATTATATGCAGAAATAACACAACTTGTCTACTGTGAGCTAATTGCTCACTGAACATCTCTTACACACACACACATATATATATATATATATATATATATATATATATATATATATATATATATATATATATATATATATATATATATATGTTTGACATAATATTGTATATGATTTATATTGTATATATATATATATATATATACACACAATATAAATCATATACAATATTGTGTCAAACATATTTAATATTATATACCATAAAGTCACGTTAAACAGAAAAATAGCTAAATAACTGATTTAAAATTCTTTTAAAACAGGGCAAACTTATACTAAATGAGATGTTTCTAACATGATTTGAATATCTACACGAATTGAAATTAAACAAATTTACTTGGACCATTAAAAATGGGCAAGCAGGCCATCAAATCTTTAATGAATTCATTTAAATTAATACATTCAGGGTTATCCAAAATTTTGTTTATATTTACCAATAAATACAGCTTTTATGTTTTCTATGTAATTTAGATTTTTTTAAGTAGCAATTGAAAATATATATATATTTCCTTTGCTCTGTCCTTAAATCATCCTTATTCAGGAATATGATTTACTCTTCTTTTAAAAATCGTTAAAAATACGTTTCGCAACATAAGGGATGGTATATCAATCCTTTCATGGACTTTATCTAGCCCTATTGCCACCATTACAAAATTTATTTATTTTATTTTATATATGTTCATCAAAACTGTAGGATATACTTGTTAAACTTTAAAGGCAGTTTAAAATAAAATATATATATATATAATATATATATGATGATATTGTTTATATATATATATATATATATATATATATATATTTATATAATAAACAATAATTGTATAGTAGTAATTGTAACATATATTTTATACAATAAACAGAAAAAATATAGGTAATATCTAAAATGTACCTGTTTGAATGTTGCATTTAAATTATCTTAGTTAATTATTGGTTCTCATTGTATTTATTGAAATTTCAGTAACAGTTTATGCCCATGTTGCAAAAATAAGTATTCACAATTATAAATATAAAAATAGCAAATAAGCCAATATTAATTAGAATAGAAATTGAAAATAATTTTATTCTGTGACGAAGTCCCTTCAGAATAACAAAAAAGTACAAAAATTAAAATTTTATATATGGCCAAATAAAAACAAACAAATGAGAATTTGTATTACTTGACAACGAATTTTCACTAAGTTAATCCTTGAGAATATATGAAAGGAAAATGTAGAATCTTCACTTCAATTTCCATTGTCATTTGTTAACACTTTGGATGAAAAATCACAGGAAGCTGCCTAAAGTCTTGAGTGAAGATTTAAGCAGATTAAATGTGAGAAATCTATGTAAGCTGGCTTGATACAATATTCATAACAAATATACATTACATATTATTCAACATTGTTGATTTTATTTATTATTTAAAAAAAAAACATGTTTTTCCATTGTATTTATGTTTGTATGCAAACTTTTTTAGGAATCTTAAAAGTCCTACAAGGTATAAAATGACACACCACCAGAAGGCTTTTGAAATTTACTCTAAGAGCCAAAATTGTTTAATCCTGAAGGACTACACTAAGGATACATAGTGGATCAAGTGTGCCCCAAGAAAATAATTAATTTACTTTCTAACAAACAATTTTATTGAAATTTATTTATATACATTTTAGGTTTTACATGCAAAATAAGAAAAATAATCATTTAAACACATCTATAGCGTTACAGCTAGAGACCGGATTTTCATGTTATTACACATTTTGTTCACTTGGGTGTAAAAACTTCAAGCTCGACTATCTATCCATTTCAAAATCTGTAGAATAATATATTGAAATTTCATTTTGCCCAAAATTGCACGTTTTGGCCTTTTCGAACTATATTGCACATTAATAGTTGTTGCATATTTTGCAATTTAAGGGCTAAATTTCAATTATAATAGTATAATATAAAAACTAGAACCAAATATCCTTTATAACATGTATTTAGGCATATATGCAAATATTTATTTACTTTTATTATTTATTATATTAGATTTGTAGTTGAGAACAGGGGTCATCCAACCCAGCATGTCACAATTTGAAACGTTGAAGATTAGGCATGAGACTAGAAATAGTTTTTAAATTTTTTATTCTTAATTTTTGTATTTAAATTAATATTTTCAAGTTATCTTTCTGAGATAAAAAGAGATTTTAGATTCGATTTGTTTGATAAAGGTAGCAAAATTATTATGTAAATACTACACATTTTATTGTATAAATAAGAGTATAATTTAGAGTAACATATTTAATAATTTAATTTAATGCAAGATCATACAGTCATTTACAAACCCCTTATCCTCACAGTTCTGTTATTCACTGAACCAAAACTTGTACATTTATTTTTCAGTTTTCAAACAAATAAATATAAAAGTATTTGTAAACAAATGTTTTATTGCCGCTTGGATGAATGTTCTTTGGCAAAACATCGTTACTCGAAGAACAATGGATTTCAATAAAAGCTAAGGAGCTTAATTCAAAATCCACTTTTTTAAAAATTTAAATTGATCTACACCTTTAAAATCAAGCCTCAATTCAAAAATGCATGCTTTTTTAAAAACATATGATTAGTTTTTTGGAGTTACTTTTCTTTCATACAGAATTAAATAAATCGTCATTCATTTTAAACTAAAATTAGATTTTTTTTTTAAGTTACTATACACTATTCCTATACTTTAATTTAGAAGCTGTAATTCTTAAAAAAAGACAAAATAACCATTAATATTGTTAATTAAACAAATACCATGATTTTTGCATGTTATGTATACAATTTTACACTTTTTGGGTTTTTACTCCACGATTTTGCACATTTTAAATTTTATACTGCACATTTTTCGTTCTTTTCACTGCATGGAAATTTAATTATAGAACAATAATAGGTTTCTTCTAAACTACCCATTTGAGGTTTATTTTCCTTGATTCAAGGTATCCTACATGAGAGTTTCTTGTATTTTTTTGCTATTGTCTATCTTTATATCTTCAGGATTAACATGCAGTTTGATATTGAATATAAGAGAGCCCGGATATAACAAGTTTTGTTGTCATTCTAAAAAAAATACATGAATATACTAATGAGTGGTTGTTCATATGAGTGATAATGAAGATTTATGAATGTTAATAAACTCATTTTGACTTGTTTGTTACACAGTATCTAATTATCTCTGACCTTCCATTTATTAAAATCACAATTTACTCTTAAAAGCACTTCTATGTAACCTTTAAAAATAAAATTTAAAATATTGAGGCTTAAATGAATCAACTAAAAAATTAATGATTTGAATAAAATACAATTTCTAGCTATATCGGAAAACTCAATTTTAGGAACTTGATACGTGTTGTAAGATTAGTTTTTTTTGTTTAATTTATTGAGATTAGAGAAATTTACTAGGATAACCTAAATAAGTTGACAGTGGACAGAACCACTTGGAAGCAGCACCACAAAAAAGAGTCTTACACTGCTCAGCGGTAGAGAGGGCTAGATTATGATTACAGTAATTGCTAAAATGGTTACTAAAACACATGGTTGGTTTTATAAAAATATCTGTTAATTTTTAAGTGTTATGAGAGCAGGATTATCACTTTGGGGAGGGAGGAGGGATTATAGATGAGTGTTGCCTTTCCCCTTCATCTTTGAAAATCAGAAAAGATGAAAAAAATGAAAAAAAATTATGATTTCTACCAGTAATTATGGAAAATTAGTAACTCAAAGAATTGCTAAAGTTTAAAACCAATATCAATATCTCATATGTTATGAAATTTGGATTTTATTGATACAATGCTGTGAATAGAAAATAAAATCATTGCTGTAAAGTATTAGACATTTGCAACAGGTAAGTTAAAATTCAAAAGAGTTTGTATAATTAAGATATTTCTTTATCGAGTTGATACATTGTAATATTTTAAGTTTTGGGAAATATTGTTCCTATTATTGAAATTTGTTTCCAAGTATACTGAAATATTAAAATTATTGTGAAAGTTTCTTCCAACTATTGAAATCATTTTTATCAACTGTATAAATTATTAATATTCTTACTGAAAACGGGAATTATGTTGGCTGGATCATATGATTCATTCTGCGGAAGTGCTGTTCTCAAGCATTATGAAATTTAAGGTAATATAAATGAAAATCTATAATACTCTAAGATTGCAATTATTGTCTATTTATTATATATACATTGGTACAATTTTTGAAACATGGTAGCATTATCACTTAAATGTCTTTAAAATCACTCCATACCTCACAGTGACCAAGTTACCTCATTCAAAAATAATTTGGTGCTAATGCATCTGTACTTGCTAGGATGCCCTCAACATTTTTGAGGGGGACCATTTTGACAGGGTTTTAAATTTTCGAAATGAAAAGTTTCAAACCAGAGTACAAGAGAAAAGAATAGAACAGAGCACTGAAAGTGTAGTTGTATATGACGTATGATTTTTAAAATTCTGCTTTAGCTTGCACTGTTTTTAAAAAGAGATGAGTAACAAAATATTTTGGGAGGGGAAGGGGTAGGTTCTGGCACCATCGACCTTGGGGGGGGGCACCCGTGTGAATTCGTGCCTGGCCCTTTCTTAAGTCAAAACAAACTTTCTTTAAAAATAACTTATGTTGCTATATTTTTCTCTATTTCTGTCATGTTGCTGCAATAGTTATTATTTTTTTTAAAAATTCAGATTTTCAAAACAAAAATAATTAAGTATAAGTTCAGAAAAAGCAGCCAATTATTTTTGGTACTAAAGGAGTGTGCTGACCAACAGATATTTGATGTTAAGAAATAAATACTATTCCTAAGTTGAAAGTTGAGTAGGTTTGAAGAAGTGATATTTATTTTAAATTTTAAAAAATCTTTAAAATTTTAACTTTTCATTTTTTGTTTACAATAATAATTAATATTCTTTCTCGAAATACCAATCCTTAAAATACATGTCGACACATTTGTTCACTCTAATCAAAAAAGTTTCTCCTCTTGTGCTTTCTTTGTGAATTCAAAATATATGTTTTTAAGGAGCTCATAATAATCTAATGGAGTACCAAAAAAGAACATTTGTTCAATTATCGTTAAAAGACATTTTTTTTAAGCAATATTATTTATTTATTTTAGTATGACAAAAATTTAGATGTGACTATCTTGGAACTAATAGTTGCTAAACTAGAAGTATTAGTTCATTTTAATAACAATATAGTAATAAAATATGTTTAATCATTATGGTAATATTTGGAAGTTCATTTTGGTTTGGAAGTTTATCGTGGTAAAACACAAAATGTAGGAGGAGACTTTATTCTGTCCAACATTTCAAAATTTCATCAGGACCTTCAAACAATCTGATCTGTCTAGTTCTTACTTAATCATGTTCCACTCATAAACTTTCCTATTGATGAAAACAGTAGTGGTCTAGAGAACTTTTGTAAAATATGACAATTGATGACTTGACAGTGGTTAGCTTCTGTACTAAATTTCTCAACATCTGTGGTGGTAGCTCTCTCATTCATCCTTCACTAGCTTCAACAGAAGCAAAGTGTTGTAATCTACTGAATACTAATCCTATCTGTATGTTACATATACACATAAAATAAACCTGTTGGGGGTGGAATACAAATAAGTATGGTCATATTTTTATTTTATTAGGTATTACTTTGTTACTTTCCTGCAACTACAAGGTAAACAAAGTATTGCAATCAGATCAAAGTTTCAATTTGCAGTTTTCAACTGATCTTAAATAAAAAACAGAGACTCTGAAATCAAAAAAACCGATTTGTTCTGTATTTAAAAAGTATATTAGGCTTTCAGCTGTATTTAAACCGGGTCCATGTTAGGATGGCATATTGAACTTTGTATCCATGCTTTTAAAGTATTTCTTATGTTGGTTGGTCGGTTGTAAAGTAAAGGCATAAAATCTGTTGGTCATCAATGCCGTTAATTAAAATTATATATTATTAAATCTTTTGGTTATGAATATTAAGAATTGGATAAAATTAAAAAATGCACGTTAAGGTTAAAAGTTGTTTTTGGTTATTAAAGTTTAGTTATTTAAAGTTCGCAGGTTAGGAAAAAAATAAAAAGGAAAAAAAATGATAAAAATAAAAAAAGAGGTGGAGGGTGCTGCGGGAGAGGTTCAGGGATTTTTTAGGATTCCTTCTTCAGAGAGAAAACATATGATTTTTCCTAAGATTTTCCATCATTTCCCAAAGCAGTCAGTATGTTTGCTGGTATTCTCCTTATGTTTAATTCTCTAATGTAAACGGCACGACTCTCGAACATAAGAACCACTGTAATTCTCTCTCCACAGTTTTGACAAATGAATTCACTGATTTTTTAAATAATCAGTGAAGATTCACATGGAAACATGTTTTATTTTTTATTTTATTTTATTTTTTTGGACAACTCTCCTTGAACAAAAGTATCTCCTTGAACATTCCAGATATGTTTTTGAAAAGTGATTTAATATTCTACATTTGCCAAATTACAAAATAAATGAAAAAAAAACCTCAATATATACAGTAGGAACATTTATCTTAATCACTTATTATTACCTTACATCGATATATTATTACCTTCACTGTTAAATCTATGGGAGGAAAAAGGAAAAAGGAGAGAGCATTCAGGCTGAATCCTCCGAAATAAAAAAAATATATATTTTTTTCATTTGTGTATTTTTAGTTATGTGCAATTATTTCACAATTATTATTAAATTATTTCACAATAGTTTGTTATTTCCGAACAATTATACATCTAAAGTAACATTACCTTCCGAGTTACAAAGAAAAATAAACAAAAGGTGATTCCAATTATTGGACTAAACTTTTTTTTTTTAATTATAGTAATATGAAAAAAAAAAATAGCATTACTTCAGTAACACATTCAAAATTTAAAAACCAAACCAACGATAATCGTAACAAGGATATAACATTTGGAGTAGAACATATAAAAAAAACTGGAGACCATATCTTTGCTCCTAATTGTCCGATTTTAACAATTTTTTTTTTGTTTTTTAGGAAATTTTGTAAACTTTAAAAACAAAACATATACAATATCAACAAAAAAGTATAAACTTTTCGAGTTATTCGGAATTCAATTTTACCATCCCTCGTAACTTTTTTTTCATCTTCTTTTCGTTGACGTATGTTATATAGATAAATTTAAAGGGCGTTGAGAAAATGACTTTAGCGAAGTTTAATTGAAATCTGTACATTCGTTTAGGAGCTACAGTCGATAGCAACGCAGGTTTTTCGGCCGCCATTTTGAAAGTAAAAGGCAGATAGTAATGTCAATGAAGGAGGATCATCCTCGGGTGACCTCTGATTTTATATCAAAATTTGAACAATATCGGTCCAGTAGTTTTGGAGAAAATGCGCGGACGGCGGACGGACAAAAAAATTTTTATTCGTTTTTCGAATTCTAAGCATCTTGAAACGTGAAACCTCAAATTTTGAGAGAGGGTTAAGTTTTTGAATTTTTTGGTCGATCACAATGGTTGATTATTGAAAATAATAAACCAAAAATAATGCCTGAATCCACTACTGATTGCCCTCAATATTTATAAAAAGTAAATTATTATAAAAAAGATAGTTTAAATTTAAAAACATGTCAGAAGAAACAATTTAAAGAGAAAAACTTTATACTTATATAGATATTTGCGCTGTTGCAGTCTGCACTTAACAGCGCCGAGAAAAAGTGAAAGGTCTCTTCCTCTTTTCCTGTTTGATGGAAAGCTCACAGCGGAACCATCGCGATTTCCATACCCGGGGTAGAGGTACTTCCTTGACTGGCATGCGCTTACACTATTACAGATTGATGTTTACATTGTGTTTATCCAACATAAAATAAAAACAAATGAATCGACATTTCCGTTATATAAATACATTCTTCACTTCTCATGAAACAACGTGATAAGGGCCAACAAGGATTAGCCTATATGGATTATTTTATTTGTGTTGGATTACATAAATATTCATTTTATTTATGTATTTTCATACCAGACTAGCTGGTACACATAATTTGTTAAACGTTGGTTGATTAATGGTACTTGCGTCTATAATATAGGTACCTAAGTTTAAAAAAATAAATATAAAAGAACAGGTTAAGAAGAGCAGGAAATGTAATTGGAGCAATCCATCAGGAAGGCATTCAACAACGAATACCTTAAGTGCTAAGTATAGGTTTTAATTAAAGAATAAAAAATAAAACATTTTCCAGGAAATGCTCTTACGTTGAAGTATATTACTTACGTCATCACCCAGATCGGAGAAATACGGAAAAAAAGAACTTCCCATCAGCAGACCACTGACCCTATTAAATGGAATCGAAATCGATAAATTCTGATATTCTTAGAGGATAAACAAAGAAATATGGTGATATAATCAATATAACAAAGTATGAATAGGCAAGATCCTATTTTCTATAGAGAGCAATGAGACTGCCACGTTGAACAATGATGACTAGATGATTGCAATTTTTACTATTAATTTTAATCTTCACTATACTTTTCAGAAACAAATATCGTCATAAAATATTAATTTTTATGAATTTATTCTAGGTGAGATTTTAACCATTTTATAGTATGACTAATAAAGGAAGAATTTTAATTATGTTGCCCAAAATCTGTCTTGGCCTTGCGCTAGTAGCACTCTTCGAATTTTTCATTCGGGTTTTAGTTAGGTTTCCCCATTCAAAAAAATGACAGTAATATCTCTATAGTAGGTAGTGTATTATTTTTTAAAAGGTTATTATATTTGTGACAAAACTACAAAAAAAAATCGTCCTAATCGAACCAGTTTTAGCAACGTTGCAGTGTATTGGTATTTATAAATTGATTTTAATAATTCTTCACTAATGATTTATCTGATCGATTATCAGGAAAATTAGTCTAATTCAACAGTTGTTTTTAATGAACAAATTTAAAATCGAAAGGAAAATCATGTATGTGGATAAACCAAACTTTTTATTTAAATAATTGGTGAGATTATATAGGTTGTCTTTAATCTATAGCTCTTCCATTTCAAGAAGCCTATCACTATCTTTCTTGACAATGCCTTTAATGTATTGTCAGGTTAATTATATTAATTTGGTTGGACTTTACTATGTTTATGTCTATAAAACATCTAACTTTATATATTCCGTAGCATTTTTCTAAGATCTAAAGTAAAATTTTAATAAATAGCAATAAGCTAATAGATAACTGCAAGATTCTTCCAAGGCTCTTGCGCAAGACCAAGACTGAGTGCTCAAGACCAAATCTCGTGTATTTCTTGCAATTGAGCCACATTAATTTTAATCGAAATATTTTTCATTTCATCCATACGGATTTACTTAAAAATGGTAACCCTAATTCATCAAGAAGCCTTCTATTATAAATGTGCACACACGTTGAGAAGATCAGGTTTGTGAAGTGTGCCAAAAAATATAAGAATAATGAGGTGATAAATTGTTTAAATCATGAATTAAAAATCAAGACTGATGACTACTTCATGCTGGTGAAAATGGGTTTATAATAGTAATGCAATAATAATTCCATTGTATCGTTGCACATTGGGGCGGATTGGCACCCTAGATGGATAGAAACATGTTTCTGATCTGCATATACTTAACACCCCATTTTTTCGTAAGATACGCTCTGAGACTACCAATGGAATTAAGAGCTGTCGGAACTGTTTTTACCATGTTATAATAAGTGGAGTTAGGTGACGTTCCAACATCTATGTTACACGTTTGAGTAAATCAGAAAATGGACTCAAATCTGAATTTCTAAAGATTTAAGGGTCGCCAACACTAATCAAAATGGCCATCATCAGAGAACTTAAGACCCTTCTTATTTCAGCAAGTGATTTTAAAGTTGAATACCTAAACTTGAATAGTTACAATTTACTAAAACCTTCATTTATTCTTTTCCCAGCATGATTTGGGGACTTTCAATTGGACAAAAATATTTTGATTGTTAGATAGTTTTTTTTCTGCTGAGATTCGTTAAAACGTAGGTTGAACAGACTTTTTCGAATTGTGGAGAAACATGAATCATAAAATTGCAATTAATTGATTTTAAGTGATATAATGGATAAATTCGGAATAAAGTTATCCAAGTTTTTATTTTATTGTTTTTATTTTATTTTATTTATTTGTTTCCTGTCTTTATTTTATTTGTTTATTTTTTCTTATTTATTTTCTGTTTTATCAGTATTATTTATTTACTTTTTTATATTTATAGTGGTTTCTCTTTTATTTGTATATATTGTATGAATAAGAACTTTTAGCCTCAATACTTATTGCCCTCCAAAAGTGGCTAATTATATTATTATTCAATAAATAAAGTTTTAAGTTATCAATAATATAATAATATAATAATAGTTTAAGAGAACGTCTGATGCTTTCTATGATTTCAAATATATTCATATTATAACTAGTAAAATCGGTACCTCTATAATGTCCAAAATGGAATAGCTCCCTCACCATAATACATATTTTTGAAGAATGCTACTTTTTTAATTAAATTTTGAACCTGGTAGGTGTAGCATTAAATACATCTATATTGTTACGAACGACGGGAACAACGTAAATGTGGTCATTAACTTTTTATTAAATGTGAAGGTTTAGATTTAAAAGTATGCCAATGTTTTTTTTTTTTTTAAATTCTAATCTTTTTTGTTTCTTTCTATTTATCGTTTATTTTATAATTTATTTTTTCCTTTAAGATAAATAAGAAAATCTTAAACACGACACACAGTGGGACGAGTATGTAAGAGTTCTCACTGTGGTACACTAGTATAGTATGTTTCAAACCTAAATTTTATTTGAGGTGACCCTTTGAATTTTTGATGTTGGCACATTTTGAGATAGTTTTGAATTTTTGAGGGGAGCAATTTTCGGCGGCGCACATTGGGACGAGTAATAGAAAACTCGCGACATTGGCTAAATCTATTATTTTTTGTTTCAATTGAACTATTCAATAAAAACATTAAAATATGTATATTCTGCCTACTGAGAATATTATCGGGAACTCCACAAACTCCACAAGCTATCAATAAACAGTTTATCTAGTTTTTGGAGTTATAAAATCGTTTATTGTTTTTTTAATTTCTCTTATTATTATTTTTTATTTATTTATATATTTCATTTTTTTTACTATTTAATCAAACTATATTCTTGTTTATGTATCTCTGAGGCTCCTTAGCCCACATTTTTGTTTCTCTGTATTATTCTAAAGGGACTCGGAATAAATAAAGCATCATTATTATTATTATTAAAAAAATTTGATAGATGTCGCGAGTTTTCCTCACAGTGCGGCATTATGAATTTTACTTTTGTTTGGACTGTTAAGAAAAGTAGAGCAATATAATTTCATGGGCCGGAGAGATTCCTCCGCCACTGATTTTGGGCACCCCTGCAGGTATGATTCCATAGATTTTTAAACAGGAAACAAATTTCTAAAAGATTAAAATTGAAATTTCAAGAAGCCTTAATTCGAAGTAGCTAGTATGTTCTCGTCCTCCTTTAGAATTTTTAACGGTTCATACCAGAGAAAAAAGATAACTGATATTCGCTTACCTGCGTGATCGCTACCTTACTATCGCTTCTTCAAGGACAACTGTAGCAAACAATAGGACATCTATTCCATAATATTGAAATGTCTCATTTTTTCCTCACAAATAATTCAAATCCTAAAATGAATCAAAAACTTAGCTCAACCACGCACAAAAGTGCCGTAGGACAGATTTTCTAATTTGGAAACAACAAGGATAACGTTTTAAATTCAGATTTTATCAATTTAATTCCACGTTTCCTCTTCCATCAGCTTAGAAACTCCAAGTCTGTCTGAAAGGTGACCCCGTGTTCAATCAAGTCTAAATTAAAACCTCCCGATAAGGAACATGAAATGTAGGAATTGCCCTTTTTTTCTGACAGTCTGCTGATTAATATTCATTCACTAATTACAGCTAGCAATATTACATATACGGATTAATAATGGGACAATATAAGGAATAATAATATGATTTAGATAGAATGGATTAAATATTGGGTCGAAACTCCGTTTTAGGAGGTTCTGGATTATAACGTGGGAGTTTCTGTGGTAATTAATTGTGACAGGAGAAAACAAGAAAGAATTTATTATAATAATGTGTAATTCTAAAAGAAATATCTTTAAAACTTTGAATAATAAGTAGTGACTTTTAGAAATATACGCTAAACGTTAAACTTTTCGATTGCGATAAAGCCCTCGAATATTCAGTGCTGAACTATTTATTTTTTCTTAGACAAGTAAAAGTATAGATAAATTTACTAAATTTTAGTCCTTACCCTCTTATTTTTATTTACAGAGCAGTAATAGATAAAAAATTACTCTCCTGAATTAAAAATTATTTTAGATTTGGATCTCCTGGCCACTAATTGTAAATAGTAGTAATTTTTACATTAAGCATTTAATTTTTGAACTCAACTTAATTTAAAAAAAAAATAACTGGACATGTTAGCTTCCGAGTCAGTCAATAATATTAAAAAATTTCGAATAATGTTGAGGAGAAAATAGGGTCTTCGATCGACAATTACACGTAGTTCAATAATACCTTAGTTACAAGAATAGATCTACTACCATTTTGTGTATTTTGGAAAAGTCTCAATGTAAACAATTCATGGTTATTTAGGACTTTATAAGATCTATGCCTTAAATATTTAAACCCTTAATGACACGCCATATTTAAATAATTAAGGGCAATAGCGGATCCAAAATTTAATTCTGGGTGCTTCAGCCCGAAAGCTTATTGTTCTTATATATATATATATATATATATATATATGATATATATATATATATATAATATATAAGAACAATAAACTATTGACAGAATAAACGGAGTATAACTAAGTAACAAGAACCTAACTTAAGTAAATAAATGGTAACAATTATTGTAGATTTTACATATAATTTTGTCCCTAAAACATGATTATATTTAGAATCTATATAAGCATTATAATTTTTATAATCTATCTTTATATATATAATACGATAGTTCTTCGCGAACTCAGCATATCAGTGGATTATTAAGCGGTTTTTAATATAATGTAGGTTTTATTCTCATTGATCTTCTCTAACAGGAGTTAAATGCCCAATTTTCAATATTTGCTTCTTCTAAAGTACCTTTAATTTTTTCATTTGAAATAATTAACCATTTCACATTAATCTTTGATATAAAAAATAGTTCAATATAAGATATGAAATAATTTGGTGATTAAATTAGGAGAAATAAAAGATAATAGTTGTAATGCAGGTACCAAGGGAACACGAGCGATCCCGAGCACACCCAAAAAATTAGAACAGGCTTCCATACGTAACATAAGCTTAATATACTTTGAACTCTGACAATATTATGTACATATACATTTGTAGTTATCATAAATGCTATGGTTTGTATTACTTAATATTTAATTATATACATTACAGCGATATAAAAATTAAAATTTGTATATATAAAGGTAATTAAACAAATAAAAATATCCTCAATGAAATGTAAATAAATATAGTGTCTATAATTTTTATTTTCACTTCTCCTTTGTTTGAAAATACTTATTTATCCTAAGATGATGGTAAGTGAAAGTCGTATGATGCGCGCACCAGGTTTTAATTTTTTTATGTTTCTGTAATCTAGACTTTGAATTCTTGCAATAATTCCTCATTTTTAAAATATTTTTTATGCATAAAAAACAAAGGGAAGATAAAATGAGAAAGGAAATTTTTTAGAAATATGTAAGGATCAGAAATAAATAGTTTTATAGGAAAATACAAAAAAGATGTCTTGAAAAGATTTTTTTTAATTTTCTCAAAAAATAAACTTCATTTTTTTAAAAAAGTAAAGATTCCGCTATTTAATTCCGTCATTGTCTTTGAAATGACCTCTTATTACATCCATAGATCAAGAAACAAAAGTACCTTCCACAGTATTGAACCATAGGCCCTTCATGAGTTATAGTAGTAAAGGTTTTTAAAAAAAAAAATTGTATTATCTTTGACATCTAATCATGAGGAGGAAAAGAAGAATAAAACTGTTCCTTCTGATCGTAGCAAATAAATGAAAACAGAAATATATAATAAAATATATATATAGTGACTCACTATGAAATTGAGACACCCCGTAGAAAAATAAAAAAAGGTTTAAATAGTTACAGTAAATAAATAAAATCAGGAACTCTTCAACCGATTTATTTATAATCTCAATTTAAATATCTAGAAACTCAATAAAATTAAAATATTCAACTGTGATTATTTTCAATTATTAACAAAATAAAAACGTGATAACTTTTCCCCACAGTCAAAATGATAAACCTCACTTCTTATTAACTTTTAAATACTGTTATTTTAGTTCAACACCTTGTAGACAAGCCATTATTTTCTACCACCTCTTTCAGTCTGTTTTTAATGGAGTCCACAAATTTTTTGGCGACTTCTGGGCTTAGGCTGTTCCACTTCGAGGAGATATTTTGAAAGACTTCTTCGCTAGAAATTTATATCTCCAATTTTGTCCACGTGTGTTCTATCACATTAAGATGTGATGGAATTTTTATAAATTTGTGGCAGTTATAAAGTAGTCATTCCTTAACTAACATGGCAGAGTATCGGGCTCATTATTCAGATAATATCTAAATTTGTTTTTTAGCCTCAGATTTTCAGCAATTTCTTTCAATTTTCTTCTCAAAAGGTATATGTAAACATGGATAATCACTATACCATTGGAATATTTTCACTATAAAGTGGAGATTTCCTACACCAGAAGCCACCATATTAGGTTGCGCAACATCAGTCTTGGTCTTGCACTTTGCAAAACCAAGACCAAGACCGCCTAACTGATGCAAATCGATTTTTTAAAATAAAAATTAAGGCAAAATAGTTACTAATACTCGCTCGACAATTTTAGTTACTACATGTTAACAATTGGTATAACCAATATACTTTTGCATTTAACTTCTCTAATTTTTGATTCGGGCTTAGTTAGGTTTCTCCTATCTAAACAATTACAATAATATCTCTATAATTATAAGCTAATAAGTGAATGCAAGACTGTTGCGAGACTCGTGCACAAGACCAAGACCATGACCAAGAATGAGTTTGCAAGACCAAGACAAGTCTCGGTCTCGCATTTGTGCAACACTACGCCACACACCCCCACACCAAGAAACAGAACATAAAACATAACATAGCATAAGAACCAAAAAGAGAGTATATTACTAAGATATTTATTGATTACATTAAAGTATTGTCTTCTACGTAATATAAATTGAACTATTTATTTATTCCCACTGTATATATATATATATATATATATATATATATATATATATATATATATATATATATATATATATATATATATATATATATATACAACTTTTCCTTAATCGACCTTTGAGTATTAAATTTAAACTTAATTATTTATTGGGAATAAGGTCATTTAATTATTATTCAATTAACTATTGAATGTTCATTTCTTCTGTTTATTGACGTTTCGATCCCGGTATTTTCTTTTTATTAGTCAACCATGGGATCCTCTTCAAAGCTAGAATTTTAAAAAATAGAGCTTCGATCAGGCCAGGGACACAGTCTCAGCACCGTCCACTAGCACATATATTAAGCTACTGACTACCATGGTTGACTAATAAAAAGAAAATACCGGGATCGAAACGTCAATAAACAGAAGAAATGAACATTCAATAGTTTATTAAATAATAATTAAGTGACCCTATTCCAAATAAATAGTTAAGTTTAAATATATATATATAGTTACAGTATATATTGAAACTGTATATATATATATATATATATATATATATATATACATATAGCATTGGTTCTTACTCCCTTATTTTTATTTACAGATCGATAGAAGACATTGAGATATAATCATTTTGAAAAGAACTATATTATCACTTTCGTCAGAATTAACAATTATTTTATATTGCATCTCCAGGCCATTAATTGTAAGTTTTAGATTTAATTTTTGGGCTCAACTAAATTTTGATAAAAAAAAAGAAAAAAAAAGAGATAGACTTGAACCTCTTTGCTTCTGATTCAGTCCATTGAATTAAAGTAATTTAGAAAAATGAAGAACTTACATTGACAATTATAAGTTATACAACAATAATTACAAGAATAGATCAACTATCACTTGATATATTTTTGAAAAAGTTCCAATGTCGGCAATTTTATGGTTATTCATGTCTAGACAAGATAATTGTAAAATATCTATTAACAAATATTTTTTCGAAGTATATACAACATAAGAAGTATGCGCTTCGGATCACACGCGCGGTACTTCTTTGTGGTTCCTCCTCGGTACAAACTGTATAAGAAGTAACACGTGGTAACCCTTGCGATCTGGCACGCTAGGGACAATGGCCCTCAGGTAAGAAGTGGAATTGGGGTGGACCAGTCGCAGGTACAATACCGGCTGCTTTCATTGTATTGTATTTTAGGATAACTAGGGTTTTTTACTGATTCCTCAATCACACAAAATAACAGAACACAGTGGAACGAAAATAAGGAAATAATGTTAAAATTTAATATCAGCTTATTAAATCGTCCAGTCATCTACGAATATTTCACGTAGCTCCTGTGTTTAGTTTTATTAGATTATCTACCATGTTATCATTGCATTATTATGGAATGTCATGTAGCTATGTAATCATTGCTTTATTCATAAAAACTTCATATGCCATACATTAATTAATTTTATTATGAGTTTGGCAAAGAAACCTTTCTATTTGACAAGTAATTTTTCTTTGCTAAACTCATAATTGATAACCTGGAACTTCCCAACTACATAAGAAATAATTTATTTTACTTTCTCAAATATTTCATATTCATTTTTATGTTAAACATTTCGCTACTGCTAGTGCAAAAGGTCGTACGTAACCATTTTCCTTGTTTATTCTATTTGTGCTAAAAGTGACATTTTGTAGTCAATGCAATAGGTAGTCTGCTGGTATAGAAAATAGCAGAGGGAAATAAAATATGACATTATACTAATAAATAATAAAGAAATAATCAGTTTTTATACCCTTCTTTAAAAAAACTCAATTTTTACATACGCCATTTTGCACTAGCATTAACTATTAAGTATATATATATATATATATATATATATATATATATATATATATATATATACACTCTTTTTTTTCTGAGTAAGGAAATGGTCAAGGGTGACGGTCATAAAAAGACTAAAATAGTGAAGAAAAAAAAAACCAACGTTTCTTATTTTCTTCATCTTATTTATTATTATTTTTTTTTTTTAGTGATATGTTAACGCCAATTTTAATAGTGTTTACATTTATATTTTAATTTCCGGAAACAAGAGTGAATCATACATTAATTTTAAGTATTATTCTACATTTCGTAGTAAAATATTTCAAATTGTAATATATTTTCTTTTACAAAAAGATTTATGAATTTGACAATCCTATTATATTAAAAATATGGAAGCAAAATTTTTATTGATTCAATTTTAATAACTTTTTAATACTATATAAAGGAGGTAAAATACAATATCATTTTTGTTACCTCACACTCAAAATTGATCTAGGAAAGTTTTGATGTCTTACACATCTACTTTAAAAGAATTTTTTTTTAAAGTCTTCGAACCATCCACAAATATTTTTTTAGTTAAGAAAGTAACTTATTCAAAACACAAGTTGACGTGTTAATAATAATATTGTTTAATTATAGGTTCTTTGATTATTTGATCGCTTAATACTACTTAAATTACTATTACATCAACCTTGCCATAAATCAATTTTATCAAGTTTATATTTCGTTTTTCATCAATGGAGCTAAGTCCATAGTTTTAATTTTATTTAAAAATCCCACAAACCGAATATAATTGATCAATCAAGCTTATAGGTTTTCTTGTGTGCCCTCGCGCTTGTCGGAAGAATCAAAATAAAACCAGTTGGGCGAAATTTCTCGATTTTGAAGCGTAGGTTTGAAATGTAAATAGAATCTTAGATCCAAAACAGCAGGTGTCAAATTCCGACAGGTTTCACTTGAAATAAATAACAAGATTTTTAAGAGAAATCGAATTTTAAAATTTATTCAGGCTTGTTAAATAGTGGGACTTATTGGACACTACTTAAAAAAATCACACATTAAGATCAGAATTTGATTTTTATTTTTTAGTACCCCTGATAGTTAAACATTAACTTTAAACATTGCTTTCAGGCTAAATTAAACTGATTTATATAGTTAATTGGGCAATTCATGAGCCTGTCAAAGCGTGCTGAACAATAATTGTACCTATTGCTTATACAACTTTCTGAAATAAATTGAAAAAAATATTCTTGGAATCAAGTCCGTTACGAATAATGACATAATTTACTCATTTCAATCTGACATGATAAATACAAAAAAGTACCTGTTATTCTGATATTTGATAACTGATACAAGAGAACGGATAGGATCCCCGTTATCAAGGACTCCAGGCTGGCACCTGTATCAATCAGTACAATTGTTCACTTATTGACACAGGTGTCGCCTCTATCATTGAGTAAAAATATTACTTCTCTTTATTGATTCATACTTATGGCTGTAATTAATTTTTTTTTAATGATATGCAAATCAAAATTATCTTTATATAAATATATAAATCAGGTCAAAAAAACACCTGTTTGAATGACAGCGAGCATGCAATCGCAATCAGTATTAAAGGGTTTGTGGGTAATTATAAACTTTGTTAAAATAATTAATAATTAATTTTATTGTATCACAGTCAATTGTAATACACAATCTATTACTCTATATCTTTGTCTTTCTTTATACAATTCTATATCTTTATACAATCAAATTTTTTATCAATTCAAAAAAAAAAAAAACAATTTTTGTTTTTACAATGTATCTTCTTAATTTTTAATAATAACAAATACACATTATGAAAGAACAGACAAATTCCACTTCTATCCTAACGCTATCACAGTTTACAGTCTTCTATCACATGGCACTACTAGGCCACAATTCAACTAAAATTAACAACTAAATGAGAACAATAATTACATTTTAAAGCTATCCAAAACACTTTTCTTTTGTAAAAAGAAAAAAGAAAGTCTTTTACATTAACAATGATAAATATATATATAATATTTTTTTATAAAAAAAATTAAAAAATAAACTAAGTACACTTTGAAACGAAATATATATATATATATAATAGAAAAGGCACTTGAAGTCTCAATTTAAAGCTGATGAAAGACACCGGAGAAGAAGAAGGTGTGGTGATAAGAATTACCACGGCCTCCAGACTTGCTGAGGAGCCACCTTGAGGAGCCCAGAGAACTCTTGAGGTGCAGGAGAATCTGAAGATCTGGAGGAAGCCGGAGTGGGCGGCAAGGAGTAGGTCGGGCTGAGAGGTGCCGGCTCGGAGGTCCGGACGGACAGGGGGCTGCAGACGTCCATTTCGTTGAGGCGGTGGCCGAGGTGCGACATGAGCTTGGTGCCTAGGCGCACGTCGACGCCCGGGGTGCTGGCCAGGCACTTGCTCACCTCCCCGGCGCAGTGGGTGTACCCAGCGCGGAATCTGTCATCTGTGCCTGTCAAGGAGAGTCTGCGGGCCTTCCTCAGTTTGTGGAGGTGGCGGACCGTCAGCTCCAGGATGTCGGCTTTTTCCAGTTTGGCCACGTTCTCACCGTCGGACTGGAGGGCCGAAACCATCAACTCCTTCAGCTCGTCAAGGCAGCGGTTGATCCTGGCTCGCCGCTTTCTTTCAAGCATAGGCTTCATAACCTTAACAGAAAGAAAACGCAATCGATAAGTCAAACAGTTGAGGAGAAAATTAAATGAGATAAGACACTATCACTTGTTGATTAGAAGATTTAATTGAAACAATCAGAATTGACATTTACCTTTCTGTATTGGTAAGTCCTGGAGATTGGCTGGACTTGCTCGACGTCCACTTGTACTGGTTCGTAAACTGCTGGACTTGCCATGATGGTCACTACACACACACAATATATCGCACTTAGAAAACTGATAGTAGAGCTGAGCTAGATGCTGCTCGAACGGAGGCAGAGAGAGGTCTGAGTGCCTGAGCTCGGTGGAGGGGCTATATATACCTCTCCCGATCGTGGGAACTGAGGCCCGCTCCGGCTCTCACAGACCCGACAGCTGCTCCTATCTCTCTCTCTCTCCCTCTCTCCCTCTCTCTCTCTCGCTGTGCTACTGACGCGTGCCCTCTCTTCTAATTGTGTCTGTCTGTATGTCGCGTGCTATACCTACTGTCGTATTGCCAATAAAGTCGCAACTGTTGCATCGCTCGGCTCTTCTTCCTATTTCATTACTTATCTTGCTTTTTATTGAACACGTAAAGCTAAAACATCTATTAGAAATAAACTGTGTAATATATAATTCATTCAGTTCAAATATGATCTCACCTGTTGTATTACAACATAGATGAGTAAATAAAATTTTTATTTATTACAATTGCATGTCTCTTCGGTTGTTAGACGGTTCTTAATACTAATAACATACTCCACACTTATAAATGATTCCTGATTGTAAAATTAACATATTTTCAATAAGTCCGTTAAGGTTTATAGGATTTCTTTGCTCTGGAATTTCTTAGGACAGATTTTATAACAATTTTGATTTTAATTAATTTATTTTATTTAACTAATTATTAAATTTATTCTCAAATAAATTTAAGTTAATAAAGTGTTTTGGCTTTATTGGACAGCGACCATTTTACTCTTAAATTATATCTAAATTAAACCACATCCACACCATTATGAAAAATATCTTACAGTATCAAAATTAATTAATTTACTTTTTAATTGAATGAATTTATTTTAGTTAAATTATTTAATAAAACAAAACTTGTTGAAAAGTACTTTAAAAATGATATATGCCAAGAACGTGGACTTACTTTATAATTGTAAATATATATTTAAATAATAATAAATAATTTACTATTAAATCAATTTTAAGTCAAAAATATGACCCGAACTGGTAGACAAAACCTCAAGTTTAGCAACTTATCTGTTTGTAACAAGGAAAATTAAATTTAAATTTTTTATATAAAAATATTGTTAACTTATTCATAGACTAGAAAGTATAAATTATAATATTACTAGTGAAGTTTCTTATGAAAATTCTTAAAAATGTCATATTCTATAATTTATTTTATACCTTCATCTAGCTGTGAATAATTTAATATTTAAGGAATATGATATATATAACAAAAAGTATTCGTTTTATTTTGTAAGTTGATTCGATCAACTTACATCTCCTGGACTACCTCAACTAAGGCAAAAGTTATTTCAAAATTAAATTATAGCTTTTATTTTAGTTTGTATGTTGAACACAAAAAATAAATGTGAGTCATCATCACCTTTTAGTTGAGTGGAAATCATGAAAATTGGAAAAAAAAAAATAATTATGACGATTATGACATCATTAAAATATAAATACAAAAGACTTCAAAAAACCTTTAAAAAGTATATATTATTTCATTATTTTTCATGATTCCATCTTCGTAACCTTATCATTTATTAATGTTGTACAGGCTTGGTACATGCAATGGATGGGATCTTGGTGGAAATATTATTTTAAATGTTTATAAATTTTTCCTTAAGATTCTATTTTTCCTTTCTGAAAATTTGTCATTATTATGCCAGTCCGTCTGATGATTGTCGATAGAGGTAATCGAAAGGTATGAATTAATTAATGAAAGTGCAAAAAAATAGTCTGTAATTCAGGTTTTTTAAAAATAATTATAATATTGTTTTATGGATATTCTTCATATTGACGATAAAGTCATTGTATATATATGTATGTATATATATATATATATATATATGGTAGAGAAAGGTGCTATAAGTATAAGAAAAGAATACAATATATAATGGACAAGATATAAATACAGAGGCAATCCAAACAAGAGAAGAGAGAGGCGGGGAGGGGAGCAGCTACCGTGGGAAAGATCTCGAGGTTCCCACGTGCCCAGCGGCCCAGCAGGCACGAGCCGACCTCTCTCTCACTCTTTCTTCCTCTCTCTCTCGCTCCTCCTATCTCCCTCTCTATCGCTCCCTCTCCTTCTCTTCCCACAGCGGCCGTCCTCTATTTACATACAGGCCGATAATGGAATACCGTCGGCGCTTGTGATTGTGCCACGAACGCGTGCGATCTGCCTTCGCCACTCAGTCACTTGTTGATCCGTCTTTGTGTCAGGATATCGTGTTTAATGGCCAGGATTTGTGTGTGTGAGTGTCGGGGGAAACAAGTGTTAGGATGACTTTGTCACTTAATCGGATGGACTCGAAACTAATTCGTGCCTTCTACTCCCGATTCGTTGCTGTCAAAAGTCAATATTTTAGCTGTACGAACTTTACATTAAAACTTTACGAACTTTACAACGAAAAAACTTTACATTAAAAAATACAATTTCGTATTTAACATGTTAGCTGCGGTTACGGTCTCTGGTGTCTATCAGATATAATGATTATTTACGTTTTTATCTATCTTTACATCCATCCAACTCCCATTCAAATATTTTTAAAAATTATCATTTTAGATGCTTCGTAAGATAGGCAAAATTCGAAACAATCCCGGCCAAAATCGAGACGAATATCAAAATCGGGGGACCGTAACCTCATCTAACGTGTTAAATTAATAATTATGGAATCTCAGTTATATTTCCTATTGTTAACAATAATCATGAACGGAAAATAAATGAATAATTATATTGAGTGATAAGAAACAAGCGTGGCTTCATATCGAAGACTAACACCTGTCATTTTTAAAATTTTGAGAAAAAGTCAATTTGTCAAGATGTCTTGATATGAGGTCACTCGTATTTTGTCCCATAGTTTTTTCTCAAGGAGATAAATACCATTATCACTTCAGCATCCATTAATTTAAATATGATAAGACGACTTTTCGAGTCCCATTGGCTTATTCAAAGAGAAAACAGAATATAAAGATTAGATAGTTTTCTAATATCACCTACACCACTGTCGGACCTATGGAATGTTTTAGGGCTGAATCCCACCCCCCCCAATTTAGAAAACAATTTTTTTATTGGTCCATGTTTGTACCTGTAAGTAATTCAAATTAATGATTGGTTAACTAAACAAACGATCTAATAGAATGATTGTTTTTAATTTATATTAGTTCGGAACAAAATCAATTTTGAACGACCTAAAATTTAGTATAAATAGTAATCAGTAAATATATATATGTATGTATGTATATATGTATATATATGTATATGTATATAAGTTATACAGTTGACTTAAAAACTATACAGCAACAGATTTAATTTAATTACAAATGATGAAATTAAGGTTTAAATATCTTGGATTTCAATCCCTACTGTTACCCACCTATAATTCGAAATTTAAAATCTATAATATTTACCGAAGTAAAAACTTAGCTATAGTTTATATAATAGAAAAAATAATTTTAAAGAATATTGTTCAAGATAGACTTTAAGACCGGTCAATCTGATATTGGCTATAATGCTGTGTTTAAGCTTCTTACGGATATTATTGGTGATTATCCCATGAGCCCAGACTATGGTTCCTTTAAGACGACTTTTTATAGACGGTGTAAAAAAAATCCCTTAAAAAAAAATTTTCGACGTAATTTTTTTGGGCTGCTATAATCAGAAAATTTATTATTTGGTAATAGTAAGTTCACATTGGCATTTCGTCATATGTGCCAATTAATTCCAATAAATACCTATTTTGTTTTTAATTCCGTTCCTTAATTACTAATAATTGTACACGTTTCATCTGTTTCATTTTAAATGATTAAATTTACTTTTTAAAATATAAAACTGCAAAACACAATCTGTTTAGCAAATGCCACATAGCAATCAACAATGCTTTCAAATGATATGAAAAAAATAAAACAGCGTGCAATTTAATGCAACTCCACGTGCTCTGAGCACGTGTGTGTTGTATAATTGACCAACTGCAATTACATATAATGACTCAGGTCGTTTCAACAGCAATTTAATTTACACCTTATTGTTTTATAAATATGTTTTTATATTACTATAGTAAGTTCTCACTCTTTTTATTTTCAATTTTTTTTCTGACCTCTGATTTCCCATGGGATGTGAAATAAACGGAGTAGAACATAACAATGCTAAAGAAGTAAATATATTTGAATACTCTGACGGCCAACTGTTAATTTAACTTAGTAATTATCGAATTGTTAGCGTTATTAAACAGTTTGATCATGTATCATATTCTTTAGTGGAGGAAAAAAATTGCAAATTTCGCCATTTTTCGGTCTCTTGCTAAGGCGATTAGTGGCAATTGGAATTACCTCTCCTAAATTGTTAAAACTTACGGCCAGATATAATTTTTTTTCAGTTCCAAAATACATCAAATGGCTGATGAAAACTATTGGTGTTTTTCAACCTAAAATCCAAAATAAATAAAATACAGTGTAGTATGGCTATTTTTTTTAAAAATGTTAAAGTTTTTTTTTCATTTTTATTTATTCGCTGCTATCATGATAGCTGAGATGGGCAAATGCTACTCTGAGAGCTGAGTACCAAGTTGTTTACTCAAATGCTGACCTTTTTTGAGTATAAGAAAATTTAATTACTACATATAATATGTAATATAAGTACTTGATGAATCCCAGCAGTTATTTACTATTTAAAAATAATTTATTATATCCTATTTAATTTCCTATATCCCTTGGGCGCATTATCGTTTTATCTACAATGGCAAAAAAAAAAATTAAAAACATGAAGACAGAAATATTAATCGATCTGAAGAAAATTATAGGTTACATATATAAAATATGAAGTATGAAATGGGTTACACACAAATTATTATTTTTTTCATAAGAGAGTTATAATTTCGTACAAAAATTAGAGAGTGCCAAATTTTAAAATATTTTTCACTTGACAGTAATTAATTGACTAAAGCGACTTTTAATCATCTGTGGGAGGTCGCCCAAACAAGGAAAAAAAATATATGCAAATTATCTAATCAGCCGGGCCGTGTTCGGATATCCATCGGCGAAGAGCGATGGGGGGAGGGGAGGACATACCTAAACAGAGTGGCGAACAATAGGGCGGGCTCCAGCAGGTGCCTTTGCACTTGACACCCGACCGAAGAATGGAGCGAATCCCCGCACAATGAGACGCCGCAGGCCGACGCTTTGTTTTTTCGGACACGTACCGTTTCCGCACGAAGAACATTCGATATGAAGTAAACATCACGGATTGACGCATTGACAACTGTGAAAACGTTTGTGTCTGAGGAGTGTTTGCTTGGCAAAAAGAGCAGACACGGCTGTTCCCCGACAACAGGACAATAGTACATGCACAAATAATATTCATTAGTGTGAACAGATGAGACAGCCTTGGATAATGATGGCATTGTTACCATGATTAGTGGCTAATTAAATTCATTGAAACATGTAATGTTTTTTTTTCTCATCAATGACTGGCTTTAAATATAAATTAATTCAAATCAATACCTCTCAATATATCTCAAAATCAACATTATGATCCGATTATAATTTGCAAGGTATTGTAAACTATTTGAAGAAATGACTCGTGATATTGAAAACATCGTTACATCTTTGTTTAGAAGAGGAATCGTGTCTTAAAACTTTTGACAACACAGATTTTTACTATCTAAGATACTGAAATTTAGGTTTAAGTAGCATTTACATTAGTCTTTATATATATGTACATAAAGAAAGGGAGAAAGAAAGAAATATAAGTACAACCCCAACATTTTTATTAATTACGCCGTTTCGACTCGTATAGCCAAATTCAAGTCTAAAAGAAATTTTTCCAATTTACAATCATATCCAAAAATTTTACATATTTCAAAATATAAAGGTTTTTTATAAATAATTACACATCATGTACCTGTCCATTTCATTTATGCGAATGACTCACAATAAAATGTATCACTCTTCATGTTTTATTTTTGGATATGATTGTAAATTGGAAACATTATTTTTTTTTTTTAAGTTTTTATATAGTTAACAAATTTATCTATTATAAAAAATTAATAATAAATTAGATTTAAAAATAAAAGGCCATTGCTTGTTTAATAAAGGCTGACGTTGAATAGTTGCCGATGGTCATTGTGAAGAAGACATCACGGACACTAAAGGCCGCCTTGGGGATGAAGTGACGAATGCAATCGTGCTTAACTGATTCATTCGGGAACAGAATATAGTTAGCTCTTTCTTTTTTTTTTTTTTTATTTAGTAACAAAAAAGCAATATTTTCAGATTATCATTATTAAGAACTGATTAATTAAATTAGAAAGATTGAAAATGAAAGATTTTTTCTTTGCTTGAAAGAGTTTTCATTGTTTAAGTCCTGATAATATATACATAATAAAATAATACAACATAATATAAAAAATATATAAATCATTATTTTATAATAGAATATTTTGACAGCCATACTGGAAAAGCTTGATAGTACAATTTTATGAAGAAGTGCAGATCTATAAAGCATGCAGTCAAAATTGGGTGGAAAACCTTATTCAAGAAATAAAAATAGTAGTTCGTTTTGTGAATAATATTTTTACTATATATATATATATATATATATATATATATATATATATATATATATATATATATTATTTCAGGAGTGAAACTTGGAGAAGGGGCAACGGAATTTAGAGAACGGAAAATTTTAAGATAAATTTTATTTTTAGTCCAGGTTTAGAATTTTTTTATGCTCTTTGATTGTTTTGACCTTCATTCATTCCATAAAATGAGTTAATATTACGAAATAAAAAAATTGTACCACTACAACTCATGGTCTTATACTTGGTTCTTGGACTGTTTCTTACCCAATCATTGTTCAAGCTGATTTTTTTTTTTTTTTTTTTTTTATTTGTTTTCCACCCTCCCATGCCACCAGGGCAACACGGGTGTATGCAGTAGTGTGATGTTAAGCATTAATGCATAATAACACACTACTGCCATAATATCAGTTTACAAAATTCTAAGCTGTGCACACAGCTAGCTCTTCTACTTTTTCCTGGCTCCTTTAGGCCTGGCTTCCCGAATCCGGAGGTCTTCCTGGGACTGGTCCTCTTCTCCTTCTGCGTGCACCTAGGTTGAAGTGAGCTGGGCCCACCGCCGTCTTCCAGCCATTTATAAACTCTTTGAACCGCGGGAAGTTTTCTTCACTCACCAACTGAGGAAACTCCTCCTCAGTGAGGACGTAAATCCCCGTGGTTCTCATTAACCTCGCTCTTAATTCGTCGAAAGCAGTGCAGGCCGTGACCACATGCTCAACAGTCTCCGGAACACCACAATCGGGGCAGTGGGGATCTATATCCTGTCCGTAGCCATGGAGTTTAGCTCTGAAACCCCCATGTCCCGTGAGAAATTGTGAAACCCAATAGTCCGGGAGGACCCATTTCGCCTGTAACCGAGATTCAACGGTGGGAAAGTATTTTCTTAAGGTACTGCCTTTCGGAGTCGTCACCCACCGTCTGCTCCAATCTTCAATTGTTTCCTCCCGGATAATCTTTTTCCATTTATTTGGGTTTTCAATAATCCTCATCCGTAGGTTCTCCGATAGACTAGTTGAGCCCTCCTTCTTGTAGTCATACCTGGTCACTTCTTCTCGCAGGAGGAGGTCGAGAGGCACCACCCCCGCTAAGACCTGCACTGCTTCATGCGACGTAGACCTATATGCTCTGGTGACCCGAAGCAGAGCAGTTCTCTGAGTCGATGCTAGCCTATTTCTTTGTCTGAGTGTGAGGTTTCGGAACCAGAAGGGAGACGCATACCTAAGGATACCCTCCACAACACCCTTATAAATAGTGATAGTGGCTGGATACCTAAGGCCCCAAAATGCGCCCCCCACACGACTTAGACCGTTCATTGCTAGGGCCACCCTACCTGCCAGATATTCCAAATGAGGCGTCATATTGAGGCCTACACCTAACCTAACCCCTAGGTAGGTTACCACCTCACTTGGACGTATCCTCTGACCTTCTATGTACATCGTTATAGGGTGTGCCCTATCAGTCTTTCCCTTAAGGAGGATGGCTTGAGTCTTAGCAGCAGCCATCCTCATCTTCTTCCCCTCACACCATCTAGCGACTAGGCTGGCGCATCGCTCTGCTTCTCTCTTGACTCCAGCTCTGCTGTTGGAGGCCACCACAGCAGCTAGGTCGTCAACGTAAGCAGTGGCAGGAAACCGCTCCTCCTCTAACACTCCCAGTAACTCATCAAAGACGAGCTTCCATAGAGCAGGACCAAGCACCGATCCCTGAGGGCAACCTCTCTCTATGGAAGCTTCTACCTCGTAGTAATTGCCTCTAATCTTGACACTTCTATCCTGGAGATAACTTCTTACTAATGTGTATAAGTTACTAGGAGCATCATACCTCTGCAGCTGCTGGAGCACGCTAGGCCACCATACGCTGTCAAAGGCGGAGGATATATCGAAAAGAAGCAACATGACATACCGCTCCGCCCTCTCCTCAACATCTCTGCGCACTCTCAGCAGGGCATCAGCGGTTCCTCTGCCTCTGGTTGATCCATATTGCCGTGGATGACTTGCTCTAGCGAAAACAGGCCGTAAACTAGTCATCATGAGGTTCTCCAGGACCTTGCTAATCACAGGGAGGAGACATATAGGTCTATATGAATTAGGGAGTTGTTTGTCCCTATCTCCTCCCTTGTAGAGTAGTCTCAAATCAGCGATCTTCCATCTTCTTGGAAAGTATCCCATATCCAGACATTCATTGAAAATACTCAACAGCCGGTCTTCAATATACGTGATACTGTTCCTCAAGATCGCTGCATCTATTGCATCAAGTCCTGGAGCACGATTAGTCTTCTGCTTATCCACGGCAATACGAAGATCGTGAATGTCCCATGGTGGGCACAAATCTGAACCAGGTGGATATACCGTGGTGCGTCTCACAAAATCATCATTTTCGCTGTCCTGGGTTGGGTCATCTCTGGGATATATTGCTTCAATGAAAACATTGGCAGTTTCTTCAAGGGTGGTTGCCTCAGTATTATGTTACCGCAAGGCTGCAATAGTCTGCATCGGGGACAACTTACCCAATGCTACCCTATACGGAATACCCCAGGGATTCTTCAAAGACTCTTCAATGATGAAATCATCCCAAGACTTCCGCTTTTGTGAGCGAACCTCGTTTCGGTATATCCTGGCTTTTGACTTGTACTCATTGCGAAGTACAGTGCGCCTCTCTTCGCATCTGCACCTCTGATATGACCGCCGGGCCTTGTAGAGGTCTCGTTTTAGAACAGTTAAGGCTGGCGTCCACCATGGGACAGGTCGAACCCTCGCCTTCCGGTGCTTGAGGGAGTGTTCGGCAGCATCACGAATGTTGTTGGTAATCCTGGACACCTTGTAGTCCAGATTGTCAACTACATCCATCTCTGCCGCTTCCCACTCCTCGTCTGCAATCACTCCTTCCAGGTAGGACCTGAAGACACTCCAGTCATTTATTTTAGTGACGAAACCCTTATCAGTACCGTGGGAACATCCTGGCTCATTTACCAGGCCAATTGCTATCGCAACGTGATCGGAACTCGTATCAGATCTGAGAGTCCAATCAGCAATATACCTCGTAAGCGCAGGCGTGGCGATCGTGACGTCAATCCAACTCTGCCCCATGCCTCCAGAGAAGGTAGGGGTGGCAGAGGGTTCGTTCATCACGACAAGGTGATTTCTGCCTATGAAATTTCCCATTTTAGCGCCTCGCCTGTCAGTAATATTGGACCCCCAGACCGTGTTCCAGGAGTTGGTATCTGAGCACATGATCACATTCCTCATCTCTCTAATGATCGCCTCCATAGCGGATATGCTTTCTTCTACATCACTATTCACAGGTAGGTATGCCGATACCAATGTGAAAGAAATCTTGCCCCACTTAACATAGCAAGATGCATAATCCGCCATGGTGTGTTGTCTCAGATCCATCACGTCAAGGTTAGGATTATTAATCACTATTGCAGCCCTGGGCCTCCTCTCTCCACTGCTCAGGGCTATAACTCTTGACGTGAGGCCAAACCCCGTAACCCTGTTCCCACGGCAGCTAGGTTCCTGGACCGCCATGATATCGTAGCGTTGTGCCATGGCGCGAAGCTCGTCAGCCACAATATGCCGGCGGCCCATATTCAACTGCAGGATGTTGAGTCTAATCATAGTGAGTTCTCCTCACTAATTCTTGAGATCTCTTGATGTGCACTGGGCATTCTCTACTTCCTGCCTGGTGTTTAGCCTTACTTTTTTGAACACCTTCCCTCACGCAGTTAACGCATGTAGGTGCGGTCTTATTTCCTTTTGCGGGACAGTTTTTAGCAATATGCCCACTCGCCGCACACCACTTGCATACTATGCCATTTGCCTCACAAGTAGCTTTTGTATGTCCATATCCCTGACACCTTAGACAGGGAGGAGCATCGGGGTAATCTAAGATTGTCAGTGACCACCAACCTCCTGTAATTATTTCCTCCTTGAGTAGATTATATCTTACCATTGGATGTACTTCTAACACCCAATTATTGGTAATTTTATTTCTAGCCATTGATGAGAACAATGGCTTTATATTACCTAATTGGTTCTCAGAAATAACGGCCGATTTTGCAGCCAACCTTTCCCATAGCACCCTTTCTAGATTTTCCGCACTCCATGAAAGGGGAACTCCTTTTACCTCCACTTTTGGTTTTCTTTTTAAGGCTAGTTTTGCCTCCATCCCAACTTCTTTTAATTTTTGCCATTCAATTATTTTTTTCGCATGGGCACCCTCATCTACACAAACTAAAACTGAGCCAGCTTTGGTCGCCCGTACAACTCTCGCCTTGACTCCTAGTTCAGTTGGAGAAGGCAGATTGTTGATGATGTCAGCTGCACTTTTACCTTGAGAAGCGATGGTAACATAAGTTGGTCTTGTAGTATCCATCGGTTTTAATGGAAGCCCTTTAACAATATCGGCCATCGTAGTCTGATGTGTAGACCTTTTCTTGGTCAAACTTTCCTCTGCTATTGGTTTAGAGGCCTCGATCTCTTTGGCCACTTGTGGAAGAGCCTTTTTCCTTCTTTGCTTTTTCTTTACTTCCTGGAAACTTTCATTCTCCGTGGTCTCAATAATAGCGTGGGCATCGGCTAATAGCGGTTGTTCTTTAACGCATGGAAACTCCCGAGATGTCTGAGGTTCTGACAGTGGTCTTTGTATGGTTTTACTTTCCGACTTGAGTCCCTCGATAACCATAGGTACTGCTTTTTCCACTAATGCATTTACTATGATATCATACATTTCAGAGGAAGCTAATGTGTCCTTTACCACACGTTGTACTAAAAACGTTTTTTCATAGTTCTTATCATATATTGTCTCCATTATATCTATTAACTGCTGAATTTTCCCATTAACGTGCTTTTGTACCTTCGCACTCACGTTCCTGTCTGTTGCGTTCATGTAGACCCTGATGTTTTCTTTGATTCTACGTGCATCTTGCAGAAGACTATCGTCTACACGTTCTTTATCTGTTTCTTCTCGGGCGTCAGGAGATCCTTTCCTTTGCCTCTTTGCTGAAGGCCTTGGGCACTTTATAGCCTGTTCTTCCACCATTTCCTGCTCCATTGCTGATGCAATTTCATCAGCCATCTTACGCAATCCAAAATTAACAACTTTATACGTTGAAATAATGGGTGAACAACAGTAGAAGGAAATATTCAACACTCAAAATCTAACCTACGTTCGAGAAACTTATAAATTTCCTATCTTCAAAAGTAAGACTTTAATATGAACTTACCTTAGTGCTTCACCAACGTAATAGTCTCTAAACGTCCTTTTGGTTAGATTAAACCTTCGTGAAAACCACAAAGTTAACCTTAACCTCCACTGTTCACTCAAAAAGTTTATAAAATTAACTAAATAAACATAAACTAAAACTAAATCATGTTCAAAAAACTATAAAACACTAAAATAACACAAACAGTAGGAAACGATACAACAAAACTAACAAAACAAACTTGAAAAATACAAAACACTGAGAAGCACAATAACACTTTATCATAGGTAGATAACCTTCTGTGCAAGCTGATTTGACTAAGAACATCCTCAACGGCCAGGTTTTCTCTCCCAATTAATAATTAATTAAAAGAACTAACATTAAGAAGGCTGGGTTTACCCCAGAAGAGTTTTCCTATTTGAAGTTCAATCTATAGGTAATGTAACTGAATGAATAATTACCTGCCACTGACTCGAAAATCCATGAACATTATATTATGATAGTCCACTTTACATAAGTTTCGTATAAAATTTTTTTTTAAACTAACGAAAATTCTCTGAAATTAAGCAATTTTAATCAGGAGATCGCTAGACTATATAATACTTCACTAAACCAATTAATTCAATGAAAGACCGCTACATTTCTGAGAATTTTCTTAGATAAAAAAGTTGTTAGTTATGATTAAGATTAAGCCCATCACGATGTTAGAGACGGATGTTAATAATTTGATGAAAAGTGATCTGTACCGGGTACAGAGTATGTTATAATAATATTTATTTTAAAATACATTTCGTAAAATTATGTTTAAAAAAAGAAAGATAAATATTTTTGAAGAAGTGACAGAATTAAACACACTAGCGAAAATTCTAGTTCCGCCCTATGAGGTACTAGTATAATTGAGTCGCTTATATCCAAAGTGAACCTTAATCGATTTTTTATTGAAGAAACGAGTAATTATCGATTTATAAGTAAAAATACGAAATGTGCAATTATTATTTTTTATAACGAATCTAAATATATAAAAAAAGTTGATTGAAAATATCTTTATTTTAGAACCACCTTTTTTTCAAGTAATCCAATGGAACTATGTTTTTTTAAGTATTATTAAAAAAATTATTTATCGAACGTCTTTTTAACCGTTTGATTCAAATTCAAATTAAAAATAAACTAATTTGATTGCATTTTCATAATGAACTAAAATTGTGTTTTATAGTACAATTTTTATAACTTTTCCCCCGGACCATACACCATTTTTCTCTCTAAACCGAACCTTTTTTCGTTTATAAACGAAAGTTTAATTCATTCCAAAAGCGGCCATATTCAAGTTTTAATGTTTTTAAATTACTATTAATATAGTCAAGTGATTTTCGTAAATATGTGCTAGAAATAAATATTTTTTATTTATTAAAAAACAAATTATTATTGATAGTACACTTGAAATAAAAAATATAGTTATTCACCTTAATTCACTTCAACACTTATGTTATATAAGTTCTTCAAATCTTCATCTGGTAACCTGTACTTGTTTAATAACAACTGACAATTTTTTTATTTTTAACCTTCTACGAATTAATATTTATAATTCCTTAATTGAGGCTTGATGTCACAGGATTGAAATTTAAATTCAATATAAATGACGTCTTCCTGTATATCTTTTTATTGTTTTTCTTTCTGCGCAGCAATACAACGTCTTTTTTTATTGAAGTTTTAATATTTATAGTTAGTATCTTTTTTTTTATGGGCGTGATGAAGAGCTACAGCGTAAATCGAAACGTTAACAAACACAATAAAGTACTATCGTAATATATAGTGTTATACAGGTAGTCCCGTAAGTAGATGAAGATCTAGGAGAAAAAAACAATTTCGTAATTAGTTTAAAAATTTTAAAATCATCATTTTTAATTTTAAACAAAAATCGTTTTTAGGTACTTAAGTTTATTACAATACATTCCCTATCACGGAAATAAAAGCTTTGTAACAGTTAACTATTGTCATTTTTGCTGAAAACACAGGTGTTTTCAGGTGACTAAATAGATTTCTATACACAACTTGAAATAAATCTCATAAAAATTCCTAATAAACCTATATTTAACTGATATTGAATTAAAGCTTATCAAACGGGGAAGTTTTTCTAAACGTGGGATGAACTTAGTACAGTTGAAGGTTGATAAAAAAAAAATCACAAATATTTGATGAATTTTTTTTTAAACAGAACTTCGCTGTATTTGTCCGCTCATAGTCCTCTTTAAATAGTTTTAACAATGAAAAACTCTACTTCCTATTAAAATAAATTTTGTATTGTTAATTATGGAGCAATGTTTAATTACTTTAATCAATATTTTTAAGTTTATGTTTCCTATTCAACAAAAAACGTGGCACGCTTAAAAAACACAAATCTTTTTTTATTTTTTATTATTTCTTAATGATATTTACAATTGTATTATATAAATACATCTAGTAAATTTGAATATATGGATATAATGACATGAAAACACTTGCTGAGTAACTACCCAATGGTAGCACTCTAATGATATGTCTACATTAGGAGATCACGGAGCCATCTTCTTTTCAGACTGGGTTTTCAGGAATTGAAGAGGAAGCAAGGTTAGAAACGAAAGGGTTGGGAGGATTCTGAAGTTTATTATGGAAGGATAGGTATCTGGATTGGGCCAGATCTGAAACAAAAGAAACATTAATTATGGATGGTTTTATTTGTAAGAAAGTGTGGAGCATTGAGGATTTTACGAAGGATTTTGGATAGGAGAGGAATTCGATGGTTAAGTGGAGCCCTTTAGCTCAACTCGGTAAGTCCAAATAGACCTTATTATAGTCATGTCTTTTGTAATTAATTGGAAGTTTAGAGCGTTTGTCTAGTAAGTGCTGAAGTAATCGGAATCGTCGAGCTGTTTCTTGTCGTTTCAGTCTGGTATAGAAATCTTAAATTTTCTGATTTACTGCTGGAAATTGGGCAGTTGTTTATATTAACTTTTAGATCTTGATGTCTATTATCAGTTTCTTAAATGTTTCGCTCAACTTACGGGAGACTGTATATTGACAGCACCCCCCCCCCCCCCCCGATCAACTTCTCAGTAGTTTTTCGCGTTTAGTAAGAAAAAATCAGAGATAATTAAGATTCACTTTGGAAATAAAGGATTCGATTAAAGAGTTCAGAAAGTGAAGGGTGTAAGTTTCTTAGATGGTTTTAAAAGTGTATTTATGTAGAATTTAACTCATGTCATGATAATGTCAAGTTCTCTATCTGTGATCGGGGTTAGATTTTTTAATACTTTTTTCCCCCTCAATCATGTTCATTACCTCGGCAATCGATAGGCGACATGCACCGCAGCCTATACTATAGCTAAGACAATAGCTAGAGTATAATGACGTAGCGAAGACGCCCAGGTGTAGACACCACTAAATGACAGCATTAGAGCGGGCACAATGCACAAGACGTGCGCACTGCCAGGTGGGCCACTACCGTGGGAACGGGAACATTCCCACACGTGGCCCGCCCGCCAGCACGCGCTCTCTCTCTCTCTCTCTCTCCTTTTCTACCTCCTTTCTTATAGTAGCCCCAAAACTTCTTACATAATTGATACTTTATGTATTCACCCATCGGCCCCACCTTTAGGCTGTATTCAACTCTTCCTCACCCTCCCCACCTGCTTTGAATCCGTTATCTATTTAGATTTAAATATTAACATGGTATTTAAATAACTATTTATTTATTTATTATTATAGAAAATAATCTGTTCAGTTTCAATTAAAATGTTGACCTGCCATAACATTCTGCAACAATTCATAATAGTTGATTGACATCCATATAGAATAAAATCGTAAAAATATGGGGGAAAAATTATTAATAAGTTGTATCAGATATTTAAATAATTATATTATATTAGTTTAATTTTTTTAATAATAAAGATATATTAAAAATACTCCCTTCTGATGAATGATAATTCATTAAATATAACCAAAAGTAATCCTATATATTATTTCTAAAAGGTGTTTTTTTGTCGGTACGCCATAACTTCGTCAATTTTTCATCAAATCCAATGATTGACCACTCATTTTGAAGATATTTTTCTCCTTCACAGGCGAAAAATAGTCCTATCCCCCTGAAATGTCTGGAAAAAAATTATGGAGGAAAAGAAACTTTATTTGCGAATAGCTCAAAAAGTATGCATTTTTTTCTCACCTAAATTACCTACAAAAGAAACAAAAAAATTGTAAAAATCGGACAATTATTAACAAAGATACAGTCTATTACTTTTGGTATACTTAATAATGTCTTCCGATTTAAAGATATTGCATTTAGGAATAGAATAATCTACTACATTTTTTCCCCTGGCTGATATATTAACTCTGTTATTTCTTAAAAACATTTGGTTGTTCTTACGTTTTATTTTTTTTAATAATTTAGAATATCCCATGATCTGGGCATTATTTTGTCTATATTACTTTTATTATCTTTCCAGTCAGCGTTTAAAAATAGGTCCTAGCAAAGCAATTTGTACAAATATTTTGGTTTATTATATATAGTGGAATATTGTAATCGACTAAGGATAAAATATTAATTCCTTCCTTACATAATACATACGAACTACTTATTTCCATATTGTTTTGGTATTTCTTCATTAAACAAAATTGTCTGCGAATTTTTGCACATACCAACTTGGATTTTATATTACTGTTCTGAAATTGACAAGGCCCTACAATATGTTTTATGTTGAAAAAATATAAATGAATAGAAATTTTTCTTTTTCATAAAGTGTGAATATACATACAGCCGTGGTCATAGAAATTTCATCACCTATTTCTTTTGATTCTCATGTTGATAAAGTTGATTCTATTGAGTGCAGTCCCTTTTTTTTTTTTTTCTTATTTAGGTTACAAGAAAACTTAGTTTCGTTATTACTAATAATTTCGTTTTAACTAATGCTAGGATTTATTTGCATTAATTTTAATTCTCTATTTTTCACACCATTGAATTGAATTGAAATGTGTGACTGCAGAGATTGTGATGCAACAGTAGTTTCATGATAAAAACTAAATAAATAAATAAATATATATATATATATATATATATATATATATATATATATACATGTCTTCTAATAATCATTCAAATATTCCTTTTTTAATATAATTAAAATAGTTATTTCTGTTTTTTTTTTTAATATTTATGATTAATTCTGGCTTAAGACATGAATTAAACATGTTTCACTAACTTTTAAAACGTAGTAGAATGTTATATAATGAAAAATTATAACACTGTATAAAATAAACAAATAATAAATCACAGAAAACTGTAGTGTCCAGAAAAGGGTTGCATGGCGTCGTAAGTTACGCCATAATTTTTTTTTTAGAAGACACATTTTTGTGGAGTTGTTAATTTTTGACGGAGCAATTTTTTTTACAAGTTTATGAATCTTGAGATGTTAACATAATTTTGCGGGGTTCTGAATCGGAGGGAACAAAAAAAAAAAGAATGCAGCGAAAATATTTTAGCCCAATATAGTTCTGCTGCTTAGGCTTTTCGGAGATCTCATTTTAAATCCTAAGAGATGTTTGTGTCATTGTAACACTTATAGCTGAGCACACAACATATGGAAAGAGTGGTCAGTTGCCGAAGATTGCCGGATGCAACGATGGCAATTGCTATTGTCGGTAACCATCTATTGAGAGGTCCGACTGTCGGGGAGATCCACAGGTGGTCTATTGGTGTCTGATGGAACAGCCACGGAACAAGGTTTGTTAGACAAAATCTTGAAGTCCAGTTAAGATGACTGAGAAGTTAAACACGACAGGGCAATAACTATCATAACATCACTCGGCGGATTAAAAATTAAGCCTAAATTATAGAGAAGGTCACCAAAATTAATACAAATCAGGTATATGTAAAGCAAACAAATTTTCTTAGAACTAGATCGAATTTAGTTACAAATAACTTTTGATAACCTAAGAAACAAAACAGGTTTGATTCTAATAAAAAGAGCGAGATTTCTTAAATTTGTTTTCAACCATTCATTGTTCTTCCCATAACTTAGGTATCACAGGAAGTAAATTAACTAATACAGTAGTTATCACCATCGAAAATCGGAAAAAAACCTTTTAGCTCCATAAAAACGGTTTCGTATTTCAGAATAATAGGATCGGAACAATTATACACATGAACAAAACACATGAAATAAAAACCGCGCTCAGTATATTTCAGTGAATGCCGTCAACTCCTTTCTTATTTTGTCCATTACCTCGACCTTGCCTGTTTGCCGAAACAGGACATTATTGGCACATTGCCAAAGGACATCCTTCCTGTATTCAAGACAATAACGTGCGGCTTCTCAAAAGGTTCCCGAAGAACAATCCATCCCCGGAGTCAAAAACCTTCAGAACTGAGAATAAATGAGAAAAAAAATTCAAAAGGGCAGATGTTTTACCGGGCCTGTTCGTGTCGCAAGATCATTTCCAAGGGATGACACTTCGTTATATAACTGCCTCACTTAAGCTACTTTTCCAGTTTAGGAGGAAGTCGATTAAGGTATAATTTTTAATTTGCCTTTTAATTGACGATTTTTAACTTTTATTTTAGATTATCATTTATATATTCAGATTGATTTTATCTCTGCCTGGCATTCAACGACACCAAAATGGAACATCAACGGATTACGTTTTTTTAACTTGAGACCACTGGGGAAGCGGAAAGGAAGAAGCGAGAAGGATAGGTGGTCAGCCCCGTGCACAATTGGAAGCTTGTGTAAAAGTGAAGAATAATAAATATATAATATCATTGAAATTGGAAATTTATAAGGAATATTATTTTTTTTTTGTATAACATAGTCCTGATAAGTTATGATAATGATTAATTTGAACAATACTCCATGCTTTCAGTAATGTGAAAATATATTTTTATCATAAATTCACTATTATCAGGTATTAAATGGAGTATAATCCATTAAAAATAGGAAAAATGAATGAAATAAAAAAAAAAATACTATTTTTGATACTTTACCTACTAAATAAAACATATGGCCTTCAAACTGTTACCCAGTTAGGCAATCATGCTCATGGAAGTATTTAAATTCTTACAGCTAAGGGCCGCTAAATACGCTCACTCAAATAAGTGATTGAGGCCTTCCCAAGGCAGTGGAGGTGGGGAAGATACTAGATGAGTCCGAGCTAAAGTATTAAGTATCTAATTCGAAGTTACTCAACCATACCTTTCGGAACTTTATAGATATATATATTTCAAAATGTAATATGTAAATTTTATAAATCGTTATTTATTTAATAGTAAAAATTCCTCGTGTTAGTACATAAATACCAAAATACAAACAATGTTAACATCAAACAATTATCTATTTCTATGGCATCAATGGGAGGGATAAAAGATTCCACAGATAGTATTAAAAAGAAATTTTATTGTTTTTACAAAACTCATAAAAAAATATAAGAAAACAGATGATCAGTTTTTCATTTTAAAATTTCTGATTGGAATCCTTTTAGCTTACGTATCTGGCATTGAATAAAATTATTGATATTATTTAGGCTATAAACTAATGTTAAGGTATTATGATTGATATATTTTATTTTTAATATAGTTAGTAATATCAATTATCATATCCTCCGGTAGGAAAAAATATGCAGACAATCAAAATTTGAATTGCATATGGCAAAGAAATTAGCAACTTTTTGTAATATAAATTTCTAATATATTTACATAATAGTTTGAAAGTTTTCAGTATGAAAAAAAAAATCCTTGAGATCGCACCATTATTAGCAAAAATACAGCCTATTGTACATATTTTTTTATTAATTATTTTCAATACTTAATTTTTTCCCTCCATTTTAATGTTTCGATAAAAACTATTACTACTTCATAAAATTGATTGCATTCACTTCTGTCTATACTAAATGGCAATTACAATTTTAAATCAGAAAGTACCAGGGCTATCGCCGTTTCAATCGTCACAGATTACCCGGAAACATTAGATGTTAGACAACTGTCTTTCTGAATGAATTTAAAGATTACAGTAAGAAAGTTTATTGTGGTCCAAATCTGGAACTTGTAAGTAATTTTATATTTGCAATAAATGAATTTATTATGGTTTTAGTTTGGTAATTGTTGATTGATAGGAACCTTATGGGTTTGATATGTCCAAATTATTTTGTATTAATTGAAATTTTTTATTATGAAAAAAATTATTCATATATGAATTGATTATGTTAAAACAAAAGTTTTGATTTTAATATTAAACTTAAAATCGCTAGAGTTTGATTTTAATCCACTATATATTTGAAATGTTTCTTATTTATCAACTATTAATCGTAAATGTAATTATAAATGACATTCGATATTTTATAATAATAATTTTAACGCTCACAAATTGCCCTCATTCGCCCTGATTGGCGGCGATTACAACGCACTTACCGTGGGACAGACCACTATAAATAGACCTAAGGAGAGCATTAAGAAGGCACACTGTAGCCCACGTGTTGGACAACACCTGTTGGTTGTTCCCACGGTTCCCGAAGCGTGGCTGTCTGTTCTGGCTGAGGATTTGGTCCGCCCTAGGTATATATCTTATATCTACACATCTGTCCCTATATCTGGAGGGGGCTGTTTTCTTGTACGCCGTGCCTTTCGGAATAATCGTTCTAACGTATAAAAATCTTGACTTTCGTCCAGTAGCAATAAATGAGTGCATCAATAATTATAATATTAGCGGGATCGGTCACCTATGTCAAAAAAAATCATAAATAAATTGGAATCAGAAATGGGTGTGTATGAAGTGTACTCTAAATAAAATAAAAAAACTATGCATCTATAATAAAAAAAAAAATTAAAAAAAATTCAATATTTTATAACATAAAAAATATTTAAAAATACTCATTATTAAAAAAAATTTGAGAAGGAGTTGATCGGGGGGTGCGGTCAAATAAATACTAAATTAAACAAATAGTATTATTTAATTTTTGCTGACGGTTCGACCCACTTATCTTCATCAGGGCTACAAAAGATACAAAACATGGCGAAAATAAAATAAATGAATACAAGTAGATATAAAATAAGAAGAAGTTATTTTTTTGTTGGTCCATGTTTTGTATCTTTTGTAGCCCTGATGAAGACCTGCAAAGTGAGACTTACAAATAATACTATTTGTATAATTTAGTATTTATTTGACAGCACCCCCCGATCAACTTCTTCTCATATTATATCAACGGTCAACCATCTCTGCATCATTAAAAAAAAATGAATTAAGAATAAATAAAGCATTAAAATATAAATAGGAGTAAGCCAAATAAATTAGCAACTTCTATTTCATTCTGAACTTATGATTAAATAGACCAAACTGCAAACTAATTATTTTACAATATAAAAATAATGAATTGTTTATGTAAGTAAGACAAATGTGTAAAACAAGACTTTTTAACAAGATAAATTAAATTATTAATTACTATTAATTAGGGAGGAAAAATTAGTGGCTTCATATCAAAGCATAACATCTGTCATTTGCAGAATGTCGACAAAAAACCAGTGTTCGTTATATTACTTGAATTAAAACTAATTATATATATTTTTTTAAATAATCAAACTTGAATTATTTGTATTTTCAAGTAAAAACTGTATTGCAAAAAAATTTTTTTTTCTCAATCTTTTAAAAATATAGCATCCCCGCCTTCCACCTTTGATATGAAGCAACTGGAATAGATTCTGTTATTATTATTAATTTATTTTTAAACAAAAAACAGTTTCCTAAATAAAATAAAATTGTGGAGTAAAAAGTGTTCGAACACTGATACAAATATATACACCATGCAATGTAAAAATAAAGAATCATTATTAAAAATAATTATTATTACTAGTACTATGGGCGATAAATAGTCAGGACGCAGTCATTATACAATTTTTTTATTTGTATAATGACTGCTTCCTGACTATTTCTCACACATGATCACTGTTCTACATCAGTCTCCTAGCTTCCTTCAATAATTTATTAATGGTATTGTTTTTAAAACAATTACTAAATATATTTAGGTATTCAGTTTTATTAAATTATATATATTTTATGTTTTGCAATTCTGCAGATCTTTTTTTATACTATAATTCTAGTTCAATATGTAGCTGTTTAGTATTTTTTATGTAATCACAATTTCTATAAATAATATTCCATAATTAATTGTTGCTTGAATTTTTTACTATCCGATTATCCGAAGATAAAGTTATACAGTACTTATGTTAGTTGAAACTAACTTCTTTTTTTTCTCCTATAATCCTCCGACATTATCTGAAAAAATATTACATAAATGAATTCAATACTAATATTTACGTAAACTAAAAGATAGCGATGTGGTTTTTCAGTATATGTGTATATTTGTGAATATTTCATATCTTCGCAACTAATCCCAACTGAGCTACTGCAAAAGTATTTGACTTTTATTTCAGAAATATTTTTTGGTGAAGAAGATTTGAAATTTCTTCTTCTTTCATTATTATTATTTCTTTGACCCAAGGTTCGTAGCCGAAAAAATCAACTGTCTACAATCAGCATACATTCTTTCACCAGCCAGGATACATTCCTGGATATCCTCAAGCTCATATTTTCCCGCGCAAACGTCCTTGTCGGCAGATTCCTTATCCTATAAAGACGAGGTCGGGCCCACTCCGATGACTCATCTTCTTCAGAGCGATGACTCACTCCATGGGAAGGGCTTTCTCGTTTTCTCAAGATCTGGAATTGCTAGTAACTATGGCATACAATGAACGATATAATGAATCAATTATCATTATTAAATATGACCAATATTAATATATTAAATTTGAAATAGTAATTGAAAAAAATCATTACGTTTGCCACCAATACTTTATTACTATTGAAATTATTTCCGTGTTTTAGTTTATTTTTTGTACTTTTCTATATTGTCACATCAATAATATTGATTTATCCATTTTTGTCATATCGGTTATCATTATTTACGATTTTGCGATATTTTATTCTTATCTTACTGCTATACTATATCTGCTAACTTTTTGCTAAGCTTACACATCTTTGCAGTCCATAAAGAGGAAGTAGTAGCTACCAGGTTTCGGGGTGAGTATACGGATTAAATAAAATTAAAATAAGTATCCAAAATTATATATATTTTGATTTTAAAATAATTTTAGGGTGCTACCAATGGGTAGTTTCTCAACAAGCGTTTTCATGTGATTGTATTATTACTGTGTGCACATTTACTATTTTTTTTTATAATACAGTTGTAAATATCAATGAATAAAACAAAAATATATAAAATAATAAAAATATGTTTTCATTTTTTAGAATTGACAAGCATTAGACGAAATGCGAAAATAGAAATATGTTGGATTCGTAAAAAAAATGTTTTCTTATTTTCGTAAGTTCTCACTGTAGTATTGGCTTCATAAATTTTATTGTTATCATTATTATTAATAAAATATAGATTACTTGAAAATGTAAAAAGTAGCTTGAAATGTTGTTATAGCTTGAATAAATAGTAAAATGATAAGGGCTTATCTATCCTTGAAGACACCATATATAAACACCTCTATCATTATAACACGTTACTAATAAAGCTATAAAATATGTTATATTTTTTCAGTATGTATAATATATTATATATCTTTTAGTTCAAAATTTCCTAGTGTATAATTCATTACATTTCAATTTCGTTATTACCTCATATATTCTGTTCTCATCCATTTTATTTCCGGCTTGTCATTTTCCACACCAAGCAATAGTACTGTATTATCATCTAATTTAATTTTTTTTTAGTCCTGATAAAGACCTACAAAATAAACGTAGGAAAAGTACCATTACATAGATCATGAAACAAGTTCATGATGATGCTGAAAAATTAATGAGAAAACTGTGGAGAGAAAAAATAGTTTTCATTGTAGTCGTTCTACAAGAAAATGGATGGAAGCCTAGGGTTAGTGGAATCTAAATGCTATCTTCCAGGACCGAGGAGAATCAACTGAGTCAATAGTGTATCAATAAGCCGAAATACTATTCTATATTGTTATGAAGAATATTTAAACATTAATGGTTAAGAGAACATTTAGGAAGATAGTATAGTAAAATAATGAAATTAGAAGGCTACAATTTTTCCTGAAATACCTAATGTCCTAATATATCGATTATAAGCACTTCAAAAAATATGAGTTAGCAAAAAAATGTAAGTATTCAAACTCTATTTTCACAAAAAATAATGGAAAAAAATATAAAAGAAAAATATAAAGTGTCAACTGTTGCGTCATTTACCCTACTATTAGCACCATTTATCAAATTGCCACAGGAATTAATTAATTAAAATTCTGATGAATAATTCACACGTTTAAAATAATAATAAAATTGGCATATGTAATTTCATTAAATCTTAATTGATTGTTGATAAATCCTTGAATTTTAAATAATTCTTTAGATATCCTAGTGGTAGCAAATTATTTTGGACAAAATAAAAATTTATTTTATACTATAAAATTTCACTCTGTAATTATTAATCAACTCTATCTAAATGTTGTTAAATATGCTCTTAAACATTTTCACTACAATAAAATTTATTCAAAACTGTAACATAATTATTTTTTTATATTGGAGTTTGAATTACTTTTTATATGAATGGAATATAGAAAAAGTCTTTTTATTCTATTTTTTATATATTATTAGCTCTTAGCTCTGCTTGATAGAGGATATATAAACGTCCGTGATACGATATTAAATATTTTCAATTAAAGACATATTAACCATCTCTATTAACTTAATTAAAATTTATTATTAGTAAGGGTAAAATTACTAAAACAAAAATTGACTTAGATGTCAACAAAATATTAGTTTGTCAATAAAAAAATTGTTAAATTATTGTACAAATCCCAGGATTGACACATTGGCAAAATCTTTAGGGGATTGGACTTCCGCGTTCCCAAAGACTGGTTTCACATTTTTTTGTTTTTTTTTTTGGACTGTTTGGGTTTAACATTTAAAAATTCTTTTGGTTAAATGAAAAAAAAAATAATATAATAAAATAATAATAAATATTGAAGTATCCGATGAATCATAGATTTTTAAGCTAAAAAAGAAAATGTGTATCGCGAGTAGCAATTAAAACTTCACTTCATCAAAGAGGAGGAAGTTGATTTTTTTATACACATAAAAGTCAACTGAACAAACATAATTTGTTAAATAAATTTCTAATCCATAATTGACGTAATGCAATGTTTGGATTAGCTCGTGCAAACTAATTAAAGAACATTAGAAAGATTAGCCTAATAAAACATACACTTGTTTGTATTTTTAAATTTCTTGTTGTAATTAGTTGAGAAATTCGTCAAAGTAATTCGTGGTCTAGACAGTTTTATTACTTCGTAAACTAGGAAGATACTTTTTAAATATGATGGAGTTTGTTTCTGATATTGTCCCTAAATAGTTAGGAAGCAACAGGTTTCAAATCATCTGCCTAAAAGTGACTATAATTTTTCAATGAACTGTCATAATACATCTATAACCAATGGGAATGGAAAACTAAAATATTTAATATTGTTAGGGATAACTTTAGAAAAATATTCTCATACATTTTCTGATATTATATTTCAAAAGTTATATTAATATTAAATCTTATTTAATTTCACAAGGGCTATTTTAAACCATTATATTAAAATTAATTTTGGATATTTTCATTCATAAAATTATCTAACGTCGTTTTAGCCCGTTTTGCCCATTTAAAAGTCTACTATAATTATTATATACAACTTTTATTAACACAACACCATGTTCATTATTACAAAAACCATTATTAATAAAATATAAAACTTATCATTTATAAAAATCATAACAAAAAAATGTTTTAGAATAATTTTTTCTTTATATAGTAAAAAATAACAACAGTCGAAAAAAAACATATTTCATTAAAAAATTATTATGTATTCTTATTTTAATAATACAATCTAGTTAATTTTCATCAATTAATTATTGGTTCTAAACTATTGCATAAGATTATACATTTTTTTTTTTTTTATACAAATCGGCCAGCAAGGACCACGCGAATATCATTTCTTGTTCTTCTTCACCCGTTCCCCCTTCCTTCCACTCCAATATTCTTTCATCCTCACGGACTGTACCTCTCGCTCTTCCTTAGTCCATTTTATTATTTATTTTCTGTAATTGTTAATTTTAATTATTAATTTATTTTTAATTGATTATTGTGTATATTAGGATTTATTTAATTCTATATTTAAAAATTATTTTATGTTTAAGCAATAATAATAATCACCTTAAAATAATTACTATTAATTTTTTTAATTGAAAATTTATTGATAAATACACAATGTTGTGCTATCCCTTTTAAATATATTTTAAAACAAACTACATTCTTAATAATTATTATTATTTTATAATAAATGTATCAGAAAATGTTATATTGAATATCTAATAGTTGACCGTTGTATTATAAAGGAAGGAGATGGTCCGGTGTGGCGATCAAAAATAGGCTAAATAGGAGCAAAACTATTTTATTAAAAGCCTTTGCAGGTCTTCTTCAGGGCTAGAACGGACAAGATACAAAAAGAGAGAGAATTGTGGAAGTTGCATAATATTTAGACAACAAATTATAAACAATGTGAATAGGCTTATTAAAATTATAAACAGAGTAAGCTAAGTAACAAGATAAGATCCTAAACTGAAGTAAATAGATGTTAACAATTGTTGTAGTGCAATATATAATATATGCAAATATGAATATACTTCTACAGATCTACAGGAGAGATTAAAAGAGAAGGAAAAAGAATATAATATGAAATAATACACATAAAGGAATGTAGAGAAGAAAACCAAAAAAATAAATAAATAAGTAAATAAAATTACTTTTTTATCTTTTTGTATTTTGTCCGTTCTAGCTCTGAAGAAGACCTACAAAGTCGGGTCGAAACGTTGGCTTTTAATAAAATAGTTTTGCCACTATTTAGCCTATTTTTGACCGCCACCCCGGACCATCTCCTTCCTTTAGAAAATATTATAATTTTATCATTCTCTACTATAATTAATTTAATTTAATTTGATTTAAAATTTAACATTTTAAAAATTAAAAAATAATTTAATAACATTAAAAAAACCATTGGCTCGGGGATTAAGCTTATAATTCACATTAGTATAACACTTTACCTAGCTCTTTTCTATTTTAACAAGAATAGGTAAAGATTATGGATACATTCGTTCTTTTATTTTGCTCTAATTACTTACCAATTATACATTAAAAAAATCTAATTTGATAGTATATACAGTAGTGGTGGTTTGCCTAACGCATAGACTAATCACTAGGCTAGAACACACACGGCGTTGGGGCCTTTAAGTACTGGCTGCCATTAAAAACCGCATCCAACAGATGGCACTATCCTAGATTGCATGAATGAAAGACTAGCCAACGGCCCTCGCAAGGACCACGTGTCCCCACACGTGGGAAAGGGTGGAAGGAATGCGGGCCCGGAATGCGGTGGATATGGCCGCTTGCCACCTGTCTCCTCTGCGGCCCGCATATGGTCCAGATAGGGGTGCATATGGGTCAGTCTTCGAGGGCTCATCCCTTTCAAAGGGTGAACCCTTCCGAATTTTTATTCCCTTTGTTACACATAGGGGTGCAACGTAAGCGATCGTTCAAGTGCTTATTTTTGTTAAGACTATCTGAATCGACGTACAGTGGGACGATTCGCTCGATTCTCCGGACATAGGTTTTTCATCTAGGTATTCCCTCATAATAGTTTTAATGGTGTTTATGATTAACATAATTTGTCGTACTGAGCTGAATGATAAAGTCCCTTTGATGGTAGGAGTAAAGTGATTTTTCCCCCCTTATTTTATATATTTATATATATATATATATATATATATATATATATATATATATATATATATGTAGTTACTATCCTAATCTAAACCAATTTAAAATCAAAAGTATAACACAAAAATTACAGTCTTGAAACGAGAATCTCCTAGAACTGCAGTATTTTTTAAAAATGGATATCAGTAAAAATACTGTATTAATCTACTTAATACTTCATTATGTTATCCTTATAATCTATCATTTATGACATATTAAAGTAAAATATAGGAAGGAGATGGTCCGGGGTGGCGGTCATAAATACGCTAAATAGTGGTAAACTATTTTTATTAAAAGCCGACGTTTCGATCCGACTTAATTTTAAAAAAACACTAAATACTAAATAAAAATAGTTTTACCACTATTAAGCCTATTTATGACCGCCATCCCGGACCATCTCCTTCCTTTATTTACATTTTTATTTTAATATGTCATAAATGATAGAGATTCAATAAATATATAAGGATAAGATAATGAGGTATTAAGTAGATTAATACAGTATTTTTACTGATATCCATTTTACTGATATCCTTTATAATGCAACTGTCAACTATTAAATATTCAAAAATGTAAATTGATTTATAGATTAAGAAATATACCTCAAAGTTTCAACAATGTAGTATAATTTTTCAAGTTACTTTTTTCCTAAATATTTATATTTCAATAATAAATATAAATTTTTATATATACACAATACATTAATACAGCTAAAAGCAAAAACAAATACATTTTTTTGCAAACATATGAATAATTTTATTCAAATATTGATAACTTCTAAATGGACCGGGGTGGGACGAAGTTTATGGAAATCACATTCGTATAACTCCTGACATTTTTTTTTCTATAAAATTCAATACATTTTTGTGATTGCTGGATTTCTGAAAATTTATCAATATGAAAAATTGAAATTTCGAAAATAAATTACATAATAAGACTGGTTATCCAGATTTTTCGGTTTTGTTTTAAAACTTTCAAAATACAATATACTTATTATAAAACGTTTAAAAAATTAAATAAAGGACATTAAAAACATCTAATTTTGTGATATATTAATTGCATTGTATTAATTGCACCTACTGCACTTTACCACTAAAACACTTCGGAAATGATTGAAAACAGACCATGATATACTTTAATGCCCAAAGAACATGTTTGTTCATATTTTTAAGTCGATATAGAAATTTCGAATTTTTGGTAAGGTTTTCAGTTTTGCCTGACTTATCCTGCTATAACGATAGATTAGCGGTTTCATAAATCATTTAAATCGGAATAAATCATTAAAACGTGTTACGAAGATTATAAATTAAAAAAAAAATTAAATTCAAGGAATTGTTCTGACTTTAACAAATCAACTAATAATAAATTTGAGAATCGTAGCGTTAATCCACAGTTGTTAATGTTCAATTATTTGAAAACACAGCATAGTTTTTTTAGCAGGTCCAGTCCAGTCCAGTCCATCAGATAAGATTCCCATGTTAATCAGCTTTAAAATTGTCCTAGATAACGAATCTGTCCTACATAAAGGTGATGGTCGTAGGTTTAATCTTTTTATTTTATTTCTTTACTTTATTTGTTAATTTTAATTATTATTTTTTTCATTGGATTATAATATTTGTATTACTTTATCGTAAGAGAGAGGACAACATTATATTGATATTATCAATAATTTAGATTTTCCATTAAACAGTAATTGTAATCAGATTATAATAACCATTATTATTATGGAGGCATAATAATGCATATTCACTTCATTGGTGGACATTTTTTTATAGTTAGGTGACAGATGACCAATTATATTAGGTAATTTTTTAAATTAATATTATTTTGATTTAAAAAAAAAATAGAAAAAATATTATAATCGATTAAAAATGAATTAATAATTAAAATTAGCAATTACTGATGAGAAATCAAATAAAAAGACTAAGCTTATGTAATAGTTTAGAACTAATAATAAATAGATGAAAATTAATTGCATTGTATTTAATTTGAATTTATTGACAACTATAATTATAAGGTAATTATTAAAATAAGTATACATAATAATTATAATAGTCTTTATTTATATACATATATACATTTATAATAGTAATATTTACATTTACATTTAAATCTGCTTTTTCTTTATGTACTAAAGCCTTTAAGGAGTACTAAAGTCTTTAACGGAGACTATCCGCACTTTGGTTCGCTGAGAGTTCACTTATCTTCATCTTCTATCTTATGTTCTTTCATCTTCCAGTATTTTCTGTCCTTTGCTTTTCGTGACCATAGCGTTTTAATAATAATTATTTAATTAATAATAATAATTTTTTAATAAAATATGTTGAGACAGATTGTAATATTTAAGAATAAACAAATAAAAATTTTGACAGTTGACAGTTTTTTCAAACAATTATATGAGTGGCTTCATATGAAAGAGGGACTTCTAATATTTTCAGAATGTGGAGAAAAAGTTAATTTTTGTTTTATAGGATCAAAACAAACAATTTCAGATGATTTTATTTAAGAATGTTCAAATTGACTTACGAAAAACAATCATCAGAATTGAAGCTATGTTACTTTTTCTCAACTTTTTAAAAATGATGGATGTCCGTCTTTAATATGAAGCCACTCACATAATAAATGGTAGCTTTTGTATTTTGTTAATAGTGATTGTTGAAAAACAAATACAAAAAAATGGTGTTGTATTGATAAAAGTTTTAGGAGAGCCTTTCTGTTGACAAAATGACTGACTCAAATTCGAAAAATTTTTATTATGAATTATAGTCATATATCTAATAGTAAAATTTATACCTTTATTCACAGTTCTATATTTCAACACACAAATATCACTAAAATGACTTTACTCAAAAATTGTGAAATTAGAGTTAATCATTCCGTCAACTGAGTGCCTCATATATTAGTGACATATTTACAGATATGTATATTTGAACTTGAAAATAGGCAACAACAGTATGAAACCTTGTCAGATATTTTTATAAATGAATATGAAATAAATCAATTTTAATAAAAGGGTTTAAAATAGTAATATTTAAAACTATTACATCTTTTGAACCATCACATTAGAAAATATAAGAGATTTTAATTTATTTTTTTCATGTCTTTTATTTTTATAAAGTCTATTTGTATTTTTAAAACACAAATTGCTGCTGCCCTTTTAAAACTATTTTTTTTTTAAAACTTTTATATACTTATTTTATTCAAAATAAAACATGAGCTATTCAGTAATTTAAACCTAATTTTATTTTTTTGCAATAAAACTTATGGATCTTGTGTTTTTACTTCAAAAATGATGGTTCAGTCAATCAATCTTTATAAGATTTTGTATGCACTTAAATATTATATTATATATTTTAAGGTATATTATATTATACTATAATATAAGCTCAATTTTATCGTCATTGACCAGATAATTAAGAGGAGAAGGTAACGGTTATTAAGAAGGGAGCGACACACACACTGAGATATGGGAAAGAAGAAACTTCGTACATTGTTTAAAAAATCTCTCAAAAATAACTAAAAAAAAGTACCGAAGCGAATCGACTGTTGCTGGTTTCGACTAAAAGCCCAACTCCTAGCCAGATTTCACAGAATTAACAACAAGTTAAAGCTTTATATGGAGGGTTCTATCCGCCGCTTTGGTATATCTTTTATCAATCCGGTAATGTAGCTAATGGGCTTTAGGGTTTTATATCGTTGATAGCTCTCTATGAGATTCGAAGAAATGGTGGTCTGTAAGTACAAAACAACAAGAATTACACGAAAAGGTCGTTCTTCGATAATAATCACGCTTTCGTAAGTTTACCACTCAATATATCATCGGTTTATTGCACAAAGTTATTAGTATACTCTTGATGGAGATAAAGTTTGAAGGTAGTTATATTGAATTTCGATATGCATAGAAATAGAAAATAAACTTTTTTTCTTGGAAGAGGTCGCATGAACAAAAATAAAAAACACATCTGGCCAAAAATTATATTAATCACAATTAAAGAATATATACAATGCCTTTATTGAAAGTATATTAAAACAAATAAAAAGGGTTAACCCATTTTGAAAAACAAAACAAATGTTATTTAAATGAAAAGAAAAACAGAAATGAGGAGAAATAAAAAACAAAATGTTATAAATACTAGGGGTTGATTCTTAAGATTAAAACTCAAACAATTTCAACAACCATTCACCTCAGTCAAAATTTGATTCATAATATTTATTTCATTGTGAAACGTCATTTTGGGATGTGAGAAGGAATTAATATAGATGATATATGAATGAGGACAAGGAAGAGGAAAGCGGAAATTAGATGGTAAGCTATTCCAGAAGTGGATCAATAAAGGAATATTCAAATGTCTTAGTTCTATGGATATATATATATATGTTAAAAAATATCATTGCTTTTGTGTTTATATATATATATATATATACATCTACACAAAAGCAATGGTATTTTTTATCAAAATTAGTTATTACAAATGCATGATGTCCTGGTTTCACTGAGAGAATATTTATCAAACTACCTACTTAGAGAGATAATTTTATGTAAAGATACAATATGTATTATCAGCGTTTAAAAACTTTACGAAAAAAATGTTCACATATTAAAATAAATAAATTAATAGAAAAACAAATAGACATTTTGAATATATTCAATAAGATATTCAAATTTTCAATCATTTAGTACAACAAATTAACATAAAGATGCTTTTTAAATTTTGTTTATTCAGATTTATAATTGTAAAAAAAAATTTAATAAAAAATTCGTTAATGTCATTCAATAGAACTTTTTTGGGTCGAAAATCTGTTCAGTTATGATATGGGTCTGCGTTTGAATTAAGGAAGAGGTGGTGAAAAAAATGACTTTATTTTTGGTCCTATATTAGAGAATTGTTATATTGTTTCCAAATATACAAATCGGAATAACATATTGTGTTACTTAATATTTCATTTATTTCCTTTCTTATATAATTGTATAATTGCTACTTTAACTTCTTAATAATTTAACCATGAATGATTATATTACTTATGTATTTTATGCAATACGTTTATGTATTTTATTGTACCATATCTATTATAAATATTCTAGAATTAAGTTATTATGCTTGCAAAAATCCAATGTACCCTTAAATACCCTAAATTACCAACCTGGACCACCCGAATTTATCATATACTTTCCATTCATTATTTATATTTATGTTATGTTTAGCTACTTACATATACAATTCTAATCATTTTTATATATACATAATTCATTTTTCACTACTTCATGCATTCTAGTCGAAGATTTTCATGTATTATTTTTCTTTTTTTGGAGAGGAATGGGTTAGGGTGTTAAGTCACAAATAATAAAGTAAAAATAAATAAATTATATTTATTTTTATTTTTGTCGACGTTTCGGCCCAAGATTCAGCACTGTTCTCACGAAAGCAGTAAGCCTTTTTTTTTAATGTACCTCGCATATTCTCGTATCTTGTCATTACCTACAGTACTTACCAATATGCTTTATTTAACAATACGTAATTTTGTTTTCATTTATTTAGTTGCCAATGTACTATTTTTCATAACATTTGTATCTTTTTAATTTTACAAGCTATATTTCTCTTTTTGCTATCATAATGTTGTTATCTTGTCTTTGCTTAGACCTGATTGAGGGCTATAACGTAAACCAGAGTGTATAAATAAAATAAATAATTTTTATGTACCGACCACCAACCAATCCTTAACCAACTACTCTGGAATATAAATTTTAGCTGAGTGAAATGAGCCAGTTTTGTTGACTTAAGTATTAAAGTTTCACACAGTGTTTCATAATGTATGGGTCGTAGATGTAAAGAAAACAAGCGTTAAAGAGGGAATGGAAATCCACTGGATTGGGTGTGGAATCGGACGGAGAGCTGTATGAATCGATTCCACAGGCATTGGTAACGGCCCGCAGAAGTCAGGGGACGGAGGCACAATCGGCATTGTCCTAAGAAGGTACGGTCTTGCTTTAGGGAGTCCAAATCGCGTATCGGCCTTCTTATTGAGGGGCCGCCGCCGCTCACGATATCCTTCGGGTGTGGAGAATCGAGCTCTGAGACCATCCCACCTGCCCGCATCAGTCAAAGTGACCCTTTGTCCTTCCGAGCTCTAAGCAGTTAGTAATGTCGTGTCCGAAGGGCTTAGGGCTAGGTAGCCGAGGGTGCTGACTCATCATGGATCGCCCTGGTTAGTAGTTTTTTTTATTGCTACGTCGTGAGTCATCTTTGTAAAAGGGAGACTCTTCGAAATCGACTTGAGGAAAACTAGAAAAGATTTTGCAGTTTGGTTTGCAACGAAATAAACTGACATTCTGGTCAAATTAAATAAAATGGAATCATTTCTTGAACAGATTGTACACTGTCAGTCGGAAATGACAGTCATAAGACTGACAAGCATCGCTTAAATCATAATGGACCCCATATGTATCAGTCAGAGTTATGTCGTTTTAGATCTGCTGACTTTGGGACAACAGGCAGTGTGAATCTGGATTTTTTTATTAATAATGCTTTCTTTAAAAAAAGCCTCTTTGGCCATTATCCTTTAGAAGTGGAGCTATAATAACTACTTCCTAATGCCCGAAAATATTTTGATAGAAGAGAATTAATAAAAAATATATGATTCCTTAAATTATAAATTTAAAAAAACATTACAAACTAACAAATATCATCTTTGATATTATGCATGTAATCTGTTTCTTTTTTATGTTTAAGAGAAGAATGACTTAATTTTTTTTCAGATAAATAGAGAAACTTTCGTTATGTTGATATCAATATTTTTAAGATCTTACCCTTAGAAATGGAGTATATATTTGGAAAAATTAAATCTGTTAACTGGTATAGCTCATTTTTATAAATAGTTGAACATTTGCTGTGTTACAATAATCGATCAATTCTCAGTGTTTTGTATAATTTTCACAGTTGTGCTTTTTTTTTTTTTTTTTTTCAAATAACTCTTCTTTTCCTAATTATACCAATTTATAACCATATGTATATATATTTCCTCAAATTTCTACCAATAAACATTGCCCCACTGTGAGGCACAACTAAAGGTACATTTTTACTGCAACTTCTATTCACGATATGTACACACGAATAAACAGGTTTTAATACTTTCAAAATCTACATTTCTGTCAGGAAATACTGTACTGAATCATGTTTAACATCATTATAACACCAACTTCATCTTCATGAATTTATAAACAGAGTAACAAAAAATTTAAATTAGTGACAACGTCGTTCCAAATCAGATAGACTCAAGGCAGTTAATAAAATCAATATTAAAAGTCAAATATATGGGACCAATAAAAATAAATATAATCAGATATAAATTGTCCAATTGAATATGCTAATTATGTCTCATATCTAGAACCTGATTTGTGTACAACTGCATAATTTGTTTGCACACATATTTTAAATAGTTGGCCAAATATCATTATGAATTGGTGTACTCAGGTGAAGTTGGCCAAATTTTATTTTACATATTTGATTATCAAAGCATATAATTGCATATTTTTATTTTGTTTCGAGTAAACTAAACAAATAAAACTCCAACAATGAATATGAAATTCTAGATTAAAATCTAACATTTATTTTCAATGAATAAAACAACTTATTAACCTGTAAGTATTTATTTTCCGTTTAAAATAGCAAACACAGTTTCAATTTCCGTTTTTGGATTGCCATTATTACAAGAAGTAATATAAATTATTATTTAAAATTCCCAAACTAAGTTTTTAGATACAATCGTTGCTAATTTCTATTAATTCACATTATGGCTTTTAAAAACTGTCTAATATTATGTTTTATCCATGAACGTAATATATACATACTTATACATGCCCAGAAGGCAGTGGATCAGCTGATGCGAAGGACGTGTTCTGAAATCTTCTCTCAGTTGTTGCCTATTTTTTCAGCGGAATCTCTTTGATTATTTACTGAATATAGTTGAACTGTACACCAGAGCAGTTGTTATTTACAGTTTGCTACATATTTTTTTTTAATATTTTTTTTTTTTTTTTTTTTTTTTTTTTTTTTTTCTTCTCTTATGATATGCGGCATTGTCAGCCAGTGATGTCCAGTAAGGTGCCCACTAAGAGGACTCGGTCAGACGGAGTTAGTACCCCTCGTGATTCACCAGTGAAACAAAGAACTCGTCGCTGCCTGCGAGAAATAGCTCCAATAACCACAGTGAAAACTTCAGATACAGAACCTCAGCCTCAACCAGGTACTTCTTCGCAAGAAATGGTTGAAGAATCTCCTTTCTTCACTCCAAACCCGTTCCAAGTGCTTCATAATGACAGAGAAGTAATGGAGTCAGCAGCAGTACCCAGGGAACCAAGGCCTCCTCCGATATTTGTTAAAAACATCAAAAATTTTCAACTACTGTGTACACAGCTAAACGAAATCTGCTCCGGCAGTTATTCTTGCCTCAACAGGACTAACGACACAAAAATAACACCTGATACTGCAGAAGCCTACCGAAAAATTGTGAAGTACCTGTCAGAAACTAATGCAAATTTCCACACGTACCAGCTGAAACAGGAGAGATCGCTACGAGTGGTGGTTAGAAATTTACACTCCTCAACCCCAACTGAAGTGATAAAAGAAGAACTAGCGACGCTTGGTTTCAAAGTGCGTCAGGTAACCAACGTTCTGAAGGAGAATAAGGAGCAGCCAGGAGTGAGTAATAAAGTTCCACTACCTTTATTTTTCGTGGATCTAGAGCCATCACCTGGCATTGAAAAAATATATGATATCAAGAGATTGTACTACACTATCGTGAAGATAGAGAAGCCATACCCCAAGAAGGAAATTGTGCAGTGCCACAATTGCCAGGCGTATGGCCACACGAAAACTTATTGTCACCATCTGCCGCGTTGCGTGAAATGCGGTGAACAGCACAAATCTGTGGAGTGCACCAAACCAACACAAGATCCTGCAGTGTGTGCACTATGCCAGGAGGGACACCCGGCCAACTACAAAGGCTGCCAAACCTATAAGAGCCTCAAATCCAGATACCAGAAGAACCGGATTCAAGATGAGACAACCAGACCAAGAAGAGAACCTTCTAGAATTGTTAACAATAATTTATCATACTCCGAACTACTTGGAGGTAAGAACCCCAATAATACATGTGAAGCCCTGCCGCAGCAACTACCTCAGCCCCAATCTCAATATTCTGTTCATCCTAACACACATAATCATCAACAACCTCAAATTCCTCATATTCCTCCTCCTTCAAATGCAACAGATCTCACTAGTTTGTTAGCATCTTTCCTAACCGATTTCAAATCCCTAGTCACTCCACTCATATCACTCCTTACAAATCTCGTATCTCACCTCATCCCTCCTTTGAAAAATCCTTAATGACCCACATACCAAAACCCATGTCCATTCTCCTTTGGAATGCGAATGGTGTTAGAAATCACGTTGACGAACTAACAGCTTTACTACAAGACAAGAACATTGACGTAGCCCTAATTACAGAAACTCGACTGACCATAAAACAGCATTTAAAAATCCCACAGTATTTAACATACCGTACTGACCACCCTGATGGCAGAGCACATGCCGGCACTGCTGTCATCGTACACCAATCCCTCTCCCATCACTTACTCCCATTACCTACTCAAGATTTCCTACAGTCAACCGCTATTGTAATCAAAGCCTTCTCCTTTCCAGTCACCCTTGCATCAGCATATTGCCCTCCTAACAGATCCATATCCAAAGTCCAGTTCAGTTCTCTCCTCAACTCCTTAGGTCATCATTTCATCCTGGGTGCAGACTTAAATGCCAAGCATCAAGTTTGGGGTTCAAGAACCACGAATTCTCGTGGCAGAACATTTCTGTCTGCACTCAATACCCAACGTTTCAGTCTCCTTCCACCCAACTCACCTACCTACTGGCCCACAGATCCTAACCGCAATCCCGATATCCTTGATTTTTTCATCCACAGTGGCTTAGGTCCCCTCAATCATTCCCTTACCCCTCTTGGCGAACTATCCTCAGATCATAGTCCATTATTACTCCAATTATCTCTAGCTCCTATTCCTAAGTCTTCTCCACCGTCCTTCATCAGAGGCCCAGTTAACTGGAAACTCTTTCACCAAATCCTTACCGATAAAATTGACCTCAGAATGACCCTGAAAACCCCAGATGACCTTGACAATACCGTACACTTTTTTACCACCACTATCCAACAAGCAATCTGGACTGCTTCCTTTCCAAACCACTCCTCAAGAACTCCTAAGAAAAATAAGTTACCTCAACACCTCATAGACCTAATCCATACCAAACGCCGTGCCAGATTATTATGGCAACGTACTAGACACCCCACCGATCGCCAATCCTATAATTATTTTTGCAAAAAACTAAAGATAGAATTGGCCACCTTCAGATCCCAATCCTTCAACTCCTACCTCACTTCCCTCTCTTCTCATGACAATTCCCTATGGAAGACCACCAAACATATCCTAAAACCCCATCACATATCACATCCCCTCCGTCGAGGTGATGGCTCTTGGGCAGCATCTGACGAAGATAGAGCCGAAGAATTCGCCAAAAACCTTTCCCTTACATTTACCTCTCATCCAGAATCCAATCCCACCCACACGTCAGCAGTAGAGGAATTCCTTAATTCACCCATCCCACTCTCCTTACCGCCTAAAGCAGTTAATCCTTCTGAGGTCAAATTCCTTTTACAAAAACTACCTACCCGTAAATCACCTGGATACGACCTGCTTACCTCTCAGATCCTTAGACAACTCCCTCCTAAAGCTGTCATATTCCTTACATACATATACAATAGCATCCTACGAACCACCCACTTTCCTCTTTTGTGGAAACATTCCACTATTATCCTGTTTCCGAAACCAGGCAAACCTCCCAACACCTCAACGTCCTACAGACCAATTAGCCTTCTTCCTATTCTCTCAAAAATCTTTGAAAAGATCCTCCTAAAACGCATCCTACCCTTTATAGAATCCCAAACTCTTCCTTCCCATCAGTTCGGATTTCGTTCACAACACTCTACAGTCCAACAAGGACTCCGAGTGGTTGATCATATTTGCGCAGCATTGGAAAGCAAGCAATATTGCTCGGGTGCATTTCTGGACATAGCTCAAGCTTTCGACCGGGTATGGCACGCCGGGCTTCTTTCCAAGCTGAAAAACTATCTTCCTCAGTCCTTGTAGATAGATAGATAGATAGATAGAAAGTAAACTTTATTCTGGGACAAGGTCCCTTATGAATAACAGATATGAACAAAAAAATTAAAACTACATCTGGCCAAAAATTACATTAATCAATATTAAAGAATATATACAGTATCTTCAGTGAAATTAAATTAAAACAAGTAAAAATAAAATAAAATTTTGAGAAAAAACGAAATAAAAAAAAACAACATTATTTAAATGAAGATAAAAATAAAATAAAATAAGCATGGGTTGATTTTTAAAATTAAGACAATAAATTTTATCAATCATTCACCTCAGTCAAAATCTGTTTCACAATATTTATTTTATTGTATAACGTCATTTTGGGATGTGAGAAGGAATTGGTAAAGATGATATTTAAATGAGGACAAGGAAGAGGCATGACGGATTTCAGATGGCAAGGAATTCCAGAAGGCTGTGGATCGGGAAATAAAGGAATATTCAAACGTCTTAGTTCTATGGGAAGGGATATAAAGGTCGGAAACACGGGATCTTGTTTTCTGGGAGTGGACCACGGGTTTAAACTGTAGGAGACTGTAGATGTAAGAAGGGTGTCTAGTGTTGATTGTTTGGAATAGGAAAGATCCGAGGAAATATTGTCTGCGGAAAGAAGGGAAGAGCCACTTTAACTCGTCGTAAAGGTGGGACACATGAGATCGCTTTGATGTACCGAAGACAAATCTTAAGCACGTATTCATGAGTCGCTTCAATCTATCCTCGAGTACCATCGGGATGCCTCCGTACACCACACAGCCGTAGTCAAAGTGGGGGAAAATGAGAGAGGATACAAGGAGCTTGCGGATGGGTTGTGGGAGTAGGTGGCGGGAGCGATGAAATAGCTTAAGGGTACCTATTGACTTACGGGAGATGAGGGCAATATGGGGTTTCCAGGAGAGGTTTTCGTCTATGGTGATTCCTAGGTTTTTAACGGATGAACTGAATGTGACAGGATGATCGTTGATGACTAAAGGAGGAAGGAAGGAGATGGATTTAAGAATAGGACTGGAACCTATAATAATGGCCTGAGTTTTCATCGCATTTAGATTTAAATTATTCAGACTTGCCCAGGCACTGATCCTATCTAGGTCAGCCTGAATATTGGCGAACGCGACTAGTAGCTCAGAAGGATGAAAGGAAAAATATATTTGGGTGTCATCAGCGTATAAATGATGTGAACAGTGGTAGATGGATTTGGAAAGATCATTTATGTAGGAGTTGAAAAGGAGAGGGGAAATGCTCGAACCCTGGGCCACTCCAGAGGACAGTGTAAGAAAGGAAGATAGGGGTTGGTTTGGAATGCTGACTGCTTGAGTTCTGTCGGATAGGAAAGACTGTAACCAGAGGATAGAGCTGTTGGAGAAGGATAGAGATTTTAATTTAGTATAGAGTATAGAGTGGTCTAAGGAGTCAAAAGCTTTGGAAAAGTCGAGAAGTATTAATACAGTTAACATTTTTTCGTCCATTGCGGTATGTAAGTCATTGGTAATTTTTAGTAGGGCGGATTGTGTGGAGAAGCCAGGTCGGAAACCAGATTGGAGAGGATCGAGTAGTTTTGAGTTTTCAAGGAATTTAGAGATTTGGGATTGAGCTATTCTTTCCAGAGGTTTAGAAAGGTTAGAAAGAATGGAGATTGGGCGGTAGTCTTTAGGAGAGGTAGGATTGGGAATTTTGTTGATAGGTCTGACTAATGCTTTTTTCCAAGCAGTTGGAAAAACTGAGTTCTGGAGGGAAAAATTATAGATGAAAAGGAGAACTGGAACGACTTCGGGAAGGCATAATTTTAATAGTTTGACTGGTATCCCATCAAGTCCGATGGAGTTTGTGTGTGATTTCATTATAGAGGAAATAAGGTCGGTCGGTGAGATGTTGGAGAAATAGAAATTATCACTGTTAAATGAGGGTGATAAGGAAAACTGGTGAGAGGTGGGTGAACTGTTGCTGGTGGTGGAAGATATAAAGTAGGAATTTAGTTCATCGGGTGATACCGGGTAGAACGGTGAGGAAGAGGATTTACAAAGAGAGAGTTTACGAAGGGTTAGCCATATTGATTTAGAATCAGGAGCAGAAGCGAGAGTTTCGTGAAAGAAGTTTGATTTCGCTTTCCTGATCGTTGTTTGTGTCAAGTTACGGAGTACCCTATAGACTTGATAGTCATCTGCTAGTCGAGTTCGTCTGAAGCGTCTACGGGCTGCCTCACGTCTCTTTTGCATGTCGCGGATTTCTTGACACATCCAAGGAGCAGGTTGGCGACGGAAGGTTGAGGTTTTGATAGGAGCATGTATGTCAAGAATATGGATAAGATTAGAAGTGAGGATGTCTACCATATGATCAATAGAGGTACAGGAATAAATATCGTTCCAGTTTAGGGTTTCAAGGTCCGGTAGGATTTTATCACGGGTGAGGTTGTCAAGATTGCGGAAAGTTATGGTTTTAGGAAGAAACGTGGGAGTTTGGATATCGTACGATAATTTGATGAGATCATGAGAAGAAAGGAAAGGAACGGGTAATTGAGAACAGGACAAGAGTTTCTGCTCTGAATCGATAATATGCAAGTCCAGCCAGGTGTCAGACCAACAAGTATGGTGTGTAGGAGCGAAAGGAACAATAAAAAGGTTGAGGGAGAAGAAGAGATTTTCCAAATAGCGTTTGTTGTTGGATTCTGTGAGGAGGTTGGTATTAAGATCACCGGAAATTATAATGTTATTATAGAAAGGGACATAATTGTACAAGGTTGATTCGAAGGATGAGTCAAAAGGAGTCAAAGGAGGGCGATATACGACCACATAAAGGAGAGGATGTGCTTTACAAGAAATTTCAGCGAAGAGGAATTCAATGTGAGGATGATTGGAAGGGGATGAAATATCTAGAATACGGGGTTTCAGGCTATTATGAACATAGAGACCAACACCTCCGCCAGTCCGGGAAACCCTGTCATGACGGATGAAGGTATAATCAGGTAAGGAAACGGAAGAGGAAGGGATATAGGGCTTAAGCCATGTTTCAGAGACTGCAATAATGTGGTAGAAGTTACAGGTGAAATATTGGAGAAATTCGTCATAGTGAGCAGGAAGGGATTGAGACCTTGTTCTCCGTTCCTACCTCTCAGATCGTACCTTCCGAGTTCGTTGCGGTACTGAATTTTCGCATTGCTATCCAATTGAGGCAGGTGTTCCTCAAGGTAGCGTATTGGGTCCCGTCCTTTACATCCTCTTTACCGCCGATATCCCTGTCCATCCCGATACCTTCCTGGCAACTTTTGCTGATGACACCGCTATTCTATCATCCGACTCAGATCCCAACATAGCATCCTTAAATCTCCAAAACCACCTCACCTTGATTGAGCACTGGTGTAATAACTGGCGCATTAAAGTTAATGAATCTAAATGCCAACACATTACCTTTACACTCCGACGCAGTTCCTGTCCACCAGTACACTTTAATTCCATCCAGCTTCCTTACTCAGACACAGTCCGGTATCTTGGCTTTCATTTAGACCGAAGACTGACGTGGAACCCACATACTAGACTCAAAAGACAAGAACTCAACCGACGATACGGCCAGCTATACAGACTACTAAACAGAAAATCCAAACTTTCTATTGAAAACAAATTACTTATCTACAAGACAATACTGAAACCTATATGGACATACGGACTTGAACTGTGGGGTACAGCAAAAGCTTCTAACATCAAACGTATTCAATCCTTTCAATCTAAAGTCCTTCGAACAATAGTTGATGCTCCGTTCTATGTAAATAACAAAATCCTACACCATGACCTTAATATCCCATTTGTCCTAGACCTTATTCCAGAAAAATTCTCCAAATTTCACCAGAACCTTACCTATCATCCAAATCCCCTTGCACAATCTCTATCCAGCACCACCCATCCTTACAATCCTCCTCGAAGGTTGAAGCGGCAGTGGCCCAGAGACCTTTTGTAAATAAGCACCTATTGGAGTTTTGGCAATGGCCAGATCCTCCACTCAAGCCCGAGTGTGTATGCTTAGGTTAGTTCTTTTGTTTATATACATTTATTTTATTTTATTGTATTTATTTTTATTTTATTCATTGTATTTATTATTATTAAGTTTCTGTATTATTTTTTTTTTTTTTTTATTGTAAATAGAGTGTGAGTGTGCTTTCTCTGAACACTATTATAAATGTCCTTGATGTGACAGAATGTAATATTTCTAAATAAACAAATAAAAAAAAAAAAAAACTTATACATGCTCACTTTTTTGTTATATGTTTTAATTTGTTGCATACTTAACCGGATTTTTTTAAATATCATTATTTAATTCTTTGTAAATAGCGTTGTTCAGGTTCTGGTCATTAAAGTTTGGTATGTTCATTATTAGTAATGTACATTGGTAAATATACAGGCTGTTCCGTAAGTAGAGCGAAATATTTAAAAGGTGGATAGTAGAGATCAAGATCTACAAAAAAGTCCATATAAACAAGACCCAATTTCCAGCATAAAAGTAGGAAATTTAAGATTTGTGTTTTTTTTTTTATCTCAAAATGCCCTTGGACAATAAAAGGCAATTAGAAATGTTTGTACATATATTTCTTTATGTATTTATATGTTGTATTTTGTATAGTAAATAAATTCCTGGGGGACAGAAAAAAAACTTTGTGTTTTTTATTGAATCGAAAGCGATAACGTAAAAAATATTTGATTTGAGTAATTAAACATTGCCCCATAGTAAACTAGATAAAATTTCCTTTAAACGAAATATGAGTTTGTCATTGTTCGTCATTGGACTAACACAGCTAAGTTTCGTTCTAAAAAAGTCATAAATTATTTGTGATTTTTTTTATCACCCTTCAACTGTATTATATTTACCTCACTTTTACAAAAACTTTCTCATTTAATAAGCTTTAAGTTCGTATTAATTAAGTAGAGGTTTGTTAGGAAAAAAATTGAGATTCACCTGAAGCTGTGTAAAGAAATGATGTCATTTTCTATCCAGCTACCTAAAAGTACCCATGTTTTCTGCTAAAATGACTGTAGTTAACTGTTGCAAAGGTTTTATTTCTTGTTTTTTCCCTAATATGGGATGTATTGTAATAAACCAAATTGCTTCCAAACACATTTTAAGAATAAAAATAAAAATAATAATTTTTCAAATATTTTTCATGTTTCTGTCTTAGAAATATATGTGTATTTCAAGCCCTAATATTTACATTTTTATGAAAATAATTATAGTAATCAGTAGATTTCTTTACTTTAAACGTAAATTTGTGTAATTTTAATTTTGAAAATTCAATAACGTGAAAATATTTTTAAATCATAATTTTGAAGTTTTTTATATTTATAAATAAAATGTGTTTTTAGGCAATTATGAATATTAAAATACATCCCATATCATGGAAAAACAATAAATAAAAGCTTTGCAACAGTTAATTGTATCCATTTATATGGGAAACATGGGTACTTCGAGGTAATTGGATAATGAAATCATATATTTTATTTACACAAATTCAGGTGAATCTCAGATTTTTTTCTAATAAACTTCAAACGTAATTAATACAAACTTAAAGCTTATTAAACGAGGAAGTTTTTGTAAAAGTGGAGTAAATGTAGTATAGTTGAAGAGTGGTTAAAAAAAATCACAAATAATTTATAAATTTTTCTAGAACGAAACTTAGCTCTGTTTGTCCACCCAATAGTCCTTTTCAAATAGTTTAAAAACTATTGATGGATTTGAAATGTGTATGGGTAAGATGAGAAGTAGTTCTATAAGATGAATACAAGACAAATAGTATAACGTTTTTGTTTACATTTAAAAGTTCAAAGAAATTTCCATGAGCATATCAGCTACTGATGCACTTCCTCTACCCTTAGTAAATGAGAGAACTCCAAACCACGGCCCTTCGGTCTCGAGAGAGTAAAATAATGGATTAGTATAATGACGGGAGTAGCTGTTACTTATGACTCAAGCATCAAACTGGAGAGATATTTTCCAGTGGGAAAAGCTGATGAAGCTCCAACGATTTTATGTGTTGTATACACTTGTTGATATTATATTGTATATGTGAATATACATGTTTCGCTGATGTCGATTATACGTCGAATGCTCAAGGGAGAAGTATAAAATATATTCATAATCCATCAGCAAAAAAATAAAAATAATATATATCTATATATATATATATATATATATATATATATATATATATATATATATATATTATATTGTATATTGTTCATTTTGCAATAATTATGCTGATTATGTTAGTCGCCACTCAATATTTTTATAAATACTATAAACTTCCGAGTCTTTTTTTGTGGAGGGAAGAAGGATCAATCGCCACCCCCTACCAAGGGCCAGATTGAAAAGTTTGGGCCTATAGCGGACTTTACACAATTAGTCATGAATGAACGTCACAAGACTGACAAAGATTGCCCAATCATAATGAATCTTACACGTTCAATCATTACTGACCATTTTAGCTCAGTTGACATAGAGATAACAGAAAGCATGGATCAGGTGCATTGTCCTCTGATGTTTTTAATTTAAAAAGGTTATTCGAACATTATCCTTTAAAACATTGGGCATCGAGAGGAAAATGGAGTTATAATAATTAGTTCCTACGTCCTGAAAATCGTTTTGACGAAAGTCAGAAAATAATAATTCAACTACTTACAAAAATTGAGAAAAGTATTACGAAAATAATCAGTTTGTTAAGGAAAAATGGGAAAATAACTGAAAAATATACGTAGCAGTAAATAATGTAAAATATAAAATAATGTAAAGGATTTTTTTTCTATAAATGAATTGTGAAGTTTCCACATTTTTTCTTAATTTATTGCTCACTAGACTATCTAATAAAAAAAAATTGAAAATGTTTTATACAAGTATAAACTAGGGATATGAAAAACTATTTACTTTCATGACATTATTTACTTAATAAAAATCAGGAATGCACAATGGTAATGGGACCTAGGTAAACTAATCTATCTAGTAGTATGGTTAGTCTCCCCACCACTTTTACCTCAATCTCTCTTCCACCTCTCGTGATTAAACTTTTGCTTTCCGGATTTTCGGAAATCCGCCAGACACGACCATCAGTACCTTACACGATCAATCGGAACTTCAATAGTGCCTCGGAATGCAATTCCGGATGACCGTGTAGGATCCGCATATAGATTGGGTTACTAGTATCTCTATTCCCGGTGCACATCGAAATTTACTAAGACTACAATTTCCCCATCTGGGTGGTCCTCCTCAAAAATGCCGCTGACCTTTGCCCAAAGCTGACCATACCTCATCCCCATTTATGTTTATAATCATAGGAGGTCCAGGAATAAGGCCATAGAGTTGGTAGCCCTAAGCCCATATTGTCACTAACGGGCCACCTACCTCTCCCACACAATGAGTAGAGGTACCCCGCTAGCATAACTGCCGCTTTACCTGCTACCTCCGTAATCCTGAAACAGGATCTTCAGGGTAACCGCTTCCGCCCGAACTGGGGCTAGAACATGTCATTTGCATTTCAATTAATTTTTTTTATCGAACTGTATGGAAGTAAATGAATTTTTTTGCTCATGGATATTTTTATGAGATTTTGGACTCTCTCTGCGTCTAATGTGATTATTAAGTAAAATAAATATATCTTTTTAATTTAACAAAAATTACTATAGGAACAGTTCTAACATGAAATACGGAGTGTCCCGTGAGTGGAGGGGGAATTATTGAATATTGATAGAATAGAAAATTAAACTTTATTCTGGGACTAAGTCCCTTTAGAATAACAATGATGAGTTAATACAAAGTAAAGTACAAATCTGGCCAAAAACTAACTTATAAAAATTTTAATATTATATACATTATTTAAAAAGTATGTAACCAGTAAAAAATAAAAAATAAAATATATATACAAATGAACATAAAATCTTCTCAAAATTACTTAATTGTGATGAAAAAAAAAAATAAGAGAAATTACATATTTATATATACATAACTACACAATTTATAAACAATAGGCTATCTAATAGAAAACTAACTTAATACAAAATGTAATAATATCTACAGTGGTTTATATAATAATATGCAGACACTAAGATAAAATAAAATCTTACGATACTTGTGGTGTAATGGAAAAAAAAAAAATAAATAAAAGGAACTATTTATACGTACATTCTCATATTGGCACACATAAAGACAAAGATATAAAATATAAACATATATACCCGAAAGAAAAAGCACAACCTGAGGAGAAGAGAAAAATAAATAAATAGTAAAAATAATAGTCAAACTAGGTGACAAAGATCATTGCTGTTTTATGTTAAAACTTAAACAGTAGGCACCACTATTTACTTCACGCAAATTCAGTTCATAAAATGAAATTTATGGTGGTAAATCTTCTGTTTGGGATGTAAGGAGGTATTGGAAAAGAAGGTATTTGAAAGTTGACAGTGAAGAGGCATGACGGATGTTATGTGGCAAAGAATTACAGTAGGAGACGGAGCGGGCTAAGAAGGAACGTTCATAGGTTTTTGTCCTGTGAAATGGAATATAGAGGTCAGAAACACGAGGTCTCCTTTTTTATTGAGTGTACTAAGAGTTTAGGCTGGGAGTTGATCGTTTGGTATAAGAAATTTCCAAGGAAGTATAGGCGGCGGGAAGAGGGGAAGAGCCACTTTGACTCGGCAAATAGGTGGGACACATGAGACCATCTCGAAGTGCCGAAGACGAATCTTAAAAAACAGTTCATGATTCTCAAGTCAGTCTGTCCTCAAGCTCCAGCGAGAGGCCACCGTATACCACACAGCCATAGTCAAAGTAGAGGAAAATCAAAGAGGAAACGAGGAGCCTGCGGATAGGTTGTGGGAGATGCTGACGAGAACGATGAAATAATTTAAGAGTACCAATAGACCTTCTGGAGATTTGAGCAATATGGGGTTTCCATGATAGGTTTTGATCAATGGTAATTCCTAAGTTTTTTACAGAGGAGGTGAAGGAGATTGGTTGATCATTAATAATCAAGGAAGGATGGGTGGAAATAGATCTAAGGAGGGAGTTGGAACCTATAAGAATGGCCTGAGTTTTCGTTGCATTCAACACTCAGGCACACTAATGCCCAGGCACTTATCCTATCTATGGTATGATACCTCAAGAGCTACAAAAAAGTTTTTATAAACAATGCTCCAATTTCCAGCAGTAAAATAGGAAATTAAAGATTTGTGTTTTTTAAAATTATGTCACGTTTTTGTTGAATAGGACGTGATAAATAAAAACTTATTAATTTATCTAGTTGAAAATTATTTCACTAAAAAAGTGGGTGTCTGTACTTATAGTCCGTGGTACAGGCCCCTTTTTATCAACTTATTAACATCCGTCTGAAACTGCGTAAATAACTTTATCTACCTACGTAACCTACCAAAATTTTATTTACGAAAATTCTCGGAGGTCGGCAAAACTTTGTCTTTTTAATTGGTTACTAAAAACTCATAAATACCCACTTACTTTCCACTTGAATCATAAAATAACTTGAGCACAAAATCGAGAAAAAAATGTGGCCTACAAAAATATTGAGCCGTTTGGCGTGACCTACACCTCCAAATTGTCAAAATAACGAGGTTATATAGGCCAAATGGCCCAATATTTTTCTAGGCAATCTTTTTTATCGATTTTGTGATCAAATTACCTTACAATCTAAGTGGAAAGCAAAAGTATATTTACGAGCTTTTAGTACCTAATTAAATAGACAAAGTTTACCGACTTCCAGATTGAAAACGCCCCAATTCCGAGAATTTTGGTAAATATAACATTTGTAGATTACGATGAGATGAAGCTATTTACGAAGTTTCAGCCGGATGTTAATAATTTGATAAAAAGGGTTATGTACCACGGTGGAGGATGATAAAAAAATGATTTTAACAAGCAATAAAAATATTTAAATGATTTTAACAAGGACACATTCTGCATTATGTCCTATACATTTGCTATCACTTCCTATTCAACAAAAAACGTGACTTACTTAAAAAAACATAGAACTTTAATTTCCTACTTTTCTGCTAGAAATCGGGCCATTGTTCATAATAGACTTTATTGTAGCTCTTGAAGTCTACTATCACTGCAATAAACGTCCCCTCTAATTTCGGAACACTGTATTTATAAAAAAAGGTTAACAGTATTTTTAGTTACAATATCAGAGGATGTAGTCTAGTCTAGTCCCCTTGACAGCATCAAAGGCAGAACACTGATTAGAATTTTCTACATTATCAATATAGATTTTATTGTTTATTTTTCATGAATTTTAAATAAAACGAAGATACGGTTGACTGTTGAAGAAATTAAGACAGCATGCTTGTTGGTGCGGTAAGAAATTAGACACAGTAATAAAGTAGCTATTTACAGTTTATGTTTGCGTTAGGGCCTACAGTCGAAAGCTTTTAGATGTTTACTCTCTTTACTGTTTATGAAAGCGTACAGAAACAGTAAGTTCATTTATTCATGTAGTAATTTCTTCGTTTATGACCGCAAGATTAACTACTACATCAATCATTACCTAAGGTTTGCGATAAAATTTCCTCCATATTTCTAGTAATGAAGTTAATATTGTATTTATTTATAAGAATTTTACAAGCAATTAACAAAGAGCAATTCAATTAAATACAATTTTTTTAGTTTATTGCTTGGCCTGCTTATTATATTATGCAATTCCCTATCACATATTTTATTTTTTTGTTATTTTATAATTTTTGTTAACAATAGATTATAAAATATTAAGTTAAAATCAATCAATTAAAATGATTTCTAGGTGAATTTTACAGCCGTAAAAACAACTGTATTTATAGGCTGTCTTAATAAATCAAAGATGAACTTAATTTTCTTCCCTAACTTCTTTCATTTAATCCAAGATTGCCAACCAAGTCATATTATATATGGTCATATATATCATATTCATTTACATATATTATGTTACAATGCTTATAAAATATTTTAATAATTATCGTTTAATAATAAGTAGTTAATTTTTTATTAAAATATATTCACTTTATTTCAAATTATATATATTTAAAATCTTCATCTTTATAAATAACTACTTTTTAATCATATCATATATCATATTCATATACATATATTACAATGCTTAATATTAATAAAATATTTTAATAATAATCGTTTAATAAAAAGTAATTAATTTTTTATTAAAATATATTCACTTAATTTCAAATTATGTAGATTTAAAACCTTTATCTTTATAAATAACTACTTTTTATACTACTTTTTTTTATTTGACTTTACTTGTATTTATCTTTTTGCTGAAAGGGTATAAGTGCATACTTATTAATTTTTAATTTTATGGTGATTCAATGTTATGTTAGTAATGATTAACTAAGATACAATATTTCAGTTATCACAATTAGGAAATATTAGCCATTTTTGTCAATGTTTTTAATGAATAATATTCGTTAATCATTTGTCTTTCACACAAAAAATCGTACGATGAATGATTTTTTTTTTCTGTTTCATGGCGAATCGGAAAGCGGCTACTGTTTTATTATTTTGATGCTTTGAAACGGACGGTTTCCCGATTTGGAAATTAACGGAATATACCGTGGTAATGTGTATCTTGCTTCTTTTCATCTCACTCCGAATAGAATTAAATATTTGTATCCCTTTTCTAAGGATTTCCTCTGATTCTTTCTCCAGAACCGCTAGATTGGAAAAAAAAAAAAAATAGAAAATACACAACAAAAGATCATTTTGGATGAAGAATGGTTGATTCACTCCATATCTAAAGCCGAGACACTTGGTTGTTAAATGGAGAACCAAGCCCTAAAGGGAAAAAAAAGAGAACTTTTTTTTTACTGAAACTCGGAAAGAGATTTTTTTTGTTTAGCTCAGACCCCGAAGCTAGGTAACGTTATCGGGTCGTTACGTTTTTCTAGACTATCTTTAACCTCGGAGACCTTAAAAAAAAAAAAAAAAAAAAGGAAAGAGGGTCTTATAATTCAATCTTACGAAATTTTCACTATTGAATTTTTACAAATTTTCTGAAAGAAAAGCGCTGAATTTATTTTAAAAAAAAAATCGTATTTAATAAGTAAAGTTTTTGTATTTATAATAAATTAACTATAGAATGAAAATTGTTTCACTAATTGACTGATAAAAATGATAACTCTTTATCATATATACATAAAAGCTTTCAGTTATTACATTTTACTAAATGGTAATATTTTTTAAGCAACAGTTTGATTTTTGGCTATGATTTATGTATAAATGAGCAACATCATGATTTTTTTTTTTTTTTTTGGCAAAACCAATTATACAGTGATTTACAAGAAATAATTATTCCAAAAATTATTTTTGTATAAAAATGAATAGTGTGAAAGCAATGGTGTAAAGAGTTTAGTAAAGATATGTTGCAATATTCCGTTTAAAGGACCAAACAACATGCAGAAGGAAACAGTCGATTAAACGATAATGAGAGTAAAAGGAGGAAATGAAAATAAACAAGTTGATAATGCTTGTTAACTTAATTGCTTCAATTACCTTATAATTGGTTAGAAAATGAAAATAACTGATTATGTATAATATTTTTTTTAAATTTATTATATATATATTACTATTCAATGATATTATGACGTTGATATATATTTGATTTGTGTATGTATTATTAGAGTGTATATAAGGATCCTGCTAGGATTGGGAAAGTGATCTGTTTAGAGCAGAGTGGTGGGGAGAACAGGTTATGGCGCATGCCGTCGCACGTTCCAAACTCCACGCCCTGGACCAACTCTGGGTTAATAATCACCTAGCGGCTTCGCTATGTACTCAATGGCTACTTCTACTTTGTTAGTAACTATATTTTAAAGTGGATCAAGGTCATATATATAGTATAAAACTGGATTTAATTATAAAAATGTATTTAAAATTTTCTATTATTTACAAAAATATACTATATAGTCTTTAATCTCTTTCAAGTCTTTATACAAAAATATATCTACATATTAAAGCTTTCAAAAATAAGGTCAAAACCTTATCAAGTTATTTAAACAAAAAAAAAAAAACTTATTCCCTAACTTGACACACAATTAAAGCTTGCATATATGGCAAAATATTATCACAATTGATTTGAAAATCAAAAATTATTTCCCTAAAATCTCTCTATATAAATCACAAATGAGCCGTTGATCACTTTTCACTGAAAGACACTGTTCCTTCTTCTTCGGTTCTCCAGGTTGAGTTTAACTGTAGGGGACCTGAGCACTCGGGATCTGGTAGAAGGTGATTTGATGGAAGCTCCTCAGGTCTGGTTCTTGTGACATACTGGACAACTTGGCTTCCAGTTGTTCGTTAAGGTCGTTGTCAATTTCTTCCTCTGATCTAGGCCCACTGGCACAGTTGCAGTCGCGTTTGGCTCGCCTCAACAACTGAACAGAAAGAAAACAAAACAAGGTTAGTCACGAGAACAAAAAAAAAAAAAATGATAAAGATTGATAAAATAAAAGTTGTAAGTGATAAGAAGAGAGTGCGATAAGATAAGGATACTCACTTTCTTTATGAAGCGGGACGCTGACGAGAAGATCTTTCTAGGAGTATTCTTCCTCGCTTGAGCTTCGAGAGCGAGGTTGATGTTGTTAGCGTTTTCGAACTCCATGATGTTGCTAGATGGACTGAGCGCGGCGGAATGAAGGCCGGAGGGGATGGCGGAGCCTATATACCCCCGATGACGTCGGGGGTGGCAGGTGGTACGGCGTGAGAATCTCTGCTCCGGGGTAGTTCCCATGGAGAGTTGCAGCTGCTCCGGACAGCACCTGCCGGCTCCGCCCACTACACAGCAAGTGCTACACACGGCCATTACCGTTAGTGTATCGTCCCATCTTAGCTAATCTCTCTAACAGTCTTGTAGCGATGAGGGGTATCGTGGTCTTAGGCGTAGGTGGAGGTAGTTGCTAATTGTGTCTTCACGGACCGTCTATCGCTCAAGAGTCGATTGTTCAACCCTTTGTCCAGATCTTAGGCAACCTTGCAAAAGTAAACAAAAATAATAAATAACGTACAAATCGATAGGTAGATGAAGTTAGTTTCCCGGTATCATCAATACCTATATAAAAAATATAAATATAATTTATGTGTTTATATAGTAAAATGGTGTATGGATAATGTGTGGTTCCGGGTATCACATTAACTATTAAATAAAAAAAATATGCAATATTAAAAAAAAATCTTATAGATAAAGTATGTTAACGGGTATCATACCTGTCTTTAAAAACGTAATATGGGTATTGCATAGTGCGAAAAATTTAAGTATTATAAGACTTTAAATACTTGGACCACAATAATATTTTCAAAATTTATTTTTTCTGAATGTGATCATAGCCGATGGTTGGGAATCTCGTCCTTTAAAATAGATGCTCTTCTAATTGACATTGAAATAAATGCTTTATCAAACCATTTAATTAGATCTGTTAATAAAAATCAGGGTCGCCTATGACTCTGAGGTCGATTGTACATGAACTCCACCCCTCACAAGAAATTTCACTGCTCTTCTTTTTTAAAAAAAGTTCTAGTGAATGTATAATTAGAAAAATTGTAGATGATATAGAATTACACTTGCCGTGATCTGTCCATGTGTTCCCTTCTTAGACATTTTTCATTTCGAATATTCATAACCCTTTGAAATGTTCCCCCACAAAAATTTTAATGGCACATCTTGGGCCTCGAAACCTCTTTATGGGTACTTCTGGATAAAATTACATTAACTCGCTTGACCTATAAAATAATAATGACAATAATAAAAAATAATGAACATATTTAACACACAGGAGAAATATTTTTATCTCCCACTGGATTTTAAAAATATAAATAAATATAATAAAATACATAGACTCATACACCATCCTTCCCCTATTATGCTACTTATGATAAGCAGGCAAAGACGTTGGGCCATATGCCTGAAGGATATACCTACCTACCTCAAGGGTTACCCTTCAGGAGCTACCACATCGTTATTGCAGTCGTAATGAGGACCCTTGCATATCCCACAATAACGGCCGTTGTACCTGAGTACTCTACCTGAATACATCTGAACGGTTTTTAAGAACACGATCCCTCCGGGGTCTTCTGTAATTGCGGGTCTTGCGCCGGTTCTTTAAAAGGGTTAACTATTGTCATATTAAGATTTATGACACACATCTTCATGATGGTTGTGTCAGTAATGGTGACAACAGCCTAGGCGTGTTTGAAATATGACAGGTCCTTTGGTTTTTGGACCATTGGGGACCAATTTAGTTCTTAGACTTATTTCCTTACTGTCTGCGCCTAATGATCTCGGTCAATCAACAGTGATCTCGGTCGCTACTGATCTTGAGATATTTAAATTAACAGGATTAATTTACTAATAGGATACGTAGGAACCAACAAAAAATTTTTATGTCTCGGAAAGACTGAATCATTAGTAGATCAGGATGAATTTAATTCATGGTAGAATGAACCCTTGATTCACCAACCGGCAGTGTGCAACAATATTATCTTTTGATCTTTGGGTACCACGGAATCAATCTGAAGTCCTTGTCAAGACCACATTGTAACCTTATTAATTACTTACACGAGACTAACTGAAGCCCCAGAAAATTTTTAAAATCCTTCGAGTGATTCGGAAATGATGAAGTAGAAGCATAAATCAAATTACTAAAAATTTATATATTTATAAAATAAAATAAAAGAGAACTTAAAAAGAAATTAATGTCACCTGAACACTATTTATTACCATGACTGAAATAAGTTTAATTTAATATACAATAATTAATTATGCCAATAACTGGAATATTATCACAATTCAAATTTAATCAATTTTTTTCCTTAAACTTATTCATCATTATCGCCTATTCAATTTTGAATGACAGATCGAGAGATGTTAATTGAAAAATGAATAAATCCCTTGATTATTATAAATATCAATTATTAACTTGTTCAAAGTGTTGATTGTTCTTTACTGTCATTAATCTCCAAAACTATAGCGAAATGTTTTTTTTTTTTAAATTAAATTGATACATGTACTTTAAATAATGAAATGATAGGTTTTAAATGTGGTCATTTTTAAAACTAGATTTAAATTCAGTTTAAAGGGCAGCTATCCCTCCACTGATGACAGTTGTGGTAGGGGAAGTGGATTACGCTGCAGGCGTATGCACACGCACGCTTCCCCTCAAACACACGTGAATGGGAGCATTCATACCACCACGTGACCTCACACATGTTCATCTCCGCTCTTTGTTATGCCTATATCTCCTCATTTAAACGTTGTAGTAATAAAATTGTTAAAGTTTATTTAGGAAATTAATGTTTAGTAGTATATTTACAATGTTTCTGGAAATATAAAAACATAAAAAAATAAAATAAAATAATTTTGTTTTATAATTTTTTTTAAATACTGAATTAAATTGATAATTGTGGGTAAATGGTTGTCTGTCGTGAATAATGAAGAGAAGAATAGTTGGGGTGATCAGTCAAATAAGAAGGCAAAAATAAATGATAATATTTATTTTGACATTTGCCGACGTTTCGACCTGAAGTACAGACCATCATCAGGGCTGAACTTCAGGTCGAAACGTCGGCAAATGTCAAAAAACAAAAAATATTATCATTTATTTTTGCCTTCTTATTTGACTGATCACCCCAACTATTCTTCTCTTCATGAATTAAATCAATATTTATACTTTTTTATCCAATTAGAAAAGTATTTTTAATTGCCGAATGAAAAAAACATATATTTTTTTATTAGAACTTCAAAATAATTAATTTATATCCAGATAATCGAACAGTTGTTTAATATAGAGTGTTTAATGATTGCACCATGTTAAAGTGACGAATGCGAGCCTGTTGTAAAACGATATAAAACAAAAAGACAGATAAATTGGTTATTACACTCCTAATTATTCTTAATTTTTAATGACGACTTAAAATGTGTATATCAATCATGGCAAAAAAAATATTAAAACAGCATAGTCCTTAAATCTAATAACCTGTCAACCATTTGTTTCCTTCGAAAACTTCATCCTACTTTTACTAAGGTTGTCTGGTATAACATACAGATGAAAGTGAAATTAAAGAGTCTTATGTATTTTGTTTTCCAAGATTTATCCTTGGGATTCGATGACATGCTTTTAGGAGTTGAAGTGGCTTTACACGTTTTCCTATTATCTGGCTATTATCTGGTTCATACCTATTCAAACCCCTAGGAAATAATAAATACCACGCCGGCGATGGCTGGACGAAGTGGAGGAGGATGAAGGATGGCGAGGGTGATGTTCCGGAGGTGGTGAAAAATGCTCGCCCGGGTTAAAGGAGAGTGAAGAAGAATTATCATAGGGGCCAAGGTGATTGTAGCACCATAGCGCCAAAATAAATGAATATAAACAATAAGAAATAACGAACAAACATATATCATTGAACTTATTCGTCTGTGTTCGTTGATTTATTCCATTGAACACCAGAACCCAAACATATATATTTTCCATCACCTAAAACTGTTTTCTTTTATATGTTCATTCCTGTTTCTTTTAGAAATCCTTGCCTATCTCTATCTGATAAAGCTTCTTCTCTATCTTCTTTCAAACATCAGCTATATTTTTACATCTTTAAATCTCAATTCTCCAACCAAATATTAACTAAATAAGCCATCTGATTATTCAAGCTAAAATCATTAGACAGCAAAGTGTATCCATGAATGTTCATTGTTTTTGTTTTTAACGGAATATTTATCGAAGTGGACTTGGTTCCAGATTTAAGATCATTTTTAATTCAGGTATATAGTTCATAAATTGAGGCCTGTATAACAATTTCGAAGTTTTCTTGGCATCTCCCATTTTTTGCTTTCCTTCAACTAACCTATTTATTAAAACATATAGTTACCTGATTATTGATTAAAATTACACGTTATTACAGTTACATTACACGTAAAATGTCTAAGGGCAGGATGGGTTCAGCAAAAAAAAAAAAATTAATTTAACAGGCTCTTTTTATTGTTTAAATTTTAGAACTCTGAGACAAATCTAAAAAAACAAAAAAACAAAGCAAAAAAAAAAAAAAACAAAGCATACTTAAATATTTAAAAGGAATGGTTTCTATTGACCGATATACATTTATCGATATTTCTAAATAATTGGTCTTTTATTAGGCCATCATTATTAATTAATGATTTTAATAAATTTAATTTAATCAGTAAAAATTCCAAAAAACTGTCTTCAACTGTGGTTCGATGACTGGAACTCTTACGTTTTGTCCTAGGATAGACGGTTGAAAGTAAATATAAAGTTGTAATTATTGGTAACATAATTGGTTACGAATTCCGCCAATGGCGGATTTATTTTATACATATGGACTGAAACAATTGTTATTTTTTTATAGAAGGACGTAATTAAGTATTAATATTTTTTAATATAATGACAAATGACGCAGTGTTTTCTAGAGCAAGAGAATAAAATACATCGTTTATGAAAGTAATATGTGAAAAATCAAAATCTTATTTTAAATTGAACTTAATGACAACCATGTTTTATAATTTCAATGGGCATTAAATGTGATTGGTTCGTAATAGGGTAGCCGAACGTCACACAGATAGACAAATGTTGAAGGGGAGGGTGTCTCCGATTGGAGGATTACTACAAATATTATAGGTTTTATTGAGCATTAAATGAGAAATCTGAAATGACCCTCTGATAATGATGTAGGGTATTGAAGCCCCTAGTATATTATATATAATATATAAATATACTACAAGGATTCAAAGAAAATAATTAATAAATAATTTTTTTGTAGAAAGATCTTTTTTAATGTAATAGTCCGAGGTAAAGACTCCCTTTTATTATTATTATTATTATTAACATCCATCTAAAACTTTGTGAATGGCTTCATTTTAACGTAACCTACAACTTTTTTATCAATGAAAATTCTCAGAAGTGAGTAGTTTTTCATTAAATTAATTAATTTAATGAATTATTAATATTAAAACTAACGAATTAATTAATTATTTGTACCTACTAAACATTCATGAATACTCATTTATTTTCCACTTGAATCGGAAGAAGAATTTATCATACAACTGAGAAAGCAGATTAAATCGTTTTTTTTATTATTATATCGATTATTTTTTTAGTAAACTAGTAATGGTAACTATTGGAACAATAATACTTTTAGAGATAATTTTTTTATATTTTATTGTTGAAATAAATTCTTTATAGTAAAGAAGAGAACATGTGATTATTTAAGTATTAGTCGCAAATAATCCATAGAAATAAATGTGGACTTATGACAATTTTTTGTTTTTATTTTGGAAAAGAGGATTTTAACCCGAAAGTTCCTCCCTTTAAATCCGAATAGCTAAGGTTCTCTCGAGATTTAAGAGTATTAAATATATGGGTTATAATTTAAACTTTTATTTTTAGAAACTTCCAAATTTTTTACACTCTAGGTAATTTTAATTTTTTATAGCCCCACTTGTCTTGATTTACTCCTGCTGGAGTGAAACCGGGTCAAGTCATGCCTACTTTTTTTACTTTTGTCATGATGAGTTTCATGGACGCTAAATGACCGGAGTCATCTTCTGTGGGAAGGTAATAATGGAGAAATTTACAGAGTAACCAGAAGTCTCTTCAATGGGTTTTCGTAATACCTTTGATGGAATTTTCCATTTTATGGAGTAACATAGCGATAAAAATGGAGGCGTATTTGATTTCACAATATCAAATACCTATGGCAGTTCAAATAGAGTTTTGAGATCAAAAAAAGTAATTATTACTTTCTAGGTAGCAAAATAAGATCTTCCATATAATAGATTTTTATTAGTTGACTTTTCGAAATTGTATTTTCATTATCAAAACTTTCTATTAAAAAAATTAAAAAGAACATTATCAGTTGTTATTTTGTTTTCTACAATGAAAAAATCTCTTTAACCTTAATATAAAATCGGGAAGAAAATAAATTTAATAATGTGTAATTTTGTATTATTTTTAACGACACCCCTTCTTCCTGAATTAATGACTCGTTCCTTATTAAATTTTAAGTTTTAATTTTGATATTTAGGTAAGTCACACAATATGTATAATGCGTGTATAATAATAAACTAAATAAGTACAATAACATAAGATGAACATTTCTTAGATAATGAATACTTAAGAAGTATCCAAAATATTCTCCATTGATAGGAAAGGATCACATACATGCATACTTGAATGTATAAATAGATCAACATAAATTATATATAAAAGTAATTAATTGAATACTTAATAGTTGACTGTTGTATTATTAAGGAAGGAGATGGTCGTGAGCCACCGTTTCAACCCGACTTTGCAGGTCTTCTTCAGGGAGGTGTGTTCAGCAAGGAGTTTCACTTAGAACTTCTATGTGAAACTCTTCCAGTTCGTCGGGTTGAAACGTCGGCTTTTAATAAAATAGTTTTGTCACGATTTAGCCCATTTATAATCGCCACCCCGGGTCATCTCCCTCCTTTATTTCACTTCTTCTTCCACACAAGTACAATGAAATAGTATTTTAAACAATGTCATTTGCCTTGATTCGATGGATTTTATATACTTTTTTTCAAACTTAAAAAAAAAATTCAAAGTTTGTATTTAGTACCAAAATTTCATTTAATTTCCTTGAAAACATGTGATTTACGTTAAATAATGTTAGTTTTTAGAAATTATTATTTATATTTTTTTCGTCACTCTCTGTTACCTTTACAACTTTATTTATTTGATATCATTTTTTCTAATATTCTCCGCTTTCTAACGATACATTATACGTATACCTTCTGACTGTTATTTCAAGAGATTCATTTTCAACCTGAATAAGCATATTTCTTTTTTTCCTCCAATTTCCAATTATTATATTCTTTAAAACTTCATATTTAGCCTTTTTTTTTTTTATATATTTACTGTGAATAAAAGAGAGTTATTTTTTTTAAATAAACCATATTGAAGGTACTTTAGAGGAAGACGTATATGAACATTAGACATTTTAACCCTGTAAAGTGATATCAATGAGGATAAGACCTAAATGATATTAAATACCGCTTCATTATACAATTATACGCCGAGTTTAATCAAAATCGTTGGAGCAATTTGAGAAAATTGTGAAAATGTGTTTCAGCGTTGAAATAAAGTGGCACTTCTGGTTAGACGATTTTAAGGAAAAAGTTGCTGTAACATCTGAGTCATATTCCTTTCTTAAATATGTAATATCAGTTTTCATTTTTGAGCTAGGCTGTTCACATACACACAGGCCATTTTACGGGACTTGGTTATTTGGACTCAGAGGACCTATGTATTTCCGTTGAAAACTCTGATTAAAAGATTTTCACGATCGTAATACTTCCCTGAACCATATATTACATATATAGGCAAGTGAAAGTAAAAAATATTTAAATGTTTCCTGTTGCTAGATGCTTCTAAAACCCAAAGATAAGTAATTAAAAATTACTTAAACTTTCTTGTTTAAAATACAATTAAACTAGCTTGATATTGAAACATAAATTATATCTAATATATGAACAATTACAAAGCGTCACTTTTGAATAATGTATTAAAAAAAGATAAAGTATTGAATATAAAAAAAAAAGTATGCTCATATGTATAAAATAAGAATAAAGAAAAACATAAAACTAATATTTTATTTCAGACCTTGTCTTGAGACAGTATTTTTGTCAGAAAAGTTTTTTTCCTTTAGTATCTCATTAATAATTCTTGAATAATCGGTAGTTTTGATCTCTCATATTATTATTTATGTGTCTGGTCCATCACTTCTTTAACTTCAAGGACAGATTCCACAATTTAGAACAAACAAAATTTAAATTTAAAATAGCCCAAAAGTTCTTTTTCACATCGAACAATGCTAAGTCGGTTTAGTCGGTCCGTATGGTGGACAAGAATAATATCAACTATTTGTGAAGATTAAATAATTTATTTAATTAAATATTAGTGGAGACAGTTATTATTTTTTTTAAATATATTTTTATTATTTAAATAAATAGTAGTATTTATATATATTATCTTATTCTTGACCTAAGCTCGGATTATTATTTATTCTGCTAACCATCAATACGTAATGCGAATAACTTAGGTGAATAATTTCTCTCTCTGTACCATTGTTGTTCTACGGGGAGGACTTTCGGGCTGAAGTTCCCACAAAATAGAAAAATAACTTTTGTTTTTACATTGGTATATATTTGTATTTGTGAATGCTATACAGGGTCAATACAATAAATACATCAGGATATATTAAAATTTCAAATTATAATGCATATACAGCTACTAAATATAAGTCAAGAAAATTTGCCTCTCAAGTCATTGTTTCTGTAATTACCGTTTTTGTTGTTGTTGTTTTAGCCTTCAAGGACCACATAAGGTTGTTTTTCTTTCTTTTTATTCCAGAGTAATTACGGAGAGAGAAGTACAATAAGCAGCTGCTTAACTATGCCGAGCTGCTAAAACACCCGACATGCTGATCAATCTTAATCGACAATATCTAGCAAGAGAGAACAAAACAGGGATAAAACTCTGAGGATCCGTAATCCAAAGTACCGAATGTCATAATTTGTCCATTCATTGAGCTTATAATATGGTGGCTAGAATTAATACAAGTGTTGATGAAGGATTCACATTAGTGTTGCCCAAAATTGATCTTGATCTTGCAAAGTGCAAGACCAAGACCAAGGCCGCCTAACTGTTGCAAGACCAAGACCAGGACTGGTAATAAAAATCGATTGTTTTAATAACAATTAGGACAAAATAGTTTCTAATACTTGACAATCTTAGTTACTATATGTTAATAATTGTTATAATCAATATACTTTTACATTTAACTCCTCTAATTTTTCATTCGGCATAGTTAGGTTTCTACTACCTAAAAAATTACAGTAATATCTCTATAATAATAAGGTAATAAGTAACTGCAAGACTGTAGCGAGATCCTTGCGCAAGACCAAGACCATGACCAGGACTGAGTTTGCAAGACCAAGACTCGTCTCGGTTTCGCATTTAGGCAACACTAATTCACAGTGAGTTCAGAATAATAGATTCTGAGATACTCTACGAATGGCTAGTAAAAAAAAAAATTGAATCCTCGATCCACTACTGCTTTGTACTGTGGAAGGTATTTCACACTCTAATTAAAAAATAATCACCGATTTGTATTGATAATATTATGCGCACTAAGAAATATTCAAGATTAAACAATTTTTTTTTTAAAGAATTGTATAAATTAGTATATAAGTTTTAATATCTTTGATCTGGTGTTTTTTTTTTGACATGGATGATATGAAGACAATAATTAGCAAAATTGGTTCGATCTGAATATACTTTAAAAATAAAACGGCTGATAAATCTTTCTCATATAAAGAAGAAGAATAGATTTTGATACACATTGATTAGGAATTCATTTTGAATAAAATTACACTGAGTTAGAATTAACCAAAAAAATTAAGCGTATTAGCTCCAGAAAATCAATAGTGAACCTGAAGTAATTAAGTTTTATATTTTTAAATTATAAAAACTGAAAAATACAAAAATCAAAACATTATTTGATGAAAAAATAGGCTGAAAATCACTATCCTAAAAATTAAAAAAAAATATATATATTCCAAAAAAAACCAAATCACTACGATACTAAGTATTTAGTGATTAAACTATAAAGTGAGAATCCCCAAAACGTTACCAATGATATGAAATTTTAAATCCCCTCTGGAACTGAACAGACCATGGTAGATTGGGAAGATTTTACTCATTGATTCCACTGAGCCTGTTAAAGAACATCGAGTGGATAAATGAATAAGTAGCGAATCCCATAAGCAGTAGAATTCAATTTAGAATTATCTACTGAATGTTTGATCACCATAGGGATGCGGCGGTTCGTAAAAAAATAATATATATATATATATATATATATTGAAGGAAGTTAGTCGACTGTTCTACATATCATGGGTGATAAATATTCAGGACGTAGTCATTATAAAGTTTTTATTGGTGCCAATCAAACAAACATGTGGGTCATCATCAGGGCGTCACACTTAAGGTATTCAAGTACTCCCAATACTTCAAATACTTGAATACTTTCAGTGCTCGAAACACGCCTTGATGATGACCCACATGTTTGGGTTGAAACGTCGGCACCAATAAAAACTTTATAATGACTGCGTCCTGAATATTTATCACACAATATATATATATATATATATATATATATATATATATATATATATATTTATATATATATATATATATATATATATATATATATATTTATATATATATATATTAACTAGACGAGAAATTTAAATTAACTAGACGAGAAAACACGCCCTGAAGATGACCTACACGTTCGCGTTGAACCATTGGAACAAATAAAAAATTAAATTTTTTTTTAAAAGACTGCATCCTGAATGTTTATCACCCATAGACGAGAAATTTATTCCTTCTATTGAATCGGTTTGTTCAAATTATATTTTTTTACTATATTTTCTTTAATGGTTTATTATTGTTTTATTTTTAAAGAGCTCCTGATGGTCTAAACACACTACAATAATTATTATCATTCGATTAAATTTGATTAATCTATCTCTTAAATATTAATGCCAATTCTGAAATTGATCATCACCGTTGTTATTTAAACCTTTTGTAAAGCTGTCAAGGAGTCGAATCTGTCTTACCTCGCCTTTCCCGAACCAATTAGAAGGCTCGTTGGACCGTGGCAGACACTCGCAGCTCGTTAAGATCCCTACCTGCTGGGCCCTTAAGTAGTCTGTTAGACTACAAAGGGAACATTTATTTTAAGGGCCAAAAAATTCTGAAATAATATCTTTCAGAGGTGTTCAGGTTCAAGTCCTTTGTTCGAGTTAGTATTAATTGAGGAGCCAATTTTCTCCAACTCTGCAAAAAGCTTTAAAGATTTTGGCTGCTTTTGGTTGAACGTCAGCGTTTGGAAAGTACACAATTTTATTCTTTCAAATAACAGATTTATTTGAAAGTTTTCAAAAATTTTATATTTGAAATCTGAATTGAATTATTTGGTACAAAATGTATTATTAAATAATATACAACGTATTATTTAATCTAATATAAAGATCTAAACGCTGAGATTTGTCATAAATAGAAGAAGACGTTTTTGTTGAGTTTTTTTTTCTATATATGTCGACGATTATTTTCTGTACATAGACAATCAAACATTTCTATTTGAGGGAATAATATAAAATGTAATTACTCTGTACATACAAGGTATCTTTAAAAAAATTATCCTTAGGATTTTATATTAAATTTGATGACAAATAAAAAAGAAAATGAAGTAGGGTAAAAAAAAATCCCAGTAAATTATACTTTTCGAAACTTTTCGACAACTGATGAAGAAAAGACTCATTATATTAAAAAATAATGGGTATCATCATAACGAAGAGTTAGATTTGAAAAAAAGCATTTAATCACTACAAAATAGTTTTTCGTTATCTGCCTCATATTTCTTTGGAGCTATCTTTGATAACAGAAGGATTTGTAACTATTTCCGTGAGATGAAATTTTCTTTGGCTCCAAAATCGAAATTCACTATCGCATAAAATATTTTGACTTTCTTGATTCTTAATTTTCCAAAACCCAAAGACGTTGTTCATCATGCATTATAAGCGATTAAGGCTCAATCCTTGATTTTGATGACGGATATAAAAGTGATATGGGGCACCGTTAAAAGAAATAATAAATATAGTCTATTAAAATTAATTATGGTCGAGAGTCAGTCAAATTTTTCCTGAAAGTTGTATGTTTTAAAATGTAATATATTAAAAATATATTTTAATTAATTTTTTTTTAATTTATTGAGTAATATAACATTCTGTCGAATGAACAATAGTTATAGTGAGGTAAGACTACATTCACACTATATGTACAGAAGAAAAATTACTACTAAAAATAAGCAAAAAGTATATACAATAGATACTAATAGTATAACTATACATATGTTAATATGTAAATTATGTATTAATGTAAGTAAATTATATGCACTTTAGTAATATTGATATATGGATAATATACTATTAAAGTACATTTAAAAGGTTTAGATATTAAGTTTTACTGCAATATTTAACATTATGAAAGAAATACAAAGCAGGAACCATTGCAACATATGACAGTATGGAAGTCACATTGTGCAGTTCAAGATGTCCTTGGCTTGTGGTCATGCACATATGCTGTACAATTCAATAATGGTGATATTACTCCATTATGGGATTAGCTATTGACTAATGTACTAATTCCTAACATCTCTTGGGAAGTTGCGGGCTTGACTAGGAGAGACTGTAGCAACAGTTTATTCGCCATGGTAACCTGAATTCTATCTACAAATATCTTGTTTAAATTTTCAATTTAATTGCAAAACAAATGAGGAATATACATATATGTGATAGTGAAATGAAAAGAAATGAAAAAAAAAAATTATTATTCTGGGACTGTTGCCCCTTTAGAAGAAAATATAAATCCAGATTGTACGTCTGTGTGGTTACAATTAGATTGTATGTTTAAAATAAGAGTTGACTAAAGATAAAAATACTGAAAAGAGAAAGAAAAGAACAAGTAAATTGTACATATATATGAGAAACTAAAATAACCTTAATAAATTGAGGTAGTCTCTGGCGGTGCTTAGATATTCTCTTAAGTATATTTCATAATCAGTCGGATTGAGAAAGGAGTAGGTGCTTAAAGAGGAGTGGTTTGAAAGAGGAAACTGATTGAGCGTGTCGAATATCAGCAGGGATGGAATTCCAGAGGGAGGCGGCTTATATTGCAAAGGATTTGTCAAACGCAGCATTTCGGTGAAGAGGAGGATAGAGGTCGGAAGTACGAGATCTAATGGGACGGGATTGGATGGAGTATTTGAATTGTAAGCTGTGAAAAATATAGGAGGGTGGATGAGTTCTAATGATTTGGTACAGAAAGGTGGCTAGGAAGTACTGACGGCGATAGGATGGGTAGAGCCACCTCAACTCGGTGTAATACTGGGTAATATGCGTATCCCTTGAGATTCTGAAAACAAATAGTAGTGCACAATTCACTAGGCGTTTAAGTGCATAGTAATTTTGTCCATATTCGTATGTAGAAGACGTTCCGGGTCTTTTTACCGACTAGATGAACAAATTTCAAGAATAATTAAACGTATAACAGTTATGATATAAAAAGAACAAAGAAAATACTATTAAGTAAAACAAAATAAAAATAGCTAAGTACATAAAGGTCAATAGTGAAATATATAGTTAAGTTTTTTTATTTTAATGAAATTTACAACTGCATTACATAGAAAATACAATAAGTAAATTTGACATTGGTAACATGACATGTACAACATTAAGAGAAACTACCCATTGGTAGAACTCAAAATAGTTAAGTTTAATGTAACAACTATTGTCCATCCACCGCCTGCTTAAATTTACAACTAGTGTTGCCCAAATGCGAAACCGAGACGAGTCTTGTCTTGCAAACTCAGTCTTGGTTTTGCATAAGAGTCTCGCAACCAGTCTTGCAGATAATTATTAGCTTATTACTATAGAGATATTACTGTACTTTTTTAGATAGGAGAAACCTAACTAAGCCCGAATGAAAAATTAGAAGAGTTAAATGCAAAAGTATATTGGTTATACCAATTATTAACTAAGATAGTCGAGTAATAGTAACTATTTTGTCTTAATTTTTATCGAAAAAAAGTCTTTTTTTTTAACAGTCCTGGTCTTGGTCTCGCAAAGTGCAATCTTGTAAGACCAATTTTGGGCACACTATTTACGACGCCCTTAAGTATCTGCCACATACTTATCATTACATGTTTTTCTATTTTCCTTGCAATGTAAAGAGGACTGAAATTCACCCTTTTTAAATCTTCTACTTTGAGATACTGTTAAGTTTAATGGTACATTGTGTTATTTTTTATTTACATTATTATTTGATGGTTATGTCTTATGTACTTCCGCAACCCAAGCACACATGTGTCGCTCCTACAAACACATTTTAAAATAAAGTTACCGTTACTCAGAGTGGGTGTTCCCAATTACCTTTAATTTAACGTCCAGAGAAGAACAAAAATGAAAATAAACTATTCGGTCTCTAATTCACGATGTACCAGGAGAGACCAGTAATCATTGCGATACTATCTAAGAACAGTCGAACTGGAAGATGGGTCGTCCAATACAATTCGTTACAAAGAGAGTAGTACGTCTAAAAAAAAAATCTTGGGCCAAACGGAGCCGTAGAGCACTGATTTAGGATGTTAATAATTTTAATAGTAGTTGTGAGATAGAATTTCGAGTGTGATCACACCCTGGTGAACTGTGGGACCCTATCATTTGTGACCGATAGGGCTACTCCTCCGGGTTACCCTTCTTCGGCCTCAGTACTGTGGTTAGGATAATTACCCTAGATTACTGCGGACTACTGTGGTAGGTAAGGGCTACTGATCTTCCCTTCCCTTCGCCAGTGATTAGTACCTCGAACCTTCCTGATTGTTCGGATTATACTACAGAACGCTCGTTTTTCATTTCGGTCCTTGCTTTATCCGTGGTTATAAAACATACCAGTTCATCATTGTTAAACAATAATCTGGTGCAGTAGGCGCACATCCAACTTTTACTTATGATATTTAGAGTAAAAATAGACACTTTTATATTTAGGAAAGTGAATTAAAACAATAACCACATTTATCCTACTTGTCGAATCTGTTCAATTTATGCGCAGCTTTTATATTAATGAGGGGCAATAGTGAATTAAGGAAAATCCCAGATATATAAATTACTTCAAACTATATGATACCTTAAGTAGCTTATTGATATTATAATTTTAAAAAAAAATTCATATGAAACACAATATGTACATAGAACAACGATTTAAACAAGTATTTCTTTCCTGGATTTTCAACAACCTGTACTATAATATGTTTTATTTTCTTTCAAAATAAAGGACAAAGCCCTCATCCCATTCACGAAGCCCTCACTCCTGCGTACGCTCGTGTTTCACTTTCCATTCCCATAATATTTAATAATATGAATGATTGTGGAGTAAAATGGATCATTTAGAAAATTTCTGAGAGTTATTCGAAGCATGTATCACGAACTCACAAAAAATGGACGGGGTATTAATAGATATCATATTAGAGGATTCTAAAAAAATCGATTTTTTAAAAATATTTTTTGAAACTATGAGTAAGAGAAATACACAGTTAAATGACTAATGACGAATTTATAAATGGTGAAAGATCGGCCACTCTCGACTCCTTTAATTAGCAATAAATTGTTTTCGTTGTTTATAAATAACCATTTTTTATTTCTAGTTACAATGTGGAAATGTTATTTTATTTTTTTTTAAAATAAGCTCAATTAAATATATTTTAGAGAACAAAATTGTGAAAATTCAACATTTAAGCTCTGTAAAACTGCTTTATTGAACCTAGTACCTGCCTGAAATTAAAGATAACTTGATTTTTATCAATATCACCATAGCTCGTTTTCGATATAAGTGTAAATATCCGTAAATTCAATCGGTACAATATCATAAATATGTAATTTCGGTTTCGTACGACTTTTCGTTTTTGAGCTTGGCTATGACCACAGAAACACACACGCGCACACAGAATATTTTGAGAAATTTTCCTACGTTATTTTGAAGTCAGGAAACCTCAAAACATGTTCAAAACTCAGATTCGAAAATGTTTACAAATATAATATTTTCCCTTTCTATATACTAAAAATAAATATAACTATATATAAAATAAATAATAGAAGGCATAGCGAACCCGAAGGTTCGATGCCGAAAACTATATATTACTAACAGAAATAAATCATAATCGTAGTTTATAGTAAATACACGGATTAGCGTGTTCTTTTTAAGTAACGGACGGTTTCATGGAGAGTTCAGATAGTCCCTCAAAAGTTCTTGCAATTGTAATGAACCATTCTGGCAACATTGACAGAAAATAATGTATAATAATACTTTGTTTATTCTGGGACGAGTCCCTTTAGAATAATACAGAAAGACAGAAATGTGGTCTAAGGAGCCTCAGCGATATAGAAACAAAAATACAGAGTAATTAAGCACTCATAGTAAAAAAATAAAAAAATTATAACTTACTCTCTAATTTTAATCAGTTATTAATAAAAAATAAACAATAGAAAAAAAAGATGAAGTAAAAATAATGAAGAACGAACTAATAATTTATATACATATTTACAGTAGCATCTATTTACAATTTCATAGGGACTGGGTGGATAAGAAATGATTGAACAGGCGGGATTTAAAGGTAGAAGGGTATTGGATTGACGAATGTGAGAAGGAATGGAGTTCCAAAGGGATGAGGATCGGATAATGAACGATCTGTCGAAAGCAGCGGTTCTGTGGGCCCTATGTATACATCAGAAGACCTGGAACGAGTATTGCGGAAACGAAACAAGGATTTGAATTGAAGGAGCTCGGAAATGTATGAATGACGGTGGAATTGGATGACTTGAAAGAGGAAAGATGCCAGGAAATACTTACGATGGTAGGAAGGATAAAGCCACTTCAACTCTGCATAAAAATGGGAAACAGATGCGTCCCTTGGTATCCCGAAGATGAATCGTACAAAGCAATTTATCAAACGTTTAAGTTCCGCCTCGAGATCCCCAGAGACGCCCCCATATACCGTACAGCCATAGTCAAAGAGGGGAAAAATTAAGAAAGTGACTAGAAGCCAACGGATTTCAAAGGGAAATAGATGACGAAAATAATTTAGACGTTTTAGGGTGTCGTATTTGGGATATGAGTGTCGTAATTGACGAAAATAGAAATTTCGAATCTATAGGTCTTTTTTTATTTCGCATTCTAGCTTAAAATCCCCTTATAATTATCGATATAACTACAAGGGGGGCAACGGAACTACAAATAGAATGGTCGATTCCAGAGAACATGTTTCATGTACACTTTCATGATAGCAAAAATTAATCTTTGTCTTGTAAAAACGAAACTGAACTCGTGGCACGATATTTATATCCCATCGATAGCTACTGAAGGCGCATAACATAAGTAGCCAGCCCATAACTTTCACTACCGATTGAGCCCTCAGGCCCTGGTCATCAATTTCTTCTGCCCTAGAGGCTCCGAAAGCACAGTCCGTTCTCGTTCATTAGCTTATCCGGTATCCACATGTAAATCACATCGATAAATAATTTATCCTCACGTGGCTCTGAAATATTGGAACGATTAAAAGTCCGGAACGGTCCGATTCATAATTGTTCCAATCGGAATCTGATATATGTGTTTTATTCAGATGGCTTTTAATTATTTTTTTATTCCATCCGAATTCGAGTCCTTAATCATCAATGGTAAAAATTAAATTAAATCGATAGCAAGTATCTGTACCCTAAATTAATTACGGACTCTAATTATCAATATTTCCGTGTTTTAAATTTATTTCTCAAATATTCGAATTAAATCCGAAAAATTAAGGAATTGTCAGTTCGAATGAATAACGAAAATAAGTAAATAATAAAACAAACATATTTAAATAATAATTTTTAAAAAATGGGATTATTTATAAAATATGGAAAAAAATGTTGTATTTATTTATTTTATATTTTATAATTTGGAAGTACAGCAATCACAGCCTATGTTTATCCTAGTTATTTACTCTATTGATAATTACAATTGTTGAATGATTTTCAAAAATCATTTAGTGAAAAATTTAATTAGGTTTCGTTTAAATTTCAGAGGGATCTTTCAAAATATCAATATTATTTTTGTCATAAGGTTTATAGAATAATATTTTGTCACCACATTCTATGATTAAAATTTTTAATATTTTGTCGACAGAAATAATAATTATTTTAAGTAAATTATTTATGATGGTCTCATTCCACCAGTAACAAATTAAAATTTAATTTTGGGGCTATTTCTTTATCTTTAAAAAAATTTAATTAATCTGGAATGTAATGAATCTGGAAGAAGATGAAAGAAAACCCAAAGCTCTGCTTCCGTATATTTGCCAGAGCCTACCACAATGAAACGGTTCTGTTGAATCACAGTGAATTTTTTTAGATCCTGACTTTGATTTATCGATTATTGGGAGAATTATTGAGTTTTTGGTGAAGCAACAGATCCCTAGACTATTTTCTTTTTAATCTGCGTCGAATAAATAAAAGGGAAGAATAAAATGATAATACGAGTGGAGTGATTTCAAGTTGAAAAGTGAAATGACGTGAATGTAGGATTTTACTGTAGAAATGTATTGTGTGGTTTGAAATATACCATTACGCTTTAATAATTTTTCGAAATTTATTTTGTGTCGTTTTTATTTTGTTTATTTGTGTTTGATTTGCTGAACCCTAAAGTTCTGCACCGTATATCAAAATTGGACTCAGTATATTATAAATTGGTACAGTGTATTACGGTATATTAATCGCTTGTTTCATGGGTTGTTCAAGTGGGGATCTTTAGTCTAGTAGATGTGAGAGTTAATTATATCGTCTTATCAGTTCTTGTCTTTTTAATTTCGTATGTTCCAAGTATGTGTCTTACTAGTATTGTCGCATTATCGTAGAATGCGTAGGATACGTAGTAGAGACTGGGTTTTTGTCGATGGTTTGAGACGATCATATCCTTGTCCTAGAGAAACTGACGTGGCTTGATTTAGAAGCATTTATTTTATTATTACATTTTCTTTTGAAGGTTTTAATTTACTTCAAATATTTTTTATGCATATACATAAATATATAAAACAAATTTTCGTGTGAAAAATTCCAAATTTCAGATTTGCAATGCTGAGCACGCTCTAACTTGCACAATGACTAAGGTAGCTGACAAAACCAGGAGAAAGCATTTAAAGAATAGGAAACTCGCAACAATCACCGTAGGTAACTGACATTGAGGAGAAGATAATGTAGAAGGCAGGAAAAGGTCGGAGCCAGGTAGAAGAGGAGAATGAAAAAAATCTTAAGAAGAGAGCACGTGCTAAAGACAGGTTAGGACTTGCTCGACCGCGGCAGGACACGTTCGATCCTGCAGGATAATGAGCGCCTCCGGTCCTCCCTGTAATACGCTTTGATTATATATTAAATACAGGATGTGGTGTAGCCCTATCGGGATAACAGGGATTTACTAGGTACTGGCCTCTTTGAGGAAAAATAGGCTACCTGTGTAATAATTATCCATCCTATCTCTCTCCATCTCATACACACACTTACAGACAATTACTCATTCTCTGTCCATCCATTTTTACTTTTTTGAAAAAAAAAAAAATATATTTTTCCTCACGAATAAGAACGCACTCAGTATTTTGGAGGGAGAACATAATGAACTAATTCATGAAAGATAGTTTCATCAATAAAAAAATTAAAACATAAATTAAAAGGTTTACACAGTTTCTGTGTAAAGTGCAGTGGAGAATCTAAGGGAGAAGAGAAATCCTCAAAATAATCATTAAGGAAAACAAATATCATTGTTTAAAATATACCTTCTCAAAACAAGAACCATGGTCTTCAGAATTTAGCAGAGGCCATCCTCATTAACATCTCATGAGCGTATTTTTTGTATAATTTTATGTAAAGAGCAATGCATAAATATGTTTTTATGATAAAGCTAAATTTAATTAATATGGACTTACAGATTATTAAACGGGGAAGTTTTTCTAAAAGTGGTTTAAATATGGTATACTTAAAGGATGATAAAAAAATCACAAATAATTTATGAACTCCTTTTTAAACGAAACTTCGCTGTGTTTATCCGCCCAATGGTTTTCTTTAAATAGTTTTAACAATGACAAACTGTACCTTCGTTTAAATTAAATTTTGTTTAGTTTACTGTGAAGCAATGTTTAGTTAATTAAGAAAAAAATATTTTTTAAGTTACCGCTTCCAATTCAACAAAAATCGTGACTCGCTTTAAAAGACACAAATCTTAAATTTTCTACCGTTCTGCTGGAAATTGAGCAATTAATTCATGAAATTTTTTGGTGATCTTGATGTCTAATATCAACCTTTTAAATATTTCCCTCTACTTACGGACACCAGTATATTTCTGTGTGTTTATGTGGTTTTTCAAATAAAGACTAATAGAAGTAAAACATGGAGAATCGATTTTTTGATGCAATTGTTAAGGGTTATTATTACCTCATTAAACTGATCAATTTAATAAAAAAACGTTTGAGATTTTTCTTAGATAAAAAGTTTCAGGTTACGATGAAATAAATCTACTCACAAAGTTTCAGACGAGTGTTGATAAGCTGATAAAAAATAGGCTGTAATGCGGACTAATATGTTTGTGAATTACAGCTGTTTTTCGAATAAAAATAAAAATAAAAGCGTTCGTAAAAGTCTCATGTAAACATGGACTATTTCAAGCATCTAAATCATAAAACGATACGTTTCGTACACTAAGTTAGAAGATCTAGTGGTTTCTATTATTTAAAAATGAATAGGCAGATTAATTTATGGATCATAAATTAGTGTATATTTGATTCTATATCGGGTTATAAACAGTTTAAAAGATGTGAGCTAATATTTTTTTATCATGAATATAAATTGTACAGTTATCGTTGAAATTAATCTCTTACATTTATTTTAATTATATTTGAATGAGATGAAAAGTTAAGTTATTAAATGGATTATTCTATTCATATAGTATAATTACTTTAGAAATGGTATTAGAAGACTGAGGAGGGAAGGATAAGAGGAGACCTTGTTCTCCTCGGAAGGAATTAATTTTAACATCACCTGAAGAATAAAATCTGCTTGTTTTCGGGTCAGGTTAGTACTTGGCGCCCGGGGCGGAATTATTTTTGAGAAATATTAAAAAAAAAACATAAAAAAAAGAATAATTTCAAATTCAAAAATTATAGTTAAAGCAGATTCAGATATGATATTCCCTCACAAGGGTGAATATGCGTGTTCCCAAAAATATCTACTGCTCTCCTCTTCTTTACAAATAGTAATGTTTAAAAGAAAGTTTTTACTTTAATTATAAAATTATAAAACTTGTGTTTTTTTTTTGTTTTTTTTTTGTGGTAGTTTTTATTCCATTTGCCTTGATTTGGACGTTCGCTCCAATTGAAATCTCACAAAATTCCTAAAAATGCCCTCTCCTGACAAATTGAAAACCTTGTAAACATTTCACTCCATCAAAATATTAAAGGGACAACTTTCCTTGCGACCTCCATCTGAACACCACTTATCAGTCTATTTATATCATTAAGATTATTGCTTGTTGGTTCGAGATATTTTTCAATTGTTAAAGAGTATTCATTAGATTAATTGAATATTTTTTAGTATAGTTTTGGGAAATTATATAGATTCAGTAATCAAGGCCGGATTATACCTTGTAGAGGAATCCAGAGCCAAGGTAATGAGTTTCTCGAGGCCATTTTTGAGATTTCCACAACCAAGTTTATTGTACGAAACCCACAGAAAGTAACAAGTCGTACTACTGTCATCTTAGCTGTTCACAAGTGGTTGGATTTTTCATAAATATTAACCTTTTAGGAATTCTCTCGTTACTAAGCCCAACAACTTTACAAGCCCATTTGATTCGCCGCGATGAAATTACCTCAATTATATTACCCGGATACAGCTCACGCAATTCGGCGTTGTGTAACCGTCTGAACTCTCTGGTTAACTCAACCTTCTTCGGTCCGAATATTCTACGCAATACTTTATTTTCAAAAGCCTTAAGACGCTGCTCATCCCTTAATGTAAGCGGCCAAGTTTTGCATCCATAAAGAACTGTTGGCAAGATAATTGTTTTATAGATTCTAATTTTTAAGTTTCTGGACAAGAGGCGCGAACTAAGTAGTTTTGTCACAGAAAAATAACAAGCATTCCCCGCCTTCAGTCTAACCTTAATCTCTTCTTCAATTTCGTTTTTTCTAGTTATCGTAGAACCTAGATACCTACATTTATCTACCTGTTCAAACATATTACCATCTATTGATTTGATAGATTAATATTATTTGAACACTTAAATTATTTGATTAATTTTTAAAAGAATCGAAAAGTCGAACATAATATTTATTTTCATTATTGGCTATGCTAAAGTTATTTTAAATTTACTCTCATTGGAAGTAGGTAAAAGTAGTAGTAGATTTATAAAAAATGATAATTTTCATAATAACAAATTCTATTAATCAGTACACGTTTTCGAAAAACATTTCTTTTTTATGTAGCTTATTTTACTGATATTTTTCTCCTACAGATTCAAACATTGGAAATGATAGTACGTAAGGGTGGTTAAAGAAAAGACAAGAAGAAATTGTGTGTGGAATTCTAACATCAGAGTGAGTCTTGACATAAAACCCATCGAGAACATTCTAAAACAGCAACTGAGGTGATTTGGACGCTTTGAAGAAAAAAACATCAAGGAAGGCCAAGTAAGACATGGTACAGAGGACCAAAAGATACTGATGACAGATTTTTGACTTTGACAGATTTCCAGAATTTTGTCTGGAATCGAAAAAGAGGCAACATCTGTTTCGGGACCAGGATTTGTGGATCAGTCTACTGCGCTGCGGTAGGTGAGGGATGACCAAAGCGAACCAGAACTTTTGAACCGTAAAATTAGATAAAATATAATAAGATATAATCTATTTATTCGTTATTAAATGGCCGTACAAAAAAAATTGTTTGACATTCTTATAAATTTAAAAAAACTATATATCTCAGATATGGCTTGTAGGCTCTCAGAGGTAGTCTTTTATACAGTTAGTAAATGAGTGGACTACACACCAAGGCTCTTCTGACAAACAAATAAAGTGGTCTGTGGGCCAGACCCCTTTACCGTGCACTCCCTCTCTGGACCACATATCTGTAAATTGCATATCGTTGTGTTCCTTTTAAATATTTATTTAAAAAAAGCCAATGTTCTCATAAAAAAAAGTGAGCGAACTGGCCCAAAATGGCGTCCAAACATGACGGACTGACGACATTGACTTTAGTTAGTTTTTTAGTCACTGAGAATCAACATATGGCTTAATTTCCTCATAGTTGGTCTTTTATTAAAGCTAGATAGTCATAGAGTAATTAAACATGAAAAAATATTAAAAAATAATTGGCTTAGGCAATAAAAAACCCCAGTAAAATCAATTATTTTAACAAAAACTTTTTCGAGTTGAAAATCAAGCGTCGTTTGTAATTAAACGACCTACAATAACACAAAACGTGCTGAAATAAAACATCTGGAGAATATATTTCTCTTTCTAAAACACTGATTCATTTTAAAATATTTGGAGCAGTTCAATAGAACATTCACTTCAGCGGCAGAAAAGCGGTACTGGCGTCGGTCCACACCACACCATTCAGTACTCATAATTGGCTTAGTTATAGTGTTGGTTGTACATTATGTTGTATTATTATATTAACTTTGTTGGTACATTACATTGACTGTATTAACGAAAAAATATTAATGCAATAATTTAATTGCCCAAAAAAATTGAACAATTTTTTTTTTTTAGTTTAACTTGTTTTATTCTATGGAGGTCGTTTAAGAATGCCTCTAATGTAAAAATGATATAATTATAACAATAAAACTTAATTCAAAAATACTTTGCTGAATATCTTGAATTTTTTATTTAACGTTTGCAATTCAACACTTTGTTTTCTATATTTACTGATTCTTTGAGATAATCTAAATTGTATATACTTTCCCGGAAATGAGTAATATTAATATCTGTTCTATAAACTAAAATAACACACACACACACACATACACACACATATATATATTATTTAGTATATTATATATACATATAGTACTGAACCACATACACTGACATAGTATTCTATTCAAAATTTCTTAGATAGTATTTTGTTGTTTAGATGAACATATATGTTTTGCTGAAGTCGCGAAGAATATATGAGGGTGATACTAGTGTTGCCCAAAATCGGATGCCAAACCAAGACCAGAACAGGTAAAAAAAATCGATTTTTTAAATAAACATTAAGGGAAAATAGTTACTAATACTCGAAATCTTAGTTACAGTGTTTTAATAATTAGTATGACCAATATACTTTTGCATTTAACTCCTCTAATTTTTCATTAGGCTTAGTTAGGTTTCTGCTATCTAAAAAATTACAGTGAATCTCTGTAACTGCAAGACTGTTCTGAGACTCTTGCGCAAGATTAATACCATGACCAAGACTGAGTTTGCAAGACCAAGACTCGTCTGGGTCTCGCATTTGGGCAACACTAGGTGATAAAAAGTTTACAATTACAAATATATTTGTAAACCCCTTTTTGTTTATCATACTCTTAATTATTTTTCTATAGCTACTACTCTTACTTCCGCATGAATTAGATAAGAAGTATTAATCATATAATAATAGAAAATGGAATAAGTATTAAGGGATGGCAACTTCTTAGAATATACTTTTTTTCAGGAATATTACAACCTGTCACAATTAAGGACATTTGTAATAGTGTTGAGAGCACATTCACACACTATTTGCAATAAATAGTAAATAAAGTAATAATAATAAAAGTAAATGTATATAAACAAAATAACTAAACTACTCAGAATATACAAATCAGTTCTTTAGGTTTATTAACCAATCAATAATTTTCTAAAGTTTTCTAAAACCTGGTCTACTAACCATTCAAGTTACTTACCAAATATATCGGTTTATAGGGGAAGTTCAAAAATTGAAACTAATCCAATCTTTTTATTTTTTTTATCCACCAATCTATTGTAGTGGTTCATGGTAGACCAGCGAACCATAGATAGTAGTGGCTAAATAGACGTGGCAGGCGAGCTCCAATCCTCCAATAAGCTGGAGTACAGCAAGCGTACAATAAAGCATTAGGCGGGGATAGAAATCTGTTTAGGAATTATTTTGTTTGCCCTCTAAAGGAGCGGCCGTGGGGAAACAATCTTTTCAACCCCGGGCAGGCTGAATGGAGTGAGCCGTGATGTGTTTGCCGAAGGATGATTGTGTGTGGAAATAGTATTTGTTGAATAGACGATGGACCAAGAATGTGGGCAGGTAGAGGAGTTTAGGATGGCTAGATCTCCATCGCTCCTCCCTCACAAAGAGCAGTAACTCGACACCAACTCCTAGGCTCGGCTAAAAAGGCTCTTATTTACAATTAACTGGCCACAAAGAAAATTCCCTCCTCCGCAAGGGGCGGCCAAGGAGGAAAAAAGGCTGCCAGGTAATCTCTGCGCCATGTTGTCCACTGCTCGACACAATAACCATAGCGTCATTGTGAGGGGGGTGTGTTTGAACACGTGCTCTGGGCTATTGCTACTTCAGTGGAGGAGGTACCCATCTTGGGTAAGACTGATCTTCAATGTCCGCTGTCAGGAAGACACGAGTACAAGAGTGGAGGCTACTTATCCTCTGTAAGATCTCAATGGCCATCCTTCTTGTTCATTGGTCACTCATTGATGAATCTTGGACATTTCTACGAAGAAGGATTCCTACATTGTTACGCAGTGATAGAACAGCCTCAGTCTCTTTTATTCAAGGATTTTGACATTTGTCCCAATAAATACACGGTGCTCCAAACGTAAGAATCTGAATAGTTCATGAAACGTAAGAATAGTTCATGGTGGAAGATATATTATACAAAAATAAATACAGTATGCATGTAAGGCTTTTAATTGGGTTGAGGAAAATCATCGTTGTACAAATGTTCAAAAAGCACTCCGTCACTAAGTATTAGACTCAATTCCTTCAAATCATGTTGTAGTATTAAAATACAAATTCCATTTTATATACCCCGGAAAACATTTGAGACAATTATTTATTGGAGCATTGACAATAATACATTCTGTTATACATATATTATAAGTTGGCTACTTGTACAAATCTAAGCAGATAAATATAAAGCGCAAGTTCCTAAACTCAGCGCTCATATCTATGACGAGTTTCGGAAATCCATCAATGGAAACAGAGCCGAGTCTAACAACTTGCCTAAGCTGTTGCAGCTCACAGCCAGACATTTGAACTTCTTACTGTAATGTTCAGTTGCCGATACTAATCCACTTTGAAGAGGAAAATCTTATTTTGATATTCTATAGAATTTCAGACATTCATGGACTGGCCCTTACAATAGATTTGAGTGTACATACAGAAATTGACATAAAATCTTTAATTACATACAAGTATACTTTCGAACTCATTTTTGTACCACTATTACTTACTAGAACAATATTTTCTTTTGTTCTTGAATTGTAGAGGGGGCGTAGCACCTGTATATTATGTTTCTAATTATGGGAAGAATAAGAGACCATTTCCCGAATAAACTGGTTGTCGCTGTAATGTTTATTTGGTTTATTATTTTCAAGAATGAACCATTGTAATCGTCTAAAAAAATTAACGCTCCTCCTCTCAAAATTTGATAATTTACATTTCACGATATTTAGCATTCGAAAATCGGATACAAATGTTTTTGTCCGTCCGCCGCCCGTCGCACTCCGGTTTTATATGTTCTACTGCAGTACATATCTTTTGTTTTGGTTTTGGATTTTTTGAAAGTTTTACATCAACTGTAGCAATGTCGTCTATTTTTTAAGCAAATTATGAATGATAAAAAAGAAAATTATAAAGTCCAATGTTAGGAATCCCTTTTTATTTATTTTCCTTAATGTTACATGGAAAGTAATCTTAATTTTGATGCTTAATTGTTTGGAAATAATAAACCATCGCGTAATAATTTTCAGCGTTTTTTTTACTTATCGCTTATTTTATTACTTAGAGTTTAGATATTCTTAATTTTAATAGGTCATCTGGTTAGATTTATTGTCAGTTGGTATGAACAATGTTGTTATTCTTAAGGGATCTAGTCCCAGAATAAAGATGATTTTCTATTTCTAAACAGCTTATAAAAATATGTTTGAAAATGGCCAAAAAGATCGAAACGTTACATATATAAATGTGAGATTTAACTAAATACAGGTTTTTTAATTTTTAATAAAAATGGTTCATAGTTTGTTGATTATTACTTAATTAACTTTTTATAATAAAAATAAGCTTTCTGAAAATAAAATCAGTCTTTAGAATCGATTGTTAAATTTTTAACTAATCCAGTAAAACATAATCATAAACTATTGTGTTACAACCCTTACAGGATTTTGGTTTCAAAAATAGATACGTTGGTAGCGATATCCTTGGTGATATTGTAGGCATCCTCAAGTTTTTCTCCAATCCATGAAATGATAACGATTGTCTCTAGAACCCGAAGTCGATCTACTGCTAATCGATACAGAAGTAAATTAGTAACGGCGATTTGAACCTGTGTCCGAGTGTTTTAGGTCTATGAGTAGTCCCCTTAAGCGTATCAGAGCTTGAATTTTAAAAGAAGTGATGATTTTCCAGCTGCTCTCTAACTAACCACTTTAAATAATCCCTGCTCATTATGCATATGCGCAATAGATACTCCAGTAGGGCAGTAACCATCGAGATAGAATTGTCCTTCGCACATCTGCCCAGAGGGTCGTTCATCGATTGCTTTAACAATATATGTGCAGGTGGAGTTTCTATACAATGCCGATGATACAGGGTGTACCCCCCGCACTGTATATAAAAAGATAATGTACAATCAAGAGACAATTTTTAAAAAAGATTGACATTTAGGAGATACAAACTCACATTAAGGATAATAATGAAAATCCTACTATTGTCAGAATGACACTACACTTCAAGTTATAACCTCCCCTTTTTCCTCATTATTTTCTTGAACATAGCCAATGAAATATGACACAGCAAATACAAAGTTGCATACAACCTGCAACGTATTGCGTTTACATTATGCAGGTCAACCAACTCAAAATACATTAGCTCCTCCCTCAGCAAAATTATTGCTGGTTTTAATGTTTTTCTCACTCTGACCTTATCTCTTCTTTTTATCCTGCTTCAACTGATGTCATCATATTATTAATTTATACTAGGCAGTTTCGTAGGGTCAAAGTGACCTCGTGGCGAAAACGATATTGCCAATCTTGCGTCTTTTTCTAGAATTATTTCTTAGACAGTTCATTACCGCTTTCGGGGTACTAAGAACTCATAGCAAGAATGGTATCGTATATTAATTGTATATTTAAAGGTTTTAAAATACCATATGCCAATTTACTTATATGCTAACTAATTTTCTCTTCCCCGAAAAAATATTTCTATTATGTTTTTAGAATACGAAGAATGAACTTTTTTTTTATTCGTGAAATTTATAACAGTGTAAAAATAAATATATATCCACTAAATGTGATACAGAGAAATATAATGAAAAAACGTACAGAGAATCTGTCCATTATTGGTAACATTCTAATAAAGCATCTAAATTAGGAGATCATGAGACCATCTTCTTTTCAGACGCCTCAGAGGATTATCAGGGATCGAAGTGGAAGCAAGGTTGGAAACGAAAGGATTAGGATGGGTCTGAAGTTTATTATGGAGGGATAGATATCTGGGGATTGGATCAATTCAGAAACATATGGAACTTTATATCTTTATAGATCTATCTTTATGAGATCTTTATAGATGATTTTATTTGTAACAAAGTAAGGAGCATTGAGAATTTTGGATTGTAAGAATAGAATGCGGGAGGAATTCGATGGTTAGTAGAACCCCAAAGCTCAACTCCGTATGTAGTTGTATGTTCCGTATGTAGTGCAAATAGGCCTCATTATAGTCATGTATATGAGTATTTTGTAATTAATTGGAAGCTTAGAGCATTTGTCTAGTAAGTGCTAAAATAGTCGAAAACGTCGAGCGGTTTCTTGTCCTTTCATTCTCGTATGGGGATTTGAAGTTAGGCTTTTGTCCAGAGGGAATCTTACGTATCGGATATGTTAAACAGAAATAAGCAGGTTATTGTTAAATGATACTGTAGGACAAGAAATCATAGGTTTACGACAAGGGGTAGAGGTAATTTGATGGGATTTATTGGAATTTATTGTAGTTATCCAGTTTGACACCATTCTTCAAAATTGTGATGCGTTATTGAAGAGTCTTGGGCATAGGTGGTGAAGAAAGTGTTGGGATGGGTTGGAATGTCAGCTATGAAGAATGAACTTAATTAAATATAATATATGATTAAATAAGTAAATCAGTGCACCATTTTTTTTTAAATTATTATTATTTCGACTTATTAATACGTGAAATATATAGTGATAAAGTTTTGACATATTGAAAACTTTCCTAAACCTAAAATAACCACTTAAGATCACCTCATTTAAAATAACCAAGTCTCACCAAATGGTCTATAAGTGTGTATGTAAATAGTCTAGGTTGAAAACAAAAAGTAATAGAAAACTGAAATTAAGTATTTAAAGTAGGAATGGAAAAGTTCCTAAACACAGAGCCGAGTTCATAGATAGCTTCAGATCCGTCTCTAAACAGGGCAAAACGATGCCATTGACGAATTTCGATTTAAGTTTATGAACTTACCCTACCTGAGATATCTGTATTATATTTGTTTGTATTATATTGTTTTATTTCTTGCAAATTATCTCCCATCGTGCCCTCTTGTCTTCAGAAACCATGTTCAGAATTTGTTCCTCATCATATCGACATTGTCTTTCTGCATGAGTGCGAACTGCTAAAATTATTTGTTGGCAAACAAATAAAATATTATATTTTAATTATTAATCTATTGCCATTTCTGCTTATTAAGTTGTTTTTTTAAAGTAAAAATTACTTTAGTCGCGATTTGCACTTTTTTTGTGGTGAATTAGATTGAACCGCAGATCTCCGATGCGTAAGGCGCGGGTAAAGTCGGCTGGAGTCGACTAATTAAAGTATTTTTGCATATGGATTAAAGTATCTCATAATAAAAATCGGACCTGCATGCTGTAAGCGAGGGAATTATCAAATATTTCATCATCTCTATTATTAAAAATTGTATCTTAACGCGACGTTAGGGTGATGAAAAGGGAAAATATTGTGTCGAAAAAGAAATGATAACGAGTTTTATTGAAGAAATGGATAAAAATATCTCGTAAACTAAAAATTGGACGTGCATACTGTAAGAGAGGAAGTTATTCAGCATTTTTCTCTCTCTGTGATGGGCTATTATTCAAAATTCTGTCATAACGCGACGCCTTGTTAGGGGAGTGTACAGGAAAAAAAGATAGTGTCGAAAACCAAATGATAAAAAGTTTTATTGAAGATGTGGATGAAAGTACCTCAGAAACTAAAAATCGGAGCTGCATACTAGAAGCGAGATAATCGTGCATTTCATCCTCTCTGAAATGGGCTATTATTCAAAATTGTATCTTAATCCGACGCCGTGTTAGACTTTTGACTAACGCTGTACCAGTAGCTTATAAATTAAAGAATGTTTGATAGGTCAAATAATAGATATGTTAAAATAATGAAAAAGAATTATTCGTTGTTGGTTAGAGTAAAGTTGAAGAAACAACAGGATGTGGCTGCTGGTTCATGGAGAGGAAGCACAAATAGAAGGATGCCAACTGACTCCAGGCGGCCTTGGCAATGAACTTGACCCAGTCCGGTCTTAGCAGTACTCGTACATACACTTACAGCTGGTCTAGCCACACTCCATACGCCCATTATTTAATACTTCGTTGTTTCCAGAGGACTTATGTCCTCATATGACTTATGAGGATGTTAATTTTGGATAACAATCTATCCAAAATCTATTTTTTTTTTTTTTTTTATGTAGAAGGAAAGCATATATATTCATTTGCATGACGTAAACAATTCTGGAATTTAAAAATCTGGTGCGGTGCGAGCATCACACATCTTTCACTTAACTTCTCAACCTTCAGTAAAAATATGTATTTTCAAATAAAGGGAAGTAAATATTACAGATAGTATAATATATTCATTTATAACAACTGAGGTCGTCAAAATATTAAAGGAACAGAATAATGTTATAAAAAAAATTGTTAGGTTTATCCAAAAAGCATCTACCACAAAATACGTTTAAAAAAAAGTTAATATATACGAGGGATAATCTTTCTTTAAAATTATGTGTGAGCGAAACATCAATTAAACTAGCCGTAAATAACAATAGAAAAATCGTGTACAGAGTAGTTTAAACCGAGGAGAATCGGAAAAAGTCGGGGGCCCTCGGCTGTTTCCGCTTTAACAATTCAATCTAGGACTAAACCTTAATTCTCCTATATTTAACTATCAAATTCGTTCATTGTTGCTATTTCTCAATTTCTTATTACTAGTTACAATGTGAAATGTTTAATGATTTTGAATTTAAAAAATTGTAACTTTAATATTCTTTCTAAGTTTGAAATAAAATCCAGCGAATCAAGGAAATGACATTGGTTAAAATACTTTTACATTTTACTTGTGTGGAAAAAGAAGTGAATTATAAAAATATTTCATGGATATATTTATAACCTTAAATACATTTATTTTAGTTTAATAACTCTAGTAATATTTAAATAATTACGTACCTATCGGTCGTTTATTCCGATAAATCATCAAATAATCTTTTAGAAAATTAAATCAGTGAATATGATGAATTTTCTATTTGCGAAATCCCAAAATTATCCACTTTCAATTAGTGTGACAACTTGTGGACTATCCATGACAGGCAACGGAAATCTCGTAATTTCATTTTAATAAACTTTACAATGGAAAATATCAGTTTAATAACTAATAGTCCTACAATCCATAATCATTTATAGTTTAAATATTCAGGCATATATGAACCTTTCGGTTGTAAGAACGACTAACTACAATTTCAACATTCTTTATTATTAATTTTAGTGATGTTCCTAGTAGAAAAATGTATACCTTTATTCACAATTCTATATATAACTTTTCTATATATAACTAGAAATTTCATTAAAATGACATTACCCAAAAATGTTGAAATTGGAGTTAGTCATTCTGTCAACTGAAAGGCACACATAGCTCAGAGACTGAAGTTATGTGGTTTATAAAAGCAGATGAAGTAACTAGATTTTTGTTGCCTATCGTCGATATAATAAATAGAGTTTATTTCATTTTGATGGTCTTAATTATTTGTTATCTGTATGATTTAAGCTTTAGCTTGGTTTAAAATACACTTCAAAAAATTTATAATAGTCCAACATTTCCAGAAAATAATTTCTATTCAAAGTAGAGCGGTAAGTGAAAGCTGTGTGTTGTGACCAGCAGATTTTATTTTACATTATGAACACTTTACCCCATCAATTATTTTGCAAAAATTATACTAAGTTTGAAAGAATTTTTTTCTACGAAGCTCGGTTTAGATTTTTCATTAAATAATGTTGATTTATATATATATATCTATATATCATATACATGGTTGTACAAGAGTATTTGAGGAGAGATTTTGATCATATTTACTTGTATAAGTAACTTGTAAATTTACTTTTTTTTATTAGATTTAATTTTTAATCAAATTATCGAAACTCGAAAGCCATCTACCCAAAGAGCAAAAATGTATCTAAAAGATGGCTAACAGATGTCTTAAAAAAAAAAAAAAATGGCTTGTGCGCCAATTTCAGCACTCTTTAAGCCATCATAAAAAAGTAATCTAAAAGACCACTGGTTTGCTACACCCAATATCCAAAAGGCATCTAAAACCTATCTGTGATATTTCTGAATTATATCGTTTGGACATATTAAATAGGTCATCTAAAAGACATATGTTTGGTATTACCAAAAGTTCTTTAAAAAAGATTCATTCAAGACGAAATAAATAGAAACATCCTTGTTTAAATATAATCAATTTATTTAAAGATTTATTAATGAATTACAAAATATAGACTTAGAATATCCCAACAACTATTACACTATTTATTTATTTTTTTTTTTTTAAGTGCTTTTCGGTTGTTGATCGGGCTTTTGGTGACCATGGTTTTACAACTTCCATCGCATCTTTAACGATTGCTTCGTTGCCGTTATTGGAAACAGCGTTATCTGAAACCGTTATCTGAAATCCATAAATGAATGATATTGTTGATGGTGATGAACATAACATTACTTACTAGTTTTTCATGATTTATTTTCCAATATTTTCAAGGAACGCTATATAATGAAAATGACAATGAATTTTATCCAAATTCCATCTGAAATTGTAAAAAAAAATTAATTTGTTACGCCAGATTAATTTTTAAAAAATCTTGAAATGTACTTACATATCATGATCGTCATTACTCGGTACTATAGGTAACTGCTTTTATGTTAACTATTTTCAAACCTCTTAAATTCCTACTCATAGAAAATATCAACTTTATACAATCCCAATCTTTATATAAAACTTGAACTAATGTTATGAAAGTATATTATAACCATATGATCATTCCAAGCATGCTATCAAATTTCCATCGTGAAAAACATGTCATTTAATATCCGACTCAAGACAATTTAAGACGTATTGTTTAAGAAATCATTAAAACATATTTTATTCATCTATAAAAAGACATCCTAAAATGGTTATCTTTAAAGTATCTATTTTAAGATGTCTTAAATATAACTAAAAAAAGATATCTCTTGGATGTCTTTATGATATTGATGCTGGGTGGGTAATATATGATTGTATCATTTGATTGAGAATTTCCCTGCCTTTTTAAGTAATATATGCTTGCACTAAGTATTTCGGGAGAAATTTTAGCTACAAATATTTTTCAATGACTGTTCAAAACTTTGAAAAAACATTAATTTCTATGTTTAAGAATTATGATATCCATGATCAAAATTTAAAATGTTATAATTATGGTATTTAGATGAAATAGATAAATGCTGAAATATCCAGTTCAATAAGTATTTATTTTTCATAGGAAAGTCCAAACCATAGTTGGGCAAATACTACTCCGAGTACCGGGTACCAAGTATTTTACTCAAATTGAGTCACTATTGGGGATTCAATCACTACTTCAATTAATCGTTTGACCATCAAATGAACTAATAATTAAAATTCTCTGGTACTCAATGAAGGTCAGTATTTGAGTAAAATACTTGGTACTCAGTACTCAGTAAGTAGCATTTGCCCATATTGTGTTTCGCCCATCTCTGGCCGAAACACATTTAATCCGGTTTCGAGCTCAAATTGCTTTCCAAACTTCAAATATCTCAAAAGTTCAAAGGCCATAGCTCTGAAACAACTGGTTAGCATTGGATAAAATTTAGGAGTTTTTCTTATTTGCGTATTTACTATACATAAATATTTGCATTAAAACCCTTGGAGGGGTAGGTGTCGGCCTTTGGATGATTTGGTTTGAAATGGCGTTGTCGCGAAATTTGTGTTATAAAAATGTGTGAACATATTGGAGTAAAATATTATAGAAATACCTGATAATGGGAAAAGGCCCCAAAGCGTCTTTAATTAAAAAAATATCACCATAAATCATTGAAAATTCCTGAAGACATCTAATCAAGAACTCATTATAAGTTTATTGTATTTAGGTAAATTCAATCCCCTAGAGATCTTAATCAGATAGTAATTATTTATCCTTTGGTTCACCTAACTTTTTTTTTTTTTTTTTTTTACAAACCAGGAAGCGTTCCACCCTGCCAAATGCTAGTACTACAAATCAGTCCTGAAAAGGCCTGAATCAGGCAGCAGAACCATTCACTATTATGTGGACGTCAATATATCCAGCCCACCTGCGAGTGGCTCCCACGCCTCCTAGATCTAATTCTGACATCGACTTGGACATAGGTGAAAAAAAAAAAAAACATTTCCGAACCTAGACAGTTACTAACGGACGCATCATTATGTGATCAGGATTAGAAACCGTAACTGGCGGATACAGGAATTAATTTTTTTTTGGGAGGGCTTCAGTCCGAAACCTTTTTGTTTCACATATATATATATATATATATATATATATATATATATATATATATATATATATATATATAAAACGATAATTAATTTGAAAAATAAGAAAGAAATTAATTATTTATATGTAATGGTGTTTAAGTGGTTCTTGAAGTCCTATTAAATGTAATTACACGAACAAGAATATTTTAAGAGATAGTTTTTAGTATTTTTTTTCTGTAAAATATGGTTATATTTTACCATTTTTTTTGGAGGGAGGGGGAGAAGCTTCAGCACGAAAGTCTCTCCCCCCTCTCGTAACCCCCTTACCGTGCACCCCCCCCACATCCCTATAAATTGCATATCGTTGTGTTCCTTGTGACAATTTATTAAAAAAAAGCCAATGTTCCCACAAAAAAAAGTGAACGAACTGCCCCAAAATGGCGTCCAAACATGGCGGATTGACGACTTTGACTTTACTTAGTTTTTTTGTTACTGAGAATCAGCATTTGGCTTAATTTCATTATAGTTGGTCTTTTATTAAAGCTGGATAGTCATAGAATAATAAACCATGAAAAAATATTAAAAACTAATTGGCTTAGGCATTAAAAAAAATCGGTAAAGTCAATTTTTTTTACAAAAAAATTTTCAAGTTGGAAATCAAGCGTCGTTTGTAATCAAACGGTCAACAATAATACAAAACGTGCTGAAATAAAACATCTGGAAAATATATTTATCTTTCTAAAACACTGATTACTTTTTAAAATATTTGAAGTGGTTCCGTAGAAAATGTACATAAGCGGCAGAAAAGCGCTACTGGCGTAGGTGCCTCAGGCCTCTACCACACCACTCAGTACTCATAAATGACTTAGTTATAGTGCTATAATAACGTTTTTGTTATATTATATTGATTGTATTAACGAACAAATATTAATAAAATAATTTATTTGTCAAAAAAAAATATTTTTTTAATTTATTATTATTTTTTTAATTTATTATTATTTATTTTTTAAATTTAACTTCCTTTATTCTATACGGAGGTCGCTTAAGAAGGCCTCTATTATAAAAATTATATAATTATAATAATACAACTTAATTCAAAAATACTTTGCAGAATATCTTGAATTTTTTATTTAATATTTGCAATTTAACATTTTGTTTTATATATTTCCTGATTCTTAGAGGTAATTTAAATTGTATATACTTCCCCGGAAATGAGTCATATTAATATCTGTTTTATAAACTAAAATAATATATACCTAATCTGAACTACTTTTAATGAATAGGTGATGGATTGTTTAGTAAAATTCAGATATCGCTATAAAAAAAAACATTTTTATTTCCTTAATTTTATTCGGAAGTTGGACCATATCATAAAAAATATGAACTTTTAATATTAAATGCATTATTCCCTCTGCACAAAATAAGGATGGAAAGGGCGAAGCTATAAGTTCTTCTAGGTAACTGGAACTGATTGTTAGTATTTGGTCTCAAAATGAGGGAAAACGCGAAATTGAACCCAAACATTGGAAAAAATACATTAAGCGAACGACAAAGGAAGTGCCAAAATTTGGGAAAAAGAAAACAAGGATCAATATCAGTTATATGGCTAAACGAATATATAGTAGACAGATGAACATAATATTTCAATATGCTTCTAAAAGGGGGTCAAAATGCTTTCAGTTTGGATGATATTAAACAGGTTTATTATGGTGAAGAACATTTCATCAGCAAGGAAGATTTGTTCTAAGCAATTAGCAAGCAGGTCTGGAGGAAGTAAACGAGGTTTATAATGGTGAAAACCACTTTATTTTAGATTGCTATTGAAGTTGCACGTTGGGACTATCTTCACTTTGAAGCAGGTTATAGAGAGGTCTACCGAGAAAGGAAAATAGCTCTCCTCCTGTTTAGTGCAATTCCTAAAGATTTTTGAAGGAATCTGAAAGGAAAGCGAGCTTTTGTGAAAGACTAGTAGATATTAGATCAATCCAAAGTGTGAGGCACTAAGCAGATAGAGAACCATTTTTCTTTCTCTGTGGACTTCTCTATGACCTACCTTAAAGTGAAGACAGTCCCAATTTGCAACTTATGTTCCAATGTGCAACTTGAGTTTCTCAATCCATATCGCTCAGACAATCGACAATATTTCTTATTTTAGCTTCTACGATTCTTGAGTAGACTTTCTTTGGTACTATAAACAGTAAGGAATCTCGAATAACATTTCCTAGTATCTCATTTCCTGTAAAGGGACAAAACTACAGTCCTTTCATACCATTTTCCTTCAATACATTTGTAGCCTTTGTACGCACAGCATTTCGGGTAACTTCGTCCAGACCAGCTGACTTGCCAATTGCTTAGAACAAATCTTTCTTGCTGATGAAATGGTCTTCACCATAATAAACCTGCTTAATATCATCCAAGCAGTTTTGACCCCCTTTTAGCAGCATATTGAAATATTCTGTTGATTTGTCTACTATATATTCGTTTAGCCATATAACGGATACTGAACCTTGTTTTCTTTTTCCCAAATTTTGGCACTTCCTTTGTCGTTCGCTTAATGTATTTTTTCCAATGTTTGGGTTCAATTTCGCGTTTTCCCTCATTTTGAGACCAAATACTAACAATCAGTTCCAGTTACCTAGAAGAACTTATAGCTTCGCCCTTTCCATCCTTATTTTGTGCAGAGGGAATAATGCATTTAATATTAAAAGTTCATATTTTTTATGATATGGTCCAACTTCCGAATAAAATTAAGGAAATAAAAATGTTTTTTTTTATAGCGATATCTGAATTTTACTAAACAATCCATCACCTATTCATTAAAAGTAGTTCAGATTAGGTATATATTATTTTAGTTTATAAAACAGATATTAATATGACTCATTTCCGGGGAAGTATATACAATTTAAATTACCTCTAAGAATCAGGAAATATATAAAACAAAATGTTAAATTGCAAATATTAAATAAAAAATTCAAGATATTCTGCAAAGTATTTTTGAATTAAGTTGTATTATTATAATTATATAATTTTTATAATAGAGGCCTTCTTAAGCGACCTCCGTATAGAATAAAGGAAGTTAAATTTAAAAAAATAAATAATAATAAATTAAAAAAATAATAATAAATTAAAAAAATATTTTTTTTTGACAAATAAATTATTTTATTAATATTTGTTCGTTAATACAATCAATATAATATAACAAAAACGTTATTACAGCACTATAACTAAGTCATTTATGAGTACTGAGTGGTGTGGTAGAGGCCTGAGGCACCTACGCCAGTAGCGCTTTTCTGCCGCTTATGTACATTTTCTACGGAACTACTTCAAATATTTTAAAAAGTAATCAGTGTTTTAGAAAGAGAAATATATTCTCCAGATGTTTTATTTCAGCACGTTTTGCATTATTGTTGACCGTTTGATTACAAACGACGCTTGATTTTCAACTTGAAAATTTTTTTGTAAAAAAAATTGACTTTACCGATTTTTTTTAATGCCTAAGCCAATTAGTTTTTAATATTTTTTCATGGTTTATCATTCTATGACTATCCAGCTTTAATAAAAGACCAACTATAATGAAATTAAGCCAAATGCTGATTCTCAGTAACAAAAAAACTAACTAAAGTCAAAGTCGTCAATCCGCCATGTTTGGACGCCATTTTGGGGCAGTTCGTTCACTTTTTTTTGTGGGAACATTGGCTTTTTTTTAATAAATTGACACAAGGAACACAACGATATGCAATTTATAGGGATGTGGGGGGGGGTGCACGGTAAGGGGGTCTGGCCCACAGACTAGTAGATCCGCATGTGTGTCCGTTCGTACTAGCCAATTTTTTTCATTATATAAATCCAGACTCTCCTATTTTACCCATAGAAAATATATTGCTCATAATTTCCATTGAATTTTAAAATGAAACACTTCTGAATTTGAACGATATTGTTTGTAAATAATTGAAATATGGTCAGAAAGAGTTATGCAGTTTTTCGATGAGAATTTAGGCTGTCCTTAAAGAAAGAAACTTCACATTAAGTGTAATGCTTCTAGGTATGAATAATCTATGGTGGTTGGTCTATGAGCTGGTGCAAGGGCAGCTTAAGAAAAGTAACATACTGTAGACCGTAGAACTTACGATAGTGGATAGGCATTAATAAATTTTATCAAGAATATGGGCCTGTAAAAAATAAGGTACTACCATGGGAAGATTAAGGAAGGTTAAGGAATTTAAAAGGGACTGCTGAAGAAAGCCTGTGTACGTCTTGAACAATTACTATGTTATTCAAAAATTATAAATAATATTTTTTATAAGAAAAAGATTCTATTTATATAAAATAAATCAAACGATGTAATTAATCGTATACTATTAAGATCCAAAAGTCAAAGTTCAAATCGCATATAAGTCACTGATGTCGCATTTTCTCTTTATTTATCTCTGAGAAACAGATGAAAAGAGACTTCATTGTTCCCTTAAACCTTAAAAATTGAATATAAATATATAGATTGTATTACTTCTTAGTCATTTGCTATTATTATAGAGCACTCACAACTTTGTAACCGAAATGAATTACCAACAACTTTGTCTTTGAATTTTATTATTAGCTGATATGGAAAAAATTAAAGTTATTCAAGGTTTTCCAGAAAGATAAAATCTTATTTACTTTTTTAATGTACTATCCAAAATATTCATAGAACACATGTTATGTAATATTTTATGAGGGATATTTTCATCCCTATTCATTATTTCCGCCCGATCAATGAATTCGAAGTTAAATGAAGAAAACTGATACAAACTGGCAAATGCGGGGATGGGAGGAGTGGTTTTTCGCAAATTTCCGGATGTTTCATCCACCAGGCAAATGGAAACTCTTTTTATTCTTATTTCTGACCCTAAAAAGAAAACTTTTGTGAAGGGAAAAACTTTATAAATTATTTCCCCCAAAACCCTAAGGTCGTGGCACTAATAACCCAGTCAAGTGTTTACTAGGGGCTATCGAGTTTGATTATGAATTTCATAAATATTGTTATGATTTAAACGTGGTTATGGTGTTAATATTTAAAATATAATCATCTTAGGAACATATTTATATATATTACAAAACTGGGTTCAAATACTAAGATGATATAGTTTTTAAAAGCCATACTTATTGTTAGTAAATATAGTGCGCTCTTTATTCTACATTTTTTAATGCATGAATAAAATTCATATTTTAAAATTTAATAACAAGGTTGTTTAATAAATACATATTTTTTCAAATACCTAACAAAGTGTTGATAAACGTAGATAATCGATTTCTGTTTGTTAACACAGTTGAAATGATAAACCTCGTTCCACCAAGAGATAAAACAATCAGTTCCGATTTCAGTACACTATTATTACTTTAGATTCGATACAAAAGTATCAGTGTATTTTATCTACCTTTTACGTTTTAATCATAACATATGTATAAGTTTTAATTAAAAATTTGCTTATTTTAATTGTATAACACTGTTAATAAAATACGAGCATATATATTTGTAAAAAGAAATTTAAACGATGAATCAATCTTTGTTTCAAATGTTTCCTTAGATAGCGATTAGTGGAATGAACGAAAATTTTGCGATTTATATGAAAAAAGCAGGTGATCGGATGTTGAGAAATGTTTCTGGTTGGAGAATGATTGAGGTTGTACCTCTTTGGAACATCCAACAAGAAGCCATCCTGTTACTTGAGGTAAGCGACAATGTTGTATTTCATATTTGTATGGCCGATTACTAACAAAGTTAAAATTCATTTTTTTTTTTAATTGGAGATGGTACGGGTCAATGGTACGGCGGATCCACGGAGGAGATCTAGGAAAATTTTCGGAGTGAATTTTCCCCCAAAATAAGAGTTTTTTCATTGATTCATATGTGTTTTTGGAATGAATCACAATATATAGTATTTTATAATCATAAAAAAAGAAGTACAATTTTGTCATCTATAAATACATAACATTTTTTTTTTCTCTCTTAAGAACTTCAGTTCTTAAACCGAATATTTTAAAAAACAGGTAATGGTTATGGCCGGGAGAACAGGTCCCTTTATCTGAATTTAAAAATAAAATGATAAACAATTAGAAAACACATTAACTATTACTGACTTTAATTACTGTAGAATTAAAATTAAAATGCAATTTAATCATACCTAAGTTATGTAGCTCAAAGTAGCCCAATATTAGTCGTTATAATGTTTAAAAATTATTATCGAAAAGAAATTCCTAAAAACCTAATTATTTTTTTTGTAGTGTATGAATATGCAAACAATAACGTCCCGAATCGTCGCCAGAATTTAGTTGTATATCAATTAATGAAAAAGTTTAAGATTCTTGGAATATGCATATATTAACTCGATTGTGGCCCTATAATAATATTTTTATTATTCCAGAAAAATTCTCCAAATTTCGCCAGAACCTTACCTATCATCCAAATTCCCTTGCACAATCTCTATCCAGCACCACCCATCCTTACAATCCTCCTCGAAAGTCACGGGCAGATCTACGGGAGGGGCTTTCGGGCTGAAGCCTCCCCCCAAAATGGAAAAATATAACCATGTTTTATGGGAAAAAAAATTTCAAAAATACCTCTTAAAGTATTATTGTCGTGTAATTACATTTAAAAGTACTTAAGGAATAACTTAAACACCATTTCATATAGGTAGTTAGTTTCTTTCTGTTTTTCCAAAGTAATTATCGTTATTTTTATGGAAAAAAAAAGGTTTCGGGCTGAAGCCCCCCCCAAAATTAAATCCTGGATCCGCTAGTGTCGAAAGTTGAAACGGCAGTGGCCAAGAGACCTTCTGTGAATAAGCATCTATTGGAGTTTTGGCAATGGCCAGATCCTCCACTCAAGCCCAAGTGTATGATTAGGTTAGTTCTTTTGTTTATATACATTTATTTTTATTATTATTAGTTTCTGTATTATTTATTTTTACTTATTGTAAATAGAGTGTGAGTGTGCTCTCTGAACACTATTATAAATGTCCTTGATGTGACAGAATGTAATATTTCTAAATAAACAAAAGTTTAGAAAAAAAAAATTAATGTTTTTAAAATTGAATCAAGCATATTTGAGGCGTTTATTTCCAAAGTAAACTCTATTAGATTTTGTTTTTGGAAATCGAGATAAAGTATCGATTTCTATGTAAAAATACCCTATGCGTCCTATGGTACAATCATTTTTTTTCAAAAACGAAGCTATATTTTTAAAACAAAATGTTTTGAAAGTAAGTTATTCACGTAATCAACTTTTTGTTCAATGTATGTAATGAAAGTTGCATTTCTGAAATATTTAAAAATATATAATTGATCAAAAGCTTTTTTAATAGTTTATTGTGATGAAAATTTAAATTAAATTAATTTTATTGTATCTTCATTGTCAACAAAAAGTTAATTTTGTTTCCCTTCTGAGTCATACACCATTTTTTCTATCCAAACTGAGCCTATTTAAACCATTGTTTCAATTAATGAACGGACGTGAAAATTTTAATTCTTTCCAAAAGAGATGATATCTAAGATTCTATGTTTTCTAATTGATGATCGTTAAAATTTTTTCGGAAATTCATGCTACATATAAAGATTTACATTTTTTTTTTTTTAAATGTCGGTTTTGATATTATAATTGAAATGGAAAATATGTTTTTTCGCATTTCCTGAAAATTTGCTAATGATTTAAACGAATTATTTGTTCAGGTTATTTTATATTATATGTATTCCATTATAATGGTATGAATAATTATTGGTATGAATATGTTGATATTTCATTTTTCATTTGTTTTACAAAACATTTTTTCCTACATCAGAGATTAATTGTAAATAAATAAATAGTGATAAAATAACTTTTCAAACTAATTACGAAATTCCTCATGTTCCTCTATTTTAATTCAAAAACAACAGGAAAAAAGGAGGAATCAATATCGAGATAGGGTTGCACTTATGTGCAGCATCCAACAGGTTGAGCGCAGTAGTGTCTCGCCTACCATAACCTCTCATCTCCTGGTGAAGGTTATTTGCTTACTCACCCTTCGGTCGTAAATTTTTTGGGTTTAAGGTGTTGTCTGGTATAACTTGGTGTTTTAATACTTTTTGATTTTATATTTCGTATTACCAATGATATTTATATTTTACTGTTCAGTTATAAAGTGTGTTTTCTGTAGTGCTGAGAGAATTATTTGCTGTTTATAAACTTAGGACTGCAAAATTTGATTAGTCATTCTTATTGGATAACAATAATTTCTTTTTAAAGGTAAGATCTACATTTAACATTGTTTTTAATTAGAATAATTAAAAGTAAATACTTAAAACATGTTTTATAAAATGTTTCTATGAAAAATAAATTAATCTTGGAAAAATGAAAAAATCAACTCAATATATATATTTTGATGATTAATTATATATCAATTTGTTCTATCTTATGTAATTATTCAGATATTTTATTTAATTGTATAGCAAAAGTTAATGTTATTTTTCCAGATTCGATATTTAGTATATGCAGTTTGAATTTATATACTTTAAGACTATTGGTTTATAAATAAATTGTATTTGATCTCTTATCTGGTCATTGACTGGTCCTTGAAGTTATGTAGGATTATTGCGTATTTAATATGACTGACTCATATAAAGATACCGTTGTGATATCACTAAGAATTTAAACAGCCGTTTTTGACCTTGCTTGGTACTTAATAATAAGCGAACATAATTAATTCACTTCAAATAAGCCTAACTACTCTTTAACATTACAGTCCGATTATTTTCTAAACTGATTAAATTGATTATTCTTAATTTCATAATAGATTTAAATTGGATGAATGTTTTGTGTAGGTTAGTATTGTTTAAATTTAAAAAAAATAACATGAATGAGTTGTGTTTTTACTGTACAGTGAGAATTGCAATAAGTACGTTATTCTTATATACTTTAGTATTGCAGAAGAGTAAAAGTACCTGCCTCATATACAATATTTACAAAATGTTATTGCCATTCCTCCTGTTCATGTTTGTTCACAGTCATAATTAACAAATACACATTTGCATAACGGCAGTACTTTTAAATATTTGCTTCCGTAGTCTTCCTATTAAAACTAATTCAGGAAAATTTGTTCTATAATTACTACAACATATGAACCCTAAAAGATAAAAAAAAAAAATGCAAATTATCATATTTTATGTTTACCTACAGCTGTATTTTATTAAATAGTATATATAAAAAAATTTAAATTGATTATGTGATTCAGTGGTTAATGTATAAGTGATATACATCTGAAGTTTTGAAAAGAATCTATTGTTTTGATGATGAATCATAGATTATCTTCACCTTCATGAAGGGTTTGTGATATTTCTTATTGCATATCTTATTCTATTTTTATTCTTAACTGATGATAAATGTACTTTGAAAATATTATGTATTGAAGTGCTTCAGTTAAATTTATTCTGAAATTTAACCAGCTGATTTTGTGTGAAATCTCTTTGTGCTTATCTGAATTCCTATTTGTTGTATTAAGGGTATTGATTTAGGAAATAACACATTTTAAAATTCATTCCAGGCCTACATAATCCCTTAGTCTTATGAATGAATAGTTAACTGGCTATATTTATTGCGCTCATATTGCGTGTCCCTTAGTCTTCTCATCTGTCAATCAGATTTATGTATAATTTTAACCTTCTTTATGATCTACGCTTTATTAAATGTTTGTTAAGCATGTTTATTAAGCATTGAGTGAACTGTCGTTGACTAGTTCACAAAACATATGAGTTGTAGTGTTATCCGTTGCAATTTATCTTTTTAGTGACAAATGAGTGTTGTTATAGAATTGAGGAATATCTTTTAATTTTTCCTGGTTTATCTGTTTCTCAAAATAATGATTACAGAAATCTTTAAGGCACTTAAACTATTATATACTTCATTGTATATAATAGTTTTGATTTGATATATTCTTATTCTCTAAAAAAAGTTAAATTTAACATTTAGGTTCTCATTTTCTTATATGTAGTTTTATCTTTTACAATGACTAATTAATGTTTACAGAGAAAACACATTTAAACTTGTTTTGTCTAAAAATCATATTGTAACGTTGCTCTACATCAGAGGGTATCCAAAAATTTTGGCCGATGGGCAACATTAAGACCTCCTCTAAGTCCTTTGGGCTGCATTAAGATCTTGACCTAAGTCCTGTGGGCCATGGCTTAGTTGGATTTGATAAAAATGAAAGTCTTATTCTATAAATGACACTATTGTTAAATGAGCCTTCTAAGAGAAAAAATTACAAAAAAAAAAAAAACATGCAATAAATGTTGTAGTGACCTCTCGTTTGAGTAATCTGCTAAATTTCATGTATTTAGATAGTTTTTAAAATTTTAGTATGTAATCAAAGAAACGTTCGCGGGCTGGACTGGAGATGCCTGCAGTTCGTAATTTGGAGACCCCTGCTCTATATTACCTAGTCCTGTCATAAATATTCTTACAAGGAAATATATACAGATTTCAACAGAAAAATTAATTTTTTCAAAAACTTAGAGTAAAACAAAAATAAATTACTAAAATAAAAAAAAAAAATAAAATGTCCACTTTTGCCTTATCACAGTCATTTAATCTCCGTGGTCAGTCATCAATAGCAGCGTGCAGCACTCCTTGAGGAAAGCACTCAACTGCTCAGACCAGAGATTGTTGAGGCTTTCCTAGTTAAGGTGTGCTCTGTGGCATGCCATCCTCTCCAGTTTGAACCAAAGCCAATAATCTAGTGGGTTTAAGATCAGAACTTCCTGAGGGCAAATCCGAGGCAGAGATGAACTCTGGAATGTTCCTTTGCAGCCATTGCTGAGTTGACCTGCACTTGTGAGCTGGAGTGGAATCCTGCTTCCAGCAAACAGAGTATCATTTAGAACCTTGACAACAGGTTCCAAAAGATTGTCCTGACAGTTTTTAGCGGCTGTTTTAACTCCTTTTTCACAAAAATGGAGCTTTATTGTACCTTCAATGCAAACTCCCTATCAAACTATCACTGTGGAAGCGTGATGACCTCTTTCCACTCTTCCAATGACTTCCGGGGCTTCTATAGAGCTGTGTGCATACACACGATCATTTTGGTGATTAAATTTTTCTTCAATTGTAAAAATTTTCTCATTGCTAAACAAAATCTTTCGATGAAGACCATTGGTGTAACATCCAAGGAGCACTTTGCATCTATCCACTCTAATTTTTTTAGAGCCTTTGTCCTGTCACTCTTTGAAATGCACCCATCCTAAGGTCACTTTTTATTATGTGAGACGTTGATCTGACAGAGATTCCCATTTCCTGAGACACGATTTGTTATTTTCAAATGGGATTTCTTCTGATTTCAGCAGCCACTGCTTTCACTACATTTGCCGTTCTCACAGCGCGGGCCCGGTCGAGGTCTGTCACATACAGATAGGGTCTTATTATATCTGTTTATAGTGCGGTACACGGAACATACGGCTGATACTCAAAGGTTTCAAAGTGTTGAAAATCTCTGACTTACATTTTCCAACTTAAAGCGATCACAGCTATTCGGTTTTCTTTATTACCCCACTTCATGTTAACTGAGCGAAAGAAAAATACAAACTAATTGGCATTATTATCCTGATATGTAAATAAAATAAAATTATAGAGTTAAGGATTATCTAAATAATACCCAAAGAATGTAAACAAAGTTCAACTTTTGTAACAGTATTTATGGCAGAACCTAGGTATAATGTAGTTTTGTAAATTATGAGTTTTGAAGTTAATTTTTTTTTTTTTGTAAATATTACTAAAACTTGTTCAGGTACATTTATCTACTTATAGATAAAAAAAATAATCCATAAGTACTTTATTGTTTAATTCCTTTGGCTAACAGTAGTTTTGATTGTTCATTCTTGGAAAAAAATCAATCTGAAAAATATTGTCTTGCTATGGGTCTTTATCTCTCCCAGATATCTCTTATCACTCTCCACATCTTCTAATTGGCCCTATCTAATATTTCCTTAGGTCTATGATAATGTTTTGTTATGTCTATCTAGCTGTTATTAATTATCTTTAGGGCTTAACATTCCTTAATGCAGTTTGGGTATTAGTTCACGAGTGTCATGTATAGTTAGCAGGTGGGTCAAAATCATATCGATCATACATTGTATTGCATCCTCAACATGATCTGAAGTATTTGGAGGTGACCGATCTCCGGTATGGTCCCAATCACAATAAAAAAAGACCCATTGGTGTTCACCTTCGTTCATCTCTTAAGCAAGTTTATTGCTAGGGAGCCCACTATTCTTGAAAATAGTTGTTTTTGGTACACAAAACTGTTAAAAAAAGTCCAGTTATACCTTAAACATTCTATGTTCCCTATCTTATAAACTGTTTTCCACACCATGTCTTCAATCATAATGGCTGATCAACTGTATTTCTTGCTTGTCCTTTTATATGATTTACTCTCAGAATAGAGGTTTATGGGCTTACTGATCCTAAAGTCTGATGGACGGGTTACCTTCTTAGAGTGGTCAGGCAGACGCTCTTTCTGCCTCAATGCTTGTAACAGCAGTTAATTATCTCATGTCTCACCCAGAGACAATAATCTCTTCTGATCCTTGTTCTTTGTTTGGGACTTTGCCGTCTCTGTTAGCCTATCTTAAGAGCGTTTCTGGGGGAACCATATAGAGGTAGAAGTTGGACTTTACCATCCTTTAATGCACCTCTTAATCGTATTCACAAGCAACTGCAGGAACCTTAAATTCCACAAAAAGAATTAAAAGCTATCAACATGACCATAAATGCAGCAAAGACAAATATCATGAGAATAGTAAGGTAAAGCTAGCGGGGAAATTGTAAGACTGAACCATACAAGGTTAGAACTAGTAAGGATTTTAAATATGGTATTCTCCTGAACAGATGGATGGAGAAATAATTAAATAATAAAAGCTGCCAGCAGATGTTTCACTTCCCTTAAGAAAAGTTTTATCAGGAAAAAAAATGTGTCAAAAAACAAAAGGTAATTTTTAAAACGACCTTACGAATTCTCACCTACTCTAGTAAATCTTGGGCTCTCATCACATAACTAAAAAAGCCAATTTGAAGCTACAGAGATGCTATACTTGTGAACAATAGAGGAAAAGACAAGATGAGACAGAGTTCGAAATTAAACAATGAGACCAAATCTGAGACTTAAGCCAGCTGAGGATATTATCGAGGAACATCAGCTGAGATGGTTTAGCCATGTTCCTAGAATGGTAGAAAACCGATTGGTGAAGGCCATATATGGAACAAAAGTGGTAGGTTAGAGACCAAGAACGACATGGGAATGTGCAATCCAGGAGACCTTTGACAAAAGAAGGCTGAAATGGGGTAGGAGAGGATGCAAATGGTTCAGGACAGAGATTCCTGAATCAAGAGCTATCAAAGGGATCCTCACACTAGTATGCTGTGAAAGAGGAGATAACAAAAATAAATTAACTATTAGTACCCCAAACTATACTTATAACTCGGATAGATTTGAATAGCATATATAATTCTTGGAGAAAAATATTCTTTGTGATTCGTGATCTGCTGCAAAATATCTTCTTTTCCCAGATATTGATTAACTTTTGAATTTGAGATCACATTTATGTTTCTCTTAAGCAACAACTTGTCTTACTGAGAATTTTCTCGAAATTAAGCATTCTTCAAATTCCATACAATTACAATTGATAATATAATTACCCTTATTCATAAGTATATATTTTTCATTCTTATTGGTGTCAATGAATTGCAAGGTATTTTAATTTTCCAAATCCAGCAAAGCTATAATTCATACCTCATTATTTATTTATTAATAGCTATTTTTGAGCTTCTGCCCTTTAATGTGTTTACACGATATACTTTTTTGGATAAAAAAGTTTTGGCGCTTGAATTTATACTTTTTTAATGTTTTTAAAATCCTTGGTGAATTTCTTAATGTTTAAGTCAGGTTCTAATATTTTTGATTTTCAAATCTACTGGCAAACTTTGACAACTACTGACAAGCTTTGTCTCTAATTAAGAATTATCTAAATACTTTTAGATTTACCATAAAAACAAAAACAAAATCTTAACGAAATATATTATATTCTATGCTTACATCTATACCTAACAAATTTCAACAAATATGGATTAAATCTCACTGCTAGTTTTATAATCTCCTTATTTACTTTCATAAATCTGTGAATCTTCAAGATTAACTTGTAGGACATTCTCTCTCTTTGTCTCTAATTCTGTTTTCTTTAGTTCCTAGTTGCATTTCTTATTTCATTCCGCATGTTAGTTTCTTTGTGGTGTTTGTCCAAGGTATCATCTTAGACAAGACTATATACCTGTAAGATATTTTTATAGATGGTGTTATCATGATTAAATACTGATTTATTCTTCTAAATCTGTCTAGAACACCATATTCCAACCTAGTTTATCTTCCTACTTTAGAACTGGTTCTATAGAAAATTTAATCCTTAATTTGTAGATACAGTAATGTTTAGGCAATTTATTATATCCAAATGATAATACATCCCAGAATAAAAAAATGTTTTTCATTAATTTATTGTGAATTAATTTAATTATAATAGTAGGATCCTAAGTTTTTTTTCTTTATTAAAATTCAGACTTAATGTACTTAAAATTTTTTTTATTTTGCATATATATATATATATATATATATATAACTTTTAAAAATGTAGAAAACTATATTCAATACTGTTTTCTCATTTACATTTAACATTTGTAATTAAGATAGATGAAATTAAAATTTAAAATTTTTTACTAAATTAAATCACCATTGATTTTATTTTTTGTGAGCAGTAGATTTTAAAGAGTTTCATTATGATGTTGCCAAACTATTACTTTATAATAACTGCTGATTGATATTTCCGTACATAAACTTGTACCTGTAAGAGAATTCTTAAAATAGATACTATGCTTCTTCCAAATTTGGTGGAAATATGAGCAATATTATAGATATATCTTTATCTTTTTAATCAAATAAACTATATATTATTATTAAGAAAGTCTATTTAATTTAACACCATTGTTGAAGCTTCATACTTTATAATAACAGTCTTGAAGTTTGCTTTAAGTTAAAGTTGTCGTAATTAGCTTACTCTAATGGCGTAGCACTGAAAAATTTGCTTCCAAAGAAGAAGCTTTATTGTTTATTTAATTTTTGAAGAAGATTTCATTTTGTTATTAGATTCTTTTCAAATGTTGAAATACCAAAAATTAATCTGTCGCTATCAATCAGTTTTTCGTAAATTTATTGTTTATTTTTATTCCTATTTTATTTTTTATTTTTTGTTTATTGAAAGGGGAGGGAGGCAGCTGCTCCTAAAACTAATTCTAAGTTAGTATTGTGCTGATTGAGATTTCTATGATTTATAGTTCTCCTACTTATTAAGAATGATATATAAGAGGCCAGGCCTAGATTAGAACTTCATCACACTATGGCGATATTAATAACCAAGAAAGTCAAAACCTGTCTACAAAATGTGTGTAAATATCAAAAAGGTTTCTTTCTATATTATCAGAAATGCCAATGGTATCTTGGATTTATTCTCCGTTTTCCTTTTTAAAAGGTTAGTTATTTGTAGACTGTAATCAATTTAGTTATTTCCATAAAAAACCCTAATCAGCATTTACAAATTTTCGGGAAACGAAAATCCTATGTTTTCTATTCCAATTGTAACCAATATTTGAAAAAAATAAATATAGAAATTATTATTTGTATGTATCGAATATTTTTTAAAATCATCGATAGTTTTAATGCTAATGAAACTGAAATAGGGGGGGCCTTTTGTAATGAATTAAACTTCAAGACAGGTTTTGGGACAACGATGGTTGATTGATGGCGAATGTGCCCATGTGAAGCCAAAAAAAAAAAAAAGGTTGATAGAGGTTCGGTTTGGTAAGAAAAATATGTCTGGTCAAATCGATTTTGACATCTGGTACCCTCAGTCCAATTTTCGTGAAATTTTCAGAGATTGTGACGATTGGTACCTATTTGGTCCAAAGATGGACGGACAAAAGCTACTCTTGAGTACTGGGTACTAAGTATTTTACTCAAATACTGACCTTTTTAGAGTATTTAATTATTAATTCAGTTGATGTCAAACGCTTAACTTAAGTAGTGATTCAATTTGCGTAAAATAGTTAGTATTCTGTGCTCAGAGTAGCATTTTCCCATCGCTGATTTGGTCCCATGTCCCATATCAATTCCATTAGCTATTTATGCTTAAACATGCATACATTTATTTTCTTATACACTCCTATATTTATTAAATGGTTCGATCTATTATGCTCATAATTGTACGAAATGTTTAAAGTAGTAAAACAATAATGCTCTTTCAATCTGATGAACATTTATGATAAATATTTATTCCAAAGTTGGAATTGTTTAGAAATGGTCTAGTATCAATTTTATCAAATTCCATTTACAATTAACATTAATATACCCGATTGTTGACAATATTCTCCATTCCGATTGTTGAATGGTAGTGAACACATAGAAAGGAAGGAAGGTTGTTTTTATATTTCAGTATTATAAGATTAAAATAGAAGTAAAAAAATAGAATAAGTTTTACCGATAATGGATGATGAAATTTCATTTGTAATTAAATAACTCAAGTCTGAGAAAAGTCCTTGACTGAATGGCTTAAAAAATTAAATTATAAAAGCAGGACGGGAAGATCTCATCAAGCAATTAACAGGATTATTTAAGTTAATTCTTGAGGAAAAACTGTAGATAAATGGAAAACTGCAAAGATAATACATTTTATATGTATTCTTATATGTAACAATGATTCACAAAAAGAATTATGGAGTGCATAGTGGACGAACAAGCAAGATTTAAAAAAGATTTTTCTATAGTGGATCACATCCAGACAGATCAGATGATAAAGAAAGCTAAGGAATATAATTTCTCTATTTACCACTATTATCCGGACTTCAAAAAGGCTTTTGACATCATCCTTCCCACTGGCATATTTAAAGTATTAAGGACAATAGGGATAAAGGAGAAATATATAAGAGTACTGCATTCGTCGTGACAGAAAGTAAAAAAGACATGGCTTCTGATTTATGAAGGATGTACATCTTGGATGAGAAAATGTAGGTATAAAAATAAATGGTAAATAGTTAAGGTACATAATAAAGGATATCGTGGCCATTGCCAAATACAGGAAATACTTTATGAAATTTAGGTCTCTGCAAAAAGTTGGTCTCTATCCAAACAAAAAAAAAATTAAATAGCGAGGCTTGCAGGAGAATTTACAGGGAGGGGAAGGAGAGGACTTTCAGGCTGAAGCCCAGTTTAAAGTAAAATATAACCATTTATTATGAAAAAAAAATCTCTAAAAATATTATTATTAGTATAATTACATTTAATAGGACTTCAAGAATCACTTTAACACCATAACGTATAGGTAGTTGAGATCTTCTTCCAAAGTAGTAATCGTTATATATTAGTATTTATAAACTTTTTGGTCTGCGGGCCACATTCAGACCTCGATTAAGTCCCTCCGGCTGCATTGGAACCTCCACTCAAGTCCTGCGGGTCACGTCTTGTGATGAAAACAAAAATTATCTTGATGTAAAGATGGTTGACCGTTGATATAATATGAGGAGTCGAAGGTGCGGTCAAATAAATAATAAATTAAAATATATTAATTATTTTAATTTTTGCCGACGTTTCGACCCACTTTGCAGGTCGTCTTCAGGTCTAACAAAAGATACAAAACATGTTGAAAATAAAAAATAAATATAAGTATATATAAAATAAGAAGAAGTTGTAAGATACAGAAATAAAACGTCGAAACGTCGGCAAAAATTAAAATAATTAATATATTTTAATTTATTATTTATTTGACCGCACCCTCGACTAACTCCTTCTCAAAAAATTATCTTGCTTTATAAAAGACACTTCAGCTGTGAAATGAGCTCTCTAAGAGAGAGAGAGAGAGAAAAAAAAAAACATGCAATAAATGTTTTTAGTAACTTCATGTGCAAGTAATTTACTAAATTTTATATTTTGAAACTTTTACCATGCGCTCAAAGAAACTTCTCGCTGGCCGGATAGAAGTTTCTTACGTGCCGTTGTTTGGAAACCTCTGATAGGAATGAGTGTACCCATAGCCACGAAAGAAGTCCTAATTCAATCCCATTCCGTTTTTGGTGGAACAAATTTTGGTGGGTCAAGTGCATAATGAATAGAAACATAAGTATTGAATTTAAAAGGGAGATGTTAACTTTATTGCAGTGGTGACCTACGGCTGCCAAACTTGGTCATTAACAAAGGCACAAAAGAGTAAGATTAAGCTAAGGCAGAATGGTATCGGAAGAAATACCATCTATATGAAGAAAAATGACAATTTTTTTTTCCAATGCTAAAGTCGTTGGTTATTCAACCATCCCACATCTTGCCCCGTATATATTAGATTTTTTTACATATTCATTTACAATTTTTTTTTTTTACCTTTGTTCAACTTTTCCTTGCAATTATTATTTCTTATATCCGTCAAAGCAAGTAATGTGTCTAGATTCATAGTTAACACCTAGGATCTTCAGCCACGCCCATCTTGTAGAGATATCTTAGCAGATAGTCGTGGCCAGATATATTCTCCAGTCGGCAGCATATATGAAATTTTTGTTGTTCGAAAAACTTCTTGCTCTTCCATATTCTTAATACAGTACCTATCAGAAATATGGAATTAACGCTATGAGTGGGGAGTGGCGGTTAATATTGGCAAACGATAGATACGTATATATATTATTTAAATTTTATTTCGCATTATATTTTTAGTCAATTCATAGTGGCTTACAGTGGTGCGATTCATTGGCTGGCAAGCACACATTCGTTCGACCCGTGGTGCTCTTTAAAAGAGCATTTATTATCCAGAAATGTCACAGTTGGTGTCATATGGATAATTATTACGCAGTTCATAGTAATAAAGAAGCTTAATTTACTTATGAGAAACTACACTTACTTATGAAAATAAAGTAAAAGTGATAAAAATAAATTACTTAATGTGTAGTTTTCTAAAAGGGAGTGGGGTAGCTCAGTGGTAGGGAACTAATCTTCCAATGCTCAAGATCCTGGGTTCGAATCCCGGCACCTGGCAGAAAAATTATTTATTCTGTTTCATTAGCCGTGGGGAGACCCTGGGATTACGAGACCCTCCTGGGGCACACCCAGCCTCTATAAAGTGGCTACCGTTTTTAAATAATTAATTAAAGAGAAAAACCTGGCGGTTGTGCGTAATCTCAGTCAAATCACTTCCTTGCACAACCGTTGACTAAGAAACAGTACTTACCCTAAATACTACTGAACCCAAGACAACCTTCATGGATTTTAGTGGTACAGATTTTTTTTTTTTTCTAAAGTAAAAAATCCTAATCAACCTTAAAAATGGTTCCGCTTAAACATTATATTTGTTATTTAAAAGACTGATTTTTTTTTAATCTTATCATTTTTCAGTCAATTTTTTTCGTTTATAATAAATAAATTTCGCTGTAAATCATTTTTAGTATTTGTGTCCCCAGACATTATTGCTCAGAGAAATCATTAAACAGAGAATTTTACTTTAACTGGCTGTTAGTTACCCTGTATTAAATCATGAAAAACATTTTTTCTTCACATCGGCAATCTATTTCATTTTTTGAGCTATTTTAAAATAGATTTAATGAATAATTACTTTTATTTATTATCACAAGGCTAGGACCTAAAACGTAACGAGGTCCAGAGATAGATAAACAGAGTGGCGACCGATCTGGAAAAATGAGAAAATTCAGGGAATTTTCAAAGCAGGGAAAAATTCAAGGAAAAAGTCAAGGAATTTTTATTACACTGGTCATTATATTGAAATCAAACTAGGGCAATGAATAGAATTTGAGCAAAACGTAATTAAAACCTGCTTTTTGAAAAGAAAAACATAATAATATTATTTGATATTTGTGATATATACATCTGGGTCAAGATCTAGCTGGTAAGAACTCATTTGTTAGACCCGTGCTGCTCCTTAAAAGAGCATTTTTCAACCAGAAATGTCACAGTTGATGTCATATCGTCGGCACCATGTTAAAGTAAGTATTGTGAGCCTATTTAAGGTTGTACATTTTTTACTTTAATGTGGTGACGACGATGTGGATAATTATTATGCTGTTAATAGTAATAAAGAAACTAAATTAGTCATGAGAAACTACATTAATATTAGAATCTCACGTAGCTCAATTTGTTTTATAATAGAGAAGATCATAGCCTTATATGTCAAGTATCAACTTTTACCTTCTCTCAGTTTATTGAAATAAAATTTAAAAAAAGGAGTAAAAATTTAGTTTTCTAAAATAAAAAATACTTACTCTAAAACGTTATATTTGTTATTTAAAAGGCCATTTTTTTTTTTTTTTTTACTCATGTCAATTTTGTTGCCTTTTTTTCATGTATAATAAATACATTTATTTATAAATCATACATTCTTAATGTTTGTGTCCCATACATATTGGTCAGGAAAGTCTTATCAGTTGATAGGGAAAATTCGGAGAATTTTACTTTAACTGTCTGGTAGCCACCCACCCTGATAATATTACTCACAATTGGGAAATTATCAACTCTTTCTTTATCTCCCTCCATTATCTATTTTGGTATACGATTACAATTTTTTCTTTGTCATTCGATTTGCAAGAGATTAGTGGACTCCTAACTTTAGAGGAGGTCGGTCACGAGTCAGGCTGTGACGGATAATTTCTGGTTTATCACTTGAGGTATGTACGTGTTTTTCAATTAAAGGTGTGTTTTTGATACGTTATTAACTGTTTCTTCTTGTATTTTATCTGAATAGTTATTTTTCTGTATTTTGTCAACTCATTATTATGTTGATGATCAAATGCAATTTCCTTGATTCACTTTAGTTTCAGCAAATGTATTTAAAATTTCACTGAAAAATAATTCATAACATCTAACATCTGTTTGTTTGTGAATATCTGTTGCAATAATGATGTAGTAATTTCCGTTTTATTGGAAAAACCTTTCTAACGAATATCACCCAAATCTATTGCGCACTAAAAAATATTTTATTAAAATACTTTCGAATAGATAATCCATCTAACACCTTTAATTTAAATTTGACATATACATATTTTATTAATGTTCAATTTCTGCTTGGACAGGAGACACGGGTGAGGCTGATATGAGCTCTGACGAAGCCCGACGGAGCTCGGCGGTGAAGGCCCTCGCTTCGGAGTACAAGAGCTTGGTGGAGGAACCAGTGGAAGGGTTCCAGGTGGGGCTTGCTCAGGAGGACTGCCTCTTCGAATGGCAAGTGGCCATATTCGGCCCGCCGGAAACACTTTACCAAGGCGGATACTTTAAGGCCAGAATGAAGTTCCCTCAGGTACCTTTTGGATTCTCTTATTGCATCAGTAGTTTGTTATCAGTTGAAAGTTGAGATTTTCTGTTCAGTAGTCTATATAGCTGGCCATTTCGTCAGTTGAGTTCTTGTCTTTTAAGTCTAGTGTGTGGGTTCCATGTTAGTCTTTGGTCTAAGAGAAATCCAAGATACCAGACTCTGTCTGAGTAAGGAAACTGGATGGAATTAAAGTGTACTGGTGGACAGGAATTGCGTCAAAGAGTAAAGGTAATAGGTTTGCATTTAAATTTAAAGATGCTATTTCCTGATCTGAGTGAGATGATAGGATAGCGGTGTCATCAGCAAATGTTGCCAGGAAGATATCGTGATGGACAGGGATATCAGCGGTAAAGAGGATGTAAAGCACGGGAGCCAAGACGCTGCCCTGGGAAACACCGGCTTTAATGGGATAGATATCGGAAAATACTGTACTACAGCGTACTCGAAAGGAGCGGTCAGAGAGGTAGAATCGAAGGATTAGGTATAAGGACTGAGGGAGATGGATTTTAAGCTTGAAGAGCAGTTCGAGATGCCATACACGGTCAAAAGCCACCCGAGCAGTATTGCTTGTTTTCTAGAGCTGCTGATATATGATCAACTACTCGAAGTCCTTGTTGAACAGTGGAATGTTTTTAGGGAAAACTAAACTAATGAGAAGGAAGATTTTGGGATCCTATGAGGAGTAGGATTCATTTCAAACCTTTTAAAAGATTTTTTAAAGCATTGGGAATAGCCTAATTGGTCTATAGGATGTCAAGCTGTTTGGAGGTTTGCCTGGTTTTGAGAAAAGGATAATGGTGGAGTGTTTCCATAATAGAGGAAAACTGGTAGTGTGTACGATGCGATTGCATATATATGTAAGGAATATGACTGCTTTGGATGAAAGTTGTCGTAGGTTCTGAGAGGTCAGGAGATTTACGGGAGATTAGCTTTTTTAATTGAAATTTCACTTCGGAAGGATGAATTGCTTTAGGGAGCAAAGAAAGTGCGATAGGTGATGTAAGGGATTCTTCTACTGTTACGGTGTGTGCGGGATGGGATTCACGATGGGTAATAAAGCATTAAAAAAATAAAGATGAAACTTGAAGATTGGTTATTACTGGTAAAAGTCCCAAAGAATCCCGCGTCGGATTTTATTAATGGGGGAGGAAGGAAGAGAATATCAGGGGACAGAAAACTGATATTTTTTTTGTTTTTAAGAATATCTCAAAAACTATAAGGTTTTACGCAAAGATTGTTCAGTACATTATTAAAGAACTTTAAAATCTCTATAAAAATGATCCTGAACATTTTTTTGTTAAATTCAAAGATTGTAGAGATATTTATGAGATTATATTTATTGTATTTCCGCTGTAATAAAAAATTACCCCAAACTATGAAAATAATATTCTTTATAGTAAATGATACCATTTCGAAGTTTAATTCTTTCTTATTTTTTACATTTTCAATCGATAAATTATTTTTTAAAGTTTTTTTGTTTTAATGATTCTAAAAAGTCATTGTCATCAGCATTGTAATTGATATCTGCCAATGGGGAATTCCGTGATATTGGTATGAAGTTTAGATTGGCATTGATTTCATATAATTAGTATTATGTGATAACAGATCTTAAAACCTACAAAAAGTTACCATAAACCCCAGGATTGATTTCATACAGAGAACCAGGAAACTTCAATTTTGTAATTTTTAAGTCAACTACGTTTTATGTTAAATAAAAAACAAAATTAAAATAATGTTTAATTTAAGTTACAACCAACTACTTCATAGTAAACTAGATAAAATTTACATTAAATGCAAGTAAGTTTTGTCTTTTTTACAACAATTTAAAGGGAGGGGATTTTTAACAAGTTAGACTACATTAAGTTCGGTTTTTCATCAAATCAAGGATTCTTCGCAATTCTTTTAATTTTAACCCCCAAAATGGACCGAAGATACCTCACTTTTAGAACTTCCTTGTTTGATAAGCTTTAAATCTATATTAATTAAGTTGAGGTTGGTGACTAATGGAGATACGTCTCTAATTGCTTAAAAAGATAATCATAATTATGCCGTACTGATAATCTTATGAAAAATTCTGATTATTTATTATCCTATTATTCTGATTATCCTAAAACATTTTGTTTTTGTAATTTTTGCCGCCTCACTGGTGTATTTATTATTTAACTTAGATAAGTTATCTTTAAAAACTTTTGTTGTTTCTGTACGTAGTTTTGCTGTCTAATTTTCGGAGAACTAAAATACTCAATTAAGATCTCCGTTGAGGAAGTTGATTCAGCGTTAACCCAAAGGTTTGTCCTACATTTTGCTGGCAAAATAGATGTCAAGTTTGTGGCATGAATTATTCATTGCTAAGCCATTCTCGCCTTACCAGGGCATTCTCGCACGTATTTTCTACTTGATTAATTTTTAAATTGGTTTATAAACTGTCTGATAATGTCTCTGATGTTTCTGTACTACGTTAATCTAAATCAAGGAAACGAACGCAATTTGAAGACTTATGATACTGGTATATTTAGCAAACAAATATGGATAAATCTATGATTAGTTAAAAATTGTAAACGTAGATGGATAGTTAGAGTACTGTCGCCTATCACCTATCTCAACTAATTAGGTATGCTACGACCAATTTTGTAGCGCGATAGGGGGTGCGGACTGATAGTTGAAAAAAAATCTCTCCGGGGTGCCTGTCCTCCCACAGGGAAATCCTAATCAGTTAAACTTTTTTTCATTGTAAGAATTCATAATCAATTTAATTTATAACGCCTTAGATTCTTGATCCTCGTTAAAGCGAAATAATAAACCTTTTAGTTATTGAAAAAATCGTAATATTATGTGGACAGCTATTAACGGGAAGATTTTGGAATTGGTAAAATCCCGACTAAATGGCTATTGAAGGGTTCATAGTTAAGCAGTACAGGTAATAAAATGTAAATATTGAATTATTTTTATTTAAAGTATTCTATTCATCATCAAATTTGTTACCATAATATATTGCCCATGATACTGGCCCATTTTTATCAAATTATTAACATCCGGCTGAAACATCGTAAATAGCATCATCTCATCGTAACCTACAAATATTTTATTTATGAAAATTCTCGGAATTTCGGCAAACTTTGTCTTTTTAATTAGGTACTAAAAACTCGTAGATACTCATACGCTTTCCACTTGAATCGTTAGATAACTTAAGCACAAAGTTAAGACAATAGGTAGCCTTAAAAAATATTGAGCATTTTGGCGTGACCTACACGCCTAAATTGTCAAAATAACGAGGTTATATAGGCCAAACGGCTCAATATTTTTGAAGGCCATCTTTTTTCATGACTTTATGCTCAAGTTTTCTTACAATTAAAGTGGAAAGCAACTGGGTATTTACGATTATTTAGTACCTAATTAAATATACCAAGCTTGCCGACCTCCAGATTGAAAACGCTCCAATTCTGAAAATTGTCCTTAATATAATATTTGTAGGTTACGATGAGATGAAGCTATTTAGGAAGTTTCAACTAGATGTTAATAATTTAATAATAAGAGGTCAGTACCAGGGACTAATATGTAGTTTTTAAAATTTATTTTCTGAATAAAAAATTTAAATAAGCATTTTCCTAACTCGATTTTTAGGAATACAAATACTTTGATATCTCAGTTCTTTACTGTTTCATTGCAATTGGAATTATTTTTTTAAAAATACTGACACTATCTGTAATCGTCGGTTATAAATATAGTGTAATCTGTTAAACACTAAATGGTCACAATTAAATCTAATATAATCTTCAACCTAATGATTTACACCTAGAACCTAAAACTCATCGATTCATTCAGTTCGTTATCTTACTTTGAATAATTGGAGAGAAGGAATGAGGGAGGAAGAGACTTTCATTATTTTTATTTTTTTTAACGGTTATCGCTCTAGAAGAACAAGAAAGACATTGTGTAAAATGACGATTAAATGATGATTGAAGGCCTATAAAAAAAAATGTAATTACATTAATACAATAAATGTTTTATATCTTTTTCTTGAAACATGCTTAAATTTCGTAGATCTACATGCGCTGTAATTTAAAAAGAATACATATGGTGTTTGTCTTTTGCTTTGGTTACTCGGAAACGAATATGGGTCAAACAAAAAAAATTCTATTTTGGTAACAGATTCAGCTGGAAAGCCCCCTCCACTTCACCCTTCCCCTCTCCAGAAGATCACCTAATGATTTAAGGAAGCATTGGTGAACTGCATTTATTTTCATACGTCAAACAAGTCTTAAGTTACTATTCCATGATACCTACCATTATCTTGACCTTAGTGGAAGTTTGAACCTCATCTACTCCATTTTAGTTTAATCTTCATTCTAACTAAACTTTAGATCATGGGCACAAACTTATCAGGATTTACCTGTAATATATATTTTTATTTTATTGAATGATTTTAAATGTTTTTATGTTTTTTAAAATGATTTAATGTTTGTTATTCCTTATTTTTCGTTAATCATTATTTCTATACAGTAAAACAGAATGTTGGATTGATGAAACCAAATTAGCTGCATGTCTGTTAGCGTTTGCCTTACCTGCATCCTTCTCATTAGTATTTTATTTACAGGACTACCCTTATAGTCCACCGACGATGAAGTTTTTGACAAAAGTTTGGCATCCTAATGTATACGAGAACGGAGATCTTTGCATCTCCATCCTCCATCCCCCAATCGACGATCCACAGTCCGGGGAGCTCCCCTGTGAGCGATGGAACCCAACTCAGACTGTACGGACTATCCTGCTGTCCGTCATATCACTTCTCAACGAGCCTAACACCTTCAGCCCTGCCAATGTGGATGCCTCTGTCATGTATCGCCGCTGGAAGGAGTCCAACGGCCAGGACAAGGAGTACGAGGAGATCATCAGAAAACAGGTGAGCTAGTGATTCCTTATCTCTACCACCTAAGTTATTCTATTGTTTCTGGGTTCGCTATTTTATTATTAATTATAAAGCCGTTTTTGATTTTTTTAAATTCTAATATATAGCAAAAAAAGAAAATGTTTGTCTTTTGAACAAATCACATATTCAGCTTAAACTTTTATTATATGAACAGTGAGTCTCTAAACCTTCTGTCTCAATAATTTGGTTGATTCTATATCTTGCTAAATATTTTATTTGCGCTAAATCAAATTAAAATGACGAATTATTATTATTTATCTTATAAAGGGATGTTACAAACGTAGGATCACCTATTGAAAGAAACATTTTTTGGTGATATTAGGTTGGAAAATATTAGCCCATGTACTGTGGTCCTTGTCAATCCGCCCAAGGAATCTAGAAAAAATATGTTTTATTAAATGTTAACATTTTTATTGTAATTTTTTGTCTGCTGCGAATGGATTTCTAAATTGTGATAAATCAATCGATTTGTTGTTGTTGTTTTTTTTTGTGTAAAAAAAAATATATATTGTCAATTGTGTTAGACGAGCTCAAATGTATAATAAATAAAAAAAAATTGGATCAAGTAAATCGTTTTTATGAAAAATTGTTTCTAATTCGTTATTAGCTTTCTTTATACCCTTGATTACGAATTTGTTTCGAAATCGAAAAAAATAAATTTTTGGACTTAATTCAATGGGAGGATTTTTTTTTATGTCATGTACTGAACCATTCATAACTCCTCAGATTTTTCTCCTATTTCAACGTCACTACAACCGTTGAAAAACCGAATTATCGGTCTTCCAAATCATATCTTATTGCTTCCTTTACAGTTGTTTACAGATATTCGTTCTTCATGGAATCTTTTAAGGTTTTGGGTCGCGTTTGATTTTGTACAGTGCATATACAATGCTGTTCTATAAAGCTCTTCCTATAAAGTCGCCTGATTGGCTGTGTTGTTGAAGAAAGACTTGATGTTGGCAGGTGCTGGCCAGCAGAGACGAAGCGGAGAAGGACGGCGTGAAGGTGCCCATAACGCTGGAGGACTACACTCGGGCTTCGAGGCCGCAGAAGGCAGAACCCGACCCGTCCATCGAGCTTAACGACTTCTACGACGACTTCGACCCCGAAGAAGATGACACTTCGGAACAAGACGAGTCCACCGGCGATTCCTTCTACTCGAAGTAACCTTCCCCGAGGGCTTGTTCTTGTGACCTGTATTATTTCCCTATAAAAACAAGTGTAATTCTTTCCGAATTAATACAGTCAAGAATTTTTGACTATTAAAACAGTTTGAACTTTCAAAATTTTGTTGAAATATTTATTTTAGATTACGAACATTTAATTAAATTCATTTTTTCTTGTTCATCTTTAGGTGATTAGAACTTGTTTTAATACATTAATTATCTCATTGTATATATTTTTTTTGTTTGCATTTATTGATTAATTTTGCTTCCTATTGGCAATATAGTTTATATTTATTAAGTTTTAATAAATGAGACTGCTCAAAATTTTTATCCTATTTTCTTATATTTTTTTAATTGTTTTTTTTCTGTTGAAAGTAGATACCAAGTAGATTTATTTTCTTTCTTTGTAGTGTTGTAATTGTTCGCGGAACCGGAGATGTTTTATGTCTAACATTGAAACATCATCCTGAAGTATCTATGACCCCTTTAATTAATAATCATTAATTGTTTATTTGTACATTATATATGTATTGACTATATATACATTCATAAATGTAATTGTTATGTGATTGTCAGTAATATACTGTCGCTATTTTAATATTTGTAATTGTTTATATTATTGAAATTACAAAATAAAGTTTATCAAAATTTACGATCTATCTTTTTTTTTTAAATGTGTATCACCTACGTAATATATTATTACAAAATTTTCTCAGTTCAAGTGTGCCAAAACCAGTTACTTCAACCCCGTAGTTCTTATCGTCAATGGTCTCCAAAGTGTATATCAAATGGTATGAAAATCACTGCTGTAGATAAAGTGTACACACTTTTTGATGATCCTTGAATTATTATTATTTTTTTTTTTTATCCAAATCCATTACATTTTATATTTTCGTTCTATTATCATTTTCTTATACATACTTATTGGTTTAAGAAAAACCTAGAAAACATGCGGGGTAGGGATTGAAAGTGCAGTTTTTATATTTTTTTGCAGGATCTGTGACAAATAAAGGTTCCATCTGTTGGGAGTGTTTTAAAAGTTTCCATACAAACTGACAAACTAACAACTGAAATTTGTATCAGGAATCTAATATGTGTTAACAGAAGGCAGGGAAGATTGTTGTAATGAATAAAATAAAAACTTTTTCTCATTTGCTTTCTATATTTGGATAAAAACAAAACATGTTTATTCAATGTACAGTTCAGCTCTCCCGTACTATAAGTTGCAGAAACTGTGTTTCGAGAATTGGTGTTTTGTTCCCTTACACTTCCAAATTTATTTTAATTAATATCGGATGGTAGCAAAAAGAAAAAATTATCTCGAATTTAATCAGTTTAGAGTTCACCCTCGGACTGCCAACGAAGCTTAGATACTATGGGAAAAAAGCTTGGATATAACCTTGTTAAAACCTTCCATTAAAGTTGACTTGCAAAAACCCGATTTGGCTTATTGCTTCTTCACTACCGATCCTACCGATTTTAAATACTTTTTTTTTCAATTTTAAACATGGAAAAAAAATTAATTAGACTAATTTTCCTAATAACCGAACTTTGATGAACTACAGCAATATAAATGGGTAAGTATATAAAATTTAATAAATCGCAACATTGCTAAAACAAATCTGATTTTTTATAGTTTTGTCGGAAATTATATAACATTTTAAAAAAATAGACTAAAATTTGGGGCTCTGTATTAACGTAAAGATCCGTTGAAAACCGACAAAATGTATATTTTGTGAGTTAGTCCGCAAAATATTTTTTTTTTACCTTGCTCCGAATCTGGCAATTTTTTATTTTTTTTGATATTATTTAGAGAAATATACTTGAATATGCAATTCAACAAGGAAAAGAACGCAAGAGTCTCATAGGTGTCTTGTTCTTGCTCAAATCATGCAGAATCCAGTCTTATTCCTGCAAAGCTACGAGACCAAGACCTATTTTGGGCAACACTATTTAAGACTACAAGTCTATAGTATGTACACTTTTTTATAAATTTCACTTTTTCAGCATGTAAGTTAAAATAGTGTATTGAAGATGTACTGTATTTCTTACTAGAATTCTCAATATCATAAGAGTGAAGTAAAATATTTTTTCATCACAATTTTAGATCTGTGAACTTAATAAAAAAAAATATAAAAACTATAGTTAATCTTAGAGTAACTATATTCTTTTATTTATTTACAACAGTATCAATATAAATACATCAAGTAAATGTGTATTCAGAAATATAATCTCCTGAAAACGCTTGTTGAGAAACTACCCACTGGTAGCACTCTAAACTATAAATTTAAAAAACATGCATAAGAATTCTTTGATAACGAAGATATTCACATTGATAATGAACTTAAGTAATTAAAATAATTGAAATCGCCTTATTTTATCTGTTGCAAGAACATTTTAAGGTAGTACTGAAAAAATCGGCTCTTTGGACATTGAATGGATGTGTCTTTGATAAAAAAAAAAGCGTCGTCTTTTTTTAATACGAATGTATTTTTCCCATATGGGTTTTAAAAATTTATATTTTTTGAGGAAAGAGATGATTATAAAATAGTGACTATTTTATTTTAAGCTGGTGTTCTACATGTCTTCGTTAGGGCAGGAAGATTTAAACGAATATAGGAAATTATGAGAATTTCGGGATATTTAGATGTGAAATAACCAAAGTAAATAGAAAGTATATAAATATATTAAAAACATTAACAAACATAAACACAGAGTAAACGAAGTATAACTAAGTAACCAGAAATAAAAAATATTTCTTACCTACAATTATCGTTACCCGTTTTATTTTCTGGTTACTTTCTTATACTTCATTAACTCTGTTAATTTATTTTCATGTTTATAATATTTTTATTTACTTTCTAATAATACTGTTTATAATTTTTGTCTAAATATCATTATACTCCTACAATTTTCTATGTAATTTTGGTATCTTGTTCGTCTTAGCCCTGATGAAGACCTGCATAGTTGGATGGAATATTGTGTTAAAATAAAATACTTTTTACTATTTTAGTTGTTTTTTTTTAAGACCAATTATACTATGGTCGACCATTGAATAATCATTATAATATTTTTGTATGACATATTTTTTGAGCAATTGTTTATAAACAATTATATTCATAAGCTTTGCGCATCGTTCTGTCATGTTAACTTCTTGTAATTCTTCAGCTCGGTTTCGCCTACGGTGACGTATAAGATATTCTTTTGTATTATTTTTGTATAGGGCAGTTTAACTTGAAGAGGAAATCCGTTGATTGTGTGCAGCGAACTCAGGATAGCCGGAGCACATTGAAAAAAACCGTCATAACGGATGGCCAGTGGGAGGACATATAGAATATGGTAGAAGGAAGAAACAGATATTGTTAGGGCGAAGGAGTGGTCCATTGTCGAGAGGAGATATATTGGTCTGGCCAACCGACACCTCAAGAATGTGGCCATTCTCCGCCTAATCCGTTCACGGGCCATGGGTCGAGGACACTGACGACCCAATGGCTGTTAGGGTAGGCATTGGCTATTGGGTCAGGTCAATTGGGAGCAGCTGCCTTCCCTCCAGCCCCCGAAGAAGGGGGCTCTTCCCCAATAATTGGACGACTGGGAAACACTTGTAAACCGATTACTTACCTGTTATACCCGTCTCAACAATCTTTACATTTCATATTAGTGGCTTACCGTAGTAATGGTGGACAGTTGAAATATTTCTTACAAAGACTTGAATTGAAAATTGAAGCTGTATTTAAAAATCGTTAATCAAATAATTTTAATTGTAGTCAATGCATCATATCGTCAGATGATTGCAAAAAAACTATTTGGTATTTTATAACCTTATAATCTTGAACCACCAAGAAATTATACGTATTTTTCCGTGTGGAATTAAAAATTGGGGTGATTTTTGTAGCTATATTTTATAAGCGATATATTGAAGGATTTGTTTCATTTTATGAAATGAAATGAAAAAATAATTTTATTCTGGGACTACTATCCCCTAAGAATAATAATAGAGTTACAAATTTATGGGTCTTAGTCTGACATAATAATAAAAATACAAACTAATTTGCTGTTAATTGTTATTTCAATTGCGCAATAGATTGAAATTAAACAGTATACAGATGCAAGTAATTTTACATGTTAGGGGAAGTTTGAATGTTGAGTAGGTGGTTTGAACAGCAGTTGTTTGAAGGAATTTCTGGACGAGGATTGACGCATGGAGGTAGGAAGTGAGTTCCATAAGGAACCAGCACGAATGACGAAGGATTTGCTGAAGGAGGAAGTTTTATGGGAGGAGATGTATAAGTCTATAGGTTGAGACCTTGTATTGAGAGAGTGGATAGAGGAGCGTAGAGTAAAGAGTTCCTGGATGTAGGGAGGGTTTTTGGTTCTGAAGACTTGGAAAAGGAAAACACCAAGGAGGAATTGTCGTCGGGTAGTAGGATAAAGCCACTTCAACTCGGTGTACCATAATGAAACATGTGAACGCCTGGGGATCCCGAAAATGTATCTTATGAAACAATTCATGAGTCTCTTCAGTCTCATTTCCAGCCTGACAAATAGCCCTGCATACACAAACAGCAGTAGTCGAAGTGCGGGAATACAAGGAAGGTTACAAGGAGCTGTCTGGTTTTAGAGGAATACAATCACGGAATCTTAGTTGTTTAAGGGCTGTTATGGATTTTCGGGTAATCTGGGAGATATGGTTACTCCAGGAGAGGTTCTGGTCAAAGGTTACTCCTAGGTTTTTGACTGTAGAGAAAAAATGGATGGGACGGTTATTGAGGTTAAGTAGAGGAAAGTAAGAAAGGGAGCTAAAATTCACTGCACTTACTTACATCCTTCACGCCATATAATATTTGCCAGAATTTATACACTCATGTTTAGTTTTAAAAAAAACTTTAAATTAATTAAATTATTTCAAATATGAATGTTTAAGGAAGCGGCCTGGGGTGTTCAGAGAAATGTTTTCAAAAAAAATTCATAACGTTCCTGTAAGGCATCTTTTTTTTACTAACAATAAGACTCAATTTTTCATAACAGGTTACATCATATACAGGGTGTCGCGTAAGCAGAGGGGAATTTTGATGGAAGTGATAACAGACTTCAAGACCTACAAAAAATAGCAAGAGAAGTAGGAAATCCAATTCTTGTGTTCAGAAAGTCATGTTTTTTGTTGAATAGGACGCAATAACTAAAGAAATATTTAATTTAAGTAATTCACAACTACTCCTCAGTAAACTATACAAAATTTACTGCAAATTAAAAGTAGATTTGTCATTGTTAAAACCATTTAAAGAGGACATTTGAGTGGCTAAACTAAGCTAAGTTCTGGTTTAAAAAAATTATAAATTAATCAATTTTTTTTTATAATCATCCACCTATACTACAGATACAAAAACTACCTCACTTAATAAGGTTTAAGTTTATATTAATTAAATCGAGGTTTATCAGGCAAAAACTTAAGATTCATCTCAGGTTGTATAAAGAAATTATGTGATTCTCTATACAGTCTTGTTGAAGTACCCGGGTTCTCAGCAAAAATGACTACAATTAAATGTTTCAAAGCTTTTATTTCTTGTTTTTCTATGATCTGGGATGTATTCTTGTTAAAATAAATGCCTAAAAAAAATTAGTTATTAAAGTAATAAAATTTAAAATAACTTAATAAAATTGTAATTATTTTTCATGTAAGGTAGTTTTGAAATTTTGTTGTTCTTCCAGATTTCTGCCATAGGAGTTAATCCGTATTTATAAGTGACAAACTTAATGTATCTATCCGTAATACTTAGATTTTCATAAAATTTATTGAAGCAATCATGTTTCTTTATTTTAAACGGCAGTTTTAAGACTAGAAACATTATCTTTGTCATTAATAAATGTCGATCAATTCCTATGACAGAAATCTGAGAGGAAAACACAATTTCATAACCGCTTTACATGAAAACTATTTCAAATATGGTATTTTATTTTTATTTATTTTATTTTTTTTTTATGTGTACAAATAAAATGTGTATTTAGGCAGTTATTACCCCCATCCCAGATCATTGAAAAACAAGAAATCAAAGCTTTTCAACAATTAATTGTAATCATTTTTGTAGAAAAGAAGGTTACTTTAAGATGAATGTATTGGAAATCACATCATTTCTTAAAACAATTTTAGGTTAATCTCAGAAGATGGCCTCGGGACCTTCTAATATAGAAAAATAATTGGAGTGCTACCAATGGATAGTTTCTCTTCATCTTGTACATGTTAAGTTACTTATTTCATATTTACGTACAATTATTGTTATACAGTTGTAAATTTCAATAATAAAAATAAAAAGGTTAATCTCAAAAATTGTCCTAATAAACCTCAACTTAATTAATATTACCTTAAATTTTACTAAACGAGAAATTTATTCGAAAAATGGAGTAAATGTAGTTCAGTTAAAGGGTGATAAAAAAAAAATCACATATAATTTATTAAACTAATGGAACCTCAATAATCACTCTAACGACCACTGCTGACTGGAGATTGGAATGAAAAAAAATGCTAAATGAAAAATGGAAATTCAAGTGGAACTAATCTACGAATAAATTGCAGCAAATCAAAAAAGATACCAAACCGTGGACGACCTCTTTCAGAAACAACAGAAAAGAAGAAATAAGTTTAACTCGGCTTAGAATTGGACATGCAGCCTTTACCCATGGCTACCTAATGAGGGGCCTGGAACCACCATTTTGTAAAACATGCAACACATCACTTACACTGAAACACATTGTAACAACTTGCAGACTATACTCTGACACCAGAACAAAACATGATATACCTTCCAACATATCTGACGCACTTTCAGATGAAGAAAAGATTTACAAAAAGTATTTGAATTTATAAAAGACATTAAATTTGTACACCTAATTTGATTACATCTAAAGCTGCTAATGACCCGCTCGGGTAGATGCGGAATGTAACAATAAATAAATAAACTTATAATTTATGAATTTTTTTAAATGGAACTTAGCTGTCTTTGTCCACTCAATGGTCTTCTGTAAAAAGTTTTAACGACAAACTCTACTTTCGCTTAAAGTAAATTTTATCTAGCTTACTATGGAGCAGTGTTAAATTACTTAAATAAAATATCTTTTATGTTATCGCTTCATATTCAACAAAAATCCTTACTCGTTTAAAAAAACACAAATATTTTCTGCAGAAAATTGGGCAATTGTTTATATGAACTTTTGCGTAGATATTGATCTCTACTACCAACCTTTTAAATATTTACGAGACACTCTGTATATATATAAATTACATGTCTTTTATATGGAAACATGCTGATATACCACGCCTATACTTATTAACCACCATTCGACCAGACAGAGGTTTCATGGAACAATTCGCGCCATTAAAATTTACGTGGGAATTTTCAATTTTTTAGGGGGGCACATCGAAATGTCGAAACGGGACTGTGAATTTTCAAAATGAAAAGTTTCAAATAAAGAAACAAGTGGAAGCATGGAACAGACCGCAGGATGTGTAATTGTATATATTCTATGAATATTTAAGATCTACTTATGTTTGCACTGGTTTTTAGAAGCTGAGAGCAATAAAATAAAATATCTTGAAAGGGGTTGAGGAAAGATTATGAGCCCTCGGCCTTGGAGAGGTTGGGCACTCCTACAACCAGATAACTTTGGATGGTTAATTTGAGAAGGTGATTACGTTTCATTCTGGTTTGAAGGGCCTCAAAGGAAATCACCAACATCGACGACATAGAAACTGAATATCACATTGAAGAAGAAACAGACTTTGATTCTACAGAGTGGTCAACTTAGTTTTTTTTCTTACTTCCTTAAAACTTTATGATAAACTAATAAATAGAAAATGTGACAGAAATCTAGTGTCGTTTTTGTTAATATTTTTTAATACCTCATCTCTGCTGTTTGTTTATTGAATATTTAAACACCATTGTGTACATAAAATAGTAACTTACAGGCATGATTACGTGCTATACACCCATTTCTTCAGATACTCCTTATTAGTCGATATAGAAGTATATCTGTATCCCACAGGTGAAGAACATCATGTCAATTTCTGTATTTGTTCAGGGGAGCCAATGTTCTGTAACTTTAAGCCATTATAATTTGTTTCTTAATTACTAAATCTGTACCCCGGCGGAAAGGACGCCATGTCACATTTTTGTATTTGTTAGGGTAGCCAACGTCCCATAACTTTCAGCTATTGGAATATTTTTCTAAGTCAATAAATTATTTAATAAAAAATGGATATGGTGTTCTTTACCTCCGGAGCACAGATATAACTGGCATTTTATTAAATGTAAAAAAAAAATTAATTTTCTTAAAACATTTCATAGCCAATGGTTAAATAATAAGATGTGTTTTTGTCTGCCATTACTTTGAAATTGTTTGCAGGTTTGTTTATCAGATTGACCAACAGTTTTCATGAACCTCATAGATACATTGAAAGAGTTAACTCTTGGACTAACGGATCCCAATTTTTCGTAATTTTGCCCCGCACATAATTAGTATAACATTCTCTAAAGGCTGGTTGGATTTTATTAAATCAGAAACCTACAAAGTTGTCTGAAATTTTCTGCTCTGATTCGTGGAAATCTTCCAAAATGTCAGATTTTTGTCAAATTAGTTACCTACTAACAAGGTGAGAGTACAGTCACAAATTTCAACTTCAGGTAATGCTGCATTGAAATATATGGAACGCATATCCCGCCGTTCTCTCCCATGGGCTCTAGGAACAAAGACAACAATTTTATATAATTTCAAGCAAAATTTAAGTTATTTATTTTTGCCTTTGCTTTGTCCGGATTTTTAGGTTATTATATATTAATCGTTTTTTTTTTTTTTTTTTTTTTTTTTGTCTATAATAAGAAAATAGTATTAACTCTTGTATTAAATGAGTTATAATATATTATAAATTACAAAAACCATAAAGTGTTTCCAGTAAAGTAGGTCAAATACATTTTTGTTATGAAAAAGAAAATTAGATTCTTTTTTTAGGGCTCCTTAAAACTCTTAAATGTCAATTGTTATATAAATTATACGATTTTCTTGGATGAATTTTTTTCCGCTGTCTACTAAAGAATTCATAACTCCTAAGAATTATTTTCAAATTCAACTTTAATGCAACCGTTGAAAAGCTAATTTAATACTCTTCTAAGTGACACCCATAACTTTTGGATTTAATTTTTTTTTTTTTTTCGAGTTAAAAATTAAGAACAACTTCTAACCCATTTTTATTTTATATGTTTAGTTTTAATTTGTTTACTAAGGTTAAGTTTATACAGCACATATATGTCTAAATCCCTATAAGTTTTTTTAAGAATTGGTGGTGCCGTTCTAAAATTATCACAAGTTTTGTGGTTGTTGACAAAATTTGGAAGGGTTCTGCCTTGGCAAACATTTAGTGCAGAAAATTTTTAATTTTTCAATTGCTATAAAAATCGTATTTAAGTTTTTTTTTGAGGTTGAAAAACGAATATCAACTTTGTTTCTCTCTAAAAAATTATTTGTTCTAGATACCAGCGCAGTTTCTAAGAAATATTATATTTGGCGGATAACTACAGTATGTGCGCAATTTGGACGAACCGACGTAGTAAATATTTTTTTTGAAAAACAAAGTTGATATTCGTTTTTAGCTCCTTAAAAAACGATTAAATACAAATTTTTATGGCAAAAAAAATTTATATAAAGTAAAATTTGTATAATAAAAAAAGATATCTCAAGGTAAAATCCATATCTTTCCGAAAATGCCGTTGCAGTGAGGCATCTTTTTTTATTATACAAGTTTATACCAATAAAATAAAATAAACTGAAAAATTTAACTACGTTACTTTATGTTATATTATTATTTTTGCACTAGTAACACAGTGATATATCTATCTATACCAGTGATTTATTTATTTATTGAGTAATAATTATGGAATATCTCAAGAACTGTACATTTTAGAGCTTTAAAATACATATCCCGCTTCGGAATCTTTAAAACTTTACCTTACTATAGTATCCTTAAAACTTTAATTATATTCCGTCTCGATTCGTCTACTTTTGAAATCATCTGAGGATTAAAACTTTCCAATTATTTCAGTGAATTTTATTAAAAATGTAGGAATTTAAGTATTGAAATTGGAATTCGTCACTTCTTTCCCACTTATCATTTACTCCCCTTACTTTTAACACCTCTTTCATCAAAATCCATCGTTCCTGAAAGCGGCAAAACGTATATGTCCATATTAACGTATTATATATAGTGTTGATAATTTATCATTTTTAAATTTAGGTCATTCTTTATTATATTTTGTAACCGATATGATGTAGACAACGTATAATATGTAATAACGCATACCTACATATTAAGATTTAATTTAATTTAATAATGTAAAAGGTGATTTTTATTTTCTGATCAATTTTTTTTCACAATTAAATCATTATTATTTATGTGAAACCGTATCACTTAGTGAGTTATTATTATTTCATTATTATATTATTATCATTATTTTCAATCGAAGCAATAAACATCAAAGATAGATTTAAATTTTTATTTATTAACCAGGTATGATTTTAAAATAAAAAATCCAATATAATAATTATTATATGATTTTGCGGACAAATTATTATTTATTTCAAACTCTGGTTCAAAACGTGTATCCATGTATCTATGTATTTGTAACTAAGCAATATACAATACCCGTCAACGTGCCAACACTTCGTATTCTGGTCTTAAATACCTTTAGTTTGACCTCATTCAACTGACTCATTTGATTGATCAGTTGAATGAATTAATCTCTTCAGTGAATTGTATTTTTCCCATCAAATAAATTTGAAATTCCTTCATCACATTAGGATATAAAAACTCATTTTTCCTTTTCTACTAAATTAAATATCTATGATTTAATCTCAAACGAGAAACTAAAATTGAAGAAGCACATGTTGAAGGCTGTAGTACACTCCCGCGAATGGCATAGTAAAAAAAAAAAGAATGCTGCTGAAGACATTCTTATAGTATATTATAGATTTTGAACAATAGGCTAAATATACTAATGGAAGGGAGGGACAATAAGATTGCTTTTAAATAGGGTTCTCCTCATTACGTAGGTTTTGTAAGGGTGCTCTGTAAAAGGGATTGGTTACAAAAAGTGGACCAGTAGGAAGTTTATTTCTGTAATTTAGTAAATTATCTAAAAGGCAATGATTGCAACAGTCCAACACACTTTGAAAAAGGCCATTAAGTATAAAAAAGTATGGTAGGAATCTTGTAGTAATTTAATTCATTTACCTTGAATTTTTTTTTGATAAATCTTTGCAAGAATTTTGCGGATCAGATTTTTTTGTGTCCATCAGAATTCATATTTATTCCTTACATATTGTATGCATTTTAAAAATATTACTCGAATAGGAACATTGTACTACTAGATTATTTCCCTATTGAATCAAGCATATATTGAAATAATTCAATTGTACAATGTTCATCTATAAATATAATATTTTAAAATGCACACGAAGTATGTGGAATAATAATAAGAATAATGTATGGAAAATAAAAATGAAAAAAAGATATTTAAAGAACAAACAAATATCCCTAAAGATAAGGATTTTATCCTCTTAACATGAGAAAGTGAAAAACCAGGTGTATTAAATATTTAATAAGTTTCGATTTCTTTGTATAAAAATCCAATGAATTCAACTGTGCAATTATTAAAAAAAAATGTGAAAATAAGTTTATTTCCAAAACTGACATTTTCTTCATTGTATAAAAAGATAATTATATTCCTGAAAGTTAAAAAAAATCATCAAAAGCTTTTTTTTTAATTTTTACCATATTATGATTAATGTACTATTGTTATATTTTATCGTATAAAACTATACATTTTTATCCATTATAAAAAAATTTCAGGAATTTTTAGTCAAGATATTTTTATTAGATTATACAAATTTAGGGATTGATTATTGACATTTGAGAAGGAATATTTCATATAACTTGTTTATTGCGAAATATTACAATCTCTCTCAAAGGACATTTATAATAGTGTTCAGAGATCATATTCACACTCTATGTACAATAAATAAATAAAACAGAAAAATAATATTATTATGGGGCAGAAAAATATTATATATATATATATATATACATATAAATATTGGACAATGCTGATATACTGACAGATAAACATTTTTTTAAAAGTGGATTTAGTGTTTGTAATGTATGAAACGGAAATATATCATAAAAAGGATTGATTCTATTCAATGTCCAGACAAAACTTTTATTTTATTTACATAAATGGCAATATTATTATCAAGATGTATGTTGATGTTGGGGGAACTAACGGGCTGATAGCTTCCTCTCAGCAAAATAGAATTTTTTTTTTTTATTGATTCATATTTGTTACTATGAGTAATCTGAGCTAAACACATAAACGATTATAAATGTGTAGACTTTTTAAATTATAACGCATTTACAATAAGCATTTTTTTTTTTTAATTATCCATAAAAGCATTGTTATTTCTGTGGTTACTTTTTTTTTTCCATCGAGGACCCATTGCACATTATACAGAAATACAACAAATGTGATAACTTCCAGAATAAATATTTCCTCATCCAAAACAATAGCGTTTTTCTTCAAGGATTGGCAGAAATAGATAGGGATACCGTTTATAGATGAATCGAAAATAGATAATAAATAATAATGATTTACATCAAACGTTAATATAACACTAGAGGCATTATAGAACATCAATAGAAGTCTTGGGCAGACAAAAAAAAAAAATAATAAAAAGGACTTTTTTTTTTAATAAGCCTTTAAGGAACACTTACACTTTATTTTGTATAGTTTTTTTTTTCTAGACTAACTGCCGTTAAATTAAAAAAAAAATAACAAGCCCCCAAAATTAAATCCTGAATCCGCTATTGGTTGTTGGTAGTGTGTAGGTGTTCATAGTTTTTTTTTTCTTCTCCTGATTTCTTAAAGTCAAGCCATTCATATGCTATAGCTATTGTAGTATAGCAATATTTCATGGAAAATTTGAGGTGGATCCTCTTGCTCTTACAACCGGTGGGAGAGTCTTTGGAGCCTATTAATCTTGACAGATTTCCTTCGGCCACTTTTATAAGAATTCTCTCACTATACAAGAGTACTCGGCCACGACCTGGAAGATACAAGCACAATATAACTTGGCGAAGATATAGAAACGTAGGAGCAGCTGTAGGGCCGAGGATATTGTGCCGACGAGAGGCTGTGAAGGGAGCAATAGAGCCCTTGACTAATAGACACCATATAGTGGGAAGGCCCTTGGCACAATGGAGGACACTTTAACGTCCAATTATATCAGTTTAAAAGGCCCGCTCCAGGTGCCCTCTGCCGCCAATAGCTCATCGCACAATTAGCCAAACCCTCCTCCTACTTCTTGACTTCTACCGCCTCCTCCTCGGACAATGGCCTCGAGGTGGCATGTGCATCCGGTAAGGCGAAGAGTCTTAGTACTCCAGTCAAAGGATACGGCCGTTGGTCCAAAGGGTGGCCCGGGGATTCCTTTAAGGCACAGTGGCCCTTCAAATCCTCGGCTATTCAAACTATTTAGAGCTGTAATTATTGTTGTATTTCTGAGAGTCTTTCATTCACAAGCTCCAAGGCTGTTCCGTGCCAGTGATCTCGCTTTCGGGGGGAAGGAGGTAGCCCTGCTGTGAAAGGAAGATTTCTAAATAGGTTTCCTTTAGAGGGCTTCAAAAATTTGAGATCTTTAGAAATATGTAGGTATATTTATTTTTGAAAAGATTTTTCAAAACTGAGGTGAACTTCCGAGAAATGAGCACATTGTGAAATATCGCAAACATTTTTAGTACTCATTTACTAATTTGATGTGAAATTCTTCCTGTCAAGATTTTATAGGATGTCAGAATACTATAATAAAATTATGGATATCCAATGTTATAAAGTTCAAGTCATTTAGAATTTTTTTTCCGATATTTCGTGTTTAGAGGAATATTTATTATATATATCATTATATTTACCAAAAATCACGCATTCCTTACAATTGTAAAATATTAAAATATCGAAAGACAACAATCAATGTCACCGAAAAAGCCTTAAAAAAAATTGATGCTACAGTTACATGGATATTTTATTTATTTTAAATGTAATTTAGAAACTTGCAAATTAACATTTGCAAAAATTAAATTTGCAATTTGCATAAATTATTATAATACAATTTAATTCTAAAATACTTTGCAGAATATCTTGAATTTTTTATTAATATTTGCAATTTAACATTTTGTTTTGTATATTTCCTGATTCTTAGAGGTAATTTAAATTGTATATACTTCTCACAGAATATTTCAAGATGCTGCTAAAAGAGGGTCAAAATGCTTGATGAGTTTGGATGATATTAAGCAGGTTTATTATAGTGAAGACCATTTCATCAGCAAGAAAGATTTGTTCTAAGCAATTGGCAAGTCAGCTGGTCTGGACGAAGTAACCCGAAATGCTGTGCGTATAAAGACTACAAATGTATTAGAAAATGATATGAAAGGACTGTAGTTTTGTCCCTTTACAGGAAATGAGATACTAGGAAATGTTATTCGAGATTCCTTACTGTTTATAGTACCAAAGAAAGTCTACTCAAGAATCGTAGAAGCTAAAATAAGAAATATTGACGATTGTCTGAGCGATATGGATTGAGAAACTCAAGTTGCACATTGGAACATAAGTTGCAAATTGGGAATGTCTTCACTTTAAGGAGGTTATAGAGAAGTCCACAGAGAAAGGAAAATGGTTCTCTATCTGCTTAGTGCCTCACACTTTGGATTGATCTAATATCTACTAGTTTTTCACAAAAGCTCGTTTTCCTTTCAGATTCCTTCAAAAATCTTTTGCAATTGCACTAAACAGGAGGAGAGCTATTTTCCTTTATCGGTAGACCTCTCTATAGCCTGCTTGAAAGTGAAGATAGTCCCAAGGTGCAACTTCAATAGCAATCTAAAATAAAGTGGTTTTCACCATTATAAACCTCGTTTACTTCCTCCAAACCTGCTTGCCACTTGCTTAGAACAAATCCTTCTTGCTGATAAAGTGGTCTTCACCATAATAAACCTGCTTAATATCATCCAAACTCATCAAGCATTTTGATCCTCTTTTAGCAGCATCTTGAAATATTCTGTTCATCTATCTACTATATATTCGTTTAGCCATATAATGGATACTGATCCTTGTTTTCTGTTCCGAAATTTTGGCACTTACTTTGTCGTTCGCCTAATGTATTCTTCCAATGTTTGGGTTCAATTTCGACTTTTCCCTCATTTTGAGACCAAATACTAACAATCAGTTCCAGTTACCTAGAAGAACTTATAGCTTCGCCCTTTCCATATTTCTTTTGTGCAGATAGAATGCAGAGAGAAAAATGTATTTAATCTTAAAATTTCTTATTTTTTGTGATATGGTCCAACTTCCGAAAAAAAAAAAAAAAGGAAATAAAAATTATTTTTTTTAATAGCGATATATGAATTTTACTAAACAATCCATCACCTATTCATTAAAAGTAGTTCAGATTAGGTATATATTATTTTAGTTTATAAAACAGACATTAATATGACTCATTTTCGGGGAAGTATATACAATTTCAATTACCTCTAAGAATCAGTAAATATATAAAACAAAATGTTAAATTGCAAATATTAAATAAAAATTCAAGATGTTCTGCAAAGTATTTTTGAATTAACTTTTATTATTATAATTATATAATTTTTATAATAGAGCCATTCTTAAGCGACCTCCGTGTAGAATAAAGGAAGTTAAATTTAAAAAAAATAAATAATAATAAATTTTAAAAAAATTTTGACAATTAAATTATTGTATTAATATTCGTTCGTTAATACAATCAATATAATATAACAAAACGTTATTATAGCACTATAACTAAGCCATTTATGAGTACTGAGTGGTGTGTTAGAGGCCTGAAGGCGCCTACGCCAGTAGCGCTTTTCTGCCGCTTAAGTACATTTTATACGGAACTACTTCAAATATTTTAAAAAATAATCAGTGTTTTAGAAAGAGAAATGTATTCTCCAGATGTTTTATTTCAGCACGTTTTGCATTATTGTTGACCGTTTAATTACAAACGACGCTTGATTTTCAACTTGAAAATTTTTTTGTAAAAAAAATTGACTTTACCGATTTTTTTTAATGCCTAAACCAGTTAGTTTTTAACATTTTTTCATGTTTTATTATTCTATGACTATCCAGCTTTAATAAAAGACCAACTATAATGAAATTAAGCCAAATGCTGATCCTCAGTAACAAAAAAACTAACTAAAATCAAAGTCGTCAATCCGCCATGTTTGGACGCCATTTTGGGGCAGTTCGTTCACTTTTTTTTGTGGGAACATTGGCTTTTTTTTAATAAATTGTCACAAGGAACACAACGATATGCAATTTATACGGATGTGGGGAGGGGGGTGCACCGTAAGGGGGTCTGGCCCACGGACTACATCAATCTGGGGAGATACCTAGCAGTTGGACCAAAGAAATCACTTACTTAGTAAATTGTTACTGTAGCAGTAGCTGTAAGTATGGATCTTCACCAATGGTGTGTGTTAAATTATTTATCTTGGCAATGTTATATTGTATATACGAATATATATGTTTTTCGTATGTCACTGATACATCGCGACCTATTCGACACGTCAATGCATTTAGGAGTAGGATATCTATACATTGTGAAAGTTCTCGCAGGTCTATTCAAATTTCATCCATTCCATCTTAATAGACATTTTAACACCATAATATAAGATTACCATTAGATTTTGAGGACATGGATATGGAATAATATCTGGTATTTTAATTAATTCTACCTATCCATCCTTGTTGGTGTTCTTATGATGTTCATTTTATATTAAGATATTCATATGTAATATATACATTAATTGCAAAGGTCTATTGTAATTTAGGAACATTGAAAAAAAAAATGAAAATTTTAAGATTTACTCGATAGATCTGCTAGCATACTTCTTTTGTGTTAAAACATATTATTATGGACGCATTTTTTTGGAATTTTGTTTATTCGTTCATTTTTTTCACTTATCAGTCATCTCATAGGTAATCAATCATATTATTACTAGCAGAAAGGCGTGCAGACTCTCTTCTTGTCCGAGATTGAATGGTCCGAACATTAAGTTATTGTAAATATCCGGCTTATCTCCTCTATCATTCCATTTCAATTGGTTACAAAATAGTTAACAATTTAATTTTGTTTAATCCTTTTTCAACGATTTCTGAGTGCCCTCAGAGTTTATCGGAGTCAACGAAAATGGATAATAGAAGTGACATTTTTCTGGCACAAAATGTCAGTTGTTCTAGCAATGGCCAGATTCTCCACTTAAGTCATGAGTGTCTGTGGCTGTAGCGCTCTTACTCATCCTCCGCTGGTTTTAAATACCAGTGAAGTGGCTGAGGGAGAAGCGTAGGGATCTCCTAAGCCTCCCTTTTCCCTCCACATGTGGAGGGGACAGGATTGGTTCGGAGATCACCTGGCACATTGTAAATAATGTATATAGGTATGTTTTATATAAGATGTTTGTTTTACTTTTATTTCTATTTTTATTTATTTATGTGTGTATATATATATATATATTTTTTTCTCTTTTGTTCTTTTTTCTTATTCTTTTGTTATTACTTTATTTATTTATATTTTTATATATATACGGTATGAATGTACTCTCTGAACTCTATTATAAGTGTCCTTAACTGTGACAAATTGTAATATTCCTGAATAAAGTGTTCAATAAAGTAAAAAGTAAAATGTCAGTTAAGAAATTATTACATCACAACGTTGTGCAACTTTAAAATTTAAATAAAGGATATGTATAAATATGCAAATGAAAATATAGATAAATAAATATCATTATGTTTACATATTTGCAAGGTAAATAAAGCTGATATCACTTCTTTTTTTAAAATTTTATTTATGATATTTTTACAACTTTATTACAAATAAAATACATTCAGTAAGTGTGAACACAAGAATAAAACTACCTGTTGAGAAATTACCCACTGGTAGCACTCTATCACTATTTACAAAAGGAGATCTCGAGGCCATCTTCTTTTCAGACGCATCGGAGGGTTGTCAGGGATCGAAGAGGAAGCAAGGTTAGAAATGAGAGGGTTTGGATGGTTCTGAAGTTTTTTATGGAAGGATAGTTATCTGGATCGGGTCAGAAACTTAATCTCCGCCCACACTCCCTGGCCCGGGAAAACCCCCGTATAGCAGAAACATAAGGAACATTAAGATCGTTATGGATGATTTTATTTGTGACATCGTCTGTGCAAGTAAGGAGCAGAGAGGAATTCGATGGTTCAGTGGAGCTCCATAGCTCAACTCCGTATGTCCAAATAGGCCTTATTATAGTCATGTATATGAGTCTTTTGTAATTAATTGGAAGCTTAGAGCTTTTGTCTAGTAAGTGCTTGAGTAGTAAGAAACGTCCAGCGGTTGCTTGTCGTTTCAGACTGATATGAGGATTCCAAGTTAGACGTTTGTCCAAGTGGAGTCCAAAGCATCGGATTTGTTCAACAGGGATAAATGGGGTATTATTAAAGGATACTGTAGGACAGGAGGACATAGGTTTACGACGAAGGGGAAAGGTGGTTTGATGAGATTTATTTCAAGATTTGTGATGTGTAATTGAACAGTTTGGGATGCTATTGTTGTATCATCGGCATACGTGGTAATGACGCCGATAACACTAACGTACGAAAATTCAATACTCTCATACATTAGGAAGATTTATTGCTGAGGAAATGGAAAAATAATTGGTGTTAAAATGAAGTTAAAGATGAATTTCGGAGAATGCTATGCAGGATGGTAAAGAATTCCAAAACAACGTAGCGCGCGTGATAAAGGATATTTTTGAAGGAAGCGGTTCTATATCAAGGAATATACAGAATGGTGCGTTGGGATCTCGTGTTTGAGGAATGGACAAAGAAACAAGTAATAAATAAATCAAGAAGGTAGAAGGTATTTTAGTAGTAAAGTGTATAAAAAAGAATATAATTAGGAAATAATGTTTTCGAAAAAGTGAAAAGCACCTCGACAAACTAACTGGAGACATGAGAGCAACTGGGGACTACTGAGATGAACCTAATGAAACAGTTCATTAGTCACTTCAATCTGATCTCAACCACACCAAACAGTTTACAGGAATACATGGCAGCTATAATCGGAGTGAAGAAAATTGAGAGAGGAAATCCTAGTTTCCCTCCTTAGCTGATGAATTTTGAGGGGCATCCAATCCAAGATATTATAAGTGATGAATAGTCAGGACGCAGTCGTTTTTAAGGTTCTTATTAGTGCTGACGTTTCAATCCAAGCATATGTGGGTCATCATCAGGGCGTGTTTTGAGTACTGAAGGTGTTCAAGTACTCCACAGAAACACCCTGACTATTTATCACGTATGATATGTAGAACAGTCGACTAACTTTAATAATCTCAGGTATCGTGTGAGGATTGATTGGCTGCACATATGATACGTTTCTAGCGAATTATTTAATTGTTTTCTATTATAATTTTTTTAACTTTGCGTAAATGCTCAATCTTCATGTGGTAACGATTGACTCACGAGCCATCCACATCCCATCCATCCTTGAAGACCACTTATTCACTTTTTATGAGCCGCTACTACAAGCTTTCGTTTTCTCGCTCATGCATTAAAGATATCCCTTCGCTGTTTACAATATCCATACACCCCCAGGTAGAGCCGAAGCACCTGCTCCCGTGTAGAGCACCTCATTCTTCCGATGCCATATTCATACGCGATGCTCCAGGCGACAGTTGCACCTGCGGTTGCCCCTTACCTGCACAGTGGCAGCTAATTACCTACCCCCTAATCGTTCACTGTCTCTCCTGTGTGGCTAAGGGGTCTCACCCCCGGGCAAGAGGGCGGAATATTAATTATTCGCCTGGGGCCTTGGGGCAGGTAACACACCCTGCCGGGTTAATATTACCTTGGTGAATGATGTACCCATTTTTTTATTGTTAATTTCATGTTAACTAATTCGGTGAGCGCAGGTGCCTATGAGATTTTCATGTCGTTTTACCACCCCTAAGTTGATTATGGGGAATAGTTGTGGATTCCCAGCTGCTAATAAATTATAAATTCAGTGGAATTAATTCGTGATCGTTATTTCTCAGATTTGTTCGTAACACGTATACTATAATTGTTGGTAATAGGTACCCTGATCATTCGATAATAATGCATTCGAGAACCTTTCTACTGGTACATTTAATAACTCATTAACATTTTGTTCTTTAATTTATGTATAGTAGTTTAGTATAAATTTAAATGCCATTCATATGTCTCTCTTTTCTACGTTTCCTATTCATCCATCAGGATTCTAACAGTCTAACGAGTCGTTTTAGATTTATCCGTCTTGTATTTTTTTTCTTTATTTTTAAGGGGAAGATTCTGACAAAACTGAAATCCGCAATTGTCTTTTATCCCCATCACTATCATCATTCACTTACCAGCTTGACACCCTGCCGAGATTTGAAGTGGTTTACTCGGATAATTATTCCTAATGCCATCAAATGAATGACGCGCATGGATTCTAATTACCAGGGATTAATAAGTTTCCTAACTGAAGTTTTTATATTAATTATCTCCCTTAAAAAAAAAGAAACCAAACGGACAGCTTTTGTCTTCTGTTCTATTCCTACCCTGATCCTGGAACGCATCTCGCACGCCTTCTTTCCAGAAGATTCGGAGTATTCCCCATTGTCTTCTTCCCTGCACGTATTTCATTCTTATGACTCTGCTCCAATTTATCTGGATCTGGGAAGGTGCCAAAATCAGATGGTGGAGAATACTTGTGTTGTTCCAATATGGCCTCCAACGGGTTTGACCTCAAGGCTGGCTCGGATGTTGTGGTAGTGTTACGAATATCTCTTCCCTCCACCTTCCGCAGATATCACATCTTTAGCGACTGGATGGACTAGCGGATCCAGGATTTAATTTTGGGGGGGCTTTAGCCCGGAAGCTTTTTTTTCATAAAAAAAACGATAATTACTTTTGGAAAAAAAGAAAGAAACTTTTAAATGTAATTACACGAACAATAATACTTTGAGAGATTATTTTTTAATATTTATAAAACATGGTTATATTTTCCCATTTTGGGGGGGCTTCAGCCCGAAAGCACCCCCGTAGATCCACCCGTGACTGGATGTGGCTCATCTTCAATCTCTTGGCAACCTCTCTTTGGTAGAGGAAGCTCCTGACCAAAAAGAGTATCGTCCCTGCTTAAATTAAATCAGGTTTCGTTGATTAGAGCTCCCAAAATTTTAAAACATTCAACCAGCTGTATATTATATCACCTCCAACCCTCAATACCCTCATAGACGTTAGGCTTTGAACAAGAGGTATATCCAGTGTTGTTTTAAATTCTCTGGAGGTACCCATGGTTTATTTCCATGTAACTTCGCGTATTTGATAAGTATTTCCTTGGTCCAACCTATTTTTTTTTTTTTTAATATTATCTGTTTATTGATGAATATGCTGTGTTATTTATCAACTCAATATCATATCCCAACTTTTATTTTGTTGAAACTAAATCTAAGTTGGGATATTTCATGCTGACAAGGCTTGTTCGTTATGAATTAGCTACTTGCTTATCTTGGATTTTTAAATATTTTTTTATAGAAAAAATTTAATGTAATCACTCGTTCAATATTACAAAAATTCAGTAAATTGGACTTTAAAAATTTTTTTTTTAATTAAATAAAAAATTTAATATTGAAATACTCCTCATTATCCATATTTATGAATCGAATTCCAGCAGTTGTTGGTAATAACGGTAACCGATTTATATTCCTGAAATTATATATTGTAATTTCTTAAAACATGTATAGGCAATAACGGAACTGATGATAAAGTTGGAAAATATAAGATCTGACTGATATTTATTTAGCGGTGCGATTGCCTTCGATTTTCTTCATTATTCTCTACATATAACTCTGTATAAAAGCATCTGAAAGAAAATTGAATTGTAAGGTGTATGAAAATTTATCTAGATTATGTTTCAAGAAATTCTTAAATATCAAATAGAAATCAACGTAATGCAATGTAGCGGCGAGTATCTTTAACAGATGTTTCATCACTAATTGAAAAAAATATATAGACTGTTTCGTAGCTCAACTTATACTTCTATGGTCAACGGTGTTCATTCCTCCCAGAGCGATGGTGCGTACTCCTACCCAAGAAATTTTATTTCTCTCTTCTTCATAAAAATGATTATTGAAAAGTAGCATTATGAAAATTGTATTTTAGTTTCTTCTCTTATTCACTAGTTTGAATATTCCTCAAAATTAAACTCCCATAAAGATATGATCCCTTCCAAAACTTCATAGCCACATAAAAATGAGCCCTCCTTAAAATTCTTATTTCTATAAAAGTGTGCCACCCTGTTCTAGGCATCCCTCTTCACAATCGTTATTATTTAATCAGAATAATTTTACATGTTTTGACTGGTTCCAACATTTTAAAAAATAACATACTGCTGATGAGCAGCTTCTCGCTAACCTATTTATAGTATCTAGTCCTTTTCTGGATTTATGGTACGTTTCTATGAACATCTATTCAATTTTCCAAGCCTACAGAACCAATTCAAAACACAAATAAAATAATTTACATTAGCTGTATTACCAAAATCAATAATTAATCTCCGCTTTGCTTTCGTACTCCTCAACGGCAGGAATAACGACGATTTACGACTCAGTGATTTGACACAGCATTTATATTATATGAAGAGCCAAAAAGATATTCCGTACCTTAATTGTTGGACTGAAGAAATGATCACCTGGTTCAGTTGGTGGAAATCCTGCTGCTATAGTTTTCAGGTTCACTGGATCGGAAAATGACCGTAGCTTCATTTATCTGATCACTGTTAAGGCACTGTGTCAGTGGGAGAGTGTAGATTGGATTGGAGAATACCTCGGGGTAGGTAATAGCTAAGGGGACTATCAATCATGTTTTAATTTTTTTTTAATGTTGTTTTCCGATACCCAGGTGTGACAGCATTAGATCATTATTTTGCACATTCCTAACGCTGATTTATTAACAATGGAAAATAAAAATTTGTACAAGTGTTTTTTTATAATTTATTTATTTGTTTTTATCGTAGCCTCTAGCCTGCAGAGTCATTGCCAACAGTTCCTATTTATACTCTATTGCAGAATTTTATAATTTTTAAAAATTGTAGGGTTTTTTCCACGGTGTTTTCGTTGTCACAGAGGTTTTCTTTTAGACTCTGAGCCATATCGAGATTTTTCCTTATATTCTTAAATATAGGGCAGTCTAGGATGATGTCTTTGCACCTTACAGCTCTCGCAGGTCGGTGGTTCTAGTCCTCTCAGTAAATAGGCATGTGAAAATTCACAATGCCCAATTCTTAAGCGGCAGAGGACTATCTCTTCTTTTATGGAGAGTCGGTTACTAGTTTTCCATTTAGAACAGTGGCTTTTTATTTCTTTTAATTTGGTTTCTTTTTGTTGCCATACGTTCTGCCACATTACCCGCAAGTTTTTTTGTATATGCTGTATAAAATCTTCTCTTCTATCGGGATTTCGTTAAGTATAGCTGTTGGATTTCTATCTAGCCTTCTCGCCATATTTGCTGCTTTGTCTGCCTGTTCATTTCCGACAATTCCTCAGTGTGAAGGGACCCACATGACTATTATTTCTTTTCCCTTTTCTGTTAGTTTCCACCAGATATTTTTAATAGATCTCGCCAGTGTGGTTGTCAGTATTGTCTTTTCGATGGCTATAATTGCCCTCTTTGCGTCCGTCACCACGACCCATTTGTTACTCTTCGTTGACTCAATGTAAGTCAAAGCTTCTCTAATATCGATCATCTCTCCACTAAACACAGAGCAGATCTGCGGAAGTTTGAAATACTTTTCTATTTGAGAGTTGACAATAGCACACCCTACTTTGTTGTTTACTTTTAGATTTTAATTAATTTAAATTACTTTAAAAAGTATGCCTATATAGTATAATATAGGCATACTTTTTAATAATGACTGTCAATATCTCCAGATATTTTAAGAAATGAAAACAATGATTTCATTTGATTGAAATGCAAACATATTTGATTAATAATTGATAAATATAAAAATTGCATATACACTTTTTTATATAAATTGTATCCAAATAAAATAAAAATTGAAAATCAAACAAAAACTAAATACATACACTTACCTAACCCATATGAACATACGCCTCACAAAGTTACGGTTCTGTAAAAAAAGAAGCACACATAAACACTGCAATCATTTCAATCCAAAATTTTAAGACTAATAACTGCAGCTCTCTGGTACGTAAACAACAAAAGTTTACATACCAACTTCCGACAACCAACTATTGACCAACACATACGTACTCTCTACTCCCGATTTTATTTTATACTTCACGGACTTATCAACTACATGGCCATAGCTGAAACGCCCATCAAGAGACGACTAAAGAGGAGCTGGATGAGATATCTTCTTTCCTGAATTAAGGAAGTAGATCTGGAAGACCAGGAAGAGATTTAGGAAGACCAGAAAGAGATGCTGCTGGGTACTATTCTTTCTCATGCCTAAAATGTCAATTTTCATTACACTGATATCACATCTGCTTATTGTAAAGATTGTTGACAAGACAGTTGTGGATAGAAGTGTGAAGAGAAAAAAATCAAAATTACTGATAAAAAAAAAATGATTGTAAAATTATTTCAGATTGGTGGTCTTGAAAATGATCAAGTTTTCCGATACTTCGACCATTCAAGTTAAAAAAAATAACTATTTTTTTAAAATTCTTTATTAAGATATATTACAATCTGTCAAAGTTAAGGATAATAGTAATAGTGATAAAGAGTAGCTCATCACACTATGCACAATAAATAAACAGCAAAATAATAATACTAAAAGCAAATGTATGTAAACTAAAAGATACTAAACTAATACAAATAATTGCTTAAATACTCACATGCATTTATACAATATTCATTCACTCAAGGTCTCCAAGCCAAGTCTTTTTCCTCACTCGTGGAGATAAGCCAGGACTCTAGGAGATCCCAGCGCATTACTTGTATTAAGGACCAGTGGAGGCTGGGAAGAGGCACTATAACCAAACATGGCTTGAGTGTAATTCCTTACAACACCTATCGCACTTTCCTTGCCTCCTAAAGTAATTCATCCTTCCGTAGTGAAATTTTAATTTAGCCTATTCCCATTCCTTTAAAAACTCTATGAAAAGATGCTATTGAAACGAATCCTGCTCCTCATAGAATCCCAAAATCTATCTTCCCATCAGTTTAGTTTTCGTTCAAAACATTTCAGTGTTCAAGAAGAACTTCGAGTCGTTGATCATATATCAGCAGCCGTAGAAAACAAGCAATACTGTTCTGGTGAATTTGTGGACATAGCACAGGTTTTGACCGGCTATGGCACCCCGAGCTGCTCTTCAAGCTTAAAAAAATTTTTTTCCTGATTATTTGTTTATTGATAAATATTACAATATGTCTCAATAAAGGACATTTATAATAGAGTTCTGAGAGCACATTCACACCATATTTACAAATTAAAAAATATATATATATATATATTAAATGTATTACATTAAAGTAAACATATTCTTAGAATGATAAATTTGAATTGTTAGAAAATAAAATATATTTCGAGCCTTAACAAAAAATAAATATATTACAATACATATTCTTTCAAATAAAAAAACTCTCTGCCTTATAGGGTTAGTATAGTAGCTTTCTCTCCATTCTTATTTGTTATATATTTGCCTATATTTCAAGGACCATGCTTTGTCGTTTGAGTACAAAATATACGAGAGGAGCCATTTTAGAAGTCTAGTCTTTTCAAAGAATAAGGCATCCCTAAGAGGAGGAAGTGTATTTGATCAAATTGATATTGGATTATCCACGTTTCAATTCTCATATTCCTTAAAACTTTATTAAATCGATATTGGGTTTGACTACAGGATCAAAAAGATTTGATATATTGTAAAAGGATAGCTTGATAGGACGCATAATACTACGACGGATAGTGTGATAATACTTTTACGTGCGCATAAGCGAAAGTATGAAATGGATTTCAATAAAATTGATTATTTATTTATTGTTATATCTAGGCAACATCCCACACCTGAAAATTTCATCAAAATCGGATTAATGGTAATAGATGATATGTCTTATCACATGGATTTAACTACAGACAGACAGACCAGGAACCAAATTTGTTCCTTGACATTCAAAAGATAAACGCGAATGGACATTTTCTAAGCACATAATTTTTAATCTCCCGCGTGAATAAAAAACTTTCACACCTTTGGAACTGAGGAAAGAAAAATGTTGCTAAATTTAACCATTCGCTTAAAAAAAAAAAAGCTCAAAAATTACGACACATGATAAAAATATGTTTATGACACATTGTTCACTTTTTTTATTTTTCTCCTGGAGACCAATAATCTTTATTTTATTTTTCTATATAAGTAATTAAAATAAAATATTATAACTATATCATATCAGCCTAAGTCGTGAATCGTATATTATTTTTTATTTTCCTTGGAGGGGAGCTGTTAAACACGATTTTTTTATCTTAGGTTTTAATAAAAGCAAATATCTGTCCTCGTTAAATTGAGTAGTATAACTGCCGAGAATGAACGAGTGCTGCGTAGCCATTTTATGGAGTCCTATAATTTTTTTGGGGAGGAATTACCTATTTCTTCTATACAAATAAAACCTTCACCATAAACTGTTCCAACAAGGGTTTATCATTAGGATCTGTAGGACATACTTAAAATGTTGCCAGCTAAAAGCCAGATTATTTAATCTTTCGGAGAGAATAAAAAAGTTTATAGTTGCTCCAACTACCAAAAAAAAAGCTCGCTCCAGGTAAATTTCAGGCTTGTCCATCAATGGAACGGAAAAAATATTACCGGTTCATTTATTTTGTCAGCGGAGAAAAGCTACTCAGCTGGGATTAAAAAAATATTTATGCCTATCCTTATGGATATATTACCATAAGTATAATATTGGGCTACCCCAGGTCGCTACCTAACCCCCTGAGAATAGCCGAATGGGTAGCTTGGGTTATTTTTTTTTTCTTTAGTCGGGAAGGGCTACCTAAAATAAAATAAAAAATATATTAGAAGGCTGCTTTGGGATTCACTGTGTAAGTCCGATCCTATCTCGGCTACGGTAGCTGTAAAAAAGATGGACCTTACCGCTGCGGGGCCGGAATCATTAGTTTTTTGACTTGGGGCCTCACCATACATCTACATAGCTCACTGTCTGCCTTAATCGCCTCTCTTAATATGTATGTGCCCATCTGATGGCGAAAGGCACCTGGGTGTGGGGAGCCTGTCTAGATGTTTAATAACTTTTGGAAACTTATTCAGGAAAAAAAGAAAATAAACAGTTTGATTCAATACTCCACCAAGCAGCAGGCCATTCGTTATTAAATTATTTCCATAACGATTAGTAGTGTTATTATTCTCTAGCAATTATTACAATAATCGGATTTTCACAGTAGACTTACCAGATTAGAACTTTACAGTTCATTTGCTGGATATACTGCAGTATCACCATCCCGCAAAAATCCTGTTATCATTTTCAATTTTTCATACACCACCATCTAAATGTTATTAGTTTCACTTACCTATATATAATATAGAATAATATATATGTTTGATTTGATAAAAAGGTGTCAGTCCCGCGGACTGATAGTGATTTTATCTTATAAATGTAAGCATCGAGTACGATGTTATGCTGGCTTACGAATGTACTTACAATTTAACAAGTTGACCCATTAACATTCTTCTCTCAATTCTCTTTTTTGTCATACGAAGGAGCTTGTACTTCTCTGAATTCCTTTTACCGAGTTAGAAAATTTAAAGCCTTCAGTATTGCGTCCTTCTGTATTTTATAAAACAATAAAAAGCCACTTAGAGTTTATTTAATGACTTCGCAGGGTTGATAGTATTCAGTAGAAAAAAAAAATGCATCTACATCTCCCAAGGTGTGGGTTATAAACTTCTGTGGACACCTAACCTAGTCTTGCAAGAAAGAGAAAAATCCCCTTCTCTTGTCAACGAGCGCTTCTGATCTTGTCTCGAACAACCTTAGTAATGTGAGGTATAAAACACCTCAGGATGTTGCAGACAGAGGAGAAAGTCTCAAACGAAGGCACGACAGTAAAAGAACGCCTGTTCTGAAAGTGAGCTATAAATTTGTAAAGGTCTCTTCTCTTGCTAATGAATTAAATTTTTAACCAGTTATTTTTTATTTATAAAATATGTTATATAAATATATCAGAAAAAAAAAATCGCACCCTTTTAAAATATCATTGCTTTTCTTCTTTTTTAATTCATCAAACAACGTTTCGTGGTTAATTTGTCCATGTTCAAGTCCGCCTGATAATTTTTTATTGCACATTAAATCTATAATTTCATTCATTCAATAAATAAGAAACTACATTTAAGATGAATAAGAATGCATTAAAAGATACACAGTTATACAATAATCATAATTTTTTTAAACATTATTTATTTATTAATAAATTATTTTATTGAATAATACCTAAAAAAAAATTTCAATTGAAAGAATTTCAACCAAAGACTTAATGCGATATAAAAAGTTTTTAGGCGGATTTGAAGATGGGCAAATAAGGCCTGAAAGTTGGATGGTAGATTGAAAAAGAAGAAAATAAAAGATCATTAAAAGAGTGAAATTGTTTTTAATATTTTTGTACAAAAATGAATGATATAAAAAACTGCCTAAAATGACAAATATTTATATAAAAAAGAATATATATAAAGAATTTGTGAATTTTAAAAATTAACTATTAGTTAAAATTATTTATTTATTGTTAAATTTATGCTGTATGAGGATCGCAGAACGACTAATAATAGAACTATATTTTAAAATGCGTTATATTGATTTAATTATTTATATCAGAGATTCGTACAGTTTGTAAACTTAGCTTCAGTACTTGTTAAAAATTTTGTATCGAATTGCATTTCGTGTTGTTTCTACTCTAAATAACACAATGTAATAGTGGAATATTGGTTTTAATTATTAGATATATGAGAGATATTGAGAAAAGTTAAGTTTGGTAAGATAAAAAAAAATTGTTGTTATTTTCGTGTTTATATTACTACTTAAATACTTTTGCTTGATCACTACCGAAGGAGTTTGGTATTTATGTGGGAGGTTAAAAAAAAATGTAGTGCTCAGAATCAAAAATTTACACTCACGTTTAACGCTTCAGACATCCCGGACCAAATTTGGTTCGGTGTCTTTCTGAAGTCAAATCGATGTTTCGGACACATCACCTACTAATGTTTGTTCGATTTTCAGGTATTTTGCGGGTTGGTGACTAGATGTTTCCATATCAATTAAATTAAATTTCATGAAGTACTTCCGGATGCGCATGCGAAAATGTATTTTCCCAGGTATACCAATATTTCAGAAACGGCTCTCTCGATTTGGCTCAAAGGTAGAAGAAATGTGAGAATTAAAAAAAAATAGTATAAGTAATAGTAGACCTTGAGTTACAGGTAAGTATGGAACCAAGGAAAATGTTGAGAAAGCTATACTGGTCTCACTTGGCAGACATTTTCTTAGAACTCAACATGTTACATGGCGCCACAGATGTACAAAAGATTTCCAATAAGGGACTTAAAATAACACTCCATCGAGTATGTAGGATTCTAAAATAATTATATAATCCGCATATAAACATGAAAATCAACCAGAACACATTCGTTTATTTGATCAAATTATCTAATAATTTAAATAAGGGGTTGAAACTTCAATGGAATAAATTCTTTGGAAAAAAGTTTCATTTTAGCAATTTCAGTAAAACCATTTTAGGATAAATGTTTCAAAGAACATCTTTGTAATAAGGTTCGAGATCTATGGCAAAAGTTTGACTTGAACTTATTTAAGTTCTTAAAAAAAGTTCCGTTAAATAAAAAATAAACAGTAAACAGGCTTTGATTACAGTTACAATTTGTCTTAACTGAATTACACGTTATTCTAATGTGTCGTTTGTTTGAGGGTCTATGAATAAAAGTCATTGTTCAGATCGACATTTTAGCGAAGTTTTTAAAAATAATAGTTGTGTAAAATATTTACTTGAAAAGTTGCAAGGGAAAAAGTTCTAGTTATAGAAGAACTGAAGAACTATGGATAGAAAAAATTCCGATGATACCCAGACTTTTTAAAAATAAAAGTTTTTTTTTTTCCTTTTCAAGCCGAGAATAAAACATTTGCTCCATTATTCCAATAACTATATTTTGTTTATGAGGCTTCTAGGCATATTTTGTATGTGAATTTACAAACAACATGTCTTTGTGACCAATAAGACATTCCGACGAAGGAACTTATTTATTACATTAATGTGTATTGTCAAAACTATTTACTGTATACATTATAATAAATAATTAAAATATTATTATTATTTAAACGAATATATAAATTTGGTAGCTTGAAATTTGCCATTTGCAAAGTTTTGGATGAAGTTAAAACATCTCTTAGCCAACGCCTTAAAAGTAGTCGAGGTTGGGAATAAACGGGATCGCTGTGGAAATAAATGTAGGGGCTAATGGGTTTTTATTGTAAGTCAGTCTCTGGTTGAAGTTTTTATAGTATTGTGTTGCAGTATCCCAAACCGTTTGGATTTGGGTAGCAAGTCATTTGTCACATAAAACGGTGCGTATGATTTTTTTTTCTCGAAGTTTTTTATGAAAATTTTAAATTTTGAGGATGTTAGATGTTTTCTCAGTGGCCTATAGCTGTTAATAATTCCATAAAAGTTTTGTTAGTAATTTTTAGATGGTAAGTTTTTTAGTTATAATTTAGAGCGTCAGTCAAGTAACCTGGATTATAATCCAGTCGGTGACAGGGACGTTATTTAAATAAACCTATGTCCATGAATCATGATTAAGCTTACTGACTACAGTTTAAGGGTCTTTTAAACATTAGCTCCGCCAGTTACCTTCTAAATAGGAAAAAGTAACTCTTGTAGAAAAGTATCAGTTACATTTGAATCGATGTTTTTATTCTTCTATTATATCATCTTCTGTTAAATATATTTTAACAGGTTCCTTTTATTAGCAAAATAAACTCATTTAGGTTGTTCTTCAGTTTGAATAACGAAAAGATGAAAGGCTTTAAGGCTTGTGTTTAAGTTATACTATTTTCTCAACTGTTAATAATATATATTTTCGGTGGATATTGAGATTCAACAAAATAAATCACATTATTGTTCTCATTTTCACAAATATAATTTATGTATAGTTATATATATCCACGGGCGGATCTACGGGGGGCTTTTGGGCTGAAGCTCCCCCCCCCAAAATGGAAAAATATAACCATGTTTTATGGGAAAAAAATTTAAAAAATACCTCTTAAAGTATTATTTTTCGTGTAATTACATTTAAAAGTACTTAAGAAATAACTTAAACACCATTTCATATAGGTAGTTAGTTTCTTTCTGTTTTTCCAAAGTAATTATCGTTATTTTTATGAAAAAAAAAGGTTTCGGGCTGAAGCCCCCCCCCAAAATTAAATCCTGGATCCGCTAGTGTATATATCGAAGGATACTGAAAATATACTTAGTGTATTTTTGATATAGGATAACTTTCAAATGTTTAGGTTATACTTCAGTTTGAATAACGAAAAGAAGGAAGGCCTTAAGTTTTATCAGGAATCATGTGTTTATATCAGTTGTTTTATCAGGATATCATTTTTTTCTTTAATCATATAAAATATGATCTATTAACAGATGTTTATATGATAGAAGAATAACAAAATTAATTCAAATGTTATTTAATACTGATACTTTTCTTTAACAGTAACGTTTTACTATTTAAAAAGTAACGTTAGGCGTAAGGCGGAGCTAATGTGCAAAAGACGCCAGTTTTCGTTTCATTAATAATTGCTTTCCACCTGGTAACCCAATTTAAAAAAATCTGGTGCGCGCAACACACAACTTTCACTTACTGCTCAACATCATTGAATAGAAATTATTTTCTGGCCATGTTGGGCTATAATAAAATTTTTTAATTGCGTTTTGAACTGAGCTAAAGCTAAAAGATTACAGCTAACAAATCATAAATACTCTTAAAATAACAAAAGTCCTATTAATTATATCAAAGGTTGATTATGGATTTTACGATCCGTCGATTATGGGTTGTACGATCCGTCGATTATGGATTCTACGACTATTAGTTATTAAACTGTTATTTTTCATTGCAAAGTTTAGTAAAACGGAATTAAGAAATTTGCATTATTAGTCATATACAGGTCAAAAGTTGTTACACTGATTGTAAGTGGATTTTGTTGGAATATCGTATGGGAAAAAATTACCAAATTATTCACTAATTTAATTTTCTAAAAGGATTTTCGGAATAAACGGACAATAAATATCTAATTATTAAATATAATATCAGATCTAGAGTTATTAAACTACAGTAAATATATTTAAGATTATAAACGTATCCACGAATTATTTCTATATTTCACTTCTTCTTTCATACAAACAAGTAAAATGAAATGGTAACTTAAACAATTTCATTGCCTTGAATCCATGGGTTTCAAATACTTTTTCAAACTAAAAAAAAATTTAAAAGTTTAAGTTTAGTAAGAAACTTTCATGAGATTTAAGTTAAATATTATTAGTTTTCAAAAATTATTATTTATAATTGTTTGCCACTCTCTTCTACAACTTTCTACATTAGATATTGTTTTTTTGAGAAAATTATAAAAATGTGTTTTAGCGTTGATATAAAGTGGCACTTCCGGTTGGCCGATTTTAAAAAAAAGGTAGCAGCGACATCTAAAGCATATACCTATCTTAAATATGTAATATCAGTTTCGTACGACTTTTCGTTTTCGAGCTAGAGTGTTCACATTACACACAGACCATTTTTCGGGACTTGATTATTTGGACTCAGGGTACCTCAAAACGTGCATTTCCGTTGAAAAATGGCTAAATATAACTTCTGGAATAATTAGATAATACCTACCCTTACTATATATTACATATATATAGTACACATATACATACACTACATATACACACATATATATATATATATTATTATAGTTTTTTTGTTTTTCAATTCTCGGCTTTAAGCCCGATAAATTCACTGACCCGGACCGAGGTCAAGGATACAGTTTATTGACTATTTAATTTGAATTATTAAAAAATTTTCGAACAATGCTGGATTTCCTGAAGTTCCCAGCTTAATCCAAGTAGTCTGTGGGCCAGACACTCCTACCATGCACTCCCTATCATCCCATATCCCTATAAATTGCATATCGTTTTGTTCCTTGCAACTATTTATTAAAAAAAAAGCCTATGTTCCCACAAAAAAAAAGTGAACGAACTGCCTCAAAATGGCCGATAGACGACTTTGACTTTAGTTAGTTTTTTGGTCACTGAGAATCAGCATTTGGCTTAACTCCGTCGTAGTTGGTCTTTCATTAAAGCTAGATAGTCAGAAAATAATAAAAAAGGAAAAAATAATTTGCCTATGCCATAAAAAAACACCAGTATAGTTAATGTTTTTAACAAAAAAAAAAAAGTACTTATCTTATTTATTTAAAACCCTGCCGTGCCTATTAGGCAAAACGGGTGTCTGCAATAGTAAGATGTTAGGCAGGTCAGCTTAACATCTCACTGCTGCAAGTGAATCTTAGTCTTCTGCTATTTCTTCATTTCATTGGTTTTCTTGAGTGAATTTCTTGTACTTTTCATGCCAATGGTCTAGCACCTCTTCCTCCTCTTCTTAGATTGAAAAGGGGGTGGTCCCACAGCGGGTTTCCGGCTTCGCGGCTCTTTTTTAGTATTTGAAATAGTAAAAATTATATAAGTAATTAATTCCATAACTTATAGAATAGAAAATAACATTTCCTGGTTAGTTAATGGCTGTCCAAACCAAAAACCAATTATCATCTATTTTGTTGTCACATTTAATACTTCAATAATATTAGATTAATATATTAATAGTTGTATAAGGTTAAGTTTTAAAGGCTGGCATATTGTTTTTAAAGTTAGCACTTTTATAGCAATAGATGGATTTTGAAAAACATGGTGTCATCAATTATTCTCGAAAGCACGAGCTATGTTAATCGGATCTCCGAAACCAATTTTAGGAAATAATTCTTTGATGAATGAGGCCGGACTAGGATTTCTTAATTTGTCTCCTTCAGCAGCTGAAAGATTAAACTATTTTTGTGACTTTTATAAATGCTACCCTTTTTATAATCTTGATATATGAGTTGAATACATTTTTTTTTTCTCTCATTTTATTAGGGTATTAACTTACATTCCGTAATTTATTCTCATTGCTACAGTATGTTTCCGAATATATACATGTGGTATCTTCATTTTAAAGATACACCAATGTTAATGGTAACAATATATTAGACGTAGACGAATATTATCTGATTGAAAATTGACGACTGAATGTTTAGTCACGAAAAAATAATCATGACAAATGACTAACTTTTTAGAATGAGTCTTTATATGTGATTAATATTTCAGGTCTAGACGTAAACGACTACAAACTTAGAATAGAAATTATAGAATAAATTTATATTATGTTCATTTATAACTATTAAATTATTTTCCTTTTCATCTGTGACTTGAAATTTGCTAATTATTTTCATTAGAAACATGATTTTTCACAACATGTATTTCGGAAATATTATATTTTAATCTTAAGACGAAGAGTTTTTTCCATTACTTCTACAATTAGAAATATGTAACTGCTTTGATTAATCATTCTCGATACAGTATTACTGTTGAAAAGAATATAAATAAAGCAGTTAGCCTAAAGTAAACTACTATTTATCACTTTGATTTTCGATCTCTTGAAGGGAACATTTTATTAGTTCCTGAATTTTATTTTACTTATTTATTTTTTTAATCCAAAAATGAATTCTCAGCAGTCTTCTGGTAGTGTTGAAGCATCAAAGTCTTCTGTTATATTTTTATCCGGCTGAAATTTCAGTTTAAAATCAATTAATTAAAATCTATTCGAATTTTTTTAGGCATTTTAAATAAACCTTTATTCATGATTCCGACTTTGGTCAGATAAAATTTTTACCAATTAATGCCCAAATCCGCAATGTACAGATACCTTAAAATTAAAATAAAATAAAATCCTCATGCCACCAAACAGAGGGAGATTAGACTACTGAAACTAATAGTTTATTCATTTTAATTACCATTTCTGAAAAATGAAGATTGATTTCTTTTCAAGAAATTTTAGAATTAAAAACAATTAGTTGGTCACTTAATATAATAAAGATCAATTTCTTCAATAGAGATATGCGTAAATAGATGAATGAGGTATCAAACGAAAGGGTATTAAACGTAGCAGTGACAAATCATATTAGCATCTACCCGAAATTTTAGGAGAAAAAGTTATGAATGAAAATAAACTTAATTTGTAAATAACTTAAAAAGTATACATTTTTTTCTGGATTATATCTATGATTATTTGCATGTTTACTAAATTCTCTACAATACAAAACAAAAAAATAATCGTTGAAAACGGTCAATTATTATCTAAGATACAACCTATAGTAAAAATATTCATGTTTTGGTTTGTTATCATGATTGATAACAAAGATTCTTTGGAGTGACTGTGGATTAAATCACATGACTTTTTTTTTTTATAAAACTAATAATATTTATTTAAAATCTATTAAACAAGGAAGTTGTTCTAAAAGTGGTGTATCTGTAGTCCCGTTAGAGGATGATGTAAAAAAATCTAGAATAGTGGACGATTTTATGAAAAATAAAACATATCGTAGTTTAGCCGCTTACAAATCCTCTTTAACTAGTTCTAATAAAGGCAAACTCTACTTGAATTTGATGGAAATTTTGTCTAGTTTACTCAGAAGCAATTGTTAATAGCCTAAATTAAATATTTGTTTAGTTGTCGCTTCCTATTCAACAAAAAAACTTGACTTTTTTAACAAACACAAAACACTAATTTACTTCTTTTCTGTGGAATTTTTTTGTTGCTCTTGAAACTTACTATCACCTCTTTACATGACTTACACACTGTATAATTTCGATAGTTGATTATAGAATATTGATCTTCATCACCCAAATATGGTCTAGTTCATATCCTATGAAGTACCGCAGATTCATGAAGGTTGAAACACGTATAAAATATCGATGAAGCCTCTTTTAGGGAGAAGAAACAGTGAACTACGATGCTGCGGAAGTATCTTATTATGAGGATATTGGATGTCGCCGCCAACAGGGTAATCCAACGCCTAGTCCTTACTGGATGATCTTCCCACACCACATCTTCTTGAGGCTAAGGGTATAGGATATCCCAGCACATCCAAACTTATAAAACGTTACGATGAAGTAACCGAGAGAAAAAGAATACTTCATGTATTCTAGAAATTCACGCCTGAATGATATATCTTGAACTTTATTCAATTTATAGTTATTATAGTTATTTGGAAACATTATAATTTTGTGTTCACTGTCTTATTATTAATTCAGAGAAGTGGGACACAAACTACTGGAATTGAATCTGCCTGTTTGTCCAAGAGCTAAATTTTCGCGAGTTATTTGAAGAAAACTTTCAGTCATACACCGTTCTAGTTAGTGTCCATCTTCAGCATTCAACTTACACTAGTCTGTCAATTCAAATCGTGAGGGAGTTTCCAAATGTCACCCATATTTATTCTTTTCTTTTTCTCCCCTTTCTCCCCTTTTCGGTTATATGCAGTTTTCCCAGGATAGGGGAAAGAGCGGGGAATTGATTCCAGAGATTAAAAGTCCCCCTGACAGTATAGCATCAGTTTTACCTGTTTACTCACGCATTAGCCCCCTCAGCCACTCCACCCTCAAATGTCACACACTGAAAGGGAGAATACAAATGCGTAAAAATTCCATCGTTTGAAGATGATTTGTTTCAAGTCAACATGAAACTGTACACTCTTCCTCCCTGTCCTCACATATGCCCGAAAACATTCTCTACCGAAATTGGGAATGGGCGTCGAACCGTTAGACAATATTAAAAATTCATGTTTTTTCATCTGATTGTTAATTTTTGCAAATAACAAAGAAACAGCTATTCTTTCTAAAATAATTGTCACCAACTACTTTTCAGTGCGTTGTTATATATAGGTATATAGATAGGGCTATTTACGCTGAATAATTAAAGTTTCAGAGAGAAACGGTCTTTCAAACAACAACAGATCCTTAAAAAAAAAAAACACGGTAAATCGCCATTTTAGCAAATATGATGGAAACTGCTATTCCAACGAGTAGTTTATAATAATTATCTTCGTTTTAGCAGTTACTATGATATTTATTATAATAAAATCTAGGATAATTCCTCTGAAACTCTCAATTTTTTAAAATTACATTTGAGCATAAGTACTTCTGTCCTGTAAACGGTTAAGGTTCGTTTTATTGGGTGGAACTGTCACTATTATTGTTCAACGATGATATTGCAAACGTAATCATAGAGCTGGAACTTTTATTCTTCTTCTTTATTCGTCTTCAATAATCATATAGGAGAAGGATGAAGATCCGTCACTTACGATATTTGCCGAGAGAGAACTCATACCACATATTTTCTTCCTTTTTTATCTAATTTACGATAGTGAAATTATTTTCGAGGAAGTGACAAACCATCGGTCATTGAATCGATATTAAAATCAAAGATTCAAGGAAAATATATCGAATGATATTGGTAATAAACTTGGAAGACCAAATAAGTTTTTATTAATTGTTTAAATTTCCTGTATTTTCTTCTTCTTCCTCTTAATCAGTTCCTCTTCTAACGCTAGATCAGTGTAGAGGATCCTGTTTATAGAGGCTGATCCATTTATCTCGTTCCCGCACCAGCTGACTGCGTCTATTCCAATTCATTCCTCTCCTATCGAAATCCTCCCTGGCTGAACCTTCCCAGGTCTTTCTGGGCCTTCCTCTCGGCATTCTTCCTTCCACTTTTACTTCATATATAGTTTTGGCCATTCTTTCCTCCTGCATAATATTGACATGACCAAACCAGCGTAGCATGTTTTCCTCTATTGTATTTTTTGCTGGTTTTATTTCCCAATTTCTGCTTATCGTTGAATTCCTGATTTTTTCCTTCTGGTTTTTCCCTCTATTCTTCTCAGAAACCGCATTTCCATTGTATTTTCTTTAATTAAATATAATTTCAAACTAAATAATCTTAGTGCTCAGCTCATTGCATTAGCAACTCTAATCTCGAATGTTTCAGGGTATAGATTATGTTGCATGAATCATTGTTGATGTAGTCTTTTAGCGATTTTAGAAATAAGAAAAGCTGTTTAATAGAAAAATAGTAAAATTTGGAATATGTTTTGTCATCTTCACGCAGATGGGTAGAGATCGATTTTTATATAATCCCTCTTCGTTTTTTAACACATATAGAGGTTGTTTATATTTTTAGATAATTATACAATCATCTTGAATATTTTTTAAGAATATTTTAGTAACAATATTTTGCGTCGGGTTAGTGTTTGTCATTTTTTTTTCAACCTACCTCTAGAACTATATGACCAGTGAAGAATCCACAGATTGCAGGCGTTTCGAGCAAAATAGTGATTAAGATAAAATTGTTGAAAAATCATCGTGAGATTCGCATCGATCAGAACATACCTTTACGTTTTCCGAGCTGTTCCATTAAAAACTATTTTTATCTAACTGATGACTATTCTTTTTTTGTTTGCCCCAGACCTTTTGTTAGAAATGTCTGATGCCTGAGAGTGCGAAATCTTATGAGTGGAGGAGTAGGACAGGAAACGGGCTCCCAATGCATTAGCACGGGCCAGTAGATCCCTCGCAAGATAGCTCGCTGGTGGAAGGCTCAGGTAACAAGTGTTATCGGGATGGCTGTGCTTAATCTTATCTGGTTCCTTAGTCATCTTGTCTACGCAACTTGAGATCTTTCAGAAAGCAATATTGTTTTTCCTCTTTTATCTAAATATTTTTTGTAACATGAGAGACTATTAGTCATTTTTATAGCTTTTAAAATGATCTTTTCTTTTCAAAATAAAAATTAATTATATCTTGTATCTTTGGTTTATTTTCCTTCTATCATTGCTCAAATTATCTTATACTATTTTTACCCAAAACTAACTCGTATATTTATAAATAATAGACTGATAAATGCTAAAAACATTCGGTAACATTATAACTCCTAATGATTGGAGGCAGTTAGGCGACCGTTCTAAATATTATGAGTGATAAATAGTCAGGACGTAGCGAGTTTATAAAATTTTTATTGTTGCCAACCCAAGCTTATGAGTCATCATCAGGACATGTTACCAGCACTGAAGGCGTTCAAGTACTCCAGTACTCAAGTACTAGTACCCATATTACAAATGCTAGTGCTCAAGTACTCCGTTCCCTTTTAAACATTCCATCAACAACATTTATCACTCTTATTATCAACATTTACACAACATATAAATTTCAAAAATGTGTCATAAATCAGAACGTCAGGACGCCGTCAGTTAATAAGATTTTTGAATTGCATTTTTTGTAATTGCATTACATTGCATCTTTACCTTAGAGCAGTCGCTCTGATGATGGCCTGAACTTCAGGTCGAAACGTCGGCATATGTAAAAATAAATATTATCATTTATTTTTGCCTTCTTTTTGACTGACCACCCCAACTATTCTTCTCTTCATTATCCACGACAGTCAACCATTTCCCAATTATAATAAGATTTTTATTGTTGCCTACGTTCAACCCAAGCTTGTGGGTCATCATGACATGTTACCAGCACTCTTCAATTAATGTGTTTTTTCGTGTTTCTGAAGATTTAAATTTTGAATATTAATATAAAACTGTCAATTAACTCAATTATTTAAAGATTTCAATATCATTATGGTCAGTAATGAAATTAGAAATAATAACTAACAAATTGTTAGTTATTCATATATTTTTTTCTCAATTATAAAAATGTTTGAATAATAAATTTATATAGCTCGTCAGTTCGGCCAATTTTAAATTCCGTATTTATTTACTAAACCCAAACGTATTAATGGGAGCTAATTTTAGTATAATTATATAATAAGATAAATATAATTATCTGTAATTCTACACAAAGTTTAATCCTAACCTGATAAGTAACAATTACTGGAGTGCTACTAATGAGTGTACTTTCGAACTCGAATTATTTATAATATTATGTATTAAATGTATTAATCGAATTATGAATTTTTTTTATGTATTCTTTTTAAATTATAACGTATTTACAACTACTAAATATTAGTATGTTTCAAAAATGGAATATTGAAATATCTCTGAAAGCATTAATATTCCTGTAAATGGTGTTTTTGAAGAGAAGGATGGTTGGGGTGATTAGTCAAAATAAAAAACGACGAAGAGGAACCACTAAATTCGTGATATTCGCGTGGTCTTTAAGGCCTGTTCGTGAAAAAAAAATCGAATTATATATTAAATTCCATAAAATTCCAAATCGGAATTAAATAAAAACTTCTACATTTATTATTTTTAATTGGTCGATTTTCATTGATCTATTGATATCAATAGCTATTGTAACCAATTTTCTGTAAATTAGATATTGCCACATAAAAAATAATATGCAATCAAATCCATTTTCAATTCCAACATCCATTTTTATTGTTCATGGCGTAGAATTTTAAGGTCGGATTACGACTTGTTTTCAACAAACCATGAAAAAACTCTAGTGGCTAATATGGATGAGATATAATTTTTTTTTTTTTTTTTGTCTCGACTATGACTTATTTTTTATTATTCTTTCTATGATGTTTTATATTCTATTTTTTTATTCTTATTTTTTATTCTATTGTTTAATTTTTCATCTCAATAATAACATCCCAAGAACAACTAAACTAGATCCTTTTTAGAATTTTACAGCCAGTTGTAGTTTATTTTATTTAGGCTGTTGGGATTGCCTTGGACCTCTTCACACCCACACTGATGGGACTGATATAAAAAAAAAAAAACTGATGCCATCCCTTTTAGCCCAAGTGGACTTGTCTCCATCAACAAGTTTATTTACTTAGTGGCAGGGGATGTACTATGAAAAAAATGTTTTGAATTATAGAACTACAGGCCTGGTCAGTGTGGTCGATTTTAAATGCTATATCTATTGAATAAATGAAATAGTTATAGTTTTAAATAAAATTAAATAATATATGTGTGTTTATTATGATAACTATAATCATCAGGACTTATACCTAAAGTTTAACTCAACCATTATTTTACATGTTCCTTATTTATTTATACGCTAGTAAAAGCAGGTCGGTTGCCAGAATTTGACTTTAGAATGGCCAAATAATTTCATAAACAATCATATCGACAGGCTTGAAGTCCCCTCTGTGGCAATGGGCCTGTCCGCAAGTATAAGTCCTGGATTGAATATTCCATATTTATAATACACACCTCCAAGCTGAAAGGCACGAAAGGAGGAAGAGAAAGAAGATAATGATACACTATTACTTGACACTTTTAATAGAATCTTGTTCATTTTTGCCAAAATTTTCTTAATTGTATACATTCAATATGAAATTATTTTGTAATTATACACATTATAAATTGAAACAAACATTAAAGTAATTAAGACTGAATGTGTAAATCAAAGTTAAAATTTTAATTTGTAATCGTAAACTAAACTTAAAACAACTTCGAAGAATCAAATCTAAATAATGTGAATCCAGTGTGTAATGTAAACTTTTATTTTCCTATTTTCTTAGTTGAAAACTAGGATATTTATTACTGTAAGACTGCTTGCTACACAATTTGTATCTATTATTTGTAAGGCAATCATTACAATTGTATAAACAAGGGGCTGTACTGTGTATTTGGCGTTTACTAGAGCACTATTTTTTTTAAATTTAACTTGTAAACAATACCCATCTCAGAGATATAATTACTTATTAAAATATATATAAAAACAAAAAGGTCAGGGATGAATAAATAATTTATTCAGAATAAGATTTTCTTTTAAATTTCTTTATTTCAAAATATCAAAATATAAATGAAAAATAATTACAGGCAAAATCAAAATCAATCTACGCATGCATCAGAACTAAAAATGATAATTATAACACAAATTACAAACATATATACATATACACTTTTCCAATATATTTAAAAATTATTTTTTAAAGCTTTTACCATTAATATCTAACATCTAATTTAAAACTATTAAAGCTTTTGTTTGATCACAGAAAATATATAAATAAAATTTTTAAAAAATCTAACAAACAATAAAGAAATATTTCTCTACTAAAATCTTTAATCAAAACAATTTTATGTACAGTTTATGTAAAGCTAACACCTTCATTGTATTGAAAGAGACAGGAGTGAGCCGCTACCTTCCACAATATTCTTTAAACAAAAACTATACAATAATTGAAAAAAAAAAATCTTATCATCAAAAATATATACAGAACTTAATAAAAATCTATAAAATCATACATCGAGTAGTTTATACAATAGAAGCTATGTAGCAATGTTTATGTACAAAATATATATTTCTTAATTTACAAACTACATCACAAATATAACTTGGCCAATAATTTCTTATTAAAATATTCATCTGGTATTTATCGTTGAAAAATGATTATAGTTAAACCATTATTTATCAAAAAATACAATAAATGTATATTGTTTGTATAAAGTTGAACACATTTTATCAGTTAACACGCATCAGATAAAAGATAATACCAGAGGCCAATTTATTTATGTGATGTGGCAATCAATATAAGAGAAATATAAAACAATGCATGCAAAATAAGAACAATTAATTGAAACATAAAATATGTAATGCCAATTTTACAACTAAATAACTAACCTAAAAAAAACAATCTAAGCAAACTAATGAAAGACAAGCGGGTTAGCAAAGCTTAAATTCTCTAAAAGCACTGTTCGGCCTATTTCGCTTGAGGCAGCGATGGGTTCCAAATTATCTTGCTGAACATTACTGGTTCAGCGGAGGCAAGTCTTCCTTCTTAACCATAACTCGTTCTAAATATCCCCAGTGGAGGTTCAAATTGAGCTTGGCATTTGGACCTAGTCTTCTCAGGATACTGTTTTCCAGCAGCATCTGTCACAAGAAAGAAAGCATTATAAGTAACGTGTCACACTATTCTTCAGTTCAATACAATAATTATAATTATACACTTAAACCTTATTAATAACAAAGTATTTTAATTATTTACATTGTAGTTGACAAATGTGATTGAGAGAGAACTAAGGAAAATAACATTAATTTGTTGATTCAGCATCAAAGTAGAAAATAACAAAAGGCCTTTCAACATTTTTCCTTGTCGTTGTTTCACATTATCAATTTTTTTATGGTTATGATATTAAAACAAGTGATGAAGATTTGTTAATGTAATTTTTGAAAAATACTTCCAACTTAAGTTATAATTAGCTTTTAGGTTTATAAAAATGAACTTCACTTTCAATAATAACTTAGTTATAACTGAATCGATCTCAAAATTTATCATCTGGGATCTTAGACATGTTTTTGAATGCACTCTCTCAAATACATTATGCAACACAGAGCATAAAAACAAACATTCTATTCTCCTACACCTATGAAATCAATAATTCAACTTACAGCTTTCCTCCTCTTTCTCAACTCCTGGTGCAGCCGGAACCTCTCCGCTTCGGTCAAAACCTGATGAACGGGGATATGCTGTGGCTCAGCCACTGGCTTGGCCACGTCCTTCAACTGCGATGCCTCTAACTTGCACATGTTGGAGAAGACTGTGCCCCTCCTGGCGACTCGGGGGTGTATATACCTCCATCCCCGCTCCTTCCCCCACCCACACTCCCTTTTCCCGCGTTTTTGAGATGACCCAAAGCAGAAAAAAAATTTACGGTCTGAAAGGTTTCCTTCCTGAAATATTATCCTCAGAATAGTTCAAAAAGCAGATGGGCTGTAGAATACATGGAATAAATTAGTTATTCTTAATAACTTGATATTCGTTAAAAAAAAAAAAATCGTTGATTTGTATATTCTTATAAGAAAATTGATCCTAAAAAGAAAATTTTTCATGAATTATCTAAAAATAGTTTAAGTTAAATGTTCCAGTAATAGGTACTGTACTTGTAACAGACAGTTTTCAACTCATTAACAATATAGGTTTTGCACGTTCAAAAGAGAGTGCAAATATGAGTGGATTTGCAGTTAAAATACTTATAAGAGGGTGTTCACTGAAGCTCAAATGATATGCCACAATAGTCGATTAGTTGTGTTTTTAATGGAGCAAGATTGGGTTCTTTGTTTCAGAGAGGCTTCCTTATCACTTTTCTTCAGAAGTTAAGTTTTAAATTTGTATTCATTTATCTGTAGTTTGCAATTTTGAAATATAAAATTGTGTTAGCATGAAGTACACAGCTTATTTTAAAGAATAACTCAACGTATTTTTTATTATTTTATTTCTCAAAAGTGTATAATTATAATTTTTCCTACTGTACATAGTTGTAAGTGTCTTGTCATAGTTTTAAGTATTTTGTTTACAGATTTATTTTTTGTTTGTTTAACTAATATTTTCTTTACTTTCTCTTTTTTTTATTATTGTTTTATTTTGGCCAGATGTAGTCTATTAATTATGTACTATTTGTTATTCTAAAGGGACTTTGTCCCAGAATAAAGTTATTTTCTATTTCTATTTCTATTTTGTATATACAGGCTAAGTATATAAGTAATTCTACAAATATCTATAGGTTCATTTTTAATTTATCAGATGAACCATATAAAGAAAACTTCTTTCCGTAAGTATTTACCTGATAGAACAAAAATAAATTTTGTACTAGATATAGCCGGATTCAAATTTTGGAAGGTACTTGTGAGACACCGGAACTTGAGTTAAGTAGGAGAGGACTGGATACGGTTGTGACAATTTTCTTTTAATAGTCTTCAATTTTGTTACTGTGCCTATTAGATGGATGAGCGTTATTTTTTATAGAATATTGTACACTTGGTTTCTTATAAATAATAAAATTTGATCCATAAGAACAACTGTTCTCATAGGAGCAAATTAGAAAAAAAAAAGTCGAAGACCTCTCAACAAGGACGGTAGTGACTAGTTCAAAAATAGTCTGACATCACTTTTATTCTACTATTTAAGAAAATAAATGAAATCTGAGAACAATTTAATCGCTAACACCTAATCAGGTATAAACATTTCTATTTGAATCAACTATTTATTCTTGGTCTTCCTCGAGCGTTTGCTGGATATCGAAAGAAAAATTAATTCACTTGTGTCATCACTCTACCAAATATGTCACAACCATACTCCAAGACAATCCTACGTAAAAAAACCAGTCGTTACGACAATATAAAATTATCTATCTACAAAACAATCACTTATAATTAACAACTAATCTTGAATTTATAACGAGGAAAACATTCATTACTCTGTCGATACATATCAAAAGTCACACTACAAAAGCCTATAAGAACTAAAACCAAAAATTTTCAGGAGACGAAAAATATGCATATTTTTTGTTCTATTAGTATTATATTTTCGGTTAAATTTTTTTTTTGCAGGTTGTGACTTATTTTATCGTATTTCTGCAAAATAATCTTTTAGAGCCATTATTTCTAACTTATAGCTTTTTAGTTGCATTAAAAACCAGGTATATTAGTTAGATAAAATCAGGTAGTAATAGTTAGGTAAAATTAGGTAGTAGTATTAGGTAAAGGCAATTATATTTATTGTAGTAACATCCATAAATTTATTAATAACGACCAAAGCACGACAGGAACAAAGTGAGTTTCCAAACTGTAGAGAAACGATACTTCAAATCGAAGTTTGTAAAATACTTGACTGGAAAGCCAGTATTTAATTACACAGTATTTAATTCATTTTTTGTCGCCCAAACGGAGTGCATGTGCCCCATTATGGATTAGACTATGGAAGATTCGTTTTTAACATACTAAAATTCATATGTACATGGTTTGATTTACGAATACTTGGTTAGTTCTGGGTAACCAGCTGATGTGTACATCACTTTTTTCCTGAACTTCTGGCGATATCGAAGATTCATTGGTTTGAAAAAAAAACAACTACAGTTGTTTTTTCGTCTCGTGTTAAATTTTACGTTTGATGAAATCAATTCTGTCTCTCACTATCTAGAATTCAGCGACATAGTATTTTTTTCCAGCCCAACTCGTTTTGCAGTAACAAGGAGGTTTCGATTGTTTCGAAGATTATTTAATATTATAATTCGACTTTCTATTCTCTTTTTTGCTTCATCTAGTTCCATGGTAAGCAGAGCAAGAAGTGAAACCGGTCATTTGTTTAGAGGCGTCGGGCTGGAATTGCCCGCCACTTTGAAATTACAAAAAAGAAATTCAAAGCTTATGAGGAAAATTAACAAAGCTAATTAATACTGTAGTTTATGCGCAAAACGCTTTACACATTCTGTATTTATATGACCACCTTTCATTCAGCATTTCATTACAGTTATTTACATCACAATTTGCTACTTTTAAATAACAGGTTTTTACAAAAGGCCACAGAAAAGAAATGAAACATCATAGATTTTATTTTGTGGGATCAGAATTTGCTTTAGTACAAGATTGACCAGAAAATCTTAAAACCTCATTTTCCATATAAATTGTTCTTACAGCCTTTTGCAGTGTCGATATAGTGTCGGGTGTCGATATATAACAACTATTATTCAATGAAAGTTACTTTTTTTCTGTTAAAAAGTAATGAAGGCATTTACTAGCTTTAATGCAGCGCGATGCGTTAGCAATCCTGCTAAATACGTTCAGACAGGCACTAAGTCCCTTTTTTTCCTATAAACCTATCGGCTATTTCTTATAGTTCCGCTAATATGACCCCTGGCACAACCGTAGCCAGTCTCCACTACCTTCCTATCTAACGCTCCATACATTTACATATTATTTATAATAAAATAAACAATATTTAGCATTTACCTATTAGTCCGAGGTACAGACCCCTATTTATCGAATTATTAACATCCGCCTGAAACTTCGTAAATAGTTTCATCCCATCGTAACCTACAACTATTTTATTTACGAAAACTCTTGGAATTGGGGCGTTTTCAATCTGAAAGAGGGCAAAGTTTGTCTATTTAGGTAATAAAAACTCGTACATACTCATTTGGTCTCTACTTGGATAATAAGATAATTTTATCACAAAATCGAGAAAAAATGTGGTCTACAAAAATATTGGGCCGTTTGTCCTATATAACCTCGTTAATTTGAAAATTTGAGGGTTTAGTTCACGCCAAACAGTTCAATATTTTTGAAGGCCACCTTTTTTCTCGATTTTGTGATCAAATTATCTTACAATCCAAGTAGAAAGAAAATGAGTAATTATGTGTTTTTAGTACCTAATTAAACAGATAAAGTTTTCCCCCCTCCAGATTGAAAACGCCGTAATTCCAAGAGTTTTCTTGAATAAAATAGTTGTAGGTTACGATGAGATACAATTATTTAACTGAACTATCAGTTTCAGGCGGATGTTAATAATTCTATAAGAAGAGGTCTGTACCGAGGACAATATAGTTGTCTACTGGAAGCCATTTTAATCAATCTTCTTTTAAAAAATATAATCATAATAAAACTCGAAAGCTGGCTATGATGTAGTATGACATTGAACAACTTGTTAAGAACGCTCGTTTAAGTTGTTGCGTCCAAGAGACAAGCATAACAAATCAACTGCTCATTAAGAAAGAATAATTTCAAATAAATAAATACAACACCTATATTCATTTATTCTACATTTTCCACAATAAATATGTGCTTAATTGTTTCAATATACATACATATATATATATATATATATATATTATACAATGTACAGTATTTATATATATATATATATTACAGTTTTTTTATAATGTTACATTTGAAGGTTTACCGATGGATTTATTAGAGGTTAAAATAAAACAGTTGCTTAATTTTTGCACAATATTTTTTAAAAAATTGTATCTGTTTTACTAAATGTATTTTTTTTTACCTTTATTGGCACTAAAAAACTGAACAGTAAACTTTTAGAAATAAATATAATGTTCACTTATTTTTTACCAATTATATCTCCCTTTGCTTTTGTAACGATAAGTAAGGATCATATTATTTGTATTTTTTAAGGTTTATATTTTTCTTTTTAATTTCAGAATAATTAAAATTCCCTCTATCGGTCATCCCGATCCTTTGAGGAAGATAGGGATTACGAATGTATCTACCAACAACTCTTTCATTTTTAGACACAGTTTTAAAGAATGCGGAAAGAACTTGAAAATGCAATAATTAAAAAAAAAAAATCTCTTGAGGATTTTACCAGCGATCGCATATTTTGAAGGTCATTGTCTTTTTGGTTGATTTTTAAATTATTAAATATCCATTTAACAATAAACGCTGTTGTTTTAGATATCTACTAATGAGGAATATTCTATTAAAAGTCAATATATATATTCACTTTAAGAAAATTATTTCCTAAAAATAAGATTAAAAAAAATATAATAAGATAAGTTGTCGTCTTATATTTCATGCAAATAAGATATTTTTTAAAATTAAAAAAGTTTATTTTTAACAATTACTGCATAAGAGGAAAATTCAAGTTTCGATGGAAACTTAATAACTTTTAGTCATCGAATACATAAAAGAAATGGAAATATTAATTTTTTATAGATCAATATATATTCAATTATATTAAATATTTATTATTTATTTATTAAATGAATTCATGAAAGGTTAATGAGGCATTGGCAATGTTAATGTTTCGTTTAAACATTTTCTCACACAACATCATAATTTTTGTTTGAATTCACATATTCACTTTTTGATGCCTAATTTTAATTTTTTTTAAATCAAGTTTATTCGAAGCATTGTGCATAAATATTGCTAGGAGGAATGTATTGTATCTAATAAGTCTTATTTAGAATGTTGTTGTTGGATGGGTCATCATCAGAGCTGAACAAATCATAAAACATTTATCAGTTTAAAAAAAGTTTTAAAAAACTTCAAATATTGACTACCCTGATTATTTATCACTCATTATTTGTAGAACAGTCCACAAAGTATTATCAATAATTCGTTGTTGTAAACGTGTATTGGTGAAACATTGAATGGTTAGAATCAGGTACCTCATTATTGTAAGTGTTTAACTTCCTCAATGTCATTGTGGGGTAGCTGGAGGACTCCACTGTTAGCTGGCAACAATCATGTATGCTCCCCAAATAGATTGGAGTGGAAACGATGGGATTACGAGAGCCCTGCTTTAGTGCAAATATTTTCCGAACACCTGTTTTCCAATCCGTCTTTAGTTCCGCATCTGTGTTAGTGTTTCATTGAACGGTTTCCATTCTTAGAATTGCTGTTGACAATGGTGACAATTCATTCAATGACTATTTTAAAACCGTTGTTGAAGGCGCCATGACCCTGCTCAGGAGTCGCAGCTGTTGGACAACGGTATCAGATGGAGCTCGGTTGTTAGTTATCTATATCTAATAGGTCGACTTCCAAATTGGGTTGAGCGAAATTTGAATTCGATTAATTTATTTAATTTATATTAACCCGTCCTTTAGCTTTTTGTCATTGAAAAATCTTTTTTTTTTTCTTCATGTTTGCTATGGACTTTGTTTTTGGCTATCATGTTCTCAGGTCAGAGATGGGCAAATAATACTCTGAGTAACGAGTACCAAATATTTTATTCAACTTGAATTGGGAATTCATTAACTAATTCAGTCAATAGTTTGACACTAAATGAAGTAATAATTAAATTCTTTGGTACTCAAAAAAAGTCAGTATTTGAGTAAAATACTTGATACTCAGTACTTAGAGTAGCATTAGCCCATCTCTGACTCATATTACTAATAGTACCTTCTCACGTCAGCATTCGGACTAAGATACACAACAGCATACAAAATGAGGTTGTAATAGTAGACTCTCAAGAGAAAAAAAAAGTTCATCCATACGGTAGTCCAATTTTATACAGTAATGTAGAAAAATTAAATTTTATTTTTTATAGTGTCACTTTTTCTTTGTTTAATAAAAAGGCAAATAAAAAATAAACTATTTAACTCCGGTAATTATCAATTTCAGCTTCGTAAACTAGACAAAATTTTCTTCAAACATATACAAAATTTGTTTTCAGTAAAATCATTTTAATGGGACTTCCAAGAAGCTGAATTTCGTAAATTCTGTTTTTCCTAAATCCCAGTTGTAACTAAAAATCCTTTCTGAACACACCTCCCTGAAGAAGAACTGCAAAGTCAGTTCGAAACGTTGGCTTAAAATAAAATAGTTTTTCCACTATGTTAGTCTATTTATGACCGCCACCCCGGGCCATTTCCTTTCTCTAAATCCTGAATTTTTCGATATTTTTAAAATAAATATTTTGCTAGAATAAGATTCCCAACTTAACTTCTCATGAAATATTTCTTTATTTTACATGATTTGATTCCATGATTTTAATCTTCCCCCTTAGACCCAAGAAAAATAAAACTAATTTTTTTTCCTTGATCCAGATTCGTTTCTTTAACATCTGTGGCTGCTCTAAGTTGAAGAAATAAATAATAACAATACCCTGACATTTGAAATTATAACTCATATACAGCTACTAACTGTAAACACGCTCCAAGAAAAAATAAATAAATAAATTATCTCTGAAAGCATTCATATTATTCTTGAAAACAGTTTTTTTTTTTTTTTTTTTTTTTAAAGTTTATTTAAGAGCCCTTCAACGACCACTTCAAAACTAAAGATAATATTATGTAGATTCTTTCATTTTCTTGCAGTGTAATCACTTTTTAGATATACAGCGTGTACTGTGACCATAGGTAAATATTTATAGGGATGTTAGCAGACCTCAAGATATACAAAAAAGTTTATGTAAGCAATAGTCCAATTTTTCGCTGATAGGAAATTTAAGATTTGTGTTTGTTTGTTAAACCTCACGGTTTTTGTTGGGTAGGAAACGATAACTAAACAAATATTTAATGTATATAATTAACATTTAATTTAAAGTAAGCTAGACAAAATTTACTTCAAATGAAAATAGAGTTTGTTTGTCAAAATCGTTTGAAGTGGACTTCTGAGTGGATAAATTAGGCTGAGTTCAGTTTTTAAAAAAATTCATGAATTATTTGCGATTTTATTTTTATCACCCTTCGACTATACTGCAGGTGCCCCACTAATAGAGAATCTTCCATGTTCAATAAGTCCATATTAATTAAGTTGAGGTTTGTTATGAAATAAGTTGAGATTCATCTGAAGATGCGTAAAAAAATCAAATGATTAGATACTCTGTATTAATACAGAGACACTGTTAAAATATTCGCTGACACTCCACAGGGCATCTCGTAAATAAAGCGAAATAATTATAGTGATGACATCAGACCCTAAGATCTATACAAAAGTTTCTGTAAAACATAGTCCGATTTTTACAGAAAAGTAAGATTAATATATAATTAATTTCTGAATCTGCTAATGTTTAGATAGAAATATTAAGTAACCCAAAAGGAAATTCATATTCATTCACATATAAAAACAAAATATGTTGCATCGCACGACTTTCACTTACCGCTCTATGTTGAATAGAAATTATTTTTTGGCAATGTTGGGTTATCACGAAATTTTTCAAGTGCCTTTTTACGGAGCTAAGTCTTAAAACTTGCAGATAACAAATCATTAAGAACATTAAAATAACAAATACCCTATTTATTATATAGACGGTAGGCAATAAAAACCCCCTAACTGTTTTTGTAAACCACATAGTTCCCACCAAAATTAAAGGTACCTTAGAGGAAGAAATTTTGAACAGTGAGCAATTAAGCCCTGTTAAGCGACATCAATGGGAATAAGAATTAAATTATAATAAAGATAACTTAATTAAACATTGAAACACCGAGTTTAATCAAAATCATCTGAGTTGTTTTTGAGAAAATTGTAAAATCAATGATATAAAATGCACTTCCGGTTAGATGATTTCGACGAAAAAGTTGTTTTAACATCCCAGGCATATACTTAACTTAAATGTGTATTTTCAGTTTCGTACACTTTTTGTTTTTGAGCTAGCATGTTCACACACACACAGACCATTTCGTGGAACTTGATTATTTGGACTCATGGGACCTCAAAACGTGTGTTTCCATTAATAACTCAGATTCAAAAATTTTCAATTAAGGTAAGTGAAAGTAATAATGTTTAGGATTATCTTTTAATGCCAGAACATGCCGATTAAATTTATTCAGTGATAATAGCCAACACATTCACAAATTTAATTTATTCTTTACATCTAAAAAAGAAATGTAAACTCTATTTACCTTTCTATACTAAACCAATCGTCCCATCACGTGCCATATGTGTGCCCGTAAGCACGATAGTTTCAATGCCTGATATTAGTGTGTCAATACCTATGATGCGTCTTTACACAATGAATACCGCTACAGCTGGCAAGAGATCACGTGGGAGGACTAAAAACAGATAGAGTGAATGGATAAACCAAGACGATCTACTGGCCGCAAATCGGAAAACGAGGTTGATAGTGCTAGATGATATTATCTTAGAAGTTTATAAAAACTAAAAACCTCATAAAAAATAATTAAATTAATAAAAATAAACTAGCAAGTATTAAGCTACTAAACAAGTTGTTTGAAACCTTGAAATATAACGTTATCATTAATCATTTTGGTCAACCAGCTGGGATTATGAATTAATTATCAAATGTTACGGGTTGTCCGTGAGCAGTCACCAAGTCGAAATAGACTCTAAATAACCTTCAGCCTTATAAAATATTTGCTGAATTTTCTAAAATGGTATATATTTTATTATTATTTATGAATGAATAAATCATATCATTCAAGCAAAAATTGAATACATTGTTTTTTTTTTCGGGACACCTGTCCTTTCCAAATTAATATGGATATGATTTAATATTATAGTTCTATAATATGATATGATACGATTATAATATGATTATAAATTGCCAAAGGCAGTCTATACTTATTCGATTAAGTGCGAATAAATAATATATTTTCTCTTTATTTGACTGATGACGTATTCCTAAACGAAACATAAGTACGTTATAAGATTTTATAAAAATATATAGGTTGAAGTTATAGGATCTTCAATGAAATTTAAATTTTGAGTAGACTGAAATGTATTTTTTTGGAAAACATATCATTTTTTTAAAAAAACTGTCTCAAAAACCGTTTATGGAGAGTTGGTAATGAATATAATTTATTATCAAGAAAGTTGGGAAAGAACTTGGAAATTCCGCACCAATCAAAAGTTTTGGGAACAGTAATTGATAAGGAAGCTTCTTCAATGACAGTCATACGTGGTGGTCAGAAACTTATCCACTAAATTGTTTGTAAATGATAAGAGGACAGTAATATTCAAACCAAAGTTAAGTAAAAAATATTTGTTTCATATTTTTTATTGTCTGGAGCTCGATTTATTCATTAAAATGAATTGATGTTATAAAATGATGATGCGTCTATTTCATAAATAATATAATAAATCTGTTGACTTTCATTGGAGAAAAGAAGAGTAAAAACAATAATAATAATAAAAATGGAGCGCCTTGGGTTCAGTACTTTTACTTGCACAACCAAGAAATTACTATTACACTCAATCGCTAGGTTTTTCCCTTGGTTGATTATTTTAATTAAATATAGCTCTATAGAAGCATGGTGTACTCCAGGCGGGTTTCCCAATCCCACGGTTGATCCATGGTGAACGTAATCAATAATAAACTGCCACAGCTGGACTTGAACCTGGTCCCAGAGCATAGGAGCACAGTGCCTTTACTCACTTACGGGAAGGAGTGACAAAATAAAGGTTGCCCTCCAGACAACAGCCTAGTAGAAGTCTTACCCGAAGTCGATTCATTTTTAATAAAACCATAGTTCAGAAAGGTATTATACTACCAACTTAGGCCAACCTAATACTTAAAATATGTTTAAAGAAATCTATGATTCTAAAGGAATTAATTTTATGTCTTTGAATACATTTGAATATCAGGATACATTTTTTTTTCTTAAATCCAAACTAAAATCATTATTTTCTTGTCACCATATTACTATTATTATGCCCAGGTCAAGCATTCATTCATATTCATGAAAGAACTGCGTTCTTTATTGAAGGGAAAAAAAAACACTGCTCACAACAAACAGCTCACTAATGCAGATATATATATATGATATATGTATGAAGTTAGTATGTATCTTCAAATTGTGTACTTGGAATCATTTTTTTATGGGACTTAACATTCTCCATTTGTGACGCTGATAAGTCCCAAGATGATAATTTTATTTTATCTTTTCTTAGACAAAAGAAATGGAAAAATTGTGAAACCTGGATTGATTAGAGGTAAATAAAATATATCTAGAATTTATGTAGATGGTAGGTATTTGAAAAATGAAAAATATATTAAATACAGTTAAACATAAAAGCTTACTATATATGAATAAAATTGAGCAGGTAATTTTTTAATTTTTAAAAATTATATAAACTTAACAGTTGTTAATTATATAATATTAAAATTATTTTTTTGATAAATAGCACTTGCAGGAAAGGTGTTTTATATAGTTACTTAAAGTTATGCGAAAAAAATTATATCTTTCTTCTGGGACTAATTATTTTATTAATCGCGTGTTTCTATTACATATTCAACGTTTCGAAGTTCTGTTCTACCTTCAGGAATATTTTATTTATTCCCTAATGTTCTTAAATGTTATCCTGTTATGTCATCCATATTTTTTTTTATTTTGTCATTTTTCTTATGTTTGTTTACGTCTATTCTCTCTATATAGAAATTTTAAAAAATGACAAAATAAAAAATGATAGATGACATAACTGGACAATATTTAGAAATATTAGGAAATAGAATATTCCTGAAACGGCAGCGAATTACATTAAGCAAAACGTTTTAATATGTATGAGAAAAACATGTTGAATGAAAGAATTCATCCTTACACGAAGATATAATATTATGGTATAATGTTAAGAAACTATACAATTATTTTTATATTATATAAATTTTTCAGAACTAAATTCTGCCGCCAGAGCCAAATTTCCCCTATGCCTATCAAGGTTTAACGTCATAGGAAAATGCTTATAGAACAGTCGAAATATACGGGAGATCGGTGTGATCAAATTATTTTGGAGAAAAGGGTTTGAAGTAGTGTTGCCAAAATGCGAGACCGAGACGAGTCTTGGTCTTGCAAACTCAGTCTTGGTATTGGTCTTGGTCTTGCGCAAGAGTCTCGCTACAGGCTTGCAGATACTCATTAGCTTAACACTATAGTGATATCATTGTAATTTTTTAGATAGGAGAAACCTAACCAAGCCCGAATGAAAAATTAAAGGAGTTAAATGCCAAAGTATATTGGTTATACTTGGTTATACCATAATTATACCAATTATTTACATATAATAACTAAGATTATCAAGTATTAGTAACAATTTTGCTTTAATTTTCATTCAAAAAATCTATTTTTTTTACCAGTCCTGGTCTTGGTCTTGCAGCAGTTAAGCGGCTTTGGTCTTGGTCTTGCAAAGACCAAGACGGATTTTGGGCAACACTAGTTAGGTTATTCTATTCAAAATTTCCAACAAAAAAACTTCATTGTAGGAAAGGTTTTTAATATAGTTACTTAATGGTATGCGAAAAAAAATTATATCTTTCTTTCGTGTGTTTCTCTTACATATTCAACGTTTCGGATTTCTTTCCTACCTTCAGGAATATATATATATATATATATATATATATATATATATATATATATATATATATATATATATAATGGTAATATAAGTGAAAAAACATCTATTTTCGTTGATAAAATTGCATTATAAATTCATTCTCCTTATAGCCTTCAACAATGTCTGACTGAATGACCTCAGGAAGACTTACAACGTAGGTCGAAACGTTGGACAATATAATGAATATATATATATTTTTTTTTAACCACATCCCCGACTAATTTCTCGTGAAAAATATAAATTTTAATGATTGTAATATTATCTTTTTTCCACAGTAACCCTGTAATGGGTGCATATATTTCTACGCGTACCATCTTGCGATATAACGCGTATTGAGATACATAGTTTAAGTAACATAGTATTGATATATTACAATTCTTTGAATAATTAGAAAATAAAATAAATAAATGTATATAACAAATTATAGTAGAAATATAACATTAAGTATATAATATAATATAACATTTAAGTAAATTAAATATAACATACAATAACTGAACTGATAAACAATTACGATACAATAGTGAAAAGTAGAATATTTACAGCAGAAATGTGATATGGTAAGATAAAAACAAAGGATAAAGATTTAGGATAGAAATTGAGGGTTTAAGGCTATATTTACAGAGTATGTACGATTGGGTAAAACAATTGATGTAAGAAATGTTGAGGGGTGATTAGGGAGTCGTTTGATCATTAAGCTCAGAGAAATCAATTCGTTTCACAAATGCGTCAAATTCTGAGAAATATTTTTCAATCAGATCCTTCTTTGAAGGCGGCCATTGGTCTCCGTTCACCATGACCAATTTGTATCTGTATTTATCCAGTCTAGTGCAGTCATACAGGAGGTGGTCGTATGTTTGCTCACTGTTGCCGTCGCATTTGCAAATTTTGTTGTCAGTTAACTTGAATCTGAATAAGTAGCTTTTGGCTGCTCCGTGTCCTGTCAAAAATTGTACTAGTTTAGGTTATAATTTTTTAAGTTTGATTCTGATTGTAATATTTATTATTATTTTTTTTTTTGCAACATATTTAGTTTTTCATGAAGATAATTTAATTAAACTTGTAAGAGGTCAATATAGACTGGATTTAATAAACCTCCAACTAAATGGTTCCGACATTGTTAAACAATCGTCTTAGAATATAATTGAAGTAAGGTTCGGGGCAGTTATTATTTATATAGCGGAAAGTGTCTAGGCTAAGACGCTAACTGTTCCCCTTGGACAATAGCCCTGAGGATGACCAGGCAGCCACACGATCCATAAGAAAGACAAACAGGAGGGCGCGTGCGGGCAGGTGCAAGGCAGGCCGGCGTGGGAACGGCCCGGCTCCTCGGCTCCCACGGCGGCAGCTGCCTCTCCATAATTTGTCCGGCTACCTGATTAGTCGCTGAGCTTTACACTTCCCCCACTCCGCGCTCCGCCAAAATATTATAATTCTATAATTTATATTGTACACTCGATTGGCTATTCCATGCTAATTTGTTCGAACCCCTCGTAATTGAGGTCGCATTACAATATCATGGGGTGAGTGTAGCAGGGGGTCAGTTCCGGGTTACACGGAAATGGCCTTCCCCCTCGTACACAAACGGAATAAAAAAAAAAAAAAATCTTGTACCTTTACATTTTCCTGTTAATTATATCGATCCTTCGTCCATTTAAACTATACTAAAAAAAATTAATTTTTTTTCAAATCTGAAAATTTTATCCCTATTAAATATATAAATCCTCAGTTTCTTCCCTCCTTCCTTCCATTCCTTTTCTCTGTTTTTAACTCTTTATTATATTCTACATAGTCTGTACATCTTGATAGACTTTACAATATCTCAATTATCTAACTACTCCATTCTCAATGTCTTAATTTTACTATTTATTTTCATTTCTTATATAAGTTCATATTTCTTTTTTATGTTTTACATTTTATTCTAAAATTTCCATCTTAACACTTATGTCACCCTTTTTGATTATGCTTACTTCATCATTTCACACTTTGTAACGGTTATTACTATTTGTATCTTAGTTCTTACTATTGTCATTATTCTAACAATTTAATTTTAGTTTATTTTTTTTTCTTTGTTTTTTATTTTTTTTTTACCATCACTACTTATGTTTCTCATACCTTGTCATCTGGTTATTTTCTTAGCCCTGATGAAGGCCTGAACTTCAGGTCGAAACGACGGCATATGTAAAAATAAATATTATCATTTATTTTTGCCTTCTTTTTTGACTGACCACCCCAACTATTCTTCTCTTCATTATCCACGACAGTCAACCATTTATCAATTATAAATATATAATAGTTGACCGTTGCATTATAAAGGAAGGAGAAGATCCGGGATAGCGGTCATAAACAGGCTAAATAGTGGTAAAAGTATTTTATTAAAAGCCAACGTTTCGACCTGACTTTGCAGGTCTTCTTCAGTGCTATAACGGACAAGATACAAAAAGATTGTGGAAGTTACATAATATTTAGACAAAAAATTATAAACAATGTGAATAAGCTTTCAATACTTACTGTTTTTAATTTCAATAAGCTTATTCAAATTGTTTATAATTTTTAGTCTAAATATTATGTAACTTCCACAATCCTCTATCTTTTTGTAACTTGTCCTCTAGCTAGTGTTGCCCAAATGCGTGACAGAGACGAGTCTTGGTCTTGCAAACTCAGTCTTGGTCTTGCGCAAGACTTTCGTAACTGTCTTGTAGTTACCTATTAGCTTATTACTAGAGAGATATTACTGACATTTTTTAGATATGAGAAACTTAACTAAGTCTGAATGAAAAATTAGAAGAGTTAAATGCAAAAGTATATTGGTTACACCAGTTCTTTACATATCGTAACTAAAATTGTCAAGTATTAGTACTTTTTTGCCTCCATTTTTATTCAAAAAATCGATTTTTTTTTTACCAGTCTTGGTCTTGGTCTTGCAACAGATAGGCGGTGTTGGTCTTGGCAAAGTGCAAGACCAAGACCGATTTTGGGCAACATTAGTTCTAGCCCTGAAGAAGAACTGCAAAGTCGGGTCGAAACGTTGGCTTTTAATAAAATAGTTTTACCATTATTTAGCCTACTTATGACCGCCACCCCGGACCATCTCCTTCCTTTATTCCTTTATTCTGAGTAATTTTTTTTAAAACTTGTATATATGCTTTTAGACATGTAAAAAACAAAATTGCTAACCCGGGCCACTAAGAGAAAACTTTTTACAGCCAAAAAAGTCAGATTTTTTCGATATTTATTTGTTTTTTCACCTATAACTCCTAAACGATGCATCAAAGCGAAAAATTTAGTTCTTAATAAATTAAATAAAGTTAAATTTTGCGTCGAACAAGTACATAAACTTTATTGGTATGGATATGGAACGTTATTGGTTACGTGGTAAGGAATAAAACGACGGTCAACCAACGCTGATTTTTACCAAATTTGTCAAAAACAGAGACAAATTACTATAAATGGTCCTGCAACTTGGAAATGAGTTCCCTAAGAAGAAAAATACGTATAATCAAAGTTGTAGAGCATCAAATCTCGCTTCCACTGAGTACCAACTAACTTAATGTAGGTCACTTACTTCGAACAAAACCGGTAATTGCCCTATAGTAAACGTGATTTTCAATACTTCAACACAATTGGTGTCTATTCCAATGAGTTATTTTTGTTTAGAGCCTGTTACATGCAGTATAAGCTTCTTTTCCACTTTTCAGCAGCGAAGGATTTTGATATACAATGTGTCGAAAGATATCGAATTTCACAAAGGAATAACGAATCCCAATTCGAGATATATAATTGGCTTACGATAAAAATGTCATTACTCAGTAAAAATGTCAGTATTAGTGTACGATATTTCTTATGGATCAAAAGATTATTCTATGTTAAATCTAATTCGGAAAAATAATTTGATCAAATAATAGAGATTGAAAATTATTCACAAACAATTCACGATTCAAGCATTGATGTTTTTTGTGAAATATTACTGATTTTTGTATACAAATTGGTAAACCATATGCCTTATATGAAATATGCTTTTTTTTCTTTGTTTACTAATTTACATTCACATCAAGTTTTATCGATCGGTTACCAGTAGATTGGTAACGCGATAAGGGAACTACAATTTTCAAAACATTCATTTTATTTTGAAATCCTTTAAAATTTTTTAATTTATTGAAGTCTTAAAAATGTTTACGTTAGGTATTTGGCTAATTGGGTAGTGAAAATTTATCTTAGGAACCTAATTTAAAATCTCTCTAACATAATAGTTGATAATGTTACTGTTTCCAAACACACCTTGTAACAAATTTACTTTCCTCTTGGTTTAAATAGGTTAGCTTCTCTGATCTACAGCAAACAGCTATAACATTGAGACCATTATCCCAATTCATTCGACATAATTTGCGATATAATTATATGCTATTAGAGGCAATTTCAACAACCAACATCCATTTCAGAACCGGAACGGTAGTGAGGTATCAAACTAGCGTATAATGTGTTGGTATATAGATATATTAAAGAACATTTTTTATTTTTATTTATTTATTTAGCTTGGAGATAATTCATTCATATCTAATTTGTATATGTTAAATACGCCTTGTTACTAATTTTAATGTATCATCTGCAACTTCATTTTTTTCGAGATAACATTAACAAAAGCTAAAAAAAAAATTTCAGCTTACAATAAAAGGGCCCTTTTAGAACCATAATGCCTATTTGGATAAACGGAGTTGAGCTTTGTGGCTCCACCAAATCATCGAATTACTCTCGCATCTTTACAATCCAACATCCTTCGTGAAACTCTTAACATATTGTGTCGCAAATAAAATGATTTATAGAGACCTTAATGTTTCAAATGTTGTTGATTTGGTTCGATCCAGATAGCTATCCTTACATGACAAACTCCAGGCCAATTCAAACCTACTTGTTTCCAAACTTGCTTCATCCTCGAGTCCTGATTATCCTCTTAGGTGTCTGAAAAGAAGTGGACCTCGAAATCTTTATACTGTAAGAATTATTTAGGGAGTGCTACCATTGGTTAGTATCTTGATTAGTTCGTTCAAGTCATTATTCTTGTTCTTTCCGGACTTAGTAGTTGTATTCTATTTAATACAGTTGTAAATATACTACATACCACGATTGTTCTTTAAGCTCGATATTATTACCTCTAATTGTAAGGAAAAGTAGACAAATGGCCTTTCCTGAACTGGACTTCTTTAAAGGCCATGAGCGCATGAATATTCATTATTATTGAGTAAGATATTACTCTGCGCCGAATAGCAAAATGCCTTCCAATTCCGTTTTGAATAATTTTAAGGAGATGATTGAATTTGAATGAATTAGGTCGCCAAGTGTTTACTGTCGTATACGAGCCTCCGAATTCCTAAGTTTCGTATATCTTTCTCCATCTTTGAATTTGTTCCTCGTCGGTTCCTGTGTTGAGTCTACCGGTGCATAATGAAACTTAATAAACTTTTTCCAGAGAGCGAGGTATTCGTCAATGTCAGCAGATGCATTGCCAAAAACGGGCGCTCGTTTTTGGCTCCGAAAAAAGAAATAGAGTCTGTCCGATTTTTCGTTATCTCTCCTGTCGTCCATCAATAATATTTAAAAAAAAAAAACCAATTTCAAATCCAGTTCGATGCAGCTGCATTTTTTCATCCACGCCTTTTGTGGATTTTGCATTTGGTATCTTAATTTAATAGAACGTACACCAAGGTTCGCTTTCTAATCTATCATCCAATAATTAGCAATTGAAATCTAATCGGCGTATTGTAAAGTGATTCTGTTGTTGAATTAAATATCCGGCAAATTGAGCATAAAATTGAATGAAAATTAAGCCAAAATGAGCTGAGGAATCGGGCTAATTTTTTTTTTTAGGTAGCTAACCATGCTGGAACCCCTATATTCACTGTATTTGCATACCTAAAAATCCTTACTTATTTAGCTCCGAAATTTCAATATTTCTTCATATTTACTATATTGAATTTAATAGAAAATTAAATACCGCCAGTTTATGCTCAAAAGTCACTATACATTTTTAATAGAACTAAATTTTAAGAACAATCTTTGTGAATTTCTACCTTATTTGTTGATTAAAAAATACAGTAAGTGAACTAAACTGACACAAACACTTTTATATGTCAGATATATAGTTACAATAAGCATACAACTTTCTGTTTCCACAATAGAAAAGTTCATCAAAGTTCTAATGCTTTACCCATGATATATATGTTTGTGTCAGATAATTAATATTTCTTTGGAAAAAGAGTTATTTCTTGGCAAGAAAAACAATATTAGCTTCCAAAAATATAGTAATTATTCTATTTGTCCTTGATTGTAATATTTTTCTTTAATAAAATAAAATTTAAAAAGTTCAAGATTATATTTATTGACAGAATGGTTGGAAAATGAAACAGTCATGAACTCTAATTGGCAAATAAAAGTTGTCTGGATCGACGTTGTTTTTCTGGCTTAGAGTGAAACAATGTTTGCTCTTCTGATTTTGAAAATAAATCAACAATGTAATGTAGATGCAGTAGCCTTGAAAAAGAATTGGCACACTTCCAGGCTGCATAATCAATTCTCACATAATACTCAAAGAAAAAATTATAGTAGCGAGTGTGAAAAAAAAAACAAGTGAGATCAAACCTTAAAAAGAAAACAAGTCAAGGAAAGTTCTAATTAATTCCAAAAACTCCTTATACCCTTTGCGAAAAAAAATACGACTCTTGGGAAGAAAAACGAAGACCAACTGGACCCGTTATGGCTGGAACGGGCTGTCATGCAATTTTAATAACAGGAAGTCAGGCTCAGCTTGCGGGGTTGTCCGAGGAACTATTTTGTTCGGCGTTGGCCAAAATATTTTGAAGAATTTGATGAGTTGATGATTTTGTTTTTTTATTACTTACATAATGGTGGGAAGGACACCACAATCTTGAATTACCTGCTATTTTAACTAGTGTTATTGAGGTAGGGTTGGTTTTTATCGATCTACTGTCATTTTTATTTTAGGCAAAACGCCACCTATGCATACAATACAATAATAATTATGCTGTCTATACAAACCCAATAACAATATTAGTTTTTTATGTGAACAACAGAAAAAAAAAAAGAATGAAAAACGGTTCCGTGCCCTAAATATCGGCCATCGAAAATCACAATAGAATACCTCACAAACAGCTAAAGAATATACAATAGAGAAGCACCCCGATGATCAAAAACCGATCATCTGGTGCACTATTGTCCAACTCTCGCCAGACTGTCGAACATTGGGGAGCGCACGCAACGCACATTGCGCGAAGCACACTCCGACAGACGCGAACACTTGCGCTTAGCGCAGGTGCTAGTCACGTGCCCACAAATAGACAATTGTGGCGTACCTCCTAGAGACTATAGATACTACCCCTGTGTTTGCCACCCCAATGTTTCCGAATCCACTGCAATGGGGAACTGTTTAACGCATAACTAACCGAAGGGGGAAGTGTTGGCTGATTAGGGACGATTGAGGGTGATCCTGGAGGGCTGAGGGGAAATTTTATGAAGTTCGAAAAGTCAATTGGTCGCATTCAGTCAAGGTAGATGGAGTTTATTCTTGCGGGAAACGGGTTAGCCAATTGGGTTAGCCCGTTTGAAATACAAGGGATACCTAGATACGGGATAACATCTCTGGCATTAATCAACATCTCTGGTTTTAATCCTCCACCACCTCCCCATGTCCGGTAAAAAACACTGTTTAGCCGAAAAGGCGAGATAGATGAGGGAAAAACTAAATACACTTCTTCCATTAGGTATTAGGTAAATGTTTTCTTGTTAAATTATACATGTAAGAAAAAACTTGATTCTCTTAATATATCTGTATTTAGCGGCAGTGTTGAATAACAATATGCATTTAATAAATATGAAATTGGTAATGTATTTTGAAATTCTTATATTGTATTTCTTATTATATATACAATATTGTAATTCTTATATTGTACTCGCATAACTTAGTTGGACTGGAATATCTTTTTGTCTAATGTTGTATAGCGATTACTAAGATTTTTTTTCTTTTCAAGTCCTCCGAACAATAGTCTATGCTCCGTTCCATGTAACCAACAAAACCCTACATCATGACGTTAAAATTCCATTTGTCCCAGACCTTATCCCTGAAAATTTTTCCAAATTCCATCAGAACCTTACAAATCATCCTAATACCCTTGCACAATTTCTATCTAGTACCACTCATCCCTACAATCCTTCTGGAACGTTGAAGCGGCAGTGACCTATAGATCTTTTGTAGCATATATCTTGGAGTTCTGGCAATGGCCAGATTCTTCACTCAAGACATGAGTGTATGTGGCTAAAGCTCTCTCGCTCAATCTCTACTGGCTTTAGGACCAGTGACGCGGTTGGGAGAGTAGCGTAGGAATCTCTTGTAGTCCTGCTTTTCCCTCTATAGTTGGAAGGACAAGCCTGGCTCGGCGTTCCCTGCCCGATTGTATATAATGTATATATGTATTACTGTGTTTTATAAAAAAAATAATAATCGACAATATAAACGATATAAGGCATTGAAATGACTATTATATCTTTTATTTGATGTTAAATCGAATTTTATGATTTCTTGAGAATTTTCTCTCAATCATACGAAACCTTGGACTAACCATAGATAAGAGGATTTGAATCCATCGGTATGTTATTGTTCAATAATTTACCAACGCACTTAGAGTTAAAAATTCTTGTAAAAATCTAGTAATCCACCGTTATTAATTTATTTATTAAATCAAGTGGTACCCGTTTGGAATTACTTAAAATTAGCTATTGATGAAAAAAATACCAATCTATGAAACATGAAATGGACATCCTCACCTGAATGACAATCAGCATAAATGCATATATATTATGTTTTTGTATATTGATTGAGCAGAAATCTATAAAATTAATTGAATGTGATGTTAAATTTAAAATTTAATTACGAGTTTCCTGACTGACACAAATTGCGGTTCTAAAGCGACAATTAATTAAGATTCATAAACTTCCATTCCGCGGGGCGCGGGTTTAGGTTCACACGGTTCAACTTGGAGGAGCCACTTTCACATCCTTTAGTTCATTAACATGGAAACTTCCCTGTCGGGGGACGCACAAAAAAGAGTTTATAATCTCCACCAGTCTCTATCTAATGCCATTTTATTTAAATTTTATTCAAAATTTAAGTGTCTTGGAATTATATCAGGACTGTATTTTTGTTGTTTTGATAAGTTATAAAAAGTGTTAACGTTTTTAATTTGAATATTTTGAAATATGTTTTTCTGTTTACTCCCTTACTTTTATTTATTATTTATTCTAATAGACTTCATATATATCAATAATATTTATTACACTAGCAGATTCAAGGGGGGAGGGGCTGAAGTCTCCTACAGTAGAAAATTAATTTTTCTATGTTTTTCATTGGCCTATGTTTGTTTCTATCAGGATCTAAATAAAATTTTAATTTTTAATCTTTATTTTCAATTTTTGTTTCTGATATATCGGAGGTATGTCTTTTTCCTGTTTTCAACTACCTAAAGGTTTTACCGAATCTTTATTTTAAAGCTCTCTTGATTTCGCTTAAACTTCGTACTAAAAATTGACTTTTATTCTTAGCTATTCAAAAAAAGCCACACTAAAATCGATTAATTCATTTAAGATAAATTATAAATCTAATCTAAATCCAATTACAGTTTATTTTTCATTTCATATAAATTATTTTAAGAACATAATTAAATAAAAGTTTTTATTTATTTTATTAATTTTTTTTCCTTATAAGTTTCACAAAAACTGTTTAAGTTAGCTATTTGAGCCAAATACTTGAACAATTAGAATAAGTTCTCTTTTTGAATTACAACGCATGCGCTTCAGCAACTAAACGTAGGCACGTTTGAAGATAAAACGTAAAATTATTATTTATAAAAGCACTACTGTTCCTGTATTACTGTTAAATTAAATTTTAATTTATAACATAAACTAATAAAATGTAATTTAAAAAATAATAAATATAATCCTCCCAAAATTAAATTTTGTAAATATCATCACTTTTCATTTTATACACTGATGCCCTAAATTAGAAATAAAAAACAGAAAATAAAGGTGTGAATTTATATATTTTTTTAGGTTGATCGACGATTCATGTTCTTATTATATATTTTAAATTTTGCTTAATGTAAGCATTGATCGTTTGTTGTTTTTTGCATAACTGATACCGATGCCCAGCTTTGTGATGCTTATTCTATATTATGGACATCTTAATTTCCTGGTTTCCTGAACAAGATTGTTTAGCTCTTAAAGGCTAATGCGGTTGTTGGTTGTTTTTGTACAGCTTGGTTTTTATTCGATCTTATGAATCTTATTTTTTTCCCTGCATTGCATACAAGATTGCAGCCAGGACTTGACTTCGTACAGGTTCAATGATTTCGCAATCTGAATAATTTATTCTCTCACTGTGGTTTGAGTTTAGGGTTCTATTTGACCAATAATAACAATTTGGTCCGACCAGATGGCAACATCTAGGTGTCATTAATAATGAGTAAATAAGATTTACTAAGTTCCATTTTTTTTTTTTTTTTTTTTAACATCAAGTATAATATATTATAACAATATAAAATATAATATAATGATTATAATATAATATAGCTATAATTAGGACTGAATGTACAGATAAATACATAGATATAATAATATATTAAATATGTTATTATTAATAACAGTGTGACCAACAACAAGGTAAGATAAGCGTGACTAGAAGGAATTGGAGTGTATGACAAACACAGCACATGTAAAAAGCATAGGATCATATGATATACAACAATAATTGGAATGACAAAGTTTATAACAGTAAATTCTAATAAGAAAATGTAATAATATGATGGTTATGAGAAGGAATAAACATACAATTATTCAAAAGTAGTCATCTCCTTAACTAAAGGAGCGATTTATGTATATTTCATAAATAAATATTGATTTGTAAATTAAAAAAAAAATTATTTATTATTTATTTATCAATTGAAGTGTGATTAAAATATTATTAGGAAATTCTATACAGTAAATGTTATAAACTAAATATACAACAATGGTGTGGATTTAAATGACCGTGGATGTTATTCGAAAATTAATCTAAGATGCGACTAATCAAGTGAACAAAAATTTATAATTTAAACTTATTGTATGCTTACGTTTGGACCCAATTTTAAACCCATCATCGGGGTTTAAAATTTTCTAATTATTTTTATACACTGTGAATAATCTCCTGTATCACTATTTACTAATGTCCTTAGTGACAGAATGTAGTGTTATTCAATAAAGAAATGTTTAAGAAAAAAAATTATAGGATATATATTTAAGGAATCATTATTGAAATATTATATGAACTCAATTAACAGCATTGGTGTTTAATTTAGTTATTCCTGAGACTGAAAACCTCTTCACCACTCAAAATAATATTTATTTTCAATAGGTAAAGGATTTTGGACATTATCAACGTACAATATATTATGTATTACTATAATGTATTGTAATACATAATATATTATATATATATATATATATATATATATATATATATATATATATATATATATTATATATATATATACACATATTATGCATTCTTTTCTTTTATATTTTAATTTTGTTTTATTTAAGAATCCATATTATTTATCTGTAAGGTATCAGAATTCTAATGTTATCTAGTTTATTTAACAGTATAATAAAATACTGAATTTAGCTTTAATTTTATAGCGATTCTTTAGACTGGAAAACCAAGGATTTCAAGTCAAGGATTCAAATCAAAGGATTTCCTTATTATTTGTAAAGAATGCGTCTTTAAAGGGCCAGAGCTTAAATATTATTTAAATTTATTTAACAGTTTTTTTTTCCTATCCCCCAGGAATTTCTTTATTACAAAGTACAATATATAAATGTTATATATACATATTTTTTTTTTGTTTCCTTTTATTGCCCAAGGGCATTTTAAGGTAAGACGGCTATGCACGCTGTATGCGTACTTTGCATCTGTGGTCAGAGGCCTTTTATTATACCACTGGGCGTAGTAACAGCATAATAAAATATTTAATTTAGCTTTATTAGATTTTATTCGTGGGATTGTAAAGTCATTGCACCACTCCAAAAAAAATATTTATTTTCGAAAAAAAAATTATAAATTGCTAAATGTACAATAATTATATTTTTTTAAAGACTTTTCTTATTATCTCTAACTAAATTTATTTAATAGCATTATAAATTACTAAATTTAGCTTTAAGATTGTGGTGTAAGAGTTGAAATAAATTCAGATAATATTAGAATTCTCTTCTCTGAATACAAAATATATTTTACATTTTCATTGTTTAATTGTTTGTTTTTTTTCGATGCATATTGAAAATAATTTTGTGGTGAGGTTTTCCAGTCTCAGGAATCCCAACAAAGTTTAAGCTAATTCAAGTATTTTAGTATATTATTCAATAAATTCAGATATTATTAGAAAATTAAATTAAAAATGTCTATATCTAAAGAATCTTTTACATATAATATTAAAAAAAAAAAAAAAGAGGAAAGAAAGTATGATGGAATGTATTGTACATCAGCAACGGGGATGGACATCTGTATGGAAATTTTATATTTTCAAAAAGATATCTAGCTTAACCAAGGCACAGGTCTAGGAATCTCAGAAGTCAGTTCATATATTTTCAAGTTGGTCCGTTCTTTGAAGTGGACTACAATGAAGTTCTAGTGAGGACAGAAGGAATATTCCATATCTGCAAGCCCAAGTGCACGCCTGACATTTGCCTAGGGTCGGTACCTAGACCTTCGGTTATGATTTACCAAAGCATACCTGAGAAGCGCGCGGAGAAAGCAGCGTGCCATTGTGGCGTGAGGCATAGAGCACACGACGGCACGAGGCGAGCGCGCATGCCCGAGCGGCGGGAGAGCGCCTGCGCCGAGGCCGTGGGAACCAGGAGCAGGTGTGCCCTCGCTACCGGATTACACCCACCGTCGCCGATTCCTTTTTTATTTCTTCTTTCTCTTCTTCCTACCTTCATTTTTTCCTTTCTTTTTTTTTTTACCGCTACCGTCCCTAATATAGCCTTAACTGAATTTATAAGCAGGCCAGCGGCTAGCGTTCGTGTGAGTGTGACATTAAAAAGATCTCAGCTGATTAGTAACATTTGGAAAGATTGCTTCTATAGATTAATAATTTCACTCGGATGATTCTAGGTCTCAAAAAATGCTCGTTAAGTTTACTATACTCATTTCGAGATGCTTTCTCCTCGTCCAGTTAACTTCTTAATGTGGGCGAACTCATTACCATGGGTACCTAAAAGGGGGTTTCATGGTGTATAAAAATTTTTGAACGGGTTCATTTTGACAAGATTTAGAATTTTTGAGAGGGGCACTTTTCGACTGGGTTACGAATTTTCGGAATGAAAAGTTTTAAACCAGGAAAAAAGTGGAAAAACATGGACCATAACTATACTAAGTGTAATTTCAATGTAAAAAATACATTTTCTTACTCTGTTTTTAAGAAGATGAAAGCAATAAAATTCTTGGGATAGAAACGCTGTTTTTCCGCCATCAATCTTTGGGGATGGAGTCATCTCTGATCACTAAATTATTCAAGTGTTTAATGGTAGGGAAATAGTTGATTGTAGGTAATATGATTGGGTGTTGCAATCACAGTGAAAAAAAATTAAAAATACATTCTTTTCTCGTATCAAAATTTTGACTTAAGTTTCAGACCTTAATCAGGGCTGAGGAAAGACAATATACAGTTTATTTAATTATATGGTTCTAACAGATGGCAACGTCTATCAGTTGGTATCAAAAATAATAAATAATACTTATAATATTCCGGTGTTGGGGATAAAATAAAATATGCTAAGAATAACAAGATATCTATGAGAATAAAGTATATATAATATTCAATATAATATCAGAATAATAATATGAGATGAAGGTATAATTAAGGTTATATATTTAAAAGAATATATAAATAATAAATAAAATAAGAACAGAAAGAATAGGCTATCAACAATAATTGGAGTGACTAGTAAAAACAGGTGATAAACATAATGATACATCATTAATATTTAATTTATTAACAATTAATAGAAAAACTAAAACTAAAATACTAGAACTAATTATTATCTATTATAACAATAAACTAATTCTAAAATGCAGATATAGTGCAATGATTAAAAAAAAAAAATAATAATACAATAAAAATAAAAATAAAGTATTTAATCCATAAAATTAGTGATAAAGAAAGCTGTATTTTTTTTATTTTTCACCCTTACTGCAGCCTATAAAGAAATTACCAACATTTTTAATTTTTAATTCATATTTTGTGGCATCCACTTATGATGAATTAAACCATAAGTGCTTCCTTATTAACAATTTAAATACTCAACAACCTAAAACAGGGGGGCCAATCCCCTCCCTCGAAGATCCATGGCGCAAGAACCTATCCTCCCTCTCCCTGCTCCCAATAAATTTTATTTCTCACTTTTTCGGAAAAACAGAGCAAGTTAAGGCAGAATTAGAAAAATCGTAGATCATACAATTACACTTGCTGTGGTATCTTCCATGTTTTTCCCTTGTCACTTAGTCCTGAAATTCATAACCCCGTAGAAATTTGCCCCCCTCAAAAATTCAAAAACCCGTCAAAATTTTTGGTGTAACCCACTTCTGGACACCCCTGACCTAAAATACTTTAAGTACAGAAAACATGATGATAAACATACCTAAACTTTTTAGGAATCTCTGATTCCAAAAATTAATAATTATTTTTTAGATTGTTGTTATATTTTGTATTATAACAATTTCTATTAAGAGTTATTTCCTACTAATTTAGAGGCTGGTGTACATTAACTTTATGTCAAAAATCTGTACTGCATTTGGTCCTTTTACAACTACTAGGTAGGTAAATAATAATCGCAGTACAATAACATATAATAATAATTTATATTTTTTATATTTGTCAAAATTCATCTTGAATGAGTTTCATTTTCTTTAACTTTGATGTAATTTATTATTTTATAAAAACAATAATCGGATATCAAGTTAAGAATATAATAAAGAATCCATTTTTTAAAATATATATATTTTTCTCCTTTTATGACGTTTGCAACTGCGCAGTAGCACACCTAGCAAATTGGATGTGAAATATACCACGGCGTTATAAAAATATTTCGAACAATTTTTAATTGTGTTATGTTTAAATGTCATTTTGCTGAACCCCAAAGTTCTGCATCATATGGTTTAAGTATAGTGTTGTAGATTAGTCGTTTGTTCCATTGTGAGGATCTGTAGTCCAGAAGATATGAGAGTTGATTAGCCTAAACTTAAAATGGATTCTTTGTTATATTCCTAATTAAACTAAGTATCCGATTACCAAATTTTTCTAAATTTAATTTAATAATTAGTATTGTTTACGATAACCGGAGCGTTCTGGTATCAGAATTCTAGGCAGAAAAAAAATACCTATTAAGAGCTTAATATTTTAATAATATGAAAGCAAGGAGGTTAAGATGGGGAGCTCGAAGCAATCCATCAGTAAGCCTCTATACAGCAATAAGTGCCTCCATAGTTGCTACAAAGCCTCACGGAAACCAAAAAAGTTTAAATAAGTGATATCAGTTTCATAGGACTTTTCGTTTTTGAGCTAGACTGCTAATATATAAACACCCAGACACATAGACCATTTTTCGGGACTTGGTTATTTCGACTCAGGGTACCTCAAAACGTATAAATCCGTCGAAAACTCTATACGTATACGTAAGTGAAGGATATATACGTAAGTGAAAGTAAAACAGATGGATAGATCGAATCAACAAAGCTGTAATAGAGCTGCATACAGATAACTGGAAAGAAATAGATGGCAAAAGATCTACAAGGTGTGCTTGCCAACAGAAAAAAAAGAATGTTCTTTTTATTTATACTAAAAATATTTAAATATAAATACAATAGAACAGTGCTCGTTTAATATATTAATTAAGTGATAACCTATAACTGTAGTACATATACAAATATACAGCTAACTGTTATGGACTGAAACCGAAGTGATGATGCCAGTGAATTAATTGATTCTGTGGGGACCTGTTAGACTCTGAGAGAGCTGGGTCCAATAATCGTAAAATACAACGGAGAATAGAATTAAGGAGGTTCGAGGGGAATCTCCCAAGGGCTCCTTTATGGTCCCATAATTTCCCACAACTACCTGCCTCTTCCTCAAGGACTCTTACAGGTGCCTGTGACCTAAGATCCTATAACAGCCTCGATCTGGAAGCCGTGGAGTACCTGCTGCGATGTCCGTTAGACAGCTAACTGTCGTGTATCGTTCACTACCTGGAGGACCGTCAAGACGTTTGACGTAGCCGTTAATCTATGGAAGGGATCTTTACACGTTATGGTCGGAGTACAAAAACAGATTTCTTAAGGTACTTCCACCCCTGCAGCTCTGACGGTTAAGGATGAGATAGGGGGAACCCTGAGAAAACCGCCAATCATCTATGCATTGTCTTCTATTTAAGGCGGACTTTAGAGTAGGTATATTATAACATAATGTAACCAATACAAGTATAATATACATAATTTTAGTGGACTGAATAAATGATTGACCATAACGGAGTATAAAATAATTATGTGGTATTACAACTTTGTAATAACTAATTGATTATTAAATATTTCTCATTCCGTTTAGAGAGATTTAGGCTATTTTTGTAAAATTCGTTTAAAACATTGCTGAGTTATGATTTCTAACTTTAGAGGTTATGCGCCATTATTGTAAGGAAAGTTGTAAAACCACGATACTTGGAAATTTGTGGAGGGTACAGAAAGACGACTTCTGTCCAGACTTAAATAAAGTTTGCTGCCTTGAGATTCTTATGAGATAAGATATCAATTAAACATTGATACATCCTTCCCTAAACGTTATCCAATATTATGGCCATTATTTATCGAGAAAAAGCTTAAGAAAAAGATTATTTGAAAATACTGAAAAATTAAAACTACTATATAACTGAATGATAGAAAGAAATATAATTACAATTAAGAACCTTTATTAATAAGATAAAAAGATCAAAAGAACTACTTTACTCTACGTTCATAGTTTTATATCTAAGATTTCTATTCGATGTTTAATATTCTTGCAATGATTAAAAAATCCAGGCCTGAAATTTTGATACATTATGTATGTATATATATAATTTTTTTTCGATTCTTACAGGTCTATACTTTTGAAAAACAAAACGTATCCAGACGGGGTATAATGCAATCTAGATAGATAACTATTCCGGTATATTTGAAAACTGGTGAAATTATATATATTCATAATGATGTAGAGATGGATGACCGTGATAAAATATGAGGAGCTGATCGGGGGAGGGGAGGTGCGGTCAAATAAATACTAAATTATACAGGTAGTATTATTTAATTTATATATTATTAATAATTTATGTATTATTAAATAAATAGTATTATTTATAGTAAATTAAATAATACTATTTGTATAATTTAGTATTTATTTGACCGCAATCCCCCGATCAACTCCTTCTCATATATATATTCATATTTACATCCATAGTGTATAATTAGCAATATTGAAAAGACATTTATGCAATTCAAAACTGGTAAGATATTTATATAAATCTTTTACTTAGCTTTTTGATATTTTTAAAAGTAAATTACAAACCTAGAAATCAGAAAGAGTCATTTACAAATAAAAAGGTGGTAATTAATGCTGGAAGTTTAATTTTATAGAAAAAAAAACCTCGAGTATAATTAGGTATATACTTTTTTTTTTTTTATTGAATAATAATACAATCAGCCACTGCTAGGTATATACTATAGAAATCTTTCCTTTTCAAATTAAAAAAAAAAAATATTACCTTCTTTTTTAATTTTATTAAACTGGAAAATAAGCGTGAATTACTCTGTCATTTTGTATATTTATTATTCCAAGTGTAGTACCATCAAACGTAAACTCGATATTAAAAAAAAAAAAATGATAACATTGATAGGAATAACAAACTACTGAAGTAATGAACTCTAAAAAACTAAAGGTAAAACGGCGTCCAATACTCTTTTGGATATTACTCATACTCTAGAAATATCAAGACATTTATAAGTAAATAAATCATATATATCGCTACTATTATTGCAAAAGGTCAAATGTAACAAATTTCCATGTTTATTCTATTTGTGCTATATGTTGTAGCCAGCAACTGCAATAAGTAGTCTGCTACTATGGAAAATAATAGAGAGAAATAAAATATAAAATGATACTAATAAATTAAAAGAAAGTTTTCATGCCCTTATGTGAAAAAAAAAATTAATTTTTACATACGACCTTTCGCACTAACAGTAGCGATCTGTACTAGTGAATCCTGTAATAAAAAAAAAACTTAATTAAATGGATTCATTTATTTATTCAATACTGTAAAAGGCTCCCAACCCACGGAAAACTCTTCCCATATTAAAGTTATAGCAATTAAATAGATGGATCTAAACAAGAGCAGTAATAGTTTTAATTATAGTGCCAGTAATTCCATACCAGGGCTCGGGGAATAATAGGGAGGTTAACTGGCAAGTGGCGGTCTGTCTTCTAATGTTGCCCCGCTAGTCATAGAGTAGCATAAGTATGTATCATTAGTGATGAGCCAACGTGTAACCTATTATTAATTAATTTAAATAAGCTATATACATAATAATAATAATAATACAATAATGTTATTGAGGAGATAATAATATATATATATATACATAATGTTTTGTAGTAAATACAAGATTAATATCCACTTTAATAAAAAGAGAAATTTATTGATATTCTAGATTAAATTTATTTGTTGATTGTTTGACAAACTTAATCGATTACCAGATGTATACCAAACTAATGAAGTGTCCAAGAGTAAATTATATTAAGATTAAAATACCACTCAAATATAATATAAATATTGCTATATATTTCTCTGATAAGCACATAATAAATAATATATAATATTGAGTCTTATAAGACATTTCCCTAATATTTAGGATTTTATTTAATTATATTTATCAATTAATTTCTATGTAACTTTAACATATTTACTGTTAATCAAGGTTGTTAAATTCACATGTATATTTCTATAAAAATATAAACCTTTAACTTCCCAATAATGAGTAACAAAGCTCTTAGATGAAAGAAAATCCTTTAAATAATATATACAGTTTTAGATTATAATAACTAAATATACATTTTATCAGTTGAGAAGAATTGCAATTTTATTATACTCTTGCTTCTCTCAAGAACTAAGAGAAGTAAAAAACAAATTTAATGTACAAGTTTTGAGTTGAAGTACAAGGTTTCATTAAATGAGGGGTCGATACAAATCTACTCTTTTAAAATGATAGATATTAATTAACTATATTAAATTAATTAAATTATTAAAAAGACACACTTATACTAAGGTCTTAAATAAGCTTCTTTCACTCTGAAATTTAATTTGCGTTATTAATTTATTGTATTACACACTAAGCAAATATTTAATTTTGAATTATTTTGCGAAAATTTGCTTATTTATTTGTTTTTTTCTATTGCCTCTACCGCAAAGAGCCACTGGCGTAGTGCCTTTTGTTTTATTCTTCATATTTTTTGGTATAGATCAATACGTAAAAAAAAAAACTCAAATTTTTTCAATGCTCTTTTGGCTGTCTTTTATGAGCTCTATTTGGTTTATAATTGAAAACAAGAATTCATAATTAAAAACAATGAACTATTATTGTTAGTTTTTTATATATGTATAACATAATACTGTAGGTTTATCTTAGCCCATTGATTAATTTATATAAATTTTAAATGATTAATCCTTAAACTGAAGATTAATCAATTAATTCATACTAAACTAAATTTAAATTTTTTGAAAAAAACATTACAGCCGATTGTTCAGTTTTTCATAATGGGCTTATAGTGTAAAGTATTACTTTAATTAAATACATATACAATTAAATCGATTAGCATTCTTTTGAGTGAATTAAATTAATAATTATGATGGAATTGCATTTTATTTATTCCATTTCCACAGCAATCCACAACATAGGTTATGATTACCGACGCATAACCATGTTCGTTTCCAATGAAATTATTCAGGGATCAACCCCTGAAACACAAAAAATAACAAATTAAAACAATTCTATAGAGTCAGAACTTCACCACTATTTTATGGCCACCATCTTGCTGCAAACCATTTCTGTAGAGTTAATCTATTCATTTGGTGAAGTGTGCACAAATTAAGGTACTCTCTTAAGAAATCACAAGGAAAGAAAATATGAGTTGCTAAACTTTAAGAGAACAGCCTGGTGGAGGAAGAGGTGGCCAAAACCATGAAGCTCAAATTCAGACAGAAAGTGAGTCCAAATTGACAATCAAGCAATATATAATCAATCTGTACAGAACCACACAATTGTACAAAGGCACAAATTTCATTTATTTTATTTTATTCAATTATATGAAATATAATCATTTTCTCAATATTTTGTTTAATTTAATCAATCATCAAATTTCAGTGATCCAACCTCATACAGTCCACACCAATTTTCACAATCACCAGCGCACACAATTCACTTACAGATCATTGGGTAATATTTGGCTCACACAAAATTACCGTGATCGAACAGAAATAATAATAAGTTGTCATATTATATAGTTTAAAAATATCTAATAAAAAATTTCAGAATTAAGTTTGTCAGAGAGGGAAATAAAAAATAAAACAGAAATTGTAAAGAAGCAATTTTTCTTTACATCGAAATTAAAATATATAAGTTAAAAAAATAAGATAAAATTACATTACTCCTAAAAAGTACAGATTAAATCAAATAACTTTTTAGAAATATATGCAGTTATAATTAATTTCAAATTGTTGTTGTACGGAAGCGGAACTGATCTGAGTAATGTATTATTCAATAGGTACTTTCGAATTAATTTATTATAATAATTTTTAATTATTATATGATGCGGTGTGCCGAAAGGACACCATACTGAGACCCATGACGCCTCCTCATTCGTGAATCCCGTACTGGACGTTATAAGTTGCGGGAGTGCCGATGACAGATACACAGATATATATTGTGAAGATCCACCTGTGTAGAGATTGCGGCCACCTGCCCTCTGTTCCCACGCTCCGTTCCCACGGGCACACACCTGTTCCCCCAATCTGTCTGCTCCCGTCACCTCTGCCGGGTAAACAGTGGCGGCTGTCGGCCGTTAGCGCGGCTCGCGAGGTCGACTGCCCACAATGGTGCGGCATGGTGCCCGCCGGGTGGCTTGCTGGAATGTCGTGATGGATATCCTTAATTAGAAAAAGAAATTGAGCGTAATAATTAATATAGAGAATTGCTTCAAAGTCTCGATTCGATTAAGAAATCTGCAGTTGGATTAGATTATTGTATTATCAGAAAAATTTAAGATTTTGTTATATTGGGTTGAAATTTGATTAACCTAACAAACCACTTACTGACTTTATTCTTCCCTAACCCTTTCTCTAAGGAACCTTTTATTTTATTTTATTTTTATGTTTTTATTCAGTTTACATGAAATTCTCAAAACGTAGACTGTAATAAACTGAAAAAGTTGATAAACAATTTCTGCTACCGTTTGCTTATAAAGCATAAGGAATATTTATATTTTACCACGATATAATAAAGAAAAGTATGCTTAATATAAAGAGAAAAAAAAACAAGCTTGTCGTTGACTTTTATAATTGGTAACGTCTTTACATTTATGATGTCTCTTTCAATTATATTTAAGCTACAAAAACTTATTACAATTTCTTCATTTATCCTAAGGGAGATACTTATTTTCTAGGTATATAAGTAAGAATATTTTTTTTCTAGTGATTTATTCTCCCATTTATTCCACTCAATTACATCATTACATCATAACGTTTCGGGATCCACTTATATCCCATCTTCAGACAGTATCTAGATAGACTTGCTTAACGTTTAATTTTCAGTATCAGACTAGACTCCCAAGAGGAGACTAAAATAGGATTTCCAGCAATAGAACAAAAATAAAACAATTTTATTAACATGACAAGGATCCCGAAACGTGATGATGTATTTGTATGTATTTATGATGTAATTGAGTGGAATAAACAGGATAATAAATCACTGAAAAAAATATTCTTACTTATTACAATAGCTCCTTACTTTCGAAGAAAATCTTCTCATTCAATAAAAAAGAATTTTTTTTTTAAATAAGTTATATGCCCTTCAATGACATATACCTGTCCGGGTATGGAGTTACACTTGTGATTCAGAATAAAAAATAAATTGAAAGGGTACAAAATCCGTGTGTGATAATCATAAAGGATTATCCCAACACAATAATAACCAAAATGTTAAATGATTTGGAATCTCAATACTTCCAGACCGAGAAATTTTCAACTCAACAAACACTTCAGTAAATCCCATAATTAGAATAATAAGCAAAATTTAAGAAGTTACAAAAATAGACGTATAAAACATATTTTACTTGAATAAAAACAATGTTACATACGATATTCATAGAGTAATTAATTTAATTTAGATGAATTAACATGTTTTTATTTAAATGTATTTAGTTTTTAGTATTCTTTATTTTATTTATATACCAATTTTTATTTACATTTTTCACTTCTCGGCTTTTGCAGGATAAATTCACCTACCCGGACCGAGGTCAAGTATGGGTATTTAATTTGAAATATTTAAAAATTTCCTAGCAATGCTGATGGTTCCCAGTATTTCCCAGCTCATTCCCAATATCTTCAAGTATCCTCTGGAATCAAGCCATTGCTGGATACTATAATGGGTAACCTTTACATCCATCCACCAGTGGATGGATTATTTACATTATTATTATTTTTTTTTTTATTTGTTCCACACATTACATGGCTGGTTGCAAATAAAGTAAATATAATATTCATGTATTTTCAAAATTATATTTGTAAATTTACGAACAATACTTTCCGTTCCCAACAATAATGCCATTTTCATTTTTTCCATTGTCACAAACGGCAAGTCCAGCTCACGCAAAGAATATACAATACTTATTATTATTTGTTTACTTTATTTTCTATGTAGGTTTTTTATTATCTTTTCCTACTGACAAACAAACAAAGGAGTGGTAATTAAGTTAATAATTTTATGATTATCTTTAGTGTAAAATGTTGTACACCAAAACACGACCGATTTTTATGCAAAATATATTTTTGTAAATTGTAAATCTCATTTAAATACTCATATTATTATTATTATTGATTATTACACTTGGATATCTTCAAAAAACTTAGAAATCAAGTTTGATCAATTTGTTCGGTGTTCAATGAGGGCAGAGAAAGCAGCCGACGCATAGCAGATTTGGCCTTCACAAAAGCCTTGTGAGACTATCACCCACAAATAGACATTACCTGCACGGAACTGACCATGCCTGCCAATTTGACCATCTTTGATTCATCGTCAATCTCTTCTGATTGCTTCCTCGGGCACGAGATGTTAGCGCGCTTCTGAATTTCGAATTAAATTATACCTCAAATGATATTCCACGAGCTACCAAAGGACTGCGGGTCGGTATTTGATTGTATCTTTTGAAATATTAATTGATGCGTTACTAGTATTATCCTCACATCAGACCTAGCTGATGTTTAACATATTTTACCAGTAGGATTAATAATGGGAGGACATCATCTGACTATTTACCATTACTTTTTTCAAAACCTTTTCTTTTAATGAATAATAAAATGAATGACCTTTATTAAACATCACATGACATTATCGTTTCTTCAATAATTGCTTACAGGAACATGATGTAACTAATCTGCAAGCCTGACTCAGAATAATATTCCATTCTTGTTTGACTGTTTGGTCCCATTTCTGTAGGATTAACGTTAGCTTCTGAATATATTTAATATTTGCTACAAAGTTTATTATTATTATTATTATTATTATTATTATAACTGAAGTAAAAATTGAAAATTAGGTAAAAACTAAATACCCAGGCGTACCTCTTTAAATCAATTATCATAAGTCTTAAGTTTCACAGATTTAAGGTTCAGCGAAAAAAGACGCACTTACAAGAACTAAAATCTTCTCAATCAAAAATATTAAGACTAATATTAGCAGATCTCCGGTATGTAAACAACAAATTTTTACATAGCTTGCGATAACCATCTATCGACCAGCACATACGTACATTTTACTCTGGATTTCATATTAAACTACACGAATATAACAACAGACTTATAAATGACATGGTGACGGTTGTCATGTTTATTAGTAGGTGACTAGGAGATGGTGCCTAAGCGAAAAGCAGCTGAATGAGAGATATTCATTCCTGTGGGTGCTATCCTATCTCATGACACCAATCGTTCTATTCAACACAATAAATCTAATGATTGTCATAATCATGACAGACACGAATAAATATTTTAAGAAAAACAACTGATAATGATACATTAAACAAGATTTTATTATTTATTCCAGTTATTTGACTTATTCAAGTTTTTATTTAATAGGCGACGCTGCGATAGACCAAGAATACCCTGAAAAGACCGAGTAGCCATTGGATTCATTACAAGAAACTGAATGGCGTTAACCAAACCTCAAAATGTAATATCATTGGATTCCACTGTATGATGAAGAAAAATCGACGTTTATCTTATTGAAATATTTTTGACTTGAGTCAGATATAAAGTTTGGCATGTACTGAATTAGATATATTAATATTGATTACAAAAGAAAAGAATTAAAAAATAACCTGGGACATCCTGATTCCCTTTAAAAACATTTAACAAACCAATAGGCACTTGATGAATGGTGGACATCCCCTTACTCAGGTTTCCCTCCGTGAAATATCCCCTCATGTAATTACCCTTGTCTCCAGAAGTCAATGGGGTCTATTACAATAGCACCTGTTATCATGAGCGTGAATTAGCCGAGGGGAAGTTGGGGCACGTGCCCCCCAAGTGGGGTGTCGTGAGTCAGGAAGTGGGGAAGTGCGGAAGTAGGGGTGAGCAATGAGCTATTAACTCGTTCGGGGGTCTGTCCCCTCAACACGTGTAATGTCCTCCCCTCGCTATGATAGCGTATCAATCGCCATTATCTCTCTCCCCATAGCTCACCTGTTCGGTCGTCGAGCTGTTCGCAGCACAGTCGCCTGTCAGCTCTTTTGTCCTCGGGTCATTGTACCACGCTTAGTCGAGATGAAGATGGCTCCAGTCGGAAATGAAGATGGTACAAATCGGTGGACCAGTATAACAAAGGTAACATTCCTTGTTACCCGTTTTGTGTATCAGTCAGGCACTGAATACCTTGAAGTCGTGTGAATAGGAGAATTAAGGCTTATCGAATCATTTCCTCATGGTGTTTTCAATAAAGCAGTTTTTAGAGAATAATTATAATTAAAATAGTTGGAAACTTATCATTATAACGCCTAGAGAGCTCCTCAAAAATAAAAAGAATATACAGTCGGTTTATTGCAGAAAGTCACAAACATAAGTGGAATTTTGATGGAGGTGAACCTTTTTGTGAAAATTGACTTTATTCATCGAACAAAAACACAGTAAGTTAACTTAAATGGCACAAACTCTTTTATATGTCTAATATATTTACAAAAAGATACAATTTTCTGGTATAACAAAGGGAAAATTCATCTAAGTTCTTAGTGATTTAAGGCTGAGAAATGTCACTTAATGACTTTGTGAAATAAACCAACGATAAAAAACGCTTGAAAGCAGTCTTATTTCTAACAGAACTCTCATTCATTCAGATTTCACATTCATCTTTGTTTAGACCTTAATAAATGCCGTTAACAAGTTCAATTATTATTTCTGCTAGACCTAGAGATTTATTGGTCGTGGGTGGTAGTATATCACCCAAGTATATCTACCAACAATAAGTATAACTCTTAAATATGAGAGTAGTAATAGCACCTCCAGAAGTAATTTAGGGTTAAAAAAAGTTGAGTGGAAATCTGGTTATAATGGTTGACTTAGCAATTAGATAGATCTCGTTGTTTAAGTAAAGGTTAAAACTCTTCTGTTTCAGGTAGAATTTCATTTTGAATTCAATGTTTGAAACTGTTTGGATCTCCAAAATCTTTAGTAATGATATGTAAAAAGGAGTGTCCAATATTTTTCCCACTTTTGACTGAAGTGATTACATTATTTTGGAGAGCCCCATAGCTATATGCCGCTATTTTCATAAAGTTTATTAAACGCTTTGGATTGCCAATTTAAAAATTCCTTATTGTTATTTTAAGTATTAGTTCAACGCCATATTTGTCTCACCGTAATAAATAGTTTTGAAGAATGGCTATCATGGTGCTATTTTGAATCACCTAGGTGTTCCAGAAAATATGGCACTACGCAACGATGAAAATACAATAAATGCAGTAATCAAATTTCTATTATATTCTAAATTAAGATTTAATAATACAGTATTGTATTAAATTGTTTGTTGTTATTTATTTGTTTTCTCTCACGTTATAAAACGCTATCAAGCAAAGATAAAAACCCGAGCGACCGATGCAACGCTTTGGAGCGCATGGCCTATGAGCGTCCAGTATATAAACAGAAAAAAAAATGCTAAATGACCTTTTTTTAATATTGTTTATTTATTTACAATTAACCTGCATTTATTTATATATTCAGAGGAACGCACTGAAGTTATATTGGTTCAGCTATAGTTATGGCTACTGGCTACACTCAATTTTCACCTAGATTCATTCCCATAAACCAATGGATCAACGCCTACTTTCTCCCTCGAAAACAGATAATGTAGTTTCACGGTCAGTATTTCCGTGAACTACGTGAGCTAACTGCGACGAAGCGGCAGGACGTCGCTTTTCAGACACGGTCACGTAAATGGCGACACGTACGTCGTAGATTTACTCTACTCGATCAAGTAACGATGCCTCATTGGTCTAAGTCAAACAAAGTGATCTCTTTAGTGGCGGTGATAAGTGTCAAGGCAATCTTGGAATCTTCACTGAGAAAATTTCTTTATTTCACCTATACTCCTTCTTCTACTTAGTTTTTATTTTTTTATTTAAACTGAATTAATAAATTCTATTTGAAATTCTTTGATTATTTTAGTAAATATAATGAAGACCTATTGAGTACATCATCCGTGTACTCAATCCATGGATTTGAGAACGTATAGAAATCTCCAAACTATTACTCTTATGTGTAGATAAGAACGTGTAGACACATGAACCCATATAAAGCTGAGATTTTTCCTTCACGTTAACCTCAAAGTAAGTACGTGACTTTCTCTTGGCCGAGAGAAGATAAAAGAAGGAGGATGTACACAGACAGGTTTTTTCTTAACTTCTTATCTCTGAACCCTTACATTTCCTATGTACTGCCTGAGAGTCTGATTGTTTGAGCGAAAAAAACTTTTTAAAGTATTAAAAGGACATTGACCAACTATAATATATCCGATTTAACTCACACATGTTCTCTACATATAAGAATGTAAGAATGTTCTCTACACATGTAAGAATATCCCCATCCTTTAGTGTCAAACATTATACAAGCGAAAATTGAGGTTATTTTAGTGTTACCTTTTCTCTTCTTCGCTTGTAAATTATTCTAATTTCCGTTTTTGTATCTTACGTACCAAAACAATTACACACAATCGAATAAAAAATATTGACTATTGGTGGATAGTTTGTGCTTGTTACAGAGTGCTTTAATTAATAAATGATATTTGTATTAAGATTAATTGATTTTAAATTGATTTTTAATATAGAGAATTTAATAGCTTAACATATTGTATTGTAAAGCTCTTGAGAAAAAAAGTTCGACATTAATTATTTAAAACATATCCAATATAGTTTAATAAAATTCTTGATTGATTAGACTGACTTCTATGCTAAAACCATTGTCTCATATGGAACCTACCTAAACCGGTTCTGTAGTCATGACTTTTAATTGACCCAAATTCCGATGACTTTTTTTACGTTTCTCATAAATATCTACCAATTCATTCGAAAATTGTATTGTGTATAATAACGAGGACCACTTAAATTCAGCTCTATTCAAAAACAGACCAATTACCAAGTTACAACAGACGCAAAAGTCCTTTTTAAAAGCATTCTATTAGAATTTCTAAAACAATTTTTATTCTTTTATTTTTTTACGAAATAACGGTTCCTATTGAACCTCCAGAATCCATTCATTAAAGAAAAAAAAAGAAAAATGAACGAAGGATTCGAAATTGGCCACCCTTTGCGTGGTCAGGATCTCACGCCATCATGTATCGGTATCCCAATTTTATAAAAGAAAACTATTGAGAGATCTTAAATGGCTTTTCCGGGAATTCACCCTGCACGCCAACGCACGAGAATAGCCTTTAGTAACAGACACGATGGCTGATATGACTTTTGCATGGGATTAGGTTTGCATGATTTCTGTTGCCTCAGCAAATGCGCAATGAGAGATTCGGATAAAGACGTGGCATGTAACAAACCAGTGCTTCGTGTACCTTTCTCCTTTCAAGACAACCATTTATGCAAGTGATGTCTTTATTTAGCGTACGTTATTTGTGATGACATGACACTTCTCCGATTTCCTAACAAAAACTCAATAAATTTCAAGCATTTATAAGATCCAATAGAGAACCTAGTCTGAATACATGCATATTTCAAAAATAAAAGTAAATATCGTAATTTAGTTTATGGCACATTGGTCCTGCAGTATATTTGTTGTGTTGCTTTTCCATTAAATTTGTAATTTTAACGTATTTTCATTTATTGTAATGTTTGGATAATATACTGCTCGCATAAAATGTAGGTCAACACATCTAAGGATCTTATGAAGCATGTTTGATTTTGTTTATATCATCCTCAATTCTCATTTTTGATTCCTTTGTTTGATAAATGTAAGAGATTATTATTTCAAATCCAATAACAATTTTATTATTAGAATATATAATAAATTCCATTAATTAAATCACTGGATCAGAGCATCAATTAATTAATTTGTTGATATTAAAAAATAATTTTCTAGAATATATTAAAAATAATATTTTTAATTTTATTAAATGTATATCATAAAAAAAAAAAAAAAAAAAAAATCCAAGCTGAATTGAATATAGAGAGTAGAGACTTCTCTTGAGAGGAATACGCACTAAATTGAAACCAGCTTCTTTTGATAACCGCTAGGTAGCAGCGTTGTACAGACAATAAAATAACTTACTTTTTATCTTGATATCAATGCTTTGATTCTTTTAGAAATATATTATATTTCATAGTAAATATTAAATATTTATTCCCATACAAAATAAAATTCTTCTTCTTAAAAGACAAAAATATAAAAATAAATTTAAAACAAATATTATTTAGTCTATGAGATACTAAATTTTAGTTTATTTAATATCAAATATTATTTAATTGTTAAAAGTTTATATTTAATAATTAAATGGAATATCTGAAATTTACAAATAATTGTTGTATGCATACTTTAAATTTATTGTTTGTTTTTAGTGATAAGTAGCAATTTTATCAATTTTAATATTTTTTTATCAAACAATAACTTTTTTATACCCAATAAATTAAATTTTGTAAGAAAATCTGACTTGCTTTTTATATTTTTTTTTTATGATGAAGTACAAACAAAAGAATTATTAAGATGAATGGAATTTATCAAAACCTTGGCTCATGGTATAGTTCTCCATGGAATGATGTTACAAAGTAAATAGAAAAGTTGATATGCAGTGTTAAAACTATTAACTACTTAGCATAACATGAACTCCTGATTTAGATCACATATTATTTGATTTACTGACACAAAGACGGGCAGCGTTTTTAAAAATATCTTTTAAATTCAAGATAAATAAATGGAAATCAAAATCAAATCACAACTAATAAGACCGAACTTACATAGTTCTAATAAACTCACAACAATATACATAATTTTGTTTACATAGAGCAGCTACTGAAAATGTGACAATTTTTATTATCATTCTCATGTAGAACTTTTCAACATATTTAGTTACTTTTATAATGTAAAATATATTCGAAAAAAAAATGTGTCTGAAGTTGATGTAGTGGTCTTCACCTTCCTTTATGTAAATATGTCTTTCAAATGACATTAAAATGAAATACTTTGACTAAGATATATTCTTGTGTAAATTATAAAATTAAAGATTATATTGTGAAAATTTATATTTATTTTCTTGTATGTTAATATTTAATCATCTGGTATATCAAGATGTTCAGGTGACATTAAAGAAAACAAACATAATTATACTAAATTAATAAATAGTTTCTACTATTTTGGTGTTAGTTTTGGAATTATTCCCTTAATTAATTTGGTTTTGTATAAAGCAAAGGTGAGTGGAATCATTTAAAAGAAACATAGATTTTCAAGCTCTATTTCATCATAAATATTATCACAAAAAAAGAAAACCTTCCTTCTGTTTATATCAACACATGGCATAATAATTTTATTTTATTAAGAAGCTTTTCCTTAATTAATTTTTCTTTTTTATCATTTGTAGTTACAATCCTGATTCAATGTATCATTAAAATAAAATTATTCACTCTATAAGTCTGATGATTAGTATACATTAAAGAATGAAAAATGAGATTATCATATCTTTTACATGATTCTGTCAACATCAACTTGATCTGTCATATTATTATCTAATCTGATCAACACCTAAACCATTTCATCATTATTTTTTTACAGTTTCATAACAAGCAATAAAAAAAAACCCACTGAGGATTTGAAACACCCCCTAGCAGGCTGAGATATTAATCTCATTAATATAAATTCTAAATAACGGGTTTGATAATTAAGTTCCAAAGCCAATGAGCGGCCTTAGTCGCAGGTGTAGCTGCAGCATTTCCGATCATATGAACAAAAAACATTTCCTTGGCACGGTTTCTTTATTTTTATCGTTTTTAGCGACATCAAGATTCTGGGAATCCATTATTGCAATCTTTAGACCTTTTAAAACCAGTTTTTTAATTGCTGTGACACTACCATCTTATGACATTCCTCAACACCACAGAATAATTTCAAGAAACATAGTCGTCACTTTCAATTATTTAAATTTTGTTTAATCATCTCATCTTCCTATCCATTTACTAAAGTATAATTAAGGCAAATAAACACGGTTTTTAATCACTGTGATTTGGAGTGAGATCTGGATTGTGTAAAAAAAAAAAAAAACGAATTTTTATCGTGACGTGTCGAGGTCGGTTAGGCTTGTTATGTACAACTTAATTGAGAATTCTTATATTATACTCATATCGGAGAGTATTTTATAGATTCGTCCATTGTTCAATCATATCTTTAAATGATACGAATATAGTTTAAAAAGCTTACATTTGAACTACGATTACGACCTTAAATTATATATCATGCTGAAACCAAAATCCAAGTATGGCTCAGGGTTTTTTTTTCTCTTGAGTTGACATCAATGTTTTGGACTGAAAATATGTAAGAATAATGAAACAAGCATAGCCAAAAATCTGAATTCTGTAAAAAAGTGAAAGAAAACCTCCTGAATTAGAAAAACCTGAATAGACAATTTGAAATTTTTATATTTATTATCTGGAACATCAAACGGCATCTTGAAACACTTCATTATTCTTTTATTCACAGGATAGTACCTCCTATTACATCATTCAGGAAACTGATATTTTCTCCTCTAAAATGTACGACTGAATTCCGTCTGTTCTTATAAAACCTTCTTGTTGACCTGAAACAAACGAGCGTACTAATGGTTTACACTTAAGGATTCAACAGTGGAAACAGTTTTATGTCGACCTCAATATAAATATGTAATATTCTTTTAAAGAACAGTAAAGAAAAATCACTGAGGTCCACTTTAAAAAAGAAAATCAAAATATAACAACATTATAGAATCTTTGTTTCGATTAACGGAACTTTTTATTAAATAAGTGATTAGTTTCAAAACCGAGTGAATCTATTTTCAAAATTGTAACTTGTAAAACTTAGTAATAAAAAAGTAAAATAAAATCCTATAAGTATATATATTTTGGCCTCTGATCTAATTTTATTCTACATTTTACTCAATACAAAATATTGCTAGTATGTCAATAGATTGAACAAAAAGTATCTTTATTTTGAATATATCTTCGGTTTTATAATAAAGACATCTGAAACAAGAGACTGTTCTTTATCATTGAAAACATTGCGGACTTATTCCATCCAAAACCATCTACAGCTCATTTTCGGACAATTTATAGATTAAGCCCTTCATGCTTAATGCCGTCCACTTTATGTATAGTTATTTGAATTATTTGGGCTAAAGTTATTAAAGTTAGTACCATATTTTCCTAAATCGTGATCACTGCCAGAAATATTTTCAGTTGAATCTCACGTCTTATTTGTTCTTCCAGAACGACTCTTTATTGCATTATATATTTTAGGTTTCTTGAGCTTAGAAATAATTATGAAAGTTTCCATGTATGATAGAAACGTTTAGTTACTGTTAAATAATATTAATTTTTAGAGAAAATTCTCTATATCTCTCCATTACCTTTATATCCTGATGATATTGCTGTTGCAAGTAGCAGTTTAAACACCAGACAAATTCTGAAGCACTCACAACATGTTTCCCAAAAATTAGTCGATGAATTAAGAAAATCAAACACAAAAAGTGAAGAACAAACTATCTTTAAAATTTAAAATAAAATTTCAAAAAATGTTTATTAACGGGTTATTTTTAACGGGCATTTAAGGTTTTCAGCACACATTTGTTAACAAATTAAAATCATCAGACAGAAAACTTACCGGCTAAGTCATTTATTGTCTTCCACAAACATATCGATGAGTTTAAAGATTTTAATTTATATAACGATAATAAGTCTGCCTCTCTTTTATGGTACCCATTCTTAAAAAGTTGAATGAAGAAACGACTGCAATAATTTCAAAATGGAGTACAGTGAAAGATATTTAAAGGAATGTCCTTGCAGATCTAAAACGTCAAGAATCCGTTGCGAATTAAAAATATCAAGAGTAAATGTTTTCATAACCTAAAAGAATTACCAATTTTACGATTTAAAAAGTGGATTTTATTTTAAAAAATAGACCGAATCTCTTATTCAATCGGCTTGTGCCTCTTGAACATTTCAACGTTGGCAAAAGTTATTTGGAAATCAAATTTTAGCTTTTATTTAAGTTTTTAAGTTCAACACAAAAAAAAAAAAGGTTAGAGATCACCCTTACCACTTAATATTCAATAGAAATAATGGAAATTGGCAGAAATAATATATAATATATATAGCAGAAAAAGCAAAAATTCCAAGAGTTTGAAACTCGTCAAAAAAGTGTGTCAAGAGCTATCGGAAAAGAAATTGCCTCCTTCAACTTTATTTGTTAGGTATTTATTTTAAAAAGTAAAATAACGATACATATGTGTGCTTCATATTTATTAGTTTTATTTATGTGTACGATTTATTTACTTAATTTATTTGTATTATTCATCTTTTTCTCTATGCGTACTATTATCTTTGTATTACATTAGTATCTTATGTATATTAATTATCTTTTTTTGTTGGGCTATTAATATACTTTGTATATTTCTTAATTTTCTGATATACTTTTAAATTTTTAGTGTGGGTCCACTAAACCATCAAATTCCTCTCGTATCAAATAATTGATTATCCAATGCAAAATCCTCCTTACTTTGTTACAAATAAAATTATCCATAATGAACTTAATCTTATGTTGTCGATTTAGCTCAATCCAGACACCTATCCTTCCTTAATAAACTTCAGGCCCATCCAAATCAACTAGTTGAGAATCTTGCATCCATTTCGATTCCTGATAGCTTTCCTAGGAGTCTAAAAGAAGATGGCTTCGGAACCTACAGTATATAACGATAATTATAGTGCTACCAATGAGTAGTTTCTAACGCTAATAAAACAAAAATTAAATTCTAGCCCTGACGATAATCCCTATACCTGGGTCGAAACATTAGCAACCAGGATAAACACATTCATAATGAAAATGCTTACTCCCTATCATCCTCGTTCCCTCGCACAGAGTTCGCGAAGCAGCCGACCCACGTGCCTCGGCCTCCCACTCCCATCAACTTCTTGGACACGCTTCCCCCGGCCCCCGCCGACATCGCTCAGTTGGGAAGAGCCCGTGGGAACCCGGCGTCTCCTCCATTCCCTGCTCCAGCTAATCTAATTATAGCCGCTCCTCTTTCTTGCCTCGCAGCGGGCTACCTCTGTGCTCGGCATCTTCCTTTCTTCGCTCCGCGCGCTCTTGCGACACCCAAAGGTCGGGATATATTGGTATCGGGGGTAATGTCCGCGGTTCTTAACGCTGGCGGAGGGTTACACATATCTGAGTAATATCCGAGACATTCTTTCTTTTCAAAATTTTCTCCGTGCCTTTCCTTTTCAAGATAATTCCATTCAGTTAAGATGCATATTTCTAATTTTTTACCATATGTTGTGAATATTTTATTACATATAAAAAATGAAAGTATATTCCGATACTTAGTTTGATAGATGATCATCTTTGTCATTGTACTTTCCTTAAAAAAAATATATTAACTGAAGATTTTTGCCATTTAACTAATTTATTTCAAGTATCATAAAACGGGAGCACTATCTAGGTTGGGGGGGAGGAGGGGAATCACTAGAAAATTATAACCAGTTATTCGTTTCAAAATTCCAAAAATATCCTTCTGTTTCATTGAGTTACTTATAGTTTCGATAAGAATCCATTCCCTGTTATAGTAAACTGGGTATGGTTGCAACAATTTTCATTTAACTTTCCACAATTTCGTTATTATATCAATTCGTTGTAATGTAAGAAAATCGATTTTACAGTAAATATTTCACCCGAAGAATGATAATTCGACTTGAAAATTAATATGACCACTTATACAGTTTTGACAATGTGGCGGCATTCTGTGACCTGTTCACGGTAATCATAATTAATTATCATTACGGTAAATGAAAAATTTAAGTATATTTTTTAACTTAAATAAAGAAAGAATCATTAGAAAAATGGGACCTCTATTATGTAATTTTTAATTAGACGCTGAAATTGAATTACAGAAATGATGGTAATAATTTTATGTATTTTCAAAGTACAATGGAAAGAGATGAATTGCCAGGTATTTCAAATTTTTGAGAAAATGAAGGGATATGTAAAAAAAAAAGTGCTTAACCGATTGAAAGCTGCTTAAGCAGTGAACCACGGTCTGAGACCATTGTGTTAGCTCTTGCAGTTTTGGGGTTTTATATAAGGTATTTAGTTAACGATTGTTGATGGTATCGTTGCAGCGTTCTTTCGTGTAACCTGAAAAGATTAAAATGCCCATTGTTTATGCTTTCATATACCCTCGTAAGTTTCAGTTCTATATTATCATTACGATTGATTTCTGCTATTGTTTTTATTGCGCAACCTTGCTAACAACATAGATAACCAGAAATCAGTTTCAATCAATAGGCGATCCAGGGTGTGAACATGCACCAATTTATTGATCCTTATTTACTGCTCCTGCGCTGAAATCCCGGGAATTCAGCTTCCTACCTCAGGGTGCCATTCCTTGTCTGTTCTTTGTCCAAGGCAGTTCTCCTTTAAGGCATATTATTGTATGATACAACGAACAGCACAGCCGTCGACATGGCAGAAGTTACACCAGCCGGGGTGCGGGAGGATTTCAAAAACCTCATGCATAAATTTTCTTCCTTAAGGAGTTTTGATTTCCAGGAGTTTTCTGATACTTGGAATGCTTTGAAATTTTATTGCCTGTATTGGTAATTATATTTTATTTTTTATTTAAAAAAAAAGTATTTAATTGTTTCGTTATTGTTGAACTGCGAAAATATATTATAATTTTAAATGGTTGAAAATCTTTGCACAATAGTTTATTATATTCAAATACCTATATATAAATGTTAGTGGCGTGTTCCTACAACATTTTCCTCAACATATAGGGTAGAAATTATTTACTGAAGATAGCTCAACTATTTAAAATATTTTTTTATTGTTTTATTTAAAGCAGCTGGTATACTGAATAATAGAGTATTAGACAGTAATAGATGTGTTGGGGAGTAAGAATTGTGGGAGGGCTAATCTGAGTTATTTTCTTGAACTGTGCTATTATTTTAAGGGAACTTTAGTCCCAGAATTAAATTATTTTCTATTTCATAATGACGTAGAGACGGTTGACCGTGATATAACATGAAAAGGAGTTGGTCGGGAGGTGCGGTCAAATAAATACTTAATTTTCAAAATAGTATTTCAAATTTTCAAAATAGTGTAACAATTAAATAATATTTTGAAAATTTAGTATTTGTTAACCGCACCCTCCCCTCTCCCTCCCCCCCGACCAACTCCTCTTCATATATTTTATTTCATTTCATATTAAGCTATCTAAAAAATTAGATTAGTTTTCAAACGAACTAGAAAAATTTATAGAATCCAGTTATAGTATCAGAACTTATAAATAAAATAAACAGATAAAATAAAAATCTAATTTCCATGGAAATATGGGCATCAAGTTCAAAACAGTACATCTTTGCAAAAAATGCTCCAATTTGAATAACGTTTTTGGCTTTGGTTTTTAGAAAAATTCAATATCCTTAAAAATAATACGTACACCCATATTCTGAAACGCACCCCCACCTCCTATTAATGACCTTCGAGGATGTGAAAAGTCGATAGTTTTCAGGAAAATGAGACCATTTTCATGATGTACTCATAAGTACCTACTCATTTTCTCTAAACAATGTATTTTTTTTTTACCGAATTGAGTTTAATTAATTTTTTCTACAAAAATAATTTTTTAATTCATTATTTAAGAAGATTATTTTACTTTCATTTTTTTTTTTCCTTTTATATGTACAAAGTGGTTATACAATAATATTTATTTTGTTCGGGATTTCATCTGATTATTTAACTAATTAATTCATCCTGACAAAAGTATTTTGGTTTTAATACAGCCCTGCATTTATAGTAAAAGTTTGACTTTTATTTTTTTAAGGTCTAAAAAAAAATACGTCAAATGAAAAATAAATAGTAATTAGGTTTATAATAGAGTTACAATTCATCTTAAATGAATTACTTTTTGTAATTAAGTTTTGAATTTTTGAGGACACATTTTGATGGGGGTTATGAATTTTCGGAGAGTCATATTTTTGCAGAGTTTTAATTAGAAGGAATTTGCAAACCACATGACGTAAGATCTACCTTTTCTCATTCCATTTTTGCTTGATTTTTTTTTTTTTTTTGAAGAGGAGAGTTATAAAATTTCTTGAATGGGGGAGATGAGGGTCATGATCTATCGACTTTATGGGACGGGTATGGTGCTCCCTTTTCAATTGTGAATTGTACCAAATACCCTGAAATTTTTTTTTTTTTTTTTTCATTAATGGCGTCATAAAATGAATCTATAATTAAATCAGTGTCTTGTGATAAATAACTCAAACGGGGTCAAGGTGTTGAGGAGAGGTAAAATCTTTCCTAGAGTCGATCTAGGACTGATCCTCACTCAGACCAGGGGAACAGCTGAGGAGAGCAGGTTCTCCGAAGACGCTCTTCCCAAGACCGTCCGTGCGCGACTAAAAATGTCGCACCCTGCCCGAGGTGGCCCTGCTTTTACTGAACACGGCGGATCTCGACCGGGAGGTCATAAAAAACATCCCTGATGATGGTAACTAGCATCATCAGTAAAGGCCGTAAGGCCGAACATTCGGAAGAGTCAGCAGTATTTTGAAGCAAGCATCTTCATGCGGAGTTGGTTTGCGTTAGCGAACCAGTTCACGCTTATTAACTGCATGGAACAAAACACTTGAAAGAAATTCTGAAGAAAGATTCCAATAATACCTACAGTTATGAAGTGCCGGGAATTTATGAAACAACGGAATATGTGGGAAGATCACTTAAACTAGATGTTCTATATCCAGGTAATGGATCAGGAAAGGAAGAGAAGATTGGCACTGTTAACTTGGGAATCTAATCCAGGAACCCTCTCTTTGATGCAGAGGTACAGTAAAGAATGCTTATGAATTAAAAATATAAACATCTGTTTCTTGGAACAAAAGGCTAATTCCTCGCTCATTATGAGTTGTTCTTATTACCAATAATTGGAGCATCTTAGAGCTTTTAGCATCTAATGATTATCTTACCTTTATTTCTTTAGTTGCACTTTTTGTTCTAAGGTTCAGATATATCAATGCTGGTTTAAAACCATAATCCTAAAAACTGTGAGTTTAAAATTAATCTTATTATATACAACAATTTTTTTTTTAGAAATTTATTCCAATCAGCAGTTATAGCATTGAATGTTCTCTTGATTTGTGTATCAATTGATCAATTGATGTACTTTTGTTCATCACTTCCCTTTTGTATTTAGAAAGTCTGATGATGTCTTACGAACGTGTTAATGATAATATAAAAACCACAATATTATTTATTAATAGGAAAGCCATGGAAATCAGAATCACCCATGGAGAGCTCAAAGAGTACGATCCTATGGAAAGTTTCATGAAGTTATGTATGATGGATGCTTTTCATTATGTTTGCTGCAAAGACCAAGTACGTATGAACTGATTTTCATTTTACATAATTATTAGTAATAATACCAAAGAAATGGCATGTTCTAATATTATATCAAATGACCTGTCAGTGTCCGAGGTAAGCTTATAAAGATAGGAATGGAACCACTGCAATATACTCATTTATCAAAATATACCATTGGTTCTGATTTTTTTAATCTAATAAAATATATGGTTTTCCTCTACCTAGAATATTTTGAATGAATGAATAAATGAAAATAATTTTATTATTCTGGAACTAGTGTCCCTTTAGAACAAGTCACAAATACAGAGTATATATTAATATTTTGGTGTGTCCATGAAATACAATTCAATATTTACAGGTTGATTCGGAGTACAATAAAGTTATAAATGATAAAAAGATATAAATACGAGTAAATATAAAATATACAGAGAAAGTAATTAAGTGAACGAAATATCAATGAATTACAAAATAATCAGAGTATCTGGGTGTACTTTGAGGTTTTTACAGCTGGGAATGGAGTAGGTGTTCGAAGAGCAGAGATTTGAAAGAGGATATCGATTTCGCATGTTGAAATTCTGAAGGTATAGAGTTCTAGAGTGAGACAACTTGTATTAAAAAGGATTTATCAAATGCAGTAGTTCAGTGAGGAGGAGGATAGAGGTCGGAAGCACGGGGTCTGGTGGGACGTGATTGAAAGGAGCATTTAAATTGTAGGATCTTTAGAATATTCCTAGAAGAAGTTAAATATTATTACCTTTTCGATTGCAAGACTAACAGTATAAGGTGCATCAGAGATAGGTTTTGAGGACATTAGTAAAAGTAGCTCAAGACCTCTGAGTCAAAATATTAGAACAACTATGTGCCACATTTAAATCCTTAAAGATTGTTTATAATATTTCTCCTCCTATTGATTTTTCACTCAATACTTGAAATTTATCAAATTCTTAGTTTTAAAAACAAACAAACAGTAAGGTAGTACTTTCATGATTTCTGTTCTAAATGTCTTTCTTAATATTGCTTATGAAAATAGTTTATTTAGTTAGCTATTAGTATAACTTGATCTATAAAGTATACCTCATGTATCAACCATGTTCAAGATAAAATTTTTATTGAAATTTGAGTTGCTTACTTTTACTTGAACTGAATTTGTAAATTAAATCAGTGACAAAATTTTTCATAAATATTTTTTACTGAGATTGGTGTATAAGCTTTACACAAACTAACTCTCTAATGCTCTCTATAGACTCAAATTACAGTAAACAGACTTAAGAAGTTGTGTTTGGAAAGAACATGGAATAGGGAAGAACATAAAATGACAGTTGCTTATGTAGTTTCTATTCACTTTTATTAAAAAGAAAAAAAAAATTTAATGTTCTAAAAGGAGAAATGATATTGTTGAATAAATTTATTGTTTCTAAAAATGATGTTGCTGACTTCCAAGATCTGTAATGGAGTATACAAATGATTTTGAATGGTACAAAAATTAGTTTGTCTATAATTTAGTTAAGTGCAATATGAATAAAATACAATTTGTACATTAAACATTACAAATATATAATTATGTTTTCAGTGACAGGTTTTTGCAGAAAACAAAAGTTTTTCTACTCAGGTCTGTTACTTGAATAGAAAACAAAACTTGCAATTCTTTAAACATCACAGGCAAGCTAAAACTAATAATGAGCAGATGAAGGCAGGTATGCAGGCATGTGCTGAAAACTTCAGTAACATCTTGCTATTGTTAATCCTGAGTAAGTCAAGTTCATTTTTTTAAAAATATTATTCTCAACTCCTACATTCCTCATTTTAATTTAAAATAATTATTTAATGTAAATATATAAAAGAGAAATTCTCTTGAGTATGTATAGAAATAATACCTATGAGGCATTCCAAGAATTTTAAATAACTGAAGAACAATGAGTAGAAATAAATATTATATCTTAGACGAATATTATTAAAGAATCAGAGATTATAATAAAGATAAGGGAATTATTTACTTAACGAGGATTTCTAATGAACTAAACGAATTAAGTTGAAGAAATTCATGGGGATTGGTTGACCTTGTCTTTTCCCAAGTTGGTTCTTGGATGTTGATGTAGGAAATGGTCTATACCTTGAAAACACCTTTATTAATCCATAATTCCCTCAAAGTAGCGCTTAAATTGCCTGAGAAGAATCTGATGTCCGTTATCCAATTTATTCTAATTTAACATAAATCTAATTCTATAAATCAAAGATTCAAAATTATTTATTTATCTTGAAGCCAAGAATGGAATAGCAAACCTCTGGGGAACTGGAGGAAAAATTCAACACAAATATTTTTACGCATTGGAGTTTTAAAAAAAGGAATAACAACTAACAACTATTTCAGTTAATGAACTTGTACATACAACATACTTTTAGATGAGTCAGAGTAACACTAGATCAAGAGAAAACTTTATCACAATAACAAGTGGTACTTTTATGATATACAGGATGGTTTCATTATTGATGGACAGTGATGATAGAATGTAGTTCTTGTTGGAATTCATACTTGAGCTAAATGAGTGCTAAAAATTAGTGATATTTTCCCCATTAAGAGAGAAATAGAATGGAGAAAGCCAATATTTTTTTAACTACCAGGTTGACTCTGAACTCCATAATAGTCAATATAATTAAGTATAATAATGATGGATTATCTTAATAATTATTACATTACCTATTATAAAGATTTATCAATTTATATTTAATTTAAAAGGTGAATTCCTATCTTGAGTGGGATCAGAATGATGCTCTATTGAATGGGGTTGTGAATATATTGTAATGGGAAATGGTTAACTGCAGTTTAAATTTTTAATTTGAAGAACATAGTAACACAGCGAAATTGATTTAAGTATATTTTTAATTTAGTAGATTGCATTAAATTCAAACCTTATTTAAAATTTGGTAAAACATATTTTTTTCTTTTTATGTTTATTATTTTAAGTAAATAGAATAAACTACCATAGTTTTGTTCTGGAAATAAAATTGTGAATGTAATAATCAATAAAATCTAAAATTAGGTATGTTATAAAACAAGTGGCATGTATGTGTGTGAAACTGATGTTGATCCAACATTAAAAAATAAGTATATATAGAAACTTGATTTCGTACATTGAAATTTAAAAATTGGATATTTAAAACAAATGTTTACAATATGGGAAAAAAAGAAAGAAAAAACGAAGAATTACTTTGTATAAATGGCTATGAATAGAAACAGGATACCAGAGTGTAGAGTAAAACAACCAGCTGACAGGAGTCAGGCTGTTCACTTCCTAGGATAGTTCCCATCAGGCCAAGATCAACTCAATTGCAAGTTAGAGCAAAGAATTTTCAGTAATAGTTTCTGAACATTATGCCAATATCTGACTGATATTTTTTTTTTTTAATTTCCTTCAAATTCACCTGATCCACAATGAAAATATAAGTTATTATTTTTAAAATGTCCACAGAAAAAATAAGACAAAAAAATTAGACCTCACTGCCCTCCCATCATAATGCATTCACTGTTTTATTAAGTTATTTTTTATTTGAAATGGATGGAAAATGCAGATCATTGTGGTCAATCAGGAGCTCGCTTTAAAAATCACTTATACCTCAGTAGTTATTGAGACACCAAAATTCAGATAGTTAGACATTAAGTTTCATTATTACTCGGAGAGCTTTTGAACCAAGTTACAAGTCCTAAGTAAAAAAAGAAATAATCCTAAAGAGCTAATTATAGAAAATTGGAAAACAATAGTGATAGAGGATCTACCGTATGCCCAAAATCTCTGAATATAAGAAATAAGATAAAAGAAATAGATATAAGAAAAGAATATAAATAAACGAAATAAAAGCATTGAAAGATTTAAAAAGCAATTGAAGTCTGATTTATTTGACACTATCAAGAACCTATCATTCAAAATAAAAATGACGCAATTCAGGTAAAGAACTGTTAAAATTGCTCCACTATATGAGGTTATTTTCACCATAATCAGTTGCATAGCATTCTACAAATTAAATACAGAATTCTGCTGTATTAAATGATTTTAGTAATTATTTTGTCATTAAAGACATTAATTAATTAAACATATATTTTATGGCATCAAGATACCCAGAAGATTTAATTGAAAATAAAACTTAATTTTTTATTATGTTTAAAAAGATGTGGTTAAATATTATGTGATATTTAAATTATTTTACTTAAATCAATGTGTTATGTTATTAATCTTCAGAAATAATTACTTATATTATTTATATATATCTTCATTTTTTTAAACTCATTACTGAATTGCAGATAGATTTTATGTTACTTTACATTATGGATGCATTTATGGAGAACATATATATAAATTAATTATATTTATTATTACCAAATTAACATATGTGTCTAAATAAATGTATCCTCTATTTATCTATATTATTGAACATTGTTAATGCATCTTATTTTTTTTTCTAGATCTCTCATTAAATATTTTCTTGAGTATGGGTGGTAACAAACAATTAGCTGCAGAAATTGGCATAACTACAAATAGTTGCTGCAGCTATACTCTCTAGTTTTAATTAGTATTGTAAGATTTAGATGTATTTCTCCCTCTCCCATTCCTTACCTGTCCTTTTTAAATCTTCCTCTTTCTCATTTTGAACAATATTTGTCCAAGTAAATAAAAACATTAGTTATGTATCGTTTATTCCCTTGATCTTTTGTTTAACTATTGGTGTTGTAATGTTTATCAATAAACTGCCTGATTAACTTGTAAAACCACTTTATTTTTTATTTTGACCATTGTTGTAGTGTAGAAAAGTAAATAACTTAAACAAAAGATAGTGTATCAACATAATGATGAAAAAAGGATGATTGAAAAAAAGAAGTAAGTAAACAAAGTATTTATTTGTTTAATAAACTACAAATGTAACACCACCTTATGAACTCAAAAATTACATAGAAATTCATTCATATCACAGCCTGATGAGGTTACATATATTTCACTTTGTTTATAATTTATTAATAATTTGTACATTTCTATACGTCAACAGCAATAATATAACTTAGGATTCTTAAATAGGAATCCAGAATAATAAATATATTAATTTAAAATAAATACATATTAGCGACAATTTTTACTATGATTCCAGGTACAATCAATATTTGATTGAAATTTATTTATGAAAGTTTTTGCTAGGTTTTAAATCTAAATTTTCTATGAAAATAGATTGGAGATCATTTTACGAAAGAAACAATTTTCGACATTCCTGTACTTGAAGGTTGCAAGGGATAGAGATGGATCTGAATCGGAGCCATTTAGGTATTATAAAGGCGTTAAGTAAGGTGATAGCCTAAGCCCACTACTATTCATCATATACATGGATGAAGTTGGAAAGGTTTATTAGAGAAGGACACGCAGTGCAACAATGGGATACCAGAATTTAATATTTCTGTGCAGGCACAAGCTATCCTATATGCAGATGATGTGGTCCAGACTGCTGACACCTAAGAAAGGCAGCTGGCATTCAATGAATGGTCAGAAGAACTTCAGAGGATGGGAATGGAAATAAACTCTACAATAAGTAAGGTGATGCTCGTCGGGCGAGATGTGGAAGACTAAGTTCTCATAAAATGTAATAATGAGCCATTAGAAAAGGTAGATAACTACCAGTTTTTGGGCATCATTTTCAGCAGAGATAGAAGGATCAACTAGGAGGTTTTAAATAGAGTCAAGAAGGCCAATGGTGTGTTTTACTCTATCTGCACTACAATATTAGGAAAACAGGAGGTAAAGTTTAAGCTTTGTTTAAAACAATATTTCTGCCTGTCCTTTTGCATGGTGCAGAGAGTTGGACGGTAGTGATCAAACATGCAAGTAAAGTAATGGGCATAGAGATGAAATACCTCAGGATAGTTTTTGGGAAAACACGAAGACACCACTGGAGGAACGAGAGAAGCTGAACATAAGGCCTATAAAACAAGTCATGGAGGAGGGACTACTGAAGTGGTTTGGCCATGTGTATGGGTGATAGCCGAAAGGCAAAACGGTTCCTAGAAGCAAAATCAGAGTGAAGGTGACTAAGAGGCAGGCCTAGGCTGTTGTATTATGACTACATGGAGAGACTCGGGCGAGCCAGAGGTAGCACCATGGTGGATATGTGAAGGAGGACGAGATGGACCGAGGCTGTTCCTCCATGCTGATGCCACTAAGGAGGTGGTAAAAGAAGAAGAACTATTTTTCTCATTTCTTAAAATAACACTGAACAATTGGTCAACAGACTAGGGTATGTGCACTGCATTCCTTTTTTAAAAATACTCTTGATAAAAATTATAATAAAACATTTTTAAAAATGATAGTCATAACCAAAATTATCGCTACAGAAAATAACTACATTCAAACAACTTATTCATAATTATACACTTGATAAATAAGCAAGTTGTGTCAAAACTGAAACTCTAATTAAATGCCATTTATAAATGGACATAATAATATTTTAATATCAAATATTAACAAATCATTTGTTTAAATAAAAGCTTGTAAAATGCATTAGGGGATTACTCCTCCTGCAGTGTATCCAAGAACCTATTAACCTTGTATTATTCATTATGAGTGAATTTTAAATTAAAATAAGATTTAAACTTTCTTGGATGATAGGAATATTCTAAGAAATAAGCTTTAAATGTTATAACACCATTTTGTCAGCTATATTCTACATATAGCCATGTTTCTTTTGATTTCAGTTTTCATTTTATACATTTTCATTGGCTATAACTTAAACTTTTAACCTATTATAATCTTCCTTTATCATATCTGCTCCCTTCTCTCCTATCATGATGGTAGGAGCATTAGTGTGTGCTGAAACAATCATTGGCATAATGGAAGCATCGATCACTCTCAAATTCCTGATACCAATCACCCTCAACCTAGGATCGACGACAGATGTTGGGTTACCAGGTGGTCCCATTTTGCAAGTACCACTCTGATGGTAGTTGGTAACAGTGATGAATCTGGCATGGCAGGCCCAATAGGCTTCACTGTTTCTTGGGTGATGATCACAGCCTGGAATAGGTTTGTCGTACAGCTTGGGACTGAAACTTTTAAAAGCAGATGTTCTGCTGATATTATTTGATAACTCAACTCCCTTAACAAGTATTTTAACATCATCGGGGTGTGAAAAAAATCCCAGGTCAATTCGTGGTTTTGTAAATGGATCTGTTGATTTCAAAGTTATCCTTCCTCGACTTTTTGGCCTCATGACGTTCATGAACATGAGGTAGCTGTGGACAGAGCCGTTGGATTTGTACACCTGGTTAAAGATCTTGTCGTTGATTCCAAAATTAGCATTTAGAAACTGCATAGCAAGAGGCGAGGAGATGCAAAATTGTATCTCCAAATTGGGGAAGCTATTGGGACCATGAGGATCATATACATCAACAAATGCCAATGCCTCCAAACCACCCGTGGCGGTCAATGGGCCCTTGTTGTTGAGCATGTAGTTCGCGATGACATCAGCTTCCACGACCATGTCCTCCGTCAGACTCACCGGTTTATCAACGGTATAAATGACGTTACCGATGACTGGATGGTCCATCAAGTTTTCTCCTACTGGCAGATCCTGAACCACGGGAATATTCATTTCCATGAGGTGTTTCTTAGGTCCGATTCCGGAGAGCATCAGCAGCTGTGGGGAGTTGATGGCTCCAGCTGACAAGATGACTTCCTTTCTTGCTCGGACACGGAACTTTCGGTTGCCTTTGACGTACTCAACGCCTACTGCTTTATCTCCTTCAAGCAATACCTTCGTCACCATCCCGTATTTAACCACTGACAAGTTTTTCCTTTTTCTGATTGGATGAAGGAACGCTCTGGAAGCACTAAATCTAGAGCCATTCTTTGTTGTTGACTAAAACAAAAAGATATATTAAAAAAGGAAACTTAAGTAGCATAAATATAATACGACGATTAGTCGATAACGATATAGAACTTAAGGAAATAGAAACTTTATCAAATTATTATTTATATGACTATAATTTTTTATTTAATGAAAAATTTAAAATCGAAAAAATCATCTCAAAATCGCGTTCAATAACCTATCTTTTAGGAAATTAAACATAATCTCTAGAAGGTGTGCTATTATGAAGATTATTCATATGAAGATAAATTTTATCAATTTTTTGATACTTGTAGTAAAGAAAGAGTTAATTCGGACACATTAAAGCAGTATAAGACTAATTTTGTAAAATTAGCTTGCCTCATTTATCGTTATGTAATATCTTCAAAGTAAACTCCATGGTGCTAATTAGTCATTTTTCGAATAGTATGACAAATAACTATAAAATGAGAGTTGTACATCGAAATAATTTAGTTTGGATCTAGTCTTGTTAGGAGTAAGATTTCGTGTTTAAAAATCACAGGACATGGCAATACCCACAATACTAAGGCGATAGCTAAATAATCAGTCACCTCTTCTCATGGAAATGAACGATTTGAAAAGAAAGAAAAATATCGAGATAATTTAATATTATTTAAATTAATTAAAAAATAAATGTAAATGAGAGGCTTATAATACATTTGAAAGTATTGATTTTAAGATAATGAAAAAACAAATCCAGAATACTGAGAACAGTTGTTTCAGTAGCAAAATAAAATGAGGGGAAATACCAGAAAAGAAGACTAGGATGTCGCTAATGGTCCCCTCGAGTTGCGGTTAGGATCTAATCTAAATTAGGGGTCTTCGAGTGTGGTTTCGTGTTCCAAAGTGACAGGACATGCAACATCCTGAATCTTAAGGCAATAGCTTAATAATCTGCCATCTCTTAACATGGAAAAACAAGATTCAACAATTTGTCTAATTGTGTTGGCTTTAAGAGAAAAGTAAAATGAGTGGTTCGGATTTGATTAAAAATAAATAAAAAAAAAGAAAATAAGACACAGATGATTGCCTATTGCGTTGCAGAATTATTGTTTACGGATGAAAATATAAGTTGTATGCAACCAATCGTGTTCAGCCAACTTTTTAATCATATAACTCCATAGCCAATCTTTTGTTCGTAACAGTAGACTGACAATGATTGTATCATATTAGATTTTTGGAGAATAATAAAAGTCATTTATATTTACGTTTATATGGTAAATGTAGCTACAAGAAACACTTTCCAAAAATGAAATAACGTATTGGAAAAAATGTTTTCCGATTAATTTATATTGATCTGTTTACTTCTTCATATAGTACCAAGAGTAGATGCAAGGGTGATCCGTACGACAAAAAAAATTATTCCTAATTCTAATATTTTTATTTAATCAGTTTTTTAACCAAACCAATTATCGTATTTACTGGCTACCTACCCATATTTTAAGATATATATATATATATATATATATATATATATATATATATATATATATTATATTAGATTTATTTAAAATTTGAGTTGACCAGAAGGGCTTTTTGTATTAATCTAGTTCTTAAGAGACATATTTCGAGACTAAAAGGTTCTTTTTAATACTACCTGAACATATGAGAATCCTTCGATGTTGCCACCATTATAGTCTCCAACTTTGAAACCTAGTTCACCACCAGCTTTTACGAATGCATGAGCAAGCTCTGACTTGTAAGGAGCAGTGTCGACTGACAGGTAGCCTTTCTGATGATGGAAACTGAAAAAAAAAATCATTATTATTTATTTTCTAATTGAACATAAACAATTATTTTGTTGTGATTACAACTTGAATTACTCATGAAGTGAGGAAATATGATCGGAAAAACTTGGCCATCACAAAGCTAGCAATTTATGATGGGGTTATGAACTTACGCAGGGAACTATATTTTTTTAGTGTTTCATTTTAGAGGAAATTTTAAACCATGGAACTAGGGGTAAAGTGGAGGACCATAGCTAGTTTATTTGTTTAAAATTCATATTTTTAAATTTTACTTTCGCTTCCAATGTTTTTAATTTAATAGAAGCAATACAATTTCTTGGAAGGGGGGAGGCATGCGCCATCCACATTTGAGGAATAGGCACCCTTGGTACCTTGTTCGAGAACATGAAAATTTAGAGAATATCCTCTGCACCAGACAATTTAGAAGTAAGGCATTTTCCGCTGTCTTCATGTTTTCTATTCTTAAACTAAATTGTTGGCTGTTTTTTATGACAAATTCTTCAACTAGCTTCGAAAATCGCAGAATGTTTTGACCGGAAAATTTCTATAGAAATTAACTAAACTGTTGTTGGAAATCAGGACTTTTGTGGAATATTTTTAACATCGATATACGGAGTTTGATGACATACTTATTCATTTTTTAATAGGTATCCAAGTTATTATGCAATTATTTGTATTTAAAGAATAGAGTCTTGCTGGGACATATTTAGAATAAAGAAGTGTGAACTGAATTAAATTATTTATATGAAACACTATTGACTTGATTTTTGAAGAGGAATGTGCCATTTTTAAACCAATTTTTTTTATTTGACTCCTGATGGATTGCGGAAACGTTAGACTAAAGCTTCGTTTGGATTGTTTCGATAAAAAACATGATAATAATAAATTTAGTTTCTTTGTCTCATTTTTATAATTTTTCTTGGTGGTTTTACCTTGGGTTGACCATGTAGTTGAAAGCATCTGATTGGCATGCCTCGCTTTTCAAGAAGTAGGGATAAACATCATTCCAGGACCATCCGCGGTTACCCATAGCTTCCCAATGATCGTAATCTCGGCGGTCTCCTCGGGTGTAGACCATGAAATTGATGACTGAGCTCCCACCCATGACTTTTCCTCTTGGTACTGGACATCTGCCGTCCTTCAGACCTGGAAAAATACATATTTCATAAAATGCACTGGAGAAATACAGATGCATTTGAAGCGTTCTGTTATTCAGTAATTGGGGACGGGCTAAAAGACATGCAGTTAAAATTTGTTGGGAAAAAAAAATTGCTTGAACATATGTATGTACATATTTTAGTTTTGGATTAGATATAGTACAATATGGAAAAGAAAAAAAAATAAATAGAGTTGATTAAAACCGATGGTATAGTAGATTGTAAGAGACATTTTTTCACAAGTAATAGTTTGATAAATAATGAGAATTATAATATGTGTAACGTTCTGTAATCATATGAATACGAAATATTGAGTAATAAGGTTGTAAAAATGGACAAAAAAAAAAAGTCAAACTAATAAAGAATAATAAAAATATAAAAACTTGATTAATTCTTCGAAGGAAATTGTTAAAACATGAATATTGGGTCTTCAAATAAGGAAAAATCATGCAAAAAAATTAATGGCCCTCCTCTAATTTTAACCTATTGTGGTTTCAAAGACAGGTTCGCAGAAGACTTGTAAACAAATAAATAAAACAAATACCCTTGCAAGAGTATGGTGATGGTTCGCTGAAGTATCTCCAGTTAACTCCTGTAAATTGTAAGAACGGGGAGAGCAGTGGAATGGTCATGATTATGTTCTCAGGGCCTCCAGCCTCTATCAACAGGACGTTCCAATCCTCGATCTGAAACATGAAAAAGAAAAAATGTTTTTACTAATCACTGCTGCTGGTCACTGCAATATGTGTAATATCAAACAAATAATTTCTATACAAAGCACAAAAATACAATATAACTTTTTTTTTTTTTTAAATCATTCATGAAAATCTTTTCTAATCTTTTTGTCCGAATAAAAATAAAAAATAAATTAATTCTACTATACCAGTATTTAAAAAAAAAGTTAAATTTTTATACTACAAATTCAATAACGTTTTCTTCTCGAATAGTATATCCTTTTTACTATGTAACACATAGTAAGGGAAAGTATTTCGAATCTAAATGTTCAAGAGAAAGACACTTTTTAAAGTCCCCTGAGTCCTAATAACTAAGTCCCACAAGGTCGAAAAGTCGCAGAAAACTGAAATTACTTATTTAAGGTAGGTATATTAAAAATATAGCGTATTTAAGGTTTAAATCAGCTAACGGAAAGTGCCACTTTATATTATCCATTTTACACATATTTACTATTTTCTCAAAAATGGCTCTAATGATTTTGATTAAACTTGGTATACCAAAGTATAGTTAACTGGTCTTAATTATCAACTAGTTCTTATTCTTGTTGATGTCGCTTAAAAGAACTGAAATGCCTAATGTTCGAAATTTATTTTTCTAAAGTAACTTTAAATAGGTTTATTTTAAATGATTAAATATCTCTCATTGTTAGAAGTAATAAAAAAAAAGGCACAATATAAACAATGAAAGAATTTGATAATTGATTAAAAGATAAAAAACGAAAAATGTTTTTCAGTTTTAAAATAAATTTCCGGAAATATATCGTTGGAAAGCTTAGGATTTTAGAAAGCATAATATCTAACATACAAAGTCGTAGAAGACAATGGAGGATTACGAAAACTTTTTAAATACAAAGTTCTAAAAAATAATATTATTTTACGGAAACCAAATGTTTTCATGGAAACTTAATAATATTCCCTAATTAGACGTAATTTTTTTTTATGCTTGAAAAAATGTATATAAGCAATGCCACCTAATAGAGGCAATGAAATTGTATAAAAACTACTTTATTATACTTGTATTAAAGAAGAAATGGAATATAAACATATGTTTATGTATATTTGATTTCAGCATATGTTTCTAACCTTAAATAAATTGGATGTAACGTAACTTTAGATGCGATAATATATTTACGCTATTAGGAATATGTTTTCGGTTTATTCTGAAAAATCATTAAGTAACGTTTAGAAAATTAATTTTTTTAAAATAAAAAAGAAGCTTTGAAATGTAATTCGTTTCTAAAACGGCCCTCAAATAATCAACGATTTTCGGAGATGTGTACTACAAATACGGAATGTCTAAATTTCTTATTTAAAAAATATTGGTTTTGATGTTACCATTTGAATAAAAATTATAGTTTTTCATGTTTCTTGAAAAGTTAATGAATAATTGAAAGGTTTCATTTAGGAAATAAACGAATAGAATCAATAGTATGAGAAGCATGAACTGCCCCTTAAGAGTTTATGATATGCAAACCGTAAAAACCTAACAGTGTCACGGGCTGATCGATGGCTATAAACAAGGCGCTATTAGTTATGAAATCCTAAAACATTATAGATTCTAATTGGAAAGAAATGGACTATTGCAATTAAAATATATTATATATGTCTTTTTATTCACCAATTTTAGTAATAATAATAATAATAATAATAATAGAAAATCACTTTATTCTGCGACAAAGTCCCTTTAGAATAACAAAATAGTACAGAATTAAAATACTATATCTGCCTTAAATAAAACAATAACAAAAGAAAATATTAGTTAAACAAGATATATACAAAAAAAAAATAAATAGATCTATATACAAAACACTTAAAATTATGTACAATAGGAAAAATTATACAGTTTTTAGAAAAAAAATAATAAGAAATACACTGAGTTCTTCTATAAAATAAGCTCTGTATTTCTGCTAACAAAGGAAAGACGAATTTGACAGTATAAAACATGAGTATTCAAAACATCAATAATATGTAAACCCATCATTATCTTATTGTAACTATAGGTACAGATTTAATTGTATAAGAATAAAAAATATTAAAAAAACAAACAATAGATGTATTCAGTGGCATTAAGAGCAGGAAGATGTTTTAATATCCCTAGTGAAGACTAGCAATATATAATAAGCAAATATCTGACTGTTTTTGGGATAGGAATTGGAATATGAAGGTTTTGAATGTGGGTATGGATGGGGAATCCGAATTTTGATAGGTAGGGAATTCCAGAAATTGACAGCTGGAGCAATAAAAGAGTTTTGAAATGAGGTAGTTCTGTGAGAAGGGATGTAAAGGTCGGAAGGTCGAAATCTTGTGGAAAGGAAATCTACTGAGGACTTGAATTGGAGAAGGATGTAGGCGTAAGAAGGACGATGATTGTTGTTTATTTGATAAAGGAACGTACTTAATAATTTCTAAGTATTCTAAGACAATAATTTCTGTCTTCGAAAGGAGGGAAAGAGCCACTGTAACTCAGTGTAGTGGTGAGAGACATGGGAGTATCTCGAGGCACCAAATATAAATCTTCGACAGCTATTTATTAGTCTTTTCAGTCTATCACGGATTTCCACCGAGAGGCCAACATACACCACATAGCTGTAGTAAAAGTGGGTTAGATGAGTCGTTAAGAATGGTTTACAAACAATTTGGATTGATGGATAAGTTCAGATAATTTATTAGGTCAGAATGCCCTTGTATTATTAGTTTGTACTACAGAAAGTCTAAGCGTGTAGCGTTAGCTCAATTGAAGATTTGATTAGTGCATTTTTTTATTATATTTTATTTCTTTGTATTAATTGGCTGATTAAGAGAAGGTCGTCTGACACAATAAATGCAAACCTGCTCGAGAATTTATTCCCCTACCTTCAAAGTACTAGTGACAACTTAGAATCTCTCAAATGACCTAGTCATCAATGCTCGTTAGTCGCGTTGAAAGAAACATTGTCAACAAGCATGATCGATTTTTTTTTTCTTAGTTTAAAGACATGTTCGTTTAAATAAATCTACAACACAAATTGTCCTCAATTACAAATACGTAAATTTGGCGATAAACGTATTGGCTCTGTCGATATCTTTCAATTATGACATTAAATACGATTTCAGAACCTCTTATGAGGAGGAGACTAAAAAGGCGTTGGATGAGAGATCTTCTTTCTTAAACAACCTAAGTAACTGAAGAAAGTCAGGGGAGAGATGCTGCTAAGTACTGTCCTTCCGCATGTCATTATTTCTTGTATTTCAGAAAATTTCCTGATTGTCGACACAAGTTGAAAATAAGTTGAAAATGAGTGAAAATAAGTTGTGGGCGGGGTGGCCGATTGGGCTAAAGCGTGTGCACAGCACCGCGAGTTGTCTGGCAACCGGATTACAGATTTAAGAAGATTTAAAAAGTACGAGTTCGCATCCCGGTGCCGGAGGAGATTTTAAATCCCCCGCCCTCAACCCCCGGCCCGGGAAAATCCCGTATAGCCCAAAAGGCGAGGTAGGGAAGAACAAAAAAAAAAAAAAAAAAGGTGAAAATAAGTATTTAAAAAAAAAAAAACCTTTAATACTATCAAATAATATGTGTCAGTATCAGTATATATTAATATATATATATATATATATATATATATATTAGAATAATAAACAGTTTTTCCATGTATTTTTTTTTTCACTATTTCTTTTTCTTTCCTAGCATTCGATTTCCTTCTTTTCTCTTCTCCGCACACATCCATACATCCATACATACACATCCATCTTACATTTTTTTCCCTCTTCCTAATCTAATTCATACTTTCAAGTGACAAATTACACAATAATGACAATAAAAAAAAATAAACAACAAAAATCGCATAAAAATTAAAATAATTCCTGACGGCCTCTAGACGAAGATTTGCACCATAATAGGGTTGTCAATATGAATAAAATTTTATTAATAGTTTGACTATTAATTTTAATGAAACTATATCGGGTTTGATGGCTTGAACTCAAAATTTGATGAATAAAAATATTAAAAGATAAAATATTTCTTCTTTCCCCAAAGTAATTATCGATATATATCTTTAAAAAAAACCTATCGGGCTGAAACTCTCCCCCCTTCCCACTTCTCCCCTCAAAAAAAAAATTAAATCCTGGATCCGCTAGTGGTAATAACTAAACATAATATTATTTGTAATAAACCTTCTAATTCCTCATTTTATGGCTGGCTTAGAAGAATATGAATTATAATGAAAATTTTGGAAACGGTGAGTTCGTTAAATGGTCATTGCTACCTAAATGATGATATAGGTGCGCATTATCCGAATGACGCTTCATTTTAGGAACCAAATTATCATCCAGATGTAGCGAATCGATTGTCATAAAGATATGGGTTCAAAAAAAAAAAAAAAAAAAAAATGGCAACCACACGCATCATTATAACACTCCAAGATCATTAACTGATAAGTTAATGTCTAGAATCACGTCATTTATAATTATAAATAATGATAGAGACAATATTCCAAACTGAGCCGAATGCCCTTGAATTACGTTAGTAAGCAAATGCGAAATTATTCGGCAAACCGATTAGGATCGTTATATCCTAATTCACGATTATCTAACACCTTATTCGTGCGCGATCGTTTGCTAACTTAACTAGATGCTCGGTTTGAGACTTGAACCCAACCGAATGAATTGAATCTCCGATAGTTTATCGACATTATTTTAATAGTTTATTCCTGAAATAGAAAATTAAGTTATTCAGTAGAATGACTTAACTGACTGAGAGCAGCACCCAAACGAAATTTCAATTAAGAGAGAGATAATCTAATGAAATGCAGTTCATCGGTGCCAACTGCATGTCCATAACTGAATCCTTTATGGATGTAAGATATATTTAACGGTTTTTAAAAAAATAAAAAACACATTCCAGCAGAAATCCTAATTTATCTAACGTTATTGAATACTTCTCAAGTTTTGTTACAGTTTTCTGAATATAAAATGTTTCCCTATAAGATAGCAACCGATTTTTATGAAAACACTGCTTCGTTAGGCTATCATAGTCCTTGGTACAGTACCCTTTTGATCAAATTATTAGCATCCGCCTAAAACATCGAAATAGCTTCATCTCATCGTAACCTACACATATTTTATTTACGAAAATTCTCGGAATTAGGACGTTTTCAATCTGGAGATCATTAAACTTTGTCGATTTAATTAAATACTAAAAACTCATGAATACATATTTTATTTCCACTTTAATCGTAAGATAATATGATGAAAAAGTCGAAAAAGTGGCCTACAAAAATATTGACCCTTTTTGCGTCCCCTCCATCCCGAAAAAGTTAAAATAACGAGGTTATATAGACCAAACGCCCAATTTTTTTTAGGGTATCTTTTTTTTTAAATTTTGTGATCATATTAATTTTACGATTCAAGTGGAAAGTAAATGTGTATTTATGAGTTTTATTACCTAATTAAATAGGGATTTAACGATCTCCAGATTGAAAATGCCCCAATTCCGAGAATTTTCATAAATGTAATATTTGTAGGTTACGATCAGATAAAGCTATGTACGAAGTTTCAGAGGGATGTTAATAATTTAATAAAAAGGGGTCTGTACCACGGATTACCATATCATTTAAAGTAAAGTAAACAATTAAAAATTAATAATTTAATACAGAATTTCAGGTGAACTTGAGATACATTTCATTTTAACAGCTTTCTTGTGTTACGCCAAACCTTGCAAGTATAGTCTGATTTCGAAGAGTTGCTGAATTCAGGAGGCAAAAACACTTGAATATGAATCACGATACCCATCTATAATTTATTTATCCTGTTTTTCTTACCGCTTGCGTAAGAGGTTAAGGGTGAGATATAACTGCAAAATCGTATTATTCCTCTAACGATAATAAATTACGTTTGTAGGATTGAAGTGCATGTATCGGCTAAAATCATCCTTCCATAAATCATATAGTTTCCAATAAAAGAGAAAGACAAATGTAAAATAAAAGCATCACTGTTAAACAGAAAAAAGAATTCATAGAGTTATGATTTTTTTTTCTAGAGATCTATATCATATTCTTTGTCATGTTGTTATATTATATTATGTTTTAGTTTATCCATATTATTATTTCTATTATACTCTTATATTATATTTAATCCTTTTGATATAGGAATCACTTAGAATGGAGGTATCCGTTTTGTTTCAGTGTATGGATGGAGTTATTTGTTGGTCAAAATCTCATCGAAATAAAATAAAATAAGATAACTATGAACATAATGAGAAGCTTGTCCGACATTTAAAATAAAATACATGTTCCTTAAAACGTGCTATAAGATCCTCAGAGTAGCTTTTCCTTTGGTACTACAGGTTAGTGCTCTTTGGAATTACAGAGGACAAATAAAAATCTACTTTCATTCTAAGTTTATTTTTAACACCCGTTGTGCAAATGTTTAAAGCAGTAGAGGGCAATAAACTCCTTATTAGATTTTTTTTCTCACTTAACGAACACACCGGTGCTAATGTTCGTATGACAACATTGGTGTAATCATCAACTTAATGGCTATTTATGTACTCGTTAACAGAGCGCTGTAATCATGACTTTAATCATCTACAAGTTATTATAGCAACAATCTTAGCTCAGACACTAGATTTTTAGTTATCTTTCTAGAGGTGAATCCGTAAACTTTCCTCAAACATTTAGATGGTTCTATATACTTCAAGTCAATGAAAATATGTGTTACTAATATAACAAGGTGCTTCGCATGAATCGTATTCTTTTATTTTCTAGAACGTCCCAATGGAAAATTTCCAGAGATCTACCAACCGAAGCCCAAGCACTCTAACTCGAATATGCTATTTCCTGATGGTAAATTGCAGTTTCCATGGCATTGACGCCAGGATGACATTAGCAAAAGGACACTTAATCACAACCTACTCAGGTTAAACGCCGAGTGGCGTGGCTCAAGGACCCAGGACGTTACGTCGCGAGCTTAGTTTTGAGTTTTGTTGTTTTGCTATTTAAGTGCACTTTAGAGATGGTTAAGAAATGAGTAATTTTTCTCACAACTAATAACTGCACATGTTTTTATTTTATTTTTACATAATATTTAATGTTGTGAGTGAATCTTGTTGTCTGTGGTACAAACTCATTTTTATCAAATTATTAAAACTCGTCTAAAACGTTTTGAGTACTTTAATTTTATCGTAACCCACAATTTTTTTATCTACAAAAACTCTCAAAAATGTTCTGATTAAATTATTTAGTTTACCGAACTACTTATTTAAAAAGGTCCATTGCTCATAAAATTTTCGTAGATAAACTAGTTGATGGTTAAGATAAAATAAAGCTGTAGATTAGTTTTAATAATTTGATAAAAACGTGCCTATACCGCGAACTAAAAGATTCACACTCAACATTCGACTTGGAAGTTATCAAAAATAAAAAAAACGGACAGTTATTAGTTGTGAAAAAAATACTCATTTCAGTAAAGTTATTTAAATAATTATTTAATTAGTTATTTAAATAAATAATTATTTAAATAACAATCAGTAAAGTGTACTTAAAGAGAGTGTGTGTTTGAGCAAAATAACATGGACAAAGTCAACATTTTCAGATTGTCTGCTTTTCTTAACGAAAACGAAAGTAGTTTACTCCATCAAGTCATTTTTTATTACTTTGTTATTTTAATTACACAGTCACAATTCTAAAGATAGTAATAAAATGAGAACCGAAAATGATCCAATGGTTGCAAATAAAAGAAAATCGTCTGCCAAGTATGGTCAGTATAGCTTCCTCACCTATTTTATTGGATAAACAATATCTATATTTAAGGCTTATAATTTTTCGTACGAGAATAAAATCTCCGGAATAAACCGGAAGAAGCCGTTTTCGGAAATATAATAATCTCTCAACATTCGCGGGTTTGTTATCTACAACTTTTGTTTACCAGCGATTATTAAAATGAGAAAGTGTTCCACATTTTCAAATTGCGAATATAACGGACGGTCTATATTACATACATCTGTTTAATCCTGGAACCTTTACCTCTAGATGAGCCTGAAAAGAAACACTTACAATATCTATTCAACAAAAGGGCAGGTAAACGAAGACTATTGTACAATCACCGTGTGCCATTCATCCGTCGAGATATGAGTTGATAAATCTCAACCTCACCTCTGTTGCGGCCGTTGTCGAAACTGTTATGCAATTGCCTCCTGCATTGTGATAATTTGACGAATGGTTTTATTCTCTTCGACAGCTGGTAAGGTTATCATTATTTTCTATATGCTTTATTCAAGCCTTGCAAAATATTTATGACCTATTTACCTAGAAATTATATAGAAGATACTTTAAAAATATCTACATATATATCTAATACATTTCCCTCGACAATTCTCTAATTCGCCTAACAGATAAAATGTATCATCTCGAACTGAAATTTGACAGAAGAATGACATGGGGACCACAAATCAACAAAAAAATAAAAATAAAAAGGTAAAACGTCAGACTACGACGTCAGACTATTATTCTCATTTCGTTCAAGAAGTTCAAAACTAAACACTTACATTTACCTAGTTAAGCCCGTTTGGATTCGCGCTTCACAGATATACGGAACAGCCAAAACTTTCAGAACTATAACTAACATCCCAAAAGTTAACAATTATGTACGGAGTCATTACCAAAGATTTCACGAGTGTAAGTTATTAAATGTACATTCTAATACCCTCGTACAAGGTATGGCTACAATTAACATATCAGATAGCATGCTTAGGAGGATTAAAAGAAGCTGGATGAAGGATCTCGTCACTTAAAAATCACGCCCATCAATACTAATACTATTATCCTTACCGGCAACAGACTCACTTGTTATCAGTATTTTTACAAACATGAACGTAGGATGTTTCAGTTCTCAATAGTCAAACTTTGAGGAGAGATTCTAGACAAAATTTCCAACAATAATGTACATTTGATGCATGGGCTAATTCCGAACGAAAAAGGAGCTAAGACCAATTTTGTGTCTTCCTTTAGGTACTTACGTTTTTTATTGATTAAGAAGAAATTTCTCAAATAATATTCAAGATAATTAAATTCTCAGTACAGCATCGTAAAAAAGATAAAATTTTCTTTAAGAAAACAGTGATTAAAATTACGGTCAATGATAAAAGGGAAGCTAATATGATCGCTGTACTACTAATCGGACCGCATACGAATCGGAAATGAGAAACAGAACAGATAATAAGAGCTGCTCGTCTATGGGCACTTTAACAGCCGCAGTACAGTGGTCGTATTTGATCTCCTGAACGTCCCTTTTATCATTGACCTTAGTAAATTTAATCAATGTTCTCTCATAGAATATTTTGTCTGCTTTACTATGGTGTGCTTAGAATTCAGTTATCTTGCATTGTTTTTGAGCGATGTATCAAATGAACTTTTTTGTTGAAAATTTTGTCTAGAACCACTCCCTAGAGTTTGGAGGTTATGAACTCAGACATATATATGTATATGTATATATACAGGGTGTTTCAGGGTTAAGTGGCCAAACTGAAAATATGAATTAAGCACCTCAAAACAAGAAAAAAAATTCCACTGAAGGTATGTCCGCAAACGCATCGTTTAGGAGGTATTCACATCTAAAGATTCTGTTGTTATGAATTATTTACGTTATATTAAGTAAATAATTTTTTTTGTTTCAACTACTTTATCAAGTAAACGTAAACATTAAATTCATATTAAATGTTGTTTAAAGTGATTTCCTTGAGCATTAAGACGGACTCGGCATCTTTCTTCAACAGCAGCAGTGGCAGAACGGCACTGAATATGCGTTATTGTTTCACAAGATTCAATTCATAGACTTTTTGTTTAATGTCACCCCAAACAAAAAAATCCGTATACAAACACCATATAGGCGTATTCACCATTAGTATAAATGGAAGGGAAGAATGATGAGTACTCTGCCAAAGCCTCTTGCAAACTGATAAATGTTATTGAGAGTTCCCAATACTAATTCCAAATATTGTTAATCCTAATGTTTCCAATAGTTAGGGATAAAAGGCCATATTATTATTCTATCTAATCCATCTTCTAAACAACAAACAATTGCGGACATACCTTCACTTTGGACAACATTTAATATGAATTTTAATGTTTACATTTAATTAATAAAATAGTTAGAACAAATAAATAGGTTTTATTTATTGCATGTAACGTAAATAATTCATGACAACGAAAATCTTTAGGTGATAATATCTCCTAAACAAAGTGTTTGCGGACATACCTTCAAAGGAAATTTTTTTCTTGTTTTTAGGTCCTTAGTCCATTTTTGCAGTTTGGCCGCTTAATCCTGAAACACTCTGTATATGTAAAATCATGATTAAATCTGTATTAAAAAAAAAAATTAAAATAAATAATACCGCGCTTGTTGTGACTATAATATAAAAGGGTTTGCGTTATTTCAGTGTGTTTTCAATCGATAGGGAAGGAGGAAATTCACAAAAACTACCTTAGATGTTTATCTTCATAAAAAATGTACTTGTGACGTTCTGTAATAAACCGATGATATTAATGATCAACACAGGAGAATCTACGGGGAGGGAATACTTTCGGGCTGAAGCCCTCCCCTCCAAAATATTACCATGTTTTAAAAAAAACTATTTAAAAAATATCTCTAAAGGTATTATCGTTTGTACATTTAATAGGACTTCAAGAATCATTTAAACATCATTTTGTACAGGCAGTTATTTTCTTTCTTTTTTATTCAAAGTAATTATCATTATACTAAGAAAAAGAAGCTTTCGGGCTGAAGCCACCCCCACAAAAAAAATCAAATCAAACAAACAATATATTATTATTTATTGAACACGTCCACTGTACTTTATGAATTTTTTATGTATTAGGTTAGAAAGAGAGAGGAGAGAATGTGAGTGGGAACATGTATAGGGGGAGAGAAGGAAGAGAAAGGGTACAGAATGATAATAAATGAATGAAAGAAATAGTAAAAATTATAAAAAAAAAAAAAAAAAAAAAAAAAGGAAAAAAAAAATAATATATATATATATATATACGTATAAAATATTGTATACTATGCTCATACATATTGTTAATCCTATAATTGTATAATAATTTTAAATAATGTCTGTAGTGATTAATAGGTATGCTGTGTTGTTAGCAACCCAATGTAATTGGGCAGCACCATTTTATTTTATTTTATGATAATAAAGTGATTCTCTCTCTATTGTAGTTTGTCGCCGTCTAATCGTTACTATATGCAACACCATATGCCAACGACCCTGTGCGATATAGTCGCAATTCCTCACGAGGCGGCTTTGTGCAACCGCCTGGATTATCTAAAACAATGCAAGGTCTTCGGCTGAGGCAACAACGTTTCACGGGGTGTTGTCCACACCTCTCCAGCTTCTCCGCTCCAGTGCCCCTTAGCAGATATTTCCAAGATATGGACCTGGTTCCGTAACCTGCTCCTCACACACTTGATCTAGTTCCGATCTAGACTGTTTGGACACACTAATTATAACAGATTATGAAATGCTGACGATACCTACTTTCATGGTGCTACTACTGATTAAACATATGGGTCATTTTATAAAATGTTTTCTGCATGAATTATAAATATTTTTTAAAATTTGGAGATTGATAAGTAGCTGACTGTTGAAATAATAAAGATGAAAAAAATTTCAGGATTTGCGTTCAAAATACTTAAAGAATAAATTAAATTTTTATCCTTATCCTTTTTAAAATTTGATTTTTCTTCCTTCTAACTTCTATATTAAATTATTTTGCTTTATGATGAACGGTTTGACGATTAGAACTAGAGGTCATTAGGTTACAAGAGTTAGAAGCCAATATAAAAAATCGTATCTTCATTTTGCTGATTCTTGTCCATTTTTACAAGCTCACTGAAGACTTCTTTAAAATCAATCTATTAAAATTTGTTAAAGTATCACAATTCATTTACATTATCCAGTAATTTATTCTTATATATTTTTAAATTATGATATAGGGACTCCACTAACCCATCGAATTCCTCTGGTATCCAATCCTTACAATCCCAAATCCTTCGTAAAATTCTCAATGCTCCTTACTTTGTCACAAACAAAATCATTCATAATGACCTTAACGTACCACATGTTTACCAATACCTATCCTTCCATAACAAACTTCAAAACCATCCGAACCCTGTCGTTTCAAACCTTGCTTCCTCTTCGATACCTGATAACCTCCCAAGGTGTCTGAAAAGAAGTTGGCCTCGTGATCTACTTATGTAAATATATTACTAGAGCGCTACCAATGGGTAGTTTCTTTGTATAATATTGTATAATTACTGTGTACATATTTACTAGATGTATTTTTATATTTATACAGTTGTAAATCTAATGAATATATTTAAAATAAATTATGATATTGTCTCGTTTTCTCATGTTTTAATTTTAAGGTAGAGTATTTCCTCTGATCTGCGAGGATAAAATTAGTTTAAATTATAAATAACATTGCTTAAAAGTTAATAGTTTATACACAACTATGGAAACTATTATTTAGATGATTACAATAATTTAAGTTACTCAGGAAGATGGATAACGTTTACCTATATGCGCTGAAAAGTATCTTAAACATTATTTCAATTCCATTGATGAATGAATGAAGACAATAGCTCAAGGGAGAAACGATCAAATAGGATATAAATGATTTTTTAATAGATCACTGACAAGCTGATACGTTTAGCTACGAAGTAATCAGCGAGAAGCGAAACATTCTTAAAATCTAGTAAACAAAGAACTAAAACTTCAGTTTACTATTTTTTATTGAAATGAGTAATTACTATTCTAGTAGATTGAATAGATTTTTGAAATGCCATAAATATCAGGGAATCTTTTTTTCTTCAATTACAATTTAATTTACGTTATTTGAAAGCAATTGGCATTTGCGTTTTTCTTCCTTTCATAAAAATTAAATCGTTTATTTTTAAAATATAAACATGATAATTCGTTTTTATTCGCATAAGGAATAGATTAATATCTTTCTATGATTGTATTTTCAAACAGAACTGGCGAATTATTTCGAGATAATGTGTAATGGGCGGGGGATATGGATTGAAATTTCATACCGTTTTATCTTCAACTCACGATTTCAATCCAACCTGGTTTCAGGATTTTGAGGTGCGGAATGTTTAAAATGTTGTTTATAATAATATATATATATATATATATCTATATAATCATTTAATGCCTTTTAATAATTTTTTTAACTTTATTTGAAATTGATATTGATATTAGAAGCTCTATCCCGAACCCTTTTGATCGTTGTCTATGAATCAGCCCTATTGAGAATCAGAGGTAGAAACCTGTAATCAATTCAATATGAAATTTAAAACCTTATAACACTTCTACTCAAAATGGTTACAACATTGTTATCTTCTTGATTTTTGGTTTTGCTTACCTTGGATCAGGACGACCTCAATTCATCCAAGTGCAATTCCAATCTACTTATAGCAAACCCTGACATTTTCAGCTGAAAAGGTTTTTTATTAAGATTCGAGGAGACATTTTATTTTTCTTACAGTCTTTTGATGAAAATAGAAAAACCATACAATCAACAGCAGCTTATGGCCAACTGTTCCACTTATGAGTCAACAAACACAAGTTTGATAAAATAACTTGTAACTATGAACTGAGGACTAACACATTAGTTTCTTTTTAAAAAAAATAATATAAGGGACGTTCATTAAAATATACATGTTAAAGGAAAATAATAAAATTTAAAAAAACTTGATAACATTTAAAAACGAAACTTAAAGAGCCTAATGAGTGAAAATGTTGTATTTAATGTAAATGAATGGAATTACATTTCCTGGAAAAAAGAAAAAAAAACACAATCAGTTCTGCATCAATTTAAAACTAACTAATTTTTAAATTTTGTGAATAATTATTTTAGATTTCAACAATATAGCATTGAACCAATAAGTTCTTTGTTATTGATGGCTAGAAAAAAAAATCAGGTATATAGTCCGTGGTACTGAACCCTTTTTATCAAATTATTAACATCCGTCTGAATTTCGTAATTAGCTTCATCTCATCGTAACCTACAAATATTTTATTTACGATAATTCTTGGTATTGGGACGTTTTTAATCTGGAGATCGGCCAACTTTGCCTATTTAATTAAGTAAAAATATTGGACAGTTTGGCGTGGCCTACACTTCCAATATTTCAAAATAACGATCTTATATACTACAAACGGCCCAATATTTTTACTTAATTAAATAGGCAAAGTTGGCCGATCTCCAGATTGAAAACGTCCCAATTCCAAGAGATTTCGTAAATAAAATAGTTGTAGATTACGATGAAATGAGCTAATCAAGTAATTTCGGCGGATGTTAATAATTTGATGAAAAGGGGTCTGTACCACGGACTAACAATTTAAATTATTTATTTGGAACTGTTATAATCAATAATCTGATATACAAAAAAAGTCAGTTCTGATATACGGGTGCGAAACCTGTACTAGCACCGTATATCAGAGAAAAATACAATGAACATCTTAGTCGAAAATGATCAATCAATATATCAATCATATTTCTTGATATGGAGGAAAGAAGGTTAAGATGGGCGGGGCATGTTGTTCGGCGCAATCCATTAGGAAACCTCTACACAAATACAAATGCCTCAATAGGCAACAGATAAAAATCAAATGGATAGATCGAATCAACAAATATGTAGTAAAGATGCATTAAGATAACTGGATAGAAATTATCCAAGATAGGCGGAAATGGAGAAGCGGCAAAAGTTCTACAAGGTCTATCAAACGAAAATAAAAAAATAACCAATGCATTACGAGAAATAAAGTAATGACATCTGATAATTGGGAAGGGCATCATTATTATCACATATTCCTTATTCAGTTTGTTTCATCATATCAAAACGAAAACTTTATTTCATTTCCTTTTTAGTCTTTTAAACTCATTATTAAGTCTATTAACCGTACCCATTTCTGGTTTTTATTCAATTAAAATATACATTTGTTGATTAATCGAAAACGTAATGCGATCGATTTTATGTAGAAAGTTTGACTCCATGTGACGTTAATTGAAAAACCTCCATAAAGCTTTTAATTCCATTAGATGAAATGTATGTGGATGATTAGTTGGTAAGCCAACATAGATTCTATCAAATACCGTGTACCTCGTTCGCTTAGGCGTTTTTTCTTTATTAGACTACGCTTGGAAAAATGGCATCTCCTGTAAATTATATCTCCAAACGACAAATCATAGACCTTTTTTTTAATACTGTCAATAATATCCGTATAATTACTTGGTTATCTTTTCTGATAACAATGGGGAAGCAAAGAAAACAAGGAAGATGCAGGATTTATCAGAAAAAAAGGCTAATGTTTTTTTGATTATATTTTAATTGGTAGTCTATATTAATTCTTATCATGACTTGATGTTTCTTTTTTTATACCTTTGTTTCGAAAAATATTTATCTAGAAACCAATATTTCGAATTTAGGAAAAAAAATCTATGGTCTTGATTGTCATTTTAATTTGTTTTAGTGCGCCAGATCATGTGAAGAGAAGTCGGAAAACATTGTTTTGTTTTTTTTCTATTCCTTATTTTATCTTTTTGAAATTTTCAAAAAAGGTTACATTTGTCTTATTTTGTTCCCTTTAAATTATTTTAATACAAGTGAGACCACTCTTCGCTGGTTAACATTCTGCTCGGACAGTCGAGACGTCAACGTCCGGTCGGATGTCGTTCAAGTTATTGGCACATAGTCTGGCGGTGTCACGTTTTGGTGACGAAGTTTAAAAGTAGCTCAGTGAACGCAGGTCTGAATGAAGACCTTCAATAGAGGATTAAATTGATTGAGGATTGACAATACATGCCATTTCAATTGTAATTAATTTATCCACAGATCATATAATAGGGTCAAGTATAAGACAGCGCTGAGTTATAAGGCTGCAATATAATATTCAAGACGCATCATCGGTATTGACATTCTTTATTTCAGGTCGAATAATAATATAAGTGGAGTACAATTCATATATACCGTAAGTTTGTAACGAATTTAGAATGTCTCATAAGCTATTTTTACTTTCACTTACGACGTAAGTCTTACGTATATATGTAATATGTAGTAAGGGTAAGTATTGCGATCGAGAAAATTTTCGAATCCTGAGTTTTCAACGGAAATAGACGTTTTGTCCTTTTGGACGTTTTGGAAATAGACCCTGAGTCGAAATGACTAAGTCCCGAAAAATTGTCTATGTGTCTGTGTGTTTGTATTTTAGCAGTCTAGCTCAAAAACGAAAAGTCCTACGAAACTGATATCACGAATTTAAGATAGGTATATGCCTTAGATGTGACGGCAACTTTTTCCTTAAAATCGGCTAACCGGAAGTGCCACTTTATATCAACTCTGAAACACATTTTCACAATTTTCTCAAAAAAGGGTCTTACGATTTTGATTAAACTCGGTGTATCATTGTATAATTAAGTGGTTTTTAATACCAATTAGGTCTTATCCCCATTGATGTCACTTTACAGGGCTTAAATGCCCAATGTTCATATACGTCTTCTTCTAAAGTACCTTTAATATGGTTTATTTTAAAAAGTTATTCATTTCACATTATTCAAAGTAATGAAAAAATGCTAAATATAACTTTTGGAAGAATTTGATAAGTTAATAAAGGAGAAAGAAATAAAAATGCAGAAAAACCTGCCTTGCTATAGACTGAAGCGCCTAAACGAATGTACCGATTTAAACGAAACTTCGCTAAACTCATTTTCTCGACACCCTTTAAATTTATCTATATAACATACTTCAACGAAAAGAAGCTGGAAAAAAAGTTACGAGGAATGGTAAAATTACATTCCGAATAACTCAAAAAGTATACACTTTTTTGGGGATATTGTTATGGTTTTTTAAAAGTTTATGGAATTTCCTAAAAAAGCGAAAAAAATCGTTAAGATCGGACAACTAGGAGGAAAGATATTGTCTATAGTTTTTTCCCTGAAGAGGCTAAAAATATCTTTTTTCTGCAGATATTTAATAAAGTATCTTTTCTAAGAACATTTTTCATAATAAATAAGTACCTAAATTTATACCTTTATTCTCAGTTCTATATTTCAACACTGCTCAATCAACAATCACCACCTCCGGAATCAACTTACTCATATTTTGCATAGATAACTTTTTCAACTAAAAATTTCACTAAAATGACATCACTTAAAAGAAATGAAATTAGAGTTAGTCATTCTGAAGTTTATAAAAGCAAACAAAGTTGTTTGGTTATAAAAGCAGATGGAGTGACTAGATATTTATTGCCTGTCGTAGATATATTAAATAGTCCTTTTGTAATTATAATGATCTTAATGACTTGTTATCTTTAAGCTTTAAGCTTTAGCTCCGTTTAAAATGCACTTCAAAAAAATTTATAATAGTCCAGCATTGCCAGAAAATAATTTCTATTCATAGTAGATTGGTAAGTGAAAGTTGTGTGTTGCGCGCACCAGATTTTTTTTATTAACAGATGTTGTAATAGGTATGCCTGCGTCTAAGATGTTTATTTTCATTACTTTTTTTTTTTTTTCTCACTATGATATTTTATTTTGTTCTTTTGTAGCTTTATATTATTTGATGTTAGCTTATTTTTTTTATTTTTTTTTTAAATTTGTAAATATGGTGTGAATGTGCTCTCAAAACTTTATTATAAATGTCCTTTATTGAGACAGATTGTAATATTTATCAATAAAAAAAATAATAAATAAATAAAAAAAAAATTAACAGGTGTAATAATGCTTTTATGGATAAAATGTTAATATCTGGTTCTTACTCGAAACTAAAGTGCATGCGTTGTATTTTTAAAGTAGGGCATATTGTGATCGATTCATTCATTCAGAATCGAAATTATGGACCAACGAAAAAACACATTATTCGTTTGATTATTTTGGGCGGAGCTTCAGTGTGAAAGACCTTCAAGTATGTTACTCACATAGTGACCTTGTTTGAGTATTAAAGAATTTAATTACTACTTCCGTTGATGTCAAGTGATTAATTGAATTCCCAATAGTGATTCAATTTGAGTAAAATACTTGGTACTTGGTACTCAGAGAGTAGCATTAGCCCAACCCTGACTTCAACTAATATATTTTTTCATTAAGTAGAACACAAAATAGCCCACTGCAACTTATATCTAATGGTTTTAGAGATGGGTAGTTAGTCGACTAATCAATTATTAGAATGAAACAAAATTGTCAGGATTTACATTAAGGAATTTTATTAGGTTAGCCGACGTTTCGACCAAAACATGTGAGTCATCCTCAGGGCTATCTTTTAGGAGTTTTTGTCCCGACTCCCAAAAGATAACCCTGAGGATGACCCATATGTTTGAGTCGAAACGTCGGCTAACCTAATAAAAACTCTTGACTGTAAATCCTGACAATATTTTTTCATCCTTACAACCTCTGGCATGACTTTGGTTAAGTAATGTTTAAATTTCTTTACCGTTTGGCAACATTTAATAACGTTTTAATTTATATCTCTTTTCAACTAAGTTTGTAATATATATTACAAAATTTAACTATATTTCATGCAGCTCTTGAACAATTGCTACGTTTCACATTACAATAATGACATCTCGTATTGTTTACTAGATCTCAGACAAGACGCGCACTCAGATTTGACCTCAGTATTTAGACCCAAAGCTGTCAACAGCTGTTCTATTTCAGTTCACTTTAATGAGGATTGTTTAGCCTTTATAATTGTCGAATGATTGCCCTGACGTTCGTGCTAGTTATTTCCGTACGTGTCGACCGATATTTCGAAAATCGTTTAATTGACATGACCGATCTGTTAATGGACAGAAATTAGACTGTTGCAAGCGATACGATTACCATTTCACGTGACATCACGTATTCACACGTATACCGAAAGTGAATATCATGCATATGTAGATTTCTGAAAATAGACGAGCATGTTAATTGGTACACGGAAGAAGTAATTGATCAATATGACGTCTGTGAAAGGTAACGATAAATTAAGGGGTTCCATGAAACACAAGAGAGAGAGAAATACTTTATTCAAAGCAGTACTGCCCTCGATACACAACATACTCATCAATCTTTTTTTTTTTGACATGCCACTTAACTATTCTTAATCACATATTTATGTATATACAAATTCTTTTTCATATCACACAGTATAAACAATTTCAATAATATAATATACCACTATACACAATTACTATTATACAATATATATATTTCGGTAGCGAAGACAATTTCTGAAATTTATAGGAAGGAAAAAAAAACAGATATTCGAATGCCAATTTTTTTTTATAAAAATAAAAAATATAGTAAGTCAGCTAGTATCTACCCGAAAATGTTTGACTTGAAACAATAATTAGGCATCTAAGATGGTTAGTTTTAATCTTATAGCAGGCTAGATAAGACTCATGAATGGTCATGGAGAAATGACATTACTCACAATAATATATGTACAAAAATAAACTTCTTTTGAATTTTCCTGTAAAAATATTTTCTTCAGGAAAGATCTAAACTGTATATATAAAACGGTAATAAAGATCCCTTTTCCAGCTCTCAGAAGGTATGGATGTTGACGAATGAGGAATAGTACGAAAGGGATCTTCATGGCGAGTGACGAATTTCAATTGCGATTTTTTAACTTCATCATAAAATCATTGGGAAAAATGGGAGGTTTTAAAGCACAGATGATTACGAAATTTGACGGATCGAAATGGGACAAATTGTTTTTTAAAGATTTTGACGCAGACTTCAAGACGATGTAAAGGATCCTTTTGAATTATGATTATTGCTAGTAATAGACTGATATACTCTTATTAAGTGAGAGGATTATAAAACAGGGCTCTTCTACATCAAAAAAGGTCTTGAGTGAGTAAAATTATGGAGGAGGACTTAATGTGTCCTATTTTTAACTATTAAACTAGGTGGATATTTTTTAGCCTATTAGCTAATCGCTTTCTAATGTAAATAAATTGTTACTTTGACAATCATGATAAACTTCACCAATTGTGTGTGCTCAACAAATGATATGTTATAACTATCGTAAATTTTTTGTCAACTTTATAACCCTCTTACTGCTAAAAGTATTGTAATGTGTGTTTTAGATGTATGTATTTTTGTGAGTTTCATAGAAATCTGATATATATATATATTTAAAAATTTTCTTCAATCGACTTTTGAGTATTATATTTCAACATAATTATTTATAAGGTTACTTCTTAATTATTCAATACCCTTCCAAATATTCATTGCTTCTTTGTTTATTCGACGTTTCGATGCCGGTTTTTTTTATAAGTTATATTTTATAAGAGTTACTTAATTAATGTATGTGCTGGTGGACGGTGCTGAGACTGTCCGTGTGTCCCTGGCCTGAGCTTTGAAGAGGATCCCATTGTTAACTTATAAAAAAAAAAACGGGATTGAAACGTCGAATTAACACAGAAGCAATGAACATTTATTAGTGTATTGAATAATTAATAAGTGACCTAATTCCCTTATTAATATATATATATATATATATATATATATATATATATATATATATATATCAGTGATGGTCTTACCTCTGACTTAAAAATTGATCTTAAAACAATTACAACAGAGCCGGGAAGATATTAATCTTTCTGTCAAAATGTGTTGTAAAAGTTAAGTGCCTGTCGACATGTATACTAAGATATGTCAAGTTTGATGATACTTTAATACTATTATTGTTAATTCTGAATTCGATAGAATTTTCTTTTTTCTTTTTTGGGATGAAAACATAATACTTTGTGTTTTTTTTTTCAGGATTACGATCTATGATGAGGTTTTTTATCTGTGTTGCAGTATTCGGCGAGCTGTTTCTGCCTGTTGCAGAGTAATAAACATATTTTCTGATGTCACTCATATTTAGTGTTGCCCAAATACGAAAGTCTTGGTCTTGCGCCAGAGTCTCGCAACAGTCTTGCACTTACCTATTAGCCTATAGATATACAGATATATATGTGTTTTTTCAGATTGTGGAAACTTAACTAAGCCCGAAGGAAAAATTGGAAGAGTCTTGGTCTTGGTCTTGGTCTTGCGCCAGTCTCGCAACAGTCTTGCACTTACCTATTAGCCTATAGATATACAGATATATATGTATTTTTCCGTTTGGGGAACTTAAATAAGCCCGAATGAAAAATTGGAAGAGTTAAATGCAAAAATGTATTGGTTACACCAATTATTTGCATATAGTAACTAAAATTGTTAAGTATTAGTGACTTTTTTGCCTCACTCTTTATTCACAAAAAAGTGTTTTTTTACCACTCTTATACTTGGTCTTGCAACCGTCAGGCGGTCTTGGTCTTTTGGTAGTGTAAGAACAAGACCGATTTTTGACAACACTACTCATATTAGCCATCTAATGTGGGTGTAAGAACTATAATATGGGAGTATACTAGTTTATGATCAATATGATAATGACTAGATTAAGTAAAATGTAATCAAACAGTTGGTAGTGTAACGGTATTTCTATCCTTACCTCTGTCAACCTGTTGGCCAGAACGCTGCCCGCACTTCCCGCTCCTACGATGATGAAGTCGTACTCCTGCCTCGGTTTATCGGTGTCTGGGGGCTCGTAGTTAGGCATGCTCATCCCTTTGGTGATCCACTGGAGCATGGAGGACAGCAATGGAGGGTAGTCTGCCAGGCCGAGCGCCAGGAAGCAGCAGGTGACCGCAAGCAGTCGGATTGAGGGGCGCAACATTGCAAGTTGATTTCAAATCTGTAAGAAAAAAGAAAAGATGCTCAATTTCTTAATTGCAAATAATGAGACTAAAAATAAAATATTTTACAAAGTCTCTTTAGATCCGTCATCTTGAGCTCCATTCGAATAAAAGGATAATTTTGAATCATAATTTATGACATTAACAAAAATAAAATGCACAAACATTCAAGAGACTCTTTAGGCTTCTAATAATTACGAAACATCCATTTACAAGACTATAATATCACGTAAGTGGATTTACAGGATTGAGGTATGAGTTTCACTGAAACATCATACCCAATCCTTTGTAAAATACACCAATGCTCTGTATTTTAGCACCAATAAAACCTTCCATATTCTATTGATTTTGTCACTCATCCTTTCATAATAAATTCCAAAACCACATAAATTTAAAAAAAAAAGTCCAAAAAGAAGCCATGGGACCTCCTAATATAGAACTGCTATTGAAGTGCCATCAACGGGTAGTACAATGTAACAAGTTACAATATAATTAATATAAATAAGAGCAGCATAATTTACAAGGTTTTCTCACGTAAAAAAAATCCTTAAAAATAATGTTACTGTATGTAAAACATGGCCGAAGGTCGGTTGAGTTTAATGTTTTCTTTCATCATCCATACCACTTGTAAGGCATCCATTAAAACAAAGAAGCCTCCATTGCCAATTATAAGAAACAAAAAAACCACGTGGATGCTACTCAACGTCGCCATTGTCTTAGCCAATAGGATTGATTGCCGAATACAAGTCAAGGGCCTCACAAGGAGCCGTGGCAATGTCCACTTACCATGGTTTGGAGGCCTTCAACTTCACTCCCGGCTGTCAAGGTCAACGGAGAATCTAATTACCCACTTCATCATCAGAGGCCTTGTTCACTTATAGTAATTTATCTAATAAACCGGTATTCAATCAAGCCCATTCTTTAAAATACAAATATGTTTCGAACTAACTATGGACCGAAGTTTAAGGAGTATCTGAGTATTGGATGGGATATCTGCAGTCCAGTAGGAGGCTGATAAATCAATGTTTTTATAAAAACCATACCTTTTTTTTTTTTGTGTTTGTATATTAAACATACATTTGTTTAGCTATTTTCAAAATAAAGGCCTCAACGACTTGGGTCATTATCGTTTAGCTGTTTACAATTCTACATGCATTTGAAGGAAAGTTTGTCTAGTGTACTATGAAGTAATTGACAGTTATATAAATTAAATATTTTTGTAATCATCGATAAACACTACTTGTAATTTTAGCTTGGCAATATGTCCTAAAACCGCAAGTTCGATTTGGTTCTAATTTGGAGGAAATTTAGGGATTGGTAAACGTAAAATGAAATAGGCATCAATTTAATCAAATTCTATCTACTATTAAAAAAAAAATAATTCCTCTTTTATATCAGAAAATGTGTTATTTGATATGCCTGTAGTTTGAAAATGGCGCATTCGATTTGAATCAAACTTGGAGGAAATTTGGAGAACAGTGTAGAAATTACTTAATATCAATTTCATTGAATTCCATTTAATAATTAAAATTAATATAAATAATTGTCAACAATATAATGGCTGTGAAATGTTGAAGCCACTGATCATATGGAGTAGGAGTTAGGTTATTAGAATATTGTTATGGGGTTATAAAATTTTAGGTTTTATTAATAAAAAAAATAATTGATACTGTATTGTATGGTCGATTCCAAATGTTACTGGCACGACACTTACTGCCGTTACTTAGATTTCGTGTAATTTTCAGTAAATGTAAAGTAATTTTTACTCTGAATTCGTAAACAAAAAAAATTCTTATTTTTTTATTGTGTTTAATTAGATTGATGTTCAATCAGCTCGACTTAAATATCAAAATTGTGTCCACTTCACTCATATTTTCGTATTCCAGCTTATTTGTTCTGACAAGTTGAATTTTTCCTATGGGTTTTTTGTTCCATTCATTTTACGAATGAAAACTTACCTATTAAGTATATATAACTACTGTTAGTGCAAATGTTGTACGTAAAAGTTTTCAATTTTTATTCTATTTCTACATAATTGTAGTCTGGAATTGATATAAGTAGTCTACTACTATGAAAATTGCAGAGGGCAATAAAATATAATATTATACTAATAAATCATAAAGAAATAATTAGTTTTTCTGCAATTTTTACATACGTCATTTGCACTAACAGTAGCGAGATACATATTCAGTATCCACTGGAATTTTTTTTTTTTAGCACTAATTATCAAATATGCAATCTACAAATGCGGAACTTTTTCGCATTTTCGTATTTGCTGATAAACAAAACTCGTGGATATCAAGCCCGTATATGTTGAGGGAATATCGAATTTCCAAAAATGCTTCTTCCAGAGATTTTATTCTTGTTCTTTATTATTATTTAAATAAGAAAATATTTAGACCTTTTAATATAGATATTTGAAATGAAGACGGTGAGGAAGCTATACTGACCTTATTAGGCAGAGTTTTTTTTAGTTTAGAATAGGTAATGAAAATATTCTTTTTAAACCTAAACCCTAAATATTTTATTTACAAAAAATGAAAAAAAAAATATGAATTTATTTTTGGTCACATTTGTTTAGTTTTTTAAAAAAATAAAATAAAAAAAATAATAAAGCAATTATTATATGCATGGTTTGTTGTCAAATGTGAAGGAAACAAAACAAAAGTTATGGTTCCTTTTTTTTTTTTTTTCAAATAAGTATTTAATATCGAAACCTTGATTTCATTAAATAATTTTTTCTACTCATACCGGATTCAAAACAATATGATTTATGAATTAAAACCAGTTAGTCATGGAAAATTTGAAAATTTTTAGCTAAAAAAGTAGAGAAAGATATTTTTACGAAACGATAAGCGTGGATGACCGGAAGGTTGTTAACCTTTATTCCCAAACAAACAATCATTTTGTCCAGTCTGCCTAGTTGTGTAACGCTAAGCCAGAAGCGAGGATCTAGTATTTTTTCTCACATAATTGAACTTGTACAGGAGTAAGTAAGTAAAACATAAGTACTAAAAGAATTGAATAGAATAGAGTTAAATAAAATGAAATGAAAAGCCAAATGATGTTTTGCATACATTTCCTCATTTGGTGACTGAAATAAAAGTTATTGGAAAAAGTCTTAAAACAATAATAGACATAATAATTAATAAATGGTTAAATAACTTGTAAACAATCAATCCGTCATAATCAATAATTTTATCGTTAATTGTTAATATCAATCAATATAAAACCTTTATTAGTTAGAAAACTACACGAATTTATATTAAGTTAATATTACCTGGTACAATAATCTCCTCACCTGGTAACCTTACACATCAAATCATTTTGTTTATCCAGGACGCCTTGAACGAGACCTACTTTTAACGATAACATGTTACTCTCTCCGAATTTTAAAACTTGAAATGTCAACCCCGTGAAGAAATAACCACTCTTCCACATCATAAAGGTCCGGAACAACCTCTTATAAAGGTTCGAAATCCGACGATTCTCAAGGATTAATTCCGTAATTTAAAAAAGAAAAAAAATCATGTTATACAAATTATTAAAATGTGATGGGCCAGTAATAAACCGCTGCAACTGGTTATTTAAAAAAAATGATTAATCTTAATTAATTGTGGCGTATCTAGAGATATTTTCTTGTCCAGTTATAATAATTAAATCACTATAAAAATAAACGTATTCTTAATTGCTAGAGATCCCACGCAAACCAGGTCTGATGGAGAGTAAATAATGAAAAATAATATTTCAGTTCAGCCAATTTTGCATTTTACCACACCAATTCGTATTAAGTAAATACATAATTAACAAATAAAACTAAGGTGTGTGCTTTAGACCACACGATAGACGTGAAAACATCAACAAGGTAAGGTTATTAATATGAATTATAAATTATAAGTATATATATATATATATATATATATATATATATATATATATATATATATATATATATATATATATATATAAGTTTGATGGCTGAAATTATTCGATGAGATCCACTGTGATTTGAAACAATATTAGCTAAAAATATTGAACTGTGCTAAAATAAAATGTGTTTAATTAATTTGAAAAAAGCTTAGTAACGATGTTTTTTGCGAACCGCTGGATCAGTGTGTAAGTTTGATGGCTCAAATTATTTGGTGATATATAGGTAGTTTCATTCAGAAACACTATCGGTAACATAGTGTTTTGAAACAATATGAGCTAGAAATACTGAACCAGTACTGTACTTTTATTGAAATATAATAATATAATCTATAAATCTATATTGATAATCTAAAATGCATATCTATAAATAAATAATATAACCTATAATTATATATCTATAAATATAACAATGAGAATTCTTGAAAAATAATCATATATTTATTCAGTAATTTAAACCATATAATTTAAATATCGGTCTTGTCGTTCGCTCAGAAAATCGTAACCCACATTTGGTTTTTTGAATACAGACAACCCAAACACATAACATTCCTTTTGACTTCGAAAAGGATTCTGAAGTCAATACAGTATTGTCTAGACTAACATTTAAGAAATAAAAAAATGTAGATAATTTAATGATAGCCCCTTTTGTTGGAGTAATGTATTTAATATTAAGCGGTTATATTGATGATGTTAATTCCTAGTTTGAAATATTTATACGCTTTTGTTAAGGTCTATCTTTTGGAGATGATTCACTCATTACACATCTTGTACTTTGAATAATAATGAGATACATCTTTGGAGTCTGGGTAAATAAAGAGGGCAAATCTTGATACCAAACCTGGAAGTTTTAAATGTACGCACCTCTGGAAGATTAAAATTCCTTAAGCATAAAGCGATCTTATATCAAATTTATTTTTATTACCATACTTTTATTAGTGCCATACTTACATTGAGATTGTTAGATCATCACATATGCCTTAGAGACAAATTATATTTGAATATACGATATCGGTAGACATGATAGGTAGTGGACTTGGAGAGATGTCTATCATGGTTTCTCTCCAGGCCATTACTCCAGCAAATATTATATAAGAGGGAGATAGGAGGACCACATGATACGCTCGACTTTGGCAGGACCAGCGAGATGAAAGGTGCCTGTTAGATAACAGTTTTCTTCTTCTTCGTAATCTAACCAGCTGGCAATGACCTACTGCCAGTGACCTCCGAGCGAGTCTTGTACCAGTCCTCTAAGTCAACAATCCTCACGCGATATTTCGTTAGTTCCGTATTCATGTGTAATCTATGGAATCGTTTACTACTAATATATCAAATCCTCAATATATCAATTAGTGTCGACGTGACAAAAACTCTTTTTCAATATTTTTGTCTGCTCCTAATTTACGAATTAATATCTCTATATTATTATTATTATTTACTTGATATTTCTATATATTTTAATAGGGCTTTTGACGTGAATCCGACATCTTGAATGAGGCATAGTTAAAATGATAAGATCGCTTATAATCTGACTGGATTCATCCGGATTAAACATTGTTTGAAACATTAATTTATTTTTTTATGGTGTTGACTATGACGTAAACATTTTTCTAAACGAAAACAAATAATTTTGGAATGAAACTTTTTTTTCAATTAATTATTTCCGTTCAGCAAGAAGTGGATAAGCAATGGAAATTCGCAACATACAAATCACCGAGTCGTAATATTGTAGTGGTAATATTTTTTTTTTGTTCGTTGTTAACGAATTTAGGAAATTTCTTCTGTTCATTTTTCCTACTTTTGGTGTCTTGAAGTTTTTTATTTTTTACAGTAAATTAGGCCATTTTTCACCAACATTTTATTATTACGCATTAATTTGAAGTTTCGACCATACTAAGGGTCATTTTCAAAACTTGATGAGTCCTCATATTATGTTCATCATTAATGTTGTGATTAATAGGTTCAGTGAAGATTAACTTGTCATGTTATATAGGGGCTTCGCCCACTATATAACATGACAAGTTAAGTAATAAGTCCTGACACTAGTCAGTAAGTAATAAGCCCCATTTCTGGAGGGACTTATTACTTACTGACTTGTCCCTCCAGAAATGACTTGGGCGAAGCTCCTATATAACATGACAAGTTAATGTTCACTGAACATATTAATTATAACATTAATGATGAACATATAACGGACGACTCATCAAGTTTTGAAAATGACCCTTAGTATGGTCGAAACGTCGAATTGGTGAAAAATGGCCTAATTTATTGTAAAAAATAAAAAAGAATTTAGGAAAGTTTTTATTGATGTGAGAAGTTAAACTTTTTTATTTCTCCAGAACAGAAATTATCCACTCACACATTACGTTACCCAGAAGAAAATTTGGTTTCGTATCTGTCCGTCCGTCTATCTGTAGTTAGCACCACGTGAAGTGCATATCACCTACTAGAATACAGCACCTATACAATCTCTTATCAATTTTATCAAATTTCATTACTTAATATCACTTACTGATGTACAATGACATACATAAGCAATATGCTTATACGTTCTAGATATGCTTATATGTATTATGAAAACTGGTTCATTTAACAAGGCCCTTAGTTGGAGATAAATTGGAGAATAACGTGAAAATTTTCTACTATGAATATCATCAATTTCCATTGAACAATTCAAATTAATTTATGTATTAAACAAAATAACAGTTACAAATAGAGAAATTGTACAATGGTAAAATTCCAATAACGGTTTTAATTAGAAGGTCTCAATGCCATCTTCTTATCATAAACTATGAGGAATATCAGAAATCGTAGAGGAAGCAAAGTTAAAAACTAGGAAGGATCGGTTATTTGGATTAGGCCAAGTCGGCAACATAAGATTCTTATAGGTGAATATATATTTTCATTATTATAAAGTATTTATCAAACTTTTTAAATGGGAATATTCTATTAATTTCTCAAATAAAATTATGGTTTTAGTTAATGTGTAGAAGCCTATCCATACATTTTGTTCAAGAAGATTGCATGCTGAAAATTAAGATAAAAAACTTTACACCAAGGTTGGACTGCAGTAAAATAAGTTTCTTTGTTAATTAATTAATTGAAGTTTCTGTAAATACCCTACTTTTTAGTTGTTTTTTTTAAAATATTTTTAGCACTTAATAGCTGCTGTTGAAAAAAAAATGTTAATCAGTCAGAAAGATCAGTTGAGACGTCAGATTATTTTCCAACATTTTTTTACCAACATCTTCTTAAAATGCCCCTATTATCAGTGGCGGCCTTGAACTTTCGGCTCCCCCGGACAATTAAGTCATGAACTTCATGAGAACCACTCCGCATAAGACAAAGTAATTTAGGAGGAGATAATGAAGCACATTTGAAGTTGATTGTAAACTACTCTATATTTGAATTGCATTTCATTCAATATGTCTGTAATTCATAAAATTAAGTTTCATAAAAAATACGCTTTGTAATTCCCAAATAGTAACAAGCCTTCCTCTTTTTGGCACCACCCGGAATGTTTCAGGTTTGCCCCACTCCGACTAACGAACAGTTTTTAGTGATTTTAATATTTAAATTGTTATTATATATCTTTCAAAAATAGGCGACAATTAAATCACAATTGATTAGCAACAGCAATAAACTGTGACGTTTTTCTACCTACTTAGGACAACCACATTTGAAAATTCTTTGGTACCAAAATCGGTCAACAAAGTGACAAGAAGAATTTAAATTTTTCTAGCAAGTCCTATGGTAGAACTTTTTTTTATGAAGTTAACTGGAATATAAATTATTTCAGATATGTTTTATGCAACTGACCATTACAAAGCGGATATCCCCGAGTGCATCCGTGAGTTCTATAAAAACTAACGTTTATCAAACGTGGTATGAGTAGTTTGGATCTATCATTAAAAACTTTAATGACGGAATAACAGGTAATTTATTTTTTTAATATCATGCTCTTAGACAATGTCCTAGAAAAATAGAAGATAATGTAACAAGGACAATGGTTGAAAAGTATCGAAAATTACTATTTTCTGAGCTTGTGAGAGGTTGAGTGATTCTGGCGACGTTACATCCCTTTAAAATAACGGAAACTAAAAATGCACACATATCAGTCGTCTTTAGTAATTGCTCAATCATTATAGTTTATGATAGGATGATACCGTCTATTGTAAGTTACATTTCATACTTCTAGTAACATTTCATACTTCTAGTAACATTTCACCCATCGTTTATGATATTATTATTTATTGAATTGAAAACTTCTTTAGCTTACAAATAGGCTAATATAAAAGGCTATATTCGAGCCAATTACGACATATGCCTCGCAGACTTGGGTCATCAATGGACAATTGCTGCTTTTGGACAAAAGCAGCAAGAAAATCCAGAGGGGAAAGGTTAAATAATGAAAGAATTCTGGAAATGATGGAGGTAGAAAAAAACATTTTCGTAAATATTGAAAAGAAAATTTTATTGAAAAGCCACGTTTTGCACTTTTTTTTGTGAAGAGGGAATTTGATTGAGCCGTCAGATCTCCGATATGTAACGTTTGGGTAAATTCGGCCGGAGTCGACTAATTGAAGTGATCTTTTATATTGGTTTTATATCTCGAAAACTAAAAATCGGACCTGCATATTGTTAGCTAGGAAAATGTTCATCATTCCATTCTCGTTGTAACTGGCTATTAATACGAGACACAGTGTTAGAGAGGCGAAAAGGATAAAATAATGGCGAGAAACAAATGATAACGAGTTTTATTGAAGATATGGATTAAAATATCTTAGAAATTAGACATCTGACCTGCATACTGTAAGCGAGAGAATTGTTCAGCGTTTCATCCTCTCTGTAATGGGCTATCCTATATATTATTTCTAAAATGTGTTTATTTGTCGGTTTGCCGTAACTTCGTCAATTCTTCATCAAATCCCATGATTGACCACTCATTTTGAAGGTATCCTTCTCCTTCACATGCGAAAAGTAGTCCTATCCCCCTAAAATTTCTGGGAAAAAAGTTATGAAAGAAAAGAAACTTTACTTGTGAATAACTCAAAAAAGAAAAGGCATTTTTTCTTGATTGTACCCATGATAATTAGAAAGATTACTAAATTACCTACAAAAACAAATTGTAAAAATCGGACAATTATTAACAAAGATACAGTCCATTCGTTGAGGTATACTTAATAATGTCTTCCTGTTTAAAGATATTGCATTTAGAAGTAGAATAGTCTACTACACTTTTTTTTCCTGGATGATATTTTAACTTTATTATTTCTTAAATTCATTTATTTATTCTTACATTTTAGTTTTTTTTAATAATTTAGAAAATCCCACGATCGGAGCATTATTTGGTCTTTTTTATTTTTACTATCTTTCCAGTCAGCGTTTAAAAATAGGTCCTAGCAAAGCAATTCATACAAATATTTTGATCTATTATGTTAAATGGAATATTGAAATCGACCAAGGAAAAAAATATTAATTCCACCCTTACATAATACATAGCAACTACTTATTTCCATATTGTTTTTGCTATTTCTTCACTAAACAAAATTTTTTGTGAATTATTCGCAAGGGCCAGCTAGGTATTTATAAATTATATTTCATATTATTAATCTCGTCTTGTTGATGTTTTCAATTCTATCGTGTGGTCCTTAGTTTCTTTTAATCGTTTTAAGATAGTGTGAAAAATATAAGATTTCACACAAATTGTTATTCTTTATTATATCAACACTGAACCCACATCTCCTTTAGCTTTTTATCTCAGTTGTAGATTTGGTTAAATATATAATGATTAAAATTTTTAAAAAATCACAATTAACGCATCATCATCATAGTCGCTAGGAGCCTTCAACGAGACAGGACCTCTTCTAAAAACCTTCGTCAGTTGGCTGTCCGTTGCAGCAGCTCTCCAATTTCAGATGACAAGAAGGACCTGCGCCTCCGCAGCGACGTACAATGGTCAAAACTTAACCAAGTCGGCATTTGGTTCTTCCAGGCAAAATTTTTATATTTCCTTCATAAGAACTTTGACATTAGAATTTGTAAAGAGGATTTAAGTTAACTCTCGCCTTCTGTGGGTAATACTGAAATTTAACGCGCCGAAACTCTATTGATAGTTATGTACATAAATAGGAATAATACGGATTGTATAGGAATTAAATAAATCAATCAAATATATACATTATTGCCGCTTTTACTGTTTCATATGAAACAAAATGGCGTAAGTCACATTAGTGTTGCCCAAATGCGAGACCGAGACGAGTCTTGTCCTTGGAAATTCAGTCTTGGTCATGTCTTGGTCTTGCGCTAGAGTCTCGCAATAGTCTTGCGGTTACCTATTAGTTTATTACTATAGAGATATTACTGCAATTTTTTAAATGGGAGAAATCTAACTAAGCCACAAAGAAAAATTAGAGGAGTTAAACACAAAAGTATGTTGGTTATACCAATTATTAACGTATAGTAACTAAGTTTGTCAAGTATTAGTAACTATTTTTCATCAATTTTTATTAATAATAGATTTTTTTTTTACCAGTCCTGGTCTTGGTCTTGCAACAGTTAGGCGGCCTTGGTCTCGGTCTTGCATAGTTCAAGACCAAGACCGATTTTGGGCAACACTAAGTCACATAGTTCCGCCTTAAATGATATTGCGATTTTAAAATCGTGAGTAATTTTTTTATAGTTATTTTCCATCATAGCTTTCTTCAGAAGGGGTTTTCGCAAAAAAGTAATAGACTATTTTCCTCTCAGAATTAAATTTTCTATGAGATGGCATAATTTGAAATTTTCATTGTTTGGAAAATATCTAAAAAAATTGGTCTTCTTTTTTTGCCCTATTAGGTACTTAAATCCTCTTTAATGTTAAAGTTCATATGAAGGAAATATAAAAATTTGCAGGAAGAACCAAATGCCATCTGACATTAGGCCAACCAACTCTCAGCTTCGTCTTGAAGCTCATCAGTCAAAATCTTCTTATTCATTTTGTCATCCTCCATCCTCACCGCGTGGCCTCCCGTGCTTAATAAACTTGATCAATGTCATTATAGAACGCAGAAATTCCGTATTCATCATTTTTCTCCAGATGTTTCCTTTTCGAACTTAGCCGAAAATTCTCCTCAGTATATTTCTTTCGAATATTAGATGCCTTACCTCATCAGCTCTGGTTGAGGCTCACGTCTCTGACCCACACGTAAGAATATGGCGCATCAACGTCTTAAACAGGCTGATCTATGTCTTGTTGGAGAGACACCTGCTCCTAAAATACTTCACTAGATCAAAGTAACGATTAACACAGTGTCTTCTGCAGATAGTTTCAGGTTTTTGCTCAAAGGCCAGTTACTTTTATGATATTGCATATTTCGTCTGAGTTTTTTTAAAAGAAGTTGACCACTTTTTTTTCTCGAATTAGTGTATTTTTAACGTTATTATTATTACGTTAACGATCACAATGACAAACAAAGATAATGTTTCTGGCTAAGAAACAGTTAGCTATTGAGTGTGAGTGTGCCGTGAGAGACTTATTTAGTAAATATTTAATTCATAATGTTTTTTCAGATAAATATTCATTGCAAGAAGAACTGTGATGTGCTTGAATTTGGTTGTCTTTATTGGATAAGAAAGTGAATGGTCAGCGAGAATCTTTAAGTCAAGTGAAAAAAGCCATGGGCCGTTACAAAAACCGTTCTACTTTCTCCCTGAGACATCAAGTTGATACTGATAGACAACTTTCTCAAAAAATGGAGAGAGAAGGAACAGCTTTCAAGTACTTGGGGGAAGCCCTCCAGATAATGAGATGCGAAGTTCAAAGAAGGAATGTGTATTTGACCTCAAATCCGAGATTTTTTTTTTAAACTTAAATCGGATACTGAAGGTAAAAGAAAAGACAAGGAACCGTTTAAATTTTAGGTGTATGAACATTATGGACACGGTTCTAGATCATTAATTTTCTAATACATTTTTTCATTATATGTAAATTTTTTACTGCTACTATAAATATCCACATTAAAAAGAACATTATTATCAAAAGGCAATGGTCGCACCCAACCCGGAGACACATTCAGCGTGGGTTGGTATTGCATATGAAGGAGGACTGCAGTTGTTATAAGGAACCATAACACACCAGAAGAACAGTCATGTCTCGGAAGGAGCGCTCAATGACGAATACTTAAGTTTGTAACCGCCTTCTCACATTCCGAATTCAGGAGAACTTTGTTATTTTTTCCTCTTATTTTTTTGTCCAGCAGCCTTCACCACTCGAGAGCTCTTGAAATGCTGAAAGCGTACAGAAACCACGAGGAATGTCGTAATACTTCCTGAATATGTATGTCAAATAGTTCTAGAGGTTTATCTCACAGACAAATAATGCCATTTAGATCTTATCTTGTTACTTTTTAAATTTTTTTATTTAAACGTTTTTATTTAAAATTAACTACTTAGTTTTCTGAAAATGAGACTTATAAAAGTTATACATTATAACAGGCCAGTTGTGGCCAAGGTGACGACAGGAATCAATGGGCACCAACATTATATCATACAGGGGTATCAGTCCGCGGTGTTCTTGTTGTCAACACTCGTTTAAAACGTCGTTAGTTGCTTCTTTTCATTGTAGCTCATAACTTTTTTATCTATGAAAATTCGCAGAAATGGGGCGTTTTCCAATTAAATTAATTAATGTTATGAGGTAATAAAAATTTTCTTTCCACTTGAATCCTTATATAATTTAATTGAGAAATTGAGAAAAAAGGTGTTCTACAAAAATATTGGCCTGTTCAGGCTATCTATAACCTTGTTATTTTGATTTTTTGGTGGTTTGGATCACTCCGAACTGCACTATATATTTTTAGGACACTTTTTTTCTCGATTTTATGATAAAATTATCTCATAATTCAAGTAAAATGCAAAGGAATGTTTATGAGTCCTTAGAACCTCGATTAATTGACAAATTTTACCTTTCTTCAGATTTAAAACGTTCTATTTTTGAGATTTTTACTAAATAAAAATGTTGAAGGTTACAATAAAATTGAGCCATTCACGAAGCGGATTGAAGTATATCTTGTAAATATATCTATTTCCTATCCGCATTCTATTTTTCTGGTTCGTTCCTTTTCATATTTGTTTAGAACTTCATGCACGATATGTTATCGAGTAAGTATAATTGCTGATGTTCTAACAAAAATTACAGGCTGGCAATATTCAAATATTATCGGCGGTTGTTGGAAGTCGAAATTATATATAATATACAATGTATAAAGTATGTTATAACTGTAATTCGCAACATTAAGAAAGTAGGATGTTTTAAGTAACTATTTCGCTGATAATGCCCACATTGCACCCACGAGACTGCTAGCAGTTAAACACTGCTTTAGTAGAATAGAAAGGAGCCTATTTCGTTGGCACTGCTCGGTAGTCTAAGTATGATGTCATATATATATATATATATATATATATATATATACTGCTCCTTTCTGACCGTTCTTGAAGCAGTGCAGCAATTGGGAGTACGGCGGTTCTAGGATATGTTACAATCACCTTGAAAAATATATTTACTTTCCTTTTTAACCCACAAAGCGAAGCGAAACAAGGATTTTGTGTTTCGATGAGCAATTTAAGCGAAATAGACAACGGTTGGTAGTATGGAATGGTGCAAGTACCTTTAGATTGATGTGAGGAAGCTTATCCTTGCGACGGTCAAGCATTTTTAGCATTAGTTTACTTTAATCGAATAAATATTGATTAATTTCCTTTTTTTTTATTAAATTTATTAATTATTTTATCCAATGAAAGGTCTGTGAACAGTCAGTTATATATTTCATACTTACGAATTCAACATGGCAGAATTGAACTGAGATCAAGGCAATATGGAAATATTCATCTTCGCGAAGCACTTATTATTCCGATTTTCTCATAAATTATCAATATATCACCTTAAGACTAGTTTATGATTCTCCCTGATTTCGACACTTCCTTGTTGTCTTCCTGTTCCATGTCCTAAAAAATCTTCCCCAAAATTCCTTTTACCTTCCGTTTCTCTGTCCACTCATTGGATATACGATCGCACACTACTCATGTATTCACTCATTTCAGACAATTACTGCCTTTCACAATTTTTATTATTCTTACAACACTCAAGGTGGATACCAAATCTTGACGAATATATCTTATTCCATCTCCGACTTGACCTACAGGCACAAAATAAAAAATAAAAAAAAAGTACAAACAATATTGTACGAATTTATTTTATTTGAAGGTTTCGAGTATACTATATGCCCCTCTTCAAAATTCAATATGCCTCAGCATTTTTGGGTAATTCCACTTAACTATTACTTTAATAACCTCCGTAAATAAGTTAAAAGTATAATAAGTAGAACTAATCTGAAAATGCAGTAACCTTTTAAATGCTTGGGAGGAGTATATAATATTCCCGAAACGTTCAAATGAATGTAATTGGTTTGTTTTTTAATTATATGCCTGCATACAAATTTCTAGGATAAATATTATTAAAAGGAAATCATATAAACTAATTGATCAATAAATTCATCCCTCCGTAACAAAAAAAAAAATGTAAATGTGTAAAATTCATGAAAATTTTGATTTTATTTGTGTAAGAATTCATAAAATATAGGTATGTAAAGTTGTTTGGCCCCTTACAACACAAGAAGTATGAATGTTTCACCTTGAAGCGACAGCTTAAACTATAGGTTGATTTTAGAAAGTACAAGAATAGAACTCCTCACTTATTTCTCTCCATAAAGTATAGTTATTGATCTTTGACAAATTATATTAGATGATAGTTAGTGTGCAGTTTGAAATAAAATGCAAAGCAAAGAAATTTAGTGTTTACTCAAAAGAGAAGCCCTCTTTAGGGGTATGTATACGTCTGACTAAGGCTGGTGAGTGGAATTGATAAAACGGATTTGTATGAAAATGAAAATGAAAATAGATTTTTATTATCCTGGGACTTTTGTCCCTTTAGGACAAATTATAGATACAGAGGAAATGCCTGTGTGGCCATAAAATTAAATTAAATATTTACAATGCTCTTTAAAATATAAAATATTGGAAGAAAAATAAAACAAAAACACTAAATACATACAGATATATAAAATACAAACATGTGAAAATAAAATAACATAATTAAAATCAATCTAAACTCAATCATAATCAATATATTGCAGACACTGCCGGATCCAAGAGGGCTTTATAACTGGCTTTAGAACTGAAGCCCCCAAAATAGAAATTGGGTGTTTATATCTAGGACAGTGCTTTATATCTAAGGGTAGTCTGGGCTAATCTATCACAATATATTCTATTTTAAATTTAGAAGGCTAATAACTCAGCTACGAAATGAAGGATAAATGAAAAAAAAAGAAGCGAATTTGATTGAATATTGAAGGTTCCTAAATGCATAACTGTTCATATGGATACTGTTATTAAAAGGAGAAAAAATTAGCTTCTCATAATTATATCCTAAATCCGCTAACGGATAAGGAATATTTTGTTTTGTTAACAGCATCTATTTTATATACAGCTAGTAACAATCATATTTATTTATACGGAATATGTAATTGACCAGTATATTTATGAATTCACCAAGCCAAATGTTTCATTAACCTAATTGTGTTGGTCTAAGTGGATTACATTTTCGAACTCAAAAGCAATTTTTCATTTTATGTCTTAAATTCAAATCACGTATATAACAGAACAAAATAAAACAAAACAACTAAGGTGCGTGATTTACACAACACGATAGAAGTGAGAAAACATCAAGAAGGCGAGATTAATACTATGAAATATAAATTTTATCTTTGTAATAAGTAATTATAAAGAAAATCAAATGTTAAACATTTTCCTCGCTTACAGAATGCAGGTTCGATTTTTAGTTTCTGTGATATTATAATCCATATCTTCAATAAAACTCGTTATCATTTGGTTTTCGACGCTATTTTCTCTTTGTCGCTTCTCTAACACGGTTTCGCGTTAAGATAAAATTTTGAATAATAGGTCATTACAGAGAGGATTAAATTCTGAACAATTCTCTTGTTTACAGTATGCAGGTCCAATTTTTAGTTTCTGTGATATTATAATCCATATCTTCAATAAAACTAGTTATCATTTGGTTTTCGACACCATTTTTTCTTTATCGCTTCTCTAAAACGGTTTCGCGTTAAGATAAACATTTGAATAATAGGTCTTTACAGAGAGGATGAAATGCTGAACAATCTCCTCGCTTACAGTATGCAGGTTCGATTTTTAGTTTCTGAGATATTTTAATCCAAATGCAAAAACACTTGTTCGACTCCAGCTGACTTTACCTGGAGCATTACACATCGGAGATCTGAATGCTCAATCTGATTCACTTTAAACAAAAAAAGCGTCTAAAGATGTTTTCACATAAAAAAAAATAAAAACGATAAATTTCTTAGCTAATCTTAGAATCAAGAAGATTCTTATTAAAAATCCGCCCGATCCCGAGTTACTTTCAAATTTGGTTATGATTTATAATAAAAATGTGATTAAATACGGCTCCTGACTGATATATAATAAATTTAGGTACTTAAGTCTATTTTATAAAACAAAAGATTATTGAGATTATTATATATCATTATTGATTATTAAAGAATTATTGAAGGAAGTTAGTTGACTGTTCTACATATCCTGGGTGATACATATTCAGGACGCCATTATAAAGTACTTGAATACCATCAGTGCTCGAATTGGGTTGAAACGTCGGCACTAATAAAAACTTTATAATGACTGTGTCCTGAATATTTATCTCCCATAAAAAATTTAAAATTTTATCATTAGTATATAATTTTTATGGAAAATTAGCTAAATGTACCGGTTGTGAAAACTTTAGGAGACATCTTCAACAGTAACGCGAACTAGCTTGTCACATTTTCTGTTAATTGTTTTTAAAAGTCACATATGCTTTCATCATAGTCATATTTCTTCATCATAGTCATAAAATACGTCAATGTCACAATGGTTAGAATCTTTCTATAGGTGTGAACTATACATGGAACCTTTCAAGTGACATTTAGTAAACATTGTTGTCTCTCGTTCAGAAAGTCATTTAAACGTTAATCGAATAAATAATTGAATGACTGCGTACCATTTAAAATTCCTAGGATTTATTGGTGAAAGGAAATCTGGGCCAGCCGTGAAGGAGCGCACGTACGCTACGAATTAATCGTCGCAATTAAGGTACCATTATGTCCCTCTACTGACCCTTTCGTAGTGAACCGTCGTGTCGAAACTTGCTAGACCTCGAAGGATTTACGTACATTTGCCTTTTTTTACGAAATTTCACATTTAATATTTTATCAATCTTCATTATTCATTTAATCTTCATTAAAACACACTGAAACCATCATATTACATGCAAAGGACCTGGGCTGTGGGAGATTGTTGTAATCTGGGACATGAGAATAATTTTAAGTCAGGAAATATCCAGACTCTGGACTCTTCAAATCCATTCTTCCTCAAGTTCTGCTTTATGGATTTCTTGGAGCAGGTCTATGTTAAAATGTTATAACCGAGCTGTGATGGGGTTCCTTAGGAGACGATGTGTTCCCTGATTTCGAATTTTTTTATAATAGTTGGCCAAAAAATTCGCTTAGTATATTGGTAAGGAAAAAAGTGGCATTTTAATATGGACATAAGTACATTCAATGTCTTATGATAGGAACGAATCAATTTTAATTCAATATTGTAGAACAAAACTAGTACAAATTACAAATAGCTACATCTTTGCTAAAACTGGTTCAATTTTGATCATTTTGTTCTCTCATTCTGGACCCAATCATTGGATATGATGAACAATAGACGTAAATATGGCGTGTCCTTAAAAAATACCTCTTGGAAATAAAATATAAGTAGCGGAAAGAGTCCCCTTTTTTTTTTATTATTGAAGGTTTATCCTTCAACTTATGCAATTAATGAAAGCATATAATGATGCCAGCCCATGATAATTTGAAAGATTTCTAAATTCTCTAAAATATGAAAAATCTGGTGAACGCATCACACAACTCTCACTTACCGCTCTACTTTGAATAGAAATTATTTTATGGCCATGTTGGGCTTTTATAAAATTTCTGAACTACATTTTTAACCGAGCCAAAGCTTAAAACTTACAGCTAACAAAACATTAATTCCATTAAAATAATAAAAATCCTATTTATTATATCAACGGTTGATTATGGATTGTACGATAGGTTGATTATGGAGTGTACGACTATTAGTTATAAAAACTGTTATTTTCCATTGCAAAGTTCACTAAAATGGATTTCGTGGTTTGCATTTCCTGTCATAGATAGGTCAAAAGTTGTCACATTGATTTTAAGTGGATTCTGTTGGAATATCGCAAAGAGAAAATTTACAAAATTATTCACTAATTTAATTTTCTAAAAGATTACATCAATTTTTTTTTCGGAATAAAGGAACGATAGATGAATAATTATTTCAATATAATATCAGATTTAGAGTTATTAAACTACAGTAAACGTATTTAAGGTTATAAACATATCCATGAAATGTTTTTATATTTCACTTCTTTCACACAAGTACAATGAAGTAGTATTTTAAACAATGCCGTTGCCTTGATTCGGTGACCTTTAAATATTTTTTTCAAAGGTAAACAAATTTTGAAAAGTTTTGAGAAAGAAAATTTCGTTTAATTTCCTTGGAAACGTGTGATTTACGCTAAAGTTGATTATCAGAAATTATTGATAATAATGTGTTCTCTTTTTATTCAGAAATTGTTAGTATTGGTTTTCAGAAATTATTATTTATATTTTTTTCATTCGTTAGCTTCTACAACTTTATTTATTGATATTATTTTTGTCTAAAATTCTCCGCTTTCCAACGATATGCGCTAATGTTGGTTATCAGAAATTATTGATAATAATGTGTTCTGTTTTTATTCAGAACTTGTTTTCAGAAATTTTTATTTATATTTTTTTCTTCACTCTTCGTTACCTTCTACAACTTTATTTATTGGATATTATTTTTTTCTAAAATTCTCCGCTTTCCAACGATATATTATACATATACCTTCTGACTATTATTTCTGGAGATTCGTTTTTTAACTGAATAAGCATTTTTCTTTTTTTATCCTTTATCAATCATCCTTTATTAATCAAATTCTTTCAAAAAAGTAGCCTTTTTTCGTAACACCTAATAATAAGAGATAGAATTGTGAACATTGGGTATTTAAGTCCTGTTACGGGACACCAATAGGAATAAAGCCTGAATGATATTAAAGATTACTTAATTTTACATTGATAAACCGAGTTTAATCAAAATCATTCGAATCGTTTTTTAGAAAATCTTAAAAATGCGTTAAATCCATGATATAAAGTGCCAATTCCAGTTAGCCAAATTTGATGAAAAAGTTGCTGTAAGTTTCCAGGTATATATAAACCTTAAATATGCAAATTCACTTTCGTACGACTTTTCGTTTTTGAGCTAGACTATTAACACACCGACCATTTTGTGGGACTTGGTTATTTGGAATCAAGAGACCTCAAAACATGTATTTTTGAAAAATAAGATTCGCAAATTTTCACGATCTCAACACTCTCTTTTACTATATATTTCATATATAGGTAAATGAAAGTAAAAATAATAACTTAAAACTGGCCACTGTTAGCATGCAGTAAATATGAATTTGAAGGCATAGGTTTGGTTTATTATTTTCAATCATCGTGATTATCTGTAAAAAGAACAAAAATTAAATAAACCCTTCTCATTATATATTTCTTTCCTTATTATATCATCACTAAAAATATTCTATGCGGATTATTCTCGCAACTAGTTCAATGCTATTTTTAAAAAATGTCAAACAAAAAATCACAAACCCAAAAGTAAACAAAAATTAAAGTTTTGTCTGAACGTTAGGTGGGCACGCGCCTCCAATTTTCACTTCGACATCTATTGTTTCCTTTTATTTCAAGTTTATCGAAACCACTTCTAAATGAAGAGCTACTCCATTCAATAAAATTCATGAATCTGAAGAGTTACTCTATACTCTACTAACTGGAAAATTACAGGGATTCGTTACGCCGGCACTTTAACTGAAGTATTTTCACTTTTTTAACATCTTTCGTTCAGGTTCCTTTAATGGAAATTCGGCAGGTACTCTACACGGTTCCTTTGAGAAGCTACTCTACACAGATATTATGAATACAAAATCATCCCTGTTCTTTATATTGGGTCAATAGTGCGCAGGAGATCAATGGGTCACTTTCTTCTAGGATCGAATTAGTGTTTGTGACCCAATTATTAATGATGAATGATAAGTATATATGTGAACCAAAATGTGAACAAGACTGATAAAAAAATAAGAAGCGTCTTTGTGAATAAAAATCAAGGTAAAATAGCTACCCATACTAGACAATTTTAATTACTATATAAAGAATTGGAAGATCCAATAAATTTTGAACCCTTCCATTTTTTCATTCGGGATTTAATGAGGAGATTTCTCCATTCTGAAAGATGGCAGTAATATATCTATGGTATGTAGTGGCACTAGCGGATCCAGAATTTAATTTTGGGAGGGGCTTCAGCCCGAAACCTTTTTTTTTCATAAAAACAACGATAATTACTTTGGAAAAACATAAAAAAACTAACTACCTATATGAAATGGTGTTTAAATTATTCCTTAAGTACTTTTAAATGTAATTTCACTAACGATAATACTTTAAGAGGTATTTTTAAAAAAAATTTTCCCATAAAACATGGTTATATTTTTCCATTTTGGGAGGGGGGCTTCAGCCCGAAAGCCCCCCCGTAGATCCGCCCGTGTGTAGTGGTAACATTTTTTTAAATGTTAAAGCCATAGTCATTCTTCTAACTAAACTTAAAGATTTCAACAAGATGGAATACATTTATAAAACTCAATAAAAAAGAACTCTCATCAGCCAAGAGAGAAGAGCCAATTTGTCGTTTCTTCTTCTCTTAAACGCAGGAAACTCATAACAATGTTGTGGTTAAGAATAGAAGAAGTAAAGGAGTTAACGAGTTTTTTTTTTCCATTTACAATAACGTTATTGTTTTACAGAAGCGTCTCAGCTTTTGGTTGAAAAGAGTCCTTTATTTTTGAGTTTCATAAAAGTATTCCACCATTACGTAATATTTAAGTTTAGTTATAAGGACGACTATATAGACCACCCTAAGACATTGTTGAGGCTAGTATAAAGAAAGAAGAAAGAAGAAATTGACAGATAATGTGGATTAGAAACGTTAAGAATTAAAGAGTGTAATGTTGATTATTTTCCATGTAGATTGGATTTTACTGTTGGTATTTTATTGACTTTATCTATGGTACGATTTAAAATATACCAAGCCGCATTTACGATTTTTCGAAGAATGTCGGATTTTGAGGTTTGTACTTTGTTTACGTTGAAGTGTTTAGCAGAAGCTCTACAATGATATAAGTTAATATAATTATTTTGTGTTGTTGATGTCATAAAATATTACTTCATTGTCATTTTTAACGTCTATACAATGCCAACTATAACTATCATGACCAGAAAATGTGAGCGATCTTTAAAATGAAGTGAAGGAGCTTCGAAATTACTTTGCATGATCATCATGACAACATTTGTGATTTATTGCAAAAATTAGTAATCAACATTAATAAGTTATTAAAACGTTTTTAAAAAAAATTAGGGTGATCGGGTTTTTTTCTCATACACTAGCCAAATAATATTTATCTCTGAATAAAATTATTGTGCGTTTATCTAATGTTTTCGTTTCTATGAGAAAAACTATCCATCGCATCAAGAAAGACTAAAATCCTGTACAAAATTAAAGCTGGCAAAATTTGCAATAACTTGGTTTTAGTTTTTTTCGCTATCTCGCTTAGTTTCCGAGATATCCGACCTTAAATATCGCTAATGTGAAAAAAAAAAAATTTACCTCATGATTTTTACTGTATTTGACTAGCTAACTCTTGATTGATTGCTTCCTTCTATGATTAAGTTATGGTGAAAAAAGTTTTTAGTAATTAAATTTTCTTCAAGAATATATATCTTTATTTATTTATCTTCAACGGTTCAAAAGTTACATCAATTATAACTTTCTATGTAAATTCCGAGCATTTACAGAAAAAAATAATTTTTTATTATATACTTTATAGTATGTATGTATTTTTCATATATATATATATATATATATATATATATATATATATATATATATATATATATATATATATCCATAGAGATTTAGATGTGTAGAGAGTTAGAGCAACATAATAACGAATGTAAAACAAAATATTTTTTTCTGCGAATTCTCAGAATTGACATACATATGAAGTTATTATTGATCTAATTTTTGAAGATAAACTAGTAAAACTATATATATTCTTGAAGAAAATTTATTTATAAAAACTTTCTTCCCCGCGACATAAACTATCATATGTTGTATGATCATTCAGATTTTTTTATATATATAGTAAAACTACTTCACAAACTCACAAATGCTATCGGCGAACTCATACGTAGTAACCAGAGTCGATTGAGAGACCAAACCCCATATTATTTTTTACTTGATTACTGCTATAAAAGAACTACCACGTAGAAGCCGCTGACTACTTTTCTTCCTTATGGTTACTATTCTTCCTTACGGTTGAATAAATAAATGAAGTACAAAAAGAGGAGATTACTTCGAGAACTAAACAGCAGAAATATTTCAAATACAAATTAAACCGAAGTGAGAAGGAATAGTTGAGTTGGGAAAAAATGTTGCTCAATTTGGTTCTGAATAACCTAGTTTGATAAATTGTCTGCATAAAATTTCAATTCTTGTCTTTTTCCACGCCAATAGGCGCACAAGCTCTTGAAACATTTCCTTGTGAAACGTTGGAGGACTGCCAAACACCGCAAGAAGGACAGACAAATCGATTTAGTAATTGATTGTTTATCTTAAACTCATAGTCTCTGGAATAGCTATAAAAGTAATTAATAATAATTACTAAAATAATATACACAACTGTTTTTGCTAAATATTAAAAAATAAAATCGATAAAAACCTCAGGGAGGAATATTTTGCGTATGAATACACACACCTTACATATATATGTTACTCATGACTATGTGAGGCTTTTAGTTGACAGAATGACCAACTCCAATTTCAACATTTTAGAGATATTTTTAGTTGGAAAATTTATAATATCTGTACAGACAGTTAGCAAGTTGATTCTAGGGTAAGTGATTTCAATGGTAAGATATAGAACTGTGAATAAAGGTATACATTTTCCCACTAGAGATATAACTAAAATTAATAATCAAAATGTTGAAATTGGAGTTAGTCTTTCAACTGAAAGCCTCATATATTACACTCCTTTAAATTAATTCCTAAAATAACTAATTGTGAGATATAAGGAGTATCGTAATCGTGGAAATTGATTAACGAGTGTATTCCGATAGACCAAGTGAGAACTAGAAGAAAACCATGCATTAGATGAAGAGAAGAACCACCCCAAAGAGGGAACGAACTGAGTAAAAGGAGTAAGCTAAGGACTAAGAATGTATGTACAAAGTAATAAAGAAACCATAAATATTGTCTTATCCAAATTTCGAAAAATTATTTCACAAATTTACTAAAGAATTTTGAACTTTTATTTTAATGAATATGTTATAATTATATTTTCTCTGTTTTCTGCTGTATGCTTTAATAATATCTGTGTGTTTAATTTTATATTGTTTCATTTGTATTTTCATTTTTGCCAATTGGGTAATTATTATTTTAGAGCTTAACCTAATTGTACCTACTATGGGATATGCTTTTGTGTGAAAATGTAGAAAACCTATATTATATTATATTTTTTATAATTGGGTTATCATTCCAAGTTAATGACCGTCTTGTTGTGGGCTTTCCAATCCAGATGGCCATATGGGTGGTATTCCCATCGTGAAATGTTTTTTCTGGGTCAATCAGGTAAAAGAAGGGAAATGAATCAACGGAGGTTTCGTTCAGAAGTGGCCAGCCTTGAGAAAAGACTATGGTTCCTAAACCTAGTTCTACTAGAATTCCTAGTAACTACAATAATTATGTATTTTTTAAATATGGTTCTCATTCAGAACAATAATAAACTTATTGCATTTTCACTCCGAGACCAGGGACTTAGAATAGACATTTGTAAGTTAATACAATGGCAATTGATATTTAGAATAGACATATATAGTTAATACAATGGCAATTGATATTTTGAGACGATTTTCGCGAAGAAACGTTTAGGTAATATAGTTTCATCTCATTCCTGAAAATTCACCAAAATATAAATGGTTAGAGCAATAGGTATTTAACCTGGGTTTGAGAAACTATTTACGCTTATAGCTATGATGTAAATGAGAAACAATTATAAGAAGATGTTTTCTGAAAATATGATTCCTACAACAATCCAACCTTTGGCAGGATGTGTATATATCAAAACTACTTACTCTATACAGTATACATATAAAATGACATATATCTAATAAGTTAGGTTTAGCCAGACATCTTTTTAAGAAACAATAAAAGATTTTTTCTGGATAATCTTTTCTACTTCGGAGAACCGAGAGCTTACTTATTGCTAAAGGTTCGTTGAAAAAATTAAGTATTTTGAAGCAGAAAGAAAAACAAATACAATGTTGATGAGTACATAAACAAAATCGGTGGTTTTAAATAAAGGTGCTAAAACAAAAGGTAAGGCTATCTAAAGTCGTTGTTAAATGACAATCCTAGACGAAATATTGTAAACGCATCATCCTAGAAAGGATGACCAAGACCCCTCTCTTCTATGGAAAGTTATTTTGGGTAAGACGTCTGTTCTCAAGGATTTCCTGATTCTTTTACATACCCCATCGAGGACACGACTAACACGGCACCTCCTATATTAGGTAAAGCTGTTAAAAAATCCATAGCTTATATAGGATTCATAGTCACACGCATTAGTAGGGATTTCACAAGGATAGATGGATTTTTTTACAAAAAAAAAGCATATGGCTTTGTTTTGTTTTTACAGCTTATTGTTTATTCTTATATTTAAGGTAGCAGAAGCTTCTGTAAACGAAGTAGTTAATATTTCCTTGCGAAATGTGGTATTTCATCATAATTCAATAATAATAATATACAAACCGACCATGGAAATCAATCACGAACAAGGAGTGAAATGGAAAAAATAAAGTATATTTCATCCCAAACAGAGAAAACGAAATCAGCATTACATACTTACTTTAACCATTTTATCCTAAAATGAGACCAAACGACAGAAACTTGTGAATTATGGCACTATTATTTCCTTTAAACATAATTTTTTCCAACAGTCCCATCAAATTATCTTTACCCATCATCGTAAACCTATGAATTCCAGTCCTACATTATCCTCCAATGATATTCCATTTATACCTGTTAAACAGATCCGTTAACTAGGTCTCCATCTGTGCGAAATCTTCCTTGAAATTCGGAAATAAGACTGAAACTACAAGAAACTGTAACCTTTCCGAGTACTTAAACGCTTACCAGACAAACGCTCCAAACTTCCAATTAACTATAAACGACACATTTACTTGACTATGACAAGGGCTATTTAGACTTATTATTGAATTGAGTTTTGAGGCACCATTAAACCATCAAATTCCACTCGAATCCAATCATTATAATCCAAAATACATTGCAAAATCTTCAATGCAACTTAATTTTTCACAAATAAAATTATTCACAATGACCTGGAAGTTCAATATGTTGCCGATTTAGCCCAATTTAGATATCAATCCTTAACAAACTTCAGCTCATCCAAATCCACTTGTTATTAACCTAACATGCATGGCTCTTCGATTTCTGAAGACCTCAGGACCTTATAATATAGAAATATAATTGGAATGTTACCAACGGGTCGTTTTTCCTTATGTTTCTCTACAGATTTATTATTTTCAATAACGAACCATCATTCGACCCAAAATCCTCATCCTCAAAATTTCAGGTTTTACGTTTCAGGATACGCAGAACTTGAAACTTGAATAAAACCATTTGTCCATCCTTCTTTTTGTCTCCAGAATGGGAGGAAGCTCGCCTTTTAGGCAATGCAGGGGTTTTCTCGAGCTAGGAGGTGAGGGTAGGGGGTTAATGCCAGAGTTAAAAGCTCTCCCGGCACCGGGACGAAAACTCGTAATTATTTTTTCATCTATAGCTTCGGTTATTAGGTTCTCGGCCACCCCGCCCTCCCAAAAAAATTGTCCAGCCGCCGTCCATGGCTTTTCTCCGAGATTACTTGACCGATTTTTTTCAAATTTAGAATCAGAGTCATCAGACGATGACCCTCCTACCTCGACAATACTATCTGCCCTTTCCTTGCAAGATGGCGGAAAAAACTGTGTTGGTATAGAGTGTAGCGCCCAAGCGAATGTGTCGATTTCAATGAAACATGACTAAAAGTCTTCTTCTTCGAAGCCTTTTAAATTTAAGTATATATAGCACACTCCAATGAAAAGAATTTGAAAAAAAAGTTATGACGGGTTGTAAAATTAAATTTTCCGAATAACTCAAAAAGTATACATTTTTTGTGGACATTTTGTGGTTATTTGAAATTTTACGAAATTTTCTAAAAAATAAATCTTTGAAATCGGACAATTTTGTACAAAGATATGACATTCTAAATAGTATTTGTCTGTTCTACTGCTAAACTTATATTATTATTTTTTTTTTTTTACTGTGTTAAATCAACTGAAGCAATGTAGACAACATACAGACAAAAAATATACAATATTTCTTAGCAAACTACTAATGATTAAATTATTTTAATCCAACATTAGGAATAACCTTTTATATATTTTCCTTTAACTTACAAGGAAAATAATGTTACTTTTCATGTATAATTGTTTGGAAATAATAAACCAATGTGTAATAACTTAAAAAAACAGGAGTAATTCGATCTAATTGTTGTCTACTAACCATAAACTAAAAATTTCAAAGCCTGACAAAGAAAACAACATTCAGCATTCAAGGATAGGTCAATATAAATATAGGCTCCCAAATTTTTTATTTAATTTTCAGTTGGATTAAGTATTGTTATTAAATTTTTAATGGCGAATGGCATGAAGACCGCCTGACAGCAAGCTCTTGGAGAAAGCGGATCAAAGATGATGAAACGGAATCTGATCTGGGGAGCACCATCAGCGTGCAGGCTGGCCGCCAAGGATACCCTGTGTTGGCCAACGTCCGTGCCTGACCTAGCGGCAGCCACTTCTTGCCTCATACCCTCGCCTGATGAGCACACATTGATTTGCTCTTGGTAGCCAGATGCGTCCAGGCAACCTTCGGCAAGTAGGACGCTGTCTTCGAGGAACCGCATGAGCCATGGAGGTGCAATCCAAATTTGATCATCTTTCGGAAAACCCAAAAATATGAGTTATTCCAGTGAATATTTCTTTTTGAAAAAATGTGTTGGATCAGTAACTTAAAAGATACAAAATAAGTTCTTTGAACATTGATTAGCTTCTCAAAATACTTTTTTTTTATTTGAACTAATTGGATTTTCGTTTTCTTCTAATCAATAAAACAGAAAAAATTCATGAAGATCAAACAAGTGCTTGAAGAAGGAATAACAAAAAAAATGTAGTTTCCCAATTTTGAACAAGCGTCAAAGATTATTTAAATTACATAATGAGTATCCAAGATCGGAAAAACAATTTCATCACTCAAAAAATTCATAATCATTGAATGACACAGAGTTTCATGTAACGTACAATTGCATTACTTTTATAATATTAATGTAATTGATAATGTAATGACATTTCAGTTGATAATTAATGTTGTAATATTCATTTTTTAATGTTATTATTCGTTGTATAATTGTGCTAATGTCTAATAGTAAGTCTTCTGAAAGGATTTTTTTCAGATGAAAATTCGAAATATATTGTAAATACAGATTTTATCCCTAAAGAGGCGAAAATTTGGATAAATTTAAAATATCCTTTTTAATTGTTGACGCTAAAAAATTGTTTTTTCAACATATATTTAATAAAGTATCTTTCCTAAGAACATATTTCATAGGAAATAAGTACCTAAATGTATGCCTATATTTCAACACTGCAATCACCACCTCCAGTGTCTGCATAGATAACTTTTTTAACTAAAAATATCAAAATGTTGAAATTACTCAAAAATGTTGAAATTGGAGTTAGACATTTTATGGTTTATAAAAGCAAAGAAAGTTGTGTGGTTTATAAAAGCAGATGGAGTGACTAGATTTTTATTGCCTATCGTCGACATATTAAATAGACATTCTGTAATTATAATGGTCTTAATGACTTGTTATCTGTAAGCTTTAACCTTTAGCTCCGTTTAAAATGCACTTCAAAAAATTTTATAATAGCCCTACATTGCCAGAAAATAAGTTCCATTCAAAGTAGAGCGGTTAGTGAAAGTTGTGTGTTGCGCGCACCAGATTTTTATTCGTTAATTTGATTGCAATTTGTAATTTATGGTAATTTTATAAGATTATATTTTATCAGGTAATTAATTTTGTTATTTCATTAAGTAATTATTTTTATAATTTTGAATTGCATTTCATCATACTATTAATTTTATTGGGTCCATCCTAGAATCAACTGTTGATGGTATGAAAAGCGAAACGTCTTTATATTAAAAAAAAAATGGAATGGATAGGTTTTTTTTCTTCCCAGTCACTAGTATTTCTAGAAAATTGCTTCACTTCACCTTAAGCACAAATATACTAAATTTAAATTTAATAAGAAATATTATTAAGTAAAACAGTAAGTTTTACCCAAAATCCGATACTACTTCCAAGTTTATGAAACTAAAGCCATAATCTGCACACCATAGGAGGGAGGTAAACTAGAATGTAACATGCACAAGGTAATTTTCTTTTTAAGATCCACTCCTCTCATCTTAACTTGAAATTAATAATTGGAGTAAAGGAAGCTCAGTTAAGTTTAGAAAATCGTAGAAAACTTGTAAGATAATCGAGACTTTGTTAAAGTGAAACTGGAGATTCAGTAAAAGTAAGAAACTCCTTTACTACACAAAGATAGATTTACGCAATCAACATCAAAATAGATTAAACAAGATGAATAATGTAAGATAATAAAGATTGAATTAACTAAGTTTTGAGGGGTTAAGCTTAAAGAGAGAGAAAAATATTGATAGTATCAGGAACGAGCGAAAAAAACAGAAAACATATTTTAAGTATCAAAAATGACTAATGGATTTACCCACTTTTGTAGATACAAATGTGAATTACATATGTAAATCGTGATTCCAACTGGAATGAAGCTAAAGAACAAGTTTAATGCTTATGAGAGTTGATTTGGCACAACGAGAGACTAGAGCTGCAATATTTACGAAATAATTGAAGGCCGCCAAGAGATCCTTATTGCAACAGTATACGTTCACGCTCATTACGGGCACTTATAAACTTAGTTACAAAATGCCACTTCTCTATAAACTATAATTACAAATAACCCATATCGTATCCTTGTTTCATTTATGTTTACATGGTAAGTTATGTTTGTCACGTAAGTATTGCAACTTGCTGGGAAGAATGACATAGCTAAGGATGTACTAATTGTAAGAAATCCGTGCTAGATTTTTTTTGTTGTTGAAATAGCTATAAAAGGAAAACGATTTTTTTACTCATTAACTTATACTATTTGTAATTGAAATAGAAACGTAATTTTGAATATTCAATTAATATTATAAAACACCTACCTATATACGAATTTTTTTAGAAAATGAAGCAAACAAAATAAAAAATTTAATTGAATATTTTATTTGTTTGTTTAATTTATTCAGAAATTATGTGTGCTCCTACTGTTGAGATTTATAACAATTATTTCCTGTCCTGCTGTGCCATGAATAGTCAACTAAACTTAATAGCATCTAAACCCGACGATTAGGCTGATAAGACAGGTTCTATTTTATACTAGATTTGTATTTCAAAACTCAGCTGTCAGAATACAATTGCAGAATTTATTGTTTTGTTTTTATCTAGAATGTTCATTACGGATACTCACTAAAAAAAAAAAAAAAAAGCGTGAGCAGCAGAGCTCCGTCACTAAGGTTCTATTTTCCTCTTATTTTAAATTTAAAAAAAAATAGAAAATAATTAAATTGTTTCATTAGTTTTAAACAGTGAAATAAAAGCTTTGCAATTATTAACCAACGGTTTGTTATATTCAAATAGTTCCAAATTAATTGAAACAAAATGGCGGCTGGTGATGAGCCAACACCAACTTAATATATATACAAAATTTCAACCTTCCAACTTTGAGGAGCGGTGGAGATGCGCAATACTTTAACAAAAAAAAAGTTCTTACATGCGCAAATGTAGACGAAATTTTTCCAAAATTTAATAATATTGTTCCGTCTGGGAGCCAATGTTACCGAATTTCAGCTTATTTGGGTAGCTGGGGACCTCTACAATTGTCCTCTACAAACGAGACACCCTGTATATATATATATGTGTGTGTGTGTGTGTGTGTGTGTGTGATTGCCATCTCTAAAAATTGCAGAATCGTGTTCTAGGTTTTCTAAACTGGATAGGAACCGCAAACCCGCTTTCCAATGACGACTTTCGATACAGTGCAAATAGTCTATTATTTCCGAGGGAAAATATACAAAAAAAAAAAAAAAAAAATTAAATCATATAAACTTCATTCGAATCATGTAATTTAGGCTATACGTGAATCATATTTACTAAGGGACCTTAGCACAATCAAAATAATATTTTATTAACAATTAATTGTTCATAGATAACAGTTAAAGTTAATCAGATAATGAAAATACAATAGAATTTTAATAATTTGTAAGTACGACTAACAGGATTATTATAATTTTAGTTTACTCTTTATTTTTATGTTGGCTTTAAACATCCTGTGAATCTTTGGCGCCTGAACCAGCCCTCTTCACCTCTGTCTACTTTGGGCCATTCTTTCATAAACAGTAATCAGACTGAGAGCTCTATGAATCTTGGAGACCAACTAATTGGAACAATCCACAACGATATGAAAACCTTTTATCCAAATGTTTATCTGATAGTCAATACGAGCAGAAACTTCGTGGCAAATATCGAAAGTATAAGTAGACAATCGATATGCGCTAATTCAACGTATTAAGAATGCTCCTGGTGGCATTAAAGGAAAACAAGAAACAATAAGGAGTGCAATTGGCGCCCATCAAAGACGAAGGTGAAAATATTTAGAAGTCAATTATTACATTTTCGAACAATTATTATTAAAATAAGACATTCACAACTGAAATGCTAATACATGCATGAAATATTGTTTTTTTTTGTAATCAGCTAATCAAATTTTAACAAATGAAAATCGGATAAAGACAGATGAATTTTTTTTATTATTTGCCTGTGTGCAATCTACTCAAGGAGTATGATCTTTCTTTCCGAATTTCCCTATATATTTTTAATATGATTAAGAGAGTTAGGTACCGCAGACTAGTGTTGCCCAAATGCGAGACCGACACAAGTCTTGGTCTTGCGCAAGAGTCTCGCAACAGTCTTGCAGTTACTTATTAGCTCATTTTTATAGAGATAACTTTTTAGTAAGTAATTTTTTAGATGGGAGAAACCTAACTAAGCCCCCGAATGAACAATTAGAGGTACTGAATGCAAAAGTATATTTGTTATACCAATTATTAACATATAGTAACTAAGATTGTCAAGTATTAGTAACTATTTTGCCTTAATTTTAATTTTAAAAAATCGATTTTTTTTACTAGTCTTGGTCTTGGTCTTACAAAGTACAAGACCAAGACCGATTTTGGGCAACAATGCCGCAAACCCTCGGTAATCTAGGTTGTAATATATTTGATATTGGATTTATTTTTTTAATGGTATCTTGTATCCTTTAAGTATCCTTTATAAAGCAGGCCTAATCCATTCAAATAATATTTATCACGTAAACGAATTATTCCAAATGAAACAGGAGGCTGAGGCAGAGCCGGTCTGGCATCGCGGGACCCTACCATTGCCAAGGCCTCAGAAGAAATGTGAAAGGGGAAACAGGCCGAGTTTCGCCACCCGTTGCCTAGTTACGAGTTTAAAAGCTGTCACAGCTTTTAATCACAAGTAATTAAAATGTCACAATACTTTAACTATAAAGATAAAAAAAATAACGAGTACAAAACTAATATATATAAATAAAAAGCATGTATGATTGTGCGTCAGAGCACGGTAGAGCGAAATTGAAAATATGGTTTGATGAAAAAATTCAGTAATTAAGATTTTTTTCCAACACTCCTCTCACAAGAGCAGTAGAATAAAACTATGTAAAACCGTACAACTTAGATGCTTAACACTGCTGCATCGCAACACAATCAATCGTGTGGATAAACTTATAGTCTTTATTGATGACTAAATATAACAACACTAACACATCTATTATAAACTAGCTCATGCACCCATCGTTGACGGGTTTATAGTTAAAATTTGAGAATTTTTTTTTGAGATGGATATTGTATTATGGGGAGGGATTAATTTCATAACATCTGGTGAGGAGGGAGAGGTCATTTTAATTTTTAGAAGTTTTCTTCCGATTTCCGGCTAATCCGTTTGGTCGATCCTAAAAATGTATACGCCAACATTTGTTAGGCTCGGGAAGTTGAATAGAATGACACTTTGAACGGGAATATCGGGCGAAATTGAAATATGAGTGTGTTTTAAGCGACAACGCGTTACAGATGTTTGGTATTTCGGATTTTTCCCGCTGAGTTGTGAGAATTTTTTCCATCAGTTACAATAGTACAAATGTTAAATATGGCTCGCGGTAGAATTGGTTGGGGTGAGAATCGAAGTAACTGCCTAACCGGGATCTCTAGTCAAATTATTTAAGAATTCATAACTCTTGTTATATTCAATATTTTGTTTTCATTTAAAGCCTATGTTTTAAGTCAAGTAAACCTGAATGTAATGTCAAAATTTCAGAAGTCTACATTAAGCCATTGCTGAGCTTACCCCTGACAAAATTTCCTTGCAATGCGGACATACAGACAGCCAAAAAAATGTTTTAAAAGTGGATTTGGGGTCTGTAATGTATGGAACGGAAACATAACATGAAACGGGTTGATTCTATTCAATGTACAGACAAAAACTTTATTTTATTTATATAGATGTTCTTTAACCTACAAACATATGTTTATTATTAACATTTATTATGAACATTAACCGAGATTTCTTGACAAATTACTCAAGAATTCATAACATTGGTTGAATTCGATATTTTGTTTTCATTTAAAGCCTATGTTTTAAGTCAAGTAAAACTGAATATAATGTCAAAATTTCTGAAGTCAACATTAATCCATTGCTGAGCTTACCCCTGACAAAATTTCGTTGCTATGCGGACATACAGATAGACAAAAAAAATTTTTTAATGGTTTTGGTGTCTGAAATGTATGAAACGGAGAGACGTCATAAAACGGGCTGATTCTATTCAATGTACAGGCAAAATCTTTATTTTATTTATATAGATAAAAGTGCATTTAGAATTGGAAAACAGAATTAAACCCGTTTGGAGCTATACGCTTGAATTGTTTAATATAGATCTGAATGTTAAATGCTAAAAATTGTTTATAATATGTATATATTTATTTGTGCAGGCATTTATTTTGACAGATATAATAAATAATTCTTTCAATAATTAAATAAACTATGTTTTATTTTATTGTTTTATAAATTTTTATTTCAACCCCCTCTATCAAAACTTCATTCATTCCAATTCATTTCTATTAATACTATTATACTTCTGTATATATTTACGATTATATAATATATTATATGATGATAAGTGCTAGTAAATGAACAAATAAATTATTAAAAATAAAAAAATATGTTTACGTAAAGCAAACCATTTAAATATTTGTCATTACCATTGAATTTGATACTGAAAGTTACCTAAATTTACCATAATTCAAAATACTCATCAACTATATCACATGCATTTAAAGATGAATATAGAAAATATGAAAACCACAAAAAACAATTTGGACATATCAGAACATAATGACTTTGATAAATTTTTTGGTCATTATCAACCCCATTAAAATATTGATAACTTTATATTAAAAAACGTTTTAAATATGTTTAGTTTAGTTTAGTTTATATACATTTAATTTTAGTATTATTATTTTTTTGGATTATTTATTTATATTTATTATTAATAGAGTGTGAATGTGCTCTCTGAACACTATTATAAATGTCCTTAATTGTAACATCTCTCAATAAATATGTTTAAAAAATAAATAAATGATATATTAAAACAATTAATATATTCTCATAATCTTATCATTTCTATCATTCAACGACAATTACAAATGTTAGGTGATATTATAACAATATTTGCAACCCCTAAAAACTTTCTAGTCATCATCGAGGAATCGTGAGGTCAAGCCCAATGAACAGTATAGTCTTCCTTGAATTTTTATTTCTTTATTAATACAGCTAATCTGTTTTCAATTTATATAAATATTTAAATAGATGTAAATTTATAAAACAAAATATAAATAATAAAATGAGCATAAAAATAGTAAACTTGTAGTAAGAGAATGGTATTGTTGCAACAATTCGTAGTTGTTTGACAAACCGTGTTGGCAGCGACTCCGATTCGCTGGACACCATCGGACTATCAATGAATCCCAACGGAATGAATGAGAATCGAGCCAGAAACATGTTTCAAACACGAACAGAATTTTATTCTATTCATGTTCTAGAATTCCGGCATTTACAGATATTTTTTTCTGATCGTGTTGTGGTACATCTTCTTTTTTCTCCAATTGGACGTATTTCCCGAACGTTTTGTTGTTAACAGCGCCGAGTTGAGATCACATTTATACGGAGTTATTTTTAATTCAAGGTTTGTATTTCCTTCGTTTAAATAATTTTTTAAAAGAAATTTCATTAAATATGTTAACATAGTTTTTGATTAATTGGGATTTATCAAAAAACAAAACAATAATGAAGCATAAACCATTTTCATGGACTTAATTCTAGTATTTTTGGATTCCTCAACCCACATATGGTTTTCATATATCTACCTATATCTACCTATATACGGCTATGTATATACATATATATATATATATATATATATATGTATATACATAGCTGTAAAAAAAACAATAGCTACAGGCAATAAACATGATTACACTAATTCATGTAGGCGAATCATGTGGAAAATGTCAAAAGAATTGGAAATAAATTTAATCTGCAATTAAATAATATCTTTAAATTTAAACAGATGTTTTATATTAATATAAATATATATCGTAACTCGAAGACTTTTCCATATAAGGAAGAATAAATTTCGATACCGTACAGTCCAAAATAATACTGAATTATCTTTCGTTAATATATTCATCCTTTTTAAGTTTGATTAAAATTAAGCTTGATAATCCGATTTACGATCAAAGATATTAAATTTGAAAAGAATTTAGTACAAAATATAAAAAGTATTTTATTTGATTCCTTTATTGATTCTGGTAATTCTAACGTCTTTACGTCGTTATTTCAGGTTTTTTATTTGAAAAAAAAAAAGATTCTCGGGATAAGGTGGTTTTCATGTAGTGAAGAACACATGAACATTAAATTGAAAAAAAAAAACAATAATAGTGCATATACCATTGTTTTGGATTTAATCCTAGTATTTTTGGATTCCTCACCCCGCATATGCTTTTCGTATATCTATCTATATATATCTATCTACCTATATACGGTTATATATATATATATATATATATATTCCAATTCTTTTGACATTCTCCACATGTTTCGCCTACACGAATTAGTGTAATCATGTTATTGCTGTAACATATTTCTTTTTTTCGTGTAGGCGAAACATGTGGAGAATGTCAAAAGAATTGGAAATAAATTTAATTTGCAATTAAATAATATCTTTAAATTTAAACAGATGTTTTATATTAATATAAATATATATCGTAATCTCGAAGACTTTTCCATATAAAGAAGAATAAATTTCGATACCGTACAGTCCAAAATAATACTCAATTGTCTTTCGTTAATATTTTCATTATTTTTTCAAGTTTGATTAAAATTAAGGATGAACGTCCGATTCATGATCAAAGGTTTGAAATTCGGAAGAATTTAGTACAAAATATGAAAAGTGTTTTATTTGATTCCTTTATTAATTCTGGCAATTTTAACGTCTTTACGTCGTTGTTTCAGTTTTTTTATTTGAAAAAAAAAAAAAAGATCTCGGGATAAGATGGTTTTCATGTAGTGGAGAACACATGAATATTAAATTAATACAAACAAATTTTTAAAGGAAGGAGATGGTTCGGGGTGGCTTCATGGGGCCATAAATAGGCTAAATAGTGGTATAACTATTTTATTCAAAGCCAACGTTTCTACCCGACTTTGCATGTCTTCTTCAGGGCTAGAATGGACAAGATACAAACAGATAGAGAATTTTGGAAGTTACGAAACGTTGGCTTTTAATAAAATAGTTTTACCACTATTTAACCTATTAATGACCGCCATCCCGGACCATCTCCTTCCTTTATAATGCAACGGTCAACTTTCATATATTAAAAAAAATTTCTATTCCTTTGAAGATTTTTTTTAATTTAACTACAAAGAATGGCTTACGACCATACTTATCCTCACCATCCACATGAGTTTTCTTTTTTCAAAAAGCTGCATTAAAATAAAACATTTTATTTCATAAATATTTCTGCAAAGGTCCTGATTGAATCCTGTCAATGCTGAAAAGATACTGATATGGTTAGAGATACATCGAAAGAGCAGAAGACGGCTAACCTGATGAAGATATATATCTCGCTGCACGTAACCCTAAGAGAGTGCTAAGAGCCGAGCTGCTAGGTGTGGAGCCCCCGGGCGCTGAGGTTCAACTGATCGAGTCTACCGGAGCTGGATGGGGGTTGCCCCTGACCTTGGCCCCGTGGAACAGAGTCTCTCCTGAGGGGTGAGCTTCTAGGGATCAGCGGCCTCTAGTTCCGCCCGTGTGTCTTCCAAATATCAATAACGTAAATATATTATAAATTCATAAATTTAATAAAATTTTCTTTTTGCAATTAATCCATTTCAAGTGGGTCAGAGAACTGGTTCCTTGAACTCTTCGGAACAAATTAATACTTTTTTAGTCCACTCTTTAAGTTGTCGATAATTAAAAAGTATTTTTTATTGTAATATGTTAGCAAATGGTATTTCAAAAATCGTATTTACAAGCGAAACGAAAAAAAAAAAATACCTGAACGAGGAAGTGTATTTGATTTATATTATATTTTTTAAAGCAAGGAGACGGTCCGAGGTGGCGGTCATAAATGGACTAAATTGGCCCCGTGACCTTTTGATGTATATATTGGAGTTCTAGCAATGGCCAGATTCTCCACTCAAGTCATGAGTGTCCGTGGTTGTAGCGCCCTTTCTCAATCTCCGCTGGCTTTTAATACCAATGAAATGGTTGAGGAAGAAGCGCAGGGATCTCTTGAAGCCTTGCTTTCCCTCCACATGTGGGGAGATAAGTATGGTTCGGAGTTCCCATGGCCGACTGTAAATAGTGTAAATAGGTATGCCTGCATCTAAGATGTTTATTTTCATTAATTTTTCTTTTTATAAGATAATTTTAATTCTATTTTATTTATTTATTTTCATTCTATTATTAATATTTTCTTCCTTCACTATGATATTTTATTTTGTTCTTTTGTAGCTTTTTATTATTTGAAGTTAGCTTATTTTTTTTTTTTTTATTTGTAAATATGCTGTGAATGTGCTCTCAGAACTCTATTATAAATGTCCTTTATTGAGACAGATTGTAATATTTATCAATAAACAAGTTAAAAAAAATGGACTAAATAGTGGTAAAACTATTTTACTAAAAGGCAACGTTTCGACCCGACTTTGTAGGTCTTCTTCGGGGCTAGAACGGACAAGATACAAAAATATAGAGAATTGTGGAAGTTATATTATATTATGACAAAAAAATTAAAAACAATGTGAATAAGCTCATTAAAATTATAAACAGTAAGTATATTAAAATATAAACAGAGCTAAGCTAAGTAACAAGATCCAAAACTGAAGTAAATGGATGGTAACAATTGTTGTAGTGTAATTTATAATATATGCAAATTTGAATATACTTCTACAGATCTACAAAAGAATTGAAAGAAAAGGAAAAAGGATATAATATGAAATAATAGTCATAAAGGAATGTGGAGAAAGGAAAGAAAAAAAAATAAATTAAATAAATAAGTAACTAAAATAAGAGGCATACAGGTGTGTTCAGATAGGAGTTTCACTTAGAACTGGAAAACCAGAGTAAGTCTGCACCTGTAAGTCTCTAATTTTATTATTCTAATTTTAATTACTTAATTTCTTTTTTTTTCCTTTCTCCACATTTCTTTATGTATATTATTTCATATTATATCATTTTTACTTTTCATTCAATCTCTCCTGTAGATCTGTAGAAGTATATTCACATTTGCATATATTATATATTACACAACCATTGTTATCATCTATTTACTTCAGTTTAGGATCTTGTTACTTAGCTTACTCTGTTTATATTTTAATGTACTTACTGTTTATAATTTTAATGAGCTTATTCACATTGTTTATATTTTTTTGTCAAATATTATGTAACTTCCACAATTCCCTATCTTTTTGTATCTTGTCCGTTCTAGCCCTGAAGAAGACCTGCAAAGTCGGGTAGAAACGTTGGCTTTTTTTTTTAAACTTATTTATTGAAAAATATTACAATCTGTCTCTAGGACATTTATAATAGAGTTCACAGATCACATTCACATTCTATGTACAATAAATAAAATAAATTATACAGAAAAATAATATATATACAATAAATAAGAATAAAATAACCTAAAAATAAATAAATGAAAAGAACACATACACACCTCTATACAATATTTACAATTTGGCGACAGAACTCCAAACCAGACTTGTCCCTCCAACTGTGGAGGGAAATGTATGACTCCAGGAGTTCCCTGCACTCCTCTCTCAACCGCGTCACTAGGGCTAAACCCAGTGGAGATTGAGCAAGAATGCTTTAGCCACATACACTCATGTCGTGAGTGGAGAATCTGGTTATTGGCAGAACTCCAATATTTACAAACTATAAAAGATCGCGGGGCCACTGCCGTTTCAACCTTCTGGGAGGATTATAGGGTGGGAAGTGCTTGATAGGGATTGTGCAATAGGATTGGGTGATACGTAAGGTTCTGGTGAATTGGAGAATTTTTCTGGACAAGGTTAGCAATTGTTTCATCAAAATCGGCTAACCGGATGTGGCACTTTATATAATCGATGTTATACATTTTTACGAATTTAATCAAATATTTCTGTATATCAGTGCATTACTAAGTTGTTTTTAACATCAGCTAGGCCTTATCCACATTGATGTCATTTTACAGGGCTCAAATGCTCAATGTTCATATACGCCTTCCTCTAAAGTACCTTTAATTTGTTTGTTTATTTAAACTTTACTGTCTCTCGTTGTTTGGAATTATGAAAAATGGCTAAATATAAGTTTTGAAAGAATTTGATAAATGGAGGAGAAAAAGGAGAAAAAAGAAAATGCTTATCCAGCTCGAAAATGAATCTCCGAAAATAATAGTCAGAAGGTAAACGTATAATGTATTGTTGGAAAGCGGAGAATTTCAGGAAAAGTAATATCGAAGGTAGTAATGAGGTTTTCAATTGCCTACCGTTAATATAATTAATAGGGTTTTTGTTATTTTAATAATGTTAATGATTTGTTAGCTGTAAGCTTTAAACTGTAGCTCCGTTAAAAGTGCACTTCAAAAATTGTATAATTGCTTAATATTGCCAGAAAATAATTTCTATTCAAAGTAGAGAGGTGAGTGAAAGTTGTGTGATGCGCGCACCAGATTTATTTTCCATTACTCCGATCCCAGATCTATCCTATCAGATCGAAATTATTTCTCAAGATGAAATTAAATTTCTTTTAAAGTTGATATTTTCGGGAGAGTTCATTTTATATAAATAAAATTAGGGTAAACAAAACAATCATTGACATCTTTAAGTCAATATTTGCATTATAAGTTCATAGAAAAATAGTAAACATGGTTCATTCAAATTGAAATTCATTGTAAATGTTCCTGATTTACTTTATTTTAAGCTGAATATAAAGTTGCATGCCAAAAACATCACTGGAAGTAATTTTTGTAATAATTGAAAATAATTAGTGCTAAATCGGGTATTGACTAGTCTAAAGATCTGTAATTGACACCACGGTTATTGAAATTCCTTCATGATTATTAATTTATAATGAAAAAGGATTTCTCCTCTCCTTTTTTTGAAACAGAAAATTTTCATAAAAGCTAATTTTTTTTCAATTAAAAATTAGGGTGCCAATGACTTTCCAAAGTGTCAGTAAATATCTAGTTTACTCTATTATTTATTTGAATGTCATCTTGGCTAGGACACCTTCTTATACAATTATTGTCCTAGAAACAGTACTTTCTTACAAAGTACTAAAGTCAAGACCCTTCGTAGGTTATAGTGGTACATTTTTTTTTACAATGTCCATAACTACAAAATAAAGACATGATTTTTAGGCTTGTAAATCAACAAATAAAAATTGAGTCACTTAAATAAATAAATCACTCAAAATTTTTGATAGCATTTGTAAAGGAAAAATTTCGATTTTCATTTCTTACAAATTGAACATATCAATACAAATTTCCGTATAAATTTGATTACAAATGATGACTTTTTCATGAAGCTCACATCATGCTCTTTCCCACTGTGGAAGTAAAAGTGACTTGCTAAACACATAGATTAAATATAACAATACAAAAGTACAGATGGTGGGATGAATAAACATAATTAGGATTACAAACAATATCGTAGTTAAGAAATCAAAGCTAAGCCTTTCATAAGGGATTTTATCAGATTTTTCTAACGGAAGAATCACTTAGATCTCCAGACTACCTATTTATCTATCTATTACATATAGTTGTATTTATCTGGTAAGATAAATATAACTGACTCTGCTTATTTTAATTACTTTTATTTCTGTTTTAAGCTATTCACCAGCAGTTCGATAATTTAAACAGGGATGGCGTTCAGATTTCTTTCTTTGAAAAAATTAATCGATTAAAAATAATAATGGATCACTTTAAGTGAAACTCAGTGATTGTGAAAGATTTTTCAATCTTTATATTTTTGGCTACAATCGTAGAGTTAACGAACTATATATTGAAAAATTTCATCCTTTGCTGTATATACATTTTCCTTCAATTTCATAATAATTAATATTTAGAATCATTGAAGGAACTAGTCGACTGTTCTACATATCATGGGTGATATTTATTCATGAGGTAGTCTTTTAAAAAATAATTTTTTTAAATTTTTTATCTCTGCAAACGTTTCAACCCAAACATGTGGGTCGTCTTCATGGCGTGGTTCGAGCACTGAAGGCTTTCAAGTACTCCAGTGCTCGAACCACGTCCTGAAGATGACCCACATGTTTGGGTTGAAATTTTTTAACAATTAAAAAATTTTTAAAAAAATTTCAAAAGACTACGTCCTGAATATTTATCTCCCATAATTAATATTTAGCTACTACAATTAAAATTAAGCTTTATTTATAGTAATAAAAAAGTGTTTAAAATTTCATTTGAAAAATAGAAATAAATGATTGTAATAGTTTGTAATTTTTGCAGGTTCAGAAATGAATGCTCGATGTTTAACTGCTGCATAGCCAAAGGCTAACACTGATAATCAACCGATCTTTATTTTTATTTTTTTATGTTTTTGCAATACCTATAAAGTATATCTGATATACTGTATCATATAATACATCTATATACTATATCATTGCTGTTTAGTTGATATCCTCAGTCAATTATCAATATGTATAAAATAATTTTTTTCTGCTAGACGTATATACGGCCGAAATGTAGCTATAAATAAATATAAATATAGTTAAAATAAATATGGTGAAGAAATAAACACAGTCTTATTTTATAATATTAGAAAAGTTTCACATAAAACAAGCACGTATGGATTTGAACATGACCAATCAGAGGCTGAATGGGTCAAAGATTAATGAGAGTTGGATGTTATTTAGAGAAGAATTAAACGCCATTCGTGGAATAAAGAATTATGCAGTTAGAACTTTTATTAATTAAAGTGACAAATATGTAAAAGATAGCTACTTATGGAGCTATGTAAATTAAAATAAATATGGTGAAGAAATAAACACGACCTTATTTTATAATATATATATACATTTCGGAATATTATATCTATGATCATTGAATTATATCAAGTTATTTAATGGTTTTAATTAATAATTAATTTCTGGGTCTCCACTTTCTATGGCAGATGATGGTGCTAGAAACACCAATGGTTATTTTTAACCATGTTAACATTATTATATTTACTTATAGTATTATATATTTCCATCTGTTATATACACTAAACAACATATTCCGATATACGAGTAGTATATATTAGAATTCACTTGTATGCTTATTAATTTTATTTGGACTTTATTTGAATTGCTTCAAAATGAAGTAAGATATAGTTTTATTTATCATTTATGTTGAATTTTTCAACGTTTTGACCTACGTTGAAGGTCTTCTTCAAAGCGTTCCATATGGCACTGCCGGAAGCAGCACTGAGACACAGTCTACAAAGCAGTTGAAACGTTGAAAAATTCAATAAAAAATGCTATTTTGTATTGTAGTATTATTATCATTTTATAATATTCCAACAAATTATATTTATATATGTTTATATATTATATACAAATAATATTCCAACCTGATTTATTTATAATTTTATTAATTTCATATTCAATTTAACTTAAAGGCTAAAATATCATCCTCCTGTCGGATAATCCAATTTGCTCTTTAAAGGGTTAAAAAAAAATAAAAAAAATTACATATTTGTCCACAAGTAGGAATTTATTAACGTGCATGGTTTCAGATTGTTCAGTAGCTACAGTTATAACTGAATTTGTAAGGTATAGAGCCACATTCGAGGGTCCGACATTGAATTGGTCGAGTGAAAGGAGAAGACAGAGTTGAGTATCCTACCTTTTAACCAATGATGGACCTTAGGAGACAAGAAGAAGGCCTCAAATCCCTAATTTTTTTTTTCATATCTTGCTGATAAGTATTTCTGGAATGGCCTCCACCATTTGGAGAGGTCCTACGATTCAGCTATCAAGTTCCGGATTTGTAGAAAGTCTCTCACGTCCAATGGCACACCCTCTAAATGTCTTGTCCTTAGTATGCCCACTCTTCTTGTTCTAAGCAATTCCTTTAACATCAACATTTTGTGGATCCCGGAATCATCCATTAGGTAGATACAGTTAGCCCAGCGAAACCTTCCAGACACGACTATCTCGTTGTAAAGCTCATGAAGTTGTTGATTTTTTCTGCTAGGAATACTTCCTGAATCTCCCCGCAACCAACACAAATAATGCCATATTCCAGTTACTTTTCAGTCTTCCCCATAGTAAAAAATAGAGCATGCTCTACTCCGGATGAGATCGAAGTCATCCGCATAACCTAAAAGGTGGGCGAAGCTGAAAAAAATGGTATTGGTGATTCTGTATTCCTTAGGATCTTACAAATTTTTCATTTGCAAGATTGAAAAAGAGGCAGGCAAGTGTTTTCCCTTCATAGTTCCACCGCTGGCTCCAAAAGGTTACGATATGTCTGTTCCAACACGTATTGCCCAGTTCCCCATTTCTTCTTTGTAAGAAGCATTAATTTGCTCGGAATCTTTTAATGCTTCACAATATCCACGATATCATATACTGCCTTATAACCAATAAGAAGATCGTACCCTTTTTATATTCAAGGTTCTTCTGTAGTATAATCAAGGCAAAAAAAGATGGTCCTTATTTTATCTTCTCTTTCTTTTGTTTACCATCAGCTGACCTGCTCTAATTACCTAACCTGATTATCACCCTATTCTCTATCTGCAATGTGGCTAGCTTTTCAGAAGTCCAATATTTACTTAAATATTTCATTGAATTAACTTCCTTACTTACTGCTACAAAGCAAAAATCACGGTGTATCCAATAAGTAAGAAACCTTTTCTAGCCGGAATAGAATCATCACATCTTAATCGAGATTACTAAGCTGGAGTCTTAACACAATATGCTACAATGCTCCCCTCACCCCCCCCCCTAAATCAGTCTCCCAGTCTTCGTATAGATATTCCTCTTTATCATCTGCCAAACTGGGCCCCGATCATTGCAGTCTCATTTTCTGAAACCTGTGGTTTAAAAAAACTATTATAGAAGAACCACTAATCATATGTTTCATGCTGGATAATTATTCCAATTACTTCCTTCAGAAGGTTTAAATTTTGTAGCGCAAACGACCTTATGATGCACATTTACGATTTTTTAATATTTGGTAATCGAAGTGCGACTAAATTCTTAATATGTAGCTTTTTTTGAACAGCCAAAGTTATTTCATTTTTCTTTGATCCCATTTCTTTTGTTAAAACTATTGTTTCAAGTAAGTAAAATGTTGAATCTGGTGTGAATCTTTTAGCCTGAGAATATTCATATATTTAATCTTCCACCGTCAATTAATCGTTCAAATTTCTCTATTCTTTTTACAAGCTCTTCTCAGTGTCGGCCTTGAACACGCTATAACATATAACATATTCACTCATGAAAAAGTTGAAGTCAACCTGACAAAAATAGTACTAGTTAAGTAAAAATAGTACTTGAATACATCGAAGTTGTTTTGTGGTGTCCTCTATTCTATATCTTACCAGGAGATTTCATAAAACTTTTTTTTCTTCGGTAATTCTTATTCTGGATTGATTTGTTCTACGTTGCTGATCAATCATCAGACGTCTCAAGGACATGATCAGCTAATTTTAAAAATTAAGTCTTAGTTACTACTAATATTTACTAAACTTATGCTTAAAGAATAACTTATATGCCAAAATTCATCTCGGTAGCAAGAGTGTTGAAGGTCTTACAGTAAGTCAAACTGAGACTATTTTCAGATATAGTACGGTGCTTAAAAATTTTAACCATCTAATCTAAACAGCGTTATTTTTTCTTGTGGAATTGTATATTTGAGTATAGCTTTCCAAATAATAATAAAAAATTAATCTTTTTTTTATTCTCCCGAAACCTCGCCATTTAGGTTATACGGGGGTTTTCGCGGGCCAGGAGTGAGGGCGGATTAATGCTTGAGTTAAAAGACTCCTCCCTCCTCCCCCGGGCAGCGGGACGCGAACTCATAATTATTTTATTCCGTTATCAGGTTGCCGGGCAACACGTAGTGCTGTGTACACTAGTTAGTCTGCTCGGCCACCCCGCCCCTAAAAAATAATCATTTGTCAGGACCAGAACAAGATAAAAACAAAACAAAAAAAACGCGTTTTCATGAATACAAATTAAGACTAAATGGGTACTAAATACTAGTCTATTTTAGTTACTGTAATGAAACTTCTCTTTACAAGAAGTGGCCACTCATGAGGAATCAAAAAATGTCCGCTATAGAGAGATGCCCGATTTAGAGAAATTGGAAGAAAACCATATTAAAAAAAAAAAATTTATAAATCTATTAAAAACATTTTTCTTTTTAAATTTACAAATTAAAATTATTTTTATGAGAAATTTAATAATATATTTTGCCCCCTCTACAAAAAAAAACTGGCCCTCACTTATATAATTAATATGTATCTATATGAGACGTAATATCAATGTTAGTTTAAAATATAGTAGATATAATATTGGTTTGTTTCTAGATATAATATTAAAGGTACAATACATTAGGCAATTACAATCAACAAGTAACATCAGTAATATTTACAGGAGGCAGCGGCTTCCCCCCGCCCTCCTCTGCGCATGCCCATGCTAGGATATCATTATTATTTTATTTTAAAATATTTTTTCCTTTTAAATGAGAATTTCATCTGAAATAATTGCGTAAACGTTGTCAAAAGGGGTATATTATTTTAAAATAGGAGGAGCAATAAATTTGAGGATGGAGGAATTAGTCTTTATTTAGTAATTAGTTTCTTTTAGAATGTTAAAACGATTTGTCACTGATGAAAATATTTCATCAAGTTTTTTTTTTTTATGCTACTTTATTTTAAATTTGTTTCCGTGTCGTATAACCAAACACAAGGCATTAGTTACTTATATTTATTATATACACACGATGAAGGTACCGCTTACCCATATTTCAAACAAGCGGCACCCTTTGAGTTAATGTTGAAACTGGATATAGGGAAGGCAATGGCCGGCTTGTGTGAGTACTTAGGATAAACTCATATGTGCCTTGACATCTTTCAAAGTTGCGGCAAATCATTCTAAATTTGCTAAAATCATATCTTCCAAGTACTTTTTTATATAAACGCAAACCTCAGTGTGCCCTTATTTTTTCTTTATTTCCTGGTTTAAATGTTGTCTTAAAATTGAAAATATAATGTGCCCACCCCAAAAAATTCTGATGGAGCAACTTGCGCCATACAACCCTTCTGGACACCCCTAGTTATTATCATGTTTACCTTCGCGTAACAGGTGTTGAGAAACATCGACAAATATAAATTGGTAAGGGTGGTGGCAACTATTGTTTGTTAATAATTGATCTAGACACCTCCATAAACAATTTCCAAAGAATGGATGGAATCGAAAAATTTGCCGTAGATGGAATGCACAGAATTAATTACCATGAAACTCCCAAAATTTTCTACAATGTGAAATGGTTCCCGATGAGCAAACTAATTGTGTTTTTTTTTGCTCAATCGACGCGTATGTCTGTCTTTAAAGTTGAAAATTATTTTAGTGGACATCAACAAAGATTTTATAACAATTCAGTGAAATCTGAAATTATTGATTAGCCAAATTCAGCCTCTATACCCTAGTACTCTCCGGGATTCGGAGATGGTTCCAAACAGGAGAAAACCTAGAAATGATTTAATTGGGGAATTCCAAAAATTAGCGTGACGTCTTGTTGATATCTTCAATAGTAATTTCGGGTAATGACATTGTGCAGATAGTGGAACGATGGTTATTATGGTTCCTTGAGGGCAACGTGTAATTCCAAGCAAACTTACCAGGATAGACTGTAGAGAGGTTTAAGAAATAGTCATTAATTATTTTTCTGGTTCTTATTATTAAATTTCGGTATATTCTCCGGTTGAAGGAATAAAAATCATGGAATCAAGAATGGATCATAAGATTATACGGATGGGGTGAAAGGTTATAACAGAAGGCAGGGGTGCCCAGAAGGGGGTTTCATGGTGTAGGTTGCGTCATCAAAATTTTTGAGGGGGCATATTTTGAAGGACAAGGAGAAAGCAGAACAGACCGCAGCAATTGTAATTGTGTATGATCTAAGATTTTTCTACCTAATTCTACCTTCGCTCGCTCTGTTTTAAAAAAATAAGAGCAATAAAATATCTTTGGAGTGGGAGGAGAGCAGAGGTAGGATTCTTGCGCCGTTGTCCTTGAGGGGATGGGAATCTCTGATGGGGAATGTTTATACTGAAAAATATTTTAATTATTTATTGGGTAGCAAGTATCATGGCCGCAAGTGCAGTATAACTTTCACGTCGCTCTGTATTTGTTGCTTTGTAATGTGCTCAATATTCAAAGTTGTGGTGTAATACTTAATCAACAGTGAGTTAATAAACAGTTTTACACTTTTACGTTGACGTACACGCAGGTGAGGTACTATTTATTAACAATAAACAATTGATAAATTGGTGCTCATTTGGTTAGATTGAGAGGCCGTTAATTCCCTTACGTGCCTTATCATACTCCGATAAGTTCACGGCCAGGGGCTCTGTTTACTAACTTCCTTCAGTCATCAGGTCTTCAGTTCGAACCCAAGACATTATATTTACGTTTCCTTATTTTTTTTTTCTTTCTTTTTTTTTTCTTTTCCAGAGACTGTTTTATTTTTATTTAAATATTTATTCTAAGAAATGTTTTATTTTATTTCTGATTATAGTTATGTATAAAGTTTATTTTTTAATAGCTTATTTCGTAATCTTCAATCTTTTTAATTATCATATTTAGGAGTAAATATATATATTTTTTCTCTCTTTTATCATAATATGGAAGATATGAATTTAGATAAGAGTTCGTCAGGTGAAGATTCGGAGGACGAAACGCCGTTTTCTGAGGTTAGCGAAACAGATTCGCAGTATTTAAAAAGACGAACACTTCAAAAACGTCATCGAAACACTCCTCCTGGGTCGGGAGCTAATTCACCCAATAAGAAAAAAAATAAATCAGCTAAACCTAAACAGTTAGCAGAGCAAAATAAATCTAAAAAGTCAACTGAACAAAGTAAATCTACTAAAACTAAACAATCAGCCGAGCAAAATATATCACCACCTCAAACCAGAAGCAAATCAATTACCATAACATCAGAGCCAACTGCACCAACCACCACTAACACCAATAATACTGTTCCCGTTAATAAAATATCAAGCAAAGTTCTGGAGCCTCAAGAGTTTTCTGAGCCCGAGCCGCCACCTATTTTCATATCAAAAGTCGATAACTTCATTACATTTGGTCAAGAAATAGCCGGTCTGATTGGACAGACCAATTTCCGCTGTTTCTCCAGAGTTAATGATATCAAAATAAACACAAACTCTCGAGAAAATTACAAAGCACTTATAAATTACTTTACGTCCAAAAACTATGATTTTCATTGTTATCAATTAAGACAAGAAAAGCCATACCGAGTGGTGTTAAGAGGACTACACTCAAGCACCCCAATATCTTTCATCAAAAGTGGCCTAGAAGAAATAGGTCATAATGTTAGGCACATATCATGCGTACTACACCCAACGGAAAAATATCCTTTACCACTATTTTTCGTCGATTTAGAGCCTGCCAGCAATAACATCGAAATTTTCCAAGTGAAGAGGCTTATATATTCCACCATTAAATTTGAAGAGCCTAGACAAAAGCCTATAATAGTGCAATGCACTAAGTGCCAAGACTTGGGGCATACAAAGACTTATTGTCATCACCAGGCCAGGTGCGTGAAATGTGCCGGCCCCCACGCATCTGACACTTGTCAGAGACCTCGAGACCTGCCTGCGAAATGTGCCCTTTGTGGTGAAGAACATCCAGCAAACTACAGAGGATGCAAAGTTTATAAACATTTTTATAAGCAGAGAGCTCAGAACATTGCCTCGAAAAGCGTAAAACTGAACCAAGAAAGTGTCACCCATCTACCTGAAATTGATAATCTGTCAAATTTTCCTGAATTGCCAAAAACGTCTACTCAAAAAACACAGCTAGCGACTACTTCAAAAGAAATTGATCAACCTCAGCAGGACTTTAGAAAAACACCAATCACCATGAAGAAGCAGCAGCCTCAAATTCAGGCGCCTCAAATCTCCCAATGCAAACCTCAATTTCACAATCCCCAATCTCATCCTCCACGTCAGCAAATTCTCCCTCATCATATACCCTTACGAGTCAAATTACCACCGCAGCATCCTCAACAGTCCCATCCTAACGCCCAGAAAAAAAGTGCAGCACAAGTACCTTCCAATCTAGACCCACCTCGTGCACAACGACGGATCCCGCCCTCAGCTAACACTCCTAATCCACCACAAGAACCTATCCTGAATCCAATTCACAATCAACATCCATCCGACCTAACCTCCATTCTATCATCCTTCCTATTGGACCTGCAAAATACTATAAAACCACTTATCACTCTTCTCACCAGAATCCTGACCGAAATTCCGTTCAATTTCCAACGATGAGCACAAAGCCCCTAACTATCCTTTTATGGAATGCTAACGGACTAAGTAACCACCGTGACGAACTTGACTTATTTCTTCATAATAATCACATTGACATTGCTCTATTGACTGAAACTCACTTCACTAAACGAATACATTTCTACATACGTGACTACTTCACTTATAGAACTGATCACCCAGACAACACCTCCCATGCCGGTTCTTGCATCCTTATACATAAATCATTACCCCATTCCCTTATTCCTTCCACTCCAACTGATGCCATTCAATCAACTTCCGTAGTCCTTTCAACTCGCCCTTTCCATCTCACATTCTCAGCTGTATACTGTCCTCCTGGTAATTCCCTCTCCTATAACCTCCTTGATTCCTTATTCAAATCCCTCGGATCGCGCTTCATTGCTGGAGGGGACTACAATGCTAAACACCAACGATGGGGTTGTCGAACATCCAACCCCCGCGGTAACATCCTATCACGTGTTTCATCTTCCAACAATTATTCAATCCTTTCGCCCATGAGTCCTACTTATTGGCCAACATCCCTCAAAAAACGTCCCGATATCCTAGATATATTTATAACTTCTCAGATCTCCTCCTCACAAACCATAATCAAATCCCTTGATGACCTTTCTTCAGACCATAGTCCAGTTCTGCTTTCACTACATTCGAGCTATGCTCCTAAACCATCACCTCCTAAATTGATCACAGGACGAGTGAACTGGGACCAATTTCGTGAAGATTTGGAAAACAAACTAGACTTAAAAATTCCGCTAAAGACAAAAGAGGACATTAATGGTGCCATTGAAAAACTGACAGCATCAATAACAGACAGTATAAATAATAACACTTTTATCAATAAATTCAACAATTCACAAAAGACTGACTTGCCACAGCATATTCGTATCTTATTGAAGGAAAAACGCAGAGCAAGATCGAAGTGGCATAGAACCAGATATCCAACAGATAAAACTCACTATACCCAACTGACTAACAAACTAAAATCTGAAATTAGAAAATACAAGATTCAAAATTTACTAAACTTTACTGAAAAACTTACACCTACCGACAAATCACTATGGACGACCACTAAAAGGCTCCTGAAATTTAAAGACTGTAATCATCCACTTCTTACTGAAGCTCAAACCTGGTCCAAATCTGATGAAGAAAAATCACAAATCTTTGCTCATCACCTCTTTAAAACCTTTAATCCACACCCTGATATTCATAACCCAAATCACCTTGAATGTATTGAAGCAGAACTGGATATCCCACTCCAAATGTCTCTTCCACCTAAAGCCTTTCATCCTTCAGAAATATCCGACATCATTCAAAGGTTACCTTCCCGAAAAGCTCCTGGACACGACCTAATTACATCCCAGATCCTAAAACTGCTTCCTCGGAAAGCCATCCTATTCCTTACGTATATATATAATGCTGTTCTGCGAACCACATACTTTCCTAACCCTTGGAAATTATCTATTATCAAAATGATACATAAACCCAAAAAGCCACCAGAAAATCCATCCTCTTATCGCCCTATCTCCCTTTTACCCATCCTAGGCAAAATCCTGGAAAAGCTCATCCTAAAACGCCTGCACCCCATCCTAGATTCTAATCACATTATCCCAGATCATCAATTTGGATTCCGCAGCTCCCATTCCCCTATCCCGCAATGCCATCGTGTGGTGGATGTTGTCTCCTCTGCATTGGAGCGCGGAATGTATTGCACAGGAGTCTTTCTCAATGTAGAACAGGCTTTTGATCGAGTCTGGCACCCAGGACTGCTTTACAAACTCCGTACATTCCTACACCCTACATACTTCCTCATTATCCGTTCCTATCTAACTGATAGATCCTTCAAAGTAAATCATAATAATGCCTATTCATCCCTTTTTTCCCAGTCCGCTGGTGTTCCTCAAGGTAGTAACCTAGGTCCTATCCTTTACACAGTTTTTACAGCTGATATCCCAACCCATCCTAACACTGTTATTACCACCAGCTTTCGGGCTGAAGCTCCCCCAAAAAATGGTAAAATATAACCATGTTTTATTCAAAAAAAATATTAAAAAAGTATCTCTTAAAGTATTATTATTCGTGTAATTACATTTAAAAGGGCTTTAGGAATAACACCACTTAAACACCATTTCATACAGGTAGTTAGTTTCTTTCTTTTTTTCCAAAGTAATTATCGTTATTTTTATGAAAAAAAAAACCTTTCGGGCTGAAGCCCCCCCCCCAAAAAATAAATCCTGGATCCGCTAGTGCACTTACGTATATTGTTTTTTTGTTCTGTTCTTCTCTACCTCGCCTTTTAGGCTATACAGGATTTTCCCGGGCCGGGGGGTGAGGGAATTTAAAATCCCCTCCGGCACCGGGACGCGAACCCGTACTTTTTAAATCTTCTTAAATCTGTAATCCAGGTGCCAGGCAACTCGCGGTGCTGTGCACACGCCTTAGGCCACCCCGCTCCCTTCACTTACGGATATATGTAATATATAGTAAGGATAAGTATTGCGATCGTGAAAATTTTCCAATCTCAGTTTTCAACGGAAATACATGTTTTGAGGTCCCCTGATTCTAAATAACCAAGTATCGCAAAATGGTCTGTGTGTGTGTGTGTGTGTGTGTGTTAACAGTCTAGCTCATAAACGAAAAGTAATACGAAACTAATATTAAGTATTTAGGGTTTGTATATGGGCCGGATGTGAAAGCAATGTTTTCGTTAAAATCGGCTAACCGGAAGTGCCTCTTTATATAAACGCTGAAAAACATTTTTGCAATTTTCTCAAAAATGGCTCTAACGGTTTTGATTAAACTCGGTGTATCATTGTATAATTAAGTGGTCTTTAATATCATTTAGGTCTTATCCCCGTTGATCTCACTTTACAGGGCTTAAATGCCCAATGTTCATATACATCTTCCTCTAAAGTACCTTTAATATGGTTTATTTTAAAAAGGTTATCATTTCGCATTATTCAGAGTTACAAAAAAAATCAGAGCTACATATAACTTTTGAAAGAATTTGATAAGTTAATAGAGGAGAAAAAAAATAAAAATAAAAACCTGCGTTGCTATAGACTGTAGCCCCTAAACGAATGTACCGATTTCAATGAAACTTAGCTAAATTCATTTCCTCGACACCCATGAGATTTATCTATATAACATACTTCAACGAAAAAAAGCTGAAAAAAAAGTTGCGAGGGATGGTAAAATTAAATTCCGAATAACTCAAAAAGTATACGTTTTTTGTGGAAATTTATGGTTATTTGAAAGTTTATGAACTTTCCTAAAAAAAAATATTTGAAATTGAACAATTTGGTGCAAAGATATGACATTGAAATTAGTTTTCGACTGTTCTACTGCTAAGCTTATATTATTTGTTTTGGCATTTTTATTTTTTGACAGTGTTGCATCAACTCAAGCAATGTAGACAACATTAGGAATTACCTTTTATTTATTTTCTTTTAACTTAGAAGGAAAGTAATGTTTTTGTCAATATTGTGATGAGATTTTCAAAGGTTTTCAAATTTCCTAAAAAATGAAAGAAGTTTCATCGAAATCGAAGCACTATTAGTAGAGATATCGCAATTTTTGGTTTATTGTTACTTTCACTGACCTATATATGTAATATATAGTAAGGGTAAGTTTTGAAAATTTTCGAATCTTAATTTTCAACGGAAATACACGTTTTGAGGTCTTTTTTTTTCTACAGATAAAGTATCTTTCCTAAGAACATCTTTCATAAGAAATAAGTATCTAAATACCTTTATTCTCAGTTCTATATTTCAACACTGCAATCACCACCTCCGGAATCAACTTACTCACTGTCTGCATAGATAACTTTTTCAACTAAAAATATCAATAAAATAACATTACTCAAAAATGTTGAAATTGGAGTTAGTCATCCTGTGGTTTATGAAAGCAACGAAAGCTGTGTGGTTTATAAAAGCAGATAGAGTAACTAGATTTTTATTGCCTACCGTCGCTATATTAAATAAACATTTTGTAATTACAATGGTATTAATGACTTGTTATCTGTAAGCTTTAAAGCTTAAGCTTTAGCTCCGTTTAAAATGCACTTCAAAAAATTTTATAATAGTCCAGCATTGCCAGAAAATAATTTTTGTTTTTCTAATAATTAAAGTAGAGCTTTAAGTGAAAGTTGTGTGTTGCGCGCACCAGGTTTTTTTTATTGTTATTATTGAATGGTTTTAAAAACCATTTGCATTTGTCATTAGAAAGTAGGAATTAAATTAAGCGATGAGAGGAAAAATATGAGAGAAATGTATAAAGGGAGAGAAGACAGAGTGGGGAAAGAAAGGAAAATTTAATGCCAAGATAAAAGAAAAGAAATCATGTACAAAAAAAAATGTTTACTATGCTCATCTATTGTAATGGTACTGTATATTTATATATTAGTTTTAAAAATTGTCCATTTTGAATAATAAGTATGCTGTGTATTCAGCAACTCAATATGATTGAGCATCAATAAAATGTTTCTCTCAAACAAAAACTGTTAAAATATTATTAAATAAAAATCTACTGATTCTGATCGTTAGTTAACTTTTCTATTACTATTAATGCTTTTATAATACATTGGCAATCATTTTTATTTGATTAATAGTTCACCTTTTTTCACCACAGAATTTATATTTATTTACTAACATAAGAAAGATGGAGGTCAGTGTCGTATCTAGGGGGGAAGGGGGAGGGGTGTGTGTGGGTGGACCGGACTCTACTTACTGTCCTACTCTACTTTACTCTATAGAACTTAATGTTACCATGAAAGGGGTCTTTGTTTTATTTTTTAAATGATGACTTATTTAAAAAACCATTGCATGGTCATTTCAAAATTTCAAAAACATGTTTATATTTATATTACTGGAAAATAGGAGGGTCACCAACCGAAAGCAATGAAAAATTTATTTATAGATATATATCCTTTTGGAAGTATTCTTATCATTTAGTGTTTCTGTTGTAAACCAGAATTAAAAATGTGGTGCGGGTAACACACAACTTTCACTTACCCCTCAACTTTGAATAGAAATTGTTTTCTGGCAATGTTAGGTTATTTGAAAAAAAATTTAAGTGTACTTTAAACGGAGCTTAAAACTTATAGATAACAAATCACAATTAAAATTATAAAAACTCTATTTACTATTTAGACGGTAGGCAATAAAAATCTAATTTAATAAACCACATAACTTCAGTCTCTGACCCTTTTATTTGATAGATTGACTAACTCAAATTTCAACATTTTAGAGTAATGTCATTTTAGTGATATTTCTACTTGGAAAAGTTATATCTTTACAGACAGTGAGCAAGTTGATTCCAGAGTACGTGATTGCTATGTTGAAATATAGAACTGTGAATAAATATATAAATTTTGCTAGTGAAAACATCACTAAAATTAATAATAAAGAATGTTGAAATTGGAATTAGTCATTCTGATAACCGAAAGGTACCATAGTGCCTACTCATATATGCCTAGAGAGATTTGAAAGTACATCTGAATATTTAACCTATAAATAATTATGAATCGTAGGACTATTACTTATTAAACTGTTATTTTCCATTGTAAAGTTTACTAAATGAAATTACGAGATTTCCATTCCATGGATAAGTCAAAAGCTGTCACACTAATTGTAAGTGGATGATGTTGGGACTTCACAAAGGGAAAATTCATCAAATTCTTCTTCTTCTCTTGGAGCTACTGACCGAAGTGGTCCTTGATCTGCTTCAACAGCCTCCACCACTCAGATGACCGCCTATCTCATGTCTTCTTCCACCTTCTCCCTCCATCGGGCTCTGTACCTACCCTTTGCTATAATGGCGAAGATCTTCCCTCTGTATACTTTCTTCACCTGTCTGACTTCATTCAATCGGTTGACATAGCCAAACCATTTCAGCCTGCTTAGACGTATGAAATTTGACAAAGACAGATCATTGTAGATGTCGTATACAATTCGATTGTATAATAATAGTGCAAAATTTTTATATGCAACATTAAGCAGCCTGATACTTCTATAGTTGCTGCGCTCTGTCAAGTCTCTTTTCTTAATCACCACTGTGATTATTCCACAATCCCATTTTTTTGGCCTGCATTCTTCCTCCCAAATCCTTTCTATGATTCTGTGCAGCTCTCTCATCATGTGAGTACCCACGAGTTTGAAGAGCTCGGCTTTTATATTGCCCATGCCTGATGATTTGTTGTTTTTTAATTTACGTATCACGTCTTCCATTTCTTCCAATGTTGAGGATATCTTTTCTTCCCACCCCTGTTCTGGTTCAGTATGTGGGATCACTGCCACTACATTGAGGTTTCCTTGGTTGTCAGACAGTAACTCTTGAAAGTGCTCCTCCCATCTTTGCAGCACCTCTTTGTTTGAATTCAGCTATCGGCAAACTTTTCTTGATGGCTCCTTTCTTCTGTAAAAGTATTCTTTTCTTCTTTATTATTTTTTTTCGCCTGTCGCTTTGCTTCGCGGTATTCCACTTCCTGCTGCCTTGTTTGCTGTTGCAAGCATTTGTGTCGGACGGCATTCCTTTTTTCGATGGCTTCCTTGCATTCATTGTCGAACCACCCATTTCTTCTTCTAGGTTCAATGTTTCCAAGCGTTTCTGCAGCTTCGGTTGAGATTATCCCCTCCAGTTAGTTCCACTTGTCATCAATAGTTGAGCCTTCATCCATCTCCAGGTGATACTTGTGCATTTTCCAGTCTGTATATCCTCTAAAATGAACTATCGTTTCTTTCTTCTTTAGCTTTTCTGTATCCCACTTTGTCTCATTCTCATTTTAAATTTCATTACTACGGGGTCTGAATCAATGTCAATCAAGGTCTCCTGTAGGTTCTGACATCCTTTATACAGCTGCGAAGTCTATTATCAATACAGATATGGTCTATCTGATTTGCATTTTTCCCATCAGGCGTTTGGCATGTTTGTTATGAATATTCTTATGTGGGAATATAATTATTTAAATATAATATCATAAAAGTATTTAAGGTTATAAACATATCCATGATATGTATTATTATATTTCACTTCTTCTTTCACACAAGTACAATGAAATAGTATTTTAAACAATGGCATTGGCTTGATTCGGTGGACTTCGAATACATCTTTTTTCAAACTTATAAAAAACTTTAAAAGTTTACATTTAGTTTAGAACATCTCATTTAATCTCATTGGAAACATGTGATTTACGTTAATTAATGTTAGTTTTTCTAAATTATTATTTATATTTTTATGTAACAGGTAATAAATACACAGCTAAAAATGTATTAACAAAGGTTGGTGGTAGTGTTGCCTAAATGCGAGACAAGAACGAGTTTTGGTTAGTTACCTATCAGCCTATTACTGTATTTTTTCAGATAGAGGAAACCTAACTGAGCCCGAATGAAAAATTACAAATGTTATATGCAAAAGCATATAGGTTATACAAATACGTTACATATAGTAAATTGTCAAGTTTTAGTAACTATTTTGCCTTAATTTATATTCACAAATACGATTTTTTTTTTTTCTGTCTTGCAAGAGTCAGACGGTCTTGGTCTTGACTTTGCAAGACCAAGTCCGATTTTGGGCAACACTAGTTAGTAGTTACATAAATCAAAATAGAAACATATATTATTTTAAACTGTTATTTTTCAATCTTAATTTAATTTTTAACTGTTGACTAGTATCTAGTGCTACTAGCATATTAGCCACAGTTAGCAATTACCTTTGATAGATTAAAACATTCAACTAAATGTGTAATTTTCACTGTTTTAAGCGTGTTTCACTTTATTTGTTACATGTCGATCGATTATAATAAATATAAATATTTAGTTTTATAATATACTTTTATTTTTACTAATTTTGAAATTCGAATTTTTTCTTTCTGTCCTCCGTAATATATATTCCATAATAGCTTAATTGCTTGATAGAGTAGTTGATACTAAATATATGCCGTTAGTAATATGTATCTTATAAATAAATAAATTTAAAAAAATTATACAATATGTTTTGAAGCAATAAATAGCCTGTTGTTATAGAAAGTGGGGAGGGGTTTTCAATATTTGTAATAGATGTTTAATTTAAATATAACTAATATTAAACTTATATCCAAATTAATTATTGTTTATATTTTTATTATATCCCATTCGCTGATCGATACGTTCGGCGTGAAATATATCAACAGTTCAAAATACCTAGTTTATCTAATGCCAAGGTACAAGTTTGATATTATAGAACATTTAGATTATTAGTACAATCATAAACCAATCAAACCTCTTTTACATGCTTGGTCATAATGTGATTAGGTACATTATTCAGAATTTTAATCTGCTAAACTTTAGTAGCAGATATTATGCGACAAAAATAGTACTGTTATTCTGTACCGATCACAGAATAATTAGTCATATATTCACCAGTCATTCTTATCACAGTTATTACTTCCTACTTTTATACAAATTATCACAATCATACTTAAGACAATTAGTGAACAGCGACAAAAATTGAGATTATACTGATCCATCATAAACATGTGCCACCCATAAATGTGGGTAGTAAGGGTTCAACATTAAGCATCCATCAAGAAGCTACATAATTTAATATTTTAGGGTATAAATCCCATACGTTCACTAGGTTTTTGGTCTATTGGGGGAAAAATTGAGCTGTCATGAGTCGAAGAATCTTTATGAACTTATAAACCTTGATTTTTTTTTCTTTTCTTTCTTGTGTTCATCCTCGTTCATACCTCTTATGGAAATAATCACTTTAATTTTTTTTATTTCCATTAAACACCCTACTACACTATATCTAACAAGTCACTCTCCTTGAAAAGAAGAAAGATTAGTAAAATTCATCAATCTACAAATTTAAAAAACTGTTGTAGCCGCATGAAAGAAGCTTATGATGGCACTGAATGGTGCACCTAAATCATCACTCTACCAATTAAAAAAATATTAAACAAATAATAAATAAAATAAAATATTGAAAAAAAAAACAGGAAAAGGTATTTGTGAAAAGTTAAATTTTATTTCTTATAATTTAAAATTATCATTTATTCAATTTCCTCTTTGATTGTATTTTTTGCCAAGGTACATGTAAGCTCGTTTCATAGCACAGTGACCCTGAAAATTACATCCAACATCCATGGCGCATCGAAGCCACGGATAAAGTAGAATGGAGAAGAATAAGGGAGAAGGCTTTGGTTCTTAATGGACCTAATGAAAATAGAAGAAAAAATAAAGAAATAGTAATAAATATAAAGATATAGATACATTTTTCACTTGAGTTGATTGCTCAATGTCTCAAAAGTAAAATTAATTAAAATATTATATTCTGCCATCTTAATTGTCTAATTTATATCTTGTGTTGAAATTATAGTTGATCTCATGATTAACTATCGTATCAAAATGTTTATAGTTGACCGATTATTATTGTTGAGTTGTCTGGTATTATTGTAATGCATCTTATCTGGTAACACTGCACAGCTGTTGTAAACGAGGAAGGTTTGCTTGGGTGGTAATCTACACATTCATAACGCCATGCATTTAGTTGGGGTGTTATGTGTGCTATTTTGATTAAAAATCTAATTAAAATAAACATAAGTACCATTTACATAAACCAAATTGAGATTTGGTTATATGAGTATAACCCATCAGTTAATAAATAAATGAAAAAAGTGAAACCGAAAAAGACATTCAATTAATAGTTGTAAAGATAGGAAAATAATAATAATGGAAGATTTCACTACAAAAATGTTAGTGGAAATATGGAAGAGAAAAAATATGTAGACTGTTTTGAAACCAAGACAAAGTTATAAACAGACACCATGTTCTGGTACATTTTAAATAAAAGTCCAAATTGCCAAAATTAACGACGTGAGAGATCCAGAAGCAGAATTTATGTTTTAATTATTAATTTTTAGTTGACATGTTTTGTGTAGTTCATAAAATGAAAAGTGAGGTGCGCGATAAAACTCATAAAATTAACGATTTTAGATGTAATAAAGTCAGTAGAAATTGAAGGATCTATAACTATAAACAAATTTGATGGTGACCAAGCAAATTTCCCCATGTCAACTCTAAACTCACAGATGGACAAAATTCTCGGGCATTAACTGGTTATCAGCTATGGAATTTCCCAAATTTTCAGACTTGAATCAATGCTGTTTGTGTAAGCAATTAGTTTCATACTAAAATGTCATTTGTATAACACATAAAAGCTCTAATGGAATCAAGAACTGAATTTCCAACTGAACCACACTCACACTTTCCATCAGTTATTATATGTAGATTTATTTTGACCTTCTAAACAACCATAGATATAATTTAATTAACACAACAGAATACTTTAAAAAACTAGACATTTGAATATAAAAGGAATAGGGCATCCCTAATTATCTCTTTCGATGGTTCTTCGAGTACAGAAGACGAAGACCTCATCAAGATGACACCTTAGATACGTGACACTTCAAGGACAAGCATCCTCCATTGAAAGGCGTTGGTATGACCTTATCAAAAAGGAGAGGAGTGGAGTTGAATTTTGATGAATGACGTTGGACCGCACTCGTGCAAGAAGTGGAGGCATATCCTGAGGAAGATTACCGCTTATAAAAGACATTATTACGAGAAGAATTCAATGGTGAGTTATTTTAAAATCTGAAACCATATTTTTAACAGAACTTTAACTGTAAGAACTAAATATTTGTATTTTATGTCATTGTATTTTTAATGCTAAGATTTCGTTTAACACAAATTATTGTTTATGCAACGTTAACAGAAGAAAACGTGTAATAGTTGGCATTAAAATTTTGCATTGAGAAGACGCTTGGTTAAACATATGTTTTTATTTTTATGCCTATATAAATATAAACAAAAATCTTCTTTAAGATGAGGAAGAGAGTAAGCTCAGTGGGTAAAGCACTGGGCTCTGAAGTCCGTCTGTGAAACGTAATAATTTCTTTTATGTTTTATCGATCCTCGAAATCGGGAGGCGATCTTGGAAAATCCCTGCCATCTATAATGAGTATCCTTAATTAGGGAAAAACCTGTTGTTTGAGAGTTGTCCTATCCAAATCACCTGCTTGCACAACCTTTGCACAAGAAAAATACGTCCAAATCACGTACTAAACCCAAAACTCTCCATGGATTGTAAGAGGTGCTAATGCTATTCCGATTAACAGTTTTAAGTGATTTCGAAATAAATAATTTTGTAAACTAAATAATTCCTTCGGTACTTTTATTGCTTATTTAATTTTAGATCATTTTATATACTTACTACCATCTATATTCAAATACTCTGAAATACCTCGACAACCTCTTACACATTTCACTGTTTAGTTGTTAGGTAGCTGTTTGAACTGTTTCAATTAGAAGACTAAGTATTTCAATAGGATGAATCAAAATGGTGATTATAAAAACCTGCGAATCTATAAGGATCACTACTTTTTTTTTTTTTTTTTTTTATCGACTCCAAAGCTTGTGAATGCCTTTTATTAATATATATATTTTAAATGTATACAATACTTGACATTTCAATACGGTATTTATTAATGTTAATATTATTAAAAGACATAAAACTCAGCCTACCACTTTCTAATATAGACTAATCAAACAGAGATCACAACAAATTAAAAACATAGTAAAGCATCACAGACTAATATCCTCCTAAAAGTGTAAAATAAGGTTCTCAAATTAATTACAGAAGTCCCAAAATCAACCTAAATTGCATTTATGCAGCTACAAACATGCATAGAACCTATAAAAAAACGAAATGAGACTGCTGCACTTGCAATAAGCGTGAAACTGCTAACTTTGTATTATGACTACTGGAAGAACTGTAGACCTGCTAATATCGTATTTAAAAACTAAGTCAAATTCGTGAAGAAAATAGATGGAATAAAATTAGGCGAATAACTTTCTATTGCTTAATATTCTTACCAAGGATTTCTACATAATCAGTAGAATTCATCATATAACTATTGTGGCCAATCGTAAAAACAAAGCTAAAGAATTAAGCACTTGAAATTATAGCAATAACCTACACGTTGGTTACAGGAACAAAAAAATGGCCAGGCAAATTGTGAGAAGTGCAAGAGGGATTGGGAAGCCGTACAATCCTTGAAAATTTCATGAAAATCGGATGATCAGTAGTAGGTGAAATGCCCGTTACATCGATTTGACTACAGACAGACAGACAGACCCGAACCAAATTTGATCCTTGATGTCTGAAACGTAAAACTCGAGTGGAAAATTTCGATTATGAGCTCAAAATTTTTTTTAACCTCTCGCACGAATACAATGCTTCCCTACCTTCGGTAGTGAGGAAGCAAAAAATTAAATGCTTGAATAATGTTAATAATGTCTGCGGTAAGAACGTCCCTGAACACACCTATTAAATATTCTTAAAGGTCAAAATGTATGAAAATATTCATTCTTTAATCAAAAAGGGATCATAAATTTTCTTTCTGAGGTCTTTATATTTTCCTACTTTGAAAATAAACCGAGAAATTGTTTTCGAGAGGGTATTCAATAGACAATTATAGGAATTGTCTTTCGTATTCAACCGCTAAGATACCACTGATTGGTTTAAATGCCATTAGCATGCTAGCCAACTTAAAATGGTGTTTAGTGGCGATGAACGAGGCTGTGCGATACCTGATCTGGTTGGTAATGCTGCGTTAGCTCATTATTGCCCAAGAGTAGCTTGGCAACCTTCACTCAATATACTTATTTCATCATTATCCACCCTCGATTATATTAAATCCGGTTCCGGTCTGCATTCCGGCTTTTATCGACTGTATTAAAGTAGAAGTGCTTAAACGCCAAAACGAAGAAATTGATTTTTTTTTTTGCGAAAAATACTTCATAAGTGACAGTTCTGTTACCTCGCATAAAACTTTCATTAAATCCTTCAATCGAATTATTTGTCATCCAACTCCGTTTCTTATTTGTTATTAAATATTATCAAGATAATGGAAAATAAATCAAAAGATTGAACTAATAAAAAAGGTATTCGGCGAAATGAAATAGGTAGTGAAGGAGATAAAGGAGTGAAAATAAACATCGGTGAAAACAACGACGTTACAGTGAAATTTTGAAAATGGTTTTATTACGTTAAATTGTCAGGAAGACGAATGTAATGCAGTTTTGTTATTTCAGTATAAAAATAATTCTTGAATTATTCTTTTTCCTTTTTGCTGAGAAGTTTTATGTTATTCTTTGTTTTTAGCAACAATAACTTACAATTAAAGAACAATCGATTAATTTGTTGTATTTCCAAGTTTATATGTTTACATTTCGGGAAATTTACTCCTATCTTCAGAACTCCAATCCTATCTTTCTTTGTCGATTCGATCGATTGCTGTTTAATTGGAAGTTATTATTGCCAAAAACAAATAATAACATACAATTCTCAGAAAAAATAAAAAAGAAGAATTCGAAACTCAATTATAAAATATTTTAGAAACTTGAAAGTTAAAATATATATCTTTTGCATGCACACATGATATGATGAAAGTTAGTTAATTTGTAAATTGTATTCACCATGGCAGACACCCAATAATTGGTCTAAAGGCATGATGATGCTCTGGATATTACATACTATAATTTGTTTTAACATGAATTTAAAATCTGACATTGGAGCACATAAGGCTTAGCCATGAATCGACAAAGAAACATGAGATTGTAGCTCTGAAGATGAAAGTAAGTTTCCCGAAACGTAAACATGTAAACTTGGAAATACAACAAATAAATCGATTGTTGTTTAATTGGAAGTTAGTATTGGCATAAACAAAGAAAAATAGTTCTAATTATTTTGCCTCTACTGATTGTAAAGTTGTATGATTTGCAGTCAAGTCGTTGTTCAGTTTCAGAGGGTGAGTGATTTGATGATTTGGGCCATTCATTTCAATTCGAAGAATGTTCTAATAAGTTATGACTTTTTTTTTTGTTTTTATGGTGAAGTTTTTTTGGGGAACTAAATGTTCGAGAAAAGGCATTCTAAATTCCAACAGCTCGACAGAGAATTGTTAGCGTTTTACTTGTTTCGTATGAAAACAAGTTTTTAAGTAGTCGCTGTCCTTGCCCGTAATACACGTTTGGCCTGAAGCATAATTAAAGTAATGAAAGCAATCACCTTCTTGTTCTACTATGTGGGTAGTGCCAACGTCGCACTAGATTACAATAACTTTTATATTTTGAGAGAGAAACCTCCTGGTGTGCTAGTGAGGATATAACATACAGAATAGCACATAACCATTATAATATTCTTCATAACCATTATAGTTTTCAAAAATAATATAAAGGAATTAACGATAAAACCCATGGATAAAAAAAAGAATCTGTACCACTACAACCCAAGAGGGGTCTAGTCTAGGGTTCAGTACTTTAGGAAAAGTCAACGGTTGTGCAAGGATGTGTTTGACTGAGATCATGTACAACCGCTTTTTTTTTTTCAACCGATTTTTCCCCTTAATTAATTATTCAATTAAGGTTATTGACTTTATACAGGGTGCTTGGTGTGCCCCAGTAGGGTCTTCTGATTCCGATCCAAGCCCGATGAAATAGAATAAATAATTTATTTACCATAAGCCGGCATTTATAATTCATACCTTGAGCGTTGGAAGCTCAGAGCCCTACCATTCAGCTACCTCACTCCCATCACTTCCAAAACTCCCCAAACCATGGGTTCACCAACAAATGCATAGGTACCGATGAGTACTGGTCTTCTCTGTTGGTGTTAAATTTTTACAGAGGAGTGTCTCATTCTTTGAATACTTATTTATTTATTTGAGAAGGAGTTAATCGGGGGGTGCGGTCAAATAAATACTAAATTAAAATATAGTAATTATTTAATTTTTGCCGACGTTTCGACCCACTTTGCAGGTCGTCTTCAGGGCTACAAAAGATACAAAACATGGTGAAAATAAAAAATGAATATAAGTAGATATAAAATAAGAAGAAGTTGTCAGATACAGAAATAAAAAGATGATATCAGAGATATAGTGGATGACAATGTAGTTAAAATATCAAGTATTATATATGTGGAAGATACAAAGAAATGGAAAATAAGTATGAATAAAAATAAAAAATAAAGGAGAATATAGCATGTAAGTTAAAAGTAAACAGATTACGATAAAAAATAAGGAATAAGTGTATAACAAACTAATAGGGATTACATTTGATAACTGTGGGTTAACAGATAAAGAAAATGATCATAACAAGGTCATCATAACCTTATTTTACATTTATACTTACATTCTAAAGTTCTCTTTTAAAATTATTGTTTTCTTATAGAGTTATTTATACTTAATAATCTATCGTAACGATATTACACTAATGTTACCCTATTAATCTTTCAATTTCTTTACTTCTTAACCTTTAGTCCCATTATCTGTTTACTTACAATCAAATGTAACCTCCACTAGCTTGTTATCCACTGATATCTTATTATTATGTTATCTTATTCTTATTTTAACTTTACTGTAACAATACTTATTCAATTTTCAATCTATTTATTCGTTAAAATTCATTTTCTTTATCTGTTAACCCACAGTTATCAAATGTAATCTCTATTAGTTTGTTATACACTTATTCCTTATCTTTTATCGTAATCTGTTTACTTTTAACTTACATACTATATTCCCCTTTATTTTTTATTTTTATTCATACTTATTTTCCATTTCTTTGTATCTTCCACATATATAATACTTGATATTTTAACTACATTGTCACCCACTATATCTCTGATATCATCTTTTTATTTCTGTATCTGACAACTTCTTCTTATTTCATATCTACTTATATTCATTTTTTATTTTCACCATGTTATGTATCTTTTGTAGCCCTGAAGACGACCTGCAAAGTGGGTCGAAGCGTCGGTAAAAAATAAATAATTACTATATTTTAATTCAGTATTTATTTGACCGCACTCCCCTCCTCCCCGATTAGCTCCTTCTCATATTATATCAACGGTCAACCATCTCTACATCATTATTTATTTATTTAATCATTATTTGTTTATAGAGAAAGAGCTTATAAAAAATAGAGTCTGTCATTTATACAATACGGATTTATTTCTATAATAGATATAAAGGTGAAAAATACAGTTTACTCGGAGAATATTTGAATAATCTGTATTTTTCGAATTAATTTAAAAAAAAAATAAAATGTGTGATTAGGCAATTGGATTTATTATAATACATTCCAGATCTTTGAAAACAAGAAATAAAAGCTTTGCAACAATTTATTGTCGTTATGTTTGCTGAAAATAGGGGTACATTTAACTGACAGGATGAAAAATATAATTTTTTTTACACCAGTTCAGCTCAATCTCAGATTTTTTTCCTGATAAACATCAACTTAGTTAATACTGGTTTAAAGCTTATCAAACGAAGAAGTTTTTGTAAAAGTAGGAGATTTGTAGTACAGTTGACTGATGATAAAAAAAACTTCGTGAATAATTTATTATTTTTATAAAAACAGAACTTAGCTTACTTTAGCCGCTTAAAAGTCACCTTTGAATGGTTTTAACAATAGTAAAATCTATTTTCGTTAAAAGTAAATTTTATCTAGTTTACAATGAAGCAATTATAATTACTTAAATTAAATATTTCTTTAGTTCTTGCTTTCGATTCATCAAAAAACACGACTCACTTAAAAAACCACAAAACTTGGATTTGCTACTGTTGATTGACCCATTGATTATATGAAGTTTTTTGTGAATCTTGAGATCCGCAATTAGTCCTCTAAAAATTTCTCTCTACTTACGGGACACCCGTTTATAGGCTACGCTATATCCTCGCTAGGTTGTAATAACTCTATCCCATCAGTTTCATGAATTTGAAACAATTTGAAATATTAGCCATAAAAAAAAAAGCTTTCTCATATAGTCTATGGTTTGAATATTTCATGCTCATTACATTATTATATTGTTTCGATATTATTTATAAAATATCTTTTTTTTTTAGTTTTAAAAAATAAGGCTTAGTTTGAAATTAAACTCATTCGGATGATAACGAACTGGAAGATGGATCCTACACCTACGATATGAAATTAAACTATATTAAAATTTAGCTCTTGTAATAACGAGAACACAATAAAAATGATATCAATAAAAAAAAATACCGTTTAGAGTAGCAAGGCTTAGCAGTTATAGCACATTGCTATGTTTCAACTTACATTGCCGTTCAACAAAATCAGTTATGGTTCGATTGCCGACTAGAATCTCCTATTCATCGCAGTATTCAAACCTAACCATTAACAGTTTTAAATCCGGTTTCCTATTTCAGTTCCAACTAGGAATGCTGAAAGTGGATTTTTCCAGAATACATAATGAATCACCGATATGCATAAGATGGAAGACCATGTCATCGATACTATCGATCTAACGGTAGTATAGATTAAAAACCTACGAACAGAAAGGTAATCTATTTCTCTATAACAATCTATAACACCATTTCTCTCGTGGATATATGGAACAACTAAGGAACTACAGAAAAATTAATAATTAAATTAACACTATATTTCATTAACATGATAACATACTACATATTTAAGATAGCTAAAAAGAAGTATTTCTGTGGAACTCTGTGCACGAATAAAATGAAAGGTAATTATGAACTTCTTCCAGAGTTTAAATTTATCCATTTTTCATTGCTAATCACTATGAGAGACTGTTTAATATGTCACATAAACTAATTTACATCTTATTTAACAGTTCTATTAGGATACAGACTCCCGATACCTCAAATAATTGTTTATTTCGATGACATATCTGTTTCATTCTGTGATTGATCATTCCATGAATTCAGAAAACATTAAAAATCACTAACATTTCAAGCCTTCTCTACATCATTATAATACTCCAAATATGTTATTTTTACTTGTCACAATGAATTTGTTATTACTTTGAAATGGCAAGATTGTATGTTTTAAACTGCACGTCATATGATTTTTTTTTTGTCATATAACAAATGATAAATTAAATAAATAGGATCGTAAATAATAAATACTCCCGGAATCTCCTTTGTTAAAGTTTCTTATTTTTATGCAATTTATTATTTCATGAGATATAAAACGAATATTCATTAGCATGAAATTGCATTATAGGGCAAATATTGCTGTAAAATATAAGATCTAAAATATTTCCTAGCTTGTAAACAGGTTTTTCCCACGGCTCCTTAAACATCCGATGACAGGAGGACGTGGCGGAATGTTTGGTACAGGTCGTGACAGTCAATCAAGATTGTCTTCAGCTCATGAATTTCAAAAAGATCATACAGATTGTCTCTCTTACTAGGCATTCAGCAACAGGTGACAAGAGAGATAGAAAGAGGCGGATCCACAAGTTTATTTAAGGAAAATCAATAAAAATAAAATTATAACTCTCTCTTAGCTTATTTATATATATATATATATATATATATATATATATATATATATATATATATATGTATGTATATACAATATATTTATACTAAAGTAAAAGGTGTGATAACAGATGAATAATAAGATAAGAACAACCATACAAGAGTGATTCAATGGAAAACATCATATTCTCGTTTGGTGTTTTCTTGAGCAACACATCAGAAATTAAATTCTTTGTAAATTGCAAGATGTAATGAGACCCTCAATGAGTAATGAGTAAGAAAGCATATAAATCTCTCTCCATGGATGTCATTCTACATGATTGTGTCACTTCTACAGCTTTTGTAGACATTTTACTGCGGTTCTCAATATCGATATATATATATATATATATATTCACTTAAAAATCCCCTTGTTAATTTTCTGCAAACATCCTCGAAGATAGTATACTAAATCATTAACCTACCGGTCCAATGTCTTTCCCCTGGCCTTTTTCAAACCCCCCTTCCTAAACTCTAAAAAAAAAAAAAGATAATTACTGTGTTTCTAGTTGTGTGGCAACAAGCCGCCTTTAAATAAGGCTGATTAATTTCGCTCGTGGAAACTTAAAAGTTCTGTAGTTATGTAGAAAGTGATTCTCTTTCGCCTGACCTCCATTGAATGTCGAAAAACCAGAGGAGAGAAGTTAAAATTCTTCCATCCAAAGAAGTTTGTTTGCTGGATTTTCAAAGTTGCAGCCGAAGTAGCAATAAATACTCTGTCAACAATTCAATGCTGCAATGTTACAACATCGATGCATTATCCATCAATAAGATTGACGAAAAGTATTCATGAAATGAGGCGTGAGATGCGTTAAGTCTATTTAATGATTATGAGCAGTAGTGGTTGCGGAATATGTCAACAGCTTAACAATGATTGATGTATACTAGTTGTAAAACATAGATATTTTACAAGTTCTACTTTCTAGTTGTTTTTTTTTTCAATCATTTCTACACCTGTCACTTATATCGTGACAATCGCGACCAACACACGTCTGCATCTCCTTCCAACGTGACATTCTACAGGAAGTAAATACTTAAGTCTTTACATTTAAGTGATAAGCCGATTTTAGAGGATATCCATTAGTATCTATCTATTTCATAAAATTCCTTTGATGAAGAGATACTGATAAGTTAAAGTATCATGTTCATTTTACATTGTGTTACTTACTGGGAAGAAACGTAACAGGAATGTTATCCTGAATCAGTTAGAGCTTGAAAGAACTAAGGAAGAGCTTTTTACGTTTAAAATAATAAATAAATGTTTACTAGATGTCATAACAATGTAAAGAATCGGACGCTGCTTTTGGAGGTATTTGGGTTATCTTCCGAAAGCCTGTCGACCTTGCGGGTTGCGACATGGGTGTAGGTTACACAGTACAATTATCTGCAAGAGAGTGCCTGGGATGTCGTGAACCTCTAAGCTGCCTTCTGTGTGGTTGTTTCCATAGTTAGCAGAAGAATAAAAAACTAAGGTGTGTGCTTTCCACACCATAGAAGTGAAAACATCAACAAGGCGAGTTTAAAAATATGAAATATAAATTATAAATAATAGCTCATTATAAAGAGGATGGAATGCTGAAAATTTCCCTCGCTTACAGTATGCAGGTCCGATTTTTAGTTTCTGAGATACTTTAATCCATATACAAAAACCATTTAGTCGACTCCAGCCGACTTTATTGGCGCGTTACATATCAAAGATCTGACTCCTCAATCTTATTTACTCTCCACAGAAAATGTGCGAAACGCACCCAAAGAAGTTTAGAACTTAAAAAAAAATCTGGTGAGGGCAACACACAACTTTCACTTACCGCTCAACTTTGAATAGAAATTATTTTTGGCCATATAGGGCTATAATAACATTTTTGAATTGCATTTTTAACTGAGCTGAAGCTAAAACATTACAGCTAACAAATCATAAATACCATTAAAATAACCAAAATCCTATTTATTATATCACCGGTTCATTATGGATTGTACAATCCGTTGATCATGTATTGCTCGATCAATTGATTATGGATTGTAATAAAATTATTAAACTACAGTAAATATATTTAAGGTTATAAACATATGCATGAAATGATTTTATATTTTACTGCTTCTTTCACACAAGTACAATGAAATAGTTATTTAAACAATGTCGTTGCCTTTATTAGGTGGATTTTAAATATGTCTTTCAAACTTAAAAATATTTTAAACGGTTGCATTTAGTTCGCAAATTTCATTTAATTTTCTTGAAAACATGTGATTTACGTTAAATATTATTAGTTTTCAAAAAATATTATTTATAATTTTTTTGCCAATCTACGTTTCCTTTTACAACTTTCTATATTCGATATTGTTTTTTACAAAATTCTCCGCTTTCCAACGATATATTATAAGTATATCTTCGGACTAGTATTTCCAAAGATTCATTTTCGATCTGGATAAGCATTTGTATTTTTTCTCCTTTATTCAATTATCAAATTCTTTCAAAAATTATATTTAGCATTTTTTCATAACTTTTAATAATGAGAGATAATTGATTATTTAAAATAAGCCATATTAAAGGTACTTCAGAGGAAGACGCATATGAACATTGGGCATTTAAGCTCTGTAAACTGATATCAACGGGGATAAGACCTAAATGATATAAAAGACCACTTAATTATACAATGACACACTGAATTTAATCAAAGTCGTTAGAGCTATTTTTGAGAAAATTGAAAAAATGTGTTTCAGCGTTCATATAAAGTGGCAGTTCCGGTTAGCCGATTTTAACGAAAAAGTTACTGTCACATCCGGCTCATATACAAACCTTAAATACTTAATATCAGTTTCGTACTACTTTTCGTTTATGAGCTAGACTGTTAACACATACATACACACACACACACACACACACACACACACACACACACACACACACACACACACACACCATTTTGCGACACTTGGTTATTTGGACTCAGGGGACCTCAAAACACGTATTTCCGTTGAAAACTGAGATTCGAAAATTTTCACGATCGCAATACTTACACTTACTATATATTTCATATATACGTAAGTGAAAGTAAAAATAACAACTTGTGTGTTTGAATTAATTTGAATTGTCCAAAGTGAATTCGAACGCTAAATGCAACATCGAAGGAAAGACTTACTTTTATAAAATTGTACATGCAGACAAAAAAAAGTCTATCAAGTATTCCAGTATCAGCAGTATATATTCCTCACCGTTTTCATTTGCTAAAAAATATCTACATTAAAAGGTCTAAAAATTATGGGAATAAAATCTATGGAAGAAGCCGTTTTCGGAAATTCAGTAATCCCTCAACATATGCGAGCTTGATATCCATTAGTTTTTGTTATCAATAAATACTAAAATGCGAAAAAGTTTCGCATTTCCAGATTGCATATTTGATAATTCGTAATTTTAAAAAAAATTCAAGTGCATACAAAATACGTATCTCGCAACTGTGCAAATGATGTATGTAAAAATTGAGTGTTTTACTGGAGAACATAACAATTAATTATTTCTCTTTGATTTATTAGTATAATTTTATATTTTATTGCCCTCTGCTTTTTTTCATATTATTAGACTACGTATATCAATTGCAGACTACATAATGTCAAAAATAGAATGCAAATTGAAAACTTTTTCACACGACATTTGTACTATCTGTAGTGATATATCCTTATACATTTCTGAGTCCAATACATTTCTTCAGTCATAACAAAACTAATTAAACTGGAATATAAAAATATGAGTGAATTTGACTCAGTTTTATATTTAAGGAGAAAATGGAGATCACGACGAACTGGTAAAAATTCAATGGAAATAAACACAATCACAAATACGACGTTTTTATTTTCTTTACAAATTCAGAGTAAAAATTACTTCGAATTTCCTGAAAATTACACGAAATCTAAGTAACGGTAGTAAGTGTCTCGCCAGAAACGTTTGGAATCGACCAAACAATACAGTACAAATTAATTTTTTGAATAAAAGATAAAATTTTATAACCACATTACAATATTGTAATAACTCAATTCCCACTCCATATGATCAGTGCCTTCCACATTTCACTGTCACTATATTGTTAACAATTATTTATATTAATTTCGATTATTAAATCCTCGCGCGGGCTCATTACCGCGTATGGGGAGCGTCCCACGGGTGGCGGATGTGGGGATGGTCGGTGGAAATTCCTTGGAAGTTCCTCCCTGCTAAGTCCGATGGACTCGCTGACCAACAATGAGAGGGGCCCTCCAGACTTGCTGGAGGGAGGGGACCTCCAGACTTGCTGGAGGTAGGGGCCCACCAGACTTGCTGGAGGGTGTGACGTAGGATTGAACGCCCTACTCACATATCTTTAGTTCACCAAACACCACAAAAAGTCATGGATCTCCCTAAGGTAAAACGCTCATTATCCGGAGGTAAACTAGTCCCCCGTTCGGGTCTCCGGGTGGGGACTGCTTTAGGGGATTCATGGTGCAAGTTGAAATATAGGGATTTAAATATTGGTACGTGGAACATAAGGAGTTTAAACACAGCAGGGGGGCTAAAATCGGTCACGAATGAGGTAAATGGGTACAATTTGGATGTCGTGGCTCTGCAAGAGGTTCGCTGGCCAGGGGAGGGCTCGATGAGGGAAGGAAAGTACACTATTTGGTACGGAGGAAGCGGGAATCATTGTTTGGGTACCGGGTTTCTAATTAGGAGTAGATTAGTATCCGCTTTGAGTGACGTACAATTCTTTAGTGATAGAATTTCGGTAGCTACTTTTCAGGGACGTTGGTTTAAAATCGCATTAATAAACATACATTGTCCGACCGAAGACAGTGACGATGAAGTCAAAAGTGAATTTTACGATAAACTCGAATGGGTTTATGATAAACTACCTCGAAACTACATGAAAATAATTGTAGGTGACGCGAACGCAAAGGTAGGAAGGGAAGAAGTTTATATTCAGACGATTGGTAAAGAAAGTTTGCACGAATATAGTAATGATAATGGGATCCGTCTGATAAACTTTGCCATCTCGAAAAACCTGATAATTAAAAGTACGACGTTTAAACACAAGGATATTCATAAATATACTTGGACATCACCGGATTCGCAAACACGAAATCAAATCGATCATGTCTTGATACAACATAGCTGGCAAAGCAGTATTATTAATGTACGGTCTTATCGCGGAGCAGAATGTGGGTCGGATCATGAATTAGTAATCGCGAAACTTCGACAAAAACTTAATATAAAAAAGAGAAAAGAAAACCGTTTCGATTTTGAGAATTTTAATTTGGAAAAATTAAAAAATCCATCAATTAGAAACCAATTCGAGCTAGATGTTAAGAATAGGTTTGAAGCTTTAGAGCTTCCTGACGAAGACCACGAGGATATTGACAAGTTATGGATAGAGATCAGGGATAATATTAAAGCGGTCGGTAACTCGTTTCTAGGAAAAAAGGAAAATAAGAATAACAAACCGTGGTTTGATGAAGAGTGCTTAAACATGTGTGAAAAAAGAAAAGCCGCTAAATTAAAAGCTCTAAATAATCCTAGCGAAGACAATCTGGAATACTTCCGAATCTCAAAGAACGAAACGACAAAATTGCTCAAAAATAAAAAAAGGGAGTATCTTAAAAATAAAATAATTGAAATAGAAACTAATAGGATCGAAAATAACGTAAGGGACATGTACAAAGGTATAAACAGATCACGTAAATATGTATGGCCCGTAACGTCTGGAATTAGGGATGATAATAACAATATTCTGACCGATCCATATGACATATTGAATAAGTTTAAGGACCACTTTGACAATATTTTAAATACGGGAAATTATGATCTGTGTCCTCCTTCTGAGTACCAGAGTGCTGAACCGTTAATAGAAGGACCAAGTAAAGAGGAAGTTGAAGTAGCTATCGGAAAATTAAAATCATATAAAGGAGCGGGAATCGATAATATTCCTACTGAACTAATTAAGGCATGCGGGGAAGCTGGAGTTTCTAAAATACATCGGTTGGTTAAAAAGATCTGGGTGAACGAGAAATTACCTGAAGAATGGAAAGAATCTATTCTTATTCCGATTCACAAAAAGGGCCCGAGGACTGATTGTAATAACTATCGAGGAATTTCACTCCTTCCGGTATGTTATAAAATATTCACTTCAATCTTAACCAGTCGAATCACGGAATACGCCGAGGAAATTATCGGAGACTACCAATGCGGATTTAGACGCTATCGTTCGACAATTGATCAAATATTTTCTTTACGGCAAATATTAGAGAAAAAATTGGAGTATAACGGTATTGTTCACCAGCTGTATATAGATTTTAAAAAGGCTTACGATTCTATTGACCGCCAGAAACTGTATAATATTCTAATCGAGCAGGGAATTCCAAAAAAACTAGTAAATCTAGTCAGGATGTGCTTGACCGAGACACTGAATAAAGTTAGAATCGGTAATAATTTGTCCGAAAAATTTGAGGTTCGTTCCGGCTTAAAACAGGGGGATTCTCTTTCGCCTGTCCTGTTCAATTTGGCATTAGAACATGCCATTAGGGAGGTAATGCGAACCGAGAAAGGGTTGGATCTGGGCGGAACAACATCCGTGCTGGGCTATGCTGATGATCTGGTACTGTTAAGCGAAGACGTTGAAACTATAAAACTAAATACGACAACGTTAATGAAAGCCGGTAAAGAACTAGGACTCGAAATAAACATGGATAAAACAAAATATATGGTTAGCTGCAAAAATGGCGATACTACTGGTGATATCGATATAGATGGTAATATGTTTGAACAGGTAGATAAATTTAGGTATCTAGGTTCTATGATAACTAGAAAAAACGAAATTGAAGAAGAGATTAAGGTTAGACTGAAGGCGGGGAATGCTTGTTATTTTTCTGTGACAAAACTACTCAGTTCGCGCCTCTTGTCCCGAAACTTAAAAATTAGAATCTATAAAACAATTATCTTGCCTACAGTTCTTTATGGATGCGAAACTTGGCCGCTTACATTAAGGGATGAGCAGCGTCTTAAGGTTTTTGAAAATAAAGTATTGCGTAGAATATTCGGACCGAAGAAGGATGAGTTAACCGGAGAGTTCAGACGGTTACACAACGCCGAATTGCGTGAGCTGTATCCGGGTAATATAATTGAGGTAATTTCATCGCGGCGAATCAAATGGGCTTGTAAAGTTGTTGGGATTAGTAACGAGAGAATTCCTAAAAAGTTAATATTTGCTGTGCCGAATGGTAAGCGTCCAAGGGGTAGACCGAAGCGAAGGTGGGAAGATTGCATTAAAGCCGATCTGAAGGGACTGGGTTTGGACGGCGAACGGTGGAGGGAGATGTGTAACAAGCGATTGGTGGTGTCGGCATCGAACCTTCGGGTTCGCTAAGCCTTATTATTATTATTATTATTATTCGATTATTAAATGGAATTCAATGAAATTGATAATAATTTTTATACTGTTCTCCAAATTTCCTCTAGGTTTGGATCAAATCGAACGCACTGTTTTCAAACTATAATCATATCAAATAACATATTTCCTGATCTGAAAGCGGAAGTATTTATTTATTTATTTTTTTTTTTTGGAGTATTAGATAGAATTTTATAAAATTGATGCCGATTTCAATTTACGTTAACTGCCCAGATCATATATAAAATAACCAAATTTGATCCTTGATGTTTGAAACATAAAACGCGAGTGGAAATTTTTGATTTTGACCACAAACATTTTTTTAATCTCTTGCACGAATACAATGCTTCTCTACCTTCGGTAGTGAGGAAGCGAAAAATAAAAAAGTCCGTAATAAAAAAAATATGCATTTTGGTGAGAACAATTTCTATAATAACCTTCAATCTATAAACCAGTGTTTTTTTCACATACATTTTTTTTCCAAAGGTCCAAGTTTTTAGATATATAAAGGTCATTCATTGGTGTAAATAAGCTAAATCCAAATAACTGCCTTCTAATCTTGTAATTTCACTCCACTCTTTCCAACGGGAGTAATTCAACAAATGAAACAACTTATTTCAGTAGGAAAAATATCTCGTTTCCTTCTCGGGATGAATTCTTATAACAGTCCGTATACTTAATATCCCATTTTCTAAATTTTTGCAGCTTAAGAAGGTAATATTATTAATTATGTAAATAATATTTATATAGAAAAAGTGTAATATTGTATTTACAATATCGTTTTTAGCCACACATAATCATTTTTCGGTTTTGTTTTCACTATTTTCAAGGGAAATCTTATTTCGGAATAAAATTCTCTTTCTATTCTAATTAAAAACATTATGTAGATAATCCTTTCTACATGGAATTAAAACTGATGCTTTTATGGTAAGTAGTATGTATTTTTGATATGATATGATATGGTATAGCCTTTATTTATGCAAACATTAATACATAATACATTAAAATAAGTATATTCTTTAAGTGTGAAAAGAAATAATTAAATTGGTAATTTTTCTTTCATTTTTTTTCGGTGACCAAATTGAACGAAAACCTTATTAAACTGGTAACCTCTTTCTTGTTTAAACCGGAGCAGAAGGTAAACATTGTCAACCAATATCTGTTCCCGGGTCTTACTTACCCTCTTCAAACTGCGCCCCTCACAAAGCTGCTTCCTGGCATACTTGACGGCAGCGACACCATGATTCGTTGGAGTGTTAAGGCCATTATTGGACTCCCTTCGAACCGAGGTACTGAGGTACCGAGGATTAAGATTAATCCGCTGCCAATGGGAAGCTCCTCTACAACATTGGTCCATTCCTCAGCGACTGTCCAATGTGCTCGATTTCCTTTTCCAATCGATTTTTGATTATTCGGCTAAGGTTGCTGAATGTGCCGAGAGATTGCGGGTTGATCAGAGTAAGCGGAATATGAGAGCTCTGCGGCAGTCACTACGAGAAAATTCGTTAGAGGAATGGGCCAATTTCAGGTGGCAGGACATTGGAGTTCGCTATTTTAAAGAGGTCCCAAAATCGAATAAACACATGCATGAAAAGCAAGTATTTTCTGGGTCTGAATGATCAAATGCCCTGAAGTAACATTACCTTTTTAGTTACAAAGAAAAGGAAATAAAAGGTGATTCCAATCATTGGACTAACTTTTTTTTTAATCATTATTAATATGCCAAAAAAAAATAGCATTACTTCAGTAACACATTCAAAATTTAAAAACCAAACAAAGGATATAACATTTGGAGTAGAACATATAAAAAAAAACTGGAGACCATATCTTTGCTCCTAATTGTCCGATTTTAACGATTTTTTTTTTTTTTTTTTAGGAAATTCCGTAAACTTTTAAAAAACATATACTGAACAAAAAAGTGTAAACTTTTTGAGTTATTCGGAATTAAATTTTACCATCCCTCGTAACTTTTTTTCCAGCTTCTTTTCGTTGAAGTATGTTATATAGATAAATTTAAAGGGCGTCAAGAAAATGACTTTAGCGAAGTTTCATTGAAATCGGTACATTCGTTTAGGAGCTACAGTCTATAGCAACGCAGGTTTTTCGGCCGCCATTTTGAAAGTAAAAGGCGGATAGTAATGTCGATGAAGGAGGATCATCCTCGGGTGATCTCTGATTTTATATCCAAATTTGAAAAAAATTGGTCCAGTAGTTTCGGAGAAAATGCGCGGACGGCGGACGGACAAAAAAATTTTTATTCGTTTTTCGAATTCTACGCATCCTAAAACGTAAAACCTCAGATTTAGAGAGGGGGTTAGGTTTTTGAATTTTTTGATCGATCACAATGGTTGATTATTAAAAATAATAAACCAAAAATATTTAAAAATCGCGATATCTCTATTAATAGCGCTTTGATTTCGATGAAATTTCCTTCCTTTTGTAGGAAATTTAAATACCTTTGGAACATCTTATCACAATGTAAAAGTGTATACTTTTTGAGTTATTCGGAATTAAATTTTACCATCCCTCGTAACTTTTTTCTAGCTTCTTTTCGTTGAAGTATGTTATGTAGAAAAATTTAAAGGACGTCAAGAAATTGACATTAGCGAAGTTTCATTGAAATCGGTACAATCGTTTAGGAGCTACAGTCTATAGCAACGCAGTTTTTTCGGCCGCCAATTTGAAAGTAAAAGGCGGATAGTAATGATGATGAAGGAGGATCATCCTCGGGTCACCTCTGATTTTATGTCCGATTTGGAAAAAAATGGATCCAGTAGTTTTGGTGAAAATGCGCGGACGGCGGACGGACAAAAAAAAAATTAATCGTTTTTTGAATTCTACGAATCCTGAAACGTGAAACCTAAAATTTTGAGAGGGGGTTATACACGGTGGACCAGATCCTCCTCCCCACATCCCTATAAATTGCATATCGTTGTGTTCCTTGTAACTATTTATAAAACAAAGCCAATGTTCCCACAAAAAAAAGTGAACACTGCCCCAAAATGTCGTCCAAAGATGGCGGATTGACGACTTTGACTTTAGTTAGTTTTTTGGTAACTGAGAATCAGCATTTGGCTTACTTTCCTCATAGTTGGTCTTTTATTAAAGCTGAATAGTCATAGAATAATAAAACATGAAGAAATATTAAAAAATAATTGGCTTAGGCTATGAAAAACACCAGTAAAGTCAATTTTTTTTTTTTTTCTTGTCTTTACATCTTCATCCGCACCTGTCATGGTAGTGACAATTAGCAGATTTGCTGTTTAAATTGAAAATGACATGATAGGCATGACGAAGAATGGAGCCCAGCAGCACCTCTTCCCTGGCCTGTTTACATCTTAAAATCAGGAAAGGAGATCTCTCATCCAGCTCCTTTTCAGTCGCCTCCTGTTGAGCATTTTAGCCGTGGCCATGTTTTTGATAAGTCCATTGTGATGTCCGTGTAGTTTTAGATGAAATCGGGAGTAAAGAGTACGTATGTGCTGGTCAATGGTTGGTTGTCTTAGGTCGGTATGTAAAGTCTTATTGTACATCCGGAGAATATATTTCTCTTTCTAAAACGCTGGTTACTTTTTTTAAAAATTTTAAGCAGTTCCGTAGAAAATGCACTTGTGCGGCAGAAAAGCGGTACTGGCGTGGGTGCCTACAGGCCTCACCACACCATTCAGTACACATAAATGGCTTAGTTATAGTGATATAATAACATTTTTGGTACATTATATTGGTTTTATTAACGAACAAATATTAATTCAATAATTTAATTGTAAAAAAAATGTTTAAATTTAAAAAAAAAATTATTATTATTTTTTTTTTTTAATTTAACCTCCTTTATTCTATACGTAGGTCGTTTAAGAAGACCTCAATTGTAAAAATGATATAATATGTCTTCATGTTTTATTATTCTATGACTATTCAGCTTTAATAAAAGACCAACTATGAGGAAAGTAAGCCAAATGCTGATTCTCAGTGACCAAAAAACTAACTAAAGTCAAAGTCGTCAATCCGCCATCTTTGGACGCCATTTTGGGGCAGTGTGTTCACTTTTTTTTGTGGGAACATTGGCTTTTTTTTAATAAATAGTTATAAGGAACACAACGATATGCAATTTATAGGGATGTGAGGGGGGGGGGGTGACGGTAAGTAACCAACGTTTTAGAAAGAGAAATATATTCTCCAGATGTTGTATTTCAGCACGTTTTGCGTTATTGTAGCCCGTTTAATTACAAACGACGCTTGATTTGTAACTTGAAAATTTTTATGTTAAAAAATTGACTTTACTCGTGTTTTTCATAGCCTAACCCAATTATTTTTTAATATTTCTTCATGTTTTATTATTCTATGACTATTCAGCTTTAATAAAAGACCAACTGTGAGGAAAGTAAGCCAAATGCTGATTCTCAGTGACCAAAAAACTAACTAAAGTCAAAGTCGTCAATCCGCCATCTTTGGACGACATTTTGGGGCAGTGTGTTCACTTTTTTTTTGTGGGAACATTGGCTTTTTTTTATAAGGAACACAACGATATGCAATTTATAGGGATGTGGGGGGGAGGAGGTGCACGGTAAGGGGGTCTGGCCCACATTAAGTTTTTTAATTTTTGGTCGATCACAATGGTTGATGGTTGAAAATAATAAACCAAAATGAACTGATGAGGCTCCTTGGAGTGAGAGATTACGCCTGTTTCGAGGAAATAAATTGCATTCAGACGGATGGATCCACCCGATATGCCGACATAGTAGCATTCCCTAAGACGGGAAAGTCTGAGATGATTTTGGATCCTACCGTGAGATATGAGACCAATGAGCTCGATCAGACAGGTAAAGTGGAAAGGGAAAAAAATATGATAAATGCATCCCTTTCCACAATGAAAAGTTCCGCGAGAGTTTCGAGCCGAGAGTTCCATGCGAGAGGCGTTTGGTTCGGAGCTCGCGGAACGATACCAAACTCAACAAGGAGCTTCATGAAGGGCATAAAAGACGTAGCAAGGTTGGCAGAGAATATAATCCTCGACTTCCGGGGAATCATCTACCACCATGTGCATGCGAGTGGATAAGGAGAGTTTGTTCATGGGAGGGAGGCTTGCATATGTTACGGCATATTATACATATACAGTATATGCATGCATATGTTTTTTATATTATTTATTGAACACGTCCACTGTATTTTATGAATTACATAAAATACAAATATGTATTTGTTATATTAATTCATCATATTGATAAATACATTACACAGATAATATATAATCTAGTCTAGTCTTTTATATATAATATTCATTGTATTGTACTGTAATTTTACTACATCACTTATGATATCTTAAGAGTCCCACAATTACTTCCTCCAATAAGCTGTTCTATTTCAATATCAACAAATGTTTAATTTATCACTTACTGCACCCTACAACAATTAACATGTATTGTTTTTAGCTCTGAAGAAGACCTAAGATGTAAATCGAAAAGTTGGATAATTCAATAAAAAAATACTATTGTATAATATAGTATTTTATAAAGGAACGCACCCTCGATAAACTTTTTCTGAAATAATGCTTTTAATACTTTATGAATCTTATTCTTGTTCTTAATCTTTGATAAAGAGGTGAAAAAAGAGGCTTCCAATGTACTCTTGGTTCACACTGTAATACTAACGTAATCTCTGAATAAATTTATGGCTGAAATAATTAAGATAACATTAGAACAATGCAATATCTTTTTGCCATTTTTAGAAATACAATATAAAAAAAAAACCCACATGTTTAGCGGAACTCACAAGGTTGGAAATTGGTAATCCTGACAAAACATCTACACCGCTACCGTGACGGCCTCAGGCATGTAGCCAACGAACGAACCTCACGACTTCCCTGACAGTCATTCTTCCTGTGTTAACGCATTAATCATCCATTAAACCCATTTGTGATCTTTAAATTATAGATTTTATCATTACCGTTACATCATTTATTAATTACCTCTTACTTTCATTATTATTTTTTTAATTGTTTATGAAACGTTTACAAATAATAACGACAATCAAGAGCTAGTCTAATAAATAAATTATGGAGCTAAGGAACTTGAGATCAAAGGGAGCAATTTGCTCAAGAGATCTTTTTTTTTTTTTTTTGTACTTTGTGTTTTTTCCAATTTGCAGGAATATTAATAATAATGTTAATTAAAGTTGGAAAAGTACTAGAAGTTTTTAATAAATAAAGTTAATAAATATTAAACCAGATGAATGATTGCATTATAAAATCTTTACTACCGATTCTCACTTACTCAAGTGAATATTGGACTCTAAACAAAAAACATAAGAGCCAAGTTCAAATTATGGAGATACGGTACTTAAGAAGAATGGAGGAAAAGACAAGGGTTAACCGAGCCCGAGATAAGACAAAGAGGTCAAACCTGGAACTTAGGCCAGCTGAAGATATCTTGGAGGAACACCAGCTGAGAGCTGAGATGGTTCTGCCATGTTGATATAATGAAACAAAACAGGTTGGCGAAAATAGTGTATGAGACAAGGGTGGAAGGGCAGAGACCAAAAGTAAGACCGAAGAAGAAATGGGAACAGAGTTTGGCTGGAATGGGGAAGAAGAAGACGGATGCTTGAGGACTCCTGGATCAAGATCTACCGAAAGGATCTTTCCACTGCTAAGCGGATGAGATTAAATAACTTAATAAAAATCTACACACGATTCTTTTATATCCACAACAGTACAATTGTTATTCTTTTGCTTCCTCACTACCGTAGGTAGAGAAGCATTGTATCCGTAAAAAAACATTGTATAAAAAAACATGTATGCTCAGAATCGAAAATTTCCACTCACGTTTTACGTTTCAGACACAAGGATCAAATTTGGTTCGGTGCCTGTCTGTCTGTGCGTCTGTCCGTCTGTATGTATGCGTGTCTGTCTGTAGTCAATGTTGATGATCTGAAGCCATTGTCTATAGAAGAGGTGGCTGAGGCGATTGAAAAATTAAAAAATAACAAAGCATCAGGGGAGGATATGCTGGTTGCAGAATTCTTTAAGTACGGAGAAGAAGAATTGATAAGCCAAATAAATTTACAGTTGGAGGATGTTTGGAGTAGTGAAATCATGCCTCAGGAGTGGTGCACCAGTCTGATATGCTCGATATAAATAAAAGGAGATAAAACTCCAATGCAAGAATTACAGAGGAATTTCTTTATTGGCTATAGCTTATAAAATACTTACAAGCTTTCTCTCTGTGAGGCTCAACATATTTGCTGAGAACATACTGCAGGAAAACCAGTGTGGATTTAGGAATGGGAGAGGAACAACTGATCAGGTCTTTGTGATGAGACAGATAATGCAAAAAGCCTGGGAATACAAGATTGATCTGCATATGTTGTTCATAGATTACCGGTAAGCTTTCGATAGAATATGCCTTACATGACTTCCAAATTCCAAAAAAATTAATAAGGTTGTTATAAATGACTATGAATAATAGCAATGCAGAAGTAGTTATTAAAGACAATGTAAGCAATAACTTTCCAACGACGGATGGGGTTAGGCAAGGGGATGCTTTGTCTGCCACATTAATTAATATTACATTTAATAATGTATTAAAAAAAGGGGATTCAATTGGTTGCAAGCTTAACGCAATTATGGAAATATGTGCTTACGCAGACGATATATGCCTAGTTACCAGGAATTTGATGTTAATAAAAGAAATATTTGCATTATTTAAAGCCGTAAGTGAAAATGTCAGGCTGGTAATCAATCAGAATAAGACAAAATACATCTATGTCGAGGCTGACAATGAAGTTGGTCCACAGAGCATTGAAATGTTGTGGTCTCACGTTTGAGCGTATCAAAAAATTCACATACCTGGGGGTGGAAGTGAATTCTGAAAATAAAATTGCTGCTGAGGTGTACAAGAGGATCATGGCTGAAAACCGGGCGTACTATGCCAACCTAAAATTTTTTCGATCATTGCTTCTGTCACGAGAAACAAAGATAAGACTTCAGTAAGACCTATTGTGACTTATGCAGCGGAGACATGGACCATTTGTACTAGCACAATTAGTATCCTGTATAGGAGCAATAGGAATCATTTAATAGCGCCAACAGAGTTAATTTCGTTAAAATTAGGCATATGGAATGGTTAGGCCAGGTGGTTAGAATGGACTACAGCAGGATGCCTTATAGGGCATTGTTCTCTACAATGTACGGCACAAAAAGAAAGGGAAGACCAAGGAAAAGATGGCTACAGGATGTTGAGAGCGACCTTAGAACACTGGGTGTGAGAAACTGCAAGGAAAGAGCGAGCATCTATATTGCAATAGAGATGATTGGCATGCTATAATTCAGGCAGCCAAGACCCACTCTGGGCTGTAGAGCTACATAGTAATGTAGTAATGTAACTACCGTAGGTAGAGACGCATTGTATCCATGCGAGAGGTTAAACTTAAAAAAAAAATGAATTCTTAACATCGAAAAATTTTCACTCACGTTTTACGTTTCGACACAAGAATCAAATTGGTTCGGTGTCTGTCTGTCTGTGTGTCTGTCCGTCTGTATGTCTGTGTGTCTGCCTATTGTCTAATTGATGTAACGGGCATATCACCTACTACCGTTTATCCGGTTTTCATGAAATTTTCAGTAATTGTGCGGCTTGGTGTCTAGATGATCCCATATCAATTTATTAAATTCTAACCAGCACTACTTTCAGTTCAGGAAATGTGTTATATGATATGCCTCTAGTTTGAAAATGGCGCATTCGATTTGACACAAACTTGGAGGAAATTTGGAGAACAGTAAAGAAATTACTTGGTATCAATTTCATTGAATTCCATTTAACATTTAAAATTAATATAAATAATTGTTAAAAATACAATGACTGTGAAATGTGGAAGGCACAGCTCATATGGAGTGGGAGTTAGGTTATTACTGCTACTATGAAAAATAGCAGACGACAATAAAATAATAAATTATATTAATAAACCATAAAGAAATAATTAGTTTTTATGTTCTCTTGTAAAACAATAAATTTTTACATACGACCTTTTGCACTAACAGTAGTGATATGCTTGTTCAGTATACATTGTATTTTTTTAACATTAAGAATTATCCAATATGGAATCTTCAAATACGACACTCTTTCGCATTTTAATATTAGCTGATTAACGAAATTCGTGGATATCAGACCCATGAATGTTGAAGGGTAACTGTATTTCCGAATTGGCTTCTCCAAGGGATTTCATTCTCATACGAAACATTACCTTGTAATATAGATATATTTTAGCAAATGAAAAAGGCGAGGAAGCTATACTGACCTTACTTGACAGATGTTTTTTTATTGTATAATTACATAAATTTACTGAAATATTTTTAGATAACAGAAGTAATTTTTATTCATTATTATTTATTTATTTATCCTTTTTTTTATTTAGAGATTTTGCCAACCTATTAGAGGAAACTTAATATTGTATTTAATATTATTATTTTATTTTGTTTTACCATTGATATAAATATTTTAGTTAACCTAATGCTTTTTTTTGTCTTTTCATTTTTCCATTAACTTTTAGTTCTTTGGCCAGAAATAATTTTATTTTTCTGTAACGAGTTATTCTCAAGGGACATTGACCCAGAATATAATTATTTTTCTATGTCTCTTTCTACAATAAATATAAATTCATAGAATATTAAAATTGTTGATTTTGAACTACGTTATATTTAAGATGCGGTAATGGTGAATAATTCATGTTGTTTTATTTTGTAAATAACATCATTGTATGTAATTGTACATTCATAAAACTTTCTTCATAAAAGTTTTATGGTATTTTTTTCGATTAATACCTATCTCACCATAAGGAGGAAAGAGGGGAGGGTATTGTTCTAGAGGTACAATCAAATCAATTATAACCAGAGTGGGTCAGCCACGAATTAAATTTCAACTTGCCCAAGCAAGCAATGGAAAGCTGAAAAAAACAATTGCGAATCATCATGAAAAACAGATACAGATCAAAGTAAATACCACTGGTACACATTATCACTTCAGATAATAATTTATTAATATCTATTTTATCAAATTTAATTTCAAATAAAAATAATAAAGTGACAATTTAAATATATATTTTTTATAAATAAAGATTTTATTTTTATTTAATTTATTACAATACAAACAAGGTCACAGAAAACATTTTTTTTTAAATATTTTATTATAATTATTAAAAAAAAACTTGTACTTTGAGGAAACAAAAACTCACATTATATATTTTTTTTATACAAAACTAGCTCTGAATATCAACTTATTCTGTAACTAACCTCAACTTATTTTTATGTAATTATTACGATAGTAAAATTTTCCTAGTAAGAAAAATTTTCCACAAACAAGAAAAATTTCATGAAAGTGGAGAATCGGAAATCTAGGAAGAGTTTGATTATAAAAAATTACGGATAATCTATGTTTTGATGAAAAACAGCATTAAATGTTGGTATATTTCAAATAATTTTAACATAAACAAATTACAATTAAATTAAAAAGGAAATTTTATCTGCTTAAAGGTGCTGTAATTTTCGATTATCTAAATTATTATTTTTTATTTTTATCATTTCTAGTCTATAAAAAATGTGAACTACATATAAACCTACAGAACTTGAGTTTTTTTTTTTTTTAATTTATTTGTTGTTTTTGATATCTTATGTCAACTTTTTCAATAATTCTCATTATTTAATGGGCACTCTGCATAAATAAATATGTATAACTTTCAATCTTTGTATTTTTTATAAATTTCACTAATAAAGATTATCTTTCAGAAATTTAATGCTGCTTTAAATAAAGCAATCCGGTTTGTTATACATCAGAGTTATTAATAACCCATATATGCCCATGAATGTAAATCATTTTAGATTTTTGAAGGCCTTCTCGTTTTGAAAATCTGCATTTTTATTTGATGTTTCGACTGGTTTTTCGATCGTTATTAAAATCTTATATACCGTTATCATTGCAGTAAACCATAAATTTTTCTTTTGATTCACTTTCTGTTAAGAAGACAACATGTCTATTTTCCTAAAAATTAAAACAAAATTTGTTGTGATGCAATGCATACTAAAAAGAAATTAAGAATTAGTCGAATTAGCCGCTATATTCTGTGAATTCTAATGTTTTTCTGCTATTACCCACGAAGAATCTTTTAAGTGAAGGAATTTAAAAATGATCTGTCCTCCGTTAACTCGCATTTTCTTGTTCCAGAAAGGTGTCATCTTCCAAAGTATACCTTCGTGTTCGTGTTCGTGGGCTATCCATCAATTATCTACGGCAGTCCATTATATCCTTCACTTATGATGGCCATACCTACCATCTGAAACTGAGTTGCTTCCTATACATGTTCCACTGGATTCACATCCACAATCACTAACCGTTGTAACGCTATTTTTAATCACAGTTATAATCTTAGGTTTCTTGAACGTTTATTTTCTGTATGACTGCTTAAATGTTTCTGAAAATAAGCATTTTATATGTCCCGTAAGTAAAGGAAAATATTTAAACAGATGATAGCAAACAAAAAAACTTCTGCCAAGTAAGGTATAGTTTCCTCACCGTTTTCATTTGCTAAAAAATATCTATATTAAAAGATCTAAAAATTTTCTTATGAGAATAAAATCTCTGGAAGAAGCCGTTTTCGGAAATTTCAATTATCCTAAATATAAACGGGCTTGAATCCAGAGTTTTGTTTTCCGCATTTGTCATGATTGCATATTTGATAACTCGTAATTAAAAAAAAAATCCATTGCATACTGAATATGTATCTCGCTACTGTTAGTGCAGATGACATATATAAAAATTGAATGTTTTACTAGAGAGCAAAAAAAAAATTATTTCATTATGATTTATTAGTACAATTTTATATTTTAATGTCCTCTATTATTTTTCATAGTAGCAGACTACTTATATCAATTGCAGACTACATAATGTTAAAAATAGGATAAAAATTGAAAACTTTTACATACGACCTTCGCACTAAAATTAGTGATATATACTTAATAGAAAGAAAGAAAAGAAAGACTTTTATTCTGGGGCATTTAGTCCCCTCAGAATAACTACAATGAACAGAGAAATGACAATTGTTTGTAGGTATGTTTTCACTCGCAAAATGGATCGAACAAAAAATCCATAAGAAAAATTGAACTTTTTGTTTGTTCGGCGTTAACGAGACCAATACTTTTCTTCAGTCAGAACAAGACTAATATAAAAATATGAGTGATGTTGACACAATTTTGATATTGAAGGAGAAAATCGAGACGAGCTGGTCGAACTTCAATGGAAATAAACACAATCACAAATAAGACTTTTTTTTTTACAAATTCAGAGTAAAAATTACTTTAAATTTACTGAAAATTACACGAAATCTATGTAACGGCAATAAGTGTCATGCCAGTAACGTTTGGAATCGACCAAACAATACAGTATAAATTAACTTTTTTGAATAAAACCTAAAATTTTATAACCACATAACAATATTGTAATAACCTAACTCCCACTCCATATGATCAGTGCCTTCCACATTTCACAGCCATTATATTGTTAACAATTATTTATATTAATTTTAATTATCAAATGGAATTCAATGAAATTGATACTAAATAATTTCTATACTGTTCTCCAAATTTCCTCCAATTTTGTATTAAATCAAATGCGCCGTTTTCAAACTAGAGGCATATCAAATAACACATTTCCTGATCTGAAAGTAGTGCTGGTTAGAATTTAATAAAATTGATATGGGACCATCTAGACACCGCACAATCCCTGAAAATTTCATGAAAATTGGATAAACGGTGGTAGGTGAAATGCCCAGTACATCGATTTGACTAAATGTGATCCTTGATGTCTGAAAGGTAAAACGCGAGTGGAAATTTTCGATTCTGAGCACAACATTTTTTTTAACCTCTCGCACGAATACAATAATTCTCTACCTTCGGTACTGAGGAAGCAAAAAGTTTTCTATAAACAATGGTGCGATTTCTCTCAGAAAAGTAGGAAATTTTAGTTTTTTGTTTTTTTAAAGTAAGGCATGTTTTTGTTGAATAGGAAGAGATAACTAAAAAAAAATACTAAATCGAGACAACTAAATTTTTTTTTATTTTAAACTGGTCAAAATTTGCTAGTAAGTGTAAGTAAATTTTCTCTTTGTTATAAGCATTTAAATTAAACTTTTAAGCGGCTAACCTACGCTCTGGTTTTCATGATATCATTAATTATTCACGATTTTGTTTTCTATCATTCTTCAAATCGAATATAGACATCTCTTCATCACTTTTAGAAAAACTTCCTAGATTAATAAGCTTCAAGTCCTTATAAATTACGTTGAGATTTAATATGGAGTAAGTTGATATTCACTACTAGCATGGCAAAAATAATATGGGACATCCTATCACCCTAAAATGCCACTTTCCATTTACATATATTTTTTAGCATAAATAAGTATGATAATTTAATAAAAAGTTTTTTTTTCATAATCGGAGTTTTATTGGGTTAATTTATTTTATTTTACATTATAATTGCTACTACGTTTTAAGTAAATGGGTAGCCGTTCATTTTTTTTCCAGACATTTATTTACATTGTGAGCAGGAGATCTCTAGGCCGCTGACTTTTTAGTGCTGGTTGATACTCATCAGGTTACAGAAAAGAAGAAAGAGACAGGGCTGGTGGACTTTTTTGATTGAGAGTAGAATAGTTGTGTGTTGTGTATTTTTTATGTATGTAGGATTTTACTTTTGGTATATGCATGTCGTTGTTTATGATGTCATTTGCAATAAACCAAGGAGCATTTACGATTTTACGAAGTATTTTGCATTATATGGTTGGACTGTTGTTCATGTGGACGTGTTATGCAGAACCCCTAGTGTATAATCCCAGAACCCCAGAACCCCATATGCCCAAATAGTTCTTAGTGTGGGGTAGAGTTCAATAGTCCAAAAAGTGTGACCTGTATCGTCTGGTAAGTTTTTTTTCTTCTAATTTTCTGTGTATGTTGCAAGTGTTTCTATATAGTCCAAGATACCGTAAATAAGTTTTTAAATTTTAGTATAGAATAACGTTCTTAGTTGAAGAAAGTTCTATAAAAAGGAAGTTTTTTCTGGATAAATATTTTTTTAAAAATACAAATATATATATATATATATATATATATATATATATTGTAACATATTTTATTAGGGCCTTTATAAATTGTAATTGTTAATAGAACTCATGTTCACGTTTTGTTCTTTTATTGAACTGTGTAAAAAGGAGCATTTATATGTAATATATTTATAAATTTAATTTATTTCTAGATATTGTATTAATTTTAGTTGTGATTTAATTTGAAATTAAAAACAAACAATAATAACATTTAACTAGTGATAAGGATTAAAAGGTACAATGTATTAGAGCTAACGGACGGGAGGTCCTTCTCTGTCAAAGGTTGAATTGTAAATGATTAGTGGTATAGTGTTTTGGAGGTTGCGCGTGGCGCCCTCTAGGCGTTGTTCTAATGAACTATTTAATTCATTTATGCAAGTCATTGCTTTTTCTAATAATGATTAATAATTTTAATAGCGCAACCTGTTAATTTCCTAGTGAACTATGAATTTCATTTTGAAGCTATTTATTATTTCTTTTTGTAATTACTGATTTTGTAAATAACTAATGTTTGTAATATTTTTAAAATAAGTATTCATGTACTATAATTAAATAAAAATAAAAGGAGTTTGGACTTAGAGATCTCAGGGCCTAGTTAAAATAATTGTTACTAGTGTAGCCTCTCACCAACCTGAAAACAGGTCTGAGGGCTGATTATTAGTTTAAATACTGGCCTGATTCCTAGGGCAGGCACTCTCTCCCGAGTCACTACCTTCTCACATAGGCTCCTGGTATCTCTCTGTCTGACAGTTTGAAGCCAGACCAATGTGTTATTTTTTGGTTTTACCTTCCTCCTTCTCTATTCTCTCCTAACCTACCTCCTCTCTCCTTTCGTAGGAATAACTTGGTTGGCCCTTGTTTTCCTACAGTCCCCCTTGCATCTTCCAGGTTGTCCCTGGGAGTGTAGGGTTACCTATCCTCGCAATGTCAGGGGATTGCCTCCTCGGTTGCAGAGCCCTGGATGTGTAGGGGTTGTCCCCCTATCATTCTTGGCGGTCTTACCTTATCCTATCCTCGCAACGTCAGGGGATTGCCTCCTCGGTTGCAGAGCCCTGGATGTGTAGGGGTTGTCCCCCTATCATTCTTGGCGGTCTTACTATCCTATCCTCGCAACGTCAGGGGATTGCCTCCTCGGTTGCAGAGCCCTGGATGTGTAGGGGTTGTCCCCCTATCATTCTTGGCGGTCTTATCCTATCCTCGCAACGTCAGGGGATTGCCTCCTCGGTTGCAGAGCCCTGGATGTGTAGGGGTTGTCCCCCTATCATTCTTGGCGGTCTTACCTTATCCTATCCTCGCAACGTCAGGGGATTGCCTCCTCGGTTGCAGAGCCCTGGATGTGTAGGGGTTGTCCCCCTATCATTCTTGGCGGTCTTACCTTATCCTATCCTCGCAACGTCAGGGGATTGCCTCCTCGGTTGCAGAGCCCTGGATGTGTAGGGGTTGTCCCCCTATCATTCTTGGCGGTCTTACCTTATCCTATCCTCGCAATGTCAGGGGATTGCCTCCTCGGTTGCAGAGCCCTGGATGTGTAGGGGTTGTCCCCCTATCATTCTTGGCGGTCTTACCTTATATACCTTATCCTTCTCATCCTATCTAAGCTTGTACACCCCATTCTTACAAACTTAAATAGATACACGAATACCAGGTTAATTGACTAACAGAAAGATTAAAGGTTAGAAGGACAGATTTCAGATTTTAAAAGACAAACGTCGGCAATAACATACAGACAGACAGAGAGATAAATAAGAGATAAAAATAAAAATATTACATTTTGGCATCCCTTGTAAAGGAACGATTAAAATAACCGACTCTTTGGGTTAGAAATGGATAACATTAACGAACCAGTTACCGAAGAAATGTCCCAAGATTATGAAGAAGGTCTAACAAAGACACAACTTGGAAACACAGAGATGTGGATGGAACAGATATTTGCTAAACTGTCAAAACAATTAAGAACCGAAATAAAACTAATATCAGAAGGATTCAAAGAAAAGGCTTTAGAATCAAGAAGCGAGATGAGACAACTGATATCAGAAGAATTCAGAAATCAGTCTGAAAAATTAAACGAAAAACTAGAAGATGTAGCAAGGAAACTAGGTAGAAGGATGGAAAAAATACAGTCTGATTTGACCAACCGGATTGAGAAGAATGAAGACAGGCTGAATAACATAGAACTTGACTTTGAGACAAAACTGACCACTTCGGTTGAACAGAATAAAATAGAAAATACAGAAAAATATGAAAACCTAAGAATACATGTTAACAAAGTAAATGAGGAGATAAAGAGAGACTTAAATATCCATGAGGAGAAGATGGAAGCTCTAAGCAAAAGAATTAACATCTTAGAGAAGAACAGACCTATACAGGTTGTAAATATGGAGCCAAGAACTCCTAATATACTACGAACTGATACCAACTGCCCGCCAAGTATAATAGCCAGTAATTGTGGTATCTCAGACATGTTAAAAGCGCTGAACTCAACGTTGATTCAGCAAAATAAGGGGATGAACCAGAAACCTTTATTCTTTAGGAACAGTAAGAAGGATATTCCTACAGAGTTTAATAACTCTCTAAGATCACAATATCAATTATGGGGACACACACTAATATTTCAGGACTTCATCAGACAGCACCTAAGAGATGAGGCATTAGTATGGTGGCTAATGCACGAAACTGAAATAAATGAAATAGACAGTTTCAGTGAAAAATTTTTAAGTAAATTTTGGAGAGGAAAATATGATCCTATTTTCTGGGAAGAATTGAATCATGGAAGTTACTTCTACCACACAAATATAAGTCCGCAGCAGTACTTCTGCAATATGATACTAAGAGCTCGGGCATGTGAACATAAGCTAGACGAGGAATTCATCTGTAAATCAATGGCAAGACATTTTGGGAACACTATCGAAGAAATAATGTTATATCAAGGAATTAATAGTATTGATGGATTTTTGGAGGTTCTAAACCGTTTTGGGAGAGAAAGAATTCTCAAGGAAAATAATTCCTACCAGAGGCCTTCGGCTAGATATCTTGAAGATAAAGAGCCACCTCAGATGAAAACTAATCAACAGGTGAAGGACCAAGGAAATAACCTGCCTTCAAGACCTTATAATGAAAAAATAAACACCAGTAAGTACAACACTGGTTTGCGACCTTATGATAAAACCTACTCAAACCCAGTACAGAGAAGAAACTTTGATAGAAGCCAGAATTGGAATCAGTCCAATCCTCAAGTGAACAAAATTACCGTAGTAAAGGAGAAAAATAATCAAGAACCTGTCAACAGTTATCAACAGAAAACATATCCTGATGAACAGGCAAGACAGAATATAAATAATCAGACTTTCGAAGAGAACTACAGGCCAGCAATTGCTAAACAGCCAGTACAGACCGAAGAGGAAGATAACATAAATATTGCTTATATACCAGAAGATAGTCATGAGGACTGGCAATTAAGGAACAATGGCTCGGTAAACCACATTCAAACTATATCTTTACCTACCGAACCTTCTCAACCCATCACAGAATATGAAGAACCAAATATTGAAGAATATGAGTATCCAAAATCAGAAACAACACAAAATCATAAGAAGATCCAAGCCTTAGTAAATTCAGGCTATAAAACAGTCAGTTTAAGCCAGGAAGCACGTAAAATAGAGTTGGAGCACACTGGACTAGAGAAACTACCAGTACCTAACACTGTAGCAGAGACGACTACTAGATGGTCTAAGCCTATGAGGGAGAAAATAACTACGGATGTAATTCTACCTAACCACGCCATCAACGACGAAGGCAGAATAATCCAAGAAGAACCAGAAGACCCTAGAAGCTATCTCCGCGGTAAAGTTAAAATAAAACGACTATGATAAAGCCGATAGTCTCAATCGGGTACAGACTAAAAGGACTTTTTAAAGGAAATTTTTCGTGTCTAATGATCTTTGTAATAAAACACACAGCTTACTTGTTAGATAAAAGATATGACTTTTTTATAATATAGCGACTTTTTTAACTGAAAACTATTGTTATCTAATTTTATACTTGTTTAGAAAAATGTTTAATGATGAAGTAAATAATAACTTGTAATAATTTTAACGATTATATCACTGAATTATTTTTTTATTTGACAATTATAAAAAAAAAAAAAATGTTTAATAATCATTTTTTTTTAAACACAGGAAAGGGTAAATGTAACATATTTTATTAGGGCCTTTATAAATTGTAATTGTTAATAGAACTCATGTTCACGTTTTGTTCTTTTATTGAACTGTGTAAAAAGGAGCATTTATATGTAATATATTTATAAATTTAATTTATTTCTAGATATTGTATTAATTTTAGTTGTGATTTAATTTGAAATTAAAAACAAACAATAATAACATTTAACTAGTGATAAGGATTAAAAGGTACAATGTATTAGAGCTAACGGACGGGAGGTCCTTCTCTGTCAAAGGTTGAATTGTAAATGATTAGTGGTATAGTGTTTTGGAGGTTGCGCGTGGCGCCCTCTAGGCGTTGTTCTAATGAACTATTTAATTCATTTATGCAAGTCATTGCTTTTTCTAATAATGATTAATAATTTTAATAGCGCAACCTGTTAATTTCCTAGTGAACTATGAATTTCATTTTGAAGCTATTTATTATTTCTTTTTGTAATTACTGATTTTGTAAATAACTAATGTTTGTAATATTTTTAAAATAAGTATTCATGTACTATAATTAAATAAAAATAAAAGGAGTTTGGACTTAGAGATCTCAGGGCCTAGTTAAAATAATTGTTACTAGTGTAGCCTCTCACCAACCTGAAAACAGGTCTGAGGGCTGATTATTAGTTTAAATACTGGCCTGATTCCTAGGGCAGGCACTCTCTCCCGAGTCACTACCTTCTCACATAGGCTCCTGGTATCTCTCTGTCTGACAGTTTGAAGCCAGACCAATGTGTTATTTTTTGGTTTTACCTTCCTCCTTCTCTATTCTCTCCTAACCTACCTCCTCTCTCCTTTCGTAGGAATAACTTGGTTGGCCCTTGTTTTCCTACAGTCCCCCTTGCATCTTCCAGGTTGTCCCTGGGAGTGTAGGGTTACCTATCCTCGCAATGTCAGGGGATTGCCTCCTCGGTTGCAGAGCCCTGGATGTGTAGGGGTTGTCCCCCTATCATTCTTGGCGGTCTTACCTTATCCTATCCTCGCAACGTCAGGGGATTGCCTCCTCGGTTGCAGAGCCCTGGATGTGTAGGGGTTGTCCCCCTATCATTCTTGGCGGTCTTACTTATCCTATCCTCGCAACGTCAGGGGATTGCCTCCTCGGTTGCAGAGCCCTGGATGTGTAGGGGTTGTCCCCCTATCATTCTTGGCGGTCTTACCTTATCCTATCCTCGCAACGTCAGGGGATTGCCTCCTCGGTTGCAGAGCCCTGGATGTGTAGGGGTTGTCCCCCTATCATTCTTGGCGGTCTTACCTTATCCTATCCTCGCAACGTCAGGGGATTGCCTCCTCGGTTGCAGAGCCCTGGATGTGTAGGGGTTGTCCCCCTATCATTCTTGGCGGTCTTACCTTATCCTATCCTCGCAACGTCAGGGGATTGCCTCCTCGGTTGCAGAGCCCTGGATGTGTAGGGGTTGTCCCCCTATCATTCTTGGCGGTCTTACCTTATCCTATCCTCGCAATGTCAGGGGATTGCCTCCTCGGTTGCAGAGCCCTGGATGTGTAGGGGTTGTCCCCCTATCATTCTTGGCGGTCTTACCTTATATACCTTATCCTTCTCATCCTATCTAAGCTTGTACACCCCATTCTTACAAACTTAAATAGATACACGAATACCAGGTTAATTGACTAACAGAAAGATTAAAGGTTAGAAGGACAGATTTCAGATTTTAAAAGACAAACGTCGGCAATAACATACAGACAGACAGAGAGATAAATAAGAGATAAAAATAAAAATATTACAATATATATATATATATTTAACTTTTTCATTTATATTTAACATGTGCTATCAGTTTGAATTAATTTAAGTACCTAATAGAACTCTTAATCTAGTTAAAGATTTATCGAGAACTATCACATACATCATCATCTAAAAATATTAAGAATTCAACAACAAAGGGGTTGTTTGTATTCAAAAAGTATACATATTTCAAATATTGAAAAAAACGAATAAAATAACAAAAACAAATTCTTCTAACATTACAACTTTTATCAAACGCAGGATTCTATGTCAAGGGGAATAAACCACAAGCCTTAATTCAATAACGTAATGATGCAAGATAATAGGTTTGTGATCGTCTAGTAATAACATGTTACTATTTTCGAACATTCGTCGGTAGATGAACATATTTCGGAGTAATTGCAGGATGTTGTTATCCCGGTTTGTATCAGTATATTAGCGAGTACGATGGAAACAGGATAGTAAGGAAAGATGGGAAAGATTAAGCAAAACAATTGAAAGTTTTGTACTTGAAGATTTAATATTAAATGTTGTATTTAAGAATTGGTGTGACCACCTATTACACAAATTCTAAGCTCGGTTTTTCCATTGTGGCATTTCCCTAAATCAAAACAATTCAAGTTTGAAAATAATTGGGCAGTTATTACGGCATGAAGATATTTCACTTCAAAGCCAAGATATTCACTAACCTAATCCAAATTTATGATGTTTCCAGGACTTTGTAATTAATGTTTTTTAACTGCTAGGAACCACTAGCGGATCCAGAATTTAATTTTGGGGGGGGGCTTCAGCCCGAAACCTTTTTTTTCATAAAAATAACGATAATTACTTTGGAAAAACAGAAAGAAACTAACTACCTATATGAAATGGTGTTTAAGTGATTTTAAATGTAATTACACGAACAATAATACTTTAAGAGGTATTTTTAAAAATAAATTTTCCAAAAAACATGGTTATATTTTTCCATTTTGGGGAGGGGAGGGCTTCAGCCCGAAAGCTCTCCCCCCCCCCCCCCGTAGATCCGCCCGTGCTAGGAACGCCTTCTCTCTTGCTTCAAGTTATCCTCAATGTATGAAAATTAATCTAAAAATGTCATTTGTAATTTATGCGGAAAAACATATAAAACGAGTGGCAACACTATACTTTTTGATTAGTTCCAAGTAGTAATTTTTACTTTCACTTATCTATGTAATATGTAGTAAGATTAAGTATTGCGATCGTGAAAATTTTCGAATCTGAGTTTTCGACGGAAATACACGATTTGAGATACCCTGAGTCCAAATAACCAATTCCCGAAAAATAGTCTGTGTTTCTGTGAGTCTGCATGCCGTTGTATGTGAACACTCCAGCTCGAAAATGAAAAGTCGTACGAAACTGATATTACGTATTTAAGATATTTATATGCCTTAGGTGCCCTAGCAACTTTTACCTTAAAATTGGCTAACCGGAAGTGCCACTTTATATCAACGCTGAAACAGATTTTTACAATTTTTTCAAAAACGGCTCTAACGATTTTGATTAAACTCGGTGTATCATTGTATAATTAAGCGGTCTTTAATATCATTTAGGTCTTATCTCGGTTGATGTAACTTTACAGGGCTTAAATGCCCAATGTTCATATGCGTCTTCCTCTAAAGTATATTTAATATGGTTTATTTTAAATAATCAACTATCTATTAAAAGTTACGAAAAAAATGCAAAATATAACTTTTGAAAGACTTTGATGATTGAATAAAGGAGAAAAAAATAAAAATGCGTATCCAGGTCGAAAATAAATCTCCAGAAATAACAGTCAGAAGAAATACGTATAATATATCGTTGGAAAGCGGAGAATTTTAGGAAACATCATATCTAATATAGGAAGTTATAGAAGGTAACGGAGAGTGGCGAAAAAATTATAAGTAATAATTTTTGAAAACGAATAATATTTAACGTATATCACATGTATTCAAAATATTTCATGGATACTTTTACAACCTTAAATGTATTTACTGTAGTTTAATAACTCCAGATTTAAATAATTAGGTATCTATCGTTCGTTTATTCCGAATAATGTAACCTTTTAGAAAATTAAATTAGTGAATAATTTGATAAATTTTCCCTTTGCGATATTCCAACAGAATATACTTACAATCAGTGTGACAACTTTGGACTTATCTATGACAGACAATGCAAATCTCGCTATTCCGTTTTAGTAAACTTTGCAAGGGAAAATAACAGTTCAATAATTAATCGTCGTACAATTCATAATCAACAGATCGTACAATCCATAATCAAAGAATCGTAAAATCCATAATCAACCTTTGATATAATAAATAGGACTTTTGTTATTTTAATAGTATTTATGATCTGTTAGCTGTGACCTTTTAGCTTTAGGTCAGTTAAAAATGCAATTCAAAAATTGTATAATAGCCCAACATGGCCAGAAACTAATACTAAGTTGAGCGGTAAGTGAAAGTTAAAAAACTGATATTTTTATGTGACCAACAATATATTAATATTTAGTTGTTTCTATTAGACAAATTACAAATCTAATACTTAAAAATATATTTTTGTTTATATTTCGAAATAAACAGCTCTACTCTTTAAAGATAAACACACATTCGATATATTATAAAAATCTGCACTATAAGATGTTTTTTTCGATATTTACATCCTTATTGTCCGACAGATTTAAGAGAAACAGTACGCTGCAGCAGGGTGAATCGGAACAAAACTTCTTTTTTATTTACATGAAGCATTTTTATTATTTAATTTTTTTGATTCATTTGTATAACGTATTATCAATCTCCTTGGGGAGGATGCTTTTATGAGGATCCTTTTTTAATCCCTCAAGATAAATTATAGAATATGATGCCAATTTATAGGGTTAAGAAAAATTTTCATGCTATAATATGACATGAGCTAATTAATATGATTTGACAATGATTTTGGAATACAATTTTTTTTTCTAATAAAATATATATATAAATTTTATGAGGATACTATTGTATTCCTATTCATTCTGCAAACGGATAAATAAAAAAAGGAATACACTAAAATGAGAGTTCCGATTAAGCCCTACTTGTGGTCTAAATAAAACTATTGCAAAGTCTTTTTTTTTTCTTTCAAAATATTGTAATTTATGGACGTAGAAAAGGTTTGGTTGATGGTATATAAATTAAACTGTTAACAAATAATAAATCTTAATATGCGGTGTTCTTCAATCGTTTAACTGTACGTAAACTATATGTTTTAAGCAGTAACTGGAGGCCTTGAATTTAAATGTATGAATACATAAATAAAATAGACATGAACATCTGCTTTATATCGTGCATAATCTGCTCAACAAAAAAGCTAATAGTCTCTGTGAACGATTAATAAATGATTCTGATGTGTTGTAAGGCACAAACAAATTGCGCACGAAATCTACCGTGCCAGGACAACAAAACCTTCGTGACTGGATAAAAGGACCTTCAATTAGATTGTCTTTTCAGACACTTTGCATCGGATACTTCAAGTTGCAGCAAGATACTGTCAGTATTTTGCAAGAAACTAAGGCGTGAGTCATTTCTAAATCCTCCCTACAGAAAGTCTCTAATACCGAGTGTCCCATAACCAAAGGGAAAGATTTAAAGGAGCGGAAGTACATCTCAATACCCACAAAAACGTTCATATAAACTTGATGACCAAAATTATCAAGTTACAATAAGGTTATAAACTTATAACCAAAGTTATCAAGTTCCTAGATAGTAAAAGACTTAAACAATATATATGACAAGTTTATAAATTATGACTCTTTGCAGATTTATTATTTTTTATTTTTTTTTTCTTTATTTATTTACCTTATTTCATTTTTTTTTTTAGTTCAAAAGGTCATTTGGTTATTAATTTCAACTCATTTATCGATTTTATTTCTATTTTTTTAAAGTTTATTTATTTATCTATTCTATTATTTTACCTATAAGTGTCAATTGTTATTTTTATTTACTTATTTCATTCTATCAATCCTTTTATTTAATTATGTTATTTATTTAGTTACTAGTTATAGTTAGTTATTTATTTAGTTAGTTATTTAATTATGTTATTTTTATCTATTTATTTTATTCTATCAATCCTTTTATTTAATTATTTTTATGCTTTTTTTTATTCTTATTTTTTGGACCAACCATCCAAGCAATATAAAAGTAGTGTTATTTAATTTATCGAGCGCTAATGACCTGGATGCTTTGCGCCTAGACATCGAAACAAACGAACAAACGTGCGTAAACTATAAACAAATTTCCCGCCGAAAATAAGAAAATTTAAGTGTTATGTTTTTTTAAAGTAAGTAACGGTTTTTTTTTTTAATAGAAAGCGATACAATAAAAAAGATATTTAATTTAAATAATTAAACATTGCTTCAGAATAAACAGAATTTAATTATAATGTAAATAGAGCATTTTAAGCCCACCTAAGAGGAGTTTTGAGAGGCTAAACTATATTGAGTTCAGTTTTAAAAAATATCACAAATTATTAGCCTTTTTTTTTTACCACCATTCATATCACCATATTATCAACACAATACAGATATCTCACTTTTAGAAGATTTTCAGGTTTAATAAGCCCATAATATAGCTGGCACCCATTTAAATATTTCCCTTTTATAATAAGGCAATTCTGGAAATTCAACATTATAAGGTTATATAAGAAAATATTCAAAGAAATCTGTGAGAGCCTTTGCCATACTTTACGATGTTTGTTCACTTTACTTGTTCATGTTGTATTGTACTTTATCCTAAAATCAAAGTCCAATTTCAAAACAAAAAACTACATATAATAAGTTATATTGAATAAAGTCATCTGCCAATATTATACTTTTAATATGGCGTTTGTGAAGACGTTTCAAGTCGTCCAAGAAAAGAAATCGTTTGCCCTTCACATTTTAACAAAACAGATAGCAAAAATTCTATGATAGTCCTACTATATTTTATTTATTTTATTTATTACCAGGTTTAAAATAAATAAGACCACCTATAAAATTAAAATAACTTCGATGAATCGTTATAAATTTTACAGCGCCGAATTATACTACTTGCCGCATCGCAATTAAAGTTGCTTCTAGACATACTTAAAATTAATGATAGTAAATTGATGTCTAACAGGATTACTTGAATATTCAAAGTTATGAGAGATCTATTATACTTGAAGAAGTATAGACTTCTTAAGCAGAATAAATTATGTTCGCTGAGCAATCTTACAATAATAGAAGATAATCTCATTTTATAGCTGCGCTAGAATAGCTGAATTTATAATAAAATATTTGAATAAAAATAAACTGGATGAGATGTTTAAAAATTACTTCAATAATAAAGCGTTTTCGGATACCGTACAATAATTACACGTATGAATTTATAACAGATTTTAATTATTAACCCCATCACCCCGATTAAAAGTCAAGAAATAAAGATTAACATAACTAAGGAAAACTCAGCAAGACCTTCAAACGTATCTAAGATACAGCACATCTAATAACGGCAAATCTAATAAATATAAGAAACAAACCATACATAAAACAGAGGTTATGAATATATATATATTAACATGCCTGATCAATGTGCAATGCAGAATAATTATTTAACTATGTTTGTTTTTCGTCAATAATGTTTTCAAATGATTGTACAATTATTTGTCATAGTGTATACGATCTCAGGGTGTTTTTGCTGTCCACTATGCTTATGTATATTTATAATCGTTATTATAAAAATTATCATCGAATAATTCAATATCTCAGATATCAGACAAATAATAATCAAGAAACTTGTTAATCAAAGAAAATCACTTTATTATGGTTCTTTTCCATCTTGTGAATCCTATCCTTACGCAAGATCCATTTGCAAAAAGTACAATTATAAAGTCCTTTGTTTATGGTAACATATAATTAAATTATATCAAATGGAGATAACTATTTCAATTAGATTAATTAACTGATTTAGCCATTGAGGAAAAAAATGAAATTACATCTTCCGATAAAAATAACTTTTATTCTCCAAGGTATTCTTTAAGCATTACTAAGTAGCACAAACTACAACAATGTTGGTCTTGCTATATTTTAACATGTATTTTGTCATTTATATGTAAGTTATAGATAATTATTATGAGTTTTAGGTATTCGTTTGGACATTATTTACATAGAGGCACTATGATGAAATAGAGTAAAAGAGGATAAATTGAAAACAAAAAAGATAAGATCGGCTAAAAGTTGTAGCACGAATAAGAAATGATTTGATAAAAATACTAGCTCTGTCGGAGGAAGTATAGAAGTTGGCTGAAATCTGGTATTACATCTGGAATCTGGTAGTAGACAGATAAATGTGGGTTGAACAAATTAATAAACTAGGACATTATTTTATATTTTTTTCTTTTAACAGATCTTAAAAGAAGGAAAAGTAGATACTATTACCATGAGGAAACATGTAAATGGTTTCCTTAATTTGGCATATCAACCAAAGAAGTAAAAATACTTCAGAATCCCGAATATTAATCTAAATAATAGTCTAATCATTTGAGCAATCAAACTTAAAAATCGATCCAGCCGTCCGCTCAAAAAATTGTTACATACATTTTAGCAAATTGATCAAGGGCATCTTATCCAATCGTGGGTCATTGTTTTTAGATCCCGTAATTTAAAAAAAAAGTTATGGGATATCACCGAATAATACATCAAACTTAAAATTCGATTCAGCCGTTTGTTGAAAAAATCGTTACACATAAATTAACAAATTGATTAAACAAATTTTATTCAATCACGGGTCAGAGTTTTTAGGTCAAATTGTTTCAAAACACTGACCGAATAATTTTAGCCATCAAACCTAAAAATCGACCCAGCAGTTCGCACGAAATGTAACGAGTCGTTACATTTCGTTCAGCGGACAATCCAAACACATGTAATTTCCCCAGAATCGTGTTGAAATGTATTTGAAAAACTATTGTTAAGCTAAGAAAACAAACTTTCAAAATTTATGACTTGAGTATATTCCGTTTCACAATCACTAAAAGATGGACACCTCGTTCAAAAGATCTTTCATCAAATCTTGCGACTCTCGTAAGACTGCAATCCCCAGCCATTACTTAGGGGCTGTTGGGAACAAGGACTTTCCATTATCTCCAAGCTAACTCAAGGTTTCTTTTGGATTGTGCAGTCTTCATAGCTGATAAGGTACTGCAACTTTATTTAAACATTGACGTTTCCATGAAAATTATAAGATAATTCTTCAGTATTTTAGAGTATTAAGATAATTCAATGAGAGTTTCTATGTTTTTGACTTTCGCATTCAGAGAGGATCATTCAAATTGTAAGCTTTTTCATTTCAAATATAACTCTTTCTAAATCAAATGTAACCCTATAAGTTAGATTTGAATTGGAAAGGGTTACATTTGAATTGGAAAGGGTTACATTTGAATTGGAAAGGGTCAGATTTGAAATGGTGAAGGTTACATTTGATATGAAAAGGGTTACATCTGAAATGGAAAAGCTTACAATGGGTTTGGAAATGTTACAATAGTCTTAACAAAATTAATGGTTTACGAATTAATTCTCTCTGATGAAAATTGGAAACAAAACTTTTTTTTTATACAGTATCAATAATAATAAATTATAATAGAATACATGATAACAAAAACAATTTTCTATTGAATATTTAATAGTTGACCGTTTCATTATAAAGGAAGGAGATGGTCCGGGGTGGCGCTCATAAATAGGCTAAATAGTGGCAAAACTCTTTTATTAAAAGCCAACGTTTCGACCCGACTTTGCAAGTCATCTTCAGGGAGTCAGGGAGTCTAAGTTTTAAGCGAAACTCCTAGCTGAACACACCTGCAAGTCCCTGAAGAAGACCTGCAAAATCGGGTCGAAACGTTGGCTTTTAATAAAATAGTTTTACCACTATTTAGCCTATTTATGATCGCCACCCCGGACCATCTCATTCCTTTACAATTTTCTATTACACCTTTTTTTTATTCTTTTACTTTTTATTTTTAACCCACAGATAAAAACTCATATTATTGACATTCGTTCACCATTTTTATTTATTCTAGATCATCATGGTCATATGGACTACAGGCGATATTTAAGAAGGAAAAAATACGAATAAATATAAATAAAAACACCATAAATTACAAGTGTATTTTTTTTTTAATCTGACATAGAGAAGTTTGTGAAGAAGAAATAAAAGTAATTTATTTTTGTTTTCAAGGGTATAATAATATGAAATATTAAAAAAAACAAAATGGATTGACATGCTTGCTTTAAAATTTTGTTTATTAGATGTATTTGTCTTTTAAAGTAGATATTTTAGAAATTCGTTGTCTATGTAACATTTATATCCTCATCCAATATATATAATTTATCCTGACGTATTTTACAATCCCAGCAATTTATTTCCTTTGTAAAAATAATAGTACAATTATATTAGTTAGCATTTTTGCATAACAAATTAGATATTGTGAAAATCACATTGCAAGATAACACCACAATGTTCAACCACAACGTTAATTTCCCTCGCCAGTTGTGCTGTTACGATGTATTGAGCTAACATTGTAGAAGTTGACGAGTCAGCAATTGTTTCGTCAAGATCTTCGAAAGACACAAAACCTCCGATTAGGGAACAATGTTATTTTTTCATTTGAACAAATATATAAGTTTTGCAAGCTTGAAATTTTTCATCAGCAAAGTTTTGCAATAAGGAAATCTTGTGAACATAACGAAGGGGTTAGGTTGAGATAGTAAATCTCTTGGTCACCGCCTTAAAAGTCGTCAGGAGATGTTGTAGTTCATGGTGGAAAAAAATGTTTATTATAATGGGTTCATGGTTTAGATGTTCATGTATTTCTGTAGCAAGTCATTTATAATATATAAAACGGCGGGTCTTCTATTTTTCTCAAAACCTGTGATTGAAAGATCTAAATTTTGAGAAGTTCGCAGTACCTCTATTCGGTAAGTCCATAAAGATTTTATAACTAATTTTTAGATGTTGAGTATTGATAATCTAGAGCGTCTGTCAAGTAACCTGGACAATAATCCATATCGTCCTTTCAGTTGTTTCCTGTTCAGTTTAGTTATCCAAATCATTCTCTTGTCCAACTGAAGTCTCAAATATCGCACTTCTTCTGATATGAGAATAGGGACTTTGTCAGTGTATTCCGTGGTTTAGTATCAAGATAATGAATACACTTCTGGATTCATTCATTTTAACCTTCCATCTGGTAGCCCAGTTAAAAATACCATCCAGATGGTTTCGGATGAAACAGAAAGCAGTTACAGAGTTTTTGTGAGTTGTAAGCAGTGCAGTATAAAAGCAGTGGAGTATGTAAATGTTGCACGTAAATTCTGATCATGTTCTGGTAAGTCTGCTGTGAAAACGTTGAAATACTTTGTACAATCAAGAAATTATTTATTGCCTCGAGAAGATAAAGCTTGAATAAAGCGTGACCCATGCTATTGATGATATTAATATACTTGTAATAAGGTATAGCTGTTACACAGATACTAAGAAAAGTGTCACACTAGATCAGGGATCTCCAAACGTTAAGGCCCGCTGGTCACATTGTGATCTCCACTAAGTTTCGCGGACGTCATCAAGACGTCTATCTAAGTCCCGAGGGCCATGACTTGGGATGAAAAAAAAAATGTTGTTCTATAAATGACACGTCAGCTGTGAAAGGAGCTTTCTAAGAAAAACAAGTAATGCAATGAATGTTATAGTAAGCTCTTGTATTAATAATATTCTAAATTTCTTATTTTTTAAATAGTTTATAAAATGTTACTATGCAATCAAAGAAACGTTCGCGGGCCGCAGTTTGGAGACCCTTTGCCTAGACAGCTCATTGTTTTCCCTTATGTATTTTATTATTCTGGGATTAGTGTCCCTTTAGAACCAATTATAAATATAGAATATATATTAACACTCTGGTGTGTCCGAAAAATTCAATTATATATTTACAGGATGATTAATAATAAAAATAAAAATACAGATAATGAAAAGATATAAAAACTTACATAAAAATAAAAAAGACAGAAAAAGTAAACTAAATAAACAAAATATCAATAAACCACAAAATAATCAAAGTATCATAATGTAGTTTAAGAATTCCAATTTCGATATTTTAGTTTGATATTGTTATTTTTATCAAACATGGTCGTAACCTTAGTGCAACAAGCCTTACAGTTACGTAACAAGGCATCATGTCAAAATGTAAAAGTTGTGGTGTAGGATAGTAAAGAAACCACAATTAGGTTGCATGTTTGAACCTAACTCCCATTATTGAATTAAAGAGAGCAAAGATAATAAATAGCCATTTGAAAAGACGTTAAAAAATAACCTTTCACATTCGGACTGGACACTTGCCTGTTTCAGCAATTTTCGGATAGTGGCAAAATTTGTGTGCAATTATTTTTGTAGATTCCAACGAATTTGTTAAGATAAAAACAAATAAAACACACATACGTATACATATTATTTCCGCTCAATATATAGTACATATAAGTGTATAAAAAAAAAGATTAACTCCATTATGGTCTTTGCAGCAATCAATATCACGTTGAAAAGGATGGGAGTGGCGTTTGTCCAGGATGGAGAGCCAATTAATTTTTTTAATAAGAAATATATTATTTTTGCCAAGGATATCATCATCATCATAGTCATATTCATCATAGTCATATTATATCTTAGTTTATTTATCATAACATCTATTTATCATGCATTTTTATCTGGTTTTTCTGCTATTTAAATAGAAAACTACTTGAAAACATGCTTTTCTTAAAAAATTGCGGTGGAATAAGTTCATTCTCCGTAATCGCTAATAAACTATCCTCTCTCCTCAGAAGGGAAAACCGAGTGCAGAGGGTTAATATATTTTCTTTACATCTTTGTTTACTCTTGTTTCAGATAATTTCAGTGCGCCAATCAGCAAATGAAGTTAGTTGTAGTATTTCAGATATGAGGAACAATAGTTCCCAGTAGCAAATCTTTCTGCTTTTGATTAAATCATTTGGGAAAAAAAGTCTTACATCTAGCTTCTTTTTAGCCACTTCCTAATGAGTGTCAATTGCGACCATACCGTTTATAAGTTTTGTGATGACCGTGTAGTTCATTATGAAAGAAGTAATAAATAGAAGGTGTCTGTTAGTCGATGGCTGGTTGCTGCCAGTCGGTATATAGATTTTTGTAATTTACAAACTAAGGAGTTTCTGTTAGTAGTTTTAAAATTTTGGATTGAAAAGATTATAGATTGTTTGCTGAACCGTAAATATGTGAGGATTTTTTGAGTTCTGTGAAGAGAATTTTATAGTCGCTGATACCACATAAACTGACGGACACTTATCAAGAAATAAAAATATTATATTTTATTAATTTTTCAATTCTCAAAATTTAATTTTTTTTTTAAGAGTTCGTTTGATAAACAGACATTAAATATTTCATTTTAAATATATTTTTTTTGCATTGGAGCGCAAAATGTACTGAATTCCGTAAATTCCTACCGAATACATACTTCCTCATTATTTATACCTTACTGATCGATACTCCAAAGTAAATTATAATAATGCATGTTCCCAGTCTGTTGTTCCTCAAGGGAGCATCCTCGGTCCTATCCTTTATACAGTTTATACAGCTGATATCACAACCCATCCCAACACGGTCATCACCACCTACAGATGACACTTGTATCCTATCTGATAATAATGACTGCATCCCAATCCCTCTAATCACACATCACAAACCTTGAAGATTAGTGTCATAACTTGAGAATAAAAATTAATTCCATCAAACTACCTTTACCCTTCGCCGTCCTACAATATCCTTCAATGATATTCCACTGGCCCCTTTTGAACAAATCCGCTACCTAGGACTCCACTTGTAAAAACGCCTCACCTGGAATACGCATACTAGACTGAAACGAAAAGAAACTGCTCGAAGTTTCCGACTACTCCAACAGTTACTAGATAAACGCTCTAAACTCTCAATTAATTTCAAAAGACTTATCTACTTAACCGTAATAATACCTATATGGACATACGGAGTTGAGCTTTGGGGCTCTATCAAACCATCGAATTACTATCGTATCCAATCCTTACAAAACAAAATCCTTCGTAAAATCCCTCATAAAGATCTTAATGTTCCATATGCCGCTGATTTAGCCTGAGCCAGATACCTATCCTTTCATTAACTCCAGTCCCATCCTAATCCACTGGTTTCCAGCCTTGCTTCTTCCACGATTCCTAATAATCCTCCTAGGCGTCTGAAAAAAAGATGACCTCGTGATCTTCTTAACCAGAATTAAATAGGGAGTGCTACCACTGAGTAGTATCTCTTCAAGTCTGTTCATGCCATTATTTCTAAAGTGTGCATTTTTATTGGTTGTATGTTTTCTACAGTTGTAACTTTCATTAAATAAATAATAAAAAAGAAATATATATATATATATATATATATATATATATATATATATATATATATATATTGCAAATAAAGCAAGTAGCATAGTAGAAATAAAATATTCGTAATAATGCATTGTATTTTAAAATAATATTTACGAATTCTCTATCAGATATCGACTTCAACAACATGCGTAAAACAGGAAAGCCTTCTCCAAATTGTTTTAATAAAAAAAAAATTCACTTTTTCTTTAAGATTTTGTTTAATTTACTACGTTGTAAGAGAACATCTTCCTTAAATCATTCTTGAGTTCAGAATACCGTTTTATATGAACAGTATTCATTTTTCAGTCTCTCTGTCTCGATGGATAGGTTTTTCTTCATATATTTCAAAAGTGTATCCAATATCATTTGCAATAGTATCTAGAGAATAATGTAATACGGTACGGTTGGTACGCCAGATAGTTCGAAACACGGCTGACCCATTCAATTGTCTCAAGTCATATAAATCAGTAGTGTATTGACAGTCTTATTTGAAATAGAAAACATGAGTAGTGAATATATTATCTTATCTGAAACCGATAAATATCGATCCTCTTAATAACTAACCGATCTAGAGCTGTAATTTCAGAGAGAAAAGTGAAAATAACAGGTATAAATAATTGCTGTTGATTGGAAATCCAATCTTGATATTCGAAATTTATATTTAAACGTATATAAGGAAAGCAATTCAAACGAAACAATTAGCATTGGCTTTATAATAACAATAAATATAATAATTGTGAAACAGTTGAATTACTAACTTTTACAATATTTCACTGTATGATACCTGAAATATAAATAAACCTTCAGTTATCTGATCAAGCATCATGAAACATTACTTTGGATAAAGGATTTTCTTGTTTGTGGAAGCAAATACCAACGTCGGACAAATACCTTTAAATAGCCGTGAAGTCAAACCACAAGATTTTTCAATACTTTAATTTTTTTTTTACGGATTCTCCTCTATTCTAAAATAGAGACGTCAAATATGGAAAGATTTATCACAACAATATGAGTCCATTTATCACTCCTAAATTCTGTGTAGAATTGTTGTTGACGTGCTTAACAAATAGGTGAACAAGATTCCATATCCATTTCAATTCAATGAATGAGTTAAAACCATAATATAGAGCCAAATATGCCACTTGCAACAAGTCCCAAACATCTAAAACGTACATATACAAATCTTGTTTAACAAACTTACAATCCACACGTTCATTCCACACAAATAAGCATGGAGGACGCCGAACTTGTGTTTGTTATTTCGCAATAACTTCAGCTGCTTGATTCGAATTATGATTTAACACACTCGGCCAACATGGGAATTAAATAATAAAACATAATAAAATGGGAGGTGATTAAGTCGTTGCTCTTCCATAATTAAGGATAATTGCATAATAAGAACCTCGCTATACATATGTATCAATAGGATAACTGCAATTTGTGGTTGATTAACCCATTTTGCATTGAAGTAGATGCAATTTATAATACGGTATTGACAATTATTCTGGTTGCATAGCGTAGCTCAACATATAAACGTACCATCTACGTTGTCATTGCTTATTACTAATATTTTTTTCCTTACTCTCCAATGATTTTATTATACACTGTACAATACATACAGATACATCTTTTATTCGATTTTTCTTTGTACTTGTACAGCCCCAAGGCATTTTAAGGTAGGAAGAGGATAGGTATGCATTGCATTAGTAACTATTGTGGCACGAGGCCTTGTTGCTTACATTGAACGGGGAGGGACCGCTATCCAATTTTAACGGTATTACTAATAATATTATTCTATTTTCAAGTTTATTTATTATCAGACTTTTTACACAAATTTTCAAAATTTTGTCAACTTAATGGCTACACATCTAATTACGACGTTTTGGCTCGTTGAGCCATTTTCAAGTCTAAAATTTTTTTTACAATTTACAATCATATTTAAAACATTACATACTTCAACATATAGAGATTCTTTTTATATAACTAAATACAAATCATGTACCTGTCCATTTCACTTATGCGAATTGTATGCGTCTACTCATAATAATTTTTTTTATTTATCCATATCCACCTTTAATTATTTTATAACATTATTATTACTCAATTATTTATTATTAAATGATTCAAATAAGTTAAAATTACCTTATCATGTGTCACCGACATGTCATCAGTCTCATTTCTATTCAGTGACTGGTTATTCTTAAAGGAGTAGGGGAAGACTATTTATTTTAAACATATGCAATGATGTTTCCCAAAATTATATTTGGACCTATTTTAAGTAAAATTAGCTAATTCATTTCATATTTTTATTTTTTCAATTGAACTCGCGTAAAATGTATTCATATTATCCACGTCCGTATGATTATTTACCGAGTTTTTAAAAAATTTTTAGCTATGTATATTGCTTCCTTTATTCTACGTTTATTCGTATTACTTTCATTATGCAGGATTTTGGCGTCTTTGAAATCAAATTCATGTTTTGTTTGCATAGTATTCTGAGAGAGCCCAGTAGCTAATTTAATTTTTGTGTTTTTTGAATTACAATTTTGTTTGTGCTGTTTAAGTCTTTTTTCAAACCATTGTGATGTCTGTCCAAAATATGATTTGTTGTTGCAAATTTTACAATTTATTTTATAAATAATATTCGTTAATTTATCGGTGGGTATTTTATCTTTAGTTTTGGACTAAAATTGTATCTATTTTATTAATAGGTTAGATTGCAAATTTAATTTCATTTACATCATATTGTTTAAGTGTTCTTTCTATTTTATCCGTTAAATTTCTAATATATGTGACGCTAAAATATATTTTTTTAGACTTGAAAATGGCTCAACGAGCCGAAACGTCGTAATTAGATGTGTAGTCATTAAGTTAACAAAATTTTGAAAATTGTTCTAAAATGGCTGATAATAAATAAACTTGAAAATAAATAGTATGAACCGAAGAAGAATTGGAGAAATATTGTGAATATTATTCTAATATCTTTATGGATATATAGGAAATATTTAAAATACCGCTGGGTAACATCTTAACCTCTGCTGAAACATTATTCACTCTAGGCATTTATTTCCATCAGTCAAAAACGATTGCATAGAATTGTGAAGGCACTTTCCACATCACACATGGTGTATTATATCGCTGCTCTTAGTGGAAAAGGTCGTATGTAACGTTTTTTCAGTTTATTTTCTTTGTACTAAAGGTGACATTTTGTAGTCTGCAACTACCATGAGTAGTCTGCTAAGTAGGGAAATAGCTGAGGAAAATAAAATATGAAATTATACTATAAAGGAAGTAAATAAAAAATATTGTAATTATTAGGTTATAATTGGAAAGATCCAACTGCTCAGCTTTGTGTCCCTAATATCAATGTTCACTAGTAGGGAAACAACACTGGTAGATTGTAAATAGTATATTTATGAAAATAATATACAAACACTTATGTCACTGTTTACATGTTCATTTTACTTTAAGTATATTTCATTTTATTTATTATTTATTTCTAAGTTATATATATATATATTTTTTCTTTCCTTGTATTTTTTTATATTGTTCTCATTACTGTTTAACATGTTGTTATTACTTGATTTATTTATGCGTTTGTAAATATAGTGTGGATGTGGTCTATGAACTCTATTATAAATGTCCTCAATTGAGACAGATTATAATATGTACCTCAATAAAAATTCTAAAGAAAAAAATATCTATGTTACTCTCCCATTCAGACATCACCACACAGGACACACAGGCGGATCTAGGAGGGAGCTGAAGCCCCTTCCCCAAATGGTAAAATGTAGCCATGTTTTATGGTAAAAAATATTTAAAAATTATCTCTTTAAGTATTATTGTCCGCGTAATTTACATTTAATAGCACTTCAAGAACCACTTAAACACCATTTCATATATGTAGTCTTTCTTTTTTTTCCAAAGTATTTATCGTTATATATATGGAAAAAACTTTCGGGCTGAAGCCCCCTCCCCAAATTGAAATCCTGGATCCGCTAGTGGCAGGACAGCAATAACAAGATCATTTAACTCCATGAAATACAAAAACGAACTGCTTTTATTTAATAATTCTTGAAATTTCGTAAATGTTTGGAGTGATGTTATGTGGATTTTTCTGTCATGTGATGACTTAATTGGCGAAACGTTTAAGGGTTAGTTTGATGTTTATCTGTGTTTTAGAGACTAGGGGATGTTACGAATAACTTTTTCCAATTAACTTTTATCTTCTGTATACGTAACCTTTAATATACATTGTTTGTTTTTTTATTCACAATAGAAATCTTATGGAACTTAAAAAGCTCTAAATGAATATGATGAAAAACTTTATATACGCTTCATTGAAAAAAAAAGGAAGATTAATTTGATTGCTATCTGTAAATCAAAACTATTCTCCATCTTTAGTTACACTCAAAAGTATGTTTGTAATTAAGCTGTTATTTTCAATAAGTGAGTTGTTTTGTTTGTTTATTATATGCATCTAGTTTTTATTATTATTATTAAAATTATTTTGCTATTTAATTTATTTGTATTTAATGTACATAGAGTGTAAATTTCCTCTCTTATTGCAATGTTTTTCAATAAACAAGTATTGAAAAAATAAAAGTTTATGTTTTGTTTCGGTACAAGGATCCAACATGACAAAGTACATTGCCTCGTCCCAAAATCTCAAACTCGGGTTTACCTGTTAACAAATCTATAATATTGATGCTAATAAGTTTATGTTTATAGTTTAAAAAATGGAGGAAAATAAAAAAAACATGCTAATACGTAAATAATTAGAGAAAAATCATGAGTTTTCGTTGCATTAAGAATTCGTTAAATAAAAAACATCGCTAACTGTTTAAGGGCGTTCGAGGTAACACAATCAAAAGATGAAGATGAAGAGAAAAAAAATGAATGCTAAACAATCACAAAATGTTATTGTGATCTTTATTTGGCGGTACAAGGATCCAACATGATAAAGTACATTGTCCCAATAACACAACCTCGGGCTTACCTGTTAACAATCGACCGGCAATAATCCATTGTCAATATCTTCCTTGTTAGATTGTTCGAATGCTAGATAGTATCCTTCGAGGGTTGATAGGAAAATAATTGTAAGTTTCATAATTAAGTTCATAACATTTCAAAGTTCCTACAGAGAACCTTGTCCAATCGTAAAGATTTTATACAACTCAACCATACAGTTCGAAAAAGAAATGATAACTTTAGTAACAACCCTGAAACTTGTAACACAATTCATTAATAACGAATTCATTAATTCCGCTTATAAAATCGAACGACTTTTTTGTGGTTAAACATATCCAATTGCTATCAAATATCATATCAAAATATAACGTTGAAAATCAACTTAATTTTTGCGATGTTCAGTTGCTGAATTTTATAATCATAATTAACAAATTTAAAAATAAAAGTAAGAAAAAATTAAAGACTAATAGATTTGTAAAATGTATTATTAGTATTAATGTGTGCACAAAATGGAAAAACAAAAAAAAAAGATCTTGTAGTGCAAACATCTTCAAATAAATAGGAAGGTCGTTGATTTTTAGATATGCCACTCGTTATTTGGGCTGTGAAACTATTGATATTATCTGTATGAATAATAAGCAGATTTAATGTCCAGCTCGTATATGAAATTAACAAAGGATTGAAAATTTTATGATTTTTTTTTAAAAAGCTCTTTTTAAACAATTTCTGTGGAAAATTTACGAAAAAGTTTCGTTTTAACATTTTCGGTGAAATCTTCAAAGAAAAACACTCTTTAAATAAAAGTTTCAGATGAACTTTGTAGTAATAAAGTTCTAGGCTTATGGTAAAAGTGGACCTTTTATATATTCCGTTAAATAAATTAAAAAGTTCCGTTGAATAAAACATAACCAGTAATTGAGCTGAGATCAGATTTATAATTTATCTTTAATTAATTATATACGATTCTAATGTCTCATTTATTCAAGTAGCTATGAATAAAAGTATTTTTTAGATCGGTCTTTAGCGTAATCGACATAACTTTTAAATAAAAGTTTTAAAAAATAAAAGTTCTATAAAATCTTTACTTGAAAAGTTGCATGGGAAAGAGTTCTAGTATTACTAGAGAACTGAAAAACTATCGATAGTAAAAGTTCCAGTCACTCCAAAACTTTTTAAAAATAAAAGTAGTTTTCTCTTTTTAACCCTTGAAATTAACATAAATCATGTAAAACCTAGGATCATCAGTTGTTCATGTGTTCTCTCCACTTTTTTTTTTTCAAAGAGAGAGACTCACACTAGAACTTAAGGCTTATATACGTATGCGATATAAATATGTTTTTTCTTTTTAAGAGACAAGTTTTCTAATCACTAAAATAACGACTTTCATCCCATTTGAATCATCAATGATCATGGTCATAATCATTTTCATAGTACCATGAGACGGGTGCAGCCCTCACCCGTTGGTAATTATAGACTTAGAAAATGGAAATAAACCAATTCTGAGACGTTACTTGATTTTAAATGCATAATACTTGAATAAAACCAGAAAGAAACCTCTGTTCAAATTACTCTCAAGTAAAGTGGCAGTCTGGTAAATAACCATTATTAACTTATTTCAGTGATTAATACCAGTAATAAATAAGCAAATTTTTATTTATTTTTTTAATCAATTAATAGTGTATATAGGTAGGTATATGTTTTTTGCTTCTTTTTCTTTTATTTATTTATTTTATTTATTTATATTTTATGCAATTTGCACCTGTGTATTTTCTTGATTTGGTTTTTATTGATGTAGGTCTCTTAGCCATTTTCTTCTTAATCTGCGATGTTCAGGTAACAGAGAGCAGGAGATAGAAAGAACCAGAGGATTGAAGTGATTTTGGGTTAAAGAATGAAATTTAGTGTATTTATCGTGGATGTAGTATTTTACTGTTAGGGTGTTTAAGTCGTTATGTATAGTAGTATTTGAAATGTACCAAGGTGCGTTAACAATTTTTTGTAAAATTTTTGATAGTACTGTTTGTATTTTGTTTATGTGTGTTTGTTTTGCAGAACCTCAAAGTTCTGCTTCTTTTAATTTCCTTATTTTTATTTTATTTATTTTACGTACTTTTAGATCATTATTTATTTATTGTTTTCTTCTGTTTATTTTTTATTATTTTGTTCATATAGTGTGAATGTTATTCTACTTCACTATAACTAATGTCCAAGTTACAGAATGTTGTAATACTCTATAAATAACAAAAAGAAAAATCAATTAAAGAAACAATTAGGGATTACCATGACAAATTTAAATTCTAATAACGACTAAAAATAGATACTAGTCTGTGGTACTACTTAAATTAAATGGTACTTTTAATTAAATTATTAACATTCGCCTCAAACTTCGTTAATAGATTCATCTCATCGTAACCTACAAATTTTATTTACGAAATTTCTCGGAATTGGGGCATTTTCAATCTGAAGATCGGCAAACTTTGTCTATTTAATTAGGTACTAAAACATCATGAATACCTATTTTCTTTCCACCTCAATCAACCATTCACGAAGTTTAAGGCGAGCGTTAATAGTTTGATAAAAAGGGGTCTGTTTCACTGACTATGCAGAACCGCAAACTCGATACAAACCGAACGAAGTCATATTAACTAGGATCAGTCCAACAAAGATGAAATATAGTAAGTGAACACAATATAAAACCAACTCATCCAATGCAACCTTAATATTCAAAATATAAAAATAACTTCGTATTGTGTGAGGAATATGAACAGTTAGTCCATAATTTCAAGTTCAGATCGAGAAGGAAATATTTCGAATTAAGAATTTCCGGTTCTTACACAAATATGTTCAATATAAATTAAGTAATAATATGGTATCTCACCGCACATAATAGTCAGTAATTATCAATTGACTAGAGTAAACATGAACTCTTAATGTTGTTACGTCCCATTAGTTAGGCAATCACACTTTCGTGACAAACACATGATTTCTTTTTTTAGACGCTCAGGTTGTCACGTTCACAGCAGTTGTGTGCGTCATGAAGACGCAGCCTGAGAGCTATTTCCCAAGCTACGAAAGCTAATTCATGTTTGGAAAAAAAAAAAAATTCAAGAAAGGCTCAAGGCTAAAATAATTTTACTAGACGTCATACAAATATTTGTTAAAACAATAACATAGATTCAGGCGAGGAAGCGGAGAAAAAAAAAATACAAAATCAAATCCTATATAATATAATAATTACGAGATGAAATCTTTATTCTATAATATGTCAATTTCATTGAACCCATCCTTTATTATTAAAGTTGGATTTAAGACAAAGCTGAGGAATTCGCCAACACCTCTCCTGTGCATTTACTCCTCATCCTGAATCCCATTCCATCCATACAACAAAAGTAGAAAAATTCCTCTCCTCACCAATTCCACTTTCCCAACCACCAAAAGCAGTTCATCCTTCTGAGGTCAAAAATCATTTACAAAAATTATTCATCCTTCATCAACTATCACCCAAAACGATCATATTCCTCACATATATATACAACTGCATCCTAAGAACTACCCATTTTCCTCTCTTATGGAAACATGCCACCATCGTCCTTTTCCTGAAACCAGCCAAATCCCAATAACCCAATAACACATCATGCTATAGACCAATTAGCCTACCCCCAATCCTTTCAAAAATATTTGAAAAAATCCTATTAAAAAGAATCATACCCATAATAGAATCACAAAACCTTCCTACCCATCAATTCGGATTTCGTTTCCAGCATTCCATCGTTCAACAAGGACTCCGAATTGTTGACCACATATCCTCAGCCTTAGAAAGCAAAGAGTATTGCACGGAAGCATTCCTGGACATTGAGCAAGCATTCGACCGCGTATGGCACACCGGACTACTCTTCAAGCTCAAAACTCACATACCCCAGTCCTTATATCTAATATTCCGATCCTACCTCACCGACCGCTCCTTTCGAGTTCGTTGTGGTAGAGAATTCTCCAACTGCCATTCAATCGAGGCGGGAGTTCCTCAAGGCAGCGTCTTGGGTCCCGTCCTCTACATTCTCTTTACCGCTGATATTCCTACTCACCCCAAAACCCTCCTGGCAACATTCGCTAATGACACAGCTATCCTATCTTCCAATCCAGATCCTAAAACGGCATCCTCAAACCTACAAAGTCACCTTTCTCTTATTGAACATTGGTGTAATAAGTGGCGCATCAAAGTAAATTAATCCAAATCCAAACATATCACTTTTACCCTTCGGCGCAAGTCTTGTCCACCAGTCTACTTCAAATCCGTACCACTTCCTCTCTCAGACACAGTCCGGTATCTTGGCTTTCTTCTAGATAAAAGACTAACGTGGAACCCACATACCAGACTTAAAAGACAACAACTAAACAGACGATTTGGACAGCTATATAGACTAATGAATAGAAAATCTCAACTTTCAGTCGACAACAAACTACTAATCTACAAGACAATCCTGAAACCTATCTGGACCTACGGACTAGAGCTTTGGGGCTCAAAAAAACCTTCTAACATTAAGCCCCTTCAATCCTTTCAGTCTAAAGTCCTCCGAACAATAGTCGATGCTCCCTTCTATGTATCCAACAAAACCCTCCATAATGACCTTCATATACCATTTTTTATTGACCTAATCTCAGACAAATTTTCCAAATTTCACCAGAAACTCACTCATCATCCAAATCCTGTAGCACAATCCCTATCTAGCTCCAGCCATCCCTATAATCCTCCCCGGAGGTTAAAACGGCAGTGGCCCCGCGATCTTTTGTAAATATGTATATTGGAGTATTGGCAATGGCCAGATTCTCCACTCATGTCCTCAGCGTCTGTTGCTCTAGTGCCCTCCATCAGCCTCCACTGGCTTGCAATACCATTGACGCGGCTGGGAGAGAAGCACTGGGATCTCCTGGGGTCCTGCCTTGGCTTCCACATTTGGGGGACAAAGCATAACTCGGAATCCTCTTGGCGAATGTAAATATTGTATATAGGTATGAGTGTGTTTTATATATTTTAATTTCATTTAGCTTTTCTCTATTTTTTCTTTCCTCTTGATTTTTTTTTTTTTTTGTTTACCTATGTTATCTTTTGTATGTATATATTGTGTGAATGTTTAATGTAGCCCTAATATTAATGCCCTCCAATGCGGCAGAATGTATTATTTTTCAAATAAAAAAAAAAAAAGTTGGATTTAAAGTCTGGACGCTTCTATTCTCAAGAGTTTTTGCCGTCACTTTTCCATACCATTGGGGCAATTCCTTCGAACAATAATGATTATGTCAAGCAATAAAAAAAAAAAAAAGTGAATGAAAACTATCTTCGAACCACCACAAATCTCTTAAACCGGCAACCTTTTTTGTTTTCTCCTCTTCTTTGGCTTTTAGATTATAGAGTTTTTTCCAGTCGAGAGGAGAGGGCGAGGAAATATACCAGAGTTAAAAATCCCCCCTGATACCGGGATTTGAACTCTTAAACTTCGGTTTATCACAGGTTGCTTCGGGTAAGGCATGTTTTGCACACGCGTTAGCTCGCTGCGCCAACCAACCTGATAAACTGAGGAAAACATGATAAAATAATTAAGAGTTCCGGAGCCGAAGGGAGAGCATAGGGGGGCTTTTAACTCTAATCCGCCGCCCGTTCCGTTGACCGGGGAAAATCCCGTATAGCCGAAAAGGCAAGGAAGAAGGATCAAAAAAATTTTTATTATTGAAACAATTATTTTTTTTAGTTTACTTTTTATAGCTGTATATTAAAGAAGCCTGAATGCAGTATCGTAATTAAGACGTGGTGCATGCTCACGTAGGGAAATATTGCAGGTTGTTTATCCTGTTAGGAAATGGGAAAGGCTTACTCTCCTTTCCAACGTAGCTATGAAGAAATTGAAGGATTGCGTAGCACTTATTAAGTATATAGGGCCATGTGAACGACCTGGGTCCAGCTGCATTAATTTTTTCCTCATAGGAATAGAACATCGATTGGAACAAATTGGTAAATTATACAATAATGGTGCTCTTTGACACAAATCACAATAAGCTGCAAGATAGGACTGTTTCTTAGTCAACGGTTGTGTGGAGATGATTTGAACGAGATTATGCTCAACCACCTGGTTTCTCCCTATAATTATTGTGATGGCAAATAAGTCCTTTCGGTTTTTCATGGTGAAATAAAAATCAATGTATTATACACATACAACTTATTTGAATCTACAATATATTGACTATTATTTAATAAGACTTTTTCCCATCTTTCCACTAACAGCATAATACCATGTTCATAGGATGTCTGGAGCTCATTGTTAAAAACTGAGATTTTTGATGTCCTCTTCCTTTTGGAATTTCCATGAATGGAAATTCATCGAGTTCTGCAGAGACCGGAATAAGTGATAGTCACTTGAAGCTAGGTCTGGTGAATAGGAAGGGTGGGGCAAAAGGTCCCATCCAAGACTAAATAATTTATTACGAGTGACCAATAAGGTGTGGGTCGTTTTCTCCATTGGCCTAGCGTTATCTCCATTTGTAGTTTGTTTACGAAGGTCCTGTTGATGTCATTTTCTGTACTTTATGTGGCCCTAAATTCCTGCTAATTTTTTTGTACATAGCTAAAGTCGTATAGAAGTTATAACATTTTTTTGTGATTTTCGAAACAAAAAATCATGAGAGCGACCCAAACATTAAGCCTGGAAACATAGCCGAGCTTGTGCAAATGGTTTTCTGCGCTTGTGTCTACACATTTAGAGCCATAGCAATCTCTCGCACTGATTGGGTGGGATTTTGATCAAAAATGGCCTTAACATTGCTCGTTTCAATTTCATGTGGGCGACCAGACCGTTGAGCATCATTGATCTCAATTTTTCTAAATGAAATTTGGCAAATCAAATTTGACAGGTGCGTTCGATTAAGGCAAAAAATAATACAACAATATATGGCGATAATGAATGATATTTTCTCCTATATTCACATTGCAATGTCAAACACAATAAGCTGTTTCAACAAGAGTAACAGATATTGTTGACATATTCAACAGGTAAACAATCCACCTTAGGGATTAATTCATCAGATAATAAGTGTATCATAGTGACATAAAAATAAACAGAAAAACCGAAAAGGCTTATTTTCCAACCCAATAAGTAAGAGTACCTACCTTATGGAGGCTGGAGGCGACACAGGAAGGTCTCTCGAACCAAAGTTCTATCCACGGCTGATGTAAATTAATAAATAATTACCATCCACCGCCGGAATACTCTAGAGTATTTCAATAATATAGAATAAGAATATTTTAAAAATAAAAAGTAGATAATTATATTTCAATGGTTCAAAACTTATCCTAATTTTGATTAATTATCCTAATGGTATCACTCTGATAAAATTTCTAAATTAGTAGATCACGAGGCCATCTTCTTTCCAGACGCCTCAAAGGGTTATCAGGGATTCAAGAGGAAGCAAGCCTAGAAACGAGGGGAATCGGATGATAATGAAGTTTATTATGGAAGGATAGGTATCTGAATTGTGCCAAATTGGAAACATATGGAACAATCCTAAAATATGATTTATTATGTTCTGCAAGAAATAGACGATATAATAATAATAATAAGAGAATGAAGAGAATCGACTAATCAGATATAAATTAACTTCGAAAGAAAAGCTAACGTTCTATAACAATTGTTGACATCGAGTAAGTTTGAGAATATGAAAATAACAAAATTGATTCTTTCCAAAGGATAAAAGGACACATATACCAGCTTTGTTTTTCTTAAACATGTACTACAAAAATTGTGCATTTAAAAAGTAGCAACGTTACCAAGCTTTTCAACTTGTTTAATGTGCTTAACGATATTCAAGTACCTCTTGTAAAGCCCTTGCAACACCGCAATTCAGAAGCAGCTTCTCACCACTACTGCACTATTTGATTTTTCAACTAGCGGTGATGAAACTTATAAAACCGGTTATAATTTTCGCAACATAATAGGTCAAAATTAACTTTCACCGATAGATATAGGACAGAAATGGCATCATTTTGAGATGGCAGTCCATCATATCACCTGTCTATTTCAATATTGAACTTTGGAGTTGAATTAATTAGGAACAAAAGACAAGAATAAGACATCGTTAGAGCAGCTTGGAATCATTCTCAAGCTATATCGCTCATAAGGTGGAATAACGCGAAACTGTAAAATATTGGAAAAATGAATTATCAATTCATTTTTATCAGAAAGGCGTGTTAATTCGAAGTGGTAGAATAATGTAAAAAAAATTTGGATGGATAGAAGAATATTTCACTGTTCCATCAAACCTAGTTAGTAGCAATCTTAAGGAAACTTTAAAATTTTTTTACCCCATTTTCAATTGCGTATTTGATTAAACAATTTCGATTCTGTTAAGTGAGTAAAGCTATAGTTTCAAAATATATATATGAAACACTTTATTTGTTTTTTTTTTATCCTTTTACACGCCGCCTCCTAATTTCAGTTGAAATTTTTTTACTGTGATATTGGTCTCAATATGGTCCAGTTTAGATAGCTCCTAAAAAAAAAAAATAATTGTTTGTAAAAGAATTAATAGTAAATGGATATATAATAATACGGAATAAAAGAAAAATGTTATGCTAATACACGATTTACAATCCGTGACATTGGGAAAAAGAATCAATATGAATGCGTTTCAGGCGTTCTTTGCATTGATATTTTGAGTTGGTAGAAGCTTGTTCTTCGGAAGAAAAAGGCTTGTCTTGGGAAGAATAAGGTCGATCGCCAGATGTACCATTATCGTCTGTATTTTTTTTTTTAAATAAATAATGAAACTTGCTCACAAACATCCTTGGAAATGACTTGCTCCAAAAAATTCTCGTCAATGTCTTCTTCGTCTATTAGGCGTTCGTTTTGGTCGGGCTGCAACTCCTCCTGATCAACCTTTCGTCGGGTCTGTATTTAGCGTGCCATGCAAACATACGCTAACTGAGAGAGTAAACGGGAGAGTGAACTAATAGAACGTAGACAATTAAAAAAGCGATGACTTTAAACAAAAAAATTGAAGATATTCTTTCGTTTCATTATCATATTTCTGTTATCAGATCCACTAAAGCCAAAATTTATGGCAAAAGAAAACATCTGGTGGCGGAACTTGGTTATTAAGACTTGGGGGGGAGACTCAAAACGTGAATTTTCGTTGAAACCTCAAATTCGAAAATTTTTTTAATCGGGATACATTCCGATCCCTTATTATATAGATAGATAACTGAAAGTAAAAATATTTTAAAAGGTTACATTTAGTTAGTAAATTTCATTTAATTCCCTTGAAAACTTGTGATTTCCGTTAAATAATATTAATTTTCAAGAATTATTATTTATAATTTTTGGTTACACTCCATTACTTTCTACGATTGTCTATATTAGATATTGTTTTGTTTTTTATAAAATTCTCCGCTTTTCTACGATGTATTATAAGTATACTTTCTGACTAGCATTTCCGGAGATTCATTTTCGACTTGGATAAGCATTCTTCTTTATTCAATTATCAAATTCTTTCAAAAATTATATTTACCTTTTTCTCATAACTCCTAACAATGAGAGATAGTTGATTATTTAAAATAAAGCAAATTAAAGGTACTTTAGAGGACGACGTATATGAACATTGGGCATTTAAGCCCAGCAAAGTGATATCAATGGCGATAAGACCTAAATGATATTAAAGACCACTTAATTATAAAATGATGTTCCGAGTTTAACCAAAATCGTTAGAGCCGTTTTTGAGAAAATTGTAGGAATGTGTTTCACCGTTCAGTGGTACTTCCGGTTAGCCAATTTTAAGGAAAAAGTTGCTACGTAATATCAGTATCGTACGACTTTTCGTTTTTGAGCTAGACTGTTCCCAAACACAAACACAGACTATTTTTCGGGACTTGGTTATTTGGACTGTTTACGATCTCAATACTTTCCTAACTATATTGACAGTCAAATTGCAAAAGCATGAAATTTCAAAAATTAAAAATATTTAGGAGACCAAAAAAATTCATATTTTTATTTTATAAATAACATTTACTGTTAATTTTTTATAGCATGCTTAAGACATAAATCAGAGGTCTCTTAACTCCATGATCAGCATTTTTGAGAATGTGAACATAGACCAGAAAAGCTAAAAATTTTGTTTTTCAATAAAGTTCTTCTTAAAGGTTTTTACAACTTGGCTACCAATATGTTACCTCAGTCCATCAAATACGCAAATACACTAAATTAGTAAACACCTGTAACCTGCTAAGTCAATGGTTGGACACCAAAGTCTACTTCTTATTTCTACGGCTACTTCTTATTAATGTAATTAACAAAATATATTGTGCGAACAGTGTTATAAAGACGTAGTTTTATCAATTAACAACTGGTGTCAAAAATGTTTGTACCTTACCCATTAATGTGCTCCATAATATGAACCAAGTCTTATATTTTGCAACGCATTAAAATAAAATGACATCGTGTATATGTGAATAAAAACTAATTCATTTTTATTTTTTTATCAGCACCAATCATAGATATAAATCTCAAGTCCAGCCAAGACAGGTTTTTCATCAGAATCAAAAATAGAACCTAGCCTGCTCCAGTTCAAGGACGTCTTCTGCAACGGACTAGCCAGTTCAAAGTACTCCTGAAGACACGAACCGTCAAAGGGACCCCCGGCGCCCCTGACCCATTGAGATATCGGTGGAGCAATGCGTCCAAGAAGGTCAACGCACTGGAAGAAAACACGTTCGGACCAAGGCCGGAATGCGAGACACGTCAGGTTGAAGAAAGTTATTTACGCACGCCAAGTCAAGTACCAGCTGATGGAGTCTCGGACCGGTTATCTCAACGGTGTAAGGATTTAATGGCCACGATTAATTGAGCTATAACAAAATATTAGAGGATGCAGGGGGCCTAGTGGAAGATTACTGAAGCTCACTCAACATTAATATACAGGATATATCTAAAAATATATACAAATAAACATATTTTTACTAAAAATATATTTTAGTTCGAGATCATTTTTTTTTTCATCTCCTTTTCCTTCATTTTTAATGCCTTTCATTGTGGAAGGATCTCAATCCATTTACGCCAGTCTTTGCTGTCCCTTACAATGACCCTCATAGAACCCAACCTGCTTGCCTCATTTCTGTCCCAGCTTAGCTATTTCATCCATCCAAGTTGTCTGAGGTCGTCCTCTAGGCCTCTTTTTTGTGGGCCCTGCCTCGAGAAATTTTCTTGGTTTTCTTCCCCCGTTCATTCTCAAAACATGACCACGGTTTCGAATACTGGTGGTACCTTGACTTCTCTAATCCGTTCGTTTCTGAAGGGATCTCTTCCATCTCTACCAGCTACTCTCCTTAGGTATCATCCTGTCTAGCAGGACCCAATTCTCACTACTGTCAGCAGGGTTGGATGGTTAAGCATGTTACATATTTATTTTTGTCATATTGCCTATACAGAACTTAGTAAAAACTAGTTCTAGGAAAGTATAATAGATATTATTCCAAAACTACTTATTCTTCTTATACTGTGGATATTTCCTATGGGCAAAGATGGACTTAGATTATTAGAAAAGCTATTGTTTTATTGCTTCTTGAATAGTTAAAGAATGTAACTTTTAGTAACCTAAAACTTATAAAACCTATCATGTAATGTGAAACTATCGTGAAAAATTATTATTATTATTTTTTCTTTTTTTGGCACATTGTATGATTCTGATAGATAGTTTACAAGCCGTTTCCGTGTGATAATTGTATGCCTATTCAGCACATTTCTTTTTTGTTTCAGTTACAGTTATTTGAAAGGCCTCTTATGCAATTAGAAAATCATAGTTATTAGAAAATCGCCTCGGGAAACCGAGACACAGTGGAAGTTTTATGGGAAAGCAACCTGGGAATTCGCCGGGGGGAAACCAGCTAGTAGGAGGCGCCCGCTTTTTGTTGGGAATAAAAAAAAATACAAAGCGTACAATTAATTTTAGCCTATTAATAAAGCAAGTGTATTGGAGAAATATTGGATGAAATAAAATTAAAATATTACATAAAAAAAAAACAGCTCAAGAAATAAATTTCATTTTTAGGATATGACGTCGATGCCCAGGGGTGCCAAATGTCTAAGGTGGGTAATGCTAAAATGGAATAACCACTCGCAGTGTAGAATAAATAAAAAATAAATTTAACAAGTCTCAGAGTAGAATACAATGCAATTCAGCACTTTTATAAAGAATTTCTGCCTCTGCACTCTAGACAATGAAATATTATTTCAATATTTAAAAGCAAGGCTAATTTTGAACCGAATTATTTGACTAAGCTCCATAGTCAGATCCAATCTTTCTTCTTAATATGCCCCTGCGATCATTACAATTATAATTATAATATTTAATATTGTTATAATTATTAAGATATTTGTTTACTATGATAAGGTAAGATTAATATGGAGAAACTGTTTGAACCGTCCACCTAGGTAACGATCGTTGCATATTAAATTTTAAAACGTGTCTTTAAACAATTTTTTGAAAGAAGTTAGTCGACTGTTCTACATATCAATGGGTGATAAATATTCAGGACACAGTCTTTTTTTTAAAAAATTTTTTATTTATGCCAACCTTTCAACCCAAACATGTGGGTCATCTTCAGGGCTGACATTTTTTTGAAAATACAATCAGAGATATACTATTATACGATCGATAATGGTAAATAATAAACTATAGATTAGTAAGAGAAAATATTACATATTTGTAAAAATGGATTATATACATTAGTTTGTATAACTATTTACATATTTCATTTTTAATATGTGTATTGCAATATTACTTAAGATCCATGTACCATCAATCACTATAGTTTATTATTTACCATTATCGATTGTATAATAGTACATCTCTGATTGTATTTTTTAAAAAATTGTCAGACTAGAAGATGACCCGCATGTTTGGGTTGAAACATTGGCATAAATAAAAAATTAAATTAAAAAAAAAAAAGACTGCGTCCTGAATATTTATCACCTATAAATATTTTTTTCTTCATTAATTAAGCAAATAATTATATTCACAACAACAATTGTTTCGCACTTAGTGAGAAACAATCTGCATACACAATTCTTGTATAATATATAAATAATATTCATAAAATGTAAATAAGTATTAATGATGGCTCAAGCCTCGCTGTAATAATATATAGTTATTAACACTGTATATAAATTACTCTTTAAGCAGATTTAATTCTCATTACTTTATTCTCCTTTTTTTTTTTTAAACCATAATGCCTTTTGTTCATTTAAAGAGTGAAGACCAGGTGCTGGGTCGCCTACCTTTTGGTCATGAAAATGTGCTAAGTATAACGAAAGTGTATCCGCTAAAATTGCAAAAAAAAAATGAACATGTAACTCTGAATTACAACTTCACGGGCGGTTCGATAGGGGGGAGGGCTTTCGGGCTGAAGGCCACCCTCCCTCTCCAAATGGTAAAATATAATCATTTCTTATCAACAATTTTTTTAATAATTACCTCTAAAAGTATTATTGCTCGTGTAATTGCATTTTACAGTACTTAAAGAATTACTTAAACTCTATTTCATACAGGTAGTTAGTTCCATTATTTTTCTCCCTAAGTAATTATCGTTATATAATTTTTAAAAAATCTTTTGGGCTGAAGCCCCCCAAAACTAAATCCTCGATCCGCTAGTGGCAATCTTTGTCTTATTTCTTTCCACCGGCCAATTATTTCTTTGCTTCTAATGAGTTTTCCATTTCTGTTCTTGATAAACTTTAGGACTGGCTACCTTTCCTTTCGGATAGATTTTAACACTCTGTAGAAGATTGTTTGATTTTCTTTGAAGTTGGCCCCTAATGTCTCCCCAAATTCCTCACATGCCTTCCTCTTTGCCTAGACCACTGCTGCCTTTACTATCTTCCTTTCATTCTGATAAGCTTCATAATTCGCAGGATTTTTTTTTTGGTAAAGCAGTGTTTCCATATGTTCCATGTTTTTTTCGGTTTTATTTTTTCCCTCAGTTCCTGTGACCACTATGGTTTGTTCTTTATACGACCGTAAGTCAAGCCATATTCACATGTGCTGCCCACCGCATTGAGAATCTCGCAGAATGCAGAACAGCAATCTTCGATTTTGTACGATTCTCATTGAGCTTGAGTGTCTTTCACTAATTTTTCAAATTTTTTCTGGTATCGTTTTGCAGTTTCCTCTTCTTTCAATTTAAGTACCACTATACATCTTAGGTTCAGTACTTTGTAGCTAAGCGCGGGCGGATCTACGGGGGGCTTTCGGGCTGAAGCTCCCCCAAAATGGTAAAATATAACCTTGTTTTATGGAATTTTTTTTTTTAAATACCTCTTAAAGTATTATTGTTCATTTAATTACATTTAAAAGGACTTAAGGAATCACTTAAAAACCATTTCATATAGGTAGTTAGTTTCTTTTTGTTTTTCCAAAGTAATTATCGTTATTTTTATGAAAAAAAAAGCTCTCGGGCTGAAGCCCCCCAAAATTAAATCCTGGATCCACTAGTGTAGTTAAGTACTGTTTTAACACCAAAGGTGATGCCGAGATCACGGTCATCCAATATGTTTTTCTTAATTAATTATTAATTCAGATTACCAACCTTATAGATGCTGGGAGAGATCCCAGGAGGATCTCATGATAGCAGGATCCATTCACGGCTAATTTAGTAGATTAAATTATTACTTGTCACAGTCGGACTCCAATCCGCGATACTGGGCATAGGAGAACAGAGAAATATTCCCACAAATTTTAAATATTTTAAAATTTTTAAAAAACACAGAATTCGTAAGCACGTATGTATTTAATTATATATTAAATGGAAGAAATCAACATGAGAAATAAATGAAGGATATAAATGAGGATTTGAGTCAATAATAAACGAGGACGTTATATATGAATCATATTTTGCCAGAGATCTTCCAAGGTGTGATTTGTAATATTTATAACATCACAACATTTATGGATAATAGGAATTTACCACATTTATACTACTTACCTTGAACTTTCCCTTACACAATTTGTTACAAAACTCAAAAGTTGTTTAATTTGTTCGACTCTTGCGAAAGAAAATAAACACCCTCAAGTGCTGGTTCGGGTAAACACTTTCCAAAATGCTGAAAATATTTATGTTTTTTTTTAAGATGTTTTTTCTTATACATTTAAGAAAAGTATTGAGATGAAAGTGAACAATTTCAAATCCAACTTTACAACGATAAGATACGTGCACGTTTTAAGTTCCTCAGAGCCTAAATAACCACATCTCGCTAAATAATATGTGTAAGCGTGTACGTGTATACATATGTGTTTTCATGAAACCTATACATCGTTTAATAAAGAGATTATTTTTATTAAAATGATATATCGTTTTATTTAATACAACAGCTTGTTGAACCCATGAACCTTCATATGATCCAGTTAAATAGTTTCTGAAAAAAAATTAATACAAGTTGTTACGATTGTTGTTAAAAAAAAGCAGGATAGCAAAAATTTATTATTTGACATACTTTACTGGAGGCGCCTTTTAGTTTTCGTTAAGGTACTTTATAAATCATTTAATACCATAGACATTTTTTTTCTTACTTTACACAGAAAAAAAATAAATTGATTGATATACAGTGTCTCACATTCACAATGATACACCCGGCTGGATATTGATAAAAAATATTAATTAAATGAATAGTTCGATTTATATTATAATAAAAACAATAAGTTGTTGAAATCAATAAACATCATATTAAAGAGTTGTTTTCTTATATTATGTTTCTTGGTGTGGGGATGTAAGGCGGCTTCTATTGTCCGAAATCTTCACTTTATAGTGAAAATGTTCACATGGTATAGTGAATAAATATGTTTAATTAAAAATTTTCATAAGAAACTTGAATGAAATTGTGGAAAATTTGAGCTAAAAACATTTTTTTTTAAATCAGGATAACGACCCCTCTCTGCCATGTTAGTTAAGGAATGGCTACTTTATAACTGCTCCAAAGTTATGAAAACACCTCCACAGTGACTAGATCTTAATGTGATACAACACCTGAAGGCAAAATTTCTAGGTAGAAACTAGATAACACGAAATTTCTATCAAAGATGGCTTTAAAAAATACTTTCTCGAAGAATGGAACACTAAGATACAAATTACCAAAAAAAATTGTCGATTCCATTACAAACAGATTGAAAGGACTGGTAGAAAATAATAGCTTTCCTACCTAATCCTTTCATAAACATTGTTACAAGGAAATATATACAGATTTCAATAGAAAAATTATTTTTTTCAAAAACTTTATTAGAAAATAAAATGTACATCTGTAGAGAGTAAAACAAAAAATAAATTACTCGAAATTCCTCCCTTTTGCCTTGACACAGGCATTTAATCTGCGTGGCCAGTCATCAATAACAGTACGCAGCACTTCTTGAGGAAATTGCTCAACTGCTGAGACCAGAGATTGTTTGAGGCTTTCCAAATTAGAATGTGCTCTGTAGCATGCCATCCTCTGCAGTTCGGACCAAACCCGATAATCTGGTGGTTTGAAATCAGGTCTTGAGAACCAATCCGAGGCAGAGATGAACTCTGGGATGTTCTTTTGCAGCCACTGCTGAGTTGATGTGAGCTGGAGCGGAATCCTGCTGGAAAACTCAATGACTTACAGCAAACAGACTATAATTTAGAGACTTGAAAACAGGTTCCAAAATATTGTTCTGATAGTTTTTAGCGGCTATTTTAACTCCTTTGTAACAAAAATAGAGCTTTGTGGTGCCATCGAAGCAAACTCGCCACCAAACATCATTGAGAACTCATCATTGAGAAAGGGTGATGACCTCTTTTCACTCTTCCAATGACTTCCTGGACTTCTTTAGAGCTGTATGCGTACACATGATCATTTTGGCGATTAAATTTTTTTCAATTTTAAACATTTTCTCATCGCTAAACAAAATCTTTCGATGAAGACTACTGGTGTAATGGCCAAGGAGCACTTGGCGTCTATCCACTCTAATTTTTTCCAGGGAAGTGGTTAGTCTTTGTCCTGTCATTCTTCGAAATGTACCCATTCTTAGGTCACTTTTTATTATGCGAGACATTTATCTAACAGAGATTCCCATTTCTCGGGACATGATTTGTTTTTTTTCAAATGGGATTTCTTCTGATTTGAGCAGCCACTGCTCTCACTGCATTTGCCGTTTTCACAGTGCGGGGACGGACCGGTCGAGATCTGTACATACGGCTGATACCCAAAGGTTTCAAAGTGTTGAAAATTTCCTACATTTTCCAAATTTGTGTTAGGCGATCACAGCTATTCGGTTTTCTTTATCACCCTACTCCATGTTAACTGAGAGAAAGAAAAATACAAACTAATTGGAATTATTTTCCTGACATGTAAAAAAAAATAACCTGATAGAGGTAAGGATTATCTAAATGATACCCAAGGATGTAAACAAGGTTCATCTTTTGAAACAGTATTTATGGCAGGACTGGGTACAATACGAAGTGTTGAACTAAATTAATAGTATTTAAAAGTTAATAAGAAGTGAGGAGTATCATTCTGTAGTATATAATTTAACTGTGAGGTTAAATTATCCAGTTTTTTTTTTATTAAATAATTTAAATAATCACTGTTGGATATTTTAATTTTGTTGAGTTTGTACATATTTAAAATGAGTTTCTGGTCTTATTTATTTACTGAAAGTATTGAAGTATTTTTTTCTATTTTTCTATGAGGTATATCAATTTCACTGTATTATAACCTAAAAATCCGTGCAAAACAAAGGCAAAAATTAATAATATAAATTTTGTTTATAATTATGTAATTTTTTTTTCTAAGTTCCTAGGTCGCATTGCGAAGAACGCTCGAACATAGGTCAAATATGTTTCGACCTAGTATGAACATAAACAATTTCATTGAAATAGATGACCCCACGTCCATAACCTCGCCTTGTTAATTCAAAGTTCAGAGAAATAAATGGCGACTTACCTCTTTTCTCACCTACTTCTAACTTCCTTCCTCTTAAAAAAAAATAAATAAAAAGGTTCAAATATATTTCTTTTTTAATCTACCTCAGTGAAAATTCAGCTGAAAATCATAATAAATTTTAAATACCAAAACCCAAACCCAAAAACCCATACCGCTTATAATCAATTTTTACTCAAGTTGTACTTACGAAACAGGCTATTTTTTGAAAGCGTATATCTCCCCAATCGAAGATTCATCCTCAAACATCTTGAGGACCCGAAACTTATATGGGTGATTATAATTTTAGGGACAAGTTTTAGGCCATTACTACTTGTACGTGATTTGTTAAGTCTAACTTAATTTTTCCCCACTGCTGTACGGCGAAGAAGGATTTCTTAATAATGAAATATTATAAATTAAAATATTAAAGAATAGTGTGATTTTATAATTACCTAAGCTATTAAAATGTCATTACCACGTATTGTCAGTTTTCTAGTAAACAATTTTTTTTTCTTTCGAAACCTATGTGAAATGACAGTGAAATTTACTTCCACTCCTAAAGGTATATTGAATTATATATATTTTTTAACTGCTGTATGTCTATGTATTTTCAAACTTTGTCCCATCACTTTTATGTAATTACCAAGAAAAAAACATAACGAGATATTTAAGCGTTGAAAACAGGGAACAATGGGGAAATTTCTTCAGAGTGTAGTAGTAGCCATGGAATTAAAGGACAGCCACCATCGAAAAAACCGACCAGTTGGTGAGCCTCCCTCTACGCATCCGTTTCGTTTTACGATGAGCACGTACCTTTATTGTTGTCATTACGACCGCGTATATTATCTCGCTACCTGTACAAATTATTTCATTTATTATAGTTCACGTTTGACTGCGGTTTTTAGTAAGTCAGTTGAAAAAAAACAAAAATTATAACTAATTACACAACGGTTTTGGCCGAATAAAATACGTGAAAATGTCATTACCAAGTTGAAAACTCGTTTCATTCTCATAACCGAATTATTAGCTTTACTTACTTTAATTACTGAGCAAAAAGCACTTTTGATTTTGGTCATTTGCCCAGATAAAGCTGAGCGGCAATGGTGTCGGTATTTAGAAGATTGTATTTAAATGCATTAAAAATTATTAAAATTTTATCATAAAAAATGCCCATAATCTGAGAATCACCCATATATATCTAAAATAAAATGGCAAGTATTCCGACAATGCAGAAGAAGAATAGATTCACAGAAACAACTATATTTGTTGCTTAATTATAATATAGTTTCAAAGAACCCAGAAATAGGTTAAAAATCAATCAAATAGAACATACAATAGCAAACATTTTATAAGCTAGTTCGCAAGTTCTGTTAAAAATCTGTTATGATTCTTTCCTTTTGAGTAATAGAATGGCATTATGCTGTAGACTGTTACGGTCATTCTCTCTCTGTCTCTGGAATATCCAAAGTCGAATCCTGCACCAAAGAAAAGTCTTTTAGCACAGGATGTGGTCTTTGTCGGGAATAGTACAGGAAGTGAATACCGACGATGACTTCCTACTTCAACTTTTGTCAGGCCTTTTTTGACCTCATTGTTAGATTGTTCGCTAAGGAAAACGTCAGGTTATATTTCATTCTTGGTAGGTCGGATTCAACTGAGATTACAGTCAATATGTGAGACGTCGGTAGTTAAAACAATAATTAACAACTAATTACTTAAGAAATTTTGCTTTGACATTTATAATTATATGAGAGCAACAACTAGAGGCAAATGGTTTAAGTGAACTAATTTTTAGCAGCAAAAAATCAAAATTTGTATTCATTAGTTTACAACAGTACTTCCTATAACAATCAGCAATGATCTCACGTATCTCTTCGATATCAAATAATCATTGTTTCACTATAGCAGATACCCAATTATTGATCAAAAGCAGGATGTTGCTCTAGATGGTACATTTTAGAACATGAATTAGAAATTTGACGATGGAGAGCATTATTAATAATTTGAAGGTAATTACAAATTTATCGTAACAACAAAATTCAAACATGTAATGTAACAAGCAGAATATTATAATTCAAAAAATTGTTAGCCTTGCATCCACAAGATTATTGGGATTGCAGTTCCGAAGATAGGAATAGATATCCCGAAACGTCAACTAACTTGTTAACATGTAACGTTGATAATAGAAATATACTCAATTGTTACCAATTAGAAATTATTATTGCCAAATAACTAAAAATAATTATTGTTTTTCTTCATCAAGTGGACACAGCAAATTATTCAGTTTTGTTTTTTCGTTAACTGCTTCCTTGTTTTTCGTCCACAAGTTCCTATATAAAGAAATATAAGGAAGTAGATAATATATACCTGGAGAAATAAACAACAGAATGGCTGATATGACAACTGATAGAAGAAGCTTAAAAACTAAAACACAATAATCCAGTTTTTTAATGATTGCCGCTCACAATCCTTTGTTTCTTTCTAGAAATTGTATGGTTTATGCGAAATCTTGAACCGACTAATTAATGAAGAAAATATACATGGGTTCCATTTACCTTAACTTATCACCAATAGTTTTATTAAAATCACAGTACTTAATTTTACCGATACAATATCGCATTTCGATTAAAAAAACAAATATTAAGGCTTCAGTAGTATATATATTTATATTATAAATAAAGCAATCTAGAACCACGTACTATTGTGCCTAAATAAAAAGCATTCGGTATTTAAAAATGGCCGATTTTTACATTTTGAGAAAAATATTCCAAGTGTATCATATCTGTAATATTATTTTTAAAAAAAATTATCAGATAGTTATATAGTTATATTATCATGTTTAGTTATTTTTGGTTCACTCCTCACTAAGATATAGTTAAATAAAATATAATGATGGAGAAATGATTTAATGTTTATTCTTATAATAAGAGAAGTTGGCCTAGTTTGCACTCATTAGAAGTAAACTAAAAATATTTATTTTCGACGTGTGTCGACGTGACGTTTCGACTAAAATCTTTTGAACGTGAAGCTCCCGTGAAGGCCTAAAACATGGGCCAAAACGTCAGGACAAAGAAAATGAATATTTTTTGTGAGTATCTAATGACCGTAATCCCCAAATAACTTATCTTATTAAATAAAAAATATGCATTTTTCGCCTAATAGCTCGGAGAATAAGATATGATTGCGTAGAATATTTAGTTCGAGGAAGGATGAGCAGCCTTTTGGAGAATTCGAGAAAAAAACAATCCGAAATTATGAAGCATGTATCCTATTGATATAATTGAAATCGGGAAGTTGGAATAATTAACGAACAAATCCCTGAAAAATTAAAACTGAAGATCCGATGAATAGACAGAAACGTAGGCGGTAGGATCATAGATTTCGGTTTGCAAGATAATAGATGGAAGGAAATATTTAAATAGTGATTAAACCTATAAACATAATGGGTTATATACCATAAAGGTACGTAACTATTTTATTACTACCTAAATATCCCTACTATTTAAATTTCCATTTATATTCAGGGATAATAATGAAGAAACATACCCTTGGATTATGTTTCATTCATTCAACTTTTATGTTGACACCTCCATTTTCACGTGATTTTTTTATAAATAGGTAGCATTAAAGTTGGAATGTGTTACATGAAAGGAGAAATGTGTTAAATAAGTACAAGTATGAATATATTTTATATAGAATGTTTTAGAATACATTTTTACATAGCTAGTTAGACTGTGAAAACAATTTTTATTTTAAAGCGATGTAAAGCGGTAAAAAACTAAGAAATCGCAAATATTTTTCAGTTTTTAACATTATTCATTTTTAGCTAGAAAAGTTATAGAAATGTAACTATGCTATTATGAAGGGGGTTCCCCGTTCTTTTAACAATAATTATGTTGAGCTTTTACAAATAAACTACAGCTTTTTTTTTTTTGGTCCAGCCCTCCTCCAATAAAAATGGAAAGTCTGCGTCAAATTTTATTGTATACATATATTTTTTATACTATAATACAATGATACAATAATTCACAAAAAAAGGATGAGCCCCATCGCCTAAATAGAAATTAGAAATATTGAAATTCCTTTTTATTTTTTTAATGGTTTTTATTGAGTATTAATACAGTCTGCCACACTGAAGGGCATTGGTACTGGGGCTATAGTATTCATTCACACAATATGTACATAAAAAAGAAAAATAAATATAAATAATCAAAGTAGAAAAAAAAAAAAAAAAATATATATATATATATATATATATATATATATATATATATATATATATATATTATATATACCAAGTGAGAGAGAGAAATCAAAAGATAAATAATATAACAGATTAAAGCCGAATGATAATAAAACACATTCAAGCTTTGGTCCCCAAATGTGGACTCCAAAACAGGACTCCAGGAAATCCCAGCTTCTCTCCCAGCCGCGTTAATGGTATTGGAAGCCAGTGGAGACTGAAGGAGGGCACTAGAGCAACAGATGCTCAGGTCTTGAGTGTTAAATATTAAAATAACAGAAATTATTATGAAAACATAAATATCCTTAAAATTCAAAAATTCAGAAAAGGGAGAAATTTTAAGACCTCAAAACGAGTCATAAAAGTATATAACAGGCTAAGAAAAAAATATACTCAAAATAAGCCTCGTACCTGTCTGTGATCCAGAGACGTTAACTTTAGCTTTGCCTGCGGTTGCGAGAGAAAACGAGACTGCAGATTCAATGAATGTTCTCTTTCCAGTGGGGGTAGCCCCACCATTTTGTTACCCCTAACGTTTTCCATTATAAGTGTCATTTAAAATTTACAGGATTTATTGATGCACATATCTATAAAATTATGGATGGGATGAAAATTAAAAAGAAACTTAAGGGAAAAATGCCAACAAATTGACTAAGACAAAAAATGAACAATCATCCATTTTCATTTAATTGAAATTCTTAATTTAAGAAATTATATGGATCTGTTTACGGGTTGGGGGGCGGAGAGGCCGAGCGGGCTAATGCGTGAGACAAAAACGCGTTGCCAGCACCTGATAAACAGAAGTTTAAATGATAAAATAATTACGAGTTCTCGCGTCTCCTTGCCGCACAGTGGGATGTGTAAAGGAAAACTCGTTACATCGGCTAAATCTCTTCTTTTTTTTTTCTTTTTTTTTAGACCTCCAAAACCAAGAAAAACTGTTTTATTGATACCTTGTGGAGTTCCCGGTTTTTTTTTCACTGTTTTTATTGAATAGTTCAATTGAAAAAAAAATAGATTTAGCTGATGTCGCGAGTTTTCCCTTCCTCATCCCACTGTGTGCCGGGGAGCTTTTAATTCTAGCATTGAGCCTAACCCTCTCTCTACCACAAAAAAAAAAAAAAAACTGTTTAGCCTAAAAGACGTGGAAAAAAAAAAAAAAAAAATCTGTTTAGGGCTTATATCTGTAGTCTAATCCATAACATATCTACATTGTATACGCATATTCAATTTGATTTTTTTTTTTTTTTAATAAGATAAAAAACCGATTTATTCGCATTGTCACACACTACCCGCGAGTTATAGTTATAGTATTAAATACTATAGATATTTAAAAATCAGAGGGAAAAATCCAAAACTATAGGCTATACGGTCCTAATTTTAATGTATCCTTTTTGGTAGCAATACATGGACTTCGTCACTTTTGAAAAACGTCATCCAAGTATTTCAATTGAGTAAATAATTGATGTTATATTGTCTATGATTTATCATTTGAGAATAAAACCTAAATGGAAAGGCTCTTTTTTAAGTAAAGTCGTGTCAAAGAAAAATGAATGCTTAAGCAAAACAAGTGAACGAAATTTTATAAAACTTATATTGGAACACCGAGGTATCAATCTTCACAATTGCTAAAAAAGAAAAAGAAATAAATCAAATTAAAGGCAGTTGATTTAAAAACTTATGTGACCTTTCTTTCCATGTATCGAATACCTGACACATTTAGCAGCCATTATTTTCTTAACAATTAGGTATAATTGTTTTCATTTCACAAAATCTAATTCAATAAAATTGATATTATACCATTAGTACACTATTTCCCGATTTTTCTCATTCGAATTGCAACAAATGAAATATAAAAATACTGAAATCATGACTGTGTGAGCAAAGAAGGGTAAGCACATTTTCAACTGCTCCACTCCGACACTGTTTCCGTCCAAAACATAAATAGTATTTAATCTGGAATCGCTTGAAACTGTTGAGACAGAACAGAGTCCATAAAATCTATTTTCCATCAGCAGACCGCATCGCCGATCCATTTTCAGCAAAGGTTTTGTTTGTTGTAAGTCAAACTTTACCATTTACAACGCATTCGTGGTTTTGAAGTGTGTCCGTACCCTGTTTATTTTATCTGGCTCTTCAATATAATGCTTGTTGCACAAGCATCAACTGCACATAATGCCAATCTGATGTAAAAATCTTGGGTAAAATGCCACTTCTAAGGGTTTATCTTAATTGGTAGCATCGGCCACACGGGCGACGCACAGTGTGATGAAATTCCCTTAAAATAATTTTAATGGGGTTCATACTCTATTTAATTTGTCTTATTGGATCGAAAGGTAAAGAACGTTTGCTGGTTGAAGCAATGTGGAATATTTCTTTTACTTTTTTATATTTTTGTTTTTTCTAGTTTCTGTTCCAGCCTAAACCAATTTTAAATCAGCCACTTATAAATTAAAAAAAAAAACTGATAAACTTGAACGAAAATTTCCATCAATCCCAATATTTTAAAAATAGATATAAATGAAAACATTACCGGCGGCTTTAGATATTCGGCGCCGCTGAAAAATGGCATTTCACTCCTCCCTAAAAAAATTAATTTATTTGTTAAGCTGGTTTATATTATGTAATATTTTAATTTTAATTCATTCGGCATTTCTTGAATACAGTTGCTTGATTGGCTAAAATTGATTATTTTAGTACGTTTTGTATCTTTTTTTTTAATTTCTAACAAGTGGAGAGCGCTTTGGAAGATAAATATTAACTTCTAAATTGGGCTTAAATGTTTGGGACACACTCAAATAATTCCTTACTACAAATTTTCAAATCCAATTTTTAAATAAATTGTACTACTGAATATCTTTAATTTTTGTTCCAAAACATTCTGAATATGCAATGTACTTATCACATAATTAGTATTAAAGCGCACAACATTTGTATTGTTTGAATTGAATTGAGTTGAATTGAATCAAAAATATTTATTTGAAATTTTACCATTAAAATCTTTTAGAATAGCTTGAAAATTTACTACATTACAATTCAAATTCAAAAAAAAGAACGTGTATTTACACATTTTAAGGTCGTGAGTTTTGATAGACCCTTCCCACTGTTCGACGGCGAAGGTCACTGAAAAACCAAAACCAACGTTAAATTTTGCGCCAAATGAATACAATTCGGTCTTTCTACACATCGTTTACCAAAATTCTTTGCTGTTGAGAGGTGGAAAAGAGGCTTATACTGCATGTAACAGACTCTAAACAAAAATAACTCAGTAGAATAGATACGCATAAGGTTGAAATATTGAAAATCACGTTTACATTCATTACCAATTACCAACCATCGGAAGAATACCGATTTTGTTCGCAGTAAGTGACCTACATTAAATTAGTTGGTACTCAGTTTACGCAAAATTTGATGTTCTACAACTTTGATTCTATGGGTTTTTCCTTTAAGGGAACTCATTACCAAGTCACAGAGCCATTTATAGTAATTTATCTCAGTTTTTGACAAATTTGGTAAAAATCAGCGTTGGTTGACCATGGTTTTATACCTTAGCGCAACCTAATTATGAAGTTTATTAGCTCGTTTGACACCAAATTTAACGTTCTTTAATTTATTAAAGAATATATTTTTCGCTTTGATGCATCGTTTAGGAGTTATAGGTGAAAAAAAAAACAATTTTGGCTTTATTGGCTGTAAAAAGTTTTCCCTGGGTGGCCCGCGTTAGCAATTTTGTTCTATACTTTCTAAACCCATATAATACAAGTTGAAAAAGTGAAAACTTTTCTCACATTTTTCCCAATGGATTTCCCGTTTCGATCCTCAAATTACTGGCATAATATTCTTCAAATCAGCCGCCATTTTTTAAAGTAGCGGCTCTGGATCGGCAGACAAGATTCTTTTTACTCAGGATAACATACACTTTCGTAATTTACAATCAAACCTCCCCCTGCGATCAGGTCGATTTTAGGTCATTGTCTCCAGGGCTATAAAGGATAGTTGCAATAATCGCGACAACCGATTTAGTAAACATCGCCTCTTTTACGAAATGATGAGTTATTCATTTTTAATACAAAATAATTACTTCATATTAAGCACGTGAGTGCATATTTAGATTTATTTCACAGCAATTTAATTACCGAAGCAAAAAGCAAGTGGTCGTGACTGGCACATTTTTTATTTGCGAAGGGTGATGACTCAAATAATAGCCACCTGTTTAATACATATTCAATTAAACTCAAAATATTGAACTTATTTTATTACTATTATTTTTTTGTAAATGCTCAAACGTAAATTGTAATAAAACTATTAGGAAGTAATTATTTCGCCATTTTATCGGACTGTATTTGGACAACAATCCAGATAATTATCTCGATAGATGCAAGTGTTTGAAGGATGACTTGTAACATATTTGATTGCACAACCAAGCCGTTTCTTCAGCATGGTAAAAGGGCAAAAGTAAAGCAATGTTTTCACAATTAACGAATTATGTAACAATAAGACGCAAGTTGGGACAACAAATTTTCGAAATGAAAACTTCCAAACCAGAAGACAAGATTAATCATACCTTCTCTTGCACTGGTTTTTAAGAAGAGGAGAATAATAAAATATTTTATAAGTGGAGGGGGGAGATTCATGTACCATCGACCATGGAAAGGAGAGGGAGAAGATTCTCACCTCTGGATGTAGAAGCACAATTTATAAAATGCTTTGTTTATTCAATAAATTCTTCTTTTTTTTCTGTTCTAATGATATATCAGGTAATTAACAAAATGAACTAAGTAATATTCCTGATATGGTGGCTTGCTTTCAAAATATCTTAGAAGGTAACAGTCACTCAACTTGGATGGCTAAATATTGAGGAATATGGAAGAGGAAATGGCTCTGTTATCAGCTTAATTGTATCATCTGGCTGGTTAGGTTTGATTTACAATTAACAACCTAATTTATAAATAAACTTATTCATTTTTGTGGAAAATTTTGATATAATTATTAAGATTTTATCAATACACAATTAATTTTATTCAAAATACCACATACCTATGGTCTCTGGCCAAAACTAATTAAGTCTAAAAATGGTCCTCACAAATTCAGAAAATTATGATCTCCTTCCAAGTGTTCTAAACACCGTGAAAAAGTTGGTAAATCATAGTACTAAAAATTTTAGATATCTAGATGAGAACTGTGAATTTACTTACTTATTCACCGTGCTTAGTAGGCTTAGAGGATGATCGCAATTCACAGAACTTGTGAGAATCAAATGGACCAAGAAGACAAAATGGAAAAGTTTCAACTTAACTAATTATGGTCAGAGACCATAGATACATTCCCACAGATCTTATTTTATTAATAAAACATCACTGTAATAAGAAGTTTTATTTTCTCTATGCAGGATATAACGTTTCGGCATTTACTGCCATTTTCAAACATTCTAAATCAGGGGTCTTCAAACTTTTTTGCCCACGGACCACATTGAAACCTTGGGTAAGTTCTGCATGCTGCATTGATACCCCCACGGACCATGGCTTGTGATGAAAAAAAAACCTTGTTCAATAAGTGACACTTCAGCCGTGAAATGAGCTTTCAAAGAGAAAAAAAAACATGCAATATATGTTGTAGTAACCTCTTGTGTGGGTAATTTACTAAAGTTCATATTTTTAAGTAGTTTTTAAAATTTATCCGTGCAACCAGGGAATCTTCCGTGGGCCAGATTGAAGGTGCATGTGGCCTGAATCCAGCCCAACGGGTTGTAGTTTGCAGACCATATTCTAAATAACAAAAACAACAGTCATAAAATCATTTATAAAAAGTTTTATTTTCACAAAACTATTCAATAGCAGTAATATTTGTAATAAAATCTGTTGGAGTATATGTGGTCTTTGGAAACAATCAATTGTGTATTGATTAAATCTTAGTGGTTAGATTTAAATTTATTAAATTTATATTAAATTTATAGAAAGAGAGAGATAGGGCCAACTGAAAATATCTCACTCATCTAAGTATCTAAGAATAAGGTAAAACCATATTGAACTCTAATTATTGAAATAAGCAATTAATGATTTTGGTAACAGGATTGGTGAAAAACTATAAAAGAATAACAAAATACTAAATGACTTACCTTAGCTAGAGCTAGGAGGAACCATCTGCACCAAGATGACGCAGATACTGGCATTTGCAGATGATGTGGTGATCATTAGGAAATTCCTGACTAGCAGGTATCTTTATTATGCTTGATGCAGAGGTGCGGCATGTGGGTCTGAAAGTCAATGAGGGGAAGACCAAATTAATGGCATAAAGGAGAAAGAAACCCATACACCCTCAATGTACGTGTTTGTCAGCGACTACACCTTAGAAGTGGTCAACAATTTCAGCTACCTCGGATCCCTTATCAGTGAAGATGAGGAGATTAGAGGTACATTAGTGGCAGGAAATAAAGCATACTTTGCTCTAATTAAACTAATCAGAGGTAGATTGCTGAGCAGGACTACTAAGATTAGGCTGTACAAGTCGCTTGACCTGTAATTACATTTGAATGTGAGACATGGATGTTTAAAAACACTGCTGCAGAAAAGATTTGACATATTTGAAAGAAAATTCCTTAAACTGATCTTCAGATCAGTTCAAGAGTCAAGAAGATGAAGAATAAGGACAAACAAGGAAGTACATCGGCTTTATCAGGAATTAGCAGCGTCCATGTTCATAAAAGTTCAACATCTTAAATGGCTGGACCATGTCCACAGGATGGATGAAACAAGAGTAGCCAAAAGAGTATACATGTACAATCCAGATGGAGTGCACTAAAGACGGAGAGCAAAAACTAGATGGCGGAATAATATAAGCAGCGACCTTTGAAAGCTGGGAATAAGTATCACCATGACATAAGATAGAGCACACTGGGAAAGGCTGGTTGAGCAGGCTAAGGACAGCTATATGTGCCTGTTGTTCCAATAGAAAAAGAAGTGACTTACCTTCCAGTATTTTTTATGAATTTTGCTTCGGATGTTGTACTGAGGCCTGTCTGGGGACAGTTTGAACTTTCAAGAGACAGTATGTTGAAAAATTGCTTGCATTTTTTTTTTTTTTTCTTTTTTTGCTGAAGAGATACATCTAGTTGATACATTCACATATTTCAGTATAATATTATAGCTTTCATTTTGGCAAAAACATTTTCATAAAAAAATATTTTAATGTTTTGAAATTGGATATTTGAATCTTTGCTAAAGGGTAATTTAATACTCCTGAGATTATTATGAAACCAACTACCCCTTAAAGAGCATTATAAGACTATTGTAAATTAAGTCCTTGATACATTTTTCAGCAAATTCCTTCGGAAATGAAATCAATCAAAATGTAATAATAAATAAATAACAACTCTAAAAAAATTAAAATTCAATATATTTTAATAATCTATTTTTTTTTCTTGGTGTCAAAGTACATTATGTAGTCATGGTACATAAATTGAATAGGAGAAGAGGTATGTATACATTGAGTAAACAAAACTATACATTAAGTAGACAAAAAATAATGATAGTAATCATTTAACCAGACAAAAATCACAAAACGAAAGAGTAAAAAAAATAATAACAGTAATAAACTAAATAGAATTGATATAATGATGAAATGGCTATTATCGACAATTAAAAAAAAATTTAAATACATGGATTGGTGAACAAACCAGCAGTCATTGCATTTGATGCTAAACACTTTTTTTTATTTTAAAGTTTTAAAAACTTATTAGTAAATAAAAATTATTTAAAACAAACTGCAGAACGAAATTTCAAATAAAAGTTAATTATTACAACACAAACTAACTCAATGGCAGTCCTACCACATGTAGTTGTTGGTTGGAAAGTAGGAAGATGTGATGGGAAGTAGCATGGACGCCAAGAACTCTTTTCTCGTTAGGAAGACTAAGCACATACTGGATCCCCCAACTTGTTTTCAGGCCTGGCCGTAGACCTCCTTTGTAAAGGAATATCCGTCCTCCCGCATCCACTACTCCAGCATAACTCATATCTTTGAAAAATGAAATTAATTGAATTAATATTTATGCAATTGAGAATTGTTTTTCTTAGATAAAATTTAATTAAATGGATTGAATTTTGGACTCTGGTTTTAGAGGTGATGATAGACCATGAGGAAAACTCAAGATTTTGCTTACTTTTAACTTAATTTTGAACACTTTTGAAACTATGATAATATCAATAAGAGCAAATTAAAAATTCTCAATTAAATGCAAAAGATTTAATGAACTTCTATACAATTATGTACTTCAAAACACTGAATAGAATTTCTATAAATTGAACCAGAATTGTTACAATAAGCCTTTATAAGCATCTTTAATAGTTGATGATCTTCATAAATGAATGAAAAACTTCATAAACAAGTAATGCTCACAAGAAATAAATCTGTTATAATAATGTTCCCATACCAAAAAAAATTCTAGTGCACGCAACACACAAGTTTCACTTACCGCTCAATTTTGAATAGAAATTATTTTCTGGCCATGTTGGGCTATTATAAAATTTTTGAAGTGCATTTTTAACTGAGCTAAAGCTTAAAGCTTACAACTAACAAATCATTAATACCATTAAAATAACAAAAATCCTATTTATTATATCAACGGTTGATACTATAATACGATCCGTTGATCAAGGATTGTACGACTATTAGTAAATAGAAAGTTTACTAAAATGGAATTGTGAGATTAGCATTGCAGGTCATAGATAGATCAAAACTTTTCACACAGTAGTGGATACTGTTGGGATATCACAAAGAGAAAATTCATCAAATTATTCACTTAATTTTCTCAAAGTTTACATGATGATTTTTTGGAATAAACAGACGATAGATATTAACAGTAAATTTATTTCAGGTTATAAACATAACCATGAAATAAGTTATATTTCACTTCTTTGTTTACCCAAGTACAATGAAATAGTATTTTAAATAATGTGATTGCCATGTTTCAGAGGATTTTTAGTACTTTTTCAAACTAAAAAATAATTTTAAAATTTTACATTTAATACCTAAATGACATTGAAGATTGCTGAACTATACATTGATAAACTGAGTTTAATGAAAATGGTTAGAGCCATTTTCAAGAAAATCGTAAAAATGTGTAAAATCAATTATATAAAGTGGCACTTCCGGTTAGCCGATTTTAACAAAAAAGTTTCAGTCACATCTGAGCCATGTACAACTTCATACCACACGCACACGAACACAAACACACACTACTTGCTGCCTTCATAAATGTTCATTTTCGGTACCATGGAAGAAACAGCGTCTTGTACTGATGCCAAAGAGTTAAGGCAATCCAGAGGACCCGTGGACTTATCGTCCCATTTGTCTGCTGGACACTATAGGGAAGGTTTTTGAGAAAATCCTTTGTCTCAGGCTACAGGAAATCACTGAGAGTACAAGTGGTCTGTCAAAGGCCCAATATGGATTTTGAAAAGAGTGATCTACAGTGGATGCTATTGGACTCATGCAATTGCAGGAGTAATTTGGAGAAGGGGAGCAAAGTGTTAAGCGGCAATGATAGCTCTAGATGTCAAAAGTGCATTTAACACAGACAGATGGCTTTGCATATTGGATGCCTTACGAACTATGGCTGTGGCTGATTATCTTATAAGGGTGATCACAGACTACTTCATAGATAAATTTCTGTTTTATGACTCAGACATCGGACCAAGCAGATATAATGTTACTGGTGGTGTACCGCAGGGTTCCGTATTAGGGCCGCTCCTATGGAGTGTTATCTATGACGGTATTTTCAGGATACCATTGCCAATAAATTAAATAATGTTAAATTTTGCATCAAAAAAGTACATAAACTATATAATTTGGTTACGCAGTAAGGTATAAAACCACGGTCAACCAATGCTGATTTTTACCTAATTTGTCAAAAACTGAGACAAATTACTATAAATGGCCCTGTAACTTGGAAATGAGTTCCCTAATAGGAAAACCCCATAGAATCAAAGTTGTAGAGCATTAAATTTTGAGTCAACTCAGTACTAACATTTTTATTGTAGGCCAATTATATGTCTCGAATCGGGATTCATTATTCCTTTATAAAATTCGGTATCTTTCAACACATTGTTTACCAAACTTCTTCGCTGCTGAGAGGTGGACAAGAGGCTTATACTGCATGTAACACACTCTAAACAAAATAACTCAGTAGAATAGACACCCATACGGTTGAAATATTGAAAATCATGTTTACGTTCATTACCAATTTCTAACCATCGGGAGATGTTTTTGTTCAAAATTTGTAAGTGACCTAAATTAAATAAGTTGGTATTCAGTTGACGCAAAATTTGATTCTCTACAACTTTGATTCTGTGGGTTTTTCGTCTTAGGGAACTCATTTCCAAGTTACAGGGCCATTTATAGTAATTTTCAGTTTTTGACAAATTTGATAAAAATCAACGTTGGTTGACAGTGGTTTTATACCTTACCGCGTAACCAAATTATAAAGTTTATGTACTCGTTTGACACAAAATTTAACATTCTTTAATTTATTAAGGAATACACTTTTTGGCTTTGATGCATAATTAATTTATAGGTTAAAAAAACAAAAAATATCGAAAAAATCTGAGTTTTTGTCGGCTGTAAAAAGTTTTCCCTTTATGGCTCTCGTTAGCAATTTTGTTTTTTACATGCCTAAACCCATATATATATACTTTTTTTTTTTTTGGGTCCTCCCCTTCCTTGCCGTTATGACTATACAGGGTTTTTCCATGCCAGGGGGTGTGGGCAGGGATTTAAAAGACGCCTTGGCACTGGGACGCGAACTCATGACTATTTTGTATCATTTTTCATATATCAGGTTGCCGGGCAACGGTGGTGCTTTGCACAACGTGTTAGCCCATTCGGCCACCCTGCCCACCCCATATATATATATATATATATATATATATATATATATATATATATATATATATATATATATATATATATATGTACAAGTTATATACAAAGACAACATATATACAAGTTAAAAAAATAAACTTTTCTCACATTTTTCGCAATGGATTTCCCATTTCGATCCTCAAATTATTGGCCTAATATTCTTTAAATCAGAAGCCATTTTTGAAAGCAGCGGCTTTGGAACGGCAGACAAGGTTCTTTTTACTCAGAATAATATACACTTTCGTAATTTACAATCAAACCTTCGCCTGTGATCAGGTCGATTTTTTGGCACCAGCTCCAGGGCTACGAAGTACCTGGTAGTCCTCATTGATGCATGTCTCAATGTATCAAAACTAAAGCTTCTAAAGTCATGTTCTTATTATCGTGCCTTATGCCAAATGCAGGAGGCCCTAGATAGAGCTGCAGAAGGCTTCTTGCGACTGTTATACCTTCGATTAATTTATATGGAGCTCAAATTTGGAAAGAAACAATGCACACAGAATCATATAGGAGACAGATGGTCTCGGTGTATCGCAGAACTTTATTAAGGATAGATAGGGCTTTCCAGACTATATCCTATGAAGCGGTTTGTGTAATGGCCTCCTCTTGAACTGTTAGTTGACGAGAGAAACAGATCCTACAATAGAAGTCCTAGAATCACAAGGGAAGAACAAAGGAAAATAACCATCAACCTTTGGCAACAGCGATGGGATACTGCTGATAATGGAAGATGGACCTATAAATTAGTGTCCAATATTAGTTCATGGTGTGGTCGTTAAGATCGTGAGGTGGACTTCTATGTAACACATTGGATAACACTGCTGAATGTCCGGCCTGCATAGGAATCAAAGAAACGGTAGAACACGTGTTCTTTTCATACAACCACTTCAATGCAGAAAGAAAAGAATTGGAGAAGGGGTGTGGAGTGAATGTCACTCCTGAAAATCGGGTGATGCTTATGTTGCTAATGGACAAACATTGGGAAGCTGTGAAGAAATTCACCAGGGTTGTCCTTAAGAAATTAAGAGAAGAAGAAAGAATCAGAAGAGGCCTTTAGCCAGAAGATAAATGTCTCAGGACCATTAACAATGAGACGTGTAAGTATGGGCCTATTTGTGGATTTCAAAGATTTCAACCCACACACACAAAAAAAAAACACCATTTTGTGTGGGACATGGTTATTTCGAACCATTAGACGTCAAGACGTATTTCCGTTGAAAACTCAGATTCGAAAATTTTCATGATCGCAATACTTTCCCTTACTATATATTACATATATATAGGTAAGTGAAAGTAAAAAAATAGATAACACATTCACCTGAGGAATGATTATTATTAATAATTGGTAAATGGTTGACTGTCGTGAATAATGGAGAGAAGAAAAGTTGGGGTGATCAGTCAAATAAGAAGGCAAAAATAAATGAGCCAACATTTTTGACATTGGGCTAATGTCAAAATAAATAGTATCATTTCTTTTTGCCTTCTTATTTGACTGATCACCCCAACTATTCTTCTCTCGATTATTATTAATAATGTTAACCAGAAGAATGCATCTATGGAGCTTGACACATGGCAGCAACTGCAATTCTAATATAGACAAATAATTGAAACTGCTACAATTACTCCAATCAGACCTCCCCAATTTCAGCTTCCAATTCTGCTGTACCAAGCTGAGAGAAATATATTCTACAGTTAGGAAACCATTAATGACTATCATTCAAACTTCAAAAATAGCACTACTGCAACATTTTTCATTTTACATTAATTCAGATATAATCAGTGCAATAAATGTGTGATCCAATAATACTAATCTGGTAGATTCAAAAAAATGTACTAACAGGTACAACGATTATTTTGCCAATTATTTTATATTATTCGAACCAAAAAATGAAATGGAAATTTAATAAAAAGAAGAAAGCGGTTGGTCAGAAATGACTTCAAATAGTGTTTATTAAACGTCAATGTTTTGACTTGCATTGCTGGTTCACACCAAGACTGAAAAAAGTGAAGGCTTGAGTGCCTTATTCTCTTTGTTTCTGCCCTGATGAAGACCTATTGGGTAGGTGGAAATGTCCTTGAACATTTTGTTAATACTAATTGATGTTATTTCTAACAAATTCCTAGACCATCATCTTGATTTATCTTTACATTACAGTCAACTGTTAACACATATGAAAATCAATACCATTTAAAATTGTTTACCTGCCGGAAAAAAAGAAAATATTCTTGAAGCTTTAGAGGCCTGAATGAATCCGAAAGCACAGATTGTAGCAGTATGAGACAGCTTATGTTCTTTTGTTACTTCACAAACAATACCATCAACATCTGAGCGTATGCAAAATCGAGGTGGTCTGTTTAATGACTTAGGCCCATGCATTAGCCACTGTCCACTTCCAAGTTCTACCTAATACAAAATAATTAATTGAATCATGTTGTATAAAATGGATGAGAGGCTTCAATGCTGTGTTTGTGATTTTATTATGTACAATTCAATCCCAACAATAACCATATTAGCTAGCTACAATTACAACAGAAGCTTGACCTAATATTAAAAAATTAATGTATTCCAAACATTATATAAATCATTTATAATTTATAAAATAATAAGAAATTCTCATGACAAAAAAATTTTTAAATTTGAATTCTATATATTTAACAAAAAATATAGTGCATGGACCAATTTCTTTTTGTTTTTAATCATCAAGTTAAATTACTAGACTCCAGATTTATTTGATTGACATGCCATCTTATTAACCAGCATTAGCAAAGCTATAGTTTTTTTTTTTTTTTTTTTTTTTTTTTGTTTAATGAATAATAAAATAATGTAAATATGATCATTAATGAATATCAGTTAGTGTTAAGTGAAGAAGAAAAAAACCATTGAAAATACAAGGATCCTTCTCTAAGTTGAGAATACAATAAGGATTCTATTCTACAATATTATAAAGAATAAATCATTAACAAACAGACACCAAGAGACAGAACATAAATGTTAGGTTATAATTCGAAAAATTCTAACCAAACAGCCATATATCTCCAAAATGGAGGAAAAGAAGAAAACCAGTCAACGTTTCACCAATTCAGGCCTCATCAGGACATAAGAGAACAGCAAAAGTGAACATCAAATCGCATACTGGCTCCAGTCCATACCAGTATGCGATTGGATCTCATGAAGTGATGTTTGATGTGCTGTTCTCCTGTGTTCTGATAATACCTGAATTTGCTAAACGACAGGTTTTTCTTTGTCTGCATTATGGAGGCATAAAACTGTGTGGTTGGAATTTTTCCAGTTATAACCTAATATTAAGAAGTTTCACAAATAAATCGTATCATCAAGTACTCCTTCGTTCATCTTAAACTCCAAATTTTATCATTGAGGAAAGTTAGTTGACTGTTTTACATATCATGGGTAATAAATATTCAGTAATATATTAATATATTAATCCTCCCTCCCCCAACCAGGATGAAAGGTCTGTACCCATGTCTGCAAAAGACCCTAACAATATACATCTCATTTCAAATAATAACTAAAGCAATCACATATGACTTTAAAATCACCTTATGAATAGAAATAATATTTGCTGAAGAGAGATCATAGGCAAAGAAAGCTCTTCTATCACCATCGTTGATGTCACATTCTTCGAGCTGTCCAGAATTCAAAACAGTCGCACCACCTACATCCTGCAAAAACAACAAAATTATACTTTGGAAAAACTGCACTTTTTTCTACTTGATTTAAATTATTTCTAAACATATTTTTTTTTTAAATTGTCTCCACATTTAAAACAATTTTGTAACAAGTATAGGCAATTTAAGATATATCAGATTTCCTATTCTATACAGATGTACTATAAATATACACTTCAATAATATTTCAAAACTTCACAAACTAGTCCAAGTTATTTTTGTGTTTTGCCTTTATTATATTATTATGCCTTTATATTATTATATATACAAATGATGAGGGGTTGGTCGCCCTTGTCATAAAAATAAAGTGCATTATGAGACTTTATTAATACTTTATATTTTGTATACCTCAGTTTCTGAAGTCAAATGAGCCAATTTCGAATGAATCTCAGCAACAAGATTAGGATCACTTATTTCTTTTCCATGCCAATCACTTACTTCAAATATTTTTGGCCACATAGTTCCTTCATCTCTTTTAGACATCACTATTTCTAATCTGAAAGATTAAATTATTTATTTACATCTTCAGCAGGAAAATTTTAAACACTGAAGATAAACCTGAGTCAATACTACATACATTTAATGAAAGATGGGGGGAACAAAAGAGGAAGAAATGACCAAATGAAAAATTTCTTAAATGTAATGTACTTAATTAGTTCTATACGAAAACTTTTAATGAATGTTAATGTCCGAGAAAATATAATTGTAAGTTCATTAGAAATATAACAAAAAAAATAATAAAAAGAAGCCGCTTTTAAAAATAAAATCACCAACTTGCTATTAGTTGCAGTCCAAACAGTAAGACCTTCCTCAATTGGTCGATAAAGCTGTCCTTTTAATAATGTCTTCTCCGAAACAGTAACAACCAACTCAGATGCTGACACCTTGATAGTAGGCTGCTTATTGCAATGAAGATCCAACCATAGTTTAACTTCTTCATAATTTTGTTGCCATTCAAATGATTTAACGTTTTCTAAAATAATTTTTTTTTTTTAAGTAACGGTGAATTTCTTTTTGAAACTTCAGTTACAAAAATATAAAGAATGGATTGGAGAAAGAAAAATATTTATATTTAGGATTCTGTTTATATTTATGATGTGTGATATTTATCAAGCAGTAATCTGTAACTCTTACTGAAATATTATTAATAATGAAGGATGGGTTATATGTATATTGGCAATTATATTTTATACTGAGAAATCATTTTTAAACAGATTGCTTATTTATAAATTAAAAAGTAATTAGATTTTAACAAACCTATAACTGGTTTCTTTTCCTCATCAATAACTTCCTGCGACTTTAGCTCCTCCTGGCTGACAATATACATCACTGAGCAGTCTGATGATAAAGCTGCATAATCTAAAGTGCTTTTGCCATATACCGCTCGTCGTCTCTGAAGTTTCCATTGCTCTCCTTCATCTTAAAATATCATATTATAATCACCACTTAAGTTTAACAATTCCTTTAAACATGCTAATTTTATTGACATGTTTTTATAGCCATAAAAAAAGTAACTTTTTTTTAAGGAAGAAGAATGAAAAATTTATCTTTCTTCTATGTCATTTCCCCCTACTTAGTAATTAATCCTTACGAATAACATAAATACACATCTCAAGTAGCATTTGTCCGGATAAGCAAATTAAAAAAAGATTTATAATTGAGGAGATGGAAAAATAAATGGTGTTTGAATGAGGTTAGTGCGAGATATTTATGAATTAAGATAGATTTATATAGAGATAGATATGAATTTCAATAATCAGATAGCACAAATGATACAGAATTTTTTTAAGAAAGCTGTTATATCAGAGAGGGATATACAAATCAGTAGGTATAGATCTGGGATGGATTGAAAATATAGGGTGAGGTGGTCAAGAGTATAGATGGCTTTTTTGGTTCCCAAGGATTTAAGGGATAAAAAGGGAACAAGGATAAAGTTTTTGGAATACTAGTGAGAGCGTATGGGCACACCAAAAACATTAAAACACCAAATTATTAGAACATTATAGGAAAGTTTCATCAAAATCATTAGAACCGTTTTGCACTACAGTCTATAGAAAAATATGTTTTTCAATTATTGTGCAGCCGCTATAGTGCAGAGAGCACCCAATTTGTGTCACAGGCATTAGTAGTCGAAACCCTACAAAATAAAAAACAAAATCGGTTCAGTAGTTTCCAACAAAATCTTGGCACAGACAGACAATGGCTAAAACTGTGTTTTTCGGACTCAAGGGTCTCTGAAACGTATAGATTCGTCATAAACCGCATATCAGAAATCGCTGTCCCCCAACTTTCCTGTCCCCCAAATATATATTACATATATAGGTAAGTGAAAGTAATAATGAACAAAATTATGGAGTTACCATCTCAATCTATTAATGATAATAATATTAAATAAATGTTAATAAAACATCTGAATATAAAGTCAGTTTATTGCAAAAAATTTAACTAAGCATACTTCTAATGGAGCTAAACTAAAATCCATGTTTGTGAATTTGGAACATACTTATCATAAAAACTCATGAAATACAACTAATAAAACAATAAAACAAAACTACCTTCATAGTAGTTCAAAAATAGTTTCCTAAGTGTAATTACTTTGATTTCTCAATCAAGATCAATACTTTGATTTCTCAGAGAGAAAATTCATACACATATTTAGTGATTTGATTTTCTAAATTGTACTTTTGCAAAAAACAGAAAATATGCTTTTGGACAATTATTAGTTAGGTATTTAGAGTTTTAGTAATTCTGTATATGATCAAATTTAATTTTTTTTTTTCACCAGAATCCTGAAAAGTACCACAGCAATCAACATGTTAAACATAATACCTACTTGATGTTAGATATAAGTGACTAAGATATGTCTGCTTTGAGTCAACATGAATATACAGCAGATGTATTTCTCCTTGTTTAGGTGATTTGGCATCAACAATGCGGCCAGGACTCTCTATTTCTTCAAAATGCAAGGACTGCAAGTGAAAATCAACGTAAATGAATTAACAACAATGAATAATAAAATTCTTTACAAAAATAAATAAAATATTGTATTAGATTATTCAAAATAGAACATTAACCTTTTGACCACATTCATTTTTGGGGATACAATTGTCAATCGAATGCAAGGTTTTGTATGCACATAATCTAAAAAACTAGAATTTAAAAAGTTTCGGATCCCTTAATATATATACATATTAGTATACTCCAAATATAGGTTAGTGATAGTAAAAAGTACAAGAAGTGGAAAACAAAAGCAATCGACAATCTAACATCTTTCAATTAGGTTATATATATAGACAGATAGATAGATATATATAGATAGATATATATCTTATATCTAGAATATATATAGATAGATATATATTCTATATATCTATATATATATATATATATATATATATATATATATATATATATATATATATATATATATATAAATATATATATAGATAGATAGATAGATAGATAGATAGATAGATAGATAGATAGATAGAAAAATAATTTTATTCTGGGACACAGTCCCTTGAGAATAACAAAATAGAACAAAATTAAAAGATCGCATCTGGCCAAAATAAAATCAATCGAAAAAAGAAATAATGTAAAAAAAATATAAGGTAAACATTCTATGTACAAAACAAACGAAACTATATACAAAACAATTAATACAATGACAAGGCACTTAAAGCTATTTGCACTGATAGACTGGTATACGCTTTTAAGAAAATAATAAAGAATTAAAAAATAAAAATGTATCAAATTCTCTATTAAAATCAGCTCGAACGGTTAGCAACTATCTGACTGTTTTTGGAATAGGAGTGTTTTGAATTTGGATATGGATGGGGAATGTCGAATTTTGATAGGGAGGGAATTCCAGAAATTGACAGAGCGAACGATAAAGGAATTTTGGAATGAGGCAGATCTGTGAGAAGGCATGTAAAGGTTAGAAGGTCGAGATCTTGTGGACAGGGAATGGACTGAGGATTTGAACTGGAGAAGGTTGTAGGCTTAAGAAGGATGATGGTTGTGGATGATTTGGTAGAGGAATGTACCAAGGAAATATTGTCTTCCTGAGGGGAAAAGCCACTTTAACTCAGAGTAGTGGTGAGAAACATGGGAGTATCTTGGGGCCCTGATCACAAATCTTACACAGCTGTTCATTAGTCTTTTCAGTCTATTGCGGAGCTCCACAGAGAGGCCATCATACACCACACAGCTATAGTCGAAGTGGGGGAAAATGAGAGAAAAAACTAGGAGAAAACTATATATGTATTTTTTTACAAAATTTCTTCAATCAACCTTCGAATATTATATTTTAACATAATAATTTGTGGATAAGCTTCAACCTCATACAGTCTGATTCTAATCAGAGTGTCATCCAAATCAAACTATGTTCCACAAATATTTCTTAAGTCTTGTTTGGAGCTTTGATGTCTCTTATTTATCAGCACATGATCAATTTGATTTTTAATAACCTTTTGGGACTTACCCAAGAGTACTTGTGGATGTCTTTGTGAAGAAGCATCATACTGCTAACAACTAGGCTCTTAGCTACTGCCAGGATAATACATTTCAATCCATTTTCATTGCTGCTTTATGAAGAATTTGCTCTTTATTAATATGTTAATCTTTTGCTACCAAGTTACCATTCAATAAAAAAAAAAAAGAACCCTGATGGGGAATCCTTAAGCAAATAGGATCTAAGGTAGACTTTTTCATTAGAAGATGAAAGTACATATCCATCTATAGGGATATGTAAAACTGTACACTTTAATTAGAAATTTTGAAGACTGGCAGTTAGTTTCTCGGTCTTCATTCCACCTTTTATGACTTAAGCTCAAATTTCTGGAATCAGTCTTAACATTACACAATCAATCAGAATATGTCATTCAAATTGAACTTGAAGAGTCCGCTAATTCTACAGACACATAATCCAGAGCTTATAACAAAAATGAGACACAAAATATTTCAAGAATTGCTTATGGGTTGAGAGAGTATATCGTAATAACCTACAATAACTTTATTGTATTCCATTATTGTTATCCATGATAACAGATTTGAATATTAAATAGCCCTATTTGAGCAGAAAATGTATTGCTTAAATAGGCTGATAAGTGGAAGTTGTGTGATGCATGCTGCACAAGATATTTTTTTCTTCAAATTAATTAAATATTTTCCTTAGTCAAAATGTATAATATTCTATTAAAGTAAGTTTATTAATATGTTTTTTTTTCCTTTAATTTTTAATAAAACTTACTTTCCACTTCGATCTCCCTTGGTGCCTACTGCCACTGGAAAGAATGAAAAGAGTTCCTGCCCCATCACTGATGACAACTAAATCCTCTGAGGCAAAACAAATTGTTACATTTGACCGTCCTAGTGTTCTCTGTTTTGTCTTGGGTATTTCCCAAACTTCAAATGGCCCTTCAACATCAACGGATTCCTGTGACATATTATAGTTCATTATATAGAAATAAGAAAATCAACCATAAAAAATAAGGCCTTAAAAGAGATACATTAATTTACCTCAGAGGGCACAGTAAGACATTTAATTTTCCACTCTGAATCTACATAGTAGACTGACAAAGAATCCCATGGGTCACTATGAATATGATCATGAATACTGTATTCTCTTTGCTGAATGAAGGAATACTGATCATCACTTGGATAAACAATGTCAATTCCTATTTAAAAACATAAAATATTCATACCAGTGTAAAAGATACATATACATAATATATATGTATATGTATATGTATATATATATATATATATATATATATATCATAATTTAATATCTCATGATAAAATTAAAACAATACCATCCAGGATACTTTTTGTACAAATTGGAAGAGAATCTGTATTTAATTTGTATCCTTCAAATTTTGTATCAAGGAAGTTCCTATTGATCACGAAATCAGCACTAACTGACATATTAACGGTGTACTGAAGATTAGGAGGTTTTCATACATTCAGTGTAAATATTCAGATTTAACTTTAACTCTTTACAAAAATCCTGTTAAATCTGTTTTTAAAGCTGCTACATCCTTAATGGAGATCAAGAACGACTAGCTCGTTCAGCATACAACACTAGACAAGAACAAAATGTTATAGCCCTGGAGCCAGGGCCCAAAAATCGACCTGATCGCAGGCGAAGGTTTGATTGTAAATTACGAAAGTGTATGTTATTCTGAGTAAAAAAAACCTCGAGTACATAAACTTTAAAATTTGGTTTCGCGGTAAGGTATAAAACCAATGTCAACCAACGTTGAATTTTACTAAATTTGCAAAAACTGGGACAAATGACTATAATTGGCCCTATAACTTGGAAATAAGTTCCCTGAGTGGAAAAACCCATAGAATCAAAGTTGTAGAGCATCAAATTTCGCGTATACTCAGTACCAACTTATTTAATGTAGGTCACTTGCTGCGAACAAAATCGGTTATCTCCTGATGGCTAGATATTGGTAATGAAGGTAAACGTGATTTTCAATATTTCAACAGTATGAGTGTCTATTCTACTGAGTTAGTTTTGTTTAAAGTCTGTTACATGCAGTATAAGCCTCTTTTCCACCTCTCAACAGCAAAAGATTTTGGTAAACGATGTGCATAAAGACACCGATTTTATAAAGGAATAACGAATCCCGATTCGAGATATATAATTGGCAAACAATAAAAATGTCAGTACCCAGTATACGCGAAACTTGATGCTCTACAACTTTGATTCTATGAGTTTTTCCTCTTAGAGAACTCATTTCCAACTTACAGGGCCATTTATAGTAATATGTCTCAGTTTTTGACAAATTTGGTAAAATTCAACGTTGGTTGACCGTGGTTTTATACCTTACCGCGAAACCAAATTTTAAAGTTTATGTACTCGTTTGACGCAAAGTTTAACGTTCTTTAATTTATCTAAAGAATACATTTTTCGCTTTGATGCATCGTTTAGGAGTTATAGATGAAAAACCCAAAAAATATCGAAAAAATCTGACTTTTTTGGCTGTAAAACGTTTTCCCTTGGTGGACTGCGTTAGCAATTTTGTTTTTAAAGGGGACCCTACACGGTCAATCGGAATTGCACTAATGACGTTCCGAATTGTCGTGTAAGGTAGTGAATGAAGTACTGATGGTGGTGCGCTGCGGATTTCCGAACATCCAGAAATCAAAGGTTCATTCACGAGAAGTGATAGATTAGGTTACCTAGGCCTCACAACCATTATAAATTTCTGATTTTCATTATATGTAAATAGTTAAATAATTTTTCATATCCCTTGTTTATAATTTCAAACCATCTTCACCTATTTCTTTTAAATGGTCAAGTGGGCAACAAATTAAAAAAAAAAAAAAATGAGGAAACTTCACAATTTACTTTAGGAAAAAAAAAACTTTAACGTTGTGTATATTTATCAGTTCTTTTCCCATTTTCCTTAACAAATTTATTATTTTCGCAATACCTTTCCTTAATTTTTGTAAGTAGTAGACTTATATTTTACTAACTTTTGTCAAAACGATTTTCTATGAGACTAACCTTACTACTAGATAGGGTAGTTTACCTAAGTCTCGTTATTAAGTAAATAATTTCATAAAAGTAAATAGTTGTTTATATCCCTAGTCTATGTTATTATTAACCATTTTCAACTATTTTTTCTTTAAAAAGTCAAGTAGACAATAAATTGGAGAGAAAAAAAAGTGGAAACTTCACATAAGTAATGATCAGTAATGATTGAACGTGTAAGAGTCTTCATGATCAAAGCGATAGCGGACAATCTTGGAACTTCTTGTGACGTTCATTCATGAATTACCGTGTAGGGTCCCCTTTACATGTCTAAACCCTTATATACAAGTTTAAAAAATAGAAACTTTTCTCACATCTTTCGCAATGGATTTCCCGTTTCGATCCTCAAATTATTGGCCTAATATTATTTAAATCAGCTGCCTTTTTTTTAAAGCAGCGGCTCCGGAACGGCAGACAAGTTTTTTTTACTCAGAATAACATACACTTACGTAATTTACAATCAAACCTTCACATGCGATCAGGTCGTTTTTGGGTCCTGGCTCCAAGGCTATTAGTAACACTCTTTGATAATTTAGAGAGAATCAATTTATGAAAGCTTTCTGGTATACAAGAGAATTGTTCTAGGAGGGGAATTGACTGTAATTTATCGCGAAACGCCCACATTTCAAACACTTATTATTAAAATAAATTAATAAGAATCATTTTTTAGCATTAAAAAAAATCTTATTACTTATAACATATACGTAGGTATTTAAAATACGAAATTTAAATGTTTCTAATTCCTAATAATTTGTGAAACCTCCAATGATGTGAAATTTTCCAGGACATATTTGATTTTCATAACAAAATCACATGTTTTATTTTGGTAACCTAAAATTATTTGGATAAAGTAATTATGTTTGTTCCCTTTTATCTGAATCTTATCATTTTAATTAATGGTTTTAAAATGCCATTATTGCTTTATTAAATTCAAGATTTGGATTAAATTAGATTATATTTTAAACTATGAAGACTAAATTTAATATAATCAATCATTACGCTTCATTTTTGAAGTGGTTGTGTTCCCTTCCACAATTCTGCTAATCCACTTTCTACTTCCTTTCCTTAATTTATATAAATCGCTTCTCTACTATTGTTTACTCTTCTCCTGATCACTTAACCTGAATCTTTTATTTATTTATTTTCATCTTCTCTTACCTCTCGGCCACACAGATGTTTGGTTGATGTAGCGCGATATTTCTACCGATAAAGGCTCCTAAACACAGAGCTCGATATGTCCCGGTGATATCATATCCCTTTGCCGGTATCGCTGCAGATTATCGCGCTCTGTGTGACTTTGTGATATAATGTAACACACCTATATCGCCAAATCGCCACCCACATAAATATCGTATCGCCGAGACATATAGCATTCTGAGTGCAGGGGCCTTTAATCTCTGATTCTTCTTTCTTCTTCGTTAGTGAAAGTTTAAATGATCAACCCACACTAATTCCTTCCCCTTGTAAACGAAAGCTTCGTGGTACGGGTAGTAATCCTTCCTTACTCTCTGAGATAAATCGTCCTGTGTGATGACGTAGGTTTCCTTAGGAAGTAGGGTCCATCCCTATATATCATACCACTGCTAGACAACAAAATATTGGTTACAACTAAAATATTGATATTATTTCTGACAAAAAATGTCTGGATAGTATCTTAAATCTGAATTACTAGAGAAAAACTAATTATTTCATTAATACCGCCGGATACCTAATAACTAAAGTATAGCATCAGTAGTGAAACAGAGGGAAATTACAATTAAAAAATCCTAAGGTGATTATAAATATTAAAAGTTAAACGATTTCAAATACAAATGATGTTAGTTAAACCAACCTAAATAATATGCAGTTGATTATCGATGATCTATAACTAACAAGGGGCGCAGGTTTCGAAGGTGAATATTTTCTGGTGACACTGCTTCTAAAATTATTAGAAAAAATATCAATAAAATTATATTTCATGGTTTAAAAGGACAATAAAAACGGGTAAAACTTGCTTTACTTAAAATTGCCCTTACGGGTTTTTGCAGTGTGAACGTCAATTTAGTATAGTGAACTGGTCACAATGTTGTAGATTAACTATACCTCTTTGAACGTTAGTATCTATCCTATTTGGGGTTGTTTATTTACAATACCTTCCGTTGGTTATAGTATTCGTTACTAATGCCGACTGTGTACTAAACATTAGATCGTTTATTTCATTGTGTTTTTGAAATGTTTAAAAATACGTTCCAGAGTGGATTCTTGTCCATTCTCTACAGCATTGGTAGTAAACCTCTTCAGATATGGGATAAAAAAGTTAGGAATGGACACATCAAAAGAATAACCGACAACGATATACAATCACTGGTACTGGAAATTGTTGGAACAAATGTTAGCACAGCGTACCTTACATGTCCAGCAGACCCTAAGAAAACTCTTGGAATAAAGTTACCATTCCTCGTTATGATTATCAAAAATCTGAAGAAGTATTTTACATTTGAAGTTCAGGTAGGCAACCTCATTTTGTGTATACTTTCTAGTTTTTCAATAGTAGAAGCAATGGCTAATGAAATAAACTGTATTATTTTTCATTTTTACTGTAGTTTTAAAATTTTTGCTAGGAAAAACTAATTTTGCTTTTTTTTTTTTTTTTTTTTGTTCATATTTTCAGTAGCTAATACTATAACTATTTAGAAACCCTTTCTATGTCATGACTATTAGAATCTTGATATACCTTTTTTTATATTGTTCAGATCAGATCCATTATAATTATTTGTGTTGCCATGAGGGCCTGTTTGTTGTCTATTGCAATGAATATTATAAATGCATTTATGCAGGAAAGCTTACAAAATATAAAAGGTAATACTCAAGAATACAGTTAACTGAACTACACCATGCCAGAACTCTTATCCAGTTATAATGAATTGACTTGATTTCAAAATATTCCGTTTGTTTTGCTAATTCAAACCTATCTATCCACCACTGCCAAGTTTTAATTTATGAAAATTATTCCGTATGTATTGTTATTAGGGATCTGTTTCCTTGTGGTTTGTTTGAATATTTTATTCCTCTTTATCTTAAAATGTTTATTGGGATGCTATCATGGCGTTCTATCGATCATTTTTCTTTTTTGTCCTTGCTTTTGAAGGGTATAGTATATGGAGACCGGGAGTGTGGTCAGGGGATTAACACCAGAGTTAAAAAAGCTCCCCTCGGCACCAGGACGTGAATTTGGGACATTATTTTATCATATTATTCACTATCCAGGTTGCCAGGCAACGCATGGTGCTGTGCACACATGTTAGTCCGCTCGGCCACCCTTCCCCATTCTATCAAACATATTTTTTTATTTTATTTTTCATTCTTCCCTTTCTCTTCTTTTAAGCTATACAAGGTTTTCTTGGGCCAGGGGGTGAGGGTAGGGAATTAATGCCAGAGTTAAAAACCACTGGCACTGGGAAAGCGAACTTGTACTTATTTTATTTCGTATGATTTCGGTTAAAAAGGCTGTGCACACGCGATAGCCTGCTTAGCCCGCCCCTTCTGTCGAACATACAAAATGATTATCTGTGCTCTATTGAAACAATTTCAAATAATAACAGATTAATTTTTGTCATGTTTTTGAACTTTCATCACTTTGTCCTTGATTGAAAAAGATTCACTTAGAGGTCTTTTTTAATTTCTTTACCGAGCAAGTAGAAGTTCATTTAATTAATCTCAAACAGTAATGAAGAAGGTACTACTTGTAATATTTCTCCACTTTGCTGGGTGGGCACTAGATTTCATAATCACAGTAAAAATGTCATACTGAGAATGGCACAGTATTGACTATCTGTTCGTGAGTTTAACCTTCCTTTATTTAGATTTCTATAATGACTTTCGCAAACTTCTTACTGGTCTTTTTCCATTAAACTCAGGCCATAACTAGCTTCAATTATATCTATCATTTCCATTTCTGCTCCCACAAGAGGAGTAAACAACCCCCCAACTGGTCCTTTGCTCTTGAGGTTGGAGCCTTACCAGAGGGTTCTGACTACTACCTCTATTTTCTGCTTCACCTGGAACGAATATCATTAATAGTGTGATCATGAGATTTTGTGCCTATCCATCAAAGTGGAGTGGTGTAACACTTGTACAGCAATATTTAAAAAATATGTAATAATGTCATACAGACTATTTTAGAAACATTACAAGGAGAAGCTATGAACATGAGGTCACCAATATCAATGAAAATTGTTTTGGTGATACTTTCTGTAATATTTTCCTACTTTTGTTCTGAATGGATTTCTAGGTTATTATATATCAATGGATTTGTGGGTTTTTTTGTTCGTAAAATAAGTAAAACCATATTATTGATTGTATTCAAATGATAATAAATTACTAATATAACAAGATGCTTCCAGGAAAACTGGCGAAGACAATTTTTTACATGAAAAACGATTCAGATTTATTTGTAATCGCTTGTGCATGTAATCTTACTTAAGATACCCGTCTGGTTCAGAATAAAAACCATATTTGATGATCTGCTAAATTATGAGTGCAATATTGACATTTTGTAGAACTCAAAAGTTTTACAGAAACAAACACTAGAAACAAATCTGAATCATTTTTCATGACAAAAATTTTCTTGGCCTGTTTGCCTGTAAGTATCATTTGGTATTAATAAATTTACCATTATATGAATTTGTGTAATCCAATCAGCAATATATTTTTCTTATTTTACATTTAAAAAAATCTATTGATATATTATAACCTAGAAATCCATCCAGAGCAAAGGCAAAAAACAATATATTAAATTTTTGTTTTCTCAGCTCCTATGACCCGTTGATAAGAACCCTCGGAAAAGGGTGTTATATTTTTTAACCTAGTATCACATAGTAGTAGAAAAATTATTCAGATTCGTTTTTAGTGTCCTGTAGAGCTCTTGAGCTCTACAAAATCTCAATATTGTCCTCATAATTTAGCTGAATGTCAAATATGATTTTTATTCTGAACCAGACGGGTATCTTAAGTAAGATTGTATGCACAAGTGATTAGAAATAAATCTGAATCGTTTTTTCATTACAAAAATTTTCTTGGCCCGTTTTCCTGGAAGTATCTTCTGATATTAGTAATTTATTATCATTTGAATTCATTTAATACAAGCCGTAATGTGGTTTTTCTTATTTTATACAGAAAAAAAACCGCTAATCCATTCATATATTATAATGTAGAAATCGATCCAGAACAAAAGTAGGAAAAAATATTAGAGAAAGTATCACCAAACAAAGTTTCGTTGAAATCGGTGACCACACTTCCCTAACCTCTCCTTGTTAGTAAAACACCCACCCAGTTTTCGGCTCCCATTGCGGTTATTGAAGAATAACTAGAATTTGTCGTGGGAATCTCTTCTGCACTCACACATTCTAGCATCTTCCACTATTTATTTAGTTTTAATGGCCGAAAAAATCACTGAAGATTAGAAAACCGATAGGTATCGCCCAGAAAGAACATATCATTGGTTTTTGGCAGGATACACATATTCCTGGATAATATAATAATTCTTTATGTTTTTTAAAATTGGTTAAGGAGTGCCAAAAACTGATGCATAGGGATATTTTTATGTTTTACTATAAAAAAATAAATGAAAAAACATATATATATTTTCAAACTAGAGATCTTTACTGACCTATCACAACTGAAATTGTTGAACCAAGTACCCACACGATTGAAAATGTAACGAACACATTTTAAAGTTCCCCTAAAAGTGCTGAAAACAGAGGTTTTTACACTAAATGAAAGGTGTCAATATCTAACTGCTAATCAATATCAGGGATGTGGTACTTTATTGTATTTTCCTGTTCCAATACATACTTAACATCATTGTTTAAGATATCATTTTACACTTGATTACACACTTCACTTTTTATTTATAATTTTAAAAAAATTAACTATTCTGATACAGAAGTGATATAATTAATAATTAAGGTATTATTTTACTTTTGTTATGGTTTCCTATTTACTGATTGCTGATTATCAGTTTTTTATAAATTATTCATAAGGATTAAATATTCTGGAGTATCGCCAAAAATAATTCATTAATGAAATTAATTTTAATTTTAAGTGTTCACAATGAATATCTTAGTAAACATTCCTATTAATTGATAATTCCTATTATTACTTATATTAAACTTAACCAAAAAGACCGCATCACCTAACATAAATATTCTGTATCCTCTCATAATTTTACCGCCTCCAAATTATCCCAACATTCTCTTTCCCTAAACCATAAATTTGATTTCGACAAAACTTCCATCCTTGCCTCCATCTCTAACCATGACAAACGACTCATCTCTGAAACTCTCCACATCCAGCTTCAACCTAAAACAGTGAATCTAAAAACAAACAAAACTTATCCTTAGCCTATTCCCAAATTCTGAATTTATTAAAACAATCTCCTTTTTCATTTTCCCTGACAACTTCCTTATTTTTCTTTAATTTAATTCATTTTTGTTATATTTAATCTTATTGATGTATTCCTTTTTGTTTTCTTTATCTCACATTTCATGTAGACCAGTTATACTTCACTTTTGACTTAGCACTTATTATCTCAGCATTATGTTATCTCCTTAATTTATTCTATATTATATTATTGTACCATTTTTATCTTTATTTTATACTAAATTATATTATACTTTCTCTTTATTTTTAATTCTTTTCGTTTCCTTTCATCACGCGTTTTGCATAGATCATTAATACTCCATTATTATTTAATGTTTATAACCTCTACATTATACCATTTCCTTAATTGCTTGATAAATAGATTTACTCATTTCCATACAACTTTCAGTTTTCTTTTTCTTTAATCTCACGTTTCAAGCGGATCAGGTATTCTCCATTATTACTTAACATTTATTATTTAATTTTTATTATCTCTATTGTTTACTATCTCCAGATCATTTCCATCCTCTTTCAATTAAACTTTTATTTAGTAATTCATAGTATTTATCTATAAGATATCTTTCATCCATTATATACGTTTCCTGTACTTTAGTTCAAAATTTTTCAGTCAACCGTTAGAGATGGTGCAACAATACAGCTCCCCCCTCTCTTGCTACGATACCTCTATCTCTCCAAGCCGGTTGTTTATCTATCATCTTAGTTTTCTCTTTCCTTCCACTCTATTTTCCATATCTCCATCTCTAATTTGTATATATTGATACATTTGCTCATTTTTTTTTTTTTACTTTAACTTTTTATTCTCTTATACGTAGTCAGTTTGATAGATTTTACAATATCTTAATTTTCTATTCATGTCTATTATTTCCTTATATAACTTCCTATTCCTTTCCTATGTTTTACATTTTATTATATGATTACTATTTTTAGTTCTTATGTTACCTTATTTTAATTGTGTTTACTTCATTAGTCCGTACTTTTTAGCCGTTATTTTATTTTATTTCTTTTACTTTAAGTTTTCCTACCTACATTAGTTATGTTTCTCTTACCTATTGTTATCTGGTTCTTTTATCAGCCCTGATGAAGGCCTGAACTTTGGGTCGAAAGGTCAGCAAATGTAAAATTAAATATTTTTATTATTATTAAAATTTACTTTAGTTGCTTGGCAATAATAACTTCCAGTTATTAACAATTCGAGTATATTTTTAACGTTACATGTTAACAGGGTAGTTTACGTTTCGGGACCTTTTATTCCCATCTTCAGAACTGCAATTCCAATACTCTTGTGGATGCAAGGCTAAACATTTTTTTAAGTTACAATATTGTGCTTGTTACATTACATATTTGTATTATGTTTGTTACAATAAATTTGTAATTACCTTAATTTTAATAATAATAATAATGTGCTCCATCGTCAATTTTCTAATTTATGTTCTAAAATTTATCATCTAGAGCAACATCCTCCTTTTGACCAATAATTGGGTTTCTGCCATAGTTAAAAATTGACCTTTGGATCTAAATGTTTTATCTGACTATTTTGATTGTTGTTGTTAGTGTTTATTTTATGTGTCTGTGATTTCACTTCTATTAAATTTTAATTTTGTTCAATATGTCTGTATAATGGGTTCCTAAATGTTTAGTGTCTGTTTTGTAGTTGACTGTTGTTTTTTGTAATGTGTATTGTTTCAAGTAATTTTCTATTGGTGTTTTTTGGTTCTGTGCCTATTATCTGTGGTTTGTTAAAGTTAAATTTATGCTGTAGTTTTATACTGTGATGTGCTAAGGCTGTTGTGTTTATGTTTTTTGGATTTTTACAGTTGATGATGTGTTGTGAGATTCTAGTTCCTAATTTCTTTGTGAGATTCTAGTTCCTAGTTTGGATGTTTCACCAATGTAGATTTTGGGGCAGTTTTGACAGTTTAATTTATACATTGCATTTTTCTTGTTTATTGGTTCTATTTTATCTCTTAGTTTCTTGTTATTGTATTGTCCAAATTTAATTTCTGTCAAGTCATAATCTTTGAACACGTTTTTAATTTTGTTAGTGAGTCCAGGTATGTATATCATTTTGTAGTGGTAGATGAAGTCCATTTTGTTTGTTTGTGCTATGTTATCCTGATTGTTTTCGTTTGTTGGATTTGTTTTTTCAAAAAATTGGGTGATGAATTGTTGTGTAAGTTTCTTTATTGTAGTGTTTTCTTCTGGTGTTTTTTGTATTGTTTGTTTTTTGGCTCTAATTTTGTTATGGTTTAGTGTTGTATGTAATCGACTATACCAAAGTTTGTTGATTAAGTTTATGGTGTAAAAGTTCTCGATAAGTATTTTGTGTATTTCTGTTTTTACTTGTGGGATGTAAGGTTTGTCAGTGAGTTCTATTGATTTGTGAATTAGATTCTTGGCTGTGTTAATTATTTGATGTTTGGTATGGTTTGAGCTAAAGTTAAGAATTCTGTTGCTGGTATTCTCTTTTTTTGTCCATTTAGTAAGTATCTGTCCTTTGTCCATATCCAAAAATCTGAGTCTATTGTTTGTGGCTTTTTCTATTGTAAATTTGATCCTTTTGTTGTACTGGTTGAAGCTTTTCATTATATCATTTTCCGAATCTTTTTTTTATTATGAGTAATAAGTCATCTATGTATTTCTTAATTAACAGTGGTTTTTGTTCTAAGTTAGTTAGTTGTGTTGTGATTAGTTTGTTTAAATATATGCCACTTAAATTCGTTGATAGAGTACTTCCCATCCCGACTCCCCAAAGTTGTTTATAGAATTCATTGTTGTATTTGAAATAATTATTTCTTGTACAGAGATTTATTCCCTCGATAAATATTCTTTTGTCTTTGATTTTGGTTTCACTTTTTACACTGTCCCAGTTGTCGTCAATAATTTTTATACATTCATCTAATGGGATATTAGTGAAAAGTGACTCTGCATCTAAACTTATGATTTCTACATCTTTTAACTCACATTGGAAATTTTTAATTATTTCTTTCAATTTTTTAGCATTTTTGATGTTAAAGTTATTATTATTATTGAGAGAGTTGAGAGATGGGTTTAGGAATTTGGAGAGAGCTTCAGTTGGTCCATCTATGTTGTTTATTATGGGTCTTAGTCTGTTATCAGTTTTGTGTAGTTTTATGAGGCCATATATTCTAGGTGTAGTGGAGTCTGAGGCTGAAAGTTTATTTTTAATGTATCTGTCTATGTACCCTAGCTTATGGAGTTTATTAACATATGTATTGACTTTAGTATTTATTTCAGGTATCGGATTGTTTCTTGTTTTCCTGTAAGTGTTTTTGTCACTTAATAGCTCCTCCATTTTGTCATTGCTATTTTTTTAGTTTTATCCGATTTTATTATAACTATATCTTTATTTTGGTTAATTAACTGCTTAAGCTTGCTAAGGTCTTTGTTTATTTGGATGTTGAAGGGTGATATTGCTTTATTTTTGTTGGATACAAAGTTATTAATAAGAGTACATATTTTATTTCTTGTTGCATTTATGTGATTCTCTGATGTATTTAAATTGATAATAAGAGTGAAATCACAGACACATAAAATAAACACTAACAACAACAATCAAAATAGTCAGATAAAACATTTAGATCCAAAGGTCAATTTTTAACTATGGCAGAAACCCAATTATTGGTCAAAAGGAGGATGTTGCTCTAGATGATAAATTTTAGAACATAAATTAGAAAATTGACGATGGAGCACATTATTATTATTATTAAAATTAAGGTAATTACAAATTTATTGTAACAAACATAATACAAATATGTAATGTAACAAGCACAATATTGTAACTTAAAAAAATGTTTAGCCTTGCATCCACAAGAGTATTGGAATTGCAGTTCTGAAGATGGGAATAAAAGGTCCCGAAACGTAAACTACCCTGTTAACATGTAACGTTAAAAATATACTCGAATTGTTAATAACTGGAAGTTATTATTGCCAAGCAACTAAATTACATTGACAACTTCCCAGGAAAAAAAAAGAAAAAATTAAAATTTACTTTTGCCTGATCACCCCAACCATCCTTTTCTTCAATTATTCACTACAGTCAACCATCAACCCACAATTAACAAAATTTAATTTTTTTATTTTCAAGGTATTGGATGACAAAAATGTGCGTAGAAGGTTCAGAGCAAGCAACTATCAATCGACAACTAGAGTGAAGCCTTTCATTTGTACTATGCCAATGAGGTTAGATGATGGCTGGAATCAAATTCAGTTCAATCTTGCCGATTTTACTCGCCGGGCTTATGGTACCAACTACGTTGAAACTCTCAGAGTTCAAATTCATGCTAATTGTAGGATACGAAGGGTATATTTCTCGGACAGACTATATGCAGAAGATGAATTACCAGCTGAATTTAAATTATTCCTACCAATTCAAAATAAGGCTAAGTAGTTAAAGGTGACATTAGTTTTATACTATACAAGTGCCTACTCAGAAGACTAATCATTTAAATGATTAATTTTTAATAAGAGAAAAAGTCTATGTAAAGTTGTACTGTGTACAACTATATTCTTCATGTAAAAGTACAATTATAATTCCATAAAACTGGAGAATTTTACACCTTGAGGAGTAATATTACTTCAAAAGCAATTCCCAAGTGAGTCTACTCCATTAGTTTTTACTTATTCTAGTTTTAAATTAATATTACTTCCAAGGTATAAAACCTCATTTTACGGTTCTATGGCAATATCTCCAATTGCCATATTGTAACTAGTCCATTAAAAATTAGATTTAAGTAATGGACATAATTTATTTGATTTACTTCAAAGGGTTTATATTCTAAATAAGATTTGCTTGTATTTTTAAATTTTATCATTACACAAAATTATTATTATATAACTATAAATGTCAGTTTATTAGCTACAATTAATTTTTATGTGCCTATGTATATATATTTTTGTAATTATTTGCTCCCACACAATTTTTTTGAACCTGCAAACTAATTATCTTCACCAATTTTTTTATTATAACTATCATCAACCCTTTAAAGTTTATTTATTTTATAATATTTTTAAATGTTTGTTTAAGAAAAAATAAAACAAATTTATAAAAACTAGGTATTCTTGTTATACTTTATTAAAACTTCCTTAAGAACAAATATGACTGACTGTGAAGAGCTAAAAATATTCCTGAAATTAAGCTGAAACACCTCAGCTAAAAAAAAATGCTGCTCCTCTTTCATTTCAATGTGTAAAAAAAAAATATCACTGATACAGAAATATAAAAAAAGTATCAAATTGTATTCAAGAAAAAATAGAAAGGAAATTTCACATCTAAACATGTGAATGGTTCAAGTCAGAACAGATAAGAAAGCTGGTTTTCTTAATCTTTTATGTACGGCTATGTTTAAAGACAGAATATGGTCTAAAATCTAGAGTGAACATCTCAGCTTAGTATATCTTATAACCCCTCATAAGTGTTACCATAAAACAACACTTTTAACTCACAATTGGAATATATATATTATGATACTACAGAATGGACCATTGGTTTCAGTGAATGTTTTCGCTAAAGTGGCTATACTCCACATTTTTCATCAAGAAAAAAAAATTGATTAAAAAATATTTTTACATTATAGTATTTTATTTTGTTGGTACTTATAAAGTCTAATTAGCATGAATTTCATGGTGACAAATGCCACTTGTAATTTGAAAATCAAACATTTCGTTCAGGAGGAAATTGGTATGTAAATTCTATTAATTTTGACACTCAACTGAAAGTAGTATATTAAACCTTAAGGACAACTCGGGTTATAGTATTGTGGACTTGTTGAATTTGAGATGAGGTAATTAAATTTGATGGCTTCAAACATATCTTAGGAGAACTGACCAAATGAGTAAAGTATAATGATATAAAATAATTTATTTACAATATATACAACAATTTATATATAATACAGGCAAATTAAATAAGTATTGGTTTAACTAAATTTATTGAAACCAATACCAACACCAGATACCAGGACTTTGTTGGTTCCTTTTTTTAACTCATTTTCATCTTCTTCAAAATAAGGTTCCAACTTAAACATGACATTCAGGAAAGCTATTATATGCCTCATCATTTCGATTCTAAAACAATAAATAAAGTGATTTATTATTAATATTGGGAAACAAAGGCATGAATGATTAAGAATTACATTACATTTCAAAAATAAGGCTTAACATATTTAACTTGATGCTGAAGTTCTATTGAATATAATTTATTTACATATCTTATTAACTTTTTATTCCAAAAGAATTTTTACGATAAAGAAATATTGCACATATGGAAAAAAGATAATGTAAACATACATTTTTCTTTAGATTAAATGGTAATTTTATGTAAAATATACATATTAACTCAAAATAGGTATGTCCATATCATGATCTGCAGTGCAAATTGTATTTCCTTTATAACAAAAGATTATTTAAAAAAATTTAAATGCACAACTTCAACAATTCATGACTGAACAATTAAATCAATGTTTTTACAAAAGTGTATATTCAGATTTCAGTAGAAAGACAATTCTTCCCCAGCAAATTAATTGCCCAGATTTTTTTTTTTAATTTTAATAAAAAAAATGCTACAACTAAAAATTAAAAAAATACATGCAATAACACAACTTGTGCACTAAACCTATGTAGATGTTTAATTTACCCATATATTGAGAGAGGGCCAAATAGCATCTGAGAGACATCTTTCTGACCAAAAGCCATGTATATAAGCGCTAATCCTTGGAAGCTGGAATCAACTAATCCTCCTCTAGAAATTTCTTCCATCAGCAGCCAGGCAGCTTGTTTCCCAAGGTCTTCAGGTACCTGCCTTTCCTTGGGCAAGCTATTCTTCTCTGCGGTAAATATTATTTCCTTGGTTGTTTCAGCAACAAGTGTGCCTCCAAAACCTAAATGTTTCGCAGGGATGCATTATAACAGTCATAACTAACATAAATTAAATTAAAATAGCAATAATAATAAATAATAGATAAAATGAAACTCAATGGGGAAATAGACTCAATATACTCAATGATTAATTGCCCTTGTTTACCCTGTGAATCCAGTAAGAAAAGACTAGGAAAAACATATCATTCCATTATAATGACTATGATTTTCAAAAAAGTAATTAACATTAAACACAAATATTGAAATACTTCGACACCTTCAGTAATACATTTATTCAGCAATTATTTATTATTATTATTTATTATTCAGCAACATGCCCTGATGATGATTTGGGTTGAAATGTCAGTAACAATAAAAATCTTAAAATGGCTGCGTCCTGACTATTTATCACTTATGACATAGTGAGACATTTGTCTAGCATAAAAGCGTAGGAAAGAGAATCACTTTATTTTCATAAAAACATGCTGCCCAATTACATTGGGTTGCTTCAAATTACAGCATACTTATTAGTCATTACAGACAATTTTTTTAAAAATTAATATACAAATATATAGTATTAACAATATGTATGAGCATAGTATAATTTTTTTTTTTTTTTTATACATATATGTATTTTTTTGCTTTTCTTCTTTTTTGACAATTTCTTTCATTAATTCATTTCATGTCTTAGGGAATGCTACAATGTCAGCATATGGGGTGGATCCATCCGTATCTATGCAATATACTTCCTCGAAACAGGTATAGTCTCTCTCTTTAAGCAGCCTCATCAGTTCATGTCTGACTCTGTGATGACAGTGTGTTATAAGGAGGGAGTTATTGGGGGCATTTGCACATGTGCTGGTGTTTCTGGCTCTCTGACCTTTAAATCACTGAAGTTAGATCTTTTTTGTGTGTATATGGAATAACTAAATAGGATTTTTTTTTTTAGAGAACATTTGAAAAAAGATCTATTTTAGTGCAAAATTTCAAAAAGATCCTATAGGACTTTGCTTGTATTTTAAATCTATTACTCAAGATCAGGATAGATTTATCGAGAACTCTGTTTTGTCTTAAACAGAAAAAAGGAGAAATCCTTAAAATCCAAGCCTTAATAATTATTATTAAAATTCTTCTTATTAAATTAAAAATGTTTATCTCTTTTCTAATTATACCTATAAATTATTAAAGTAACTAAAATCATAAAATACAAAAACAAATTTTAACATAAATAATAATAGGATAAAAATTCAGTACCTGGAGATTTTCCAGCACATTGACCTTTTAAATGATCACTTGTAATGAATACATCAGGAATAAATTTTAACATTTCACCCTTCGCTGCTTCAATGAATCTGTTGGCCATCGAAGGTGAGACTTTTGATGCAAAAGCTATACCTCTTATCTTTTTAATTTTTCCCATTTCCTTTACCTGAGACAGAAAACACAATTAATACAACGAACAAAACAAAAAAAATTATGAACAAAATCTGGTGATATATCTAAGTCTCTTCAGAAAGGTTAAGGTAAACATATATTTATTTATTAGAACAAAACCTATAAGTTTACTACCAAAAGGATACACAGTATTTTTCTTCAGCTTTGAAACAAGAGGAATGAAAACTCTAAAGAAAATAGTCTTTCTTCTAGACTCTAAAACATTAATGCTTGATCTTATCTCTAACAATCAAAGTGAATGTTATTGGATAATTTTAGGTTAAAAAAAAATCGATAGGTTGAGTTTTAGAACACTCTGCAATCATTTGTTCAAATTCAACTTTTTATTTTATATACATTCACGAGATTCTATTTCATAAAATTAAAAAAATATTCATTCTGAAGTCTCCAAATATGGAAAATAATTTTTTTAAATCTCGGAGTATCAAAATATTCCCTCAACAACTCACTTTAAAATAACAAGATAGAAGTAAAAATGAATAAATAATTCATTATTCTTAAAAATGAAGAATCGAAATGTCTTTAATCTCCTCCATTGACATAATTTGACAAAGTAATAAGTTTTTCCTATATTATAACATGTTCACTGATTTATTGGTTTTTGATAATGTGAATTATAATTTTCAAATTAAATTGGTGCAAGTTTTAGATAATGTCAAAAAAGGACAAGGTTCTAGGAGGAAATAAATACACATTCTCCGAAAATCATAAGGGGTTGGCCTATTGACATTTTAACTAACCAGCAGCTGTCTTTTGAGATCACTAAACAAATTTAAGTGCAGTGAATGGTTTTGTTTAAGTGCTATAAATGCTTTGAGGCTATCACTGCAGAAAGGCATTATAACCTTAGAAATGCCGAGTCTAGTGGCACTGAATCCAGTCTGGGCAGGTTGAAATTTATTTTGTGGCAGACCCACAGAATAAATCTCGACACTTCCACTCTAATTAAAATAGAATGGTTACCTGTGGGTTGTCCCTCCTCTCCTCTGTATGCCAGAGATGGCCAGGTAGGATAACAAAATTGAAAGAAAAATCTTCTCCACAACAATCAGTATAATATGAGATCAGTATTAGTATCACAGGAGAAGGACCAATAAAGAACTGTTTACAGAAACAGGTAAATTATTATCTCATGATATGAAGGCAAGTGGGTTGAGATGAGTGGGACATATAGCTTGGAACTATTTGTCAGGAAGCTTCTACACAATAATGGATGCCTCAATAATTGTCAAGAAACCATTTTAGAGGTAAAAAAAAAAAAAAAAAAAATTGATAGATTGGATCAACATATAGAAAACTGGAAAGGTATGGCCCTAGATAGGCAAAGGTGAAGGCTGGTTCAGGTGGCCTACAAGGTCCATGAAGTCAACAGAAAAAAATAGAATATACAAAAAACAATTTTATATTAAATAATCATATAAATTATAAATGCTTTCTAATAATAACATTTACCTGAATAGGTTTCAATTTAAGAGAAGGACAAGTAAAAGTAATTTCACCACCTCCATCTGGTTCCAATCCACGTTTATTAATCTTAAAATCAATCCCTGGATCAACAACTATAAACTGTTTTAAAACTGATAGACCTCCATGTTTGAAAGAATCAACTGAAGGATCACACTATAAATAAAAAATGTATAGATAATATAAAGATTCTATTTATATTTATTATAATAATGTTTATACATTTCAGAGCTTTGGTTAACAAAATAACTAAATGTAACAATTTATTGATTGTTATATTTAATGAATCACAATTTAAAAATACAATCTACTTTATTTAATCAATACAAGTGTAACTGACACATGTTGTCATACAAATATTATGTTGACATCAATAAAAATCTTCACTGATTAAAAACTAACTGGCCCATTAACTCTCTTATTGATCGACTATCTCTGTGTATGAAACTATTTACTCAAACAGTAGTGTGTCTTGATCTTTATAGACCAATGGAGAATAAAATATATCATCAGTGGCATCTATACTGCTCAATAATGAATAAGGATATTTCTGTTTGATGCATTTATTTATTTGTTTTAATTAAAATTTTATTTTTTTTTTTTGTTTGTTTGTTAGGAATTATCTTCTTTGTTGGTAAAAATAAAAAGTAAATAACAAGTATTCTTTATTTTTAATAAATTATTATCTGAATGGTAGTCAACTAGCTATTGAGAACAGGGGATGGATACCCTGCCACAGTTCCTTAAATGTAGCCTAGAAGTACAATGAATTCAGGAGGGCGGACGGACTCTACTTCTCACTGTGGAAGGTAATCTCTCTCATTTTAGTTTGTTATGTTCAGGAAATTACAGAAGAAATTATATGGAAGTCATTATGTAACTTCCACAATTCTCTATATCTTTTTGTAGCTTGTCCGTTCCAGCCCTAAAGAAGACCTGTAAAGTTGGGTCGAAACGTTGGCTTTTAATAAAATAGTTTTGCCACTATTTAGTCTATTTATGTCCGCCACCCCAGACCATCTCCTTCCTTCAAAAATAAATCAATTTTACAAAATGCTTACAAACTCCAATCATAAAAACAAGATCACATAAACCTTTTATTTTATTATTTGTTTGAAACACCTTGTATGCAATTTCATAAGGCCAAATACAATCTTATTTATATTGATTTTCAATGTATTTTATGATAAAATTAAAATAAAAGTTCAAGTGGGAATAAATCATACATAACTAACAATATTCATTTTTGAACAGTATAGATTTCATTTCACATTTCAACAGATAGATTAAACACATTTTATAAAATACTTTGTCACAAAGTTTAGCTTAAATTGTTTCAAAACATCCACAGGTTCACAGTGAAATTAAAAAAATTACTCCACCCGCTCACTCAAAAGATCGTTAAATATCTACAAGCAGTCAACCATAACACAACAGTATACTCCTTATGTCTTCAGTGTTGTCAGATAAAAATGGATAATGTTCTAATATAGTTACTAACAGTAACTAAGTGAAGAGCACAAGGGCTGGAGAATCCTCAAATATAAAATTTTATAATTCAAAGGTTTCAGAAAATAAAATATTATATTATGAAAACTATTGAACAGTGAATGGAACTACTTAAAATGCGTTCTTTACCATGATGATGAGGAATAAGATCAGAAGATGGAATTCAAAACAGGTTGGGTGTAAGTGAACGAACCCATGGTAAGACCTCAACTTCAACTGAAAAGGATCCAATAGGAATATTAATCACTTTTGAGCGAGGGAAAGTCGTGAGTAACAATATAGTTTATGCTAATTATAAGGTCTGGCTATGATTAAAAGAGCTCTGTTTTCGTTAGTTATATGCCAGTTTATTTCTGACCATTGTCATTCATTGAGGTTATGGTGAAGTCCAAGCATTTGAATTTTTCAACTCTCGGAAAAATCTTCCTTTTACGCAGATCTTGTTATAGGGTGGAATTTTCCGTTTATTATCATACATTTTGTTTGGTAAAATAGAAGAACATATGCAAAGTAATTCCCATTGAATTTCAAGTTTAATCTCCTCAATGAGCAAAATTTTTAAAACAAAATATTGCTACAGTTCATAATAGTTTTAGTAAACAATGATCTCATTAACAATATGGTAGTCTAAAGAAAAAAAAATTGCTAAAACTTCACAAATGTCACTCCAACGTGGGGCTGCCCCAAGATCACATGATGACATTTAACAATAAATGCAATTTTGAAAATGGTAGGGAATTGTCGAACTTGTTCAAAGTTATTACCTCATTTATACATCTCAACTTTTGCTCACTCAAAAGAAATAAAGAAAGGCTCAACTGGTCCTTTACAGTTGAGGTCGCAACCACAACAAGAGGATAAGGAGCCCCTGTGAACTTTTGGCTGACATTAATGCACTTCTGAAATTCCATACATGGTGTGACCAAAGTGACCTTGGTCCAGCTACCATGTTTAAATGACACTTCTGAAGCAGTTTCAAAATCATATGACACTAATAAAATAAGAAAGTGATGAAACATAGAGAAGTTTAAAAACAATACCTGATTATTTGTAACACCTCTCAGAGTTATGGAGATTGGTTTCTTACAGAAAGGTGCAAGGGCAAAAATGACTTCTAAATAGTAACCAATGCCACGAAGTTTACAACATTCATGGTCTATTTGTCCACCAAGTAGTGAACCAGGAGTAAAAGAAAAACTTGTTCCAGTTTCACTGACTTCTAGCCACATTCCATTCATGAGTTTATCCAGCAAACGGAGAAGATTTACTTCATACTCTACAAAGAATATTACGGGTCATAACATCCATTAGCTAGTAATCATAATCTCATCCAATTTATAGAAAATAAGAATGAATATACCTCTAAGTCCAGGCTCAGTATCCTTGGTTCGAATGTCAGAAATGTATATTGATTTTCCGGTCAATATAGAAAGTATGAGTCTTTGCCTCATAAAATTGCTTCCTTTGAAACGGAGAACATTTGCATTTTGGCCTGGCATTGTACAAACTTGATGAGAACACGCCACTATTTTTGAAAACGAGAAGGTGATCTTAAAACAGGTTAGGAGCCATGGATTGATGCAGAGAGCTACAAATATTCATTAATCGAACAACACATAGCATAAACTAAATTTGTAATTTTCAGATACAATAGTTGCAAGGATATCATAAAAATTCAACTCCATTAAAATTAACAACAAAAACTTCGGTAAACTCATTATAAATAACTTTCTTTCAATCGCACCGATATAATTTAAAATATACTTCCACAAATATACGTCCATTTATTCTTTTATAAGAAAACAAAACATGGACCATTAATTGCAAATGTCGCTGGAGGCTGTAAAACATAGTGGCCAGAAACTAAAGATTCTGTAGTTGGAAGTAATACCATTTAGAATCTGATTGGTAATTGTTGACTTTAATTTTGTGGTAAACCAATATCAATAATAAATCGACCTCTTAATCACCAAATTAGGATGTTAAATGACGGATATAAATAATCAGTGAGATAATAGTGTTATATATTACCTTAGCTACGATCTACTTAAAAATAACATAATTTCTAAAACTTTTGCGGAGTTTATTTTGTATTAACTTCAAGGATTACATACATAAATTTATATTGGTTAAAACACAGATTTTTCAAACCACTGAATTTCGTTTTCATGTTACTAATTCCTAAATTATTAATATTAACATCTGTTAATATAATAACAGTATTTATTGTTTGATAAGGCAGGATGTAAGTGGCAAGTAATAAAAAAGAACGGTAGCCTTCAGTAAGCCATAAAAATTCTATAATATTACATCGGGCCCAATAAATTTAACATTTTTGTAAATATTTACTTATGGCTGGATTATTCTTACAGAAGCAATCGCTGGAAAAAGCAGCGAAATCTCTGAAATCTAATCCAAAGGTAATATATTACTGTTAATTTAAGGTACTTTTGAAGTATCGATTTTGTTTGAAATCCTGACAGCTTATTATTGAAGAATTACTGTTTCTAGTGATTGTATTTTACAACTCTCAATTGAATTAGTGATTGGTCATAAATTCAAGCTATATTTCTTCGGAAAACCAAAATTTCCGCTATATACATCCAGTCTAATCTTCTATTATCTTATTATCCATTCCTGAAACGACACCTCTTATCTTGCACCGACAATCCCTCCTTCGTCACCGTTATGGTTCAGCGATCTCCTTGATACATCTCTAAGTCTCCAAAGGTTTTCAAGGGATCTCTAAAAATCTAACTAAAGTAGACTGATTCTCCAATGTTTCCATAAGCTGACTAGTCTCTTAGGTTTCTAGCTGTGGGATTTCATTATCATCATCATGTAGATATTGTTTTCCTAGACAAATCATCCCTACGCACCTTATTAGCTGTTCAGATCGTGATCACATAATTAAATAAATGTTCTCAGGCATGGATGACTAAGCAGACACCCATGATGTTCTCTCCTTTATCACCTTCAATCAATTTGGGGATTCCACAATCTTAATTGGAACCTCTGCCGAGTACTATAGTTTTACTTTTACACATAAATTTAATCATATCTTCTCATAAGATTTCAAAATATGAAATTTGAAACTTTGAATCAAAAAAATTATTTATTTTCTCAATATTTCTTCACACAATCCACTTGATAACGCAGTTAATAAAACTCAAAAATAGAATAAAATCCTCCAAAAAAATAATTTCTAGTTTCTGGATCCTAGTCTAGAGACCAAATTTACATTGGCTTAATTTATATGTTTCATTTTAATATATTCTTCAGCCTTTTAGAAATGGGCCTGCACATTTTTTACAAGTTTAAACAAAAACATCATTTGAAACAATTTTAATGGTAACAACGCCAATTAGAAAAAAAAATCACTATTCTACAAATAATTGTTTCCTTGTTAATTTTATGTGGTACACTTGGGATGGTATACTCTCAATTATACATTGTCAAAAATCATCTCATGATTTTATATATTACTTTAGATAAAGTACCTAATACCTATCATAAGCACCATTTTTTTCTACGAGCTTCATTAGGTGTCATTAATTATCCTTATGGATAATCTCACCTTTCTGAGAAGCACCAGTTTTTACTAATCGTATGTAAAGAATTATTGAGCTTTGGTATTAACAACTACTATTTTAAAATTCTATTAATATTCTCTCATAACCAAATTTGTTCCTTCCATCTGACTAAAAGTATTACTACCGATTGTTATCGGTAGTAATACTGTTGTATTAACATAATTTCCATGAGACCAGCTCAATTCACTTTATGAACGTGAAGTATAAATGTAATGTATTTAATATATTATAAATAACGGGAGTGAGACAGCTCTGTAAGGCACTTTACTATAGGAGATTATTTATTCAATTACACTTGCGGTGAATCGACTCTGAGATCGGTAGATCCTCCTGTGTAACACTCATCCTCTATAAAATGAGAACTCGATGTGATCTAGGTCAAATCACCTGCAGGTAACAACCAATAACCAAGAAACAGTACTTCCTTGAGAAATAATGAATCCAAACCCTCCCTCCATGTGTTGTAGTGGTAAAGGTTGCTGTTAATGTAAAGTGTTACGACCAAATTTGTTCCTTCTATCTGAATATAAGGATTACTAATGACAGCATTACTGTTGTTGCAACTGAGTCAATTAAATAAGAATAATGGTCTTAAGTTAAAAACATCAAGTACTTATTTTTTGTTTGCCTTTTAATTTAAATTATAATACCTTTTCAGGAATGCTCTCGCTTTTACGATTGTTTTCTTGGCTGTACGACCAAGAAGCACTTCCATGTTAGTTCATCACTGTTAGAAACGAAAGGAAAGGAGAAGAAAGATAATGCAAAATGTGTCGAAAAATGCTCTAAAAAGCAACGTGAAGTTCTAACCGCATTGGGTGATGCACAGAATAGGTACTTGCAGCCAAGAACCCCAATGCTCAGTGGTCATAAATTTACTATGGCACCGCCTAAGGTGGAACCACATGTCGACGTTTACATCGAAGAAGCTTGTCGTATTCGAGAGGAATGTAAAGCAATGAGAGAAGGTGGTGGGAAAAAGAAAAAATAAATACCTACAATAAAAAAATAAATAAATACATTGGTTACTTTTTAACGACACCATTATCAATTATTTTACTTTTTTAACAACATAAATATGTCTAAAGTTTAAACCCATAGTCATGCTGTTGTGTTGTACAAGTGTATTTATATTTAGATACGAGAGATCGAGTGACAGAACTTATTTTGAAAAATAGAGAAGGAAAAACTTTAATATCAGATAAAATTAAAAAATGATATTCCTAATTATTAATAATAGTTACTTTTAATTTTCGATATAATTTTAACCTAAAAAGTAGTATGGACAAAGCCAAACACGCCTTGTGAATTTCACCAGTATGCTACTCCACTAGCGGATCCAGGATTAGAGCGAAGAGGAGAGCTCGCAAAATATGGCAGACTGACAGACTCCCATCAGATAAACGAACTTACAACAGACTTAATAATGAACTCAAGCGACAGATTGGAAAATTCAAACGAACAATCTATGACAACTACATCAGAAATCTCTCAACCGACGATGGAAGCTTGTGGAGACATACCAAAAACCTTATTAAGCATCGTGAAGTGTCAGCACCCCTTCGAAGAGAAGATGATTCCTGGGCCGTGACGGACGGAGAAAAATCAGAACTCTTTGCCGAATATCTTTCTTCTGTTTTTGTACCACACACAGACTTCACTAACACTGTGCACGATAACAATGTAACTAAACACTTTAGACGTGTCCTTACAACTAACTTCACCTCCTATTTCATTTACACCTTCCCAGATTGCTGAACAAATCAAAAAGTTGCCTAAAAGAAAAGCTCCTGGACATGACTTGATTAACGCTGAAGTGCTCCAACAAATGCCTAGAAAAGCTCTAGTGCTTTTGACAACTATTTATAATGCAATACTGAGGACAACTAAATTTCCACTACAGTGGAAATACTCACATATAATAATGATTCACAAGCCTAACAAGGACAAAAACTCACCTTCCTCATACCGACCAATCAGCTTACTGCCTATCTGTTCCAAAATTTTTGAAAGCTTACTGAACAAAAGACTTGTTGATATACTAACTAACACCCAAATAATACCTGACCATCAATTTGGATTTAGGGCACATCACTCAACTGTACACCAACTACATAGAGTAACGGGCTACATATCTACAGCACTAGAGCAGAAAGTATATGCAATTGGCGTATTTCTGGATGTTGCTCAAGCGTTTGACAGAGTTGGGCACCAGGGTCTTCTCTTTAAACTCAAGACAATACTCCCACCTACATATTATCTAATTTTACAATCCTTCCTTTCCGATAGATCTTTCTCGGCCCGACACGAGTCAGAGTTATCTTCCATCAGGTCTATCTCAGCAGGAGTACCTCAAGGTTCAGTTCTCGCTCCACTACTCTTATATCACATACACCCATGACATACCCTGCAGTCCCAACATTTTAACAGCGACATATGCAGACGACACAGCAATTTTAGCAAGACACAAAAATCCAATATACGCCTCACATCCCCAACAACAGTATTTAACAAGATTACATGACTGGTTCAAAATTTGGAAAATCCGACCAAATCAAGACAAATCACAGCACATGACATTTACGCTTCGACGTGAAACATGCCCTCCAGTTTTCCTTGCCAACACACAGATTCCACAGACAGACACCGTTCACTACCTTGGTCTGACATTTGACGGAAAAATGACGTGTGGCCCACATATAATAAAGAAACGAAAAACGCTAAATCAAAGGTTAAGAATTCTGAGTTCACTTCTTTCGAAAAATTCAAAACTAAAACTTAGACAGAAATTGAACACGTACAATTACTTACAAAAACCTATTTGGACTTACGCATCACAGATATTTGGAACTGCTAAAAAGATTCACTTTACCAAACTTCAAATCTTTCAAGCAAAAACATTCAGAACAATTACAAAAGCACCTTGGTACGTTAGCAACATAACTTTACATACTGACCTCCATATGCCGACTGCTAACGAACACATACGCACTCATTTCAAACGATTCCATGACAACTTACAAGGACATCCTAATACACTTATAAATGACATGGCCACTACGTATATGCCAGGTAACGTCTGTAGGAGACTGAAGAGGAGCTGGATGAGGGACCTCCTCGCCTAATGTAGATATCACGCCGAGTGAGGTGCCGCTGGGCACTGATCCTATCCTGGGTCTTTCATGACATTATATTCTGCAATCGACCTCACATTTACTGGTTGTCATTACCATTATGACAGGTATGAAGAATAAAATTAAAGCTAAAAAAAAAAGGATTTAATTTTGGGGGGCTTCAGCCCAAAAGTTTTTTTTTTTCATAAAAATGACGATATTCACTTTGGAAAAAGAGAAAGAAACTAGCTATCTATATGAAATGGTGTTTAAGCGATTCCGTAAGTCCTTTTAAATGACACGAACAATAATACTTTAGGGAATAATTTTTTTATATTTTTTCCATAAAACGTGGTTATATTTTACCATTTTGGGGAGCTTCAGCCCTTAAAGCTCCTCCCCCCACCCTCCCCCTCCCCCGTAGATCCGCCCGTGTGCTACTCCATACAGATTCATACATACAGGCGGATTTAAAAGTCAAAATGCAAATCTAATATGTATCCGCCTGCTAAATCTATAAAATATATTTCCAAAGAAGACGGCGAGGTCTTTCCATAATTATGTATTTTAATCCGCTTGAAGAAATTAGAAAAAGCAATTGAATCCTTTATAACGGTAACGTGAATTAAAAATTAAAAATATTAATTTGAAATATGTTCCCAACTGAAATAGTATAGAATGATTTATAGTTGTAAATGTATTAACAAAACAGCGTATTAAAAGGGCAAAAAAACCTTTCTTCTCTCTTTCAAAAACATTGAAAGGCCGAAAAATTTCAAATAAAGACTGTAAAATGCTATGATAAAGTCAGTTTTGCGACCTGAACACTAACCAGCACTCTTGAAGGTATTAAAATTTTAAATATAAAAATCCTCTGCACTATAACCGGATCGATGTGCAATCAGAGTACTTACCTATGAAGGAGAAATAACAATAAAGAAATGCTTACAGAAACTAGTTAATCAATATCTCATGATATGAAGGCAAAGAGGTTAAGATGGGCGGGGCATTTATCTCAGAGCAATCCATTAGGAAGAATCTGCACAACAATGAATATCTCAATAGCTGGCAAGAGACCATGTAGAACACTAGCGGATCCAGGATTTAATTTTGGGGGGGGGGGGCTTGAGACCGAAACCTTTTTTTTAAATAAAAATAACGATAATTACTTTGGAAAAACAGAAAGAAACTAACTACCTATATGAAATGGTGTTTAAGTTATTCCTTAAGTACTATTAAATGTAATTACACCAACAATAATACTTTAAGAGGTATTTTTAAAATTTTTTTCCCATAAAACATGGTTATATTTTTACATTTCTTCATGGGGGGGGGGGCTTCAGCCCGAAAGCCTCCCCCTCCCCGTAGGTCAGCCCGTGATGTAGAAGAGCACCTGTAGATAGATCGAATCAACAATAATGCAATAGATCCGCATGCAAAAAACTGGTAAGAGGTAAAACAATATTGGCAGGGATGAAGAATGCTGGTGATGGCAACAAAAGATCTGCAGGATCTGTAATACAAAAAGGAAAAGGAAATTCTGTTTTTAATTCCCACTCTGCATATTTAATTTTTTAGATTGTATTAGTTCTCAGACCTATAAATTTATAAGATCCTGAAAAATTTTGTTCTCTTTCAGGATTTTAATAATATTTGTACAGGGTTATGTAAAGCTTCTATTAATTACTCACTTATTTTAGTTTTATGAACTTTTTATATAATTTCAAAAAAAATAATTATATACTATATTTTTTTTGCCTTTGCTTGAGAAGGTTGCTGCCCCAAATCAGAAAGATTTATTGAAGATAATCAATCTTAAAATATAGGTTGACAAAGGTAAATAATAATAAGGCACCAGGACTCGATTCTTTGCCTTATGAAGTCTTTAAAATTTAGTTAATTTATTCAATTATGCTATGGCCTTATGAATTCTAAAAATTAAGTTAATTACTTATTGTTATCTCGTCACAACTACGCATTACCGGGTCTGGGCCTTCCCCAACAACCTCCGCTAATTGCTATGGTTCCGTGCAGCCGCCATCCAGCTGCGCACTTGGATGTTCCAAGCGTCAGCTGTAACTTCCTCTACCCATCTATGGTTCGGTCTTCCTCGTCTTCTTGTCATTCATGCGTGTCTCATACCCCGTCCACCTGAACGACATTTGAGTAAACCATAAACCTCTTTTGTGCGTCTCCTCCAAGTTCCATCCATCAACATCTATATTCTCCAAATATCCTTCCAAGGATTTATTTTTTGGCGGGAGAGAATGTCTACTTCCAACCGAGATTTTGTCTTGGCTACTCCACCACCACATTTTCAGCTTGTTCAGCATTGTTAAACTGACTTTAGTAAAGGAACATTTTACCGTATATGCATATTGAAATCACTATATTTCAAGTTGGCTAATTTCGGACTGTCTCAAATTTGCTTGAAGTTAAAAAACGTTTAAACGTCTTAAAAAGTTTATATTCAAAGTCTAAAGCGACAGTATATAATAAATAAGCATTTGCAAACTTTTGAAACCATTACTATCTGCGCTTTTCCTAAACAATTTACACGAAAATGTGGATAAAATATTAGAAATCACAGATGTGAATATTATTGTTTATTGTAGGCTTACGACGTAGTATTGCTTGTCCACTCCCCTGTTAAATTGTAACAAATGTAATGTAAATAAATTGTAAACAACCTGAAGAGAGATAGATATATAGATTCGTCATTCAGGTACGAAGAATGGTTGACCAGAAAGTGATGACATACAATTTTTAGTTCTGACACTGTTATTAGTAGTGATCACAGTGATCGCCGTACCCCATCCCCAATAAAAATAGAGAGGAAGCGAGAGTATCGTGTTAATCCCCCAATATTTCAAGGATCATTTCTTCCCTCTCCCTAGGGTACTAATACAAGGAGAAGTATCTGAAGCCTTTGAAGTTCGAACGGGTTTGAGGCAGAGAGATGGACTCTCGCCGATGCTGTTCAACTTAGCACTAGAGAAAGTAATAAGAACATCACGCGAAGATGGAGGCGGGCACATTGGAATGAAACACAAAATCCTAGCATATGCGGATGATGTAGCTGTCCTCGGAAGTAATCAAGAGGATATTGAGAGACTCGCTCGGACTCTGTTAAAAGAAGCAGAGCAAATCGGACTACAGGTCAATGTAGATAAAACAAAATACATGATAGTTAGCCGAAACATCCACCCTAACAACATGATCTGCGTGGACTCTAAGTCATTCCCGAAAGTAGACAGATTCAAATACCTAGGCTCCATAATAACCTCAATAAATGATCAACTAACAGAGATAGACCAGCGAATAACAAGTGCCAAAAAGTGCCTTTTTTCTCTCTTTCAAAGGCACTGAAATCCAGAAAAATCTTCAGAAATCTAAAAATAAGGGTGTAAACCGCCGTGATTAAGCCAGTTCTGCTGTACGGTTGTGAAACCTAGGCTCTAACCGGCACATTAGAAATCAGAATTGAGAGGTTCGAAAGAAAAGTTCTACGTAGGATAACAGGACCTATATGGGACCAGAACCTTGACACATGGGGAAGAAGGAACAATAAAGAACTGCGTCAGTCAATATCTCATGACATGAAGGCAAGGAGGTTAAGATGGGCGGGGCATGTATCTCGTAGCAATCCATCAGGACGCCTTTACACAACAATGAATGCCAGAGTAGTAGGCAAGAGACCACGTGGGAGGCCAAAAACCAGATGGATAGATAGGATAAACAAAGATACGGCTGAGCTTCATGCCGCAAACTGGAAAGCAGTAGCCCAAGATAGGCAGATGTGGAGAAGGCTGGTTAAGGCGGCCAAAGATCTACAAGGTCTGTAGAGCCAACCGGAAAAAAAAACTATATATATATATATGTATATATATACACACACACACACACACAAATAGTATTATATTGTTCGTTTTATAATTATTATCTTAATTATGTTTGTATCTCTGGTATTGTAGTCTGTACGTATGGCAGTGATTAATGAACTCTTCAATGACTAACCTTCATTTATTAAAATAAATGTTACAATACATATGAGTAAACTTGATAAGCTATCTATTAAATAATATTTAATTAAATAGATTGCTACACCATGAATATCAAAATTTGTATATACATGAACCATAGAACATGGAAGAATGTACATTTATTATTTACTGGATTTGTTTTCGGAAATGCTTCGTATTTACCCCAAGAACAATGGTTCAAGAACCTACCCCCTTTCCCCATCCTCCCAAGATATTTTATTAGTCACCTTATCAAGCTAAGATAGAGTTAGAAAATCGTAGATCATATACAGTCACAGTTGCTGCGGTGTGTTCCATATTACGTTTGTCCCTTTGTCCGAAAATTTATAAACCCGTCGAAATTTGCCCCTCTCAAAAATTCAAAAACCTTTCAAAATATGCCCCCCTCAAAAATTTTGATGGCCCAACTTGCGCCATGAAACCTCCTTCTTGACACCCTTGCATGTACCTTAATAACGTATATTGCGTATATATTGCTCTTCAACTGAACATTGAAAACTATAGACATGATTATAGAAATCGATAAACACGAAAAAATAATGTTTTTTTGAATTCTAACTCTTTTGGATTTATTTGTTGTTGTTTTTTGGATTTTTTTTTTTTTGTATTTATTTGTTCTTAGGGGGGCTTACACAAATAAAAATATCCCACGGTAGAATAGAAATAAATTTATTATCACTGCTAGCCTAAATCGGGCTTCCTTTATCTCTGCCAAAGCTGAATGTGGGCTCAAATAAGAAAAAGGTTTCCCGCCTATATTCTATTGTAACAAGAAATATTTACATTTCTATAGTAACGGTCTATAAACTTCAGCTGGCATTCGTTAAACATGTTGGACTAAATGATTGGTTCGTTAGCAAAATTTTTAGGTTATAACACAAACAGAAAAATAAGGAACAACAATGAAAAATTACTTAAAGCACAATTTACGAAGACACTATCCGTCTGGAAGACCAAGAGTAAGCGAGTTTTATGGCTTTCCTAGATGGTGGTATTTTAGTATATCTTTTCCTTTCCAGTTGCCTTGGTTTTATCTACATAGATTTTATCAATTTCGTTTACATTTTCATCAATGAAGTTTGAATGCATCAATGTAATATTTCATAATGAAAAATTAAGTGAGTGGTTAGTCGCGCATCACATCACTATTGTTGGCAAGTATTGCTTTAAATAAAGTATTAATATTATCAATTTTTTGCATATACAAAATACTAAGACTTGATAATCTATAATAAACTACTATATTCTGAGTTAATTTTACTATTTTGAATCTAAATCAGATATTTTTTCAAAGGATGACTTAGGAAAACAGTAAATAATTGATTGGTAATTATTGATAGGAGGGTCATCCTCGCGTGACCTCTGACTTTAAATCTAACTTTGAAAAAAAATCGGCCCAGTAGTTTCGGAGGAAATGCGCGAACGGCAGACGGGGTTGTAGGCGTGCGCCGTACGGCGGACAGGCAAAAACATTTTATTCGTTATTCGCATTTTACGTATCCTGAAACGTAAAACCTCAAATTTAGAAGTGGGATAAAGTTTTTGAATTTTCCAGTCGGTTACAATGGTTCATTATTGTAAATAACAAACCAAAATAAAGATGAAACATGTTGAGATTCATCTCTAATTGAGGTTAAATGTTATTAGTACGGTAAAATTATATTTACTTTGTACATGTGAATTCAACTTATTCTGTAACAAACTTCAACTAAATAATATAGACTTAAAGCTCGAATTTTTTTATTAATGACTTTATAGAATCATTGAAACAAAAAAATGATAATTATAACAATCAAAAATGTAGAAAAAAAAAATTAAACTTAAAAATGGTATCATCCACTAAGAATAACACCTATTTCATTCATGTTAGATGTTGGTTTTTCTTTTTCTTTTTTTTATTCCAATACCCGGGGGAAGGGGAAGGAGAGGCCCACCAATCAAAATCGAAAGCCAGCGCCTATGAGCCAATCTCTATCGTAAATTGGTGGAGTTGTCTTGAAGTGGTGATAATTTTTGTAGTTTCCGATTTAGTCAAAAATTATTTGTAAAATGTTTTTATCGTATAAAAAAAATCACTGTTCCTCTAAAGTTTCAAACATCAAATATACTCTGCTCTTCCTATTTCCTAATCCAGAGCAAATATGTAAACATACCGACACTTATTTATCTATAATTTTACTATTTTCATTTATTTACTTATATTATTTATGTTACTTTTTTTTTCATTTCATACTATTCAATTTATACCAGGCAAATGTAACTGGAACTCATACTTCATGTTATTCTTTGGTGGCATAGGACACCAGAATGAATTTTTTATCTTCTTCCTAATATTATATATAAATATAAAATGGTTATGTCAGTATAATAAATAAAAATGTGTATGTACTACGAATTAAACACAGTAAATTTTATAACAATATATAGCGTGCCTGAAATTGGCATAAATGTACAATTTAAAAAAAAAATAAAATTAACGATTGATTTGATATGGAATGGCAATTTTTTTCAACAAGTTTTAGATTTTATTTGTTTGTAACATCATCGTACATTATATTTCTCAATTATTAAACAAAATTTTTCAAATAATTTTTTTAATTTTAGATTTCTGTAATGAAAGATCAAATACAAGCTCTAAAATCACCATTAAAAAATATTGCATCGTGTTACCCTCCCGGCAGGTATCAAATGTGTAGTGCTGCCGAAGAAGAACCAAACGAAAAAGAAATGAAAAAATGTGGTTGGTTGGATAATTTTTTTTGGAATCATAGTCCTGTGAGCATACTAAAAGGAGATATATTAGAAAGGGATTACTCGCCCTTCAAAGATAGCGGCCGTGCTTTTAAATTTGGCAACAATCTAAAAAAATACTTTTCAGCTTGCAATCTGTTCGAGAAAAGTTACCTCAATTTCATGAAAGAAAATTATAAATCAGCCGAAAATATTAATCCTTGTAACTCCATTAAGTGCCAAGATACCGTAAAGCAAGTTAAGTTTACAACAAATGTTAATACTTTAGTACCCAAAGTGAAGAAATGTTCCAATCATGGACCTTATTTGGACAGCAAAAGAACAAGAAGCCAAAGTAATTCTTATTTACGAAACAATTTCTTAAGGCCGTCAAGTGAAATTTCGGATAATGGCAGCAGGAGTTTCACCACGTTAGGTACGAAATCAGAATCAACTAAGACTATTATTCCAAAACCATCGAAAATTTCTCGAAACATTCAAAGTTCGGTGGAAAACGCAAACCTCCTTGCTGACAGCGGGCACTTGGCGACCAAGGCTACTGAAAGAGCCTATGAAAGATTAAAGAAGAGAGATTTTGATTGGATGAACTCATTTTCCAGTGAGGCAGTGATTCTTCAACCCTCAAGAGGAGAATTCAGCATTAAAAAGCTCATCAATAAGACCACTTGTCAAGAAAGACTATGGGGATTACCGCCCAGACAATCTTATGCTAAAACTTTAGGTCCTGGAATGAATGATAATTTAGTTCAATACACGGCTTTGAAACATAAAATGCAATCAGACTACAAGAAACATAACTTCATTGGTGACCGTTTAGAAACAAATTTAAAAGTAAAAAAGTTAATAAAATCGGCTAAAGAAAAAAATAAGCTAGTTGAACTTAAAAAAAAGAAAAACGTTTCAAATAAATATTCTGCAAGAAACGTGCTAAAAACAATCAAAGATTCGATAAACCTCAAACCTATCGATATTTTGAAAAGAAAAGAAAAAACGGCAAAAGATAACGAAGTAAGACATCTTCAAAAAGCGAATAAGAAAAGGACCATTCTGAATTTCAGAATGCCCAATCTCAAAGTAATGGAAAAACAACAGAAACTGTTGCAGAAGGATAAACCATTAAATAAACCACCTATAACAGAATATCAATCATCTGCTTCATATAAACATGTTTTTCAAGAATTATTTAATCAATCTAATAAAACGAAGGTACAACCAAAATCATCCTTATCTTTTTTCAATCGGCAACAAGTTAGTAAAAATGTTTTCCGCCCAGCTAATAATTTGTCGGCTTACAATTTAGTACATAAGAAGAAGATACTGAAGAAAAGAGAACGTAGTACCCCAGTGCCAGAACGAAATCGTACCGTGAATCTAAAAAATCAAGCTAGAACACCTTTTCAAAAACCTTCTAATACCCAACTGACAAGTAAATCAAAAGCTAGTTTTTCAACCGTATCGAAAATACCAAAAATGACTAGACCAATTGGCATTAGGTATTCTACGTTTTTTAAAAATAATATAAACATAACACCTTTAACGAAAGAAAAAATGTCTGAACGTCCCCTCTGTACTAATGAACGGAAAGAAAAAGAAGGAAACAAACCCATAATTAAGAAAACTTTATATAGCACTCTAGGATACTATCCTGCGATCCCTAATAGGATCGTTATGAAACCTAAGAAGAAAACAAAAAGTAAGAAAAACAACACTGCACACCCGATTAAACCCGAAACTACGAAAGAAAATAGAAGTCATACTCAATCAGTTAACTCAAATAACGCTTATTTTAGTCAACGAAGATCCCTCAGCAGTATGGGGATACAAATTGGAAACATTATGGAAATGGACAAATCGATTAAAACTGTCACCGAACCTGTAAACGAAGAGGTTTTCAATGAAGTTATGAGTCTATGCAAAGAAGAACCGACAATGACGAAGGAAAAAACGGTACCGTGTTCAGAAAAAGAAAAATCGTTGAAAAGGTATGGTAGATGTTCTCTGCAAGAAAGAAAGAAGCCAGAAAGGAGAAGAGGATTTGTTTGCAGGATAGCCAGTATGCTTAAAATTGGCTGTGGTCGCAGAAGGCGACCCAACGAAGGATGCAGGGAGTGTGGAAAGAAAGCAGGCTAACTTGTAATTTGTCTTTGATCTGTATACATCAGTGTCTCCGTCAGTGTCTTTTATGGTTACAATATATTTTATTTTGAAATAATTGTTTTCATATATCACATGGTTATGTAAATCATTAGATTTGTATTTTTGTATATGTCTCAAACCAGGAAATTTCCTTTGCTAAGTAATCACATTTTTTATTTTTTATAATTTGTTTATTGAGAAATATTATATTCTGTTTCAATTAATGACATTTATAATAGAGATCACAGAGAACATTCACACCATATTTTCAGAAAACATAAATAAATTAATTAAGTTATAGCAATATAATGAATACAAATAAGAACAAAATCAAATATCAAAAAGAGAAAAAATAAATAAAATAGCAAAAATAAAATGTATCTACATAAAAAGTAAAATAAACATCTTAGACACTGGTATACTTTTCTGTATTATTTACAATTAGCAGGGGAACTAAGAACCAATCTTGTACTCCCTCTCTTGTGGAGGAAGAATCGAGATTCCATGAGATCCCGGAGGTTCTTTCTCAACCACTTCACCAATCACCAATATTACTAAGATTTTACAAATCAGTGTTGCTAAAACAGTACTACTTTTTATGAAAGTTGAGATGAATGAATGAAGAAACTGATTATGGACATGTTATTATTTATAATTGTGGGTTGATGATTGACTAATGAAGAGAAGGATGGTTGGGATGATCAGTCAGAAATAAAAAGGCAAAAATAAATAATAATATTTATTTTAACATTTGCCGATGTTTCGACCTGAAATCGAGGCCTTCATCAGGGCTGTTATAATAGATAGTTCGAATTGAGTGATTAAGTTATTAATTATAAGTAAGAATATTTGTTTCAGTGATTTATTCTTCTAATCATTCCACTCAATTACATCATTACATCATAACTAGTGTTGCCCAAATGCAAGACCGAGAAGAGTCTTGGTCTTGCAAACTCAGTCTTGGTCGTGGGCTTGGTCTTGCGCAAGAATCTCACAACAGTCTTGTAGTTGCTTATTAGCTTTTACTATAGATATGTTACTGTATTTTTTTAGATTAGAGAAACCTAACTAAGTCCGAATGAAAAATTAGAGGAGTTAAATGCAAAAGTATATTGGTTATAACAATTATTTACATATAGTAACTAAGATTGTCAAATATTAGCAACTATTTTGCCTTCATTTTTATTTTTTAAAAATGATTTTTTTTTACCTGTCCTGGTCTTGGTCTTGTAACAGTTAGGTGGCCTTTGTCTTGGTCTTGCAAAGTGCAAGACCGATTTTGGGCAACACTAATCATAACGTTTCGGGATTCACTTTTATATCCCATCTTCAGACAGTATCCCGTATCCTCATATTCTCCATAAGACTTGTCTTATTATATTATTTTTTTATTATTGTCCTATTCCTTGAAATTTTAGTCTCTTCTAGGGAGGAGCCTTGTCAGATACTGAAATCAAACATTGAGCAAGGGGTAAGAGCACGGGGGGGAGGGGGCTTTCGGGCTGAAGCCCTCCCCCCAAAATGGTAAAATATAGCCATGTTTTATCGAAAAAAATATTTAAAAAGTATCTCTTAAAGTATTATTGTTTGTGTAATTGCATTTAAAAGGGCTTTAGGAATCACTTAAACACCATTTCATACAGGTAGTTAGTTTCTTTCTTTTTTTCTAAAGTAATTATCGTTATTTTTATGAAAAAAACAGCTTTCGGGCTGAAGCCCCCCCCCCCAAAATGAAATCCTGGATCCGCTAGTGGGTAGGAGCAAGCAACTCTATCTATATTGTTTCACGGTATATTATACGTATCCTTTCTGACCAGTATTTCGGAAGATTCATTTTCGACCTGGATAAGAGTATTTTTATTTTTGTCTCCTTTATTTAATTACCAAAGTCTTCCAAAATTTATATTTAGCATTTTTTCATAACTCGTAACTATGATAAATGGTTATGTTTTATAATAAACCAAATTAAAGGTACTTTAGAGGAAGATATGGTAATGCTGGGATATCACAGGGAAAATTCATCAAACTATTCACTAATTTAATTTTCTAAAAAGTTACATGGCAATTTTTCGGAATAAACGTTTATACCTAATTATTTAAATATAATATCAGATCTATAATCACTAAACTACAGTAGATGTATTTAAGGTTATCAACATATGCTTTATACATCCATGAAATGATTTTATATTTTACTTCTTCTTTCACACAAGTAGAATTAAATAGTTTTTTTAACAATACTATTGCCTTGATTAGGTGGATTTAAATACTTTCTACAAACGTAAAAATATTTCTTAAAGTTTACATTTAGTTAATAAATTTCATTTCATTTCCTTGAAAACATGTGATTTACATTAAATATCAGTTTTCAAAAATTATTATTTATGGTTTTTTCACTACTCTCCGTTACCTTCTACAACTTTTTATATTAGATATTGTTGTTTCTAAAATTCTTCTCTTTCCAACGATACATTATAAGTATACCTTCTGAATTGTATTTCCGGAGATTTATTTCGACCCGTATAGGCATTTAAATTTTTTCTCCTTTATTCAATTATGAAATTCATTTAAAAGTTATATTTAGCATTTTTTCGTAACTTTTAGTAATGAGAGATAGTTGATTATTTAAAATAAACCATATTAAAGGTACTTAAGAGGTAGACGCATATGAACATTGGGCATTTAAATCTGTCAATGACATCAACGGGTCAATCAATCAATAAATAATTAATTTTAATGTATTATATATATAAATAAAATAAACCAGAAGTAAAAAATAGTTTTTAATTATTTTTATAGTTCATTTTAATGAAATCAAGGTTTCACATCAATCCAAGTAGGTGCAGAACTATTCCAATAGTAGATGAATTCATATGTGATATACGCCAGAATAAAAAAGAAAATATGGATGTTTCAGTAACTAAAACAAAAGAAAAATTAATATTTATAATGTTAGTTTTTACAAAATTATAAATATGAGGCGATTATAATTTTGTTTCAAATTTCACATTTACTAAGATCAAAATTCAACTGTCTTTCTTTTTTGCAGAAACCATTCATTAGAATAGGCTTCCCTATCGAAAGAAATTTAATATTGGTTGTTTTACAAGCAATTTACATATGTCAATGTAAAGTGCTCCTGCTTTACAACCGTTTTATTATAATGTATGTTTATTATTTTATAATAATAAGGTATTATAAACAAATCGGTATGGTATAAATAATAATAGTATTTACATTCGTTCACATGATCTAATCAGCATTTTTCTCTTATCTAAAAACACAATTAAATTAATAAATACTTTTTTTATTTTAAAAGTAAAATGTTTCTCTGTATAAATCGCATATAAGGCTCTATTACAAAACGGGGCACCTCATTTTTTTGGATTGAAATTTTTGGTATGAATGATTTGATAGGTTGTTGATAGAATCTATTGGATATTTGTTTCTTAGAAGAGTAATTTTTGTAGTAAAACCTCGTAAGTAGCAGATGGTTGAAGTTAAAACAATGCAACAAAAAACAATTTAAAATTGTGAAACAATTAATTTCTAAAATGGTCTACAACCACGGGCGTATCTACGGGGAGGGGGCTTTCGGGCTGAAGCCCCCCCAAAAATGGTAAAATATAACCACGTTTTACGGAAAAAAAAAATTAAAAAATACCTCTTAAAGTATTATTGTTGGTGTAATTACATTTAAAAGGACTTAAGGAATCACTTAAACACCATTTCATATAGGTAGTTAGTTTCTTTCTGTTTTTCCAAAGTAAATATCGTTATTTTTATGAAAAAAAAGCTTCCGGGCTGAAGCCCTCCCCCAAAAATTAAATCCTGGATCCGCTAGTGTCTACAAGTACAAAGTTATAAACTTCCATCTTTATTAAACAAATATTGGCTATTATAATTTAATGGTTAGTTTTAGGTTTCAGTTAATATTTATAAAATAAATAAATAATAACTGACCAATTAAAACTTAAATCATTTGTTTTTCTTTCCTATTTTTCAATCACTTTCATGTTGTCTTAAGTAAATTAATTTTAACAACATACTTTTTATATGAGTAAGTTCATGGATTCCATCAAATGATTGAACTTAGTATCGATTATAAGCTAAGTTTAGAAACGACTAGCCAGATTGTCGCGGAAAGTTAATACTCCAGTAAGATTAAAAACAGATGAAAAACGTTAATATAATGTTGATTGAAGTGTTGAATTTCAAAACAGAAATATATGGAGATAGAAAGTAAGCAGATATAATAAATAAGTACAGTAAATTGAGAAATGACAATACTAAGGTTTCATGAAAGGGATTTATCGACCACAAAAACTTACGAAAACAGTGAGTCATTGGTTAATAAAGGATCGATGAGTTTAGGAACTTGCCGAATGATCAGTAGGTGATATCTTTCATAGAGCATGTCAAATGTATTGTTAATAACGAAAATATCTAAAAAAAAATTTCAATTAATTAATATTTATGGGGTTTCGTTCTCTTACGTAGACCAACTTTGTGGGGAATGACCATCTTAATTAAATACAAAATAAAACATAAGCCCAAAATAAGAGGCACAGTGAAAAAATGTTTATTCATTAAACAAACTAATTTGATGTTTGCATATTAGTATAAACTTTTGCAAAGAAAAATAGAACCAATTTTCAATAATTTCCTATTAGTTATTTTCTAGAAGTTTATTTTAATAAAAACATTGTATACTTATTAACAAGGATGTATATAGTTAACCTGACCTATTGATATTTAATAAGCAGTTCCCATATGTGTAACAAGGATTATTCCAGTTACGAATGGATCTATTTGAAAGCAGGTGAAACTCATAATTATGTAGTTCCAAAATTAACTATATTCTCTTAAATGTGACATTAGACAATCATAACAGATGTTCTTTGTTATGAACCATTAAAAAAAAATGAGTTCGATATCCAGGCAAGTTCTGGTTTGATATAAACATGAAAAATAAAATGGCTACAAATTCTGAATTTCGAAATGTTTTATTTAATATCTTTCAGAAATGACATTCCCGTATTTTACGCCATGATCTGGTTTAAAAATGTGAAAGAAAAAATTCCTTATTGTTTATTGAGAAATATTACATTCTGTCACTTTCAAAGACACTAGTAATAGTGGTGGAGTAGCTCAAACTACAAAAAGAAAATATAAAGGAGACAGAATTACCTGATATAATCTCATTTATAATTTTTGTGTCTGTAAAATTTACTAAAGTACTTATTATGATTGTAGAATGTTTTCTATTATTTTAATGAACAATAACTGATTGTAATCACATAAAAGGATGACTTCAACAACAATGCAACGTGACACACAACAATATTGATATTTTTTTGTTTACATTAATAAAACTGAATTTCAGATAGAAATATTTCAATAACGCATATTATATATCAAAATTTATATTGAATTTATTGATTTTAATTTGGAACTTGATATTAGCTGAATAAAAACATGTAAAGAGAAGGATGGTTGAAGTGTAAAAAAATAAAATTATTTATTTTTTTACAAATTCAATTTGACTAAACACTCCAACCATCCTTCTATTCAATTATTCACTACAGTGAACCATAAACCCACAATTAAAAAACATATATGCTTATCAAATTACACATATTTGTTCTATAGCCTTTTCAATTATTGCAAACTTGATTTTTTCGAATAGGCAAATTATTTTCTAAGTAACTTATTTATTATGAAACTGATTACCTTAAAAAAATAATGTGATAATTATTAACTAATGTTGTAATTAGTTAATAATTGTTTTTAGAACACTACACTGAAAGTATTTTAAAACAAATTAAGTATCTATACTTAACTGTAACTGATAACGCCTCTTCATCATTGCATTGTTTAATTTCCCTGATGAAAAAAAAAAAAAAAAAAAAAAAAGCTTGTCTGAAATAAACGCCAGTTTTTTCAATGCCTTTATAATAATGGCCTTATTGATATTTCCTCACTTATAAATAATTATAATTTTAAGATGTTGTTTATATACATATTAAAAACAGATATAAAAAGTGTTTTTAAAGAAATTGAGAAAATATAAATGAGCACATTCGAGTATTAAACACTACAAACATTTTTTTTAAATTTCTGTATGTTATAAACCACAGCCATAGAGATTGGACATTACCAGTAAAACAAATCCAGTGAGTCCAAAAAAGAAAATAATAATCGAAAAGTTTATTTTCTATTTAACACTAAAAAAAGTAATAAAATAAAATTTAAAAACGTTAATTTAATTATATATATACTTTTAATGCATCTAGTTATACATGTTTAACTATCAAGTCATGGGAAGGTGGGCATTTTGACTCTCGAGCAGATAGATATTCCCGTTATAGGAAGATTCTCATAATTGTACCAGGTTTTAAGGGTTGAATAAAAAGTGTGAGGTTCGATCAACCTAGTACCTCATATAAAATTATTGCTTACATATGCAAAATTATATTTTTGTATATAAAGACTTGGTCTAACGATTATTTTAACGATTTTATTACATATATTTATATGAAAACTTTGTCTCGACATATTGCCAAACAAAACAAGGCCTTCCACAAGATTCGGTGCTGAGTCCCTTCCTGTTTAACATCATAGTAGATGACATCACTTAACTCACTGAATCTATTCCGGGTACAAATTATCTGCTGTACGCAGATGACCTCATTTGCGCAACAAGTAGTGACTTCAAAGAACTAGAAAAACACATGCAATCGGTACTAGAATTACTAGAAGTGGGCCGGTGAAAATGAGATGATCGTTATTTCCGAAAAGATGGAATTACAGCTTTTTATCCTTTCCACAAAATTACACGAGATAAATTTGAACTATAATAATGAGGAGTTCAAACGCACAAAATAAGTTACATATCTCGGAGTGAAAATCGATAAAGGACTCTCCTGGAATAAACATATTGAGACACAAATAGAATAGGCTTCAACACGACTTTAGTTAGTATAGCGGTCAGGTGGCACAAAATGGGGTCCAACGGGGAATGTTAGAAAGGCTAAAACGTCTTAACATCAGCTACTGAAGTAACTATAGACCCGCACCTGAACGGCTTAAAACACAATTTTTTTAACCCTCTCCCGACATTGACACAAGTTAATTTGTTGTGCACTGTGACCATCTTCAGAAATGTTCGAAGGGCTCAACACCATTTTACCAACTAAAGGCTATAACTATCGGAAAAAGATTCTCAGAAACAGAACGGTTCCATATATATACTGATGGTTGTGCCCTGGGAAGAAAGCAAACATGCCGGAGCTGGAGTTTATTCAAAGGAATTTCCGGTCGGAAGGGTAGCTACAAACTTTGAAGGGTAATTGAGAGCCATTCTCTTAGGCCTTGAGAGATTGGATGAACGGAAAGACGAGAAAGTTGCTTTCTTTGTTGACTCTCTGGCAGCCACTTTGTCTCTCCTAAATGGATATAATATGAATCCAAATGTTCTTAAATCCCATATGTATTTGGACCGATTAAAAGAAAATGGGACAGAAGTCGCTTTCCACTGGATACCAGGCCATTGCGAGCTCCATGAAAATGACGAGGCTGACGAACTGGGCGGAATAGGTTCTGGAATGATCCAACCAGGTATTCCTCTGGACATTGATTCAACTAAAAGAATAATAAAACAGAACTCTTGTTCTGTTTCATTGAATGAACAGTTTATTGAAGTTCATTGAAGGAGAAATATGCACAAAAAATTGAAGGAAAGCGATGGAGTGAACTGCTAGAAAGTGGCAGGATCCCGAGAGATCTCACTAGAGGGCAATCCGTGGTATGCTTTAGAATGCTTACAGGGCACGATTATTTGCAGAAACACTTCCAAGGCATAGCTATAAAAGATAGCCCGACATGTCCTCTGTGCTCCTTGGATATTATGACAGGACAATATGTTGATATATGCCCTGCATTGCAGGATATAAGATGTAGAGGTGAAACTGACAACTTTTATGCTAGGAAAGCGAAATTATATTGGACTGCATGATTACACATGGCTGATCAAGCTCGCGTTTTCAGGCAAAGGAAAAAATATATGGTATATGTATATAAATATAAACGTTATATTATATTCTCACTATCATTTAAAAAAGTTTTTAGTGACCGTCATATTTTATTTTACTATTACGGCAGTAGGAGATAACAGGAGCTCAACTTTTCAGCCCAGTGCTCTTGACTTGATAATACTGCTCTCCATTGGCGATTATTTTACAAATTATATAAATGTTCATTTAATTACATATGTGTATCTCAAACCTCCTACTTACTATCTTAATACAAAATAAAGATTTTAGTCCAAAAATTTGTACGGGTATTCATCTGGAGGTGGTAGTTTGTTGATTTTACCTAGGTGACAGCTTCAGCTATTTTTCGATCTAGACATTGAATACAATATATGATATTATATACAACTATTATATTACATATAATATTATTTATATATATTGTGATATAGTTATAATTACTATGAATTAGAAAATGAAGCACAAAGAACGTACAATGAAAATATTAGAAATAAAAAGTTCAAATTGCTGTTGGGCTTATGTGGAGCTGGACAAGTTGAATATATATTATGGTCACGGATGGGCAATAAGAATAATTATAATTATATGATAATATAAATTGGCAATAAGGCGTAATGTACAACATAGATTTTTAAAGAAATTAGTTATTAATTTCTGAAGCACAATTAAATCAATTTTTAAAGAAATTTATCCGGTTGTGGTTTCGTTCAGTTTATTTTATGTTGATAAAAAATAATACAATCTGAACTACAGAATATATACAGGAGATTACAGTTCTAAAATACTTTTTTCACTATAAACAAGAAAAAATGTATTTCAAACGATTGTAGAATTTGTAAATTTTAAAATTCTTTAAAGAGGAGTTTTGAGTGGCTAAACTAAATGAAATTCAGTTTTTAAAAAAATCACGAAGTATTTGCGATTTTATTTTTATCATCCTTACTACAGGTATCACACTTTAAAAAAAACTTTCTTATTCAGCAATCTTTAAACCTAGCTTAATTAATTTGAGATTTATTAAGGAAAACTTGAGATTCACCTGAGTTGTGTAAAGAATTATGTGATTTCATATCCTGCCACCTAAAATATTCGTGTTTTTAACAAAAAATACAGCATTAAATTGTTGCAAAATCTTTTATGATGAAAGAGTACTACTTCCTTATGGGGCGAAGTATTAAGTGTTTTATTCCTTCAGAATCAAATACAGTAAAAAAAAAAAGAAAAAATGACATCTAAACACAAATCAATAATTCTTAAGCCAAGGTCTCTCCTAAAGTTGTTTATATTTTAAATCGAGACCCTAATGTTGATGCCCTTTAGCTAGGGTTTTTATTAAAAATGTTTCCATCTTCTTTTTGGCCTTGGGCTTGCCAAATGCTAACTTTTCCTCGGCTCTCTTCATACGAGTGGCATGATTTTCCTCAAGAAAATAATCTAATTATTACGCCAATCATTAATATGTATAAGCGAAGCTTAAATTAAAAATTCAACTCATTTCTATTGCTATTTAAACGATCTGCATTAAGATGCTTCCTCTGGTATTGTGCGCCACTTGTCTGGATTTCGTGAGGCTACTGGTAAATTCGGCCAAGTGAATGGCAAAAATTTTGAATTAATAAGTTTGAATCTTCTTTTATTTTTATAATTACATGGTCATGTATGTGGAAAAAGATTTATTTCTATTGATTTCGCTTGAAATTATTAGCTTGAATGGTCAATTCAATTATAACTAATTATTATAAGAAATGTATTATTACTAAATTAAGTGAGACTAAATATATTGAATTAAAATAATATAAAAGTGTAAAACTTTTTTTTATGATTTACCATCATCTTATTCTAGATTTTAGAATCTAGAGGTATGATTTTGGTTAAAATATTAGAAAAGTAATAATTAAATATTTAGGACGAAATATGGATGATTTAGAGAAAAAATTAGATAAGTTTAGAGTGGCAGGAGGGATGATTAACTTGGTAAGCCTATTAAGCAAAGACGACTGCATTGTGATTCCTGATATAATAATAGAAATAATAAATCAAATGTAATAATAAAATACATCAACTCTGATCCAACCTTTCAATTCATGAACATATTATCCATGAGCCTATATGAACATATATCCTTACTTATATCCACATTCAATATCATTAAAAGAAATTTAATGAGACCAAAATATTAACTTCCTCTCCTACAGAAATCTCATATCTTAGCATTGCTATCTCCTTTTTTTAAATGTAAGAGCTTTGGGGTGAAGCTCCCCCTCCTCAAAAATCGTAAAAATGTAACCATGTCTTATGAAAGAAATATTAAAATATCATCTCTAAAAGTATTATTGTTCGTGTAATTGAATTTAATAGGACTTCAAGAATCACTTAAAACAATTTCATACAGGTAGTTAGTTTCTTTCAAATATATAGAAGCTTTCATGCTGAATTCCATCAAAATTAAATCCTGGATCTGTTAGAGGTGTCAGCCTAATAATAAAGAATAATAGATGCCAGTGCCGCTTTTATGCCGATTAAATGTATATTTTAAGTGCGCTCCTGGGAGTGCCAACTGGAGGAGCTCCTACTTGTAAGGAAATTTTAAAAAATTGCAAAGCGTACGAAATAAACTAATTTTTGCCTATTACACAAAGCAACTGAATAAGAAACACATTGAATGAAATACAATTAGAATATAAATTAATATATATCAGGGAAGAGGGTGAGAAGGAGTGCTCATGACAAATTCAGAAGGCTGGCATTGAGTATTCAACCAAAACAATTTTTTTTTTTAGAATATTTTTAAATATATATATCCATATCCCTAATCACTTATTATTTATTCCAATGCTGGTTGTGAATATAATATTAATAATATTAGATATAAATGATGTGCTCAGAATTAATATGAGTTTAATTCTGGCTTGAATTTTTGCCTCACACCTGCGAGCTCTCATTCAGTTAATACAGTCTGAAAACGAAAATAAAGTATTACTCACTACAAAAGAGGCTCACTATTGAATATTGTTTGAATTGAACACAGATGTGAATATTAGTTCCTAGAATCATGGACCAGATTAAATATTTTGTTAATTAAAAAAAATCCATATTTTATTTATTTTCAACTTTATTATGAGGTACATAGTGAAACTAAATTTTATATAACTTAAAAGAAGATAGTTATGAGAATAGATTCGCACATAAGTATTGATTGTACATAAGGAAATATAATGTTAAGCTAAAAATTTACAAATATATTACTTTCGTTATATTGTAATTCATAGCCCATAAAGCTATAAATGGAGAGTAAGGAAGCTTCTTTGCCTTCTTGGTGAGTGGAACAGCCAATCAGAAAACTCTTTAGGAGAGTTTGGTGATGATGGCGATCCAAACAGTCTGAAACAGAAATAAAAAAGAAGGCCATTTCTTATTTTAAATAACACTGAAATTATTAAAACAGGAACGATTCACATTAAACTGATTTTTCCAGTCGATATTGGTTTTTATCAATTTATAAACGATGAAATTGCATTTATGAATAAAATTCCTGAACACAATGATAAAAGTAGATTCTAATTGCAAATAGTCAACTTCAGCTTGAACCTCCTCTTTTAAGAAAGCATTTTTTTTTCAGTAGAATTTGTTAATTTTTATACAAATATATGGCTTAAAAAGAAATAAATTGTTTCAAGAAATCCAAGTTTTATTTCTGCTCATTTAAGTTAAGTAAAAAAAAAAATCATCCCATTGTTTTATGGGCCTGATGTCCTTAAACTCGTTTTTACATTTCAGTTGTTGGGGACATTTTATATGATATTTCTGAATTTTTCAAATTCATAGTCAAAGCTAAATACTGATAATATTAACCAACCAATCTTTCTAAAAAATGGCAAACACGTATTATTTGCCAGCGATAGTTAGAAATAATTTATAATATTATTAATATTTTTTCTTTTGGTAATTAATTTCAGAGGCCATATCCATAATTATAGTTTCCCATGGTTAATACCATTAACTATAAAATGTACACAGATGGAATTAGGGTAATTTATAGAAGCATTGAAAAATAAAGACGTTTCATATGCGACTGTAAATTTCATCTATTAGTTATCAATTAGATATGTAGTCATATGTAGCAGACATGAAGCAACGTTAAATATCTTACTAAAAACAAACCCAATAAACAGTATGAAGATATTAATAAAAATCCTTTAGGAATTTTGTTTTCTTAGGACAACTGAGTTGTCTCATATCAAAGATGGACATCTGTCACTCTCAGAAAATGGAGAAAAATCCAATTTTTTTCCTATATAGATTCAATTCAAACTGTTTCTGAAGATTTTATTAAAGAATGTTCAAGTTGAATCATGAAAAGAAATCATTATAGGTGTGTTTTGAAGCTAAATTACAAACATTGGCCTTTTCTGAACTTCTTAATACAGACAAATGTCCATTTTTGATATGATGCCACTCAAACGAATGGCAGCACCAAACTGACAAATAGGTATCCAAATCAATAATTAAGGAAATATTGCTTCTGTTCTCCCAAAATTCAAAGATTATTATTAAAATGCTATTCCTGCCAATCAACTCCCATATGATTTTATTGTTTATTGTTAATCCATAACTAAATTGCAATACACAAATTTTTATCAATTACTGTGATAATTTGTTAATTGATATTTAACAAGATATTATTACCTTTTACTATAAGAATAATTTTTACCTATTACAAACTGTTCAAATCTTTGAAATTGAAAATAATCCTTATCTTTATTGGCTAGACACATTTTTGCAAATTATTTGTTTCAAAAAGATTCAATTTAGTTTACACAATCTTCATTTATTGTACTTTAAGTTGACATTGTGTAAGAATAATATTTCAAGTTCTTTTTTCCTGACAAAACTGATAAATGTTTTAAGTAGAACTATTCTGGTAATTAAAAATATATATCTACTATTATAATAGATGCATGGTTAATACTAACAAGATAGGGTTACGGACATGTGGTAACCAATTTAAATAAATGTTTTTAATGATACTGGATCATTTATTCTTGCCAATACAACCACAGGAATCGAGAAAATAAATTATAAACATAAAAACTTTTTTTTTATGTTGTTGATTTCCGCCTTTTCTCTGTATCTATTTTCAAGTTCAAATATATCAATAGATTTTTTTGTGTAAAATCATATAAGAATACTGCTAATTGTATTAAATGAATTTGAATGGTCTAATAAATTATAATAATCAAAAGACATTTCCAATAGATTAGACCAAGTAAACGTTTGTTGTGAAAAAGCAATTCAGATTTTTTTCAATTCAATTCAAACTCTTAAATATAATTTTCTGAACTTGATTGATTACAATAGAGGATTTATACATAACTCCTCAGGATTTTCTTCAAATTCAACATAATGAAAAGCAGAATTATTGCTCTTCAAAATCACTTCATTAACTTTTAGATCTTTCATCTTTATAAGGAATAAATAAAAACAAAATCATCAAACGGTTTTGTTTTATATTTCCAGTTCTAGTTTGCTTACGGGAGTCTGGCATCTGCCATTTGGTGTAGTATAAATTCCTTTTGAGCCTAAGATTCCTTTTGATTTTCGAGTGGATATGGTGGTCACGTTGATGTTATCACAATTTTTGGATTTTTCTAAGAAAAATCGAAGGTGATACTATTGAGCAAAAAACTTTTATTTTTAGATGACTACAAAAATTAGTATTTAATAGTTTTTCAAAGTGTGAAATACAAACCTCAACTTTGTTTCTCCTTCTAAATATTTGAAGCCACTTTGCTCCATCGTTAGGTACAAATTGTTTCAATATTGTAATCATACCACAGCTATGTTTCAAATATAATTTTTTTTTTCTAAGCCCAACAGGTATCTTGAATAAGATTTGATACACCAAGTCTTGTATGTTACGCAAAGTCTGTTGGATAATAAGAATAACACATTTGTTCTACATATTATACAGGAAAAACACTTCACGATGCCATTAGAGGATAAACGAGGTTAAAATAAGTTTTTTGCTCCTTGAGAATCCCTCAATAAGAATTTTTAAGAAGCAGTTAAAAAGTCATAACAAATAAATTTTAAAAAAATTGGCTCAGAAAATGGCAATTTCAAACATGTATTTGTTTCAGTTCAGCTAAATATTATTGTAAAAAGTCTCTTTTATTCTATTAATTGACAAAATAAGTTTAGCTCCAATCCAAGTTGGAACTGATGAAAAATATATAAGTTGAAAACAACTCTTGAAAAATTTAGTCAATACCCGGCCACACAAAATTCCTGACATTGGATTATATCCTGATTGGTAAACACCATACTTCACTTCCATTCAACATTTCAAAGCTGATTAAATATCTTTCTTGATTATGCTATTTGATATATTATATGGAGTATGGCTATGGAAGGACTATGAACATTTCTGAGACCTCCCTTATTATCATTAGCATTGTATCATATGCCCCTCCATCCATATTAGGATTAACTAGTTATCCTTTGCGGGTGTTCAAATACATCAAGGCAGTTTCTCATATTAAGTAAATTCTTTAGTACTTCCCAGTCTTACATTGATTGTATTTCCTTCTAGACTCCCTCCAACTTAATCCATTTGGAGAAAACTTTGAGTTGTCCATTAAATCAACCACTGATAAGATGCTTTGGATATCATGCATTGTCAAAACCAAAAAAATATGTATTTAAAAAAGAAATATCACACAACAGTTGAAACATTATAATATTAATTATTTTTCAAACGGTTAACATTTTTACATGCATCAATATGTATTTTAAATACCAAGCAATTTGAATATAAGGAACAAATATTTAACAATACATCCAATACATTTTATTCAACTATGAACAACAATGTTAAATTTATAAATAAGGATAAAATAATTATTTTTAAAATGCAGCAATAGGCTCCAGGATGCCGACAGCCTTAGAAACTTGGTAACTGCATTAAACAGACTTTTTAGTTGTTTTTTTTTTTTTACTCAGAGCATAAGCTCAGCATAAACCTAAACTTAAATTTATAATGACTATGTTTTACAACACTGCTGCTTTATATCAAACGCTAAACATAAAAAAATATACTTGGGTACTCTTGCATATATGCTATTTGGCTTAGGATAATAGCAATATCTAATATTACTAAAATTATTAAAATATAAAATTCAAAGTTAAAATATCATCTAGGCATGAGTGATGTAAACAGTTAACAAAGCTAAAAATGATAAAAACATATTTAGGGCATACAAAAATTACAATAAAAAAGTACATAATAAAATATTATAATAACGATTTGTTTTTCTAGTTGTTTTAAAATGCTCAATTTTTTATTGATACATTATAATCAAGCTAATTACTTAAAATATTATCTCCCACTGGGAACAGTATTCAAAGTTACAAAAATTAGTGTTGTATATTGCCACGACTATTCTAAAATTTATTTTGTTATTTATTAACATTTATCATAGTGTCAGAAATATCTGATAATAATAAGCATGCCATACACACATTGACAAAGTCTTTAATAAAAGCTAAACACATAAATATAAACTTTCTCGAATACATGACACAAAAATTGAAATCAGGAAAAGGTTTTACCAATTTCTGAATTTCTTAAGCTGGATGTACATCACAATAAAATAAAATAAAATATAAATAGGCTTCATTAGGTATAAATAAAAATAAGGAATCACTACACTGGTTTTGTAAATACATATGAAAATATTTAAAAAGAAACAATACAAAACTTAGCCAGAGTTGAGTTCTGCTAGCAATGAAATAATTTTTTTTTTAATGAATTTATATTTCTCGTTTCTCACTGCTAATGGTGGGAATAGGTTTCTTATTGTTTAAGAATGAGATCAGATTAAAACATAAAATATAGCAAAATACTTCTAAAACTAATCGAGATCAGCCTTCTAGCATTACTGTATTTTTTTTTTTTTTTTTCCATACACATCACTGATGGAAGAATTTTCACACACCAAATGCATAACATATACTTTTCACATGCTATATGACATGTTTATTACAGTTAACTACTTGAGCACGATTACTAAATTAATGACTGCTCAATATAAATTTAAGTAACTAACTGCATTGTCAGCAGTCTAGTAAACATACACATGATGTAATGTAACAAGACTAATTAACCCTGTAGCAATTGTTTCGAGACTAAGAAAGAAAAATGGCAGCATGGTCTCATAGAAATTTAAAAAGTAAAAAATGAGTGTATATATACATGTACATATATATCTGTAACATAAACACACATGCATATCCACAGGCATGTACACACCATCTATAACCTATGAGTGTACTTCTATTCGAAAGGGAAATTTTTTTGTTTCTGAATAAGAATTAATGATTTAAATTAAAAATAAAAATAAATGAAGTCTAATAAAAAGTTTAATTGGACAATATGAAATTAATCTATATAAATAAAATAAAGGTTTTGTCTGTAAATTGAAAAGAATCAACCCGTTTCATGATATCTTTCCATTTCATACATTACAGACACCAAATCCACTTTTAAAAAAGTTTTTGTCTGTCTATATGTCCGCATTATCCAATGAAATTTTGTCAGGAGTAACCTCAGCAATGGTTAATGGAAGACTTTTGAAATTTTGACATTATATTTAGGTTTGCTTGCCTTAAAATATAGGCTTTAAATGAAAACAAAATATTGAATAGAACCAAAGTTATGAATTCTTGAGTAATTTGTCTAGAGATCCCAGTTAGGCAGTTACTTTGATTCTCATCCCAACTACTCTACTGTGAGCCACATTTAAAAGTTGTCCTATTCAACTGATGGAAAAATTATCACAACTCAACGGGCAAAATCCGAAATACCAAACATCTGTAATGCATTGTCGCTTAAAACACGGGTAAAACACACTCATTTTTTAACTTTGTCCAATCTTCCAGTTCAAGGTGTCATTCGATTCAACTTGCCAAGCCTAATAAATGTTGTTGCATACATTTTTATGATTAACCAAATGGATAAGGCAGAAATCGGGGAAAAAAATCCCAAAAATTTCAACCCACCTGGCACAATATGCAGATCATGTTCTAATTTTACACGGATGCAGGTGACTCTATGTCAATATTATTTTGCCAGCGATAAACTCAGCAGAGTTTAAAGAAGTGGAGAGACTACAACTCTTTTAGATTATTTCAATCAACTCCACAATCTCCTAACTTCATCATAAATAAAATTAAACACCTAAAAATTTTTAATGGATTGGTGGTGGTCGGTTTAGTTGTGTGGCACCTAAACAAATAAGTGAATAACAAAGTTTTAATTATGACTATTGCAAAAACCTTGACTTCTATAAGCCATAAAAAAATTCAAAACAACTCCCCATCCAATTTCATGAAATTAAATTTGGATCCCCCTAATAATACAAAATCCATCTTAAAAAAAGGTTCTTAAATATTAACTATACTCCCGTCAATGATGGGTACATCAGCTAGTTGAATATAACTCAGTGAATGCCACAAGAATAGAATGGTTGAATTATATTGTTTAAATATTTAAAACATACAGAAACCCATTTTAAATGAATAGCCATAATAATATAATGATTCTGTTCTTATACAAGCATGAACTGGAAGTTGATAAAATCAGTCAAAATCTTAATAATTGGATTTTGTTATATAATTGAACAAAACATTTTATCAATATTGCATTCCATATTAATTCTGTATTTTATTCACTATGTACAAAACTCTAACAAAATGTGATGGAGTAAATCCTATAAATACATATACACAAGTAGGGTGATGAATATTCAAAGAATAAATAGATTTATTTAAAAAACAGAAAAAAAAACCAGTGCATTAATAACCAAAGTAATGCAATTTTAAATGAATTTTTAATCTAAATAATATAATCAAGGAGAAAATGATCCTCATGGCATCGTAGTAGAAAAGGACCTTGAAGAAGAGCATGCTGCAATGCATTCAATGCATTCAGACCATTTAGATAGACCCAGGACCAAATATTTTCACTGAAGACTATCATAGAAAAGGCATGGGATAGGGATAATAAGTATAATTAGCATTTTTAGATCTGCAAGCCACTTTTGATTCACTACCAAGAGTCGAAAATATGGAATGCATTGAAGACAAAGAACGTCCCTTCAGAACTTATAGAAGCCATAAAATCTTTGTATAAGGGCTCAAAGGGTAAAGTCAGGACTGGAAAGGAGTCTAAGAGCTTTGATATGAAGAGAGGTGTCATACAGGGAAAAAGTCTGAGCCCTCTTCTTTTTATTGTTCTGATGTACGAGGTATTGAAAATATATAAAAGAAGGGTGGTACGAACAGTAGTAGGAAAATGGAATTTGAGAAGAGTTCTTGCTGAGACATTTCTCTATGCCGATGATATTGTACTCATAGCGGACTCCGTCCAGAATCTTCAGCAAGCTGTAGTGAAATGGGAAGCACAGCTGAAGATAAAAGACATGATTATAAATACAAGTAAAAGTAAAGTCATGAAAATTGGACGAGAACCTAAAGATGTACAGATTACTTGCAGAGGAGAAAACATAGAGGCAGCAGGATTACACGTACCTAGGTACAGTTATTAGCAGAGATGGTAAAATTCAACAAGAAATATCTAACAGGATTAAAAAAGCAAACAACATTTATTACTAAATCTGCAATTCCGTTGTTTGGAAACGTGAAGTTGATAAAAAAGTAAAACTACACATTTTCAATGATATTTACTTTCCTACTCTACTATAAGTAAGTGAGAGCTGGGTCCTTTTCGTCAGATTTAGCAATAGAATCACTGCCTCAGAAATGAAATACCTTCAAAAAGTAGCCGGCTGAACACGGGTGAAACCACTAACTGAAATTCTTGAGAAGAAGCAGTTCAAGTGGTTCGGACATACATGCCAAATGGATGAAGACCGTGGACCACACAAGTCCTTCGAAGGTAGACCGACTGGCAAAAGAACAAGAGGCAGGCCAAGGATGTCGTGGCTGGATAATGTAGCTCGACTAGGAGAGAAAAGGAGAAAGCAGTTGGATTCCATGAGGGCATTGGCGAGGGACCGGGACAGATGAAAAGCTTGGATCGAAGAACCTCCACGCTGAGAGGCACAGAGGAGGATGAAAAAGAAAAAGAAGTAGGAATGGTAAATCTGTTAATATGCTCAACAACTGAAAAAATTGATCTCAATATTTTTACTCCACAAAAGATTGAATTTTAATGGCAATAACCTGTATTATCAGCGCTGTAGGGATAAACATAAACCAAGGGCTCCAGAGAGAAATTTTCACAAAATAATAAATTAAGATATTACATGATTATCATTTTGTATTAAGAAGAATAGAAGATGAAAAAAGTCAACTAGCACATTTTTCCTTGCACATTGTGCTCTTTTTATTTCCCATTCTATCTTTGATTACTTATGTTTACCTGAAACTCATTCAGAACCACCTCCATGATTATGAATAATCAACAATTCAATATATAAATAATTTAATCAATGAAAAAGAAACTAGCTTGTTTTAGTGACAAATAAAAAACAAAATTTATTTCTCAAGAGCAGGACAGTTCAATTTGCTAAATATAATTTATAGAAAGTATGTTAAAAACTGAGGACTCAAATCAAAGTGTAAAAAACTAATGTAATAGGTATAAACATGTTTTAAAGAACACTGGAATAAATAAATAACTTTAAAAACATGTTGATTGAAATGAGGAATTTGTTTCAACACTTCATAACTGAAAATTATGTACTGCTGGTAGTACTTTTTTAGTAGAAAGTTATCTCTTCTTATACTAGTAAATATGTAAATGATTTGCTTGTAAAAGGTTTCCATTACTTATAAGTTTTTATAACATCAAATTATACAATGTATTAAGTTAGAAGAGTGTTAATTAAAAGTAAACCAAAAAAGAAGAATATGACTATAAAATAAGAGACCATAGCCAATAAAAGATAGACACAGTGTAATATATTTAAGGTAAAACTAAAAAAAACAACCTTCAAATATGATTGAAAACAAACTATTACAACGAGGCTTCAACGATTTTGAAAATATCCGGAATTAACATCAGAGAAACTTCAAACATACTTAATGCATCTGAATTAAACAATGCTGAATGGGACTTATAGGTGACATACGTGAAGCCAATATTATCTGTACAGATGAGATAAGGCTTTGTATTGACAAAGAACGAGAGATATGTACAGGTCCGTTACGGAACAACATAAGTACATACTTTACATCTTAAATTCTTTAAATAACTAATATCTTAAATGCTATAACAACAATAGGCCAAATGGCTGAACATTGGGGATCACGCTACAAGTGCCCTAAAAAGGACAACTATTTTCAATTTTTTTATTTATTGTAAAAAACAATATTATTGCACTAATTATTACCATCATAAATATTAATAGTACACATGAAAAAGTTATTATTTTTGGTTTGTTTAAAGCATTAATAAATGCAATTGATAATTAATTGTCATCAAGTTAAATAATAAACCTAAAATTTACCAGATTTTAAAACACAAAGAAGTACTTTTTTTTCTATTATTGTAAAAAAAACAACAAACATCACATCCGCTGTTTATCTCTTTGGGTTTACTAATTAACAGAAACATAAAAGGAAATAACTATTTTTAGTTAAAACAAAATTTTGATTATCTAAGAAAAAGAATTTTAGTAATAAAGTTATTTCGGTAATTTTATGTCTTATTTTTCCTGTACAATAATTTTATAATTATAATTCTAATTTATAGGTTACATGTAACCTAAAAAAGAGTTAGTCTAGTAATGTGGTTGTCATGGGTAGCACTTTTGAAAAAAATGTATGAACTAAGACAAAGGAGCACACATAGCATGGCTATTTACTATAAGTGAATGTAAGGAAGAGTTTTGATGACACGGAAAAATTTCCGAAAAAACATAAAGAAAATTTGACAAATTCAATATTAGTTGCATTAAAAGGAATTTTTATTTCCAACATCTTAATTAATAAACAAAAATTCCCAACAAAAGAAGTAATGAATATATAATTAAAAAAAATTATTTGATAGGTAAAATTATTGTCGGGGGCGGGGTGGCCAAATGGGCTAAAGCGTGTGCCGTAAAGAGTTCGCATCCCGATACTGGAGGGGATTTTAAATTCCCCGCCCTCACCTTCCGGCCCAGGGAAATCCTGTATAGCCTAAAAGGGGAGGTAGGGAAGAACAAAAAGAAAACAAAAATTATTGTAAAAGTGAGACATAAATTTATCTAAATAATTGTAATACAATAATTTTTTTTAGAATTGAAAATAAAAGCAATATTAATTAACCACGGAAATAATATATGACCCCAAAAGAGAATAATATTATTAAAAAAATCATAAATTATTATTATTGAAGGGAAGATAGTAGGGGTTCACAGACATTGGAAGTAAGAAGTAAAAATAAATAAATTATTATTTTATTTTTACTTTGTGCTTCCAATGACTACAAACCCCAACCATCTCTTCAACAATACTTCATGCAGCCAATATTTATCTACTATATAAATTATTTCAAAAAGAAATTTTCTGATTATGTATATTATAATTAAATTGTCCAGTAGCACCATTCTTTCCATTCTCATATTTTCACTGAATAATCAAAACAGATAGATAAGTCTTGAAATTGGTACGTAATACATACGCAAAAACAAAGAAAGATTTCATTCCATTTTGGTTAATAACAAAGAAAATCAATGTACCTTAGGCTACTTATTTTAATACAGGGTTATAACAGGAGCAAATTCATACCATAAATTTGAGTGAAATTTATGGTTAAAAGATTTCTAAAAATCATTATAAAAAAATAAAAAGATTAATCAAATTTGTTAATAAAATAAAATTCATAGAAGTTTGCTTTGTAGAACTTTCAACATTCAAAACAAAAACTATATGTAATAAAAAATTATCACTCCGAGTGTAAGGAAATTACTTTTATGAACATTGATACAAAATGAATCATAGAGCTATTCATAATCTGTTATCTACTATTATACCAAACAGGCAACACCAATAATTTTAAGCTGGTGAGCAGGGAAGAGGAAGAAAAATTGAAGAATATTAACAGTAATTACAAATGAAACTTAAAAATGGTATTGATGACTGAAACATATGCTTCATTTATTAAAACATTGGAATATGCTTTTTAATTTAAATTTAAATTTCTAACATTAAACTGATCAGTAGTGAGAATATACTATATATTTCACTACAACTTCTTAGATATCACTTCAATATCTTTCAAAATGTGATGTCAGGCCAATCATTTAAGAATTATATATAATTTTAATTAAGATATATATATTGTAATTAAATAAAACTGAATCACCAGAAAAGTAATAAGCTCAAACATTGACAATTCATAAAATACATTAAAAAAAAGTTGTATTTTTCAGTTGAAGTATGTATGATTATACATTTGATAGTAAAAAAATTAAACCTTTAAGTAGTATGATCCTCTATCATAGACCTAAGGTGATCAGGACTGTTGCTAAATCTGTTGTACTTATCTCAGTGAATGGCAGAACACACACTCTTTTATGACAATGATTGAAGATCAAGACAATATATCTGGCAAGTGTGTATCTCTCCCCACTACCAGCAAATGAGAGGAACTTACTAATAGAATGTATACCAATAGGAGGCAGGAATACACATATAATTGATTTAATTTATCAGTTAATAATAAAAATTAAAAGTGAATGGTAATTAAAAATGAAGATGATAATTTTACTGATGTTATAAAAAAATCTATGTAAAAAGAATACAAACTTTTTTTAAAATCTAAAATTTAATTGGAATAATATAGTTTAATTATCAAATAATAATTCTAAACTAACTGATGTCTACAAGGGAATAAAAAAAAAAATAAAAAAAAATAAAGAAAGGTGAATATGCAGGCAAAAAATTCATTCCAAACTGAATTCATCTTGTCACATGAAGACTGTAATTTGTCCGAAAAATGTTTCTTTAATTTATGGAAACAGCGATCCAACTGAAACAAATGGTCAAAAATCCAGGCAGAAGGAAATAATTACATATCCTTTGTATTCTGAACATTCCATCCCAGAGTAAGTCTGTCGAAGCCACAAGAAAACAAATTGCAGGAAGCAGAAGGTTCATTTAGCCAAGCAACACTGCAAACCATCCTTTGATGACCCTGAAATAACATGAATTATTTATCTTCAGCAAGGAAGTACAAGATAAAATAATACACTGCAACTTCAGTAATCCAAACTAATAACTGTAGGGGATGTTAATTTCCGATTTCCTTCTATTGCCAGAATGTATCTAATTACATAATTTGTTTACAACTAGAGGTAAATTTCAACCTATAGGTTACAAATCTCAACTTAATTAATATGGACTTGAAGCTTAAACAAAGAAATTTTTCTAAAAGTGGGATATTTGTAATTTAGATGGAGGTTAATAACAAAAAATTGTGATTAATCCATGTCTTTGTTAAAAAACATAGCTTAGCTGCTTGAAAGTCCCCTTTAAATGATCTGAAGAAAGACAAACTCATAGTTGAATCAAATTTTGTCAATTTCACTATAAAACAATAGCTAATAAATTAAATTTAATATATTTTTTTTTTATCTAATGCAGAATACAGGCACCAGTGATTAAACCTGCTCAATTTTAAAAACATTGGAAAACACCATATATTTACAATATTTACATTGGAGGCATGAAATCTATTATGTCTTTCCAAATTTTCTCAAAAAGATCTTCGTTATTATATTTCTGCCGCCATATAAATTCACATAAATAAGAGTCAAGACGATTCCTACTGGTTCCACATTCTATTTTGTTACACCTTTTAACAAGAGCCCATATACCTTAAATAGGATTGGTGTGAGCTCCTGATACTATATCACGGAAGTTCTCCAGTCTGGTGTTTATATCTGTAACCAGAAAGGTTAGGTATACTAATGTAGCTTCTCCAACAATCAGAAATAATTAGGATTCTAGGCCTAATACACTCATTAATCATGCTAATTAATGTTGCTTCAGTTCTACGGGAGACTACATAAAGAAGGCATACCTTAGTTTACTGACATATACCACCGAAGACCCACTGTTGGGAATATGTTTCCCCGACATTATATTTCGGTCTAGAAAAGAGGCAATATCATTAGTCAGGAATTCTAAGGGTGTAATAATTCTGCAATTTATCGCCCTAAAATTCCTACTCAACCTACCTAGAAAAGAGGCTCTCATCATTTCTATTTCAAGTCCATCACCACCAATCAAGCATGGATTTTTAAGAAGAGAATTAGCACAAACCTCGCATATTTAATTCTTCCAGTATGATCTCCAAATCCAAATTCTCCTCACAAAATTTTATGGTAGTATATTCCAGTAACCAGCAATGAATGAGATATGTAATGTATTGAAATGATAAATTACTATTTCATAGCCAGGTACTTTCCGAACACCAAATTTCTGACAGCAGAATCTCATACTGCATCGCCGTCTGTTCACTTGATCCCACAGGTTGATACATATTATGTCCCTACGGGCATTGTCTTGTCTTTTGTATGACTCTTTTTTCTAGCCAAAAGAGGATGGCTTTCTTCTAGTTCGGTATATCCTTAATGAGCTGTAAAATTCCCATCTTGATAAACACGGAACTATAGTTGCTAACATTCATATGATATGTAACATATGTAAAAAAAATGAATAAATATGTACGATTAAGTAACATAAGTGATGTGTAACTTGTAAAGATGACTACTTAAATCACTGGTGCCCAGATTTTGCATAATAATCTTCAACAAACAATGTGTCAATTAAAAATTCTCAAAACTTAAATTTCCTGCTTTTCAGCAAAAAATCGAACAATGGTCTATAAAAAAGTTTTTGTAGCTCTTGAGGTCTGCTATAACCTTTTTAAATATTCCGCATTACTTACACGACAACCAGTATAAAACTTTTACCTGTCTACTGCTTCGACTCAGTCGAGCAATCCTTTGGCCAGTCATATCATAGAGGCGAATCTGTCTGTTATCATGAGGTACTGCAATAACACCTGTCAATGATATGTCGACTTTATTCACAGCAGAATCAGACCTAATGGTTGCAAGAGGAGACCTCATATTTCTTAAATCCCAAACCTGCAATATAATAAATATTCTTTAAAATAATAATTACAATATTAGAAATTAATAACATTAAACTTGGTTTTTTTTTGTTGTGATTAGATTTCTAAATAGTAAATAAATAAATGATCTTCAGATTTGTATTAAATGAGAGCCACTATCAGTTTTATATCAACGTATTGAGAGAGAGGACATCAATATACCTACTGAAAACCCGATTAGACCTATTTGTTGACAGAGTTGATATACCTAAATTCCACAGATATATATTAAACATTTTTTTTTAAATAAATGGTGAAAACATATAACAGAGCAATAAAAAGCAAATGAAATGATTTTTTACAATAAATTAGGCCAATTATCACCAACATTTTATTGATATGCATTAATTTTGACGTTTCGACCATACTAAGGGTCATTTTCAAATCTTGATGAGTCTTCCGTTATTTGTTCATCATTAATGTTGTAATTAATAGAATAGAATAGAAAATTAAATTTTATTCTGGGACTAAGTCCCTTTAGAATAACAATGATGAGTTAATACAAAGTAAAGTACAAATCTGGCCAAAAACTAACTTCTAAAAATTTTAATATTATATATATTATTTAAAAAGTATGTAACCAGTAAAAAATAAAATATATATACAAATGAACATAAAATCTTCTCAAAATTACTTAATTGTGATGAAAAAAAGAAGAAGAGAAATTACATATTTATATATACATAACTACATAATTTATAAATAATAGGCTATCTAATAGAAAACTAACTTAATAAAAAATGAAATAATATCTACAGTGGTTTACATAATAATATGCAGACACTAAGATAAAATAAAGTCTTACGATACTTGTGGTGTAATGGAAAAAAAAAAAATAACTAAAAGGAACTATTTATACGTACATCCTCATATTGGCACACATAAAGACAAAGATATAAAATATGAACATATATACCCGAAAAAAAAAAAGCACAACATGAGGAGAAGAGAAAAATAAATAAATAGTAAAAATAATAGTCAAACTAGGTGACAAAGATCATTGCTGTTTTATGTTAAAACTTAAACAGTAGGCACCACTATTTACTTCATGCAAATTCAGTTCATAAAATGAAATTTATGGTGGTAAATCTTCTGTTTGGAATGTAAGGAGATATTGCAAAATGAGGTACTTGAAAGTTGACAAGGAAGAGGCATGACGGATGTTATGTGGCAAAGAATTCCAATAGGAGACGGAGCGGGCTAAGAAGGAACGTTCATAGGTTTTTGTCCTGTGGAATGGAATATAGAGGTCAGAAACACGGGATCTCGTTTTTATTGAGTGGACTAAGGGTTTAGGCTGGAGGAGACAACAGATATAGGAAGGGTGCTGGGAGTTGATCGTTTGGTATAAGAAAATTCCAAGGAAGTATAGGCGGCGGGAATAGGGGAAGAGCCACTTTGACTCGGCATATGTTAATATGTTCAATGAACATTAATTTGTCATGTTCTATAGGGGTTTCGCCTATGTCATTTCTGGAGGGACGTATCAATAAAATGTTGGTGGTAATTGGCCTAATTTATTGTAAAAAATAAAAAACTTCAAGACACCAAAATTAGGAAAATTGAACAGAACAAATGAAATGATTTTTTTAGCTCTAAACAATGTTACAATTATGTCTTGATTGTAATAAACATATAATGTATTATAATTAAAATAAAATCTTAATATTTCAATCTAAATTTATGATCTAAAATCTATGCTGCAATCAAGTAGATTTTTTTTTTATCTGTGGAAACTAATATCACTTAAGCGGTCATCAAGGTTGTGGACATTAGGACATTAGTGTAGCATTGGTGGTAATGTTTGTAACTGTTAGGATCTTGTGTGGTACATAATTTGAGGTTATTATTAGAAGTTTAACATCCATATGTATTTTAATTATGCCAAGGAGGGCAGGTTAACCTACAGATAACAAACCCATCCTGGCTAAAAAGGTCAACTCTATGAGTCCAAATAAAGGTCAACCTGCTTAGGAAAGATTTGAACTTTTGTGGCTTCCAAAAATACTACAGTAACAACTTAACGTATTCGGCCACTATGGCTTCTATCATTTGATGGATAGAATGGTGATTTCTAAAATAGTTAACAATAATTATCATGAGACGCTGCTTTATGGCTTCAACACACTTCATACCAGATAATTCATTATCTACTAAATCAATAAAGTGGCAGCTTATCAAGTAAGAAAGAAATATTCAATAGGAAACAAAATTTTTTAACTTTGGCTGTGGGAAAAAAAAAGAAAAGAAAACTTTATGCAATCAAATAATCAAAAGCTTGTTTGATATAAAAGAAAATGCCAGGAAATAATTTTTAAAATCTAAAGCACTTGAAATATAATATATGAAATAATATTTCTGTATAGCTGAATGGAGTTTCCTTTAAATTGAACTAATGATTTCGAATAAGTGTAAATAAATGAAAAAACAAGGAGTATTGGATGAAAGTAATTACGAGTGGTAGAGAATTTATAAGGAAATATAAAAAATTATAACTTAACAGCATTTTGAAACTAATAGGAGTAAACATTAGGAAAATAATGTTACTAACTAAAATATGAAAGTATGCAAAACAATGTAGGTTTACCTTAACAGTTCTGTCATCAGAACCAGAAACAACTTTATCTTCTTTTTTTGTGAATAAAGCAGATGTAACAGTACTATAAAAAAGGAATTATATATGAAATAAAAAAAAAACAATAGTTAAAAATTATTTCTGTACAAGAATAATTACACAATTATACTTTAAAATACTAACTCAGTATGCCCTTGGAAGACAGAAACTGAATGTATAGGCTCCCTAAAATCCCATAGGCGGAAAGTTGTATCTTGAGATGAAGTTACAACAAGTTTTTGTGAATGATGAGCACAAGTATGAGTCAATTCTTGATCATGGCCTGGGAGTAAAATTGTATTTATTAGAAGCAAAAAACATAAATAATTAAATTTAATAAAAAAAAAAAAGTAGAATGAAAACCATAAATTGGTGACAGATCAGATCTTTCATAGAAATAAAAAAAAAATTCATAACTTCTGTTATGAAATCAGCCAATTTTGTTATTCAACAACTTCTAAAAATACTAAAATGCTTTATTTTCTCCTCTATTAGAGATCAAATACTTGTTTAAAGTAATAAATATTGTTACATATAACATATATACATAATTATATAACATATATGTTTGTATATATATAAACAACTTTATTTACAACACTAAGGTCATATGCCATAACCTAATAATCCCTGTCACAATTTTTTTAAATCATAACAGTCTTCCACCCAGAGTCCTCTTGCTGCTATTGTCTCATGTAAATCTTCCATCCATTTCTTTTCTGATCGACCTCTCTTCCTCCTTTCCAATGGTATAATATATGCTATACGTTTAATTATCTTTTAAATCCATCAGTCGTCCGTCATTTTCATGGCATGCCGAAACCAACTAGGCTTGTTGATATCAATGGAGTACAAGATGTTGAGGGATTCTTTTACTTTTACCCTAATGGTATTATTTTGAACCTGTTGTAGTATTGATATTCTAAACTAAATCTCTAAAAATCCATCTCCGTTAATAAAATTTTCTTGCTGATTCGGTTAAAATCGTCCAAACTTCTGAGGCACTCCTGATAGTGACGTGAGCTCTGCCAATTTCTCCTTAAGTTCACAAGGTCCATATTTGATTAACACTATGGGTATGTTTCCTGGTCCTGATGATTTTCTATTTTTCATGTTTATTAATGCACAATCTAATTTGTCAACTGAGACCTCTACTTGGAGCGTGGCAGCATCATTTGTATAATCTTGCATTTCTTCCAATATGAATTCCTTTTGATCCTCTTTCTATAACTATGAGAAGTACTCTTTCCTTATTTACTTGTACGAGACCAATTTTAACATTTGTCTGGTTTGGATTCTTAATTGATTTGAAGATTTTCCACGCTTCCACAGACTTTTGTCCATGCATACAATGATCAATATATTCACAGTTCTTATTACATAACTCATTTATAGCTTTCTTCCTATTCCGTTTTACCTCTCTATTGCTTCTTTTATATTCTTATAACACAATTTGGTCATGGTTGAAAAGTAACTTTTTATATAATACCTTCTTTTCTTTGGCTGATCCTGCCACTTCTTCATTCCACCATTCTTTATCTATTGGCACAAGTTTTTCCTGTATTCCTAATGCCTCTATAACAGCTTTATTAATCCCAATTTTAATCTGTGTATTTTGATTTTCCATCTTAAAGGAGTTTGTTTTCAACTTCTCCAGCTCATAGGATAATCTATTTTGATAGAGGGTTCTGACTGAATCATGTTTTAAGCTATCAAGTAAATATTTATTGACATTTCTTTCATTGACATTATAGTATTTTCCCTGTTATTCGACAATGTGTGGATAAAATAAATAGATATAGGTTTATAAATCAAGCTCTAATGATAATAAGGAAAGAAAGAGTTACTTTTTGATCAATATCAAACAATGGTAAATGTTGAAAATATATTATTTATTTGGAACTCTTTAGAACATTAACTGCTCTACTTTTTCTTATTCTTTTTTTTTTTTTTTTTTTTTAACACAATTTTACAGCCATTTTTAGCACTATAACTTAACATGACCAATACCTGTCAAAGACTGAAGGAGATCCCCCGTCTCAACATCATACAAGGCAGCTGTTCGATCCCAACTGGCCGTTACAACTTGATCACCACCTGGTAGCCAATCAGCTGCAGCCAATACACCACCATGCCCTGTCAATTCAGCGATCGGTGTTCGAAGAATTGGTGATCTTTCAGGATCTTCTTCAACTTCACAAGCAGCTTCATCATCTGATGATACCGTTTTCTATTCAGAAAAAGTAATAACTTTTAGTAGAGAAGAATGTTTACTATATAAATGTTGCTGGTGCAATTAAATTTATTAAAAAAATTAAACAAACACAGTATTTCTCCATACTTTTCTGTTATTAATAAGAATACATAAGCTAACTTTTTTTTTTAAATGATTTTATTGAATATTAATACAGACTGCCACACTGAAGGGCATTGGTACTAGGACTATAGTATTCATTCACGCAATATGTACATAAGAAGGGAAAAAAAATATAAATAAACAAAGAAAAAAAAGTATATATATATATATATATATATATATATATATATATATATATATATAGAGAGAGAGAGAGAGAGAGAGAGAGCGAGAGAGAAATAAAAAGATAAAGTTAAGCCTAAGCCAACTAGGGAAACAATAATGAATTTAAAAATCTTTTCAACAGTTGAATTAATTTGATTTTAAGAACTTATGGAACTAGAATGAAAAAAATAAAAGCAAAGTATGGAAAACTTTATATTTTTACAGGATGAAATACATTCAACTTCTCAGATTTATTAAAATCAATTGATTTTTGTATGAACTTGAAATTTGTGCAAACAAGCAAGCAGTAAAAGTCAAATCCTTAGCTTAACAGCCAAAGATGAGCCATGGTTATCTGACAATTTTCCTCCATTTCTCCTTGTCTCTCACTTTCTCCCTCCATCTTGCTACTCTCAGGGTTAACAGGTTTTCCACAATGTCCTAGATCCATCACCTACATGGTCGTCTAACTCTTCTTATACCAATAACCACACCATGCTGGTCAGTATCCAGTTGTCTGGCATATATATTATACGAGGCCCAACCATTCAATACGACACGCTTTAATACACCATATCATGGTTATATCCTGACTGCACCATGGATAAATCTAAGGTCTTTTGTTTAAGTATATTTATGTTCCTCATAATTGCAGCAGTGATGGTCCAAGTTTTAAACCATCTATCAAATCTCTATTAGCATAGTAGGCCAATTTTATTTGATATCTTGTTTTCATCATTTAGTTTGAACCAAATAAAACTGCTCACACTGTTACAATTCCATTCATCTAAAATCATAGGAGCATTATCTAGACGTGGTCTTATGCTGATTAATCTGAAGAATGATTTTCAGGCTTTCATTATTTAGAATAGTGAAAGACATTTTTAAGAGTATTCATAATATTACCCACTAGGTAGACAACCATCTATATTCAGATATTCATCAGATACCTGATTACAGGAGTGGAGGATGTTCCTGGTGATATTTAAATTCATGACTATTTTATGCAAGGTAAAACTAATAGAAGAACACAGACGATCACCAATCTCACTCCTGTCAAGATAAAAACTCAATGTCCAGGCAGCCACCCATAAGGATTCTTCTTTCAATACAATTTAAGATCATCTCAATCAGTTTTATGAGTTTATGAGGGATTCAGAACTATTGGAGAGCTCCAATCTTGGGTCCAAGAGTTGTCTCATTACAAAAATTTGGTAAAAATCTCTTTACTGTGTCGAAAGCCACCCAGGTAATCATTTAATATTTTTTTAGCAAATCTATTAAGTCTGTTTTAGTAGTATGTAATTTTTGTTTACACAACTTAGAAGAGATATATTTAGTCACTAAATTGGAGCCTACTGCCATAGTTCATAAACTGGAATCTACCGCCTTTTTTTAGATATGAGGTATATAAAGCTAGTGTTCCATTATTTTGCCATCCCTTTTTCTCAAAAAATTAATGCATCTACTTCATTTAATATTGTACCTCTAGTATGCTTGAGGAATTTAGCCAACAAAGGGTCTTTGTCAGGTGCTTTGTGATCCTTTAGCTTCTCCACCTATCTTAATCCTTTTCAGAAGGCTCCAGACCATTTAAAGCAGTCAGTATTGAGCGAGGACTGGCAAATACATCATGATCCTTCAACACCTTGTTGTTTTCAGATCTAAGGAACTTGCCAAAATGATACCATCACCCAGCTACTGACATCTTTAGATTTTTCTTCAATTATTTTTCAAGTCTTTGTGTTTACAAGTGTTTCGATTGGAAACATTGCTTGCTGTACTTAACTACTCTACTTTGTTCTATCACTAGAACAATCAGTAATGCTATACTCAACAATGTTAAAGCAGACAACACTTTAACACACCCGGTCATCGTGGCCTCATACATATTATTTACTTAAATGATAGAAATGTAATAAATATACAAAATATTCACTTGCTGGACAAGAAGCAAACTTGAATTATGCCTCTATCATCATGAGCTTACACAAGATACAATATAAAAAAATCATCTAAAAATGAGAATACTTTAAATATAATAATAAAGTATTTTTCAATATTTAAAACTTAAATTGTACCAACACGTTCATGTGATCTAAAAGAGCGATTTGAACTATCAAACTGAAGAAAATTGGTTGAGCCACTTTTTCAAGTTCCATTAGAGGACTCAATGGTCCATTAGAGGTTTCATTGAAAATAAATAAATATATGAAAACTCACTTGAGGTTCAAGAAGATTTAAAGCAAATTGCCATATGTGAGCAGACTGGTCACCAGCAGCGGTAAGAACTAAATCCTTAGTAGGATGAAACCTGATTGAATTGACTGATCCTGAATGTCCTGTGTAACGTAACAAACACTTTCCACTTTCAATACCCCAGACACAAGCAGTGTGATCTAAGAAGTAAAGTAGAAGTGTTGAAGTAAAATGGTGAGAAGTATAACATTTAAATTATATTATTTAAAAATTGAAAGAGTAAAAAGCACTTTCAACAAAATTTTATTAAAAACCATACTATTTTAAGAAAAAAATTAAATCATATATATATATATACTTAGTTTGAGTAGAAATATATGTAAAATTAATAAGTTTAAATAATTAAAAAAATTATCAAAAAATATTTTAAATTATTTAAACTATTTCACAAACTAATAACATATACAACTATAATTGTGTGTAAATTACTCTGGTAAAATCAACAAAGCACTTTGATGTATCTTTTGAGCAATCATTACTGAAATCTCCACTCAAAATTATTCTTTCTTCTTCAAATTTTTCTATTTAATTTTAGTCCAAATGTTCAAAACAATCATTATTATTTGTTATTTTGGCACTTTCTTTTTCCTTTTCTGACTTTCTAACTCGGGATTACATCAAAATACAGTTTTGAATTATAGCTCCTTACAAAGAGGATGAAACGTTGAATATTTTCCACACTCATAGTATACAGGTATACTTTTTAGTTACTGAGACATTTTAATTCAAATATAAAAATTAGTCGACTCGAGCCAACATTACCCAAAATGAGCGTGATGGCTGAGTCTCATTCAATTCTCACAAAATAAAATGCTAAGTGCGCCAACAGAAGTTTTCACTTAAAAAAAAAGGGTGAGAACAGATAAACTTGTTAATCAACTAAATTAAATTTATTTGGTTTCTTCATGTGATAAATGTTCTTTTGGCCTGCTTATAATATGAAAACTAGTGTTCTTGACAAAGAACAATAAAGTCTAAATGCAGTAAATGTGAATAGTTATTACTTTTTTAAATTAAATACTAGAATAAAATCATCACATGATAAAAGAATAATTATTACCTTATTGTGTCATTTTGAAACATTAATTTTTGGATGAAATTAATAAAACTTTAACACATAAAATTAAATTTTAATAATTAATCAAGATATGTTGTTTGGCGACTACTCTTTTCTCCCAATGAAAAGGGTTTTTTTAATTGGTTCTTGCCAAAAACTTGGTAATCACTAGGTATGTCACTAATTATTTGGTAAGTAATGAACAATTTTTAAGACTTATCTCTCTTTTTCATAGATAATCTTAAAATGAATAGTTGGACCCTAGCTTTTAATTCAAATTACTCCTCCAAATAAAATCCGAAAAAAGAATAAATTATTAAAGTATTTGTTTATATTTTATTAATGTCACCCATTTTTCTATTAAAATTACAACTATAAATAATCATAATTTAATGAAGCTGACAACACAATGTAATTTATCTGAGTAACTGATTATTTATTTGAGCTGTAATTTTGGATCTGAGTAGTAATTATTTTAATACAAAAATAAAAATAAAAAATATATATAAAACATGGAAATATAAGTTATAAAATTTTGTTTATCAATGATAAATATCAAAGATAACATTACCTAGAAAATGTTGTAAGCTTAGAAAATACCTGCAGAAGCAGTGCCAATAACAAACTGTCCAGGTTTGCCCACGGATACATCCCATACACCATCTCGGTGACCTAGGTATTCCTTGATCAAGTTACAATTTACACTAGGTGTTTTGAAGCTTGACACAATCTTACTAGTCTGTGCTTTAAGCTTATGAGCTGTTTTTAACTTCTGTGATGAACTAGGTCCTAGAAACCACAACATAATTTAATTTTTTCAAAATCAAAAATAAAACATGAATAGAGTATTAACTGAAAAAAACAGTTAATTTTTAAAAATAGCAAATTGTGATTGCTGAAGATAATTCCTAGGAAGGATATAAAAAGTTTGTCAGAATACTCAACAATAATATAGTGAAACTTCTCTCAGTAAACACTTCTCTATAGCAGTCAAATTTATAAACGCCACCAAACCCAAACATTCAATCATTATATTGTCTTAAGAATTTTTAAATAATTGATTCTGTGTATACAGGACGCGGACATTATCAATAAATATAGCCATGCTACAGAAAATACGGTTAATAGCTGTTAGAAATTGTGAATACTTTGTCTGGGTTTGAATTAGAGAATACAACCTAATCTAAACAAATATAAAACAAATGAAAAGTTTATATTTAACATTGAAAATTTAGATATGAAATGATAATGTAAACTAATTAAAATTGATGTACTATTAAATATTAATTCTAACAAAAAAATCTTTTTTTATATTGTAATTGAAAAAAAAAAAAAAAGGTTCGAACATGTGCCTCTGACATCCTATAACCAGAGATCTACCAATGAAGCTATCATTGAAGGAAAAGTACCCCACGGAAGACTTGAGAGAAAGAACTGAAAGAGGTCTTCAACAAATGAGGTTTAGAGAGGAAAGAGCTGGTACAGAACCTGGATTTATTAATCAAGCTCTATTGAATGGCACCTCACACTACGCTATGGTAGAAGAGGAAAGACTAAGAAAATAAAAATTGAAGTCTGTGAGTAGATTGAGACGTACTATCACTTTAATATTTAAAAAATTATAATTAACAAAGCAGAAATATTATTAACAGAAAGTTCATTCAATCAATATAATTGAATTTCAAAAATGTCAACAGTTTGCAAAATGCAAAATGCATGAGCATTTAAACCTGATTTAATGACAAAAACAAAAACGAAATCTGAACTATTCCAGAATCAAACTTGGGGTAGCATGATTTATTTTTATTTTTTTGCAGCAAAATAGATAATCTACCAGGAACATATGCAACCTCTTGATAATCAAAAAAAAAAAAGAAATAAAATATAACTTTAGTAAATCACCAGTTTTACCTTTTTGTTTTGAACTAACTTTTAAAGATACTTCTGGGTGATCAATAGAATCACCTTGCTTTTCACTAACAGCATGTTTATCAGAAAGGTAACATTCTTTTTCCAATTTTTCATTCAGACACTCAACCTTTTCTTGTACTAAAAAAAAAAAATAATTATAAAATAGGCAGTGACAGCATATTATGAATAAATATGGTTATTACTTAAATAAATAAATTGTACTGAATCTAAATCAGCTTCATGGTTAAGACTTTAAAAATAGTAATTATAATCAAGAATTTTAAATAATAACAAAACTTCTTACAAATAAATAAATTCAATTCTTAAAATGTAGAAAACAAAAATATATATTATTTTAATAATAAATAAGTCCATCAAATGAAATTCATTACATATTATTAAGGTTTTAACAGTGTAGATTACTAAATAATTAAAAATCAAATTATTAAAATTACAATTGCAGAAATCCAACCACACAGCCTTCTGGTTTTAGAATGCAGGCAAAATTAAATTGACCAAGCCGTGAAAGTTTCAGGAATCAGGACAGAAAAAAAAAAATCGCATCACTCCATGACATGCAAACACAGCTATCAAAATTATGTTGGAGAAACATTAAACAATAATATTTGCAAAAAATAAAATTGTACTTTGATACCAGTCCGGTTTAGAATAAAATATATATTTGGCATATAATATGTGTTCAATATTGAAACAAACAGGATTGATCTAAAGAATAAAGTGGGTTCAAATATTTGTTTAAGCAGAAACGAAGATATTGAATTTCATGCCTCGAAAAAACCCTTAAATACAAATTTTTATACCAATCAAAAAACAAAACATTTTGCACAAAATTTTCTCCAAGTCGTGATGACTTCGACATGGATCCACTTATCCACACGAAAATTAGTATGAATTTGGAGCCTGAAATATACACAATAGGGCACGAACCAGAATCCTGCAAATAAATTAGGCTTGGAGATAAAAAATAAAAAACTTTGGAGAGTTTTTATTTATTTATTCCTTATAAAGGCGTGAAATATAAAAGTTAGGGGTGGTGAAATCTAAAAGTTGTCGATATAATTTTGAAGAATAATAATTTAGTTTTCGAATGGTTTTAGTAAGGTTGACTTAGGCGAAAACCTGAGCAGTTAAGAATATTTCAGTAAAAGACATGAAAAAAATTACGTTCAAAAATTTATATTTTTTGATTTCAAAACAAACTCGTATTTAATAGTTTCAGTAGACCCTAAAAATGAATATGTATGGTTTTTTTCATGACAATAATTTACTCAGCCTACTTTACTGGAAGCATCTATGGGGTTTTTATAACTTATTATACCTTATAATTCGTTTAATACAATTAGCAATATGTTTTTCTTATTGTAGACAAAAAAACAAAGTGATTGGTATATAATAACTTATAAATCCATGCAGAGCAAAATTAGAAAACAGTAACATAAAAAAAACAATGAAATTATATAAAACATTTTTTTTTCTCAGCTCCTAAGACGCATTGGCAAGAAATCTCGGACATAGGTCTAATATTTTTCGATCTTGTATTACCAAAAGAATCGGTGACCCCAAGTCTGTAAGCTTCCCTTGTTAGTCACGAAGAGTTGTTCATTCACGAATATGATTCCTTCTGTTTCTCCACACGCATATTCAATCATATTTTTTTTAGTTACTAAATCACATATTAAAATATACTCTATCGTATTCCGATTAGATTTGAAAACTCAAAAATTCATCTTATTTATTCTAAGCCCGAGCTGTTTAATAAACACTTCTTGTTTATTTTATGTACTATGAATTTATTGAATTCATTTGTAATATTTATTTATTGAATTCAGTTGTACTATTTATCTTTTTCTTTTGACATATTTAAGTACTTCAGTCAGTATCTTATATTTCTGCTGTGATTTTTAATTTTTAGCCCTGATGACTATCCACATATTTGGGTTAAAAGGTTATAAACAAGAATAAATTATGAATATTTATCATCCTAGAAAAACAATTCTAGTTTTATTTAAAAAAAATTCAATTAGCGAATATATATATTATTTATACTGTGTTATATGATATTACATTTATAATACAGATGAATATAAAATTAATTCCATTGTAATGTAAAATATAAAGCATATTTTGAATCGCTAGATGATATTTAAAATAATAATTTACTTCTGAAAACATTTCCATGGTACCACCTAATATGCATATTAAATTAAAAAAAAATTATTAATTTTTATCAAATTATTAAATGGATTATCAAATCAGTAAAATTTAATATACACATAATACATATATATAGACACACACATCTATATTAATATTTTTTAATCATTACTTACATGTCAAGTTTTCATTATAAAGGACTTCAAATTCTTTTTCAATTTGAGAGAATAGATCTTGAAGTTTATTCCTAAAACAAAAATAATAAATAATTAAATACATTTCACCAAATATTAACAACAAATCAATAAATTTAAGACTATATGAATATTTAGAAATTACATTTCTTAGCTAATCAAAGGAAATCTTTTTTGTAATTTTAAAAATGATTTAACACTAGAATAGGTAAAATTCCACATCTATTAAATATCTATGTATTAAAATTGTGAGTGTGAGAAAAAACTAATATATTCATCAGACCATGAATAGTAGTAATTATAAGGAAATTGAAGGCAAATTAAAGACAGTTTGACCTTGAAGATCTTCAGTTTTTACAATGACCTAATGCTTCAAGCAAGAAAACAAATAATATTGTTTTATAAAGCATTAGTAGAATTTCTGGATCTTACAAGTTCAGGTAAATTTAATTGAATAATATGTAAGAAACACATGCATTCTTAATTTGTTCAATTCAAGAAAATAAAGGTGAACCTCACAAAATTATGAGTGATACAATCCAGGAATTATATGAAGAAAACAATTCCAGGTTTAGTAAACCCACTGATTTTATAATAAACTTAAAAGCAATCTATGTTAAATAATAAACTGTACTTGCAAGATTAATATTATAACAACAACGATAAATCGCCTATAGTTGTGAGTGTTATTCCAATAAAACTTCATTGAATAATTAATAAGATTTGAATTATTATTCATGTCAATGCTGGATTATTAAATAATATTAAGTTCTTGTTAGTACATTATTTTTATTGATAATTCCTGACAAAAACCCATTAACTAAGTCACATTTACATCAGTATATTTTTGATAGTGCTCGAAGCTTGATTAATATCTTAATATTGAGTTGAAACATATTTTTAACTTAATATATCTTAAAAAAAAAAGATTGAATCCAATATTAGATATTGCGTTAAAATCGCATGATTATCACATAATGGATAGTTATTTTGAGGGTCAAATTTGACTAAAGTTTTACACATACTTAGAAACGATAATCCTTGACAGGGTGGACCTGCATGATAATTTTTCAACATGAAAGTAAAATTAATGATATACTGTTAACTTTAAACCTTTATTAAGAAATATAATTAAATTAATTATTATTTATAATGAATAAATTTTCAAATATATATCCAAGAAATAATACTTTCATGATACAATGGTTAGTTTAAAAAATCAACCACCATGAAAAATTAACTCAACCTCAAACAATGAATGAGGAAACTGATAAAACAGTAATCATAATTTGAAATAACTATTTCAAGTTTTAAGACCAAAATTAATCAAAGTCATAACACATCAAAACAAAAAATAGGACAAATGTGAAAATAAGAATAATGCAGAAAATCCTTAAGATGCACAATATCTACCAAAAATGTGTAGAATAAATAGAAATAAACTGTATTCATCATTAATATATATGTGAGTCCCAAGATTTATCACAAAATCCTCTTTGACATTATGTATGTATGTATGTATGTATATATATATATATATATATATATATATATATATATATATACACATAATGTCAAAGAGGATTTTGTGATAAATCTTTATATATAGAATAGAATATAAAATAATTTTATTCTGGGACGAAGTCCCTTCAGAATAACAAAAAATTACAAAATTAAAATGTTGTATCTGGCCAAATAAAAACAAACATAAAAAGTAAAGGTAAAGCTAAATCAGTAAAGAAAATATTAGTTTTACATACTATGTACAAAATTAAAAAAATCTATATACAAAACTCTTGAAACCTTGCCAAGACACTTAAAACTACGTACAATTGTAAAATATAAATATATACTTTTAAAAAAAAAGTCGAATCTGCTAAGAAGTATTTCAGTTATGAGCTATATGTAAATACAGTATTATGAATAACATGTAATTTTACATAAAAGGTTAGCGGGTATCTGACTGTTTTTGGGACAGGAATTGGAATAGGAGGGTTTTGAATGTAGACAGGGATGAAGAATGCCGAATTTTGATAGGAAGGAAATTCCAAAATTTAACAGAGCGAGCTATGAAGGAGTTTTGGAATGAGGCAGATCTGTGAGAAGGAATGTAAAGGTCAGAAGGTCGAGATCTTGTGGAAAGGGAGTGGACTGAGGATTTGAATTGGAGAAGGTTGTAAGCGTAAGAAGGACGATGATTGTTGTATATAAATCTATACTATATAAATGTATATGTATATATATATATATATATATATATATATATATATATATATATATATATATATATATATATATATATATATATATAAATACAAGAAGTACCCAAGAAATAAGGTAGGTCTGTACTATAGTCTTATCCTACTATTTTTCATTATGTATCTTAATATGGTCCTATAAAAGAGCAAAGAAGAAAATGAGGCCATTCTGGATGGGTAAATGCTTCTATTCTCTTAAAGTTGGATTTTTAGAATAAAAGAGGTAACCAAAAACAGTTAAATAAGTAGTATATAACCTTGAGAGAAAAAACTGGCTTAACATATAAAAGAAGAAAATAGGCTGTATATTTTTATGTTATATGATATGTATTTCCATGTTTCAGTATGGCCATGTTAAAAGAATTCAGGAAGAAAGAAATCCCAAAATAACTTACAGAATGAGAGTAGAAGCAAGAAGGCCCAGAGGAAGACCCAAAAACATTAATTTAACCATACAAATGCACAGAAGTTTTATGGAAGTTATGACGCTTCAGCTTAATTTTTGTTTTTAATGTTTTAGTACATTTGGCTTCAAATTGCCATTCACTTAAAAAATTGAATTCAGTTTTTATTTAATTTCTTGATTATTGATTGTTTGCTGGGCTTGGTTAGAGATAATATATTCTAAATAATCCTTTTATTAAAAGAACTAGATTGGCTTTAAAACAATTCTTGATAGCTTATTATTACTTAAAACCAAAATTGAAATGAACAGTAACAGATTTTTAACAGAATCTTTTTCTTTTTTTTAATATAATTTATTAGAGAGTGGGAGTTCTCAAACTGAGAACTATTTTCATAATATTTATTTTGAAAATTAGTTCATAATAAGGAATAACTTTAATACAATTTAAACTGTTCTATCTCCATGTTTATTACCAGATTAAGCATTGCACCAATGTTTTATAATTTTTATTATTATATACTTAAATTGGGGAGTGGGGTAGCTCAGTGATAGGGTACTGAGCTTCCAATGCTGAAGGTCTCAGGTTCGAACCCCGGCTCATGGCAGAAAATTTATTTATCTGTTTCATTGGCCGTGGGGTGACCCTGGGTCGGGAGACCCTCCTAGGGTACACCAAGCCTCTATAAAGTGGGTACCCTTAATTAAATGATTGATTAAGTGAGAAAACCTGACGGTTGAGTATGATCTCGGTCAAATCACCTCCTTGCACAACTGTTGACCTAGAAACAGTGCTTTTCCTAATTAGTACTGAACCCAAGACCCTTCATGGGTTGTACTGGTATAGATTTTTTTTTATACTTAAATTAATGTTAGGTCTTTATTATGATGCTTATGTAATAAGGTAACATATATCATTAAAAAAAAGGGGCCGAGGTGGTGGAGAGAGTTAAGGCGCTTGCAAAAATTTTATGTTATGAGTTTAAATCCCATTCGCGGGATTAAATAATGAAAAAGAAAAGATAAAAATAAGAATAATTTATAACAAATAAATAAGTGTGCAGTCTCTACCTGATTGCTTGGACCACTACGGCACAGGTTCAATTCCCGTATAAGGGACGATAACGTCCCTACCTTGATATAACAGGAAGGTGAGAGCGACCCCTATGTCCAATAACATAGCTGCTTTGGTCCTCCAGATTTTGGGGGTAGGGCACAGAGCTAAAACCCTATCCCATAAAAAACAACAGGATAGAAAAAGTTGGTAACCATCCTGTTGAAGAGGGAGTGATTGTGATCGTGTCCGGTTATTATCAACCACATGCTCCCTGGATATCATCTACATAAGAAGAGAACGAAACGATTACAGCTTATCACCTAGATAACAGCCCCAATGCTGCGAGAAGACTAATGGTGGATGTCAAAAGAGTCAAGAGGTGTTTAAAAAAACATAATTGTGATTGTTGTATTAGTGGTTTGAAAATTCTTAATTAGAATATGACAACACTAGGCAGAAAGTTAAACAACAAAAAAAAAATTTTTTTTTTTTAAATAAACATAATAAATACATAAATATGTGTGTGCAAATATTGGATAATCTTTAAATTTGAGATTGTACCATTTTCCTTTCAAATAAGTGATAAATATAAACATTTAAGAAGGAGTCAGTAGGAAAATCCATTAAATAATTGCTGATTGACTCATGATCATCTCCTTGAATTATCATATGGACAAACTAACAACATATATAATATAAAAATTTAAATTGCAGAGCAAACCAATAGTTATCAAACAATGTGAAAAATACAAGAATATAAGAAATAACTAAACACCATAATTTAAAGTTTAAAAACACGTTATTTGTCTAGAGTTTTTAATATAATCTTGTTTTCTGCAATAGCTCAATGCTAACATGAACTGGTCTTCTGCTTATTCAACTTTCTTACCCTAATCTCATTTGGTGGAGAGTCAAGATCCCCTTAGATCATCTGTTCAGACTTTATCTATCTCTGATTGCTCTGAATTTTATTTTATTTTATAAACTCTCAGCATTCATAAAACTGTACAACTCAATGAATCATGTACGTTTCTTTACATTAATTGATTATGCCTTTATTCAGGAATTCATGAAATCCTGAATTTCATGGAAAGTAAGAAACTATCATAGACATTAGTCTCATTCAGTAATTATTTTCAATAACTGGTAAAAATAATATATTTATAAATATTAGAATACACATGTTTGTACGCATCAATATAATTAAAGGGAAAGTGATAATGTTAACTGTTTTGTGAATTTATTACATTTCAAAACCATATTATTATCAAGCCAGTGTAGCCAAATAGTATAACGTAAGAACCTTTCCAAGAAGAATTCATTCCTGGCCTCTGATTTTATGCCTGCTCCCTGCAGAACGTTCGAACGATATTTTCTTAACTTAGGGAGACTTGTAGGAAAGAGTAGTTGTCAAAGGAGTAACTTGTTTATTTGACAGTGGATAGTGAAACAAAAATAAAATTTTATATTTTACAACTTTTAATTAAGATTTATAAAAGAATTAAATTTCCATTATTTCGTCCTTCACTTTATATTGACAGAAAATACCATGAGGCTTCATACTTTTGACAAGAGCTATTTCTGAAACTCGAAGGTAGGCTACTAAAAACGAATGTTTTTCAATATTAAATTTTTATTATAGCAATAGAAACATAATATTTCATAAAAGTGAAATGCTGTGTTTAATCCATAATAAATATCAAAAAATATATCGCTATTGTAGCAAAAGGTCGTATGTAACAATTTTACATGTTAGTTCTCTTTGTGCTAAAGATGACACACTTTGTAGTCTGAAACTGCTATAAGTATTCTGCTAAAGAGATAAATAGCAGATGGGAATAAAATATGAAATTATACTAATAAATCATAAAGAAAAAATCAGTTTTTATGTTCTGTAAAAATATTCAATTTTACATATGTTCTTTTGCACTAACAGTAGCGATATATTGTTTTCAAGTATTCTATTTAAAGCCAAGATACTTTAATGAACTTCAATCTAATAAAGAAATTGAATAAAAATTTATAAATATACAACGTAAACTACACTGTGAATCTCTCCACACTTGAATAACAATAGTTTACCTGACCAAAAATAGATTTTAAGCAATACAATAAAACTGAACAATCAGAAAAATAACTACATACTATCAATAGTTTAAATAAACAATGGTATTCACAAAAGTGACATTTGAACTATTACATAGAAAATATTTCAATAAGCCATGTCTAAACATGGGTTCTTAAATTACCTGCCAAGAATATTGCATTTAAAATTTATAAAAAAATAACAAAAGTAAAACTTCACAAAATAAAGTGTCTGTACCTCTGCTGGTAGTGAACAATAAAAAATAAAAATATGTTTACTTTAGTTTCTTTAAGAACTTTATTCAAATATTCATATCGTGGGTTTATTTCAAAACCACAAGTGCATTTTTGACATAGGTTAACTCTCAAATTTCTTTTTGTGAATTTCAACTTTATTTATCAATACAAAAATACTGTAAATGCATAAAAATGACAAAAACCATTTTATATATCAAATAAAATTTTCAAATTTCATACAGGAAAACGTCTTTGAAGTTCTTTATGTCAGTGAATGTTACTTAGTGACTTTTTGCAATAAATCAACGATATATATAGTTTTACAGATCATGTAAGATACAGTTTTTAATTTTTTCAAGTACAAAGATAGAACTTTGTATCATTTCTGAGGAGAGAAAAAATTAGAATTATTTAGGTCTTAGAGATCAGATATTTTATATTTAAAGCAAAACGTTCATCAGAATTTTGATATGCACAAATTAATTTCTTTGCAATTTAGTATTATTACTAAAATACAAGAAGAAACCTGAAATGAAAATAAACTGAGTAAAAGAAGTCCTTCCCATTGGTCAGCACATTACAAAAGTGTTCAACAACAAAGAGTGGATGATTTTTCTCGAAAATGGCTCTAACAATTTTGATTAAACTCAGTATATCAATGTATAATTAAATAGTATTTATTATCAGCTAGATCTTATTCTGATTGAAGTAGCTTAACAAGGCTTAAATGTTCAAAATTTCTTCCTCTAAGGTACCTTCAATTTGGTTTATTTTAAATTATTACCTGTCTCTCATTGTCAGGACCAATAAAAAAATGGCAGAATATTAACTATGAAAGAATTTGAAGAATGATTGTTACTTATCATTAATTTTTTTTTGTCTAAAATTAATATTGAATACTGTAATTTACATTTTTCTTTTAGTATCAGTTCTTTAAATAAATGTCATATACATTTAACAATTTAAACATTATTTTTCAAAACTGTAAAAAATTGAGAAATCCTAAAGTAAAGAAGAAAATTTAGTTAAGAAGAAAATGCTGGATCTATGCAACTGAAATTCAGTTGGATGAGGAATAAGTAACAATGCTTTACAAGATAAAATAAACATCGGCGTAAGAATATAAGATGTCAGTTCATATGATAAAGATATCTTATGGGTTAGCACCTAATAATTAAGTGAAAATAATGAATTAATAAGATAGCTATTTCAATTATGATAACTACCATCAAGTAGCTGAGATGTTTTTATTTCATTCATGTTTTATTAAAGTTGTTTGTTCATCTTTCCAACAACGTTCACTATTGCGTTTTACTTGCTGAAATGCTTGTTCAGTTAAGAAGGCGATGTTATCTCATTATAACATTCATTACAAAAATGTGTGAAATATTGTAATAATTTTTTTAGCACTTATGCTATGTTTAATAATTAATATACACAATTATACCTTTACACAATATAATATATTTATACTTGTTTAAAATAATTTAATATTAAAATCATTATACTACTTAAAATCAATTTTTTTTTTAAACCCTTTGCTTGAAAAGACAGAAATAATAAAGATTAAAACAAATTAAGCGGAACATATTGATGGTGCTTATATCAATGGGTATAACCCTTTAAATTAAAATTTTATAAGAAGCAAAAAACATTTTAAACTGTTTCGCTGGTATATTCACAAACTAATTTCAAATATTTAAGTTGGAGAATACATAATTTTTGCCTATTTTTTAGAAAACAAATTATTTTAACAAAACCATTTTCGATGTTTGGAGTTATATACATTGACCTAAACACAATCAATAGAATACATTCTGATAAATAAACAAGTTATTAAGTAATGCAGTACAGCACGGTGAATACTATCTTAAAAAAGATAATACAAGTGAAATAATACATCTATACATATTCCCAAGAGCAAATATTTGTTAAATAAACTCTTAATTTTCTGTTGAATGTTATGAGATATGAAGTAGGTAGCTTTTGCAACAAATACAAATGGTAGTAACAGAAAAATTAGGCTGTTATAGATAATGCTGACAACATTCTAAATAATAGGTCAAATTTGTTGGAGTTTCGGTAAGAGATTAAATTACACATAAATAAGAAGCCTTATTTCATTGTGTTGACATTTCAGCTCAAGTGTTAATGCCGCTTAGGTATGAATGCCACATATTACGAATATTTCTGATGAGCAACCAAAAATGTGGCATACAATAACTTAAAAATAAAACAATAACATTTATTTGTAATTTGTAAATTCATTGTAATTGTAACCATGCCCACATCTAACTTCTACTATAAGATCTACAGTTAACAATATCTGCAACAATAACATCCTAATTCATTTAAATTAAGGAAAATAAAACAAATCAAACCCATTTGGCTACAATCTGGTTAGAAAGTATTTCTATAATTAAGTCAAATCTAAAGTCCCCATTCCAAATTATATTTGAGTGCTGATTTTTAAGATATTTAAAATGTTACTTAGTGGCAGCATTAATAATTACTAATATAGGAATTTAAGACACATGAAAATATTTAAAATTTTAAATAATATTAAGTGAACAATACAACAATTTTAACCTAATATAATAATGTTTTAATTTTTAAGTTGGAATAATACAAGAAAAAAGTCATTAGGTATGATATATTTAAGGTAACTGGAAAATAACATTCTTAAGTGTAAAAAAGTTTAAATAAAAAAAAAAACACTAAGGATGTCAGATGTCATATCTAATACTTATATTTTTCAAGAATATGTTTATAAACACAGCGTGATATATTCTTAACAGCAAAAATGAAAAAAGAAAAATCTATATGATGGTTGAGAAAATCAAATTGAAATGTTCAATCAACTGGTTAGATATTAATTTTCTTTAAGCCCCTATAATGATTCAACTTTACAAATGAAATAGATTAAAAGCCATGAATGTCTGATAAAATATTCAATAGATAAAGCCTGAATACTTATGTAACTCATTAAGCATATAGGACAAATCCCTATACAACAATTAAATAATAGAGCATACAGAATTATAATGCGTGAAATTCATGCGCATGAAACTCATCTATACAGGCAATAGAAAGCTTTAATCAATACAATTAACTACCAGCAAGCAGGATAAATACCTTAGAACATGGGGTAAACTGGCATCACCATCATTTTCAGATCTAAAACTAGTGTTAATGAATTGAGCTGTTTCTCTTTCTTGTCGAGAACTTTTTGAACTAGAAGCTCGTTTGTTTTTTGATGGCTTGCTCATTTTAAATCAATTCAATAAACCTCCTCAGTCAATTTGTCATGATTACACAATTACTATGTCAAAATAGTATAAAATTTCAAACAAATTAAAACTGTTATTACTTTATTTTTCATTTTATATAGTAAAAAATCCTTTTCAGGACTTAAAGTTAAGTGTCAATAAGATATTAAGTATTTTAACTTAAAGTTATCTCCTGTTGTATCAACTAGAATCTATAAAAAGCTAACTTCTAAAATCAGTAAGTTTAATACAGATAGTTCGAATATTCACTTATTAATTCTGAACTACGAAATTTAATAAGTTTATTATTGACGATATTAATAAACAAAAACTTGAAAAAATTATATCAAGACAACTATATAATACAACAGTTAACACAGGTTATAAGAGATAATGTCATAGAGATAGGAAACGCTCCTGTCAAAACTCTGCCAAAGAGAATGGATATTTGTAAGTATTGCAATATTTAATCATTTATAAGAAATTATTTATGTTTTGAATCATTTACAACATCAATAATTAAAACCATTTAATTTAATTAGTGATATTTACTGTCGCAACTGATTAATGAAAATGTAACCAGCAACATAATTAATTTTAAGTTTTATTTTATCTTGCAGTATTTTCTAAATAATTATTATTTATTGCTTAATTATAATATATTGTAAATATATAGGTAAATATTAAAATTAAAGATTAATTCAGAATTCTTTCTACAGCATTGTTTGTACGGATGTAGATGCTCTTGGCCAGCCTTTTGGTTCCATTCGTTCAGTTGAAAGCGCTTGGATTAATCGTCTTCAATGGTAATTTTATCTATTTTCATCTAATTGGATTTATTTTATATGAATTAAATGTATCTCTATAATTACAATATTTATTGATAGATTTCTATTTTAATTGTTTAATTTGTTATCAGTACAGTATTAGAAGAAAAACTAGTTTGCTTTTTTGAATTGGTTATGTTTAATCAAAACTATTTTCAAATTATTTTATTTACAGGCTAAGCACACCAAAAAGGTAGGAATCACTGGTAAATATGGTACCAGGTATGGTGCCTCTCTTCGAAAAATGGTAAAGAAAATGGAAATAACTCAACATGGAAAGTACCCATGCTCCTTTTGTGGGAAGGTATAACAATTTGTCTATTAAAATGAAATATAAATGGTATTATGTCAATTTCAAGATGGTGTGTTGTTGATAAGTACAAAAAATGGTGCCTATAGTGTTTGTTTACCACTACTATATCTCTAGAATAAGTATTGTGGTCATGAAAATTTCGAATTAAACTTTCTAAAATGTTTTGTGGGGAAGCGAAGAGACTTAACTCAAAAATGAAGAGTTGTACTGAGTTAAGTATTTATGGTTGATGTTACCAAACCTTTTTTGCCTAAAGTGCCTGACTATTTGTACAAGCAATCTTGTACGACTTAACTTGACATTGGTTTATTATATAGTTCCTAATTTTTTCTATTATCTATTTGTCACTTAGACATATTGGCCCAAAGATATGTTGAAAAGACCTTCCTTTCTCAGATCTAGAGGATCGTCTAGCATCCATGGGTTAAGACTCAGGATTCACCTGTATGACAATTAGTCTCAAGATTGTTTTATGAGAAACTGCACTGTTTTTTATAAGGCATAAAATGTCTTTTCCCTGCTGCATTTCTCAGTTTTATTTCCTCTGTGGTGTCATGTTTTCCTTTCACTAAAGATTTGAGGTATTTGAAGCTTATTCATTTTTAGACCCAATTTTTTCCAGCTTTTTCAAATTTATTCAAAGCTGCTGAGAGTACTGCTTTTGATCTAGACCAGGGGTCTTCAAAATGTATAGCCTGCGGGCCACATCAAGACATCCAATAAGTCCTGCGGTGCATGGATTGTGATGAAGACAAAAAAGTTTGTCTTGTAAATGATACTTCAATTGTGATATTAGCTTTCAAACCGTAACAACTCGTGCAATAAATGTTGTAGTAAACTCATGTTCGAGATATTTGCTAGTTTTTTTATATCTGTTGTTTTTAATATTTTACTTGTTAATCAAAAAAGCTTTTGTTAGCTAGATTGGTGGTGCTGGCAGCCGTATTTTTTTTTACTAAGTTATTTATGTATTTAATAAAGCCAAGTTGGTCTTGTGGAAGTAGATAAATCAGCATGTTATTTTGAATTGGACTGAATCATATACATTTCTATTAGTCAAATTACCTTAGATTAACTAAACTTAAACACTTACCTTACTGTTATTACAAAAGTATACTGTTTGAAGAGAAAAGACATTTGGATAAATCTTTATATTATAATTATAATTGTTATTCCTTTTAAGAATGCATTTGTTTTTAAGTTTACAATTTTAGTACATTTTTTCTAATGAGTACACAAATGAGCAAAGTTCATTCCCCATTTCGACTTAATAAAATGGCTGGGAAAAAACGATCTCTCCATTCACTATTGTGTAAAGAAAAGATAGATTTGAGGAAAAAAATAACATCTAAATTAGTTTCGATCGTAAGTGAGAGATTTCTGTTTTTGGCAGCAAGCTCCTCAAAAGTACATGTATAAAATGTAAACTTGGACTTAAAAAACAAAATTATTTGAATATTTATCTGTGTTTTTCATTTGAAGTTCTTGTTGCATTATTGTTTTGTTTTCTGAATTATAAAAATGAGACAAAATAAGAAAAAAGTCAAAGGAGCCTCTTTCCACATATATTGCTTTTTAAGGAATATTGTGAGGTGTTTTTAATTTATCAAAGCATGTTACCAGGCTCCAATTTATGTCCTTTACTTTTTTTGTTGGATATTGTTAATTAATTAATTCATTACTTTAAAAACATTGAGACTGTATTGTTCATTTTCTTAACTAAAATAACCAATTATTGAATAAAACATTAAATTTGTATATAAGATTTGGAATTTCTTGACAAGAAATTTCAATGCTAAAGTTAATAATTAAGATTGATTGGAAGAGATTGTTTAAATGCTATGATATATTTCCAATTAATTACTTACCAGTTGACATTTTACAATAAACTTTTCTAACATCAACAATATAATATAGTGCAGTCATCTACTGTTATCTTGATTGCTGTTACAGTAATGTCATGTGGGCTCAGGATCTCTTGATATTGATTATATAACAACAATAAATCATAATATAGTAAAATATTAAATCTGTTCTGAAATGACTATCACCAAACTGGTAACTACAGGTTTTGAAACGGAGAAGAGTGCAGTCAAAACTCGCACTGAAACAGACCTATTTTTTTAGTGGTTTATGACATATTGATTTATTCGTCCTTAAAATTATTGTTTCTTTGCTATATTTTGTAGTTAAAATGCTTTGATCCTTTGAATTTAATTGTTAAGTCACAATTTTTTATTATTGATGGCATAACTTTTTAATTATTTAAAGTCATGCTCCAATCCAATAAATTATTGAAAAGCGTCTTGAGATACTTTAATTAGGTCTGATTTTTTTTTCATGTTGTATGGATGAATACCATTATGTATATACTTATAAAACTTATTGACAATTTATAAAATTAGATGAAACTTAGGCTTTCAATAGTTAAAAGTTCTTATTATTTTTCATAGAAATCCTTTATTTAAATTTTTTATTCAAGTTTATCTTATTTCTGATATAATCTTGTATTTTAACATGTAAATTATTCACATGATTATGTTTTATTTTACAGACTGCAATGAAAAGAACCTGTGTCGGTATTTGGTCCTGCAAGCGGTGCAAGAGGACTGTTGCTGGCGGCGCTTGGGTAGTTGCCACAACCGCAGCAACCTCAGTTAGGTCAGCAGTTAGGCGCCTTAGGGAAGTTAAGGACCTGTAAATTTAATTTTTATTATTGTCAATAAAGTTTTTATTATAATAATATATTTTGTTTGCTTTTTATACTATATACCCTTGTCTTTAAATAAATTCATCCTGAAATGCCTTGATCAGGAGATCTTATATTCCATCAAAAGTTCATTTTCTATGTGACATTAATAAACAGAAAGTATTACTGTAAATTGTTTCGAATCAGAACAAACTCACAGGCCACAAAAGGTGTTTTTGTGATGTGATAATCTTTATCAATGGACCCCTGGATAAAGATTCTAATGATATGGTAAAAGATTGTTTTGTCTTAGGCAATTAAACTCACAACCTATAAATTTATGTTTTGCTGAGCACCCACTTTTTTTTTTTTAATTAGTTCATTTTTTTGGGAAGAAGACAGTTTTTAGATTTATTTTCTGTTATATAACCTTACAAACTTGAGTTTTTTTATTATCAAAAGGTTTTCCTAAACTGCAGTTCTGATCGATATCACAATAAAGTGAAGTGAAGAAGCCTACAGTAATCTTCAAAAATGGCATTTAATTAACATTTTAAAATAGAAATTTGCAAGTGATTTTGATATGCTCTAGTTATTGGGCATTGACATTAACTTTCGTTACTTTAAATCTTAATATTTTAGTCCAAAGCCTTGAAAAATCAAGTTAATAGTTTATTAGTTTAGGGGTAGGTAATGAGTGAATTCTGTTAAAAAGTTATTCTGTAATAAATATAACACTTATGTTTTCCTAGATAGAATTGAAGCATCAAAATATTTCACCTATAAAAAAAAAAGTTCGAAAATTTTCACGATCGCTATACTTAAGTGATGTAAAAAGTTTATACGTAAGTGAAAGTAAAAATTTCAAAGCTGGTGAAATTATCAGAATTTATTAATTAGAAGTATCCAATTTTCTTTAACACACTGGGGACTAGGAAGGCCTAAAGTTAGATACTGGTATCCCCCCAGAGTTAGGTACTACTACTTAAGATGTCAGATCCATGGGTTTTCCCGTTCGCTCTATCGTTCTGACTTCAAGAAGTGGTAATTTTTAAATTCTACTTTTCAAATTGCATTCTGTTTTTCTTATTAATTTTTGAACATTCATATTTAATTTTTCACCAGATTGGGAGGTAATCGCACAAAATCTGGTTTTCCCTTCTATTCTGATATTTCTATTATTGCTACATTATTTTGTATTGGCATGTTATAATGACATAAGTCAATATTTAGTTTTAAATAATAATATGAAAATAATAGTTTTTAAATATTCACTTCTAAAAGTTTTTTTATTGTACTTAATATCCGAATATACAAATCATTTTTAGTCTAATAACATCCAAAATAATACTTGAATTAATTATTTTGTATTAATATACCTTGATAAGTCAGGATTTTTTCTATCTTTTTTAATCCAGAATTCAGTCTGGTGGACTTATATGACATTCTTGATGGTCACACTTATTACATTATTTAAAATAATTTATTGTCATCCACCATGCGGTGAAAAACTTCATTATTCTAATTGCTCTGTTATAAAGAAACCGATCAATCACATGGTTCACTCAGTAGAGTCTAATTAGAGGAATAGGATAAAAATAAAATAAAAGCTGTCTTGAAAAGAAGTAATATGAAATTTTATTTAGATATGTACACTATGGAATGTGTTTAATTTTCTACAATTAATAATTTAAATTAGAAATACATAATGTTTCATAAAAAATAATTTCAAATTTTTACCAGACATAATTTTACATATATCGTATTCGAAAAATAATGAAAGACCACCATTTGGAAGCTGAATTATAATTTAATCACCCTATGAACTCAATTGACTCCATATTTATGAAACTTGCTAACATGAACCAATTTCATATTTAACAAATAATAAATCATGATTATATTTTTGAAATGCTATATTTTATTTTAATTTTCTGTTATTCCAATGCAACCTTAAATTTATTTTTAAAGAGTATGTAAATGCATTTTTGTACACCACTTGTACTTTGTTTATATCCATAAAAATAACATCACAGACCTTGTGAGAGGAAGTTAAATATTAAAATTATGACATTTGCAAATTCTCTTGGTTATAATGAGTATATTTTCATAATAGATTTTAGAAATTGTTTATCATAAAAATAATTTATAAATAAAGAAGGAATGAATCCGAAGTTCAAATCTTATGTCCCTTAAAAACAAAAAGGAGGCTTTATAACTAAATATTAATTTAAATGAAATCGTTTTTAACATGAGCTTGTGAAGAAGGTTCTTTAATCCATAAAATATTGATTGAACTAGTTGAATAATTGGTAATTTTAGGAGTTTGGTGCTATATAATAAGTTGGAAGATAAAAAAAGATTTAATTTCATCTTAATTTTTTGACAAACCCAAGATTATTATGAAATAAAAGCTTACAGGAAGAGAATATTTAAAAAATAGTATTAACCTTTTTTTAAAAATAGTTGATTAGATTTTGAAAATTCAAAAAAACATTTATAAAAAAATGGAAACATTAAACATTTTACACTGTTGGTTCAAAGTTAGATAAATATGTTGGCTGTGCAGTAATAATCGATCAAAATGAAATCCAACATCCTGCCAGGCATATGTTCAGTTTTTAATATACAGCTGTGAGGGAAGCCCTACAATACATACAGAGAATGTACATGCCTAGATCAATTATAGTAAAAGATTTTATGAGCGTTCATATCCCTACAAAATTCAGTGATGAAAAAATGCAATAACGAAAAATTAAAAATTTCGTTATGGTCAATCCAGTTAAATGAACAAACATTCATTCTTTAACGAGTACCTAGCCATTCTGGTATCTTTGTCAATGAGAAATCTGATTGTACGGTAACCAGGGCCAGAAAAAACAATGATTTAAAAAGCTACAAACCTCGAGCTTCTTACTGCAGGGGATTGGATCAATGATACTATATGGACATTTTTAAAAGAATAAGAAAATGTAGAGAGAATCAGTGGCTCGAAATTGGGGGAAATCAGAGATTTACAAATAGAAGATGAGCAAAAGAAAATTAAGGTGAGAAGAAGTTATCTCATACCGTCTGTCTCTGCATATGCAACTGTAAATTTTCAAATGAATAGCATCTGTAAAAATTAGAAATGTTTGCTGAGAATGCTCGGTGAATGAACAAGACTGTGGAACAATTACTAATAGATTGCCATTAGAATAAAATCCTGGGGCTTCTATAAACTTATGAAACCTCAATGGTCACTTACAAGACAGCAAAAACATTGAACAAATTATGGAAATCTTTGGTCATTACCAAAATATATAAAGAAAAAAGAAACAGCACAGCACCAATGACCCTTATAGGTAGAGGTGATAAACAAATAGTGGATATATATTTTTTTATTAAAAAAAATATCTTGAATTGAGCCTCGATATTACAGAAGTGAAATTGAAAGTGAATAGAAAGATGTCCTTCTAAATATACACACACATATAATTTCTCTCCTTGCTACCAATTTCGATCTTTCATCAGGCTAACTTATGATGGTTCTGTTCTCCTGCTTGTCAGATGAAGATGACAGCTTATCCTTTCTAAAAACAACTAATTTTTAAGATAATATATATGTATGTATATATGTATGTATGTATATATATATGTATAGTCCTAGTAACACACGAGGACTCATCTTTAAAAAAAAAACATATTCTTTAAAATAATATGTATATGAACATATGTATGTATATACAGTAATGTTTTTAAAACCTGTAAATTCTTAATATTTTTACAGATGGATTTTTATGAAATTTTAATAATAATGAGACTCTGAGTTCAAGTTTTATCTAAACATTTGTGTAACCATGCAATGTTAAACTTTAATTATTAAGTCATTTATTGTAATGAGTGATTTAAAAATTAAAAGAAAACTTGTGAAGAATGTGAAAAAATGTGAAGAATTAGAAAAAAATTCATTGTTGTGGATTCCAATTTCAGTACGTTCCATTCTTTTGTCATTGTAGTGTGTGTGTGTGTGTGTATTGATATTTTTATTTTTTGTAACTATACAACCAATCTTATTGTGGTTAAAATTTGACTTTTGATGTTCCAGTAGCCAGAAAGATAATTAATCAATTAATTTAGGGAATCAGTTTATACTAGATTAGAATCAATTTCATGAAGATTAACAGTCTGTTAAGCTTAAAAATTATTTCATAATAATCCAAAAATAAATATAATGCAAGGCTCATCCAAATAAAATAAAAATAAACAGGGCATCAATCAAATCGTAATACTTGAAATCTCTTTATGAATATCAGTACAATTATTCTAAATGCTTACCCAACAGGTATCATAAAATTTTCATTAGTAAAATACCCTTTTGAAAACTGTGAACTTGAAATCTGAAAAATTATTTTGTTATGTATAAATATGTACTGGGATTAATGTACAATATAATGTGCTTTTAGCAGCTAAAAATAAATAAGCCAAGTATAACAAATAATAATTAAATTCAATAAATATATGCCCATTTAATAAATTTTAACAGAAAATGACTGAATGAAACGATTACCAACACAGTATAACTTGAGTTTAACAATGACTAATGAATTATAAAATCAACATTGTCATGACATGATGTAATTAAATTATTTATTAACCTATGATATTTTAACTTATCAGTAGAGTAAAACTTAGAAAGATTAAAATTATAGAAATCATATTCAATATAAAAACTATTTCTGACATGTATAATTGGAATATTTGTAATGGTTCATTGAAGCAATTTAAAGAACATCCATAATGATTTTAACATAGTTACATTAATAATATATTGAAATTTTAGAATCCCAATTAACAACAGCCAATGAAATAGGGAAGGAAAAGAAATAAACTTGTTATGGAATAAATATTAATATCATTTATAGAGATCAATTTTCTGTCACTGGTGGTCAAAAGCAGACTAGAAAAAACGTTATTTTACAAAATAGTATTAATAAAATTTAAATAGTATAAATTGTACTACAATCCGAGTATCTTGGTTCCATTATCACTGAGGATAATAATATAAAAGAAGAAATAAAGGCAAGGATAACAGTTGGTATTAGGTGCTATTGGTCCCTAATAAAAATCTTTTGAAAAATAGGTTCCACAGAACTTTACATTACATATACAGGAAAGTCTAAAAATATAACCCAAGATAATATGAGGTATAAAATATTGGTTAGGACAGAAAAAAGAAATACAAGACATGTTGATATTACAGGAGGGAACAATACCTTAGTGTCCCTTTATCTGAATGAGTCTGAAAATCAACAAGGATTTTGAAAAACAAACAAGAATAGTGACAATAATGCCAAAGAAAAATTCATGATAATTTTATCAAAACAAACATAATCTAACAATAAATATAACCTTGATTACAGATTGTTATTAATATGAATTAAAAGAAATTTAAAGTGGAAATGGAGATAGAAAAAAGTAAGAAATAATGAAACAAGTTAATGCATTGTCAGGTTCACTTTAATTATTTTAAAAGGTAAAATTACTTCCATGGTATGATAATGTAATAAAGTAGTACACATAAAAAAATAAGAGATAGACTAAGCTATATGGAGATATTGTAAATGGAACCAATGACTTCATTAAATAAATAAATAACCTTATAAAAATGCAGTGAATTATTTTAACTTTATATAATTTTTTTTATTTTTAATTTTTTTGGAGAACCACTGGTCAAGGAAAAATAACATTTTATAACTAAGTTTTAATTTATTATAACTTTATTCTAAGAATAATATGAGATTAGGAAACAACTATAAATTTTTTTTTAGGAAAAACAAGAAAGACATTATTGCTATACTTAAAACTTTGAATTATTTACATACGTACATATGTACTTCCTCTAAAATGATACCATCCAGTTTAATAATTTATACAAAAAAAAAAAAAAAAAGATAGAACAGTATCATCCAAATGTAGGAAATTCCTAAATAAGTTTTTAATTATAAACTTGTACCACCACCCGAACCTCCTGATATGATATCACGTCAAAGATAAACTTATTTTTCTTGTACTAAATTGTTAATTCTTAATATTAACAATGCTCTACTAATGAGCCAACATCTAATTACAAACACTTGGATTGTCATAGTTCATATCAAAGAATCAAATAAAAAATTTAACAATAAATGCAATAATTTGTTTAAAATAATGAGCATAATAAATATAAACAATTAAGTACATAATAATAACTATGGTTTATAAAAAATATTTTGACAATATAATATATATTTATATACAAGCTTAAACTCTGATAATAAGTTACGTACTAAATTTGTTTTACAACCATACTAATACGGATATAAAAATTAAATAAATAATTTATTCTAATATTTAAGTAAAATTGCACATTTTAAGATATTTAAGTATATTAAGAGAAAAAAAAAATGCTGGAGATAACTTGAACAAAAAACAATTAAATTTATAATAAATATTTTAATGAATGGTTAATATTTTAATGTTCCAAACTAGTAAAGTTATCAAACAGATTATGAGCATCTTGATTATCTTTACATATTGAAAATCATGATGGGAAATTAAACAAATAAAAGAAGAATATTATATGAATTGAAATATAATCAATAAAATTAATTAGTTAAGTTATCACACTTCAAAGTGATAAACCCTGAATTTTTTAAACAACCATGTTTCACAGACTTTTTAAAAAAAAAGTTCTCTAAGAACTTAACCAAATGAACTGATGAATGTACTCTAAACATACTTTAAAAATCTAATTTTTGCCTAAAGTATTACTTTTTATAGAATATATTTATTTAAATGAAAACAAAACCTATCACTACCATGGCACTATTAAGTGGCCAATATTTTTCATATTACGTGGTATAAGTATAAACCTTTAATGACAAATGAAAGGGCACTTAGTTAAAATAACAAAAATATAGATAATATTTATTGCTCTAATCACAATTTATAAAAAGAGTTGGTCTGATAATTTCAGGGTTTAGCCTAGGAAAGTGGTAACTCCTAGCTATTAGCCTGCCATTTAAATTTACTATTCATAATCCACTGCTGGCCTCGGCTATTATCACAGGTCCTCAGCAATGGCTGGGACGAGTCTCTGGGATCAGGCTTCTGCAGACACTGGTTTGTGTTAACGTGCTTTATTGTCCCATCCTAAAACATAACCAAATATTTGATTAATACTTTCACTTTAACTAATAAATGATTACCAACTAGATGTAATCTACCACTTCATTAGAGTTAAATTTAGATTACATAAGCCTGTTTTTATACATGATCAAGCGCTCCAGGTTGACTGAATAATATCTAAAATTTATGAGGAAAAATAAAATGAGCTATCATTTTTTTAAAAAAAGGCTTAAGAGAAAATGCCTTTTGTGTGATAGCTTAACACTAATAAAGTTTTTATGAGGTATATCTTAAACAAAGAAGCGGGGTAGCTCAGTGGATTGGGTACTAAATTTCAAAGCTGAAGATCCTATGATCAAATCAGGCTGATGGCAGGTTAAATAATTGTTTAATTTACTTCATCAGCTGTGGATCAACCCTCTATAAAGTGGGCTCTTGATTACCCTCCTTGCTAAATGTCTTAAGCAATTTAAAGAAAACTTATTGAACTTCTATGCAAACGATATTTTTAGTTCTTTCTTCTAATAGTATAAATAGGTAAATATACATTGGTATTTTCCACAACTTGATCTAGATAAGTAACAGTTCCCTACTGGAAAAACAGTCTACTTTCATTTCTAGTTTCAATACTCTAATAATAAATTTATCTATGACATAAAAAGGGATTTAGTAAAAAGTTTAGGAGATTCATCGTGCAAGTTGAAAAATAAGGATTTAAGTATTGGTACATAGAACGTAAGGAGTTTGAATTCAGCAGGTGGGTTAAAATTGGTCGCGAATGAGGTTACTGGGTACAATTGCGTTAATAAACATACATTGTCCGATTGATGAAGTCAAATGCAAATTTTACGATAAACTCGAATGGGTTTATGATAAACTACTACAAAACTACATGAACATAATTATAGGTGATGGAAACACAAAGGTGGGGAGGGAAGAAGTTTATGTTCCGATGATTGGCAAAGAAAGTTTGCACAAATATAGTAATGATAAAGGGATCCGTCTGATAAACTTTGCCATCTCAAAAAACTTGATAATTAAAAGTACTACATTTAAACATAAGGATATTCATAAATATACCTGGACATCACCGGATTCGCAAACACAAAATCAAATTGATCATGTCTTGATACAACATATGTGGCAAAGCAGTTTAATTAATGTATGGTATTATTGTCTAGCAGAATGTGGGTTGGATCATGAATTAGTAATTGCGAAACTTTGACAAAAACTTAATATAAAAAAGAGAAAAGAAAACCGTTTCGATTTTGAGAATTATAATTTGGAAAAATTAAAAATCCATCAATTAGAACTCAATTTGAGCTAGATGTTAAGAATACGTTTGAAGCTTTAGAACCTTCTGACGAGGGCCGCGAGGATATTGACAAGTTATGGGCAGAGATCGGGGAAAATATTAAAGCGGTCGGTAACTCGTGTCTTGGAAAAAAGGAAAATAAGTATAACAACCTGTGGTTTGACAAAAATTATATATAAAAAAAAAAAAAGAAAAGTCGCTAAATTAAATGCTCTAAATAATCCTAGTGAAGACAATTTGGAATACTTCCGAACCTCAAAGAATGAAACGAAAAAATTGTTCAAAAATAAAAAAAGAGAGTATCTTAAAAATCAACTAATAGAACCGAAAACAACATAAGAGAAGTGTACAAAGGTATAAACAGATCACCTAAATGTTTAGAGCCCGTCGCGTCTGGAATAGGGATGAAAATAACAATATTCTGACCGACCCAGCAGACATATTAAATAAGTTTAAGAACCATTTTGACAATATTTTAAATATGGGACATTATTATCTGTGTCCTCCTTTTGAGTACCCGAGAGCTGAACCGTTAATAGAAGAATTGAGTAAAGAGGAAGTTGAAGTAGCTATCAGAAAATTAAAATCTTATAACGCAGTGGGAACCGATAATATTCCAAGTAAATTAGTTAAGGCATGTGGAGAAGCTGGAGTTTCTAAAATACATTTGTTGGTTAAAAAGATCTGGGAGAATGAGATATTACCTGAAGAATGGAAAGAATCTATTCTCATTCCGATTCATAAAAAGAGGTCGAGGACAAATTGAAATAACTGCAGAGGAATTTCACTCCTTCCAATATGTAATAAAATATTCACTTTGATCTTAACTACTCATATCATAGAATACGCCAAGGAAATTATCGGTGACTCACCAATGCGGATTTAGAAAGAACCGTTCGACTATTTATCGAATATATTCTTTACGGCAAATATTGGATAAAAAATTAGAGTATAACTGTGATGTTCACCAGATGTATATCGATTTCAAAAAGGCTTACGATTCTATTGACCACCAGAAACTGCATAATCTAATCGAGCAGGGGATTCCAAAAAAATTAGGAAATCTAGTCAGGATGTGCTTGACAGAAACACTTAATAAAGTTAGAATCGGTAATAATTTAACCGAAAAGTTTGAAGTTCATTCGGGATTAAAACAGGGTGATTCGATTCTGTTTCTCCTGTCCTGTTCAAATTGACATTAGAACATGAGATTTGGGAAGTAATGCATACCAAAAAAGGGTTGGATCTGGGTACGTCAACACCCTTGCTTAGCTATGTGGATTATCTGGTCCTGTTAAGCAAAGACATAGAAATTATAAAACTAAATACAACAACGTTAATGAAAGACGGTTAAGAACTAGAGCTCGAAAATAAACATGCATAAGACAAAATACATGGTTAGCTGAAAAAATGGCGATACTGTTGGTGATATCGATATAGAGGGCAATATGCTTGAACAGGTAGAGAAGTTTAGGTATCTAGGGTATACGATAACATTAAATTGAAGAGGAGATTAAGGCTAGGGTGATGGCGGGAAATACTTGGTATTTTACCTACCGTTCTCTTTATGGATGTGAAATGTGGTCACCGCTTAGTTTAAGGATGAGCAACGTCTTAAGGTTTTTGAAAATAAAGTATTGCTTAGAATATCAGGACTGAAGAAGGATGAGCTAACTGCAGAGTTTAGACGGATACATAATTCTGAATTACGTGAACTATATCCAGTTAATATAATTGAGGTGATTACATCTCTGCGAATCAAATGGGCTTGTAAAATTGTTGGGCTTAGTAACAAAAGAATTCCTAAAAGGTTAATATTTGCTGTACCGAAAGGTTAAAGCCGATCTGAAGGGACTGGGTTTGGACAGCGAACAGTGGAGAGAGGTGTGTAATAAGCATTTGGTGGTGTCGGCATCGAACCTTTGGGTTCGCTAAGCCTTTTATTATTATTATGACAGAAAAAAATTGTCCCTACACTTTATTTACAATGATTTTAAACAATATTTACAGCAAGCTTTATTAGCCTGATTGCCTGTAGTTTTCATGATTAACATATGCGTTTATTGTTCTCTTCCTATAGATTGTAACGTGATGTTACAAAGCCTAAAACCTCCCTCAATAAACGGTCTATCTAACACAAAAGAATTTTTTCAAATCTATTTGTATTATATCTACATGCCAGCCTGATGCATATATATTTTTTGAACTCTGCTATTATTTTAAAGGGACTTTAGTCCCAAACTAAAATTATTTTTCATTTCATTTCAAGATATGAATCCATGGTTGGCAGTGCTGAGCTATATTATTGGTACGATATCCTCTGTTAATAACATTTCCACCTGGGACATCCTGCACATCAGATTTTATATTGAAATAAAAAAAAGGTTGTGAAGGCAGAGCCTGAAAGTACCCAAGCAATTCCGTGCCAAAAATGGCAGTTCCTAAAGACCTAACAGATCAGTGAAAACTTTTCATTTCTTGAATGGACTAAATTTCAATTTGCTGAGAAAAAATAAAATATAGAATATAGAACACACTTATTGCACTAACAAGGGAATTGAATTTGCAGTCAGTGGATCACAGATTTCAACCAACTTTTTTTGGTGATATTAATTTGAAAAATATTAAACATATGTCCTGGTCTTTGTTCCAATAGACCCCAGGAGCTGGGAAAAAATTTATGTAATTTTAAACAAAGCAAAGTGTTTTATTTTTACCTTTGCTTTACCTGGATTTTAAGGTTATTATATACCAACTGATTTGATTTATTGATTATAACACGTTATAAATTATATATTACAACTGTAATTGCACTTCCTGTAAAGTAAGCCAAGGAAACTTTTGTTACGAAAAAGCAAGTTAGATTTGTTTTTGTGTTCTTAACTCTTTAACTATAGTGGATTCGAGTCAGAACCAGGAAACAGTAGACTCATATATATAAAGTAGGAAAATCCTATATTTTTTATAGAATATATATCTGTGACAAATGTGCAAAGTGTTAACTACAATTTTGTGAATTTTTATGGTTATCACTAGAAAGCTGTCTTTCTTTGTGTTTATTGGGCTAAGGTATTACTTAGATGAACATTACTTTGTGAATCATGGGTTTAATCTCGAAAATTGAATTTGCACCTGTGAAATTGCGTTGCAATGGCGTTTTTTTCATAAATATGATATTTGCACTCAATACACTATGCACATGAGCCACAGATATATAATTTTTTATTTGTCCATCCATTCCTTACATTAATCTATGCATTGTCTTATATAATATACTGTCTTATGTACAGATTAAGAGTTGTGTAATAACAAAAAATAAGAAAAGTAAGTTATTCTGTACAGTTTCGGAGTTTAATCATTAAATTATAATTGCTCTAGCTTTTGAATAGTTGAAGATAAGATAGTAAAGTAATACATATTCTTAAAGAAAATTTAATATTAAACAACTTTCTTCCTTATGACTTTTTCGTAAAATTGAAAGATAAAGAGTTGGCGAGTCAACTAATGAGAAAAATGTGATACATTTTTTCTCTCCTTGAAATTAGTGAATTACAAGGACGGATATCACGAAAACTATACAATATAGCGAAAAAACTAATATAATGATTTCTATTGCAAATTTTGTCAGCTTTATTTTCACACATCGCACTATTAAAGATAGTTTCACTGATATAAGCGAAAAACGGAAAAAAGTAAACCTTTTTAATTGTAAATTCTATTTTTTGACTTTATATCCACGGGTATGGGGTAACTGACTATTATTTCATGCCTTAAGACTGTAAATACTATAAATTGAAAGGTTGATAACTTTATATATCTATAAAGCCCTCTTTATATATATGCTTACAACTTATCTAGGGTCTCTATCTATCTTCACATGCCCACCATTTTTTATATAAACAGCTATATGCTGGCAGATATGCATTTTTCTCATCAGGCCTATGGATATGATCAGTCTATAAGGACAAAACTAAGTATTAAATGTGACACCTTATTTGCCCCAGGCTCCCCGACTATGAATGTTGAATTTGGAGAAAATCCTGAGAAATTATGAATTTTTTTAGTTGACGGTAAAATAAAATTAAAAAAGAATCAAGTACTCAAATTTGCAATTTTTGATTTCTATAAGAATTAGTATTAAAGAGTTTTTAAGCACAAATTGAATTTGAAGAAATTCCTGAGGAGTTATGAATGCTTTAATTGAGGCCAGAAAAAAACTTGTCCAAGAAAATCAAATATTGAAAGAAGTATTTTTTATTTATATAACAATTCATATTTAAGGGTTTTTGAATTGAGTTGAAAAGATTCATATTTAATTAAAGGGCCCTAAAAACGAATTTAATTTGCTTTTTAGAACAAAAATTTACTTGGTCTATTTTAGGCAGCACCTTTTTGGTTTTTGAAATTTATGAATGTTATAACTCATTTAATAAGACAGCCAATATTTTCTCCTTATTCTGCACAAAAGAAGAAATCGATTGATATATAATAACCTTAAAATGAGGAAAGAATAAAAAACATAAATTTTGTATAAATTTTTTTTTCTCTCCGCTCGCTCCTAGATCTTATAGGAATGTACACCGGCATGTATGTTTGATATATTTCGATGTAGTATCACTAAATCTAAAAGTTAATTGAAATTGGTGACCCAATGACTGCACATGGTAGATAAGAAGGGAATAGTTGCTGAAAAAAAAAAAAAAATGGTGTAAGGTCATATCTGAAAGAGACAAATTCAGCCAATTGTCACAATTAGTTGTTACAGTTAAAAATAAGTTAAAGTTAAAAATAAACAAAATTGTCAGACATGTAATTTCTAACAACCCAAATTTTAGTCATGGATCATGTCAAAAATATCTAAAAATAAAATACGAAGAATGATTAATAAATACCTCTTCATTATATACCCAAGCCTGATTTCCTCCCATTCCATGGCATCGTACTAACTTAACTGGTCCATCAATATTCGCTGCATCCAAACAATTATCATCTGACATTATTTGCTGACGTTTCGTATAAGCAAATACCTGAAAAAATAAAGTTACATTGACTCAATTAAATCAGTCAATCAATTAATATACATATATATATATATATATATATATATATATATATATATAATGATGCAACAAATATTGAAATTATAAAACTAAGTCTCAAACATTTTAAGTCGAATGTATGATAATAAACAGCTATATGCTGTTTAGAGAAGAAGCTGTGGCATATCCAGAATCGAGCGGATCCCAAACGCAGCTATTAGAGACAAGGTCGGATGTCAAAAGAACATCCTTCACCTGATCGGGACCAAACGGCTAAAGTGGTATGGCCACTTAATGCGGATGGATGATAACCGCTGGCCAAAGAAAATTTATAACTATATGCCACCTGAAAGAAGGAAGCGTGGAAGGCCAAAGAAGAAATGGACAGAGGACGTGGAGGAAAGCATGGCAGCCAGAGGGCTTCGTGAAGGAGATTGGATGGACAGGGAGCAGTGGCTTTTGGGTGTTTGGGGATATGACTCCTTAAGTTGTATAAAACCCAAATATAAAAAAAAAAAGTATGATAATCCAACAACTTATATAGTTAAGATTAGACTGTATTTCTATATTTCATAATTAGTGGATAAAATATTTCTGCTTTAACTTGATTTTTACATTACGGTCATTATCTGATTATGGTAAAGTGCTGGTAAAAAAAAGGATGAATTATGGCTAAACTCTTTGTCCTTCATAGATTTGTTTCAAAACCAGAAATCAAATTTTACAAGATAATACTAAGGCCACTAATGATGTACTGTTGCAAAGTGTGGGATGCAGCATCCTGTATAAAAAAAAAAAAAAAAAATGCAATTCTTTCAAAATAAGATTTTGAGGATTGCAGTGGATGCTCCTAGGTTTGTAAGAAATAGTCAACTTCATCGTGAACTTCAAATAGAAACAATAGACAATTTCATTAAAAAACGCTTAGAATTCTCAGTTACCAGCAGTTAAAGGTGCAGTAACTTTCAAACATATGAACTCCAATATCATCCCGTAGATTGAAATGTAGACTTATGCAAGATATTCTAATATGAACTCTATTTTATATATATTATATATATAATCAAATGCATATTTTATTATTGTTCACAATTTATTTTAATTTTATTATTTATCCTAATAGGGTGTATAAAAAATAATTACCGTTTTTATCAAATTCAAGATTTCAAAGGACTAAATATTTTAATACTTACCAATATTTAATACTTTAGAGCATTCTCTAAGCTTGTTTAATCTCATTTGACTTCTTCAAAAAATGCCTCAATTTAGTTATTTATTTCAAAGAAGAAACATGACAGTGTCCTACGAAATTCTTGTAATTTTAAGGCATTACTGGAAAAAAAATTTCACAGTCACTGAATCAACTCGTGAAATAATTAAATATGAAGGGGAAGGTGTCCTCGACCAGCGCACAGCACAGCGTTGGTTTGAAAAATTTAGCAGTGGAGATACGACATTGGAAAGGAAGAAGGGCCACGGGCAACCATTAATGGATATGATGAGGTTCTGCAGGAAGCTGTTAAGTCAAATCTGTCCACAAGTACAGAAAATTTCAAGAAAAAAATTATTTAATTTATATTGAAAAACATAGTAATATTTATACCTGATTTCCACCCAATCCATGACAATAACTCATTCCCAGATTTTCAGAGCTTTTTCTTCCTAATGTATCAAGGCAGTTCTGACTCTCCAAATTTTTAACCTAATGCAGAAAATCAAAGTAGTGAAAAGTTTCTAAAGATAAATATATTTATGTATAAATAAATGCACTAGTTCATTTTTATCATATAACCTTATAGTTATGTTAGTAACTAATAACCAATAATTTATGCTAGGATAACTTAATAAAGTGACACAAAAATTAACAAAGTTGCAGAATATCTAAATTAACTGTTTACTTGGCTGAGTAACCACGATGTCTGCAAACTCTCAACCACTTTACATTGCAATTGAATATATTTGGGATTTACTCAATACCTATCAAATGGTTTAGTTCAATGATACCTTAAGTCGATAATAACTCAAGTAATTTTGATTGTCTAAAACTTAGACATTTTTTATAATACTTTTAAATAAGCCCAATGGAAAGAAGTATAAATTTTCTTCCTTCTATGCTGCCGCTCTGACCTCTAAGAGAAAACACCAATAGTTAGTTTAAAAACGAGAGAGAGGGAATGATACAAATTTATAAAACCAAAATTGAGGGATTGAAGTATGGAAGTACTAAAGCATCTAAATGCTACCAGATTAAATGAAATCATATTTTATTTTGTTTTTCCTTTGTAATTGCTAATCCGAAAATGGCACCAATGGTTATTAAAAATATTACCATAAAGGCAAATTAATGATCATCACACAAATACAGATAGGATAAAACAAGAAGAAACATATAGTGAAGCAGAAGCAGAGAAAGAAAAACCAAATAAGAACATATAACCATTGATATCATATCATAACGCAAAAAGGACAGCCCATTTTTGTTAAATAAAAATGAGCTGAACATAACAATACTATTCTGATTTAAAATGTTTTTTTTTTTTTTTTTTGCAAAATGGATTATCTCAAAAAGATTTTAAGCACCTAAAATCCTTGATAGAACCAGTAAAAAGAAAGAGAGAAAAATATTTTCACTGGTTGTTTAAAGTTCAAGTACTTGAATACCATCAGTGCTCGAACCATGCCCTGATGATGACCCACATGTTTGGGTTGAAACGTTGGCTTTAATAAAAACTTTATAATGACTGCGTCCTTAATATTTATCACCCATGATATGTAGAGCATTCGACTGACTTCCTTCAATAATTGAATAATACATACTATTACACTAATCATGTTACAAAACATTATATAACAAATCATATGAAACTAATTACCTCTCCCAAATAATAGTAGTCCAATGGCATTTGGGATTCAGGATATATATTTTCTAAGTACCAACGAAATGATTTACATTTCAGCTTTTCTCTTAAACCTTTCCTTTCTGAGACATCTCCTACTGCCACGTTTGTTGCCCCTATGTAAAACATACACAATTTAAATACCCAGAAAAAGTTCTATCTTTAAATATAAAACAGATAGAGCATTTAATAAAATAATACTTATCAAAAAGATTTAGAGATACAACTGTTAATCACATGCTTATGTTAGCTTCTCAAGCCCAAACAAAAAAAATGTTATTAGCCATCAATCATAACAAAGAAAGATATTACAATAAGTGAATGTAATGTAATGTAACAACAGAATGAGTAATCAATATAATAAATAATAATAAGAAAATCATACTAATCACAAGACATATTTTCCTGTTCATCTTGAGCTTATAATTTATTCAGTGAAAATCAAATAATAAATCATTTTTCATAGGCTGCAAGTTGGTGTAATAAAATCAATTGCCTAGTGATCAGTGTTTTTTCTCCTTTTACCTCTAGCCAGTTCATTTCTTTTTTATAGAAGAATCGTAATGCAAGAACAGTTTCTCGTACCAGCATTTTTACCATTTAGGTGACAACAAGAAAACAGACTTTAAAGTAATGGCTATGCCAAAGTGACTTATATGAAAATGTGGTAAATTACGAAAATTGGGTTGGAAATAATGGATGCAGAAGTAAGGTAGGTAATTTATTATTGGTCGTATGATGTTAAATTCAGTTAACCTCACTTACACCATTATCACTATTCAATATCACTAAAAAGAAAAAATCACAAACTCAAAAAATAGCTAGATTTGCGGATACACCACTTGGCATTGGACCAACATCACATCTGATCAAACATTGGAAAAAGATAACCAAATATTAGCAACTAGTATGCCATCCATTTCAAGGCTCATGGTGAATAAAACAAAAAATATTTCTTATATTGTGAAGAAAAATGTCAAGTATAGATTTATAAATTTTAAGTGAAATATCACTAATTAAATCAAATTGTGTTCTATTGAAGAGCTTTTAAGGGGAAATAAAAAAAAAACACACTTTTTTAAAAACTGGAGGTAACAAGCAGTTTTACAGTAAAAATAAAATAAATATACAAATCATAAACAGCAAAATGTCAGATATACCTAGCAATTACAATATAATAATAATAATTTTTAAAATTATGTAGTTTATGTAAATCATTTTCACTGAATAAATTAAAAACTTAACAAAATAAACATTCAAAGGTACTAACAGTTACAAGTGTGTGCTATTGCTTTAGGAGGAAGCTGAGGGAAAGCAACCATCAAAGAAATAAAAGGAAAGAATACTTATGTACAATGAAAAAGGATGAATAAAGGAAACAAGCAGGATAACAGAAGATCAAAGATGAAGCAAAGGAGGGAATGGAATGTGCAAAAAGAAACTGCACTGTTAGTTCAGACCTGGGTTAATAGAGTAGTAGAACTGCCTCCACTCATCGAGCCAGACCTCAGCTAAGCGAGCATTGTTGTGGTTTACTATCCTGGATGTGCCTCCAGGAAATGTATATGGTGTAGATTTCCGGAAGACATGCCCCACATGGGAGCATGTCGCTATCTCCAAAACACCTCCGCACATCCAGATCTACATTTAATACCCGACGAAATACATTCATAGTTATAAACGAAATAGAAAGATAAAAAATAGACAATATTATCTTAATCTGTTAAAATAAAAACAAGAAAACATAATCCATACTATAAAAAGACAAAAAAAATTAAAATGAATAATGACAGATAATGAGATTCAAAATGTATAACATATGCAAACAACCATTTTAACACATCTTTCAATAATTAGTCAATGTTGAAATCATCCAGATAAATGTCAAACCTTTCAAATAACTCACACCAAAGCTCTATTTATTTTTTTATTAATTTATCCAAATAATAATAAAACATAAATACAGAAAAGAAAAAACAAAATTAAAAGCAAGGTTAAGGAATAACAGGATATTGGATTATAGGAATAATTGGAATGAACATTTCACAGAAACGGATTGAAGCAAAACTTGGACATATATTGTTAATTGCACAAGTTAGTATATTAGTATTAGTCAATAAAGCCGGTTCCTTGTTAAAAAAAATAAATAAAAAGCGACAATAGCACTACATGCAAAGTATGTAAATTAGCCCAAAAGTTAATTTATTTTTAATGAAGGAAAACATTTAATTGAATAAAACATTTGGAAATATAATTTTAGTATTAAATTTTGATTATTTCTATAATAGTTATAACTTATTTACTTAAAATATTTGAAAATTCCATGACTTTAAAGCGAAAGCATTATATATACAAAGAGTAGTAAATAAAATTTTAATTATAAATAACGATAGAAAATATGATCTGAGGTACCCGAACGAGTAGAGTACCTGGGTTCATGGCATAATAGAAATCTCGCCATTCATCCATCCACACTTCAGCGACACGCGCTGCATTGTGGAGGACAATCTTCGAGACCCCACCAGGGAAAGAGTACGGGGATTTGTCCCTGAAGACGTGCCCCACATGAGAACAAGGAATTATCTCCAGGCTACCTCCACACTGCCAGACCTGCATTTTTACAATGGTTATTGGTAATAACAAATTCCCTAACTTACTGAAACTATACTTCCAAATTCACCTCCGGAAAAGAAGTATAGTTCATATTATAATCTAGCGAAACAAAAATATAAGTGTTAAGTAATATGTACAAAACTATATAAAAAAAATAAATTGTTAATTTGATAAATACAAAAAACTAAAAAAAAAAAAAAACAACAAGAAAAACACGAATTATTTTTTATTTGAGAATATAGTTATAATTAATTTAAGATAACCATGAGGGAGTAAATCATGGGGAGATAGGTAGGGAAAATTCAAAATTAATATTAAAAAATTAATAAAAGATGATCTTGGGAAAGAGGCTATAAAAAGAATTAGTAGAAAAAGGCCTTTTCAGTCATGATAAATAATTACTTTATTTCAAATTTATCCAAATTTTCACCTCTTTAGGCATCTTCAGGTATAATTTGATTTTACATATAATTTAAATTTAAATTCGCTTATAGCAGTGCACCAACTTGCACACTTAGTTAGGTTTGGTTGTGTTCTTTGACTAAGTGTGCAAGTGGGTGCACTGCTATAATCGAATGAAAATTTAAATTACATGTAAAATCAGATTATCCCTGAAGACCTGAAAATTTTAAATAAAGTAATTATTTATCGAGACTGAAAAGGCCTTTTTCTACTAATTAAAAAATTAAATAAATGAACAAAAATTTAACTATAAAAAACAATATCTTAAATTGAATACATACCCGGAAGGACATTTCAAGATTCTCACCACCCCATATATCCATTCCTTCATCATAAGCACCAATTTCATAAAAATAATCTCTATCAATTGAAAAAAGGCCACCAGCCATTGTTGGTGTCCTTAAAGGTGCAGTACGATCACCTCCTCTTCTTTGCATTTCCCTTTGGGGCACTCGATACCTTAAGAAAAAAAAGATTCTTTGAGTTAAAGTAAATGTAAACATTTAACATTATCATCAATAATTATAAATATTGTATTAACTAACAAATGCACACACACACACACTCACATTTATTTGAAGATAACTTTTTCATTTTCATTACAAAAAAACATACAATATAATTCATACATTCATATAAATAGATAACAAGCAACCCATTTCAATTAAAATGTTTTACATTAGTTAAATGCTAGCATTTGTATTTGTGTTTGGAAGAGGGGAGGAGGAGAGGAAAGGAGTGACCAGCTCATAAATCTAATAAAGGATGATTAATCAGTAATTAAAGCTTACCATCTGAAATTTAATTTCCAATTAAAACCACCCCAAGTCATATCAGAAGCAGTAACATACTCAAAAGTGTCATCAGATATAACGTCAATAATAGGACAAACAACTGTCTTTCTGAAAATAAAAGTTCAGATCAGTAAAATTATATTTAAGTAAATTATTTATTCTAAACTAAGCAGATAAACTCTAATTAATTCTATTTTCGTTTCAATTGTTCAGAAACAGATTCAGTACGCTACATCTATAATTAAAGATTATCTAAACATTGTTTTTTAAAAAGTAAAAATATTCTGGAAATTCTAATGTACAGTATTCCATTTCTTCCATTTTCCAGAGGTATGGAGAGAACCACCTATTAAAGCTTTAAAAACAGATAAACCTATGAACAAACTCTTATCTGTATTTTCACTTATGAATATTTAATAGGCAGATATATAAATGTACATAATAAAATGTTGATAACAAAGAGAAAATAGATAAACGAATGTTGAATATACTGACTTGTAAGTTAATATAGCGACAATGATGCAAAACAACATTTTAATTAAAAAACAACAACATTGTTTATCAGTTATTCTTAAAGCTGTTTTTTTTGTTGTTGTTGTTACACCTTATTTTCAGCAATTCCATTGATTGAGCATTCATTTTCAAGATCTCATTCAAGTGGGATAAAATAACCACATCCCCCCAAATTTCAAGGAAAAAAGTAATGAAAGAAATGAAGAAAGTGTAATTTTTTTTTTAATTGCACTCATGATTATTTTAAAGATTAGTAAATTCTCTACAAAAGAATAAAAAAAAAAAAAAAAAAAAAAAAATTAATTTGAATCATTATTCGTAACCATGTTGGTTTAAAACATGAAGTTTTAAAATAATTTTCTTATCCTTAGTTGATCACACTTAACCTTTTTATACCTGGCCATTAATACATTAATGATTTCATGATCATGACATTGACGGGTGAGTTTCTGAAAGTAATAAAGGAAATAATTTATGAAATACCTGTTTTCAACAATCCTAGAGAGTAAAGGTTCAAGCCATCCTTCTGCACATTCACAATGAGCATCGAGGAAAGTTATGACCTGACCAGTAACATGTTTGGCACCAATCAGTCTGGCTCTGATAAGCCCAGATCTTTTCTCTGTTCTTAAAACATGAACAGGAACAGGGAGTGTAGCAACATAATCTTCTAGTTGTTTTCCTAAATGATCTAAAAGCAATTAAGAAATAATTAAAAAGTGCAAATTAATTATTAATAATTGAGGCATAGTATTTAAAAACCAGACAAATCCATTTTTGTAAATTTTTCAAATCAGGCCATTAAAGATCATGGTTCAATGCTACGAATACACAATTGATGTTATCTGTTTTTTTTTTTATTGTCACTAATACATCTCTTCATAGTAATAAAAAAAAATCTAGACAAATATTTAATTTACATGCACTTATCAATGAAAACCGTTTTGGATTTAGCTACTTTTATAAGAGCATTGATCATAAACAGTGTTTACATGATTATAAAACATTTAACAATATACATTTACTATAATCAATATTTTTATCTAAAATAATTTGATTATAAATTAATGATTAAATGTTGGATATTAAAAATATTGACAATCTAAGAATTAATGTTCAGCAAAATAAAAATTATTAAATTAGTATAAAGCAGTAAATGAAATGGGTAAAATAATGTATTAATAAAAACAACAGTACATATTTATGAAAATAAACATGCAAACCTCTTTCACTGGCATCATCCACCAAAATAATTTCTTTTAACAATGGTCTTGGTGACCTGTTAATAACACTCCATACTGTTCGAAGAAGAGTTGACCAGGCTTCATTGTGAAAAACAATGACTATACTTGTTGTGGGTAAAAGTGCTGGATAGATTTTATCTTTGCAACTAAAACGAAAAAAATAAATAAATAAAGTAATTACAAGACATTCAATTCATAGTGGAGTGGTATATAGATAAAATAGTTTACTAAAAATATAAATGAGAAAAAATATCATTGTTGGTTGCTAGTTATCAGTATTTCATTAGATATTCCCAGTGTGAAAGTTTGGGATAATAGCTAAACACTTTCTATGACTCACATACCCATCACCCTTAAACTAATGATCATTAAACTTTCTATATTCTCATGAGTTTAAAACATGATGAATTATAATTATGAATAGATTGTATATAATTGTTAGTTTCATGTAGATTTTCTATTAAAGTCCAAGAAAAATAAGTCCAATATTAATAACAATTAAGTCACCTAATTTTAAAACTTGGTTTAATGGCTCAAATATAGAGAATTTATAAAGCAGAAACAATTCCAGGTGTCAGTCATAACAGAGCAATAAAATTTATTTATGGCAACTTATAAAGGTAAATGGTGTCAAAAAGTTAATAATGCTGTCTATAAGTGAAATATGATTGAAAAGCAAATTTATAAATTTCAAACATCAACATCAAAAATACTAATCTATTTAAAACTATACAATTATATTTACCCTTCTTGTCTTATATCAGCCAACGACCGATTTAAAGATATCATATCACTAGCGAGGAGATTAAATTGATTTAATTTAAATTTCTCTTTCATTAATTTATGTTTTTCTTTAGGTATAGTGACAGCACGCCCCATTTCACCAGGTTTTCCAGGATTTTCTGATACTGGTGGGGCAGGTCTCCATCTTTTTAATGTAGATTTATCATAAATAAGCTTTTCTTGTAATTTTCCCCGATCATGCAGATGTTCATACAGAGCACCCCTTCCTTTTCTTAAACTTTGCACACTGGACTTCTGTACATCTACATCAACAGTTTTTACTAGCCTCTGACAACCCCAACCACCTCCAAGAGCACAGTCTGAATAAAATGTTAAAACTGCTACCACGAGCATCATCCAAACAAGTGATGTTAACAGGATCACTTTGCAGGTATGGAAACGCACCTTTGTACGAAACATTTTTTTTCATATAAAATAAATGACTATCACAAAGGAGATATGTATTCCTAAATAAACTATTTACAATCTACATTAGAAGTCTATGAGTTCCCATTGGCGTATTGGGCTGAAACAAGGCAGCCCTGTAAATACATAAAAACCTGAAAAATAAAAAACATTCTGATAAGCATATAACTTTGATAGGATAGCTCATATGTTATAGCTAAGCATGTGATTTAAAATACTACTACAAAATGTTATAGACAATAAATTAATTGAAGATAGAAATAATGCAGACATTCCTTTAAAAATGAAAAATTGATCACTATACTTACAAACATAACCAGACACATTTTACATATATTCACTGTGTAAATGTAAAACCACTAAGGACAAAACTTAACATTTTGATTTCAACAATTGACGCATCAAACGCAAATTGATATTAATAAGTCGAATTTTCGTATGTATACAGAGTTAATCAACAACAAAAAACTTTCTAAACTTAAATATTAACGGTAAATTCATACACTCCCCAACCATCGCCAACTCTTAGCCCCCCCACCATCTGATCCTTGACTATTTGACATTCCACCACCACTACATTTTGATGCAGTGTAACCAACTGATTCGCCGGTTGCTTGTTTACAATTCTTTTGTTAATGTTAATCATGTATCTAATTATATGTATTTAATTACAGTCATTGTGAACAATATTTACTTAAACTTTTTCGTAAGAGATAAAATTTGCATCGTAAATATTGATCGACATATGATTGAAGGTTAATTTATTGTACCCTTCTTTGTTTAAAGGCAACAAGTGTTCCAATAAGAATAATAAAAAAAAAAAACACCCTTATTTGAAAAGATTTACTTTGGATATGAATATGTCGTATATTGTTTATATGAGTATATAATATACAATTGAAACTTGTGTTTTGACGTTTGTTATGATGTGAAATTGTATTTATAAAGGATGTCAACATTTCTTGATATGAATGATTATAAAATTTTGTCAAGTTATACTGAGGTAATTATTGTTATTTACTGCAATTTCAAAATTGCGTTTTCTTTCTTAACAATCATTCTTGAGTTTATGTCATGATGGTCTCATTTAATTTTTTATTAGTGCTGTTTAATGGTATATAGAATTATGCACTTGCTGTATTGCTTTTTAAATGAATTGTCCTGATATGAATTAATTTTTCTTGATACTTTTAGGTTACTTCAAAACAATTGAAAAATGTCAAGGAGGCTATTTCGTCGTGTATGGCTGGTTATTTTAATTATTTGTTTAATAGCTATGCTGGTCCTCCTTAATATTGGTGAACTTCAAGAAGAAAATGAAACTCATAGAAAAGACTGGATACCTGTTAGGTAAATAAAGAAATGGTGATGAATCATTATCAACATTATAATATTATGTGATTTAATCACTAATAGATAGTGCAAATTAAATCTTATGCATTTTACAATAAACTGACCTAAGTTATAATTGGGCTCTTCGTGGTTTTCCTCTTCTTTGATATTCTTTAGAATATTATCTAAGACACAATAGTTGAAAATAATTATCTTGCCATATAATATTTAACTAGTACCATATGCTGATGATTTACTATTGCTTATTATACAAGTTAACGTTTACTGAAAAATGTAATTATATTATTGTTGCAGTTATCAGCAGTGCCTATCCCCCAAGAAATTTCATAGCTCTTCTCTTCTTAAAAATGGTAAAGTTCATCTAAGTTAAGTTTGAGTGTAGAGGAAGGAAGCTTATGTAGCTTTCACCCACTCGAGGTCCACCTACCCAAGACCTCTCTCCTGCTCAACTTCCCCTCTATAGCATAGCAACCACCGGGAAAGCATTGTTCCGTTTTCTTCAAATTTCGCACAAATGTATATTAAAAGTAGGGATTTTAATTAAAAACTAAAATAAAACAATGAATGTGATGTTTAAATAATCAAATTGAGACAAAAATATATGTGAATTCACAAGGTCTACTGTTCACAGAATTCGATGTTATCATTAGGATCTGTAGATCTAAATTTACCTAGAAATAGACTATAAAAAAAATCAAGAAAAAGATGGAAAATATAGAACAGAAAAGAATCCGGTACTATGTTATCAGATATTCAATAATGGGGAGGAACTTTTTAAATTTACTTCTGAATGTAATCAAAGAGAATTGTCCACATTATGTATTATTTTAGACTATACTGTATTAGCTCAAATCAAATAAATCACACTGTGTAAACAGCTAATCTTTCTGTGAATCAATGTAGGAAACAGGAAAGAAATGGGAAAAAAATGATACAAGAAATTTCTATTTGTAAACAATTTAGGGGGCTGGGATAGCTTTACAGGCTAAGGTGCTTGTAATAGGTAATCAAAGTTAAGCAACGCCGAGCGTTAGCCATTGGCTAGCACTTGGATGGGTGACCGTCCACCAAGGAAAGTCACGCTGCCAGAGATTCCTCCCCCCAGTATGTGAGACCTGTCAGCCTACTGTAGGCAACTTACACCGACCGGGAGTAGGATTGATGACTACCCCGTACTTCAAATCGGGAATCGGGATGCGGCCTAGGAGACCACACTCGTGGTCAATGATCTTCATGGTCTGTAGCGCCAACCGAAAAAAACAAAAAAACAATTTAGAAGTATGAATGAATGAGTAGAGAATACACAAGAGTAGGAAATATGCGGGAAATTGTTTTGCCACTGCACATCTCTCTCCTCCTCTACCCACCCTGAAACTTATCATACATTCTACAAATAGAAGCAGAAATATCAAAGCAATCAAAGAAATGCGCAAGGAGAAACCCACCACATTGAAAGGAATTAGGAGCAGAGAGGGGAAGATTGTCTGGCGGAATGATGAGATAATGGAGAGGTGGAGAGAGTATTTTAAAGAGCTGCTGAAAGGAACAGATTGGAACCTAAACGAGATCCAAGTTGTAGAGGAGCATTCCTCAGAAGAGGACGATTATATTGATGAAGAAGAATTGCTGGAATCCATCGCCAAGAAGAAACTCGGCAAGTCGGCGGGACTGGACGGAATCACTCCGGAAATGATGAGGTTTATGGGAAGTAAAGGCCAGGAAATGTTTCTCCATCTTGTGAACCTGGTCTGGAAACAGAAGAAGATCCCGAAGGACTGGGAAGAGTCCTGGACACTTACTTCGAAACACAGGAGCCAGATCCAGGCTCTAGAGATGCGATACCTATGAAAGGTGGAGGAAAAGACTAGAAGAGACAGAATTCGTAACACTACAATCCGGGCTAATCTCGACGCCAAAGCGGTCGAAATCATAATAGATGAACACAAGTTGAGATGGTTTGGGCACCTTCTCCGTATGAACCAGAACAGAGTCGCACGGAAGGCATATGAGACTCGCGTGCAGGGTAGGAGACCAAGAGGAAGACCCAGAATCTCCTGGAAAGAAGGCGTGCGAGATGCATTCCAGAAGCGAGGTTTGGAAAGGAACAGGAGACGAGAGCTGGTACTAGCTCTACAAGAAGCAACCTCACACTGCATAGGCGGTAAAGAGGAATAGGATTATGATGATGATGATATAATTTCTCTTGCTAGATCGGTTCCATTTTTCTTCTCTGTTTGAAGTTTGGAAAGTTCCTCTAAAACTTCATAACTCTGTCAAAATGTGCCCCCTTAATAATTTTAATTGTGCATCTTACACTATTTCACCATCTTCTGAACACCTCTGATAGTTATCATGATGAAACTAACAACATTTAAATTTAGTACATCTATTTTTCTGGAAAAATCATGTACATTATATTTTTCAAAAAGAGGATATCATAGTTTAATATTTATCAGTGCTAAATGAGTTTTATTGATCTAAATCTCCTAGGTATATTATTTGAATGAAAATTTAACTGAAATGGATTTATAGATAGCTTTTATGGACCCAGCAGTGTGTTATAAACAAGCTGGGTTGGAGCGGTCGAGCTTTGCTAACGTGTGTAAAAAACACGCGTTGCCTGGCACAATCTCTGATAAACTGAAGATCACAAGTTCGAGTCCCGATGCCGGGGACATTTTTGACTATGGCATTAATTACTTGGCCTCTTCTCTCATCTGGAAAAAATCCTGTATAACCTATAAAGTCGAGGAAGGGGAGAAAAAAAAGTGTTATTAATTGCTGCAAAAGCCTCTGACGATTCAGGCCATATTTACCCCTTTTCAAGTCTATGTTCTCATGTCTTCTTATTTTGACAAAGCAATGTCCAATAGTTGAATGACTATACTAGCGGATCCAGAAATAAATTTCGAAAGGGCTTCAGCTTGAAAAGTTTTTTTTTCTATCTATATAACGATAATTACTTTGGAAGAAAAAGAAAGAAACTAACTACATATAAGAAATGGTGTTGAAGTGATTCTTGAAGTCCTATTTAATATAATTAACGAACTATAACACTTGTTAGAGATAATTTTTTTTGTAAAACATCAATTTACCATTTTAGGGGAGCCCTTAGCCCGAAAACTCCTCCCATAGATTCGCCAGTTTACGGCTGTTAGATAGGCTTCTATAGAGTTGTAAATGAATGAAGAAGGCCTAAAACATCAAATGCTGTAATTGAAGTGCAAAAAAGTAGTATACACTAAAAGGATTTTAAGTTAAAGGTGTTCTTCGATATACTAAATTTATATTGATATTGAAATTGTAAATAAGTATAAATATATATTTTCAATTAATAACTGCTCGAATTCCCAGATAATGAACATTTACAGCACTCAGAGCAAATAATTTAACAATTCTTTAATGATGGTATTTATATGTATCCTACTATGTATAAAAATAACAAAATTTCGATAGTATCATAATAAAATAAGTGGATTTCAATAGCACGATAAAAATTTGTAATGAATAAAAGAATATTAGAGATTGAAAACAGCTTCATTATTTCATGATTTACCAGTTTAATTATGCAATAATATTTTATTGATTTCTGAAGCTGTACTTTTCCTGATTTTTGGCTAGACAAAAAGGAAAAGTAATCTTGGTATGTTGCATAAATGACACTTTTAAAAAAGATTTTTGTGATCCTCTATTTTTAAGTATTTCCTATTTAATATTAGGTCATTCTGTTGTTTTTGTTTGTTATAGGTTATCGAAAGACCAAAGGGAGTACGTTGATGCTCATGGAGTTCATGTGGTTGTGGGTCATTATATGGGTGATCCAAGCAATTCTGGCAATCCTAATTTAACTGATGGCAAGTTATTGCTATTTAAAAAAAAAAAAATTGTTAATTTGTTATCTTGTGATAAACTTTATTGTATTTTTTCAATAGAAATACTTAACTCCAACTTGTTTGCTCCTCTACCAAATGAGGGCAAGGATGGAATGCCAGTAATAATACCTGCACATTTATCATCGAAAATGAGGCAGTTATATCATATCAATCGATTCAACCTCATGGCTAGTGACAGAATCCCTCTAAATAGGAGCTTACCGGATGTTAGGAAGAAAAGGTAAGTGCTATTCTTTTATTAATAAAACCACTTAACTTTACTGTTATATATTCTTAAGCAATTAGTGTTTTAATATTTTATTTATGTCATAAGTTTTGCTACACTGTGATAAGTGGGTAAAACATCTCATGATCTATAAATGAAATTCTAAGAATGGCTGAGTTTTGATATTGACTGAAGAATATAACTTCCTTTTTGTTTAGATCCTGATTTTCAAATTCTGCAAATTCCAAACTGGTCCATTTCAGTTAAAATTACATTGCTGCTTATGAAATTTTGTTTGCTTAGCTTGCTCAAAAAGGATAAGCAAATCCCTAACAGGTTGAGGAGGGACCTTACCATAAGGTTCAGTCACCACTACTTTCAGTCATGGTTAGCCATTTTCAGAGTACCACCTATTGGGTTGTCCAAAAATAATGCAAAATTTTGGTTTAAAAAGGAAATGAAAGATTTACAACAACAGTTGTAAACACCAATACTTTAAATAAAACATTATTTAATCAAAATAGTCTCCACTACTATCAATACAACATGTTGGCAACTTTTCTATTCCCTCAGAATAGAATTTCCCATCCTTAGAATTGATAAACTCCAAAAACACATTTTCTAATTCCCTTTGTCCATTAAATTTTTTGTCATGTAAATAGTGGTTCAGGTGTCTAAAAATATGATAAGGCGAGAGTTCCAGAGAGTAGGACGGATGTGGCAGAGTTTCATATCCAAGCTCCAACAGTATTTGTGATGTCAGACGCGAGACATGTGGCCAGATGGGTGTTGTAATGCAACAAAACGGGCCCCTTTTGATTGACCAAAGATGGCTTCATTATTGCCGATTTCTGATGCATTGCATTAATTTGGTTACAATATGATTCGTCATTGATGGTTTTCCAGGATTTAAGAAGCTGTAGTGTATCAAACCAAATGAAGCCCACCACAAAGTAACCATCACCTTTTTGTATTGAATTAGGGGCTTAGAAAATGTTCTTCTTCTTCTTTGTCGAGCCATTGTCCAGAACATCTGCATTTATGGTAAAGTATCCACTTCTCATAAAAAATAACAATTCTGGACAGAAAAAGGTCATTTGGTTTTGCCAAAGAAGTGTAGCACAAACTTCATAACGCTGGTTTAATGTTTTATTTTTTTTTTTTTTTTTTTTTTTTGTCCTCCCCTTCCTCGCCTTCAAGGCTATATCAGGTTTTCCCGTTCCAGGGAGTGTGGGCGGGGATTTGAAAGACGCCCCTGTCACCGGGCCACGAACTCGTGACTATATTTTATCATAGTATCTTAAATCAGGTTGCCGGGCAACGGCGGTGCTGTGCACACACGTTAGCCCGTTCGGCCAACTTTCAAGCTTTTTTAACTTTCTAATATCCTTGAGGTGGTAATCGACGGTCAATTTGCTAAGGTTGTTTCCCTGCAAGTTCTCGAACAGTTGTTCTGAGGCTTCCTTCCACCAAGGCCCACAGAACATCCTCATCAAGAGAGGAAGTTCTTCCATAACCTTTTTCTTCAAGGCTGAAGTCTCCCTCCCGAAATTTTTGAACCACAATTAACAGTGCACTCATTAATGCTACTGTTGCCCCAGACTTGATTGATATTTCTGTCGTCTGGGCCATAAACCCGCCGAGTTTAAACTTGTAAAACAAAATTATACGGAAATCACGTATTGACATCTTAGTCGAGACTGAATTATTTCTAAGCAGCAAAATGCAACAGAGGTAAACAAACTATCGTTTGGAAGAGGATTAATAAGTGTTGACATATATACAAATGAATAATCCAGTAAACGTAAACAGTTTGCTATATAGAGGGATATTTTAAAGAAAACTCAAAATCCTGCATTATTTTCTGGACAATCCATTATAATGTGGTCTCTCATCATGGTGGAATAACACTTGCGAAGTTGTACCTTTATTTATTCATCTATCTACTGTTTCTATCTCTTAGGATTGTTGGTAGATTTTTATATTTTACCTTGTATAGCAAAAGTTTTTTGCAGAAAAACCAAAATGGATAGAAAAAAAAAAAACAACGTAGAATATTATATGTATGTTCATCCAAATGTCATTTATTAACCATCTTTTAATTTTTATTTTCTGCATTGATAACTGTAAATAACCATAACTATAAGAACAAATATTTTATTATAATTACTGTAATGTGTAAATAGGTATTAAAACACATTATGTCGCCTGGTGATAAATATTTATAAGCGAATGGCTATTGTACTGGAATATTTCATTAAAAATAAATCTAAGTATTTAATTATCATGTACAATACAATAACGAACATTTATTTTACCATTATATATTCTCCTATAATTTCTATATTTTACAGGTGTCAGGGAAAATATAATGATATTCAAGGTCTTCCTAAAACCACTGTTATTATTGTTTTTCACAATGAAGCTTGGTCAACTCTATTAAGAACTGTACATAGCGTTATAAATAGATCTCCTTCTATATTGCTTCAGGAAATATTGCTTGTTGATGATGCTAGCACTAGAAGTGAGTTTTATTATTATTGGCTATTATGTTTGTTTCACACATTTTTAATGTCTTAATGAGATGAAGAAATTGAAGGAAACAATTGCAAATTTATTAATATATGGTTACTGCAATCAGCTATAGATTTACAATATTATCTAGTGAATCGCTATAATTTAAAATTAGTCCTTAATTACGTACTGCAAATTGATATAGATTTTTATGTGAACCAGCCATTTAAAAAAATAGCCATCAACACTATAGTTGCTTATTACCTGGACCACATTCAGAGGCAGATTTACATTTGCACATCAGCTTCCCTAGGCAACAAATGTAAAGTTTTTCACATTTCATACTTCATTGTGGTCTGATAGATATGTTCAGTTTGTCATAAAAATTAGTGTAAATTTACTTTTTCTACATTTTTCATTTCATTCTATCTTCATTATGTTTTTTTTTTAAAATCTAGAATTCCTTGGAAAAGAATTGGATGACTATGTATCACAATTAAGTATTCCCACCAGGGTTATTAGAACTACAAAAAGGATTGGCTTGATCAGAGCAAGAATATTAGGTGCAAAAGAGGCTAATGGACAAATTCTAACTTTTCTTGATGCCCATTGTGAATGTACAATTGGTAAAAATTATTATTAATGTTTTTAAATTGATTTTCAAGTAGTTTTTAGTTATAACTTTTTCTTGGTGCTCATTATGAATGAACAACTGGTAAAAGTAATTAATTATGTTTGAATTAATTTCCAAATAGTTTTTCTACATCTTATTGTTTATTAATAACTATTTATTTCTTTAGGATGGCTTGAAGCATTAGTGACTCGTGTTGCTGAAGATCGAACGCGTGTTGTTTGTCCAGTGATTGATATAATTAGTGATGAAACATTTGCATATATTCGTAGTTTTGAACTTCATTGGGGTGCTTTCAATTGGGATCTGCATTTCAGATGGTATACAATTTCAGGAGATGAATTAAAAAAAAGAAGGAAAGATATCACTGAACCTTTCAGGTGTTAAGAATATATATTGACTTTTGTTTTTCTTATTAAAAAAAAAAAAGTTGAATTATAAGGTTATTTATTTTATTTTTCAGTTCACCTGCCATGGCTGGAGGGTTATTTGCCATGGATAAGAACTTTTTTTTTGCTCTTGGCTCTTATGATGATCGAATGGAAGTATGGGGAGGAGAAAATTTAGAAATGTCCTTCAGGGTTAGTTTTTAAAAAAAAATATATTCATTTTTAATTGCATTCCTTGTAGAATTAATTTTTTGTTTAAACAATTTAATTGAAGGTTTGGCAGTGTGGGGGGAGTGTGGAAATTTCACCTTGTTCTCATGTTGGGCATTTATTTAGAAAATCATCTCCTTATTCTTTTCCTGGTGGAGTCACAAAAGTATTGTATGGAAATTTGGTGCGTGTTGCATTGGTTTGGATGGATGAATGGAAAGACTTTTTCTTCAAGTTTAACCCTGGTAATGAGTTAAAAAATTGTTTTCTTTCTATTAATATTAATATTCTTTCCATGTGGTGCATTGGTTAGCATAACTTTAGATACTTAAGTTCATATTGTTGCAGTTATGATTTCTTGAAATGGAAATTTTATTATCTAATATATTGACCCATAACTTCGAAGGACCATAACTGCCATGAACATTCACTCATTATATAATTTACCTTTTGCCAGAAACAAAAATTCTATTAACTTAAATGGAATGCATAAACAGAAAATTGTATGTATTATGGTATCAGAACGAGATCCACTATTGAACCAGAAGTTTGTTTAGAGGTGAATCATCTTTGGAGAATCAGACCAAAAAAAGGTAGCATGTAAAAACAGTTTGATATACCTACCTTAAATACATTATTTCAGATTCATGCAACTTTTTGTTTTAGAGCTGGACTGTTCATATACACACAGACAATTTTGCAGGACTTGGTTATTTGGACTCAGAAGACCTCAAAGGGTGTGGTTTGGAGGGGACCTTAAAAAATTTATTTCCATTGGAAACTCAGATTTGAAAGTTTTCATGGCAATTTTTCTCTTAATATATATTAGTACATTTATAGGTATGTGAAAGCAAAAAGTGAACCATGATGACTACCAATTCCTTTGAACTTAAGTGGGTTTGAAAATATAAAAAACATCACAGTATCAACAAATTTTAAATTTTATCCAAATTATACAATTGACAACTTTTGTAAATTTTTTTAATCCATTTAGCCAAATATCCCAACAGAACTTTGGTTATTGAATTTTCGATAATTACTATTTTATTAAGTTTATGCTTTAGTCGAAAATAGTGTAAAATACGAGATTTGCAACATATTAAAGAAAATCTGACGTGAATTTCATGGGAGTAGAATCGTATAATTTTCTTCAAATTATTTTTTAATTTTAGTTTTAAATATTCATTGTTACTTTCACTTACCAATATATGAAATATATAATAAGGAAAAGTATTGCGATTGTGAAAATTTTCGAATCTGAATTTTCAATAGAAATACACGTTTTGAGGTCCCCTGAGTCTACTTGACCAAGTCCCGGAAAATGGTCTGTGTGTGCATGCGTGTGTGTGTGTGTGTGTATGCGTGTGTGTTTGTTAAAAGTATAGCTCAAAAACGAAAAGTCGTAGGCTAGTAAAATTGCATATTTAAGGTTTTTATATGCTAGGGATGTTACAGCAATTTTTTTTGTCAAAATCGGCTAACCGGAAGTGGCACTTTATATAATGGACTAAATACATTTTTGCGATTTTCTCAAAAATTTCTCTTAACAATTTTGATTAAATTCCGTATCAGTGTAAAATTAAGCAGTCTTAAATAAAATTTAGTTTTTATTCTGATTGATGTTCTTAAACATAGCTTTAACTACTAATTTTCAATATTAGCTTCTTCTAAAGTACCATTAATTTTTTTAAATTGAAACAATTGACCATTTCACATTAATCTCTAATATAAAAGATAGTTGAATATAAAATATGGAAGAATTTGATGATTAACTAAAGGAGAAATAAGAGATCGTAATGAAGAATAGTTGTAATTGAGGAACCATAGATTAGAACACGCTTCTATACGTAACATGAGCTTAATATAATAAGGACTCCGACAATATTATGTAAATATACATATGTGGTTTTCATAGGTGCTATTTTTGGTATTATTTAATATTTAATTGTATAAATCACAGTTATATATAAATATATAACTTATTTATAAATATTCAAATTTGTATATATAAGGGTACTTATAAAAATAAAGATACCCAAAATGAAATATAAATCAATCTAGCGTTTATAATTTTTACCTTCACATCCCCTTTGTCTGAAAATACTTATTTCTGCTAAGAAGAGGTTGGTAAGTGAAAGTTGTGTGATGCGCGAACCGCACCAGATTTTTTTTATTGTTAATCTTTCATTCGATGATTCACTTTTGTAAAATATTGAGGGTAATTAATTTTGAAATGTCTAAATCAATTGTTTGCTGTACATCATAGTAATTGATTTAATTTATAATAATTAAGGAGTTATTTAATTGAGGATATATATGGTAATTGGGGCTTGATTTTTATCATATAATCCTTTGTATAAGGTTCATATAATCAAAGCCGATTTTAATTATTTTTTTTATCACACTGAGTTAAAATTGGTAAAACTGTCAATTGTTTTGTTGCAACTATGTTAGCCCAGTAACCTTGTCTTGAAAAAAATGAGTTACATTGAATGGGAGTAGGTTTCTTTTTATTTTCTTGTATGGAATGTTACTGAGATGCAAAATCCAAGTTTTCGACCTCGGCATCCCCACGGATTGCTTTTGAAAATCCCAAAACCTACTCTATTTTCGGTTTTTTTCTTCACTTTGACCTTGAAGGAGCACATTATCGACAAAAAATATTCTATACATTTTAAAACTAGATGGAATATGCTACAATTTAAGACCAAAATAGGGATAAGGGGGCAGAGTACATGGGAGGGAGTCTGCCCCACGACTACCCTCTCCCACCAAACCTTTCCCCCCTTCCATCATCACTCCTTCAAAATATTAAAATGAATAAATATTTACTTCATTGACAGGTTATTGAAGATAAAAGACAATTGCATAAGATCAGACATGAAAAATAATTTAAATGAAAATTTTTTTTTTCCAAACTTTCAAAACCTGTATTTTGTATACTTTTTAATTTATCGAGCCGGTTCTGATCTTAAATTGTAGCGTATTTAATTTAGTTTGAAAATGTATAGAATAGTTTTTGTCGAAAACGTGCTCCTTCCACGTCTAGATGAGGAAAAGCCAAAAATATAGCAGTTTTTGGGATTTTCAAAAGTGATCAGGAAGGGAGGGGGGAGGGCATCGAGGTTGAAAACTTGGATTTTGCATCTCAGTAACATCCCATACAAGAAAGTAAAAAGAAACCTACGCCCATTCGATGCAACTTATGATGTACAAGGTTACTGGGCTATGTAATGTATTATAATTTATTTCCTTATCATTTTCAGAGGCTGAACGGTTAAGAGATTTACAGCCTGTTCGAAGCCGAATAGAACTTAGAAAAAAACTAAGTTGTAAAAGTTTTAAATGGTATTTAGATACTGTTTGGCCACAACATTTTTTTCCTACAGAAGACCGCTTTTTTGGAAAGGTAAAGTTTTTTATGGTTTACCAATAATATCTTCTGGAGCTAATAATTGCTTTATGTGATTTTCTTTTTTACTCAATGATATTTCATCTATATACACTATGCGTTTATATTTTTCAAAATTTTGCAGGAAACTTTAAAGCTTAATCAAACAGGCTCAAACATTGTGGATTAAAATTTAGTTTATTAGAGGAAATAATAGTAAGAGATGAATTTATAAATAATGATCAACTCTACTTCTTTTTAATGATTCTTATTTATTAAAAATCACATTACTTAAACGTTTCCATTTTTTTCATATTTTCTAAACAAATGTTCTTAACATACTTTTTAATATAATCTATAATAATAGTGTTCTTTTTAGTTATTAATACTTTCTTTGAATGTCCCTCTTCTCTTTTAATTATGATGAGAGTAGAATGGGCTTGAGTATAACCCATAAATCGAGTACAACAAAAGGATCAACTTTTATAACACACTTGACTTGATCCAACTATTACGATCTTTATTTTAGAATAATTATTTCCTAGGTATTATTCACATCAAACTTGCCGGATGTTCAGTAGAGACGGTTGGGATCGCAAAAAAAAAAAAAGAAATAAAGAGTCAATTAAATATTAATAACTATTTAACAGGTGCCACGCTATTTAATTTGTTGAATTTTGGAAAATAGCGAAAACCATAGCAAAAATAAATAAATATTTTGAATTAAAAAAAAGATTTGGAGAGGGAGAGAGCTACGAACTCGAAACCTATGGGTTTAAAAACATATGTTAATTACCCTTATCACCCATAGAACCTTCTTACTTGGTTAATATTGATTTTCTCTATTCCCTCGAGTAGGGTTTTATAATTTCTCATTAAACCTTCAAAAACAATATAATATACAAATAAAACCTGAAAACAAACAAAATAAAAATAAAACTCTATCACTAATACTGATAATGACTTTACTTATTTCTATTTCTATTGACCAAAATAACAGTTAAAGGAAATGAAAATTATAAACAAGAAATTAGATTTATAAGGAAACAAAAAAAAAGACTGTTAACTTTAATTATCAAAGAAAAGAATGAGAAAACATTACAAAACTAAACATTAACCCACGATTACATAATTTACTAATTATAAATGTTTATAAAAAAATCTATATATACATATTTTCAAAATCTCAATGGTGTACTTTGTCCAATTTGCACATTGAGTCATCTGAGGAAGCGGGAACTTGGAATTATTTGAGCCAACGTCGTCAGGGTTTCCTTTGCCCACTTCTTCAAGTTGTGAAAATGTTTATTCACTAGATTGTAAGATCAAGTAGCTCTTGTCGCTGATAATCTCAGGTTCCAGATGAGAAAAAAGGAAAATCCAGTGTCAAACTAAACTATTTCACACCCAAATAAAATTGATTTCATCCATAATTACTTTATGGTCCCTCTACCCTCACGAGATTCCGCCATATATCTCCCAAACTCTGTTTTGTTTTTCTCCCTCATATATTGGCAATTATACAATGACTTGAAACTAATATTGAAAACTAATTTATTTTAAGCTAACCTTCTTCGGGGTAAAACAAAACATTATTTTATTTTACGAACTAGATTTTTTTTTTTATCACACTGCAAGTGAGTCTATTCTCAGGCTTTTCTGGATAATAAAAAATTCCATACCATAAAAATCAATTCTTGGTAGCATTAAGAAATTATAGGGTGAAAGATTTTTTTAAAATTTGAACACTGAATGAAAACGACCATTTAAGTCAGATGGTTATAAGTTTAGAATTTTCTCTCTCAGAGATTAAGAGAAGGGAAAAATAAGTAAGGGAAATTAATAACATAAAAAAGTAAGCGATTCCAAGTTTATCTTTTGGCTGGAGAGATTTCAGGAGCCACTGGAGATCATTTAACGCAAGTCTGAGAAGGGTCTGTGTTTACGATGCTTCAGTCTTAAAATGTTTATGAGAATTGTCACTAACAAAACTTCTTTTACTTAGGTTCTGACCTCTCTAATTATTTTTCCCCCGTTTGAAATAATACAAATCTATAAATTGGTCATAGATAATAAGATGATGAACTTTTAATGTGTGATGTCATACTATTTTTCTTACTTCAATCTAATGCCACCAACTCAACTCATGTTTCTGATTTTCTATTAAAATTTCTCAGTTTATATTGAAACAGTGAACTTTATTCTTTGGAAATAGGAATTAATTTTTGTTATGAATTTTTGTGGCACTAAACATATGTGGTAAAAGGAAAAAAACGTAGTGAACGAAAGTGTTGATATTCATCCAATTAACCAGCACAATTAGGAATTATTTTCTTAAAAACCTCTTACATCTTTTTTCCACTTCTGAAATAATAATATAAGCATAAATTTCCGTATGATTAATTACAAGTGTACCCACACAGTAGTAGATTTCTGAATGAAACGGCATGAATCCGATTTCTGTTGATTAAACCCTATTAAATGTTATGTTCTATCAACACTGGCAACTTCTGAATTACAAAAATACTCAATTATCAATTACATAACATAAAAAAAGTGTCAGTTACTAAAAATATAAGAAACTGTTGGGCAGAAAGTACTGAGAAGCATCCCTTACAGTAAGCTAAGTCTAACTATTATTATTGCTGGAATACATTATGGAATAAATACATTGAGTATTTGGTCACTATTAATTAATCAGAAAGTCCAGTAAAAATAATTTATTAAAGATTAATTTTTTTTTAATGGACAATTATTCTGCTTTCCTTTAGCTTAGAGCACATCATTTTCTTAGTCCCTTTGACTATTTATTTAATTTTATTTTCCGTAGATAAAGAATGTTGTTCGTGGGGAATGTTTGGAAAAACCTACCAGCAAGGGTAGCCTAAACCAACCCATGGGACCTGCTCTACTTGTCCCTTGTGCTTCAAATCCAGTGCTGTCTCAGATGTTCGTCATGGAAACTGATGGCTTTATTGCTACTGATGAAAGTATATGTTTAGATGCTCCAGATAAAGATGATACTCCCAGTCCTAGGGTCAAGGTATTAGCTTGTAGCGGTAATCTTAGACAGAAGTGGTCTCATAATAAAAAGGTATGACGTTAATTATTTATATCTAACTCTTCGTTTTCAACCAGCATAACATCTTTGACTAAAATATTTAGACTCACTCTTCTCAGCATCCTCATATTTCCAATGTTGAGGATGTATTGAACATTGAACATACATTGAAAGTTCAAGTATGTTAATTAAACAATATATTATCTATATTTAAATTTGTTCATCATAATTAGTAGTCTGTGGGCCAGACCCCACTACCATGCACCCCTCCCCCCTCACATCCCTATAAATTGCATATTTTGTGTTCCTTGTATCTATTTATAAAAAAAAAGCCAATGTTCCCACAAAAAAAAGTCTGCCGCAAAATGATGTCCAATAATGGCAGATTGACGACTTTGACTTTAGTTAGTTTTTTGGTCACTGAGAATCAGCATTTGGCTTAATTTCGTCATAGTTGGTCTTTTATTAAAGCTGAATAGTCAGAGAATAATAAAACATGAAAAAAATAATTAGGCAATAAAAAACACCAGTTAAGTAAACTTTTTAAACAAAAAATTTTTCAAGTCGAAAATCAAACATCGTTTGTAATTAAGCAATAACGCAAACCGTGCTGAAATAAAACATCTGGAGAATATATTTCTTTTTCTAAAACACTGATTACTTTTTAAAACATTTGAAGCAGTTCCGTAGAAAATGCACTTAACCAGCAGAAAAGCGGTACTGACATAGATGCCTACAGGACTCTACCTCACCATTCATTACTCATAAATGGCTTAGTTATAGTGATATAATAACGTTTTTGGTACATTCTATTGATTTTATTAACGAACAAATAATAATGTAATAAATAAATTGTCAAAAAAAATTAAACAATTTTTTTTTAAATTTATTTATTTATTTTTTAAATTTAACATCTTTTATTCTATTTCTATTCTTCTATTCTATTAGTCGTTTAAGAAGACCTCTATTCTAAGAATGGCATGGTTTGCGTTATTGTTGGGTGTTTAATTACAAAGACACTTAGTTTTCGACTTGAAAAATTTTTTGTTAAAAAAGTTTACTTTACTGCTGTTTTTTATTGTCTAAGCCAATTATTTTTTAATATTTTTTTCTTGTTTTATTATTCTCTGAATATTCAGCTTTAATAAAAGACCAATTATGACGAAATTAAGCCAAATGCTGATTCTCAGTGACCAAAAAACTAAATTCAAAGTCGTCAATTCATCATGTTTGGATGCCATTTTGGGCCAGTGTGTTTACTTTATTTTGTGGGAACATTGGCTTTTTATAATAAATCGTTACAAGGAACTCAACGATATGCAATTTATAGGGATGTAGAGGGGGCGGGGGAGTGCACGGTCAGAGGGTCTAGCCCACCGTGTATAGATACCATGATGACCAAACACATTAAGGTAATCGTTCCAATTAACCTGAATCAGAAAGGTATGACTTCCTTCAACTGCCATCTGGAATAGTTAATTAGACAACATTCTCTAGAGTTGGAATTCTGAGGGTCCAGAATTGACACCCAGTAGGCTAGTAGATTTTTGAATTATTTATTCTTAATTTTATTGTAAATAAATAAAGTATATTTCTCTGTCTTAGGCGATAGAGTATTTTAAATCCTGTATGTTCTATGTAGGTAACAAAATTACTATCCCAGTTCATACATTTATTATATAAATATTAGGTAGTAATAGTTTTCATCACATAGGTATACTCTTAACTTAACTTATTTGATTTAGTCATCTTTTAAGGCTGTGCAGTGTGAGGTACCTTTATATACAGCCTGAATCAAGAATCTCTTTTTTTTTTTTTTTTTGTCCTTCCTCGCCTTTATGCTATATGGGGTTTTCCCGGGCCAGGGGGTGATGGTGAGGGATTAATACCAGAATTATATGCATCCTTGGCTCTGAGATATGAACTTGAAATTATTTCATCCATTGTTTTCTCTTCCACATTTCCTAAATAGTGCATTTCCATGGCTTGGATTTGCCTCTTGTGCTTGGAAGTGAGGGTCCAAGACTCACTTGCGCAGATTAGAATAGGGAGGAAAGTAGTTTTGAAGACAACCTTCTCAGTTGCCTTTGAAACTATCTTGATCCTCTTCTAAATGTCTTCATCGATACATCCCTACTCATCGAGATAAGCACCAAGGTATTGAAAATCTATTATCTGCTCTAGGTGAATTCCACTTAGCCTAATGATTCAGTCCAATTCTCATAAATTGCTTATTGGATGCAAATGCCATATCCTAGAAGCTCTGGTGGTTTCTATATCTGGGATGGTATGGCCTCATTTTCTACTTTGCTTGCTTAAAGTCAGAATCCAGCACCCGAATGAACAAGAGAGGGCTAAGACTGCAGCTCTGTCTAGCACATTCCAATTATTTTATTGTAATAATTTAAAAATGAAGAAAAATATTTAACAGTAAATATAGTCATATATTTACAAGATTTACTCAAGCACCCTATGTAACACTTTTTCTGTTTTATTGTTTTAGAATAGAGCATTAAAACATATTTCAAGTGATCTTTGCCTTGATTTACCCAAAGATGGAAGTATCGAAAAAGGTTTAGTGCTCAATCCATGTGATGAATCTGTGACTCAACAATGGACACTGGAACCAGTTCCTTGGAGGTGACAATAATCAAAACCATTTTAGTTAAGTTTTATTTACTTTTGATGCTGGATTTGATTTATTATTAGGGTGATTTTTTATTGAACATAGCAGCATTCTGTTAAAATCATATAAACAACAGGATTACTCTGATATGGTTGATCATTCATTACAAATTTCATAATTGTATAATTAGTAAGCAACAGTAAGCGTTTTAGCTAGACAATGAACCAAAAATCTGATTTTTTTTATAATATTGATTTTTTAGTGATTTCAAAATGATTTTTTTTATAGTTAATTATAAAGCAGGGCTGAATCTAATGTATGACAAAGGGGGCATGTGCCCTGGGCTGCAGAATTTAGAAGCCACAATTTTCAACAAACAAACAATTTTTATTTTTATTAACTAAAAAATATTTGTTTCCGTTTCTTTACTGTTTTGACATCAATTCGTTCTTTTAAACGAGTTAATATTATAAACTGGTGATTTTGATTTTGAAATGTATATTATAAATACTGTTTTTAAACTGTTGACTTTAATTGCAAGGGAGGGGTTATTGGATGAAGGAGGAGGTGGAGATGGTGAAAGAAAGAAGGGGTAGCAAAATTAAGTTTGCTCCTCCTGGAAGAAATTCTAGAACTAGCTCTGCCATAAATTCGTAATCACTATGCCTTTAGATTTTTTCATTTATTGTTTAAAGAAAAAAATAACTTAGTGACTTTTTAAATATTCCTTTGTTATAACAGTTGAAGTTATGTCTTGTATAGGTTGTTGAGTGAATGAAACATTATTTAAGAATTGTAGTAAGTTACAATATATGTTGTGCCATTCCTGTTAAAACTATTTGGGGCTAGTCGCTGACCCAAACGTTTGTGTGGTTTTGAATTTAACCCAGGCTACTTTACTCAAAAACATTATTATCATTAATAATTGTGGGGTTTCAAAGTTACTCTCATACTTTTCAACATTTTTTTTTTCTATTTTACTTTTTTATTTTTGCATAGTGCTGGAAAGTTCATAATTTCAATGATAAGTATTAAAAACCATCTTCAACGTTTTTTTTTTTATTTTTATTTTTTTTTAATGCTGAATAATAATTAGAGAAAAATAAATAATAATCACTGAGGCCACAGAAATTGTCATTTTTTTTTTATCAAATGATTTACATTTAGCATAGGGTTAAGATTTTTGTGATGGGTTATACTGTTAATTGAAACAATACTCACATTTTAATCAAAATACTCAATGATTGTACCCAATAATATAATTAAGTCGCTTTGAATTAGGTTATTATTGAACATTCACAGGTGTGAAATATTAGTATACGTACATAGTTTATGCAACAACCCGCTTAGTGAGTCTGGGCTTCACTAATTAAATAGCTTAGTATGCATAAATATATGAACCAAATATTTATTCTAATATAGATACCAATAGTATTCCATTAAAGCAATGGAATTTTCATGATTGATGATTACAATTTTTTTGTTTTCAATATTTATTCAGCTTAATAGGTAAACATGCTCTTTTTAATTTTTACTCTAATTAAAAATGAACTACAGTGTCGTATTATATATAGTCAGTTTGAAAATTATCTACAGTTTCTGGAAGCTGTACCACTTAAGTTTATCTTACTTTTCTTGTACTACGATACTTGCCTTTTTTTTTTTTATCCTTTATCCTTTTTTAAATGACTGATTGAGGATCTCTTTGGGCAAATTGTAGGATCAGGGTATTAATTTAAATTTGGATTTAATCCAAATTGACTTCTTCCAGAACATAACTATCTGGAAAAAAAATCACAGTTTCTTTTAACATTGGAGTGTCTATGTTACTTTTATTCTTGATTATCCCAAGCCTAAGACCAGTTTATTTTATTTTTCTACCTTTTATTGTAAGTTTATTGGTTAGAACTGGCCCAGCGCAGCAACCATATCTGAGGGATTTATTCCATACCAAGCAAATGAATTTGAATTATTGAGGCATATGAGTAAACGTGATATAGAGAAAAGGTCATAGGTAAAAGAAATATTTTTTTTGTCTAACCTTAGTTAAATTGTTTAATCAGGGGTTGGATCTGCCTCCCTTAATAGTAATCTATACTATTTTTCTTCTTCAAGATCAGCGTTCCATCCATTAGTTAATTCTCCTAAGATTAAGGTTTGATCTCATTCTATTTTAAAGGTTTTTAGTTTTATTACTCGCCTTGGAATGACATATTTCTTTAAGATTATGTTTTATTGTTTTTAACTTATTTCCACTTAAAAAACAAAATACAATCCTTGAAGATTGTTTTATTGATTCTTAATTAGGAAGTATTATTATCAACAACTTTTATATTCCCAATAATTGCTTATAGAACTGTTGTAAATTTTTACAACAGCTAAAGGAACCCAAAATAATTTTTTTATGACCGCTAAAAGAAGTGAAAATAAATTTTATGTGTCTGAACCCAAAACCTTGAGAGTTGGAACCTAAGTCATCTCTCTCTTTCTTTACTATTTGTCCTGTTTAAATTTGTTTTCTCTTTATCAGGATTCAATTAACTTTTTTCGAAAAAATTAAAATTAATATTATTGTATAGTCATTGATTAGGATGAATGAATAATTGTAAATATAAAGATACTATCAATGAAGTAATTTCTGTTTATTGTTCTCATTATTATTAGATTATTTATATTATTGTTGTACAAAAAAGTTATTATTTACATACCTTATTTTTTAAATAATTTTATGAAGTATTTATTTTTTATTATTTTAAATTTTTAGTTTCATGATATTGTTTTTGTTATAAAAAATTAGTGTGAAATTTTGTTGTATTCTCACGCCATTAATTCTTTCATTGAATATTAATAATGTTATAATGATTTTACATGGATCTTTTAGTTAATATTAGATCTGAACATTAATTTATTTTAATTTTCTTCAATAATTGAGGATCTTTTGATGTATAATTTATTTGTGATAGTTAATTGTTGATAATTAAAATACCTCTTATCATTAGAAAAATGCATGTTTTTTATATGGTGCTTATAATTCTAAGTTTAAGAAAAAAAAAATTAATATCATTTTAGTCTGTTTCAAACTGATGTAGTGTATTTTATCAGTTTGTTTGTTTATGAAGACTGTTATTAATGTAGTGCAATGTGAAGGAACATTAAATATTGAACCTGTTGATACATATTGTTTACTAGGAAGTTTAGATCTCCTTTTTTATTCACAATCAATACCAATGAAAACTCCTTTAAAATAAACAGTCAATATAGCTCTGGCCACAAAACTCCTGGTTTGAACTTAAATAATTGGATTCATTTAGTTTTATATAGAACAGTAATTTCAAATACTGACATTTCTGTAAATTAAAAGATATTGTTTTATTGGATGAAAACTATTTGTAGATTATATTTTAATATGTTGATAGTCATAGTGATGAAAATGACTGTAGCCTTTGTAACAGGTCAATTAGTGTGTAAAAATCTGTTGATGAATGTTTATATAGGATGGTGGAGGAATAGAACAATTTTGGGCTTCTGTAGGTGATTCTGGGCTTATGCAGTATTCTATGTATTTTTGTAAATAAGTATAAGTTTGTGATTATATTATTATATACATTGGAGGATTCCTCAGAAGGTAAGGTTCATTGTCTGCATCATTCTGTGCATGGTAAATTTTGACACTGTTATTGTTTTTATTTCCATCTGCTAACACTCTAGTATTAACTGTACATTTTATAGTTATTGTGCTAATCCAGTTTTTCATACATTTGTAAATGCTTGTGATGTGAAGTGATTAATTTTACACTTTGTTCTTTTTGTATTTGTTAATCATTGTCAATAAAAAAAATATACTAAGAGTTTGTTTTTATTTTATTTATAAATAATTAAGAACTTTGGAAAACAATTAAAGAACAGTACCAAAGCTCTTCCCCTTTATTAATATAGATGGATTTTTTAATATTTAATAAATTTAAAAAAAAATCACAAATTTATTTTTTCAGAAATATATTGCTTGGTTGTTTTTATTGATGATATTTTTTTTTTTTTACAATTTGGACCTGAGAGGTAAATTTCTGTATGACATGGTGCTATTTTACAAAAGACATGTTAGTACATTCAGTGCATTATTCAAGTTGTAATTATAATACATTCATTATTTATTCTGGGATATGTTCCTTCTGAATAAAGCACAGATAAAGAATTTTGGGAGTTAGAGACTCTGAGTAAAATAAAATGGAATAACAAATTAAAAGAATAGAAATAATTATAGTGGATTAATAATTAACTGTTGTATGTATATTGAAGAGAATTTGGTTGGCGTGTTCAGTCAAATAAAAAAAAAAGTGAAAATAAATAAATTATATTCATTTATAATATAATATTAGATTTAGAAACTCCCAAAAATTGTTATCTTTGTTTTATTCTGAAGGAACATATCCTAGAGGTGTATTGTAGTTATATGTCCACCATAAGGTGGAGAGGGTATTGGAACAATGGATGTTAGCAGAGATAAGGAAAGAACTGTCAAAAACCACGGTTTGTAATACATTTTATCTAAATCTGAAGACCGAGAATTCATATTTCAAAAATGAACAGAGGATCTAATTAAATTGAAGGAGCTCAGAGATTTATGATGGTTGGTGGGTTTGGATATGTTGGAAATACTTATGATGGTTGTAAGAATAAAGTCTCTTAAGCTCTTCATAAAAACAGGTGACAGAGGTGGCTTAGGATCCCAAAGATGAGTTGCCTAAAGTGATTTATGAAAAACTTTAGTTTTGCCTTGAGATCTGCATAGACTCCCCACCTACCTAACAAGAGTAGTCAAAGTGGGGAAATATTAAGCAAATAACCAGGCAGAAGTAATTTAGTCGCTTTGAGGTGGGAAAGACACAATGTGAGGAATTGGATACATGATTTATCTGAGAATTTGTTTTATCTAAGGATATTCATAGGTTTTTACTGGTAGGATAGAATTGTATGAGATTACGTTTTAGGAACAATGTTGGAATATTAGGAACAGTTATTAGGAGGTGATTGAAGGCACAGATTACAGTCACTTTTATTTTCTACACATTCAACTTGAATTTGTTCTCTTCTGCCCTGTGACAGGTTCTTTTCAAATCTGCTTGAAGTTTTTTTTTTGCTCATAATCGATCAGGTGGGAAAGATAGTTACATCTTGCCACCCATTTACCTACATTAGGTACTTTCAAGCCGATACACTTTGGCTGTAGCTATATTATGCATAAAATAAGGTTTAGCAGCCTTGTTAGGTAAAATGTATATTATTATAGTTTAAAAAAATATTTCAATCATATTTAAACTGTTCTATCTACTGAAATGTTGGTTAAAATGACTAAGGTCAGTTTACCTCCGAGGTCCAAATATTTAATGTTATGCAAACTAAATTGTAATTTAACTGCAACTTAATGGGCTTCAAGCTAAATGTAATAAACTAAAAAATAAATAAATAAGATAAACACATTTAAACTAAAATATATTATTAAGTGAATGCCACTACAAGAGGAAATTGTTGAGAAATAACATAACAAAATGACACTACATACCAAATACTAAAGAAAGAAAAAAAGTTATATTTTTCAAAACTAATTTAATTCTTTATTTGATAATATACATCTGGAAGCCTCTACAAAACAATAAATGCCTCAATAGAACGCAAAAGACCACCAGTGGGTTTTATTATCCCATGCTAGTTCATAGATATTTCTGGTAGTAGGTAAAGAATAAAGAGAACAATTCTTTGACAAATGTTTTAATAATCTTTATGTTATACAGTTATTTAATATTGTTCATTTTGAATGTAATATAAACCCATTTTGTTTGAATAACAAATCTTATTTTCAACAGTAATTGCAATAATATATTTTATAATCTGAAATATTCTTTGTCAGTTTGGTATTTTGGTATGATAGTCGGTCATAAAACAAGTCAAGTAAGTCAAGTCACGTTTTTAAAGTCAGTAATTTTTAATATTTTTTTAAATTTATTTTCTTGCTAATGTCCTATTGGTGAATTAATTTTTGTTGATTCAGTAAGTCTTAGTAAAAGGGGTTATGGTTTTATGAATATTTGTCAAAAAAAAAAAAAAAATCTATTAAATGAATTTCTTAAGTGCACAGTTGAGTCAGTATTTGCAATAGCTCCTGGAAAAATACATTTCAAAGCTTAAAAAAAGAAAAACAAGAACTTCTTCAGTGAAATAAAACAATTTTTTTTTGTTGTTGTTTAATTATTAATGTTTATTTTATTTAATTTTTCTTCTCTTTTTTAATTTAAGTGCTGATATAAAAGATGATTCCCTATACCAGGAGAAAGTAGTAATTTGGTAATAATTAATAATTTGTATCGTTTAATAAAATTAGATTTTCTCACTCTAAAATGATTTTGTTTGTGATTGCTTATGATATGAGTTATTAGAAGTCTCAAGAAACAATCTTAGAATTATTCTCATAAAAACCTTTTCATTTTAGTACTTGTAATTGTAATGTAAAACTCTAAGATTTTTATATTTTATGTTTCAAACATAAATTTTGTAGAATTCCATAATTACTGATATGTCTATATATATTTTTTTTAAACTTCGATAATGGTAAGTGTTTAAGTTAACGAGGAATCTTTTTTAAAGTTTTTAGTTGAATGGCATTTCATAACAAGGTACAACTATTTTTAAAAAATTAAATTTAAAAACTGCCTCCATTTTTTTGTGGCATTTGTTTAAGATGGCTATATTCTTGAATAAATTCCATGATTTAATTGGTGAGGTTGGTCATTTCTAATTTTAGATGCTTAGAAAAAAACATGTTGTAGGATGTTTTGCTATTTGGTGGGATGTCCTTTGTTACAAACTAGTTATAAGTTGGTTGCGTAAGTTGTTACAAACTAGTCGACTATTTTCATAAGGTGTTATAGGATCAATGGTTGACATGGATGGCATTATTTCAAGAGATTGTAAAAAATAATTGATACAGCTGTGTTTGCTGTATCAATTTTGAGTAATGTCCACTTAAGAAATTCAGAGTCTGTTTGGAACGAAATTGGTAACCAATGGGTTTATACTAACTTGTTAAAATAAAATTTAACTTGAAAATAATGAATAAACATATCAATAAGTAAATATTTTCTTGGATTCTCACAATATTCATAGAATTCCCTCTGAAAAAAAAAAAAAAAAAAATATTAGACTAAGTAAAAATATTGTAAAGTGTTTTTGATAGTTTAAAAAAAATATTATCTTTTATGGATTTTAATTATATCCTGTTTTAAGGCCAGTACTACCTGAGGCCCTTGGTTTCTCTTCGCACTCCGTTCCTCATTTCAACATGTTCAGCCACCCCATTTTCATTGTAAAGATATACTTAACAAATTTTTCCGTGAAATAACTTTATTATATTATACGCTTTAAACAAGTAATGCTATTATGTATGATAGTGATTGAACGAAAAAAAAAATGGTGGAAGTAATATACGAGTCCATTTAGTCAAGCCAAGAGTAGCTTTAGCAAGTCTAATTGAAAAATATTGGCTTTATTTCCCAATTAATTGGATATTTGAAGTCCCATAATAACTGGTTCAGTTAATTTGAAGTAACTGATTGGTTGGTTACTTTTTTTCATCCCTAATTTTTTTCATGTCCAGTTTTATTTATTCCAGATTGTGGAGATAAAAAAAAAAAAAACTACAAAGAACTGGTAGTTTTTGGTAGTACAACCTTTAAAGAATCTTTCAGGTTCTGTACATTATTTGCCTAAAATATAAAGAGGTGTTTTGGGGAAGATTGCAGCTTAAATACCAAGATTCTTCTCCAACTAAAAATACCCACTTTTATGGAGGCTGCATGTTCTCCAAGAGATTTTCTTGACTCAAGGGTCAATCCATGACTGATGTAAAGATTAAATAATTATCTTCCTCACTGAACTACCTCACTCCTTGTAATAACTGTACTTGCTCATAGTGATTAGCTACTTAATAATTTATAATTTATACAAATTGCAATTCATAATAATGCATTCGCAATTTGAGTTCTTTTTTTTTTTTTTTAAACGAGATGTTAATAATTAAAGTGATAAATTTTTACTTACTTTGAAGGCAAATGTCGATCAATAATTGACCTGTAAAAATGAGTTTTTATTGTTGTTTTAAGTTTTGAATTGTAAAATCTAAATAATATCAACTATAATGTTTAAGTTGTACTTACTTTAACAAATCTCCATCTATAAACCTGAAAATTAAAATAATTTATTGTTGATATTGATGTATGTTTCTTATTAAATTAAGCATTGTGTTGTAAATTGTAAATTACAAAACTTTGAAGGCAAGTATAAAGTTTCAATTTGGCATAGTTTTACATATTTCATTAAATGTTATATGCATATATGAGCTTAATTTTTAGAAAAACAATTTTTTATTTTACAATCTTAATACTTTGCTTAAATACCTTGTTTTTGGAAAAGATATTGTTCTTCTACCATAATCAAAAACTAAATAATATTTTTGTAAGAATAAATCTCCAAGAATCCAAGTATCTGAACTGTAATCTATAAAAGAAATACTGATCTCAATATCTTGATCCTGAAACAAAAAGAAAATAATGTTATTGTGTAAAAAAAAATATATATATATAATTTTTCTAAAAGGAATTTAGTTGAATAAGCTAACAGTATTACTTTAATGATATTCACAACTTCACACAATCCATAAATAATAATATAATTAATTAGATGAAAATTATATATCTTATTATTGAAAACTTCATTTTAAATGAAAAAATACTCACATTTTCAATAGTGTAGTCTTTCTCAGTTAGAGTGTAAAGATTATTTCCCAAGACAAATGTAATGTTGGGTAGTTTAAGGGATTGATTCCTTTTAAACTAAAAATGAATAAAAATTGGTTCGTGAATATTATGTTGTAGTTATGTATAATTAGGTAATGGCCATAGTAATGGTGTATTCCATGTAAGTTATACTGTATTCCATCAAATCAAAGACACAATTTTTGACCTAAACAAACATTTTTCTCCTTTATTCAATTATTAAATTCTTTCAAAGGTTATGTTTATTAGCCTTTTCTCATTACTGCTAACAACGAGAAATGGTTAATTATTTAAAATAAACTAAATTAAAGGTACTTTGTAGAGGAAGAAATTTTAAACATTGGGCATTTAAGCCCTGTTAAGCTACATCAAGGGGTATAAGACCTAATTGATATTAAAGACTATTTAATTATACATTGATACATCGAGTTTAATCAAAATTGTTTAAGCCGTTTTTTGAGAAAATTGTAAAGATATGTGAAATTGATGATATAAAGTGGCACTTCCAGTTATCCAATTTTAAGGAATAAGTTGCAGTAATATCCCAGGCATGTACTTAACTTTGTACGAATTTTCATTTTTGAGCTAGACTGTTAACATACACATCAACACACACAGACCATTTTGTGAGACTTGATTATTTGGACTTAAGGAACCTCCATTGAAAACTCAGTTTAAAAATTTTAATGATCGCTATACTTTCCCTTACTTACTCTCACATGTAGGTAAGTGAAAGTAATAATGCTCTAAGAAAATTCTGTTTATCCAATGTATGCAAATACTAATATTTCATCGTTACTTTATTCATAATATTCTCTGCTTATTCTTAAATTTGATGGGTTTTTATATTGCATTTAGTTACAAATTAACTTTATTACTTACTGAAAGCAAGCCGTTCTCTTGTCTTTTAAGATCAATATTATAAGATTTTCTAATGATGTCAATGAAGCATTGGAGAAATTTGAAAGGTGCAACTATTAATGAAGAGCCTGAGTCTATAATTGCTTTTTGGTAAACGGCAATCACCTGTTTGCCAAAGCGCACCCTGAAAAGTATTATAACTTATAAATCAATGTGAATTAAATTAAAACTGATTAAATATCACAAATTTCTTATTGAACTGGTGATGGATGAATGTAGTGATTGAAGTACACTTTCTCTCAAGAAGATAAGTTAGGAAATGAGCTATATCTTCACTTGTGGATTAGGCAGTTCATGGACCGTTGTGGGATTGACTTACTGTCATTAAAATATTTAAAACATTGAATGGATTAAAATTTAATAAAACGTATTTGTGAATTAATTTGATATCATTCATGAATAAGACTCTTTATTAAGATTCAACAGATTCTTTTAATTGGAATGGATAATAATGATATTTAGACATTCTTTATCATATTTTTGGCTAATGTGGATGAACTTTGAAGCATGTCAAGTTTGGATATGAACATGTATTTGTCAGTAAACAAATTTGTAAAAATAATGTGTCTTAGTTCTCTCCAGAATTAAACACGCATTTAGTTATTGGTACTCCCATGCATCCACGGTTTTTATACAAAAGTTGAATAGTTTAGCTCAAAAAATTTGGTAGCTACTGATTTGGTAGGCCTCTTATTTTTCATAGATATGTCAAACACAACAGGTTTAACCAATTCAACAAAATATAATTTTTCTACTCACATCTCAATCGGTACCTGCCAATGTTCAGGATCAGTTACTTGGATTGGGTTCAGTTGATCATTTTTAATGTGGTCTGTATTGTAACCTCCAATCGTTAATTCACTGTCTGTACTCCCATGGTTTCTGAAAGAAAAAATAAATTATTGATGATGAATCATTCATGATTTTTTTTTTTATAAGCCTCCCATTGTTCTACAGATTCCCAATTTTTAGGAAAACTTCCTTGTTAAATAAAGTTTAAGACCATATTAATTAAGTTGAAGTTTGTTAAAGAATGAGCAGAAATTTGCCTTGTTTTATAAAAAAAAAAATAGTGATGCATCACACAATTTTTGCTAGAAATTAATTTTTTTAAAAAGTTAGAAAACCTTAAAAAAAGAAAAAAAGAATAATACTAAAACAAAGTTAAGACAATTAAAAAACAATGAAAATTCTGTGTACTAAATATATTTGGTTAAGTAAGTCGAAAAAAAAAAATTTCCATCTACAGTTGACTTGTTCTTCTAATTAGTTCATTCAAAATCTTTAAAGCCTTATTTGAAAAAAAGTTGTAAAAATGTGTGAAATCAATGGAATTAAATGGCACTAAGTTGATTTATTCAAAAAAGTTTTGCACATACTCACTTCATTTAGAAAGACTTGGATATTTGGATTCTAGGGACTTAAAGTATGTATGTTTGTTGAAAACTTGGAATAAAAAATTTGGATCAGTGAAAATTAAAAAAATGTGATGTGAAATGTTCTTATTACTTTCTTTACCTACAGTTTTAGAACCTTTAAAATTTCTTAAATATATATATATATATTTTGTGTCAACTTTTAAATTGTTTCCTGTTTTCACAATTAATTAGTACTTGAGTATTACTTTTATTATAGATCTTTTTAAGAATTTTTTTTCTGATAGTACAGAGAAAAAATGTAGTGTTAATTATGTTTGTTGGTACTGTTCATTTCTTACCTATTTAGATAGAATGCAAAGACAGGTTCTTTGATGAGGCCTTGAGACAGCATATTCTGTATAATTGATGAATGGTTAATGGAGAGGAATGACAAACCAATGATACCTTCATATTCGTTCCCTTCACAATCACTTTTAATTGCTAGACCAAGGGTTTGATTATTCACCACCATGTTGCCGATCTATTGAAAATAGGAACTAAATTTAATTGATATTGTGAATGTAAGTTGTTGATGGTATGGTAGTTTAAGAAGGAGAATGTTTAGAAGTTATTTATGCATTCATTCATTTCTGACTGACTCTATACCATCCACCTTCTTGAATTTAGTTCAGTTACTACAAAATTAATTATTTAAGGAATTGACAGATTCACATATCATTAGGACTTGGTGTGATAAAAAAACTATGAATCATTCACTCACTGCTCAAAATATTTCCTATTTAAATTATTGTGATCATGTACTTTATGATTTATGAATTTGAAGTTCCTTATGGTTTGTTAAATTTTTATTAGTTTATTCTAAAAATGAATTAAAAATGTTTTTTCTTTCTTTTTTAACTTACTGTGACTGAATCACTTCCCAATTTCATAGTTGCCTCTCCTTTTACATATACTGTTGTCATGACTGTGTGGAAGTCTTCAAAGGTGTTACTTTCAAAGTGTTCTTCACAAAAAAAAAAAAAAAGATTAAAACAAATAAGTAGCTAATAATTCAGTTTTAATCACATCACCATTTATTAATGCATCTATCACTCCATTTTGAGCAATTTAGATTTATTATACTTAATGTGGACCTAATATAACATATTTGGGAAATCTGTGGCCTCTGTTAGCTAGCTGCGTCCCCAGGGGCCGCATGCGACCTCCAAACATTTTTGTGCAATATTTATTAATTTAATGCTAGGTATAATTAATATTCAATTATTTAGGTTACGAAAAGTAATAGAATTAAATTGGATATATGCAGGTATATGGATGGGTGTGTGTATTTTGTGATAACAAAAAATAGTAACTCTAAAATATAAAAAAATGTTTCGGCCTCCATTAGCACTGCCTAACCAAATTATGGCCTCTAACGATAAAAAGATTCCCCACCCGTGTAATGTACTGTTAATAAATAGTGAAGAGGTACAGTCTAAATTATTAAAATTACAAGGCCTTTTTTATCAAATCAAAATCAAAAAGTTGAAAATATTTAATAATTTACCACAATATATAACACATATTAAGTGGTTTCTTATCAAATGCAAACGTCTGTAACTTTCAGAAAGTTAAGGAAAAGCCAATTCTGGTTATACAGCTTTGATTTAAACCAGTTCTGATGTTTTTTTTAAAATGATATTTAAGATTAATTATAGAAAAAAAAATTGTTTAAATTGAAGCCATATAACAAAAAATGTCTTTTTTCTTTCTCTTAATTATAGATATCTGCCTTTTATATGAAACTATTTATACTAATTTTTGTTGTAACAATTTATCAATTTATGTATATCTGGTTATACCTCATGAACTGTCTATTTTGGGATAGGACACGATACCAATCTAATAATCTGTAAATTTTGAACTTATTTAATACTTGCTAGACTGAAAATGCAACAACTGATTTGTTCTTTTAAATCCTTGGGATATTTTTTAAACCTACAAGATTTGAAAAAGATAAAATACAAAATTCCTTCCTGGGGTTTATACCCTTTCACACTCCTGGTGGTTAGTAAAAGGGAACACAATAAAATTATGTATTAGGAAAGTTGTTTAAAGTTATTAAAATAAAATAATATTCAATTATATTTTGTTTGTGTTTGCTTTCTAAAAAATAACTTTATGTGGTACAACCAGAGTAGACAGTGTAAATAACTTACATATTCTTCTCTCTTTTCAACAGTGATATATTTCAAAAAATGGTGACAGTTTATGGTGCCTAATTCAGAATATCTTGAAAGAGATTTTTCTGCAAGTTCTTTATATTAATAAATCGATATTTAGCTGTTCGAGATCAAAAGTGTTGTTATTACATTATAAAATATTCATATATTAATTATAAAGTTATTATTATTGTTTCTCTTAAAATAGAGAAAATCATTAAGTATTATGTAGAAATAAAAAATCTGTTGGTTGACATTTATTTTAAATAAATTTGATTTGATTTTTAAACTTTAAAATCTTTTTTTTTTTAAATATAATATAGTGAGTGAGCAAAATATTGCATAACTTGATTTAGTTTCAAATTAAAATTTTATAACTAAATGTAAAATTAAATATTCTATTTGTTTAAGTAAGAAATAATGCTATTATAATTAAATTTTTTTATGAAAACAATTATTTTAAAAGAATATTTTTACATGGTTAATATTATATGGAGGAGCAGGGTAGCTCAGTGGTAGGGCACTAAGCCTCCAATGTTCAAGGTCCTAGGTTCGAATCCTGGCTCACAGCTGAAAAATTATTTATTCTGTTTCATTTGTCGTGGGGCGACCATGGGGTAGGAGACCCTCCTGTGGCACACTCAGCCTCTACAATGTGGGTACCCTTAATTATATAATTGATTGAGGGAGAAAACCTAACGGTTGAAGGTGATCCTGGTCCAATCCCCTCTCTGCACCACCGTTGGCCTTGAAACAGTACTTTCCCTAAATAGTACTGAACCCAAGACCCTTAATTTTTTTTTAATATTATGTGGTTTTGATTAATATTAAATTTTGGTTCATTGAATAATATAAATGGAGATATACAGGAGAAAAGTAATGAAAAACAAACTTATTTCAGTCAAATGATTAGTTTAAACAAGGCTAATTGTGTTTGGAGTAGCTCTAGGTCTTACTTATTTAATTATTGAAACACATATTCAATTCTTTAGATTCCTAATTTTTCTGATTAAAAATTTTAATTTGTAAAATTATTTTATATTTATTGTCTTTATTTCTACTTACTGTACTTCTTGGCACACGTATTTTCTTCCGAGTGTTTCTTTGGTATCCAAGTGAAACCAGATCCTGTATCAAACATTATTTTGTATTCTTGATTATTGCTCCCAAATTTCACTTTTGCATGGTACTGGTACTACAAAAATGTACTTATTAAACTATTTTGATCATCTACATAGTAAATATAATAAATGAAATAGTCTGGTATATACCAGTAAATAAAATATGATTTTATTTAGAAATAATTAAAATTTGTTATCTCTTAGATTTTAAATGAAAATATGTATTAATTTCCTGGCTTTTAAAAGAACTTAGGTAGTAAAATAAAAGAGGAGAATAGAGAAATGAAATTGATGCATCCTGAGAAAGATGGATAATGGGAGTTGGTTAACTTGACTAGGAAGAAATTCTTAATGTGGAACAAGTTTTGGAAAGAAAAATATCAGAACTATGTTTTTAAAAGAATAGGAAAGTTAATCAAAGATGTCTAAGAAATAGTCACGCCATCCTCATCAGATATTTATTATATAATATATGTAATGTTATCAATTATATCTTATTCTAGTCACCAACAGTTTGCAGTTATATTTTTTATTTTAAATTTTTCATTGACTTATTTTTTTTGTTGTTGTACCTGTATGGCTCTTAATTCAGTGTTATATAATTATTCTTTTATAGGTTGTATATTTACATTATAAAGCTAGTGATGCACCTAATTGATTACAGAAAAATTATAATTTTTATAAAGTTGCACACCTTTTTTACAAAATAAAAACAAACCTATAACTAAACAATAATGTACTCTAAATTGATAACAAATTGAATATTTACCAGTGTTTTTTTTACTCAAGAGCTTCACCAGATGACTACCATTCACTAAAAAAAATTTTCCTGTACGATTGCACACCGAATTCTTAAGAACAGATGTGTTTTTGATATGAAAATGAGAAATCGTGATATCAATTCTAGCTGTGTTATATGTCCTATTCCTTTTCATTCAGTTGTTTCAGAAAATAAAATGGACACCAGATGAATGACTTAAAACCTTCGTATTACCTTTGTTTGGTAGCTGTAATAGAATTCACAGTTACTGTTAACTTTCGAAAACTGCCAGATGTACGACAAATAGATTCTAAAATTTGAATTTTAATCATGATGGATTAGAAATATTTTGTCAGCATCAACGGTTACAATAAACAAGGCCAAGCTGAGCACAGATTTTTTTTTTCACTAGTACTAGTGTTTTTTTTCACTAGTACTTCTTTTCACTAGTACTTATTTTTTTCATTAAGGTCACCAAAATGGCTTGGGACAAGGTCCTTTTATCATAGAATCATCCATATACATGAAGAAATATTACAACTTATTAAAGGTTAATTTTCCAACTGTATCGATTTGTCACAGAGATGTGAAACAATTTGAAATAATAACCAAATTATAATTTAACTTTATTATTATGGATAAGAATTAATACTATAATACTTGGCCCATTCGAATAATTCTCATTGCATATTAGTCAGTGAACAAAGGACAATATAATACAGATAAGTTACTAAAGGTTTGCAGGATAGTTGACGATGAACTCAGTCATTTGTGCAGAAATGCACCTGAAACTGTCCTACACTGTATTACAGAATATGACTGATTTGCTTTTTATGAGATAGATGGAATAATTTTCTTTTTCTCATTGCAATCACATTACTGCATTCATGATAATGAACAAACGCATGTGTACATTACTATAGGCTGTATCTTTGCAATAAATTGTCCAATTTCGATGATTTTTTTTTTTGTAGAGAATTCAGTAATCTTTCAAATAATCATGGGTAAATTCAAGAAAAAATGCATACTTTTTGAATTATTCTCAAATAAAGTTTCTTTTCCTTCATAACTTTTTTTCCTGAAATTTTGGAGTATGTGACTATTTTCCCCACCTGAAGGAGAAGAAGGTCTTCCAAATGAGGGTACTGGTACTGGTATTGGTGGGGGACTAAGTCCGACAAATTGGCCTATTGGTCCTTTTTGTCAACCCCTAAAGACAATAATACTAATGATGATCTATTACACCTTCATCTCTATCTCAAACATTTTTGTTCTTCTGATGAAGTTCAAAAGCCAGGACCATTTTATGGAGGAAGATTCCTATTCTCATATTCCGTCCAAACTCAGAAATCTGTCATCTGAGTGATGCAGATTAGTCATATTCTGTAATATAGTGTAGGGCAGTTTCTGCACAAATGGTAGAGTTCATCGTTAACTATCCCACAAATCTTATGATGTATTTTAAGTCTGTAGTGGCATGTTAGTATCTCATCTTCAAAATAAGGCCTTAATCTTTGGATTTTATAAAGAATTGACGAAGATATGGCATAGTGACAAAAACAAAAATACCTTTGAGAAATAATATATAAAGATTTTGAAAAACACCTAGTTGGAGGTCCCATATTTAGAATTTCTCTTTTTTTAAACATTCTCCTCAGAGTTAGGTAAGTATTTTTATTTTCGTTGTAGTAGTTTACATAATGAAAATATTAAATGAATATATCAAAGAAACGCTTTTAATTAGTAGTTACTCATATTCTCCTCTTGTTGAATATTCAAGGACTTTATTAAAAATATGTTCATACATTCTTGTAGTTTTTTAAAGGTATTTTAATTACAGTTGATCTCTTTGCCCTTCTGTAATTTCCATGTATATCATTCTGCCCCTTGTAAATTATTGTGTTTTCTGAATAGTCTTCTTCTAGCTTGATTCTACAAAAAATAACAAACAATAATGAAAAAAAAAAAAGAAATAGAATATATTGTATAAGATTTCAATTATAGATCATATATTTCTATAGACTATTCTACTGCTTGTCTAAATTATTAAATGATTTAGTTAGAACATTACTCATGACTATTTGTAACAACATTATGTTTTCGAAGTTTTTAGATGTTCCATAGCCAATACACTCGACTGTCAATTGTATTGATCTAACACGTTATTGCATTATTTTGCTAAATTTTAAGAAAAATTAACATGATTAAAACAATGAATGAATGAAAATTATAACTGTGGCCTTTTCAACATTTGATGGATAATTTTAGCCCTTGTGCAGTATTTATATTACACCATATAAAAATTAACAATACGTTTGAAGATAGAAAACTTTAAAATTTAAAAAAAAGAAAAATTAAAAAAAAAAAAAGGCTTTTTTCGTTATGGTATCAGCTAGCTCATTCCTTCTAATTCTATAGTGACCTGGAAATAAAAACTGTACCTTTCATCCAATACTCTCCAATATTTGTAAGTGTCTCACTGAATGAAAACAAATATTATTTTTAAAGAGAAAAATATCATATAATTTAAAAAAAAAAGAAGTACATAATTAAAACTTAACAAATAATTAAATAGCAAATATCTTATTGAAGGTTGATCTCAAAACTTTTGTTTTGAGATTAATGCAACACTTACTAGTGCTGATAAAATTTACATACTTTTTTTCGCTCAAAGTAAATAGTTCTTATATATTAACTTTTTATTTTGTTTCTATCACTTTTTCTATATTTTTATTATCTATAACCCTGTGATTCTGAGGGCTGAACTTATGTGCTGTGTTGAACTTTGACTAAAAAAATCAAACAATTGTTTAGATTTTTATGTACCATCGACTGATACTCAAACTGATATATATTTTTTCATAACTTCTAATATATTTTTATAATGCTTTTGAACAGTTGGTATAGATCCATTGACATTACTTATTTCAGCATAGACCCGCAACTTTTGCCTGTTGGCAAATCCTATCATTCTTACTGTACTTCTTGGAGGGAGGGAGAGGTTTTCGTTCAAGATGGCTAATAAGGTTGGTTATCTATTACGAAAAAGATGCCTTAGATGTTTAGTCTAATGTATGTTTTATGAATCAATCATTTGAAATACCTTATGCCATTCTATCGGATCCTGTCTTTCTGACTTCTTCCTTCCATCCACCGAACTACTGTGTTTGACAAGTCCTTCATATCTCCAGCCACCTTCCCCTAAAGCTCTCTTCCTGCAATACACCATGCATCCATTGTTTCATCTTTAAAATCTCTCCTTTTCAACCACTTTTTGCTCCACCAGTATGATGGATGTTATCATACATTGTATTTTATCATTTACTAATTTTTCTCTAATTACACAAAACACTTTGTGTTGTTTTTGTTATTATTATGTATTTTAAAATGTTTTCTTCCAGATTATATTTCTACATATCTTTCTTTCTCCACCTCAATACCCTACCTGGGCAAAAATGTATTTTAAAATACTTTGTTTGAAATACTAAGTATTTTGTGCTTCTAAAATACAATTTTAATCACCAAATATTTAAATTGTTTAGAGAAAAAATATTTTGTATTTGGAATTTAAATATTTATTAAATTAAATAATTAGGTGAAGTAATTTTGAAGTAAGTACTAATTGAAATCTTAGGTGATTAAAATTGTATTTTTGAAAACAAAATACTTTGTATTTTAAAGTACTTTTCGTCCAGATCTGCTGTATACTTATTGTTTTAATGAATATGAATAAATTAAGTTAAACATAGTTGGCCACATTGCTATATTATTTATCTTAAAATCCAATAATCCGCGGTGCAAACCCCTTTTTATCAAATTATTAATATTCGATTAAAAAATTGTGAATGGCTTCATTTTATCGTAATCTACAACTTTGTATTTTTGAAAATACTGGAAAATAGGGCGTTTTCAAATTGGATGTCGGTAAAATTTGTCAATTTAACAAGGTGTTAAATTTTCGAGCCGTAAATTAATTTGATTACAAAATCGAGAAGAAAGGTGGACTACAAAAATATTGGGAATTATTGTTTACAAAACCTTGTTATTTTAGAACGTACGAGGATGGCTCAATATTTTTACTGACCACTTTTTTTTCTCGATTTTGTAATCAAATTATCATACGATTCAAGTTGAAAGTAAATGGATGTTCATGTGTTTTTAATATCTCGGTACCCGAAATTCCCGAGGATTTTAATAAATAAAAAAGTTGTAGGCTATGATAAAATTAAACAACTCAAGAAGTTTTATAGGAGTCTTAGTTATTTGATGAAAAGGGAAGGGGTCTGTACCGCGGACTATAATTTATTCTGCGTATGACCAAAAATAATAAAGACTTTTTTTTTCATTTATGTTTCATCAGTTATATTCCCTAGGATGATCAAGTATAGTATATTCTTAATTCAAATAGATTATATATTAATCTAATTTGATTTGATGTAAGAAGATTAAATTAAATATAGTCTTTGTAATTCATTTTCGAAGTCGTTGTTGTTCATTTCACAATTCTGCTAATCCACTTGCTGCACTTAATTCTTAGAAATTGCTTCTGTACTATTTTTAAGACTTCTCTCGATCACCTAACCGTCAAAACCTAAAGCAGTCTAAGTTTTGATCTTAAATATACATTAATTTGAGTTCTACCAATGGGTAGTTTCTCTTCATGCTGTACATGTCATGTTACTAATGTCACATTTACTTATTGTATTTTCCATGTAATACAGTTGTAAATCTCAATAAAATATATATATATATATATATATATATATATATATATATATATATATATATATATATATATATATATATAGAATAGAATAGAATAGAAAAATAATTTTATTCTGGGACGAAATCCCTTCAGAATAACAAAAAAGTACAGAAATTAAAATTTTACATCTGGCCAGATAAAAACAAACATAACAAATTAAGATAAAGATAGGTTATTAAAAAAAAGAAAAGAAAAAAATATTGGTTATACATACTATATACAAAATAAAATAAAAAAATCTATATAAAAACTCTTGAAACCATACTAAGGTACTTAAAACAATGTACAATGTTAAAATATAAATAAACCCTTTTAGAAAAAATAAAAAATACAGAAAAAATAAATGTATATTCTTCTTAACAGTAAAATCTGTTTCTGTTAAAAAAAAAAAAAAAAAAAAAAAAAAGGAAGTCGAATCTATAATAAGTATTTGGGTTATGAGCTATATGTGAATATGGTCTTATAGATAATATGTAATTTTACATAAAAGGTTAGCTGGTGCCTGACTGTTTTTGGGACAGGAATTGGAATAGGAGGGTTTTGAATGTAGATAAGGATGAAGAATGTCGAATTTTGATAGGAAGGGTACATATAATATACATTATATTACATGGCGGAATAAAATTGCCTACGTCCTCTTTCCGTTCCGATGGTGGAATTCGACCGGAACGGTCCATCCCTGGTTATAACTAAGGAGATTGAGATAATTCTGCAGGTTTAGGAAAGAAAAATCTCCAATAGTTCTTTTCTGAAATGGAGCTGGGTGGTAGAGCGGGCTGACGTGTGTGCAAAAAAAGCGTTGTCCGGCAACGTGATTAACCGAAGTTTAGATGGTAAAATAATTATGTGTTCTCTTCCCAGTGCCAGAAGGCTTTTAACTCTGGGATTAATCTCTCGTCCTAAAAGGTGGGAGAGGGATGGACAATATATATATATATATATATATATATATATATATATATATATATATATATATATATATATATATATATTGTAGTTATATTTTGTTAAATTGCCTTTTATATATATATATAGTATATATTGTAGTTATATTTTGTTAAATTGCCTTTTATATATGTATATATATATATATATATATATATTATATATTGTAGTTATATTTTGTTAAATTGCCTTTTATATATGTATATATATATATATATATATATATATATATATATATATATATATATATAATATATATATATATATATATATAAATATAGATCCATATAGGAACGTTTCTGGATACGTTGTTGTGAGAAAGTTTTCTATTTACTTTTTTTTTTCTGTTGGCATTTACAGACCATGTAGATCTTTTGGCGGCTTGGCAAGGCCATCTTTGCCTATCTTGAGCTATTTCTTTCCATTTATCTGCACGCAGCTCTATTGCTTCTTTATTGATTCTATCTATCCATCTGCTTTTTGGGCCTCCTCGTGGTCTTTTTCCTTCTATTGAGGCATTCATTGTTACGTAGAGGCCTCCAGATGGATTGCTACGAGCCACATGCCTCGCCCATGTTAACCCCCGTGCCTTCATATCATGAGATATTGATTGACCAGTTACCGTGATAAGTTCTTTATTGTTCTTTCTTCTCCATGTGTTAGTGTCTGATCCCAGATCGGTTATCGTGCGAAGGACTTTTCTCTCAAATCTTTTAACACTTTTTTCTAGGGTACTGGTTAATGTCCAGTTCTCACGACCATATTTTAGAACTGGCTTTATCATAGTACATACTTAATTTGAGATTTCTTGGAATATATTTGTATACATATATATCTGCTAGGAAAATACAAACACGTTACCAGGGATGCTGGCCATAATGAATAGAGTATGAAGAGTCGTCTCCTCGCCTAGAGGGTGTAAATAAGAGGTCCGAAATAGTAGGCAAGAAGCGGCAGGGCCGTAGGGGCGTGTCGTGTAAGGTCAGGTGATGACCCCGTTGGAGGGACGAAAATTAAACCAATCAAGACCAGAGCGCGGTCACGAATGAAAATAAAAACCCGACCAGGCTGTTTGCATTGTGACCCGATAATTTAAATCGTGCTCGGTTGATTTGGTTTAATGTAATTGTCCGGGGGGTCCTTGGGAGGGGTGCCGCCGGTGAAAGGCTACGGTGGTTACGTCCTCTCTCAATCAATGAACCTACAGTCAAGGTCATCACTCAATAAACGTATCTTCCATCTCAATTATTGCCATTCTTAACTGGACCAGTTAAAAATTCCTTCTAGGAGATCGGTCCATGCTGTAATGTCTGTCCGTCGAATCGATATACAAGTTCAGTTAGTTAGTAAATGAGTCGTTTATTTCCTAAGTGAACCCTCATCATCATTGATAGATTTTCAGGAAACACTAAAAAACAATTGTATTTACTATTCCAATTGTAATACCAAAACCAATATTAAAAAAAAAAAAATCCTAAAATCAGTGATTTTTCCAATATTAATTTCAAAATTTGAATAGGACACTTTTGGAAAGATAAAATTCAAGGCCCGTTTTCGAACTTAAAAAAGTTTAATTGGTGTTCGGTTTGGAGAGGAAAAATTATGTATGATGGTAGCAAAAGTTATGAAAATTGTATCATAAAAAAAAAACTTTTTATTTACAAGAACGGTGAAATAAAATTAATTAAATTTTTATTTTTATTTCAATAAGAAGTAAGCTTTTATTTGGGTTAAAGCTGCAATTTTTTTAAAGAAATTACATTGTTCCAAAAAAAGGTGAGTTTCGGAATTAATCATATTTTCTATCCACTTTTTTAAATATTTAAATTTAAAAAAAAAATCATCATTGCACCATCGGATTCATTGGGTGTTTGACATGGAAATTGATACTTATTGAAAAAAAATAAAAAAACAGGACCAGCGGTACCCAGAAGGGAGTTTCATGGAGCAAGATGCGCCATCGAAATTTTTGAGGGGGCACATTTTGACGTGGTTTTGAATTTTCGAGGGAAGAACATTTCGAAGGGTATATGAATTGTCAAAATGAAAAGTTTCAAACCAGGGAACAAGAGGAATGCAAAGAACAGACCACTGAAAATTCCATTGCATTTGATCTATAATTTTTAAAATTCCAATTTAATTTGTACTTTTTTTTAAGAAGACCAGAGCAATAAAATATCTTGGGAGAAATTGGGGGAGGATCATGCGCCATCGACCTTGGGATAGGGGGAGAAGAGCACCCTCAACAGGACTACTGTATAAATTATGCCATTAGTTACGTATTTATTTAGCACGGCGCGTTGCCCGTCAACCGGATAACCGAAGTTATATGGAATAAAATTAGTTATAATTAGTTAACCAGTTCGCGTCTCGGTGATAGTTGGGGTTTTTAAATCTAGCATTAATCCCCCGCCCCCACCCCCTGGGCCGGGGAAACCCCTTATAGCGTAAAAGGCAAGGAAGGGAAGAGGAAAAAAAAAAACGAGAAAAAAAGTTACGTATTTTACGTAATAGTAGTTAAGTTACGTAATAGTTTTGAATGTTGAATAGAAAAAAAAAATTGTTGAAATCGATGACCCGCTGATCAGGGATGCCTATCACACCCACGGTCGATATCGCATGAACTCTCTCCAAGATATTTGATTACCCTCCTTTCCAAAAACAGTGGAATCGAAACGATGATTCAAAAAGTCGTATATCATAACTGGTTTCAAAATTCAAAATTGAACCCTGTCGAAATGTGCCCTCCACAAAAATTCAATATCCTGTGGCTCCCTGAAAATTTTTGAAGGCGCATAATGATTCTGGGGACCCCTGCCTCTGACTGTAACCTCTCCTAGTAATTATACCAAAATAATATAAACCTTTAATGAAATAAAAATTAGATACAATGTTTTGATTTCACGTAAAGGAAATTAATCAAATTTATTTATTGATTTAATTTTCTAAAATGTTATTCGATCACATTTTGCACTAAAATGACAATTTACAATTAAGAAACATATTATTTTATATTTGTGCAGAATATTCGGACCGAAAAAGGTCGAGTCGATCGGAGAATTTAGGAGGTTACACAACGCTGAGTTGCGTGAACTGTATCCGATTAATATAATTGAGATAGTTAAGTTGATGCCAATAAAATGGACATGTAAAATCACTGGGTTTAGTAACAAAAGAATTCCTAAAAAGTTAATAATCAGTTAATAACCGCTGTACAAGCATTAGAGGGGTAGACCGAAGCGAAGGTGGGAAGATTGCATTAAGGCTGATTTAGTGGGGTTGGGTATAGATGGAGCCCGGTGGATGGAAGATTGTGGAAATCGATTGGTGGTATCGGCATCGAACCTTCGGGTTCGCTAAGCGTTATTATTATTATATATATATATATATATAATTATCACGTGCATGTCATAATACATGTTTATTAATCATCAAAACAATAAATTTATTTATAAATTTGTATATTAATGATTCTAGACACAATTCCAACAAAAAAAGTTCATTTGATGCATGGGCGGATTCCGGACGGTGAAGGAATTTTGTGTTTTCCTTAAGGTGGTCGCGGTTTTTATTGAATATGAAGGAATTGCTCAAAAACTGTTCAAGATAATTAAATTTTAAGTACACCATTGTAAAGTAGATATGCTTACAGTACGAATAGCTTTTCTCTGTATAGCGGTATTAAAAATCCTGAAATTACCTTTAATCATTGACCTCGTACATTTTTTTTTTAGTTATTTCTTAATGATATTTACAACTGTATTAAAGAAATACATTTAGTAAATTTGAACATATGGATATAATGACATGAAAATACTTGTTGAATAACTACCCAATTGTAGCATCTTCTTTTCAGACGCCTCGGAGGGTTATCCGGAGTTGAAGAGGAAGCAAGGTTAGAAAACGAGAGGGTTGGGATGATTCTGAAGTTTACTATGGAAGGATAGTTATCCGGATTGGGCCAGATCTGAACCATAAGAAACATTAAGATCATTGTGGATGGTTTTATTTGTAACAAAGTAGGGAGCATTGAGAATTTTACGAAGGATTTTGGATTGTAAAGGTTGGATACGAGAGGAATTCGATGGTTTAGTGGAGCCCCATAGCTCAAATGCTTAAGTCCAAATAGGCCTTATTATAGTCATGTATATGAGTCTTTTGTAATTAATTGGAAGTTTAGAGCGTTTGTCTAGTAAATGCTGAAGTAATCGGAAACGTCGAGCAGTTTCTTGTCGTTTCAGTCTGGTATGACTCGTAAATTTAATCACTCGTTTTCTAGAAAAAAATGTTTTTGCTTCACCATGCTGTACGTAGATTTTAATTATCTTGAACATTTTTTGAGCATTTCCCTCTTACTTAATAAATAAAGTGACAGCCTTAAGAAAATACAAAATTGGGTTTGACTCCTTTTATGTTTGTAATCGGCCCATGCATCAAATGAACTTTTTTGTTGGAAATTTTGTCTGGACTCACTCCCCAGAGCTTGGCCATTAAGAACTGCGACACCCTGTGTATTAGTTCTCATTATTAGTTGTTTTGTCCAAAAATGTTCCAATATTTTTCGTCTATACTGATTAACTACGATTGATTTAAATAGCAATTACGTATGTTTCGTGACTGATGCTCATTAAAATAAAATGATTTTAGACTTGAAAAAAAAAGAAAAGAAAACGAAAGCGTATCAATGATTAACTGAAATAAAAACTTTACCGTGGGATGTGTTTGATGTTGAGTTTTTACGCCTTTCCATTTGTCCCGGAAACGTTTATGTTTAGAATTTATTGAAATTCCATCACATAGGGGACTGTTAAGATAAAGATAATTATATATTTTACGATTTCAGATCCAAGAAACTAGTTTTGCTTGATATGAAGGATTCATTTAACCCAAATTCACCTTTTAAGCTGTATTTTATGACATTATCCTGTTATTCGTCTTATTCGATTTTGTTTTTTATCACTACCTATTTACATTTTATTATCTAAATCTGATAGCTATGTTTTAAGGTTTTTGAATGGCGAAATACATTTCAGAGGGTAGGGTTAACCTTTTTATCGATATTTTTATTGAACTCCTTAATGGAATCGAGTGTATCTCATCTAAGATTACTTTTTTTAGAAGAAATTTTATTCATTATACTTTTTAATTATAAGGTTAAATCAAGTGAAATAACAAAAATTATATGAAAGAAATGAAAATATCTATTAAATGATAATTATTATTGGTATCGATTGATTAATTAATTGACATCGGAAATTGAAAAATAAATCCATAATGAAGATAGAAATATAATAATAAAGAAAATTGAAATAATGGTTTATATTTTTTTTTCAAATAATAAATTATGAAAATAATATAAAGGTAGAAACTTACATAACGAATCATAGTAATTTCCATTAGTTGAAATGTATTTTTTGATTTAATTTTTAAATAAAAATAAATTATGAAAGAGAATATTGTAACAAAGATAACGTTTATTTGGCAGTATACGTTTATGAGTCAGTTATTGAGAAAGGTTCAGAAACTACTAGACGTCTTAATTCGAAGCTGATTAAACGAACTTAAATTAGTTTATGATGATCTTTCCATTGAGAAAAGCGGGTTCCATGATATTATTCAAAATAAAGTAACAAACGGCGATTTAGCGATTATGGAAAAATAATGTTTTAGAAGAATCATATTTCGAGAAATGAACGTGAAGTATATGCGAATTTGGTCTCTACTTCAGTGGTTGTTATTCCATTCATGCAACTACTGTTGCCCAAAATCGGTCTTGGTCTTACACTTTGCAAGACCAAGACCAGGACTGGTAAAAAAAATCGATGTTTTTAATAAAAAATTAAGGCAAAATAGTTACTAATACTCGACAATCTTAGTTACTATATGTAAATAATTGGTATAACCAATATAGTTTTGCATTTAATTCCTCTAATTTCTCATTCAGGCTTAGTTAGGTTTCTCCTATCTACAAAATACAGTACTGTAAGACTGTTGCGAGACTCTTGTGCAAGACCAAGACCATGAGGAAACTGAGTTTGCAAGATCAAGACTCGTCTGGGTCTCGCATTTGGGCAACACTACATGCAACTAGGTAACGTGGTCCCTCTATCTTTACAAAAGCTAAATACCTTAGTTTATAGCATAAAAAAAAAATAGTATTGAATAAATCAACAGAATCGGAATGTAACCATTCTGACAGACCCGACCAATATGGTGTCCTGGACTGAACCCTGTTGTGTGAAATGAGAAAAACAATTTTAGGTTTCTGGAATAAAATGAACTTCCGTGGACGTATCACGGTCGGAAAGGTGTTATTTTTAAAAAGTAAAAAAAATATTTTTTTACATAAACTGTAAATAACGACTGAGAAAACCGAAAAAAGCAACAAAAAAAAAAAAAAAAAAAAAAAGGATCCACAGAAAACGGGAGTCTTTCGTTGGGCGTTGAAGCACCCAAGATATATATTTCTTTTCATTATTCCATATTTGGTTTTATGAATGAAAAGAACTTAAACTCTATTACTCTAAATAAATTAAATTACTCTACATTTTCTTTTTGAATTATCTCGCATATACAGCAATTAAATTTCTCCATGTTTCAAAAAAAAATATATATATATATAAAAATTTATCCCTAAAAGCATGATTGTTTCTGTAATTCCTGCTTTATTTTATTTTTTTACAATCCTTCAAGAACCACTTAAACATCGTTATATGAAGTTTTTTTTTCCGATGTAATTACCGTTATATATATATATATCTAAAAAAAAATAAAGACCCTTTTCCAAAAAATGAAATCCTGAATCCGTTGTTGTCGGAAAGTTATTGCTTTATTTTATTATAAACCTATCTGGACTTAGCACTTTTAAAGTCATAATATTATGTGTCGTCAATATAAAGTAAAATCGCTAATAACTTTGATGATTTTGTTCTTTGTGAAAACGGAAAATTCCGAGATTGTTGTTATAGTTATGTTTGATATTTAAAATGGTTTGGGCCATTTTGGTTCACTTACTGTTTTTTTTTTTTAATCGATGAATGAAGTCGAAATTTACAAAAATATTCCATAAAAAATGTACTTATTGTTAGCGACTTTTTGCAAGAAACCGACGATACGTTTATTGGATATCTCTAATCGAAATCGATACTCGTGGACCCACGGGCGGATCTACGGGGGAAGAGGGGGGAGGGGCTTTCGGGCTGAAGCCTCCCTCCCAAATGGTAAAATATAACCATATTTTATGGAAAAAATATTAAAAATGTTTCACTTAACGTATTATTATTGTTCGTGTAATTTCATTTAAAAGGACTTAAGGAATCACTTAAACACCATTTCATATAGATAGCTAGTTTCTTTCTTTTTTTTGTAAGGTAAATATCGTTATTTTTATGAAAAAAAAGCTTTCGGGCTGAAGCCCCCCCCCAAAAATTAAATCCTGGATCCGCTAGTGCGTGGACCGAAGAAGAAAGGGCTGTCAGTGGAAGCGAATGGGCGCGGCCGATGCTGGTACTAAGGGACTGACGGACTTATGCTTCGCTATTGTTCCCGAGTGACTTGCCAAGTGTGCCGAGAATTCACAAACGCCGGCATAGATCTGGGACTGCTAATTGTCAATTATTTCATTGTCTCAACGTCCATTTGCAGCGACCTAGGATCTCTTGTCTGAATAGGCAATGAAGGCTACCCCTTAAGGACTTCCACTGCCGGAGCATAGCAATAAGGTCATTTCCAAAGTAGTCATTGTGCTTCGTCGTACTTTACCAGCTTTGCCTAAGTAATCCGCTTGATAAGTGGACGGTGCTCAGTATCCTTTTATGGAAATTTGAGAAGCTACCACGGTGTTATTTGAAATTTGTATTTGTTCTATTAAAGCATAATTAAAATCTGGTGCGCGAATCTCACACCGCTTTACTTTGAACAGAAATTATTGCCTGCCGAAATCGGGTTATTTCAAAACGTTTTTGAGGTTAATGTAGCTAAACATTAAAGAACACATTTGTGAATTTGGATCATATTTATCAATGCAAAAAATCTTTAAGACAATCATAATAACACAAACCCTATTTATTATATTATATTAAACCCTAATATATTATATTTATTATTATAAACCCTATTTATCAGTCTGTTTGTATCACATAACTCCAGTCTCGGAGCTCTATGTACCGGTGTTGTCCAAAATCGCTCTTGGTCTTGCACTTTACGAGACCAAGGCCAAGACCGCCTAATTTTTGTAAGACCAACATTTGTTGCAAAACCAAGACTGAAGGAAAAAAAAAAAGCTTTTTGTGAGTAATATTTTTTTTTTTTTTTTTAGAAATATAACAATCTGTCACGTCGACAATAATTGTAGTGATATATGAACACATTCATACCATATATACAGAAAATATATACTTAGATAGATACCAATACTTTTGATGTATTGTCAAGTTAATTTTGTTGTGCTTTAATAGGTTTATGTCACTGAAACATCTAAATATACCTATTCTGTAGTGTTTTCTAAGTTCTAAAGTAACATGTTTCATAAATAGCAATAAGCTAATAGGTAACTACAAGAATCTTGTGCAAGACCAAGAGCAAGATCAAGACTTGAGTGTGCAAGATCAAGACGAGTCTCATTTGTGCAACACTACTACATACAAAGAGAGAGAGAGAGATGCAATATTTGGACCATTTAAACTACAGATTTTGTTTTTTCTTTGATATAAATTATAGTTACATCATGATAAATATAACAACAAGTATTCTATTACCTCTCATGTAATATAATTAAACGCAAATTGTTTATACTTTTACTGAAATGCTTGTCATTTTGTCGCTGATATGAATTTTCGATTATATTTTTAATTTAAAATAAATATCTGCACTTAATGAAATTCTATTTACCAAATAAGTGTAGGTGATGTAAAGATGTGTAATGAGGAAGTATTATATGGAATGTGGAATTTGTGGGAAATCGTGAACCCTCCTCATAATAGGCGACCATCTGGATTGTGAAGGAATTGAAGCAGCAACGCCACACCGTCCGTTTTAAGGGTTGGTTCGTGACAATTTCACCGGATCAGTATCTAATTTCAGGAGCGAAGGATTTCCGTGTGAGCCGGATTAGCCAAGTCAGGATCGGGCTTGAAGCTCTTTAATAAAGAAAGGTACTCTCAGGTTGAAGGCTCCCAGGTTATTATTGCTCAACAGTTGGTAGATGCCAACACAATATTGGATTGCAGTTCCTTCATTAATTAATTTAAGGAATTACATTTTCCATTAGTATCAATGCCAAAATTTCATATTTACCTATCACTAAAATGATTTCACTCAAAAATGTTGAAATTGGACTTAGTGATTATGTCAACTGAATTGCTCAAATAAAAGAAATAGCTAATATTTTTAAAAGGGGCTTAGTGCTGAAACCTCTCCCCAAAATGGAAAAATAATTTTTTTTCTGTCCATATTTGTTATGGTGAATGATTTTAGCTAAATACTTAATAAAGGTTTTTTTGTTAATTATAATATATAAACAGCTACTTAATATAATCATCTCTTGTGAACCATTTTTTTTCTAAAAGTATTATTGTTGGTGTAATTAATTTGTTTTTTTTAATTGGGCCACAACAATCACTCAACTGCATTTATTTCACATAGATAGTTATTTTCTTTCTTTTATTGTCCTAACATAAAACATAAAGGCTTTCGGGCTGAAGCCCTCTCTCCCCCTTCAGAATTAAATCCTAAATCAGTTTCTGATTCTAGCCATTTCCTAATGTATTGTAGGAACAGAAAGAAGATATGTAGAAAAATAACATTCGGCCCTTAAGATTTTAGTCGCGTAAAGCTTTATTCATTTTCTGTTCTTCTCTTAAATATTATAGGTTTGATTGATCAGAAAGTCTTATCATTTAGGAATTCAAAATATTGAGCAGTCTTACAGCTTTATTTTTTTTTTTACACCCGTGACGCGGCTGGGAGAGAAGCACTGGGATCTCCTGGAGTCCTGCTTTGGCTTCCACAGTTGGGGGACAAAGCTTGATTCGGAGACCCCTGGGCCAATGTAAATTTTGTACATAGGTGTGAATGTGTTTTATTTTTTTTGTTATTATTCGGCTGCTCTGCTGTTTTAATTATCTTGTATATTACTTTATATATATATATATATTTTTTTTTTTTTTTTTCCCTTATGTACATATTGTGTGAATGAATACTATTGCCCTAGTACCAATGCCCTTCAGTGTGGCAGACTGTATTAATACTCAATAAAAGTTTTAAATAAAATTTGTTTACAGCTTCAATATTTGGCTGTTCAATGGTCCTGAGTCGACATATTAATGAACGTCATATTGCAAGCTTAAAGTTACACTGTTTGATATTGTAGGAAATATCTGTTAAAACTTGTACTTTGGTTGTGTGCAATGTCTAAATTAAGGAAGAGATAATTAAGCCATTTTGTTCTTGTTGTTCGACTGCCATATCATCTAATGCAGAACTCCTTACCTTTCGCAAGAGGACTCTATCTGCGATGAAATGGGACTGCTAGATGAACTGAGATAAGGGATGAAGAGCGGTAAACTAATTGGCCTATGTGTCAGCTGGTGATGTGAACTTAGACCGGACACGATCGTAGATTTTCGTGACCAGCTGGTAATTAGATGAAGGATCACTAACTAACGAGTAGCTCACCACACGACAATAGCCTCTCTAATATCTCTCGTCCGAGCATAATTAATTACATGATAGGACCACACACGCTTCTGTCTCGCGCCACACGTTCTCTCTTGCTAGTATGTTGTTTACGCTTCGCGAATCCGTTGGCGCTTGTCCAATATTGTGCTGGGGTCCGGACACTCCGAAAGAGTTAGCAAGACAACTTTTAGAGTTAGAAAAGACAACTTGCGCCATCAAACGTTTTGAGGAGGCATATTTTGGCGGCTTTTTGACAGTTTTTTAACAATACACTACCGAGATTCTTTTAATATGACATTATGCAGTTAGTGGAAAGATGGACAAAAGTCATATTAAATAACGGTCAATATATTGTAGATCAAAATAAATTTTATGTCTATAATACTTCGAATTTTATTTCACTCTGAAAAACCGAAAGGATTTATTTGCCAACCCAATATTTATATATTACTAATATTTATACCACTGGGGAGAACGCTGTTATTAAATCAAATATGCCTTCGATTTGTTCCTTTAATTATGTAGTTAGACTAATGTACTGTCAAAGATAAATTCTCTACATATTTTTTTTCTTGAAAATTGTGATTCATTTGATGGTGCTGCAATAAAAGTACAAATAAAATTAAGTACTTCTTTTAAATTCATTAGGAAATTCTTTTCCTACTCCTAAGATGGTACGGAATCGGTCCTCTGTGCAAACTATTGTTGATGGTTGTACCAAACTTTCCTGAAGAGTCTTCGACTTGGGATATTTACGTAGGTTGCCCTCATTACCGGCTCGACAATAGATTCATTGTTTTACTTCGTTAAGCCTTGTCTTTTGTTCGTGACAGCCTCCGATAAGAGCATCCAAATCTTCCCGTCCTCTGCTTACAAACATCTTATTATCTCGATATCTCAAACTGTTAACGAGTGTCCCCTAATGAGCCTAGAGGTGTCACTACGAAAATAAATTGAACTATTTTCATTTAAATGCAAAGTTATTCAAGACTAAGGTGACAATTTAGAGAAAGTATTATTACATTTTAACGATGACGGAACTCACAACATCCATTATGTTCGATCTGACGTCAAAAAGTAAGGCGATCTGATCAACGAAGATTTTTGACACCTTCATACCTACGAAGATAGTATTACCGCTGCGATAGGAAATTAGAACACAGAGCAAAGAGAGTTCTAGAGAGGTAACCATCGGTGATCGGTGTAGAAATAAGAGCGATAACAGGACTGGATTATTCCACTGGGCTCTACACTAGGGTAGAGATGGACAAATCCTCCTCTGAGCATAGATTACCAAATATTTTACTCAAATACTGACCTTTTTTGAATACCAAAGAATTTAATTACTACATTAATTAATGTCAAACGATTAACTGAAGTAGCGATTGAATTCTCAATAGTGATTCAATTTAAGTAAAATACTTGGTACTCGGTACTCAGAGTACATTTGCCCATCTCTGTCCTAGAGTACGGACAATAAAAATAATTTTATGATGTATTAATTTAATATTACACAGTTCATCCATTTACACAATTATTGTATAATTTTGTGGATGAAAATTGAATCGACCTTTGACTCAAATTCTTTGGATCATTCCAGTGAGTGACAGTATATAAATGAGCTCTGATTCCTACCTCTAAACATACTTCACTATGTGATTTAGTATGATAAAATATTTAGACTGAAATTAATACAAAGGAACCTTCTCTGTGAAAAATGAATGCACAGAGGATCGAAGGTTTTGTTCCACTCTGAAGCATGGCGAGTGACATACGTTGTATCAAATAGAATCATTTATTATTAGACCAGAATAAATGAAAACAAGCTAGCTGATAAAAAAAATTTTCAGGCAGGTTGGGGGTTCGCAGTCTTTACTTGCTTGGTTATAATCTGCAGTTTATTTTAATCTTTATTAAGAAGAGGAAGGAAGGGCGCTATTTCAGTCCGCAGGTAGCTGGAAGTACTGGTATCAAATATGTGCCCTTATTTATGACAGGTAAGATGGGATGCACACTGTAGGGTAAGCTGGTGCTCTACAGGAGAATGCTTTCAGCGCTGCCTAGCTGTGCGATAAGGAAGCTAGCAGTAGGTGGCTGCTCTATTAAAACACGTTCTGCTTTAATAATTTCATATTTCGATTAGCGCGATCCTCTGACGCAATGACTTTGGCTTCCACAGTTTTGACTTTCTCCGAGATAATGCAGCGCCCGGTTTCGCCTACATGACGTGTATATTGAGTTTAATGTATTCACCTCTTCGTCCACATAATGACCGGTTTGACAAATAGCTGTTGTCAAGGTTGGGGTGAACGTTTTTTCCATTTGATATTAAAATTCATTGGCTTATTTTTGCTTTCGATTCGGGCTAACGTAATTATAAATATACAGTAAATAGTGATCATTTTGCAATTTACATTATATTTTTTTGCTCTAATTAATATTTTAAGTAAATGAAAGATTAAAAAATTATGTGTCACTTAGTGTTCCCCTGAAGATATACTAAAGACTTCTGAATGAAGAAGAAGAGTCAGGAGAATCATCAAAAGAAAGATTAGAGAAGAGCAATATGGGTTTCAGATTCAAAGAAGCAAACTAATCTGATTTTCACCGTGCTGCACGCTGTAGAAAAGAGAATTGAGAAGGAAGTATGCGTGTTGGGTCTACGCAAGGTCTTAGACCGATTCAAGAAAAACTATATACTTGATGCATAGTAGAGAAAGGAGTAAATAATGGACTTATTACGATCCGTTAGCAGTTTATAACGTAAAATCTGGAATCAGTTCGAGAGAATTTGAAACTTCTAGGGAATTTAAAACAACACTAGACATACGTCAGAGATTGCAGTCTGAGCCTTCTTCTTTTCATATTGGTTTTCGACCTGGCGCTGGGGAGAGCAAGAGATAAAACGTAGAGTTTTCTGCTGGGACTCAGAGATATACAAAAAACTCTTTACTCCCTGCTTGCGATTTCTGATATCCAGCGAACGTGATCTCCAGAACAATATTAATACAAATATGTGTACTATACTTTAAGATTATTAAAACATCACTTCTGTTTCCAGCTTAGTTTCCTACAGTTGGGATATTTCCTGTTTTGCTGTATGCCATACAGATACCAGATACGATACCATTTCTATATTATTCGGTGTCGAGTCTCATAAGATCCGATAAAATCTTACCAATTATTTAAATATTAGAGTTCGTTCTTTTTCTAATAGCTCTTGTACATAGGATTTTCCTCATAGTCTCACAGTTATTCCAAGATCCGTCGTAATTATTATGAAAATTAAAGTCTTGAATTGTGAGTGTACCATTATTTATGATGGGGTTCAATACGCGACTGAGAAATACACCATGAGAGATCTCCTGAGGTTAGGAATTATCGCGATATCGGGCACATTTCGGTTAATTTTCATTGATAAATAAGATCGAAATTCACAAAAAAAGTTTTAAAAGTTCAAAAATGTACTTATTTACTAGTTTATTATTATGTACTTATTTACGTCTATCTCACCGTGTATTGGAAGAACTAGAATTTGGTATCAAATTGTTTCTATTCCAATACTGAGAATGTTATTAGATTTTATTGTAGTAATTAAGCGAAATGAGCAAATCGAGCACGGATCTCTACAGGATTTCCTTCGAAGTATGTGCCATCGGTTATTTTTCATGTTTTGTAGAGCGTAATGGTTAAATAGATATCTCCTTAATTTTTTACGTGACTTACAAATTTGCATATGGTTGCAGTACGCAATCATTATCGACTTTATTTTTCCAACTTAGAATCTCTATTTTTTCCATTTTCTAAACCTATGTCAAATTTCTTGAAGCATTGGCACCTCATTTTAGTTATAATGTTGCTCCTAACATGCTGTGCTTAGTGGGGGTCAATGCTCACTCAACATTTAGCAGGTTGATGAATCGTTTATTGAAGAATTTTAAAAGAAAGAATCACATATAATTAAGTAACTTTCTGATTTTTTTTTCGATATGCCATAATTAGATAGTTTTATATCATAGGAGGTTCACAGAAATTCATTCAGTACTTAAAACTAAATAATCACTTGGAAAAAATGAATTTCAAGTTGTGATGTTGGAGGAAATGAGTGATATGCTACATTGTATAATAATTCTTAAGTTTAATTTAATTTGTTTTGTTAATAAAACCAAAAATTTAATCTTTCTGAAAGTTATCTGGGTACAGGAACCATCGAACCCTGTGGAGCAGAAGAACTCCCACGCCATCACTGATCCAATAACTCTTAACGCCTCGCCTAATTAATTTCTCTTTTACCTCGAATTAATCCTCATCTTGGAAGTGGTGACGGTAATTGACCGTGAGAAATGTTTTGTTCTTAATCGAGAGTCCTCCAAATCAGAGCTTCTCTGTAATTCCTACCTTCATTAATAATGTAAAGATGTTCGATAAATCAAACGCCGGTAGTATTCACTAATTTTCTTCTTTTTTTCTTTATTTTTTTATATACTCAAGTTTGCGTAACATCTGATTAGAGTTTTATGTGTGGAATATTAAATCAGTCCTTTTTTATATTTTCTTTTTTTATGGAAGACCGTCCGCATAAAACCTGAGACCAAAACAAATTCATGTGCACATTTATTTTGCAATACCATATTTCTTAATTGAGAAAATTTACAACACGAATTAGAAAAATAGCTCTCATTTATCAAGATCTCAGGATTACATTATAAATGGCCGAATATTGACGTGTTCACGGATATAACTGTCTTTTATTTAGATCTCTATTTACATCTTCTTCAAATTCCCAACTCGTTCTTTAGACTTGAAATCGGGGACTTAATTAGCTTTAATAACATCGCTACGTTCGACGAATCCCTAATTACTCATTTGCGGTTAAATTAAGAGAGAGATATACACTTCATTAATTTAACTAAGATCAACAAAGTACTATCGAAAACTGAATGTATAGGCTATAAATTCATGGCAAAACTTTTGCAAGGTTGAATTTTTAATAAGAAGATTCTTAGGCAGATTTTCAGATCTGTTTTATTATTTTTAATGATGGAACTTTATTTTTAACAAAAATATTTTTTCACAACTCTCTCTAGAAATTTAAGGTTTTATGCTTCAAGATAAACATATCAACAGAATAAGAATCCTTAAGTCCAATATACGTCACTTTTTTTTTTCAGATTTCTTGCCCGTTTTTTTTTAAATTGTCACTCCATATGTTATATGTCACATGTCACCCAGGATTAGTGTCAGAATTCGACGATATCATCGATCGTTTTGTTTCAAATTGGTGGCTAATCAGAGGAACAAAGTGGTCGGAAAAGGCATAAAAACGGCAAAAATCTTGGGAAACTTTCAATTTAAACAGGATATGAGAAAAACTGAATTTAGCATGCCGGGCATTCTGTATTGATATACAATAAAACTTTGTTGATGAGACCAACCGTTATTATAATTATTAATTTTTGTTTATTATTTTCAATAATGAACCATTGCAATCGAAGAAAAAAATTCAAAAACTTAACCCCCCTCAAAATTTGAGGTTTAAGTTTCAGAATATCTAGAATTCGAAAAAACGAATACAAATTTTTTTGTCCGTTCGCCGTCCGTCGTCCGCGCATTTTCTCCGAAACTACTGGGACGATTTTTTTTCAAATTTGGATTTAAAATCAGAGGTCACCCGAGGAAGATCCTGCTTCATCGACATTACTATCCGCCTTTTACTTTAAAAATGGCGTGGAATCAAAAGATTTCGAATAACTCAAAAGGTATACACTTTTTTATTATTGTATATGTTTTTCAAAGGAATTTCCTAAAAAGTCAAAAAATCGTTAAAATCGGACTATTAGGAACAAAGATATGGTCTTTAGACGTTTTTTTTTATGTTCCACTGCAAATCCTTTGTTTGGATTTTGATTTTTGAATTTGTTACTGAAGTAATACTAGAAATTTTTTTTTTTTTTTTTATCAAATTACTAATGATGAAAAGAAAATGTTTAGGAAAATAATTGGAATTAACTTTTTATTTCTTTTATTTATCACTAGAAAGGTAATGTTACTTCAGATATATAATTGTTGGAAAATAATAAACCCTTGTGAAATAATTTGCAGCGTTTTTTTTTTAATTATAAATAAAATATATTTTGCCTGTAATATGTTGTAAAAGTGAAAGTTTATTGTATAAGGTTATTGACAGAATCAATTATAAATATCTATTACCTATAATACTACCAAGAGGACTTAAGGGTAAGAGAAGAAGAGAAAATCAACATAAAACTAAATGAAGATAGAATTAAATACATGGTAGTGAGGTGATAACAATACTCCATTATCAATTTTGAGTCACAAAATTCTTTGAATTTATATTCAATATTTTATTTCAGATTTTTTTGTTTCTATACTTTTCCTCCAGTTTTCTGTTACGGAAAGGAGTGAATTATATTAGGTATAAATTTATTTGGATTCACGTAGGAATTTTTTCTTACTCGTTTTAGGTATAACTTTAACTTTTAATTTATCAAAATCACAAATTATCGCTGCTGATTTTCGTATTCATCATTAGCTGAGGGTTCAAAAAACATTTCAATTACAGTAAGACTTTGACGGTCGTTGGCGCGAGGTACTTTCCGATGGAAAAAGGAAATTCCAGGATCCGTTGAGTGATAACTTATCCAATGAAAATACGATTTTTTAAAATTTATTTAGAAATAACTTATTCAATAGCGTATTTGACTCTAAGAAGTTTTTAACTCTAGAATATTGTCTAATAAATTAAAATGACCCATATATGCACTGCATTATCATACATTTATATATTTTATATGCTTATATACTCGAAAATATTTTAGATTTTTATGTATTAGAAAGAGAGTTATAGCAATGAACAAAGAACACAGTTGGCCTATACAATTTGAAAATATTTGGATGATTAATCACTTATTTATGTTTTACGCGTGTTAATTATATTCCATCCACTAATTCTCGGCTCCCTTATCAGTTCTTAATAATTCCTCGTTCATTTTTACACTTCAAATAATTGATTAGTGTCATAATTAACATGAGTGACTGAACTAATAATTAATGACTTTTACATGCTATTTAGGATTCAGTTATAATTTCTCATTGTTGCCTGTAAAAAACATAAGTATATATAGCAAGTGACATGCTCAACAGATAAGATAAGCTTAATGGCACAAAAGCATAATTGTTTCGTAAGTCGCTTTTAAACTTTTTTTTTCGTTTGGATGGCATATGTCGTCGGGATATTAATTATCTATTGACCATATATGCACTATTTTCATTTAAATGTATATAATTTTAAACGTTTCGATTTTTCTAATCTGGATGTTAAAAAGGATCTCCACAATTCTTAGTATGATGAATAATTATTTTTTTAACACGTTGAAATATGATGGAATGAACTTATTTTAAATTTTCTATTATTAGTCTGCAACAAGAATATTTCAAGTTTAAGGAGAGTGGCTTCTTATTTATATATATATATATAAAAATGTAAGCACATTATATCAGATTCATCTGAACGTATATCTTAATGTAGTTGGTATATAGAGGACCTACCTGGAAGAGAAATTTTTTAGAACTTTAACTAAAGACGATCACTGACCAGGAATGGCATTCCATAAGGAACGGTGGAGTCGGCGCGACTGATTTCAAGTGCCCCAACAGACGTTTACTCCAGTGACTACATTAAATATTTGAAAGTTAACCGAATAATTAGTAAGATAAACATGTGTATGTGTAGTGAGATAAATATATGTTTATTTCCCTTTATAGAAAGCACTTGTATAATAGGGACGTTTGCGAGGGCAAAAATCATTTGAAAAGTTTTCAGTATTAAGCATCCGTAGTCGGTATAATATAAACACGATCCTCCAGAATCAAAGAAAGCTTTACAACACAACTCAAAATCTGACTAGAACGATATATGAGTTTATCTAGAACTTGGTCTTTTACACTTTCACTTGGAAACATGAAATAAGTAAATAATCCCAAAATAGAAGCCTGAATTGGTGTTCAATTCAATTTTAAATCTATTTATTAAATAATAATACAAACAGCCACTGCTGGAGGGCTATAAGCATTAGGGCTAAAAGTTCTCATTCATACAATGTATACAAATAATAAAGAAATAAATATAACTATAAGAAGTAAATAAATAATACTGATGAAGAAGGTAAATAAAAAGAAAAAAAGTAAACAAATAAAATAAAATAAAAACTTCTAAACACAATCATAACTATATACAATATATACATTCGCCCAAGAATCTCCGAGCCAGGCTTTTTCCCCCACATGTGGTAGGCAAAGCAATGAATTGGTGTGAAAAAGAAGAATTAGTGAATCGAGGATTTTAGGGCAGAATCTACTAGCAGACACCTCACATAGTGAGGAATCATTCTGCCTGAATTGGTGTGTCTGTGCTCGGACAAACATCATTCATCTAAGACAAGCTGTAACGCAAGATAAATAAAGGTTTCGATGATTCAACATATCAACTAACAATATTCAAATTAAACTTCGTGTAAACTTTATGTTTTCAAATTTGTTTTGCATTGATTTAGTTGACATTTTTTCCTTATTGTTTTATAATTTCAAATGAAGCCAGTCTCTGATTTATAAGTTGTTTTTCATTGTCAATCATAAAACCGCATATAACAAAGGTTAAGATGCTGTCATCAAGGGATATGTATTTTGGCATTTGAGCTCGCTTTGCATATATTTACACCTATTTGTCACGCATACGCCTGTCCTTTCATTAATTTTACATGTGAAACATCTTTGGAAACATTCACTTAGGGTGGAGGGCAGAATAAGCGTGAGCTATTCTTGCAATGCTTCAAAATTACTAATATAATTTAGGATTCCTTTAGTGTACTATTTGTAGCGCCGTTTAAAACCATTGATTGTTTATTCCCTATGCATCCATTATTATAAACTTTTGTTTCGTCTTTATATTAACTCTAAATTTATTCTGAACATTTAAATGTATTCAAGCTATCATGAACCATTATTATTATAATTGTGAGACTAATAGAAATTTCAGAGATATTGGTACTGGTACTGCAACTTAGTGGGGTGGGAAGAGGGAAAGTTCGGCAAGTGGGCCTTATCGTGGTAATTTTGATAACTCTTGATGGCTGTCTTGAGGTTGCCGCCGCGTCCATACCTGAGTGGGAATGTCAAGATTCATTTCCTGGTGCTATCGAGAAATGAAAATTAACCAATCCAGAAGAAAATCGAACTCACAACGTTCAGAACCTTGCACTCAGAGACCCACACTTCAACGCGCTCGGCCATTCCGTTCTTTAAATGTCTAGTGATAAATCTCAACTTATTTCATTATAAACCTTTAACTTAATAATTTATACACTGAAAGCTTATTAAACAAGGAAGTTTTTCTAAAAGTGACGAACTCCAGTTTCATTTGAAGCAAAATTTGTCTAGTTGTAATTTGTATGAAAAGAACGTGACTTTAAAAAAAAATTACACAAAACTCAAATTTCCTACTTTTTGCTAAGAATTGGACAATTGTTTGTACGAACTTATTTGTTTGAACGTTTTGAACGTTTTTTTATTGACATTTTTTTAAAATGTCAATTTTTTTTCTTTATTTTATCCAAAGCTTCCAAGGGATCCTATAACTATTCTCGCCCATTTATCTTTTCAATAGATTTCTAGTTCGTTGAAAAATATTATAAATAGCAACATTTTAATAAGCAATTCTTATATTTTAATTTGTAATGATAAGTATTTCATAGGAACCATTTCACCTGATAAAATTTTGCAATGAATTATTTATCTCCTTTTTCCACTCGACCCTTGAACTGTATGAGTCGTATGTAATCACAATGTTGTGCAGATAAAGGAAAAAATAAAGTGAATCACAGTGATAATTATTTGTGTGAGGAGCAAAATATGTTTGTTTGTTTATTTGAGCTTTAAGGCGTAAAACTCTAGAGTCATCAACGCCTGTAACAAAATATGTAAACAGGAAATAATGGAAAATAAAATTAATTCTATAATACTTGAGGGAGTTTCATTGTGGCCTACTACATCTAAGATCTTTTATAGACGTGATTTATTCAATTAAAGTAAAAGAATTTAATTACACGTTATTACAACACAAGTTAATTATAACACTAATCCAATATAACAATACAGGAAGGTATTTTCTAATAAATAATCATTAACATCTGATTTAAAGATAAGTAACAGTTGAAGTGTTTAAAGGTTGCTCAAGTAACCTTACATACAGTAAGTAGGTTCTGTTCTTTCTATAGTCTTTGGTAACAATGCTATGATGGAATGATTGTGTAAATGTATAGAAATAAGATAAAGAATAACAAAATAAATGTACAAATAAAATTATTTGTAACAATTACTTTCAAACCATAATGAAATTTGCTCCATCCTAAGTAATCAACAAAATCCTACAATATGACTTCAATCTCCCTTTTATTTTAGACTATATCCCTGACAAATTCCGCAAATTTCATCAGAACCTTATACATTATCCAAATACTCTAGAGCTATCCTTGTCGATCAATTGCTATAATACTTTCCGAAGGTTAGGACGGCAATGGCCCCACGACCTTTTGTAAATATGTATAAACAGAGTATTTTATTATAATAACTAATAAACTAATAAAGAAAGATGTTAAACGTTGGAGTTCTTCGAGGCGCAGCATTCGCAGAGAAGTCGTCCTTGCCCGGCTTAGTACCGGACACTAAAGACTGACCCACCTCCTCCTCATCACTAAAGTCCCACCACCTAGATGCTATTATTGCAATAATAGCCTGTCCATAACTCACATTTTCCAAGATTGTCCGCTTTATAGTCGTAAATTAAATAATATCACAAAATATATCACTAGTTTTTGGAAACGAAAGCAATAGAACTGACAAAATAATAACATTTCTAACAAGGGTAAATTCAATGAAAGAGCTATAATAATAATTTCAATTTATCTTTTCCTTTTCTTTAATTTTTTTCCTTTATATATATATATATATATATATATATATATATATATATATATATATATATATATTATCTTTTTTCTCCTCTTATTTTCTCTATTTATTTTTTATTATTATTATCCTTTTACTTATTTTTTATTATTATTTTTTTCATGTATATTTTTTTTAATCTATTATTTTTACTTATATATATATATATATATATATATATATATATATAATCTTATGGATAAGGCGGCGATGACCTGGATATTTGGGGTTGTAACATCAAAACAACCAACAAACCATTTGTTTATATTTATTTTTATTTTGTATGCATGTATTGTATGAATATAAACCTATAGCCTCAATACTTGTTCCCCTTCATTGTAGCAAATTGTATTATTATTGAATTAACTTGTTACAATAAATAAAAAAATAAAATAAAACAGAAATGGTATGTTTTTGACAGTAATTGTCACATGTTAAGTACTATTTTTATTAAATAAATTTATTTTTATATTTTATCTATTCAGATTTGGCATGTTCTTGTGGTTAAGGATCAGGATATTTTCTTGAACATGGGCCCTAGAGGTGTGTAGGATGTTGGGAGGCGTGCCTTGTCTTCTCTTTGCTTGCCTTATCTTTTGGCCTACGAATACATTTCACCACTCTCAGGAATCAACCCCCTCACACACACCATAAAGCATATAAAGCATAAGTCTTAATTTTTTTTTCTTTTGGCCCTAGCATAAGATGTACTATTTAAATTAATTACTCGTTAGTTAAATTTGGACAGATTCTTAAAATTATTCTGGTCTTGTACCTTTATTTTTTGCTTAAAACATAACTACTTTTGGTTTACATAATCTCAAACCACATAACTTTCTTACACATCTAGAAGTGATTCTAAATTTATTCTGAAACAAATCTCAACTTAACACAGGCGGATCTACGGCGAGGGAGAGGAGGGAACTTTCGGGTTTCAGCTTCCCCCAAAATGGTAAAATATAACCATGTTTTACAGAAATAAATATTAAAAATTATCTCTTAAAGTATTCTTGTTCATGTAATTACATTTAATAGGACTTCAAGAACCACTTAAACACCATTTCATATAGGTAGTTAATTTCTTTCTTTTTTTCTAATTAATTATCGTTATATGTATATGAAAAAAAAATCTTTCGGGCTGAAGCTCCTCCCCCATAAAATTAAATCCTGGACCCGCTAGTGCAACTTAATTAATGTGGACTTAGTATGTTCTAAGAGATCTTCTTCTGGGACTTTATTAATTATTAAAATCGGAGTTCTTTATCGCCACATTGTTTGATTTATCTGCTTGTTCTTTTTCTGTAATCCCGCAGTGTGAAGGGATGCAGATGGAGATTATTTCCTTTTATGGACGTTTCCTTCCTAAAATATCATTTTAATATTTATTATTAAATGGCTACATAAAATTTATAAGCATTGGCGTCATTAAAAGGATGGAGAAAATAACTTATTTTCACTCTAAAATTCAAATACTATACAACTAAACATTGTGATGCATCCGTTTATAAAAAAGATATCAAATTAAAAAAAGTTTTTTTATTACCTTTAGAAACGGATAAATGTAAGAGGAATGGTGAATTTAAAAAAATCAAATAATTCATCTGAGATGTGTTGTAGTATATCGGTTATTTCAGTTTATGTATGAGCAACTTCAAACTTTGTTACAATGAAAAACCAACAATTAACGAGACGTATATAATTTCGAAAGCTTCATTCGTCTTTTAAATTCCAATGCTCGCAATGTTCTCTGTAATCGATTTAGTTTTAATACAAAACGATTCCCTTCGATGCTATCTAAATAATTAACAGTTTCTTCATTAGAATCCTTCATCTATCAGAATCCTTGAAAGAAACCTCTCGTTGCCTTTATCCTCGGTAACCTTTACCCCTCGCGGAGTACTCCTACGCGAGCCAGGGGATCTCCTGGATGTTCCTCGATGGCCTGAATTTATCGACCATTAAGAAGGATATATTCCCAAAAGAAATTTCACGAGACTAGGGACATTCGGAGATAAAGCCGCGAGGACCACTTACATTGAGCGTTTATCGGTGAGTGGGATGGGATATATGTCTTGGCTGAAGGTGTAAATCTGTGATTCTCGCCTATTTTGTTCCCTTCTTATTTTGAACAGCTGACCTAAGCGTGTAACCTGAGCGACCTTCCTTCAGAAAAAGTGGATCTAAGAACCAGGGGCAGTAGTTGAGAAAATTTTATTTCTTTTGATTAGTATTATTGAATGAACCCTTCCTCCCCTGTTATATCTGTGCCCCGGAGGTAAAGAATGTTCATTTTTTTTTTCACTTACCTATATATGAGATCTCCGCTGGCTTTAGTACCAGTGATGCGGGTGAGAGAATAGCTCAGGGTTCTCCTGGAGTTCCCTCGCCTGATTGTATATAGGTATGCATGTGTTTTTTTCTTAGTTTTAATTTTCTTATTTTTGGGTGATTTTATTTTATATAATTTTGATTATTATTTTGCTTCTATTTTTTTTATATTTTTTGTACATATAGTGTGGATGTCATAATACCTCACTCTAACCAATGTCCAAGAAACAGATTCTTGTAATACTCAATAAATTTAGAAAAAAAAAAAAAAAAGAAAATATAGCAAAGGAAAGTATCGTGAAAATTTTCGAATCTCAGTTTTTTATGGAAATAAATGTTTTGAGTTTCCCTGAGTCCAAATAACCAAGCCTTACAAAATGGTGTGTGTATGTCTGTGTGCGTGTGTTAACAGTCTAGCTCAAAAACGAAAAGTCGTACGAAACTGATATTACGTATACCTAGAATATACCTATATGCCTTAGATATGACAGCAACTTTACGTTAAAATCGGCTGACCGGAAGTGCAACTTCAAATCAACTGTGAAACACATTTTTTATGATTTTCTCAAAACCGGTTCAAACGATTTTATCGGAGTATCATTGTATAATTAAGTTGTCTTTAATATGATTTAATTCCTTTTTCCATTTATGTCTCTTTACAGGGCTTAAATGCCCAATGTTCATATACGTCTTTCTCTAAAGTACCTTTGATATGGCTTATTTAAAAAAAAAAAAACAAAAAAACTCTCTTTTATTGACAGTAACTATAAAAAATGGTTAAATATAAAGTTTGAAAAATATGATATTGGATACCGGAGGAAAAAAAAAAAATGCTTATCCAGGTTGAAAATGAATCTCCGGAAATAACAGTCGGAAGGCATACGTATAATATATTCTTAGAAAGCGTAGAATTTTAGAAAAGAATAATATAAAATAAGTAAAGTTGTGGAAAGTAACGGAGAGTGACGTAGACAATATAAATAATAATTTCATAAAACTAAAATTAATATTTAACGTAAATCACATCTTTTCTAGGAAATTTTCTTACTAAATGTAAACTTTTTTCTCGGTTTCAAAACAAAAGTATTTAAAATCCTCCGAATCAAAACAATGCCACTGTTTAATAAAATACTATTTCATAGTACTTGTGTGAAAGAGGAAGTGAAATATAAAAATGTTTTATGGATATTCTTATAACCTTAAATGCTTAAGGTTAATATACTTAAAGTTGCCTAAAATCAGTAGGAAGGTTACTTTTTTTATTTCATTACAGTTGTAAATTTGTATAGTGCTTAAATAGGAAAAAAAAACTTTTATCTTGTTCAAACATTATTTCGTCATTTGGTCCCTGATCTGTATGTTATTATCAAACATTTATCATTAGGTAAAAATATATACCTCTGATAATAGACTAAATAACTTTATTTTCTTATAAACTCAGCGTGTAATAAACGAACCGTGTTGGTAGGTACAGAAGAATGCTGATTTGAGCAACCTATATTAAAAAAAAAAAAAAAAAAAGCCGACTCCAAATTATGAGACCACTATCTGATATTATTAATCTAAGGACTGGCTATTGCCCAGAGCTACAGAGCAGTTCTCAGCGGTTGGTCTTCAAGATTATGAAACGGCATGAAGAACTGGAGGCAGTAATGGCAGGACATGTTCCACCAACCTCACACCTTCCTCCTCTACCTTAACCTTATCTCTTGTCTTTTAAAATATAGCTAAAACCGAATGAAACGAGTAGTTCCAATTCTTTCAATGTCGTTAAAAACTTTTAACAACTAAAAATATTAAAAATAAACAAGTAGACTGATTTATTTTTGTTAATGGTTATTTTTATCACGAAAATAAAAAAAACATTATCGACAGCCACACTCCAAAAGTCTGTACGTATAATTTCATTAGAACGTTCGGTTTTGAGCTTTTCTGATCAATCTCTATCTGGTTTATATTCAGAAACACAAACCAAAACGTTATTTAAAATATTACATATGTTTCTTAAGCGTGAAATAAAAATTAACCGAAAATACAGTTCATAAATTCAGAAGTAAGCGGTTCATTTCTTCTTGTGATTAATTTTAGTTTTTGCGCTTAGAGTTTCGAGTTCAACGGTTCATTATTGAAATTAATATACCAAAAATTGACCAGATTGCAATACTTCCCTTATCTACAGAAAGGAAAGTAAAAAAAAAAAAAAAAGGTAATATATTTAATATAAAACGTGATGATAGCTTCTGGAGTAACTACCCTGAGTAACTTTACTACACGTCAGTAGACTAATATCCTCTGTTTGTGTCGTTTCTGATTACTGGACCAGAGGGACTGCATTCTTCGTTTGTACATCTACCCTCACAAAGTCCACAACTAATTCCATACATTTACGGTGAAATTGTGGGTTCGGATATTCTATTCTTCGCCACATATCTTTTAGTAGAGATCTGGTACGTGTAACCAATTGATTTACCCATAAGAAAGCCGCACAGATAAAACTCCAGAAGATTTTAAGCCACGGAAAGCAGATGATTACAGAACACAAAATAATGAATCGTATAAGTATTGGTAGCGAAAATATCCCGTGATATTTATTAAATTTGTTACTTCTATTCTCTTTGTGAACGCGATAAATTATTGATATGGACCAGCTCCGCCATATTAGGGATATTCATGCACTAATTATAAATACTAAGCAGTCAGCACTAATTTTGAATGAATGGTAAGGTTATGTCTGCACTGTAAATAAAGTTTATGAGTTATTAATTGATTTACTAACGTTTTAATTTATTTTTAAAATGCCAATGCGAAGTGAAAAGACTGAATTATTAGATTGTTTGGTTAAAATGCTTTATTAGAAAGAATGAATGAAGATTCAATTTTTGTGGATATTTTATACATAAGAAACAAAGAACCAAAAACATCAAAACCTTACAACAACCTCCTCCGTGTATTTACAAAGTTAGCAACACTCTACAGGACCCTAGGCTGCGTTAAAATCGAAATTGTTAGCAGCCATATTTAGCATATACTTCAGAAATAATTTTCTCAACTTTACACATTTTTATTTATTTTATAAATGTTTTGGGCGCTTCAACCACCTGCGTCATTTTCATCCTATAGTATTAGTACTACATAGGCATACATAACAATTTTACATCTAACAAATACAATTTAAAGTTTAGAAAGTTAAAAATAGTTACAGGTGAACATGATAGTACAATTGAAAGTTAAAGATTAAAGGAGATAATTTAACAAAGACAATTAAAACAAAGGTTAATGATTTAAGAACAAAAGCTAAAGTATGTTTTTAAAAAGTAAAAATTAGTATTAATAGAAGAGAAGTTAAAAATACAGTTTAAATATTAAAAAGTACAAGAAGAAAAGTTGAAAAATTATTATTATTAAAAATTAAGATTAAAAGAAGAAAAATTAACAGGTATATTTACAATTTGAAGAGAAACCTACAAACTTAAAAACTTGACAGGTACCTACCTATATTTACAATTACAGAATGTGATTAAATTTTGTACAAATTTGTAGATGTGATTACAATTTGGTGATTAAATTTTGTGAAATATTTTGGTTTCTTTGAGCAAAAATATTAAGTTTTAATGGCATTGGGGTTCTTTTGGAGTGATTCTTCAAGGCTATTTCTGAAAAGATGTTGATCCCTAAGAGATTGGAATGCATAACACTTTGCACTTTAAGAGATTTACAGTATTTAGCACTAGTTGGATGAATACCCTCATTGTTTCCTTCTTTCATGCTTGAAGAGCATCACTCTGATGTCAATCTGCCATAGTTCCTCAGGAGCATATTTTTATCTTGGAAGTATTGATGCTTTCTGCAAGAGGTTGTTCTACTTTCATTATTGACTTCATGTATTTAGGTTTGAAATAATTTCTTCCATTATTTGTCTTCTGGTATAATTTCATTGCCGTGTTTCAGCACATTGGCTACATAATAGAGAAAAATAACGATTTGTCACTCAGCTAGCAAGTGGATTCTGTATGCTTGTTGGTGTGTTCTATTTAGACTTTGTCACGAAATACTTTATGTAAAGTTCTGTTGCACCGTGATCATATGAAATGTTACCGCTAATAGGATAAAAACTTTCAAAGATGTGACAAATATTCTAAGACGATGGAACAGAAAAAATCAAAGGGTGTAGAATATAAGTGAACGTAACTGAAGTTGTATCTCAGCATCGTATAATATTCTTGATTTAGATAAAGTCAGAATAAAATAAATAGGAAATCTACAGGTTGATATCATGGAGTTGGGTTAAAATTTAGATTGGAGGGTAGTTTCTGATCTTGAATAAATGGTAATTGACGGTGTCCGATATAGTGACATATCGAGAAGAGTTAAGTGATAATGACACGATTGCAAGCTCATTTTAAAATAATTTATCTTTATATCATTCTCTCGCATAGAAATCGAAATCATAGATTTTTTTCTTAATATTTTGACATAAGCGAACCAGTTTATTTTATATTTATAAATGCAACCGCATGCATCAGAATATCGTTAAGGCCTCGACTACGAGTTCCTTAATGCGGTATCCAGGTCCTTGGAGAGTGAAAACAGGGCGATAAGTTTGGCGAAGAGCCGCGGACTGCGCTGGCTCGTCCTTACTATTTCATACACTTTACTGAAGGCTCACAGGCACTAGGATTCTATTTACTGCTCTCCGCTCTGCCTACAACACACTTCCATTACAGCTTACCGGCAACTTACTTCATTAAGGACTCTTTACAGTTGTAATAATATTATACAGGATAGTTCAGAAAAATGTTTCACATCACAAAACTGTCTGGACGTTCCATTACGATAATGCAAAAGTGTTTAAGAGCTTTTTAGCCCGGATTAGTCTGATATCAGTATGACTATTCAGGTGTTAAAAAACTAATTTATTTCTTCTGCCTCAGCAAAAATAACGTGGCTTCAGCCTCCTTTCTTTTTTTTATTTTGTAAATCGTTATTGCTGTAAGAGTTCAATCACGCAGGATATCACCTATTTATTTTAATTTGAAACGAAAATTTCGACGAGGAAATCAAAATTCCATAAGTACTGGCGGCTGCGTTTTAAAGCATTTATTGTATATACTTTTTGAAGTGAAAACTTCAACGTCAAAAAACCACAAAAGGCGCGTTTTGCACTTTTTTGTGGAGAGTGAATTAGATTGAGCCGTCAGATTTCTGATGTGTAACACTCCGGTATTGTCCACTGAAGTCGACTAATTGAAGTATTTTTGCCCAGAAACTAAAAATCGGACCTGCATACTATGAGCGAAGGAAATGCGATAAAAATGAGGAAAAGTTCATCCTGTTTGTGATGAACTATTGTCTAAAATTGTATTGCGATGTGACGGCGTATTAGAGAGCCAAAAGGGAAAATATAGTAGGGATAGTCATGCTCATATTGAAAACTCTTACTGTGCTATTGTGTTAAAACGTTATTAGCTGTAGTAAGGTTATGCTTGACCTGTAAACAAAGTTTGAGAGTTCTTAATTAATAAATAAATTAATTAATTAAAAGGTCAAAGCGGAATGAAAAGACCGAGTTACTGAATTATTTGGTTAAAAATGTTTTATTAGAAAACATGAATGAAGATTCATAAGGTAAAGAACTTGATGAATATATAGATGAAGTCATAGTATCTTTACACTCCATTTCTTTGGATATTGTACACATAAAAAACAAAGAATCAAACACATCCAAACCTTCTTCGTGCGTTCACGAAGTTAACAAAAATTTACAGTACCCTAGGCTGTGTTAAAATCGAAAGTGTTAGCGGCTATATTTAACACCTATTTCATAAATAAATTTCTCGACTTTACATGAATACCCATAGTGTCAAAAACCAAATCATAACGAATTCTATACTAAATATTGTCATTTTAAATATGATGAATCATACTAAAATAATCAGAATATAGGATATTTTTTTATTACTTCTTGAATATAGAAAAAAAAATTATATTTCATATTATTAAGTTCGTCTAGTTGAAGTTTTCACTTCTATCTTATGGTCTGAAGCACACACCGTAAATTATTTTATTATTATTTAGTTGTTATTTTTCTTCTGTTTGTTTAATATGATAGAATATTAAATTATCCAATGAATAAATTTAAAAAAAATATACTATTATTATAATACATAATATACGTACATAATATATTTCAATGTCTTCCTTCCACTAGATTAAATTAAATGAAGAGAAGAATAGTTAGTGTGATCAGTCAGAAGTAAGAAGGCAAAAATAAATAATAAAATTTATTTTAAATTTGCCGACGTTTCGACCTGAAGTTCAGGCCTTCATTAGGGATCTTCCAACGGCTTGCTCGAGTTGACTCTATTTCAGCAAGCCCTTGGAAGAGCCCTGATGAAGGCCTGAACTTAAGGTCGAAACGTCGGCAAATGTTAAAATAAATATTATTATTTATTTTTGCCTTCTTATTTCTGAATGATCACCCCAACTATTCTTCTCTTCATTATTCACGACAGTCAACCATTAACCCACAATTATTAATATTATGATTAAATGATATATTTGTTTTAAAACCTGGTTGATCAAGGTGCCAATTAAAGGTTGATTAATACTGCGTCATTGTGGATAATGGTGATTTCAAATAAATTTTCTTAAAACTCGATAAATGTTTCCTACCACCGTCATCCACTAGACCCTTTATATGTATCCTTAGCGATGCCAATGTGTCGCTCTTGCTAGGATTCTATGTCTTCCGACATGCAGAAATATTGTGATATAAGTCTCGCAAGCGTAGCAGCTACGGGTCGCTTTGCAGACGTGACGTACCTTAGGAGTCGGTGGACGAAGGATATACACCGATAGCTACCTTATGAATAAATAGCAGGAGCTGGTTGCGTGCGGACGACATCGCTCCCAGGGGTCGATAAGGGCTGCGTGCTCTGGGATATGTATCTGCCGGGGTTTATTGCCGTTCTCTCTATGTAAAGTGGGGGTGGTCTCACACCCACTCTTCCATTGTTTTAATGTCACAGCCCGACCCAATTCGACCTTTAAGTCGTCTAGAAATTCAAAACCTTGCATCGAAATCAACTTGGCCAGGGGCATGCTCAGGCTCAGGTCAGTCTCCTTTGTCACAGATACACGGAGTGGGTTTGATGTATTACTCGTTTAAACTAGCATTATTTTGAATATAAAAGTTTTCTTCAGCACAAACTTTACTACGTTAATAGTAGTTAATAACAGGCCCATTTTGATCAAATTATTGACCTCTAAAACCTCGTGAATGGACTCATCTTATCGTAAGTTACAACTTCTTTATTTTATGAAAATTCTCGGAAATGGGGCGTTTTTAATCTGGATATCAGTGAATTGAATCAGAAATGCTTAAATATGTATAAATTATAAATTTCCAAAATACAAAGAACATTTATACGGCATGATTACTCGTCTGCCGGAAATGTTATATGTTTTACATGTATGGTACAAACAAAGACCTTATAACTGTATATACATGAATGACTAATAAATAATAAAACAACTAACACAATATAAAATAATAAATATTTTGAATAATTTAAGTCTAAGAAACAATAATAACGGAAAATAATGGAAATAATAAACAATAACAATGACCACAAATAAATTAGACGGATCATTGTTAATGCTGGATGTAGCAAATTAAAACGGTGTTCCCACGCATGTCGAGCAAAACCGATAATTTTACGGCATTCGTTCACAGAGGGGGCATTTAGAAGGGAAATGAGGATATCATTTGGGTCCGGGCTAGTTCCAAGAAATTCGATACGAATTTGACCAAGCATTGAACACTCAGCCAGAAAATGGAACAGGTCCTCCTTTACAGGTAGGTTACAGAGTGGACAATCCGTATATTCCCTGTCAAGCCACGGGATGTAATTCAAATAAAGGAGTTCATACCTGAGGTTGAACAACCAACTCAACTCGCACACTATCAAATCTCAACAGCAGCCAACTACGAATTTCAAAATTTTAAGATCGTGACTCAATTCCCTATATAATAGAAATTGATCAGAATTCAATGCAGCTAATTTACACTGCTCCCAACATTGATGAGTGATTGCAGACCGTATTGTTTCCAACTGGTCTTTTCATAACAAAAAACATTCCAAAGACCTGCAAGAGTATCTTTCCGCCAAATTACACCAATTTTTAAACCAAAAGGCATTACTTTTAATCACTCCAATGGCGATAACTCTGGAGAGACGACTTTCAGGCAGGCACAGTAACATAAGACAATACTTAAAATGCAACCGTAAAGTGAATATCTCGAGTGGATTTGTGGCTGTTTCTAAATACTTCATATATTTTGGTGTCGTTGAAGGCAACGAAAACAATTTCTTAATGAAAATTCTCCGAAACTTTTCCAATATGTCATATCCCTGAAAACCCAAAATTGAGCCGCATAACATACCATGGAGCGTAATATCGCATCAAATATTTGTTTTTTGGCGAATATTGGGATCAGATCTTGAGCAATGAAACTTGACCAATTCCTATTAAGACCCATTTTTGCAGCCGATGTACGATCTTTCAAATGGTAAGTAAATGAAAGACTGGAGCTTACCGTGACACTCAAATATTTATAAGTATTGACTACTTCTATTGGTAAACCTTTAAATCGCCATTTATATCTGGATATCAGTGAACTTTGTCTATTTAATGAGGTAAATAAATAAACGGATAAACATCCAATAGCTTTTCACTTGAATCGTAAGATAATTTGATCATAAAATCATGAAAAAAGGTGATCTACAAAAATATTGGGCCGTTTGTCGTGACCTCGATCTTTAGCATATCAAAATAACGAGGTTATGTATACCCAATATTTTTGTATGCCTTTTTTTCCCATTAGCTTTTACTACCTCATTAAATTAATGAAAAACGCTCCATTTCAAAACTTGTAGGCTATGATAAATTGAGCTTTCGGTAGATGTTAATAATTTGATTAATAGTCTCTACTCTTAGGTTGGTCCCAAAACTTCTAGTTACTTTGGTTTTTGGTATATTAATCGTCTTTTGTTTTTGATGATTATATAAACATGTTTAGGCTCTCTATTATTACCAGATTATTTTTACCCAATTTTACTTTCTATAACATTTTCGTTGATTTAGATTTCAACTGAACATAGCTCATTCATCATGAATAATAAAGTAGCAATCAACACACCTAAAAATGTTGAGTTTAAAACTCGAAATCAATTTGGTATCGTTGGAAAAAAATAAGAATCTATACTAAACATACGTTTAATTTTTATAGTTTTTTTTCTTTTACTTTTTAACCAATGGTTTTGTTTTACGGTGGTCTTCTTAATGTATGAAAATAAGTTATTACATATTTTGAAAATATAAATCAATTTTTTTTGGGGGTCTTGATGATTTGGATTAAGGTTGGAAATAAATAAGATAATATCTAAGCTATCTTAACCTATTTGGGTGTAGTTTATAATGTCATATCAAAGATTAAAAAACAAATGTTTGATTTTTGTTAGACTGTTTTTGATTTTCTCAGTGTTCTTGTATGTTTGTTGAAAAAAATGTTTGATGATGATATCAAAACTGTTGGTTGACTTGAAAATGTATTGCCAGAAATGAACTTAAGTAATAACAACGAAAATGAACGAAGTAATTAGCTAATTAACACCTTAGTGAAACAGTACTACCTTTAATGGAATTTTATGGGTTATCATGCATTAAATATTAATCCGTGGTACAGACCCCTTTTTATGGAATTATTAACGAAAACTTCGTAAATAATTTCATCTCATCGTAACCTACAACTATTTAACTCTTGGAATTAGGGAGTTTTCAATCTGGGGGGAGGAGGGGGAGCAAACTTTGTATATTTTATTAGGTTCTAAAAACAACTGATCACAAAATCGATAACAAAGTTGGCCTACAAAAATATTGGGCCGTTTGAAAATACCTCGTTATTTTGAAAATTTGGAAGTGTAGGTCACGCCAAACCGGTTTTGAAGGACACCTCTTTTCTCGATTACCGTAAATAAAATAGTTGTAGGTTACTATGAGACGGAATTATTTATGAAGTTTCGGGCGGATGTTAACAATTCGATAAAAAGGGGTATGTACCACGGACTATATGACTGCACTGGTAACCAAGCTGTTTCTGACTAATGAGTAGGAATATTTTGCAAATGCTTGCAACCCATCGTGAAAACATGACGCGGTCCCATCGGTTGTTGAGCAATAGGACGTGCTCCCAGGACATCCTTGGCGGGCCGAACCTTTCTTTTCGTCCAATTATTTCCGACGCCCATCTTATACAAGAGGGACCCAATAATGGCGCCTTAATGGCCTGTATTATTATAATTTAAACATTGACCCATCTCCTCGTTAAGATGCGGGGTCTTCCCTGACGCCAACGTCCCCTCTTTCACTCGATTACATTAAATGCCATTCGACGTCGTTGTGAATCGATGGCATCTCATTGACATTATTTTCATTCGGTGTCAGAACCTTTCAAAAGTTCGAGTTCTCAACATCAAGTGTCATACCAATTCTCTATATCTTTCCCCAATTATCCATAAAGTATTTTTCGAAAATCTTTTGTTATTATCGTTTTTCAGCACCAATCAGATCATGTCAGAGCACATTGTTTTTTAACGCTGAAAAATCGATTTGTTAATTTTCGTCAAATAGAATATCTTTAGAGGGAAGCCTTCAACTTTGACAATCACACTCCATGTGGAAAAACATGAGAAGACTTGTTCATTTGGCTTTATAGTGTTCAAATTTCGGGACAATAAGATTTAATAAAATATGTTTTTTACCCATGAAATACCAATTTATTTTAATTATAATTTATAAATTTATAATTATTTATAAATTTATAATTTAATAAATAATAAATTTAATAAATAATAAATAATAAATAAATAATAAATAATAAATAATAAATAATAAATTTATAAATTTATAATTTATAAATTGTTTTGTTTAAAGCATTAAAAAAAAGATATTTTAAAAAAAGAGTTTATGGCTATACAGTGATGTGTTTTTTCTACATGTCCATCATTTGTAACGTAAAGCTTTAAACTATGATAAAGAGTAGGTGCAATTTTTATATTAATCTCAATTTCTCTGTGGTATTTTTTTCTCACTGTTTTCTATATCTTTTACCATGTTCATTTCATCAAAGATTTTTGCTTTTTGATATTGGATAGTTTTAAAAATATATAATGTTTTGAGGTATCCGATGTTTTTATATACTACAATTTTTGTAGGAAGGATTTTCCTAGGATTTGTTATGAGATAATACTCAACGTGGCCAGGTCGGATTCAAAGCGATGTTCTACTCTGGTTCCTTTTTTCGAATTACAAACGATTCCGAAGAAGATTCTGACTGAGATCCTGCATGGAGCACGACATGTCGGAAGTCCTAAGCTACGATGGAGAGACTATGAGGGCAACGATGCCAAGAGACTTGGAGTAATTAATTTTGTAGTGACAGAAGAAAATAGGGAGCCCTTACGTTACAGTTTGCAGTTAACGCTCGGTAGATACCCTTTTTGTTGTACCTGTATTCAGATATTTTAAATTTTCATATAGACATATTTCTCCTAATATTATAATCCTTCAATCAACACCTTTACTGCACCCAATAATTTCTTTTCATTTATAATAAATTATTTGGAATCCTTATTTGTTATCAGCATCTTCCAGTTATTGCATTTCAGGTAAAGATTTCTGCACCTTTGTCGGTCAAGATTAAATCCTCAGTGTAGTCAAAAAAGTGAATCGCCTACCGTTAGATAATTTATACTATGCGTATTTCATAACATATTCCACTTCTGAATTATGAAAAGAGAAAATGCCTAACAAAATCGTTCTATTAAAAAAAAAATTTGACATGAAATGGCTCTGTTTTAAATTTACAGATCCGAATGAAATTTAATGCTTTAGAAATAATTATTTTTTATGAATTTATTGATTCTTGTTCTATCACACAAGCATACCCATAAAGGGATAAATAAACTCTCAACTCATTTTGGAATGGAAATAAAATTGATGAACTATATTCTTTAAATTTAAATTAATTTCAATTATCTTCCTTAGAGAATATTTTTTGCACATGAATTAGATCCATTGAAATTTACATTCATAATATTTTATATAGTTTTCGGTATATTCCATGATCCGGTCGTTCAAAACCTGTATTAATTCTTCATAGATGTTGGAAGACGTTACATTCCATAATTCATATAAAAAGGCGCTTTTGATTATATGTTTTTTATTAAAATAAATATTACTGTCGTCTGAGCATTTTCTCTTCTTTGAAGGGTTTTTTTCAGCAATAGATTTATTTTAAAACAGGTTTATGAAGTCCTTCCAAAGTAGGTATGATTTTTATTTTTATTTTTTTCATTCTGTGAATGATTTGAGTTAAATAAGAACTTATTCTCTTTTCAAATTATAACGCTTATACAGGTATCCAAGATGATCACGTGTCAAGATATATATTTATAATTAAAATCATTAATGTTCTTGTTATTATGTTTTTAAAACTCTTTATTTTTATTTATTTTTTTCCTTTTTTTGATGTATTGGTTAAGTTCCTCAGTACCAAGTATTTGAGTAAGTATTGGTAGATATTTGAGAACTCGGTACAGATTTTGCCCATATCTGGTCTATGGCCATGCTGTGTTTTTTACTACTAGATGACCCAACGCCCCTGCGAAACGCAATACCAGCAGTCTTGGCAGCGTTGGGGGCCTAACATACCCATAGCGCCTTATACTTAAGACCTCAATTTTATTCATCGAAAGTTTGAACAGAAAAAAATTAATGTTCCTTTAGTTATGATATAATATTAAGTTTTTAAAACAAGATTGAATATATATAAACATAATTTTTTTAAATAAACCTTTATAATATAAAGTAAGCTTTAATGTATTTGATGTATGTGTAGTGGTGTGAAAATGTCTTCGAACAAACAAATGTTTTATACAAATGATAAATGTTTCAATTTAAATGTGTTTTTATCTTCTTAATTATAAACTAATTTAACCAAGCCGACAATATAAATATAACATATGTTTAAATTAGTACTACTAATCCGTTTTGTTGAGTTTTTTTTTTAAACTTGAATAATATTTCACTACTTGATTATCCACTTCAATCGTTAATCTTTATTGCTGACATCAAGAGCCGTTGTATAAACTCTATGAAAGTGAATGTATATCTGAAAATTGTCCTAATATTGCAATTATATTATTTTTTCAGTAATTTAATTTAACATCCCCTATTCAAAAATTTCTTTTTTATTCTATTTAATGTTACTTTTATTTCAGAAAATGGTAAAATGCCATATCTTTTATCGTTATCTTGCTGAAAAGTATAGATCTGCCCAATCAGCTGAAGCCCAGATGGTATGAAAGGATGCTATTGTGCTGTTTTGCATTCATTTTTCCATCTATTCATTAGAGGTTTCCAAATCCAGATCTAGAAATACACCCCCAAACTATTAATAAACCATCTCTGTGATTTACTGTTGCTTTCAAACATTCATTTGTAAATTCCACTCCAAATATTCTTTAGCATACTGCTTCCTTCGGAATTCAAATATTTCGAATTTTGACTCATCTCTCAATAAAAAAATATTCCATTCTCCTTTCGTCCAATTTTCGTGTAATTTGCCAAACGTCAGTCGCTTTCACTTGTTTAGAGATAGAAAAAATAGTTTTATTCTGGCAACGCAATCTCTATGACCAAATGATAAGAGTTTCCGTCCGATCTAGGAGGACGAAACTTGGGTCATTGCAATTCTTTACTAGACTTTTACCGGTTGCGCGAACAAAATAATTTTAAATGGAGTTCAGCAACAGGACTGTGCTTTTTAGACCCGTTTGAATGTTTCTAGCCCCCAGTTTGCTTGTTTTTTAACAACTCATTGATGAGATAATTAATTTTAGAAGTAGTACCTTTAACTTCTTTTTGAAGTTCCTTCATTGTAACTCCTCATTGATACAAAATATAATTTTGTGTCAGTCAAAAATAATACAAGCACCAAAAATTAAATCCTGTATCAACAACAACAATTGCAACCATATACCCGGACGCTATTACACTAATCTAACAGACAATAAAATTAATATTTAAACCATTACTTTTTTTAATTTCTTTATAACGATCTAAGGGATTTAATTTGTTAGTTTGCTGCAATAATAATAATTATAACCTTTTTTTTTAGTTCTGGGCAAACAGCTGCCACAAATTAAATCGATTTTCTCAACAACTTGACTTCCTCATATTCTGCCTGCGACGTATTGTCATCAGTTAAATTAGTCTATGGATGTTTAGGCTCGAATCAAAATAAGTGTTCCATGTACTTAACTACTTAACGAATTCCTTATCGGTACATATAATATATTTTGAAAAAATATTTTACTTTGTAGTGTAAACATGAATGATTTTCAACCATGCAAAAATTAAAAGTACCTCATGGAAGTGATATAATATCAGATATGTCAGAAATTACTCTGCTTCGCTTGAACATCATATTTAAATATTTAAGCCGAGAAAAGCGAACTGATTAATAATGCAAAATTCTAGGTTCGCTGTCAGCTTTGATATGATGTAGGAGCAGTCATTTTTTTCTATTTCTCTAATCCGTGAAAGTGATTTCCTTTACGAGCATATCCATTTTAGAACTGAAAATATTAATATTATTTTTTTCATGCAGTGAGCAACCTTTAGATATAATCTTGTGTTCGGCAAGGTGACTATGTTTTTTGCAATATTTGTACTAGATGTATTTTAGTTTTTCACTTTATAGTTCCATCCCAGGACAAAATTCAACATACAATTGTAAATATAGTATTAAATAACTGTCTATATAATATTAAACGAATTTTAGTTTGTCAATATGTGCAGAAGATCAAACATTGAAACAAAAATACTGGCTAGTAAAATTATATCAGTATACATTTTATTATTTATTGTTAATTTATTTTATTTGGATACACACAGTGGATCGAGAAAGCGTTTTCTCGAGAGTAAAATAATAACAAAACTGTTTGGTTCGTTATATATGGAGAATTAAACTAATATGCATTTAATAGCATTGTATATAGGGAAACCATTGATTTTTCAACTGACAGCAAGAAAAACTCCAATCTCAAAAAGGAATGATAAGGGAAGATTAGAATGAGCAAATTTAAACAGGTAAAGCCAATTCCTCCCATAAAATAATTGGGAGGAGTATAATGTGAAAGATCAAAGTCACGTAGCAATGAAATGAATAGATAGATTAGATTATTGATTAGCTTTTAAATATAATTAATGATTAAATCGTATGTATTATCAAGAAGGCATTTTATTTGATACGATTCGCATTGCTTTTATTCCAACTTCATAAACATATTCCATTAACGTAATTTTTTTCTCTTCAAATCTTAATAACCTCTCATGAAATTGGCAATACGCAGATGAGATTTTTTTTCTTCAATATGGCCTTATTTAATTTGACAAAAAATGTTTAATTGCCTGTGATAAATATTCCAATTGTTAATTATATTTTGTTTTTTGCTTTGAATATTTATTTGCACTTGTCAATTTGTGTCGGCAATGAGCAAATGCGAGTAATAATGACATGTCAGGCAAGGGGAAGGTCAGCACTTATTCCCTGATTTGTTTCAATCACTTAGGTTGTGTAAGTAAGGAGATCTCTCGTCCAACGTCTTTTTAGTCTCTTCCTCATATTCAGGAGTAAGTCAGCTGTTGCCGTCTCTCTTATTAATCTGCTGTTATGCCCGTTTAAATTTGTATGAAATCGTTAGTTGTGAATAAAATGATGTAATTTTATAACATGTCATCTAAAAGTATCCGTGTTTTAAACAAAAATTGCTACAATAAATTATTAAAAAACTTTGATTTATTTTTTCTCCATTTTCTGAAATATATTATAATAAATACAAATACTTAAATGCACTGCTCATTTCTAAAAATAATGATTTCTCGAATATTTATTATTTACAATGATAATGTAACCCTGTGGTAGAGAGACCCTCCTAGGGCACACCCAGCCTCTATAAAGTGAGGACTCTTAATTAAATTATTGAAAACCTGGCGGTTGAGCGTGATCCTGGCCCAATCTGCACAACCGCTGGCCTTGAACCGGTCCTTTCTCTAAATAGTACTGAACCCAAGACTCTTCATGGATTGTAGTAGTACAGGTTTTTTTTTATTTATTTTTTTTTAACTATCAAAGCCTTTATTAAAGGTATTGTTCCTTACTTATAATTGACCAACTAAATTTTTCTTATGAGAATATTTATGTTTTTTATAAACTAATTGATGCACTAGCACTAGGTTTCTTTATTTTGAAAGTGATAAATAACACTTTACGAATGGGTAAGTAGTTGACTGATAAAATTAAAAGGATGAAAAAACAGTCAGGGTTTCAGGCGAAATTTCTTTGCAGATTCTTTATTTATTATGAAATGGTTATTTCATGCTATTTTAGATTCTCTAAGAGTTTCACGCCTACCACGATCCGATTTGACATTTCTATTTCCAGAGCGCGGACCAAGAACCTTGGCCGTACTTTACTGTAATTACCGTTTGTATGGATGTAGGCCAGGCGTATACACCTCGGCTAAGACTCTAAGATAACTATCCCAGTTTAATGTTCTTATGCTAATGTTAGTATTTATTTTCCTGGTGTTAGTGCGATGTCAAAGGTCTTTTTGAATATATGATGGAGAGGATCCCTTTTGGATAGGTTAATGAACGAAACGTATACGAGGTTTCATCTATCTCACTTACTATCACATTTTTTTTTTTTTTTTTTTTTTTAGCAAATGTATATGCAAGTAAAACATGTGCAAAGTATTTCTTGTCTTGAGGAAAACAGTTTTTAAATGAAATCGAATTGACGTCATTTTTTTTTCGTCAGTGATACACTTCAGAACCTGATAAGATAAATAAGGATGGATGCAAAAATTATAAGGCGATAAAATCAATAGACATGTCTATTAGGCTTGCTGACGTTTCGATAAGATAAATATTGACACACCTATATGGTAAGTTTTTCTTTTTAATTATTTTATAAATTGTAATATTTATGAGTCTATATCAGATTATATTTTATTCAATTATCTTTATGGTATATGGGAGTGGGGTAGCTCAGCGAGTGAGCACTGACTTCCAGAGCTCAAGGTCCCAGGATCGAATCCGGCTGATGGCTTAAGTAATTTTTCATCAGCCGTGGATAAACTCTGTGGCCGGGAGACCCTCCCGGGGCAAACCCAGCCCCTATAAAGTGGTTACTCTTAATTACATAATTAATTAAGGGGGAAACCTGGCGGTTGAGCGTGATATTGGACCATCACCTCCTGTACAACCGTTGGCCTTGTAACAGTACTTCCTCACGTTATACTTTACAGTAAACTTCCCCTGATCAGTTCGGGATTTCTAAATGCACCTTAATATATATTTCAATACATTTCAGAAAAATATGAATCCGACCACAAATGTGATTGAATATGTTTTTACGTTTTAAGGAGCTGTAGAATAATAAAAAAAATGCATAACAATGCAAAATATCTTTACTGAAACAAAAAAATCTGGTGCGGTGTGCGCATCACACATCTTTCACTTACCACCCTCATCTTAGCAGAAATAAGTATTTTCAGAAAAAGGTGAAGTGAAAGTAAAAATTATAGACGCTATAATTATTTATATTTCATTGTAGGTATTTTGATTTGTATAAGTACCCTTATATATACAAATTTTAATATTTATATCTGTGAAATCTATACAATTAAATATTAAATAATAACAACAATAGCATTTATAAAAACCGCATATGTATATTTATATAATATTGTCGGAGTCTATATTATATTAAGATCATGTTACGTATGGAAGCCTGTTATAATCTTTCGGATGCGATCAATTACAACTATTCTCCGTTACGAGTTTTTATTTCTCCTTTAATTAATTATCAAATTATTTCATATTTTATTTAACTATTTTTATATTATACTAGAGATTAATGTGAAATAGTCAATTGTTTCAAATAAAAAAAATTAAAGGTACTTTAGAGGAAGCTAATATTGAAAATTAGCCATTTAAGCCCTGTTAGAGAACATCAATCAGAATAAAAACTACATTTTATTTCAAACTGCCTAATTTTACACTGATATAATGAATTTAATCAAAATCGATGGAGCCGTTTCCGAGAAAATTGTAAAAATGTGTTTAGACCACGATTTGAAGTGCCACTTACGGTAGGTCGATTTGACGAAAAAGTACGTACATCCAACCATAAAAACCTTAAATGAGATTCACTTCGTACGACTTTTTTTTGAGTAGACTGTTAGAGAGAGAGAGAGAGAGAGAGAGAGAGAGAGAGAGAGAGAGAGAGAGAGAGAGAGAGAGAGAGAGGAGAGAGAGAGAGAGAGAGAGAGAGAGAGAGAGAGAGAGAGAGAGAGAGAGAGAGAGAGAGAGAGAGAGAGAGAGAGAGAGAGAGAGAGAGAGAGAGAGAGAGAGAGAGAGAGAGAGAGAGAAGAGAGAGAGAGAGAGAGAGAGAGAGAGAGAGAGAGAGAGAGAGAGAGAGAGAGAGAGAGAGAGAGAGAGAGAGAGAGGAGAGAGAGAGAGAGAGAGAGAGGAGAGAGAGAGAGAGAGGAGAGAGAGAGAGAGAGAGAGAGAGAGAGAGAGAGAGAGAGAGAGGAGAGAGAGAGAGAGAGAGAGAGAGAGAGAGAGAGAGAGAGAGAGAGAGAGGAGAGAGAGAGAGAGAGAGAGGAGAGAGAGAGAGAGAGAGAGAGAGAGAGAGGAGAGAGAGAGAGAGAGAGAGAGAGAGAGAGAGAGAAGGAGAGAGAGAGAGAGAGAGAGAGAGAGAGAGAGAGAGAGAGAGAGAGAGAGAGAGAGAGAGAGAGGAGAGAGAGAGAGAGAGAGGAGAGAGAGAGAGAGAGAGAGAGAGAGAGAGAGAGAGAGAGAGAGAGAGAGAGAGAGAGAGAGAGAGAGAGAGAGAGGAGAGAGAGAGAGAGAGAGAGAGAGAGAGAGAGAGAGAGAGAGAGAGAGAGAGAGAGAGAGAGAGAGAGAGAGAGAGAGAGAGAGAGAGAGAGAGAGAGAGAGAGAGAGAGAGAGGAGAGAGAGAGAGAGAGAGAGAGAGAGAGAGAGAGAGAGAGAGAGAGAGAGAGAGAGAGAGAGAGAGAGAAGAGAGAGAGAGAGAGAGAGAGAGAGAGAGAGAGAGAGAGAGAGAGAGAGAGAGAGAGAGAGAGAGAGAGAGAGAGAGAGAGAGAGAGAGAGAGAGAGAGAGAGAGGAGAGAGAGAGAGAGAGAGAGAGAGAGAGAGAGAGAGAGAGAGAGAGAGAGAGAGAGAGAGAGAGAGAGAGAGAGGAGAGAGAGAGAGAGAGAGAGAGAGAGAGAGAGAGAGAGAGAGAGAGAGGAGAGAGAGAGAGAGAGAGAGAGAGAGAGAGAGAGAGAGAGAGAGAGAGAGAGAGAGAGAGAGATAGAGAGTGACCATTTTACGGGACTTGGTTATTTTTACTCAGGGAACCTCAAATCGTGTATTTCCGTTGAAAACTGAGATTCAAAATTTTCACCATCGCAATACTTTTCGTTACTATATATTTCATATATAGGTAAGTGAAAGTATAAAGCGAGTTTTGTGCAGGTGCCTCTTTTCCATGCACGCCTTTATCTTTGTACGGCACAATGGTTTTCTTCGCACTTCCCGATCGGAAACAAACTTGAAAAGCCATAATTTTTTTTTGAGATCAATATGATTTTCCTCCTAAAGTTAATTTAGGTCAATAAAATGCTGCATTAGAGAAATTTGGATGAACTAAATTATTATTATATTTTAACTATATGTAATATACTGGTAGTTTCAGTTCTTGCTGGCCAAACTCTGGGAGATGATTTTAGACAACATTTTCAACAAAAAAGTTTATCTCATGCAAGGGCCGATTCCCAACAGAAAAGAACTCAATTCCAATTTTGTTCTTTCTTAAGGTGGTCACATTTTTTATTGAATGAGAAGAAATAGCTCAAAGAGTATTCAAGATAATTAAATCTTAAGTACACCATCGTAAAGTAAACAATTTTCTTTGAAAAAACATTGATTAAATTTACTAGGGTCAATAATTAAAGGGACTTTCAGAAAGTCTATTATGTTTACGCAAAAATGTGTTTATCAAAAAATCAGAAGTTTCTCACGTATCAGTTATTAAACCATCTATTTTTAAGAGTTTAAGAGAGAATAATATTAATCCAGAAGTTTCGAACATTTAAGATGTCATATAATAGTTTGATATCCTTCACTAATTAATACTGGGAAACAATAATTGTGGAAGGATAGGAAAATCAAATTACACATAGAACATTAATATGAAACCAGATACATTATTGCAGGTGCCATGTGACGTTTACAAAAATGCGTCATACTTGTGATATTTGTTATAACGACATTTCATCGCCATTTAATGTTTAACGTTATAATTGCTAAGCCTGCCATTAAACCGAATTATTTCAGGAATTGGGAATACAGAGCTGCTCGTGTGTGGGTGCTGCAACTGAAGCTGTACAACGGTCCTATACGACCTTTTGAAAATCTCTTTTACAAAGTTAGATGGGAGGAGTAACATTTTTTTTTTTTGTGCAGATCAGTTAATAAATAAAATATTCAAGGAAATGTGTACTTTGTTACTACCTACTTTTGATATATAAAAAGCACATCTGGAAAATCATCCAGCGATCCTTTTACATACCTACCTAAGGGTACTTAAATAACTTCAGTGCTAGAAGTTAGTAAGAGTAAATATTACATTTCTTATAAACTGATTATATAAATTGTATCTTTTTAGTTTGTAAAACTTATTACATATTCCGTTTGTCTATTCGCGTATGATCCATAACTATTTTTGCATTACTAGTCTTATAATATTATATCTCAGATTGTATTAAACAATTCTCAGCCCTGATAATGAGCCACATGCTTGGGTTGAAACGCCTACACAAATAAAAACCTTAAAAATGACTGCTTTCTGACTGTAGAACAGTATTGATCAATATCAAAAAAAGGTATTTTGGTTTTGTAGACGGAAGGATTTTATACAAGATTATATGTAATAAATATCTTTAAAACTGTTGATAATCATAAGCAAATATTTATATAGTTTTTTTTATAAAATAGGAGTAGAATTGAACCCTGAGTTTTATTATTTTTTTTTATATATAATTGTTATTGTTTTAGGTTTTCAACAGCTCGTACGCAACTCGCAAGCGAATCGTGATGCCAAGAACCGCACGGTTCGTCACGAAATTCTACGGACTCCTTAAAAGAATAAAGAAGGATGAATGCTGATTGGAATGCACTCAGTTGAGAATTAAGTAGCTCAGGCTAGACAAAGCCCACCTCTTCTGGTTTCCATGATTTCGTAATTAAGGCAGGAGAGGAAACATCTGGCTTCAGTTCAAATGTCACACTGCTAGAAAGTTCAAGGGGAGTGTCTAGCTTTCATGCAAGACCTCTCCGCAGCATGCAAGACCGTCCCAGGACGTCTCCAAGGGTGCGGTCAATCGTAATGCAAACTATTGCAAAACAAATTATACTTCATTATTTAATCGGTGAAATGATGTAGTCGTTAGGTAATGTTTGATAATTTCATCACGTTTAGATTTCCAGTGAACTTTATGTGATAAAAAACTTTAAAAATCGTTCACGGAAATGGAACCAATCAAGATTAATAAAAATGTCTTTTTGAACAATAAAATTGGAAAACGAATGTATATACAGTGCCTCATTTCAAAATGATACAGCTTGATATTGATAAAAATTATTAAATAAATACATAGTTCAATATACATTATATTAAAAACAATAATTTATTGTATTCAATAAAAATCCTAGTATAGTGTTATTTTTTTATGTTGTGTTTCTTGTTCTTATGTTATGTTATGTTTATTGGTTAGGAGATGTATTTCGGCTTCTGATGTATAAAATATTCAGATGAATATACATGTTTACATAGACAACTTAAGAAGAATCTTGAGAGAAATTGTGTAAAGATTTGGTCTAAAAAACAAATTTTATTTTTATCAGGATAATTACTCCAAACATTCTGTCATGTTAGCTAAGGAATACCTACTTTATAACTGCCCAAAAGTTATATTTAACCACCACAGGCACCAGATCATAATGTGATAGAACACCTGTGGGTAAAACAGGAGGTATAAATTAGAAAACACGAAATTTCTAGCAAAGGAGAATTAAAAAAGATATCCTAGAAGAATGGAACAGGCTAAGCCTGGGGTCACCAAAAGTTGGTCGACTCCATTACAAAAAGAATTAAAGGAGTGCTAGAAAATAATGGCTTGCCTACAGGGTAATTAACTAATTTAAAAGTTAGTAAGAAGTGAAGTGTATCATTTTGACTGTGATGTAAAATTATCCAGTACTTTTTTTATTATTTTTTTTAAATAATCACAGTTATTACATTCTGTTTATTCATTAGATTTTTAATGCAATGTTTTTAATTACTTTATTCAAATTTAAAAATATATAAATATATTAATAAATGTATATATAATATACATTGCTCTATCCTATATATATATATATATATATATATACATCCCTACTTATAGGTAGGAAGTCGCAATAGTTGTTTATATTTTACCGTTCCTAGTTTTATTTATCACTAAAAACACACCTGTATACGCATAAATTGATTTAGTAAAATTATGTATAAGTTGAATGTATATTCAACTTAATTATATTACTTCCAAATTGCGGTTACTTAAAATATTAATTAATTATAGCACTAGATAATTAAATATCGCGCAAAAACGTTTGGTTAACGCAACTGAAGCACAGAGACTATATGCGGTCTCCGAGGACGAGGTTTCCCACCTATGCTATTCATAATACGGTAGTATAGATCCTTTTTTTAGATCTCTTTAACGATGACTTTTGATGAAAGAGGTATCAAACGATAGGGAATTTCATGGAGAAGTGTTGAAGATTCATAATTTAACAATGCCTTACTGCGGTCTCTGAAGATGAAAATGCTTCCCGTCTATGGTATATTATTTTTAATTAAAATTAAATCCTCCCAGAAATAAATGATTATTCCTATATATATATATTTTTTTTTTTACTGCCAAATGAAACAGATATATACATAACTCTACTTAGATGTGTGGGATTCCTGATGTAACAAAGGAGCTTCATCCAAGATTTCGCACCGGGAAACTCTTCTTGCTACGCCACTGTTTCTTCGTACCTATCTTTCTTTGGTACAATAGACAGATAGGTTCATTCCCCTTGCTGAAGACATCCCCGACCAGGTGGAGCGAGAGTACAAAGGATGGATGACCGGCGGATGATGATACTGCTAAAAGATGCTGTGGGCGATGCCTAAGAGATGGTAATTAGGAGCTACCTATCGCGCGCCCACTTTAGAGGGGCAGCCCATTATATCACCATCTGCTCAATTTTTTTTTCTTTTCATTCTTCATTTGCCCTAAGAACTATATCCAGTTCGTATAACGTCAAATGGATATTCGAAGTTGGACGTTTTAGTTATAATTTTTAGCAATGATGCGATAGTTTGTATTATATCTCAGTGTTGTCTCAACTTGTCTTAATGGTCTTAGCATTGATTGTGATTCATTAAATTATAATCATATAATTGATTATTATATTTTACTTATCTACAACTCGTTTACATATTAAGACATCAATATTCTAAAGTATATATATTTCGGATATATAGAAGAAGATTTAGCTTCGTATCTTTCTATCTTTCTTTGTATAGAGTGAATAAAACATTTCTTATTAAAACCGTACAATTGTTTATGGTATGGATTAACCTCAGAAAAAATAATTGAGTCAATGGGAGAGGGGGGACCTGGCAATCTCTCTCTCCCCCTCCCAAATCTCTATAAATTGCATATTATTGTGTTCCTTGCAACTATTTTTATAGTACCGTATTAACGTATTTAGTATATTATTTTGATTTCACTGAATAACAAATATTAATGCAATAATTCAATTGTCCAAAATAATTTATTAATTTTTTTTTAATACTTCCTATATTCAATACATTAGGACATTTAAGACGGTTTATTGCTTAATTCATGTATATATTTTTAATGTATTTATTTAATTTTAACCTACTGACACTACTTGATCTGTTTTTATATTTTTAATCTATTCATATAGTTTTACTGCAGAAATAGCGATATTGCCGATGTAATCGATATAGAAGGTAATATGTTTGGACACGTAGAGGAGTTCAGGTATAACTAGAAAAAACAGGTCTACGATAACTAGAAAAAACGAAATTGAAGAGGAGATTAAGATTAGACTAAAACCGGGAAATGCTTATTATTTTTCTATGATACAACTACATAGTTCGCGCCTCTTGTCCCGGAACTTAAAAACTAGAATCTATAAAACCATTATCGCATCTACAGTTCATTATGGATGCAAAACGGGTCCGCTTACATTAAGGGATGAATAACATCTTAATGTTTTTGAAAATAAAGTATTGTGAACAATATTCGGACCGAAGAAGGATGAGTTAACCGGAGAGTTCAGACGGTTTCATAACACCAAATTGCGAGAACTGTTTACGGTTAATATAATTGAGATGATTACATCGCGGTGAATCAAACGGGCTTGTAAAATTGTTGGGTTTGTTAACGAAAGAATTCCTAAAAGATTAATATTTCCTGTACCGAATAGTAAACGGAGCTGGGAAGATTAAAGCCGATCTGAAGGGACTGGGTTTGGAGGTCGAGATACGTAATAAGCGGTTGTTGGTGTCGAACCTTCGGGTTCGCTAAGCCATTTATTATTATTATTAATATAATTTTAACTTATTCACTTTAATTAATTCAAGTATATATTTTTAAACATTTTTTAACCTATTTATAAAATTTTAACGTACTAACCCTTATTTAATCTTTGTATATATATATATATATACACACATATACATATATTTAATCTATTTATTTTTACTTTTAATTTCCTAACATTATTAATCTGGGTATTTAATTTTATATATTGTAAAATTATGTAATTATATAAATAAAACTTAATTCAGTAATACTTAATAATTTAAGATTTTTTTGTATATTTATTGATTCTTTGAGGTTTGCATGTACTTTCCAGAAATTAATTATATTATTATCTGTTTTATAAACTAAAATATAAACTTAGTTTGAATGAAATATAATGAATGGACTATTGAGCACAAATCATATATCAATATTCAAAAAATTTATTAATTTATTTATTTGTTTACTTCATTTATTTTTTCTGAGGTTAACATAAACAATTGTAGGGTTTTCATAGTAAATGTTTGTTTCACTCTTTACATAGAAAGACAGAAAGAGACGGAGCTAAATCTTGTTCTATGTTACCGAAAATCATATATATATATATATATATATATATATATATAATATATATATATATATAAATAAATAAATAAATAAATATATATATATATATATATATATATATATATATAGCAATCCGTTAACGATTCATTGTATATCGTCCAGATTAAGTTAATATTTTAGGTTATAATGCAAATAATATATGATTAATTTCTGAAAAGTACATAAAATTTAACGAATCTCTAAGAATTAATAAATATACACAAAAATCTTAAATTACTAAATATTATCGAATTAAGTTTTATCTTTATGATTGGATTTTTTTTTGCAATAGAGGCCTTCTCAAACGTCCTAATGTATTGAGTATAAGGTATAAGTATTAAAAAAAGTAAATATTAAATTAAATTAATAAAATATTTTGGGAAAATTAAAATATTGTATTAATATTTGTTCATAAATAAAATCAAAATAAATTACCAAAAACGTTATTATAGCACTATGATAATCAGTCCTTATGAAAATATCATTTATGAGTATTGAATGATGTGGCTGAAGACAATAGTTGCTTGCGACAGTACCGCTTTTCCGTCGATTAAGTGGATTTTCTAAGGAACCGTATCAAATATTTTAAAAATTAATCACTGATTTAAAAGAGAAGTGTATTAACCTGTATGTTTTATTACAGTATGTGTTTCGTTATTGTCTGCCATTTAATTGCAAAGGACGCTTAATTTTCAACTTGAACGACTTGAATTAATTGACTTAACTACGAACAAATTAAGCCAAGTGCTGTATATCAGTGACGGAAACACTAACTCACGTCAAAGCCGTCAATCCGCTATGTTTGGACGCCATTTTTGTACAGTGCGTTCACTTTTTTTTTTTGTGAGAACATTGGCTTATTTTTAATAAATAATTGCAAGGAACACAACGATATGCAATTTATACGGATGTAGGGGAGAGGTGCACGGTATGGAGTTCTGGCCTACCGTGTATGATTGAAGTAGGCTGTGTCCTTTTTGTCATTGGAATCACTCCTTGATAGAATTATTGCAACATATTTAGGAAATTTCTCTAACAATTTCTAGGGAAAGAATAAACGGAAAATAAGGAATCTGCTGTGACACTTTTCAGTGTTTTTCATTTATCCACTACCCGAGTAATTGGAAAACTCATTTTTTTTATTAAGCTTAATCGAAATGCAAGACGTGAGAGCTATTACAATTCTTGGACAATTTATGCAAATTTATCGAATATTCTATTTTAGCCTCTATAAGTATGGAATCTTTTTAAAATTATTATAAATTATAATTAATGACTAAAATCCGTTTTATCGACTTCGATGACGATGCGTAGGCTCAATTTTAATTTTGATTTAAAATTACATAAAAATGTGTGAGAACAGAATATAAAATTTGAACCAAAATATTTCTTTTTAAAGATTTTGTTCTCACAAAGATTTTTTTTTGTTGAATCGACAGGTCTCTTGAAAGTTTTATTTTTGTTAGTCTATTCGGAAAAATCGATTTGAATTAAAATTAACTGAAATACCTTGGTAAGTCCTGAGCTGCTGGCGCTGAATAGACGAACGCAAAGAAACTTAGAAAAAATGCAATGCAGTGTAGCATTGTCATCAGTTTATACACCATCGAATATCGGGATACTGAGCTCTGGGATATTTCAGCACAAGATAACGATAAGATAATAGGTGCTCAACAATTAGATTATGAGTACTGTGCTTTATATTTGCAACGTGTGATTTACAATACACTAAATGGTTTACTCATAACTAGAGACCGGATTTCCATGTTATTGTTTTATTTTACTATATTGTTCAAATTAAATTCATTATTCAAAATAAAAAAATATGAGGAAGGCAAATAATTCTGTGTGAAGCAAAAATCGTATTCATTACAAAAGGAAGAACTAAACACAAGTGAGATCTATTCTTGGAATAGAACTTGCCAAAAGTATTGGATAATAAAGAGCTGCATTCCTAGAATTAGCTGCTTTATTAGTAAGACATTTATGGTTGTTGTTTTGGCTTGAATCCTCACTCACCGTTCAACCCTTCAGTATCACTTTTGGCTTTGAATTGATTTGTAGAAATTTATTTCTTATAAAAAAAAATACATTGCTGAATCTAAGTAAAATCTAGTCTCCCGTCAAAAATTAAAATATGGATATAAAAACACCCCGATTTGAAATGTGAGGACAAAGAATTTGATGAGAAAGTTCTAATCACCTTATGAATCAATCAGGTGATAAAAATAGACGCTCATTGGGGAATATGTAAGAAAAAAATATTGTAATCAAAGAATTGAATGTTTTTTTTTGTTTTTTTTAGAAATAACGTAATCCCCAAAAATATTTTTTAGTTGTATAGAAAACCAGCTTCAACACTAATTTTTGAACAATTGAAAAGCTCAAACATTAAAGTCCATTTAATTTTTTTTTTCAAAATTCTTTAAATTTTAACATGAGCGTTTGGGAATGTATAATATTGGAAACTTAAACTCTAATAAAAAATATAGTTTTCATTCCTATTTTTAATAAAAGTTATATGTCTGAAATTGGTCTGATTTATGTAATATATACTAAGGCACCTATAATTCCTACCTTCATTTATTCTTTCAAACCTTCAATGCTCTGTATTATTTGATAACAATCGTTATTATAATAGTTGATTATAATCTGGAATTTCATTTTCAATGTTACATTTTAATTTTTTTTTTCTAATCTCTCGGTTAACTCAAGGTCTGATAAGATTTCGATGTATTAATGTTATGAATTAAATAATATTGATGATTTTACACGTTTTTAGGCGTTAATTATAAAATTTTACGTATTTTGGATTTCTACTGCACAATTTTGCACATTTTGAGTTTTTTACTGCACGAAAATCCGGTCTCTACTCATAATCATCCAACAGTATTTTTATATTACAGTGTTTTTATTGTATTGAATGGTATGCAATATGATCTTCTGACGTTTTAGATTATGAAGGTTTCTTATTTAATTAATGACGAATTAAATTGATATAGAAACAAGCACAGAAAACCCTCTGTCATGAAGATGAAATACTTAATAGAAACTTTTGTTAAGTAGCCATTTCCAAAACCGAAGATAATTGATTGTAGTTCGGTTTACGGTTGATTAAGGATCAGAATGCTCTTTATAAAATGACCCATCCAGCGGAGAAATAGAAGTTTGGCAACCCCCTCAAGGTGTCCCGTAATGGGTAGAATGGCGCCGGATAAGAGTGGCGGCTGGAATAAGTTGTAATAACAATAAGGCTGGTGGTGTTATTCTTAAGCCTGTTTGGAAACAGTCTTCTGAGGCTGGAAGAAAGTTTCACTAAATCTTGGAATCATAGTTCGTTTTAATAAATAAAACAATAAATTATGAAAATCATTAATTATGATATAGCTTGTAATCTGGTTTAACAGAATAAAATTTGGGTGTTCACAATTGGGTAACATTGAGTTACTTCGATGTAAAAAAAAAAAAAATGTCTCGGTCTCAGTATTTTATGAGGAATTGCTGATTCTGGGTCAAGGATTGCACAAGTAGGTAATTTGTCCGAGCTCACGCTCATTTGTAGGTTTTTTCTCTTAATTAATTATTCAATAATGAATAAGAACTACAGAGACTGGCTGTGCCTCAAGAGGGTCTTGTAACCCCAGGGTCCGAGGATCTAATGAAACAGAATAAATTATTAACAGTCAAAGTTTGATTCGAACCCGGGAACTGGAGCATAGGAATTTAGCACAAAAGCCCACTACGTACACACACATATATTTAAATCAATATAAAATATTTCTCAGTGGTGACTCCGTAAAAATGAGTTGAACCAACGTTTCACTTCATACCAAGATATATTTGTTTTTCAATATAAATAGTAGTTTTGCTAGAAGGTTGAAATTTTTATCAAAATATTTTAACAGTTTCTGTGAAACTTTTTAGAGAAAAAGTTCTTAAAATTAAAGTCTTAAAATAATTTTTTTCTAATAAAGTTCCATTTTTCAGGTAAATGTTTAACTTTTATTTATTCAAGTTCTTAAAAAAAAAGTCTCGTGAAATGAAAAAAAATAAAGAGTAATTAGGCTTAGATTAGGGTTATCATTCGTCATAAATGTATTGCACATGATTGTAATGTGTCGTTTGTTTGAGTAGCTAGGAATAAAAATTCTTTATTAGATCGATGTTTTAGGGAAATCGACATAACTTTTAAATAAAAGATTTTTTTTTTAATAAAAGTTTTGTAAAACATTTACTTGAAAAGTTGTAAGGACAAAAGTTCTAGTTCCAAAATAACTAGACAGTAAAAATTCCGATGATACCGAAACTATTAAAAAATTAAAGTTTTTCCCGTTTAAAGCACCGGTTTTACATTTAATGTTAGACTTATGTATTCTGAAATCGGACCAACTTGAGATGTTTACAGTATATAAGACATTTTAATCACTAATGAGTGATACAATATGGAAGGGAGAAAAATGGAAAAAAATATTATCATATGTACAGTCCTACGTTCCTAAAAGATTTAACAATATTTATTTTTATTGATTTAGAAGTTTTTATTTTTAATAAAACGAGCTGTGTTTCAGTATTCATATTTTTGTTTTATTTTTCAATATTATATTAAGTAATATAATAAACGCCTTTATAGCGACAGGAAAGGAAATCATTTGCAGGAAGCCGTCTTTCAACTCTTTGAACTCGGTATCCTTATTCCTTACTCCAACTTTTTATATTGACCTTTTCCTTAATATAGTCATTTGATTTACTCCTGGATTGCTCATGGCAAGGCGTTTGCTATAGGTCGTAGTGTATAGCGTTGTCCTCAACTGCTCGATACCCGCTAATAACTATTTATATATGATAAATAAAGAGGTTGGAAAAAGGGAAACAGCGATTCCTGCATGGCGTCCTTTAATGCCGGCGGTAGCTGCCTCGTATTTTCCTCTTATGATTCCACTCATCTTTATTGCAACACCTCACTGTGTTTATATTCCACTAGCTGCCAACATATTTAGAAAGTACGAGTAGAAAGTACGAAAGGGGATTACACCAAGACATTTTTCTTCGATGGAGAAAAAAATAGCTGAGAAAAACTTAATTGAGATAAATACTGACATAACCTTCAAGAGCAACGGTTTTAGAAATAATTTTCATCCTTAACTCCCACTGAAAAAAAAAATTAAACATGATACTACCTTAACTGATATATAAGAAATATGATGGGGCGGGCTCATTACAAACTGTCACATTCTATTACCCAGGGATCTCCAGGAGGGAGTTTCATGGCGCAAAGTTCAATCGCAAAGCATCAAAATTTATAATATATTATATATAATGTAATATATATAATATATATTATAAATATATTGACGGGGTTTTCAATTTTTGAGACAGCAAGATGTGTAATCTACGGACATTTAAATTCTACTTTTTGCACTGTTTTTAAGAAGCCGAGAGCAATAAAATACCTTAGTAGGCGTGGGGAGGGTGGAGGATGGACACCCCTGCTCATACCTTACTATTTAGAAGAATACATATTTCAATAAGAGTTGTTTATATCCAAAGTGAACACAATCGCATTATCGTAACATCGAAGTATAAAAAAAAACTACAAAAAAAAACTACAAAAATAGATCAAGAAATTCTTTATTTGTAGCAAATACTTCCAAAAATCACTTTATATTTAAATAGTAATTAAAGACGTGTAATTAAATTACGTGTCATTAAATTTCGTGTAAATAGGTGGAAGAATATTGAAGTTATGACACTTTTTGAGATTTTCGAAAAAATATCAAAGGCCAATAAGTAGGAAAAAAAATGTATTTTTCGATCGCAATGAAAATTCGTATTCGAGGATCTTTTATAATCTGCGAAATACAAATATCAACTCTCTTCCTCCATAAAAAAATATTTCAACACCCTTCCTTCCTTCCGTAATTACAAATTGTTTAAATTTTACATATTTTTTTATAATCTTCTTATTCTTATTGATTGATTATTTTGTTTGCATACATTATTGGATTATTTTTAAAAAATCTTACTACTCCTTTCCTGTTTTAAAACCACTTGGCCCATGTTATGTTGTGCCTTCGACTGCTCCCAGCTACAACTGTCCAGAGGCGCAGGATCAAAGGCAGACACACTCGGAGCGGCTGGCCTTTGCTCATCCAGATCGGGTCGCAGGAGACATGAATATGTATTAGAGCTCCATAGCGTATTCTCTCAGCACCCAGCGCTCTCTTATTTATTGGTCCGGAGGTACACCGTTCGCTGATAGAGGCGTCACACTCTGATCTGTGGCCTGACCTGGAAGTCGTGACGGAAGTAGCCACGGCAGGGGATCGTTGCGGATTCTTTCGTAAGGGTGCCGTCTTACTATCTCGTAAGGAGGGCAACAATCTATGATGGCTAACAATCAGGTTTCGAAAAGCATTTAATGGTAGTACTGGTTGCCCCAGAGCCGGTCTATATGAGGCAGGAGTTTTAATAATAAATTAAGACATTTTATTTGTGATAGTTAATTTCGAATGAGCGCAGGTTTTAATCGTTATCTGAAAGATTGATTGAGCTCGTGTTAAAATAATTGCTTAGTCATGAAAGTAGTGGCAGTAAAGAAGAGAACTCGACTTCATAGGGGTAAATAAACCTAAGGCAAACTAAGCAATGTTTTGGGGCGTTGGTCGTTGGAGAAAGTTGGCATCGCTTTACCTGAATCAAAAACATAATAAAAAATTATATAATTTACGGTAAAGAAAATTTTAAAAATAAACCTGATATTATTTTATGGGTGATAAATATTCAGGACGAAGTCTTTTTTAAAATTTTTTATGTGGCACGTTCAACCCAACTTGAGGTCGTGGTTTGAGCACTGAGGGTGTTCAAGTACTGAACACCCTGAGTACTTGAACACCCTCAGTGCTCAAACCACGACCTCAAGATGACCCACATGTTTGGGTTGAAACGTTGGCATAAATAATTTTTTTTCTTTTTAAAAAACGCTGCGTCCTGAATATTTATCACCCATGATATGTAGAACAGTCGACTAACTTCTTTCAATATTATTTTAAATAGGATAGATAAATTTTTAAATATAATATGAGCTAATAATGTTATTAATTTATTATTTATTCAGTTTTTTTGTTTATTACAGTAATTTATATGATATAATTTAATCTAAAATTAATTAAATAATTAGAAATTATTAATCAAATACTAATTTAACTAATAATTATTAAATTATTTCTTAATTAATTTCTTTATTTTTCCATTTCTTTATTTTCTGCACATTCACGTCTAGGGAATCCAAGATTTAATTTTGAGAGGTCTTCAGTCGGAAAGCTTTTTTTTTTTTTTTCATAGATATAACGAAAATTACTTTAGAAAAAGAAAGAAACTAACTAACTGTCTATATGAAATACTGTTTAAGCGATTCTTGAAGTCCTATTAAATGTAATTACAGGAACAATACTTTAAGAAATATTTGTTTATATTTTTTTCTATAAAACGTGGTTATATTTTACGTCGTACCGAATTGGCGACTGAAAAGGAGCTGGATGAGAGATCTCCTTTCCTGATTTTAGGATGTAAACAGACCAGGCAAGAGGTGCTGCTGGGTTCCATTCTTCGTCATGCCTATCATGCCATATTCTACATGACCACCAATCTGCTGATTGTCACTACCATGACAGGTGCGGATGAAAAATTGAAGACGAAAAAAAATATATATTTTACCAATGTGGAATTCTCTCCCGTAGATTCGCCTGTGCCTTCTACTGATTATTACAAAAGGCCTTGCGCATGAATACAACCCTTAATTTCAACTCTCATGATTAATCCCATAAGAATATTTTTGTTCCTACTATTTAGACCAATCTTTACATTGACTAATCCTTTAATTCGTTGTGACTTGAGTTGGCTTTATGGGGTCATTTACATTTTCAAAAGTACGTGCAATGCCAGAAGAAAAACCAGAACCAACGTGAAACTACTGGTGATTTATTGGATGTAGTAGGATCTTCTAATGGCACAGTGGCTCGTCATCTTAAAAACCTGAGTGTACGGAATTTCAGACCTACATGGATTGAGCAGCGAGTTGGTATTTGCAAAATTTTGCTTCAAAATCCGAAAGATAACAGGTTCTGGGAAAAAAATACCACAAGTGACGAAAAGGGGATATTTAACGAAAAACTAGCTGGCCGAATGGAGGTTTGGGAAAAAAGTGATGCTTTGTGTTTGTTGGAAATTATAGGCGTTTTGCAATTTGAGCTTGTTGAGGTCGGGAAGTGGACTCAAATCTTTACTGTGAAAATTTTGACGGAGTTAATGTAATTTTGAGTGCAAAGCACAACGCTTTGGTCAATAGGAACCAATACTTTTTACAACACAACAATCGTTCTTGTTTGACCAAGAAAAAATTATCGGAACTACAAGCAGTAAACGTTTTGCCTCATCCTGCGTATAGCCAAGATATAGCACCATCAGATTATGGCTTATTAAGATGACTTATGACTTATTAATGACTTATTTTTTAAAAGGTCGGATCTTTGATAATTACGAGGACATATCAATTGGACGTGAAGAGTTTTTTGACTCAATACCAAAGGAATGGTCCGGGTATAATAATCCAATTTGCTGGCAGAAATATGGGTGAAAAGGTTTGAAAACAACGGACTTTACTTTGTAGAGTAGTATTTAACAATTTTTAAAATATGAAATAAAATAAAATAAATCTTAATTTTTTTCAAATATTTTTTTGATATTACAATTTTAAATAGATAACATAGTGTTAATGAGGCATACGCTCATATCTTTATGTTTTTCCTCACCATCCACCTCTTTTTAAGTGTTAATAAAAAAAGGTTTATTTTGGTAAAGAACTGAGGCATAATTGTCTCAGAAATGTATTTAAGTTTATAGTATTTATATATTTAGGTTTATTTTCCGATTTTTTATCCGGTTGTATATACACACCAGCCCGGCAGTAATACTCAGTCTTAGCGATTAAGATATCGAAATAATGCCATAATACTGGCGGAATGTCAGTCTGGAACAAGCCTTTGTTGACATTAGATCCATGTAGTGGACGTCTACCCCCACCAGTCCAGACTCACCTCACCTCACTTGGCAACAGCCTAGCGCCATTTTCAAAGAACAGCTGTTCGGCGCATTGGCAGTCGTCGATCGAGATCGTTAGGCTATCGATTCGATACTTCCTCACCAACGACTGTGTAACACCGAAAAGGTAACCTCGTTGGAAGCATAAGCCCCAACTTGGTGTTTTTGTTTTTTATTCTCACCGTTACCATAGGCATTTATAATTTGGATAAATATTTTTTCTGCGTTAATTTATTTTTATTGGATGATTTTCTCCAAGTTTAGAAGTTTATTTTTTGTTTATGTTTTTTATGGATAATTTTATTTTTATTTTTCACTGGATATTGTAATTTATTTTGATTTTATTTCAGTGAATTTTAATAATCTTTTTCATTTGTTTGGTTTAACTTTTGTATATATATTTTTTATCTCAATAAATATTGTAAACATTCAAAAAAGGGGCATTATTATTTTCCATTTTTATTGACTGAATGCTTTTATTTTAATATTTTCATGTGCATATTTTGTTTCTCTTTTACAGGTCTCATATCCACTCATTTTTTCCCCTTCCTTCCCACCTTTTAATTTTACTCTAATTTTCCCCACCTTCGAGGAAAGTCACCGGGGAAAGGTTTGTACATTCGATTTTGAAGTACCCCTGGCCCCAACACATAGTTTTTCGCGTTTCCTGAAAAAAAAAAATCATGATGGCTAGGGTTCACTGTGGAAATAAACAACAGATATACAAGTTATGTAACAATTTGAACAGAAATATTGTTATTGTTATATTTAAGGAAAATATATCAAACTCCGAGCCTGGCAGATGATCCGATCCAAGTTGGAGGATTATTGTGGTAGGCGATCGGTAAACCGAGAGAGAGTATAAAAAGATTGTCAGTGGAGGCGTGCAGTTTACACTGAGCTGGTTTCATCGGGCCGGCCCGGGGGGATCGTGTGTCCAGTGGGCTCGTGGTTGCCCGCGGCCACGGCGCGGGGGGCCACCCTCTCATTTACTGCCGATAAATTCCTCAGCAGCTCTGCCGATGGCGCAACTCCTCCGATGCCACCGCCTCTCACTGCCAAAGAGCATGACGGAACTGAAAAAAAAAAGTAAAAAAAATATGGTGAAAACGTTTATGATGATCTCAAACATCGACAGTTGGCAAAGGAATTCTTAAGGGTACCATGAAAATTGTAGCAAACAACCGTGTCATTGGAGTAATGTTACAGCGTTGTGTGATTGTTGAGGTCGTGTGGCCATCAAAGCTTTCACGTCAATTTGATATTTGAACTTTTCTACGCGATCTTAAAATTAGTTTTCTTATTTTTTCTAATTTAACATAAAAATCAAAAAAATATACATATATATAAAAAATGTATATATTATTTGAGTTAAATTGTAGTATTGTAATTTTAAGAAAAAAAAGTAACCCTTTTAGAAGTTTAACTGTTCACGTAATATCACTTAACAATATGTCAAGCCCATCTTGTCTATTTTAAGTTTATTACATAATTATTTTAATGGCCCCTTAGTCATATTAATAATTAAGAAATTAACTTTATGTTTAAAACATTAAATAGTTAAGTTGTTTATTTTTAAATAAGCGAATCTAACTGCTTGCAAACTAAACTTTGGATTTAGTCGTAACATAGTTCATTAGTTTATGTCTCAGATGCAAATCTTAGGTTATTTTTTTATAGCAATAAGGCAGTAATAGATTGTAACCTAAACAGTTGAAAAGTATTATACAACACAATAAAGTATAAATATCAGATAGTTCACAAGTATTTTTTGACATATATCCGTACTTTTAAAAAAAAGTAATACGTACTAATTTAAGAACTATTAACACGAGGTTTTGGAATGTTTAACAAATTTATTGTTGATTCGTTTTGTTAAATAACTGAAATTGTGAAGCAGTATTTAACGAAATTATTTATTAAATAAACTAAATACTTAGTTTACTGCTCATTAAATATTTAGTCAACTGTTGACCAAATTGATTTTAAGGTACTTAGGCATAAATGGTAACCACCAAAGCTTTTTTATTCATAATGCGAATTACTCTGGAAGGAAGTTTAACTAGTCCTTGAAAAAAAAAATAATATAGTAACAAAAACATATTTGGACCATTAAGAAAAATTAAATTTCCATCTCGCGGCAGCCTGAAAGCATCTTTAGATCCATTAGTGCCTACCAACTTCACAATAATTTATATATATTTTAGGAAAGTCTTTTAAAAAGTCTTTTCCTCTTTTGTATGTTATGAGAAAATGCTAGTATAATGAAAACATGTAATTTGTATGTAGGCTTGTGTGCAGTACCGGCCTTAGACATTTGGCGTCCCCCTCCCATCGGACAATGACGTCATTTCCCCCCAAAAGATTTAATTTATTTCTTTAATTGTTTTATTTTAAGTAATGTTTGAATTTTATTTCATTCAACATGTCTCCGATTCAGTCGCTTTATTGATAGGCTAAAATTAATTATTATCATACGCTTCGTAACTGTATTCCTAAAAAGTAGAGGGCGTCCCTTTATCCGGCACTACCTTTCTGTGTAGGATAGCATTGTTATTTAACTCTCCATATTAATCTGTTCACTAAGTCCAGAACATCGTGTTTATGTTGAATTGAAAATTTCATCTGATTAAATCATACTTGCTGTGATTTAATCGTATGGCCGTTTAACTTATAGTGAAGGAAACTTCGACCATAAAGAAAAAAAAAAAATTGTAGCTAAAGGTGATGAAGGATCGGCTCCTACGTAAATTTTAAAAACAGAAACCTTTGTACGCTCTGATTCCGGTGGCGTGGCTCTCTTTCGAAATGGTGACCTGGGCGTTCCGCATGGAGTGCTAATAAGACCGTTCTTACTCTTTTTATCAAGGCTTTGTCCTTGCATCTTGCTACTAACCTCCGCAGATTGGTTAGTGGCTGATAAATGTTGGATAAATTTGATCGTTAACCGTTAACGTATTCCGTTTGATACAGGGTAGTACAATAATCAGTAAGGCTAAGTTCAGATTTTTCGGAAAAAAAATTACAATCTGAAGTAACGACAAACTGAGGTAAATTATGTTATTTCAGGTCATTTATGGATGCCAAAAATCATTAAGCTCTCTAGATTGAATCTTGAAAGTAGCTATATATAGTTTAAAATAATATTTTTGCTAAAACAGGTCAATAACTCTGAATAATAATTTTACATTACGTACAAAATGATAAATTCATTTTCGTAGAAGTGAAAATAAAATAATAATTAATTCAAAGTTATTAACCTCAAATATTAATACAATGAACTGCTATGTTATTAAAAAAAAAATTAAACCTGAACCTCTATGATCCATGAAGGACCCGGTTATGAAGCACTGGCCAACGCTGACATGGTCGGAATCTACTCATAACCCTCAGGTTTTCTATTTGTCCGGATCCAATGAAGGATTATCTGGCATCTACTCCATAAGCGTTCCTGGGGCCTCTCAGCCTCGTTTCTCAGAGGGGATTCCTGGCTTCCACGGATGGACTCGAACCTCAACAGAGTAGTAAAGATTTCAATAGCCCCAATAGCGCAACCCATTAATATATTTTAACCGAAGTTATAATGATAAAATTACAAATATTAGTGGTCTTTAACAAAATAATTATTTCTGCTTAAAAATTCATGTCAGTGCTGAGAATGTTCTGCGTGCTTTTGTGAAGAGACCAATATGATTGAAATAAAAAACCACTATTTTTTTCTATTGACAAGTAAACAAATTAATGGTACTTAAGTTTATAATTTTAATATTATCTGTAGTGTTAAATGTTGTACTCCATAACAGGACTGATTATGTAAATTTCATTTAAATGAACTTATTATTATTTTACAAATAAAACATTATTATTTATAGGACTTTGAAAACAACTGGGTCGGTTATAGGTCTTTTAACTGGAGGATATTTCATTCATTCCTTTCCATCAAATTCTTTGTATATACCAATACTGCATCAAAACAAAAGGAGTCGTACAGGTATCAAATTACTGGCAGAAAGTTGTTGAAAACAACGGACTTTACTTTGTAGATTTGTATTCAATAATGTTCAAAATATGTAATATGAAATAAGATTAGAAAAATATCGATTTTTTATACATATTTGTTTCATTATTACAATTGGCATAGAAAATGTATTTTTCCGCGTTTCCTGAAAAATTGTCAATGATAGGGTTCACTATCGAAATAAATGACAGCTATACAAGTTATATAATTGCACAAATTTGAATAGAAATATCGTTAGGACTATATTGGTGAATACTATTATTTGTAAATTATAAATGACATTTAAAAACTTATTATTATTAAAAATAACCTATTATTATTTATAGCTCTTTGGAAACAACTGGGTCATTTATACGTCTTATAACTGAAGGACACTTTATTGCTTCGTTGCTTTCTTTTTTTTTATATATGAATACTGCATAAAACAACGTGATTATCTTTTTCATTATTCCATGAGTAAGGAAGGAAGAAAAGTGTATATATATTCCAAAAAAAAAAATATATATATACTTTTACTTGAATGTCTGAACTATTAAATTAAACCTTTGATATTTCAGAAATAGACAACCAAAATATGTAAATAAAGAAGAAATGCGATCCCAATTAAGGAAGTGTTAAGTACATTAATCTCTATAGACGCCTTTATCAGGTTACTTACTGTCCCGCTGTTTTTTTCCCTCCTATTTTATTTAAGAACCACGATTTCACGAAACAAGTAAAAAGCCTCAGTTTCTCCCATCTAATTTATAGCCTTTTCTTCTCCAAGTGGAAGCGAAACACATAAATCGACGGAGGATTACAGTAAATCTAAATTAGGCAGGAAACTGGATTTAAATTGGCCAAATCGTTAGTTGAGTTTTCCCTGGACTGTTATAAAGAGTGGGGAAGACTGATGCCTTCCTATCTGCCGGTGCTCTGGCGTGTCTTCTAATGAACCCACACCGAATCTGATTAGGATGAGCTCCGCGGGCGCAAACAGAGGCGATTAAATCAGATTTATGGATTATTAGCTTAACTAGGTCTCAATGTCACTTCTTAGGCTTCTCTCTATCTCAAACGTGTTCTCACTCTTTATCCGGCCTCAAGGGAAGCGGAGAAAAATTAAAGCGTTGTCAAGAAAGATATTGGTAACCCCTCCCCTGCATCCCGATTATACGGAATGGAAAAGATGTGGAGTAAAGATAATCGATGCAAGATTAACAATGATTAAATAAAATATCTGGTGGGTCCACTCATACGACTTTCCTACCGATTTATTGAAAAAAAATATACAACTTTAAATGTGTGTATTAGAGAAAAACAAAACCATTGGATCAGAGAAATCATTAGAGTACAATTTCTTGGATGAACTAAGCAATGCTAACGGGTAAGCGACCCATCATTAAAATCAGATTATAAAATTTAATGCAATGCAACTTTGCTAAAACTGATCCAATTCACATGATTTTTTTTATCAGAAATTTTATAATAACCTTAAAATAAATAGGCTTCAAATTCAATTCGGACTCAGGAGGCTTTGAAATGTTAATATCCGTTGTTACAATAATACAATTCTTCTTTTATATCAGTTACAGCCAAAGGCGGATCCAAAAATCGTTTTAGTGAGATACCTATATCCGCACAATTCCTGAAAATTTCATGAAAATCGGATGAACGGAAATAGGTGATTTGCCCGTTACATCCATTTGACTACAGGCATACAGAACCAAATTTGATCTTTGATGTCTGAAACGTGAAACGCGAGTGGAAATTTTCGATTCTGAGCACAAAATTTTTTTTAACCTCTCGCACGAATACATTGCTTCCCTACCTTCGGTAGAGAGGAAGCAAAAAATAATATTTAAAGATATGCCTTAATTTATTTTTATATATACAATAGTAATGTATTATTCGTTTTCCAATAATTATGTTAATTATCTCTTATAATTTTTTTACATTATATAAACTCCACAGAATTTTTTTCTGAGTCCATCGCCCTCCCGCCCCAACCAAAATAAAAAGTCCGTGCCTATGGTTCTGAACACCTGTGAATTAATTTTATTCTTTGAAATGTCGAGGATCTTTGATATGACTTCAGCAAAGATTGAATGGTAAAATCAACGCTGTTATTAACTCTTCCCACTGTATTTTAATAATGAGACGTCATACATTTTCGCAACCTCCAAATCCCAACGAACATTGAAGAAGTTCTGTCACAAATTTATAGGCTGAGAAACAATTTTCATTTTTAAGGAGGGGTATTTCATTCAAGCGTCCGAGGGGTAGGCTAAAGCGAAGGTTGAAAGATTGCTTTAAGGCTGGTTTGGCGGGGTTGGGTTTAGACGGAGCCCGGTGGTAATAAGAATGTGGACATCTATTGGTGTCACCGGCATCGAACCTTCGGATTCGCTAAACCTTATTATTATTATTATTACTTAAAATCTAGTTTAAACAAAAAAATCTATACCACTGCTTCTCACGGTGGCGTCTCTTGGGTTAAGTAGTGGATAAGGAAGCCATAATAACAGGATTATGTATGGACGTGACATGTTTATATATTTTTCTGTTGTATTCAAACCCATTGAAGGACAAATTATCCACGTTATAAAGTCTTAGAATGCCCTAAAATGATAGTACTACCTCTCGTAGTCGATTGGAAAAAAACTATTTTATTATTATTTCCAACTTGAAATAAAATTAAACCGTTAATAATATATAACACTTAATTATTTAATTAACACTGACCTTTATTAATCAAATAAATTATTAGGAACAGAATGAATCTCCGAAACATGTTTTTCATAGGAAATGGCTTCTTATCTAGCCTACGCCGCTTAGCAATGTAGGCGAAAGCTATTATAATTTTTACAAAATGGAATTAATAAATCTTCTTGTTAGTGAAACATTGGACCTGAGTAAAGTCTCTCTTTCAAGATTTGTTGGTATTTTCAAGGATATATTTAGTATTCATATTCCCATTTTTATTGATTTTTCGTATTTTAACTTCTTGTAGCTTATTAGTTTTTATATTCGTTATTAGGAAATTTGATTTTATTTATTGAAAGTTTATAATTTTAGCTTTGTATGGATTTGCTTTGGATGCTTTCATAACAAATCTATTAGGATATTTCATTATAAATTGTAATGTTTGTTCACATTATATTAATAATCTTTCATTAAAAATGCATTGATTTTCGATTAAATTTTTGTTAAAAAAAAATAGTTGACGGTTACATAAATACTTTTATAATGCAAAAACTTTGTATGATTATGATGTAGAGATGGTTGACCGTTAATATAATATGAGAGGAGTTAATCGGGGGGTGCGGTCAAATAAATACTAAATTAAAATATAGTAATTATTTAATTTTTGCCGAGGTTTCGACCCACTTTGCAGGTCGTTTTCAGGGCTACAAAAGATATAAAACATGTTGAAAATAAAAAAATAAATATAAGTAGATATAAAATAAGAAGAAGTTGTCAGATACAGAAATAAAAGATGATATCAGATATATATATATATATATATATATATATATATATATATATATATATATATATTCTGTAACTAACAACTTCTTCTTATTTTATATCTACTTATATTTATTTTTTATTTTCAACATGTTTTGTAACTTTTGTAGCCCTGAAGACGACCTGCAAAGTGGATCGAAACGTCGGCAAAAATTAAATAATTACTGTATTTTAATTTAGTATTTATTTGACCGCACCCCCCGATTAACTCCTTCTCATATTTGTATGATTATGTTTTTTTTTATAATCAGAAGAGATTACAATTTTTTTTTCTGGCAAATATTTCCATTTTTAGGATCTCGAGCCTGCAGCTGCTTCCTTTCTGATTGGGCCAGGTTATTATGTGTACAATGTGAAATCAAAGTAAATTACCTTTTCAGTATAGAAATTAATAATCGGCCTAGACGGTTTATTAAGAGCAAATCGTTTGGAAAGCTTAGGATAACTCTTTAAGGAGCACAACCGCTGAAGATGACCGTCGGAGGACGGACACGAAGACCGAGCCGAACAAGAGGATCGTAAAGCGAGCGCTAAGGGCTGCTGTCAGAGCAGACACCTGTTTATGATGACGGAACCCCGTCCGCTAACAAGCCACGGCTGCCTAGATAAACTGTTCTCCTGTCGATCGTAAAAAATCTATTCTGCCTTGTAGGACGCCTACTATATCGCCACCGCTTTAAATCCTATCCTGTCCATTGTCTAGTTATGTCTGGACTAGACTTTGCTTTCAGCTATTTTCACTAGAGATATTAAATTTTGTATAAAATAATCTCATAAAACACCATTGGTTTTCTTTTTTTTCATAAATGTCATTAGAATTGCTTTATCATAATTGTTTGTGGCTAATAGATAAAATTTAAAATTATATTTTTATATATAATATATATTGGATTGTATATTTTTTACACCAAGGCGCTGCTTTATGTGCTTCATTTGGTGATTAAAACTGTATAATTTTGACACAGAAAATAATTCACATGTACAAGGATGTACAAAATAGATATCTTTAAAAATATAACTGTAAATTTATTAACACGTTTTATTTATACTAATTTAATGGTTTTTTTTATTTTCTATTTTTCCTCGGCTTATAGGCTGTTTTTTTCCAGTACAGGGGTGATGGCGCGGGGATTATGCCAGAGATAAAAGTCTTACCAGCACCAGGATTTTCTGTTCATCACAGGTTACTCCAGGCATGTTTTGCATAAGCGTTATGCCAATAACTAGACGTTGGTTGTCCTTAGTTCTTTTGGGCATATTTTATTGTATGAATGCATCTGAAAGCAAGTGAACTAAAATTGTCTCAATGAGGTATCAAGCTAGAGTGAATTTTCGGTAGGGATATCGATATGCATTTTATTTCAATAGTTTCCTAAGGATACTCAACAATTATCAGAAAATAGAGGATTTTTTTTGCTAAGGCACTACAATTTTTGAATTGTATCTTATACGGTAATCCATATGACGTTGTTTTTTATTGAAAACATTCTCCTACTGTAGGCAGTACTCATTCATATTAAAAACCTCTAATTAATTAGCAGCATATCTTTTGAATTGTTATTTTCAATTATCTACAATAGTAACTGAATCGTAATTATTTGTTCTTCGGCTTCGTTTTCGTTAAGATTATGAACGAATATTCTGATGGTTTGCAAGGTATCTGCCCCTGTCCGCTACACTGATATGATTTTTTTTTTTTTTTTAGATTTTATTTTTGTGGGATACGATACAATTTTCTAAGAAATAGAGTTTAAAGGATTGAGTTATACTTTTATTTGTGTAATAATAACCCTATCTGTGAATAATTGTTGGCAGATGACAGATATTAATTGCCTAGCAGAAGCCTTGCAGACACGAGCCACAGCTGGCTGAATCGTGAATGAACAGGCTGGACACCTTTACCGAGGCCTTGATCCCTGCCAGTGGTATATGCAGGGAGGGAATTTCTTAGTGCCAAGGTTGACAGCCTGCTTCGGATCCGCTCTACCAGGAAAAGCTATTGCTGCGGGATAGATAAATTGGAGACGATTGATTGCTGTATTAGAGCTAAGTAAAAATACTCGAGGCGTGGTCTTTCTCATTTATTCAACTTCATAATACGGTAAGAAGACGGATTAAAAACGTTTAGTTACTACGTCTAAACGTTAACTACTGATCAAGGAAATATCTTAATAGTGTAAGCAATCAATTTAGAAATACTTAGTTTTGCGCTTATTGAAACATATTTTAAAACATGATACAATAAGTTTACAGAGTCTTGTAGTATGTAATTTATTCGTTTTCGCACATGGAAATGTAAATGTAAGATTTTATTGCTCTGTTTAGTTTTTATCGTTCGTAGGCAGAAAATACATTAATAAGAACATCGCATGCTTACTTTAAGAAAGAAAGAAAGAAAAATAACCTTATTCTGGGACACAGTCCCTTGAGAATAACAAAATAGAACAAAATTAAAATATTACATCTGGCCAAAATAAAATCAATCGAAAAAAAGAAATAATGTAAAAAAAAAATATAAGGTAAAAATTCTATATACAAAACAAACTAAACTATATACAAAACCATTAATACTATGACACGACACTTAAAGCTATTTGCTCTCATAGACCAGTATACACTTTTCCGAAAAAAATAAAGAATTAAAAAATAAAAATGTATCAAATTCTCTATTAAAATCCGCTCGAATGGTTAGCTAGTATCTGACTGTTTTTGTGATTGGAATTGGAATAGGAGGGATTTGAATGTGGATATGGAGGGGGAATGTCAGATTTTGATAGGGAGGGAATCCCAGAAATTGACAGAGCGAACAATAAAGGAATTTTGGAATGAGGCAGATCTGTGAGAAGGCATGTAAAGGTCAGAAGGTCGAGATCTTGTGGACAGGGAATGGACTGAGGATTTGAACTGGAGAAGGTTGTAGGCGTAAGAAGGACGATGGTTGTTGATGATTTGGTAGAGGAACGCACGGGCGGATCTACGGGGGGGCTTTCGGGCTGAAGCCCCTCCCCCCCAAAATGGTAAAATATAGCCATGTTTTATCGAAAAAAATATTAAAAAAGTATCTCTTAAAGTATTATTGTTTGTGTAATTACATTTAAAGGGGCCTTAGGAATCACTTAAACACCATTTCATACAGGTAGTTAGTATCTTTTATCTTTTCCAAAGTAATTATCGTTATTTTTACGAAAAAAACCGCTTTCGGGCTGAAGCCCCCCCCAAAACTAAATCCTGGATCCGCTAGTGAAGGAACGTACCTAGAAAATGTTATCTTCGGAAGGAGGGGAAGAGCCACCTTAATTCAGTGTAGTGGTGAGAGACATGGGAGTACCTCGGGGCACCAAGGTAATCACTTTATTGACTATAAAGTGATTATCAAATCATCAGAGGGATATTGTTTTATTTATAGCTTTTCTTTGCCTTGGTTTTGTGACTTCTGGTCTCTCATTCTTGAGATTTTACATTTCAAGATATATTCAGAAAATCATATTGAAGAAATCCACAGTCCATGACTTTTCTTTAAGATTAATGGGAAAATTTTGTTAAGATTTGGCATCAGAACCATAGGTCACCACAGGGCGATCCTCAGAAATCGATGCCACCATCCACTATTAATGAACGAAGGGAAAAAATATAAAGTGATCTAGAATGATTATATGAAATGTTCGAAAAAAATCAAATCTGGTGTGCTCATCAAACAACTGTCACTTACCACTTTGCTTTGAACAGAAATTACTGTCTGGCAAAATTGGACTATAACAAAAAGTTTAAGAAGTGCTTTTTTTTTTTTTTTTTTTTTTTTATTTTATTTTTTTTTATTATATTTTTTTTTATTTTATTTTATTTTTTTTTTTAAGCAGAGCTAAACCTTAAAGATCACATTTGTGAACTTAGGTCATATTTATTAAGATGCCTATCCTTCCATAATTTTTTGTTTTTAATTTTTTTTTATTCATTGGTATTTACAATTGTATTATAAAAAAATACAACTAGTAAATGTGCACACAGTAATGATACAATCATATGAAAACGCTTGTTGAGAAACTACCCATTGGTAGTTCCATAATAAACTTAAGAATCATCCCAACCCTCTCGTTTCTAACCTTGCTTCCTCTTCAATTCCTGATAACCCTCCGAGGCGTTTGAAAAGAAGATGGCCCCGTGATCTCCTAATGTTGACATATCATTAGAGTGCTACCATTTTGTAGTTACTCAACAAGTGTTTTCACGTCATTATATCCATATGCTCAAATTTACTAAATGTATTTCTTTAATACAGTTGTAAATATCATTAAGAAATAATAATAAAAAAAAAGGGTCATATTTATCTATTCCAAAGCTCGTAAGACTATCAAAGTAACATAAATCCTATTTATTATATCGACAGAAGGCAATAAAAACCTCATAATTCTAACATTATAATAGAAACATATAACTGCAGTCTATGAGCTCTATATAAAAACAGAGATTTGAAAGTATAAATAACATGAATACTTCTAAAAATTATAGTAATTAAATCTTTATCACTTTTAACATGTATTTAATTTCTAATTTTTTTTCTCTTGTAAAATTGATCAAAATACAGTTAAATACAAATACTATGCAAAATAATCTGCTTTTCAATACAACATCGATAGATGAAAAGTTGTAACACTAATTGCAAGTGGGTAATTTGATTTCACGGAAGTAAAATTCTTATTTTTTCATTTCTTCAACTATTTAAAGCAGATGAAGTAAGGTTAACATACAAACCTAGAGTTTTAGGACACTCTGATTTCTGAAGTGACTGACTCTATCTATCTAATCTAGTACTTTCCTTTAGTAAAAATTTTCTTTTATTTAATACAATTTGAAACAGTTTTTGTATGGATTTTTTGTTTACACTCTTATCCAATATGATAATAGCTATATCAGCTATTGAAAGAGAACCTCATTCTTCAGGCTACCATTGCATTCCTAGGCCTGCTCACAAGCATCAAAGGGCCCTCCATCTATCACACCACGAATAGATCGGAATTGAATGAAGACCCCGAACGACTCATTCATCGATTCCCAAAATGGACTCCAAAAGTATCTTCATTAATTATTTGCCGTCCACATCTGTGACGGAGACATTAATATCCATTAAGACTTGCTATGAATATTCCGTCCGTGCCCCAGTTGTGGCTGTGATGAAACCACCTCATGCCGCAATCAGTGTACCTCATCTAACGCATTCATGCCAATCTGTCCCATCCTAAGGGCCTACCATCCCAGCTATTCACTGTTGCCACACGTAGCTCGGTAAATGGAATAAATTAGTGCACACCTACCGAGGCGCTGCGATAAATGCTTGGTCTCCATCTGTATAGATTGCTAGGATTACGATAGGTGCAAGAGCACGATTATATATATTTTTTTTTTGAGAATAAAATATAAATATTCAAAATTAAATGTTTTAGATGTAGATCGGATTACTAAGGAATGGCGAATTTCGCGTAGCTAGTAACTACTAGTACATTATAAACTTTCCACCTTCCAAAGTCAGATTAATTCCATCAAGTCAATAATACATTAATCGCTCAATAAAAATCTATTTTAGATCCAGTATGATATTATCAACTAGAACTAAAATGCTATATATCTTTCTGGATTTATTTATAATTTTTTTTCATTAAGCGCATTGATGAAAATTTTTATCATTTGTTACGGTCCTCATTCGACTAATCTGATACAATCTCAACGGTCTCTTGCAATAGGTAACTAGGGCCAATTTTTATTTTATTTATAAAAGTTGAAAGAGCTTGTAATAGAAGGAAGTTTAGTCAAGCACATCAACAATTTCTTACAGGGAAAAATCTTTCAATTTAATATTCATGACAAACTTAATATTCACTTTCATAAAATTATTCACAATCAGTGTACGCCTATTGGTTCGTAATTCGAACTTCAGTAAATAAAAGCTTAATATGGTTACTATATTATTTTTTTTATAGAATAATACCACGTTTACTAAAAGATTTTATTTATTTAAATGGTATACGTATTATAAAATTTTGCTTTAATTGGGAATATTCTTCAGGAGAAGAGCCATACATCGGGTAATCATAGAGTATTTCATGTTCCAGCTGAGTGAGTTGTCGTGTAATATTATCAAGGTAGATAAACAACGAATAGCTATAAGAGAAATCACCGCTGGACCGATTCATTCAAAGTTAAAGGTACTTTAATGAAGGCATTGATGATGCGACACCTACGATTGCTCGAGTAGAAGCGTGCGGACACCTATCTGCCCGGGAATCAATATTACACCTTCAAATGATGGCTGTTGGGTCGCAGATTAATGGGACTCAGTTTTTATGCCACCTCAAATCGTTTATAGCTACGCTATAAAGTAAACGCATTGCCCCATAAACCCCATTTTTAATGGGTTCGGACCCTAAGCTATTGAAAGGTTATACTCGTTGAAATGTTGGGAAACCTCTGTCTTACGAAATGATATAATGATGTTATAATCATTTTTTTTCTCTCGAGTATGTACAAAATCCGAAAATTTATGAACGTATTTAGAAATATTAAAAATATCGATATTTTTAATATTTCTATTATTATTTTTAATATAAATAATATATCGATATTTCGTTCTTATTTTGACACCAACACTTCGTAATATTGATATTAAAATTTGAGTGTGCATACTTTATTATTATATTAGTGAAATAAAACACAATAATGTCTATTCATCATCCTCTTTTCCCGGTCTGCTAGTGTTCCTTAAGTGTCCTAGGTCCTATCCTTCACACACTTTATACAGCTGACATCCCAACCCATCCTAACACGATCATCACCACGCATGTCGATGACACGTGTGTCTTATGTGATAATGACAAACATTTCAATCACGCATCACAATCATCTCATCAAATTACTTTTACACTTCTTTCTAAAGCTATGACTTCCTTTAGTACAGTATCCATTAATGGTAACCCACTTATCCCTGTGCACGATCCGATACCTTGAACTGTACTTGGACAGACGTCTAACTTGGAATCCTCATACAAGAGTGAAATTACAAAAGATCGGTCAACGTTCCCAGCACTTACTAGACAAACGCTTGAAACTCCCAATCATATTCCAACAGACTCATAGGCACGACGATAATAAGGCCAATTTAGAATTACGGAGTTGAGTTTAGCTTTACTAAACTTTCGAATTCCTCTTGTATATAATATCATATCTAGAGTTATTAAACTACTGGCAATACTACTTTAAACAATGGCACCGGCTTGATTCGGTGGATTTTAAATAATAAATTTTTCTCAAACTTAAAGAAATTTAGAAATTTATATTTAGTAAGAAATATTCATTTAATTTCCTTCGGAACATGTGATTTATGTTAAATAATGTTAGTTTTCAGAAATTATTATTTATATTTTTTGTCACTCTCTGTTACTTTCTACAACTTTCTTTATTTGATACTTTTTTTTCTAAAATTCTCCGCTTTCCGACGATATATTATACGTATACCTTCTTAATATTATTTGCGGAGATTCGTTTTCAATCGGGATAAGTATTTTTCTTTTTTCGCCTTTATACAATTATAGAATTCTTTCAAAAGTTATATTTAGCCATTTTGTATAGTTACTGTCAATAAAAGAGAGTTAAAATGTCAAAATAAACCATATTAAAGGTACTTTAGAGGAAGAAATATATGAACATTGGGCATTTAAGCCCTGTAAAATGAAATCAATGGAAATAAAACCTCAATGATATTAAAGACCACTTAATTATACAATGATAACCCAGTTTAATCAAAATTTTTGGAGACGTTTTTGAGAAAATTGTAAAAATGTGTTTCACTGTTAATATAAAGTAAGGCATATACCTGTCTGAAATACGTAATAAATCATAAATATATAAATACGTCTGTTCTCATATACACACACAGACTATTTTATAGGACTTGGTTATTTCGACTCAGGGAACCTCAAAATATGTATTTATGTTGAAAACTCGGATTCGAAAATTTTCACTATCGCAATACCTTCCCTTACTATATATTCCTTATATAGGTAACTGCGTGGGGGGAGGGAGGAGGGTGGCCGAATGGACTAAAGCGTGTGTGCAGCACCGCCGTTGCCCGGCATGGCAACCTGACATGAATCTAATGAAATAAAAATAGTAACGAGTTCGCATCCCGGTGCCGAGAGAGTCTTTTAAATCCCCGCCAACACTCCCTGGCCCGGGAAAACTCCGTATAGTCTTAACGGCGAGGAAGGGGAGGACCCCAAAAAAAAAAATATATATAGGTAAGTGAAAGTAAAAACAATTAGGTAATGCAGAATAATAAAACACAAGTTGTTAAAAGCCAGAAGAATGATAGGAAGTGGCCCAATATATCAATCATTCCACAACTAACCAGATTCTCCAAGCAAGATTTTTATGAAATAACATTAATCAAGCTGCCTCGGTGTTATATCCATAAATATCTATCGATAATTGCTTCCCGATTAAAGAAGCTGCAATCGGTGGAAGTGAAGAGGGGCTTCTATAATTGTAGCCTGATGGAGACATAAATTCGGTCCTCATTAGCCGAGAAATATTTTTCGATCTAATCATACATATCTGTTGGTCGTATAAAATATTATATTATCTATGACAGGCGACATTATTGTTAAAAAATGTCTTCATTTGAATTTTATCAAAATCGGATAACTAATTCCGATTGAGTTATTTTCTCAACACCCCTGATTCATAGCCCTTATCGTACATAATTTATTTACCGAAAATCCAATGTATAATTATTCCCATCTGGAAATCTAAAATTATAACATTATATATCAAAATAGTCATTAAGACTTGATTAAATGTCACTGTGTGTTACTTACTATATCGTTTCTGAATGGTTCAGGCTGTCAGAAAAACCAGTCACTCGTGAGAATAACTTCCTCTTTGATCCCTGATAACCCGCCGAGGCCTCCGAAAAAAATTTGGTGTAATGATCTCCTAATTTTGAAATTTTATTAGAGTGCTACCAATAGATGGTTTCTCTTGAAGTTTTCTCATGGCATTGTATTACTATGTGTCACATTTACTAAATGTATATTTGTTTTTATATAGTTACAAATTTCATAAATAAAAAGATGAATAAACAAAACAAAAATCTTTGAATACTACCTAACTTAATAATTAATAATACTAATATAATGAGCTGCTAAGCTCAAAGTTGTGGGTTCGAATCCGACTGATATCAAGTAATTTTTCATAATCCGGCAATCGACTCAGGTCGGGAGATTCTCCTGGGGCACACTCAGCCTCTATAAAGTAGGCACTCTTTATTACTCTTAATTAAAAATATAACTTGTCGGTTGAGCCTGGTCAGATCTCCTCTCTACAGAACCGCTGGCCTTGAAACAGTACTTCCTAACCAAATAATGAAACCGAAACCCTTTATGGGTGGGTTGTAGTAAAAAGGCTCCTCGATTGCTTAGTTCTTAATATTTTTTAGAGTTCTACATTGAACCAATCATCTAAATTAAATTTAAATGTAATTACTTTTAGTATTTTTAGGTAAATCCTTAATACAAGATAAAATTATGTTTGGTCAATAAATGGATATATGTTGCATCAAAAGGTTCTAAGTATAATCAAGAATGAGGATAATCAAATGGACCTGTTTTTTTAAAATTTATATTAGGGAATATTGAGAATGGATGTGTGAAGTTTTGTTCAGTACGAAATATGGAAATAGGGATAAAATATTACTCAAATATGAATGAAATAAGAACCAAAATAGTAATGACAATTTTGACTCTAGGAATAGTTTCTTTAACAAGGGTATTTATAGACTCTTATGGATAAAGCTGACATTTATATAACTCACTAATTTCGATTAAAACAATTTTCGTCATTATTATTTGGGTACTTTCCTTTTACAAAAAAGTCATGCGAAAGAACGTTTCGTCATTTATATGCATGAATATTATTTTACTATTTACTTCAACCATTCAAAATTTGGAACAATTATAAATTTATGTTTAAATTTCGATATTCTGCAGAAATAGTTAACTTATAATTTTTGTTATCACACAGTGCTAAAGTTCTCAAGTTCGAATCCCGGCTCATGGCGAACAAATTATTTATTCTGCTACATTGGCTGTGAGGCGATCTTGGGTAGGTAGACCCTTCTGGGGCATACCCAGCCTCAATAAAGTGGGCACCCTTAATTAAAATAATTAATTAAGGAGAAAACCTAGGAGCAGTTGAGCGTGATCTCGGTCAAATCACCTAATTGTACAACCGTAGACCAAGAAACAGTGTTTTCCCTAAATAGTGCTGAACCAAAGACTCTTCATGGGTTCTAGTGGTACAGGTTTCCTTTTTTTCTTTATATATATATGCCATGTTTCATTCTAGTAGCTATGTCCAATCATAGTCAATTTATATGTCCAAGTTTTAGTTTCAAATAAGTCACCTTTTTTTTTTCATGGTCTCCTGGACCATAATGATATAGATAGATAGAAGATAGAAGAATCAATTTTATTCTGGGACTACGTCCCTTGAGAATAACAATATTGTACATAAAATTAACATTACATCTGGCCAAAATGTATATTACAATAAACAAAAACAAACAAACAAAAAAAAAACAACTAAAAAATAAGGGATAAAAGAAGTATTTACATAACTGTACAGATATAGGAAGCCATAATATGAGAAATAAGGTCCTAATACTGCAAAATAGTTGCTATACACAATCTGCTATGAAATTATAAATGAGCGACAAATAATAATAAAGATGTTATAGTAATAGTAGTATGTTCGAAGAACATAATAGTATAATCGAAATACAATAATAGTGTAATCGTACATACACAATATATACACCCAATAATACAATAATAGTGAGAATACAATATTAGTACAATAGTATATATACAATATACATATATTAATATATATATACATATACATACATACACATATACATATATACAATACAACAATAGTATAATAATACAATAATAGGCTACCCAGCGTCTGATTGAATTGTAAGGAGGAATTGGAAAAGGAGGGTTTTAAATGTGGATAAGGATGGTGCATGGCGGATTTTAAGTAGGATGGAATTCCAAAATGTGGTGGATCGGACAATAAAGGAGTGTTGAAATGAGGCCGATTTGTGGAAAGGAGTATAAAGGTCGGAAGGACGAGATCTTGTGGAGAGGGAGTGGATAGATGACTTGAATTGAAGGAGATTGAATGCGTAGGACGGACGATGATTATAGATTATTTGGTAAAGGAATGTACCTAGGAAGTACTGTCTTCTGAAGGAGGGGAAGAGCCACCCTGACTCGGCGTAGTAGTGGGAAACATGAGAACGTCTCGGGGTCCCATTGACAAATCGTATTAAGCCATTCATTATTATTTTCAGTCCGGAATATATATGTTATCGATTAAATGAATTGGAAAATTATAGGGATTTAAAACAATTAATAATAATCAGAAATTGATTATTGGTTTGCAATAGACTTATTTATCATGTTGGCGACCTTAAGAAAATTAGAAAAATGAATAAATAAACATCACTAAAACTAACAAATCAGATAGCGACCGCAAGATATTTTAAATGATTGTTTGTAATGACTTATTAGATCTAAAAATAAAAAGACCATGGACTCGGGGATGTATAAGGATCAAAGACTGATCGTGATCAGAAGGCGTGGTATCCGGGACACACCCTGAGTCCTTCAGGAAGATGGGGAAGAGAGGCTCCGCAAAGGCCTCTATGTTGTGGAGATAGTATCGCTGCATTGTCTATATGGAGGAAGTATAGGGAGGTCAGCCGGGGTTTACTCCTGCAACTAGAGGATGGAATAATATTATCATAACAATCGCTCTTGTGGCTATTAAATTATTTTCCACTCTCCTAAGGAAATTATATACTTTAACTAATTAATTAAAAAAAAAAGAAGTATGGCTAATTCTTCTATTATTTGACTATTTGATGTCCTCGGGCATTACGTTCGTTTCACATGTTTTTTTTTCACTTTAAAAAATAAATAAAAATGGTACCAGTATTTTATATTTTCTTTAAAGGAATGTTAACTTTAAAATCGATTTCAACCACAAGGAAAAATGATCTCAATGTAAATGCAAAAAGTTATTAAAAAGCCACTGAGGCGTTATTTTTAATTAAAAAAAAACAACCTAAAATGGGATTAAATTGTTTCATTGATGCTTAACAGATATATCGAATCCTTTCGAATTATTTTCCTGTTTTTGTAAGTGAAAACATCTTTTGGCGCGTTTTGCACGTTTTTGTGGAGAGTAAATTAGGTTGATCCGTCAGGTTTCCGAAGTGTTTACGCTCGGATAAAGTCGACTAATTAAAATGTTTTTACATATGGATTAAAATATCTCATAAACTAAAAATCGGGCCTGCGTACACTCGAATATTATTTAGTATTTCATCCTCTCTGTAATATGATATAATTAAAAATTTTATCTTAACGCGACGCCGTGTTAGATAAAAAAAAGAGTCAAAAACCAAATGATAACAATTATAGTTGAACATATGGATTAAAATATTTCAGATATTAAAAATCGGATCTGTATACTGTAAGTGAGGGAAATGTTCGGCATTTCATCATCTTTGTAATGAGCTATTATTCAAAATTTTATCTTGACCTAACACCTTTTTAGTATGAGAGGGGAAAAAGACAGTCTCCAAAACCAAATGATAACGAATTTTATGGAAGATGTGAAATAAAATATCTCAGAAACTAAAAATCGGACCTGCGTACTTTAAGCAAGGGAAATGTCCAGCATTTCATCCTCTTTATAATGAGCTATTATTTATATCTTATATATATATATATATATATATATATATATATATATATATATATATATATATATATATATATTTTATTAATCTTGTCTTGTTGATGTTTTGCCATTGGTCTAAAGCATGCACCTTAGTTTTTTCTCTAAATATGTAATAGTCTTTCACTACACACAATTTTCCCTACCACATAGGAAAACATTTGTTCACTAATATTTGGCCGTTTTAAAAATAATTATATACTTATAAGGCCATGTAGATAATTGAAATAATTGTTAAACCAGCGTTAAGGTTCTAATCGTAGGTTTATATTTTTTTTTGAGATATAAAAAACAAAACAAATAATAGAGATCGATTTTTCAAGAGAACTCGGAATTACAAAATTCAAACGCAATATCTTTGCAAGAAATTGTCCAATTTCACTATTTTTTTTTTTTTTTTTACCGCATCTTCAAATAATAAACATAATTCCATGCAATACATAAATGAAAAAAAAAAAAGAAATACTTTAGTAGTTCTTCGCAAATAAAATTGTGTATTTAGCAGAAATTTATATCCAGACCTTTTTCAGGGAAGTATGTTATATACATAAATTTATATGGTTTAATAGGGAATAATTGTAAGTTCTATCAAAACAGTTAGTCCATAGAGTGACGGGTTTTTCAGTTTAAACTTTGTTTCAAAATGCCACCCTTCAAAGGCACTTCTCTAACAACTTCTTAATATAAATACAAAGTTTCAAACTTTCAGCTTTATTAGGATGAAGTGTAGAGATGCGAAATACTTTAGAAATAAAAGCAATACGTGGAAAACTGTTCTTACAAGCGGAAAACAACAATAGTTTCATTGTATTGTTCCACCTGAGAACCAACACATATACCCAATTTCAGCGAATATTTGGTTACGATGGGGACCACTAATATATATGTATATATAAAACTAATTATCTCTAAAAATTGCATAACTGTGTGTTCTAGGGGTTCTAACTCGGATAGAAAATGCATCTAAGATATTGTTTAAATTATTTTATTTCTATCTTACAGTAGTGATACGGATTAACCAGGTTTCTATCAATATTAATTCAATTTTTATTACAATCAATAAAAATTATCATATTAAAGAATTTAATTTTTCTCTGGTATAATGATTAATACTGATATTCTTACATCATTTTTAATTTTTTGTTATATTTACCTTTGTTACCTATGTGTCTCGTTGATCTCTAAACTGGAAAAAAATCCAAGATTTGGTTATTTTCTTATATTTTAGAGACTTAATATTTTGATTTTTCAATTATTCAGTAATGATTAATACAGATATTCTTACATCATTTTTAATTTTTGTATGTTAAAGGAATTAAATCCAATTGTTTGTCCAGTTCCTTGTAATATGGAATAAGAAATATTTTTTTTATTATTGATATGTTAATAAATTAATAATTTTAGTTTTTTTTTTTTAATAACAAATCATACCAGTTTAGGAGTGATATACTGTCCCCAACCAATGTGTCTTTTATGTTTGTTATATTTACCTTTTTTACCAATGTGTCTTGTTGATCTCTAAACTGGTAGAAAATCCAGGATTTTGTTATTTACTTATATTTTAGAGACTTAATGTTTTGATTTTTCAATTAAATTTTGAGAAGGAAGCAAGATATTACAACTAATATTTTTGTCTGATAATCTGACATTGGACAACGATATTACTTGCTCGATGTTTTATCAATATATATTTAACAAAAACTTCGTTTTACATATAAACGATTCACTACATAAAAAAAAAAAAACAGTAGAGGAAAAATATTCTAATATAGTTCTTGGAAAGTTGTAAGGTCTCGGGGTCAAACACAGTTCCACTTTAATACGTAATAGAAGATATTAACCTCAGGAGAAATGTTAATGCTTCATCCCAAGGCCCCGGAGCTATAAACAAATTTATAAAAAGTCTCATCAAAAAGGCCATAAGAAGACGAAACGTAATGCCAGAATGGTGGATGGCGGTATATCATCTCTGGATTTGGAAAGGTCACTAAATACCTCAATCCACTTAGTGAAAGATACACTCTGTGTGTGTGAATGATCCATTAAAGTTTTTAATACCAACCGCTTTGGAACCGTTTTCCAAATCGTAGTCCACGATACGAATTTTGGTTTCGATAGAATGGAATTTAGCCTACTAAATATGAAACCAGCACAGAGACTAAGTTAACCGTGTCACAGTTCAAGGTCAACTCCATAGTTATTATTTTAAAATACAGTATTCCAAATATTTCAAGTATTTAGAGTTTTTAAAATATAATAATAATAATCTTAAAGATAATTAATTGGGAATAAATAAATATATTCAATTAATTTTATTCTTAAATAATTTATATAAAAATCTGGTACGCATGACATAACTTTCATTTACCGCTCTACTTCGAACAGAAATTTTGTTCTGGCAATATTGGGCTATTATAAAAATTTTGCGGCGCAGTTTAATCGTAGCTAAAGTTTGAAGCTTACAGCCAATAAATCATTAAGACTATTAAAATAAAAAAACTTTGTTTATTAAATGAACGGTAGGTAATAAATATCTCGTTACCCCATCTTTTTTTGTAAAGCACATAGCTTCAGTCTCTGAGTTATATGTGGCTTTCATTTGACAGAATGACTAACTCCAATTTCAGCATTTTTTATTAATGTAATTTTAATGATATTTCTAGTTGAAAAACTTATCTATATCTATTCAGACAAGTAAGTTGAATCCAGAGCGGATGATGAAATATAGAACTGTGAATATATGAATCAATTTTCCCACAAGAAACTTCTCTAATCACTAAAATTAATTATAAATAATGTTGAAATTTGAGTTAGTCATTTTATCAACTGAAAGGCTCATGAATGCCTAGGGAGATTTGAAAGTACATCTAAATATTTACCCTGCAATTAATTATGGATTTCACGCGTATCAGTTATTAAACTGTTATTATCTATTGTAAAGTTTACTAAAATGAAATCACGTGATTTTAAGTGGGTAATGTTTGGGTTTCACAAAAGGAAAGTTCATCAAATTATTCATTAATTTAATCTTCTAAAACGTTACATGAAGATTTTCTGAATACACGGACGTTGATACTTAATTATTTAAACATAATATCAGATTCAGAATTATTAAACTACAGTAAATACATTTAAATGTATTTACTGTAGGTTAATTTAGGTTATAAACATATGTTTTATACGTCCATGGAATATTTTTATATTTCACATTAGCACTATGAAATATTTTTTCAAACAATGCCATTGCCTCGATTAGGTGTATTTGACCAGACCATTTTGCGGGACTTCAGTATTTGGATTCAGGAGACCTTAAAAGATGTAGTTCCGTTGAAAACTCAGATTCAAAAATTTTCACGATCGCAATACTGTCGCTTACTATATATTTCATATATAGAAAGGTGAATTTAAAAACGGGATTTATGTCAAATTATATCCATGATTATGGAGAGAAGATTGGTGTTTTATTTACTGGATTTGTGTATAAGTAATTATACTTATCATAGAGTTACAAGAAAAGAATGCTGAGTGCTATGTGTACAACAAAGATATGAAATTAAAAGCCATGGCTGTAATCATATTTTTTCTTTATACAACAGGTAAATTAATTTCAACATTATAGGCCAATAAAAGTACTTGTGGTACATAAAGGAGAGTAAATACAGAAAGTAGAAAATTGACTTTCCAGATCTGATTTACTCGCTTTCTAATAGGCCTATAGATATAGAAACTAATAAAAACAAATTTGTTCTGCGAATTCATTAAAATACTGGAGGCCTACTGAAATAAAATTGATTTTCGTCCCATAAATTTTTTAACTTATCCGCATAAAACTATGGCAGTGGTTACAAAGTAGACGTGGTAAATTTTATTTAAAGCATATTAATTAAATTAAATTAAAATTTTTTAATTAAATGTGTTGTTAATGTAATATAATGTAGCATGATACGAAAAAAATAGAATAAGAGATGATGATAACCATACTTATGTTTTATTATTGAAAATTGCCATCTTATTCGCCTAGATGTTATTTTTTTATTTTTCATACCCTCTTTAATTAAGTTTATGTTAAATACAGTATAAAGAAATATCCTTTGTTAACTTGAGAAATAAATATCTAAAAAAAAAGATAATAGTTAGGTCTCTATTAATGATTAAAGTTATTGTTCATCACGGGCGGATCTACGGGGGGGGGGCCTTCGGGCCGAAGCCCCTCCCCTCCCCGAAAATGGTAAAATATAACCATGTTTTATCGAAAAAAATATTTAAAAAGTATCTCTTAAAGTATTATTGTTCGTGTAATTACATTTAAAAGGGCTTTAGGAATCACTTAAAGACCATTTCATATAGGTAGTTAGTTCCTTTCTTTTTTTCCATAGTAATTATAGTTATTTTTATGAAAAAAACAACTTTCGGGCTTAAGCCCCCCCAAAAATAAATCCTGGATCCGCTAGTGTTGTTCATTAACATAGTGAATGTTAATTAAGTGATTAACATTGCTATTTTTATCTCTATTACGAAAATAGAAAAAAAAATCTCAGTGGATTCGGAAATAAGAACAAGAATAAAAAATATCTATAGTAGAAGATCCCTTAGCCAAATCCTTTTCATTCTACAGAGGAGTGATGACTATCAATGTTTTTGATTGAGAAATAAATATTTTAATAGGATTTTTCCGTACTGTTCCCTAAATTTGTATAAGTTAAAATAAATACAATGAAAAATAATATTAAAATAGATAAAATTGATTTTATCAAAATTACCACTATAAGGTAAGTAAGGTGCCCGTTATCCGGCGATACTCGGTACCCAGTTTTCGCAAGTTGCACACGTTTATTTACCCGTCGGCTCGGCTAACTTTGTAGAGCTATTTTTTTCTGAATATTCTTTTATTCATATTTTAGTAGTTAATTAAAATTAAATTATTTCTGTTATTTAATTACTACGTGGAATAATACATTTATTACAAAAGTTTAATAGGGCTCAATTTGAGTTTGTTTTGACACATTTCTTCTTGATGATATTTCACCTGGTGTCTAATCCACGACCAAGAAGACCAAAGCTCGTTGTGGGTAAAATATGTTACCCGACGCATCAGTAAACAACAATTTTGATGGAATATATGGTTTGTTGATGATTTTTTTTTTTCTTCTGAGGATCTATCTCGGCATCCGCTAGTCTATCCAGACAATTATCCCAGAATACAATACGGAAGGTTACGGGCCCTTCCCGACCGCGGGAATGAAGTTGATATAGGAAGTGCCCTCGGTCCGGGACACACTATCTTGCAACAGCCTGATTTGTCAGCCCCTTAATTCTTCGGTCTCTTATCTCATGGGCTGAATTTGTTCCCCGCATCCTACGGTATCCTCAAAATTGAATTCCTTATCCTTCTAGGACCACTATTTCAGCCCTAATTCCATTCATAATTAACTGTGTGGACTAAGCCACTCTCCGAATAAGGAAATATTTATCTCTTCGCTCTCATTCTTACATAAATCTCCGTCACTAATTTTGGCTCTTCTCTGGCTACCACTTTTCTCTTCCTTCTTTTTTTTTTTCTTCTCCTAAATTTAAATTGGGCCATGTTGATAGGAGATTTAATTCGAGAGGCCAACGAGATCTTCGGATTTCAACAAAATTATTCTAATTTATACAATTAAGGTATTTTTAAAAATGTTTCATACTAATTCATTCTCGCATTGTAAACATTGTGTATAATATTATTATCTGTTTGTATTAAATATAAAAACATAATAATTAACAATCGGGATGCCGCTGGGCACTCCTCTCCATCACGCGGATCAAGTCACTTCCTATACTCTTACCGACAGCAGACCCGCTAATTGGCGTTGCCAGGTGTGGTTGGAGAAATTAAGTAAAATAAAACAGTCTAATATATAACAGAGGCATCTTATTGAAAACTGTCCATTTTTTAATCCGATTAATTCATGGTTTGGATTTTATCACTGTAGAACGAATTCGTCACAGCTTCTAAATCGAAAATGGCTTTTGACTATCTTTTTAATATACGACATCTCAAATTCATTTTCATTATCGTATTTCATTATCAATAGCGTTGTTATCGTGTTCAACCCAACTTATAAATACTTCTTGTACCAATTTCCATAGTATGAAATCCTTCTTAAGAAATAAATCATTTTTTTTTTCTTAAGCAGTTATCCTCAGCCAAACTCCTGCCTCGGAGATTTTGTTTATCTTACAATTTTTCCATTATACTAATGTTTCTTACCTTTTCAATCCTGGATATGCTTTCTATTCTCTTTCAAAATCCATTTCTACTGTATTCATGCTCACTAGCGGAGCCAGGATTTAATTTTGGGGGGAAGGGGGGAGGAGGCTTCAGGCCGAAAGCCTTTTTTTTTTTTCATAAAAATAACGATAATTACTTTGAAAAAAAATTAAAGAAACTAACTACATATATGGAATGGTCTGTGGGCCCAACCCACTTCTCCCTGGGAAGGCCTTGAAGAAGCAGTACCTGGAAGGCCGCTGATTAGGACAGGAGAAGAAGATGGAGGACAATAAACTAAGTGACAAAATTATCAAGCAGGCTGTGTGCACAGCAATTTAATATGTAAAAAGATAAACTTGCAACAGTGATTTGTTATACAATGTGTATCAAGTCACTGCTGCAAACTCCCGTATTGTCTTAAAGGCAGAGTAGGGAGGAAAATAAAATAAAATAAATAAATAATATATGGAATGGTGTTTAAGTGATTCCTAAAGCTCTTCTGAACGTAATTACACAATAATACAATAATACTTTGAGAGATAATTTTTTTCGATAAAACATGGTTATATTTTCCCATTTTATGCCGAATGCCCGAAACCCACCCGTAGATCCGCCCGTGTTCATGTTGCTTTAATTCATAAGGCATTTTTTACCAATGCTTGGTAGATCTATTTTTTTTATTTCTATCAAAATATTGCTGTTCCGTAGTAGCAAGTAATCAAATAAATAATTTAATCTCTTATATCACTAAACCGTTGACTAGTTTCACAGTCGATATTCAGCCCCATAGAGTTTAATAAGAATGGTCAGAATCTTCTGAAAAAAAAGAAATTAAACTTCCATAAATAAAACATTGTACATTGCAATTTCTTTTTCTGAAACATTAATTAAGTAATCAGTCTTGTGTATAAAAACTCAATTTTTAAAACCGATCTTTTGCACTAACATTAGCGAATATCCTTATGTATTTATAAAGTGAAGATATTTATGTCCTTCAAATATATTTTTGTACGTAGATCTCCGAGACTTGAGTTATGTGATTTAAATTCTCAGAGAGGTATGAGGATATTTAATGGCTAACCTGGATATACAATTATAGTATATAATATGTTTTTATATAATATTTACATGTGTAATCAAAGTACATTAACAAGCAAATAGAAGTAAAGACAATTAAATTCTTTGAAATTATTCTACTTCTGATTTTATATTGCGAACTTATATGTACATTCTCTTGAATTGAGGTTTACTTAAATGTGGTCAAGTATGTGATAAGACTATGTGTATACCACATACTCATATGTGGATGTCATGGAGTGATGTGATCTTCGATTTGCTTCTTTTTTTTTTTCTGTCCTAATGATGCCTGCATTGAAGGATTTTTTAAATTACAGCCTAACATTGAATTTAATTCTGTTGGTGAGTTTTTTACTGGTTTATATCAGTAAAAAACCTGGTGCGCACAACACACAACTTTCATTTACCTTTCTACTTTGAATAGAAATTATTTTCTGGCAATGTTGAGTAATTATAAAACTTTTGAAGTGAACTTTTAACTGAGCTATAGCTTAAAGTTTACAGCTAACAAATCAATAACACCATTAAAATAACAAAACCCCTATCAATTATATCAACGGTATACAATAAAAACCTCGGTATTCCATCTGTTTATGTAAATCACATAACTACAGTCTCTGAGCAATGTATATGTATATGTCTAGAGTAGTGTTGCCGAAATGCAAGACCAAGAGTCTTAGTTTTGAGTACCCAGTCATCGGCTTGGTCTTGGTCTTGTGCAAGAGTCTCGCAACAGTCTTTCAGTTACCTATTAGCTTATTACTATAGAGATATTACTATAATTTTTTAGATAGAAAAACCTAACTAAGTCCGAATGAAAAATTAGAAGAGTTAAATGCAACAGTATATTGGTTAAACTAATTCTTTACATCTATTAACTAAAATTGTCAAGTACTAGTAACAATTTTGCCTTGATTTTTATGTAAAAAATCGTTTTTTCTTACCAAACATGGTCTTGGTCTTGGCCTTGCAAGGTCTTGCACCGATTTTGGGAAACATTAGTCTAGAGAGATTTGAAAGTATATCTCCTCCTTATTCAACCTCTTAAAGATTATGGATTGTAGGACTATTAGTAATTAAACTGTTATTTTCCAGTGTAAAGTTTACTAAAAAGAAATGACAGAAAGAACAGAGCAAAAGTTTTTACACTAATTTTAAGCCAATAATGTTTGGATTTCACAAAGGGAAAATTCATCAAATTATTTACTAATTTAATTTTTTAATATTTAACATTACGATTTTCCGGAATAAACGGAGGTTGATACCTTATTATTTAAATAAAATACCAGATCTAGAGTTATTAAACTACAGTACAGTGTTGCCGCGTGCTCTGCGATAAGCGTGCATCGTTGTAAGCTTCCTCATTTAAAATTCGAACTATTGTAGACTCATTGTTATTTTTTTTAACTTACTGTACATAGAGTGTGAATGTGATCTGTGAACACTATTATAAATGTCCTTGAGACAGATTGTAATATTTTTCAATAAATAAGATTAAAAAAAAAAAAAAAAGTAAAATTAGGTCAAAGCTTTTCTTAATACCTCTATTCATATATTTTAAAGTCTTTTTAAATATTTTTTTAAGTAACTAAGTCAAGAAGTACAATACGTTTAAATTAAGGCACGAAATTAAATATATAAAAAAATGCATATATTTTTAGAAACCATTGGAAAACGTTCTATAAAAATAAAAAAATAGCACAATAATTTTTTTAAAGGATATAATATTCCTATCATTATTCAAAATAAGGGGGAATGCATTATTATGGCCTCATAGAATTTAGAAATTAAGTATTAATAAAATAAGCATATTAATAAAATATAATTAAAATTAATAAATATTAATTCGTTATTATTAAATATTTATTTTTATTTTGTTTACTTAGAACTATATTAACTATTTTATGAAGGAAATAATAATCATTAAGGAAATAATGGATACACTTTCTTATATTTTATTCTATATGCTATGAACATCGAAAATATTTTTCTAAAATAACGTTAACATTTTTTTTAAATTTTTTGTTCTAGAAAATTAAAAAAAAATATTTATACGCAATCAAGGTTTTATGAACAAAATAATACTCTAATAATCATACTCTAATTAAAGAAGATAAAATTGTAATTTATTTGTTCATAAAGCAACAGTATTTCATATTAATATAAATAATAACACAGTAAATTAATAGTAAAACAAATCTAAAATTCATTCATAAAAATAATATTTTGCATACGTCAGCCAAACTTATGTACGATGATGGTCGATTCTCGTAGCTCCTACAATACGTCATAACCTCGTACAAATACGTGAATCCTTATAAACATATGCTTTATGCATCCAAGAAATATTTTTATATTTCACTTCTTCTTTCACATAATTACTATGAAATATTTTTTAAAACAATGCTATTGGCTTGATTAGGTGGATTTTAACCAATCACACAGAGTTACTGTCAACATTGCTGAGTAGCAGTAGAGAAAAAACAATGTGTTTCCCAGACATTTAGTAATTCCTGATTATTATTAATAATGATTAAATCATGACAAATCACAAAATTTATACTTCCACGGGCGGATACAAACTCTAAGCCATATGGACATAAGCCTCACCAATTTACGGTTCTGCAAAAAAGACGGATTTAAAAAACTACAAACTTCAAAATTTCAAGTTACATTGCAATCCAAAATTTTAAGATTAATAACAGCAGCTCTCTGGTTCATAAACAACAAAACTTTTCCTAGCAACTTACGACAACCAACTATCGACCAACTAATACTCTCTGCTCCCGATTTCATCTTAATCTACACGGACTTATTAAAGGCATCACCACAGCTGACATGCCCATTAGGAGACGACTGAAGAGAGGTTAGATGAGAGATCTCCTTTCCTGAAAAAAGGAAGTAAATCTAGACAAGGAAGAGGTACTGCTGGGCACTATTCTTCCACATGCCTAAAATGCCAAATTTCTTAACAACACATCTGCTAATTATCTAGGTTATAACAGGTGTGGATGAAAATATGCAGAAAAAAATGTTCATAGAAGGTATATTATATAAAATAAATATTTTTTTGAGATTAATTGGTGTTAATCGACGGTCTAACGTAGGTTAGATATGGACCAAAATACTGTTCGAAGCATCAGGTCCTATTCCTGCTTGTTCAATAATTATAATAACCAATAATACCTTTGTTGTTTTTAGTATAAAGATTTCTACTACTTCTTTATCTTAATCGAATTGTTTAGTTGTTATATGAAATCGATTAATCATATAAATAAAAATATAATGTTAATGAGATAAAAATATTTGGTATATATAATCAACATATGAATTCTTTACCTTTTACTGTCTTTTGATAAGGTGTTGGTTTTGTTGTAACCCGTAATAGAAAAACTAAGTTTTAGCATTGCGTAATGCATGATAAAAATAACTTGGATGACGAATTTGTAATTATCTGCTGAATGTTTTAATCAATATTAATTGTCTTTCAATTATTTATCTTAAGATAACGTAGCAAATGTTTCTCAATTTAATTATTTAAAACTTAATAATTATAACTGCTTGGGGCTGGGTTGACGTTAGGAAAGGTTTTAGCAATTCCAATGACGTTTAATTTTTAGCTCTGTAGATGAGGTTATTAATTATATATCAAGCTAAGAATTGTTGACAAAGCTATCCAACTAGTTAGTTGTACAGTCTACATAATCCCTTGTCAGTAAACTTTATCCCAATGGCAATCTCTTTGGAGGCGTTATTATCTTTATCTCGACATTTCGCAATTTATTTGTATAGTTAAAAAAAAGTCGTGTTTAAACAGTGGTCGCGGAGACATTAACTGCTTATTCAGTTCGAAACACTAACAAACGGCTTTGATCCAATTATAAGAGATGTGAAAAGAAAATATAAAAAAGGACGGGTTTGATTTATGTCGGAAGCGTTGCCAATTATGAACTGCTGAAGATGATGGCCATCGTGAGATCGGAGGATCCAGACTGCCACCTTGCGGTTCAATTAACTCTTCATCATGAATTATTGATAAATCTCTCTCGGCAGATGATCTTTATCTGCGATCGTAAGGGAATCTGTCCGAGGTCGAGAAATTCTACCGTGCTTCAGGATTAAAGCCTCCTAGAACACGGAATAAAATGAAACGACACGTTCACGTGTTCTGAAATTTTACAGAATTGCCGCAAAATTAAAAAAAAAAAGTTCTATTTCATTTAAATAAGGGTGATGTATTTATGCTTAAATTTATTCAATATACCGTAAAGAGATAATTATTTGGATTACTCATGGACTTCAATCAAAACTACAACTATCTTGAAAACATTTTTGTGGAGACGTGGCTTTTTAAAACACTAAAAATCCTCAGGCACCAACTTTAAATAAAAATCGTTTATCGTTGAAAATACCATATCCAGGAATAAGTCTGTATATAATTAAGGCGTGCACTTAATTCTAAGTTGTTTTTTAAGTAATACAGTTACAATAATAGCTCCTTACCTTTTAGACTATATGAGATTTTCCTGGCAAGGGATTGAGGACGGGGTATTAACGCCAGAGTTAAAAGCCACTCATCACCGAAACTGGGACGCGAACTCGTAATCATTTTGTCAAACAATCTTTTATCAGGTTGCCACTCTGCCCCAAAGGCAATGAGCTCCTCGAATCTGACCATGGCAGGTTATTCTGTTTATTATTATTTATTCGGTTTCATCAGCAGTGGATCCTCGACACTGCGTTCAGGAGACCTTCCTGAGGAACATCCAGCCTCTACAAAGCCGGTACACTTTATAAAATATTTGAACAAGAGGAGAAATCTGACGGTTAAGAAACATTACCTACTTCCTTTCAGACTACTGAACCTCAGATGCTCTATAGGTTATGGTAAAGGTTCATTATTTTTAGCTATCTTTTAAAACGGGGAAAACAAAAAAGGTGGATATAAGGAAAAATACATTTAAATATATAAGATAAAAATACTATAAACGAAATTAAACATTAACAAAATAAGCACTTATCCTTGACGACGATAAGAGAAAAAACTGCAGAAAAAAAACCGCTACTATAAAAAAGTAAACAAGCAATGTGATATATTTAAATAATTATTTGAAGGTTCTAATTAAGTGTTTGGGATATCATTTTGCCAAATCTAGGAGGGAGCTTTGCTCCCTTTCTCTGATGGATTGCCATTGGGAGGTATACGATATTTCGTAGTTTATCGTGCCATACACCACTACAATTTTTCTCACTTCCTTTCCTCTTGGTAACACGGCCTTCTTAATTAACCAAACTTTTGTATCATGCTTTTGGCGATGTTCATTGAATGATTTAATGTGAACGCCATACAATAAATGATAAAGCCTGCTCCTAATAGCCGATATCGGATTGACATTGGTATTGCCATTCCGGTAGCGAACCCCTAGGAATGCCTTGATCCGGACCGCGGTATAAACAATCCGGATAGGGCGGTAGCGCAGATTGCTGTGTCGCTGGGCAATCTGCGCGATCCGCGGGAGGTCGCGCCTTTATTAAACTGCCACTCAGCAGCCTCCGCGGCTCCCGTCGTGACTCCGTTCTCAGCGGTACGTCGGCTGCTACCGGGCCTCATTCCTCCTCTCTGGCAGTTCCGTTGTGCTTCACCCGACCAAAACAGGAAGGCTTGGGGTATGCGTGGTGCGATGATCGCTAAAGCTATTGGAAGATCTGTTTGATTCTGGAGTGTTCCGGGAAGGCACTTAGAGTTAATCGCGCTACAAGGAAGAGTCAGAAAATTTGGGTTTGTCCATTTTGTATCTTATTCCTAATTCTCCAATCCCAAAAGTTGATTGGCACTTAACTCTGTTCAATAAAAAAGCTAGAGTATTCTTCAGAGTTCATAGTTTTTTTTTTCTACTTTACAATAACATTATTATTTTGTAGGTCACATTCCTTTGAGAGACGAATGGTCCCATTTTTACCTCTTCTGTAGCAGCTCCATACTGAAATAACTTTCTTGTTAAGAGATGAAGGATGGATAAGAGAGAGATTTTCCTACATAAAAAAAAAGTCATGTTTATTTTTCTAACCGCCATAGTCCTCGGTACAGACTACTTTTTACCAGATATAACATTTGTTAAATACTGCGTGAGTGACTTCTTTTTGACCTTAATCCAGAACATTTTAATATACGAAAATTCTCTGAAATGGACCGTTATCTAATTAAATTAATTTAATGAAGTACTAAAAACTCATGAATGCCCATTTGCTTCCCACTTGAATAATAAGACAATTTAATTAGAAAATCGGGAAAAATGAAGAAATACATAAACATTTGCTCGCTTGCCCTATATAACATTGTTATTTTGACATAATGGAGATGAACGTCAAACGGCCCAATATAATTTTGGCAATCTTTTTTCTATATTTTTTGACCAAATTATTCTGCGATTCAATTGGAAAGCATACATGTGTTAATTTTTTTTTATTACTTCATTAAATTGACATAGTCATTTTTTTTTTCCTATGCCATAGTCATTGGTCATTCGACCATTCGACATCTTGCTGCCCATTATAAGTTTGATTTTTTTATGTAATCATTTACATATGTTTGATTCTTTATATCCGTCAAAGCAGGAAATTGACATAGTTCACCGATCTTCAGATTGAAAACGCCCATTATCCAGTTTTCACCATCCCTACAATCCTCCTCGAAGGTTAAAACGTCAATGGCCGCGAGATCTATTGTAAATATTCTTCTGGAGTCCTGGCAATGGCCAGCTTCTCCACTCAAGTCCTAAGCATTTGTGGATCTAGTGCCCTCTTTCAGTCTCCACTGGCTTACTAGTGAAGCGGCTGGATTTTTTTAAAACATTTTTTTTGGCATAGATCAATAATAACAGTCTCTATTCTTAACGATTGAGTAAAAAACAAATATTTTAAATACAGGCACCATTAAAAATTCTTAGAAATGTAGTTTTTATATGTATCTACATAGTTGAGACACGACGTTAAAAAAATACAAAGAAAGAGAAGATATCAAGAAGTTAGCAAATCGATAAGATAAAAAGATTGTATCGAAATTTTCCTACTAAGATATACTTCAATTATTTTGGAGGAATTTGTAGGTTCAATGGTGTCAACATCTGCTGTATAGAGAAGTCCCTTAAGAGAAAAAGTATTACCTGATATATTAGCATTTAAGTTGAAACTAGAAACTAGATCTATACGTATTCTTTTAAGTTTAAATTCTTTGAATATCTTCCGCGTAACATAGTCTGACATCTAACCTTGCATATTGCTTTCTGAAGAATGTAGTTTATAAATCACATATACTTTTTTCTTTTTCGAAAATTTGCATTTTTACATTTATGTTTCTGAAACAATAATAAACAGAAAATAGAAAAAGTTAAAATGTGCCTTGTTTCACATAACCTCTGAAACGTGTTGGTATTGAGTTGCAATGAAACCGTATCTTAATAAAAATAAATTAATATTAATTACCAATGATGTTTATTGAAATTTTACTTCACAAAACAAGTACATTTTGTAATTAGGAATGACTGGATAGAACATTACCTACCTCATTTACCACTATAGTCTTTTCCGATGGGCTAGACGTCATGAAGAAAACTATGACCTATACATTATATTTTTTTTTTCTGGTATAGACTGTCTAATATCAATTCTTGTTATGCCACGCTTATACATTATCCAAACCATAGTGGAGAGGAGCGTTTAAAAGTGTTGTTATCACGCATGATTTCCTGCACGACTTAAGTAGAGGAATATTAGCTTATCTCTATGTTAATTCTGGTTGTTTTCTTTAAAATGTCTTTTAGAATTTTGAATGGAGCGCATAATTCGCGATTGTTAAGTTTTTGAGAGTACGAGAGCTGACATTTGTTCAACCAATTTCACCGGAGAACTAAACTAAATATTAAAATCTATTATATCTACCATATATATACCATACTGAGTTCCTAGTTTACATTTAGCTGAACTATGCTGTATAAATAGGAATGATGTTCTCAGAATACTTCGTCATTCGTGCTATCTCCATCTGGTATACTTTATTCATCTCTATTCGTCATTCTTTCTCCTCACATTTTTTAAACCCAATTTATTCCTTCACCTACTTCGAAATCAAACTACTCCACTTACATAAATAATATTGATTTCTATAACAATTAATATTCGTTTTATGAGAAACAGGAAATAAAAATTAGTGCTTCGTTAGATGAAAAAAATGTTCCAGAGAATGTTCTTAAAATATAATATTGTAATTATTTTCTTCTTAATTTATCTGAAAGTTGATATATTTATTCTATTTTATTTTTTAAACTATTTTATGCAATCATATAACATTCTGTCACAATATGGACAATGATGATAATGAGGAAAGATTACATTTACAACATTTGGAACTCCTTTCCCAACTCCATACGTCAAACCATGTCCATAATCTCCTTCAAACAACTCTTATTCCACCACCTACTACAAATTCAAACTTCCACAAACTTGTAAAAATTTCTGGGTTATATAATTATATTGGTCACCAGCAGTTAATTGATAGAAGCCATTTTATTTTTATTTATTCACTTTTTTTTTGTCTTAGTATTTCTTGTATATATTTGTGTTTTTCCTTAGTATTTTTGTAGATATTTATATTTTCCTTTGTATTTTTTGTATATATTTGTATTTTCCCTAGTATCTTTATATATATATATATATACAATTTCCTTAGTATTTTTTGAATATATTTGTATGATATAGCATTTCCAAGTCAATTTCAACCTTTTCCAAGTCAAATTCAACCTTTTCCAAGTCAAATTAAACTTTTTCCAAGTCAAATTCAACCTTTTCCATTTCAAATTAAACCTTTTCCATTTCAAATTCAACCTTTTTTTATTTATTTAATTATCTTTAATTTTTCGATGTGTGGGTCTGTTATCGTATGAGTAGTTTTTGAAAATAACCTCCTTTTTAAGATTACGTGACTGAGTTTCGAATTATTTAAGTTTTTTTGAATTATTCGATATAAGGGTGTATTTTTATGTTTCCGGAGCTGTAGATTTTGAAAATGACCTCCATTTTAAGATTAGGCCACCGCGTTTCGACTTATTTGAGTTTTTCGGATTTTTTTCATATGAGGGTGTATTTTTATGTTTCCGGAGCTGTAGATTTTGAAAATGACCTCCATTTTAAGATTAGGCCACCGCGTTTCGACTTATTTGAGTTTTTCGGATTTTTTTCATATGAGTGTGTATTTTTATGTTTCCGGAGCTGTAGATTTTGAAAATGACCTCCATTTTAAGATTAGGCCACCGCGTTTCGACTTATTTGAGTTTTTCGGATATTTTTCATATGAGGGTGTATTTTTATGTTTCCGGAGCTGTAGATTTTGAAAATGACCTCCATTTTAAGATTAGGCCACCGCGTTTCGACTTATTTGAGTTTTTCGGATATTTTTCATATGAGGGTTTATTTTTATGTTTCCGGAGCTGTAGATTTTGAAAATGACCTCTATTTTAAGATTAGGCCACCGCGTTTCGACTTATTTGAGCTTTTCGGATATTTTTCATATGAGGGTGTATTTTTATGTTTCCGGAGCTGTAGATTTTGAAAATGACCTCCATTTCATGATTACGCCATTGAATTTGGACTTATTTAAGTTTTTCGAATTTAGCCAATTTAAAGGTCTACTTTTATGTTTTCGGAACCGTAGATTCTGAAAATGACCTCTATTTTATGATTACGCCACTGCGTTTTAACTTATTTAAGTTTTTAGAATTTAACAAGTATGAAGGTCTAATTTTATGTTTCTGGAGCAGCAGATTTCCCCCATTTTGTAAATGACCCAATTTCAAGTTTATGCCACTGTGTTTTGGATTATAAAAGTTTTTTCTTTTTTACTTTTTCGGTATAAGAATCTACTTATATGTTATCCGAGACGCATTGAAATTTTTCTAATCTTTAATATTTAAATTTATCTAATATTTAAGCTCCATTTTATGATTAAGCCGCTGCATCTCGAATAATTAGGCTTCATTTTGGATTTTTACAATACAAAGTTTCATCAATATGTTTTCGAGTATGAATAAATAAATAAATATTATGAAGCTAAAGTTAAATTAACCACAGAATACAAACTAAAAAGCCGAAAAGCAGCTGGTAATAAATTTAACCTTCCGTATTCAGATTTTTCAGCTAATTGTTCGAAATCTTATAATTTTGTGACAGGAGACCACAACATTAAAAAAGATAACTAAAATTAAATTAAAAATGAGACAATACATATTTTATTTATTTTGATTAGATATTTTTATTTATTTATTGAAAAATAAATTAATCCTTCATATTTTGTTTTTTATTCGAAGGAAAAATCAAAAACACTTAAAAAAAACCGAAACACAGTGGCCTAATCTTAAAATGTAAATCGTTTTAAAAACTAAGGCTCTGGCATCATAAAAGTAGACCTTTAAGTTGGATAAATTCGAAAAACTTGAATAAGCCGAAACGCAGTGGCGTAATCTTAAAATGGAGGTCATTTTCAAAATCTACAGCTCCGGAAACATAAAAATACACCCTCATATGAAAAAAATCCGAAAAACTCAAATAAGTCGAAACGCGGTGGCCTAATCTTAAAATGGAGGTCATTTTCAAAATCTACAGCTCCGGAAACATAAAAATAAACCCTCATATGAAAAATATCCGAAAAACTCAAATAAGTCGAAACGCGGTGGCCTAATCTTAAAATGGAGGTCATTTTCAAAATTACTGATCGGGAAACATAAAAATACACCCTTATATCGAATAATTAAAAAAAAACTTAAATAATTCGAAACTCAGTCACGTAATCTTAAAAAGGAGGTTATTTTCAAAATCAACAGCTCCGGAAACATAAAAATACACCCTCATATGAAAAAAATCCGAAAAACTCAAATAAGTCGAAACGCGGTGGCCTAATCTTAAAATGGAGGTCATTTTCAAAATCTACAGCTCCGGAAACATAAAAATAAACCCTCATATGAAAAATATCCGAAAAACTCAAATAAGTCGAAACGCGGTGGCCTAATCTTAAAATGGAGGTCATTTTCAAAATTTACTGATCGGGAAACATAAAAATACACCCTTATATCGAATTATTAAAAAAAAACTTAAATAATTCGAAACTCAGTCACGTAATCTTAAAAAGGAGGTTATTTTCAAAACTAGGTACAGGACAGCATGGTACTAGTCCCTAATAAATCCGAATAGTTACAATAAATCGATATCCGTAAGTGAAAATTCTACTTAGAAGAGCATAATAATAGACTTTCATATTGGAGGGTGGGAGGGGATGGCCATTATTTAAAAAAAAATATATAAGATTTACAAAAAATTAAAACATTAATTTTGAAATGAAAACGGTTGAATTTGAATTGGAAAAGGTTTAATTTGAAATGGAAATGGTTGAATTGACTTGGAAAAAGTTTGATTTGATCTGGAAAAGGTTGAATTTGACTTGGAAAAGGTTGAATTTGACTTGGAAATGACATAGAAATATCACACTGAAAAAATGTAAAATGTTAAAATAAATGGATATGCGACCGCGTTATCAAAATTTTTTTTGTATTTTTCAAAAGCTATACCTTCGTTAATATAGTAAGTGGCCTTCATTTCGAAAAAAATCGAAAATTGACAAAAATTCGAAAGTTGAATTTGAAATGGAAAAGGTTGAATTTGACTTGGAAAAGGTTTAATTTGAAATGGAAAAGGTTTAATTTGACTTGGAAAAGGTTGAATTTGATTTGGAAAAGGTTGAAATTGACTTGGAAATGCTATATCTACATACCAGACTGATGTATTCATTTTTTGAACTCTACTATTATTCTAAGAGGAGTTCAGTCAGTTCCAGAATAAAATCATTTGTCATTTCATTTCATATTTACCGAACATTTAAATAAAACAGAACCAAAATAGTAAACGAATAATAATTAAAAAGTGTACAGAATAAATAAAAATTAAATTAACTTAAAGATAAGTAAAAAAAAAAGAGGGAACTTGGAACAGGCTTGTCCCTCCAACTATAAAGGGAAAAACAGGACTCCAGGAGTTCTATCTTTTGCATCACTTTTTTTAAAGCCAGTGGAGATTTAGTGACATACTCTTATCTTGAGTGGAGATTCTGGCCATAGCCAGAACTATAATATTTTACAAAAGGTTGTGGGGCCAATGTCGTTTCAATCTTCAAGAATGATTGAAGGCACAGCTCATGCTAGATAGGAGTTGTGCAAAAGGATTTGGGTGATACTTAAGGTTCTGATGAAATTTTAGAATTTTTCTGGGTTAAGGTCGAGGACAAATGGGATATTAAGGCCATGTTGAATAGTTTTCTTGGTTACATATATTGGGGCATTTTTTACTCTTCGAAGAGCATTCGACTGGAAGGATCGGATGCATTTTTTATCAGAACATTAAGCAGTCCCTTATAGTTTTAGTCCGTAAGTCCAGATGGGTTTCAAGATTGTCTTGTAGATTCGTAATTTCTTGTCAACTGGATGTTAAGAGTTTCTAGTCAGTAGTCTATATAGTTGCTTGTCCCAAAGTATATATTTTTTTTTTCAATGCAACATTTATTTTAAGTACTTTCTTTCTATTCAAGTATGAATGTTCTATTGAAATTTTGATATTTAAAGATCAAACATTGATTACATAAATCAGTGATGGAATCAATGGACCCGGAGCAAGGAGGAAGACTCTGCCAAAGAGCCCTATCCGGTTTCACCTGCCCCTTGTGCCTACATCCTTTAATATGAGTCATTAATATAGACCATGACAGCCGCCTTGTCCCCTCCTATCCATCAACTCTTTGAATGTCCCCTCTTCTTCCATTGCTCCTGGCTAATTGCCGTGATTAATCGACTTCTCTTGACCTTTATCTAGTATCTGTCCAGGCTTGTGTAATAATCCTCGTGTCGCTAACGTTGGCCTGGCCCCATAGAAGCCTGCTCCCAACAGCTCCAAGGGGACTATCAAGAACCCATTATGTCTGACATAACATTGGATCAACATTGGGAACCTATATGACAAATCCCACTCCAAGCTGTATGTTATAAAAAACATATATTCAAGAAGGCACTTAAGTTTGGTCAGTAGCGGATTCAGAATTTCATTTATGTTTCAATACAAGAGGGAAACGAAGAGGGTTCTAATGAAATCTAGAGAATTTAGAAAGTATATGCTTCAGATTATAAGAAAATATTGAGGACGTAATTTAGAATATGGCAATATAAAATCATAGTCGCCTTTCGTCCTGAGAATTTAGTAAAGTATTAACTTTATTCCGATATAAATGAATTAAGAAAGAAAAAAATAGAAGGGAATGATATGATGATCCAAAATATAGTTGTTTCCTCTAGTCCGGGGGGCCATTAGTATAGTAAGTTTTTAGAACAGTAGTATACATTTTTTCTACAGAGTTATGGAGTATTAATAAAATCTGCCATTTTGAATGGCATTAAGTATTAGAGCTAAATTATTTATTCATAAAATAATATATATTAATAATAACGGATTTTTCAATATGATGCTTCGAAAGTTCAGACTTTTATAATCTAGGTAATTATCCACTTCATAATATATATTTGAACTTGACAAACGCTGAAAATATTCCCAGATTAACTTATGTAGGGTATTTTCTTTCTGTTATTTCGAAGAAAAATAAAGAAACTATATAAAATGATGTCTAAGGGTTCTTTGTAGGATTAATCCCTCAATGAAATATATAACCAACGTAAAATATATATTATATACTACATCTATGTTGCTATATCTATATGATATTCTTTGATTTAAATTAAGTCTTAATTTAAACAGCAGTAGGAAATATAATCTAAAAAATATTGGCAATAACAATTATTATTACTAATTATTAACAAGGAAAAAAAAAAAATGAAATTCTAGAAAGGAGAAAGAGACTATCCTGATTTCAAGGGGATTTGGTAAATTATAATACTTTTTTTTATAGACGTTTAGCCAAATATCATTTAGTATGTACTAACGTGAAATATTTTCTGATAGATTTTCTTTCAAGAAATTATTTTTCACACGAAAAATAAATCATGGTATCACATGTTGAATCCGGAATCCTTATTCTTTTGCCACTATTAATTTAACAATCCGCAGAAAAAATTTTGCGATTTCGTTTATTTATTGAGTCATTTAACAACTATTAAGGGTAAGAAATGTAACAGTAAAGTTTCTCTTTTAACTGATTATTAAAAGTTAATGGAGGCTGATAAAAGTCGCTATAAGTTTTAAACAGCCAAACGAGATTAAATGGTTGTATTTCTTATTTAATATGAGGTACCATTATTTCTTTTGTTTTATTCTTATGATAAAGATAAATTATATTATTACCCAAAACGGATCATATTTTTCCACCCATTAATAAATCTAAACTAATTCGCATTGATTCCTTAATAAAAGTTATTATATTGATGGTACAATGCCTAGCGCTTTGTGTGTCGGAACCCTTTGTGCGGAATTCTTATATTGAACAATAATCGAGAAAACGATGTCCCAAGATGACATTGATAAAAGGGTCCGAATAATAATAGAAGGTATTGATGGGAGAAAAGAATCATTCTCTTCTTGAGCAACCTCCCCTTGTGTCGGCTATAAGGAGATTTAATAAGGACAGACGAATTAGTGAAATTTGCTATGGTGGCACTTCTTCTATAGGGGACAATCCCTTTGTAGTCATTCATTCTAATTGTTTGTTTCCATCCCTTCACTTCTTTCACAACATTCAGTTTTCTGCACCGCTTTGATAACAATTACCAATGGGGAATTATAACTGGCAAAAGGGGTTACAGAACACAACAAAGGGAAAGGTCAGAGAATAATTCAACGCTCTCGCAAAGTCTCCATGCTTATCGCCTGTACTTACTTACTTACTTACTGCATGGCGTTACGGTCCATTAAGAATCAAAGCCTCTTCCAATATCCTACTCCATTCTACTTTATCCTTCGCTTTAGTTTGCCATCACTTGATGTTCAGCTGGGGGAGGTTCTCTTCCACATCGTTCCATCGTTTACCTCTCCCTTGTGAGCCACCAGGATGACCGTACAGCATTTGCCGAGGCAATTTCGACGTAGCCATGCTTTCAACATGTCCAAGCCAGCCTAATCTTCTTTTATTTATGACAATATCTACCGCTTCTGAAAATAGTTCTTTCAGCTCGGAGTTCGTTTTCGCTCTAAGCCCATCGTCCTCTCGCACATGGCCAAATATCCTTGTTAGAACTCGTCTCTCCCATGTCCTTATCCTGTCATAACCCAGGTTTCACTGCTGTAAGTTATTGTGGAGCTAATTATAGTCTTATAAAGCAATACCTTAGCTTTTCTTGAGAGATTTTTATTATATATTATATATTATTAAACTAGGGTAAGGTGCATTGCATATAGACACCTATTCCCAGCAGCAATTCGAGCCTTAATGTCCTCTGTCGTTTCTTTTTCTCTCGTGACGATTCCACCGAAATTCTTGAAGGCCCTCCATGCTGTGAAGTGGTGCTTCCCTATCTTAACCTCTTCTTCCTTGAAAATACTATCTCTAGTAGTCTTCGGGTATTTCGTTTTTCTTTATTTACAACCAGGTCCAATTCATTAGCAGCTGTTTCAAACTCTTTTTGTGCCCTTGCTAGTACCAGTAATCTTGCCGATATCACTACAAAAAATATACAGCAATAAAAACATCATTCCCAACTAATACCATACGAAACATTACAATTTTAAAATTATTGACTTACCGAAATGATTAATAAAATAAAAATATAAATAATAAAATAAAACTGATGTAATTTTCTTATAATGTCCTGATTAAATCCTTTAAGTATTTTTAATTGTTTGAAAGATAGGATTGCTATTCCTTTTAATATTTAATAACTTCATAAAACATGTTTATTATTGTGAGCTTAGATACGCTATGGGTTGAGCATGCAGTATATCGGAACCGATAAAACAAATAATTAATACCAACTTGTAAATACTAAGTACTAGGTACTGCCTTATCTTTTTCTTAATTAATGCTATAAACTATTCTGATTTACAGATAGTTCAATAAATGAAAGGGATAAACATTTACTATTGACTCTTCGATCTGCGGTCCATACATAATTTATTTTCCACGATTGAATTTAGAATACCCGTTATACATATCCGTATCTCGCCGGCTACCGTATCTGCCCTAACTAACAATAGCTTTATGTAGCCTAGGATAACAACAACTATAAACTTGCTATCATATATTCCGAATAGATACATTTGCATACAATACATTAAGATCTGATCTCACCCTGAAGAGAGAGGTATTCTTTTTGGATCCCTCATGTTTAAATCAGGGGTAGCCTTGTATGAAAGTTGTTTTTTCCTCCATTTATTTAATATATCCCCACTTACTAAATTGTTTTAATTTAATTTATAATGAAAATATTTATTTTTATTGTTTGGATATTAATCTGATGTGATAGAAGCAATATATATTTAAAATAAAAAACATATGATTTTCAAACAACTAAACTAACTTGGGAGTAATTGTGTTAGAAAAAGTATATACTGTAGACGTTTAAAGCCGATTTTGTACATTTCAAAAACACCAGGAACACAAACAGACAACAACTCAAGAGAGTGCTTAACCACTTCTGTATTTTCAAAGAAACAAAAGGGGAAAATCGTTTCTCCCCTAACCTATCGTAATTTTAAAAATAAATTAAAGCAACCAAAGGAAATGAAAAAAATCAGATGGCTGATGAGGAAAATTCGTACAATGAACCATTAAATTAAAACAAATATAAAAAAGCGGCACTATCGCTTACTCAAACTCTTTTTGATTTTCATTAAAAAACTGTCAATAGATCAACTTGGCGAAAATAAAAAACAAAAACACTAGCTTAGGGTAAGGACCGATTTGAACATTTGTGCTTTCTTTATAATTTGTGAAATGTCTGAATGTACCTTACCATAATATATCTGACGTTGCATCATTTACCTACTAATCTTCAACCATCCTACAAATTTATATTAAAAGAAATGAGCTATTTTCTAAATACGTTTATGAATAAGTCAGAGATAGAATTTAATAAAATTGATAATTGATAATTTAAATTTCATTTAAAACGAACCACAGTAGAAAATCTTGTACCGCTGACAGGGGTTAGTCCACAGACAATCCAACGAACTGACAGTCACAGAACTAAATTGGTTCCATTTTATTCAAAATGCAAGTGGAGGTCTTCGGTTTTGAGAATAATTTCCTTTTTCTGCTCCCATACAATATAAATTTTCTTAGCTTTTCCATTCATCACAAACTCATGAAATCATTTTCTACGATATTATGATGTTCTATTTATCGCAGATAAAAGAGTTAGTAGAAATTCATCTTGGCAACTGTCTTCGGCGAATCCCTCATTTGAAGTTATAAATACAAGAAACTGCCCTTTGATTCAATTAATTCAATATTTTTTGAAAAAAATGCTGTATAATTCCTTTGCGTCGTAAAACTCTAATACCATTAACCCAGGTTATTTAGAGAAGTTTAGGTTTGGGGCTCAAGAATTATATCAAATTTCTTCCCTCTCCAATGCTTACAGTAAAAAATCCTACAAATACTCTTTAATATTTCGTACGATACAAATAAACCTAAAGATTGGCTCAAAGTAATTTAATTTCTGACTCATAACCCACACGAAATCACTAGTTTGTAACTTGGTAGCCCAATCTATACTTAATCATAAAATATGAGATTTGAAAATTATTAGGAGGTCTTATGGCAGAACTGTCAATGCATTGTAACAAATGGATAGTTTTTCAATTACTATCGCCTTGAAATAATAGTCTGTTTGTGCATTCAGTTATTATAGCTGTATAACAATTGTAAATATCATAAAAAATAAATAAATGCAACCTCCATGGAAAGATCGTAGAATTGACGGATTGCAGACAGTGAAGACTTTCGAAATAGAACTTTTATTTATATAGACTTATAGATTTCATATAGACCACAAGAGTTAACTTTATTGTGAATTTTTGTAGTCTCTTGGCAAGAGTGCGACTAAAACAATGCAACTGAAAGAGTGAGTTTTCCCGAGGATCATGGAATAAGTATATTTAGAAGTAGCAGAGAAGATGAAGGAAAATCAGAGGAGAAAAGAACAACTGATGTGAATATCCATTAATATTGGTATGTGAGCTCTGTGAGAAATTTTGTTTGCCGAAGTCTGTTATTGTTCCTTAAGCCTCGATAAGGGGTCTATTGTGTCCTGTGATTGCTTTAAGTTAGTTAGTACTTCGGGTAATGGGATAGTCAATACATCATATCACCATTAGGCAAATTTAACTATACTATAATTCAATGGTTTAAATAGGGATCAAATTAATATTACTATTATCACTTTTTACGGATTAAGTTCATTGTATAACTGTAACATGAAAGGATCGATCCTGAAATGGAAGTACTGTGCTCCTGGTTGTTCTTCTTAAGTGATTTTTCCTTACTGATCAATCATTATATAAAATGCATTTTGAATTTCTGGTTCATTTTGTTATATTATTGACCGGAACATCATTAAAATAGTGAATGCAAGTTGCAAAATACTACGTGGATCAGTTTCCTATGAGAGCCACGCCGTAGAAAGGGTAAGTAGAATTAATTGGTGGAACAGGCCGTTTGGATGCAGGGCTACCAGCTGAGATAAACAGGAGTATTACCATATTGCTCAACTCGGAGCACGCGCTGCATTGCTCAACCCGAATCTATTATATCTCCGCTACATACTCCCAAGAAGTATAAATGTTTCCAGAGCAACGATGAGTTTCGAGGATTATTCTGGTTTTAATAATGCATGGGGTTTAAGAGAAAGGTAAAAATAATGCTTTACAATTCCAACAACCTATTGAAGTTATAAGCATCTTAAAACGTTTTGTGTAGATGGTGTTCACTTGTACTATATGAAAGCACTGCAAATTAGATACTTAATGTTTTTCTGAATCAGTTATTTGTTACGTGTTCTATGTACCTGCTTTAACATTATGTATACATGAATAAAACGCTTCTTTAAATATAGATTGGTTTCTCTTAGATGGTAAAATATATTTTATCTATTATTTGGTAGGTATATTATATATTTCATTGGACGTTATTCATTGCAACCACTTCGCCTATACATATAACAGGATAATAACATTACTATTAAATACTCATCTTGTGATTAGTGTTGCCCAAGCCCGCCTAACCCTTGCAAGACCAAGACCAGAACTGGTAAAAAAAAATCGATTTTTTGAATAAAAATTAAGACAAAATAGTTACAAATACATGAAAATCTTACTATATGTAAATAATTGGTATAACCAATATACTTTTGCATTTAAATCCTCTAATTTTTCGTTCGGGCTTACTTTTCTCACTTTTTGCACTACACGATTTTTATTCCGGTCCAGGGGAGGGGGTGGGAGAATTATGTCAGAGTTACAAGTCGCCCTAAAGCATGTTTAGCACAAGCGTTAGTCCGCTCGGCCACCCCGCCCCTAATTTTTTACATTATATGAACTCCTCTTAATTTTCGAATTAATTGGTATTAAAATAATTGAACTAGTATTTTCATCTTGGGACAGCTCGCATTAGAGATGCTCAGTAGGTGATTGCATGACACCAGTTGCGCTATTAAAATTTTCGCGTTTACGAGCTTTCGGTGATATTCTTATTTAATGGGGAGACTAATCCAAACCAAGGCGAGTACGTGATTAAAAATAAACTACAATTTAACTTTTACTGGTTTTGCTTTTAAGAAAAAATAAACAACAAGATATGTCAGCTATCAGCTTTGGTACCTGAAGCCCGAATGGCTGGAAATTATAAATAGATTTCTGAGCATTGATGATTCTCTAATAAGAATGAAATAAAAACAAGAGTAACAATTTAGAATTAAAGTTTTTGATGACAACTACCGTTTGCAATCATGAACTAACATTCAAGGTCGTGGAAAGAAATCAACGGTACCAGGGACAAATTTTCTTGAACTTTCATCACATTGAATTCAACACTCTTTTTACTTTCCTATCTATACTAGGTAAGGAAAGTATTGCGATTGGATCAAATTTCCGATACGTGGTTTTCGACGGATCTATACGTTTACAGAGTCCGAAAAACACATTTTTAGCCATTGGTCTGTCTGTCTGTGCCAAGACTTTCTCGGGAACCACTGAACCGATTTTGTTACTTCTTTTTTTATTTTGTAGGATTTTGACTACTGATTACAGAAATTGGATGTTCTATGCGCAATAAATGAAAAACATGTTTTTCTATAGATTATAGCGCGAAAACGGCTCTACAAACGAAATAAACGATTTTGATGAAACTTTCCTATAATATTCTAATAGTTGTCCTTTCAATTTTCGTATATGGATTAAATTTCCATGATTTAGAAATGTTTTCACTGGTCTACCTTAAGCCGGTTTACATTGCTTTAGTTTATCAAATAAATCGTACTCAAATCTTTTTCTAGATCAATTTTCAGGAAAATAAATCTAATTCAATTTTTTTTTTGCTTCTTGATGGACATATGTAAAGATATAAAAACTTTTCTGAAATAGGTAGAAAAGTCATAAGAGTGGACACACCAGATTTTTTGTTGATAATTCGTAGAATACAAAAGATATTTTTTATATGGTTTCTTAAAGGTGTGCAAAAAAATTAATATCTTCCTCCTTTGGTAAATTATTTTATTTATCAAGTTTTTCTCTTACATATTCAACTCTGCCTCGTCTTCAGGAGTGTTCATTCAGTTAATGTTCCTAAAATTTGTCCTCTATAGGATTGATTATTACAGCTTCTTCAAGTTATTGATAACTTTTTTACATCTATTCTACTTAGGAACATTTTAATCTTGCATGGTTACTTTGAATGTCATCCCTAGGTGATGGATATATTTTTTTGTGCATACCTTCAAGTTAATTCATCATTTAAAATTTGATCATATTCAAAGGAATGAAAATATTACGTGATCATTATAGAACATTTATATTTTTTTTTATAGATTCAGAAAGAATCTTAATAAAATCTAGTTGCCCGAAAGGCCGGTTCTTGGGGGTACGGCCCCTTGTTTCCTTCTCTCCTCCCAAGAACATTAGTTACAATAATTTTCGCTATTCCAATTTATCAAGGGATATAAGTAATTACTCTTCTTACTCAAGGTATCATAACATACTTACGGACTAAAGCAGAAACTACTATTTTAGACTTGTTGGAAATTCTCCACCACCACATATATTAATCTTTGTCTTCACTTATTCGATTCTGTACAATGTTCTTAGTTATTCCCAATATATTAAAATGGTCCCGAATAACTCTATTTTGTTTTGGTTTTAAATAACTGAGGAATATTCTGTGTGATTTAGGAACTCACGCAGTTAAGCTGTCATATAATACTATTGTATTTTAGTTTTCTAGGCCATTTGATGTCGAAGAATGGAAAATTTTGTTTTAATAACAATTTTTTAATTATTTGAATTGATAACAATAATTTCTCGTTATGTTTCGGATTTTAATTATCATTACAAAAATGAATATTTCTTATTAGCTATAATCTATTAGAACACAGTACTTTTGTCCACAAATAATTTTATTTCCTTCCACTTGGGACAGCCAAACACAAATAAAACACATTATATGCATAAATAAATAAAAAATTATTTATTATACATGTATTTGATTATTATTGGTATTAAACAATTTATTTTTTTGGGGATAAAGGTCAGCTAAGTACCAGGCGTATGTCATTATTTCTTAGCTTTCCGTTAAGTCAAAACTTTCTTCATTTTTTCACTCGTTCTTCTGTTCATTTTCTTCCATTCTTTCTCCTCTTTTCTACTCCAACGACCTTCAAATTATTTATTGCTTGCCGAATATATTAATTTTCAGAAAGTATTCTTCTTATTTTATTCCAAATCTTAATATTTCTACCTTAATCTGTTCAGGGTATCCTTTGATGTTCTTAATTCCCATTACTTTATCAAATATCTGTTTGTTATTATGTTTGCTTATCCTATCTTTCTCTTTATGTTACCAAAGAATTTTTTTTGTTTTAACTTATCTATTGAAAAATATTACAATCTATCTCAAAGGACTTAAATAATAGTGTTCAGAAATCACATTCACACTCTATGTACAATAAATAAAATATATTATACAGAAAAATAATATATATACAATAAATAAGAATAAAATAAAATAAAAATAAATAAATAAAAAGAACACATACATACCCATATACAACCGAAGAATTTAAATTTTCATAACATGATGCGAATTGATTTCACTTAATGTAATATGTTTTAATTTTTACTTCTCGCATAATCATGTTTACGTTTCATATTTATCCTTCTTCCCGATTGGTTAGTTTTAAAGCATTTTATGTCCTTTGTTGTTGAAAATTATTGAAATATCAAGGCCGTTCAATCCAAGGCACTTGTATAAATAACTCGGACAAAGAGTGGCCTATAAGGCGAGCCATAACTAAAGACTTGGCGCCTCTGCTCTTGCAATTAGGGCATATTGTCCCGAGAGACAGGTCCCGGATCAAAGGAGGCTCCGGGGTGGATTCACTTTCAACAAGCAGTATTTCCTATGGATCATAATGGTAATGTTACCAACAAAGGCTTTATTTTCTCTGAATAACAAATAATAGACTGACGGTTCTCTCATTGTGGTACAAAATTACATTAATGTACACCGGGGGCAGTACGCTAATCTTCAGAACCATTATCTAGAGTTTTTGTCGATCCTCTCGGATGTTCTATTAGCTTCGTCTGAAATGAATGGGGTGTTTTATCTTATCACTGATACGTGATAGATTGGAGGTATGGGTTCACTACAAGGAAAATAAATGTTATTGAAGGAAGGTAGTCGACTGTTCTACATATCATGGGTGATAAATATTCAGGACGCAGTCATTTAAAAAAAAAAATTAAATTTTTATTTATGCCAACGTTTCGTGTGAGAAACATGTGGATCTTCAGAGCGTGTTTTGAGCAGTAAGGGTGTTCAAGTAGTGCGGGAGTACTTGAACACCCTCAGTGCTCAAACCACGCCCTGAAGATGACCCACATGTTTGGGTTGAAACGTTGGTATAGATAATTTTTTTTTTTTTTTAAGTACTGCGCCCTGAATATTTATCATTCATGAAAATAAATGTTCTTAGAATCTGAATTTGAGAAACAAACATTGGATTCTTCCAATGATGATATGATTTTTTTATCAGTCGTATCTTTCTCAGAAATAATACACTATTTACTGAACTAAAAATATTCAAAGCGGTTTGGGATGCATTCTATATCCTTTTAGAACCGCTAAAATACGATTATAAGAATTTCGTAGATCTGTACATATATTTATTTTACCTACGGTGGCCCCATTGTTAAGAATTTTGGTGAAATTTGTTATTAAATTTGTGGATGCATAAGCACATTCGAAAATATCAGTGGGTGCGGTGGTCGTACGGCCTAACGCGTGTTCACGTTAAGTATAAGATAAATTGATAAAAATATTCACGAGTTCGCGTCTCGATGTCGGAGGAGTCTTTTAACTCTGCCATTAATCCCTACCCTCACTTCCTGGCCCAGGATAACCACGTATATCCTTAAACGGGAAGGAGGGAAGTATTCATCCCTCGCTCCCCCCAAAAAAAAGAAACATCCGCAAGAGTCTAGAATTTCTTTCGGGATGTGATAGGTAACCGAATAATTCTCCAAGTTAAAGAATTATAGACGTCAATTTTCCTAACAAGTTGAGTAGAAATGAGATTCTTTTATTTCTAGTATAAAAACAAATTTTATTTATCGTGAATTGATTTATTTTTTTTTTATTTTTTGCACATTTACTTCTGAGTTCGGAGTTTTCTTAATCTATTTATATTTCGAAGGTCAGTGTCCGAATAAAATCTGATATGCCTCATTACCCTCCCTCCAATTAAAAATATAAGATATTGATGACCATGTGCTGACCCGGAGCGGCCGACGTACTCCCTATTAAGCCATTGACTAAAAGAGGACTCTGTACAGGGCTCATTGAGAGGAATGTACTGGCCTTAAAGAGTGCGGTGCACTTAGGGCCCACATGCGATAATGACCGCTTCCAAAGTGGGCCTTATCTAGTGCTATTGTCCCCCGGGCTTCACAAATCAGCGGCCCCACCTATCGGGCCATCTGGGGTTCATTAGCCCAGGTCCGGTCCATCACGGTCGTCTGTCGCGTCTTCCGATAGCTCACTTTAAATAACAGCTCCTATCTCAAACCTACTAGAAAATATTAAGGAGAATGTAAATAATTGGAAGATTAAAATTAATTTTAATTTTAAGGGACAATTTTTCTTATTCAATGGAATCACCGCTCAAAAAAGCGCAAATGGGATGAAGATAGTTATGCAACACGGGCTCCCAGAATTTATATGACTGTCTAAAATTTTCACATTTTCTGACAACTATTTTTTTTTTCGTTAATACCTTACCACATCATTCCTGTCTTATGAGGGAGGAGAGAGAGGTTGTTATGGAGGTGAAACCAAACCTGATCAGAGTAGATGTGTCGAGATTCATTTTGGGTCCGTCACAAAATAAATTTCTACCTGTTAAGACCGAATTCGAACCGGACTTGCTAGAACCGGGATGCTAAAGTTTTACGCTTTGACACGCTCGGCTATCACGACATCAAGAAATCAGTTACCTACCACATTTTTTTTTATGTTTATCTTTTCCTACCTTACCTTTTCGGTAAATACGTGTTTTTCCTGGGCCAGGAATGAGAACGGAGGATTAATAGTAGAGGTACATGTCTAGCCAGAAGCGCCACTTTATATTACCGATTTTAAACATATTATTTTCTCAAAAACAACTTTAACGATTTTAATTAAATTCATTATATCTGTGTAAATTTTAGCAGTTTTTCTCACAGATGTTCTTTAAAAGGGCTTAAACGCCTATGTAATTTAAATACATTTTGCTATATTTAGTTGGAGTGCATAAAGTGTTTGACAATTTATGATATATTTTTGGCGCATAAGACTATTGATAACAAGAGACGTATTTTTAATTTGCTCAGCGTTGACTGGCTTAATTTACCCATAGTGTTAACTTGATTTTAGTATATCGACAGCCACCTGTACAAAGCCATAAGTAAAATATTATTTGATGTGGATTTTTTTCTTGTCAATATTGGTTATTTCAAAAATGAAGGAATAAACTACTAAATATTAAATAATACATCTGAGTCTTGAGCATGCTGTAAAATGTGGATGTTAGAACTTTTTTTTCTTATGAACATTGCATTAGAAGGAATATATTAGTGATAGTAAAACATTGAATGCAATAAAAAAAAAAAAAAAGATCCTGAATCGATGCAGATGCATGACAGCATGTAAAGCAATCTAAAGTGGCTTTTGCCATCAGGATAATCCCTATTGACATCATATCCCCCACACTCTACGAACAAAGACTAGATAGCAAGATATCGCTGGTACAATAAACAAATAAGGTGAGCACTAGTTGATGAAGCCGTCGCGGAAATGACTGAAACGACCAAGTGCTAATGGAGAAGAGATAAGAGACAATGGTCTGAGTAGGCGTCCGAAGGTAAACACAGCCTCATCAGTCATCCAGATAGGCGGACATCTGGGCTTCGTCTCCTCTCGGGTATCGGGTTACGTCTGCTGTATTAGTGGCAGCAATATTTACAAATAATTAAATAATAATTACTATTAAAATTTAAAAATATGTGTTACTAGGGATGTACAACCTGTCCGTCTAGCGGCAGAGCGACCCCCATTTTACAAACTATACAACTGTTCATTTAATTGGTTCTCGTTACTCAAATTGTATAACTACAATTTACATGTATTCTTTAGTTCAGATTATTTTTTATCAACATAAAATGAACTGAACTAAGCCACAGTTCGGACAAATTTTTAATTATTTTAAAAATCTATATTATACATCGCGCATTTTTGCCAATTTATATTATTATAATTATTGTTATTGCTAATTTGTAACTAAAATATTTATTCAAATTGTCCAACTTCCCCCCCCCCAAAACAATAATTTGAGCCTTTCATTTCTGATATTTTCATTGTTCCTTATATTTTTGTTCATTTTCTATTTCATAATAATTATAATTATATCACAGTATAATATAAATAATATAATAATTAATATATAATAAAAAAAGCAACTGAAAATACTGTACTCATATTTTTCTAAATCGAAATTGAAAGTTCGACAAAAACTAAATACATACACTTACCTACTCAAACCCATCTAGACATACGCCTCTCAGATACGGCTCGAAAAAAAAGAAGCACTTACAAAAACTACAGTCATTTCAATCCAAAATTTTACGACTTATAACAGGAGCTCCCTGGTACGTCAACAACAAAACTTTACATAACGACTTACGACAACAGACTATCGACCAACACATACGTCCTTTCTACTCTCGTTTTCATCTCAAACTACACGGACACACAAACAGACTTATAAACGACATGGTTACGACTGACATGCCCATCAGGAGGGGCTGGATGAGAGATCTCCTCTCCTAAATCAAAGTAATGAACAGAAAGAGGTACTGCTGGGTACTATCGTTCCTCATGCCTATCATGCCAACCTCATTATGCCAACAACACATCTGCTGATTGTCAATACGATGACAGGTGTGGATAAACAGATAAAGATAATAAAAATATATATATATATATATATATAATATATATATATATATATATATTGTAGTCAAGGGGAATTGTCTAGATCGAGAAATAATTACTGCCACCTAGATAAAATCACACTACTACCTTCAGATGAATATATTAAATTAAAATTAATAACAATTAATGAATCAAATCTGTAAATTAAAATCAATTAAGAAAATAGGAGTAGACGATCACATGGCCTAAGCTGAGGCCTAGAAAAAGGTACGCAATTATTATAATTTTATTTTTACGTGGAGATTTTATCACATATTCCGCTGCAAATTTGAAGCATTGGAGAATTTACACTTTATCTCACTGCCTCAAACCTTTATATGAAAATAAAAGTATGTAATATTTTATGTTGCGTAAATAAAAATAAATTATATTTTATAAAACCTAATATATAAACATATGTATAATTTTTTTTCGTATACAGTTCTATATTATCCGTTTTAAAATAATTACATCGTTTATGTTAATTGTTACTCATAATTTTTAAACATGATATAAACTCCCGAGACGTTTTTTGAGGAGGTCTCACCCAACCACAATGAAATGTATGCGCATGTGTGTTAATGTTATTTTTGTTATACGTTTATTATTTTTATTCGTGAACTTTTAAATAAGTTTATCCTATTTTATTTTGTTTTAATTACTAATATTTTGTTAGTAAAAATTAAATTGATTTTAATGTGTTTCTCTCCTAGGATATTCTTATATATTTATCTATGTATCTAAAAGAGTTTATATAATTTTAAATTTGAATTGAAAAAATATATAAATTATAGATTCATACGTACACAGCAGTCTTGTTCGACCGCACGGTACTAATTAAATGAGTGTTATAATCATTTTCTAGCATTTCAGACATATTTGATTTATCGTAGACAGTAAATGCTTCTAATACCAGATCATTGATCATAATTGAATATGTACATATCGTGGTACAAAGCATAACGCGAATTTCCTTACAACACAACCGTGGACATCAAAATGTGAAGTAAATATTAATAAATAGAAGCCATTTCAAGAAAATCTCTTTCAGTCCGCTGGCTCCATTTGTTGACGGTAGCAGATGTGCCTTCAACTGTGAGTACATACTAACCCGCACATCCCCAGTTAGACCTGCAATATTTAACAAAATAACATGATCTAAGGTGATCTATAAATTTGAAGTATTTTTTTTTTAAAGATAAAAGCAACCTAGATTCAGAAAAATCACATATTTAATTTTTAGAAAGTTCCTTTAAGATGGAGCCTCAGATATGCCCGAAATCGGTAGAGGAAAGTGGACCGGATGTTCTCCAATAGCCTTTTAATCACACCTGCCAATGCCTCTTTTATTATCTTCTTTTACGTTTATTGTATGGAGTTAATTAACAGAAAATTGTCTTAATTATTTAATTAAATTGTTGGAATATGTCGCTAGTTGGGAACCTCCAGCCTCGAGACCGAATGTGGCCTTTATGGGATAATTGCGACACCCTTTAGTTTTTGCGTGATCTTCACTAATCTAGCGCTAGAATTAATTAATATTTAATTATTTAGGTTACGTAAACTTGTAAATTAATAGAATCAAGTAGAATATATGTGTGTAATTGGTATTTTCTTATATATACAAATATAAACAGTGAAATATAAAAAATTATTGCGGCCTCCATTACCAATACCTAACTTTATTACGGTCTATAATGAAAAAAAGGTTCTTCCTCCAATGGTTTTTGCTATAAATTTATTTTTCATTATGCTTGTTTGACCTCTGTTCTTTTTATAATGGTTCCTTTGCCTATTGGTCACAAATAAATTAATCAAATACTTATTTTTGATTTATTTATTTCTCACCAATTGGCAAATGAACCACTATTATTAATTAATTTATAACATGATTTCTTTTTACTTCTATCATAGACGCAAATGCGTATCTCAAAAACCACTAGTTTCAACTGGAAACTAAAATACCTGTATTTTTTTTTCTCGGAATTTGAGTAGTTCTTTAAGATTTATCTTTTTTTTTAGTAATTTCCTTTTATTTCCAAACAAAAGACAACATCCTTGTTCAGGCAAACTATTTGGAAAATTAAAACTAAGCACGTAAAAAATTGAAATAAAAAAAATAACAACTTATGCAATTTAGACTCAAGAGATCAGCTTTAGCAAACTATTAGTTATAAAACCTAATCAATATTTAAAAAATAGCTCTAGAAAGAACTGTCGTGAATGTCTTTAAGTTTCAGCGTCGAGATGATAAAATTTCATCGGTGGGAAAAAAGAAAAAGGCAGAATAGGATTTTCATTTTGTACTCTTGCTCTATTAATAAAATTAATGAGGAGCGAAACGAAAAAGCTCAGTGAGCAAAGTGAGAAGAGGGCATATTTCCCGATCGTTTTAAACCGTAAACTTTTATATTATACATTACATTTAAATTTTCGAATACGGACTGGGTGATTTAAATAGTATTTCTTGGCGGACCCACGGAATGAATCTCAATCATACTAGTTTGGTTAAAATTGGTTTGATCCTGCTCTTAGAACAAATTTCCCTCCATATGCCAGAAAGGAAGAAGCAGAGATATTGATAAAAAAAAAAAAGTGAGTAATTTGGGTACTAAAACCACCTCCTCCAAAAACGTTGACCAAGAAACAGTACTTTCTTACAAAGTACTGAATCCAAGATCCTCGATGCATTGTACCGGTATAAGTTTTATTCTTTAATATTTCTTTTTTATATTGCTTTTCCTGGCGAAAAAAAAAAAATAGAAACTATAATAAAAACATAAATAAAAGTCCCATATTAGTCGCACAATGAAGACAGATGTTTTGACTTTTTTGGTAAAAATCAATTCAGCCCATAAGATGGGAGGAGGAATATAAATTTTAAATTTACAGTAGTGTTGTAAGAAAGCTCGGTGATAAAGCTATAAGGCTTGGTCCGAAAATTCTCGTGCTTTTCCGACTCGGACAATACTCGAGCCCTAGGAATCGCAGCTCGGACCTTACTTGTTTTTTACCATATGTTTATTAATAGAATTTTTAAATTGTTTTACAATTTTTATAATAGAGTAAACTGTTCTATACGATGTTTGTTAATAGTATTACATCTTTGGCGGTTCCTTGAATTATAGTTTAAACTGAAACAAAGTATATCGATTATTACATTACATAATTCGTTCCTCACCAAAAAAAAAAAAATAAAAATAAAGCAGAAAAATTATCATACATCTACCCAAAAATATTGCCATTGTATCTTTTAAAAAGGTTATATAATAGTATAAACGTCGGTTTATTCAATAAAGACACTAATTACTTTTTTAATGGTGCTGATTTTTTAAGAATGTATTGTGAATTTGAAATTTGAGTAATTAGAAAAAATAATGTAGAAACATTATTACCCACCTACCCAAACATTCCGCCATTTTATCTTTTAAATAATTCGGAGAAAGGGTTTACCCCCCACCTCAAAAAAAAGTAAAAAAAGTATCACCCACCCACTCAAAAATATTACCATTTTATCTTTTAAAAAATTTAGAGGGGTGGATTACCCTCTCTTCCTCCCCCCCAAAAAAGTTAAACAAAGTATCACCCACCTACCCATACATACCAAAAAATATTGAAAGGAAGTATTAACCACCTACTTGTAGTAAAAAGATCGAGTCGTGGTTGGAACTTTACTTCTTTTTCCTATCTATTTACACAATATTTCAAAAATATATTCACATTGTTAATATCAACATTGTTAATACATTCACTTTATATTTCGGAAATATATTCACTTTGTTACAACAAACATAAAAAATATATTTGTTTACGAAAATGTACAATATTTTATTTTTTTTTTAACGATGAATTCATGAATGAAGGAGGCTTCAACTAAAGCCTTGGAGGTACGAGTTTTAAAAGTGCCAGAGCCGAAACTTCACGACTCGAGTCCGAGCTCGAGGCTTGTTTTTACAACACTAATTTATACTATGTGTTTATAATATAAAGCTAATCGTCACATGGGAGTACAATAGTATTTTTTGTAGTTTCTAACGTAGTCTTTAATAAGTGAATAACAAAGTGGTGTTTTATATCATCACCTATACATGTATACCAATATAGCTACTTTAATTTTTCATGAATAAATCTTATTCGTAATTATCAGTATTTTATGTATTATTTAATTATTGTATAAAACGTTATTTAATCAGACCAATAGGTCATATATAATTTATATGTTTTTAAAAAAAAATACAGGATGCCTACTTTTGTTCTAAAATATATGTTAGCATTCGCCCTTCACTGTAAACATTATAAATCATTCCTTATCGTAATTTATTAGCAATAGGGCAGTTCTAGAAATGTCTTTTTAGAGTAAAATGGAAATTCTAGAGAAGATTAGTGATGCAGTCTCGGTGATGCAAGAAAGCAGAAACCGCCGGGAGTCACCAAAAGAAATCTTTTCTTTGTTTGGATTTGGGGAAGTCACTTCACAAGGTCAGATATTATTTAGTGGAGAGGAACTATTGGGTAATCAGTCTGTCCACTCCTTTCCTGAAAGAGCAATCTGACTGTCCTTTAAATATACACCAATCCCGTTATATTCCAATGCACGTATGCGTATACATATGTATTAAAGTAGTTAACTTCTAAAAAAAATAAAAATCACAAAATGATTTGTAGTAAATATTACAAGGAGTAATTATTATAGGTGGTGTTTTTAGAAATAAAATCATTATTGTTGAAAAAAAAAATATATGACAAAAGTTACTTAAGGGTATATAACACTGAAATTGACAACGCTGTACTTTTTCTCCATCTTTAAACTGAAACGCAAATAATTACAATTATTTACTTTTTACTGCATTATTTATTATTTACTTTTTGTTTTTTTGCAACTATTTAGTTTTTTTCCATTTGATGCATAAATGGCTCTAGTCAACATATTTATATTATTTAGATGTAGATTTAATAGCGTCTTGGAGTAAAAAAATTGTATGTGAGAATATTTTTGGTTTTGCCAACGTTTCTTAAGTCGAAAATATGTTCCAATATCATTGATTTATATATCTTGATTCTTCATTAGCCAGATTAAACACATTGAATAGCAATGGGAACAACACGTTATTTTACAAAAATGTGATTTTAAATGCATAAAAAATGGATTTCATGGTTTTTCATTTATGTTTCAGACTAAAACAACTCAATTATAATTGTTTGGAAACAACAAAGTTTCTGAAAGCACTATCTAAAGATGTGCATGATATTCTTCTTTAAAATATATTCAGAGCCAACGTGTCGATACACAAAAAAAATCTCGTCTCCACAATTTTAGTGCCGAATTGAGAGCTTTAACAACCGTTATACAATTTAGGAAACTAAATGTACCTGGTCTATACTTTCCGTCATGAATGGATAGCTCATCTGATAGATTTCTAGACACCACCTCAGATCTAAATCTAATAATCTAAACTTGAATTTCATCCACCACCTTCTAGGATCTAGGTTTTCTTGCTGGTGTCACTGTTGCCGCCAGTGAAAAATTCTTTGCCATATATTTTCGTCTCGTTTCTTCTTCTCAATTGAAGCTCAACTTGTGATCACTGAACATATTGTTAGGTTTATTTTACAGAGCTATGTATCGTGGATGGCTGACAAATATATTTCAGAATTTAATATAAATAGAGTAAGTTTAATAAAGAAATATTTTAATAATTGCCATTACAGATAAAGGGGAGTTCTAAGAGGCAGAGTCTTGCTCGCTACTTGACTTATCTTCTCCTCAGCCTCATATCAGCTGTTCAGATAAAGGTTTGGGCAAACAATCAGATTAGAGTGCAATAAAGATACAATTTTGCCTATTGCAGATCAGAAGAAATGCCGCTAAATAAATGGTGGAAACCATCTAATAGAAAAATCCCGAAGAAGAAGAAAGAAGAAAATTAAAAAAAAAATATTTTTGAAAAAAAATCGGGCTTAGGAAGATTCTACGAGATGGTCATCGATTGTAAGGTCTGTTACAGAACAAGTCGCTGACAGGAGGGACTTGAGCGAAGCGGGCTTAGGGGATTCCTCGGAGATGGGGGTCTAGGAGAAGAGGAAATCAAGAAGACACCTCAAGATGTGTTGGCGACACTGAAAATTAGAAAGAAGTAGCTAAAGATTCTGTCGTCCCTCCATCAACAGATAAGCCACAATGTTCAGATATCACATTTGTAAACTTTTGTTGGCAATTAAAATAAAATTTTATCAATTCTATATTGAGAAATATAGAGCTGTCCATACAAGCTGTCACATCCAAGGACACTTGTAATAATGATAGAAGATTAGCAAATAAAATAACAGTACCATTAGTCCTATTTGCATCAGGAATACAAGATTCGTAATGTACATATCGTCGGCAGCATATTAAAGAAACGGATGTAAATTTGCCCAATGTATACTTCCGACTATGATTATTCGTTACTATAATACAAAGCTATGAATTTGTAAAAATGACATTACTGATTATGATCTTCCGATCGCCATGATAAACTATGGCTGTATGGTGTACGGTGGACTCTCGGGAGATTTCGAGACCAAACTTAAACGCCTAATGAATTGCGCACTACGATTTGTTTTCGGAATCTCAAGGGATACGCATATTACCCATTATTACACCGAGTTGAGGTGGCTCTATCCATCCTATCGCTGTCAGTACTTCCTAGCCACCTTTCTGTATCAGATCATTAGAACTCATCGACCCTTCTATATTTTTCACAGCTTACAATTCAAATACTCCATCCAATCCCGTCCCACTAGATCTCGTACTTCTAACCTCTATCCTTCTTCTCACTGAACTGCTGCGTTTGAAAAATCCTTTGCAATACAAGCCGCATCCCTCTGGAATTCCATCCCTGCTGACATTCGACAGGCTCAATCAGTTTCCTCTTTCAAACCTCTCCTCTTTTAACACCTACTCCTTTCTCAATCCGACTGATTGCGAAATATACTTAAGAGAAATATCTAAGCACCCCCAGAGACTACCTCAATTTATTTATGTTATATTAATTTCTTATATATATGTACAACTTTTTGGTTCTTTTCTTTCTCTTCTTCAGTATTTTTATTTTTAGTCGACCCTTATTGTAAATATATAATCTAATTGTAACCACACAGACATACAACCTGTACTTATAATTTGTTTTAAAGGGACAACAGTCCCAGAATAATAAAATATTTTTTCATTTCATTTTCATTTCATAAACGAACGAAATTGACAAAAAAAAAATATTTGTTACATCATTACTTTAACAACGATCGACGTGTCGTATCGTCGGCACCACGAATATAACCTTCATTTCATTTAATCTTGATTCTTAGCATTTTTTATTCGTTGGCACCAATCAGATGTAGGTAGAAATAGTAAGCTGGTAACACGATACTCTTGGAAAGGATATCCGATCTGGCATATAAATCAATACAATGTATCTCAGCAGATGAGGCTAGGGTAGCTTTCTTTTAAATACATAATTAGTATATTTTCAACGGATCAGTTCCGGAAGGGAATATAAATTTAAATAATGAATACAAATAAATGCGGTTTCCCCTTTGAAAAGTGGAGAGCCACAAACGTAATAATAGGCATTAATTTCACTAACTGTCTAATAATGTGTTTACGCAGTAGATATGCAATTCAAGATTCCATAGAGTTATTACCCTGGTAGAATTTCTAAAAATTAAATATTTCTTATTATAACTTATATTTGTTTCCTAATGATGATCTCGATTAATTTATAATTTTTTTCAAGCTTGTTCCAAATTATAATGTTAAAAAAAATTATTATTTTTAACTCTTATTTTCTTTCACAAGGCACTCATTCAGATCAAACTAAGGAATGAGACTGATGAGGCAGACCTGCAATTCATCATATTCCAGCTGCGGTGTCTTCAGCGTAACATATGTTTGTACAGTGACGTAATAATCGTGCATTTGACACGTTAATATACCTGTGCTGTTTGACGTGCGAGTCCTATAATTAAATATTTGACTCTAATGATCCGTCTTTTTAGTGTAATCTCATTTCTAGCTCCCGTACAATGATGGTGTTTAGTATTTGAGTCGTATATTTAAAATATTCCATAATTTTTCAAATGACAACACGAAATAGATATAATTTTAGCGTTTAAGGTTTATTTATGGCCTCGTATTTATAATCTGCTCAAAAGTCGCTCTAATTATTCCACAAGGAATCGACACTTTTTGTTCATGGAAAACTTCCTTAATTATCGCTGCCGCAATTATGAGTTCGCCATCTAGACAAGATGGCCGAGGTTATGTATATAAGTATTTTATGCTTGTTGTTTTCAGACCATTCAGAAAAATCTGTAGACAACGTATCAAACAAAACTTGAAACAATCTATTGATATTCGACAAATTTAGGATATATTGAGTTATATAAATTCAGAGAAACATTCAAATTTCCACGCATGCATCCATAGGATTCCCACTCCTTTAGGTCGGTCAATATTACAATCTTCATTTGTGTTAATACATGAATACAATTAGTGAAATAATTGTTCGCATGATATATATTTATTATATTTATTTATTTTTACATTTTTGTGACTGAACGCTTCAACCTTCTCTTCAATTATTCACAACAGTCCACCATCAATTCACAATTATGAATCTACATACAGTTTATTAATTCGACTTTGTGTTTTGTTTATAACATTAAATTATGTCAGCGTCTATCTGAAATGATAATAGTTAATAAATCAGGTGATGGTAATTTTTTTTTGCAAATTGTTAAATTTTTTATTTTTTATTAGTCATAAAACTAATAATATAAAAAAATATAATACAATTAATAATATAAAAATGTAAATTAAATACTATTAAAATAAAAATAAAAATGATAATATAAAACATATATAACAAGTTTATAAATAATGATCCTTTACAGATTTATTTTTATTTTTTTTTTAATTTTATAAGTTCATTGATTTATTAATTTCAATTATTTATAGATTTTTTTTTATTTATTTATCTATTCTATCTTATTATCTATAAGCGTCTATTATTATCACTATTTATTAATTTTATTCTATTAATTCTTTTATTACTTTTTTTTTCTGCCAACCACCAGAACAGTATAAAAGTAGTGTTATTTAGTTGATCAGGCGCTGGTGGCCTGGATGTTTTGCGCCTAGACATCCAAACAAACAAAAAAAATGTATAATCATACTAATCGAAACTATAATTTTAATGTTTTTTCTTATTTTAGAAAATCACTAGTTTCTTTTTTTTGAAAAATAATTTAGATTGAAATTTTGTATTTTAAATAAGCAACGCCTCAAAACTTTACAGCAAAGCTCTCCATTAAGAATATCATTTGCCTATATCAAAACCTTATATTTGTTAATAATCATTTAATCATTTCTTTAATCTTACTCTTAACAAATAAAGCAATTTTGTCAATTCGTTTAGTCTGATAAAGCAATTATTGTTTGAAGAGTACGAATTAGCGATTAATAAATATATTTCAATTTTCGGGATGAGTTATTGAAAATAATTACAATTTATCAGGACTGCTACTAATCTGAATGAATTATAGTTTATACAAAATAAATAGCGTCTGTAATATTAAAAGAAAGAAAAAAAAAACTGTCGTCCTCGTTCTTAATCTATCGTTCTGATCATGAACCTCCTAGTAAATGTCATGTATATTTTTCAAATGGTATAATTAAATTAATAAGTCCAATGGTTATGATAAAGTTATAAAATCAAACATTAATAAATCAGGCGCTGATAATGATCGCTCTAATAATATATTTCAGAAGGTTCGATTAAGAGGTCGTGTGAGATTTGACTCCTGAGAACATGGTCGTAGCTGCTTATGGTAAGGTCTATTTCCGTTCTGTGCCTGTTATAATAAATAGCATCATCGGGACTTTTATAGTTATTGTCATTAAATTCAATTACTGAGTCATTATTAATTTATCTTTAAGTACCGCACTTAAATCTTACATATTTTTTTTTTTATTATTTTATGTATATATCCTGTTGAGAACTCTGACATTACAGAGTTTTCCCTCTCCCTAATAAATTTGAAATATAAGTGACATCAGCGAAACATGTTTGTTCGTATATAAAATATATTTTCATCAAGATACAATTTAATAAAACAGACAACATTTAAATTAATAATTTACTGAATAAGTAATTAGCTTGTTCTATTGGAAAATATCCTACCAGTTTAATAGTTAAGCAATATGACAAACCTATCAGTGAACTTTTACTATCCTCTATTACTGAGAATATAGAACCTAGAATCTTTTTTAAACGTTCCTTTTTACATTATGCAAAGTAATGAGGGATTATGGAGTAATCTTCGTCATCTATATTTTCAATGGATTTGTAGTTTGGTGAAGACACATTAAAAACTTTTTTTTCGTTTAACTTTATTTTTCAACTCGCACCTTTTTTTTTTTTTTTTTTTTTTTTTTTTTTTGTTCTTCCCTACCTCGCCTTTTAGGCTATACGGGATTTTCCCGGGCCGGGGGGTGAGGGCGGGGAATTTAAAATCCCTTCCGGCACCGGGACGCGAACTCGTACTTTTTATATCATCTCAAATCTCTCTTATCCGGTTGCCAGGCAACTAGCGGTGCTGTGCACACGCTTTAGCCTATTCGGCCACCCCGCCCCCTTTCAACTCGCACCTGTCAGAGATCCCAACAACCAGCGAGTATGCTGTGGGCAAGTTGAATAGAATATGACACGGAAGAGAAGAGTGCTCAGCGGCATCCCTGCCTATCTTGATGTTAATATATATAGTTAATTAATATTAATGGGTTGGCGAGCGAGTTAACGCGTATGCACAGCACCGCGTGTTGTCGGGCAACCCGAATTGAAGGTAATATGATCAAATAATACCAGTATAATAACACAATAATAAGAGTTCGCGTCTCGGTACCAAGAGGAGCTTTTAATTCTGGCATTAATCCCCCGCTGCCGCCCCTGGCTCGGGAAACCCCCGTGTAGCCCAAAAGGCGAGGACGGGGAGGACAAAAAAAACGGGGTGGCCGAATGGTCTAATGCGTCTAGTAATGCCCAAAATCGGTCATGGTCTTGCACTTAGCAGGATCAACACCAAGAGCACCTAATTGTTCCAAAAGGTTTTGGTAGACCAAAACTACTAAAGAAAAATCGATTTTTTGAACAAAAATCAAGGCAAAATAGTTACTGATATCAGACAATTTTAGTTACTATTTGTTAAAGAATTGGTATAACCAATACACTTACATTTAACTCTTCTAATTTTCATTCGGGCTTAGTTAGGTTTCTCTTATCTAAGAAATTACCGTAATATCTTTATAATGATAAGGTATTAGGTAATTGCAAGACTGTTACGACACTCTTGCGCAAGACCAAGACCAAGACCAACATGAGTGCGCAGGACCAAGACTGGTCTAGGTCTCGCATTTGGTCAACTCTAAATGCTTCTGTGTCACAGCACCGTGCGTTGACCGGCAACCCATGTCAAAGATAATCGGATAAAAAAAAACTCCGAGTTCCCGTACCGGTGCCTGGGAGGGGACTTTTAACACTGGCATCAATTCCCCGCCCTCAACTCCTCACTAGGGAAAATCTTGCATAGCATAAATGGCAAGAAATAGGAGGAGCAGAAAAAAGTTAATGGATATTTTAATTTTGAAAGTCTTAATACGTTATAAGTATCCCATGTCAAACATAACAGGCATTCGGTAAAATTTACGATTTATCATTAAAACGGTACACTTTGAAACGCTGGGGCCTAGTTTCCTTTGGGATTCTAGGTTTTGTTGACCGTGTCAAACATATTCTATCATGAAGGAAGAAGATGGTCCGGGGTGACGGTCATAAATAGACTAAATAGTGGCAGAACTATTTTATTAAATGTCAACGTTTCGACCCGACTCTGCAGGTCTTCTTCAGAGAGGTGTGTTCAGGCGCTAAGTGGAACTCTTTGCTGAACACAACTCCCTGAAGTAGACCTGCAAAGTAGGATCGAAACGTTGACATTTAATAAAATAGTTTTGTCACTATTTAGTCTATTTATGACCGCTACATCACCACCCCTGAGAGCCGGAAAAGGGATCTATACTACCGCATTATATACAGTGTAAACTGGCTTTTGCTTTGATAAAAAGAAAATTAAAACAGTTTTTTTTAAACATATAATACTATATTTTTAATGTAAAATTTGTCTTACGTAATAATAAATACCTAACGAGTAATTTTTATTAGAATTAAGATTCCATCATAGTAGTAAAAAAATCACTTAAATGCAGACCGATATTATATTTAAATAATCAAGTAATTATAGTCGGTTTATTGAAAAAATCATTATAATGTAACGTCATATAAAATTAAATCAGGGAATAATACGAAGGATTTCCTCTCAATTCGCAACATTACCCCCTTACAACTTTCGACTTACCGATGATAAAAAATGAAAAATTCGTAACTATATTATAACAAATTTCATTAGAGAAAAAGTAAAGTTTAATAACATGTATAACATTGTTCAAATTTAGTTCCTGCAAGTTTTACTATGTACTACAATCATTTCTCCTCATTTATAGATTAAATATGCAGATATTCATTTAAGTCTCCCTTTGTATATAGAACTTAGAGACTGAAGCTATGTGGTCCAAAAGGACAAATGGAGTTACCGAGATTTTGATCGCCTACTGTAGATATAATGAATAGAGTTTGTTTTATTTTAATGATCCTAAAGAGTTTTTCAGTTAGTTGATGTATAGATTAAGGTTTAGTTTCATCAAAATACACTTCAAAACTGTAAAACCAAAAAAAAAAAAAAAAAAAAGTAATAACCCAACTTTTCCCAACAAAAAAGTAATTTTTGTTCAAAGTAGAGCCGTAAGTGAAAGTTGTGTGATGCGCACCCCAGATTTTTAAGTTTTCTTACTTTTGCAAAAGATTTCACAAGAACAAACCAACTCACTGATTCAAGATATAACCATAACCAACATGTCCAATCGTAACCGTAGGAAACTCAAAAGAAGCTGGTTGAAGGATCTCCTCCACTAACAACAAATTTTAAATCAAGATAGGAAGAGAAACTGCTGGGAACTCCTCTCCCTCACGGTTAGCAACGTCTTATTCGTTTCTATTCTTCACGACAGCACACTCGCTGGTTGTTGGCACTACAGACAGGTGTGAGTTAAAAAAAAAAACAATGAAAAAATAATAGGTTTATAATATTTACTGTCCGATATAATTTATAATATTTACTGTACTGGTGAAAATATTAATACTGACATCATAAGACGAGTTAAAGAGTGGTGATACGCCTATTTAATCTGAAGCGTGGATGTTGTTTGTATGGTCGTTGTTGCAAGTCTGGAAACATCGGCATTATATTGAAAGCTGAGTTCAGATGATATAGATTAAATTTCTAAACTTCATTTCCTTTCTGATAATACTACCGTGTATATAGAAGAAGAAATCATTTCGATTTTACTATCCATATAATAAAATAAAAACAGATAGCCGAGAACGTAAATAAAATCTAAAATCGAATTCTTTACTTATTAATTAAATGAGAAATCTGAACGTATTTCGCAATTACAATTTAGATATCATCTGATCTATTGTAAACATTATGATTATAACATGTTATGGTATAGTTATTTTTCATAAGTGAAGGTGATAAAGCAGAACGAACCGCTTTCTAGTATTAATATCATTTATTGGTTACGTATATTATGATAGAAATAGGAGTGGCCGTTTGATATGTTTTAAAAATAATAAAAGTATCAACACTACTAACTTGGAATAATATCTTTAAACGGTTCTTCTATTTATCGATTACGTGTCTTACTTATTAGGTCATAGGAGGTCACCCGAAATCATGCCAGCACTTATTTTTTCAATTCATCTAGCCATCTGTATCATAATTCAGTCATAGCATACTTGTGCAATTTAACCTATATTTCATTAATATAAAGAAGGGATGATGAGCTGTGTGATCTGTTCAGTGAACCATATATTGTGGTAGTAATAAAAAAAGTACGAATAAGATGGATAGGACACGTGAAAAGAATGCCCGAACCAAGAATACCAAAGAAGATGCTCTTTGAGAAATCGGATGGCAAAGTAATTAGAGGAAGCATTCGGATCATATGGTTGGAGGATGTGGAGGAAGATCTGAGGCGGCTAGGTGTGATGAAAGGTGAAGATGGAAGGAGATAGCACAAGACCTTGTAGATTGGTTGGCTGTAGTTGGGTGATGATAATAATAATAATTATAAAAATTAGATACCATAATTAAAACTAACATTACTTTTAAATTTAAAGATTTATCAATGTCGTACGGTACCTTCCTTCTATGACAGCTTCTCGGAACATTTTGTTCTTGAAAAAAAAAACCTAATCGATAACGTCTTATTCCTTTTTACTACTTGCGGCCAAAATAAAAGAATAGTAAAACAGTTTCAATCACCAATATTTATTATAAAAAAATAATATAAATTTTGAATCTTAAATTTATGTCCTTTTTGGTTTGTGTTAGGCCCAGATATCGTATATTTCAGCTATACAGATCGACTAAGGTAAGATATAAATATATATGCAGGTTGTTACATATGTTAAGTGAAATACAGAATATATATACATTTTTTTCATATTTTTTGTAATAGAGCACTTTATTTACAATGCTCAATGGTGTCCTCCTGTACTGTTCTATTTTTTTTTAAATATTAAGGTGAATTTGCTGCTATAATTTCTAGGAGATTTTTCGAAAGACTTGCTGAACCTTCTTTCATGAAAATATACTTCTACTGGTCTAAATGGTCGCTTATGCCTGAAGAGAGGTTACCAAGGGTTTGCTTCAACAAATTAATTTTGCTGGATACAAGGAATCCTGATATAAATTTTAATTGGATCACACAAGTCAGATCAATGGTTGCTCATTATGGCTGTAAAGAAGAGTTCGATAAAGAATACCCAACTGGATTATTAAAATACAGCGATGAAATATTGGAAAAGCTAAAAAACCATAACCTATCTAAGGACATCCATTTATCCATAAATTCCAACAACAATCCCATATATAGGACTATTTCCAGCTTCAATATTTCCAACCCAGAGTCCTATTTGATGTATAGAGCTAACATAAAAAAGCTAAGATCAATAAGTCAGTTAAGGGTTTCAAATCCCGAATTAATTAAGCTCCATACGAAAAACAAAAGTTTCTACTTCAAAGCCCAGGAAACCTGCACTTTCTGTAACCAATTCATTACTAACAGCCTGTTCCATATCCTTCTGTACTGTGAAAAGCTAACAGATGACAGACACAAACATTTACGAGCATTTCTCTCTGCGCCAAGTGATGTAAACAAGATACAAGACATACTTCGAATCGATAACATAGAGAAACTTAATAAAATTTACTGGTTCATAATGTTAGCGTGCAATTCAATGGATTCCTTAAGCTTTGATGTTCCACACACCAACCAAGTGCTATGACTAAGGATAATTGTTAGCCAGTTCAATTAATTGTTTGTTTCTTTTTTTTTTGGTTTTATTGATAATGTATATAGAAATTAATTGGAATGTAATGAAGTATTATTGTTTAGTTATTGTTTTTATAATAAGTCAATGTACAGATATGATAAACTAGACTCATGTAGGTGAAATAAAATTATTCATATATGTATGATTTGTACAAGATTGTAAAATAATCTTTAACAAATAAATTCAATTCTATTCTATTCTACTTCTCATAGGAGGAAGTCGAGAGGTACCCATCCCGCTAAAACCTCCACCACTTTATGAGCAATTGTCATGTAGGATTCTGTTACTCGCAGGAGAGCTGTTCTTCGGATTGTCGCCAATTTTCTCTTGTTGAATAGAGATACTTACATTAAAAACCTACAGTGTGTCCAGTTTAAACGTTCACAATCTAAAAATGATATAACATTCCTTCTGACTACTGACTAGTCAATAAAAACAATGTTATTTGTTTCATACGATTATTGTCAATTTTATTTGTTGACACCGCAAATATAAAACTTTATTTACTTGTTATTATTATTACTTTCAATTACATAAATAATTTTCTTTAAATTAAAGTATTTTTCTAAAAATGCCGATGAAAACGACAATTGACTTAAATATGATTAAATAGTTGAGAATAACGGTTTTTCTGATGTCTACAGTTAATTTTATGCATCACATGTTTTATCTCATTAGGTTAATGAAGATGGTGTTTTTTTTTATAATGGTACAGTCAAAATTATAACAATTAAATTCTGAGGAGTTTTAGGGAGTATATAAATTTCTGCCTGGTCCATTGCAACTAAAACGTTTTAGACAAGATTGTGTCGGCAATTTTTCTTTTAAATGACACCAGAAGACAATTAAGGATCAGGTATCCACTTATTTCATTTAAAATTGTCCGAGGGAAAAGTTTCTGATGAGATCTTTAGTCCATTAGGTTTCTCGCCTTCTCCTTCCTTCCGCAATTTTATTGCTGTAAGAAATAAGATCTGAAAACTGTCAACAGTAAAGTGGTGACGTGAACAATGATGTGATAAAGGCCGAGACACTGGGACTTGGTTCGAAGGTCAGTCTTCCGTGAGGGTTTAATTGGTGAAACTCTCAGCGAAACCGTTCTGATCCAAAGTATGTTTGACAACTCCTTCCACCTCTCTGCCTATCCTTTCCAACGTCGGGCGGGAACACTTTTTCGTTTTTCCAACACCGTTGGTTTGTTTTGATTGATACTGTTGTCTCGAGAGTAGAAAATTAATTTTATTTAACTTTGACTAAACTGATAGGGATCGGCATGCTCAATCCCTGCGAAATGAAATCTGTCAAACGTTTTTCGAAAGTATCCGCATTCTTATTGCGGTACACGTTTCCATAAAATTAATTGGAAATGAAATGAATTTCTTAATGTCTTTTAGTTGTTGTTCTTCCTCATAAAATATAAATAAATACTTTTTTGTTACATTTAACAGTAATACATTATATATTAATTTTCGTCCTGCAAGTAATTGTTAGCATTTCTCAACTTAATAATTTTTTTTCCTGTTTAGTCATTTGTACATTATTTTCAATGGCAATAAAGCTTTTTATAAATTCAAACAATTAATTTAAATTAATTGTATTAAATTATAATAGTGAGGACCAAATTGTTTGATCTATCCAAGGCCTGGGGACCAAATTGTTCGAACACGGGAATTTGGTGAGAGCCAAATATTACCCATTGATCTGTAAGTGAATTTTGTGCGCTTGTGATTGTGAAAACTGGTGTGAAATGTATGGAGTTGGATCGCTGAGATTTGATACTTGATTAAATTAAACAAAATACTGAGAACATGATTATATTGCATACAATCGATAAAATAAAAGAAATGAAATTTATGCCTTTGTAAAATTTTGTGGTTCTCTACAGATTGAGTTCATATTGCTGATTGTGAAATTACAATTTTGTGTTTGATATTGTCATATTAGAAGTGATTATTGCTTGATTGTAATTTGGACTCACTTGCTGTCTGAAATTGAGCTTCATGATTTCGGCCACCTCTTCTTCCTCCCCATACTTCCTCCACCAGGCTGTTCTCTAAAAGTTTAGCAACTCATATTTTCTTTCCTTGTGTTTTCTTAAGAGAGTACCTTACTATGTGCACACTTCACCAGATGAACAGATTAGCACAACAAAAATGATTTGCAACAAAATGGAGGCCATAAAATGGTAGTGAAGTTCCAACTTGTACAATTGTTTTGATTCGTTATTTTCTGTGTTTCAGAGGTTGATCCCTGAACAATAATACAAATAAAATTTAATATAACTTTGAACATAAACTATACTTTAGATGTTTTGATCCTTAAATTGTTGTGTAGATTCAGTGAAAAATATTGTAAATGGTTTTGATGTTAGAAATTTAATATCATTAATTCTCAAATTAATTTATTTCAAAATGACAATAAATAATTTCACAAACTAATTAACGGTCACATTTAAATATTTATTGAATAAAAAAATTAAAAATTAACACTAATGTCATACATTTAACATGTTGTTCGGAGATTTATCGAATTATTTTATGGTGGTCTTGCCGAAACTTTAGGGACCCCCTGGAGCACTTTCGTATTTGAGGCCCTACGCCACCGCTTAGACCAATACTAATTCCGACCCTTGTTTTTAGCTCTGATAATGATCAGTATATTATTTTTAGATAATAACTCCGTATTAGAATGATATTATTTTTTATTATTCTTATCAAAAGAATAATAAAATTTTGTTTTACATGACGGTTCTCTTAACAAAATAATAATTTTATAAATTAATCCCGATTAAACTTTCATATTTCAACAATTCAAGTTTGTTGACTGACGACAGTAGTTAGTTGAAGGCGATCAACATATTGCAATGTCCTTGGCCCTTATGAACTTTCATAATGTATGAATTTTAAATAAAATTAAGGTATGTCTTGAATAATAGATATAAATTCTTAATTATAGATTTAACCATTTATAGTTATTCATAGATATAAATGATATTTATACCTTATAAATTATTATATTCTCCCCTATAACTATACCTTGAGAAATTTCTTATTTCAAGTAGATCTTCTTATCCAAAAGTACATCGTATGATATATTTAGTTGGATATCTTAGGTAGAAATTTTGAAATGAAAGACATTCTTATTTATTTGATTCTAAATAAAAAGATTACTGGTAAATGATTTACATTATTACAGTCATGACTATTTCTTATTCTAATTACTTATAACTAAAAAAATAACTTATTGCAACACTTATCTCTGATTGGTTAGTACTATGCTTGATTAAAGGAACAAGATATAAATATGATGTGATCAACCTTCCCCAGTCTGTGACTTCAGGTGTTTTCTCCGTCGTCTTTCATCTAATGTTCTAAAAAAAATCTTTGTCCTATCTTAGTCTTATTATTCCTCCATAAATAGACCTACTATATGTAGTATTACCCAAGGCCAAGACTAAGACCGCCTCACTGTCGCAAGAACAAGAGCAAGACTGGTAAAAAAAAACGATTTTTTGAATCAAAATTAAGGCAAAATAGTTACTAATGCTTGACAATTTTAGATACTATGTGTAAAGAATTTGTATAACCAATATACTTTTGCATTTAACTCTTCTCATTTTTCATTCGGGCTTAGTGAGATTTCCCTTATCTAAAAAAAGACAGTAATATCTCTATAATACTAAGCTAATAAGTAACTACGAGACTCTTGCGCAACACCAAGACCTAGACTAAGACTGGGTTTGGAAGACCAAGACTCGTCACGGTCTCGCATTTGGGAAACACTACCTGTATGACCTTTTCTGGATCTGGTGTAACCCACCATCCGAAATTCGTATTTGTGTTCCTGTAAATGGGTTAAATTATATGTGACAATTATTGCAATGATTACTGGCCAAGTGGTTAATACATAAAACTAAATAATACTTAAAGTAAATATTCGATTCAGATCACCTTATTATTCATATAATTGCGATTTTCGTTCATTTCACCTTATTAGTACTATAATTTTAAATGTTTTTAAAAAAGAGATGTCGTTTGTTTTTAGTAAGCCAGCGCTAAGTAATAGTGTTTAATCTTGATTGCAAAAATAAAATACAACAATAATTTATTGTTTTATTTAAAAAATAAAAATATTCAAAACAAGAATTCAAGAAGTTCCTTTAGTAATGCTGTCCTGCTTTCTGGTCGATTCGCGTATATCACTCCTCGTCGATGCGATGCCTGATCTTCAAATATATAGTAGCTAATCCAAGGCCATCTAAATAACAGCAACAGCGGGATAATCCCCAAGAGATGTAAATAAAAAATTCCGGAGGAAGAAATAACGACGCTGACGACCCCCATACCCGCGGTACATCTCGGATTACGTGGGCGATCTCAGAAGGATCCGAAAATTACCGACCACATCGCTATTGTATACGCCCTGTCGAGACTCTACCGCTCCGTGTGTATATTATATTCCGTGTATTTCAGACTTTGGAACAACTTACAATATACATCAACTATCTGACATCAATGAAAAACGATTCGCCGGTCTATTAGTTGGTGGCTCTTCAATCATGGCGAAGGCGTATCATTTGGTGATATATAGTGGCAGGGTGTTGAAATTTCTACCGCTCCTATCATGAAAAAAAACCAAAAAACGAAACTTCGCGAACCATAACTCTCGTTCAAAAATTACATGAATACATAGGTGCGTATGCAAATGCTGTGATCATATATATTTCTTTGGATCTGGGTAAAATATTGAACACAAATCATTATTGGCATGCAAATGAAAAATTTCTATACACAAATCATGACATGAGACCAACATATTAAAAAATAAAATAAATAAAAACATTAAACCTCAGGCTGCGACTATAATACTCACATCTTTAGAGATGCTCAAAATTAAACCTTAAACAGAAGCTGAACACTTACATTTATCTACTTAAGCCTACGTGATCCTACACTTCACAGATGTACGGAACATCCAGAACGACTCACGTTCGAAAACAACAAACTTTTCATTCAAAAACTTTCAAGACTAAAGCACCATGGTAGGTCATTTTTACCTTAAAACTTCATACTTTATTTGAAAACCTTACTATGCCAACAGTTAACGACCACATACGGACATACTGCGAAAAATATCACGATATGGACATACATAGTAACATACTCGTACAAGATATAGTTACAATTAACAGGCCCGAAAACACGATTAGGAGGCATTATTTTGAACCTCCTAAGCCTGTTTTGATGAGGGCCGTAATTTGATTTTACCTAGGTGATTGTAGTTATTTTTCGATCTAAATTTTTTGCGTTGAATAGAATATATTAATTATTATATTATAAATAATATTATTTATATGCTATTCTGATATAATTATAATGGTAATGAAATTATATATATGAAAAGGAAGCACAATATAAAGTATAATGAAAATATAGAAATATTTTTTTATTTATTTATTTATATGATATTTACAACTGTATACAAAAAATACATCTGGTAAATTCGCACATGGATATAATGACACGGAACATATCTTGAGAAACTACCCATTGGTAGCACTCTAATAATATGTCTATATTAGAAGATCACGTGGCCATCTTCTTTTCAGACGCCTCGGAGGGTTATCAGGAATCGAATAGGAAGCAAGGTTAGAGACAAGAGGGTTGGGATGGTTATGAAGTTTATTATGGAAGGACAGATATCTGGATTGGGCCAAATCTGATACATAAGGAACATTAAGGTCATTATGGATAATTTTATTTGTAACGAAGTAAGGAGCATTGAGGATTTTACGAAGGATTTTGGATTGTAAGGATTGTATGCGAGAGGAATTTGAAGGTTTGGTGGAGCCCCATAGCTCTCCGTAAGTCCAAATAGGCTTTATGATAGTTATGTAAATGAGTATAATTGATTGGAAGGTTAGAGCGTTTGTCTAGTAAGTGTTGAAGTAGTCGGAAACGTCGAGCTGTTTCTTGTCGTTTCAGTCTGGTATGAGGATTCCAAGTTAGACGTTTGTACAGATGGAGTCCTAGATAACAGATTTGTTCAACAGGAATAAGTGAGGTGTTGTTAAAGGATACTGATATATATTATGCTTACAAATTGGCAATAAGAATAATAATGGTTATATAATAATATAAATTGGCAATAATATAATATAGATTTTAAAATAAATTAAAAATTTGTCCGAACTGTGGTTTCGTTCGTTTATTTTATTCCGATAAAAAATAATGATAATTTATTATCATTATTTAATAATAATTAATAAATAAATAATTTGGTTCGCCGTTAAGCGGACAGGGGCTACACTCCCTCTTCTCCCAGGAAATCATAAAAAAAAATGACATCTTGAATTGTTAAATATTTTTTTATTGTATACAGGAATAATATAAAATAATTATTATATGGCAACTTTTTAATAATTACTTTGAAAAATAAAATAAAATGATTTTTTCCGGCTGCCGAAAAATCTAAACACGTTTGTTAGAAAAACGTTGGGAGCAATTCTCATGTATAGAATTGTTAAAAAATATTGTTTATTTTTAACAAATAAAAAATAATTTATTATTAGATTGGTATCTACCGCCTCTTCATATCCAGTCGGAAATATTTTAAAAGATGATTCGATCGCTACCGAAAAAAAATGCGCCCAATAAATTATGTCAGGAACTCGATCCGCACAATCTGAAGAGACATCTGAAAAGACTACTTTTGGATGTAACTGTCCTCATCATATCTATCAGTGAATGGAAATAGGCCGTATATTCCTATCTTAAGGTGCGTCTTTCGAAACGACGGCTTCTGTAATTTTTGGGAAACGATATAAATAAATGCTTGCTCCAGAAATATTCTTCCCTTATCTTTGAATTTATTACGATCAATAAAACAAGCTGTTTATATTTGGAGACCACCGTTAATAACCGAATCCACTAAGATTCCAAGAGGTTGATGACTTAATCAAATATGGATATCGGGCAAAAGCGGAGCTACTACCGAATCGTAAAGGGACATTAAGGAGATGGCCAAAACTTTGAGAAAGTACTCAAATTAGGACTTGAGGAATGCGCAGGTAGTTGAAAATATTCCGGTCCAGGAATGGCTCCAATCGCTTCATCTCCTCGTAACGTACTCCTCAATGCCGGAGATTCTTTGATCTCTTCTTCCACATTTTTCTTTTTTCCTTACGTCGCTGAGTTATTCATTTGCCTCATTTGAAAAATATCAAAACCTGTTTTATGTATATATTTAAAGTAAAAGCTCGAATTTAAATAGATTAATAATCACATAATGTAGGCCGATTTCCAATGTTTGAAATTTATGTACTTGCATCGATGGACCGACCAATCTCATACGACTTAGATTAGTATTGACTGATAATAAGTATGCAAATAAGGAAATTACCGACAACAAACATTTGTATGGAAATGTCTAAATATTGTTTAATGATTGGCATTTTTTTTCTATCTTTAATATTATAATAAGCCTATTAAAGAACAGTTTATTTGATTTATTGTTATTTATCCTATGCTTTTCTAGGCAAACGACAGGTATTGTATGCTCTCAAAAACGAACTAGAGCGTTAAGGGGACGAAGGACTAAGGGGACACTTGCCAATGGAGGTGGAATTTATTGGGCGCCAAATTTCAAGAAATATTTTTGAATTGAAACTTCTTTAAGCACGTTATGCAAGTTTTTGTGGAGATTGAATTAGATGGAGCCGTCAGATCTTGTACCTTAACGCGACGCCATGTTAGGGAGGGAAAAAGGAAAATGAAATTAGGAAAATCGGATAATGAAATGAAATACTTAATAACCTATTATCCGACTATAATTCATATCATATGTTATTGTACTATGTATTTTCAAAACTAATGTGACTGTTATATCCAAAACTTAATGTTACACACTTTTAAGGCTTATGCACATAACAATATTGAACAATAATAAAATTACATTAAAAACTACACCATAAAATCAGATCAAATTGAGCATTCCTATATATTTTAGGATGGTTAGTTATTAATATATTTTATAATTATTTTTAGGTTTAATATTAGTTTAAATATTGATACTTACTCTAGAATTATTTAAGTGGTATTGGTGGTGGTTATGTAATTGTTATATGAGCCATTCTACTATTCTACTATTAAAAAAATCAAATCTGATCATTATTTTTAAAAATCATCTGATGATTTTTATCAAATGAGCTTTTTATTTTGTTCATAAGTGATAGGAATCGTATCATTATAAAACTTGTTTATCATTATTTTTGGACAAAATGCTTACAATTAACAATAATAATAAATCTGGAGTAATACTTTTTTAAATGAGCAATATATGTTTTCAAAATTGTTTATGATATATTTTAAGTCTGGAGGAGTAGGTGTAGAATATTTTTGTCAACAATTAGCAACAAAACATCTTTCATTAATTAGTAATTTTGGCTAATAAAAAAAAGAAATACATACATAAATATTGTGCAAGTACCACGTGCACAATTTTAGAAATATAATATTAAAAAATGTGTACATTAATAACGTATAACGTACAATTAAAATTTAATTTAAATTTTATGTGAAATTTGATTTTTATTATTTGATTAAAACATTTTTATTAGTATTTAATTAGTGTTATTTATGTAACACCGCATCATAATAAATTATAATTATTTTTATTTATTTATTTTATTATTTTTAATGGAACCAATAAACATCAAAGATTAATTAAAATTTTTATTTATAAATCAGGCATGATTATTAAATTATAAATAAAATATAATAATTATTACATGATTTTAAAGAAAAAATTATCGATTTCATACTGTGTTAAAAATACATAAAATAACAACCAATATAATAAAGAACATGGAGGTTCGAAGCCGATAACAGCCCCTATTCACAAGCGAGCTCCTTCAATATCTATCACACAAGATCAGATTTCACCAAATTCTCACACCTACATATTGCCGTCCTATATCTCTAGGACATTCGACTATCGGCTTAGCGTTGACTATTTGGTAACTCCTGTGTTATTCACCACACTTTAAACGCCCATTTAATTCTCTCCGGTGCTATAAACTTTATTATAAATACCGAGGTCATGCAAATAGGCTTTGTGCAACCGCCTAAATTTTCCTATAGATTCGTTATTCTTCTGTCCAACTTTCTGTGCTATAACGTACTTTTAAAAACCTAAGATGTTGAATTCACTCATATTCATTATAGTACTCTGTGCTCTATGGGTGGTCTTTACAGTTTACAATGCAAGTTGACCAATAAGAAAGATCATATTTTGATTTTCTCTTTTTCTTTTAATCCGTTGAAGTTCGCAGGCCATTTTGAGCTATCAAAGGCAAACCAATTTAAAGATCTTTTTATTCTTGTAAAATGACTTATAGCTCGCCGTTATTGGGATGTAAGATGACACGTGTTGGCTGACAGCTAGGTTCGGTAAGTTGGAAAGGCCCTTTGAAACCGGATCTGGCTCGGAGCATTGGAGAGGGGATTATGGTAATAATTGGAGTCATTGTCAAAATCTGCGAGTCACACACTCGAAGTGGGTGTATGAATGAAGATGGCCTGGCCCGCGTGGGTCGTCTATTGTAGTCGCTCCGTCTTAGCCGAGTGTGGGCCGGGAATTTGTGTACATTTCACGGCCTGAGACAGATTCTTCTTCTCGCTCATCCATCTTCCATCTCCTTGTCAATTACAACTCAATTTAGAAGGAATCCGATGTATCAAAACTGAGTAATCTCCTGTGTTTGTTTTCGCTGCAGTTTATTTATCATCCAGTTTCATCATCATATCTACCCCGAAACAATGATTAAGGAGAAACTCGTATTTACAGAGTTGGATTGGTGTTTTTAAAATACAATGCATAACATTCCACGCATCAATATAATTAATACCCACACCTACGTTATAATTAAATACACCTCAATATCCAGTCGTCCAAAAGTGAAGGAAGGGAACCAAAAAATATATGTTTATAGGTATATATTATATAGGTATATATTTTTAGTTCCGTTCCTTTACTTTACTCACAGGTTATAAACGTGAAAACATAATGGTGTTTATATTCCTTATTATTTTTTGATTAATCCTCCCAAATAAATATTGTATGACCATATATATAATTACTACATGTATTGTAAACCATAGTTAAATCACAGCTCATTGAACAATCTCAGTTTTGAATTTTTACCTTTCCTTATCGACAGGGGTGTCCACAAGGGAGTTTCATGGCGTTAATCAGAATTTTTGAGCTGGCATATTTTGAATTTTTGAGGGGGGCAAATTTCGATTTTTAGGAAGAGAAAAGAAATAAAATATCTAAGAAACAGGAGGGAGGGGAGGATCATGGGAACCCCTGCTTACCGGTATATGAAATATGTAGTAAAGGAAAGTATTGCGATCATAAAAATTTTTCATAACGGAAATACACGTTTTTGAGGTCCCCTGAGTTCAAATAACTGAGTCTCACGAAATTGGTGAGATAACAGTCTAGCTCAAAAACAAAAAGTCGTACAAAAGTACATACACGAAAGAAGTATACAAAACCAACGTATAGAAATGAAAATGAACAAATTTGGAAAAAAAAATATATATATACATAGAAATATAAATTAACAAATATAAATAGTTTATTAACAATTACCAATGGTTCGAAAACCAGAGTCATTCTTTTATTTACATACTTTTGTATTTATCATTTTCCTGATGTAATTTTGTGATTTTTAATTTTAAGCCCTGAAGATGATCTACTTGTTTGGATGGAAACGTCGGCAAACTAGGTAAACAGAATTTTTTGACTACTCGTCTTGGCCATTTTTCACTCTCGGAAATATTTTAGAATTTTACAATTAAAAAAAAGAAGTTTTTTCTTTTATACTGATATGCCTTCTACTGTTTTTTAAAACTATATTTTTGAAAAGTTAGTGCATATGATCAACATACAAAAACATTTCTTACAGTCTTACATGAATGTAGGCTTTTAGAAATTATATTAATATATTTTCAGAAGAGTCTTGAGTTTCGTTAGGGATTGAAGGAAGCCGAATAATACACCAAGTTCCATTATTCAAATATGTAAACTGTAATATTGAAATTATAATACTTATAAAAGAAGAATATGTTTAATTGGGTGTGCTAAAATATTACGAGGAGGGATATGGTTATAAGATAGAGGGTATTTCAATAGTTGTTTTTTGTTTTATTTATTTTTTATGTTGTTTTTTTTTTGTATATGATATTAGTATTAAGAAAATATTCTTATATTGAAAAATAAATTATATTAATATACAATAGTCATTGATACAACCCTAAGTGCTTCTTTCTCTTTATATTATTAGACTGCAAATGATTTGTTTTTGGTATACGACATGGACTTGGTATTGTAAGATTCTTATTTGCAAAATACAAATAGAGATTGATTTTAGTGCTGCCCAAAATCTGTCTTGGGCTTGCACTTTGCAAGACCAAGACCAAGGCCATCTAAGTGTTGCAAGACCGAGACCAAGACTGGTAAATAAAATCGATTTTTCGAATAAAAATTAAGGCAAAATAGTTACCGATGCTTGACAATTTTAAATACTATATGTAAAGAATTGGTATAACCAATATATTTTTGCATTTAACTGTTCTAATTTTTCATTCGTGCTTAGTTAGGTTTCTCCTATCTAAAAAATTACAGTAATGTTTCTATAGTAATAAGTTGATAAGTAACTGCAAGAATCTTGCGCAAGACCAAGACCATGACAAAGACTGAGTTTGAAATACCAAGACTCGTCTCTGTCTCTCATTTGGGCAACACTACTGACTATATTTGCAGTCTAGTTTTCAGGATGTGATTCTAGGCTTATTTCAAAGAAATGGTGTCTCGAAAAGTAGCGAGGATCATCCTAAGATGGTCCATTCTGAAGTAAGAGCATGGATACGGCAGAAGTACGAAGCCACTTGTGGATACTAATTAGAGAAGCTTCGGGCAGATGTCCCTCTCGCCAACCTGATTTACGAGCGAACGATGAACCCTTCGACAGGTTTGTTTTTTGTAAGCTCACCTACGATAGTGCCTGAGAAAAAATATAGCAAACGCTCCTCCCACGCGAGCATGCGACCTGAACATTAATAGCGGGGCAGCTATTTAAATTAAGTTTATTTCTCTGCGGCCATCTGGTTGGATGTCCATCGATTCAGTTGCAGCCAGTTATTCAAATGCGGTGTAACAAATCGCGATATCGCATTCGAGCATTCTATCCCGTCGTTAGCTACCATCGTTTGCTCGAATCGGAAAATTATGATCACTGTTGATTGGTGGTTTTCCTCTTATTCCTTCGCTTTCAATTTGTTTTGTTTTTCTCATTCTTTATTATATAGAAACTACAGATATACGTTTTTGTTCTCAGTCCATTTCCTTTTACGAGTATATTTTAATTATTTATTTAATTATAAAAGTGATACGATGCTAAGAAATTGTTTTAGTCCGACATGAGTGCCAGAGATAAATGATACCGCTTAATTTATTAATATTTCATTATTGTTATTATTGTCTGAGTACGTATAGGTATTTTACAAATTTCGATGTTCATAATGGCGAATAATCTATGTGTTTCATATAAATGTAATTAACTAATAATTAATACCACTATCATTAATTAATAATTCAGACAGAAAACTTACTCACTAACAAATTTATTATGTTTCATAAATCTTTCAATACATATAAAGATTTTAATCCATTAGACAATAATTCGACCAACATTATTTTATGGCATCTCATTGTGCTCATGTCGAAATAAATCGTTTACAATCATTTAAAAATGAAATTTTGCTAAAGATAATCGAAGGAACGGCCATGCAAAGTTTGAAACGTCATTATTTCAAGAGGAATTAAAAATACCCCCTTCCTCCCTCTCGACAAAAAAGAAAGAATTTCATAACTTTAGGAATTACAAATTTTACAAAACAGTGAACTGTGACCACTTAAACGATGGCAAAAATTATTTAAAGTTAATTTTAGCTTTAAATTTAGTGTAACAGAAAAAAAATGTGTATATATTTTTTTCCAATTTTTTTAAATTGATTATACTAATTTGAGGTTGTTGGCGTTAAATTAATTTTTTTTTTGTATACTATCTCACCTCCTCTATTATTGACACATTTTGTTAGTTTTCCTTTTTGTTGTTTGTTTGAACATTATTCGTTCAAGAACTACCAGTCTGATTTGAAAAAATCCTTTTGTATTAGATAGACCGTTTATTGAAGGAGGTCTTAGGCTTTGTAACAACACGTTACAATCCATATGAAGGGAGCAATTATCACAGATGTTAATCATGAAAAACTATAGGCAATCAGGCTAATACAGCTTATAGTACATACTTTTTAAAATCACTATAAATAAAGTGTAGGGACAATTTTTATCTGTCATAATAATAATAATTATAAAAGGCTTAGCGTACCCGGAGGTTCGATGTCGACACCACCAAACTCTTATTATACATCTCCCTCCACCATTCAGATCGGCTTTAACGCAATCTTCCCACCTTCGCTTCGGTCTATCCCTCGGACGTTTACTATTCGGTACAGTAAATGTTAATTTTTTATGAATTCTTTTGTTACTAAGCACAACAATTTTACAAGCCCATTTGATTCGCCGAGATTTAATCACCTCAATTATATTAACTGGATACAGTTCTCGCAATTCGGCGTTGTGTATCCGTCTTAACTCTCCGGTTAGCTTATCCTTCTTCGTGCCGAATATTCTACGCGATACTTTATTTTCAAAAACCTTAAGATGCTGCTCATCCCTTAATGTAAGCGGCCATGTTTCGCATCCCTAAAAAACTGTAGGTAAGATAATGATTTAATAGATTCTAGTTTTTAAGCACCGGGACAAGAGGTGCAAGCTAAGTAGTTTTGTCACAGAAAAATAACAAGTATTTCCCGCTTTCACCCTAGCCTTAACTCCTCTCAATTTAATTTTTTCTAGTTATCGTAGACTCTAGATACCTAAACTTCTCCTAAACTAAGAATTTGACATAAAGAAGAAGAAGGACAAAACTAGCCTAGAAAAACCGTTGCTCATACGTTAAATACGTACTTTTTGATTAAAATTGATTAGGTAGTAAAGCTTAAATAAACAAATAAATAAATGGTGGGAGGGGTGGCCGAATGGGCTAACGCGTGTGCACTGCACCACCGTTGCCTGGTAACCTGATTTATGACTCTATGATATGAAAATAGTAACGAGTTGGCGTCCCGGTACCAGAGGAAATTTTAAATTCCCCGCCCTCACCCTCTGGTCCGGGAAAATCCCGTATAGCCTAATAGGCGTGGTAGGGAAGAACAGGAAAAAAAAATAAACAAGTAACGGAGACTTAATAAAAAATAAATTATCCAATGAACAAAAAATTATATAATTGATTATTATACTTCTAATATTTATATAAATATTTCTAGTAATATCTAATTACTTACAAATTGGAAAGTTGATAAAGCAAAAAAAGAGTTATAGCATTTAATTCAGCCTTACCCGTTAAAAAAATGAAAAAGAAAAAATATTTTGAAGTAGAAACGGAAAGCAACTACTTGTTTTTAAGATGATTGATTTAAGGATTAGTTTAAAATTGATTTCGCTTGTTTTGAGATTTTCTACACTTTCAGAGCCATTAGACATTCCATTTGGATTGCCATTTTTTTTTTCAGTATAACTTCGTCCCGCAGGCTATCTAAGTAAAATACACAAGAATATTCCCGCAGTTTGATAAATTATTTTTAAAAAACCAGCGATAATTTGATTTATATGAGGCATCTTTTGATTCGAATGTCGCCAACAGTTATTAAGTTGTTAATCGGCTTCTCAAGAGTTGCCGAACAGGTCCTTCCTTGTCCCAAACACTCCAGTTGCTAAAGATTATTTTCCTAAAACAATATAATATGAGGCTCATCATTTCAGGAGATATGTTGTTTTTTGGATATAGTGCTATATATAGATTAAAAAAAATGTATATATAACCATTCTTCTATATTATATCACTGTAATCATCAATACTTTTTTTTCTGATAAGTATATTATTACTACAATTTAAAAATATTTTTATATGAAATACAATAAATACATAGGACAACAATTTAAAAAAAATAATTTTCCCGAATTAATATTTAATATTATATTATGTTTTATTTTCTTTAAGATTGTTTAGAGGAAGGAAGCGGCCTCCCGCCCTTCTGTGTGTACGCTAGCATTTGCAAACCGATTGTTTGTTCTTTTACCTGCATTTCAGAGACCTAAGGTTCTATATGCAGATTGCAATGTGTCCCGGTGATACGATATTCCTGTCTGCTGTGATATGGAGGTATTTCATTACTATCTATTGTATTATAGTAGTCATACAGAGTGCGATAATCTCCAGAGAACACCGACAAAGGATATCGTATCGCTGAGAAATATTGCGTTCTGCATTAAGGAGAATTTAGCGTTTTTAATCATGTTTCCTCCAATGGCAACCTAATATTTAATTTATTTCTCTGTTAGGGCCTTTTCCTGACATGGTATTTAAAATAATTGCGTTCGGCATTGGTGTATTTTTACACCCTAATTAATAACAAAAAATTGAAGTGAAAACTAGAAAGCTGTTGTTCACATATGTTGATGATATAAAACCATCAGGGATTTTCGCTAGTATGTTATTAATAACGACCTGTTTGTAGCTATATTTGCTGTTTATAATTCACATCTGTGACCCCCAACACGTTCATATATTAGCACCAGCGGTATATATATTCCTATATATCAGCGAGGAGTGAAATTGAAAGACTATCAGTATGGACGGCCGTGTTTTATAAAAATCGCACAACTATCAGACCTATCAATTCATCGCCATTACCTAATGCCTACCTGCAGCACCTCTATTTATCGACGAGCCATTTCCTCGCAGAAAATAATTATATACGGACAGAAACGGGAGCAAGGTTGCGTAAGGAAAGAAAGTTGGAGAATTAGCGGATCCGGAATAGATTCGGGTTGGGGTATTTGAATGATGGTTGAAAACAATCTTCGATTTTATTGTACCTGTTGTATTTCCATATATGCCATATATGCCTTTATGTTTAAAGATATTAAATTAAAATAGATTGATTTACAATAAATCCATTTTTCAAAAAAAAATTATTTATAGAAATCACAACGCTATACATATAAATAACAATAAATGACAACATCTGTCATGAAATAGAATATATCGTCGGTTTATTGCAAAAAGTCACTAAGTACACTTTTGGTCCATGTGAACTTTAAGGTACGCATTTGTTAATTCCGATCTTATTTATCGCTACAATAAATCATAAAATACAGAAAAAATAATACGAATCCTTTTATACGTGAAAATATGTTCACTAAATGCAGGATGTTCTGACTTTACCGAGCAAAAAGTCACTGTCTGGTACCTGATGTCTTCTTTCACTGGATTCATTGATTAGGATATAATATATATAAATGTTTTGGAGATAAAAAATGGTTTATGATTCGGAGGGAAAAAGTTATAAAAATTGTACTTTAAAAACTTAATATTTTGTTTACAATAGTCGTACATTAAATTTAGCTAATTTTATGTTCCATTTGAATAAAACGATTACAAAAGCTTTCGATGATTTTCTTAAAAGAATACTTAAGAAATAAAATGTTGAAAACATTCCTTAAGAAAAAAAAAAAAAAAAAAAAAAAGAGCCGGCTATAGAAATAATAATAATAAATAGAAATAATATTAATTTCATTTCAAAAGTCTTTTTAATATATTCTTTTAGATGGATCATCTGGAATTAGTTTATAAAGTTGCGGACTTCAGAGTGGGATTGTAGTTTGAAATTAAAATATATTTATCCATTTAGGCCAAAACCGCAACAAATGGGGTGGGGTGGATGATCGCGCTAAAGCGTGTTGTCCAGAGCAACTTTTATCTTTTCCATAATTCTCCCTCACTCTCTTCTGGACCGGAAAAAAACCCGTATAGCTTAAAAGGCGAAGTAGGTGAGAAAGATAATCTACAACAAATGGAATATTGTTGTCTTTATGAATACAAATATTTAAAATTATAAAAGGAACATGATTAATCATTTCACGAAAGATTTTTTAATGTAAGAATAGGGAGAAAGTCGTGGAGCCTCAAAATCGAAATTCGTTTGTCCAATAACAAATCGTAAATTATAATGACTAAATAAGCGACTGTGTAATTCATTTAACACTTTCATAATTGGAAAGTTCATTTTTTATCAAATGCATCACTTTTTGGAGACGAAACATTGATATTCCAGAATCTCTACAGTAATTTAAACAGACAATTTAGGATGAAGAATGCCAATTTTGCAAGATTGAGTTTTAAAATAAAAAATTATTTATTATTTTTTAAAAAATAAACAAGACTATTTAGTTTGAGATGACTAAATAGGGATGCAAATGATTTAGTTGGATGAATAATATAATAACGACAAGAAATTAAATTAGTTATAAATGCCATATGTGTATAATGATTATGAAATTAATTCTGATTTTAAATAAGTTGCATTGAAAAAATGGAATAAATTTGAATAATGTAAGATATTTTATGTAATGATATTATAAAGGAGATTTAAAAATCCGTTCAGATATACTATTTTATTTTATTTTCAAATATAATTATACTTGAAAAAATATAAAATTGAATGACAAGACTAATTGCCTCGGGGTGTTACACCACTCAGACCTGAGCCAACAAACCACATTTTCAGGATGATCTTGCTACATGTTCACTTTAATAAATCAATCCGAGATAAGCGAAAACACGTTTAAATCTATAACAGAGTTTTCGAAGGCCGTTACCGCCAATTTTGATAATTTATGTATAAATGTCAAGTTTCATTAGCTGAGGTAACGCTATAATTTTGTTGTTATTAAAACTCATTTTCGAGGCAATTAATGGCTTTTGAACAATTATTGATGGCCAAAATGAGAGCCTGCGACGTCGTACATGCCAATATACATCCATTACTTACCATTTATTCGAATTCATAAATTATATAATTAAAAAAAAAAAAGATTAAAATAATTATTGATGTCCTTAGGAATATGTAAAACAAGAAAATTCTCCATTTCGATGTTCAATCGAAGCCAGAGCATAATGAAACAGGTATATTTAAGACGTTGGTCTGTGATTACTTAACTACTTGATTTGGGATTTCGCTCCAAAGCTAGTTCACTTTTTCTGAAGTAATTTTTAGCAACTGCATTTATATAAAATCTAACGCATTAATATATGTATGAAATCCTTTCCCATGTCATTATTATGTAATTGTATGTACATTATCACGCTGACGTGCCATTATTTCTTGTATTCTCAGCACATTTGCTGATTGTCAACATAAAGTTGATTGGTGCAAATAATTGTTTCAAACCAAATATATATATATATATATATATATATATATATATTTACAAAATTTCTTCAATCGACCTTTGGGTATTATATTTTAACATAATTATGTTAGTATTAGTAAGTAATTAAGAGTAGCTTAATATCTGTGCTAGTGGACGGTGGAGTGGCTATAGGTGTGTGTTCCTGGCCTGAGGTATCGAGGCTTTATTTTAAAACATTGAAAAGGATCCCATTGTTAATTAAAAAAAAAAAAGTCAAATAAACAGCAGGATCAATGAACATTTTGTTGTTTATTAAATAATAATTAAGTGAACTAGTTCCCAATTTAAATAATTATGCTAATACATAAACATATATATGTAAGAACATTCTTCCCAAAATTGTTTAAATTTAAAATTTTTAATTTTTAAATTTAATATGTTTAAAAGAATGGAATCCGTACAGAAAAAGAGAGAAGTAGAAATTTTAAAATTCGTTAGATCCCAAAAGTCTTACAAACGTAGAAAAGTATTTATTCACTTCACATTCTTGTCCATAGGTATAATTTAATCAACAACCACTCTTAATTTATAGTGTTATGCTTTATTATTTTATTTTACGTTTCGGAGATGCTTTGTTCCTCCGTCAGCATATAATTTGCTTCAGTATTGCGTAAGTCATAGAATAAGCTAGGCTTGGTCAACGACGAAACACTTTTAATTGAATGTTTTATGGGCTGGTGTAACAGTATAAGTAATTATATATAAGTATAAACCTGCCAACAACCAGATTCGCACACTGTACCCAGGTAATCTGTGCCTTACCCACTGAGCTTCATGATCATTGACCAACTTTATCCGAAACGAAAAAACACAGGAAATTATAACATACAGTTTATTATTATTTTTTTAAAAATTTATTATATTTGTTGATTGCAACATTAATAGTATTTCATAACCATTACATCGAGACAAAATAAAATAGAAATCAGAACAATTATTTTTTTTATACTTTGGTATTGACATAATTCCAGAAAGCTTATGTTCACATAAAGAGAATTGGCCGCCATTTTGTAAAGTAATGGCGGATTTCAATTTTGGGTTCCGAGCATATTGGAATAGCCTATGATTTTGTTGTCAAAGAAATAAAAAATAAAAAAAAGTTAGCCATATAGTCTTCGAAAAAAGCTAAGGACAGAGTATATTTTTTCATTGTTCGATTGATGGATTTTAAGTCTCTTGAAACAAAAAACCTCAAGTTGATGTAGAAACATCAATACCATTTTTAAGTTGCATTGGTAACTTCAATGTATGACTCGGTTGTACTTAATGACCTATTAGCTATTGCGAATTCTGTAATACCAACTAAATAATTAAAATCATTGTGATCAAGTTGCTAGTTATTCTATCAAATATGGCTAGTATTAACAAGTCTTGTCTTTCTCCAAGATCAGTTTAAATTTTGTCATTTGACAAATTTATTACTAGACAATCTAATAACTAATTGATGATCAAATTTAATGCTTCTTGGTACGACGAGAAGCTTTTTACGTTTAACCAGCGAATATTAAATTAATTTGTTGAACAGTTATACTATCGCCAAGGTATGAGTCCTGTTCTCCTAGTTCAATTAATTCTGATACGTCTTACTTCCCAACAGAGGATAAATAAACAAACCGGAGAATCTCGAACACATAAGTTACTACTAACTGGTACCTTCCAAAAAAGGTGTTCCACGCCACTTGGGCGACTCCTGGTCAGCTTTTAAATCGTGATCAGTCATGCTATTAGGCACGGGTACAAGGATTAGACTGCTCATCACGAAGAGGATTACACGATCCTAACGCTTGCGAATCTCGACCTGGAATTCGCACAATAAATTGGGAGCTCAGTGCGAGCTCTCTTGAAGAGAGAGGCCATTGCGATAAGCCGCGGAGAGGACCCTCGCAGATCTTCCTCAATTCTATTGTCGCTCCGAAATTATTTGAAATGTTCATCTGATCCACTTATCTATAGCCTGGATTAGTTTGAGTTATTGTCGAGCTCAACACCAAACTCCTTTTGATAACGAGCTTATTCACGCTCTGTTTTTTCTGACAAAGCCTTTTTCAAAAGATGCGGCCGCTCATCAGCAATTTACACATTTGTTATTAATAATTTTTCTAAAGTAAAGTTAAAATAGACGATTTTTGGAATAAATGTATTTAAAAAATGTTATTTTTATTAACAAAACGTTTCTGGCTTTAAAACCACCAGGGTAATTTTCGTCCTATATTACAGTTATTTAATCAACTAATAATATTACTCAAATCTACAGAAGACAATTACAATTTATGAATAGTTTACAGTGAATATAGGAAGTTAATTAATATCTTTTACAGTTTAATAAATATAAAAGCACAATTAAATAAAATTTAAAAGTGCAGGTATAATTAATATTGAAAGTCACAGATTAAATGAAGTAAAATTAACAAAATCTTTTTTTTTTTTTTTTATTTATTGAAATTTACATACATGTAAATCTGCTATCAGAATATATAACATGATAAGCTATCCATTGGTAGCACCTCAAAGATTAGGTTAATTTAGAAGGTCCCTCGACCATCTTCTTTTCACCTCAGAGGGTTGTCAGTATTGTAGGGAATGAAAGCTTATGAACTATAGGATTGGGGTGACCAAAGAGTTTGATATTAATAGAGGAATGTGTAGTTTGGGCCAAGTCTACAAAAAGAACAAAATTGAGGTTTTTATGAATGATGTTATTTGTAACATAAAAATGTGCATTTATTATTTTAAGGAGGATTCTGGATTGTAAGGATTGGATGCGGGAAGAATTCGATATTTTTGTTGAGTACCAAAGCTCAATTCCATGTGACCACTGGCTAAATTAAAAGTTAAAGCTTACAAGAATAATAGTTACCATGTACGGTATAAAAATCACCTTTTAAAATTACAAAAAGAAAAGTTAATGACTGCAATTTAAAATTAAATGTTAGAAATAACAAGAAACAGTTAAATAAAACAATTAAACTTGAAAGTTTAGGATTTGAAGAAAGAAAGTTGAAAAAACAATTGAAATTGAAAGTTAAACATTGATTTCTAATATTAAAACAGACAGCAATTGCTTTACTTCTTACGTTACAATATCTAATAGTTAGAGAAACAAGTGTTACTTGGTAGATTAAATTTATAATAACAATGTAGTTCTGAAGTACTTGTTTAATTTAAATTAATTTTATTTCTAATACACAAATATTTTTTTCCCTAGTTTCACAGACCTTGCAGATATTTGGATGTATAAATAGCTTTCTCTACTTCTGTCTATCTTGGAGAATTTTTTATAGTTTGGTACATACATTCCTACAACATTTTGGTTAATTCGATATACAAATCTGGTTTTTAGTATCTTGTCCCAATTAGTGAGGCGTTCATAATTAGGTATATGGTTAGTGACGTATTCCTTTAAGCTACATGTTTTGTCCATCTCTGAAAGAATGAAGGTTGTTGGGTTCATCACAATGTAAGGAAGTACCGTTACAAGGCCAACGGTTGTGCAGGGAGATGATTGGACCGATGTCAATCTGAAACACCTGGTTTTCCTCCTTAATTAATTATTTAATTATGAGTATTCACTTTATAGGGGATGGGTTTGCCCAGGAGGGTCTCCGGCTCCGGTGCTGATCAAAAAGTACTAGTTATCAGCAGGATTCGAACCTGGTTCCTTCTGCCCTAGAAATCAGTGCTCACACACTGAGCTATCCAGCTTCCTCCCTCCCCTCTGAACCCTATTACCTTCATGTTATTGGTAAGTTTATATAAACAACTCTTTATTGGTCCATTTGCTCCATGCATTATCACTCCAGAGATTCCGGATCACTCTGGTTATCGTGCAGAGGATTTTCCTATCAAATCGTTCAATACTTCTTTGTTAAGGATCTGATTAGTTTCCAGGTCTCGCATTCTTATATTACGAATGGCTTTATTATCGCATGTTACACTCTCAATTTGATATTTCTTAACATTTTTCGAGATTTTAATATCTTTAAAAGATAGAAGAAAGATCTGTATGTGTGTGGTGATCGATGTGGCTTATCGATTTCTAGTATATAGTTACATACAACACTAGTGGATTCAGAAATTAATTTTGGGGCGGGCTTCAGCCCAAAAGGTTTTTTTTTTCTCTCTATATAACGATAATTACATTGAAAGAAACTAACTACCACAAGAAAAATAAGAAAGGGTGTTTAAGTGTTTCTTATTTAATTATTTAATTAAAGTGTAATTCTAAAAGTGTTCTTATTTAATTAAATGTAATTAACTGAAATTTCGTGAATTCTTGGAGTCGGGGTGTTTTCAATCTGGAGGTTGACAAACTTTGTCTATTTAATTAGGTACTAAAAACTCGTACATACCCATTTGCTTTCCGCTTGGATTGTAAGATAATTTGAGAACGAAATAGAGAAAAAAGGTGGCATACAAAAATATTGAGCCGTTTGGTAGATACAATCTTGTTATTTTGGTGGTGTAGGTCATGCCAAACGGCTCAATATTTTTGATGGCCTTCTTTTTTCATGAATTTGTTCTCAAATCATCTTACGATCCAAGGAGAAAGCAAATGGGTACATACGCGTTTTTAATACCTAATTAAATAGACAAAGTTTGCCTGCCTCCAGATTGAAAACGCCCCAATTCCAAGTGTTTTCGTAAAAGTAATAATTGTAGATTACGATGAGATGAAACTATTCAGGAAGTTTCATGCGGATGTTAATAATTTGATAAAAAGAGGCCTGTACCATAAATTTCTGGCAAATACAACATTTTACTCAATAACATATTAAAAGTGTGATTAGCAATATATTAGATTGCACTAATAAACCGAGTAATTACAATGTGTTTCACAAAAGTACCGGATATCGTAATTCATCATCTCTCTTACCAATTACTCATTAAAAAAAGATTGATTGTAATTATTAGTGAGAACGAGATACGATAGAAGACAAATCATGAACCGCAATTGATATAATCATAATAGCATTTCCTTTGATTAATAATTTTCTTATTTGTACACAGAGTTTCAAATTTAATAATATTTAATTAGGCATCGATGCAATCAATTCATTAATATTTGAAAACCCGTGATACCAATTAGCGGCGTTAAGTAATCACTCATAATTTTGTCGAATTAAAAAAAATATAAATATATTTCTTACCCTACTCAATCAAACCATCAATTGGATTTTTACTGTATGCCAACGTTATTAAAGACTTGTTTCACAATTTTACTTTTTCATTTTAATATTGAACATATTAATATTCATTAGATGAACTATAACCCCGTTAAAATTTAATTCTCAACAATTTATCACTTTTGAGTAGTCAATAGTGCTGTTAGTTGCATATATCGAAACTATATATAAATAAAAGATAAAAAGAGCGAAAAAAAAATGGTATATCTATACAAAATAAAAGAAAAACAGTATTAATAAAGGTATTGGGTTCATAACTAATTAAAAACGCTACAAATTATTTAACAATGGTTTATTATTTCCAAACAATTATACATCTAAAGTAACATTACCTTCCTTGTTACAAAGAAAACAAAACAAAAAGTGATTCCAATTATTGGACTAAACTGTTTTTCTTTAATCATTAGTAATCTGCTAAAAAAATAGCATTAATTTAGTAACACATTCAAAATTTAAAAACCAAACCAAGAATATAAAATTCGGAGTAGAACATATAAAAAAAACCGGAGACCATATCTTTGCTCCTAATTGTCCGATTTTAACGATTTTTTTTTTGTTTTTTAGGAAATTTCGTAAACTTTAAAAAAAATATATACAATATCAACAAAAAAACTTTTCGAGTTATTCGGAATTTAATTTTACCATCCTTCGTAACTTTTTTCCAGCTTCTTTTCGTTGAAGTATGTTATGTAGATGAATTTAAAGGCCGTCGAGAAAATGACTTTAGCGAAGTTTCATTGAAATCTGTACATTCGTTTAGGAGCTACAGTCCATAGCAACGAAGGTTTTTCGGCCGCCATTTTGAAAGTTAAAGGCGGATAGTAATGTCGATGAAGGAGGATCATCCTCGGGTGACCTCTGATTATATATCAAAATTTGAAAAAAATCGGTCTAGTAGTTTCGGAGGAAATGCGCGGACGGCGTACAACGTACGGCGGACTGCGGACGGACAAAAAAATTTTTATTCGTTTTTCGAATTCTAGGCGTCCTGAAACCTGAAACCTCAAATTTTGAGAGGGGGTCAAGTTTTTGAATTTTTTGGTCGATCACAATGGTTGATTATTGAAAATAATAAACCCAAAAGTATTATTTCTTGATCAACGACTCAAACTGTACCATTACAACCAATACCATAAAATAAGGCTATGTGCGAAGAGTTAGTTCCTTCTCCAAAGTATGGTCTCTACAAGATAAAGACTTGGTGTGTCACAGCGATGTTTCTCAATTTCATAGTGAATTCATAGCTTACATAATGGATAAAAAACTTAGGCGCCATATTTGGACTATAAAAAGAGGCTGGAAGTCAAGGATATTACCCACTAAACTTCCTTTTAAATAGATAGTACAGATCCGAGGAAAAATAAATTGCTTAAAAACAGATTTTTTCACAAAAACTGTAGGATTTAAAATTTCACAATGACATCGAGTAAGAGCTACACGTTAAATGAACACTTAATTAGGCAGTAAAAATTAATGAAATATGTTATATTAATTGTACTAACTATACATTCCCCGAAGTATTAGGTTGAATACCCTTTTTGTGAAATATTTTGAAAACGTTTTAAATAAAAAATAATAATTAGGTATGATCGATTGAATGCCTCGAAGAAATTGATTAAAATAATGGCGGATAAAGTATTTCAATAAAAGTGTTTAAACTTTTTTTTAAAAGGCCCATTTTAACAGTTTCTGTGAAACTTTTTAGGAAAGAAAAGTTTAGGTTTATGACAAAAGTCTAACTTTTATTTATTTAAGTTCTTAAAAAAAAGTTACGTCAAATAAGAAATAAACAGTAATTTGGTTCTGATTGGAGTTGTAATCTATCTTAAATGAATTAGATTGTTTGAGTAGCCATAAATCATATTTAAATATTTTTGTTTTTTGAGTTCTACCAATGGGTAGTTTCTCTTCATGTTGTACATGCCATGTTACAAATTTCTCATTTACTTATTGTATTCTCTATGTAATACAGTTGTAAATTCCATTAAAATAATTTAAAAAAAATATTTTTGTTTAAGAAATAAAGAAAATATTTGAAAAAAAATGTTCTGTAAAATCAGTGGCTAAACAGTTGCATTGAACGAAGTTCTTGTTTCAAAATGACAGAAAAAGAAATGATAATAAAGATTCCATTCATACCAATATTGATTGAAAATAAAAGTTTCATTTCAAGCTCTGCTTAAATATGCCAACATGATAAAACAAGGAACGTTTGTACAGGCAACTAATATTATGGGATAATAATCTCGAAGAACCAACATCCCTCGAAGTACACTTGTGTATGTGGCTGTGAATATGTTATACGTATCCTTGTAAATGTATGTATATGATAATGTTAGATATTTTATACGATGTGGGTGATAAATAATATTATTATTGGTTGATAAATAATATTATTGAGTAATAATTGATATTTCATTTATAAGAAACTACAAAACTTTAGTTATAAAGTTATAATATTTTTTCTGGGCCAATTGAATCATTCTATGTGTCCGCCAACCACGACGTTAAAATAATGGGCCCTTAATTTAATACGTTTTACAACATAACTTGTGGGATTATCTCCTTACCTTTATCTCAGACTTCTTTATGTGTTTATATTGGCCAACACAAGGGTAGAAAGGTGCAGCCACGACATTTTGGGTTATCATATCGGAATTACATTAAATTCGACTGGTAAATAAAATATTTATAAAAAAAAGAAGAAGGGAAGTGACTTTTTAATGTACCGCGTCAGAGGAACGAAGTTTTATTCTTGCATTGGGACAGATATTTCAATTACCGAGGTTGCTCCTCTCATACGCCGCTAAAAGCATCCGTTATCGCGTAACATTTATCCGATGCTTTTGGTCTCTCTTTATTGGCGGTTTTTCCGACATAAATTCAATTGAATCGGAAACTCAATTAATCTATATTTAAAAAAAAATCTACGGTGTGTGCTTAAGACCACACGATAGAAAGAAAGCATCAACAAGATATTAATATGATATATAAATAATATTTTTTTCATTCTATATTCACGAATTAATAAAATTTACAACTATAATTATGTATAAATTAACCTGGTAAACTTTTCTCAGACTGATTAGCATCATACTCTGATGAGGAGTTCTAGTCTAAAGGTCCAAAACAGTGGTTATTATAATTTTTTTTTTTTTTTTGTATCATTTATCTTTTTCCCTTTTTGCCTCCGTAACACGACGTTGCAACTAGATACAACTTTGAATAATAACTCATAACCAAGATATTTTAATGCAAATTCAAAAATTATTCGAATCGAGTCGACTTTGTTGGAATGTACGTTAAATATCAGAGTAACTAATCACTACCCATAAAAAAGTGCAGAGCGCAACTAAAGAAATTAATACTAAAAAAAAAACTTGTACTGCTACAACCCATGAAGGGTTTTGACTTCAATACTTTGTTAGTAAGTACCGTTTCAAGGCCAACAGTTGTGCAGAAAGATGATCGGACCTGGGTCGCGCCCAACCGCTATGTTTCTCCCTTTGATTAATTATCTTATTACGAGGTATTTACAAGGATTACTAATTAAAAGGTGTATGATAATACTGCTTCTGGCCTAGAGGTTCGAAACAATAAATAAATTAAACATGTAAATAAAAAATAAAAATAAAACATAAAGTGAACCAGCTATATACAAAACAAATAAAACTAAGCACGAAACTAAGCACAAAACACCTCAAAATATGAAAAAAAAAAACACTTAAAATTATATACAATGATAGAACTATATAACTACATTTCAAGAAAAGGAGAATGAAAAAATAAAATAAATTTAATTCTTCTCATGTCTTGCTTTGTCCTTCACACGTGGGGGAAAGGGCTAGACTCGGAGATCTCTTGCCTACTTGTAAATAATAATAATAATAATAATAATAATAATAAGGCTTAGCGAACCCGAAGGTTCGATGCCGAGACCACCAATCGCTTGTTACACACCTCCCTCCACCGTTCGCCGTCCAAACCCAGTCCCTTCAGATCGGCTTTAATGCAATCCTCCCATCTTCGCTTCGGTCTACCCCTCGGACGCTTACCATTCGGCACAGCAAATATTAACCTTTTAGGAATTCTCTCGTTACTAAGCCCAACAACTTTACAAGCCCATTTGATTCGCCGCGATGAAATTACCTCAATTATATTACCCGGATACATCTCACGCAATTCGGCGTTGTGTAACCGTCTGAACTCTCCGGTTAACTCATCCTTTTTCGGTCCGAATATTCTACGCAATACTTTATTTTCAAAAACCTTAAGACGCTGCTCATCCCTTAATGTAAGCGGCCAAGTTTCGCATCCATAAAGAACTGTAGGCAAGATAATTGTTTTATAGATTCTAATTTTTAAGTTTCGGGACAAGAGGCGCAAACTGAGTAGTTTTGTCACAGAAAAATAACAAGCATTCCCCGCCTTCAGTCTAACCTTAATCTCTTCTTCAATTTCGTTTTTTCTCGTTATCGTAGAACCTAGATACCTAAATTTATCTACCTGTTCAAACATATTACTATCTATATCGATATCACCAGTAGTATCGCCATTTTTGCAGCTAACCATACATTTTGTTTTATCCACGTTTATTTCGAGTCCTAGTTCTTTCCCGGCTTTCATTAACGTTGTCGTATTCAGTTTTATAGTTTCAACGTCTTCGCTTAACAGTACCAGATCATCAGCATAGCCCAGCACGGATGTTGTCCCGCCCAGATCCAACCCTTTCTCGGTTCGCATTACCTCCCTAATGGCATGTTCTAATGCCAAATTGAACAGGACAGGCGAAAGAGAATCCCCCTGTTTTAAGCCCGAACGAACCTCAAATTTTTCGGACAAATTATTACCGATTCTAACTTTATTGAGTGTCTCCGTCAAGCACATCCTGACTAGATTTACTAGTTTTTTTGGAATCCCCTGCTCGATTAGAATATTATACAGTTTCTGGCGGTCAATAGAATCGCCTTTTTAAAATCTATATACAGCTGGTGAACAATACCGTTATACTCCAATTTTTTCTCTAATATTTGCCGTAAAGAAAATATTTGATCAATAGTCGAACGATTCCGTCTAAATCCGCATTGGTAGTCTCCGATAATTTCCTCGGCGTATTCCGTGATTCGACTGGTTAAGATTAAAGTGAATATTTTATAACATACCGGAAGGAGTGAAATTCCTCGATAGTTATTACAATCCGTCCTCGGACCCTTTTTGTGAATCGGAATAAGAATAGATTCTTTCCATTCTTCAGGTAATTTCTCGTTCACCCAGATCTTTTTAACCAACCGATGTATTTTAGAAACTCCAGCTTCTCCGCATGCCTTAATTAGTTCAGTAGGAATATTATCGATTCCCGCTGCTTTATATGATTTTCATTTTCCGATAGCTACTTCAACTTTCTCTTTACTTGGTCCTTCTATTAACGGTTCAGCACTCTGGTACTCAGAAGGAGGACACAGATCATAATTTCCCGTATTTAAAATATTGTCAAAGTGGTCCTTAAACTTATTCAATATGTCAACCGGATCGGTCAGAATATTGTTATTATCATCCCTAATTCCAGACGTTACGGGCCCTACATATTTACGTGATCTGTTTATACTTTTGTACATGTCTCTTACGTTATTTTCGATTCTATTAGTTTCTATTTCAATTATTTTATTTTTAAGATACTCCCTTTTTTTATTTTTGAGCAATTTTGTCGTTTCGTTCTTTGAGATTCGGAAGTATTCCAGATTGTCTTCGCTAGGATTATTTAGAGCTTTTAATTTAGCGGCTTTTCTTTTTTCACACATGTTTAAGCAATCTTCATCAAACCACGGTTTGTTATTCTTATTTTCCTTTTTTCCTAGACACGAGTTACCGACCGCTTTAATATTATCTCTGACCTCTATCCATAACTTGTCAATATCCTCGTGGTCCTCGTCAGGAAGCTCTAAAGCTTCAAACCTATTCTGAACATCTAGCTCGAATTGGTTTCTAATTGATGGATTTTTTAATTTTTCCAAATTAAAATTCTCAAAATCGAAACGGTTTTCTTTTCTCTTTTTTATATTAAGTTTTTGTCGAAGTTTCGCGATTACTAATTCATGATCCGACCCACATTCTGCTCCGCGATAAGACCGTACATTAATTATACTACTTTGCCAGCTGTGTTGTATCAAGACATGATCGATTTGATTTCGTGTTTGCGAATCCGGTGATGTCCAAGTATATTTATGAATATCCTTATGTTTAAACGTCGTACTTTTAATTATCAGGTTTTTCGAGATGGCAAAGTTTATCAGACGGATCCCATTATCATTACTATATTCGTGCAAACTTTCTTTACCAATCGTCGGAATATAAACTTCTTCCCTTCCTACCTTTGCGTTCGCGTCACCTACAATTATTTTCATGTAGTTTCGTGGTAGTTTATCATAAACCCATTCGAGTTTATCGTAAAATTCACTTTTGACTTCATCGTCACTGTCTTCGGTCGGACAATGTATGTTTATTAATGCGATTTTAAACCAACGTCCCTGAAATGTAGCTACCGAAATTCTATCACTAAAGAATTGTACGTCCCTCAAAGCGGATAGTAATCTACGCCTAATTAGAAACCCGGTACCTAAACAATGATTCTCGCTTCCTCCGTACCAAATAGTGTACTTCCCTTCCCTCATCGAGCCCTCCCCTGGCCAGCGAACCTCTTGCAGAGCCACGACATCCAAATTGTACCCATTTACCTCATTCGCGACCGATTTTAGCCCCCCTGCTGTGTTTAAACTCCTTACGTTCCACGTACCAATATTTAAATCCCTATATTTCAACTTGCGCCATGAATCCCCTAAAGCAGTCCCCACCCGGAGACCCGAACGGGGGACTAGTTTACTTCCGGATAATGAGCGTTTTACCTTAGGAAGATCCATGACTTTTTGTGGTGTTTGGTGAACTAAAGATATGTGAGTAGGGCGTTCAATCCTACGTCACACCCTCCAGCAAGTCTGGTGGGCCCCTACCTCCAGCAAGTCTGGAGGTCCCCTCCCTCCAGCAAGTCTGGAGGGCCCCTCTCATTGTTGGTCAGCGAGTCCATCGGACTTAGCCGGGAGGAACTTCCAAGAAATTTCCACCGACCATCCCCACATCCGCCACCCGTGGGACGCTCCCCATACGCGGTAATGAGCCCGCGCGAGGGCCTACTTGTAAATATTGTATTTAAATATGAATGTTTTTCTATTTATTTCTATTACTTATAATTTATTTAATTTTGCTACGAATTTCTGTATTTCATTTAATTTTAACTCTAAGTTACATTTCCTTGGTTTATTATAGTTTTTGCCTTTGTTATATAGATTTTTATATTTTTTTTATTTATCTTATTTATTTATTTTTTTTTTTTATGGTATTGTATATATGGTATGAATGTGCCTCACTCAGCCTTAGTACTCAGTGCCCTTAAGTGTGGCAAAATGTATTATTTCCCAATAAACAGATATAAAAAAAAAAAAAAATCTTCTTATAATATGTACATACATCATAAGAAGAAGCTGGTTGTTTATAAACGTAAATACATGCCAGAGTTTAATTGTATACATAAATATAGTGATAAAAAATAGATGTATACATAAAGATAAAAAGAAAGTAAATTTTGTTCTGGGACATTTAGTCACCTCAGAATAACTACAATGAACAGAGAAATGACGATTGTCTGGTGATTGTGAATAATTAAATGACAATTAAAAATAAATTAATTTACAAAGTTTTCTAATCTTAATATTAAAATAAAGAAAGTAAATTTTGTAATATTAAAAATTAACGTAAATTTTTCATAATATTAAAAATAAAGACACATACAGATGAAAAACTACATATAAGGGAAGTTAAATGGTTTAAAAAAAAAGGGTACTTGTGAGCGATGCAGGCTCTATTTAATGCTATCTGCAGTTATCTTGTTATTTAAAGTGTTGTTGTTATTTATATTACTTATTATTAAATTACTATATTATTATTATATTTATATTTCTTATTAATTAATATATATATATATATATATATATAAAGAAACAGGTAAAAAAGATGCAATACTAAATATGTTTACATTTCTTAATATACGAGAGTCTAATTTCATATGACGATAGGGATCATCAGTGTCTTATTACAATTATCAGTGTTTAGGTTATAAACATTGGCAAATAGGGATTATCAGTGCCCTATCACAATAACCAGTGTTCAGGTTATAAACATTGGCAGATGGCAGACCATAGATCCCGCGTCGCTCACAAGTACCAAAAAAAGTTTACATCTGTTGATTATTTTTTATTTGAGGCTTGATGTTACAGCAGTGAAATCTAAATTCAACAAAAAGAGATCTTGTCCTCCTGTACAATTTTTGATTCTCATCTGACAATCAGGAGAGGAGAACCATCCTAAATAAGCCCGATGAAGGTCTGATTAAAGACTCAAACCGGTCGCAAAGAGCAAATAAAAAAAATATCCAGGAGGACAAAATATCTTTTTATTGAATTATGTTATGTTACTTAAAACCACATGGACGTATACCACTCCTGTGTATTGTTAATGCTCAAATCACACTATTCAAATCTTCCAATGTAAATTGCTCCGATGCATATGTGTAAAATTTCAGTGCACATCATTCTCTGTCATTTTAAACCACTCTCAAACATTTTAATGACTCGTTTGCTGGACACCCTTATCCGCTTGTACATACATTACTAACAGACACCAATGAAGATTATTTATTGAAAATTTTTACAAACGTCTTTTGATATATTTTATAATTGCAATCTCCATTGGTGTCTAAATAAATAATGATTTATAGTTAATATTTCACATGTTAATCAATATAAACTTAAATAAATGTATATAATTGTATATCAATCAGATAAAATAAAAAAATACAGCAATCTGTATACTAAGAAATATATTGTGCTTTAAAAAACATATTAGAGAGTGTATTCAAGATTAGTAAAAAGGGCAAACGTCGCTAATAAAGAAACTCTAATAAAACAATAAGAAAAATAAGATCAACCAGCGCGCAAAGTGAATAAGAGTGATATGAATTATTGGTTCATACTAATAAAAATAAAAAGAAAGAATAATGAAAAACAGAACCTTGTTGCATGAAATATTATTAACCAGTGCATAATTGATTTGTAAAAAGAGGAATATATATATTACAACTAATAATCAAAAATAAATAACCAAATTGCTGATCACTCTGAAACATCCTCTTATCACTTCAATCAAACTTAAAAATTGGTCATTTTTACATTTTTACTATAGAAAAAATATTATGAAAAGCAATACATAACACTGCTAATAACACAATAACAAAATGGCGGTTTACATGAGTAAAAGGAGCGCTGCTATACTTCAATAATTTCGTATATATTGTTCTTCACGCCATTTTATATGGTTACGTTTCACGACCAAAGTGATTTCATCTAAGAAAGTATATATGTTATATACTTATACAAAGTTACTTAAGAATATGAATGTTTAGTTTTACTACTACTTACTTACAAAGATAATACAATAGACTGCCAGGTTTGGACATCATTCGAATAAAAATCTTATTTGCATTAATTATACTGTTATCATGATATATTTAATCCAATATGAATGAAATCTGAAGGTAATATAAATGTTTTTTGATGGTCCCACGATATCCCATTCCAGTTACTCGCTAATCAGGTCTCCAGTCGATCTCCCGTGTTCGATGAACCATCGCCTCCAAAAACGGTACCTCCGCCGGTTCCCAGACCCTGGCGAAGAATACCGCCTTCTTTTTATCTCTGCCTTTTTTCTCTTTTACTAATTCCGACCTCGAGCAGATAAAAGTCCGTTTAATTGGCTGGCGAGTCCCTTTTTGGTCATCTCGTCGCATATCCAGACTCGTCCTCATCAAGGCAGAAGGGACGGAAAAAATTGCTCTAGATACCCTCTCCACCGACCTCGATCGGGAATCAATATTTCAGCAAATTTAATTTTCAAACGATTTATGAAAACCTTGTTTCTAAAATGGGAAATTAAAATGACTACTTGTTGGCCTCCGTTGTAAGAGGAAAAAAAAAATGCTTTTAAATCTTAAATTTCAAGAGGTTTATTTTGGATTACAACATTTCTTTGTAACTTATTCAATATAAGTTTGTGGCTCATTCAATAATCAATTTTAGAAGTAATATTGTATTAAAGCAAGACATAGACGAACGCCTATTTAATGGTTAAATACATTGCTCCTCCATCTGGATAGATGAGACATTTAACTTTAATTGATTTATTTATGATCAATAAAGTTATATTAATTGACTTAGCTAACTACGGTGTCTAGGCCAAGCCGTTAATTGTTGAACCTGATTTTCTTACGAGGTCGACTGGTCATTTTCAGACTGAAATCATTTAGAAAATTCCGTAGTATCGGTTACCGAGAGGCTCCAGCTTCAAACTCAAATGCTTTGCTTCCTCCAACTTAATTTATACTTTAAAAAAAAAACATGTCGTTTCCTGTATAGATGTCACCGGACATCAGGTTTGTGGTGTAATAACGTGTTTGTTGAAGGAAAACTCATATGATATTCTTACAAAGAAGTGAAAGTTTAAATTTGAAAGAGGTGATAAGTCTGTCGTTAAATGCGCTAACGTGCCTGAATAGCTGACAAAAATACGACCAAATAAGTTAAACTGCTTACAATTTACCTAGCGATATGAGAGAGGTAGCCTTATCAGAAGAATGGTTTGTAAAATTTTGATGAATAGTGTAATGTTTCTGCTATACCTTTCGATGAGATTAGATACGTTTGCTTTTGATTCCTCACTCAGGAAGGTAGGAATGCTATTTATCTGTGCCATAGGTTAAAAAATAGTTTGAGTCCAGAATCAACAATAACCATTCATATGTTGAGTTTTAGACATCAAGGAACAAATTTGATTCCGTGTCTGTCTATAGTCAAATCCATGAGATAGGAATTTCGCGAATCCTTAACCCAATGTTCAATTTTATCAAACTCCATTTTCTTCTTAAGGTTACACACACTCCATTGATTCAAAATTTGAGAAACGTTTGGGATTATTAAAAACATATCCACTACTTCATGTATGTATATGCAAAGGCGTTTTCATTAGGCCTCTATCTCAAGAACCATTTTGCTCAAAATCTGGAGTGAAGATCAAGATTAGTGATAAAATGGTCGAAGTGGTACCGATTTTTTTCACTGAAATGGAAATTCACAACTTTAAAAAAAAAAATTTCGCCAATATATCGCAAACGTATACCCATTATTTCAAAAACAGCTCTTTCGATTTCACCTAAAGTTGGATGAACAGTGTAGCAATGATATGCATTACCATCAATTTAGTATCAATCCTAATAGGTACTATACCTAACATACCTATAGAGTATCAATAACAATTTAAATTATAATTAAAAAAATAAAATGTGTGTAATTGTTAAAATATAATGGTTGTGAAATGTCGTACGTAGTTATCAGATACATAGGAGCTTTATTTATGCGATATAGTTATTTATGCGGTTAAAATGGGTAATAGTCAGGACACAGTAAGTTTTAAGATATTTATTGTCAACATTTCCAACTTAAACTTGTAGGTCATGATCAGGGCATTGAAGGCATTGAGTATTCATTAGTGTACTCGAGTTCAAGTAATTGAACACCTTTAGTGCTGGTTACATATCCTGACACTATCTATGATAGTTTATTATAATTTATAATATATTTTTTTATTTTTATTCATGATATTTACAACTGTATTAATAAATAAAATACATTTAGCAAATTTGATAACAGAAAATAATAACATGAAATCACTTGTTGAGAAACTACCCACTGGTAGCACTCTAAAAACAAAATGTATTTACAATAAGAGATCTCGAGGCCATCTTCTTTTCAGACGCCTCGGAGGGTTATCGGGAATAGAAGAGGAAGCAAGGTTAGAGACGAGAGGACTCGGATGGTTCTGAAGTTTATTATGGAAGGATTGGTATCTGGATTGGGCCAAATCGGAAACATAAGGAATATTAAGGTCATTATGGATTATTTTATTGGTGACAAAGTAAGGAGCATTGAGGATTTTCCGAAGGATTTTGGATTGTAACGATTTGATACGAGAGGAATTCATAATATTTTTGAAATTACAACTATATATCTATATTGACCAACACATACGTAATCTTCATTTCCAATTTCATATTAAACTACACGGACACAGCTTTTTTAGACTATAAATTAGCTATTAGACCTAATAGATTATAGACGACTATTAGACCTATAAACGACATGGCTACAACTGACATGTTCATCAGAATGCGACTGAAAAGGAGCTGGATGAGACATCTCCTTTCTATAATTAAAGAAGTAAATACCGATCAGGAAGAGGTGCTGCTAGCTACTATTATTCCTCATGGCGATTATGTATTTCCTAAGTTCACTACAGGACATGATTTGTGGTCAAATTCATAACAGGTTCTGATAAAAATTTGAAGAAAGAGAAAATAAAGAAAGTAGTTTTTCCTATGAAGATAAACTTCCTTGTAGAGCATTCTACCTTCTCAGGTTCAATAATTCAAATTTGAGGCTGTGTAGTTTGGAATTTTTCCAAATTATAACGTAACATTTATGAATAATTTGAGAAATAGTAAATATCGGTATTTTATCAGTTGAACATGTTATACGATGTATTCTATATCCATTACAATATTCGACATCTTACCAATGAGGCTGAGAAGACAATCGCTCTGTAATATACCAATAAATCCATGTCAGAGAGTTACTACTTTAAAAAAATGGTCAAGGTATATTTCCGTATTACTAAGATATATTATAAATAATCATACATAGTATGATGTGATAGTATCACCCACGAACAGTCGACTTACTTCCTTTAATAATTCATTATTTGATTAGAATATTTAATATTCTAACTACTTTTTTATAATAATTATTTTTAATAACAAAAATGAATATGACCATTATTATATTATATTGTCTCACAGATAGTGGAGGTTACATTCAGAAAGTTTGAAAGATTTATCAAGCCACATGGCTGAGGTAGTTCCTTATGATCATCCCGTCTCAAATCTCTTGCAGACAAGTACTCCGCCCAATGAAGTACTAACGAGAATTAACCGATACTAGAAAGCTGGCATGGAAAGTGGTCACTGGAAAGGGTCAAAGCGCTCTCTTAACAGTTCCAAATCGACTCCAGGGCACATTAGGTCCAGCGGCTAATATGTGTTTCGCGTGATTCCTGGCTTAAACCTTTCTCCCTCTTTGTACTCTAAGGAGGGAAACGTTGCCTGAGCTAATTCCGTTATGGAAGTAATACGGATTGGCCGTTTAGATGAAGCACCCAGGAAACGATGTTGAACAATATAATACCGTTATCTGTTACGTATGAAATACAATATATATAAAACCAGTTCAACTTACTATCCCTGAAGGGTTTTCGGTTGATTGATTTGGTAGATAATAATAATAATAATAATAATAATAATAATAAACCCGCAAGGGCAACTGATGAACGCAGTTGTTGGGGTTTTACGCTCCCCCGGGGTTCTGAGTACATCCCACCGTTCACAAACACATACATCACAGTACACAATACCACATACACTGACACCAAGGACATTTGCAGTACACACCCTGGGGCAACCTTACCTAGGAAGGCCTGGCAGAAGGTTTAAAATGCAATCACCCATAAAAAATGGAGCTAAGAAATCGACGTATAGCCTCGGACGAGCCTGGGAATGAGGCTGCACCAGGCGGGAACCTTCGACAGCTGCCTTCAGGTAGTGGCGGAGCAAGTGGCGCCACCCTGTCGCAAAGGACCACAAGACTGCAAGAACCGGCAACTAGTTCGAGTTCGGGCTTGGGCGAGACTATTTCTCCTCCCGCACGAACCCGGCAACAGAGACCAAGAGGTGCTCGAAGGATGAAATGGACGCCAGAAATGAACAAGGCTGTCATCCAGGCATATCTTTTGGCAACAAAATTGGAAACAGATAAGACGGGATACCTAGGAAGGATTCAACAGTATTGGCAAGAACTATATCCACAGATGACTATGAGTTCACAAAGGATAAGTGACCAAGTTAGAGTGATCCGTTCAAGAAAATTTCTATCTGAAGTGGAAACAGAAAATATCAAAATAGTAGTATCTGAACGATTAGGAATGGTGCAAATTGAAAATGAAGAGCAGCCAACAGAACCTTTTCTAGAAAGATCGATGGCAATAGAGGCAGCTCCTCCAGAAGAAGAAGACAAAGACATTGACAAACTAGTGGAATCATTATTATCCCAGCATGTGATTTATGAGGGGATACCGCTTGATGTTAGACCAATCCTCTCAAAGATTCCCTATAGCTTCAAATCACGGTTGACTGTGAATCGGGTTAATGAGGCTCTGAGTAGAATTATTGTAGATTACCCAGAAATGACTGTCGAAGCTGTTTGTCATTGGGCCTATGTTGCAGCTAGTGTCATTATTATTGAACTTGGCTTGGAAAAACAAGGAAAAAAGAAAGATAAAAATCATACAAAACTTCCACGCTGGCAGAGAAGATTGGAAAATAAAATAGCTTCGCTCAGGGCAAATATTGGAGTCATAACGAGTTATATCAGGAACCCCGTTGGAGCAAGTACAAAAGTAAAACGAAAAATCGACGAAATAGTTGTACTACAAATAGGGGTGGTGTTAGAATCTGAGCTCACCGAAAAACTGGCTTTACATGCTGATATACTGAAGCAAAAACTTGCAGTTTATGCAAACAGAATACGAAGATATAAAAAGTCGTTACTTCGAAAACAGCAGAACAAAATGTTCAAAAACAGTGAGCAGCAGTTTTATCGGAGCTTAGGTAATGATAATAAGGGAGGTGCAAATTGTTCATTAACTGACAATATTATAGAGTATTGGAAAGAGCTTTGGGAGCACAATGTAGAGCATAATAATGAAAACGAATGGTTAAAATTAGTAAATGCTGAACTTCAGGAGAAACCTCAAATGCCAGAATTCGACATCTCGAAAGAGGATGTAATCATCGCTACAAAGAAAATGAAAAATTGGAAAGCGCCGGGTAGTGATAGAATTCAGAATTACTGGTTAAAGAATCTATCCTGCCTGCATGAAACACTTGCAATGAATTATAAAAAAATGATAACAGGGCAGATAGACATTCCCAAAACGTTTTGTGAGGGCGTTACTGTGCTGATTCCCAAAAAAGTAGGAGATCGATTGGACCCCCAAGATTTTCGGCCAATCACTTGCCTCAACGGTGTGTATAAGATTTTAACATCCATCCTCACAAGTAAAATTGAAGTTCACCTGCAAACCAATAATTTGATTCCACTCGAGCAGCTTGGCTGTAGAAAAGGAGCCCAAGGGTGTAAAGAACTTTTGCTCATCGATTCATTCGTTGCAGGCCAGACGACCATGAATAAAAGAAATTTGTCAATAGCCTGGGTTGATTACAAAAAAGCATTTGACTCAGTTCCTCATAGTTGGCTTTTAAAAGTTCTGGATTTATATAAAATCCATCCTTATATTAAAGAACTTCTGAGGAAATTGATGGACAACTGGAAAACAAGACTGAGAATAGGAGATAAGCAATCACCTGAATACATTACCATTTCAAGAGGTATATACCAGGGAGACTGCCTCAGCCCCCTTTGGTTTTGTCTTGCGTTGGCTCCATTGTCAATTTTATTAAATCGTGAAGAAAATGGATACAAAGTAAAATTTAATGAATTAAGTGCAATGATCAGTCATAGCTTTTATATGGACGATTTAAAACTCTACGCAAAGAATAAATCCCAGCTCCAGTCTATGCTAAAGACAGTCAGCCACTTTAGTGACTCCATACAGATGTCCCTTGGGACTGAGAAATGCGCAGTTCTTCACGTTATAAAAGGAAAACCAAATAATTCCGAAAACTTGTTAAATGAAGAATATCATATTAAGAACCTTCAGAAAGAAGATATGTATAAATATCTAGGGATAGAACAGCATTTAAAAATAGCTAGAAAGGATGTAAAAGGTAAATTGATAGGTTCATTTAAAAAAAGACTAAAGATCATCCTTAGAACACATCTTTCTTCAGGTTTAATGATAAAAGCTATAAATACATGGGTTATTCCTTCCTTATCTTACAGCTTTGGAATTCTAAAATGGTCCATAACGTCACTCCAGGAATTAGATAGGTTAATAAGAACAAGTATGACGGGTTCCAGAATGCACCACCCGACTGCATCTATGGCAAGGCTTTACCTGCCAAGAAAGGAAGGAGGGAGAGGTCTTACAAATATTGAAGAGTCTTGTCGAAATCAAGAAAAGAACCTAAGGGAGTACTTTAAACAAAGCGCAGTGCCGTGTCATAAGATAATCTGCAATCTCGATCGCGGGCACACTGCTCTACAATTAGCCTCTCATGAAACTGCGCCAATCTTTGTTACCGACAAAGACCGCATGGAAGAATGGAAGTCAAAAGCATTACATGGAAGGTTTTTTCACCAGCTTCAGCAGACTGAAATAGATAAATCTTTGTCTGTTAGCTGGCTGGTAGGAGGAAGTCTGTTTCCCGAGACTGAAGGTTTTTTAACTGCAATCCAGGACCAGGTTATAGCTACCAGATCCTACTGGCGACACGTCTTGAAGCAACAGAATGTATCGGACAAATGTAGGCTCTGTGCAAGCACATATGAGTCCATTCAACACATAACTGGAGGCTGCGGAGCTCTTGCAGGTACAGAATACCTAAAAAGACATGACGATGTTGCCAAAGTCTATCACCAGGCAATTGGTCTAAAAATTAAATTATTAAACGACTCGAAGCCCTACTATAAATATTGCCCTAAAGGTATTTGCCAGAAAGATGACTTAAAATTATATTGGAACCAATCGTTCATAACAGACCATCTCGTGATCCACAACAGACCTGATATTGTATTAATTGACGGTAATATTAAGGTGGCTGAAATTATAGATATCGCTGTGCCAAATGACGGAAACATTAACTCAGTCTGCGCAGAAAAAATTCGGAAATATCAAGGTCTAGCAGCTGAGTTAAAAAGTTTGTATAAACTTAATAAAGTAACCGTTAGGGGCATCGTGATCTCCAGCAATGGCCTGGTACCGGTGTCTACTGTGGAAGCTACTGACAGGCTGGGCCTCCCAACTCATGTAATAAAGGAAGCTCAGAAAGCGGTGCTGCTGAATACTGCCAGAATTGTAAGAAGCTTTCTCAACATTCAATAGTAATTAAAATTGAACATACCTGAGGTGGTTGGAGTTGATTCTCCCCCTCTCAAGTAAACAAAAAAAAACCTTTTGTAAAAGTGTTGACAAATAAAATAATAATAATAATAATACTTTATTTATTCTGGGACGAGTCCCTTTAGAATAATACAGGAAGACAGAAATGAGGGCTAAGGAGGCTCAGAGATATATAAATAAAAATACAGAGTAATTGAACAGTCTTGGTTAAAAAAAATAATATATATATATAAATATACACATATACATATAAGTTGCTTTCCAATTTCGATCAGTTGATAATAAAAGAGAAAAAAAAAATAGATAAACAAAAATTGGGGAACAAATAATGAAGAACGAACTAATAACTTATGTACATATTTTCAGTAGTATCTATTTACGATTTTATGGGGACTGGATGGATAAGAAATGATTGAACAGGCGGGATTTAAAGGTAGGAAGGGTATTAGATTGACGGATATGGGAAGGGATGGAGTTCCATAGAGATGAGGATCGGATAATGAACGATTTGTCGAAAGCAGCGGTTCGGTGGGCACTTATGTATAAATCAGAAGACCGGGAACGAGTATTGCGGGAACGAACAGAGGATTTGAATTGAAGGAGCTCGGAGATGTATGAGGGACGGTGGGATTGGATGACTTGAAAGAGGAAGGATGCCAGGAAATACTTACGACGGTAGGAAGAATAAAGCCAATTTAACTCCGCGTAAAGATGGGAAACAGAGGCGTCCCTTGGGATCCCGAAGATGAATCGTACAAAGTAATTTATCAAACGTTTTAGGTTCGCCTCGAGATCCCCAGAGAGGCTCCCGTATACCGTACAGCAATAGTCAAAGTGGGGAAAAATTAAGGAAGTGACTAGGAGCCTACGGGTTTCAAAAGGAAATAGGTGACGGGAGTAGTTAAGACGTTTTAGGATGGAAATAGTACGGCGGGAAATATTGGATATATGATTTTTCCAAGAAAGCGTTTGATCAATGGTTATTCCAAGATTTTTTATGGTGGGGTGAAATTTGATGGGGTTATTATGTAGGAACAGAGTTGGAATAGTAGGGACAGTTTTAAGGAGGTGATTGGAGCCTATTAAGGTTGCCTTTGTCTTATCCGCATTCAACTTCAGCTTGTTTGTTCTTGCCCAGTCACAAATTCCATCTAAGTCTTCTTGAAGTTTTTCTGTGGCAGATAATAGGTCGGAAGGCGGAAAGGAAAGTATATTTGGAAATCATCTGCATAGATGTGGTATCGGGAGTGACGGATCTGGAGGGGAAGATCATTGATGTAAATAGCAAACAGAGTAGGAGAGAGAGAGGAACCCTGAGGGAGATAGTACTGTATTTTGGCCAATTGGTGTGTAAGAAGGTTATTTGGCCAAGCAGGGGTGCCCATCCCCCCAAGGTCAATAGCGCAAGGACTTGTCCCCACTCGAAAGATATTTTATTGTTCACCTTTTCTTAAAAACAGAACAAGCGAAAGTAGAATTAGAAAAATAATTGCTGCGGTATGTTCGATGTGTTCTCTTAGTATGAAAGTTTTCATTCCGGAAATTCATAATCCCGCGGAATGTGCTCCCCTCAAAAAGTCAAAAACCCGCCAAAATATTCCCCTCCCCTTAAAAAATGTTAATGACGCAACTTAGACCAACTTGGGCACCCCTGTGGCCAAGATCACTCTCAACTGACAGTTTTTTTTCCGATGAATAAAGATCTAACTTCATAACTCCACTGGAAGAAATTCTCATAACAATAGAAAATAATAAATACTTATCTGTCAAGGCGAACTGCCCCATATTACAACGAAGTAATGTTAAATTTGTAAATTTTTTTAAATATTTATTTTTGAAATTTTGGTTAGATATTAGATTATTTTTTATCAGTCCTCCATTTCCTTGAATAGCTGTTTGATTGCACGCTTCCCTGGCAAAACTGCCTTACCTTTCTTACAGTATGCGTTTGGATGTCATGGAGTGATGTTCGATTAGCTGTTCTTTTCTGTCCTAATGGCACCAGAATTGGCGATACATTGACGGGTTTGTTTTCCTCTCGCGGCATTTTGCAGACATAAGGCTTTGTGGTTTGGAATTTTTCTCAAGTATAAACTAACATTTGAAAATAATTTAACAAAGAGTAAATATCGGTATTTTGTATCCATTTTACATCCAGCTATATCCATTACAATCTTCGACATGTCACCAAAGAGGCTGAGAAGACAATTGCCCTGTAATATACCAATAAATCCATTCACAGGGAGCTACTATATTTAGTAAATGGGCAAGGTATGGGACCTATTACGGAAATTAGGGCCCCGTATTACCAGTTATCTTCAATTCTATCTGAGGTGCGAAAATTTATCAGTTAGGATCTGTAAAGTTAATTTTGATTCTTTTATCGGTGTAAAACTAATGAGTTTTACTTCAGGGTTCTACAAATCTTTTTGTATGGAGTTGTAATTTCATTTCTATAAAAAAAATACGAAAAATTGCCTTTTAAGAATCTGCAAGCATTTACAGCTTCCATTAAAAATAAATAATATAAGAACTAATGGTGTCTAGTGAGGCGAAATGATTATATCCTAGTGCTCGTTGAAATCTTGCTAGTGGTTTTTCGAAAGCATATATATTGACAGAATTATTTATTGGTGGCCTAGTAAATTAGCACACAATATAGCAATAGGAGAGGTTTCCGCCAATCAGGAGGGACAGGACAAGGAGGAGACAGAAGTGAGGCTGGTAGATGGCTATCAGCTGGCCCTTATGTTTACATCGTATAATGTCCTGTTTCAGTGTTTAATCCGCGGTCCCATTTGCCAACGCTTTGATTTACAATAGCGCCGCTTTATTTATGTCCCTCTGTACGCCTTATCGTGTACTCAGTCCTACCAATTATCTTTTTCCTCATTTTTAATATCTATAATTACCATAAGGCGGTACCCATTAGATGGCAGCCACTCGGTGCACATTCGTCAGATGGGTCAGCCTAGCGTAGCAGTTGATCAGGATGAGAAGGTCCCAGCTATTGTCATCATTTATTCCAATGATACGGTAACAGGTTAGCATGCAAGAAAATTTCAAGGCATGGCAGTGGCAAAGTTTAAACAATATTATGAGGTTAATTCAGCAATAACTATTATTAATTAAAAATCTCTGCCAAGGACATTGTAGATTCCACACCACTTCTATTGGTTAAAAGATTAACCTATGTTTCAAGTTCTATGAATTATCCTTTGCGAATACAATTTTGAAGAGAAGCTGTTTTTAAGTATAGGATTGTCAAGGAATAACGCACACCAATCGGAAAGAAGTGAAGAGACATGGGAACATTTAGTTGAATTAATGACTGTAGATATGATGTCAATCAAAAGTACTTGACTACAAACTACAGTTGTTCTCGCTCGATAAAGTGTATTTGCAAATAACAAGAAAGCAGAATTCACAAAATCCTTTACTAAATTTACAAAAGCGACATTTACTTTGAAAAAAATTAGCTAGCAATGAGCTGTTTCTCAACAAGCGTTTTCATGTGATTATATTATTCCTATGTGCAAATGTACTAGATGCATTTTTATTTTAATACAGTTGTAAATATCATAAATAAATAAATTTAAAAAAAAGTTAGAAAATTAGATTAGACCACAACATATAATTTCTAAACTAACGAGACATTTGCCCACCAGTTTATAGCTGCAATAAGCCAATTCCTTAGACGGATTGAAAATACTAAACTCACTTTCAAATCGATTTTCATCATCCGACAAAAATTAAATACAAACGTATATTTATTAAATATAATTAAAACTCATACAGACATACGTATCACAGATTTTCGGTTCAGCAAAAAAGATGCACTTACAAAAACTACAATCCATCCAATCCATAATTTTAAGACTAATAACAGGAGCTCTCTGGTGCGTAAATAAGAAAACTTTACATATCGACTTATGATATCCAACTATCGACCTAGAAAGTAGAAACAAATAAATCATTTATTCCTATGAAGAAAAACTTCCTTGTAGTGCATTCTTACTACTCACTTTCTATAATTAAAGATATAAGGTATGTCAAAAACGTCATTTAAAAAAAATTATAATTCTGGATTTTTAATTTTAGAATACATATTGCAAACTGTTATTATTATTATTGTAATTACATTGAACTTGCTGGATAGCCCCTGTCCATTATCCTGTCCCATTATTCAGGATCAATCCCCATTTTACAAATTATGCAACTGTTGATTTGATTGTATAATTCGTTGCTCAAATTGTATGTAGTTCAGTATTCTGTAATTTTTTTTTAATATAGTGTAAATCTTTATTCAAGTATATTAATTTATTTTTATTCCATCTTATATCTAAAATAAAATATTACAAGGTCACTCATGCTGCAAATTTACAAGGCCATTATTCGACCTACACTGCTCCATGGCGTTCTCCTTTTCCTGCACGTTTACGAAACTACAGTCCAAAGTATTCGGGGCTTCCAGAACTTTGTAGTTCGACGAATCGTGGCAATAGGATATTGCCCCAACACCCTGGCTTGGGAGGTGGCAAGTCAAACTCCTTTTGTTGTATGTACTCGCCGAAGGAAGGAGTCTGGACCCTGCAGTTCATATCCAATTATAAATAGTTGTATATATGTAAATATAATAAACAAGCAGAGCGATCCCTTCCCGTACAATCAATGTTACACGGCCTCGTGCCACAATTTTCAAACCAGTTTCCATCCCCTTTCCTTAAAATGGTGTAGGACAGTGCAAGGACAAAGCTTCACATTAGAAATAAATGTATTGTATCCACCTATATATATGGAATTGTTGAAAAATAAAGTGGAGAATCAGAAAAAAATAGACAGAGATATACGAAAATTAACATAAAAATTGCGTTCTGTAGTGCTTTTTAAAACAGTGTTTTTTTTTTTAAAGATCATTCCTTTAATTTAAACTTGAAAGTATTCTCAAAAAAAAAAAAAAAAAAAAGGAAAATAGAAGATTATCTTTGGAGTAGCTATTTCCTCGATTTTCGAAAGCGCAATATCTAGCGATAAAAACGTGGATTTTGATATTTTTTCTTTCGGTGCCATTTGGAGGGAGTGCAATTTCATGTTAACTTCATACAAATCATCTCCGAATAGTGTAATTTTTACTTATTTGGTTTATCATTTTAACTGTCGCCATTTCGTAACACTCCTGCTATTAGTTGATAGACCTTGATGCATTGATTGTTTATGAAGGATGGACATTACGGTCGTGTATGACCAAAGGTTTTCTCAAATAAGTCATACAACTTGTACTCGCTTCTTGGATTGACTAAGAAAGCTGTAAAATAAAAATACTTTACTCGAAACTGGTTCGGAAGAAACGAATATTAATTGTTCGTAAAGTTATTTTAAATTAAATATAAATGTTTAAAAAAATGACCTTATTTTAGACAACGACTAGTTCTGTAATGAATGGGTTCCATTAATCTGGTTAAAGCTATCGGAACCTCTACTGTTATATAGACCACTTTTTTTAGTTTTTTATTTTATTAATAATTAAAAAAAAAACTTTATGAAAATCTAGAAAAATTGGTATATTTATTATGGGGAGTACATTAGAAAGCGGTAGATGGGTCCCGTTATAATAAATTATATCTGGACCGCTTCTTGAAATTATTGGGCTCCATAGGCTGCGGGCTGTCGTGACTGGTTCAGCGGGGGGCGGCAGCGCTCCACCAAGACTAAAATGAGGGCTCTTAAATAAATACTAAATATTATTGAGGCGATCAAATGTATTTTAGCCGCATTGTTATTTACCTTCTACATATTTGCAGTATGTAAAAGAGCTTAGATCAATTATGTAACACTTTATGTTAAATATTACTTAGTTCTTGTTGTATGTACACATTTTTTTTGTTATTGTTTCTATTGTATAATTTTACACATTTTAATATTTGCAGAATATAAGAGAGATTCATAAAGAGAGATAGAAGGGAGAGAAAGTTAAAGAAATGTTAAAGAAAAAAAATAGACAAGGAAAAAAAGGAACATATATATATATGTTATTATTATTTATATGTATTTATTTATGTATATATATATATATATATATATATATATATATATATATATAGTGTGTGATCTATTATTCTAGTATATTTTTTTGTATAGTAATATATATATATATTTATTACACTCATATATAATCAAATGGTTCAGTATATATACAAGTTTTATTGATTGTCCATAGCGATTAACTAGTTGGGCAGCACACTTTTTGTTGTTGTTTTTTTCATTGATATTACTGTATTATAAAAAAAAATACATCTAGTAAATATGCACTCAGGAATACATGAAATCGCTTGTTGTTGAGAAACTTCCCACTGGTAGCACTCAAATAATAAACTTACATTAGAAGATCACGAGGCCACCTTTTTATCAGACGTCTCAGTGGATTATCAGGGATCGAAGAGGAAGCAAGGTTTGGAACGAGGGGATTCGTATGATACTGAAGTTTGTTACGGAAGGTGATTTTATTTGTGACAAAGTATGGAACGTTGATGATTTTACGAAGGATTTTGGAACATAAGGATTGGATACGAGAGGAATTCGATGGTTTAGTGGAGTCCCAAAGCTCAATTCCGTAAGTCCAAATTATTGTCATATATATGAGTCGTATCGATTGAAAGCTTAGAGCGTTTGTCTAGTAAGTGCTGGAATAGTCGAAAACGTGGAGCGGTTTCTTGTCGTTTTATCATTCTTTCATATGAAAATGAAGTGTTTCTCTCTCTCTCCGACGGATATTAGAATCCTATGATTCTCATTCTTTTCGCATCGCGCAATTTCCAGTTTGGTTGGGGAAGGAGAGTCGACGGACCCCTCCAAAAATTCTCAGGGATTTATATAATGTTAAAGAGAAAAAAGAAACTTCCCTGGTAACACAGATTCATCTCTTCCCAAAACATTTAATTTTCTCTTTAGTCGTTTCATATCAAATATTATTTGAATTATAATTCAAATAATACTTGATATATATGATATATTGTTGATATATATATATATATATATATATATATATATATATCAGATTTATATGAAACACAGAAATCCATCTTCTTTAAGCGGTAAAAGGATTATAAAATGGAGAGAAAAATATAAACGAGGACATATGAAAAAAATAATAACAAAAAATTTCATTAGATATGTCTCCAATTCAGTTTCTATATTAATAAGATATAATTAATTATTCTCATACATTTTTAATTAGAAACCAGGGACCTTATTTCAGGTTATAGTTCAAGGCAATTATAGTTACAGGCCCTAAGGGCACCGACTACAATCTCTTATTTTTCGACAAATTAATCACTTTTTTAAGCTTTAATACCAAGTAATTTAGTAATTAAATATTTTTTTAAAGACTGAAAATTACATAAAAAACACAGATTTCATCCTCTACTTGTAGTTTTTTTTAATACTTTAATTTTTTAAAAATATTTTAATCTATTGAAAAACGTCTTCTAATGATCATATAATGCCAATTTTAACATTGGAAGAAGAAAATATTAGCGTTTTTAAGTGCTAATAAAATATAGAAATAAGAAATATACACAAAAGTGCTTTAAAATAAGAAGAATATATTCATAGACACATTTTACAACAAATTGATTTTTTAACAAAATTATTTCTTAATTATTTCCAGGTATCTTATTTGCATTTTCATTTTCAATAATGCTAGAAACTCAGATGTAGTTTATATTTTATTATTAAATACCTCCATACTTTTTCAGAACAAAATATCAATGTGGTTTTGCTCATTATTAGGTCTCAATTTTTTCGATAAAATAAGTTAGTTATAATGTAAGATTGTGAAAAAGACTTTGAAAAGATTTTGAAAACAAGCGTCGGTGCAATGTTTCTTGTGGCAAAACTGAAAACTGTCAAATCTTTATTTATAATTTTAATTTTTTTTTTTTTAATTCGAACCAGATGCTAAATTTACAGCCTGATTTTTCATTGGTTCTTGCCATGATTTATGCTGTATTTTCCAATTAATTTAAAGCTTTATCTATCACATACTCATAAGCTACAATTTAAGTTAATAATATATATTAATTGAACGTAATTCCTTTGTTTTTATTTCAATGGCGCTAGTAAGGCGTTGATTGATATCAGTAGCAAATAAACGTACCTTATACGGCGCTAAGATCCCATGCCGTTGGCTAATGCCTGAAGGTAAACGAGATTAATTCCTTAACAGAAATTAATTTTCAGTCATCTGATAAATGTACTTTGTTAGGCGGCGAATTGACTATTCTATCAAAGATCAGAGTAATATATTTTTTTTTTGCTAATGTGTTCGATTGCAAATAAACAATAATTATAATGATATTAATCGAATACTTTTAATCAGGAAATCGAGCTTCAATATTAAGAAAAAACAATGTTTTAAATGGTTACTTCAACCTAGACATTATTTTTTAACATCCTGAAATCTTGTTTCGGGTTTTCTCCGACCAAAAGTTTATACGAAAATTAAAATATTTTGTAGCGTTACCCATTTTATGGAGGAAGAGCTGAATTGCAATCCATGATTTATTTTGTTTTATATTATTCAGTAACATTGCTGTTAATTAAATCAAATGACCAATAAATTAAAAGTTTAATAACTACATGTTTCACTCAAAATATTTATTAATATTTTAAAATGTTTGTATATTTTCAAATATCATCTATTATGGTTAAATATATATTCCTCCAATTTTTATCGCTAATAAATTTATAAAAGCTTTATTCCTCTCTGAAATCATCAAATGTCAACATCATCGAATCAAATTAATTAAACACTTATAAATAACCATGTAATGTTTTACTAACCTAATTGTTTTCTCTTTATTATATACATTGTTAAAATTTAATTACCTGTTTATTTAAAACTGTTTATTTGAAATATTTAATACAGTTATAGTAAAACAGTTTGATTTAAAACTTAAAATATCTGTTGAGATTGATTTTTTAAAATTATTATTTACCGACTTTCAGTTGCAAATTGTAATATTTTAAAAACTATAATTTCTTTAATGAGCTTTTCATTGGATATGATCACTAATTCTAAAGTATCTTGTGTTTCTAAATAACAATTGAATCCCCAAATATTTGACAATGTTTACGAAAAAAAAAGTATTTTGTGTTTGAAATTTAACTATGTATTTATTAAATAAAAATTAAATGTAGTAATTTAAAATTAAATGACAATTAAAATATTCGGTGATTAAAATTTTTATTTATAAAACAAAATACATTTTATTTTAAATGATTTATTTTAAATTATTTTTCGCTCAAGTCTGATACCAATACAGTTCCTTACTCACAGAAATTTGTTTAGGTCTGTGATATATATAAATTATCTATAAATTGAATTCTTAAAAAAAAAATTAAATAGTTTGTTCTAATTCCATTTTTATACATATCATTATTTATATTTGATGGACAATTTCCTAAACTCAGCGCTGAGCTCATCGATGGCATATCTTCGCTTTGTTTAGAGACGGATCCTACGCCAATCATGAATTAACCGCTGAGATCAAGAACTTATTCCATGTATTTAATGAATTGTTAAAAATATACTTACAATATTAATTGATATGACGCCTACGATTGTACTACTTAGAGTTAATTAGTAAAGCTTTCATTTATTTATTTTTTAAAATCTTTGATTATATAAATTGTATGCATCTTTATGATTTTACAATGAACCTGGGTACATGGATTTAATATAGTTTTTAAACATTATGATACTAGTATTTATTATTAACGAGTGGTAACACTGACGTACTGCCTCGCACGTCAGTCTATTCTCAGCTGTGTGCCAGTGAACTTAGGAAGAGTTATAACAAACAATTCAGATATAACTGAAGTAAATTGCTATTAATAAACATTTAAGAATTCATAACTTAAGAGAAAGCTCCGAAGTTATCATAAAATAAGGTACTGACGAATTTAATAAATGCTTCTTAAATTAACCAATCCTTAATATATGAAATTATAAACTAATAGAATATACTGAAATATTTAACAATTCTTCTATGAACTTTATATCTTTATTATTATATATTTAAATATATAAGAAAAAATAAATTATATATAAATTTAAATTAAAATATTTCCTAAGAAATCATTGTTTAAACTTGTCTGCGCAAGTTCGAACATTGTATTTCGCCCTCACTCCGGACATATCCCTTTACCGACGCAATTCGGAAGAATGAAATATTTATTTATTATAAAAGAAGTTTATTTCATATCCTAATGAATTAATAGTAATGAATATATACTTGTAGATTTGTTAATTACTTACAGCGTTCTTGCTAAGCAGGGCAGTATATATGGTTTTGAGCTTTAAATGTATTCATAATCATACAAATATACATTAATATCGTACATATTTATTGCTAACATAAATTAAATTTATGTTAGCATTATACTATTAGACACTATAGTGCCTGCACAATATAGAAGCATGTACATTAATATTGTCTGTCGCCTCAAGGCAGTTCAAATGATTTAGATGAATCTTTTCTAACGTCTTCTTCTAAAACTTATTACGAATGTCATGAAGAAAGGAAAATAAAAATTTTAATAACAGTAAAATGATATATGATAAATTATTAATGATCTTAGTTATTTGGCAATGATTACTTCCAATTAGCAACAATCACAGGCGGATCTATGGGGGGGCTTTTCGGGCTTTCGGGCTGAAGCCTCCCCGAAATGGTAAAATATAATCACGTTTTACAGAAAAAAATATTAAAAACTATCTCTTAAAGTATTTTTGTTGGTTTAATTAGATTTAATAGGACTTCAAGAACCACTTGAACACCATTTGATATAGGTAGTTAGTTTCTTTCTTCTTTCAAATTAATTATCGTTATATGTATATGAAAAAAAAAATCTTGCGGGCTAAAGCCTCCCTCAAAATTAAATCCTGGATCCGCTAGTGGCAACAATTGAATATATTTGTTGTATTATCAAAGTTGAATATTCACAGGTTCACGTTTCGGGATATTTCCTCCGATCTTCGGAAAGATTAATGATCGTTTTTAAGGTTGTTAAATTTCATTTAAAAATATATTAAAGTCGAAATTGTTCCAAAATTTGCAAACAACGTGCAGTTTTTTTGGCTCAGAATCGGAGCAGCGAACTGTAGTTTATTTATTTATTATTGTTATCATTCGAAAAATTAAACTCTTCTTGATCATTCCAAATCCTCATTTAAAGGATAATTACATGGTTAAAAAAAAAAATCATTGATGTACCATAATATGTCCTGAATATAAGACTTCCAGCTTTAGATAAATTTTTATCCTGAAGTCTATAGTATATATATGTTATATACAATCAAACCACTTTAAAGTTTTTTATAATTAAATATCTTTCCCAGGGGTGCCCATCCTCCTCCCTATGATCGATAGCGCAAGAACCAATCCCCACTCCCACTTCCAAGATATTTTATTGCTCACCTTTTCTTAAAAACAGAGCAAGCGAATGCAGAATTAGAAAAATGGTAGATCATATACAATTACACTTGCTGTGGCCTGTACCATGTTTTTCTCTTACCGCTTGATATGAAACTTTTCATTCCGAAATTTCATAACAGTCAAAATGTGCTCCCCTCAAAAATTCAAAAACTCATCAAAATATGTCCTCTTCAAAAATTTGGATGGCACAATATGAGCCATAAAATCTCCTTCTAAGCACCACTGATTTTTCCGTCCTATTATACGAGTCGCTTAATTCCAAAGTGAACCTTAGTATATTTTAATCGTATGTAACCTTTAATCCATGTAAAAAAAAATCAATGTATCCGAGGGTACAATTTTTTTTTTTAAATATTATAAATACATTATAAATATTAATAAAGAGAATGTGAGAAAATAAGTTTATTTTTTTAAAGTATTGTAGAGAAACCTGCATTCCTTAAATATTTTTAAATTAACAGTTTTATTCAAATGAAAATTAAAAATAAACTCATTTTATTGTACCATTGCTGAAAATAAATAGTTAGTTTGTTATCTCTCTAAAGCAAACCACAATCATCCTTTTTTTTGTTTTAAAATGGTCCATCAAGTTTAATTCTTTCCAAAATAATTCCTAATTAATTTTTTGTGTTTCTTAAATTAGTATTGATATCATAATTTTTCAGATTATGTCCTACAAATAAAGAATTTATTAACTATCGCCTTTCAGGCTATAACCTGAATAACCCGTATAGCCTGAAAGGCAAGGAAGAGTAGTACAGAAGAGACTCTAAAATGTATCGTTTTAGAGATAATCCGTAATTATTTCCAAATCTCTTTGGTAATACGGTTGCCAAGAGATACTTATTTATATATAACATATTTAGGTTTTAAATATTAAAATATTATTGAAAAGGTAAAAGGAGGAGAATAGTTGTTTGATAGTTGGGTATTTTTCTTTCTTTATTTTTTTTTGATATATTTAATTTTTAAAAAAAAGGCGAAGGGGCTTCTATACCCTCGATAGTAGATTTCAACACTCTTAGCGAATGAGATAACTAAAAACCTCTTCTGCACCAAACTGATAAGTCATGAGGGAGTACAATAATGGATTAGTAGAAGTTGAGGGATGTCTGTGTTGTAGTGCTCAACTATTAAAGTGATGTAATATTTTATTTGTTATGGGTGATAAATATTCAGGAAGTAGTCTTTTTAAAAGGAAAAAAAAACTCGTACACAGTACTTTAACACCCTTAGTGCTCAAACCACGCCCTGAAGATGACCCACATGTTTGGGTTGAAACTTTGGCACAAATAAAAAATTTGTTTTCTTTTTAAAAAAAGCTGCGTCCTGAATATTTATCACCCATGATATGGCAGAACAGTCGACTAGCTTCCTTCAATATTTTATTTGTTACTTTAACAGTCGTGATAACATCTGAAGCTTCATTAATCGTGGTTGATTTGAATTCACTACCTTGCTAATCTTATTTTGTTTATTGAAAAAACATGTTTCGCAGATTTCGATGATATTAGTTCGGTGGATAGCTATTTAAGTGAGAGTTCTCGCTCATGTATACTGATTAGTTATAATTATACAAAGTAGAAGAAATGCACGAATTTTAACATATTGGCAGTTTGTATCCTGGTAGTTTTCTAGTTCGGCGAAGAGGCAACGGTATCATGTTCGCACTGGAACAGATCATTGGGCGATCCATCAATGACTCCTCGAGATCGGAAGGTATTTGCCTAAAGGACCTTGAGGAATGCCGATGGGTCGGCAGAGCCGGCGATTAAAGATCCCCTCGGGAGTTCATCCATCATTAAGGTTTTTGGCTTTCTAGAGCACTGGACCTTTCACCTCCGCAGATGGAGTTTTGCCTCATTTGTCAAGAAATGGATCGGCTGCAGGCCCCACCTGTTGGAGGAGTCATCATCTCTGCATCGCTCCACTTTTCAAAATTGCTTCTATTTACTCCTCGTGTTTTCGAAAAATGTTTTTTTTTACATTAATAGTGCAAACATTCTCTCTGTACCTTTGTTAATAGTTAAAAGAATTGCTAATATCGATAGTTAACTTCACAAATCATATAAACAATTTATAAAAGGAGTTTAAGTGCCCATATATTGTAATTGAATTCATATACAAATAAACGAAAGTCAAAGAAAATAAATAAATAAGGAATTACAGGATGTGTTCAAAGATTAAATATATTATATATTTCAAACTGTAAAATTTTCATTTACAACATCTGTACATTTTTTTAATTTGTATTTTATATTTAACATAAAGATTTTTTTTTATTTATTTGAGTATTAATTCTATCTAATCTGTATAAAAGTCCATTATTTTGAAATTTTTCAGGAAACGCGAATCTATTCGAATTGTAATAACAAAACCAACATTTTTTCTTAAAGAAATTCTTTATTTGTAAACATGATTATAACTTATATATATTATAGTAATTAAAAAAAAAATAACATAGAAACTTAATTAAGACTCATTTTGGAAAGAAATAACGTGGATGGTCAATTTTTTAACAAAAAAAAGAGTGATTGAGGTTGGTTTCGGGAAGAAAAAATTATGTATAATTCGGGGCGAAAAAGTTATAAGAATTGAATTATATGAAATTAATTTTTTATTTACAATAATATAAATTTATTATAATTTTCATTTTAATAATATTTGCATATTTAAGAATACTTGAGAAATGAAAGTTTCACTCCACATCTTAAAAAAAAAAAATAAACTTACTTTTACACTACTTTTTTTTTTTAAATTAGGCTCGTTGTAAAAAAAAAATTGTTCTATCGGATTCATCGATGTTTTATACAAGGAAACCCATACTATTACGATTAAAATCTACTAGGATTCATTTTGGCAATAAGTGAGTCATAAATGATCAAAGGGACACAGTTTTCAAATGATTACAAAAATACATAAATAAAATACTGTTCACAACTCTGATTCGTTGTTTGCTAATTTTGGTACAATTCCAACTTTTATTTATTTTAAAAAAATGAAATTTAACCACTTTAAAATGATCATTCATCATTTATCTTGAAATGTACTCATTTTACTGTTATGTAAAAATATAATTTTCGTTTCTTCATGACCTGTTTCACATTTTCTCGGAGATGTACAATATTCGTAAAGAGCTTTACGAAGAAGAATACGTTAGAAAAGATTGATGTAAATCATTTGAACTGCCTTGGGGCAACAGACAATACAGTATGTGCTTCGATATTGTGCTATAGTGTATAGTATATTATAATGCTAACGTAAATGTAATTTATGTTACCAATAAATATGGACGATATTAATGTATATTTGTAGGATTATTAATACATTTAAAGGTCAAAACCATACATATATACTGCCCTGTTTAGGAAGAACGCTGTATGTTACCAAAAAATTACAAGTACATATTAAATGATATTTTAATGATAGTGACCACCTCTATAGGAGATGTATAATATGTACCGGAGGAACAATAACAAAAGAAAGAAAATAAATACGAATGAGGACATCTCATCGTTCTTTGTCGGGGAAATAAGAATACACGGCGAAAATACATATTTTACTCAATTCACCTCAAAAGATTATGATTTTCATCAGGGACCATTAAGCGTCGTATTGTAAACTGGAGAGCTAATATATTGAAAATAAAGCCTGCTTGCCTATAAAATAAATGGGGAAATACGTCTTACTAATAACGTAACAGCTATACCACAAACCACAAAGCATACTCTGTGGCAACTAATACGGAAGACCTTTGTTATCGACCACATTTATACCAGCAGATTAGTTCAGTAAGGTCAATCCATTCTAGGGGGGTTTAATATGTTAGTGAGGTACTGTGTGTTGTTAGTTTAGCAGTGTTCTCTGTTTAGCTCGTGTCGAGGAGATAGTGAGAGCTTGTATCATAAATAGTAAAATATATGAGATAGAAATGGATGCTATTTGTAATGCCAAATAATTCTAGTTAAAATAATATGTATTGTGATAAATGAAAAATTATATTTTTACTACTAAGGTGCCTGCCCAAGCTTAGTTATCGAAATATGATGTATGTTACGTTCATTAAGTATGTTATTTAAAATCAAATAAGCTATTAACAATATCTGAAATGTAAAAATTTAAATTATTTTCATAAACCCAAATCTCTAATTGGTTATTTATACCTTCTTCTGAAGGCATCATTATTCACAGATTTATTTTTTACCACATTTTAGGTGTTGCGTCATCCGAACACAGATATACCGAAGACCTATAAAATTCATTATAAAAATCAAGAATTATATTTTTAAGTCTAGCCTACATAGCGATGGTATTATTTAAATATATATTGATCAAAGGCTTATTCTTTATTTTCAACTATGTGACTTAGCCTGTTGTTAAATTTTGTGGAACATCGAACATAATCTATGAAAAGTAGGCGATATTACAGTCACAAGGATTTGACTATAAATAGACAAACATGAAATTAAATTTCTTCCAGTAATTTATGAAATATAGACTGGAAGATAGATAATTTTATTGCTTATATTATAGATAAGTATTGCTTTTAAGTATACAAGACGAAGTAGTGGGTAGGGTTTGTGCATTCATATTTTACTGTATACATTATGTGTTTATTTCAGTCCTTATACTTCAAGCGAAAAACAAAAGATATTAAATAAATAAAAATAATTATAAATAGTTTCATAAATCACAAAGCTATATATATATATATATATATATATATATATATATAATATATATATATATATATATATATATATATATATATATATATAATACTTATATATAGTGTTAGTTAGGAGCTGGGGTAGTCGTAAGAATTAAGGCGCTTGCAGTAGGTAACCAAGTTTAGCAATACGGAACGTGGTTAGCACTTGGATGGGTGACAGCCCCACACTGCCCGGGAACCTTCCCCAAGTTTGTGCGGCCCGTCAGCATACTGGAGGCAACCCATACCGACCAGGCGTAGGACTGATACCCTACCCCCGAGTACTTAAATCGGGAATCAGGATGTGGTCTAGAATACCACTTCTCGCGGTCAAAAATCTACAAGATATGTAGCGCCAGCCGAAAAAAAATATATATTATGTTTTAGTTGAAATATAACTATTAGGAATCAAATAAAAAAATCACATACACATTCTCAATAAAATATATAAGGTAGAAATAGATGCTATTTGCAATGGCTAATAACATTATTTATAATTAACAAGACATCCTAATAAATTTGAAAATCCATTATTATATTATTTTAAAATGATTCCTAATGGTGTGCCTTATAATTTTATTCAGAGGGCAGAATGTAAAAGCAATGAGAAGATTGTACGGTTGACTAGCCACGGTAAACTAGAGCTGGCTGGCTACTTGCGAAACTCGCCCCGCCCACACATTGCTGCCCTTTATCATAGAGCAGCGCTCTTCAACTCCTTACATCATCGGCTACCAGTCTACCTCCAATTATATAAGGACCATTTCCTCTGGATCGGCCCTCTTTGTTCCGAGAGTGCGGCCAAGACTGTGGGGTTCAGGAAGGTCAATAGTCATCCTTTGCAATGGAATTGTAAAGGAATGGATAAGGAGCCTACGTTATTCCAGCATCTATTTAATTTTGCAGAATAAATCTTCCAGTTGTTTGACAGAGAAACAATATTAGTCAATAAATCGAGGAGAACACGGAAGAATGCTAGTAGGATTGGGTATCGATTTTAGTGACACCTCGATTTCAGAACCTTTCAAATTATTCAAATCCTCTTACACAATCTATTTAATCTAGCTCCATCCATCTCTACGATCCTCCTCGAAGGTTGAAGCGGCAGTGGCCCAGAGACCGTTCGTGAATAAGCATATATTGGAGTTATGGCAATGGCCAGATTCTCCACTCAAGCCATGTATGTGTGATTATAGTGAGTCTGCTCAGCCTCTACTGGTCCTTTATACCAGTAATGCGGCTGAATGACAGGCGCTGGGATCTCTCCGAGTTCTGCCTTTCCTTCAACGAGTGGGTAGAAAGGCTTGGCTTTGAGCTGACCTGAGTGAATGGATTCTGTGAATATAGTCAAGTTGTTATTTTGATTTTGATTATCTATAAATTTTATTTTTTGAAGTCATTTGTGGAACCATTGTATTTTGGATTTTATTTAGAGCACATTTGGTTGTTCGGTTGAGCGATTTCCAGCTTCGAGAAGATTCTCGGTAAATTGAATCCGATGGGTTAAATTGGAATCGGCAAAGCATTAAATAGGGTGTTACGGTTTCGGATCGATCAGTGGAGCAAATCGACTCTTTGAGATGAAATCGACATTCAAATCGAGGATTGGCTTTAAATTATTATTATTCTCAATTATTGAGAGATGTCCCCAGAATATCTTGAATGAGAAAAGAATACACACAATTGTGAATAAATAACTAGGTGTATCTACTATGAACTAGAATTATAGATACTTTCTATGATTATAGACTGAGCAACAAGAATGAAAGGTCATCAACTAAGGGATTAAATCTAACTATATTTTGTTATTGGACAAAGTGGCCATCGGAGATGCGAAATAGCGCATTTGCGGTTTACCTTCGATACTTCGCTTCCTGCTACCTTGAATGAATATTTAATAGATTAATCAGATGATGGAATTTTTTTCTTCTTAAGCGAAATTTTTTATACCTTTATTTTGTAAACTTGTGAACGTTTAACACATTTTTTTTTAATTTGCATTCTCGCTATTATTGGAAAAAAATAAAATATAGCTTTTCTTATACATATTTAAAGTATACTTTATTTTTTTTGACGTATTTCATTAACTGTGACATTTAATTAAAGTTTGATGGGTGATTTATATCTGACCCCACAAACATGTTTCCTTTATTTCAAATTAAAATAATTAATGGGTAGGATACCTAATAAGGTCTTTAGCTAACTAACTATGAAGGTAATTAAAATAGATGTATATAAAGGTGTTAGTAGATGTAATACTTGGCACATTGAAAGGGTATATCTTTACGATTTTGAACTGCCTTAGGTGGACAACCTGCATTGGTCGTGTTGAATGTAAGAAAAATACATGAATTCATCTTTAAATACATATGGCTACTGTTTGTGAAAAATATTGTACGTTAAAATTAAGGTGTTTTAACATAAACACCAATTATTTCTTTATGATTTATTAGTATAATTTCATATTTTATTTCTCTCTGCTATTTTCCTGTTTAACAGATTAGTTACAGCGACTACAGAATACAAAATATAACCAGTAGCGCGAAGAGAATAAACATGTAAAAGTTACATAATAACTTTTGCACTAACAGTAGTGATACGTCTTATTATTAAGTTATTCTATTTAATTAGGTTAATTAAATAACTGCTATAAACTCCAAACCATGAAATGATTATTTTTTTTTTTTAGAATGTTATAGCAATATCTTGTATAGTTAGAGAAGACAAAGCTGCGGGAAAAGAACTCTGTTAAAGCTATACTGAAGGGGGTTGTCCTGTCGATATGGTACTGACTTCCAAGGCTCAAGGTCCCGAATTCGAATCCGACTGATGGCATGTAATCATTTGTTCTGTTGCATCAAATGGACCCTGGGATTGGGAGATGCTCCTGGGACAGACAAAGCCTTTATAACATGGTGGTAAAAGAATTAATTAAGGTTGGAAACCCGACGGTTGAGAGTAATCTCGGCCCAATCACCTCCCTGCATAACTGCTCTCCTTGAAACAGTAATTCCTTTCAAAATATTGAACCATATATAGTTATGGACCAGGAAGAAGATGTTGTCAAGCATAAGGGAAATTTATATTAAGCAAGGCTCAAATAACTGTATTTATATTAAGTAATGGTCAAGGAAGGAATGTTCCTGAAATGACGTACGAGAGGCAGGTCTATAGGAAACGCTCAAATGAAGTGAAGTTGATCCAGCTGCAAAAAATAATCTTAGATTTTGAATTCAACATTTATTCACAAATAGACATTTCTGATAATAATTTTGCATTCGTATATTTATTATCATCGGAAAAAAAAGTATTGCATATGCTTATTATCGAGAAACAGAACCTAAGAGAAAAAAAAAAACATTGTCCTATTTACCTCGCTCCAAAATTGACAAGAAATAGACCATTTTAATCTAGTAATAGTTTTTGTATCATCGATTTTGTTTATCTTAATTACATAGACATTACTGACAATAATTTTTCACAAGAAAGGCATTTATATTGAAACATTGGAAAATAGTAAGTAGTAATGTGTGCTTATTAAATGTCTCAAAAACAAAAGCTAAGGAAAGAAAATCATTGTCATATTTGTTTACGTCGACCCAAAATTTACACTGAATTATAATGTTTAAATGATTCAGATTTCGTTTTTTCAAATCATTCAGATTTTTTTATTACTTATTACGATCCGATAATAGTTTTTGTGCCATTGTTTTTATTTATATAATTTCGTCATCATTATTGTAAAATCTTGTTATTCCAGAATAGCCGATTTTTCCACTGTCGATATTGGCAAAAAAAAAGTGTTTGTAAAAATCATGGATGTCCATCCCCTCAAGATAGATGGTGCATGGATCTCCCTTCTCATCAGAATACATTTTATTGCTTCCATATTGTTAAAAAAATGCAAGAGAAAGTAGAATTAGGAAAATCGTGCATATAATACAATTATACTTGATGTGGATTATCCTATGTTTACACCCAGTTCCATGATTTCAAACCTATCACTTTGAATTCGCACGTACACACCTTGTCACAATTTAAAACTACCAATCCTGCCCACGCGATCTCTTGTTTTCTCCTACCTTCTTTAATTAAGAGAGAATCATGTCCCTTTATCCTATTCCTGTCTCACCTTAATCTTTCCTCCAGGAGACTTCTGGAGGCCAGTTACACCGAGGTAACGGAGCCTCTTTTATCGGACCAATCACCCATTGAGGAGTATTACTGATTCAAAGCAGAAAGAAAGGCCTCCCCTCGGATCGAGGTCCCCCTACGCCAATAGGCTGGAATAGGAAGCGAAAGAAGAAAAAGACAAATATATTCTGTTTGTCCTCACTGGTATACAAGGCGAAAGAAGATTTTAGACGAGCTAAGCTGATCCAAAATAACATTTTCGCCCTACATACAATAACCGAGAAAGCATGGGATAGAGGAAAAATGTATATTTGTCATTCTTAGACATGAATGCTGCCTTCGACTATGTGCACCGTGAGGGATTTTTGAAAGCTCTGGTGAACAACAAAATACGCAACAATCTCCTGCAAGTAATACAGTCAATATACAAGGATTCAAAGGTATTACCAGAATTAACGGAAATAAGTCAAAACCTTTTAGGTTTTATAAGGGTGTCAAACACGGAGACAACCTCATATTTATCGTCTTAGTGGATGAAATATGGGAGAACTGCAAAAGAAGAACGCCGAGAACAATGATAATATATTGGAACCTCATGCATGTTCTAGCACAAGCATTTATATTTGCAGAAGAAATAGCATTAGCAGCAGACACCCTGCAGAAACTACGAGTAGCAGTAAATGAAATTACCTCTTCAAAATGCGTCGTCAAATTCAGCCTCATCGAATATTTTAATGGCGCAATTTGCAACTCGAAACCCCGTTCTGGGCACAGCTGGTAAAAATAAATAAATAATTTTAAGAACATTTCTATCAAGAAAACCATCCATCTGCAATGGTTTTGAATCAAATCTTCATTTCAAAAATCCATTTAATAAGGTCCATTTTATTCAATTTTTTTATTTATATTACTTATTTATTTTATTTATATTATATCAAATATAATTGTATTCAATTAATAATGAAGACATTTTCTACGAAATAACTATTTGAAGATGATTCTTTTCAAAAGAGCCTAATATGTTGTATATTTTTCTCACCTCGAAAATTTGGAGTTAGGAAATTTTACATTTAGGGTGACATGGTGACATTATATGTCTCCAAAAGATGAAATAAAGATCTATATTTCTAGATTCAATTCCTCTTTGGTCACTAACTTGATGAGTTTATATAACGCGTTGACCTGATTGTCGAAACTCCCCTCTAATTAACACAAAACTCACCATATGTCGCTGCCTCATAATCGTTAATCTCCGAGCCAGAAATATAATTATCAGATGCCAATCAACCACCAAGGTCTTCTAAAGGAAGTGCTCTGATTTGCATAATCACCCAATCAATTTTTTCTTATTAATTAATTTAGAATAAACGGTTGAAATCAAATTACATCCCATTGGTGGACATGCTATTCTAATAGGGGTGCTCTCCTCATATCTTAATGGAATTTTAATGAACAATTTTTTGGAAGTGTTGAAGGATTTTGAAATGGAGACGTACGTAGCTTAATAAATCTGCTTAATTTTTTTTTTTTGTTCTTGTAATATTACATAACACCTCAATGAGGATTTGTAGAAGAAATGATCAAATTAGATATATTTAAAAAAAAATTCAAATATTCATTTCTTAGGTCTATTGTCAATTGAAATAAAATATTTTGACAAAATGAATAGAACTTAACAAATAGTGTCTCAACGATTTATAATATATTTAATTCTTGTAACATTTTCTGAAATATTAAGAAGTTACAAAATATATTACATATACTTGTCGCTTTTGTTTTTGAAAATTGGCATAAAAAAAAATCATTCCAGATACATGTTACATATAGTAATTGATTACTAATACTCATAGTGGGAGAGGTGAAAAAAAAGAAGGAATATGTGTAAGCAATACTTTTGGCTGCCAAAAAATTAGGTTTAACTTACCAAAAATATTGCTTTTGCGCGAAATATCATGTATATTATTGTTTTTAATGCCTAAATAATTCAATGCATAAAGCCAGGCTTTTGTTAACGAGAAAAATACAAATTCCCTTTGGTGACCGATATATATATATATATATCATAATTTAACGGGGAAAGATCTGGCATTTAATATTTCAATTCACTAAATAGAACGAAACTAGACCACTTATCTTTCATTGTGCTTATGAAAGATGAGTGTAGGGGTTAAATACTGCTTTTAGGTTAAAGCATTAACAATTTATTTTTTAACACGGACTAATAATGTACTAATAATAATAATATTGCATTATAATGTACGGTTTGGAATTAAATGAATAATTTAGAGAAGTTTACTGATTTAAATAAATACAAATAAGTTCACTGTTTTGTTTTCAACCATAGCTACACATTAATTATTATTATCTTGGAAGCTAATTATTGTTCATTTTATTAATTTTAATACAAAAAAACACCTATATCAATAGAGTAGTGGGTAGCTGTGCCGCAGCTATAATAATTCCACAAATCATGGCCATATAGAATACTCAATAACCTGCTTAGAAAAAAACCTATTTTACTTCACATCCTGATTCCATCCTTTTCATCTTTCTTTAGACCTTGAGGTATGACGAATTGTAATGTAGAAGTTATTATTTTTAATCTTTAATTAAATTTACATAGGATAATGATTAATTATTGGGTGGTAGGAGCGCCTTGTAAATTTTCTTCGAGGCGCCTAGATTCATGCGATGGTGCTGCATATTTTTAAAATTTTACTGTATTTTAAGTTATTTTTTTAAATATTTTATATTTCAGCTGTATCCCCAAGAGTGATAATAACAGAAAGTCAGAACCATTTCGTTGATTACATTTTCGAAAGCAATAGTTGTTAAAAATAATAATCTTCGAAGTATTGTCGGCGATGTCAGCTGCAGAGGCAGCCAGACATCTGGAGGTGGTGTATTACAAATTGACCGATTAAAGCAGAGTTAGTTATATGACCAGGAGATAATTAGAAAGACGGCAAATTGTTAATTGACTCCGAGCCAGTTGTTAATTTGAGCTAACTAGTCCGCGGCGGGAATTCCGCCAACAGTTTCAGCTCTTTGTCTTTTACAATTATCCTGCTATTACTCTGTCCTCATTGTCGCCATTTTATGGTTTTCATTTGTCGCCAACTAATTTTTAACTGCAAATTTTTGAGGGAATGGGACCCCTAGAAATCGACGGAAATTAAAGGAGTTATGTGAATCTTAGTATTTAAAACTTTCGTAATGCTTATTATTGTACTTTCTCATAATTGAATTCAGCAATAACGCTTTCTATGTTTGACAATAGTTTCTAAAGAAATTTGTTTAATTGATTTTTTTTAATTCAGTCGTATTACCAACATATATTTATCCATACCTTGATTGAATAAAAAAAAAATGAAAGATTATCTTATGCAGGTAAAGCTAAAATTACTACGAAGAAATTCAGAGGTAAGTAAAAAGAAATTGAATGAGGGAGTTCCTTAAGAGACATCAGGAAGAACTGTTTAAATTCTGGAAGAAGTGTTGCCACCATTTTATCTACAGCTTATGATTGTCTCATAAAGGTCAATTTGAGAGTAAATCTTATTTGCTGTTGTAAATAAAAGAGATAAATTTGGCTAGTTCCTGACGAGATCTATTCCGCTCTGTTTTGATAAGCTAGCTCTCACAAGAAATGTGAAGAAACAGGACATCAGTTGATCTTAAAGAGCCAAAAAGATGGTATGGCAGGTACAATAGCACCATTAATTGTATTTTTTATTGAAAATAATAAATAAAACAATGCATCGCAAGAAAGTATATTTTTATAATTATTGAAGAATTAAAATCACTTATTATACGCATTATTTTTTTAAAAATTACATGAGCTATGGAACTCCACCAAACCTGCAAATTCCTCTCGTATCCAATCATTACAATCCAAAATCCTTCTTAAAATCCTCAATGTTCCTTACTTTGTTACAAATAAAATCATCCACAATGACCTTATTGTTCCTTATGTTTCAGATTTGACCCAATCCAAATATCTTTCCTTCCATAATAAACTTTATAAGCATCACAACCCTCTTATTTCTAACCTTGCTTCTTATTCAATTCCTGATAACCCTCTGAGGCGTCTGAAAAGAAGATGGTACCGTGATCTCCTAATATTGATTTATTATTAGAGTGCTACCAATGGGTAGTTTCTTAACAGGTGTTTCATGTCATTATATTCATGTACGAATTTACTAGATGTATTTATTTGTATACAGTTGTAAATATTATATATATATATATATATATATATATATATATATATATATATATAGGACTGTCCTCTCAATAGGTTGGTTAGGCGGAATCTACAAATTCAATATCTGGTATTTCCGTTTAACTTTCAGTTAGTCATTAAAGTGGAAAATGTTCTGATGTGAGGTAGGCGGTCCATGATGTTGAGAGTAAGAAAAATAATAAGTAATCTTCTTGATTTGCATACTAGTGGTCATGTGTGAGCAGCCTATGAGATTTTAATTGAATAATTGTAAATATTTTTCTTTACAATTGATTTTGCGTCGTTGCTAAACGCTTAGTACATTAAATTAACCAGTTATTTTCTAGCAAGAAATTTAATGTAAACATGGTTATCAATTCGATAGTTTAGTTATCAATTATTGTTTAAAAACATTTATTAGAAAGGATACTTAAACCGAGTTCTAACTCCCCATCAAAATGAAGTAAACTCTTCAAATATGAATTTAAAGATGCATGTCAACCCATGTGGAACGAAAGCCCATGGTGAATCCTTGGGACGACATAAACCGCAATGTAATAGAGAGGAAATAATATTGACTCGAATCATAACTACATGGAGGTGAAATTCAATTTATATCAATCCCTTGTCCAGGGTTTATGCCTGAAGGTTGCAAAATCCCTTGTCAGACGTTGAGAGAATTGACTCTGAATCCGTAGCCTACCAGTACAACTAACTGTGTGCGATCTGTCCTCAATCATCGAAGAAGACTTGGCGATCTGCACACCGATGTCACCACCACTACAAAATACGTTCTGTAAAAGAAAGTCCTTGTTATGACAATATTTTTTGTGGTTGTTGATATATTTTAAATATTTGTTGAAGGGGTGAGGAAAACAGATAAAAAAAAAAAAAATAAATTAAAAAAAGAAGATTAAAAATTAAGCGAGTCGATTGAGTGAAATATTTCTCGGTTTTTTCTTAATCATCCTTAGTATGTAATGTTAACAAAAAGCCTCTCTAAATATCGCAACTAAATTTTCAAATTGTATATTCTACTCTGAATTTTGTCGCTTATACACTGACTTCTAACAATCCATAAGTTTTATTTATTTATTTCTGTATCTATAGAAATTATTTATCTCGGTGAGCGGGAGAATGGATTCGATATCACATCCAATCCTACAAACCCTACAGGAGTGGGCAATCAATTACTGCCGAGTACACTCAGAGCGATTTCCACTAGCGAGTACAACTCAGTGAGATACTCTCAGTTTTCCAGGCACCTTTATAACAATTTGAATTATTGTATCCTTAAAATATTTGATCACTTTGTATTTGAAGAATAATAAAACAAGATTGTCAAGCAGCGTCGGTGTACCACATCATCAATTCTATTGGTCAAATAATTAATTTTAAATTAAGGTGTACGATTTGTTGTTTGGAGATAACATCTACTGAAGAAAGCGTTTTTTAAGTTTAATTTTGTCTGGAAAAACGAAAGAAATAGGCGGATTTTGATAAAATAATTATTGGACAAATTATCATCCAGTAGTAGGCCCGTGCGACAAATTCGCACAGCATATTATCAAATGCCAGATTAATAAGAAAATAAAATAATGCAATCTATCAAAAATAAAGAAATCAAACGTTACTTTATCGATAAATATAATCGACAAAGAAAACAAAAATTAATTTAAATCTTCACTTTTGTTTGGAACCAACATATTTACAAATTTCAGTAAGCTGTATCTTTGCTAAAAATTGTCTGATTTCAATGATTTTTTTTCCTTTTGTAGGGAATTAAGTAATCTTTTATATAATCATGGACATAAGGGAAAAGTGTGTAATTTTTTAGTTATTCGCAAATAAAGTTTGTTTTCTTTTATAATTTTTTTTCCTGAATTTTCGGGATGATTGGACTATTTTGTCCGCCTGAAGGAGAAGGAAGCCTTCGAAGTTGGTGGCTCAATCTTGAGATTTGGTGAAAAATTGACGATGATATGGTTTGCCGATCAAAAACACCATCGATAAATAATATAAACTCTTCCTCTCTCGACCATAGAGACCTCAAGTCGACGAAATGAGACATGTATTCAATGACAGTACTACAATTAATGTAAGGTTGTGTGGATGCGAACCCTATGCCTTGCGTTATCTCGAAAATAGTATGTTTTTGGGCTTAAAAACGTAGGATCCGATAGTTCCGGAGGAACTATCCGGGTCCTTGCTGTACGTATCAAAATCTTCTAGATCCAATTTGTCCCGTATCGATCAAAAGACTGTTTAGGTATTGAAGACTGTTTAGGTATGAAGCCTAGCAAAATGTTTGTATCGACTTTATTTTAGAAAGAAAAACAACAGTGGAAAATACGATTCGCTAACTCCCCGTGAAATTCTGAATCCAACCCCATTCATGGTATTTGATACAAAACCTATTTCGAGCCTTACTGTAATAATATATAATTTAATGTAATAATCATAAAGAATTTAATGTTCCATATAATTTAATTCAACCCAGATACCTATCCTTTCATGATAAGCTCCAGACCCATCTGAACTCACTTGTTTCCATCATCGATTCCTGATAATCCTCCTACACGTCTGAAAAGAAAATAGGTTCGGAAACTTCTTTATTACAAATATTTAGGAAGTGCTACCACGAATAAAAAAGGTTTTTTGATTACAGTTTAATCATAGTATAAATAAAATTTACTTTTCCATATAATATGTTCACAGCCTACCAGATTTCATTATATCAGGTACATTAATTGCAATAGTTGTATGAATTTTGTAGTTGAAGTTCACAATATACCTCTATTTCTCAAATTTCGTCAAACTTTGGGCCCAATCTAATAGACATTTTTAGACGATAGGAGTATTAAGTAAATAACCTTGCTGATCCGTAAGGAAAAGCATTTTTTTGAAAGTAAGATAAATGTGCCAGTTACGGACACCTTAAGAGAAAACTTCAACATTAATGTGAATCACAGCTTTAATTTTAACGGTGGATTAGTGGAAATGAATTTGAATGAAATTAAAATTTAGGCTTTTATCGTTTTTTTCCTACTGTCAATTAGTTTATTATTTATGGAAAACTCAAGAAATTATGACAGTGTATATTTCACCAATAATAGACACCCAGGTTTTGGAGTAAACAAGTTTTTTATGTAATTAAAAAAAAAAAAATAAATTCCCACATTTTGAAACTAAGAAATGAGAAAATACAGATCAATGAATCAACATTTCAAAGTTATCCTATTAAGAAGAGTGATAAGGAAACCTCTCACAAACAAACATTTAGTGTGCTAGTTTATAAAATGAATAACCAATCGGCTATTGGTATCACCTGATGTGGGGAAACACCATCTTAAGTGTTTCAAATAGAAATCCACTCATCTTTGCACTCTTTATGTTTGTTATAAAGCTTATTATTTGTTAATGATTGCGAACTGTCTATTACTAGTACAGTGTCTATTACAATAGTTGTAGGAATTCGGTAAAAATGATGACTACTTTATTCATTATTGATGAATCATCGCTTCAACTTAAAGCAATATCAAACAATCCGGTTTTCCTGAGAGGAGTGTCAAGAAAAAGAATTTTACACATATGTGAGAAGAAATATTCGATTGAATTCTACAAAACTTCTTTTTCCACTAATCTCCAACTTTCCTTCAACTTTGAGCTAAATCGAACGGCTCTTTTGATGTATAGGCGTGCTTTAAGAAAATACATTTGTAGTGAAAGTAGCAGATATAATTTGATGGTATCAATATATGACCATCTAAGATCCAACATAACTTAAATTTAATGGAAATCGGATTAACAGAGATAAGTGACATACTTGACAAATGGATTGGCTAAAGACAGACGCAAGCCCAATTTTGTTTATTGGCGTCTAAAACGTAAAATGATAATGAAAATATTCTGAGTTATAAACAAAATTTAACCTCTTGCTCGAATGCAGTACTACCCTACAGCTAGTGTCTATAAACTAAAACCAAATAAATAAATGAATCTTGCTGTTCTTATAAAAAAATGATTTACTTTATTCTTTAAAAACAGTAAAAAACAACTTATTTCCTGTTGATAACAATGGATCATTAGAACGATCTAGAACTTTTTTATATCTCAAGTATTAGAACAATCTAGAACCTTTGTATCTCAAGTATTGTTTATTTTTAAAAAGAGATTCGAACATTAAGTGTTTTATCTGATAGGTACATCCGATCATTTTTTATTAATAATACAATATGTCGAATTTTACGTCATTAAAGCTAACCTGAAGTCCACTAACGCTATTTTAAATAATATTAATCTAGTTGATAATTTTTACCGGTGTTTATTTTTATATGTTGTGTTAAACTATTTTCAATAAAATTAAATCGTTAAAGAAATGTGCTGTTACTGACACAGACTTTAACGTATCTGTTCTCATTTATGTAAATGCATCATGAGGTGCAGGCCATAATGACGTACCAGATGGAATTACAGAAAAGAAAAAGTGGTCATTTAATTTTAAGCAGCTGCAATTGTTTAAGATAATAAAGATTAAACAAAGCAAAAGTACAGTAAAATATACTGTTCGTTTTATATATTTTTACATGTGATAGTTACAGAAATTTTGGTTCGTAAACCTATGAGTATTTGAAATCTTCACGAATTTCTTTAAAAAAATAAATCAAATAAATAAAAATCGAGAAGAATCATGTCCGATAAGATATTTTTATTGCATTTTTTTTTTAAAAACTTTTTTCGGTTAATTTTTTTAGGAGAGCTCTTTTATGTCAAATTTATGTTTGGAATATAACTGTAGTATAAATACAATGTTGAAATAAAACAATTAGTGCCTAGTGAATGTGAAATGTGGGTTGAAATATTTTTTTTTAAGGAGAAACTAAATTTAGATTGGTATTTCACAACATACACTAATAAAAATATGCATAACGATCTAAAAATAAAATTGTTTAGTTTTTTAATTTAAACGAATGAGCCAATTGAGTTCAAATATATATATATATATATTGTTTTAAGTAACGATGGATTCACATTTTTATTTGTCAATGACTCAAATAGTACACAAATGGCACTGCACTGTTTTATTTTAATGTACACACAAATAATGTACAAATCTATAAGAGTAGAAAACAATGGAGGCATGCAAATTTATTTATGTTTTCAACCATTTGATGAATACTTGTTTTATCAAATAAACTATTAAAGGATGAACGATAGGGGGATTTAGAAAATGTATCTTTGAAATAAGACATAAGCAAAATATGAAAGTAGAAAAAATATGTCTTTTCTTTTTTAAATATTTTCAAGTAGTTTTTAGCAAATGAAAAAAAGGAAAGATTCAATTTATGCAATACCTTAGGTAATATTGAAAAAAGAATCAATTTAGCAAAACGTCACTTTTATTATCAATTGTTCAGAAATAATACTAATTGATTAAAATAATTCATTCTTATCTGCTTATCTCATAACTCTTTATCTATAAAAAATATGGTTACTTTTTTAATGAATTATTTGTAGAGGGCCAATACATGGGACTTAGGTATATTTTGTATTTTCATTGTGTTTTGTTTTTTAAATTAAAATACAAAATATTTTTGGTACTTTGTTTTTGATATACTTATTCTGAAAACAATTTAAACAGTTTATAATTAAAACTTATATGCATGTACTTTTTTTTTTGGTCTTCCCCTCTCTCGCCGTTAAGGCTATACAGATACGGGTTTTTTTCCGGGCCAGAGGGTGTGGGCGGGATTTAAAAGACTCTTTCGACCCCGGGATACGAACCTATACCACTAACGACCCATGACGGGTTATGGGTTCAGTGCAATGTAAGGAAGTACTGTTACTAGACCAACGGTTTTCCCCCTTAATTATTTGTTTTATAAAGAGTACCCGCTTTAGAAAGATCGGGTTTGTTCCCCCAGGAGGGTCTCCTGGCCCCAGTTTCGACCCATTGATGATGAAAAATTACTAGTCATCAGGTGAGATTCGAACCTGGGACCTTGAGCTTTGGAAGTTAGTGCTCACCCACTGAGCTGCCTCGCTCCGACATAATTAGAACATGCTGTATTTTAAAAACACACAGTACTTGATATTTTAAATACTTTGTGATAATATGCTTTTGCCCAGTTCTGGTATGATAGGTATGTATTTTTCAAAACAAAATAAAATGAATTAATTTTTATAAAGTCATAAAACGTTGTATTTTTTCTATTTTTATAGGAATGATGCCGAATTCTCCTCTTTACACTTGCGTGATGTTCATAATTGTGCGATCGTCCTCAAATATTCTTAGGATATTTCAGCATTACAGTTAGGGACTTCCAAGCAGAACTATAATAATTTTATTATTATATATATTTTTTTAATGGTAAATATTACAATCTGTCTAAGTTAAGGACACTTATCATGCAGTTCAGAGAGCACATTCACACCGTAATTTTTATTATTAATGAAATTTAATCGATTCAGTTAGCAATATAGTAATACACATACACATAAATTCCTATAAAGATAAATTGAAACATTTGTTCAAATCGGCACTTAGATTTAGTTAAGACTGCTCATGCATTACAACACACGTTCGCAGCCATCAGCGAACTGGTTCCAACGATCTTCAAAGGAATGACATCTCATTTATTAAATATTAATTATGAAATATACGTCTCAGGTCGTATACAGCTGTCAAAAGGATACGTCTTAACCTAAATTGGTTTGGTTTTCAAATTGATAGCTAAGTAAATAATTCATTAAGTTTCTGGTTTATTGATGCCCAATTTAAACGTTATATAGCTTTGAAGTTGCGAATCAAGATTCCTCTTAAGCATTCCATTACAAACTTCATAGTACTTTATTCGATTTAATACATATTTATGTTTATTGCAACAGTTTCACTGTCCCAACATCCATCAAAGAGATATATATATCTTTATAGCGCCAAGTAATTATATAATTTTAATTAACCATAAAGTAATCATGAGATTGTACCTTAAGAAAACCCTCGATAAGATTCAAATAATCGCCTGTGTTCTTCAAATCATTTGAGAAATTTTGTAAATACATATTCATCTGATTATATGTAATGTCATGGAATGAATGTAAAGGAACCTATAATCAAAATTAAAATTATCGAATTGAATTCATCGCTCTTTGTTTTACAAAGCAAAAAAGATAAATTTAATTCGATCATTTTATTTTAATTTTAGGTTACATTAGTTTTACTCCATTACATTACATATAGTCAAACATATATATATATATGTACATGATTTGCCAAACAAATATTTGAAAGAAGAGATAAGGAATGATGTGCAACAAAATATTCGCTATTATTTAAAATGATACAGAAAAATATTCTTGGATTCTTCAAACGAAAACGAGGAGTATAAAAAAAATTAGTTACACCTGTTATTTTAAAAATTTTTAGTGTGCAGTATATAAAGTAAAATTGTTGTGAATTATATTCAAAGTAAACAACTAAGATTCTGTTTATAGTATATTTATATATAAAGGAAGGAGATGGTCCGGGGTGGCGTTCATAAATAGGCTAAATAGTGATAAAACTATTTTATTAAAAGTCAACGTTTGCAGATCTTCTTCAGAGAGGTGTGTTCAGCTACCTGAGAGGTTGAGTTCTAAGTGAAACTCCTAGCTGAACACACCTTTCTGAAGAAGACCTGCAAAGTCGGGTAGAAACGTTGGCTTTTAATAAAATAGTTTTACCACTCATTTAGACTATATATGACCGCCACGCCGGACCATCTGCCTACTTTATAATGCAACGGTCAACAATTAAATATTTTATATTTATATATATTCCTAAATCGTTGTTAATACAGAGCTTTGTTGTTAATTAGTCTGTCTCTGATTGGTCCGTGAAGAAGAATTGGAGTAGAAAAGTTTTAAATATGGGTGAGAGGATGGAGATGAGTTTGAAAATTGTCAACAAGTGGTAGAACGAACATTATGGAGGTTTGAAATGAGGAAGATCTATGAAAATGGGTATAAAGATCAGAAGGTCGAGATCTTGTCGAAAGGAAGGAGAACTTGGATTGGAGGAGATGGGTAGTAGTCAGGGGTTGCTTTTGATTGTTTGATAAAGGAATTAAGCATTGTCTTTTGATGGAGGGGAAGAACCGCCCAAACTCTGCTTCATAGTGAAAAATGTAGAAACTATATTCATCTATGTAATACATTCATTTATTTACCTATATAGAGTTTAATAAAATATTCCGAGGTAGTAAACGCAATTTGTTAGATGGATGTACTTAATTTATAGTGTCCAATTTGGAGTAAATAAATATTTAAACTACAATGAAATTTAAAAAAAATGAAAATTGGCATAAACTAATGGGAGATAAATAAATCCACATTCCATTTGAGATTGGACATATCTGCACGGAGAGGTTCGACCTTGTACCCAGTGACACTGGTACCTTGGCCGAACAGGAACGCTCATTGGCCAGCCATGAAGTGGACTGTTCCAACGCCTAATGATTCACCGGTTAGCCACATAATGGTGACCACCAATAACCGATATCCATTGTGAAGTCGAGGAAGGACCTACTCTCCATTACTCCCATCAAGGCCCTTATTGTCCTCCTTACGCAATCTGGAGCATCCTTCTTCCTCCTGTCCTTATTCCAGGGCCTTCGTAGCTGATCACTGGCTGGACGGTGTTCATCTTAGTTTTGACTTTTTCGTTGGAGTGCAATTACTTAATTTATAAATCGTAGTTTAGAGAAATGTAATGATGTTCATTTAATTATAATGTTCACATGTTTTACCCAACATACCCATTACAAACCCAAGTCGTTTCATCGAACCTTGTTATTCGATATAACTATACCCATAATATATCGTTGGAAAATTAAGAATTTTAGAAAAAAAAAAAAACAATATCTAATATAGAAAGAAATGGAGAGTGTGAAAATACTATAAATAATAATGTCTGAATAATAAAATTATTTAACAGAAACGACATGTTTCCACGGAAATTATATGAAATTTCGAAACGAAATGTAAACTTTTAAAATTATGTTCAAATTTGAAAAAAGTATTAATACCGAATAAAGGCAATGAAATTTCTTAAAAACTATTTATTTGTACTTGCGTGAAAAAAGAAGTGAAATATAAAAATATTTCAAAGATTTGTGAAACATATGTTTATAACCTTAAATACTTTTACTTTAGTTTAATAATTCTAGAGCCGTTATTATATTTAAATAATTAGGTATCTATCATTGGTTTATTCCGAAAATTAATAGTGTAACATTTTAGAAAATTAAATTACTATATGATTTGATGAACTATCTCTTTTTGAAATCACATCATCATTCACTTACAATTAGACTGACAACTTTTGACTTATCGGCAGTTGGCAATGAAAATCTCGTAACTCCATTTTGGTAATTTCAAATTGAAAAAAGTAGAGTTTAATAACTAATAGTAGTGCAATTTATAATCATTAATCGTTTATCGTTAAATATATAGACGTGCGTTCAAATCTCACTAGCCATATATACCTCTGAAACTGGAGTTACGTCGATGTAATAAATAGGATTATTATTACTTTATTTTTATTACTTTTATTTTTATTACTTTAAGCATTAGCTCTGTTAAAAATACACCTCAAAATTTCCCACCATTGCCAGAAAATAATTTTTATTCATAGTAGAGCGGTAAGTGAAAGTTGGGTGATGCGCGCCATATATTTTTATATATTTTACACACACACACACACTTTGTTTTTTATTAGTATTACTTTTTTTCTTCCCTCTTTTTAAATAATCTATTATTCATTTCATGCTATATTTTCTATATCCTGTTTTTGGATTTTATAAATTTGAGGACTATTTTTACAGTATTATTCTTTGTTTAGAATACTGATCATTACGTTAATATTATTTTTTATATTTTTCTGTTCAGTTATATATATATATATATATATATATATATATATATATATATATATATATATATATATATACACACACATATATATATATATATATATATATATATATATATATATATATATATATATATATATATAGAGAGAGAGAGAGAGAGAGAGAGAGAGAGATTTAAATTACGATTTCTTATTATAAATAAATCTCTACCTTCTAACAGAAATGATCCAAAACTTTGGAATTTCAACAAATTACGCAAAATAACATGGTACGTTATTGTAACAATTATAATTTAAAGGACACGGATCCTTTTTGTTTCAAAATAACTATAAATAATGAATCTTATTGTGAAAATGAGCTGTTATTTCTTACCAGAAAGCATGTGTCAAAAATCAATCACTGGCATTAATTATATTTTAAATCAGGCTATTATACAATTCTGTCCAATCATACCACATTTAAAATATTCAGGACGAAAAAGATTTTTTTATTTAAAAAAAAAGAAATATGTTCTGCATTCCGGAGTAGAGACTCTATTAATAAACTGATGTTTAGTAATTTATTTCCATAGGAATCCAGTTTTGGGCAATGGAACCAATAATTTGCATAGAATTTATTAACTACAAAACCTGATATTTTGTTGCGAAAATTATGTATTAAACTTGATATATAGGTAAAACAGTTTAGGTAGATGATGATTGTACTTTTGATTTTGAAACTTAATAAAAAAAACACTAAATTATTCTTTTGAGTATACCATGGACCATTCTTGGTCAATTTCAATGTGAGATCTAGGACAATATATTTATTATTATTATAATAATTTAATTGTATTTAGATAACTTAATCTGTGTACATTAATTCGATGCAATAATACAACTATATATTAATGTTATAATTAACGCATTAATATTATACTTTAAGAGTTATATAAGTTTACCATCTAGTTTACTTTAACTAGGACTATTTTATACCTTTTTAATTAAAATTATTTCATTATATTTTAATTCATATAAACATCCGACGACGTTTCAGACCATTCTCGTCCATCTTCAAGTCCAAAAACATATTATACGGTGGACCAGACCGACCCCACCGTGTAACCCCTCTCTCTCTCCCAAATCCCTATAAATTGCATAAGGTTGTGTTCCTTGTAACTATTTATTAAAAATAAAAAGTCTAAGTTAAAAGAAAGTGAACGCACTGCCCGAAAATGGCGGTCAAAGATGGCGGACTGACGACTTTGACTTGAGTTAGTTTTTTGGTTACTGAGAATCAGCATTTGGTTTAATTTCGTCATAACTGGCCTTTTGTTAAAGCTGAATAGTCAGAAAACAATGAATAGTCAGAAGTATGAATGTATTTATTTGTTATTTATTTATTTATCTTTAAGTCATTTAGTTCTTATTTATTGTAAATATATTATTTTGATATATATTATTATTTAGTTTATTTTTATTTATTTTACGTAGAGTGTGAATGTGATCTCTGAACACAATTATAAGTGTCCTATAAGACAGGTTGTAATATTTCTCTAGTATTATTATTGTAATATTACTTTTTTGGTCAATGACAATAAGCATTTGGTTTAATTTCGTCATAATTGGACTTTTAATAAAGCTGAATAGTCAGAGAATAATAAAACATGAAACAATATTAAAAAATAATAGGCTTAAATAATAAAAAACACCAGAAAAATCAATATTATCAAAAATGAAACTTTAAAGTTGAAAATCAATCGTCGTTTGTAATTCAACGGCCAACAATAATGAAAAACGTTTAACAATAAAATATCTGGAGAATATATTTCTCTTTCTAAAACACTGATAACTTTTTAAAATATTTGAAGTAGTTTTGTAGAAAATGCACTTAATCGGCGGAAAAGTGGTGCTGGGGTAAATGCCTACATGGCCCTTCCACATCATTCCGTACTCATAAATGGTATATTTATTGTGCTATAATGTATTAACGAACAAATATTAATGCAATAATTTAATTGTCCAAACAAATTTAACAATTTTGTATTTTATTTTTTTTATATATATATTTTTTTAAACATTACGAACTTTGTTCTATACGGAGATCGTTTAAGAATGCTTCTACTGTAAAAATAATATAATTATAATAATAAAACTTCAAAAATACTTCGCTGAATATCTTGGTTTTTTTATTTAACATTTGCAATTTAACACTTTGTTTTCTATATTTACTGATTCTTACAGGTAAACTCAATTGTATATACTTTCCCGGAAATGAGTCACATATAGTGAATAGTTGCCGCGTTGTTTAATAAAACTCATATATCACCAATAAAAAAAATAATTTATTTTTTTATTTCTTTATTTTTTTCGGAGATTGGGCCATTTCATAAAAAAATGGGAAATTTTAATATTGAATGTTTTATTCTCTCTGCACAAAGAAAGGTGGAAAGGAAGAAGCTGTATGTTCTTCTTGGTAACCGGAATTAATTATTAATATTTTGGTATTATTAGTATCAAAATTGGGGAAACCGAGATTGAACCTAAAAATCGAAAAATACATTAAGCGAACGAGGAAGGAATTTCCAAAATTTCGCAAAAGACAACAAGGATCAGTATCCATTATATGGCTGATCGAATATATAGTAGACAGATGAACAGAATATTTCAAGGAGTTGCTAAAAAGGAGTCAATGTTGGGGCAGTTTGGATGATATTAAGATTGTTGACGGAGGTTTACTATGGTGAAGAATATTTAGAAAGATGATTTCGAAGCAATTGGCAAGACATCAGGTCTGGACGAAGTAACCCGAAGTGCTGCACATACATATTTTATATATTAGATATATTTCTCCACTTATTCAATGTATATTGATTAATATGCCTTTAGAAAATGATTTGACAGGACTGTCGTTTTGTCCATTAACAAGCAAGGAAATGCCCGGAAATGTAATACCCATTGAGATTCATTCCTGTTCAGTATGCCAAAGAAGCTCTACTCAAGAATTGTTCAAGGTAGAATAAGAAATATTGTCGATTGCCAGAGCGATATGAGAAACTCAAGTTTAACACAGGAAAAGTATTGCATATTGGGAATACCTTCACTTTAAGGTAGTTTATAGAGGGGAAGGAAAATAATACGCTATCTGCTTAGTGCCTCACACATTGGATTGTGCAAATATATATTCGCCGTTCAGAAAAAATCTTTGTATGTTTTCCTTTCCGATTACTTCAAAAATCTTTTCCAAATTCACTGGACAGAAGCAGTGCTACTTCTCTTTCTCGATGGATCTCTATAACATGCTTCAAAGCGAAGATAGTTTCAATGTAAAACTTAAGTAGTAATCGAAAATAAAATGATCTTCACTTTTCCGCCGATTAAATGCATTTTCTATAAATATTTTAAAACGTTAACAGTGTTTTAGAAAGAGAAATATATTTATTTTAAGACGTTTTCCGTTATTGTTTAAGTTTCTGTAATTATTTTTTTATATTGTTTCATGTTTTATTATTCTCTGACTATTCAGTTTCATTAAAAGGCCAATTATGACGAAATTAAATAAAATGCTTGTTGTCAGTGACCAAAAACTTAATACTAAAATAATAATAATAATAACACTATATTAGAGAAATATTACAATCTGTTTTATAGAACATTTATAATAGTGTTATGATATCACATTCACACTCTGTGTACAATAAATAAAAATAAATTAAACAAAAAATAATATACATACAATAAATAAGAATTAAATATCTTAAAGATAAATAAATAAATACATACATACCTATCACTATACAATCAGGCGAGTGAATTTTTCGAGCCAGACTTGAGGCTCGAACTGTGGACGGAAAAGCAGGACTGAAGAAGATCCCTGAGCTACACTCTCAATTGCGTCACTGGGCAATTAAATTTAAGAAGGGAATGTTATTGTTTTTAGGTATTTTATATTAAATAAAAAATGAAATAAAATGATTTTTCTTCTGTTCTAAATCAAACAAGTATTTTTTTTAAACTACCTCATAAATGTCATGTCTCTTATGTAACGTGTTATAATCAATATAGGCGCCTGAAAACCATGCCTAGAGGCTTCTTAAGAAGACAGCTTAATGATTAGCAGCCCTGAAGTAAGAAAAAAATAATATATATCCTACTGTAATGAGAAATTATATCGCTCCACTTATAGATATATATTTTTTTTTGGACCTTGCTACCAGTTTCCCGTAACATATAAGTTGGGATTTGCATGAATAATTAGCACAAATAACCCTTATTTGCAGAAAGGCCATCCGAGGTCCCTGAAATCGATACGAGATAAATGGCTGTCACCGGGAACTAGCCGGGTCTTAATTGCCTCTAATTATTTCAGTAACCGAGTACTTGTACTGCGAAAACTTCTCTAATGGACAGTGTTTTTTAATTCCTATTTATGCAATGGAGTGACGTGACCTGTTAAATCCGAAACGGTGACAGTTTTAATAACAGTTCTCTCTTCCGATTGGGTAACGAGTTATATTGTAAAACAATAAATTGTTTATTTAATTTCCTAGGCTTACAGCATTAAAATAGTTGTGATTCAAATATAATAACCATTATTATTAAATACAAATAATTATATGGTTGCGCATACAAAACCTTTTTTTATTAGCACAATGGTTTATGATAAATATTTTAATAAACAAACATTTATAACCTGAAAAACTACACTAAGTATTTATGGTGTAAGAATAGGGCCAGTTAGCAATAAATTTGTAGTTGTCATTCATGTAAATTATAAATTAGTTTATATAAATACCAACCACTCTCTCTCTCTCTCTTAATATATATACACACACACACACACATATATATATATATATATATATATACATATATAACATATATATATATCATTTCCAAGTCAATTTCAACCTTTTCCAAATCAAATTCAACCTTTTGCAATTCAAATTAAACCTTTTCTATTTCAAATTCAACTTTCGAATTTTTGTCAATTTCCAATTTTTTTAAAAATAAAGGCGAATTACTATAATATCGAAGGCATAGCTTTTGAAAAATACAAAACAAATTATGATAAGCGGTTGCTTATCCATTTATTTTAAGTTTTTAGATTTTTTCAGTATAATATTTCCATGTTATATTCAATTTTTTCCAAGTCAAATTCAACCTTTTCCAAGTCAAATTTAACCTTTTCCAATTCAAATTCAACCTTTTCCATTTCAAATTCAACTTTCGAATTTTTTGATTTTTTTTTAAATAAGGGGCATTCTCCTCCCCCCCTACAATATGAAGGTCTATTATTATGCTTCCCTTAGAAGAGTTTTTCAAAATACTATCGATTTTATACAATCGGTTATATACAAGTTGTTCAATAAAAATGTGTAAAAATCAAGCTTCAGTGTATTAAACACACGGTAATTTTTTATTTATATATTATACAAAAGAAGAATTTATCATATTTTTAATACATTATAGCATCCAAAATATTATTTATAGGAACTTTTTTACCAAGCATAATTTTTCCTATTAAGATCAGTGGACCCAGTAGTATTTTCTCCAATTCTCTTTTTAGACATCACTACTCGTCTACCTTGAACATACAATTGGGTATTCCGTTGGATATTCATTTTTATATTCCAAAATTTTCCAAGAATTATTAAAACCAATTATAATTACGAAGAATAACAAAATATTAATTAAACATTTTCTATATGAAATAATTTTATTGTAATAAGAATTTTTGCCATCTCCATTCATTATAGTCCGTTGTATAGATCCTTTTTTTAATAAATTATTAATATAATTTCTAAGACGTCGTGAATAGCTTCATCTCATCGTAACCAACAACTTTTTTTTACGAAAACGCTCAGAAACGATAATTAAGATTCGTGAATACCTGTTTTCTCTTCATTTGAATCGTAAGATAATTTGATCACAAAATCGAAAAAAAAGGAGCCCTAAAAAAAAATATTAGGCTTTCTGGCATTACTTCACCCCCAGCTTGTCAAAGTAATTGGTAATATATTTGTATGATGTTTTTTTCCTCTATTTTGTGTTCAGATTATTTTAAAATTCAAGTAGAAAGGAAATGGGTATTTATGATTTTTCAGCAATAATGACATTTACAACTGTATTACATAAATACATCTAGTGAATTTGGACATAATAGATATAATGACATGAATACACTTGCTGAGTAACTACCCAATGGTAGCACTCTAAAAATTAATTAATTTAATTTAATGAGAAAACGCCCCATTTCTAAAAATTTAAAAATAAAAAATAGGTATATTACGATAAGAGGAAGTCATGCACAAAGTTCATCATTTGATTAAATGGAGTTTATACCATGGACTATCAGATTTGAGATAAACAACTTTGTAAACAGGTTAGTAAAACGTTTTTATTCTATTTGTCTAGTTCCTATAAGGTACTGTTAGCTTAATTAATGATTAAAAAAGTTGTCTATTATAATGTGAAATCATATCCATTAGTTATGAATACGGATAATTAGGTAGATCCATAAATGTCAGAGACTGTAATGGTTAGCGGAAGATTGTTCAAGTAGAAGGCCAGATGGAACACACGCCGAGACCGCAAGAGGCCATTTGCAGCCTCGGAAGAAGCGGATCCGATAGACTTCGATACAGAGTGGCGACACCCCAACAGCCTTATTTCTTCAAAGCGACACTGAAGGAGACATCAACGCTGTAAAATTCATCTGAGAACCGTGCCGTTTCGGTGCGGCAAATTGCTCCATACTACTGCAATGTTCCCTGAGTATATTGAATACAGTAAGTGCTTTCGTCACCTAACCTGCGGCCAGCGTTGAGGTATTGTCGCCTCTGACCTATGGGCTACTATCTTTTACAGCTGGTGATTCATTGCTCTGATTCGCAAAGAAAATAATATTTTTTTCCCTATTTTTAGTAAAAGGAGTAATAAATATATAAAATATGGGTTAATTGATATTTTTGATTGTAATAAAATCATAAATACCTTTAATTTAATATCAGTCGATGATAAAAATTTTCCTCTGACATACAGAATACTGAATTCCGGACGATTCACAATCATATGTACTTAAATGGTGATGATTTGATGCGTAATAGAGCAGGAACCGGAACGGTACGTTGACATCGCAATCGATAAAGCGAGCTACCGAAATTCGTCAATAGATCGCCTAAATGCTGAAACAGGACTAAAATAATTATTAATTCATGATAATTATTATTAATCCATCTTATGAAGAACAATACTTACCGAAGATCATTCGGTAAATAATTCTGCCAAGCATCGTACATACTTTTTCTAGTTTGATACTACTTCATTGTTCACCAACTCCCTTTTTAACTTTAATTTATTGATTTAAATATATTTATTTTCATATTTTTTTATTTTAAATTTTTCAAACCTTTTTTCTAATAATCAGTTATTAGTTCGATGTCTTACTTTTGGATTTTATGAATTTTAGGGCTAATTCTGTAGTTTTATTTTCATCTTTAAGGAATCTGGCTAATTCTGGTGTTAATTTAAGGCTATTAAGGTGTGAGGTAAAATAGAAGTATTTCTGAAAGGTAGAACATGTTGTTCAGTTACTATTAAAATAAAAATTTCGGTTGTACTTCCTTTGTAATGAGGAAGAAGTTAATACGTCTCGTGTTTCCTATTCTTATTCGAGTCAATATTATTTCCTCTCTATTACATTGCGGTTGATGTCGTCCCAAGGATTCACCATGGGTTTTCGTTCCACATGGATTGACATGCATCTTTAATTTCATATTTGAAGAGTTTACTTCATTTTGATGGAGAGTTAGAACTCGGTTTAAGTATCCTTTCTAATAAATGTTTTTAAACAATAATTGATAGCTAAACTATCGAATTGATAACCATGTTTACATTTAATTTCTTACTAGAAAATAACTGGTTAATTTAATGTACTACCCGTTTAGCAACGACGCAAAATCAATTGTAAAGAAAAATATTTACAATTATTCAATGAAAATATCATAGACTGCTCACACATGACCACTAGTATGCAAATCAAGAAGATTACTTATTATTTCTCTTGCACTCAACATCATGGACCGCCTACCTCACATCAGAACATTTTCCACTTTACTGACTAACTGAAAGTTAAACGGAGATACCAGATAATCAATTTGTAGATTCCGCCTAACCAACGTATTGGGAGGACATTCCTATATATATATATCCTATATATATACATATATATATATATATATATATATATATATATATATATATATATATATATATATATATATATATATAAGGCTTGAAACGGAGCAAAAACTTTATATTTTAGAAGTTTCGGTATCACTGGAATTTTTATTGTCGATGGTTTTCAGTTCTTTTGGAACTAGAACTTTTTCCCTTGCAACTTTCCAAGTATAAATTTTACAGAACTTATATATATATATATAAAAAACAAAAAACTTTTATTTGAATGTTATGTAGATTTCCACAAAAAGTAGATATAAAAATGACTTTTATTTATGGCTAATCGAACAAACGACACATTATAAACATGTGAAATCCCTTTAAGGGTACTTCAGTTAACATTTACGTTTGAGAATTAAAATCCAAAATAAACAGGTTCCATTCACTATGAATTAACTCTTGATAAACTTCAGTGAATCAGAATTACTTCTTATTGTTAAAGAACAAATAAAAAAAAATGCAATCATGATTTTTTTTAAGATTACAGAATAATATAAACATATGTTATTAAACAATTCATTGGGTGATAAATAGTTATAGTTTAGATAGTGATTAAATACAAAAATTATAAAATAAATAACCAGAAAAAATAATTCTTTAGATCTTAATAAAAAACTTTTATTTGAATGTTATGTAGATTTCCACAAAAAGTAGATATAAAAATGACTTTTATTTATGGCTAATCGAACAAACGACACATTATAAACATGTGAAATCCCTTTAAGGGTACTTCAGTTAACATTTACGTTTGAGAATTAAAATCCAAAATAAACAGGTTCCATTCACTATGAATTAACTCTTGATAAACTTCAGTGAATCAGAATTACTTCTTATTGTTAAAGAACAAATAAAAAAAAATGCAATCATGATTTTTTTTAAGATTACAGAATAATATAAACATATGTTATTAAACAATTCATTGGGTGATAAATAGTTATAGTTTAGATAGTGATTAAATACAAAAATTATAAAATAAATAAGCAGAAAAAATAATTCTTTAGATCTTAATAAAAAACTTTTATTTGAATGTTATGTAGATTTCCACAAAAAGTAGATATAAAAATGACTTTTATTTATGGCTAATCGAACAAACGACACATTATAAACATGTGAAATCCCTTTAAGGGTACTTCAGTTAACATTTACGTTTGAGAATTAAAATCCAAAATAAACAGGTTCCATTCACTATGAATTAACTCTTGATAAACTTCAGTGAATCAGAATTACTTCTTATTGTTAAAGAACAAATAAAAAAAAATGCAATCATGATTTTTTTTATGATTACAGAATAATATAAACATATGTTATATCACAGAGGTAGAAATATCACAAAATTCCTTGAAAACAACACTTCAACAGTACTTCTAAACTCAGGGGATAACACTCATTTCAGCTCAAAAAATAATAATTTCTCCGCAATAGATTTAAGTTTCTCTGATGCAAGATACTCACCTAAAGTAAAAAATTGGAGTACTAAAAGCCATTTGTACGGAAGCGATCACTTCCCAATTATAATTGAAACATGGGGAAACAGTATTATTATGCCATCGAACACCAGATGGAAATATGAAAAAGCAAATTGGGAAGGTTATAAAAAATCGATTATCCAAGGCTTACGAACCATACCATATGGACAGAATTTAGAAGAGAAAATATTTTATTTTAACGAGTTAATTATTAACACAGCAAAAGAAACTATTCCTACAGTCAAAAATAATATGAAACCTCATAATGTACCGTGGTGGAATCACAATTGCAATGAAGCTATAAGAGCAAAGAAACGAGCCCTAAATCGATACAGAAGAAGTAGAACTGTTGAAAATGCAATCGAGTTCAAGAGACTGCGATCTATTGCAAACAGAATAATCAAAGAAAGCAAGAGAGCATCGTGGAAACAATATGTTTCTTCCATAAACTACTTTACCCCGACGAATGAGATATGGAACAAGATCAAGGCCATCAGAGGAATTAGGAAGCAAAACTTAATTTCAGGACTTAATATTGACGAACAGATCATAACGGATCCACAGGACATTGCTGAAGCCTTTGGAAAATATTTCAGAGAAATATCTTCCTCAAGCTGTAGCGATGACGCGATAAATGATCATGAAATGCATCAAAATTGCATTTCTGGGCAGAGCCACTCTGCTGAATACAATAGACCATTTCGACTAGATGAACTAAATTCTTCGCTTAATAAGTGCAAAGGAAAATCAGCTCCTGGTCTCGATGAAATTCCAGGAGAGTTCATAAAGCAGCTACCAGAAGCAGGGAAAATATATCTTTTAAATATATATAACGAAATTTGGACAAGCAGAACATTTCCAACTAAGTGGAGGAAATCTGTCATAGTACCGATACCAAAAAAAGAAAAGAGCACCGTTCCCAAGGACTATCGGCCCATTTCCCTTATCTCATGCGTTTCCAAAATTCAAGAAAGGATGGTCAATATAAGATTGACTAGTATGCTGGAATGTAAGAATGTCCTTTATCCATACCAATTTGGCTTTAGGCCAAATCGTTCAACTATTGATTCTCTTTTATCATTAAGCTTAGAAGCGCAGGAAGCTTTTTCACACGGAGAACACTTAATATCAATATTTCTGGACCTTGAAAAAGCTTATGACACAATGGAAAGAGGACGTGTGTTGAAGATTTTGGAAGAACTAGGAATAGGAGGAAATATGTGGTATTACATTAAAAATTTTCTAACCGGTAGGGAATTTTCAGTAAGGGTAGGAAATACTTTCTCGTCAAACCATCGCTTACAAAGGGGTACCCCACAAGGATCTCCTCTTAGTTCGACCCTATTCCTTCTTGCGATTAATAGTATAGGGTCCATTATCAAGACCCCGACCAAATGTTTTCTATTTGCCGATGATATTGTTATCACAGCCAAAAGCAAATCTATTCCCTATATACAGTGGAGGCTGCAAGAAGTGATGAATAGAGTAAAAGATTGGACAAGGGAAACTGGATTTAAGATATCATCTTCGAAGTCTAAATGTTTACACATTTGTAGAAGTCGAAAGTGTCAGCAGAATAATCCACAAATATTTATAGAAGGTTCCTCAATTGAATATACAGAAAGTCACAAGTATCTAGGAATGATAGTTGATAAGAGACTGAATTGGATACAACATATTACATATTTGAGGGAAGAATGCACAAAAAGACTCGGAATTCTTAAATGTCTCTCACACTCTAGCTGGGGTGCCGATAGATGCACTCTAATAAAAATATACCAGTCTATAATACGCAGCAAAATAGACTATGGAGCGCAGATATATAGTACAACCAACAAAACAATATTGAGGATGTTAGATTCTATACACAATTCAGCCCTAAGAATATGCACTGGAGCGTTTCGAACTTCTCCAATCGACAGCATCTACGTTGAATCTGGAGAAACATCCTTAAACTTGAGACGAGAATACCTATCTTTGAAATACATTGCCAAATTGAAAGCATCTTCCTACCACCCATTAACTCCATATTTATTTTCAGAAGAATCAGAAAGAAACGGACTTAGAAATATAGAAAATAACATTTTTAAACAAGCAATTTACAATGCAACAACTAAAATAAACATGGATACGACCATTATAAGACCCATCCCAGAATTAAAAATGCCGCGTTGGAAAAAAGATAGACCATTTATTAATAAATCTATGACTAAAATTGCAAAGGCATATCCGCTTGAAATACAAAAATATTTTTTAAAGCTAACGGAACAATATAAAAATTTCGATTTTATATATACGGATGCATCCAAAGAAGGAGGTAGCGTAGGATGTGCTTTAGCGAGTAAAGAGAAACAATTACTGTTTAAATTACCTGGAGAATGTTCAGTATTCACAGGAGAGGCCACTGCCATCATGAATGCTTTATATCTTATAAGCGAAACTGAAAAGAACTACTGGGTAATTGTGACGGACTCATACAGCGTTTTAACTGCCATTGACAATCCATATCCTAAAAACTCCATAATTAGGGAAATACTCAATATCTGGTGGGATTTAAAAAATAAAGGAATAACAGTTGTATTGGTATGGGTACCAGCTCATTGCGGAATTTTAGGAAATGAAAATGCTGACAAGGCAGCCCATTTAGCAAGAAGTGGAGGAGAAGAAGAGGAAGTGACTAGAGTGAAATATATCACTTTAGAAGACTGGGTACACGAAATAAAGAAAAAACAACTGGCAGAGTGGGAAAAAGAGTGGAGGATCAAAGAGTGTAAGCTGAAAGAAGTGAAACCCAATTGCGATAAATGGCTCACTAGCAACAGAAAGTCTAGGCGTGAAGAAATTATACTATGCCGCCTAAGGATTGGGCACTGCCAGTTCACTCATGGCTATCTTTTAAGAGGTCTAGAAGCTCCTACTTGCGAGAAATGTAACAATACACCGCAAACTGTGAAACACCTTCTAATAGAATGTTCCCAATTCGAAAGGCTCAGAAAAAAAAATAGAACTAGGAAAAACACTAAAAGAAATACTAAAAGACAATGAAGAAAGAGTCTCGATAGTGTTAAATTTTTTAAAAATTGTAAAATACTATAACAGAGTATAAATCATAGAAAACGCCAATGACCCTTTAGGGTAGAGGCGAGAAAAAGGAAAAAAAAAAAAAAAAAAAAAAACAAATATTCATTTATTATGAAATTTTAATAATTATGTTTTTAATGCATTGTCGGAAATCGTTATCAATTTTAATTGGTGGTTCTGAGGTTCTTCGAATGGATATTTAAAGCATTTGACGAGGTTTTTAATTATATGATTTAAGAAACTCTAATCCAAACCTTGATGTTTTAATTTTACGTTTCGTATAACCTTTAGAGCGATAGACGAAAAATCTACAAAAAGTCGATACTAATTGCTGTTGTGAATGGGATATTAATTTTACCAATGTTTTAAATCTGGTTCAGCTTCAAGAATAATTTTAATATTAAATCCTTGTGAGATCACTCACCTTAGATAACTATCATTCTCCAAATATAATACATGAGCGTATAGGCGATGTCACCGAAACATGTTTCTTCGGGTAATCTACACAATTCAACATCTCGACTATTAAAGTAACAAGTTACTTTATAACTGATTAGCTTGTTCACCTGAAAAATATCCTTCTAGTTTAGTAGTTAAGCAATAAGACGCAATTACTCCTAAATTTATACTAATTCATTATTTTACTTGCTCAATATCTACTTGTTTCATTAGAAGTGCCTCGGATTATAGTGATCTCAGTTACTAAGAGTTTATAAACCTATTTCTGAGAATATTAAAGCTATACCTGGATATTTGTTTATTTATCTTAAATATCAAAAAGTTTCTTTCTATATTATAAGCAGTACCCAATGGAACATGGAGCTGTTCTCATCATAAGCTCTTTGAATAGAGTTTTAGTTCGCCGAAAATTGTTTGAATTAATATTTTAACTTTTAATCCCTAAGAATGTTATAAGACTTTCATTCTTTTATAATGCTGATTTATTGAATTCATTATTCATAAATGCGAACATCAATAACAACGAAAAACCTTAGATGTGAATATCTCCTAAACGAAGCGTTTGCGGACATACCTTCAGAGGAAATTTTTTCTTGTTTTGAGGTTCTTACTTCATTTTCTAGTTTATCCACTTAACCCTGAAACACCCTGTATAATACGGTAGTATAGAACCCTTTACCGGATTCTGATCAATGAGGAACTGTGGTTAATACCTCTACCTAATGAGGCAAGATGGCAGAGGCGACAGGTTGCCATTTCTATTAAAAGTATTAAAAATAAATCAGATAGTTTAAAATAAAAAAATAATTTAAATAGAAAATTGTAATTTCCAAATATAAGAAAGGGAATTTCATGGAGATGTAATGCATATGAATTTCAAAAATTAAAACTTTACGACTGCTAAATAAAAGTTATTGAAAAAACTAAGAGGTTTCAAAACACAAATGGTATCAAAAGTTGACGGATCGAGACGGGATACATAGCGTTTTAAATATTTTTACGAGGAAATTAGGATCCAACATTGCCTTGCTGAATCACATCCCATTACTCATATCCCAACCAATGGATTGGCCGTGCAGAACCAGTGGCTTGGCCTGCACGCTCTCCAGACCTGACACCACTGGATTTTTTTGTTTGGGGTGAATTAAACAAAAAGTCTATGCATGTCCGGTCAGTGACCTTAATTCGTCACGAACAAGGATAATTGAATCTTGTAAAATAATTACAGTGCCGTTCTGACATTGCTGCTGTTGATGAAAGATGCCGAGCCTGTCTTAATGCTCAAGGAAATCACTTTGAACAACATGTAATATGTATGTTAATGTTTACATTTAATTAGTAAAATAATTAGATCAAATAAATAGGTTTTATTTATTTCATATAACGTAAATAATTCATAGCAACGAAAATCTTTAGGTGTGAATATCTCCTGAACAAAGCGTCTGCGTGCATACCTTCAGAGGAAATTTTTTTCTTGTTTTGAGGTCCTTAGTTCATTTTTGCAGTTTGGGCACTTAATCCTGAAACACCCGTATATATTGTAGATTATTATTTATTAGAAAAGAAGCCTTACGAAATTATAACACATTAATATTATAATATACCTTACTTTCATATATCTTTTTTCGATGGCTATGCCATTATTTTGATCTTGAATTCAATTGAATAAAAATTATCGATAAAACTGTTTTTGTTTATTGCTGATTTAACCTTTCACCAGGAGACAACAAACAAGGAGACAACCAGCGAGGGAAGAGGTACGACGGAAACCGTGGCCAGGTTACACCCCGGCGTAGGGTTGAGCACATAGCTGGCCGGTGTAGGGCCTGAGCTATGGCTAGTTCCAACCTAATTAGCAGAACTTTATGCTCCCTTGTACCTTCTGCCCAAACTCATAAAGTCCCGAAGCATTCCGCCTCAAGTATTTTAACGAGGGAAAGGTAATGAATTTGTGATTATCGCTGCTTATAGATTAGACCTTGGAGAAAACAGAATTGGGTTGGGTATACGGCCTTTTTATCTGAAAAATGGTTAATAGAAAACGAAATATATGTGGCGTTTCTAAAATTTTATTCTTAAAGCTGAAATAAATAATGAAACTACCGACATTTTTCTAATAGCAAAAAATATGAAATATGGTTTTACTTAAAGGATTTTCATTTATTTGCACCTATCAACTGTATATTGAGTCAGAAAATGAATCAAACTGAAAGTACAATACATGCCTGACATGAAGGACAGTGCCCAGCAGCAACCTTACTTGATTTAATTGTTAAGGTTGTTTAAAGAATCTCTCATCCAGTGCCCGAATTGGAAAAAAAAAAAAAAAAAAAAAAAAAAAAAAAACTGTACCACTACAATCCATGAAGGGTCTTGAATTACTATGTTAGGAAGGCATTGTTTCTTAGTCAACGTTTGTGAAAGGAGGTGATTTGACCCAGATTATGCTCAACCGCCAGGTTTTTCCTATTAATCAATTATTTAATTATGGGTGTACACTTTATTGATGCGTGTGCCCCAGGAGGGTCTTCCAACGCCAGGGTCGATCCAGGAACAATGAAAAAGAATAAATAAATTATCTACCATAATCCGGGACTCCAACTTGGGACTCAGCTACCCAACTTGGAAGTATGTAGAATTTTTATAAAATTAAAAAAAAATGATTTAAAGAAGTTAAAGTTTATTTTTTCGTAGATTTACAATTTTTTTTTATAGAAAATTACCAAATAATATTTCATGGGTTTTCATTAAAAAAATGTTTCGTTTTCTTTAAATACTGTCCTGCATTCTCCTGCTTGAGCAGACACCCAATTATTGGTCTATATTTGTGTTGATGCTCTAGATATTTAACTGTGATTTATCTGTAACATAAATTTGAAACGCGACATATTTTAAAAACAAAAATTGCATCATCGGATACATTGAGTGTTTTTACGTAGAAATCGGTACTAATCTCAATTTATAAAAAAATCGGTAATGTTTACATTGTAAAAATTCTGGAGTGTCCACTCACACGACTTTTCAACCTATTTCAGAAGTTTTTATATCTTTACATATGTCCATCAAGAAACAAAAACAAACGGAATTACATTTATTTTCCTGAAAATTGATCAAAGAAAAGATTTGAGCACGATTTATTCGATAAACTAAAGCAATGTAAACAGGCTTAAGGTAGATCAGTGTAAACATTTCAATACACTCTTTCTAATATTGCTGTTTCTGTTAAAAGTAAAGGAAATAATGAACCTTGTGTGATGCGGACGACACATTTTCTTACTTTCACTCAGTTTTTTCTTTCTCTCATTCATCCCTTTCTTATACCATGATATGAACCCGTAATCTTACATTGGAAATCGAATAGCTGTAACTTCGTTAATAGTTGTCCGAATGAACGATTTTTATACAATTTTGTAGGGAATTTCATTCATTCAAAAAAGATGGCTAAAATGTGTTTTTCGGACTCAGAGGGCTCTGAAACGTATAGATCGGTCAAAAACCGCATATCGGAAATTTGACCCAATTGCAATACTTCCCCTACATAGTATAGATATGAAAGTAATAAATTAAAATAGAATATGCTGTATCATCGCTAATACTGGTTCGATTCCGATGATTTTTATTTTGTTTTGTTAATAATTTAATTACCTTTCAGCAGTTTTATTATAAATTTTATCATAGAATATAAACTTACATCCATAGATAACATATAGGTCTGTCAAAAATCACATATCGGAAATTTGAACCGATTGCAATACTTTCCATACCCTCGTATACGTAGGAAAGTAACAAAGAACTTGAATAAAAATCCCCTTCTTAATTAAAATAATGTGCTTTATTAGAATTGGTTAAAATTGTACCTTTATGTTTAAAAAACTGGGGAAACAAACCTTACGCTGTCTTTTAACCAGAATTATTTAATAAAAATGATTTGACAATTTTCTAGGTCTACGTTTTATATCTTGAGTGTGGCTAAACAGAAGTTTCCAAAGCATTGTTTCATATAACCCAGAGCCCATATAGAGGTGCCCCTTAAAGAGAGGAGGCCTTACCAAGAGGTTTCAATATACTAAACATTCAGCAGAACATGGATAGCCTGCTTACGGAGTAACCATTTCAAAAAGAAAAATGGACTAAAATTTTTCAGAGTGACATCTCACCTTGACCTAGCTCATAGAGAACAAAGTCACAGTTATCAATTACCCCCTGAGACGAGAACCGCACCGCGTTCATGCTCTAAAAGCTGAGGGGCCCGGGTTGCGCAAGGTTTGGGAAAGATGCGTTGAGAATCGATTGAGCTGTAGCCCGCATTGTCAAGAGTTAGGTAAGCTGGCACCTCCGAGGATCTTTGCGAAACTTGGCGGACACTGTACTGCCCTTACGGTCGCCAATTCTTCTTCTGCCTCTTTCCTAATATCATAATGCAATCTGTAAAAGAAATAATAAAAAAAAAAATTCGCCATTCGGAAATATTAAATAAAATAATTTCGCTACCTCCTTCGTTTAAATGAGGAGCTAAAAAATAAGTTGGAAATTTCGTTTCTTGGTTGGTCAATAATAAGGAGGCATCATTATATCTAAAAGTATAATACTAAAGTATAATACTCCGTAGGAAATATTTACCACCTCCGATAATGTAACTATTGAGATAAATAAATATTAAGATGCATATACAATTATATATACGTTTTTTACTTTCCTAGCTATACTAGGTAAGGAAAGTATTGCGATCGGGTCAAATTTCCGATATGCGGGTTTCGACGGATCTAGATTCCATGCAGATTTCAGAGCCCCCGGAGTTCGAAAAACATATTTTTATCCATTGGTCTACCAAGATTTTCTCGGGAGCTAGTGAACCGATTTTGTTTCTATTTTTTTTATTTGATAGGGTTTTGACTACTGATGCCTGTGACACAGATCGGGTTCTCCAAGCGCAGTAGCTGCTGCGCAATATGTGAAAACATGTTTTTCTACAGACTGTATCGCGAAGGGTGGGCGGGGTGGCCGAATGGGCTAACGCGTTGTGCACAGCACCACCGTTGCTCGGCAACCTGATATAAGATATATTGAATAAAAAATAGTCACGAGTTCGCTTCCCGGTGCCAAGGCGTCTTTTAAATCCCCGTCCACACCCCCTAGCCCGGGAAAACCCCGTATAGCCTTAACGGCGAGGAAGGGGAGGACACACACATAAAAAAAAAAAAACTATCGCGAAAACGGCTCTAACGATTTTGATGAAGCTTTCCTATAATGTTCTAATAATTGTCCTTTCAATTTTCGTACATCTGTTAATTCCCAAGAAAATTCATGGAAAAAAATTACAATATAAAAGAATAATGTTATGGAGCCCAAGCCGCTAAGTATATATTCTATAGTAAATTTTATAATAAAAATTTTGAAAGGTAAATAAATTACTAACAAAAAAAAAAAAAATTATCGGAATCGAACCAGTATTAGCGATGATACAACTTACGCCAGTTTCTACACATAATACTCCGTAGGAAATATTTACCACCTCCGATAATGTAACTATTGAGATAAATAAATATTAAGATGCATATACAATTATATATACGTTTTTTACTTTTCTAGCTATACTAGGTAAGGGAAGTATTGCAATCGGGTCAAATTTCCGATATGCGGTTTTCGACGGATCTATACGATTCAGGGCCCCCTGAGTCCAAAAAACACATTTTTAGTCATTAGTGTATGTCTGTTCTTCATGAACTTATGTAAAGATATAAAAGCATTTCTGAAATAAGTAGGAAAGTGGATACACCAGATATTTGTTGTTGTTTTTTTGGCAAACCTTCAAGAACCAATATTCCTAATTCTTCAAGTTGAAATAATTTTATGTTTGCTTTAAATTTCTTCCATTAGTTCCTCATACTTTTGGCCATTTATGTCTTTTTCCCTCAGTCCAATTTCTTCTATTGAGATTTTTATTTCTAATTTTAGACAGAAATCATAAACTAGAAAATTTTCTGACTGCTTTTTTTATCTTTCCAGACGAGCTTCTTCTGGAATATTGAATCTTTTGAACTCTTTCTTCATTTGTATCACATAGCCATCTTGACTTTTATATTTGCACATTTTATCAAAAATCTGTTTATTAAGCCTACTTACTTATTTATTTAGTCTACTATTTATTTGCAAACATTTGTTTATAGTAAGATGTACTAAGCAAGAAAAAAAATACAATAAAAGAAAAAAAAATTCTATAGTGGTTTATATGACTTATTATAGCAATTATTACATGTTGATTTAAAGGTGATGTAATAAATAAAAAATTACGACCGATTTCAAGTAGTCTACTTGGGGGATCTGTCGGCAGGTTCTATATATCCGAGACTCGTTTTCTAATTACCTTTCCCGCCCAAGTTACTCAAACAAGTTCATTACCACTTTCTTCTAATTATTTAAAAATGTTAATTGTTCAAAAGCGGGCGGCGATATTTCAAACATTAAATAAATCGTTAGCAATTTATCGAAGCACCGATGGCTTGCAAGATGAAATTATATGTCTGATGATGGTTTGGAATTCGGGAGAGGTTAAATTGCAGTTGTATATATTTGTGGTTTTGATATATTGTAAAAGGGGCAATTTCTGAAAACATCTTAAGGAGTTATTTTCCCCTATTAATGATTGGTTAATAATTAATCATTAGTCGTTTGAACATCATTGTGTGATAGGAGAAAAACATGAAATGAGCAATATGCGAATTACTGTATTATCATAATTCACAAAAAAAAAAAAACATTCGGCAATAGTTTTCATAATCTCCAGAAAATAAATTGTATTCCATGTAACCCAAAAAATTTTCGCTTCAGACATAACATAGGCTTGGTATAGTAAGAATATAAAATTGTAAATAATCATCTATCCATCTTATGCTGAATATTTAGTATATTGAAACCTCATGGTAAGACCTCCTCTCTTTAAGGGACACCTCGATTAGGGCTCTGGATTATTTATATGAAAACAATTGTTTGGAAACTTCTTTTTCCATTTATACCATTTATGGGTTTTTGAAAATAAAGTATTGCGCATAATATTCGGACCAAAAAAGGATCAGTCACCCGAAGAATTTAGACGGTTACACAACAGTGGCTTGCAGAAACTGTACCCTGTTAATATAATTGATATGATTAAGTTAAGGCCAATAAAATTAGTATGTATAATCGCTGGGCTTAGTAGCTAAAGAATTCTTAAAAAGTTAATATGCACTGTGCCGACTGGCAAGTGCCTGAAGGGCAGGGCGAAGCGAAGATGGGAAGATTACGTTGAGAATGATCTGGTGGGGTTGGGTTTAGACGACGCCCGGTGAATGGAAGAGTATATACATCGATTGGTAGCATCGGCATTGATCCTTTGGATTCGCTAAGCCTTATTACTATTATATCATTTGTGGATTGTCCCTAGCGTCGAGAAATGGCCGTAACCAGAGGGTAGGAACAGAATTTAGGTGGAATCAAATTTTAACCGAAATTTTATTTTCTATCAAATAAAAAATATTTGTTTCTCTTGCTTGCTTGTTTTCATATTAATTAACTTTATAAAATGAGTCAATGTAATGATATTTATTTCGAAATGTATAATTTCAAATGCTGTTGTAAAGTTGTTGACATTTATTGGCGAAAGAAGATGGTTAGGGATAGAAAATTGAAGCTTGTCCCTCCTCCCCTCCTCTTGCAAACAAACTAATTATAGTTTCGGTTTTATTTAGACCTTCCATTACCATGACAACCTCTGTAAAGGTGTGTATAGTTTTTATCCTTTTATATTTGTCTTTAAAATAAGGAATGATTCTAGGGTTTAAGTGTGGTTTCTGACCACATTACTCTACTGTTTAAGGTACTTCTTAAGAGTATTGTTAAATAGAAACGGTAATTCTTTTAGAGATTTCTGACTGCCTCTGATAGCCAATTAATAATTTGGATTGTCTTTTGTTCTTATATAGATAAATTCAGAGTGCGAAGATCTTATTTATGTTAATTGCCAATTAAATATAAAACTAAACACCACGTGAACAAGAAAAATCATTGACATCACAAATATATGAATCGTTATTTTATGTGCATAAAACATATATATATATATATATATATATATATATATATATATATATATATATATATATATATATATATATATATATAAAGATGTCCGTCATTAAAAGAAGCTTTTTGAATGTGAGCAGGCTAATTAGTCGAGGAAATGTGAGCCCTTCATTAAAAAGAAAATTGTATGATTAATTCGCTAAAATGCTTCATGTATAATGTATATTCACTAGAATGCTACAATCGCAACGAACAACTGAGTGGAAACCATGTAATCCGAAAAAACAAAAGTTAGAATCAAAAGTATGTCAATACATTCTTGGTTGCTACATTTCATGTATTTTATTAACATTGAATAAATATATTCGATCCTGAACATATCCCAAGTATTCAAACCAACCCACGGTTTGTACTCGAATTAGTACGGATTTATTTTATTCGTGATTATATTCCCTTTGATATCTGTTCCAACAAACATATTGACTAATTTATTAATATACTTTTATGTTGATCATCCGGCGTGATGTTAATCTTGGATTGCATTGGCGTGACTTTAATAAGCATTAGGTAACTGAGAAAATACCTCTTATAGCTCGGGGGACACATGCCGCGTAAGTGGCCGTCGTTTTCCGACATGTGTTCGCTGACCAAGTCCATTGTGAAGGCAAATATCGTGCGGATGCGTTGTGAAAAAAAAATGACAAAAATGCAAGTGATAGCAACGAATTACACGGATCGAGTGGAAAAGGGGAGTACAAAAGTTACGCGCGATGCTCAAAAGGTTCGCAGGGATTCTGTTCGCCGGGAGCCTCCGCGCGGCACGATTTGTAAGAGAAAGTGTAAAGGCGGCTGACAATAAAAGGATTGGGGAGTATTCATGTAATGTGGTGGTAATAAGGATGGAGGAACTAAACAGTTTTGACAACGATTGATCACGCCAATCAAAGATGTTATGCTGTGAAATTCGTTTATCCTCGACGTATATTTAACATCACGGGGGATTACATCTGATATAACGGAATCAATAGAATAGTTCATCCACGGATGGGTGACCTCAACACGATATTACAATATCATTGCATGATTGTTCTAGTTGTCTTTTAGGATTTTGACATCGAAGATAATCAATAGTAAATAGAAAAAAAAATCTAAGAAATTGACCTAAAGCTTCAAACTGACAGGTACACTGTTATCCTAAAGGTGGCTGGCTATACGATTTATTGACGAATTCCCACTTCCAATGAAGATGTAGGCCACGCCACATTCTGGCCGAATCGTGTTAAATTTCGTTTTAATTAGCATTATTATTATTATTATTATTATTGATAATTTACAGTTTAGCTTCATCCAATGGGGATTCATTCCCATTTTAACCTAAATCATAAGATCAGATTTCTCAACATAAGTTCCATCCAAGACACGCTTGCCTCACACTAAAAGTATTATTAAATAACTATTAAATAATAACAGTTAATCTTATGTTTAAATATCGTTGTCTAAAACCTCTTATGTTTCAACACTAATCTCGATCTCAACTTCCCAATAAAAAAATTATAAAATTAGCAATGTTAGATTATGTGATAGAAAGAGTTACGTTGACACATCTTGTTGAAATGATTAGAACTTAAACAGCGGGTGACTTGGGCAAGTTTCTCCCTTTTAAGAATTAGAGAAGTTAAATTCATAAGATTTTATGTGTATCGAAAATGGATCAGCAGAAGACTAATGATGAAGAAAAGGTTCTTATTCTCCGAAACGAAAATAATAACGATAATAGACGACTCTTAGCATTGAGTATATTTTAAATACAAATACATTTAAGAATAAAACAAAATAATGTGGAATTTTAGTACCATAATATTTATTATATTAATTGACGTTTTGACCCTAACATGTGCGTTGAAACGTTGGGTAATCAAATAAATATTATCAAAAGGAAGCTAGTCGACTGTTCTACATATCATGGGTGATAAATATTCAGGACGCAGTATTTAAAAAAAAAAAAAATTAATTTGTGCCAACGTTTCAACCCAAACAAGGGCGTAGTTTGAGCACTGAAGATGACCCACATGTTTGTGTTGAAACTTTGGCGCAAATAAAAAAATTAAAATTTTTAAAAAAAAATACTGCGTCCTGAATATTTATTACCCAGAATAAATATTATCATGATTGAAATTTCTCATTCCTCAACCATTTTGTTTCCTCCTCATAATTGATCAATCGACTATTTATCCATATCCTATGTATTTAAACAAAGCCTCAGATTGATAAGGTTGTACTCATTTCTTGCAAGACTTCAATATTAATATTTAAATGTCTATTGAATTACATGAATTAAATAATTACACATAGCCCTTTGGAGCTAAGCTTCAACGATATCCGAGGCATCCAAAAAGATTTCCATATAAAAAACTTCAAGGAGATAATGACTCAGGTCACTTTGCTTCCTGTTCTCATGAAACCAATAAGGACATTGCTAAAAATTATAAGGGCGTGTTTATTTTTTCACTCGTACAAGATAAATATCGGGTACTAAATAAATATCAATTCGCCCATGCTAGATTCGAAACTCCGTCGTTAGACATGAAAATGGTGTGAATCTCACTATAATTATTGCCCACGTGACAGATTATTATATTTCTAAATAAATAAATTTTAAAAAAAGACAAGAAAATGTTATAGTTTACGCTTTAAGAAGCTAGGCCACCACGACCTCATATACGAGAACACCTGTAGAGGGCTGGGAGGAAGCTGGACTGATATCATTGAGTAAATAGAATATGATATATTTGTCGGTTATATATTTACGAGTACTCCTTTCTCTAGCATACGTTAGGTAGGAGGAGATTATTCTGCAGATTTAATAAACTTTAATAATCAAATTATAATTTCTAATCAGAGTGAGATGTTCGAGATTTAATCTTTGAGTCCTGTTCGAAATAAATTTTCCGATCTGGATGTGTTGAAATTTATTTTGTGGCGAATTCATAGAATGAATCTTGACCTCTCCATTTTGGTTAGAATAAATTGGCCTGTACGATAATCTCTACCCCTCCCTGTTTATCTAAAATAGTCAAGTAGTGGATAACAGAGGATAAAAAAAAGGTACCGATATATAAATAATTTTTTTAGAAGAATAAATCATTGACGTTTTTCAGCAGTTCATGTTTAGTCTAGCCTACAAATTATTGCACTGGTGATCCACATGTTCTGGTCCACACTTTGGCAAACTTAATAAACAACATAAAGTATTACAAATCCTGAAAATTTTTCATCTTTACAGCTTGAATCGTGATCTATAATTTCATATTTATATTGATAAATACCTGGTATATAGCTTCTAATGATTCAAACACTACAAATGTTTTTCTAAATTTAGTTAATTAAATTTAGAACTGTATTAACTGAAATACAATATGTAAATATGAGTTAGTATATTACATATACATACTTCAAGAAAAACTCCCCTTCTTGTCAGACGTCTGAGAAAAATACATTTTTGAAATGTTGAGACACTTTTTTTCTTTTATTTTCCTCCCTTTCCTCGTCTCTTAGAGTATAGATTTTTTCCTGGAGCACCGGAAAGGGCGGAGGATTAATGCCTAAGTAAAAGTCCCTCGAATCTGAGATTGGACTTCGTAATCTTCGTAAGCGGAACAACGCTTATTTTACACAACGCGTAAGCCTGGCCGGACACCCCGACTCCTCAAGTGTTAAGTGACTGGATTCTGGTCTTCCTATCATTACTCAGAATCCTATCGAAGGTAATTCAACGACGCTCTAACATAGCCCGATTTCTCAAGCTACAGCTCCCACCGTCCGGTACACGAGATATCCTCCACGACTGTGTAGCTAACTTTCGACCGAGCGATTGCCGGTCCCACGAAGACGCCATAGATTTCGCAGTCCATTGCAGAACCAGATCTTCGAACATAATTACATAAGTAGACCGGCCCCGGACAGAGGACCGATACACCGGCTAGATAGTGGCCGTTATCTAGGCTCACCGCGCCGCGGCCATTGTGCAAGCGATTTATTGCGCTCATAAACAGATTCCTCCGCCACTATCTGCTTTCTCGCCTAGTTTATCCTCTCCTATCTTCCTTATCAGTCCCTTCCTCGGCTACCGCTCCCCGCGGTCACGCTGCAGATAAGAAGAAGATCCCTTCGACATTCCGCCTCCGACTGATTCAGATAATACTCTCTTAGATTGTTCTGTCGATTCGCTAAGCATTCAAATAAGGTATTAGAAATCGGAGGATTCTTTCGTTCACATCACAGTAATCTGCAAGACATCTTTTCAACGGACAAAGATTATAGTTTGTCGGTGAAAAGATCTTGGAAATAAATTTGGAAATGTCAAGATAACAGTGTCAGACACTTTTTGCTAGTATGTATGCATAGAAGGTTCTAGCTCTCAATCTTATATCTCCTGCACGCAAGCATGGCTCATTGGAAAAATACTTCAGTATCTTCAGATATTTTTGTGCGAATTCAATACATTATTGGAAAAACGATTTACATTTAAATCTTATTTATAACATAACGGTTGATATTGGTCAAATAAATATATAGGTTCATGGGAACTTAAATGTTGGAGGATACTATCAGTCACAAGAAAATCGGAGTATGATTTCTTGGAATTAATAAATAATTTACTTTTCGTAGGTAATTTATAAATCTAAAATCGATCACGAAAGTCCTTAATATTCCTTTTATGACATAAATAAACTTAATTGTAAAGACATCTGTATTCCCTATGTTGCAGATTTTTATCCAAATCGAAATGGCTCCTTTGATTACCAATCACTTCATAAACCCACAATTATCATTTAAATCTATCTTAGATAACTCAGTGAGGTGTCTGCAAAGAATATGTCTATGGATTAGAATGGGCGTAAGAGTTACTACATATCTAAATATTTTCACGTATGTAGATTGTTTCCACGGTGATAGTTTATAAAAAAAAAAAGATTATTATTTTATTTTATAATATAAGTTACACCATGTTTTTTTAATAACAACATCAAAAATAATAATTCGCTTTTTTTTTTCAAGTTGTATTGAATAATATTACGATTTGTCACATTGAAGGCAACAAGTGTTAGGACTATAGGTGTTCATTCATACAGTTTATACATTCTAAAGATAAATTAATTTAATAATTATAAAAATAAAAATAATAATAATAATAAAATACAATAAAATAGTTTGTACAGTATTGTAATATATTCTACAAAATTAAAATTATACAGATATATAAATTACCATAGAATAATGAATTGGCAACTGATAAAGAAAATTGTCGTTGGATAAAAATAAAATAATAATTTATTACTTTATTATAAAACTATTTCAAGATATGATTTGGAAAGATAATAAATAATTTCTTCCGAATTAAATTGAGCATTGATCAACTGAATCAATAAAGGTTTCATTGCTGTTTACAATAAAATTTAGGAACCTCTACAATTATTTACTTTTTTAACGAACTTTTCGAAAGTATGTATTGGTATTTCTTAATGTTTTTAAATATTTTATTTTCATTCATAAATAATGTTCCTTTGTTCATTGAATAATAGAAATTTTTATTCCATTCCGTTAGTATGTTTTCTATTGACTACAATAGAAATAGTTGTAATAAATCGACTATAAATTTAAACAAAATTATTGCTTTACCTCGATACACTAAAATTTGATAAAAGCTTCTTGATTCCTTATCTTGTTCGCTCATTTAAGTGCGCTATAATTATGTAGTTTATGCATGCTCATAAATAATTACCAATTAAATGAAACTTTATGTGTATACCGGGCATAAATCGAATTTATCATAGAATCAAATGAATCAATAAAAATCAAATGGTCATTAACCGGGTGTATAATGGCTACGGTTTATTTTGAGCAGGCCCGATCAGCGCGTACTCGCCGCCACACCGCATTCCTTATATTAATGCACCGTAAAATCACTATCGTCCAATAATTTACCTTGTGATTACTCATAACACTCGGGTTTTACAGTTGTCGATCTTATCTGCAGGTCCGTATGCTACTTAGGAAGCAGTGGCGTTTACTGCTCTTCCTCCATCTGTTATTTATGCCCTTAGTAATATCGCACCCATCTCGGTAATTACAATCCGCTCATAGAGCTCATATAAGCGTATATGAGCCTTATAATGTGACTAAGTACCGGGCTGAGTACATCGGTATGTCAATGAGCACTTAGATTCTCATACCAACCTTCAGAAACTGCTGCGGATTATCAGAGCCTTCAGTTGGTTTTGTAAGTTCCCAACGACTGTTTATTCATCGACAGACACTCTGCAAGTACAATTTTAATATAGAGTGCGGTTTTGAAAGTTTCTTGTCAATTTTGGCATCGTTTAATTTCAGAAATACAAACTAAAAATGATTCGTGTTTGTTTGGTAATATAAATAGATCAACTTTTAAAAAAAATCTTTCCGACTATTATACCTTGATATTTAAACACTACCATTTTGGCTCCAGTTACGTACTCCTTTACGGTCTACACCCGTAGCTATTTTACCAGAACCTGCTGACTTGACACTCGTCTTGAAAGAAAGGCATCAATTGTAGTTAACATTTTATATCAGAGTGTTTTAGTAAACTTCAATTTATATGTTATGTTTTTTTTTCTCAATATTAAATCATCCAAAATGTTTGCAAATTTTATTTTTCATTTAAAACCCATTAATAGAAACTGTGAAAAGGACCGTTTGTGGTAACCCGTAGAAATTAAAATGTATTTTAATTGTGTTCTTGTTAGCATTTATGTGTTAAAGCTTTTACACTTTATGGGTTATCACAAAGAATAAGTGGTACATATGTGATTGTTAAAAGCAAGTTTTCTCCTATTAAAAGCTTTTAAGATTCATTCTAGTCAAGATGTCTTGTCTTAGGAGTATTGACTGGAAAACCAAGTGACACGTGTAATATTGCCCTAATGCGCACTCAGTCTCGGCCTTGCGCAAAATTCTCGCAGTTACCTATTAGCTTATTACTATAAAGATATTACTCTGATTTTTTAGATCAGAGAAACCTAACGAACCCCAAACGAAAAATTAGAAGAGTTAAATGCAAAAGTATGTTGGTTATACCAATGCTTTACATACAATAACTAAAATTGTCTAGTATTAATAACTATTTTCTTTTACTTTTTAATCAAAAAGGTCATGGTCTTTGCAAGACCAAGAAAGAATTTGGTCCACACTAGATATGTGTAATAAGTCTGTTGTTTGTTAGTAAATTTGTGTGAAATATATTCAAGTAGATCTTTGAATGCGGTGTTTCTTCTATACATTTGTTGCGACTTCGACCATCCGAAGTGAATGGCGAGCCGGAGATGTGAATGGCACAAGGGATGACATGGAGGGCGGTGGTCGTGGCCGCGCGGTCCTTGCGTTGCCCAACACCTTCGGCAGATCCGGAGCGGCCGCAGATCTTAATTAAGATGGCAAAGACGTTTCACGAACGGAGGCAAGGTCGGCATCAGTTGTTTACTCAGCTGTTGCAGAACATCCTACCTTGACCGCCTCTTTCTGCTACTGACCTTTGTGCAGTCGTGAAGGCAGATATCTCGGCCGCTGTTGGTTTTGGCTATATCGCAAATAGCCGATAGTGGGATCGCGATTGGGAACGTGCATCATGAAGTGACCCACTAACAAATATCCCCTGGCTTATGAAACAATTAAAAAAATAACCGTTGCTAATCCTCTCTAGCTTGAGCTTATCCAAGGACGGGGATAGTAGTGGACGTCTGGGGCGCTTAACATCATCTGACCGTTATTCTGATAAATATTAGCCTCAGAAATAATTTTAATGAACTCATCAAGTTATTAAGTAGATCTTATGTGAAGTATTTAACGAATTGGAGGTTGACTACTTTCAACAATGATATTTTTTTTATCTACTCATGAAATTTACTACTGTATTACATCAAGTAAATGTGTTCATAGGAATATAATCACATGAAAACGCTTGTTGAGAAACTACCCACTGGTAGCGCTCAATCAACTATAGTATATTGTAATTTTTTAATTCACAATTATGCTGCTGATGTTTGAAACAATTATTTTTTGTTTTGTTATCATTAGAAAGTGTTTGAGACTGATAAAGTGAAAAATTAAGCTTTTGAAGTTTAGTTACCGAAATAAGTTTTTCAATACCACAACACAAAAAAACTACAAAAATAACATTACGTTCTCTCACTCAGCTTCACGTGGAGCTATATATGTGTGCATGTTAACTGTAAAGTGCACGTTTCACTGTTCCAACCAACATTTTCCTTAATTGAAGGATAACTACTGGCTTTAGACTTGAGAAATATTTATTGTGCATTAAAAGATAAATAATTAAAGAAAAATGATTTTTAATATTGAATGACATTGCTAATAAAGAATAAATAGAGGATGTTACAGTTCCACAATGTATACAGCTAGCCGCCAATGTATATATCCCATACTTTCTTATCTTCTTCTTCTTACAGTCTTTAATCTCAATTAAGAAATAAAATATTTTAAAATATAATAAATTTGTTTTTTGGAAATATTGTTATAGAAAATATTGCTGCTGTAGCTTCATACATATTCAGTGAAATCACGTGTCGTCCTTACAATGTTTACCACCCAGAACCTGCAACACGCGCGCGACTGCCACCGACAGTTGAAAAATCGCCCAATCCGAACGCTACCTTTTCCTCCAGGTTGCGCTCGTAAATTAATTCGCTGAGATAGGGCTAATAATAGAGGGCGGTGGAGTGAGGGATGACCTGATCTTCCCGGATTGAGATTTTGACAAGAGGTACTAGTAAATAACTCGGAGGGACGTAGCTTCGTGAGCTACCTAATAGCAGGTCTAGTAACGTCTCAATAGTCCTCCGATACATCAATGCGCTCTCCGAGGTGGCGCAACGTTGCTTCGGGTCGGGGATAGTCTTCGGCAGGACCAAAATTCTGCACCACTTGAAACAACAATAATCACTATCGTTGCTGAGACCGAAGAGCATTATTTATCACTACTATTGAAGTCATCTTCACAGTTAGCGATCTCTTGTATTTTGGACCAGCTGGCTATAGTTCACTTTAACAATTTTTTTTATGTATAGGAATACTTGTTTTTTGCTTTCAAGTTTTATCACAAAAGGTCTATGAGAAGGCAGATGGATTCGGAATTAACTGCTCTAATCAGTTAGAGATTAAAGTGTTGAGTTAAAATTACCTCTAGGATGTAATATAGAAAAATACATTTCTATGTATTGAATAGTCTCAAACAAAGTAATCTACATCAACACTGTATACAGGATGTCTCTTACCAGAGGAAAATTTTTATAAGAATGATAGCAAATCTTAAGAGCTAAAAAAAAGTTTATCTAAGGAACGAGTCAATTTTTAGCAGAAAAGTAGGTAATCCAAGTTTGTTTGTTTATTTAGGAGTTAGCGAATCGGAGACAGTGGAGACATTATAAATAATGCTATTTATTCATAATGTTACATGGCAACTAAAATACAGAATAATATACTATGGTTATATGAGTTGACTACATCAGTTCACTCCAGGTCTCCTACAGTGAAGAGTCTGACTCAAGAATGCAACTGTATGAGTGAGTTGGTCTGAGTATCATAGGGGTTATATGCTCAGGAATAGTAGGGGGGATGAATCAATTCTGGAGGGTCTAGGAAGCGTGTGAATGAAGTTATAACTATTAAGAATTGATATCCTCATCTTTTAGAATTGATATGAGAAAGTGCTCGTTTGTTGAAAACGGTTATTGTTCCCTAAGTCTTGAGAAGTGTCTTCTGTCCAGTCAGCACATTCTAGGTAACTATTTCTAAGCTATCAGAGATAGCTTGACCTGGCTATCTAGGGCTTTGATGAAGGTCATGAGAAAGGTCAATGAATGATTTAAATGATTAAATTAAATAAAAGTTAATATTAATAGTTGTTACGGATTAAGTCCATTCCGTAAGTTAGGCTTTAAGGCGTGAAACCCTGGGGTCATCCCCTGGAGTCCGTTATATTTGTATACTCTTTAGTGGAGAATTAATAGTTAATAATAGATAGAGTAATAAATGAAAAAGATATTTAAAAACATGTGAAAAATGAAATATATTAAAATAAATATAAAAAAAGAAAGAATTATATTTATTTTTATATTTTATTTAATAACCTATGGATTTTAAGACATTTTATCACTGTTTTTATGTTTGATTCGTTTTTGCTTAATATTGCTGATATATCCGGTTTTAGAGATAATTGATTTAGGCTTGAAGTATAATAAGTGTTTTCCTGGAAAATATGATTGACTGTGAGAACGCAGTGCTCACAATTTGGTGGAGGATGCTTAGTGAAGAGATGTACATGGGTTAGGTTCGTGTGTCCTATTCTTAATCTGGTCACGGCGACTTCCTCTATACGATTAGGGCGGTTTGATGTGATCCAGAGCTTTACTGAGGAAATCCAAGTTTTGTGTTTTTAATTAAGTCATAATTTTTGTTGAATGGGAAGCGATAGCTAAAAAAATATTTAATTAAGTAATAAGAATTTCTTCAATGTAAACTAGACAAAATTTACTTCAAATGGAACTTTGCTATTAAAACCATTTAAAGAGGACTTTTGAGAGACTAAACTAAGTCCTGTTTCAATAAAAATCTTAAATTATTCGCGACTGTTCCATCCAACTGTGATACAGATACCCCACTTTTAGAAAAATTTCTTCGTTTAATATGCTTTAAATTAAGTGTTAAACATGTTTTAAAGAAAATACGGATATTTATTGTGATAATGTATAGTTGCAAAGGATCTTAACTTGGCCCAGGTTCCATGGTATCCAAACATGCTTCATTTTTTAGATTAATCGTACTTCTTGCTGACAGACTCTTAAGTGCTATGTTTGTCATGGGATACTAATTATATTTTGTTTAGGTTCTAAAAATTAACAAATTGGTATGATATTCTTCGGTGAATCAAAAATCAATTGAAAAGGTTTATAATACATTATTGAAATATACAAATTGAATATATTCACTCAACCGTGGTTAAAATAAATAAAAAATCTGCCTTATATCTAAAAATTATTAAACAGTTAACAACGTCTAGTAAAAAAAAAAACATTTCTAACATGGTTTCACACATACACAATACTTCATGTGCTTATTCGAACAGCTGCTTATAGTCCGTGGTACAACAGACCCCTTTTTATCGCATTATTAACATCCGCCTGAAACTTTGTAAATAGTTTCATTTTTTCATAACCTACAACTATTTTATTTACGAAAACTGTTGGAATTCGATGGGTTTTCAATCTGGAGGGGAGCAAACTTTGTCTATTTTATTAGATACTAAAAATTCGTGAATACCCATTTGCTTTCTACTTGGATCGTAAGATAATTTGATCACAAAATCGAGAAAAAATATCGCATTAAAAAATATTGAGCCGTTTGGAGTAACCTACACCTCTAAATTTTCAAAATAACGAGGTTATGTTGGACAAACCGTCAAATGTTTTTGTAGGCCACATTTTTTATCGATTTTGTGATCAGATTATATTACGATCCTAGTAGAAAGCAAATGGGTATTTATGAGTTTTTAGTACATAATTAAATAGACAAAGTTTGCCTCCCTCCAAATTGAAAACGCCAAAATTTCAAGGGTTTTCGTAAATAAAATAGTTGAAGGTTACTATGAGATGAAACTATTTACAAAGTTTCAGGTGGATGTTAACAATTCGATAAAAAGGGGTCTATACCACGGACTGTTACACAAGAACATAAAAAGGTAAAAAAAATAATTATTTAACATAAAATGTATTTTTTCATTACGTAAAGTATTTTTTCTTTAATTATTAATATAATTTTTGTGTCAATTAAATAATAAGACAAAGACTTCGGAATAATTTGGCTGTTGTAGCTAAAATCTTGGTAAAATAAATAATATATTTATGAATACTGTAAGTCATGATGCTCCGTTCGCTACGAAACCAAAAGTTTTTTTTTTATATTTACATAATTAAATATAAATAAGTCTTAAATTTCAGTTCATTAAAGTTAAATGTCTAAAGTATAGATTTTTTTTTTTAGGGGGAAGAGGGTCCATCTCAAATTTAAGAATGCAAACGAGCCGGAGAGGTGAGAATGACAAGAGCTATTAGCGGTTTAGCAACCCTGCCACGTGGCTGATTATGCAAATAGCAGATTGCGGGGGTTGGCACCATGCTATATCATAGAAGACACGATCCTTAAGGTTAGCGGCAACCGAACTGTAGCACGTTCAGGGGCATGATAGGTTTTCAGGAGAGTTCACGGCGATGGGATCAGGGACAGCTTTTCGGCATCAGCTTTTGTTTCCCCAATCGGAACAATAGAGTGGACAGCAAGAATGACTCCTATGACAGCCAGACAGCCAGTCGATATATATATATATATATTTTCAAGATAAAAAAAAGATAGATTATTAGTGTTGATTTTTTATAGACATAGATACCTATATAAAAAAAATTTGTTGAGATATGATAATTTATTATGATAGAAGATCCCATAAGCTGTTCCCTATATTAATTTGCCTAGATTATCTGAACTGAGCAATTATCACAGATCAGAAGAACTGTCAGCTGTATCCAAATTATTTTCGGAATCTTCTTTCAGGCTGTCTGTCGCCTTTTATGATTTGAATAAATTAACATATTATGTATTTTGATGGAACAAACAAAGCTAAGAGCTAATCGATAATAGTCATTATAGAAATGAATTCAGTGAAAATGCTAGTTTAGATAGGTTTGATTAATTATCTAAACGTAAAGAAGAAGCTACCCCAAAAAGGTTTAGCTTTCTCGAGCTCATTATTTTTTAACTTATGCAGATCACCTTTAATTAGCTAACGTGCCTTTAATAATCATTCACTCAAGATAAGAGAAGTTTCGTAAGTATCTACTCTAAATTTTTAAACCTGAATTTCTCTTTGATCCAGATGGTCAAATGGATTCCAGATAACGAAAATTCTATGTTCTAACAGTCCTTTCGGTTAGTTCTGATCGATTATATATTACAATCCCTGACGTTATGCGGAGTACTCGCTAGGAACCCCGCTTATTGACAAACGGTTGTTTAAGGATGTGATACACCCTGAATGAATCTCAACTACCAAGTTCTTTTCCCAACCATTTGATAGATCAGGTACCCACTTTCTAGATCCTAGGTAGGCTCCTCATAGGGACTCATAACTGATTCATGGCCGAAATAATAGCATGAATAAATTATCTACCTTCGCCGGACTCGAACCGAGTGTCTTAAACACAAGCTATCCCATCCTTTCCCTCTCAGTTTCTCCTTTGCAGAAATATATCAAGTACCGAGAACTAACATTAACACATTGCAACATCCTACATTATTGTTTACATACACAGTGCCTGCCTTTGACATTCGGCATCCCCAGGAAATGACGTCATCCCCTCCCCTAAAAAAAAATATTTATTTACTAAGCCGTTTTGTATTATATAATATTTGAATTTTATTTCATTCAGATAACCATCCGAATCCTCTTGTTTCTAAAATTGCTTCCTCTTCGATTCCTGATAACCCTCCGAGGCGTCTGAAAAGAAGATGGCCTCGTGATCTTCTCATGTAGACAAATTATTAGAGTGCTACCAGTGGGTAGTTTCTCAACTAGCGTGTTTCATGTAATAATATTTCTCTGTACAAATTTACTAGATGTATTCATACTAATACAGTTGTAAATATCATAATAAAAGTTTAAAAAAAAAAAAAATAATTTCATTCAGAATATTTTATGGTTAATCGTTGTATATTTTAGAGGAAGGAGATGGCCCCTGTTGGCGTTCATGAAATTACTACTAAAATAGTTAAAACACTATTTTATTTCAAACCTAAAAAGAGTAAAATAGTGAAAAAACTATCTTATTTCAAGCTTAAAAAAACTAAAATGGTGAAAAAAAAATATTTTACTTCAAGGCTAAAATAATGGAAAACTATTTTATTTCGAGCCATATAAAGACTAGTGAATAAAAATTTATTCCAAGCCTAAAAAGATTAAATTTTGAAAACACTATTTTATTTCAATCCTAAAGATACTAAAATAGTGAAAAAAACTATTTTACTTGAAGGCTAAAACAGTGAAAAAACTATTGGATTTCAAGCCATAAAAAGACTAAAATAGTGAGAAAAAAAGTTATTTCAAGTCTAAAAAGATTAAATTGTGAATTGGATTAAATTGGTAGCGGTTGGCGTTCATGAAAATACTACCAAAATAGTGAAAACACTATTTTATTTCAAACCTAAAAACAGTAAAATAGTGAAAAAACTATTTTACTTCAAGACTAAAATAGTGAAAAACATTTCTTTATTTCAAGTTAAAAGACTAATAGTGAAAAAGCTATTTTATTTCAAGCCATAAAAAGACTAAAATAGTGAGAAAAAAATTTATTTCAAGCCTAAAAAGATTAAATTGTGAAAAAACTATTTTATTTTAATCCTCTTTTTTTTTATTCATTGATATTTATAACTGTATTATAAAAAAAAAATACAACTAGTAAATGTGCACACAGTAAAAATATAATCTCATGAAAACGCTTGTTGAGAAACTACCCATTGGTAGCACTCTAATAATATATTTACATAAGTAGATCACGAGGCCATCTTCTTTTAAGACGCCTCGGAGGGTATTTTAATCCTAAAAAGACTAAAATAGTGAAAAAACTATTTTTTATGATAGCCACCCCGGACCATCTTCTTGCTCTTTATTTTATTCAATATTTGTTTGATAGTTACTTTATTGATTGACTAAAATTAATTCTTTTAATACGTTTTTTTTTATTATATTCTAACAAGTGTGGAGCGCCCCTGAAGATCGGTCGGCGCCCCGGGACGATTGCCCCGGTTGCCCCACCCCAAGGGGCCGGCACAGCACATACACACACTCACAAACGGATATGGAGCACACATACACAGTTATACTAGTCACCAGTCATATACTTTTGTAAGGGGTTAATAGCTCTCTTCCTCAAGCCGAGTGTTGTGCAACAACACTAGCGACCAGTAATCGCATGACTGGCTTTGTTCGTTTTTTCACCCATTTAGCGAACTAAATGGCATCCTAAGCATGGAGCTCGTGTTTGAGATCATTTCTGGATAAGAAGGTATTCGCGATCCCGTGGCCTTCAAAAACTGAAATAAATGTGTTTTTATATCGGACGTTTCAGGTACGCTCTGTGCTCTACCGTAAACATTTTTCTTTGAAGCAGTGATATCTAGCGAGGCTATCTATAGCAGTTCAGTTCAACTTTTTATTGTTGCTTCATCTCAACCGGTGCACTTTGATGTATCACTAAACTAACGTAAGTATACTGTATAATATAACACTGAAAATCCTATTATAACTGAATTATTTCTTAATCAGGATTAAATATAATATTCAAAATAAAAGAAAGTTTTATTCACTGTAAGGTAGATGTAACACTGTTAAAACATTAGATAATAAATAACTTTCTATTTTTTTACTTTCCTACCTGTACTAGGTAAGGAAAGTATTGCGATCGGGTCAAATTTCCGATATGCGGTTTTCAACGGATCTATACTTTTCAGAGCCCTCTGAGTTCGAAAACAAATTTTTAGCCATGGGTCTGTCAGTGCCATGATTTTCTCGGAAACTACTGAACAGATTTTGTTGCTTCTTTTTTTATTTTGTAGGATTTTAAATACTGATGCCTGTGGCAGAAATTCGCTGCTCCGTGCGCAATAAATATAAAACAAGTTTTTCTATAGAATGTAGCTCGAAAACGGCTCTAACGATTTTGATGAAACTTTCCTATAATGTTCTAATAATTTTCCTTTCCATTTTCCTACACAAAAGTAAATAAAGAATCGGTGATTTGTAAATTTATATCTGATTACGTATTAGTTATTTTTAATTTTTTGAGATTTGGGATTGGTATGGAACATATTGAAATGTAACTGCTTACTAATTTACTTTACTACTTATAGTGGTGTAATGTTTTTGACAATCTCAAGAATTAATTAATATACAACCGAAAAAATAACCAAACTTTTCACTCTTGTGTAATGGAAATTTAGGTCGGTGTTACCTTTTAAAATTAGTATTAATAGCCTTGCAAGTGTTAAGTGTCCTCGAAGCCAGTAAAGCCATCGATATAGTTTTTTTCGTTGTGATATTAGGGATTTTGTGATACTTTCATAAAACTTTTTGCTTCTTTTATTTTTGGTGGTTCTTCGTGAAATGTAGCAAACGTTAGTATCGTAGAAGACCAATTAGTACACAGGATGGGTTGGCATTTCACGGGGGATTGAGATATGCTCCCCGAAGTTGGATTTGTAAGTAAAATAGGACTTGCGGTACCCAGATGTTGGGAGAGGAAATAATGCAATTTGTTTGGAAAGCAAGAGTTGTCCTAATGAGGGACGAAGACAAGGTAATGGGGCATTTGGATGCGGCGAACCCAGCGCTAGCAAAAAGCTTGCGGACATTCGGCTCCCTAAACCGCTTCCATTAAACATGAGATCGCCCTTCACTGAATGGGCAATTAACGTCCCTAAGAGTCAGATTACAAAGGCAAAGTAAGACGTGTTCTTCCCGGACGGTCTTCTCCGTCGGCTTCCAGAATCCTTTGGTCTGTCCTCCTCCAGCGCTCTTAACAATGGTTGAATGGAAATGGTTTCGGACAAATATGATCTGACTTACTTGAAATTGAATCTGGTGAACGACATAAGTTTGAAACATGTACATATGTTTCACACATTGACTTACTATTGAACACCTTTATTCGATTAGAATTATCTTCGGGATCGAAACTTATTGCCTCTATATGCCTTATTCCTCATCAATCATATAGCCTAAATAAAAATTAGTGTTATTCGATTTTGGTTATTGAATTAATTTTCTGCTTATGTGCTCATCACTAACTGATCCTGGATTTGATTTTGGAGGAGAGGAGACTTCAGCCAGAGATGTTTTTTTTCCACATCTAAATATAACGATAATTACTTTGGAAAGATACTAACTACCAATATGAAATGGTGTTTAAGTGATTCTTGAAGTCCTATTAAATGCAATAACACGAACAATAAAACATGGTTACATTTTTACCATTTTGGAGGGGAGGGTTCTTTAGCCTGAAAGTCCACATTAGGATTTCAACAATTTTAAAATTGTTCTAAAAAATTTATTATGTTGAGACGATAAATTAATCTTAGTATTTTATGTTTAAAAAAAGTAGATATGAGAAATCATTATATTATCGTAGAGCGTATTAGTCAAAAGCGTCCATTCGTGGGCTGACATTTTATGATTCCACTTCAAGATTTGTAATAATTTATATTTAATTATTTCAATGATGTTTTTGGTGACTTTTATTCCTCATATTTAACTTTTAAAAATTTGGCCCTCCTATAATCTAATGTTATTTTTAAATATTAAACAAACGAAATTTCCTTTAATATTTTGTAAATTTTAGCTCAATAAAGTAATAAAAATAACTATACAAAACTAAAATTATATTTAATATATTTATTTAAAAATTGTGACGAATCCTGTCTAACAATGCTTATTGTTCCAAATGGTACAAAACTGATTAATTTTTAATACAAAGCAAATTGAAAGACATCTAATACTAGAAAAATGTTCTTCAATTGCGTTAATTCATTGTGGTACTAATTTATTAATCGATGAAATAGATATCATTAAGAGCCATTATGATATTTTATTTATTTACTAAATTCATAATTAAGAGTAAAATAAAAGTAAATATAATTTTAAAATTAACTAATTACTTATAAATATATTTTTAAATTATTTGTAGTCACCTATACCCCTAGGGTCATTAGCGGTTAGTTTTTTTATACTCCATTATAAATTAAAAAAATTATAAAAGTAATCAGTTAATTTTAAAATTATAATTTAATTCATTGAGACACACTGATACAGATCACTATCCATTCTGACTGAATGTACTTAAATGACAAAATTAAAAAAAAAATGACTTCTGAGATTAATTAAACATGATAGTCGGGTGCTGAATAGAAACTGAAGAGCCCTTCAGATGTTGATACCATGTCCATTTTGTTATTAAATAATTTAGTAACTATGAAACAAATTTTAATAGCTCAACGTTATAGAAAATTGACTTCTCTGAAGAAATACAAAAATTACTATTGTCTTCTTTACCTTCGGTGTACAGGTAATAACATATTGCTATATTATTTTGCACTCAATTTCCATCAAAGCATTCACAAGATTATTCTGAGTAATTCGAATCATTAAAAATCGATCGAACGATTCATTCAAAACATCTTTACACACCTTTTAGCAGATTGGATGAACACATTATGTACAATAATTTGTCGGTATTTTGAGATCGTATTGTTTTAAAAACCCTCATAGGATTTCATTAAATTATTTGAGTCATCGAACTTAAAAATCCCTCGAGTCGTTTTGTAAAAAAATAGTTACATAGACGTTCAATCGCAACGCATATGCTTACAGCTACACCTTAATTCGGTAACTAAATAGGGTTTCATATTAATTCAATTTTTCATTTTATTAGTCTCGTCTGAGTTTTTATTTTGGACACTGTATTAAATGCTCCATTTCCATTAGTAGCAGAAAGGTATGGGGGATTTTAGTTTCTTTTAGGATTGTTCGGGCAATAATTTGAAAATTGATAATATATATAAATATAACAAAATATATTAATAAGGATTTCAACCGTTATTTTCTAATCTCGTTTAATTTGCATTTAGAAATCTTTTAATAGCACCCTGGCCGCTGGAAGCTCTCAGACAAATCCCTACGGACCGGGTTCGCAGCAGAACGAACAGCGAGCGATAGGCTAATCCGACACGGAACTGGCAACCACCTGCGGATCTGACATCTCCTTACGGCAGGTATTTCTGACTTGAATTATTTTCATAAACATTTTTTACAATTGATTGTCTAAAAGTTAATAAAATTGTTGTCGGTGCAACGCTTATGTTTGTATATAATGTTCTAGAAAATTGTAGAAATATAAATATAAATAAAAAAATAATTTTATTCTTGAGAATAACAAAACAAAAATATTACATCTGGCCAAAATAAAATCAATCGAAAAAAAGAAATAAGGTAAAGAAAATATAAGGTAAACATTCTACATACAAAACAAACGAAACTATATACAAAACAATTAATACTATAACAAGACACTTAAAGCTATTTGCACTGATAGACCAGTACACACTCTTAAGAAAATAATAAAGAATTAAAAAATAAAAATATAACAAATTCTCTATTAAAATCAGCTCGAATGGTTAGCAACTATCTGACTGTTTTTGGGATAGGAATTGGAATAGAAGGGTTTTGAATGTGAATATGGATGGGGAATGTCGAATTTTGATAGGGAGGGAATTCCAGAAATTGACAGAGCGAACAATAAAGGGATTTTGGAATGAATCAGATCTATGAGAAGGCATGTAAAGGTTAGAAGGTCGAGATCTTATGGACAGGGAATGGACTGAGGATTTGAACTGAAGGTTGTAGGCGTAAGAAGGACGATGGTTGTTGATGATTTGGTAGAGGAACGTACCTAGGAAATATTGTCTTTGGAAGGAGGGAAAAAGCCACTTTAACTCAGCGTAGTGGTGAGAAACATGGGAGTATCTTGGGGCCCCGATCACAAATCTTACGCAGCTGTTCATTAGTCTATCCCGGAGCTCCACAGAGAGGCCATCATACACCACACAGCTATAATCAAAGTACGTGAATGAAATACCTATATAATGAATTTAAAAGAGAGAATATTAGATAGGTAGATAACTTTTATGATTACCTGAGTCACCTAATTCGCAAATAATTAATCTTTTATTTTTTTAACTTTAATACTTCACTCACTGTCAGAAATACAGACAATCAATGACTTTGCTGCCGGGAAGTACAATTGCGTCGCACATTATTAGGCACCAAGAAGAGGAGTGCCCAGCAGCATCTCTTCCTACCTTGAATTTAATATTTATAGCCAAGCGAGGATTGGAAGATTGGAGAGCGGGAGGGAGGCGAGATGGCCGTGCTGACAAACGCGTGTGCAAAAGAAGCTTTGCCCGGCCAACCTGATTTTAAACCGAAGACTAAAAATTTAAATCCCGGTGCTCACGATACTTTTTTCCCATTCAATAATTCCCCACCATCACCGTTGGTGCGGGAAAAAGGCAAGAAAGAGGAGCAAAAATCTATGCGAGGATTTCCATGAGTCTTCCACGGGTTTTCCGTTTTAATTGTGGTCATACCTTGTATGCCCTTATTATTATGTCCGTGAAAGCTATTGTGAAATTGTCTGTAGTGCGTCCGTATGTGGTTTTTCTGTAATGCGTCCGTATGTGGTTCTTAACTGTTTGCGTTTGAAGGTCTTGGTATAAATTATCGTTCCAAGAAACTTTAGTTATAGTTCTAAAAATTGTTGACTAAAAAGTTTTTAGGTTATTTATGTAATTTTTTGGCTTATGTAGATATCTTAAGTCGAATAGTGTTCAATTTCAGTTTCAGCTCTAACATTGACCCTTTTGAAGAAAATGAGTGTTATAGCCTAAGTCTGAGATTTAGTGGTTTTCTTTTTTTGTCGATATGTGGGCCCCTCTCATTATTTTTTTAAGATTGGATTAGGCCAAGGAGGTAGAAATGGTCTGTTTGGGGTAGAATGGTCTTTTTAGGAATTCTAAAATTCCTGGAAGAGGCATCATATTGAGAGCTGGTCAGCGGGCCCGTCTGACCTAGCCAGGAGGATCTTCAGTGAATACCATCGAATCTAGCCGGGAAGAGCTTCCAGTTGTGTAAGATGTAAACATTGGAAACTATATGGAAAACTGTGAAAAAAAATATTGGAAGTGAGGAATAATAAAGTGAGTACCCGATTTCTCATATTGTTAGATAATAAACTCTAGCAAGACTATGCAAACAGAATGGCGACTAAGAAAATGCATGGATTGGAATAATTCTTGTCGAAAACGTTCAGCCATTATTAGATGGGCACCTAAGACTTCAACGAATTGAAGGGTAAACATTGTTAATGTTAAAAACTACTGCTTAGAAAAATATGTGAAGAAAGTATAATGTCGGTACCTGTCCCTTCAGAAGATAATGTGAACATTGGGAAATAAAATTTGAACAAGCCAGAGAGACATCATCATATGGAGCAGTTTCGCTAGTCAAAATATATTAAGTCCTGCACCCTAACGAACTGATAATGTAACTATTGAAAGGATGGTTTATGATGTAAATATTTAGGAAGGTTCGTGTAAAAATTGAACCAGTTAGGTATATATTGATAATTTTATCAACTTTATCTGTTTTAGGAATTTAGACATTGTCGAGGTAAGCAGGAGGGCAAGTTTTATGTCGGAGAGTGAAAATATTGTGTTGGGCGTTGTCTTAATGTAGACATATTTCCCATCAATCATTTAGTCCTGCTAGACATTGTTTAAAAGTTTATGAGACATTTGTAGGATTTTTATTTCTTGTTAAGATTGTTGTATCGTCTGCGAGAGTGCAGATTGAGACCCCACTCGTCTAAGGAAACAGAAGGGATGCATGTGTTCCTTTTTGCCATCCTCTGACGGCTATACAAATGTTACCGCCGTGTACTTTCCTGATTAAGAGTACCGAGATACATTTCCTCGGGTTGGCCGAGAAATAAATATTGATTGACCCCAGGCCTCTGGAACACAGGCCTCAATGTGCTCGGTCATTACGTCCTCTGCTTTTTCAGTAACAATAATTTAATACGTCAGAACAAATAGTAACCAATAGGAAACAATTAATAGTCCGAATAGTTAGTTTTTAGAACTGCAGTAACAAAAAGTTCAAAAGCGTTAGATGAACCGTTGAGGATTCCCTTTATTCCTACGTGTCTGATTCTTCTAGTAACTTCCTTAAGTATCACTTACTGGACTGCGTCAAGTTCATAGATAACCCAGACAAATGGAGACAGCTGGTATATACTCTACAATCTAGGTCAAACAAAATCAGATATCTTTAAATTTTCTTTTATTCCTCCGAGACAGTTGTGGAATGTTTCAGATTTCCTGCTATAAATAGAACGGCAGGTGAATGAAAGATTGCTACTTATAGATGCCTTTCTCTCGTTAGGGCCTCCTCCTGTATAGAGGCATTCTACTGAGGCCATTTGGAGGATTTACAGCAACTTCATGGTAATTAATGATATCCGTCATAAATGATCCGTTCGTTTCCTAACTTTAGTTGAATGACAAATAAAATATTAAAACGAAAATATAATTAAGATATACTAAGGAAATAACTTTTTATTTATATTACTTTAGTTAAATTTTATTATACTATTCAATATTACTTCAAACGCCTACAACTGTTTACTTATAATAAAAAAAGCGTACATTTATGATAGTTCAATAAAACTTTCATCGTTAAATATTGTCGGTTTGTAAGAAAAACATTTTTGCGTAAATAAATACTTTTTTTTAATACAGATTAGATTTGATTCATTATTTATGCAAGAGAACGGTCATTCTTGAAATAATTAAAAAGCCAGTTTCTAAACCCAGCGATAATTCCACTAATCGGTTTAATCCAGCAGCGATGTGCAGAGCGTTGTGCTGAGTTTGGGAACAATATGCTGGAAAGGTTAATACTCCTACTGTATTTTTTAAAGCAAAAACAGAAATTAATATTGATATAAATTAAGTATAAACATTAATATAATGTAAATTGAGAAATAACAAAACTGAGGTAATAATGTGGTTACATTCAGCGGAACCTTTGACCACTGATATGCCATTGGTGATTTAATCGATGAATTTAGCGATGGAAACATTTTATGTTTTAACATGTTGTTGATGTCTTTGTAGATTTACGATTGTATCGATGAGTTCAACACTGAATTGATAAATATTAGCTCAACTGTTATTTAAAATATAAAACAAAAGATTATTGAAAACAAAGAAATCTTTGCGAACCAAGAAAAACAGCCCCTTTACACTCTCGTGCTTTATGTCGTTTGATTACTGTGTAAAATGGACTTTATTTAATCCAATGGAAATTTTCACTATAAAATTGGCCACTTCTTAATTTAGCTATTCCCAGTTGCTACCCCAAACTCTATAAAATTTACCTAGTTTATTTTATTTTTTTATTTTAATACTTTCTAAAGAATTCTGAGATCTCTAATTTCTTTGAATTCAAAGATCTGAAGGAAGACTGGAGCCTGCAGTGCTGATTTTTTTTTTAATATTGTGATTTATATAAAGTAAGAAAAGAAATTTAAATTTTAGTTTCTGAAGAATGTACTAGTTTCAGAAATATTAACATTAAATTAAAAAATTAAAGTTTAGTAAGAAATGCACAGCCAACTGAATTGGCTGCTAAATATATAAACCGCCATCTTTACAAAGAGGATTTTTTTTTTAAAATATTTAATTTACCTAGATAATATTACTTAAAAACATGCACATTGCAATATATTAATTATAAAGTTATGCATTATCTGATAAAAAAAAATTAAATAGATTTTTACTACTTTATGAGTTTTTATTCTGTTTAATCATATGAAATATCTCAATGAATGACTGAATTATAAATGTCGTTTTATCAAAAAACGAATTTAGTATATATATAATAAATATATTTTATCATAAGAATATACTTTTATTGATTATTTTGTATTTCAAATAAATAACTAATATGATAAACGTTTATAAAAACAATTATTGAAAGTTAAAATCATAAAATAAGTTATATATTATAGGAAAGAAAACAATCGAAAAACATAACAAAAAATGATTAAGAATCATCATGCAATATAAAAATAAAATTCAAAACTCAAAACTCACAGTATGTTATTCTCATGTGGTCTTCTTTCTTAATATATACCATGTTCAACAGACAGATTTCGGAACGTACTAATTTAATATTAAATAAACTTAAACATATCAATTTTATCACATTTATAACACTTCTCACATATATAAACTGAAATAAACCGTTTCAGAGCGAATAGCGCCAATACTAGACTAACTAATATGGAGATAGAAGATGTGCACTGCTGAGCTGTGCCAAATGCCAACTTGATCAACAGACTACCGCGATTTGGTTGTTTGAGATTTAGCGCCATTTCCTACGCACAGTCAGTGTAATATTGCAAATATTGAAGTTACTACGGTTTATAACGGAGGTCAGTTTCTACTTGTTTTACAGATAATTTATTATTAATAATGTTATTATTTATTTAAATTACTCACATGTAAGCTACAGATGTAGGTGATTCTAAATTATAATGGAAATATTTATTTTTTATACGGAAGTATTATATTATGTTTTAACAGATTTAAAATAATTGAATAATTAATACCTGGCTGTTTTAAGAAGTTATAATTATTTAAATATATTTTAATTTTTAAGTTGGTATATAATAGTTTCCAATTTTTCTTCAATTTATTTTTAATGCTTTTTACAATTATTTTGATATCGAAAAGAAGGATAGTTGGGGTGATCAGTCAGAAATAAGAAGGTAAAAATAATAATGAAATATTTTGATCTCGGTATAATATACGACGGAGTAATGGAATATTATATTTATTGAAGTTTTAATTTATTTGGTTCTTTATTTTGAAACTATATCTACATTTTAACGATATTTGAAGTTTTTAAAAACTATTCTCTCAATGATCTAATATTTCAACGTATTACAAAACAATATTCATTTCTTTGAAACACGGATACCTAATTATTTCATAAGATATAATTGCTTACATATGTTTAAGTAATCACAGAGTTTCTTATTGAATATTTACGATGTAAAAATGTGTTTCTTCAATTTTTTTAACAGTTATATGGTTTCAATATAATTCAATAGGAAGGTATTGAAAAATAAAATAAAATTTATTTACAAAATCCCGATAATATAAAAAAATTATGATTTGAATTTCTTTCTCTACTAATATTGTCATACTTATTAGGTGAATATTTATTCACTTATTTAAATTAAACATAAAAATAAACTTCTTTGAATATTTTAACATTAATTTATTGTATAATTTTCACTATATGTTATAAATCTACATATTTTCGCGGAGCCATAGCTTATTAAAGCCAAGAGAGTGAAATCTTTATTTGTGATATTTTCTGTTTCTAGGTATGCAAAATAGAAAACAGGCATGTCGTTTTTAATTAATCTATTTTAGAATTATAATATTAAAAGGGAGTGGGGTAGCTCAGTAGTAGGGCACTGAGCTTCCAATGCAAAGGTCCCAGGTTCGAACCCCGGCTCATTGCAGAAAATTTATTTATCTGTTTCATTGGCCGTGGGGCGACCCTCCTGGGGCACACCCAGCCTCTATAAAGTGGGTACCCTTAATTAAATAATTAATTAATGGGAAAAACCTGGCGGTTGAGCGTGATCTCGGTCAAATCACCTAGTTGCACAACCGTTGACCTAGAAACAGTGCTTTCCCTAAATAGTACTGAACCCCAGACCCTTCATGGGTTGGAGTGGTACAGGTAAAAAAAAAAATATTAAAACGTTATCTATTAAAATTATTCCGAACCTTCTACTATCAAACCAGCCTTAGCAGGAGTGCCTCAGGTTCAGTACTCGCTCCTCTGCAATAGTGGGTCCAGGAGTTAATTTTGGAGGGGGGCGGGGCTTCAGCCCGAAAGATTTTTTTTCATATACATATAACGATAATTAATTTGAAAAAAAAGAAGAAATTAACTACCAATATGAAATGGTGTTTAAGTGGTTCTTGAAGTCCTACTAAATGTAATTAAACGAACAAGAATACTTTAAGAGATAGTTTTTAATGACAGAAGAATGACATGAGGCCCACATAACAAGAACAAATTAAAAACTTTAAACTTAAGACTACGACTATTATACTCACTCATTTCTAGGCATTCGAAATTAAAACTCAGCCAGAAGTCGAACACATATGCGTACTTACTTAAGCCCATTTGGACCTACGCTTCACCGATGTACGGACAGCCAAAAAGACTCACATACGTAAACTACAGACTTATCAATAAAAAACTTTCAGGACTACCCCCAAAGTTCCCTGGTATGTCAGTAACATTACTTTAAATAAAGACCTACAGATGACCACATACGAACATACTACAAAAGATTTCACAATAACTTATACTAACATACCAACTCACTGATTCGAGGCATGAAGATAATTAAGATGCCCAATAGCATCTGTAGTAGGCTCAAACGAACCTGGATGAGGGATCTCCTCCAGTAATTACAAATATTAAAATCACAACAGGAAGAACGCCACTGGCTACTCCACTCCCTCACGTTTATTCCAAGACCTACTCCATTCTTCTACACCTCGACATCACACTCGCTGGTTGACGGAATTTATGACAGGTGTAAGTAAAAATATTAAGTTAATAAAAAAAAAAATTCAAAGTTCAGTTTGTTTGCAAAAATTAAATAACTAAAAATAAAAGTAAAAAACTAAGCAACGAAATAGTTCACGAGTAAGTGGTATTTAATATTAAATAAAACATAGTCAGATTTTCATTAGCTTCATGATATAGATATAATTCATGGAGTTTTGTAACTTTTTGAAAGTGAACTTAATCTTATCTTTAACCTGTGAAAAAATTAAATGGACTACAAATTTCAATGCGCTGGTCCGTTCCTCTGGAGCCGACGCATTTCATCAGAAGCAAGTTAGTGGCACAGGGTTAGATGAAGGATGGCCAGATTGTGCGATAGTTGGAGCGTGCTCAGAAAGTGGGTTGGTTAGGTTCTGGGGGCTTCGCCCTTGGGTAGCGGGCCCCCTGACATTTAGTTGTCCATCCGCCCCTTGCACCATCCGCCCTGGTCACTGTATATAATGGGCTATTGTATCCTTCATCGGATCAAGGCTAGGCGTTATGTCAGTGACGTCTACCTGTAGGGCTCCTATATGGCTGGAGTTTATCCTGAAGCGTCCAATGCAAACTGTTTACTAACTATTCATGAATTGTAAATCACTGAAATCGAGTAGATATCTTCAGAGCAACAGATAAAAGTAAAGAAATCTTAAATCTTTCGGATCTTTTAACGGCAAGATTAAATAATTAACACCGCAAATAAAACTACAGAAAGAAATGAATTAAACTTGGATAAAAAAAATCACCTTGAACACATTGATGCCTATGTACAATTTTTATATTTTCTTAAGGTACTCCGAACCAAGTTTGTCCCCCTCATGTCCTCCCAGACGCTTTCTAGTTCGTAATTGAAAATTAAAAACAGTCCGTAAGTTACTTAAAAATGTGTATATAAATGAATGCAAATATAATGTAGAAAATTATTTAAAAACTAAAATATGAAATTAATAGGAACTTGCAATTAGTAAATAAAAAATGAACCGATTATATTTAAAGACTTGTTTTGGCATTTTAAATAATACAACATATTAACGTCTTTACTATATTATATATATAAATATACATATAGATATATGTATACATGTAAATATGTATATGTATTAAAAGTAAGCAATAAATTGAGATTAATACTGAATGTGATGTTTAAAAGAGACAAGAAAAAAAGAAAAGATGGCAAGAAATGAATAAATCCATGTTCTTAGAAGCCAATTATTTGTTATTGATTTGTAAATTTAAAACCAATTTAGAATTATAATGTGGAATTTTGATTTTTTTTTTTGTACTGTATGCTGTATTTAGATTGATAGCATCGAAGAACATGATTATAGCTATTTATTTTCAATTACGCAAAACAATATTTGACTGATTGTGTATGAGAACAACGGTTCTTAAAACTATTAGAGTAACAGTTAAAAAATGCTTGCAAACGAAATATGCAATTGCATAAAAATCCGGGTTCTTTCCATAAGTTTACAACGGAGAATAATTCTTATAAATATTGACATTTAAAAGCGTGAGCGGGTTGTTCTACGTTGGTGTTCTACGCTCAAAATCTCAGATTCTGGCTGTGGATTATAACTATTAATCCTGTAACACTAGCCGTGGATCGACTCAGGGAATGAGGAGACCCTCCTGGGGTACGCCCAGGCTCTATAAAGTTGATACTTTAAATTAAGTAATTAATTAAGGGGTGAAATCTGGCGGTTGAATGTGTTATCAACCTAATTACCTTCCTGCACAACCATTGGTCTTGAAACAGTACTTCTTGCAAAATGGTGAACCAAAAACCTCCATGGTTTGTTGTATTACAGTGGTGGATATATTTAATAGTTGTCTGTACCATTCTAAATAAAATTGCCATTTTTTTTTCAATTTTCCTTTTATTACTGACTTGGTAAGTAACATAATTACATGTGTACTTTACTGACTAGATAACTTAATATTACCTAATCAAATGTATATTACGCAGAAGAAAAAATTAAAAAACCAACAATCTTTGGTTTAAAACGGAAACGAATTACATTATGTAGATCGTATGAGTGATTTGTGTTAACCTACTTATTTTTAGTAAGATAACCCAAATACAAAAATTTATAAATTAATTTATTAAAACATTTACAACAAGCATTTCCTCCGGGTACACTGCCTAGCACTGGCCTAGGTACCCTTCGCTGACCTACGCTATATGCCACACCGAGGAGGGTTGGCATTTGACCGTCGCGTTGTCTGATGGCTCCCCTTGCGACAGCTCAACAGCAGCAACCCTCAACCGTTCCAATTGCGCCAGTAAGTTGCGCAACATCTGAGGCGCGTGCCCTTATTGTCTGCTCGGTCATACTTGAGATATTCCTCAAACTGTACCTCTAACATTTGTATCTCGTGAAAAAAAAAGTTCTTTCCTCATTCCATCTCTTTTATCATTTTCATAGATGCTTTATTTATAATTTAGGAAGTTTATAGAAGAATAAACGTCTAATTAAATATATAACACAATGCTAAATACTGATTTCATAATTATAATTTACTTTTAATGTTTATTTTTATAAATATAAATAGTATTATTATCTATTTCACAACGAACATTTACCAAACCACGGTGTAAATTTATCCATTATGATTCTACTTATAGTAATTAATTTACTTTGATATAAATGACAGTGATTGACACTGTTATAAACTACACGCTCTATGTATTAAATTCAGGAAATTTCTAATTAATTACTCGATTTATAAAATAAATTACAAATTTTGTTTCTGATATTCATTACGGCAATGAAACGAGGCCGTGACGCAAAGTTAAAATCATCTAGTTGTTTGAAAAGGCCATTAAAATATAAATATAGCCGATCAAAACGAAAACATCAATGACGTCATAAGGCATACGTGACGTCAGAAGGCATTGACTATAGACACTTTTTGATTGTATTTTTATTCAAATTTCAATTTCTAAATGCTAATTAATAAAATTATTTTGTCATATTATGAACTTCAATACTAATCCATATTATATTTATGTTTTGAAATTGTGGCTAAAGTGTTCTCAATCAATCTCCGCTGGCTTTAGTACCTGCGATGAGGTTGAGAGAGTAGCGTAGGGTTCTCCTGTAGTCCAGCTTTTCCCTCCATAGTTGGAGGGACAAGCTTTCCTCGAAGTTTCCACGCCTGACTGTAGATAGTGTATGTAGGTATGCATGTGGTTTTGCTTTGTTTTAATTTTCTTAATTCTAGGTTATTTTCTTTTCTTTATTGTATATACTTTTTGATTATTATTATTTTTTTTCCTTCTATTTATTCTTCTATTACACAACCGAACAATTGTATCAAGCGGGAAAAATCTTTGAGCTTTTCTTTTTCGAAATATAGAAAAATTTCAGATGCTCTTTTTCTTTCTAAACAACGCAGATAATATTATTTATACATCAAAATATGTCTTTATAAAGTAATATACATAAAAACATAATATTGCTTTTGAAAAGTGTGAATAAAATTAATTAGTACATTATTGGATAATACATTTATGGATTATAATTACTGATATAATATGTATTAACTTTATCAAAGAGTTAGCTCACTAAGGTACTGTGATCCTAAGTTTCGGATCCTGGGTTCGAAATCGGCTGTCACAGGTAATTATTTATTCTGCTACGTCGGCCACGGATCAAGCTTTGGGTCGGAAAACTCTTTGGACGGAAAACCCTCCTGGTATTATAATTATATAAACTAACTAAATTAATTAATAAACTACTTAATAAAGTAATTAATAAATTAAACTAAATTAATTATATAAACGATTGTGAGAGTATTGTTAATAATACAATAAGAAATCTCAATTAAGTAAATAACTAAGGTGTTACAGTTAATAATAATGTGTGTACTCATAATTAAATAAGTAATTAAGAGGAAAACGTAGACGTTTAATGTGATTTCAGTGAAATCACCTCCTTCCTTACAGAACCGTTGATCAAGCAACACTGCTGCCTTACAAGGTACTGTAAAGTGATTCCAAGACTTTCCATTGGTTAAAGTGGCATTGGTTTTATTCACTATAGCATGCAAAAGAACTCAGAATGTACTAAATTGGGACCTTTTTAATTTAGTTACTCCAGTTATTTTTAAATAGGAAAAGTATCTGTTTTAAAAAAATCATAGCTATTGTTATGCTATATTGGTTTATTATTTTCAATAATGAAATATTGTGATCGACCAAAAAATTCGAAAACATAACCCCCTCTCAAAATTTGAGGTTTCACGTTTCAAGACGCGTAGAATTCGAAAAACGAATAAAAAATTTTTTGTCCGTCCGCCGTCCGCGCATTTTCTCCGAAACTACTGGACCGATTTTTTTTTTTCAAATTTTGATATAAAATCAGAGGTCACCCGAGGATGATCCTCCTTCATCGACATTACTCTCCGCCTTTAACTTTCAAAATGGCGGCCGAAAAACCTGCGTTGCTTTTGACTGTAGCTCCTAAACGAATGAACATATTTCAATGAAACTTCGCTAAAGTCATTTTCTCGACGCCCTTTAAATTTATCTATATAACATACTTCAAGGAAAAGAAGTAAAATTAAATTCCGAATAACTCGAAAAGTTTTTACTTTTTGTTGATATTGTGATGAGATATTTCAAAGGTATTTAAATTTCCTAAAAAACAAAAAAAAAAGTCGTTAAAATCGGACAATCAGGAGCAAAGATATGGTCTCCGGTTTTTTTTTTATGTGTTCTACTCCAAATGTTATATCCTTGGTTTGGTTTTTAAATTTTAAATGTGTTACTGAACTGATGCTATTTTTTTTAGTATTATTAATGATTAAAGAAAAACAGTTTAGTCCAATAATTGGAATCACCTTTTGTTTTTTTTTTCTTTATAACTCGGAAGGTAATGTTACTTTAGATGTATAATTGTTTGGAAATAATAAACCATTGTGAAATAATTTGCAGCGTTTTTTGTTTTATATTTGGAGTAGGTTATCTGCAATTTTCTTCAAGTTATTTGCAATTGTGTTTACTTTGAATTTAATAAAGTTCGTTGCATAAAATCAGAGATAGCTGCATTTACGGCAGTCCAAAGTAAGGGATACTTCACAGGAACAGAAAATGTATGAAAGAACACGTCATGGTCCTTTATTCTCATGACCCGTCATGATTCCTTTCCTATTTTTCAAAAAGAAGTGGTCCCAAATATAGATGCAATAGGCGAAGTGGCCGACAAGATATAGAAGCGTAGATCGGGGTGTACATGGCTTAACAATTGTCGGTTGTCATAAACGTCATGTAGGCCAAGAAGCGATGATTGACCTGAAGAGAAAGAAGTGTGACGATGGCTATATATTTATTATTTCATTTTTCTAAACTTTATGCCTATTAAAATATCGAAAATGAATATAGCCTTTCTTTACTTGCGAACTGTCTACCCTAGACTTCTTACAAAGGCCATTTTCGAAATGGCTACCGAAGTGATTCACTGATATTGGGGAGAAGATAAGGTCACACCCGCTCCTAGTCACCACATCAATCTCCACGATTTGCAGGTCATGCCCTCTTACCTTTCGCAAATGGTGCCATCCACCTTTAATGAACCGCTAATCACCAAACTTATCCATCATCTGAGAACACAGAATATCCTCCTCTAACTCACGGAATATGGAATATCATTTGCCAAAATTGAAAATGACATTAATTATCATATTCATGTGGAAAGACTATTTCACTAGTTCGATCAATTTCGAAAAGTTTCTTGGATGTAGAGATTTTCGATCACAACTTAGCCAAGTTTTATCATGTCGGTCGATAAGCAATTAATATATTCATATCGTTTCAATTTACATCATAATTGTAAAAGCTTTAAGGTTTTTGAATTAACATACTTAATGCAATTATTGGTATGTTAAATGCATAGAAAAAATGTTGTAACGTCTTATATAGGAATGTATTGCTGAATTGAAAATATACTAATTATTATATTTTCTGTTAATAAAAACGTAAAAGCATATTACTTTTTTTAAGATTAAAAAATAATCAAGTAAATGGTTTATAAAAACTGTTACACAAAACCTTTTATATTAAAATTTGAAAATAAAAGCAAATAACTGTTTTAAAATGGCATGCATCAAAAAAATTAAAAGCTCAAAAAAAAGTTGTATACATCTACATATATATATAGGTAAACGTTAAATTTTTACTTTTAATCATGATTTACCTGTTTAATTCGAACCCTGTGCCCATCATATTCGCCGCAATCCAATCACTTCAATTATATTAGCCGAGTACAGCTATCGCAATTCGGCCCAGTATAATAGTTTCAATTCTTCGGATGGCTAATCCTTCTTCGTTCCAAATATTTTAAGCAATACTTTTTTTTCAAAAACCATCAGACGTTGTTCATCCCTCACCGTAAGCAGCCACATTTCGTAGAAAGAACCACAGAGGATAGTACAGTATAAGGTAACTTAGTTTTTGTGACACTTTCATTAGAAGGAGGTAAAATTAAAAAGCAGCCCATGTGGCTGAGGTGCCATCGTGTACGTGGGCGTGGTCTCACATTGCAAAAGCGATAAGCAAGGAATTGAGGTAGTTAATATTCGCATCTCGATTTTATTTTATTAATTTAAATCTTTGAAAACTGAATTTGTAAGGTATATATACATAATTTTGGCATTCGTTTCATGTAAACGAATTATTAATTTCGTTTCATAACACAATCAACATATTTTATTACTGAATTTGAAACGATGAGTAACTAAAATTGACCATCGTTTATTTCTCCTTTACGTCACCAGAAGATACTATAACATTTTTGCAACGTTATTTAAGCAATCATTGAGAGAAACTTGACATACAGGGCTGTATTATTGATTCATTCATTAATTAATTTATGTTTCTTTCTTAAATTTGTTTAAAACGGTATGTATAGATTTCATATCGGAACTGCTTCTAAGCTATCTATGATGGCATTTCTGACGTCTATACTATCGCTTCCATTCGCTATGCTTTCCTCTACCACCAAGAGACGATGTTAGTGAATCATGGGCGTGGATATTGCTATTTTGCGAGTTGGCATATTTCCTCTAGATCGTAACCTACATCAGATCCTCCGTCCGCCCAGAACGGGTCACGACCGTCCGAATCGTAGACCTCCCCAGGCCAACAATAGACGTTTCATTTAAGGCCTTTCCCCGGTGAGCTATTATGTCACCGATCATAGCTCACGAGCTCACCAACGAACCATGACGTCGCCGATACCATTTGTTGCTCATTGAGCTAGCTCAACAGTTGAGCAGTTTATCATCCCTGATTACCCCATTAGGGTTGCCACATGTTCGGCTCCTAGCGAATTTGTCTTGTCTCTTTATAGCGTTTGTTTACTAAACCATATTCGTGTCTCCGTTGCAGCCCCATCACGAACGTGTGTCAGACCACGTGGTGAAATAGCTGAAATACTACTTGCCTTGTCGGCTTATTTCCAATAGGTGTCTTGAGAGATATTAGGTCCGTAAAATAATGAAAGATCAAATGATTGATTTTAATAAACTTGCTAAAAACTCTTTTTAGTAATTAGTGCTATAAACCATGCAAGCACTAGTGTTGCCAAATGCGAAACCGCGACGAGTCTTGGTCTTGCAAACTCAGTCTTGGTTGAGACTTACGCAACAGTCTTGCAGTTACTTATTAGCTTATTACTATAGAGATATTACTGTAATTTTTCAGAAAGGAGACATCTAACTTAGCCCGAATGAAACATTAGAGGAGTTAAATCCAAAAGTATATTGGTTAAACCAATTATTAACATATAGTAACTAAAATTGTCAACTATTAGTAACTATTTGGCCTTAATTTTTATTTTAAAAATCGATTATTTTTAACAGTCCTGGTCCTGGCTTGCAACTGTTAGGTAGCCTTGTTCTTGGTCTTGCACTTTGCAGATCCATTTTGGCAACACTAGCAAGCATGCAGCTCTAATTTACCAACATTTCCTATAATATTGAATATTTAGATTTCTTTTCAAGCTAGACTAGGAGATGAGAGTAATTCCTAGGATTCCAGTGTTCTGATATTCGTTTCACATTTCCTGTCATTTAAAATAAGTAACAAAAATGGACGTGAATCCTAGGTAAACCTAATTCATATATTTGTTTATTTAGAAATATCACATTCTGTCACATCAGGGACATTTGTAATAGTGTTCAGAGAAAGCACACTCACACTCTATTTACAATAAAAAAAAAAATAAATAATACAGAAACTTAATAATAATAAATACAATAAAATAAAATAAAAATAAATACAATAAAATAAAATAAATGTATATAAACAAAAGAACTAACCTAATCATACACACTCGGGCTTGAGTGGAGGATCTGGCCATTGCCAAAACTCCAATAGATGCTTATTTACAAAAGGTCTCTGGGCCACTGCCGCTTCAACCTTCGAGGAGGATTGTAAGGATGGGTGGTGCTGGATAGAGATTGTGCAAGGGGATTTGGATGATAGGTAAGGTTTTGGTGAAATTTGGAGAATTTTTCTGGAATAAGGTCTAGGACAAATGGGATATTAAGGTCATGGTGTAGGATTTTGTTATTTACATAGAACGGAGCATCAACTATTGTTCGAAGGACTTTAGATTGAAAGGATTGAATACGTTTGATGTTAGAAGCTTTTGCTGTCCCCCACAGTTCAAGTCCGTATGTCCATATAGGTTTCAGTATTGTCTTGTAGATAAGTAATTTGTTTTCAATAGAAAGTTTGGATTTTCTGTTTAGTAGTCTGTATAGCTGGCCGTATCGTCGGTTGAGTTCTTGTCTTTTGAGTCTAGTATGTGGGTTCCACGTTAGTCTTCGGTCTAAATGAAAGCCAAGATACCGGACTGTGTCTGAGTAAGGAAGCTGGATGGAATTAAAGTGTACTGGTGGACAGGAACTGCGTCGGAGTGTAAAGGTAATATGTTGGCATTTAGATTCATTAACTTTAATGCGCCAGTTATTACACCAGTGCTCAATCAAGGTGAGGTGGTTTTGGAGATTTAAGGATGCTATGTTGGGATCAGAGTTGGATGATAAGATTGCGGTGTCGTCAGCGAATGTTGCAAGAAAAGTATCGGGATGAACAGGGATGTCAGCAGTAAAGAGGATGTAAAGCACGGGACCCAAGACGCTGCCTTGGGGAACACCGGCTTTAACGGAGTAGATATTGGAAAATTCTGTTCCACAGCGAACTCGGAAGGAGCGGTCAGAGAGGTAGGATCGGAGGACTAGGTACAAGGACTGAGGTAAATGGATTTTAAGCTTGAAGAGCAGTCCGGAGTGCCATACCCGGTCAAATGCCTGTGCAATGTCCAGAAATGCACCCGAACAGTATTCCTTGTTTTCTAGGGCTGAGGAAATATGATCAACAACTCGGAGTCCTTGTTGAACAGTAGAATGTTGGGAGCGAAAACCAAACTGATGGGAAGGAATATTTTGGGATTCTATAATGGGTAGGATTCGTTTCAAAAGGATCTTTTCAAAAATTTTTGAAAGGATTGGGAGTAGGCTAATTGGTCTATAGGATGTTGAGATATTGGGAGGTTTGCCTGGTTTTTGGAAAAGGATAATAGTGGAGTGTTTCCATAGCAGAGGAAAGTGGGTGGTGCGTAGGATACAATTGTAGATATATGTAAGGAATATGACTGCTTTGGATGGAAGTTGTCGAAGGATTTGAGGGGTAAGGAGATCATGTCCAGGAGCTTTACGGGGGATTAATTTTTTTAATTGAAATTTCACTTCGGAAGGATGAATAGCTTTTGGGGGCAAGGAAAGTGGGATTGGTGATGTAAGGAGTTCTTCTACTGTTACGGTGTGGGCAGGATGGGATTCCGGATGTGAAATAAATGTATTGGATAGGTGAATGGCGAACTCCTCAGCCTTATCTTCGTCAGATGCTGCCCAGGAGCCATCATCTCGTCGGAGGGGATGGGAAATGCGGTGAGGATTTAAGATTTTGGTAGTGGTTTTCCAAAGGGAATTGTCGCGAGAAGAAAGGGAGGATAGGTAGGAGTTGAAGGAATGTGATCTGAAGGTGGCTAATTCCAGTTTTAATTTTTTGCAGTAATAATTATAGGAGCAGCGGTCGGTAGGATGTCGGGTACGTTGCCACAATAATCTGGCACGGCGTTTGGTTTGGATTAGGTCAAGGAGGTGTTGGGGTAGAATGGTCTTTTTAGGAATTCTGGAGGAGTCTTTTGGGAAGGAAGCAGTCCAGGCGGCTTGTTGGATTGTGGTAGTAAAGGAATTTACGGCACTATCAAGGTCATCGGGAGTTTTGAGGGATATGTTAAGATCAATTTTATCGGAGATGATTTGGCGGAAAAGGTCCCAGTTAACTGGGCCCCTAATAAATGACGGTGGAGAAGGTTTGGGAACGGGTTCAAGTGAAACATTAAGGATTAGAGGACTATGGTCAGAGGAAAGTTCATTTAGACGTGTAATGGAACAATTGAGGGGACTTAAGCCGCTGTGGATAAAGAAATCAAGAAGATCAGGATTACGGTTGGGATCTGTAGGCCAGTAGGTAGGAGAGTTGGGGGAAAGGAGGTGAAAATGTTGGGAATTGAGTGCAGACAGCAGGGTTCGGCCACGAGTATTCGTGGTTCTGGAACCCCATTGTTGATGTTTGGCATTTAGGTCTGCACCCAAGATGAAGTGATGTCCTAAGGAGTCGAGGAGAGAACGGAATTGGGCATTGGATATGGATCGGTTAGGAGGGCAATACGCTGATGCAAGGGTAACCGGAAAGGAAAAGGTTTTTATCACGATAGCGGTGGACTGTAGGAAATCATGTGTAGGTAACGGGAGTAGGTGATGGGAGAGGGATTGGTGTACAATGACAGCAGTACCGGCATGTGCTTTTCCGTCAGGGTGGTCAGTACGATATGTCAGGTATTGTGGTATTTTGAAGTGCTGTTTAGTGGTTAGTCGAGTTTCAGTAATTAGTGCCACGTCAATATTTTTGTCAAGTAATAATGTAGTTAGTTCGTTTGTATGATTCCTAACACCATTCGCATTCCAAAGGAGAATGGATAAAGGTTTATTGGAAGTCATTTAAGGATTTTTCGCGGGAGGGATAAAATGTGATACAAGATTGGTGAGAAGAGATATCAAAGGAGTAACAAGGGATCTGAATTCGGAGAGGAAAGATGTAAGTAAACTGGTGAGATCTGTGGTATTTGAGGGAGGAGGAATGCGGGGAATTTGGTGTTGATAAAACTGTTGATTAGGTGAAGTTTGATTAGGATGTTGAGGGTGGGGTTGAGAATTTTGAGGTATGTGTTGTTGTTGCGGCAGGGTCTCACAATAAGTAACATCATTCTTACCTCCTAATAAGTGTGCAAAAGACACCGTTGGGTCAATTTTTTTTGAAGGTCCTCTTCTTGATGCGTTAGGTTCTCTTCTTGATGCCTCTGCTTCTTCTTGGGTCCGGGATTTTTGATATCTTGATTTAATATTCTTGTAGATCTGACAGCCTTTGTAGTTCGCTGGATGTCCTTCAAGGCACAATGCACAAACTGCAGGATCCCGTTTCGGTTTTGTGCACTCCCCGGATTTGTGCTGCTCTCCACATTTCACACAGCGCGGCAGATGATGGCAGTAAGTCCTGGTATGGCCATATGCCTGGCAATTGTGACACTGTACGATTTCCCTCTTAGGATATGGCTTCTCTACTATAACACTTGTGTAGTATATTCTTCTTATTTCGTATATTTTTTCGATCCCTTGATTTGGCTCCAAATCTACGAAAAATAAGGGTAGAGGAACTTTTACTCCTGGCTGTTCTTTACTCTCCTTCTGTACATTTGTAATCTGGCGCACTATGAAACCTAAATTTTTCAATTCTTCTTCTATTGCTTCGGTTGGTGTTGAGGGGTGTAGATTTCTTATGACTACCCTCAAAGCTCGATCTTGCCGTAATTGGTACGTATGAAAATCCGCGTTGGTTTCCGTTAGATACTTCACAATTTTTCTGTAGGTTTCAGCTGTATCTGGTGATATCTTCGTGTCCTTTGTTCTGCTTAGACATGAATAGCTTCCAGAGCCTGTTATTTTGTTCAGTTGTGAGCATAGTAACTGAAAATTGTTTATGTTTTTAACGAATATGGGTGGAGGTCGGGGATCTCTTGGTATTGAAGCGGATTCCATCACTTCTTTATCATTCTGAAGCACCTGATAGGGGTTAGGGGTGAAAAACGGAGATTGTTCGGTTATCTCTTGTGAAGATGTACCTGGTTGATGCTGAAGTTCTTCAATTGTTGGTTTTGATGATGTTCCTGGCTGGGTTTCATTTTCTCTGGAGCTAATAGGCGTTACTGCAGGTGTTTGACGACATTGACGAGGCTTTTGTTTGACAGGCGAAGAACAAGGTGTTGAGCCTAACGGCCGAATTCTCTTGATAGACGCTCTACTAGACATGGCCTGATGGTGATATCGCATATAAGGGAAAAAAAAAAATAAATAAAATAAAAAAAATAAATAAATAAAAATAACCCTATAATTTATAACAAACAATAAATATCAATTGTTGTTATGTACTCTTGGCCTGTTTTGAATAGATAATCTCAAAGATTTCACTGTAAAATAAGCAAATTCTGAGAGACGATGTAGAAACACGACCTTTCGCATCAGCTGATCCACCATGTGTGTCAGGTAAACCTAATTAAATTATAAATCTTTATTGTTTTGAAGAGTGTTAAGTTATTTATTGTCAAGTATTTGTTGTATTAAGCTTAAACATTTTATTATTTGTCTGCCGAATTTCTATAATTTACAAAAATATTAAATCATTAGAATTCGTGTTAAAAATTAAGTTTCTTGTAGGAAAATATTGACAATTTTTACGACGGGATCTTAAAAGAGCTATTTTTAAAAATAAACTAGAAGCAAATTTAAGGTCGTAATTTCTTTTTTAAATCTAAAATTTATGTTTCATCTATACTGGAAAAATATCATTTTTCTTTTCTTTTGTCGGCTCAAGACTTCCATTGAAGTCCCATGCTACATTAATTTTTTTACAAGAAAAACAATTTTTCTTAAGCGATGGACAAATATCATGCGTAAAATTGTAAGTGTTTTCAAGTTTATTTTGTAAAGTAGAAAAATATAACCTCCGCTTTTAGTCGGAAAATTTCAATTTGATATTTTGGCAATGAAGAACAGGACAACCGATTTTTTTTTAATTAATCAAATATTAGAGCACATAGTAAAACAGAACATTGAAGTTTTTTTATATATATATTTTATTAACGCTTCATTAAACCAATTTTTTTATTATATATCTTAAATTATAATCTTAGCGGTTTGACATTCCAATGTAGTTTTATTTTAACTTAAATGATTTTTATAAAAAATGTTTAGAAGCTATGACATCAAACCAAAATGAAAAAAATATCTTGGTTTTTTGGAATTACAAGGAAGGTGCAAATTGAGATCTTGGGAACAATTGTTGAAACTACCTCACTGAGTCATCCTAAAATCCTTTCACACTTAATTACACTACAGTCAATCAGTCTCAATAGTTAGTCAGTCATCAGTCAATGGTTGTAAACTGATTTTAATTCTCTAAGAAAAAATGTTTAAAAATTTAAGAGAAGGATGGCAGGGATGATTAGTCAAAATAAAAGTAGCAAAAATAAATAATAATATTTATTTATTTAATTTTGCTATTGCTTCCTCACTACTGAAGGTAGGGAAGCATTGTATTCGTGCGAGGGATTAAAAAAAACTTTGTGCTCATAATCGAAAATTTCCACTCGCGTTTTACGTTTCAGTCATCAAGGATCAAATTTAATTCGGCATCTGTCTGCCTTTCTGTCTGTATGTCTATCTGTCCGTAGTCAACTCGATGCTACGGGCATATCACCTACTACCGTTTATTCGATTTTCATGAAACTTTCAGGAATTGTGCGGGCTGGTGTCTAGATGGTCCATTATCAATTTCATTAAATTCTAACCAGCACTTCCGCTTACGCACGCGCAAACGCATTTTTGTAGATATGCTAATATTTCAGAAATGGCTCGTTCGCTTTGCCTCGAAATTAGATAAGAAATAGGTAATTGTGAAAAAATAATGTAGGGTCAATTTTATTTAATTCTATCCATTGCTTTCTCTTATATATGCGCAAATGTGTTAGAAAGTATTCCACGTTAGAATTTCCTAAGTTTTTCATGAATAATAAACTAATTGACTGCAAAGAAAAACGGAATTGGTAAAAGACTAAATTTGGTGTCAATTAAAACCATTTCCAAAGATCTACCGTCAGAACTAAAGTTGTGATTCGCATTAATGTTAAAAATTTATTTTAAGTGTCTATTACCGGTACATTTATCTTATATAATAAACTTGAAATCAATACAAAACTATGACTAAGAACGATTAAATAGAAATAATGTTAATAATTTTCATCTCCAGGACTGGATTGACAAGTAACCTAAGATACATGTCCTAATCGTTTTGGACCTAGTATCCCCAAAAACATTTCATTGATCGGTGGTCCCATTTCCGTAACCTACCCTTCCCAGCTAAACCAATCTATTGCATATTATTCCGATTTACTTGATACCAGTACTTCCTTACGGAATGTTAAAAGGCTCACATAATATAATATTTTTTCATAAATATTAATGATTTATCTTATAAGTCATCCATTACAGGTAGTCATTCCCGGAAATCTCCATTCATAAAAAGGGAGAAAAAAAAAACAAGACTTAGAATCAAGAAGTTTGTTTGGATCAAGACAAGTGATTACGACACAACCGAAAGTAGAAACTCCTCAATGGGGACATTCTGAAATTTGGAATATTAAGCAGAAGTGTTTTTATGATAGTAAAGTAACAGGAAATACTCCTTATAGGCCTTTTAGGACGACGAAAAAAAAATCTTAATCAATTAACTACAGAACCATTCACCTGGATCTCGCATTACGAGACATTGACCATAAAGGGTGAATGAAGCAATTCAAGTCTGATTATTATGCGACATTTTTTTTCTCTTTAATATGGGACATTGAAAGCAATTTTGTTGTTTTTAAAAAGAAAAAGAAAGTGTGTGACAGAGAGCCGCCAAGGCGATGTCACCCATTGCTGACACCCGCCCCCGCCAAACGTCACCCCAGATTGCCCCTTATCTCTCTTCGATGGATTATTCATGAGGGATAGGCCAGTCTGACAGCTCCAGATTATTTCATTAGTCAGGGTTTCCTATATCGATATCTCAGGGTCATTAGATGCGGAGTTTCTATTTAAAATCAGAAACTGAATATTAAAATAAATCTATTAAATATTCCATACACGCAACGATACACTGGACGTTACAATTCCATAATTCTTATCAAGTTAAAGCTAATTATTTTAATATTGAAAAACGTGGATAGCAGGAGGTTCATTTACAAAACCACAACAACTCGCTACGGAAATCAATTTTCTATTTATTATTAATTCAATTTAATCAAACGATCTTAGAAGACTTAAAGAAGTGCTTTAATTCCTTTATCTCATGTATCCAATGGATATTTGATATCTCCTCGAACTGTTTTCTTTCTATCTAATTAGACTACATTTTTTCCATAAAATCACGTTTTCGCTTCGAAATAGTTCCTGTTCAACTATATTTAATTGGATAAAAACCTTGAATCTGTAATGAAATAAATAAATCAATCTGTTTTTATCCTTTTGAGTGGAAATCAAATAGTCCTGAGAACCCATTGATTGCTGAAAAAATGTTCAATGTAATATATGTGTATAAGTGATTCATAGGACTGTAAATGTTCAAAGAAATTTAAATATTAAGCCAGTTTAAATAAATATGTAATAAACTTACCAAAAGTATGAGAAAAGTAAATTTTTATACTTTTATGTTTTTTCATAATTAATCTCGATGTTTTTCCTTGATCAATCTTACTAATTAATTACCCATCCTAATTACACATTATTTGAGTCCTAGGAATTAAACGTAGATTATATTTGGACCAATTTTTCAGCAATCTATTGGTATTGCAATTAATTTTACTTCTTCTGGGAGAGCTTCAAATGATTTATTTATTTATTACATTACAGTTTAAACGTTTAAAAAAAAATCTTTTTAATAAATATTTATTTCTCAATATCTGAAATTAATGAACTCCATTAAACAACATTAAATGGTAACATCAAATTAAGAAAATAAGCTAAACGAAATATTTAACCCTCTGATGTAATGAACAGTAAGAAGAATATAGCATAGCATATATTTATATAACAAAAAAATATAACATAAGATAATGAGAATAAGAACACTAAAATATTAAAATTTTTAACTTCTACCATTTTTGTGTGTGGTAGTGAAGTTTTTAATTGATTTTATCAGCAATCATTTTTATTTAATTATCCATCAAGTTTTTCTGTTTTTTTAAACACTATCTTTATTTCTTTCTTTATTTCAAACAATTCCACAATTGTTTTGTCTTAAGTTTTTTTTACACCTTCTCCGGTTTTCAAATTATATCCATCTATAAATTATGATTTTTGAAGTATCTCTAGAGCACCAGAAGAAGTTCCCAACAATGGAGTTTATTCTGAAAATCTTCTGTCACTTTGAAACTTAGTTATTTCGCTATTGTTCAACGGAGTAACTGTCTTGACAGGATTTGATTTATAAGAATCTTGTGGACTTAAGAGATGAAATGAAGAAAAATTCATCGATGAAAATTCTGGTAAAGTCAACTGCATAGATTTCGTTCGGAACACGGGCGGATCTACGGGGGAGGCCTTTGGGGCTGAAGCCCCCTCACAAAATGGTAAAATATAACCATGTTTATGGGAAAAAAGTATTAAAAATTATCTCTTAAAGTATTATCTTTCGTGTAATTACATTTAAAAGGACTTTATGCATCACTTAAACACCAATTCATATAGGTAATTAGTTTCTTTCTTTTTTTCCAAAGTAATTATCGTTCTTTTCAATTAAAAAAAATAGCTTTCGGGCTGAAGCCTCCCCCCCCCCCCAAGAAAATTAAATCCTGGATCCGCTAGTGGTTCGGAATATTTAACAAACTGTTAAAAAACTATACTTTAACATAAATCAATAGAGTTATATAATTATAATTATATTCTACAAAATAACATTGGTAACACATTTTGCATCAAATTATTTTCTTAAATGACGATATATCCATATGGAAGACTATAGTTTGATTGCTGTGCAACTCTTGGGTTTTTATGGCATAACTGAACATTGGAACTTGAGAACAGAGCAGCTCCAAGATATCGGACCCAGAAGGAGATGTCCAATGGAGCACAGACAATGCACCGCTGCGGTATCTGATAGTGTAATAACGGAAGTGTTCTTCGACTACTTGTTATACCTTATACAGAACAGCCATAAATATACTGCCTCTGGTGCACCCTCCGCATTTACAATTCCGACTTCGCAATGTATATTTCACCAGGACATGGCTACTTTCTGTATAGATCCTGAAAGCGGGAGAAGGGGTTGCAGGAACTAAGAATAGGAAAGCTTGGTGGACATCGAATCTTATTTATTTTATTTCTATTTTTTGGCTGGTGTTTAAAACATGAAATAACAAATTTTATTTACACTGAACAAATCATAATACTAAAAGTAAATGTATAAAACTAAAAAAAAAATTGAACTAAACGAAAAGGAACTAAACTAATCAAAATAACTAGTTAAATACACACATACAATAGTGTTTAACTATAGAAAAAAATAGCAGATAAACGTGAAGTGGGATTTAATTCATGGAGTTAGGTTCAAGTTAATGTTTTAAATGATGTAGGAAATAATATAGTTCTAATAACTTCACATTTTTTATTTTTTTAAAATTATTCATTTAAATAAATAAAAAAGATTTGAATGCTCGTTGATGGTACCGCATCGATATACAGTCCCTCCTTGCAAACCTCCGGCAAACCGAAAGTGACACTTTATATCATGGACTAAACACATTTTTAAGATTTTCTCGAAAACGGCTCTAACGATTTTGATTAAATTCATTATATCAGTGAAATTAAAATTAAAGCAGTTTTAGATAAAATGTAGGTTTCATACTGATTGATGTTCTCTTACAGAGCTTAAAAGGCTAATTTTCAATATTAGCTTCCTCTAAAGTTTTTTTTATTAGAAACAATTGACCATTTCGCATTCATTTCTAATATAAAAGATAGTTAAATATACAATATGAAAGAATTTGATAATTAACTAAAGAAGTAATGAGAGATCGTAATGAAGAATAGCTGTAATTGAGGAACCAAAGGAATACGAGCGCACCCGAAAGATTAGAACACGCTTCCATTTGTACAGTTGTACAGCTTAATATAATAAGGAATCTGATAATATTATGTAATACATATGCGGTTTTCATAGATACTATTTTTAGTATTATTTAATATTTAATTGTACAGATTAGAGCGGTGTAAATATTAAAATTTGTATATATAAGGGTACTTATAAAAATGAAAATACCCACAATGAATTATAAATCAATATAGTGTTTATAATTTTTACCTTCACTTTCCCTTTGTCTGAAAATACTTATTTCTGCTAAGGGGGTGGTAAGTGAAAGTTGTGTGATGCGCGCATCGCACCAGATTTTTCTTATAAAATGATACTTAAAACCAGAGGCATGCGTTTAATCGCATTTCGACCTTTCTTTTATTCGTGTTGGACGAGGAATAGTGTGGTCAGGAATTGTAATTGTCCACTATTTGATTCACATGGATTTTATTATTATTCCATCTCCCCACCCAATTGAATAGTGAGTAGTCTATTATTTTCCTGATGTTTACCATAGATTTTTCCATTATAAGTGATATCCGATGTGAAAATAAAAAAATAAAATATATGCCATATTATGTATAATTTTTTTTTTTTTTAGTCTTAACTTTCTTTATTGAATATTAATACATTCTGCCACATTGAAGGGCAATTATGTATAATAAGATAGCAAACTGTGCGACCAACAATTCTGCTATTACCAAACAGACCCTGGATCTGCCAACATCCCCGAGGAGGTCCGAAGTGGCTCGCCCACACCGTAACCGCCCCCGGCCGACCTGATTCGGTAATTATCGACAACGGTTTTATTATCATAATTAGATTCCAACAGACAATGGGAGTAGGCCCTCCTCTTTGTATACAATGCTCCATTGACAAGAAGAGGCCGCCTATAGTTGGCTCCCAGGGCGACACTCTACCGGCTAATACCCAGGATCTGGGGACGTTATCTTTGGAGGTTCTGAGGACCCATCGAGTATCCATAGAATGGTTATATCTTAAATAAACCCCTAAAAAGCTACTATAAATTTTGTTATTTTTATTCTTTTATAAATATACATTATTTTATTTACTAAACAAAAATAACATTTGTCAGGAGACAAACTTATGCGTATGCAATACGTTACAGGAGAATAGTTCTGACTTATATATATCTATAAATAGGTATGGAGCGGGAAAAAAAATTCATTATAATGTATTTTTATTAATAAAACATTCTGTAACCAACGTTTCGGTTATGTCCTCTATTATATGAGTCCCATTAAAAAAATAAAAAATAAAAATATACCATTGCCTTATGGATATGCATTACGTTCCAGAAGAATAATTTTTTTTACATGTCTATGCAAATGTAGTGAAAAAAATACTTTTATTATGATGAATTTTTATTAATAAAACATTCTGTAACCAACGTTTCGTATATGTTCTCCATTATCTCAGTTTCACTCTAAACAAAGAAAAATTAACAAAATTAATCCATTTCTGCCCAAGAACAGACATACAATTAATCTGGGATGTTTTATTTTATTTTTATGATAAAATGGGTCCAAAATATGTGTTTGTCAACTTTGAAAGTTATTTCTTATCAGAAACCTTGTTTTTGAAATGATGCTGATACGCACCAATGGACTTTCAAACGTTTTAAAAAAAATTCTACACCGAAATAATTGTAATTTTTATTTTATGTATTGAATTCACCTATACCCGATTAGGTTATTGGGAATCATTTTTCACTTACATTGTTTTTACACTCTTCTTCAGGCAACTTTCCAAATTTTAAATTATTGCAAGGCAAATAACTCTTATGAGTTGTTAATAGGCAACATTCAAATTATGGGCAACATTCTATTTTTTTATGCAGTGGACTGCATTTTAATGAATTGGAAGGTTATATGAATTGTACAAAAACAGATTACCATTTTTATGCCGGCTTAAAACATTTCTTTGTTACCTGAGGGCGCCATCGGAGCATCTGTTGTCTCTGACTCTCTGTGCTGGTATGGGCTGAGTGAACCGTTTCTCGTACGGATTAAGTGTTATCTTTTAGATCTTCTGATCTGCCCCCACCCCTCGCTGAATTTTGAACTATTTTGGCACAAAAAACTCTATTGTAAAAACCACGTTATTTAGCACTATTTGGTTTTACCCGAACTTGTTTGGAAACGTTCCCAGGCCTCTTTCCATTGAGCTATAATCAAGAATTTTATTTGCCTTACCCAGCCCTCTCGATGAAGATAATCAATGGATTTTACATGCTTTTAATTAGGAATAAACATAAATAATTTTTAAAAAATAACAAATTCATTTTTTGTTCTTTTTTAAAGCAGTCGAGATGTAGCGCTATCACTTCTAATCTATGTAAATTGCTTGAATTTTGCAGAATTTATTTGAAATTGGTATATTTATTTGAAAGTTCACCAATCTTCAGTAAAAAATAAATCGTATATTTATGATAAACAACCTTATTTAGGTTATTCAAATTGTTTTGAAAGTCTATCTTGGAGCTGAAATGTTTAAAAATAATTTTTAAATGTTTTAAGTGTAAAATAAAAATGCTGTGAGATTAAAAAGGATTTGATAAATAAATAGTTATATATATATATATATATATATATATATATATATATATATATAGACAATATATAATAAATTGTATATATTTTTTTCTATAAAAACCCAATAACGGATAACTCCGCCGATTTTGCTATTGTTGTATTATAATTTTAGGCATCTTAATATTGTGTATAGGAGAGGTGTATAAAGAGGGATAAAGAGAGAGAGAGATGTGAGAGAAAATTAAATGCTAATATATATATATAATATGTTTGTGTAGTGTGTGTGTGTGTGTGTGTTGATTATACTCATATAAACTAACCAATTTTGTATATTTATATATAAGTTTATTTATTGTCCTACGGATTAACGAGTACGCTGTGTGTATAGATGCAACCCATATATATATTGGGTAGCAACTTTTATATTTTATATGAAAATAAAGTTTTTCTCTCTTGTTCTCAAGTAAAGGTTTGGATCGATTAGATTTACCTCTAAACAATAATGTGGATGCAATTGTCTTTGTACGTTCAGGAATATAACAGAATGTTATTCTAATGTCCCGACGATATCGATAAATCGAATATTAATTCTTTTGTTGACCTTCTACCACTAGAACTAAACTTTGATTTTAACAAACTTTTTTTAATTAAAAAAATGAGATACATTTTTAAATTTATATCTGATCACAATTGTCTTCAGTACATACATTGCAAACATATAAACACATTTTTTGTAAGCAGGATAATTCCTCAGCAGCTCCCTATTGTAAAAGAAATGAAAAACATAACACTACAATTTTCATTGACCTATAAATACAAAATAAAAGAAAAACAAAACAATAAAAATAACACCTGTTACTCCCTCGTTACATTCCTCCGGTGTTAGGAACAGTTTACTATTCAGAACATCACTGGCTATTAATTGTGAATGGCAATAGAGCTCAACGTGCTCATTCAATTATTTCATTGTAACAGAATAATGACATTCTCCTCAGGGTTTGGCATTAAAGTTCCTCACACGACTCGACCATTACCCGTCCATTGACATAATCACTGTTTTGGTGTATCGCTCTTGAGCAATTGATAGATTGTTCAGTATACTTCTTTCATTTTGAAAAGATGAGATGAGAATAATGCCCTATGCTCGGTTATGTTTTTAGAATTGTGAATTTCAATTCCTTATTAAATATGTATACAGGTGTTAAATATACAGATATGTAAGAAACTGAAAGGTATTTTTTTGAGCTGAACGATGTTGTATTTTTTTTAAAAAATGTAAACTGTAGTAATTACAGTAATTGGATTTTCCCGAAAATCATATACCTAATTGTTTTAAAAATAATAAATCCATACATGTCAGAAGTAAATAATTGAGAAGTAGTTGAATGATATAAAATTTTATGAATGAACTGAAAGGTTGTATTTTATAAATACAATGATTATATCTGATTGTACTGCTGATTTATAACTTATAAGTAGTATAAATGTTATAAATTTAGCAATACATAATAATAATTGAAGTAACTTTATATTAACTAGCTACTTTTCTACTAACTGACTAATGACTGATCGAAGCAACTTTCTTCCTGTTATTACGACAAGAAGAAAATAACGTGAGGCTACGGACGTGGGGTCATTGATTTCAATGAAAATTTTATTGGTGATACTATGTCAAAAAATATTAGACTGATGTATGATAGTTCTTACCAATCCACTCTAGGACCCGAGAAAAAAAATATAATTAGAGATAAAATTTATGTTATTAATTTTTTGCCTTTGCTTTGCCAGGATTTTTAGGTTATTACATAACAATCGATTTTTTTTTTTTTGAAGAATAAGAAAAAATATTGATTACGGTATTAATAGAGATATAAACTATCTTAATTAACGAAAACCGATTCCAGTAAAGTAGTCAATGTAATTTTTTGTTGTGAAAAAGAAAGGTATACTCATTTTTAATGTTTTTCAAAAATTCATAAATACAAATTTGTATAGATGTCAAAAATTGCAAATTTTAGTACTCAACTTTCTGAGATGATCGGTTTTATCCGGCCGTTAAATAAAGCATTCATAACTTTCCAGGATTGTCTTTAAACTGAACGTTAGTACAACAATCGGGAAGCTGAATTATTTCTCAGACATTTTCATTTTACATTTCCGGTTCTAATTTATTTACACAGGTCTGGTTTTTGCTATTATGTATAGCTTAAAGAGTGCTAAGTTCCTAATAATTTTCGTGTGATTCATTGAAGTTGTCACAATGTATTTGGTTGGCGATAAAATTTCGACGACAGCCTTTAAAAAAAAATTCGGTTGTTATGAAAATTCGTATTTTAGCACTTTTTGAGGAATGAAAAACTAATATAAAATTTCTTCCTCAAATATTTTATTCATTTATTTATTAATATTATTTACTCTAGATAACGAATCGATTTAGAAAAAATATTATATTTAGTACATACATATCTATTGTGTCGGAACAAATTGAACAATAATAGGAATAATTTTTTGAGAGAGAAACAATAGTTTATTCCCATTATACAAATAAAAATGAATCGATTGGTACATATTAATATAAAATCCAGGAATAGTAAAGGCAAAAATTATGAAAACACATTTTTTTTTCTAAATAGTATAAAATAGTTCTTTACCTGCGTATGGGTCTAATGTTAATTTTTCAACCTAGTATCACCAGCAAAATTTTCATTGAAATCGTTGATCCCACCTCCGTAAGATAGTAAGATTTTTCTCTTTCGTTGTAACCGATAATTTCCATCGCTTAAATAAAGATTGGGTACATTTCTTTACCTTTCTACTGCAGTGCATAGAAACATTTATTTTACAAATTTAAACCTCAGAAGTGAACTGTACTATTTTTTTATACTACTTAGAATATAATATACTTCAGTGAGCAAAGCTTAGGGCCAAATGGTGTACTTTATATATAGCTAATGTTTTCACTGCACAGTCTAATGTTGAATTGATTCGCCCATATTTGGGTAAATGCGTAAGCTCTTTCCACTGTGAGACGGTAACTATATCATATATCATGAATAAATGTCAATGTGGAGACTTACTGCATTGTTCCGAATGACACAACTGAAGAGAAAATTAGACTATACAAATAAGAACATGCTGCTTCACTTTGATGACTTATTATGTTGACTTGAATTAAATGGAGGACTGACGTTTAAATAGCAAGTTGAGATGTTATGACGTGAGGTTCGGCAAAAATCATTCGGCCTCACAATGATACCTAGACCCAGCTACAAAAGGTTGTTACTTATGATTCCTCCGGTAGGCAGCGGCCGCGCGACCACGATCGAATAAACCTCGGGTTCGAAGCCCGCCCGGGAGAGTACTGTTTATGCGGACCATCCACACGAGATCACGCTCAGCCTACAAGTCATTGTCGCGATGATCGGGTCGTGCAGCGATAAATATAACAAACACCGATGTGGGCATTGCAGTTCCCACGCACGAAGGCCGGTCCATTTCCCAGCTGTAGTCATTAACCGGATCCCTCTATGGCAGGCGGCGAGGTGGGAATGACAGCCAGTAGTGGGAAAGCCTATACCAGGGCTCCATCGGCGATAGCTGGGCTAATGGAGAAGACAAGACAACTTTATTATTTATAACAAATAATAAAAAAAATCCTTACTGTAAGATTTATTAATTTAATATCAATTGCAACTTTTTATGGTGTCTTTACCATAAATAGATATCCGGTTATACATTACTTATCTCCAAACAAGGCGGTACCAGATTAACGAAGTTTACATGCATGATGTATTGGGATGTCCAGCCCCTAGGTCAATGGCGCATTTTCCTCTCCTAAGACATTGTATAACTCTCCTATGTTTAAAAACAATGCAAGGGAAGGTAAATTGTAAAAATAATAGATCATATACACTTGTTTCTGTGTTCCACGTTTTTCCACTTGTTCCCTGCTTTAAAAGTTCCTCCATAAAAATATAGTTCCTATCAAAAATCCATAACTCCGTAAAAATTTTCTCGCTCTCAATACCCCATGAAAATATGGTTTATATTTTTATACATTAATTCCATGCACGGATTTTCGTAAACCCCAATCGCGCCTAACTAAGCGCATGTTAATCAGTTTTTTCTATTCAATACTATTGTATATTCTTTATCCTTAGTTCTTCTCTGTTGGTTGGCCTTCATCTTCTGGCAGTCTTCGTCTAACGTTCTCAGGTTTCGTCTAACTTCCTCTGGTTTGTAGCGAGTTGGTTCCACCACCGCCTTCCAGAATTAACTGAATTAATCGAAGTGAGCGAATTTCAGCGGTTCTCCTTGTCATAAATCTCTGATGAGGAATTAGGTCGTGACCAGTTATTGTTTACGTTTGGCATAGAGACCTGCACATACTTTAGTGTTCTCGGAAAAAATAAATTTATTATTCATTTTTATAGAGAAATGGGACTGGTAAGTTGGTAAACTGCTTTATATTTTCATACCATGAGGCTCTGAATCAAAATTTAATCTCCACTCGACAACCTGCTCTAAAGAAAGTTTTTACTATCAATTTTTCAGTGTCGTGTAAGTCTTCGTGAGATATAGATAATGATTTACTAAAATATAATGATAATGATTTACTAAAAATATAGATAATGATTTACCAAGTTTGTTATCTACCTTAGAATAATATTTTCTTTAGATTTCTTTTTGTTGTGCACAATTTGCTAACAAAACAACTGTTCCATTCTTTGTCATATATTGTTTTTATTTCCATTCTGATTTGGTATTACAGTGTAAAATTCGATTTTTGTTTGTTTGGACTTCTCGTAGTTTGACTTGTTTGTTTGGGCAGTCTTTGTTTTGATATTGCTTCATGAATGGTTGGAAACATGTTACTTTTACACAGTATTGCGTAATTTTGTGATCAAGATAAGAACATATTAATGTTATTTTATTATGAAAACAAGACATCCGTGAAAATAAAAGTAACATATATTCAAATGCTAAATTTATTTATTTTTATGGCATAGATTGTAGCTCCATTGTTATCCAAAGCAAAAAATATTAACGATTATTCTGTGTTTTATAAAAAAATTTCGAAACTGCTTACTTACAAAGTTTGATTTTAAATAGATAAACCTATTCCGTAATAAACTTCTAGTAATCAAGATCTGAAGGCCCACTGATTCAGATCTGTTAAGATTTCACTGGATGACACATGTGGAAGTAACATCGATAAACTAAGATAAGATATCGAGGAGGAAGTTGGAGTATATTGCCATCCTGAGGGACAAGGTTAATAAATGCTATTAGAGGAGACCGCCTGTGAGGGTGGCTGCGTCGACCGGCCGGATAAGGAGAGGCCCTGAAATATAGTTTTGACCCCAGGCGAGTGCCCCGTGTCCAGATGTCAGCGGGCAGCCGCACGCAAAGCCCTTTCTAAGATGAAATAATGGAGGCTGCTCACTAAGTTATCGATCCGCTAGAATATATAATTGATCGGCTACAGCCTATGTAGCCCTTGTACCCTGTGCCATCCTCTGCGTCCCTCCCATCCGCCTACGGTTCGATCCCCGTCAACCTCCTCTCATTGCTTGTCACCGTGTTTAATTAATTGTTCTTTTTCTCTTTCACAAACATAATTTCAGATAACTTGTGTCTATTCGAATTTAAAGCTCTTAGGCTTTTCATTTAAGACCAGGATGTTAAATAATATTTTCTAGCTAGTTCTGTGTGGAAGCACTGCCTTGCAGAGCTAAAGGTCACATGTTCGAATCCGGCTGATGGTTAATAGAATTTTATCAGTCATGGATGGACCCTGGCTCGGAAAATCCTTCTGAGACACATACAGCCTCTATAAAGTGGATACTTTTAATTAAATAATTAATTAAGGAGAAAAAACTGGCGGTTGAGCGTGAGCTTGGCCCAATAACCTCTTTACAACCATTGACCTTGTAACAGTACTTCCTCACATAGTACTAAAGCCAAGATCCTCCAGGGGTTGTACTGGTACAGGTCCGGGTAAATATTCCTTACCTTACTTTGTTCGGCAAAGCTGTTTTTTTTATTAATGGAGTTCAACTTATTAATGGAGAGAACTAGTCCAACGAATAGTCATTTTGACGAAGACTTACATGACACTGAAAACTTGGTAGTCAAAACCTTTAGAGTAGGATGTCGAATGAAGATTAAAATGACTAGAGACGCTTCTTATTGGTAGCCACTTATCTCCAAGCATTATGTATCATAATTCATGGAGTTCATACCATGAGAATGCTCTATATCCACTATAAAGGCGACTGCCATCATACATGCTCTTTATTATATATAGGAGATTCTAAAAAGAATTGCTGCGTGGAATGTTCTATCGGCTATCGACAACCCATACCCAAACACTATTATAATTAAAAAATGATAAACGGATGATGGAAAATAAAAAATATGGGCATGTCAGTTCTCTTCATTTGGGTACCGGACTACTGCGGTATTTGAGGAAATGAAAAAACTGACCATGCTGCTCCAAAAACAAAAACAAACAAATGAATAACCAAACCTACCTGGATCGAGATAAGCTAAAGTGTTAATATCAGTGATAAACCTAAAACGTTCAGCAATATGTAATAAATCCAAAATGTGATTGATTGAATCTTTCGTATAAAATTAAGTTATTAATTAATCATATGAGGATAATCAGCTTGTGATTTTTAATTATTAAGATTATCTTGGTACTATAATACTAAAACATTTATTTAAGAAACATTATAGTAAGAGAAAGTATTGCGATCATGAAAATTTTTAAATTAGAATTTTTATCGGAAATACACGTTATGAGGTCCCCTGAATCCAAATAATCAAGTTCCGCAATATGGCCTGTATGAGTGTATGTGAACAGTCTAGCTCAAAAACGAAAAATCTTACGAAATAGATATTACTTATTTAAAGGTATAAGCCTTAGATGTCACAGCAAGTACAATTTTACAATTTTCTCAAAAACGGCTCTAATGATTTTGATGATAATATAATTTAGAAGTCACTTTAGAGGGCTTAAATGCCCAATGTTCGTATACGTCTTTTTCTAAAGTACCTTTAATATGGTTTATTTAAAAAAATCCCTTTTATTGACAATAACTATAAAAAATGGCGAAATATGAAATTTGAAAGAATATGATAATCGGAAACCGGGGGTGGGGGAGAGGGAGGTTGGGGAGGAATGCTTATCCAGATTGAAAATGAATCTCCGGAAATAACAGTCAGAAGGTATACGTATAATATATCGTTGGAAAGCGGAGAATTTTAGAAAAATTAATATCAAATAAATTAAGTTGTAGAAGGTAACGGAGATTAAAGAAAAAAAATATAAAAAAATAAATATAAAAAAAATTCAGAAAACTAATATTATTTAACGTAAATCACATGCTTCCAAGGAAATTAAATGATTTTTTTTTACTAATTGAAAACTTTTGAATTTGTATTAAGTTTGAAACAAAAAGTGTTTAAAATCCACCGAATTGAACCAATACCATTGTTTAAAATACTATTTCATTTTACTTGTTTGAAAGAAGGAGTGAAATATAAAAATATTTTATCAATATGTTTATAACCTTAAATACATTTACTGTAGTTTAATAACTGTAGATATGGTATATCGAAATAACAAAAAATCAACAAGTAACCTTTTAGAAAATTAAATTAGTGAATAATTTGATGTATTTTCCTTTTGTGGAATCCCAACATTATCCACTTAGTCAACATTAATGACAAATAACATCAACATTAAGTGTGACAACTTTTGACTATCCATAGTAGACAATGAAAATCTCGTAATTTCATTTTAGTAAACTTACTAACGGAAGATAACTAATAGTCCTACAATCGATAATCATTTATAGGTTAAATATTCAGATATACTTTTAAAATTCATTAGCCATATATGAGCCTTTCGGTTGACAGAATGACTAACTCCAATTTCAACATTCTTTATCAATAATTTTAGTGATGTTTCTAGTGGCTAAATTTATACTTTATTCACAGTTCTATATTTCAACATTGAAAAACCTATTCTGGAATCAACTTAATTACTTTCTGCACAGATACAACTTTTTTAACTAGAAATTTCACTACAATGACATCAAAAATGTTGAAATTGGAGTTAATCATTCTGTCAACTGAAAAGCTCAGAGTTGAGTGATTTATAAAAGCAAATGGAATAACTAGATTTTTTATTGCCTTCCTTCGATATAATAAATTGTATTTTTGTTATTTTAATGGTGTTTATGATTTGTAAGCTTTAAGCTTTAGCTCCGTTTAAAGTGCACTTTAAAAATTTTATAATAGCCCAACATAATTTCTATCAAAGTAGAGTGGTAAGTGAAAGTTGTGTGTTGCGCGCACCAGATTTTTTTTCACTTGGTTCCTAGAACTCATTGGAACTAAAACCTAGACATCTATTTAATATTTATCGATGTAGTATCACAAAAAAATTGCTTTCCATCGGTGATCCACTGACTGACCTTCCTTGTAAGTTAAAATATTATTTCTGGAGAGATGGGTATTTTAAGGATTCGTACACTTTTAAACTTACATTAAAACATTATTTATAATTCGAATAGATGAAGTTAGGTATGATAATAGCAGAGGACCAAACGCTATGTTTATACAGCAGTCCACATAACACGATTAGCACAGACTACACCTAAGGTTGCACTGTAAGAGAGAGGGGTTGGCCTCTGTGTTGTGTGATTAGTATTTGGAGGGTCGTGTCTTGTCTTGTGCCCAGCTACTGAATTACAAATTACTGCACGGTCGTCGGCTGCTTTGTCCTCGGGCTTTCGCTATGCAAAGCACAACCCAACTCCCACGACTCTCGCCCAATCCTACCCCTCCAATCGACACCCGTAAACTTGCAGATACGGATCGGCAATTTGGGCCGTTGCAGCGTGTGCGGAAGGATATCCAGAGGTAGATACTGAAAGAAATATTGGTCAGCTGTGCGTTATATCTTTCACCCCGAACCATGGATCTATACCAAGATCAGAATTCCGCTCATGCCTCCCTATATGAAAAATAGAAAAATAATAAATGGATAACAAATTACCTGCTCTTATAATATTCAGAGGTAGGTAGATGAAGACAAATGGTATTATTAATGGACCAAAGCGTATAATTTTATATTCCGGATTTATAGAGACGATTTATCAGCAGTGCCTAGTGACTATGGACAGACCCATTTGTATCCTATAGTAATAATAGATCACTACTTGTACCGGCTTGAAAAATGTATGAGATGTGAAATCGACCTGACATAGTCGTAGTTACCTCATCAATGAAATTGTTTTATGTCGATTGTTTGATTGATCGTTTGAATTATCATCAGGTAGTGTTTTATAATTACGTTGAATGAAGTTGTAATCTTCCTGTTTACGTATGAGACACCTGCGACGACCTTTATAATGAAAGATCAGTATGTAACTTATAAATCAGTTAATTATTCATACATTTATAACTATAAGTTCCTTAGTAGCTTAAATCTTGTTATTATTTATTCAAAACCAGCATAATAAATTTTGATTTGATAACATTGAAAAATTAATTTATAATTATGTATATTAATTCAATACTTTTCTTAATTAAAAGTATAATAGATCACTAGTTAAGGTCATCTCAATAATTATGGGTCAAATTCAGTATTTTTAAAACAATGGCCAAGCAGTCCAATTTTTTGTGATTTTTTTCGATAAATATTTATCTAAAGTGTTACAATCATGTAATAGATTATAAAACATATTTAGCAAGATATACTTGATTGTAAAAAAAGTTTTACAAAATCTTTGACTTATAATTTTACTTTGAGTAATTATTAAAAGGAATTTCTTCTCCTATTCTTATACTTAAACTAAACCAATATATAAATAATTTGTTAATCATCAAACGTTTAATTTAAGTTAATCGAATACTAATTAATGTAACATCATATAATACTAATAATGTTTTTTATTACACTGCATATTTTCTGAATAAGGTAGAATACACCGAAATTTTGAAAAAATACTTTACAGAATACCTTCTAATAAAAGAAGAAGGGAAGAAGGAAAAAAAACAAAAAACAAACACAATACAACCTAAAATAAATATATTGTAATCATCCTATACTATACATTACATGAACAGAAAATAAAGTTTAAATTTACAATTTTAATATTTTCTTATTTGTCCTTGAAGTCGTAATTTTATCAAAGAAGATTACAATGATTTTCTGATATATCAAGGAGTTGCCATAAATGGGGAAAAAAAATAATTTATTAATCTTCTGTCATTATTTCTAGAGTTGGTGTCTTTAGGTTTTATTTGTTATATAGATTAGGCCATTATTCACCAACATTTAATATAATTAATAATGAATATCTGATGGAGGACTCAATAAGACTTTAAAATAGCCCTAGTGATGGTCGAAATGTCGTAATAAAATAGCTAATAAATAAAATTTTGGTGAATAATGGCCTAATTTATATAACAAATAATTTTATAAACAATTTCATATTGATAGTACTATATTTAATATAAATCAATTTTATTTATTAAATAATATAACATTATGTCACTTGGGCAGTGGTTATATGGAGATATGATCACATTCACACTATATATATATACAAGAAAAAAATAAAATAAACAGTAGCAACTATATCATAACTAAATAATAATCAAAAAGTATGTAAAATAAATAAAATAAAATAACATAAAGATAAGTAAATTTAAAAAAAACACACATACATATCTAAATATACTAATTTCAATTTAATGATATTTTCTATTTAATTAAAAATATATAAGTAACACATGTATTTTCTATTTAACTAAACATATATAAGTAACACATGTATTAATTACACAACATTTTGATTAATTTTAATGTCAAATTTTAAATATTAATTGAAATTAAAAATGCTAGCTAGTATTTATTCACGTATATTACTTATGCAATTGAAAAAAACTCAAGCAGTTAACCTTAATCGGAAACGTTAATAGCTTTCTAACAAATTACTATTTATTATATGCCCTAAATCGAGGCGTTGTGCTTTATTCCACGTATAATAAATACTACTAGGGACTAAGTACTCATATTATTACTCATACTAGTGACTATACTCATATTTGCCATTGGTATTTTATCATGATAATGTAATATTTAAAAATTAATGTTTAGCTTAGTGTTTACAAGTATCCTTTTTCACTACTGCTAACCGTGGGACTATGTACTTAAGTTAGTTCTCATCAGAAGTTCACCGAAAAGATAGAACGACTTTCAAAATTTGAGCTTTTTTTAACGCTATGGGTGGAATTCGGATAGCGTCGCGGCGACATGGGGTCAAAATGCGCCTTATCTAATCCGCTGTCGGGCGACATTGTTCTGATTTTTAATGGATGTGCTGAGAGGCCACACATTTACGGATAAGAATAATTTGATAAGAAGAAATTCGGCCAATTTCATATCCTTTTCCTTGGCATTTCACTTACATAAAAGACTTTCTTTAAAAATATAATAATATGACAAAATTAGCATATAGCTAAAAAAAAAAACATAAGATAATTATGTTATAAATGGAAACATCCAAAGAAGGACATGAGCCTCCAAACGGTGAATAATTAACTTGCCAATGCTTCGCCAATTCAAGCATTAGTGTTGCCCAAATGCGAGACCGAGAGGAGTCTTGGTCTTGGTCTTGCGCAAGAGTCTTGCAGTTACTTATTAGCTTATCACTATAGTGATATTATTGTATTTTTTTAGATAGGGGAAACCTAACTAAGCCCGAATGAAAAATTAGCAGAGTTAAATGCAAAAGTATATTGGTTATACCACTTATTAACACATGGTACCTAAGATTGTCAAGTATTAGTAACTATTTTGCCTTAACTTTTATTATAAAAATCAATTTTTTTTAAGAGTCCTGGTCTTGGTCTTGCAATAGTTAGACGGCCTTGGTCTTCGTTTTGCAATGTGCAAGACCAAGATCGATATTGGGCAACAATATCAAGATTCATCAGAGCCAAGAAAAACCAAGATCATTTATATGCAGACAGGAAAAAAAAATGTCTGTTGTAGACATCTCACGAATCCATCCAAATACGTACTGAAGGAAAAAGAAGGTTCTATTAATACAGTAAAGGAAGGTTATATTGAACTACTGATTAGCAGGAATACAAGAAAGAAAATATTTGGATGGCTTCGTGAGATGTCTACAACAACAATAATTTTGTTATGTTTTTATTTTCCTTTATTGTTTTTTCTGTTTCCATATAAGTGATCTTGTTTTTTCTGCTCCGATGATGCCTAAATTGACGAAAGTTTGGCAAGTTAACTATCCAACTGTATGTTTGGAGGAAATTGGCCTTGTTATTTCGATTTTTCCATTTATAACATAATTATCTTATTAAATGTGGAATGGCCGTGTGTCAACTGGGTTTTGTTAGAAATGGATGTTATATATACCTTAAAGCTTTTTGTTTTTGAATTTATTAATTTGTTATTTTATTTAACATGTTTTGTATTATTATGATTTATTTATTTATTAGCTAATCAGCTGTTCAAGGAATTTTATATCCTTAGCTATGTTAATAGAACTTTATCTTTCCTTCGGTACGCATTTGGATGGCTTCGTGAGATGTATACAGCAATAATAATTTTTTTCCTTTTCTTTTTTGTTTTCCCTTTCTGCCTATATCTAATCTTGGTTTTTCTGCCCTGATGATGCCTGAATCGGCAAAAAGTTGGCTAGTTAACTAATAAATTTTATATTGAAAACTCGTGACATTTTTGTTTGGATTTTTTCATTTATAACATATTAATAATATGCATATTTTAAAATATATTTTTGTTATGTTATTATTTTTAATCACATCTGCCAAAGAAATTATCAACAATCAGTGAATTCGATGTTCATTTCTGTAAATCCAATGGCATGAGAGGCATGGAGGGGAGCAATATCCAGCGCCACACCTTCCTATCGTGTTTAGAGATTCCTCATTCAGCTCCTCTTGAACTTTCTGTGGAAGTTGTCTGACATGTGTGTTGTGACCATGTCGTTTATGAGTATGTTAGGGTGTGCTTATAATTTGTAATGGAATCATTTGCAAGGTGTTTGTATCTGTTCATTAACAGCCGGTATTTAAAGATCAGTGTGTAGGGTTATGTTGCTAACTTACCAAAGTGTTTTTCTAATTGTCCTGAATGTTTTAGCTTGATAGATTTGAAGTTTGTTAATATAAGTATTTTTAGCTCCTCCAAATATCTACGATGTTTAACACCAGTAAGTATATGTGTATTTTAGTAAGTAAATATATCAGTTTTTGTCAGTGTTCAGTTTTTGTCTAAGTTTCAGTTTTGAGTATTCACGGATAAGTGAAATTAAACGTCTTAGTATTAGATTTACAGTTTTCTTTTTTCGTGATGTGTGGGCCCGATGTCATTTATCGGTAAAATGTCAGAACAAGATAGTGAACGGTATCTGTTTGTGGAATCAGTGTGTTGTTAATAAAAACTGGAGGGCACGTTTTATTTCGAAGAGTAAAAGTGATGTACTGTGACTTGATTTTATTTATTCGGCTTTTTCATAGTTTATACCATTCATATAATTTAGTTAAATATTGTTGTACTTTCTCGATTACTTTACATCATATTCACACACGGCATATCTTGTAGTTACTATATTTTAACTGCGACATATGCAGATGCTATTTTAACAAGAAATGAAAACCCAACTTAAGCCTCACATAACCTATTTTTAAATATGATTCTGTTTTGTTTTTTTAAGTTATATTTTTCGGATATTCCTGAACCTATTTTGACAAAAATATTGAGAATAAGTAAATTCTAAGTCATGAAATACAAGTTTAAAAGTGTTTTAAAAAAGCAGGATTATTTTTAACGAAGCACGTAGGTAAAGATAGGAATGGAATAAATCAGTTTGATTAATCTAAAGTGGTTTTAATAATAACATACATATTGCAAAATATTATTGATTTATTTATTATAAACGAACTACGGTTCTGGAGTAACTTCGGCCTTCTCCACTATAGCCAACCAATGTCCATGATCCGGCGCTATCTCCTTCATCTTCGAAAATCTCGCCGTCTTAGATCGTGCTCAACATCCTCCAGCCATCTAATCCGAGGGCGTCCTCTACTTCTTATACCACCCGGCTTCTCATAGAGGATCCTCTTTGGCATTCTTTGGTCGGAAATTCTTTCCACATGTCACATCCATCTTATTAGAGCTGTTTTTGCCAATGCCACAATACTGTGTTCCCTAAAGAGTTCACGCAGCTCCTCGTTTCATGTACTTGTGCAAATCCCGCTCTCAGGGATTTCGCTCCATATTCTCCTCAACATTTTTCTCTGTCAGGAGTAGAACGTGCGCTCTGATATTTTGGTCAGTGTCCATGTCTCACATCCATACATAACCTACTGACCTTATAAATCTTGTTTTGTAGATAAGAATTTTGATTCTTTTCCAGCGAGGCCTAAATTTCAAATCTCTATACATTGAGAAACATCATCTATTTCCTGTTGCTTTCCTGGCCTTCATTCCACTCTCTGCTTTGTTGTCGTATGTAACAAGGTACTTGAACTGGTTTACAGACCTAAAGTTATTTCTTTATTTACTCCATTTTGCTTTTTTGAAGTTTTCATGTACACCGTCTGTTTGGGTTCTAGAGTTAATGACAATATCATTGGCTTATGGCACATGTTGAGACGGACGACCAAATTCTCTCCAATTTTTTTTTTCGAAACATCCATTCAATCCTTTTCAATTATACCAATTCTTTCTTAAACAGGTATTTGTGCACATCCCCCCTCCAATGTTTATGGCACATGAACCTCCTTCCACTTCCAAAAAAAGTATTGCTCGCTCTTCTAGTAACACTGCAACCGAAAGTGGGATCATAAAAATTGTAGATAATTTACAATTAGATTCGCTGTGGTATGTTCCTTTTTTATTCTTATTTTTACAAGTTTGATTTTTATCCGTTTTGAAAATCCACAAAAATGTGACGCCTTCTAAAAATTCATAATTTCGTAAAAATTTCTCCACCTTGTAAAATAAAATCCAGTTAAAATATGATCCTAAAAAGATTTGTAAAGTGTAACTTACGCCATGCGATTTCCTTGTTGTTACCTCAATATGAATTATTTAAATGGGTCCAGTCGAAGATTGAATCAAGAGATAAAATCTTATTCTCATCAAAGGTGTTATAGAGTAAACTAATTTACAATAGCGCGTACGCCATTACGTAATAATATCCCATAATGGTCTAGCTGGCATTGAATGATGGTCATTAGTTTACTTATTAGCTGAACTAATTTCTCTCTATAAAGTTGGTTCGAAGTAACGGTCCAGGGGGGTCTAATGGAGATGGGATAGCCGCCGATATTTCATAGCCTGGGGCCAGGAGGGACTTAACATTTCGGCTTGACATTTTCCAGACCAATTAGGTTCCTTTCTGACCCGAAATCCTTTCGATCTAATTGGAAAATACCCAGAGGATGAGCTAATCGTTAGTGAACATCAAAGGGACCGGTCCCATAGCGCATCTAGCTAGCTAATTGGGAGGAGACCGCTTTTATTCTGGGCCAATAGCCACTTCCTTATTGGGAAAGTCATTTATATTTGTACTTTATCGTCACTTTTGACGGACATTTGTGCGCACTATAAAAGCTGTGGCTGAAAAGTTTTATTCTTTAGGATATGAGCGGATTTTCTGAAGTATCGAAAGAAAGCTTCCTTCAATCGAAAGAATATATATATATATATATATATATATATATATATATATATATATATATATATATATATATATATATATATATATATATATATATATATATATTTTCAACCAAGAACTTTAAATTTTCCTTTCATAGGTGAGGGGCAAAAGGACCATGCTGGTCTTGATTCGAGACAGATTATATACAGTTCATAGTTGAGTGTTTTCGTAATGTTTAGTTTAATTGAAACAATTTTTTTTATTTTCTATTCTACTTTTAACTGTTAAAATTATAAGAACGAAACATATTTACTATTTGTAGACATTTATGTTGTGTATTATATTTGATGAAGTTTCAACCCAAGTGTGTAGGTGATCATCATCAGGCCTACTAAAACAAAACAGAAAAATCAAAAAATAATATATGGATACTTTTATTTAAATAAAAGATAAACTATTATTTATTTATTCATTAATAACATCACTCCTGAACAATATGTATTTGTGTTAAAGATATTCATTCATACAATATATTCATACAATAAAAATAGATATAAATAAATAAGAAATAAATAATAATAAAGAGATGAAATAAAATATAGCAAAATGGAATTAAAAATATGTAAAAAAATATAAACTTTGTGAATAGCTTCATCTCATCGTAACCTATAACTATTTCGATTTTCAATCAGAAGATCGGTAATCTCCGTCGATTTAATTAGGAAAAATTTACGAATTTTTAGTACCTAATTAAATAGACAAACTTTGACGAACTTTAGGTTGAAAACGACCCCTATACTATGAGTTTTTGTACATAAAATAGTAATAGGTTACGATGAGATGAAGCTATTTAGGAAGTTTCAGGCGGATGTTAATGAATTGATAAAATTGTATCTATACCACGGGCTATTAATTAAGAAAGTATATTGATAAAAGTAAAATGATGTATGAACTTCACAAATAAAAAGATATATAGCGATTATAAATTCAGTAGATAAAACAGCACATTAAAATTGAATACAAAAATAAATAAATAAAAATTTTCTATTTTATTTATTTCCTAATGTTTGATACCAAAGGCACACCATATAATAAGTTTGGATGCTTTGGTGTTTTATATTAAAACCTTAGAATCAGCGTATTAATACGCACGTGGTACGTAGGAGGTAGATAATTGATAATTTTGCAATTAAAATGTCTTAACATATTTTAAATTGTTTATTGTTATTTTATAATCTAATGGCCGAGCTGTTAAAGGGGAAGTTTCCCGTTGTAAATTATAGTTAAATTAGCTCCAATTAAGTCCTCCTGAATGTCAAACAAGTATAACTTGCTAAGTGTTTATAAATTTATAATCATTTCTGGTTTCACTCTAGTTATGTTGTCTCCCCGGCATAATTTACGATCAATAGTGAAAAAAAGTTCAATATTATTTATTTCGATAAACGGATTTCAATCAGTTTTTATATGTTTCTGGTGATTATTTGAGTGTTTATAAGTCAAAGAGTAGTTGGAAGTTAACTGTTTTTTCCTATTGCAGTGCCTCCGAATAGTCCAAAGACGAAAATAAAGAAACTAGTAGCTATTACAATTAGCAATATATTTGCAGAAATATATAAAAACATAAAAACTAATCTATGTTCTGGAGATCGCATGGGTCGATTGTTTGATAACTATTGAACAATGTTTTTGATTTATTCAGAAACTCAAATTTTTATGGAAATATTTAATCATATTTAATATATAAATAAAATGCATTTTTTTTATAAAGTATCCTATTGTAGAGGAATAACTTAGTTGGTTTCAGTCTCTTTTTCTTAATATTTTAGAACAGAAAGAGGTGTCGCTGGGTACTTCTCATTCTAGTGTTATTATGAAATAAAATCTCATGAAATCACGTGATTTTCACTCTCATGACAGTTGCAGATGAAGATACTCAGAGAGAAAAAAAAAATTTTATTTTATTATTTATTTTCTACAATGTTAGTAATATTGCATACTGACTAAATATTTTTATATCGATTTTAGTTCTAGGATAAATTTAAAACAATGTGCAATTATATCATGAAATTTATATACTTACGAATAGTTGAAGAAACATATATATATATATATATATATATATATATATATATATATATATATATATATATTCTGGACTTGGGCGTCTAGGATTGAGCGTTTATTACAAATCATCAGAAAAAATAAATTATCACTCTTATTTTATTTTTTTTTTTTTTCATTTATTTATTTTTTTTTTTATTTATTCATGATATTTACAAGTGTATTAAAAAAATTAAATACATTAAGTAAATTTGATAACAGAAAATAATAACATGAAATGACTTGTTGAGAAACTACCCACTGGTAGCACTCTAAAAACAAAATCTATTTACAATAAGAGATCTCGAGGCCATCTTCTTTTCAGACGCCTCGGAGGGTTAACAGGAATAGAAGAGGAAGCAAGGTTAGAGACGAGAGGATTCGGATGGCTCTGAAGTTTATTATGGAAGGATTGGTATCTGGATTGGGCTAAATCGGAAACATACGGAACATTTAGGTCATTATGGATTATTTTATTGGTGACAAAGTGAGGAGCATTGAGGATTTTCCGAAGGATTTTGGATTGTAAGGATTGGATTCGAGAGGAATCCGATGGCTTAGTGGAGCCCCAAAGCTCTACTCCGTAAGTCCAAATAGGTCTTATTGTAGTCATGTATATAAGTCTTTTGTAATTAACTGGAAGCTTAGAGCGTTTGTATAGTAAGTGTTGGAGTAGTCGGAAACGTCGAGCGGTTTCTTGTCGTTTCAGTCTGGTATGAGGATTCCAAGTTAGACGTTTGTCCAAGTGAAGTCCAAGGTATCGGATTTGTTCAACAGGGATAAGTGGGGTATTATTTAAGGATACTGTGGGACATGAGGTCATAGGTTTACGTCGAAGGGTAAAGGTGATTTGATGGGATTTATTAGAATTTATTTTAATCCTCCAGTTTTGACACCATTCTTCAAGGCTTGTGATGTGTGATTGAAGAGTTTGGGATGCAATGGTTGGGTCATTATTAACGGATAGGACACATGTATCATCGGCATACGTGGTAATAACAGTGTTAGGATGGGTTGGGATGTCAGCTGTATAAACTGTGTAAAGGATAGAACCAAGGATACTACCTTGAGGAACTCCGGCAGATTGAGAAAAGAGGGATGAATAGGTATTATTGTGATTTACTTTGAAGTGCCTATCAGTAAGATAGGAACTGATGATAAGAAAATATGTAGGGAGAAGGAATTTACGGAGTTTGTAAAGCAATTCCGGATGCCAGACTCGATCAAAAGCCTGTTCAACGTCGAGAAAAACTCCAGTGCAATACATTCCGCGCTCCAATGCAGAGGAGACGACGTCTACCACACGATGACATTGCTGGATAGTGGAATGGGATGTGCGGAATCCAAATTGGTGATCAGGGATTATGTGGTTAGAATCTAGGATGGGATACAGGCGTTTTAAGATGAGCTTCTCCAGGATTTTGTCTATGATGGGTAAAATAGAGATAGGACGGTAAGAGGATGGGTATTCTGGTGATTTTTTGGGTTTATGTATCATTTTGATAATGGATAGTTTCCAAGGATCGGGAAAATGTGTGGATCAATTATGCCTCTTAAATTTCTTCCACCACTGTTGCGACTAAATTCACATATATTCATCTGGGCTAATTTTTTACATGACACGTAGTTTAGGGGTGATACTTCTATCATCATATTAGCTCACATCTTTTCAATTATTTGGAAATAAATCATTTCATGTTATGTAACCTTTATTACATAAACAAGCAAAGACAAAACTGTTCAGTCTCTTTTTCTTTTCTATTTCCTCACGGAGAAACCTCTTCTGTATCGAAAGAGGTTGTAGTTTTTAAAAATGTATTATTATTTTTTTTTCTAATTAACTTTGAAGGTTATCGCATTAATGAGTTAAAAATATATTTTTTAAATATGCATTGGATAAAAAAATGTTGGAAACATGCAAATTCATTTGTTTTCCTCAAATGATCAATATTGACTATTGATTTAAAAACATCCTTAAAAAAATGTCTAATAAAACATTAGAAATCAAATGTTGGACATGCGAATTCACTTATGTTTAATCAATTATGATTATGGTCAAATGTCAATCAATAGACGAAAAACAGCATAGTTAATTGGACGTTTAGGTAAAGAAAATAAATTAAAATAAAAAAATTCCCTAGAATTAAATATAAGCATTCCTATCCATAAAATAATTTCTTTCGTAACTTTAAAAAATATGTTTATAATAATTCATTCAGGAAATAACTTCGATAGGACTATCACTTATTCACTAAGTGCAATCACTTAATTAAGTACAAACTTCAAGTATGGTATCGTTAATATTATTCTTTTATACATTATTTTATTTTTCTGTTTCGTAAGAGGTTATATTTTTAAAAATGTATAACTTATTTTATTTCTAATTAACTTAGAACTCCCCCGCATTAGTGATTTAAAAACATGGTTTTTGTTAGTTCGTTGAAATATCATTACAAGTTTATGTATTTCCCGTATTAATTTCTTGCGTAAAATAGAAAAAAAAACAACATAAGAATACTATTATTTCTGAGCCCTTTAGTTTTATTATGCTATTATAATTTAAAAACTTATGTGCAATATTCTTCCAAATCACCCCGAACATAACATAACATGAGAAAATTTTATAGTCTTGTAAATTACTAAATCAGTTTAGACACGGGCTAGATGAAATTAACATTTTCCACTTACAATTCTATTTTTTAATTATTATTCAAATAAGGTGATGCAGATTCTACATACATTACTTTATCAAAGAATTTCCATTAGTGCAATTATATCTCCAATGTTATTTATTTATTTATAACAATGGGGGGCTCCTTAACCTCTTACGAGTCATTTTAACCCTTATACACTATTTATATTACATCAGATGAAATTAAACAATAAATTTGAAAGAATAAAATATGAAGCATTAAAATTTACAAAAAAAGTGTAAGCAAAATTTAAATTTTGTTATATATGTGCGTTATTTTAAGAAATAGAAACAATTTTTTTTGCCAATTTGGTGGTGTTTTTCAAAATTTTAGTAATATGATTCTCCAATTCAACTTAATAATATATAATTAAATATATAATATAATTAATTTATATTAAAATATCAATTTATTCATATCTCAATATTACACCAGAATCGCTTATAATGTATATGTAAATATATATATATATATATATATATATATATATATATATATATATTATATATATATATATATATATATATATATATTTTTTTTTTTTTTTTTTTTTTTTATTTAATCTTTATTTTTTTTTTAGGGAAGAACCCCATACAAATAGAATCTATCTTTGTGTTATAAATATTCCTTATGGTAATACAATATTTTTTCTTTGTTGTGCTACATTATAAATGTTTTTAAAGAGTTATTATCAACATCAATATAAAATCTTAAATTGTCCATTGAGCACAAAACAATAAATATATTTTATAAATAAAGGAGATGGTCCGTTAATAATAAGCTTATTCACATTGTTTATAATTTTATGTCTAAATATTATGTAGTTTCCACAATTCTCTAAACCTTTTTTGTATCTTGTCCGTTCTAGCCCTGAAGAAGACCTGCAAAGTCGATTCGAAACGTTGGCTTTTAATAAAATAGTTTTGCCACTATTTAGCCTATTTATGACCGCCATCTCCTTCCTTTATAATGCAACGGTCAACTATTAAATATTCAATTAAATATATATTGTCTGTTAAATATTAATGTTAAATCAGATTTTAAAGCTATATTAACAGTTTATTTTACATATACAAAGGAAACCAGACAGGAGCAGATTACATGCCAAAATACAATCTAAATTTTCGCTAAAATATTTAAAGGACGATATTTGAGATTACCCTACCAAATCTTTATAATTAGATATTTTAAGATAAAGAAATACAATTTTCTCATATCTTCTCTAGTGGTTGGCTTAAATATTTCCAGAACATTACGATTTCCCATTCCCTGGTAAATTCTAATTCTCAAACCATTGTATATTGGACACTTAAATAAAACATTATAAAGTGTCTCTTTTTTCTTAGTGTTGCACATTTTGCACTCAAGATTTGGAGTGTATTTTATAATTTTATTGTTGACTGAGACTTTAATGATGTATTTTCCCGAGAGGCGGATTTGCATTAATAATTTGGTTTATTTGAAGTTAGCCGGCATCAACAAATACTGGAAGATGTAATCAACGTTAAAAAAAAAAAAAAGGTTCAAATGCTCAATATAAGCTGAGCTATGCAATGCTTTCTTGTACCCTCTAGCAAATGTAGTTTATATTTATTTAATATCCTTACAATATTGGATCTAATTATGGCTGAGTTGGTATTATGAACCAGATCGCCTTCACCAATAGTATCTAACAATATTTTGAGCTGAACACATCAATTATATTTCGATAGAGCAAAATTAGATTGGTAGCATTTCGCTCTTAGCTTTTCAAAACATATTTAATGGTACCTAAATTCCTCCATTTCCACAAGCCATACAAGGACGAACTAATACAAGGAACACTTCATAATATTTAAACGAATATGAATAGTTTCAGTTTCTGAGCGTATTAAATAGCATTAAATATATCTTTAAGCAAATAAGTTTATCGGAGAAATGATAAGGAATTTATAGAAATGTATGTATTTACAGTGGGTTCCGAAATTAACAGCAATTTCACGAATTCTATATGTCAAATATGTTTCTTGCGAAATACTTTTTGTGGGATATTTAAATGTTTTCGACACTATAATTAATTATTTCTAAGAAGAAGAGGAATGTGTTGATATTATATATATAATTTTTAATTTTATATATTTTCGAATCTTTCTGTCCCTTTTATGAATTTACTATTGTGAGGCTGATCGAAAGAATTCTGCTTGGTATTATTTTGAGAATTTTTGTTATGTTCGGGTCGATTAAGAAGAATATTGCACATAAGTTTTCACATTATAATAGCATAATAAAGTAATACATTATTCATAGACCGATGTGAATGAAACCATTTGAGGTTCAAGTAAACTGGTAATCAGTTATTGGAGGAAAATTGGAACGTTATTTTTAAGATATGTCCAAGCGAATACTAGCAGTATGAACTCGAGTTTTTTTTGTATGTTTTTTTTAAATTAGAGCATTAGCATAATCGATGTATCCAAAACTCTGAATTACCCGCCTCAGTCACGAATGGACTTTAGTGGCTATAGAAAAAACTAAACTCTCGATTTTCGGAAAGTAACCTAAAAAAAAAAAAAAAATACTCATAGGTTTAATTGTATAAAAACTTTAATAAAGCTATTGCTAGGTCACGAGCAAAAAACTTTTACCAGTCACGATAAAAATGTAAATTTCTGATTTTTCTTTTTCTGTAAGTTATTAGAAACAATTATGTCACAATGACACAGCAAAAGCTTTCTAGGCTAAAACGGCTTTCATAAAACGGGGTTTTATCGTTCAAAGGCTGAGAGCTCGTTATCGGAGGATTATTCAGGGTTTTAAGTCAGGAGGATAATCTATCATCTTTTTCTGTAGCAACAGGTGACGTCGGGATGGGACAGGTTGAGGATCAGGGAATGGAGTTTTGGCGGGGATTATTTGAGCGCACGGTCACCTGAAATATTAAGTAGAAGATGTAAATATTTATAAACATGTACTTTTTTCAATTTCTGAAATCGGTATTGTTAGTCCGCCGTACAGACTCATTTTTTTTTTAAATTATTAACAACTATCTAAAACTTCGTTTTAGTTGTAACATCCTACAAATTGTAACAACAAACAAATTGTAACATCCAACTTTTTTATCTACGGATATGTTCGTAAATGGTGTACTTTCTTCTTAAATTAAATAATATAGTGAGATTATTTTTTTTTTTAACTTTATTTTTAAACTCGCACCTGAATACTAACAACCAACGAGTGTGCTGTCAGGCAGAAGAGTGTAGATTAAGTCGTTGGCAGGCATGAGGGAATTGTAGTAAGATGTTTTAATAAAACAAAAAAAAATGTCGTAGACAAAAATATTGTGACGTTTATATGGTCTCGTTATTTCGATATGTTGAGGATGAAGATCACGCCGAACGGCCTATTATTTTTGTAGGCTGTATTTGACTTGATATTGTGAACGAATTTTTTTACGATTCAAGTGAAAAGCAAAAGGGTATTCGTGAGTTTTTAGTACATAAGTTTGTTGCTGATCTTGCAAGCACAAGAATCTTGTCCTTTGGAAGCGACTCATTCAACTTAACATAAATGTTGTTTACAAAGGTACATATTGATATTACTGATACTGTTAAGGGAAGTTAATGAGTGGTGGAATGAATGGGTCTATTGTTCTTTTTTGCCAACCATCGACTAATTCCCAGCCCATGTTTGCTGCTATGTAGGAGTTTCCACCAAATTTGGCCAAGTAAATTGTTGTCATAAAAAAGCAAGTTAGATTCGTTTTTAGTGCCCTTTAGATCTCTTAAATATGATTTTTATAGAAATAAAAAATTGAGTTTGATTTTCGTGGAGGATATTTTTCCACACTTAAGTCTCCATAACTCTTCAGGATTTTGTCCAAATTCAGTGCCAAAACAACCGTTGGAAAGGTGGGTGCTCTTCCAACCCAAATCACTTCTAAATTTCATTCCTTTTTAAGTGGAGAGTTAAGAAAAACTTTTGAAATATTTTTATTATATTTCTATTGTTCTAATTTGTTTGATTTGTTGGAAGTCGGTTTTGCACTATTTTTTGTTGTATATCATTTTTAATTTTCCTCAATTCCCTAATAAATTTGCTGAGAATCGATAGAATCGTTTTTATCGTTATAACAATTTTGATGATTGTGGAAAAAGTTTCTAAGTTTTCTGCCTAGGCAAAGATTACATACAAAAAATTATATGTTTTTCTGTTGTAACAAAAAATAGTATTAGGGGTTATATAAAGTGCGAAAAATAAATATCAACTTTGTTTCTTAATAAAACGATATTTACTCTAGAAACCAGACATGTTCAGAAAAATATTATATTTGGCAGATAGCTACATTATGAGAACAATTTGGACAAAACAGCGTAGTAAGTAATATAGGAGTATAAAAGAAATCAATTGGTATATAATAATCATATATATAAAAATATAATTGCATATAAAAATTAGGGTAACTTAAAGGCCAAAATAAATAACACATATATATTTTTAAATGATATTAAATGTTCATTTTCTCAGGTTCTAGGGCCCATTAGAAGGAACGCCGAGGCACGTGCTTAATATTTTTCGATTTTGTAGTTGAACCAATGCCAACCAATGTTCCACTTATAGGTGTAACTCTTATTATAATGGGCATTTTTTTTTTTTTTTTTTTGAGGTTTGGGTACTTCAGATAAAAAAATCGAGTTGATCAGGGTTATAACAAATGCGTAAACTGTTCGGCGGTTGGAGTGGGGGCACTGACAAACGGTAGCTATTAACTACAGATCCTTATGGAATCTGAATACAATGGATGAGTGAGTGTATCTACCTCAACATTTCCCAAGCAGGAGACGTATGTTGACACCTTGTCCCTCTGTGTGTTCCAGAATATCCGGGTATCCGTTTAGATTAGATGGACGAGGAATCAAGTTTCTTCTTGATTACTACTCGAGATAAAACGATAGTTATTTTGAAGATATTTTAAAACTAACCCGAAAACCCTCTTATGAAAACATGTGGTGTGTTGTAGTCACAATAAAAAAAAAATTAACTAATAAATAAATAAAATAATAAATAAAAATAAGTGGCATATGCATGAATGGAAAGGATTTTACTGATTGTTTATGCAGACAGGATCATGGACTTCGAAACAATAGATAATGCTGGGTATACATTTGCACTCAATGGACGTTTTGAAAAATTACTGAATATCTGGAGCGAGCTATTACTTTTAAAATGCTTTGGTTTACTGAGCAATACTAAGTTTTGAAATAAGCAAGAGCTGGTATTACTTAGGAATCTGTAATATATGTTACGTCTTTTCGAAATAGATGCCATATTGAATCGAATAGTTACAATTACTGTCAATTGGACGTATCTGAATAGAGAGGTCAACTTTTTGGAGTAAGTAAACGAGTATAATTTAGGTTCTGAGTACAGTCTTCAAAAGGGACTAAAGCTACTTTGATATAAATTTTGTCCACATTTTAGGCCTAAAATAAGTGACATCATATATTAAAATATAGTCTATATTCTATATGATAAAAATTTAAAAAAGTCCATTTTAGTTTTACAGATTTAATTTTAGGGCAAGACTATAAGATTAAAACTGAAATCTCAATTTTTATTGGGGTCACCTAATTCCAGCAGAGATTATATTTTATAATTCAAAGTGAATTATTGAATATGATACATTAACATACTTTAGTTACATTGGAATGTTGGAAAACCTCTGCTCATACACTTTTTGCAACGTTCATTATGAGTGATTATGTTGGATGCATATAATTTGGTTTCCTAACTTATCTTTCCAGATTTCATGTTATTTAACTCCATGTTATTTTCCAACCATATATCTTGAAGAAAATAAATGAAAGTATCATGTTTGTCGTTACATTTCGGACTTTTTTTTAGAATTGTGGGATTAATCTTAGTATTGTAAAAAATTTAGTATTGTAAACTTAGTATTGTAATTAATTTTGCTGATATCTCATAAAATTAATCACTACTTTGATTAATGTTCCCACTGTGACATCAGACTATAGTGCACTTTGTGTAACTATATTTAATATATAAAAGGGTTATTTGGGAGAGCAGGGTAACTCAGTGGATAAGGCACTAACTTCCAAGGCTTAAGGTCCATTTCCGGCAGATGGTAGGTAATTATTTATTCTGTTTCATCGGCCGTGGATCACTGATGGGTGAACCACTTGGGGCACACGCAGTCTCAATAAATTAGGTACTCTTAATTAAATAATTAATTAAGGGAGAAATCCTGTCGGTTAAGCGAGTTCTTTTTTAATCACTTCTCTGCAAAACCGTTGGCTTTAAATTGTATTTCCTTACAAAAGTATTGAGGCCAAGACCCTTGATGGGTTGTAATGGTGGAGTTTTTATTTTTTAAATTTATAATTAAGAAACGAAAAACGATAAATCAAAGGTTAAGAATTTTGAATTCACTTCTTTCGAAACATTCAAAACTAAAACATAAACAGAAATTGAACACATACAATTACTTAATAAAACCTATCACAGATATTTGGAACAGCTGAAAAGACTCACGTAAAGAAACTTCAAAAGCTTTCAAGCAAAAACATTCAGAACAATTACAAAATCATCTTGGTAAGTTAGCAACATAACCTCACATACTGACCTCCATATGCCGACTGTTAACGAACACATTACAAACGACATCCTAATACTCTTATAAATGATATGGGCACTAAGGATATGCCAGGTAATATCTGTGGAAGACTGAAGAGGAGCTGGATGAGGGACCTCCTCGCCTAATGTAGATGTCACGCCAAGTGAGGTACCGCTGGACACTGCTCTCCCTCATGTCTTTTATGACATTATATTTAGAAACCGATCTTACATTCACTGGTTGTCATTACCATGATGACAGGTGTGAATACAATTTTTTTTTTTATATTTTTAAAAAATATTATAATCTGTCTCGAAGTACATTTATAAAAGTGTTCAGAGATCACATCCACACTCTATGTACAATGAATAAAATAAATTACACAGAAAATAATATATATATATATATATATATATATATATATATATATATATATATATATACAATAAATAAGAATAAAATAACCTAAAAATAAATAAATAAATAAAAATCACACATACTTACCTATATACACTAGAAAAAAAAAATAATAAAAAACAATAATTTTTATTTGTATACACTTACTGTAATTTTGTATGGACGAATAAAATCGAAATTCCCAAAAACTTACTTAAAAATTGAGCCCTATCAAAATTGTACTTGGTAACATTTTGAAATAAAATAACAATATAATACGCGATATGTTATTAGATAATTTTAAAACAATAGTTTTTTAAGCCGAATGAACAATACACGAATTATTATTTGCAACAGTATATAACAAAAAAATTGAACGAAGAATTCTAATTTCAGAAAAAGAAAAATCACAGATTTGTGGTTATCGTCTCTATTTTAATCAATTTTAAACATTTGAAAAGTCATTTCACACGAGGAAACGAACATTTTCACCTGTCATTTGGTTGGTTCTTTCACAGCAGGCCATGCAAATATTCAAATAAAATGTTGTGATTCAGAATATCATTATAACCACTGAATTAAAATTTGAAATTGGCGATGAAAAATATTTTCCATCTCAGAATAGTAAGCAATAAAACGAACGATTTCTCCGTGTCGAGAAAATACAACATGCAATGTTATAAATAGGAACATTTTTCCTCTGTCGCAGTTCTACCTTTTTAGATTTTGAATTCTTTGAGCATAAACAAAATCTAAAAAGGACAAACAACGTGGCGAGGGCGTTAACAAATGGAACTTGTTTTTTAGAATCAATTTCTCAGACTCCTTGAATATTAATAAAACGGCGGAAGATCCGAACGCCCACTTGTCTAGTGCTAGCGGATTTATACGAATAAGCTGACATGTTTACTTTTATTTTCATAGATAAATCGTGCGTATCCAAACTAGTCTATGCGAATTTAAATAAGTAGCCAAATGAAATTTTCAGAAATCTCGTATTCAGCTATTGTATTCATATCAGGGATTGAAACAAAATTTTAACTTTTTTAAAACTACATCGGCTTTAGCACCGGTGAGGCAGTTGAGAGAGTAGCGCGGGGATTTGGGTTCCCCGCCTGATTGTATATATTGTATATAGGTGTGACTGTTTTTAATTTACTTGTATTTAGGTTATTTTATTTATTTTTATTGTATATAGTTATTATTTTACTTTTGTTAATTTTATTATTATTTTTTGTATATACGGTGTGAATGTGTTCATTTATCAATATAATTATTGTCCCTGTGACAGAAGATTATATTTCTAAATAAATAAATAAAAAAAATAAAATAAACTTTTTTAAAAAAAATTATTTTCAGTATTATTGTAATATTTGTTTTTTCATTTTGCTTCGTAGTTATTTCGGACATATAGTGTGAATGTTATCCTACCTCACTACAACTAATGTCCATGTGACAGATTGTTGTAATACTCAATAAATAAATAAATAACTGTAAAAAAAAGTTATTTCGGAACTAAAATTTTTTCTTGTTCATATACAGACCAAAAAGAAATTTTATTTTTAAGAAACTTTTACATAAAAGTTCTGTCGCGTTGGTAAAAAAAACTCGATATAAAAATGACTTTTATTCTTAGTTATTTAAACAAACCGCATATTAGAGTCAATTAATTCATTTAAGATAAGCTATGACTCTAATGCAACCCAAATTACTATTTATTTCTCACTTATATTTTAATAACTTAAATAAATAAAAGCCAAACTGATATAAACTTACATTAATATAAACATACATAACTTAAACAGAAGAAAGTTCCTCAAATTTTTTTCCTAAAATGGTTACTTTAAAAAGAAAGTTCCATAAAATTTTCAACACCTGATTCCTCGATTTCATACGGTGTTCATTTAACGTCAATGTAAAAATTTCAGATATATTCTAATTATTTTCTGATTAGGTAGATCTAGTTATTTTAAAGGTCGGTAACAATATAATTTGTTTTACATGGGCCAGTCGAAAGATGGGAATCTTTTCATCATTAGAGAACACAGTAAGGTTGGGAAATGCTAAAGCAGACCGCAACAAATTTTTATATTTACTGTTGCTATTTTTATTTATCACTAAATACACATTCCCATATACATATATTCAACTTCATTCAATTAATTTTCGTAACATAAATAATTAAATATTAATTAATTATAGCGTTAGATTAATAAATATGGCACAAATCATTTAGAGCCCACATGCGGCCTACAGGGCCGCAGCTAGCTAATGGAGGCCGCAGGTTGCCCACCTATGGATCAGTAAAAAAAAAAGTAATCCTTCACCATAGTCGTGGAGTCAAACCACGAATTTTCTTCTGTTATGTGAAATCTTAACATGGCTCCATTATTAATTTAATACTGTGTTGTAGGTTAGCCTGCGTCTAAGATGTTATTTTTATTTTATTATTACTATTATTTATTTACTTATTTTATTTTTCTATATTTATTTTTCTTTATTATTTCTATTATTCTCAGTTATTATTTTTATGTAAATATTGTGTGAATGATTCATGTAGCCTTAATGTTAATGCCCTTTAATGTGGCAGAATGTATTAGTATTCAATAAAAATATAAAAAAAATACTATGTTAAGAATCAATAATCGTTACTAACATTAATATATAAATTTAGAAAAATCCTCTCTATTAGTGTATAAGGTATTTGGTATATATATTTTTTCTATAACATTGATTCTTTCTCTCTACAGATCTTCCCTTCTACTTTCTCTTCGAGCTTAAATATTGGCGTAGAGGAACCTGGATCGGTTTTCCCGGCTTCATTTCTTCGAGGGTCTTGCCTCTGTTACCTCTAATCCTCTGGATATATTCCTGATAGAAATTTCTAAGCCACCCTCGTGGTCTTCCATCTGTAGTTCTAGATTTTTGTGTCCTGGGTTCTCTCACCTCTATTCGATAAACATGTCCAAACCATTTTAATATCTATTTTCCTTGACTGTCTACAATGGAGGCACTATTGCAGATCTGAAGCTGTAATTTACCATCCTATGTAACTTATCTTTAAACATTTTTTTTTTTCAATTAATGAAGAACCCCCATACCAGACTGAAACGACTAGAAACCGCCCGACGTTTTCGACTACTGCAGCACTTACTAGACGAACGCTCTAAGCTCACAATCAATTACAAACGACTCATATATATGACAATAATAAGACCTATTTGGACTTACGGAATTGAGCTTTGGGGATCCACTAAACCTTCAAATTCCTCTCGTATCCAATCCTTACAATCCAAAATCCTTTGTAAAATCCTCAACGCTCCTTACTTTTTCATAAATAAAATCATCCATAAAAGTCTTAATGTTCCATATGTTTCCGATTTGGCCCAATCCAGATACCTATCCTTCCATAACAAACTGTAGAACCATCCGAATCCTCTCTTTTCAAACCTTGCTTCCTCCTCGATTCCTGATAATCCTCCGAGGCGTCTGAAAAGAAGATGGCCTCGGGACCTTCTAATATAGAACTTTAATTTGAGTTCTACCAATGGGTAGTTTCTCTTCATGTTGTACATGCCATGTTACCAATGTCACATTTACTTATTGTATTTTCCATGTAATACAGTTGTAAATCTAAAAAAATTAAAAAAATAATAAAACATTTAATAAAAAATAAATAAATAAAATTAATGAAGGGAGTTAGTCGACTGTTATACATACCATAGTTATCATCTATGATATGCAGAACACTCGACTAACCAGGTCATTAAAAGTCTCATACATCTTGAATATTTTAGTTATCGAATTGTTTGCGTGCAACAAACAAAAATATTACCCTCCTCTACCTGTGTTTACCTTGCTTTGCTATCTTAAAAGCACATACAGAAAATTCTCCACCGACCCTTTTACTTATCAACCAAAGTGTCAGTACTTGATACTTTCAGTGCTCGAAACACGGTTAGTAAGAGTAAATATCACATTTATTATAAATTAATTGTATACATTATTTTTTTATTTTTTATAACTGATTTGTATATTTTATTTGTCTATTTCATGTATCATAAAACACTATTTTTTCATAATTAACTTTTATCTGTCTTGTAATATGATATTTCTGGTTTATTAAAAAAATTTTCAGCCCTGATGATGACCCACATATATAGGTTGAAACGTCACCACTAATAAAAAAAGCCTTAATAATGACTGCGTTCTGACTATTTATCACATAATATTTTTTAAATTTCTCTCAATCGGGTACGTAGGGATTAGGTTTATGATTTAATATAATTTCTATTTATATTCGTCCGTAAATATTAGATTAGATATTGTAATAAAAATAAAAAATGCAAGCAGTCCAACTTTTTTTTATACCTATTTGTAAAGTTCGGTGGGAACGGAACGCCAGCTCAAACTGTTGATTACCACAAAAATTTTAGGCAGGAACAGTTTCCTACGGACTATAACTGTCTGGTCGGACAAGTCACAATGCTCTCCATCTCCTAGTTGACTGTATTGATTCTGTATTTCCAGAACGTTGATAATAGATTATTGCCATTATGTCAGCATTATACATTCTCTGGGTGTAAATAGTCATCAGGCATGTTTAGTCAACATTAAGAAAAATAATAAACTACAGTCGAAGAACAAATTCACACATGTAATTAATTTGTTCATTAGCCATGCCTATTCATGAGGGAAGCAATGTTTTCCTTATTGGTTATAATAGCAATTAACAGCGCATTGCCTTAGGAAGGTTCTTGGAAGCGGCGGGGTTATGGACTGCCACTGAGTATGGAGTTTCCCTTGTCGAACATGAGGACGCGGTCCGCTTAAAGAATTCAAAGGGTGGATTCGTGAAACACTTAAAAGGAAGACCAAGACTCGGAGGAAAGGGCAGAACACGCACTGATATTCATTAAACGGGAGGGGCACTGCTCTTGCCGCATACCGCGCAATATCCCCGCGAATAGCTGCCTAACTACCTCCGCCTTCTGCGGTCCGGGGGTGGTCGGCCCTCCGGTCGTGCTGTGTGGATTAAGATAAAAAGAGATCAGGAACATGCAGTCATTTACCTGCAGCTACTGGTTGTATCTCCCGACAGGTTGGAATGAGTTGTCCCCTCTGGATACCTGAAATCCTTTTAGAAAATTACTGTTACTCAACAGGTTTCTGCTTCTATGCTCTGGCGTCTGGCGTGTGCATCACACATTTTCACTAACCACCTCACTCAAATAATTGAGTTTCTCAATTCAAATATAGCTGTTCGTTCGGCATTCAGTAGAAGACGACCAATCAACATTTCACAGGTTTTAAATAATTCCAAGTCAAAACTAAATGGGTCCTTTCAAATTAATATTTTTTTTTCTTTGCCTATAAGTTAGTATAAAAAAATAATGCATTTAATATTGATTATTATTTATTACCGAACATCCTATCGTATCCAATCCTTACAATACAAAATTCTTCGTAAAATCCTTAATGCCCCATATTTTGTCACAAATAAAAGCATTCATAAAGACCTTAATGTCCTATATGCCGCTGATTTAGCCCGAGTCAGATACCTACTCTTTCATGATAAACTCCAGTCCCATCCGAATCAACTTGTTTCCTGCCTTGCTTCTTCCCCGATTCCTGATAATCCCCTAGGTGTCTGAAAATAAGATGACCCCGTGATCTCACCTAGAATTAAATAGGGAGTGCTACTACCACTGGGCAGTATCTCTTCAAGTCTGTTCATGTAATTATTTCTAATGTGTGCATTTTTACTTGTTGTATTGTTTATACAATTGTAAATTTCATTAAATAAAAAAAAATAATTTATTAGTAAACGTTTATTAATTAAGGTGAATCTCTGTTCCCTTTTTCAGCATATGATAAACTCCAAAAATTGGGGAAGTTTTGTCAATAACAATACTTAAAAAAAAATCTAAAATAAATTGGAAGAAAAAGGTTTGAACTGCATAATTGAATATATATTTTATTTATTGTGACTTCTGTTCTCTCGGTTCTATTGTTAATGTCCTTAATTAAGATGGATTGTAATATTTCTCTATAAACAAGTTTCTTTATCCACATTAAAATTATTAATAATTTTATGTTTCAACTGGGCAAATTACAAAATTGAATTTAGTTGTTTGGCAATAAAAAAAAAAAAAAATTACAAACTTGAATCTTTAGTAATATTACATGGCCCCATCTATAATAAAATAGCCAATACTATTCGAATCTAAATGAGGAAATTATTCAATGAAATTGTTCAAAAAAATTTCCGTCATCTAGAATATTTAAAAAAGTTGATCGACTAAGAGTACCTTATGTGTATTTGATACCAAGAAACACACCCTTAGGAAAGAAATACAGTGAAAGAAAGGAAACAGATAATAAATAAATGAAATAAAATATAGTTTGACCTCGCGATTACTCTTCTGATCATAAATGAAAATTAATACTTTTACTAATGTTTTTTTTTTATTTATTCATTTTTTTTTTAAATTAAGCATGAATTTTTTTCATATTTATTATTTTTTTTTTTTAATTTGAGTTGTATCATATTTTATTTCATCTGTTTTACTAAGCTTTCGTTTTCTTATTTTTGTTATCATTTCTATTATCTTTGTAATTGTATATATTGTATAAATGAGTTTTTTGTATCTCAAATACTCAATGCCCTTGATTGAAGCAAAATGTATTCTTTCTCAAAAAAACAAAAAAACAAAAACAAAATACTTTTGCTGGAAACCAAAGCCCTTTTCTTCAATCGATCTCAATTTAAACGATGTTAGTATTAAACATTAGGTGAAAACATCACAAATTATTTAAAATGATCATTTTCGGAACGTCCATATTAGTGAAAGATTTGTAAAATCTCTGATATATTACTACCTTAAATGCGTAATTTTAGACACATACAAACGATTTTAAAGTTTTTGAGACACACAGACAATTTTGAGAAACAAATCGACATCTAGAGTTTTGTGGCACACATACACAGACTATTTTGGTTACATGGACTTGCAGGTGCTTTTTCATTGAAAATTCGAATTACAAATTTTTCAAGACCGCTATTCATTCCTGTACGATATATTTTATATTTAGGTAAGTGAAAATAAAATATCAAGAATAAATCGAAAATATTTTGTTACTTGTATAGAATTTAATTATTTATGTCTACTCCTTAGAAACCTAAAACTATGTGTGTATGTATTCATAAATTTACATTAAAACTTCGGTATTTTATTTAGGCCAATGTAGGATTCTTACATTGAGGCCATCAGAGAAATGAGACGCAGATATTTGAAGAGGTCGACAGGATATAGATTCGCAAAAGTAACATTTGAATAAAAGTTTAATAAAATTTATAAAACTTTAAAACAATTCTCGAATTACTCTCTAAACCGCATAGGGTCCTTCTAATAAATCACTAAAAGTTACAATCCTCTTTTATCACTTAAGCTTACACGATAAAAGTATAGTAGCTGTATGAATGACAATTTTGTTGTATCTGTGTGGACGGGGTGGCCGAATGGGCTAAAGCGTGTGCACTGCACCGCCGTTGCCCGGCAACCTGACATATGAATCAAAGATATAAAAATAGTCACGAGTTCGCGTCCCGGTGCCGGGGGAGTATTTAAATCCCCGCTCACACCCCCTGGCCCGGGAAAATCCCGTATAGCCTTAACGGCGAGGAAGGGAAGGTCAAAAAAAAAAATTGTTTTATCAGCGATTGAAATTTGAACAGATCCAACAAATTTTATCAGAATTACAATATTTCTTGGATAACCAAATCATTTCCCAATTTCTTTACGCTGTTTACTCTTTTGGATAAGGGTGAAAACATGAATAAAAAGAAGTAAAAAGCATTTTCTAAACTTGCTTTTTGGTATGTAAAAAAACATACTAGCATGTTCGAGGTTGTCTTCATCATTGGGTTGAGTTAGTACCATCCTCCAGACTGCTGCCTTATAAGGACTGCCCTTATACGTTTGAATAATGCCTCATAGGTGATTTGTAAGCCATTTCATCGAGTCCAACGTCTGGTCTGCTTTGGGCAAGTAAGGGAATAATATCTAAGATAATTCACTCGAGAACATATATTTAAAATATATGATGAGCAATTAACACAAATTTTCGAATAGTACAGGCAGTAGCACGTTTACTCATCCTGCACTGATTGTTAATTCCAATGCCGTGGTAGAATGAATAGCTCTGAGAACTCCTGGAGTTCTACTTTTCCCTCCACAACAGGTGAAAAGGCTTGACATGGAGTTCCTGCGTATAAATGATTGTAAATATTGCACAATGAGTACATACATTAGTACGCAAGTTAAAACTGTAATTATTTATTATTATTATTATTATTTTGCTATTATTTCGTTTCTATAAAAATTATAGACAGGATAAATATTTATTTTTTTAATATTATTTATATGATGTATACAACTGTATATAAAAAAAAATACATCTAGTAAATGCGTAAGTGGATATAATGAAATGAAACACATGTTGAGAAACTACCCATTGGTAGCACTCTAATAATATGTCTATATTAAGAGATCACGGGGCCATCTTCTTTTTAGACGCCTCGGAGGGTCATCAGGAATTGAATAGAAAGCAAGGTTAGAAACAAGAGGGTTGGGATGGTTATGAAGTTTATTATGGAAGGATAGATATCTATATTGGGCCATATCTGATACATAAGGAACATTAAGGTCATTATGGATGATTTCATTTGTAATAAAGTAAGAAGCATTGAGGATTTTACGAAGGATTTTGGATTGTAAGGATTGGATGCGAGAGGAATTTGAAGGTTTGGTGGAGCTCCGTCAACTAGGCCTTATTATAGTCATATATATGAGTCATTTGTAATTAATTGGAAGTTTAGAACGTTTGTCGAATAAGTGTTGAAGTAGTTGGAAACGTCGAGCGGTTTCTTGTCGTTTCAGTTTGGTATGAGGATTCCAAGTTAGACGTTTGTCCAGGTGGAGTCCTAGGTAACGGATTTGTTCAACAGGAATAAGTGAGGTGTTGTTAAAGGATACTGAAGGAAAGGAAGTCATTGGTTTACGACGCATATTTATTTAAAACAATTAATTACAATACAAAATAATAGTATTAAATGGGCTCTTCGATTGGTTCAATCACTGAGAAATGATTAAAGATTGTTTACAACACATTATCAACAACTTTGATAAATAAACAAATTATTAAATACCATAATCAATTCACATATAAAAGTTTTATTAACAGGCAGTGATTCCAAAAACAACAAAATTCTATTTTGTTATTTTTTTTCTATATTGTTGGTAAAAAACTTATTCATATCCTTATAAAAACCCAGGCAAGCCTTTCGTTTCTGAGTAACGATGCGTTGTTAGAAAAAAAAAAGTCAAAGATACGATAATAAGTTATTTTAATTGAGTTTGATTTCGCAATGGTGCAATAAGAAGGATTTAGTGGCAGGAAGACGTCTTTAAAGTGGAAACACGAGCTACCGAACTTGTGGTGGGATGGCCCGGGAACGCGAGGAATTTATTCCGACAAAGAGTTCAGTAATGGGGTATACTCTTGAAGGCCCATTTGAAATAACACTTCCATTTCGGCTTTGGCAAATGTCCTGAAGACGGCCTTTCTGCAAGGACTTCCACGGTCGACGAAATCCCGAGGGCATCAAACCTCATCCATTAAAGTCTTCTTTTATCCTTAGTCAGGAGAATTAATCAATGCGATTTATGTTTACGTTTATATTGCCATTTCCAAATATCCTTAACTATTACTGTTAAAAGGTTCAGGGAAACATTACCAGTGACATTATTAATAAATTAGCGTTAAAAAATATATAACTGTTATTTATGGAGATCATTATAAAAAAAAGAAGAAATAATTTAAGTACAGTATTAAATAAATTGTAATGGGAATAATAACATTGGGCTTGCAGTGGTCATTACGTTGAAGATGTAGGAAAAAAACTAATTATTAAGGTATTTATAAATTAATATTTAATATATATGAGTATATGAAGAATATATAAACATATATTTAAAATAAACATAATATTAACACATACAAATAAATTAATATATATTTTTTCTGTTGGCATAACTGACTTTGTAGATCTATTGCCGCCTTAAATAACCTTCTCCAACTAGGTCTATTTTTTGCTATTTCTGTCCAGTTGCCTGCATGCAGCTCATTTGCATATTAGTTCTTCTATTCTATCAGATTTTATATATCCATCTTGTTTTTGTTCTTCCACCTGGTCTTTTGCCATCTATTGAGGCATTGATTGTTGTGTTGTGGCTTTCAGATGGATTGCGCCGAACTATATTCCCCGATCATCTTAACCTCCTTGCCAGGGATGAAACCCAGAAGGGGGTTTCATCGCGCATTTTTGAGGGGGGCACATTTTAACGGGATTTTGAATTTTCGAAGGGAGGAGGTTGCTTTTCGACGGGGTCAAGAAATTTCTGATATATATATATATATATATATATATATATATATATATATATATATATATATATATTATTTTTATCGTAAAGTCATTAAATAAGGAATGAGCTGGATACGATAACACCGATACGGTCACTAAAGATATTACGAGACATGTATTACTTTAAGACATAATATCTTGCTAATGTTTCCTTGCTAATAAAAATTTATAAAGGCTTGGTTTATGTGTCTTTAAAAACGGCAGGAATTCCAAATTTAAGTCTCCTGATTTAGCAGTCAATCTTAATTAGCCCCATCTTTAAATCGTTAAATCTTTTAAGTTTAATATCGTAAAGAAAGGAAACTCCTGTTTTATTTCTTTTTTTTACCCTAAATGGCAGATAAGAATTACTCGAAGAAAATAACCGTAAAAAAAATAACACGCTTGGTTTAGCTCTAAAACCGAAAAGATCAAATGAAAGGAAGTAATATATAAGAGCTTTATTCATTTCTAAAGGTAAAGAATCTTGAATAGTATTATAGGTATTTAAAGTTTTATTTTTTTTCTTTAATTATATGTTCTAGTAAAGCAAAGATCATAAGATCGAATCCCGGCCCTACTTCCCAATACGGCTGGTCCCCGCAGGAAGTTAGACCATTACCCTCTTAATTGGGGAGGCCTACAGGTGTAATACTTGTAAAAACAGGCTACACAAAAAAAAAAAATTATATGTTCAGGAGTAAGACTTAGTTTAATTATATACATTTCCGCAACAAATATTCTATTTTTAGTCCACTAGTAAAATATTTGTGGTTTAGTGCCCAATGCACTGGTCTCAAAATTCAAGACGAACACGGGTCTAGTCTATGGCAGATAACTTATTACCTACGCCCACAATTTATAAAAAGGGTTTAAGTTCTCATTGGGTGGAAGAGGAAACAATCGACTCTTGCATAATCGTACTTAACCCAAGACCTAACAGGTAAAAGTTTTCAATTAATAAACAGTTTTATCACAAAAAGACAATACGAACAACCTATTTCCAAACTCTTCTAAGTACATATTTTCTATATCACCGGTTATCAAACTCTTATTGTGGCCGACTTTAATTGTATTCGAAGTTCGAAAAAATAACGGTGGGCAGGATCTGATTAAAACATAAATAAATAATAAACGTAGCAATCATTAAACAGTATATCGATAAATTTTCTTGAAAAACAACACCATTATTAATTTATGTATATATATATATATATATATATATATATCAAATTTAATAATATTATGTAGTTTATTAATTATACATTGTTTACATGTGGCGATAAACTGTGACTTGGGCAACTATAGTTGGTGAAAAAAATGTCAAACTTCTATCACTGAATTATTAGGTGTAGTGAATATTTCTCCTGCTTTGTTTTAAAAACTTTATTTTTTAAATAATTTATTGCAAGCGGCATGCTTCTATTCGCCAACTGCACAAGGTTGATAGAATCCAGTTCTGAGCTCTTCTATTCGTATTCGGAATTCAGCGTTATGTAAGGTTATAAGTTTCAATTAAAAGAATTTTTTTGTGTGACAAGCATCGGAAGAGGGTTCATTTTATGAAAATATTTTTTCATTTTATCGCAAAATTCTTATTTTGTTTTTATTAATATATTTTATTTTATTAAGTTGAGATTAACCGAAGCAAAAAACTTGATATTCACCTTAATTTGTATAAAAAAATGATGCAAAAATCATTTCAATTAACTTTTTCAAAGCTTTTATTTTTTTCATAATTTCATCTCTTGTTTTTTCATAATCTGGGATGTATTATAGTAAAAATAATTGCTTGAATACACTTAGTATTTATAAAAACAAAAAATTAAAAATTATGATTTTTCAAATAATTTTCATGAAAAGTGGTTATGAAACTGTATTTCACCCATATCTCTATTATAAAAATTAATCTGTATTTATAAGTGACAAACCCAATGTTCCTAATCCTAATATTTACATTTTCATGGAAATAACTGAAGCGATCGGCAGGTTTTTTTTATTTTAAATGTAAATGCTAGGGCTAAAAAACTTTATATTTGACATTTTAAATATAGATCAATAACAATGACAGACAGATGAGAGAAAACACAAATTTCATAACCACCACTAACCAAAAATTATCATTTTTAAATTTTTTTGTTATAAATAATAAAAGTACTTAGGCAATTATTTTATTAATACGTCCCTGATCATGGAAAAGCAAGAAATAAAACCTTTGAAAGAGTGAATTGTAGTAATGTTTACTGAAAAAAAAGTAGTTTTAAGTAAAAGGATTAAAAAATAACTCGAATGAATTTTTTTTACATAGCTTGAGCTGAATCTGAAAGATTTTCCTAATAAACCTCAACTTAATTTATATGAGTTTAAAACTTATTAAACGAGAAACTTTTCCTATAAGTGGAGTAACTGTAGTATAGTTGGATGATAATAAAAAAAAATCGCAAATAATTTATTCTTTTTTAACAAACAGAACTTAGATTGGTTCAGACGCTAATAAGTCCCCTTTAAATGGTTTAAACAATGACAAACTCTACTTTCACTTAAATTAAATTGTGTGTAATTTACAGTAAAGCGATTGTTACTTAATTAAATTAAATATATCTTTAGTTATCGCTTCCTATTCAACAAAAAACATAATTCTTAAAAAAAACACACAAAACTTGGATTGCCAAATTTTCTACTGTAATTTGGCCCATTATTTATATGAACTTTTTTGTAGCTTTCGAGGTGTGCTTTAACTGCTATAAAAAATTGTCTCTACTTAAGGGACACCCTGTATATCAGATAAAATTGGTCATCAGGTTGAACAACGTAGCAACTTTAAAAGTTTTAAAAATGTTTTATTTTGTTTAATTTTAAGGAAGAGGTATTTAATCAAAACGACGTCAGGGGGTAATGTATTGCTACTGTTTGTGTAAAAAGTCGTATGTAGAAATTTACTGTTTTACAGGAGAGCATAAAAACTGTTTATTTATGATTTATTAGTGTAATATAATATTTTATTTTCCTCTGCTATCGATAGTAGCAGATTACTTATAGTAGTTGTAGATTACAAAATGTCACCTTTAGTACAAATAAAATATAAATGGAAAATTTTTATAAACTAGCTTTTGTACTAACAGTAGCAATTTGCAAAATTTGAATTGATGGAAAAATTTAATACTGGTTATTAAAAATGATCTTATTTGTATAAAAGTTATTTTATTTCCACCGCATGAGGCATGTTCTTCCACTTAGCTCTTGGTATCGTGCTTATTAAAATGCCTTCCAATTAAAGTAGGTCTTTAGTTTCTATCAGATTATTGTGTTCGAATCACTTTCTCAAAGTTTAATAAAAAGGTTGAAGGATATACTTTATAACAAAATAAATGTTCTCCGTGCCCAAGATACATTTATCAAATAAAATGACAAAAAGGCACAACAGCGGTGATTGTGTTAGATAACGGGCTGAGAAGGATCCCGCAGCCGCTAGAGGAAGCTATATATCGTCCAAGCCATGTAAAGATGATAACATGAAATTATCCAGGTTGCAGGCGCCGATCGATTAATGAGATCGACCCATCGAACCTTATTCGGCAAATACGACCGGTCTGCCGTGGATCCGTTAGGCGCCATCCTTCTTTTGCATAGCTCCCTCGCGGTTAATTGCCCACGGATATGATTCATCTTCTATCGACTTATTAATATCGATTCTGCATTAATGTCTACCCTTTATACTCTACTAACCTTTAGGGGTTATAATTTTGAGAGTTAATTAGGACTGCGAATGCTCATGTTTTGTTGAGTTGGCAAAATATGCATTGACTTCGGCAGGACGAGGTGGTAATCGCTCTTCATTAAAACAGAGAACGGGCGAGAATATCGTTTTGGTCGCCCGATATTAAGAAGAACAAAAATAAAATTTAAATTAATAACGATTAATCTACACGATTAAACAATGAACAAAATATGTAAACTAAAATTAATTAAGGAAATAGGAAAAGTCGAGTAGATGGCAAAGCTAAGTACAGAAGTATTTTTCCACGCACTGTGTTGCTCTATTGCTGACAATTTATTTTATATTCCACTATAGTTATATGTAGAGACGTTAACATAATGTCATTAATTCCCATATTAATAGAATTCGTAAATGATGCATGAAAAGCAAGTTTCAGATGAATAAAAAGAAACTAAAGCTATCCTCATAGGTCCAAAACCTTTCTTCCATTCCTTTCCTTATTATCCTTTACGTTTTCTCTACATCGTACATATTATACTTCATAACGCCCTCAAAAACCTGGACTTTTTATTCGTAAAACAACTTTCGAGATGTAATAATGATGTAATAATAATCTTGATTAACCTGAAATTCCATCACTATCATTAAACATTTCTATGTATCCCGCGAACCCATGCCTATTCAACTTAAAGTTCAGTGTCCATAAATTTGAATAATTCAGATTGATTTCCAACTTCTGAAGTCAAGATGAATTCAACATCCTCCCCTCTTTATATTGCTATTGTTAAATTAGTTTAATTGTTTCTCTGCCATTCTAGATTTCTTGGCGCCTAATTGTCTTGACACCCCTAGTTTAGGAGACTTTAGGGTTAATTATAAGTATAATTAGAAGTTAATTAATGGTTAAAATACAGCCATCGATCGTCCTAGTTGCCTGCCCGAAGATCTTGGGTTACCACTAACCATAACAGCCATGAGCAAGATATTGGTACCCGTTGTCCTTTCACGGTTCGTTGATGTAGACACTTTTTCCTGGTCAGTAATCACTTAAAGTATTGTTATTCCTTGTGCTGGATATAATAAAAAATAATGCTATTTATATTTATTTTATTAACCTATTCTTAAATATATATATTTTTTATGTTAAAATCTGCTTATTTCTCTTTATTTATTTTCAGTTTTGTCACGTTTAAAAATCGTAGCAACCAGTAGCGGATCCAGGTTTTAATTTCGGATGGCATTAGCCCAAAAGCTTTATATATATATTTAATGCTTTTGGTATAATATATATATATATATATATATATATATATATATATATATATATATATATATATATTTACAATGATAATTATTCTGGAAGCAAAATAAAGTAACTAACTACCTATATAAAATGATCTTTAAGTGATTCTTAAAGCCCTATTAAAAAATATATCCCTACTCTTAGTACTACAGGTCGTATGTAAAAATTGATTTTTTTTTTCAGAAGAGAATAAAAATCGGTTATTTATTAATTATTAGTATAATTTCATATTTTATTTCTCTCTACTATTCCCCTATTTAGCATACTACTCATACCAGTTGCATACTACAAAATGTCACTTTTAGGACAAATAAGAGAATTAACATGTAAAATTGTTACCTTTTGCACTAAAAGTAACGATATGTATATAGAAAATTTTAGAGATAATTTTTTCATAAGGCAAAGTAATATTTAGTAGTTGTACATGCATTATTATTGTTAATGTATTTAGTTTAGATTGTATTTTTTTTTTTTTTTTGTTCTTCTCTTCTTCGCCTTTTAGATTATACGGAGTTTTCTCGGGCGAGGGGGTAAATTCCAGAGTTAAAACCTCCTCCGGCACCGGTACGCGAACTCGTAAGTATAATTATTTTACCATCTATAACTGGTGTTAGAGAGGTCAGGTGATCCGGGCACACATGTTAGCCCTCTCAGCCACCCCACCCCCTAGCTCAGTTTAATGACATTAACAAATATGGACAAACTAAAAACAAAAGTTTTCCATTTTGGGGGAGGGGAAGCTTCAGCCCGAAATACTTTTATCATAGTTGCAGTAATGTTTTACGTTTTGGAAATAATATTCATCAGTTCTTCATGAAATTCTCTTTAATTTAATTTCCCAATAACGATGATTTTTATTACTTCTTTTTTGAGCTCTGCGCAAACAAACTTTCTTCATTACTTCATTTTCAGGTTTATAGTGGAAGAAGGTGTGTTCACTTTTCGACGCTAGTTAAAGAAGGTAATCCTCAAAATGATGGCACATTCGTTGGATTTAATAAAGGATTAATAAATATTAAGAACCAACAATAGAAACCCTTATCCATAATCGTACATATTTATAATATTCACACTTGTTGTACTGGTGGTTCCAGAATAAATATGCCTCCCTTGAATGGGTTGTACTTCAGCGATAACTCTCTCACCCCAAACACGTCCTGCTGATTTTAAACATTGCGAAAATGAGCTATTTCGGCCAGAAATCTATAAAACAACTTCTATAGCATAGCTTTGTTTAGTTAAATATAATTTTTCAACTTGATTCTGAGTTTAGTAGGAATGAATCGACTGCAGTAGAATTATGCTAATATTTTTTGGTGGCAATGAGAAGATATCGAAGAGGATGGTGAACCCGATACGTCGCTGATACGCGATACGACGCAAGCAGCAACGGTACCCGAGGACGTTCAGCGACTATATCCCATGGCCGTTAAAATGCCACTTCCTCGAGTCCTCAAGATCCTGCAGGCGCGGAGACCATCGGTGGATAACGGAAGTTGCAGAAATTGGCATCAGCCTTGACTTTGGATAAAATAGCATTAGAATACATAAAGGGACCGCTATAGTGTGGGTAGGCTGCTCTATTTCTAGAGCGGGCTCTATATAGGAGCTGCCCTCTGAGCCTATAATTTAGGACAGGTAATGATGGCGGCCTGCTCATGTAGCTAGAGAATATGTTGCGCTCCTAGCCGCTACATCACGTGGCCAAGACGAGTTCGTTGTGGTTATATAAATTACTGGTTAATAAATTTTATTTATTTATGTGATCATGCAAAGTGTATTTATGTTTAAGTGCAAATACAAGTATACTTAACCTTATCAGAATATAACTTTAGGTAAGTGTAACACAATAGTTTGAACTATTTTGCTTCAGCCAACTTTTATTACTTTATAGTCAATAAATCAATTATAATACAAACCATATTACAATGTAGAATACATAGACTGGATGAAATTCTAGTAGCATAAGAAAATAGCTGCTGTTGTTAGAGGGTCCAATTCAAGGGTTAAAACCAGAGATGGGTAAATTTGGAGTCATTGATTACATGAAAATTAATTATATACTTGAATTAATAGCACTATAAGTATAGCAAAAAATGTGTCACGATTGTCTAATTATCTTATTATAATCGTAATCGGAAACCTGAAATCACTGTAATCATAATAACGTAGTCATTATTACTCTAAGCCTATGGTTAAAACATTTGAATTTAACATATAATACGTAATACATAATACGGAATGAAATAAAACGAAATAATATAACATAAATTAGTAACGTGTAGAAAATATACAACGGATTGAACAATATAAACGGTTACATATCTGAATTTGTATTTTTTAATTTACTTTGCCCAGTCATTATTTGACAATGCAATATAAATAAATCGCTCATTTTAAAAACAAGTTTTAATAATCGATTTGACACATTGCCACTTCTTGAAATATTCATTTCATATACACACGCACACAAACACGTATACACACACAAACAAATTTAATCATATTACAATTTTAGTAATATTTTATTTAAATTAAACCCTGTCTTGAGGTATTCAGTATATTATTTTTAATAAGTTAAATTTATAATTGTGCACAATTTCTTTAAGGCTTCACTCATTTATTTTAGTATAGCTCAATGTTTATTTATTGATAATTGTATTCACTTTTTTACTTTGTCGATTTGTTTGTGTTGATGTGAACACGGTAGTTTGAAATTTTTAATTAGTACTATATTAAATATATATATATTGAATGGAATAGAAAATTGAACTTTATTCTGGGACTAAGTCCACTTAGAATAACAATGATGAATTAATACAAAATAAAATGCAAATCTGGCCAAAAACTAACTTATAAAAGTTCTAACATTATATACATTACTTGAAAAGTAGTATGTAACCACTAAAAAATAAACAAACAAAAAATATACATATAAATGAACATAAAATCTTCTCAAAATTACTTATTATTGTGATGAAAAAATAATAGAAATTACATATGTATATATACATAACTCCACAATTTATAGATAATAGGCTATCTAATAGAAAAATAACTTAATACAAAATGTAATAATATCTACAGTGATTTATACAATAATATGCAAACACTAAGATCAAATAAAATCTCAGGATTGCTTGTGGTGTAATGGAAAAAAAAAGGAGCTATGTATACGTACATACTCATATTGGTACACAGAGAGACAAAAAGTATAAAATATAAACATATATATCCGAAAGAAAAAGCACAACCTGAGGCGAAGATAAAAACAAATAAATAGTAAAAATAATATATATAACGGATTATTTAAATTTTTAAATTTCTCTCTTTGTCTTTAACTCGTAATGTTGATAGCAAAAATATTTGCAGAAAATGATGTATACAACAATCTAACAAGTAGGGGCAAGTTCGAGTCGAATACTAATTTACGTCAAACCGTGAGGAAAAATTATTGCTTGAAGTCTGAGGTAACAACAACTAAAATATTTTGATTTTTAATTAATTATTCATACATGAATCACTAAAACCTCGTTCTAATCATAATAACCTAATTTTAAAACATATTAACTTATGAAATCTATATTTTTTTGGTTTATTATTTTCAATAATGAAACATTGTGATCAACCAAAAAATTCAAAAACATAAGCCCCCTCCCTCAAAATTTGAGGTTTAACGTTTCAAGATGCGTAGAATTCGAAAAACGAATAAAATTTTTTTTGTCCGTCCGACGTCCGCCGTCCGCCGTCCGCGCATTTTCTCTGAAACTACTGGACCGATTTTTTTCAAATTTTGATATAAAATCAGAGGTCACCCGAGGATGATCCTCCTTCATCGACATTACTCTCCGCCTTTAACTTTCAAAATGGCGGCCGAAAAACGTGCGCTGCTATAGACTGTAGCTCCTAAACGAATGTACAGATTTCAATGAAACTTCGCTAAAGTCATTTTCTCGACGCCCTTTAAATTTATCTATATAACATACTTCAACGAAAAAAAGTTACGAGGGATGTTAAAATTAAATTCCGAATAACTCGAAAAGTTTTTACTTTTTGTGGTTATTGTATGGTTGTTGTATGGTTTTTTAAAAGTTTATGAAATTTCCTAAAAATATCGTTAAAATCGGACAATTAGGAGCAAAGATATGGTCTCCGGTTTGTTTTTATGTGTTCTATTCCAAATGTTATATCCTTGGTTTGGTTTTTAAATTTAAATGTGCTACTGAAATAATGCTATTTTTTTTTTTTTTAGCATATTTCTAATGATTAAAGAAAAACAGTTTAGTCCAATAATTGGAATCACCATTTTTTTTTTTTCTTTGTAACTCGGAAGGCAATGTTACTTTAGATGTATAATTTTTTGGAGATAATAAACCATTGTGAAATCATTTGCAGCGTTTTATTAAATATCTTTTAATTTTGTTGAATATATACGGTTCTTAAATGTTTTATGAATAACTTAGATGCAATGCGGACATACAATATTATGATACCAATCTGGCAGTTGCATCAGTTTCAAAGATCCATTTAAAGTTATAACATTTTAAATGTGTTCCGCCAACAGTCATTATTCTCGGAGATTTATAAGGCTAGTTAAGATGAAACACATTAACCGATGGAGGGCTAGAGCGCACGAAGAGGAAATAGGCAAGGACTATATTAAGCCGAGCGCATTGTTTATGCTGCCTTGGTGCGCACTCTTGGCGGTCCCGCATAAATTGAGGGTGCGCACGTTCGCCAGATTTACGGCGATTTTTAGAAGAGGCCCCGGCCAATTGGGGCCCGTTCTTCTTCATTGACACCGCAGAAGGGGGTCTCCTCTGTCTTATATTTCACCGCGTAGAGGCTGCCTGCGGAGTATCCTATTTCGGCCCTAAGGTTACGGGAGTGGTTTTCGTATAAGGTTCTTGGAAAGGGGACCGGTTGGCGAGTAAACCTTTCTATCGAGTTTGTTATATTTTAGCCATAAAGATTGATTGAAAATTATTCGATTGGCTGCAACAGTCAAGAGAAATGTGTAATTTTGATGACTCAGCACTAAAACCTATAAAAACATAATAAAACCTATAATAAAATAAATAATTTATAATAATGAAAACTCTGGTGCGGTGTGCGCGTCATACAAATTTCATTTACCATAAGGATAAAAATAAGGATGGTTTGGCCCGTGATTTCATTTTCTTATGACTTTTAATTTTCAAGCTTGGCTACTCTCTCAATATATATTTTTTATTGTAGTAACGCCTTTACCCCAAAAGTTCATTGGCATTTCTTAATTTCTACATTCAGTGGTAAAAGTTGATTTCTTTTAATAATTCCATAAGTGATTAGACATCAGTTTCCGTCACACCAGTCACCGACACCAGTCTTATGGGAATTCTCATATATTGGGAATCAACTTTTGTGTTTTTCTTGTTGATGCATACCGCTGGCGTTCAACCAATTGGACTTTCTTGAAGCACCACACACCACACCAGAACGCAGAGAAGATATCCATGAGAGAATTCGCAATGGCCGATCCTGAGACGGCACAATATCATTTCCTCCCTTATAATATAATAATAATATATTTATAATTACTCATAAGAACATAATTTCACAGATTCAGAATATTAATTATTCATGAAATATATTAGTTGATGAATTGATTCTTATTGGTTTATAATAAAAAAAATCTTATGATTTAGTTCCTCGAAATAGAATTTTTATATATTTTTGTAGCATTTAAGGTCTAGACTGAAATCTTGTTATCCTGATTGTCATTCCACTCCGAAAGGAGAAAGAGTATTAAGACTAAAAAAAAAAAAAACTTGCAATTAGATAATTCGATGCAGTTATATTTGATAGTGCTGAATGTTACGGAATTAAGATACTTTAGATTCCTTTCTATTGATCTTTTTTTTTTTTTCCTTATTTTATTTTGCTTCGGAAACTACTCACCTCAGGTTCAGCTGCTCCCAAGTCTTTCGAAACATACAATACACTTCGAGTAGCAGCTCGCAATTTCAACGAAACAATCTCGATATGGAATTCGGTTATTTCCTTGCTAATACTCTTAACTGACTCCTGATCTATTTCCATATTGATCTATGATATATATAATTCACGACCGACCTTGCACAGAGCACTTTCGATTTCTTTTCCATTTCATCTAAACGATCGTCACGCCACTTCTGTACAACCTTTCGAACACAGCCAAGGTCCGTCATCAGTTTCATTTACTGAGAGGGCGGACTGCTGAAGAAGTGGATGTCGCCGATTAGCAAGATGGATGGCACTCTTCAGTCACGATCAGGTCCTGGCCCGTTGCCCAACATTGAAGTGTGCTCTAATCCTTTGACCATCGTGTCTTCATGCTGGTGCCATTAAGATCATTGACCATTATTTCTTTTTATTATTATTTATTAAAAAAACATATTTTTTTTCACTCTATGGTACTACATTGAATACGCAAATCTGTAGAACAACTTAGGTAGTGTCTCATCGATTGAATAGATTAATCCAAATGTTCACTCAGTTACGTTGTGATCGTGAGGTAGATTTACCATATATGGTTTCAGAAAAAAAATCAGTTTTCCAGTAAGAGAGTTGAGCTTGAAAGTTAATCTTTGTTAGAAGTTATTATATTTCTTTTGTAGTATCCGACATGTTTGGAACGTTATATATCTTAAGAAGTCCTTAAAATTCGTATGGGTCATACGACCAGTGCACCAGTTTTCATATAAGTTCGATATTGTGTAGGCATGTTGAAACTAAGAGATGAATTGGACAAACCAAAAATTTATTTAAACATATATATTATGAAAAAAGAGTAAGTCAATAAAACATCTTATATAATATAGACATCTATAATAGGAGAAATTATTACCTTTTCCCAATAAAAGAATTATTGCAATTTTTGAGAAAATTCTTTTTCTAAGAAATACTAACGTTAACAATCTTTGTATTATTAATCGAATACGAAAAAAACAAAACAATATAGATATATCGTATCATATATGCGCATCGTTGATACATAATATCGAACAAAACTAACAATTAATAAATTTAAAAACTTGTTGTCAAGAAGATGTCATAGTAACGATTGAATTTCATTTCATGAAAATTCACTGCATAATTATAAACAAAATAGGTGCCGTTAAATAGGGTAATTGGGACAGCGGGTAAAATTTAGTTTTCGGTGATTCCGTGGTGGGTACACTATGGTAGTATAGTCTGCAAAACCGTGGTTTGTGTAGGCATGTACTGCGGTACTATCTTGCGGCACAATACTTTTGAAGCACAAGTGATGGGATAAATAAAACATAACTGCACAACGATTGTTTTAAGTAGTGTTCTCAAACTGCCGCAAGATAGTAGCGCAGTACATACACAAAGCACGTTTTTGTACCAACACAATGTATCCACCAAAGAATCAACACAAAGTAAATTTTACCAGCTGTTCCAAAGTTACCCACCCAGTCCCACAGTTACCCCATCTTACGGTATTTCGAGATCATAGAAATAACTTGATAAGTTTATATATGGGATAACTAAAATTTAAAAAAAAAATATTGGGCTAGACTAAATTTTAAATAAGTTGTTTTAATTTAGAAAATAAATTGTAAAGAAAAATAATTTATTATTGGGATTAAAATGTTATCAGAAGCAAGGAATTAATGAGGACAAATATTAATCATATTACATTAATCGTATTAACAAGGATATTAATTCTCCTCATCATTTTAAGGAAGAATTAAAGATACTGAAATAAATAAAGCTGAAAAATGTTTAATGACTTTGCATATACATTTAAATACACTAATGAGTACATACTCCCAGTTTTCCTGCAAACTATGAACAACATTTTTTATTTCCTAATTAGTAAGTATCTGGTCTCAATTATTTCATTGCCCACGCTACTGCGATAGGTATTAATAAATGTAAGTTTACAGAAAGGTTGCCTGCCCTTCCTAGTAGTGCATTCTCTATTTAATTTGAAATGGAGGGTTCTCAGCGATAAATGCAAATTGGAAGAGTCGGGTTAAGAGCGCGGAAACGATTAGAACCAACAAATAAAAAGAAGAATAACAACTGTATGAATATAAATCCATTTCTTTAAATTCAAATAGCTTAGGAGTAAACGGAGTGGATTAGAATTGTAAAATACACATCGATATGTTTCGATTCCTTCGTCGCATCTGTTCGAACTGCTCTTGTTTATGAAAGGAAGAAAACAGATTCATTTTTATGACTCTTTTATTTTTAACTAAAAGTGACGTTTACTGCTAAAAGAAGGATTTATACAACTGGTAATTTACATAAACACACACAACCAGTCCATACCAAGCCCAAGTACCAACCACTTGTAGGTTAATGTAGCTGCTTTTATAGTGGGAAGGAAGAAATTATTATGAAAAATTGTTAATAGAATAGGATAAATTGGAAAAATTTAATAATAAAATAGCCATAGTAGGTATCACTAATATTTATATTAATAATATATATTATTGCGATTTTTCAAACTTATAATTGGTTATAACTTTCTGAAAAAAAACTTTTATATAATATATTACATCCTATATTATATATAATTTTTTTTTAAATTTTATATTTTTTATCGGTGAAAAGTTCTTAAACGGATTTGCACCTGCATTTGACGAAAGGATATGCCCAAATGAAAAGAATGACTTGAAACGAAGGAGCTGGATGAGAGAGCTCCTTTCCTGAGTTAAGAAAGTGCAAAACAAAAAACAAGGAAAAGGAAATTTTAAATCTCTGTTTTCTGTATGGTATTTTATATTTCATTTATTGATCCATGAGTGTTAAAATTGTTGTTTAAGCGTAATTTTAATGAATTAAGGAAACAAAACACACTTAGATTTCAGAGTTAGTTAAGATAAATTGTGTTATTTTTTCACTTTACAATGATTAAGATTTGAATCTACGGAAAATAATATACATATTTCCTTTATACCCTGTAATGTTTCAGAATGATGACGAAGGAGAGCAAGAGATTATTTCCCGATATTGAATAAAGAAATAACATTTCGCTATGCCTCCATGACAACTACTAGTTGAGATAGTTGTTGCAATGGCTACCAGACCCCGGGGTTCATTGCCGATAGGGGATCACCGGCAGTTGGGAAAGAGTCGCGGGGGCGGGAATTAAAAATGTGTCGCAACCAGGCCGTGACTGCCCTCCTATCTTCCATCTAGCGGTCCACTTCTTCAGCAGTCTTCGGCGGCCCCCCTCTTCGGATCACATTCTTAACAGCCTCTTTCAAAAGGTTCACATGGATTAACTAAAAGCATTCTATTTATAAATTAGTGTATTAATATTTTTGCAACATAATCTAAACATTCACAACATTTTAAGCGACTGTATTTTTAAAGCTATTAGGCTTAACGATTTTAAATACTTAAACTGCCGGAATAAAATTATTTTTACCGTTTTTAAAAGTACATATCCTTAAAAAAAAAATTTTATTAAGTCCATAAATGTAATTAGTAACAACATGAGCAGGTTTATCTTATAAAATATTAAGCCGGTAACAACCTTATGCAGTATATAATTAGTGAATTTACCTAAGATGTATTGAAGTGAAACGTCCCGAAATTCGCAAAGAAAAACTTATCAGCATTAATACAATTGCAGAAATATTAACCGAAAGGAGTCTGAATTTAACTGAACTGCATTACCCTAGCAATTCTTTTTCTTTTTTCCTACGTTAGCCCAAGAATTCCATTGAAGTTCTATACTGCAAGCAGTTTAAAGTGGATCTGATTTTGCTAATGTTCGAGTGTTAAAGAAATAGGAGAATAGTGTTAAAAGAAAGATATTTATGGCTATACTTATTGTACATCTTAGATAAATCTATATAATTTGATTTTTTAAATTTCACCTGCGTGAGAAGCTGTTATTTAACGGTAGCTTTATTTGATATGGATTTCCATTTCTTTTTTTTTTTACATTTTAATTTATTAATTTATTTCCTGTTTTTTGAAAGGTAATGAACTTCCCTACAAAACTATATAAAAATCGTTTATTTTGGACAACTATTAACGAAGTTACAGCCATTCAATTTCCAATGTACGATTACGGGTTGAAATCCTAGTGTCAAAAAGGGGGAATGAGAGAAAAAAGATGACTAAGTGAAAGTAAGAAAATCTGTTGCCCGCACCACACAAACTTTACTATTTCCTCTACTTTTAACAGAAATTATTGTTGGACAATAGTAAGCTATGGCAAAAAGTTTTTGAGCAGCAATATTAGAGAGTATTGAAATTGTTACACTGATCTACCTTAAGTCGGTTTACATTGCTTTAATTTATCAAATAAATCGTTCTCAAATCTTTTCTTTGATCAATTTTCAGGAAAATAAATCTAGTTTTTTTTTTTTTTTTTTTTTTTTATTGAATAATAATACAATCAGCCACTGGAGGGCTATAAGTATTAGGGCTAAGAGTTCTCATTCAAACAATATATACAAATAATAGAGAAATAAATATAAATATAAAAAGTAAATAAATAATACTGATGAAGAAAGAAAATAAAAGAAAAAAAAAATAAACAATAACATAAAAAGAAACTTATAAACACAATCATACCTATATACAATATATAGATTCGCCCAAGAATCTCCGAGCCTGGCTTTTTCCCCCACATGTGGAAGGCAAAGCAAGACTCCAGGAGATTCCAGTGCCACTTTTCCAGCCGCATCACTGGTATTAGAAGCCAATGGAGACTGAAAGAGGGCACTAGAGCCACAGACGCTCGGGACATGAGTGGAGAAGCTGGCCATTGCCAGGACTCCAGAAGCATATTTACAAGAGATCTCTGGGCCACTGCCGTTTTAACCTTCGTGGAGGATTGTAGGGATGAAGGGAGCTGGATAGGGATTGAGCTAGAGGATTTGGATGATGGATAAGGTTTTGGTGAAAGTTTGAGAATCTGGTTGGGATGATGTCGAGGACAAATGGGATGTTAAGGTCATGGTGTAGGGTCTTGTTTGTGACATAATATGGGGCATTGACTATTGTTCTAAGTACTTTGGACTGGAAGGATTGGATGCGTTTGATATTCGAATGTTTAGCAGTTCCCCACAGTTCAAGTCCGTAGGTCCAGATAGGTTTCAGTATGGTCTTGTAGATTAAAAGTTTATTTTCAATCGAAAGATGGGATGTCCTATTTAGTAATCTATACAGCTGGCCATATCGTCGGTTAAGTTCTTGTCTTTTAAGTCTGGTATGTGGGTTCCAAGTTAGTCTTTTGTCAAGAAGGAAGCCAAGGTAACGGACTGTGTCTGAGTAGGGAAGTGGAATTGAATTAAAAAGGATTGACGGACAGGATCTGCGTCGCAGGGTAAAAGTGATATGTTTGCATTTTGATTCGTTGATTTTGATGCGCCAGTTGTTGCACCACTGCTCAATCAAAGAGAGGTGAGATTGTAGGTTTAGAGATGCTATTTGAGGATCTGAGTGGGAAGATAGAATGGCAGTATCATCAGCAAATGTAGCTAGAAATGTATCGGGATTGGAAGGGATATCGGAAGTGAAGAGGATATAGAGAACTGGGCCCAAGACACTGCCTTGTGGAACACCAGCCTCAACTGGATAGTAAGTGGAGAATGCGGTGTCACAACGGACTTGAAAGGAACGATTTGAGAGGTAGGATTTGAGGACTAGGTATAAGGATTGGGGTAAATGGGTTTTGAGCTTGAAAAGCAAGCCATCGTGCCACACCCGGTCGAAAGCTTGTGCTACGTCCAGAAAGGCACCAGTGCAATAGTGCTTGTTTTCAAGTGCAGAGGATATATGGTCCACAACACGAAGGCCTTGTTGGACAGTGGAATGTCTTGAGCGGAATCCAAACTGATGAGAAGGGATGTTGTGGGATTCGATTATGGGTAGGATGCGTTTGAGAAGGATTTTCTCAAAGATTTTTGAGAGGATCGGGAGTAAGCTTATCGGTCTATAGGATGATGTGTTATTAACAGGTTTACCTGGTTTTGGAAACAGGATGATTATGGAATGTTTCCACACCAAAGGAAAGTTGGTTGTGCGAAGGATGCAGTTGTATAGATAGGTAAGGAATATGATTGCTTTTTTGGGAAGTTGTCTGAGGATTTGTGAAGTGAGGAGATCATATCCAGGGGATTTTCGGGGTTTTAATTTGTTTATAAGGAATTTGACCTCAGAGGGGTTAACAGGTTTTGGAGGTAGAGAGAGAGGAATTGGTGAAGAGAGGAATTCTTCAACTTCAGCAGTGTGGCTGGGATGGAGTTCGGGGTGAGGGGTGAATGTGTAGGATAAATGTTTAGCAAACTCCTCTGCTCTATTCGCATCTGACGAAGCCCAGGAACCATCATCACGGCGAAGTGGATGGGAAATGGACTGGAATTTAAGGATTTTTTTGGTTACGTTCCAGAGGGATTTATCACTAGCGGATAATGAGGAGAGGTAGGAATTGTAGGATTGGGTTTTAAAAGTTTCCAGTTTCTTTTTTACCTGTTTGGAATAATAATTATACGATTTCCGGTCATCAGGATGCCTAGTTCTTTGCCAAAGGGTCCTAGAGCAACGTTTGCTATGGATTAGGTCCAATAGATCTTGAGGTAAAGGATTTATGTTATGGTATTTTTTGGGACGATCAGGTGAGGATGCAGTCCAAGCTGCTTGCTGGATCAGGGTAGTGAAGGAATGCACTGCATCGTCGAGGTCTTCAGGTGTTTTTAAGGAAACTCTGAGGTCAATATTATCTTCCAGTATTTGACGGAAAAGGTTCCAGTTAACTGGCCCCCTGATAAATGAAGGTGGGGATGATTTGGGAATGGGAGATGTGGAAACGGTTAGGACTAGAGGACTATGGTCTGAGGAAAGATCATCAAACCTTGAAATAGAACAGTGTAGTGATCCTAGACCTTTGTGGAGGAAAAAGTCTAGAAGGTCGGGATTGCGGTTGGGATCTGTTGGCCAGTATGTGGGTGTATTAGGTGAAAGGATGTTGCTGCGATGGGAATTAAGTGCAGATAGCAATGTTCGGCCTCGGGAATTTGTGGATCTGGCTCCCCATTGCTGGTGTTTTGCATTTAGATCTGCACCTAGGAGGAAGTGGTGTCCTAAGGAATTCAGGAAGGAAATTATTTGGGATTCGGAAATGGGTGTTTTAGGTGGGGAATATGCCGCAACTAGTGTTATTGGGTAAAGGGGTGTTTGGATTATTACGGCTGTGGATTGTATGAAATTATGGCTTGGTAAGGGAAACAAATGATGGGAAACGGATCGATGGATAATTATGGCAGTGCCACCATGTGCTGTTCCATCAGGATGGTCGGTTCGATAAATATTGTAGCCGGGCACGTTGATTTGTCGTTTGTTGGTTAGTCGAGTTTCAGTTATTAGTGCTATGTCGATGTTTTTGTCATGTAATAAGATTGTCAGTTCGTTGATGTGGTTCCGAATACCATTCGCATTCCAGAGGAGAATGGAGAGGAATTTGGTTGAGGACATTTATGGATTTCTTGGCAGTGGAATGAGGTTGGATATAACATTGGTAAGTAGCGAAATAAGGGGGGTAATGAGAGATCTAAATTCGGAAAGGAAAGATGTCAATAGGCTTGTGAGGTCAGTGGAATTGGAAGGAGGAGGAATGAATGTGTGAGTATTTAACCTACGTTCAGGGATGGAGGGATATGGGTCTTGAGGTTGATGTGTGAATTCTTGAGGTTTAGATTCTTGTGGCAGGGCCTGAGATTGAGTGTTTACAGTGTCTCCTTTGAACATCTGAGCATAGGACACTCTTCCGTTCACTGTTCTATAGGGTTGTCTTGGTGGCCTGGATGTCCCTTCTTCTCTAGGCGTTGCGTACATTCGTGTTTTCAAATCTTTGTAAGTTTGACAACCCTTGTAGTTGGCTGGGTGTCCTTGGTGGCATAAAGCGCATACTGCAGGTGAAGTTCTAGACTTCCTACAGTCCTCTGTTTTGTGTTGCTCACCACACCTCACACATCTAGGAATGTGATGACAATACCGTTTCGTATGGCCATAAGCCTGGCAGTTATGGCATTGAACGATGTCGCGCTTGCTGTAGGGCTTTTCTACAACAACGCTTGTATAATAAAGGCGTGTGACCTTGTAGATGTTTTCGACATCAGGTGTTCGGTCAAGGTCAACGAAGAATAGTGGAAGAGGTATTTTATTTTTTATTCCAGGCTGTTCTCTATCCTCCTTAAATATGTTCACTATCTGGCGAACATGGAATCCCATACCCGTGAGCTCTTCTTTTATAGCATCTGTTGGCGTAGATGGGTGCAGTCTTCTGATAACGACCCTGAGCGCCCTCTCTTGACGCAGTTGATAAGTGTGGTAATCAGCCTTGGTTTCAGATAAATATTTTATGATTTTTCTATAGGTTTCTGGAGTGTCGGGCATTAACTTAGTGTCATTGGTGCGGCTTTGGCATAAAAATTTTCCTGAACCTACCAGATTATTCAATTGATTACACATCAATTGAAAATTTTTAATATTTCTAACAAATATTGGTGGGGGTTTGGGTTCTCTGGGGATGGATGCTGCTTCCATTTGTTCGTTGTTTATATTTGAAAGCACTTCAAATGGATTCGAAGTGAAAAACGGCGATTCTTCACCCATAGCTTGAGTTGTCTCATAATTATTGGGTTGTTGTGAGGAGCCAGGTTGGGGTTCCACTTCTTCTATGGAGCTCCCTGGTGTGGCTGGTGGAGTGTTTCTTTTCGAATGCCTTGTCTTTTTTTTAATGGGAGAACTAATTGTAGTATCCAGGCTCCTGGACCTAGTGTTTTTGCCCTTACTCGACATTAGCATGTGATAATATCGCATTTCATATTTATTTTTGAAAGAAAAATTGATAAAAGTGAAGAGAGGAAAAAAAAAAAAATTTTATTGAACACGAAAATATAGCCGCCCGCTGGGAGACCACAGATCTGCCTCCGACGGAGGGATCTAGCCCACTGGTATTAACGACTGTTGCAGCTTATGGCTGGCCGTTATCTAACTAACCTAAGGTCTATTTACACTGTTCACTCTTGTGTTGTAAATAAGTGATTACTCACCTTATTTTTTTTGTCCAGTATCAAACGTAATTGTTAATGTAACTGATAACACTAATTGTTCACATTAAACTTGTATACTGCCACTGATAAATGAGATTTTTATAAGAGACGACCTGACGTATGTTTAACTAGGGCTAACGCATGCGCAGAACCATATCACTCCGCTTCACGATTTTGCGTGTCATCCTTGCGCAGGGGCCATGCTAATCTTCTCTGTATCGTTCCAATTTTAGTATATGTACCGCCGAAGCGAGTACTAAATCTAGTTAATTTTTTTTTTTGGTTTCTTCATGAACATATGTAAAGATATAAAAACTTTTCTGACATAGGTAGGAAAGTCGTGTGAGGGAACACACCAGATTTTTTTTATTGTTATTTCTTTTCTTCTTATTAGTTGTATATTTATATGCTTTGGTAGGCGATTACGCAGTTTTATCTGTTCTTGTTTCTAATCAGCTGTTTGATTATAATCTTCTGCATCTGTGTTACCTCTACTTTCTTACAGTGTACGATTGGATGTAATGGAGTGATGTGATATTATATCTTTTCTGTCCTGATGATACCAAAATTTGCTAGACGTTGACGGGTTATTTTTTTCTTTACGTGCATTTTAAAGACAGAAGACAGTGTGGTTGGAATTCCGTCCCTCCCCGCACAATGGTAGTAACAAGCTCTCGTGCCACAACATTTACAGATGCATAGATACCTACCAGCTTCCTACCTTAAAATGCCTTCTGGCAATACAAGGAAAAAGTAACAATACATATATATGTATACATTTATATTTATTTCCTGTAATTTGTAGTTAGAATGTTCCAATTACAGTTATACATAAAAAATAAAATTATGATGAACTTGCGGCATTAGTATGACAATGTTTAAAGGAATCTTTTTTTGGTATGTTTTTTCAACTACTCACCACATTATGTCTTTCAAAACCTTTGGGCTTATTTACTTATCTTTATTAGTAAAGTATTGTTATGTCATTATTATATATGTTTATGTATATTATTTTTTAATGATCGGTTGAATAATTAACTATCCAGATAAGCATAAATAAAAAAATTAAAAATGGTAATATAAAACATAGACATACAAAAATAAAGTCAACAAGTAAATAATATATACATACATATATATATATATATATATATATATATATATATTCATTTCACACCATCAATGTAAATAATATTCATTCCACCATAAACGAATACTTTGCGATCATTAACAATAATGAAATACTAAGTGACAAAATATATATTGTAATATAGGCAGATGTAGATACATCTCATCCACACAATCCATATTATTATAAAAAGACGACATGCTCCAGAATAAAAGTTGCTTTTCATTTATGCAATGTATTTTTTTTGTTTTGTTTTTTTTGTACACTTCATTTAGGAACAAATATAGGTCACACCAAACGGCTCAATATTTTTGAAGGCCACCTTTTTTCTTGATTTTGTGATCAAATTATCTTACGATACAAGTGGAAAACAAATGTGTATTTACGAGTTTTTAGTATCTCATTGAATAGACAAAGTTTGCCCCCCTCCAGATTGAAAACGCCACAATTCTAAGAGTTTTCGTAAATAAAATATTAGTAGGTTAGGATGAGATGAAACTATTTATGAAATTTTAGGTGTCTGTACCAAGGACTAATAGTATATAGAATAGTATTCATCTATGACATGTTTTTATAACAAAGCATTAAGAATTATCTCTATAACACTAATATTGGCTATTATCATATAGTGGGTACAAATTTCAGTTGGTACCCATTAATGCTGTAATGGTAATGAGAGAAAGAACGCTTAGGAACCTTTTCACACTCTAACGGTTTATTATTAATCTCTAGTCAAGAGCGTTTTCTAACTCGAAATTGAATCGAGATCGGATAGGCCGTGGCTAGCTAGCGTTAATGGCTAGATCGCCGATCCAATCTGTACGTAATGGAATTTAAGCCCTTAGCATCAGCAATAGGCCACTACTCTTCGGTTCGTGTAATACAAAATCGGAGGTGATAGAGGGGGAGGGAGGGGGGAGGGTTTCAGTCTATGGCATACTTCTATATTCTGCTTTTTCTAATTAATTTATTCCAATATTTCTGAAATGATTAAAGAACATATACTGATCTAAGTTGGGAGGCGAAATGACGAACCAGACTAACGCGTTTGCAGAGCACCGCATTACCGGGCAACCTGAAATAATTTAAGATATAATTTGTTAAAATATTTAGAGTTCGCATTTCAGTGCTGGAGGAGGAAGGAGGCATTTCAGTCTCACATTAAACTCTCTAACCACCCCCGCCCTCATTCCTAGACTCGGGAAAACCCTGTAAAGATTAAGAGGCAAAGAAGGGAATGACAGAAAAATAAAGATCCAAGTATTGGTAAATTGATTATTAAAAAGTATATCTATATAAAGTGCATCTATGTATTGTAAAATGCATATAGCCCATTTAATCTGTCTAATTATAGTAGGCATAGAGCATGTAATATTTATTAAATAAAATCTTCCTCTTATGTGTTTTCATAAAGGACTTTTATTTTATTAAATTGTCGATCAGTGCTCTCAATCAATCTCCGCTGGCTTTAGCACCAGTGACGTTATTGAGGGAGTAGCGCAGGGTCCTGCTTTTCCTTATATAGTTGTAGGGAGAAGAATAGCTTTTTTTATTAATATTTTACTTTTGTTAATTTTATATTTTCTGTATATATGATGTGAATGAGTTCATTTATCGCTAAAATTATTGTCTACGAGACAGATATATATATCGAAATAAATAAAAAAAAGAAAAAAAAAGGTGTCTATCAATTCTTTATTCTGTCATTTCTTGCGCAGTGTGTGTTTCCGTCAATAAATATTTCACTTTATAACATGCACGCACCCACGTACACAAACACACAATGTATACTCCATATTAGTTGTATACGCATAAGAAATATGCACGAGCAAAGAAGCTGAGTATAAAGAAATAATGATACAAATAAAATTTTGAAATTTATTTTATTCCTGCCAACTCTTCACTTAAGATAAATGTGGATAAACAAATGTAATATTAATTATATACATATTAAGTATCACGAATATATCGGCTAGGAAAAATGAGCCTCCCTTACTTCTAAGGAAGGAGACCTCATTTATGACCTTTTGACTAGATGTTGCTTGGCTAATGGCTGCCAAGAATGTTGCCGCAATGGTTCAAATATCTAGTTGAGGAAGGTGTCGGGGTCCCAGCGCAGCCTTTATGGTAATTATCGGTTCTGCCCTGTTCTGCAATTAAAGTTTAATCCCAGCAATATTTTTCGTCGAAATAGCTGGGAGTTCCATTAGAGGGAGGAATGTTCTCTGTCTTCTAAATCAACCTTTAGTGGCATCCGCGGTCTACAAATGTCGGGAGCCTAGTTCTCAGCGAGTTTCTTGTAAGAGATATTCTGGCGGATAACAGTTCAATCGATTTATCACGGTCGGAATAAAACTATAGATTTCCCAATTACTTTCATTGTATTATAAAAATTAAGTTCAACATTATAACTCTCATTGGTAATATATCTAGTCTTTTAGAAGGCCGGAAAATTAAAAAAAAAAAATCATATTATTTTTAAATCACAAAAAGTGTGATAACTTCAACATGACTCCACCTACCCACGTGAAAATCAGAAAGGATTTAAATCTCTACGAACTACACAAAACGATAAGAATCGGACCTCCGTAAACATATTAGACTTAGAGATATAAAATAAAATCGTGTGAAAAAATTAACGAATTCAGACCATGTTTGGCAAAGATACACCTTTTTGTAATTTTTAATCACATTGCTTTCAAACATGAATGATTTGTTTTCCATATCTCCAATTTACAAATAATTTTGATTTGTTACACTTTGGTGCTTTTAATGCCTTTTTCTGTAACTGTGTTACATTTTAAGGCGTTTAATAGGAATTAATAATGCTTTGAGTGTTGTTTAATTTTTTTAAATTAAACATGAATGAAGTTTTAACTAAATAATTTTGTTTTCCTTGGCCGATTACAATCACCGAGAAAATATCATGATATCTATGAACATCTTTAATAGAGTTAAAGGCCCGAAATCAGAAATGTAATCATTGAACAACAAAGCAGAATGAAACCAATTAAATTACAACAATTATAATTCAGGTATTTGTATTTCCGTTGGCTTTACAAAAGTTTTAGATTTTGTTTTGGTGTCCTTTCCTTCTTTGCCTTTTATGCAATACGGGGTTTTCCCTGGCCAGGGAGTGAGGGCGGGGGATGGGCACCTTAACCAACCATGTAACCTCTATGCAACTATGAAGCATTCATTGTTGTGTAGAGGCTTCGAGATAGATTGTTCCGGCCTACATATCTCGCCCATTTAACCCTCCTTGCCTTCATATTATAAAATATTGATTGACCAGGTTCTGTTAGCGTTTCTTTATTGGTCCTTCTCTTTCAATCGCTGGACCTGTCCTATCATTTTAAAGGATTTTCCACTGAAATTATTCATCAATTTCTAGGGTGTTATTTAGTGTCATCTTCTCACCGCCGTGTTTCAGAGCTACCTTTTCTCATAAAATTTAAATGATTAACCACCTTTGTTTCGTTTTTTTTTTTGTTTTTTTTTTAATACAACTAAAATTTTGATTGATTTGGAGATGGATTTATTCTTGTCTGTTGAAATTTTAAGGATGAAAAATAAGTAGGATAAACAATCAATAATTGTATTTATTAAGTTTACCAACGTTTCGACCCAAGGCAATGTTTTCAACTAGTTCTAATTATACCTTTAAACCATTTCCCTGATCATGGCAAACATAATAAATACGGTTATTAACAATATATCCTGGATATTTTATTTTATAGTCTGGATAAAGAAACTTGTATAGAATAAATTCGTCCGTTTTAAGATAAATATCCGGTCATAAAACTGGCATTTGTGTAATTTTATGTATTTTTAAATGATTAACTAAAAAAAAAAGTTCAAATATCCCTATTAGTTAGCTAAAGCAATTTATTGCTATTGAATAACAGGTTGTTTGCTGGAGTCCTTTTCAAATGTTAATTAAATCTAGTCTATAATTGATGTTGTCACATTTCATCTTGTTTTTTCTCCTTAGCTAAGTTGGAAGTAGAAGGTAGTGAGTTATCCATGGACTTATTTATTCGAGATGAATGTGTGCTGTTAAAGTTTAAGGTTAGTGAATTCTTTTTATGGACTGGGAGTATGCAACGATGGGATGTGGCGCTCAGATCATAGAATCTTGCTTGATCATATTATGCATAATTCTTTTAGTCATTAATCAATATTCGCTTTGATCTCAAAGATTTCCGTATTAATATTGAATAAATTAAGAGATAAATTAAGTCTTATAATAACTGTTCTTGTTTTAATATGCGAACAACAAACAAATCATAGAGAAAACTAGTCTTAATTTACTTGTAACAGGGAAATATAATTTATTATATTCAACCTTTCAACAAGGAAAAATAAGAGACTTTTATACATCATACTAAATGTTCGTTCCCGTAATCATCAGTGTTGTCCAAAATTGGTTTTGGTCTTGCATTTTGCCTAATTGTTGCAATACTAAGATCAAGAAAAAAAAAGTATTTTTGTGAATAAAAATTAAGGCGAAATAGTTACTGATACTAGACAATTTTAGTTACTGTATGTAAATAATTGGTAGAACCAATATACTTTTTCATATAACTGTTAAAATTTTTCATTCGGGGTTTAGTTAGGTTTCTCCATTAAGGTTGCTATGTTAATAAAACAATAATAAATTTTTTTTCTATTTTGAACTAGTGTTTTTTTTTTGTTTTTTTTTTACTTTCCTCTAGACGAAATTACGCCCCAAGATCCGCTAGCGAGATGCGGCACAAGTGACCCGATGAAGATCATGAAGCGGCTAAGACCCCCAAATCCAGGGCCATTTTCTTCACGTAGTTATCATTATTTCCTTCACGCTCGGTGCCTCAGGACAACATCTCGAGCACATCTGCAGCAGCCAGATCTGTGGCGGCACATCACTATCAGGTGTCCGGCCACATTCCGCCGTGTCTCTGACCCCTGCCTCGATAGAACACAAAATACGTGCCCAAAACACGTCCTTTTTTGGACACTCCATTTTTGGAAAGAGCGGTTATCGTCGTCACCCTTCTTTAACACTCCTCTCGCGGCTCCCGGCTTCTCAGATTCCTCTGATCTATCATTGTTTTATGTCCCATTATTTGTTTCCAAGCGGCTGGGCGAGTCGGTAATATAGTGGGACAGAATTTTTTTTTTCTAGTTGAGGATTAAACTAATCAATTGACGTGATGTGAAAATTAACATGTGATTCATGATGTTATTATTAATTAACATGAGCTGAATTAATAGATTTATTCGTTCGAAGTACTAAATAATAACAGAGATATTGACGGTCGTCGATGAATTCAATGAAATGGTAGTTAGAAATGGTTTATATTTTATTTAAAAAAGAAAAAGAAATAAAACTTTTATTTTTAATGCATACGTTTCAATATCGTTTCATTCCACTGATGCTACCACTTTAATTCGAAAAAAGAATTGTCAATTGGAAATAATATTATTTTCTTTTCATTACCATAAGGCATTTCTTTTTTTTTTTTTTTTAAATTTCTTTATTGAGTATTATAACAATCTGTCTGTTGGACATTGGTTATAGTGAGGTAGGATGACATTCACACCATATGTACAAAAAAAATAAAATAAATAGAACAAAATAATAATCAAAAGTATATACAATAGACAATAAAATAAAATAACCTAAAAAATAAGAAAATTAAAACTAAGAAAAAAAAAACACATGCATACCTATATACAATCAGGCGAGGGAACTCCAGGAGAACCCTGCGCTACTCTCCCAACCGCGTCACTGGTACTAAAGCCAGCGGAGATTGGTCGAGAGCACTTTAGCCACATACACACATGTTGATTAGTGAGGAAGGTTATGTGAGGTCTATAGTGTAATTGCCTATAGCTTTTGATTACGTATTTTATAATTATTTATAGTGTTTTTTTTGTGTTAATTGTTCTATTTCATAATAAGTTTCTGTTAGTTTGTTCATTAATTATGTTATTTTGTCGTTACTGTTCCTGTTAATTTCGTTTTATTGGTGTATATAGTTTTGGACTGTTAGGTTAAGTGTTTCTTTTAAGTGTTATTTCTGTAGTACGTTTTGTAAAGTTCTTCAGTAGTGAAATATTGGGTTAGACATTGTCGTACCTTAAGGTAAGTGTCAGTGTAAGACTCGTCAAGTTTATTTCACTATAACCTTTTATCTACTACTTAACATTTTTCCAGAAAATAGTTTTAAAGTGTGTTAAGTAAAACTATTCGATCCCTTGGTAGCTAAAACTACCTTAAGCTTCCCTAGGAAGCCGAAAGACTCTTTAGGAAAGATAAGTAAGTTTTCTTTTATTTAAAGGTTACGTCACTTTTAATTTACTATGTTGAATGATAATATAGTTGAAGGAGTGGAACCTCGTAAAGAACGAAAACGTACGATAAAGAGGGCCAGGAAGGGTTCCCCTGTTGCTAAAAAGAAATTGGAAGAGGGCTCTAATCTATTTCTTGAAGCCAAGCGAATACAGGAGAATCTCCGTTTATACATGGTCAAACATGAAAACAAGCCCGTAAGTAGTGTTAGGGACCATATTAGCAACAAGATTCAATGTCTTGTTAAGATGATTGAGACCTCAGAAGACGAAGATACTCAAGATAGTTATGACAGTGTACTTACCCTTGTCCAAAGAGCAATAAATGAAACATTGTCATCGGAAAAGGTGCATGACATGTTAACCAAAGTTATCGTTGAGGCTTCTGTGCCAAAGGTTTTGGAGGCTCTTTCAAGTTCAGCACCTCAACATTTACAGCCTAAGGCAGGACCCTCTGGAGAACAGCACCAACTTGCTAATCAAGATATGGATCATTGTCCGGAGTTAACAGAGAGATTCGAAACCGTCAAGAGTAAGAGAAGGAGGAAAAAAACTAAAGCTACTAATAAAGCACTTACTTCGTCAAACAGAGTGATCTCAATAGAACCGAAAGCTCTAGAACAACGACGGCAAGAGAAACCAATAACCATTGCGGATATTGTGAAATCTTTGCCTACAAAGCCAACTCAAACTGAGAGATCGACTTATATCACTATAAGCGGAACTGGCAATAGACCAGCAGATATAATCAATGGGTTGCCTTCACCAAGCGAAATTGGAATAAAGGCCTCCATTGTCCGTACGACCAAGACTGGCTCCGTGTTGGTCCGCATGGATAATAGTAGTGATGCCACGAAGGTGATTGGATGGCAAGGGCTAAGAGACAGTGGCCTTCAAGCCAAACTTGCCTTGAGGAAGAAACCTAGATTGGAGGTTCAGGGCGTCCCCCTCTCATGGGATTCAGCGGAGTTGGTGAGATTTTTATGGGAAAGAATACCCGAGAAGTCGGTCCCCAGTCCGCTGGTCGTTGATGATATCCGGCCACTTTTTTCCTCAATGGCAAGAAATGGCTTTACAAAGAATTGGGTGATAGAAGTGCACCCTACAGTTCGATTCCTGCTGTTGGAAATAGGAAGCTTAGATGGAGGATGGTGGAGTATTACAATCAAAGACTACCTCGACGCTCCTCGATGCAGTAAATGTCAGGGATATGGTCACACTAAGGCCACTTGCATATCAAATGCCGTAGTCTGCATTTGGTGCGCTTCCACTGGCCATGTTATAAAAGATTGCCCTAAGAAAAAAGAACTGGCTAGCCCATCGTGCATCAACTGCGAGCGGGTAAATGCGCCTACTAGTCAAAGGAAGCACAAGGCGGGAAGTCGGGAGTGTCCTGTGCACCTGAAGTGGGCTAAAGAGGTAGCGAAGAGGACCTTTTATGAGTGAGCTTACCATCCTCCAGCTCAACATGGGGCGCCGGCATATAGTGGCAGACGAACTCCGGGCTCTTTATCCGCGCTACGATGTTATGGCGGTTCAAGAACCGACCTGCCGTGGGAACTTAGTAACGGGGTTTGGCCTCACATCGAGAATTATAGCTTTGGGCAGTAGAGAGAGGAGGCCCAGGGCTGCTATTGTGATTAATAATCCTAACCTCGATGTGATGGATCTGAGGCAGTATACCACGGCGGATTGTGTCGCATGTCATATCAAGTGGCGTAATATTTCCTTTACGCTAGTTTCATCTTACATGCCTGATGGAAATGACATAGAAAGGGACATAACCGCTGTGGAGATGATCACGGCTTGCACTCGGAACGTGATCATCTGCTCAGATACCAACTCTTGGAACACGGTCTGGGGGTCCAATCGAACCAATAGAAGAGGCGTCCAGCTTGGTGAATTTATAGCAAGGAGCCAGCTACTAGTCATAAACGATTCCTCCGCTATTCCAACGTTCTCCAGTGCAAGAGGCCACAGCTGGATCGATGTGACTTTGGCATCACCGGTGCTGGCAAACCGCATCATCGATTGGACCCTTCGATCTGAGACGAGTTCCGACCATCAGGCGATATCTTTTAGGCTGGTGGAAAGTTCATTTAGTTCCCACGGCACAGACAAGGGTTACATAACCCGAAGAAAAGATTGGAGCGCCTTCCGGTCGACTCTGGAGGGAAAATTGGTTGATGAGGAATGGGATGAGGCTGACATGGATCAGACTCATGATCTGGATTACAGAGTATCCAGGATCACAACTGTCATCCGTGATGCTGCTGAAGAATCCCTCCAGCATAGGAAGGCGAGAGTTCGACCTGTCCCATGGTGGACGCCGGCCTTAACTATGATGAAGAGAGAGCTCTACAAGGCCCGGCGGTCGTACCAGAGGTGTATTTGTGACGAGAGCCGCATTACACTTCGTGACGAGTACAAGTCTAAAGCCAGGGCATATCGAAATGAGGTGCGCTTACAAAAGCGGAAGTCTTGGGACGAGTTCATTGTTGAGGAGTCATCAAAGAATCCTTGGGGTATTCCTTACAGAGTGGCTCTGGGTAAGCTGACACCACAACAAGTGATTGCTGCGCTCAAGTGCGGAGCTACCCATGCAACCACTCTGGAAGAGACATCGAAGATGTTTATAGCAGAAATCTACCCCAGAGATGATCCGTCCCAAGATAATGAAGAAGAGGAATTCATAAGGCGCACTACGGTATGTCCACCTGGTACGGACTTGTGCCCACCATGGGACATATGGGATCTCCGTGCTGCTGTGGACAGGCAAAGGACTGGTCGTGCTCCTGGTTTAGACGCAATCGATGCGGCTATGCTAAAGAATAGTATCCCCTATATCGAAGATACGTTGTTGGAGTTATTCAATGATTGCCTTGATAGGGGATACTTTCCACGAAATTGGAAAATTGCCGACATAAGGCTCCTTTACAAGGGAGGAGACAAGGACAAGCAATTAGCCAAGTCTTATAGGCCTATATGTCTCCTCCCTGTTATGAGCAAAGTGCTAGAGAACCTACTCCTGGTGAGCCTACGACCAGTCTTCTCAAGAGCGAGCCATCCACGGCAGTACGGATCCACTAAGGGTAGGGGAACCGTGGATGCCCTGCTAAGAGTGCGCAATGACGTCGAAGAGAAGGCGGAGAAGTATGTTATGCTCCTCCTGTTTGATATCTCCTCCGCCTTCGATAGTGTTTGGTGGCCTTGCGTACTCCAGCAGTTGCAGAAGTATGAAGCTCCCAGCAACTTGTACGAGCTATTACGGAGCTATCTTCAGGACCGAACTTTAAGAATCCGGGGTAACTTCTTCGAAGTTGAAGACTCCATGGAAAGAGGTTGTCCCCAGGGTTCTGTTCTAGGTCCTGCCCTATGGAATTTAGTCTTCAATGAGTTGTTGGGAGTACTAGAAGAGGAGCGGTTCCCCGCTACGGCTTATGTGGATGATCTGGCCGTTGTGGTAGCCTCGAACAGCAGAACCCGACAGAAAGAAGAAGCTGAAAGGTGCGCCAACTTAGTAGAAGAGTGGTGCGAGAAGAAGAAATTCAGGATGGCCGCCGCTAAGACTCAGGCCATCCTCTTGAAAGGCACGACTGATAGGGCTCACCCTATAACAATGGTTGTACAAGCATCAAGAATACGTACAAGTGAGGTTGTCACCTATCTTGGGATTAGGATAGGAAGAAAGTTCAACGTGACACCTCACTTGGACTACTTGAAAAGTAGAGTAGCCCTAACCCTTAACGGACTCAGTCGTATTGGGGGCGCATTTTGGGGACTCAGGTACCCAGCAACTATGACCATTTATAAAGGTGTTATTGTGAGTATCCTGAGGTATGCGTCCCCTGCCTGGAGCCAAAATCTCTCGCACAGACAGAAATGTAGGTTGGCCACGATTCAGCGGATGGCTCTGCTTCGAGTATCCAGATCATTCAGGACGGTGTCTCATGATGCTGTGCAGGTCTTGGCAGGAGGAATACCTCTCGACCTCCTGCTGAGAGAAGACTACTACCGTTATAAGATTAGGAGAGAATGCTTAGCGGCTCTACCGGATTACCTCCGAGTGAGAATAAGAGATGATCCAAGAAACTGGAAGAAGATTCTCCGGGAGGATACAGTAGAGGGCTGGAACCGACGGTGGTTGACGACTCCCAAAGGAGCTACTCTAAGGAAGTACTTCCCCACCGTCAGTTCGCGACTAGAAGCGACTTGGGTCCTCCCGGACTACTGGATTTCACAGATTCTCACGGGGCATGGGGGTTTCCGAGCAAAGCTCGTTCAGTATGGTATAAATATCGATCCCCTATGCCCAAGTTGTGGGGTACCGGAGACCGCTGAACATGTTGTGCTTACCTGTACGGTCTATGAGTCACTGAGGGCGAAACTGTTGAGAGAAACAGGTCTCTTTGTCCTAACAGAGAGAGATCTTCCTCAACTTATGGACAAAGAAAGATACGATCATTTTAAAAGTTTTATATACGGATGTCCAGTTCTGCGCATGCGCTTGATTTGAATACCCACATTTCACGTCGTGTCCCACAGTTTTACTATTTTTTAGTAGAATAAGTGCTCAGTTTTACTTTTTTTTAAAAAAACTAGTTAAGCAGACATCAAAACAACAACAATGGACTAACACCACAGTGAGTAGTGTTGTTATTTACTGTGTACTATTACAGACAGTGAATTTAGTGATTTAGCGTCTATAGGCTTAATCTCTATAGCCATAACAGCTGACGGCTCCCCTCTCCAGTTGTGGCTCTGCCACGTAACTGGCTGTTTCTCAGCCGGTGGTTCATCCATTGTAATAACACGCAGACGTAGTTTTATTTATTTATTTATTTTTTTTCCCTTTCTTTTTTTTTTATATGCGATATTATCACCAAGTAATGTCAACTAAGAGGTCCCATTCAGTTGGCTCTACCCCACGGAATTCACCGCCTAAACAGAAAACACGTCGTAGTAAGCGATTAACACCCCCCGGAACTCCTCCAGCGAACACTCAAGAATCTGTGTCTCAACCACGGCCAAGTACGTCTTCACAAGAAATGGAATCTCCATTTTTTACACCTAATCCATACCAGGTGCTTGAAAATGACAGGGAAGAAATGGAAGATGCACCTATACCTCGAGAACCACGCCCACCTCCTATCTTTGTCAAAAATTTGAGAAATTTCCAGTTGTTGTGTACTCAACTTAATAAAATCTGCCCAGGTAGCTATACATGCCTAAACAGAATAAACGATACAAAAATAATACCGGCCACACCTGAAGCGTACCGAAAAATCGTAAAATATTTAACAGACACAAATGCGGACTTTCACACATACCAGTTGAAACAGGAAAGAGCACTACGAGTTGTAATAAGAAATTTACACTCCTCAACCCCAATAGAAGTGATTAAAGAAGAGTTAACGGCGTTAGGGTTCAAAATACGTCAGATAACCAATGTTTTAAAAGAAAATAAAGAACAACCAGGTGTAAAGAATAAAATCCCATTGCCCTTATTTTTCGTCGATCTAGAGCCATCGCCTGGGATCGAAAAAATATACGATGTGAATAGAATTTTCTACACCAGCGTAAAGGTCGAAAAACCGTACCCAAAAAGAGAGTTCATCCAGTGCCATAATTGCCAAGCATATGGCCACACCAAGTCTTATTGCCACCACTTACCACGCTGCGTGAAATGTGGTAAAACACACAAGTCTGGCGAGTGTAATAAACCAATTACAGAACCAGCAGTCTGTGCCCTATGCCTGGAAGGCCATCCAGCCAACTACAAAGGCTGCCAAATTTATAAAAATCTTAAAGCGAGATATATGAAACCCAGGGACCCTGATGATACACCTAAACCAAGAAGAGGACCCGCTAAAATTGTGAACTCTAAGGTTTCTTTTGCCAAGCTACTTGGGGGTAGAGACCCGACTAATGTATGTGAGGCCCTGCCGCAAGAACAAACTCAACCCCAATCTCAATATCCTATCCCACCTAATGTACCTAATCAACAACAACCTCACCAACATCAAATCCAATATGTTCCTCCACCGCCTAATGCTACAGATCTAACCAGCTTATTGACATCCTTTCTTTCAGAATTTAAATCCCTTGTTACCCCACTGATATCACTTCTCACTAACCTAGTATCTCACCTTATCCCTCCTTTAAAAAATCCTTAAATGACTTCCATCAAACCCATATCCATTCTCCTTTGGAATGCGAATGGTGTTAGAAATCACATACACGAACTAACAGCCTTACTACAAGACAAGAACGTAGACGTAGCCCTAATAACGGAAACTCGACTGACTAAAAAACAGCTCCTAAAAATACCACAATACATAACTTACCGTACCGACCATCCTGACGGTAGAGCACATGCCGGTACTGCAGTCATTGTGCACCAATCCCTCTCCCATCACCTACTCCCACTGCCTACACACGATTTCCTACAATCCACCGCAGTCGTAATCAAAACCTTCTCCTTTCCTATTACCGTTGCATCAGCGTATTGCCCTCCAAACCAATCCATCTCCAATATCCAATTTAGTTCCTTCCTCATTTCCTTAGGACATCATTTCATCTTGGGTGCAGACTTAAACGCCAAACATCAACAATGGGGTTCAAGAACCACGAATTCTCGTGGTCGAACATTGCTGTCTGTACTCAATTCCCAAAATTTTACCCTTCTTCCACCCAACTCACCTACCTACTGGCCCACTGATCCTAACCGTAATCCCGATATCCTCGATTTCTTTATCCATAATGGTTTAGGTGCTCTCAACCATTCCGTTGCCCGTCTTGACGAGCTTTCCTCAGACCACAGCCCATTAATACTCCAAGTATCACTAGCTCCTATTCCTAAACCCTCTCCTCCGTCCTTCATCAGAGGCCCAGTTAACTGGAAACTCTTTCATCAAATCCTCTCCGATAAAATTGACCTCAGAGTAACCCTGAAAACCTCTGAAGACCTGGACAATGCAGTACATTCCTTCACTACCAAAATTCAAGAAGCAGTCTGGACTGCTTCCTCCCCTGATCACTCCTCAAAAATCCTTAAGAAACATAATTTACCTCAACACCTCCTTGACCTAATCCACATAAAACGCCGTGCCAGATTATTATGGCAACGTACCAGACATCCAGCCGACCGCCACTCCTACAATTATCACTGTAAAAAATTAAAAAAAGAATTAGCCACCTTCAGATCCCAATCATTCAATTCCTACCTCACCACACTCTCTGCTCATGATAATTCCCTTTGGAATATCACCAGAAAAATCCTCAAATCCCATCATATTTCCCACCCTCTTCGACGAGATGATGGCTCCTGGGCAGCATCTGATGAAGATAAAGCCGAGGAATTTGCCAAACACCTTTCCTATACTTTCGCTCCTCATCCAGAATCCCATCCCAGCCACACAGTAAAAGTAGAAGAATCCCTCTCAATACCTATCCCACTCTCCTTACCACCTAAAGCTGTTAATCCCTCTGAGGTCAAATACCTTTTACGGAAAATCACACCTCGCAAATCTCCTGGATATGACCTTCTAACCCCACAGATCCTTCGACAACTTCCATCTAAAGCCATCACATTTCTTACATATATATACAATTGCATCCTACGAACTACCCACTTCCCTCTTTTATGGAAACATTCCACCATCGTCCTCTTCTTGAAACCAGGCAAACCTTCCAACAATACAGCATCCTATAGACCAATTAGCCTACTCCCAATCCTCTCAAAAATTTTTGAAAAGATCCTACTGAAACGAATCCTACCTATAATTGAATCCTATAACCTTCCTACTCATCAATTCGGATTTCGTTCCCAACATTCCACTGTCCAGCAAGGACTCCGAGTTGTTGACCATATATCCTCAACCCTAGAAAGCAAGCAGTATTGCTCGGGTGCATTTCTGGACATAGCGCAAGCTTTTGACCGGGTATGGCACGCCGGATTACTCTTCAAGCTTAAAATCCATCTACCACAGTCCTTATACCTAGTACTCCGATCCTATCTTTCCGACCGCTCCTTCCGAGTTCGCTGTGGCACCGAATTCTCCGACTGTTACTCAATTGAGGCTGGCGTTCCTCAAGGCAGCGTCTTGGGCCCCATCCTTTACATTCTCTTTACCGCTGATATTCCTGTCCATCCCGATACCCTCCTGGCAACTTTCGCTGATGACACTGCTATCCTTTCTTCCAACTCAGATCCTGAAACAGCGTCCGCAAACTTACAAAGGCACCTCTTCCTGATTGAACACTGGTGTAAGAAATGGCGCATTAAGGTAAACGAATCTAAATGTAAACACATTACCTTCACCCTTCGGCGTAATACCTGCCCACCAGTTTATTTTAACTCCATCCAGCTTCCTTTCTCAGATACAGTCCGGTATCTTGGCTTTCTCTTAGACAGACGACTAACATGGAATCCACATACTCGACTTAAAAGACAGGAACTTAACAGACGATATGGCCAGCTATATAGACTACTGAATAGAAAATCTAAACTTTCTGGTGAAAACAAATTACTGATCTACAAGACAATACTGAAACCCATCTGGACTTACGGACTAGAACTATGGGGAACAGCCAAATTTTCTAACATCAAACGCATTCAATCCTTTCAGTCTAAAGTCCTCCGTACAATAGTCAATGCTCCCTTCTATGTAACCAATAAAACCCTACATCATGACCTTAATATCCCATTTATTCTTGATCTTATCCCAGCCAAATTTTCCAAATTTCACCAGAACCTTTCTCATCACCCAAATCCCGTTGTACAATCCCTATCAAGCACCACCCATCCCTACAATCCCCTTCGTAGGTTAAAGCGGCAGTGGCCACGAGACCTTTTGTAAATATGGATATTTTGGAGTTCTAGCAATGGCCAGATTCTCCACTCAAGTCATGAGTGTCTGTGGCTGTAGCGCTCTTACTCATCCTCCGCTGGTTTAAAATACCAGTGAAGTGGCTGAGGGAGAAGCGTAGGGATCTCCTAGGCCTCCCTTTTCCCTCCACATGTGGAGGGGACAGGATTGGTTCGGAGATCACCTGGCAAATTGTAAATAATGTATGTTTTATATAAGGTGTTTGTTTTACTTTTATTTCTATTTTTATTTACTTATGTGTATATATATTATTTTTTTTTCTTTACTCTTTTGTTCTTTCTTCTTATTCTTTTGTTATTACTTTATTTATTTATATTTTTGTATATACGGTATGAATGCAATCTCTGAACTCTATTATAAGTGTCCTTAACTGTGACAAATTGTAATATTTCTGAATAAAGTGTTTTAATAATAATAAAAAAAAAAATAAAAATATATACGGATGGAAAGAAGTTGTTCTACCAACCCACTTCTCTTTGGGAAAAAGAAGAGAAGCTGCACCGGGGAGACCACCAGAATAAGAATAAAAGTATACTAGATGCAAGTGAAGAGAAGAGCAAGCTGTGTGCACAGCTCAGAAAAATAATGTAATAGCCAAAAATGCAGCAGTGGGTTGTTATGTAACAGTAACATCCCACTACTGCAAATACCCGTATTGCCTTCAGGCAGGGGAGGGTTGAAAATAAAATAAAAAATAAAAACATACACACATGTCTTGAGTGAAGAATCTGGCCATTGCCAGAACTCCAATTTATACAATCTACAAAAGGTCGCGAGGCCACTGCCGTTTAAACCTTCTTGGAGGATTATAGGGATGGGAGATACATGATAGGGATTGTGCAAGAGGATTTGGGTGGTAAGTAAGGTTCTGGTGACATTTGGAGAATTTTTCTGGGATAAGGTCTAGGACAAATGGGATATTAAGGTCATGATGTAGGGTTTTGTTGGATACATAGAAAGGAGCATCGACTATTGTTCGAAGGACTTTAGACTGGAAGGATTGGGCTCCTCGAATCACCGCAGCTGTTTCCAAATTGGAGAAGGCATTTCTAGAACAAATTATACAGGAGGAGCCGTTGTTGAATTTTAGTCCTGCCTAGAAAAACGCACTTTTATACAAACATTAAATCAACAAAATTTGATGCATAAAATCAATAGTAACGGTACGTCACATGAATACATCAGAAATACGTTCACATAAAAAACTTTTAACAAATCTCGGTACCATATTTTTGCTGCGCGCCACATTTCAAAACCATTATATTCATGACAATTAAATTAATTTTAATTATTGAATAGAATTTAATGAAATTGACAATGGAAAACTAGTGCATTATAACCCAAATTTCCTCCAAATCCAACAAGCTGTTTATCAAAAATATACAATAAAGACGATTAAGGAGAATAAAAATACGTTTTCACGCCTCTAATCCAAGGAATTTTTCTGGATTTGAATTAGTTGTAATTTAGGAATCAATTTGTACAATTCTCGAAAATATTATGTAGTTCACATACACTATAGTAAGTGTAATAAGGCCGTCGTAGGGATTTTTTACTGAATTAATTCCCCGATATCTAAAACATGAGTAGAAAAACACTGTTATATTTGGTTATAAATATAAAACAAAATTAGTTTGGAATAAATAACAAAACATTGATGGTAAATGCTTGTTAAATCATATTGTGTATTCACCTTAAAATTCAAATAATATAAGAAATAAACATATTTCACCAGGACATTCATAAAATGTTCTTAGCATACAACGCCCTCTTCCCTGGCCCGGGAAAAAAAAACATATATAGCCGAAAAGGTGAGGAAGGACGGGATGAAAAAAAAAAAAAGAAGAAAATGAGTTCATAACTCATAGGATAAATTTTTAAACAAAATATACCTTATTATTATTTTGTTATAATTACTTAAATATAATTATTTGTTTTCTTATATTTAAATCATTCTATCATTTAAAATATCTGGTAAAATTTAATAAATATCAACGACGTAATGTATTTTATAGGAATATATCAAAAGCAGACAAGGAGGTGGGATTATCTGCAGTAAGCACCGACATAAAAATAATTTTAGGCATATCTAGTCAAGTGTATATGTTGAATGGGCATTAAGGTTCATGAGTGCACTATACGCCATAGAAAACACCAAACCCAAACCTACTCTGATAGAATAGAAATAAGAAATATGTGGTGACAACTGAGACAGAATGGAGAAGAAATAGTGTTAATTTGGTTCCTTTCACATTATGGAATCTCTAGGAAGGAACTAAATGATCAGGCAGCTTGTTTGGGATTCTCGGTAACAATAATAAAGAAAATTTTAAAAGAGGATTAGAAAAATGTGGTAAACCAAATGGCTACAAAACTAAAAGAGGTACGTTTTAGTAAGTTACGGTTTCAAATTGGAAATCTTCATCTGAATAAAATGAAAGATAGAGAATGCTCTTTAAGGATTGGGCACTTCGAATTTTGACATGGATAATTATTAACATGACTGGAGCTTACAACATGTGAAAGTTACAATGTTCAACGAACAGTTGAACTTGTTAAACAAGACTGCCCCAAATTTAAAGATATAAGAAAAAAATAATATATTACACTAACATTGAATGAAAAAAATAATTGGTGGTGTAAAACATATAAAAAAATCTCAAGTATTCTTTAAATTTAACATAACGGTGTTGCCAATGGCCTTACTTGATAGATACAACCAAATAAAAATATAAAATCATTCTGTATCACTTTTAAGGGATTATTTTTTGTACATCGTAACTTAGATAGTAAGCAAAGCTATAACTAACTATATTTAAAGAGAAGATGAAAATTGGAAAATTGGCCTCTTATTATAGCTGTCCTCAATTTTCTTAATTTCAGTATCAAATGCAATAGAATTCCATCATTATATAATTCGAGGACCATTTGGCCCCCAGGAATGGAAGTACTAATGAAAGGTTCTTGAAGAGAGGAGACATGACGCCGCCGCAGAGGTGGGTTCGGGAAGCGACAGCTTGGACCGGGGACTATTATTTTAAAAGGGCAGATTAGCGATAAATTGCAGGGGCAGTTAGTGCCCGTTAGCTCTTGTCTCATGTCCAATTACCGCGCTATAATCTCAGTTCTGATACATTAATAAGCCATTGCCTCTGCTCATCCTCCTTCCATGTCAACTGTCGTCGGCTCGTAGTTTAAGCATCTAGTCCAGCATCTGCTTGCTGTTTTAGAATGTGAAACTTGCTAACGAAAGGGGACATTACCAGAATATTTTTTATTGTGTTTGATTCCATGAGATATGTAATAAAATACAAGTAGATTATCTGTTAATTTTTTGGAATTGCCTTCCTATCAAAATTCGCCATTCTTCCTCCCTATCTACATTTAAAACCCTACTATTCCAATTTCTGTCCCAAAAAGATCAGGGGTGCCCAAAAGGTTTTATGAAGTAAGAAGTGGCATTTTTAAGAAAGGAACGTTTCTACGGGTTTATGAATTTTCGGAATGAAAAGTTTTAAAACAAGAGACAAAGGGAAAACATATAACAGACTGCTACAAGTGTAATTATACATGATTTACAATTTTTTTAATTTTTCTTTTTTAAATTAAGCAACAAACTATGTTGGAAGAAATAGGAAGATTCTAGTGCCATCGACCTTTGGGTAGATGGGCACATCTGTAGTGGGTAGCAATCGTAGCAACACTTTTTTGACAAGCGCTGTAATCTTTAAATATTCTTTTAAAAAAACTCAATACACTATTATCAATTAGGCTTGTTTAGACATTTTTTTTTTTATTTTTTATTTTTTTTCCACCCTCCCATGCCACCAGGGCAACACGGGTGTATGCAGTAGTGTGATGTTAAGCATTAATGCATAATAACACACTACTGCCATAATATCAGTTTACAAAATTCTAAGCTGTGCACACAGCTAGCTCTTCTACTTTTTCCTGGCTCCTTTAGGCCTGGCTTCCCGAATCCGGAGGTCTTCCTGGGACTGGTCCTCTTCTCCTGCGTGCACCTAGGTTAAAGTGAGCTGGGCCCACCGCCGTCTTCCAGCCATTTATAAACTCTTTGAACCGCGGGAAGTTTTCTTCACTCACCAACTGAGGAAACTCCTCCTCAGTGAGGACGTAAATCCCCGTGGTTCTCATTAACCTCGCTCTTAATTCGTCGAAAGCAGTGCAGGCCGTGACCACATGCTCAACAGTCTCCGGAACACCACAATCGGGGCAGTGGGGATCTATATCCTGTCCGTAGCCATGGAGTTTAGCTCTGAAACCCCCATGTCCCGTGAGAAATTGTGAAACCCAATAGTCCGGGAGGACCCATTTCGCCTGTAACCGAGATTCAACGGTGGGAAAGTATTTTCTTAAGGTACTGCCTTTCGGAGTCGTCACCCACCGTCTGCTCCAATCTTCAATTGTTTCCTCCCGGATAATCTTTTTCCATTTATTTGGGTTTTCAATAATCCTCATCCGTAGGTTCTCCGATAGACTAGTTGAGCCCTCCTTCTTGTAGTCATACCTGGTCACTTCTTCTCGCAGGAGGAGGTCGAGAGGCACCACCCCCGCTAAGACCTGCACTGCTTCATGCGACGTAGACCTATATGCTCTGGTGACCCGAAGCAGAGCAGTTCTCTGAGTCGATGCTAGCCTATTTCTTTGTCTGAGTGTGAGGTTTCGGAACCAGAAGGGAGACGCATACCTAAGGATACCCTCCACAACACCCTTATAAATAGTGATAGTGGCTGGATACCTAAGGCCCCAAAATGCGCCCCCCACACGACTTAGACCGTTCATTGCTAGGGCCACCCTACCTGCCAGATATTCCAAATGAGGCGTCATATTGAGGCCTACACCTAACCTAACCCCTAGGTAGGTTACCACCTCACTTGGACGTATCCTCTGACCTTCTATGTACATCGTTATAGGGTGTGCCCTATCAGTCTTTCCCTTAAGGAGGATGGCTTGAGTCTTAGCAGCAGCCATCCTCATCTTCTTCCCCTCACACCATCTAGCGACTAGGCTGGCGCATCGCTCTGCTTCTCTCTTGACTCCAGCTCTGCTGTTGGAGGCCACCACAGCAGCTAGGTCGTCAACGTAAGCAGTGGCAGGAAACCGCTCCTCCTCTAACACTCCCAGTAACTCATCAAAGACGAGCTTCCATAGAGCAGGACCAAGCACCGATCCCTGAGGGCAACCTCTCTCTATGGAAGCTTCTACCTCGTAGTAATTGCCTCTAATCTTGACACTTCTATCCTGGAGATAACTTCTTACTAATGTGTATAAGTTACTAGGAGCATCATACCTCTGCAGCTGCTGGAGCACGCTAGGCCACCATACGCTGTCAAAGGCGGAGGATATATCGAAAAGAAGCAACATGACATACCGCTCCGCCCTCTCCTCAACATCTCTGCGCACTCTCAGCAGGGCATCAGCGGTTCCTCTGCCTCTGGTTGATCCATATTGCCGTGGATGACTTGCTCTAGCGAAAACAGGCCGTAAACTAGTCATCATGAGGTTCTCCAGGACCTTGCTAATCACAGGGAGGAGACATATAGGTCTATATGAATTAGGGAGTTGTTTGTCCCTATCTCCTCCCTTGTAGAGTAGTCTCAAATCAGCGATCTTCCATCTTCTTGGAAAGTATCCCATATCCAGACATTCATTGAAAATACTCAACAGCCGGTCTTCAATATACGTGATACTGTTCCTCAAGATCGCTGCATCTATTGCATCAAGTCCTGGAGCACGATTAGTCTTCTGCTTATCCACGGCAATACGAAGATCGTGAATGTCCCATGGTGGGCACAAATCTGAACCAGGTGGATATACCGTGGTGCGTCTCACAAAATCATCATTTTCGCTGTCCTGGGTTGGGTCATCTCTGGGATATATTGCTTCAATGAAAACATTGGCAGTTTCTTCAAGGGTGGTTGCCTCAGTATTATGATACCGCAAGGCTGCAATAGTCTGCATCGGGGACAACTTACCCAATGCTACCCTATACGGAATACCCCAGGGATTCTTCGAAGACTCTTCAATGATGAAATCATCCCAAGACTTCCGCTTTTGTGAGCGAACCTCGTTTCGGTATATCCTGGCTTTTGACTTGTACTCATTGCGAAGTACAGTGCGCCTCTCTTCGCATCTGCACCTCTGATATGACCGCCGGGCCTTGTAGAGGTCTCGTTTTAGAACAGTTAAGGCTGGCGTCCACCATGGGACAGGTCGAACCCTCGCCTTCCGGTGCTTGAGGGAGTGTTCGGCAGCATCACGAATGTTGTTGGTAATCCTGGACACCTTGTAGTCCAGATTGTCAACTACATCCATCTCTGCCGCTTCCCACTCCTCGTCTGCAATCACTCCTTCCAGGTAGGACCTGAAGACACTCCAGTCATTTATTTTAGTGACGAAACCCTTATCAGTACCGTGGGAACATCCTGGCTCATTTACCAGGCCAATTGCTATCGCAACGTGATCGGAACTCGTATCAGATCTGAGAGTCCAATCAGCAATATACCTCGTAAGCGCAGGCGTGGCGATCGTGACGTCAATCCAACTCTGCCCCATGCCTCCAGAGAAGGTAGGGGTGGCAGAGGGTTCGTTCATCACGACAAGGTGATTTCTGCCTATGAAATTTCCCATTTTAGCGCCTCGCCTGTCAGTAATATTGGACCCCCAGACCGTGTTCCAGGAGTTGGTATCTGAGCACATGATCACATTCCTCATCTCTCTAATGATCGCCTCCATAGCGGATATGCTTTCTTCTACATCACTATTCACAGGTAGGTATGCCGATACCAATGTGAAAGAAATCTTGCCCCACTTAACGTAGCAAGATGCATAATCCGCCATGGTGTGTTGCCTCAGATCCATCACGTCAAGGTTAGGATTATTAATCACTATTGCAGCCCTGGGCCTCCTCTCTCCACTGCTCAGGGCTATAACTCTTGACGTGAGGCCAAACCCCGTAACCCTGTTCCCACGGCAGCTAGGTTCCTGGACCGCCATGATATCGTAGCGTTGTGCCATGGCGCGAAGCTCGTCAGCCACAATATGCCGGCGGCCCATATTCAACTGCAGGATGTTGAGTCTAATCATAGTGAGTTCTCCTCACTAATTCTTGAGATCTCTTGATGTGCACTGGGCATTCTCTACTTCCTGCCTGGTGTTTAGCCTTACTTTTTTGAACACCTTCCCTCACGCAGTTAACGCATGTAGGTGCGGTCTTATTTCCTTTTGCGGGACAGTTTTTAGCAATATGCCCACTCGCCGCACACCACTTGCATACTATGCCATTTGCCTCACAAGTAGCTTTTGTATGTCCATATCCCTGACACCTTAGACAGGGAGGAGCATCGGGGTAATCTAAGATTGTCAGTGACCACCAACCTCCTGTAATTATTTCCTCCTTGAGTAGATTATATCTTACCATTGGATGTACTTCTAACACCCAATTATTGGTAATTTTATTTCTAGCCATTGATGAGAACAATGGCTTTATATTACCTAATTGGTTCTCAGAAATAACGGCCGATTTTGCAGCCAACCTTTCCCATAGCACCCTTTCTAGATTTTCCGCACTCCATGAAAGGGGAACTCCTTTTACCTCCACTTTTGGTTTTCTTTTTAAGGCTAGTTTTGCCTCCATCCCAACTTCTTTTAATTTTTGCCATTCAATTATTTTTTTAGCATGGGCACCCTCATCTACACAAACTAAAACTGAGCCAGCTTTGGTCGCCCGTACAACTCTCGCCTTGACTCCTAGTTCAGTTGGAGAAGGCAGATTGTTGATGATGTCAGCTGCACTTTTACCTTGAGAAGCGATGGTAACATAAGTTGGTCTTGTAGTATCCATCGGTTTTAATGGTAGCCCTTTAACAATATCGGCCATCGTAGTCTGATGTGTGGACCTTTTCTTGGTCAAACTTTCCTCTGATATTGGTTTAGAGGCCTCGATCTCTTTGGCCACTTGTGGAAGAGCCTTTTTCCTTCTTTGCTTTTTCTTTACTTCCTGGAAACTTTCATTCTCCGTGGTCTCAATAATAGCGTGGGCATCGGCTAATAGCGGTTGTTCTTTAACGCATGGAAACTCCCGAGATGTCTGAGGTTCTGACAGTGGTCTTTGTATGGTTTTACTTTCCGACTTGAGTCCCTCGATAACCATAGGTACTGCTTTTTCCACTAATGCATTTACTATGATATCATACATTTCAGAGGAAGCTAATGTGTCCTTTACCACACGTTGTACTAAAAACGTTTTTTCATAGTTCTTATCATATATTGTCTCCATTATATCTATTAACTGCTGCATTTTCCCATTAACGTGCTTTTGTACCTTCGCACTCACGTTCCTGTCTGTTGCGTTCATGTAGACCCTGATGTTTTCTTTGATTCTACGTGCATCTTGCAGAAGACTATCGTCTACACGTTCTTTATCTGCTTCTTCTCGGGCGTCAGGAGATCCTTTCCTTTGCCTCTTTGCTGAAGGCCTTGGGCACTTTATAGCCTGTTCTTCCACCATTTCCTGCTCCATTGCTGATGCAATTTCATCAGCCATCTTACGCAATCCAAAATTAACAACTTTATACGTTGAAATAATGGGTGAACAACAGTAGAAGGAAATATTCAACACTCAAAATCTAACCTACGTTCGGGAAACTTATAAATTTCCTATCTTCAAAAGTAAGACTTTAATATGAACTTACCTTAGTGCTTCACCAACGTAATAGTCTCTAAACGTCCTTTTGGTTAGATTAAACCTTCGTGAAAACCACAAAGTTAACCTTAACCTCCACTGTTCACTCAAAAAGTTTATAAAATTAACTAAATAAACATAAACTAAAACTAAATCATGTTCAAAAAAAACTATAAAACACTAAAATAACACAAACAGTAGGAAACGATACAACAAAACTAACAAAACAAACTTGAAAAACACAAAACACTGAGAAGCACAATAACACTTTATCATAGGTAGATAACCTTCTGGGCTTGTTTAGACATATGAAATTGAGCTTTGGGACTCCATAAAATCATCGAACTATTCGGGATTATCTTATTGAATACGGGTATTTAACTTCTACAATCCCTAATCCTCCGTAGAACCCTTTATGCTCTTTGTGCCACAAATAAAATTTTCATAAACAACTCAATAGTCCCTTTATTACATATTTGGACCGTGTCAGATAATTCTTTTTTAATTCCAAACTTGCTGGTCACTTTAACCTCTTTGTTCACTACCTTTCATCCAAAACAATTCATAAAAACTTTCCGAGACGTCTATACATACTAGGTGCGGTCGAATACATACTAGATTTTAAAAAATAGTATTTTTAATTATTACTCCGGCGTTTCGACCCACCTTGCTGGTCTTCATCAGGTCTACAAAAGATACAAAATATAACAGGTACATGGTGAAAATAAAATAAATGAATTATAAATACATATTAAATAACTAACAGTTGTCTGATAAAGAAAGACATTCTGATGTCATCTTATTATTTCTTCATCTTCTTTGTCTTATTATTTCTTTATCAGAAAACTGTTTCTTATTTAATATGTACTTATAATTCATTTATTTTATTTACACCATGTACCTTTTATATTTTGTGGCTCTAATGAAGACCTGGAAAGGTGGTCCAAACGTCAGCGTAGTACTTAAAAATACTACTTTTAAAAATTAAGTATGTATTTGACCGCAATTCCCCGATCAACTCCTTCTCATATATGTCATATCAATTGTAATATTTTGGGTTAGTGATTGATAAACATGAAATGATTTGAGCTGTCATTCCAAGAAAACCTAAAACTACATGATAATTTGTTTTTGGAATCTTCTTATTATATCTTATAATAATTATGTCTCATTTTTGTAGTTATTGTTCTACTTAAATAATGAAACTAAATATTTTTATTGCTCAAGTATAAATACCACCGATTAGTTCTCATAAGTTTAAAATCTTATTAGTTTGAAAGGCCGGAAGAAAAAAACGCATTTGTACACACCTACTCAAGAACCACCAAAGAAAAATTGTTATTAGGTTGTGTTCTCCAAGATATCTCTGACGTTCCAGGCTCCTGCCAGTCTTCGAAGATCTTTGCTATTTGTTTAGCGGTGAATCCATCACTTCCGTCGGAGCTCTTTGCCAAGGAGCAAAAGGTCCTCAGCTGTGACGTAATCCCTGTGGCAAGAGGGGAAGATCGGAGGGCGAAAAGAGGTAGAGGTTCGGATGTGGGATCAATGCCGCCAGTTGGCCAAGAGGCAAACCGCAAACGTTAGCAAATCGAGTCAAGGTCTTGGGGGAAACGGAGCACGTTCGAGGGCGGGGATCCACGAGGATATCGAACGAGATATCGAGTCAAGGGAATCGATACCGCTCACTTTGGCACCCGACGTTTCGAAACAAAGAAATTTACTGACCCCTCGGAACTAACATATTTATGATAATATTTTTCGCAACGCGAAAAGTCTATGAAATCGCAGAGCGAGTAAATAGGTGAGTACGATAAGCTTAACGCTCTACGTTCTGGTTATAGTGTTGGTCCTCAACATTGAATAAAACAACTTCAATTATCTTATAACTTGCAAAATATTATTGTCAGCTAGTATTGTATTTATACAGTGTGGTATTATTATAAATATATTATTGGGTAAAAAAAAATACTATTAAATTCTAGAATAATGTCGATATCAGCAAAGACATCTCTTTGGGTTTACTCAGTCCTTATAACACGGCTCCTAGAGTTCCTAGGTTTGGTGATGAATAGTGTTGCCCAAAATCGGTTTTGGTCTCGGTCACTTTGCAAGAACAAGACCAAGAACAGGAATAGTAAAAAAAATCGATTTTTAAAATTAAATTTAAGGCAAAATAGTTACTAATACTTGACAATCTTAGTTACTATCTTAGTTAGTAATTGGTATAACCAATATACTTCTGCATTTAACTCATTAATTAAAAAAGTAATTAAAAACACCTATCACATTTTAGAATATGACCTCGAGATACGTAAAATTCATTAATTAGTCGTAGAGTAGTTGCAATAGAACATATATCCGATAATATATCGGTTCACCATAAAAAAAAAAAATTACTGCTGCTATTTAAAAATATTTAATTAATATGAGGTATAGATTGTAAAAAAAAACAACGTAAAGTTATTTAATTTTTTTGATTTTTTTCGGCAGCAAAGATGGCTCAATGAAGTATTATTTGAGAAATAATAAGGCTCTATAATGAATTAAAATTCAAATTGAATAAACGAATATCAAATAACAGTTGCAAAATCAAATCATTAAAAAAATAATACTAATAGAAAACGAAGTTATAAATTTTTGAAAATAAAAAAAAAAGTATTTTAATCAGCAATAAGCACTTATAAGAAATAAATGGACATTTTACATAATATTAGGTAATTTATGAAAAAGGATTTTTCTTCATTTCATTTACTTCATTTTTCCGGGTGCAATTATTTCAATTCTGAAAAAAAAGTATTAAGTATTCAATTGTCTCTATTGTGAAATTGATTAAAAATAGTTATGGAAAACGATTAAGAATTTCTGTCACAGTCACATTTAGTGACTATGAAACATCGCCTCACGATAACCATTGCTTTTCGAAATGTTTAATTATCTTTAATAGTTCACGAGTGTTCGCTAACGCTTTAGAGGTTACACAATATAAATGGTTAAAATTAATGTTGGTGATTTTCACAAAGGTATTACCTTACTATATAAAACAAATTGTATATAGGTGAACTGAAACAAAGGCTTGTTATAGTTGACGTTGCCAATAAATAGGATGATTATGCCAGAAAAGAGTAGTAGGAGATTCGAATGACAGTTCAACAATAGATTTGTTTTTTATTCTGTAAGTAGTAAACTTACTAAGGGTATATAGTTAATACTGGAAAAAAAAAGTAATTTAAAGAAAGAGCTTAGATTTTACTGTATATATATAGAGCGAGAGAGAAAGAGAGAGAGAGAGCGAGAGAGAGTGAGAGAGGGAGAATTAAAAAAATAAAATTATAGTATAATAAAATATTCATTACATGCTGTTTTAAGTAATATATGGTTGTATTCGGAGAGAGATTATAGCAATCTTTACTTGTATATATATATAACTGCTAAATTAAATTTTAATGTATTAGGTTAAAATTGTAATATAATTCTTCAAACTTAAATGACCACAGATGTTATTTCATATTCTGAAAAGAAATTTCGTGCTCTTTAATTGACCGTATTGGGGTATTTTGAGAGTGATTCAAGCAATTTTTTTAGTTTTATTTGTAACTGGTAAATTAAAATTTAATGTATTAGGTTTGAATTGTAATAAAACTCTTCAAACTTAAATGACCACCAATATAATTTTTGCATTTGGTAGAGAATTTTATACTGTTTTTATTAATAAATGGTTGTACAGGGGTTTTTGGGGATAGACTTTTGCTGTAGGCAGTTTTTAATACTTTTATCACAAATCTGACAATTTATGTTCACAAATTTGTTTATACATGACGAAAAATTATAATGCTAAAATTGATGCTGTTAGCATATTCTTCATTATGTTTGTTACAAAAATGAATAAATATTGAAAGTTCTTAGTGAATAAATGTTGGTTTCACAAATGCAAACATAACAGGTACATTCTGGTTTTGAGCTCAAAATGTCTTCAAATATTTCATAAGTTCAAATGCCTATAATTCTGAAACTAATCTTTAGACTTGGATTACATTTGGTATTTTTATTTACTTGTACATTCACTTAATATTTACTAATTTTCATTAATATCTGAGGAGGGTGGCTGTCAAGTTGAACTTTTTCTGGTTGGTTTGGCATGGAAAGACTCACTAGCGGTGTTTAAGTGATTCTTGAAGTCCTATTAAATGTAATTACACGAACAATTATACTTTAAGAGATTTTTTTTTCTATAAAACATGATTATATTTTACCGTTTTGGAGAAGGGAGGGGGAGGGTCGGGCTAAAATTCCCCTCCTCGTAGATCCGCCTGTGGAAAGACCCATAAATGAATAAAAATAAATATAACGGTAATATATGATAACGAGTGTCCATATCATTTTTTCAAATATAAATTTTTTAATATATAGGAAATTTAAATTATTTTAGATAGAATATTCGAAAAGTTTTTTTTTTTAAAACTATTTATACAAGATATTTAAAATTGTATTACAGTATAAATATATCAAGTAAATGTGTACACAGGAATATAACCACATGAAAACGCTTATTGAGAAACTGCCCACTAGTAACACAATAATAATACGTCTATATAAGGAGATCACGAGGCCATCTTCATTTTAGACGCTTAGGAGGGTCGAAAAGTTTAAAGTTTAAAAATATAAAATATAAGCTTGAAGTATTAGGTTCCTCCAGGTTTACGGAAAACTATTATTTTGCTGTCTCTAATATACATATAAAGCTTAGGTATCAATAAATCAAAGATTTTACTTATTATATCTTAATATTAAAATAATAAATTAAAATAAATAACATCTTGTTATGTGCATCTTTTTCATCTCGTACGAAATTTACTTTATTTAATTTATGTATACTGCTAACAGAGAACTCCATTTGTTTTCGTATGTTTTTTTTTCAGATGCACGACAGGTTCTTAACCCATGCATGCTTCCATATTTTATAATAAATTCATGTAAAAACTGCTATATATAACCAGGATAATTATAGATGGTAACCGGACGCTGAAGGAGGAAGTTTTGATCCTTTAAATATATTTAGAACTTCATAAAAAAATATGTTGAATCGCTCCGAGCGATCTTTCAAGCCTTCTCACTAATAAGGACGAAAGGAATTCAGAATTCGGATTGTATACAAATTTACGAGCTTCTAGAAACCCTAATATGGAACTTTCGCTATCCTCCCAAACCATCTCGGCTCATCAGACGGCCGTCATCTTGTATAAATATATTTATTTGGTCATCCGAAACGGAGCCGAAGACTACTGGAACGCCGTATCTCTGCATCGGGATCGACAATTATGTCTCAATTTCGGCTTTCCAGTGAGGTATTTTGATTCAGGATAACATTTCTGGTTGGAGAAGGGTATTAATATAAAGCTATTTAAATATCTTACTTGATAATTTCGAGAAAAAAAAATTAATTAAAAAGTTGATCTTGTAAAATGTTCATGTATATATATATATATATATATATATATATATATATATATATGTGTGTGTGTGCGTGTGTGTGTGTGTATGTATATATAATTTACAGATATTGAAAATGTATATTATATAGTTAAATAAATATTTTTAAAAAAATATTTAACAATATCCAGTAATACCTTATTTATTAATTCTCTTTGATTCTCGATATTGTAGGTGTATTTGTATAGGTTTTTAGTTTAAACATTTGTACAAACCTACATCAGAAATTTTCCAAAAAATGTCAACCCTTTTATAAATGTTCACTTACAACATTTGTGAATTTTACCATCGAGATATACAGAATGTCTTGTAATCAAAGGAAATGTTTAACGGGGTCATAGTAAACCTTAGGAACTAAAAAAAAACATTAAATAAAATATAAATTCGGAAGAAAGGAATAAAACATTAAAACTTTATAAATTCTCAAACATCTTAAATAAGCAAATCCTAAAAATATATGAAGCCCACAACAATTTAAAAAATCACAAGCAGGTAGCCAAAAGAAGTAATTTATATAAATTGAATTTTAAAAATTGAATAACTTGTAGAATTTTAAAAGAAAAAGTCTTAAAAATTAAGCATTAACATTGAATTATGGAATATTTCAAATTACTCAATTTAAATTAAGTTAGTAGCTTAAATGAAACTAAGTCAATCTCAGTTTTAACTTATAAGTCGTTTGGATTGATTTTACTACGGTTTAATTTCTATAATAATGTATTACATATTTTTTCTAGTAATAGCATGACATATAAAATATAATAATTTTCGTAATTAGGACTAGTAATGTTACAAAAATGAAAATTGGCAAGGAAACATAAACTTACTTCTTTTTCTAAAAATGCAAATTGCAATTTTTATTAGAAAGGCGACGATACATTATTTTAGTCCTAAAAAAATCGATCCATTTAACAAGATACAGACCTTGCATCGTTATTCATATTTTTTTTTAACATACCTATAATTTACTCAGTTGGTTATTATTTATTTTAACTTCTTTTTTTTAACATTTCTGTTAATTTAAATAATCTCATCTTGGTATTATTTAATTATTTGGGGGGTTGGTTATTTGTACTCAGGAGACCTCAAAAAGTGCATTTCCGTTGGAAACTCAGATTCGAAAATTCTCAAGATCACAATACTTTCACTTACTATACATTACATATACAGATAAGTGAAAGTAAAAAAATCATGTGGAATTTTCATTAACTAAATTTTGTAACTTAGTTAAAAATTGAATCGAATAACACAACAATGTTGAATGTTTGAAACTGTTTAAAAATACGAAATATGAATTAAATGCAATATTGATTAAGAGAATAAATTATGATTTGAGGACATGATATAGTTGGAAAACTTATAATATGTAAATAAATTAACGTATCAAGGGTTTACAGCAGGGCTTCTCAAACATTTAAGCCTTAAGACTACCACTGACTTTTCAGTGATAAAACCTATAGCAAGCCCATCATTGAAACGAATATTAATTATAATACATATTAATTACTTACATTTAAATATATAAATACATTACAAACATATTAATATCAGTAATTTTTTTCAGTTTCATTAAATACATTATTTACTTGTTCTTTGATAATTCGACTATGTATATTTTACAACAAAATCCAAACGTGCTATGGTGTAACGTAAGTTTAGGTCTCTATATAAAGATAGTTGAAATAGTATTTGAATTAGTAATTTTTCTGTTTTTTTTGGAGAAGATCTCGATCACCTTATACGACCATAAGTACAAATATAATGAAGGAATATCAAAGAATTTTGGAATAATCTGAATGATTAAATTAAATAAAGTAAGTAGGGCATCGAAACGCTATCTCTCCATCTTTGAACTTTGTTTTTTTCTTAATTTTTTTTTCAACACTCCATACAGAGTACTTTGGACTTGCCGTTTTGGAGGAACCTGACGCAGATTTATGCAGGGGACCACTTGGCACATTGTCTTCGGAAAGAAAACGATCTTCGATGCCGTTCCCTAAATGGACAGACATGACGCGACAAGAGGAACCGAGAGGTGTAAGCCTTGTGAAAGAGTGAGGACAAAAGAGATGATTTAACAACGAAGAAGGAAAGGTCAGCGAGGAACTTGCTCAATAACGCTATTGAAGCGAGGGTGTTACCTCTCCTAGAGTTAGTTCCATTAATGATGTAAGCTACCCTCGGGAGCATGCCTCGGCTCCTGGCCACGTGTTTGCTCCAATTGCTTCTACATTAAAAATTGTACCGTGGTGTTTACAATGCATCCTCTATTAATCTTTCAAATATATATGAATATAATTCAGTGATTATAATGATGTATTTGTTTCATCAGGCTTGAAAAACGTTCGCTAGTCCAACAAAAAACCCAAATTCACGTCGATCCTAAATTTGGCTCAATTTAAGTTATGAGTACGTTTCATTATTGCCATTAATAGAAATAATGTTATACATTATAGTGTTAATTCTCAGCCAATTGATCTCGTAGTCCATTCAAATTATTGCCAAACAGCGTAATGGGTTGTACCTAAAAAAGAACAGTTGTATTATAATTTTTTTTTTAAATATTATTTCTGTCGAAATTTATTTCCAACAATCACAAAACATAATAATATAAACGACTAAAAACTCAACAAGAATATTATTTATTAGTTGTACATATTTGTGGCTCACAATAAATTTGCCATCTACCTTAGTATTCAGCAAATATGATATCAAGGAGAAGAATAACAAGACAAAAAAAAAAACAAAAAAAAAAAAAAACGTAGTAAAATAACACATACATTATAACATAATAACAAATACACACACAAAAAAGATAATGCAGCAAGTAGCTCAATGCAATAAGTCTCTTGGCCACCGCCTCAGCAGTCTTCTGGGCGGATTATATGGATTTGTGGCAGTAGATAGAGCTTGAGTAAGTGGATTGGAATTTAGAGTCAGTCTGTCATGAAAATTATTAAAGCGGTCAGTGGCAGTTGCCGTGATGAAAGGAGTGTTAAGGTCAGTGTGTAACGTGAGATTTGAAACGTAAAAGGGTGCGTCTACAATTTTCCGAAGGACTTTTGACTGGAATGACTGAATGATTTTTATATTTGATTTCTTTGCTGTTCCCCATAGTTCGATCCCATATGTCCATAGTGGTTTAATGAGGACTTTGTAAATAGTTAATTTATTAGTCACAGATAATTTAGAACGTCTGTCAAGTAGCCTAGAAAGAAGTCCGTATCGCTGATTAAGTTCTTTTCTTTTTTGTTTTATGTGGTATGTCCATGTCAGTCGTTTGTCCAAGTGGAGACCCAAATATCGTACAGTTTTTGAAGGTGTTAGAGCAATATTATTACAGAAAACTGGTGGACAAGAGTTATGTTTAAGTGTAAATGAAACAAATTGACTCTTAGACTCGTTCATTTTTATTCTCCACCTTTTAGCCCAACATGCTATGTCGTCTAGGTGTTCTTGAAGTACCTGAGAATAACAAGAATAAGAAGTTAGATAGATGATAGGTTATAGAAACCTCACACATACTTTTGTCTGTAAAATGCAAATAAAAACAAACAAATCCTCAAATGTTTCACTAATTCAGACATAATCAGAACAGAAAAACAAGATCACATCACATGACATACATAAACATCATACGTAACAATAGTAGAACATAATTACGTTGAATTTGTTTATATCTGATTAAATCAATCTGAAATTACGAGAAAAAATCTAAATTGAAAAATTAAAAAATATATATACTATTTCTTTCTCTTCACCGTATTTCTGAGGCACTTCGAAATATTTTTTTCCAAATTATTTTTACTCTATTTTTTTGTCTTCGAAATACTAATGGAAAATGTACCAGGTGGTGAAATTTATCTTTACTGGCGATAGTCGTTGGCTATCCAAAGTTGGCAACATCTAAAGATCAGTACAGGATATGAATGAAGTTCCTCAAATTCAAAATGAATTGATTGAGTCTTTTCCGATCATTACTGGCTCAAATAGTCCATGCGTAAAGTGCTTTGTTTGCAGTGAGCAATTAGTATATATTTATATAGTACATATAGAGTATTTATTATAATATATTTATTCCTGAAAACATTTTTCCTTGTGAATTGTCTGTTTAAACTCAATTTATTTTAATTTTTTTTTTTTAAATAAAATCTTTTGTGGATAGAAATTCTTCTTTACTTCTAATTGTCGTATTTAAAGTGAAATGTGTGCCATGTCTTTATTTAGATAAATGAAACATTGTACGTTTATCAGTTTTCTTTATTTCATATCCCCTCTTATATATTTTTCTTGTGATCTGGTAATGTTTTCTGTCCACTATATAAACCTTTAACTGCTAAAAGTATTCATCTATGTCTGATATATATCGGTGATGGGGCTCATCTCTGACTCGCATTTAGCTCGAAATCTAACCCTTACAATTAAATTAAAAGTTAATTGTTTCATCTGATGGTAGTTGTTGCCAACGTTTTGGAATATTTGTTGAAATCAGGTTGTTAAATAGAAGGTTAGTCACCTGTTTAGAGTTATCAAAAAATGATTTCTTTCGTTTACTGAGGAATTCTTTATCTGAAGACAACTTTAGGGTTGACTGAATGTCCAATGTTTGTTATCTTGGCATTGAGGTTTCTCTAAATACTTTTCTGATTTATTCATTTTGAAAATATTGCAATTTCTTTTTAGTTGTTTTTCTGACATGCTCGAATAGTGGAGCAACATACAATAGAGCCGGGCGTATTTCAGTTGTATAGATGAGTAGCTTTTAACTTAAGCAAAACCTGTTTGTCCTAATTAAATTTTGGAATATGTAAGCCTTTGATCTCACTGTTTAATTTTTCTTTCAAAATGTCTTGTGAATTTTATATGTCTGTAGAAATGTATGCCAAGATATGGTAAGTTTGTCGATAATTTTATACTTTTATTATTAATTCTAAAGCCACTCGAAATTTTCCGTTTTGATTTGAAAATAGAATATTTTGTGTTTTTTTTCGGGATTAACATATATTTTAAGCCTTTTTAGCTGTCCTGCATTTTTTTATCAGTTGGCTTTAAATTTTTTTTTATAAATAAAATCCAGACGAAAAAAATATGTAACCGAGAATGTCTTCTGAATTAATTTCAATGACAAGAATCTGTTGATGTTATAATTGAATATATGTATTCAGCGGCGTGTACATGTGGTTAGATTTCTCTCTCTCTCTCTCTCTCTCTCTCTCTCTCTATATATATATATATATATATATATATATATATATATATATATATATATATATATATAGTTGATATTTTTTTATAAAATATTGAACTCATTACTGCAACAATATTTCAGGTAATACTTGTAAAACATATCCTAGCATCTTTTTGGGTTGTTTATCTTTTTCTATATATATATATATATATATTTTTTTTAGGACCATGGATTATACTATCCAAAGACATTACATATAGATCTCATATTAATGCTCTGTAATATCTTAAAACAGATTCTGAGAAAATTTCTAGAAACCCTCCTCGATCCAAACACATTCCAAGTCTAAAAGACTCAATTTCTTGGTCCAAAACTAGAAGTCCTCATGTTGAAACGGAAATCGCTTTCTCTAATACATATAATCTTCCCTTCAAGAGCTAAAAGGGTCCATTGCCCTACTCTTCAGTTTAATGGTACTGCTTGTTATAAGGGAAGACGCTTGTCACAGAAAATATCATATAATTCTCCAGACGTTGGGTTTAGGAGTGGTCTTGGTATACTTTTTCAATCTGACTAAATTGCCCTGAACTATGGAATCCGCGGTCTTCAACTCCTTCAGAACCATCAGGAATCACTCTAAAAGGCTCTGGAAGAACATGTAATTTATCTTAAAGTGGAAACGATTCACTCACCTTAATAAACATGGAATTTTCTTTCATATTTTTTTCCTCAAATCGAATTCAAACAATAAATATTATATTACGTTTGGTATGATTGTTTAAGTAAATAAATAAAAATAACCATCAATTATTCATTGATTAACAAATTAGTAACTTTTAACTTATAATGATAGAGAAAACTAATTATCAGATATATTACAATCATAAAAATTGAATATTAATTCTACTGATCCAATGATTTCTAATCTATCTTATTCTTTACAATTGTTTTTACTTTCACTTACCTACACACTTGCTGAACTAGCACAAAACTTAAGTCATACGAAAAGAAAATTACATGTTTTAGATAGCAAGATCGCTAGGATAATATAACCGCGAAAATCACTCAAACAATTCTGAATAAACTTGTCATATCAATTTTACAGCCGTTCCAATTAAAATCTTTGCTGTTTCCGGTGCCAATAGCATTTCCAATGACCTCGACAGAAGACAAGGACAATCGTTATAATTGTTATGATTAAGTTCCGAAAGCCCATGGTCTGCACGTGGACAGCTGAAAGTAGTCCACGCGTCGATAAACCATATGATTTAATCGTTTAAACACCAAACGGAAAAAAATATTAATTTAAAAGAACTTCGAAAAACAGAATTAAAACAGAAACATTGCCATTCTTTCAACGAATGTCGGTTCCTCGTAGTAAACATAGCACCACATTAAATTTGAAACTACGGAAAAGAAGTGACGGGCTTGAAATAGCTAATTATCTCACATAGTTAGTAATAATAAAAAATAAGCAGGCACCAACATATATATGAACTTTGAAAGAGTTTTGATAATTAAATAAATAAAATCGTCGTAAACCTATAACTTCCTGTCCTATAGTATCCTTTAACAATACCCCACTTATCCCTGTTGACCAAATCCGATACCTAGGACTCCAACTTGACAAACGACTCACTTGGAACCCCCATACCAGACTGAAACGACTAGAAACCGCCCGACGTTTCCGACTACTCCAGCACTTACTAGACAAACGCTCTAAACTGCCAACTATTTACAAAAGACTCAAATATATTACTATAATAAGACCTATTTGGCCTTACGGGATCGAGCTTTGGGGCTCTACTAAACCATCAAATTCCTCTCGTATCCAATCCCTACAATCCAAAATCCTTCGTAAAATCCTTAATGCTCCCTACTTTGTCACAAATAAAATCATCCATAATGACCTTAATGTACCATATGTTTCCGATTTAGCTCAATCCAGATACCTGTCCTTTCATAATAAACTTCTGAACCATCCGAACCCTCTCGTAACCCTCCGAGGCGTTTAAAAAGAAGATGGCCTCGGGATCTTCTAATATAGAAATATAATTGGAGTGGATAGACCAATGGGTAGTTTCTCCTAATGTTGTACATGTCATATTACTTGTTCATATTTACTTGTTGTATTTATTGTTAATTACAGTTGTAAATTTCGTTAATAAAAAAAATATAAAAAAAATAAATAAAAAATCTTTTTATGGGTTAAAAAGCTAAAAATATCAGGAAACATGATAAGAAAAACTTGAGAAGGATACAAAATAATCACTAATAATTGTTATTACTAATAATGTCTACTTCTAGGTTGCTTTTTTTAGTATTGCCATTACAAACCATGTAGACCTTTCTCCGCCTTAACAAGCCTGCTCCATCTCTGCCTGTCTTGGGCCATTTATTTGCACGTAGCTCTATTGCATCTTTGTTGATTCTGTCTATCCATCTACTTTTCGGCCTTCCACGTGGTGTTTTGTCTTTTATTGAGGCATTCATTGTTACGTAGAGACTTCCAGATGGACCAGTTTCTGTAAACAGTTCTTTATTGGTCTTTCTTCTCCATTTGTTAGTAGTTTGATCTCAGATCGCTCCGATTATCCTGCGCTGGATTTTTCTCTCAAATCGTTAACACTTTTCTCTAGGGCGCTAGTTAGTGTCCAGGTCTCATAGCCATATATTAGCCATGTATATTTTATGTTCCTTATTGGAGTAAAAATTGTATCCATGGTAAATGTAACATTAAATAGAAATTCTATGTGAACTCTAAAAGTATGTTTATAGCTTGACAAACAGAAATAACATTGCACACAGAACTTGCATACATCGTCTTAATTCCTTTGATCTATAGTAGGAATAACATTCCGAATGTTTGATATTTTTGTTTCAAAATTTTAAATATTCATCTACATCTGTAGTAGTGTTGTCCAAATTCGGTTTTGGTCTTGCACTTTGATAGACCAAGACTGGTAAAAGAAAATAAAGGTTTTTGTGAATAAAATTTAAGGCAAAATAGTTTCTGATAATAGACAATTTTATTATGTATAAAGAATTGCCAGAAACAATATACTTTTGCAGTTAACTCTTCCCATTTTTCATTTGGGGTTTATTAAGGTTTCCTCATTCTGAAAAATGACAGAAATATCTCTATAATATGTAGTGGTAGCATTTTTTAAAAGGCTATTAAATTTCAAAGATAAACTGTTGACAATCAGCAGTTGGCCTTATTAAAATAATGGAAATGACATATCAGGCATAGGGAAGAGTACCATCCAACTGAACCTTTTTCCTTATTTGGTTTTGTTTTCATGATTTGTTAAGTTAGGAGGTCTCTCATCCAGCGTATTTTTTTCTGGTTCTCGTATTGATGGGATTGTCAGATGAATCCATATCTCTTATAAGTATGTTAGCTAGTATATTATTGTGGAATCGTTGGAAAAGAGTCCTTATGTGTTGGTCAACCGTTGGCAGATGGAAGTCAGTATGTATGGTTTTGTTAGTCACGTACCAAGGTGCTTTAACAGTGAGTCGTAATATTTTTGATTAGAAAGTTAGATGTTTTTGTATATGGGTATTTTTAGTTACACCGAAGAAGTGGAGAATGTCCATGTAGGCTTTAGATAAAAAAGAAATTAAAGCTTTGCAATTTTTCCAAGAAGGTCAAATCGTCTTATTTATTTATACAGCTTGAGATGAATAACAACTTTTTTCGTAATAAGCATTTAACTTATTAATATTAACTTAAGATTCATTAAACACGAAGATTTTCTAAATGTGGGGTATCTGTAGTATAGCTGATTGGCAAAAAAAAATCGCGAATAATTTGTGATTTTTTAAAAACAGAACTTATCTTAGTTTATCTGCTCCACAGTCCTCTTCAAATGGACAAACTCTCCATTCATTTCCATAAAATTTTGTCTAATTTATATAAAAGCATTTGTTAATTACTTAAATTAAATATTTTTTTACTTACCGCTTCCTACTCGACAAAAAACGTATTGCGGAAAATCGGACCATTATTTATCTAAACTTTTTTTATAGCTCTCATATCAGCTATCACCTGGTTAAATATTTTCCTCTGCATACAGGAAACCTTACATTGCCGGACAACCCTTCTCTACTGAACGATTAATACTTCAAAATAGGGAATTTATTTTCTGAAAAAACTTAATAAAAACAATTTCATTAATGTCATCTCGTGTCGGCGTCATGTTATCATGGTAAGACTTCCATGTGACCTAAGGAGCCAACATTATCTTCTGAACTTCACTAGGAGCCAATAAGTGATAAAACGCCTGCTCCTGCGGTGTTCTCTAAACACGGTCTGCGGCGAGTCGGAATGGCAGGCATTGGGTCAAGGCGAATCGTTACAGTCTTCCCTATTGGTTCCATTTCAGCCTGAGTGAATCGGAGAAAAAAAAAATTAATTTCTCTCCGAAACCATTATCGGCTTCATTAACGATATGTGGAAGGAGGCCTAATTGGCAGTTTGGTTTTGATTCTTTTTGACGGTTTCAGGGTCTCGATAATTAGTATCCATTACCGTCCCCGCGCTATCATCCCAACTGCGTCTCTAGGCGAAGGAAGCTGAGATAGCGAGAGGAGCTGAATCAACTTCTGAGCAAGTTTCAATTAATTCGCAATTCTTCTCTTAAGTGTTGGCACTTCGTACTGATGCAAGTTTAACTCAGAGCACTAATCACGTATAACCTTTTATTCGTGATTTGATTATCAAATTCAGTTAAGGATCAGGTTTCCTGCAGTCCCCCTGATTTTATATAAACAATAGATTTTTTTATTAATGAAATTTGCAATTGAATAAATTAACTAAACATCTACTAAATATGTAATAAAAAAGAAAAACAATAGCATGAAAAGAATTGTATTAGAATATGAAGAGGCCATCCTATTTTCAGACGCCTCGTGGAGTTATTAGGGATCCAAGAGGAAGCAAAGCTAGAAATGAGAGGATTAAAATGGTTTTGAAATTTACTGTGGAAAGATAGGTGTCTGGATTAGGCCAAATCGGAAACATATGGAACATTGTGATCGTTATGGATGATTTTATTTGTAACAAAGTATGGAGCATTGAGAATTTTACGAAGGATTTTGAATTGTAACGATTAAATATGAGAGGAATTCGATGGGTTAGTGGAGCCCACGGGCGGATCTATGGGGGTGAGCCTTTCGGGCTGAAGCCTCTCCCCAAAATGGTAAAATATAGCCATGTTTTATCGAAAAAAATATTAAAAAAGTATCTCTTAAAGTATTATTGTTTGTGTAACTACATTTAAAGGGGATTTAGGAATCACTTAAACACCATTTCATACAGGTAGTTAGTTTCTTTCATCTTTTCCAAAGTAATTATCGTTATTTTTATGAAAAAAACCGCTTTCGGGCTGAAGCCCCCCTCCCCCAAAATTAAATCCTGGATCCGCTAGTGGTGGAGCCCCAAAGCTCAACTCCATATGAACAAATATACCTTATTATAATCATGTTAGGTTTCGGGTTTCGGGGATCTATTTCCTAATATTCTACTCTGCTAGAAGATATTGTATTCGATAAAAAGCAAACATAAAAAGCATAACTTAGCTTGAGCAGAAACACACTGTTCCAAAGTTGGAATTGTAAACCTAACGTCAAAATTGTTTCGAGAACCCCTAAAAATGACTGTGTGAGCTTAATGTATATTTTAGGATCTATTTTGTAGATGATTCATATGTGCTAATTAAAATTTTTGAAAAGTATGTCGAACTTCGTAGAAAATCGCATTTTTCTAATACAACTTCAACATAACAATAACATATTCAAACGTAGTTTTATATTTTTATTTTAAATATTTTTTTAAGGCTCAGTAAGATCTGTAGACATCTTGGCCTTTAGTACAAAATAAGAGGAGGCACTTATGGTCGATCCTACAATTAGATACACAAAATATGAACATCAAGATCTCAAAACACAAATTGAGAGAGAGAAAATATTATAAAAATGCACTCATTACCTAAAAAAAAAGTTTAGAGAGGAATTTGGGATAAGAAATTTTTCGGTACGAAGACATTGGTTTGTAAGTAGATGGGCAATTCCTCTTTCAACTGATTTTTGGAAAATCTAGGTGTTTAAAGGAATGAAATACGGATTAGGGCGGAGTTCATTATTTTGGACTCACTGGCAATCTAGCAAAATCATCTCTATTAATTCATTCCATTCCTTAACTGATCATACAGACAGAATTGATAAGAATGAGGAATGGAAAAGAAAGAAAACAAAAAATGACATTTTTATGTACAAAGAATTTTATATTTATGACAGTTCCGTAAAACGTTAATTGTTTTGAATCCTTTTACTAGACATAACTCCAATCAGATGGATTAGTATGTTGTGTTAGTTCGCAACTTAAAGCAGTTGAGTAGCATAACGATTTTATTGTAGTTCTCTCTCTCTCTTATTGCACAGTATATTTGAAACTATGTTGCAAAGCTCTAATAAACGTGATATTTTGTCTGCGTTGTTTTTGATAATGATAACTTTTTATAATGTAAGCTGGGGATTTCCGGACGACTTCCTTTTTAGGAAACTGGTCGAGTAACAGATAAGAAGAAAGAGACAGAACGAGTGGATTTATTAGATTAAACGTTGAATAGTGAAATGTGGTGTATTTGCCATGCAAGTAGGTTTTTATTTCGAATATGTCCATGTCGTTGTGAATGGTATGGTTTGAAATAAACCAAGATTCATTTACAAGTTTTCTTAGAGTATTGGGTTGTGCTTCAAAGTTCAGCTACTTTTGTCCTAATAGATGTTAGGAAATTTGTCACTTGTTTATACAATACGTTAATTGTACATACAAAATTAAATTAATATACACGGCTGGATATGTAACTGTGATACAATATGTTCCAACATTAACCAATTAAAATATATCATTTTCAACTTTGGTGAACACTGGGCTATTCTTGTTAATACATGATCACAGTTTTTAAATACGTTTTACAAGAAAGCTGTGATGGTAGTGTTGCCCAAATTCGAGAGACGAGTCATGGTCTTGCAAAATCAGTCTTGGCCATGGTCTTGGTCTTGCGTAGGAGTCTCGCAACAGTCTTGCAGTTACTAATAAGCTTATTACTATAAAAATATTACTGTATTTTTTTAGATAGGAGAAATCTAACTAAGCCCAAATGAAAAATTAGAGGAGTTAAATGCAAAAGTATATTGGTTATACCAATTATTAATATATAGTAACTAAGATTGTAAATTGTTAGTAACTATTTTGTCTTAATTTTTATTTTAAATAATCGATTTTTCTTACCAGTCGTGGTCTTGCAACAGTTGGGTGGTCTTGGTCTTGGTTTTGCAAAGTGCAAGACCAAGACCGATTTTGGGCAACACTATGTGATGGTAACATCAAGAGGTCACACTATTTCTGATGCGATTCGTGTACTTAAAAGCGAATTCGAATTCCGGCTTGTTTTTGAATACCTTGAACAGCCCGACCTTTGTTGACCCTCCTCTGATAAGAACGCCAACACAAAATGTCGAACTATCCAAGGAAGAGTGCGAAGTAGTTAAGTGGCGAGCGGAGATTCCTGGGTGTGGCCGACGTGGCACTACATAAAGGCCAAGGCTGTTCTGTTTATATTGAGCCGCTTGAAAAAAAAAAAAAAATCATTCATTTATTCTTTTTATTTTCGTATGTTAACATCTTTCGAGAGGAACATCAATTGTCAGCGATCTTGTCAGCCCGAATTCGGTGACCATAACAAAAGATAATCTTTTTATTAATATCGGTGGAGATTCAACAGAGGAAACCATCACTCTCAGAAATAAGGAATAAAAAATTTTACGGACATGTTAATGGTTATTGTTTATTTGCCAAAGTCCAAAAATGTTCGGAGCTTGACCTTAATAAGACGGTACCATTTACATCACCAATCTTAAATTGTCTGCTTGAATACAAATATCACACTGGTATATTCCCGTTTATTTATTTATTTAAGTGCTTTTTCCACAAGGCTCATTCATACTGTAGTATCTTGATGTATTTTATTATATAGGTTGATCGTTTTTAAAAATTGTTTTTTAACTTTTTCAACGTTTTTTAAAACTTTTTCTGGGTTCTGTCTCAGTATTTGTAATGGATCCGTGGAAAATCATTCAAGAGCATACATTTGCTATAGGAATATGCTGACGATTTTCCTTTCTTCATTAAATAGTCATGGGTGAGGCAACCACAGCCAATCTTGAGCGGGTAAGAACCAACTCTTCTGAAGACGAGGTGTCTACACATTTTTTTAGGACGTTATACGTATTGTTCTAAAATTCTTAGTTTATTTTATCTCATGTTTAGCCATTCATTTTGCCATTCCCGACATCAATTTTCGTTGATCTAAGAAATTAAATTGTTGTGATCAGTAGTTGAAAATACTTGGTCACTTTTTATCGTTAGTCTTGCTTGCGTAGGCCAAGATCACTAATTGTTGCTAGACCGAATCTGATATAAAAAATAATTAAAACAAGCATATTAGAATAAAAATTAAGAAAAGATAGTTACTAATACTAGACAATTTAGTTACGAATTAGTGGAACCAGTATATATTTAACTCTTCCAATTTTTCATTAGGGGCTTAGTTAGGTTTCGCTTATGTTAAATATGTTGAACATATATAAAATTGAAAAACAAAAGTTTAAAATTAGTAGGGAAGTCATGTGAGTGGACACAGCTGGCGGGGTGGCCCGGAGTTGTCCGGCAACCAGATAACCGAAGTTATGAGATTATAAAAAAGTGCGAGTTCGCGTCTCGGTGCCGGAGGGAATTTTAAATTCCCCGCCTTCACCTTCCGGTCCGGGAAAATTGCGTGTAGTCTAAAAGGCGAGGTAGGCAAGAATAATAAATAAATAAATGTGAGTGGTCACAAACCAAAATTTTTATTTAAATAATTGGTGTTGTATAGATTGTCTTTACCCAAGAACTCTTCCATTCCAAGGTGGGGCCTATCATTATCTTTCCGGGCAATGCCTTTAATATATTGTCAAGTTAATTTTATTAATTTGGTTGCATTTTACTATGTTATGTCAATATCTAAATGCAATATATATCAAAACATCTAAATGTACCTTTTCCGTCGTAGTATTTTTATGATGTAAAGTAAGATGTTCAAAAATACATTTTCTTAAGTGATAAAGAGAAAAACTTGAAATTAATATCGAGAGAAGTATGAATAGGCTGAGTATAAACTTCAAGAAAAAGAGTTTAACAAAAGTGTAATAAAAACATATACTGAAAATAGAAATAAAGTGGAAGAAGGTTTCTTATTTTTTTCGAAATTTCGAAATTTTAAGAAAATTTAATGATTCGTTGTTAGTTCTACAAAATTTATTGACATTACGCCACACCGCGCCTATGCAGTGCAAGTGCACATAAAAAACGCAAGACATATGAATCATCAGCTCAGTTCGAAGTTTTAAATACGTAGTTATGGAGACATTTTATAGAAAAACAAAATCTAAAACTCCAGTCTTTACCACAAAGATCAAGTAACATTCCTCTATTTTGAGTCCAATAGGAAAACATGAAAGAGCCAAGCACCACTTGGCTGTTATGCGCTCGTGCTCGCCATGGTTTGTTAACCCGGCTATACAGGAACTGATTACTGAAAAAGGAATATCATGCGCCGACAATAATAATGAACTCTCTTATTACAATGAAATTTATGCTCGTAGTTAAAAATATTTGTGGAGTAAATGTGATCATTTCAAAAAGCGATGGAGGGACGCATCCTAACGTTCTTTAGGGGTCGACTCCTATGAATTACAGTGACGTTTAAGAAGAAAACATTTTTTTCCGAAAAATGCCGAAGTAAACAATTAAAACAGTAAATTCATTTGTTCTTGTTAATTCAATAGAAATTATTAAGATTCTATACTGACTGATGTTGCAGACTTTGTTTACATGAGTATAAAATGGCTTCATTCTTTACGCCAGCCATCCCAGATGGTATCCGAGTTTGCATGAACCATACCATCTACGAGCCAAGCCCCCGAGGAACTCATTGCCAATAGCTACCCGCCACCACCCACATAATCGGGGACGAACCCTCGGGCCATCAGACGACCCAGATTCGGCCTCACCTTAAGGCTCTCGGTTGAAGCTGTAACCAGTTACTGGTCATCCCTGAAGGAGTGTAACTCGGTGTAAAATGTCTGAAACCATTTCATCAGACGGATTTATATATTAAATAGTTTTTTATTATTATCTATATATTTTTGTTGGTCCTTTTAACGGCAATTAAAGGTCCTTCATGTACGGACAAAAACATTTCATAGTACTGTACGGATGTCAGGTTAGTTTTATCACAACTATGATTTTGGGAGGGTTTTCTATATTAGCGAAGTGACTCGTCTACGGATAACGGTTGTAAAACTAGATTTCGGAATAAATCAAAAAACATAATTTTTGTTGTTATATGATGATTTATAAGTTGATGAAATTTTCTAAAAAATAAAATAATTAACGTTGAAAACGGACGATAGAATGCACATATGTGTTTTTTAAAAATATTTAATACACGTTCAACTAAAAATCTAATAACCTTTATTTTGGTTTTTGATTTCTGAACAGTTAAACGTCAATGGAAACAATAGCGCTTGTGTTTTTTCGGACTAGGAAGGCTTTTTTGTTTTGTTAATTATCTTTCAAAAGATTCTATATAAATTTTACCATATAATGTATACTTTACGAGTATACTATAATAATATTAACATTATTATTTTCTTTATAACTTATTTCCTGAATTTCATCGGGAATTCACTATGTTTAAAAAAAATAAAAACATTGTAGTATAAAATTATAAGAAAGTTTCATCAAAATCATTAGAGCCGTTACTCTGTTACAGTCTATGGAAAAAAACATGTTTTTCTCTTTCTCAGCCGCTATTGCGAATGGAGCGTCCAATTTTTGTCACTGGTACCGGTAGTCAAAACTATACAAAAGAAAACAAGAAGCAACAAAATAGGTCTACCTTTTCAAGAGATAATCTTGAGATAAAAAATAGACAGACCAATGACTGAAAATGTTTTTTTCGGACTTAGGATGCTGTAAAAATGCGTTGAAAACCGCACATAGGAAATATGACCCGATCGCAATACTTTCCTTCCCTAGTAACGCTAGGAAAGTAATATGAACTGTGGATTTATAAAACAGGATTTGAAAAATAAAAATAGAATTACTCAGGATGTTTTAATCATTAAAAACAGCTTATCTAGATTTAATGATTTATTAAAAGTGTGCTCAGATAGTTTAGAAATAAATAGTAGCTGAGATATTGAATGAAAAATCATTACGCCAATCCAACCCCACATTATTTTTAAATCAAAAAAATCTTCAATTATTTATTTTGTTTGTTACCATTAGGAAAATATTCTTTTCAAACAAATCAAACAGGAATAATCGAATGCTGTTATAGATGTATAAGCCAATTCATTAAGCCATTTAATTGTAAATAATAAAACAAATATATAAAAATAAGTGCCTGTTATTTTTTTCCTTCCTACCACCAACAGCTAATATTTATTAGATTTTTATGACATTAATTTATACAACCAGTCTCGAACTGAAACAATTAGTCCTTTAAAATGGTAGCTAAATTATACTTGATTGTTGTAATATATATATCAATAAACAATTAAAAAATAAAAATACTCTAAAATATATTCATGCCTTAAAGGTTAGCAATCGTTTAGTGTGTTATGCTTATTATAACCATTTCACTTTGTTAAATTTGTTTTAAAAGCTGTAAATATTTTACTCTAATCATCCCCCTGATGATGTTGGAGAACATAAATTCTTTGAAACCAATAAATAAAGAGATTAGTTAATAAAACAACAAAACAAAAAAACTGTACTTCAATATTAAAAAAATCTGGTGGGGGCGTTTACCGCACAAATTTTACCTATCATCCTAGTTAAATTTGTTTTCTCAATTAAAGATAGCTTATACATGGTTATTAAAATTTATGATTTCGGCTATAGATTATTGTCATGAACTATAACATTATCTTGAAGGTTATTGCCATGTGGTTTTTCATACTATGAATGCTGCTACAAATATTTTCAATGGCATATATTTTTTCTAACAAAAGTAAGATTAACTGTATTTTAAACAATTTCAGAACAATCCTATGCGCTATATATTTTTGGTTTTTCAAGATTTAAAACAGCTATGAAGGTTTCACCTCAGTTTGAAAATGTCTATTAGTTTTCATGGAACATTTCTTTACATCCAATAATATTAGTTTTCAAATATTACTATCCATAATTTTAATCGCTCTTTATCATCATTGTCAACTTTATATGTGTTATTACTTTTTTTTTTTAATCTTTATTTTAATAACTACATATATAATATTGGTTTTTTATCTGGTCAATCCGAGTACATGGTAAATGCTAGGTGACGGCGAACTGGATAAGGGTTGTGAATTTTGAATAATTACAAAGTTATTATTAAATAAACTAAATTGAAATCATATTGAATATATTATAATTCAAATATAACGTAATGTACAATGCCATATACGTTTCTATCATCTTCTCTCTCTAAATTACTTTTATTTTTACGGAGAAAGGAGAGTGGTGCTTAGAACATAATTGCCCGGGGTCGACGAATTTCTAAGGACATTTATTTTTTAAAATATTTTCAATCTTGATTTTTTTATCAATTGCAATGAGGATAAAACTAACTCTGATATTTAGGATTATTCAATTATACATTGATATAAAGAAATTATTCAAAATCGTTCGAGCCGATTTTGAAAAAATCTTAAAAATGAGTATAATCGATCGTACAAAGTGCTACTTCTTGTAAATCGATTTTATAGAAAAGGATGCTGTAACGTCCAAGGCAAGTGCATACCTTAAATAATTATTACCTATCTGTTTCCTAGGACTTTTCATTTTTGAGCAAAGACAAACACAAACCATTGCAAGACTTGGTAATTTGGACGTAAGGGACCTTTAAACGTATATTTCCATTGAAAATTCAAAATAGAAATTTTCACGGTCACAATACTGTCTCTTATCATATATTTCATTTATAGGTAAGTGATAAAACAAATTTCAAATTAGCAATTTTAAAACTTGTAATAAACTATAATTTGTGTCTTACACTTGCAATCATGATGAAATGTATATATACGTTTTCTAATTGCAATCATTACTAAATAAAAAACTATTATGGGTAATTTACATTTTTTTTTTTAATATTTCGCAAATTAAAAGACAGATTTTACTATAATTATGACGATATAAAACAGTTCTGTATTTTTTTTTTTGTTTAATGAATCCAAATAATAAAAAGTATAACTGAAAAAAGTATTATATCTGATCTGAATTTTAAAACCGCCAATTAATCAAACTACTAACTATTACTGAGATATAAAAGTTCCAAGCAATTTAAAACTAAACTCATTAAATTTTTATGAGTTATTAATTGTTGGAAAACTACCGGATGTGTTGAGCAATTTATATTTAACATATAAGTATCCTACAAATCCTATTCAGATTTGAAATATATATATATATATATATATATATATATATATATATATATATATATATATATAAGAAAGAAGTTACCTAAACGTCTAGAATTTTAATAATGATTTCGGATATCACTAAATCAAGCAAAGCCTTGTTTTTTATTTAAAAAAATAATCAGACTGGTGGAAGAAATTTTAATGAAAAGAAGTGGACCACTTGTCGTTAAATCCAACAACGAACCACTCAACGAACCATGATGAAGCAATGACTTACCGTTCTCGAATTCCACAATGGGTATGAAACTTTTCCAATATATTACTTCATGGTTTATAAATCATTTATGCTTTGGTTTTGAATGAATAATTTTGAACAAATAACATAACAGCTCTTAAAATATAAGTATATTTTAAGATATATTTTTTAGTATAATAATATACTCTATTATTATGGGTAACATTACTTCACTTTAGTTCAATTATCAGAATTAAAGTGATTTTTCACATTTTCAATGTATTTTTTTAATACGTATATAGAACATTGTGATAAATTTTCCTTTGTTGAAACGTACAATAATATTTAAATGACTCAAGACAGAAGATATAACATGTATAAAGAAACTTCATTTTATTGCTTGTTAAAAAATTATGATTTTTTTAATTTCCTGTTTTCTTAGTGTCGAAGTCAGCTTAAGCTTGAAATTATTAAAAATATAATTGAATTTCATATTTTCTTTCTAATGAGTAATGCCATTCCGGAAAATGACACAATTCTTCACAGACAATGATGATGATGTGAGTCTATTTTGCTTTCTGTCCAGCAAGTCGATGTTTTGTTGTCGAAGTACTTTAATGTTATAAGTATGTTATGCACATACCATTAAAATACATTTTATATACATTTATTTTTTATCCATTAAATTTGCTATTGCGTTGTAACGCATCAAGCAAATGTGTTGGAGTTTATTCTATCTTCTTATATTCTTGATATTTTTTAACTTGTCAGCAGATCTCTAGGCCATTGCCTTTATATTGGTCTTTGAGGCCCACCAGGTAACAGAGAGGAAGATAGAGATAGAACGAGTGGATTTGGATGATTGAGAGTAGAAGAATGAAATGTTGTTGTGTATGTAGGATTTTACTTTTAGTATGTTCATGTCTGTGTGTATGGTGTGATTTGAAATAAACCAAGGAGCATTGTATGGTTTGAATTTTGTTTATGTATGTGTGTTTTGCGGAACCACAAAGTTCTGTCCGGCAGTCCAAATAGGTCTTAGTATGGTGATGTAGATTAGTCGCTTGTTTATTAAGTTGAGTGCAGAACTGTAGTCCAAAAGATGTGAGAGTTGTTTGTATCGTCTGGTTGTTTTTTATTTTTTGTTTACATGTATGTAATATATAGTACGTGTAAGTATTGCGATCGAGAAATTTTTTTATTTTAGTGTGAATGTTCCAAGTGAGTTTTTTCTCCAAGTATAGTCCGAGATACCGAACATGTATTTTTGAGGGAACTGGTTTATTGCCTATGGTCACAGCAGGGCACGAGATCTTCTTCAGGGAGAAGCCAACATGAGTTGACTTATTGGGATTGATTTTAATTCTCCATTTGTGAAACCATTTTTCAAGATCTTGGAGGTGATTTTGAAGGGCTATTGAAAGGATAGTGGGATTTTCGTGAGAAGAAAGGATATAAGAAAGAATTAATGGTACTCATTGATATCAGATGTGTAGATAGGAAAGAGAAGAGGGCTTAAAACACTACCTTATATTCTTAAATTAGTAATATAAATTATTAAATGCATAATTTATAATATATATATATATATATATATATATATATATATATATATATATAAGTGAACGAGTGAGGAAGGGACCAAAACTATAACGGCAATTGTTTAAATTGACAAAGAATGCTCCTTGACACCTACAAATATAATTTACAGTTTGGAGTTGACACGCAGTCTATAGTACAGTTAGAAGTTGTAAATTAACTGCCTGAAGGTATAAATGATTAGTTATCGAGTATGAAAATCATTCACACGTTTTATCTAAGTAATAGAATTACTCCTTTATTTTTTCTATAAGGTTTTGTCACGCAGGATTTTTACTGATTAATATTCATAATGAATTTTCGAACATTAATTTGGTTTCCGAATCTATATAAGCAGGCGATAACAGTTTTCCTCGATTCCGAACATGGAGTTTTTAATGAATAATTTATTCACGAGTTTTATTTAATTAGAAACATTCCTATTTATGGCAATATAAGTTTCTCCTTTTTTTTTAATGAAATAGTTTTTACAATGTGATCAAGGAATTTCAATATTGCATTCTATATGTGTGTGTGTGTGTGTTTTCTTATCTTTATATATTAATATTTTCCAATAAAAAGCCACAGGTAAAAATAATAAATGATTATCAAACCAACAAGTGTACCAGCAGTTACATACTCCTAAGATGTAAAATTTAGTTTTGAAAATTTATTTTAGTATTTTGTTTTTAAACAATGGTCTTCATAAGTTAACAAATCAACAAGGGGCGCAAAAGAAGTTGAAACTTCAATGCCTAAAGAATGAGTAACTAAAAATAACTACCTATTTCTTGCTTAAAACATAAAACATCTTTAGTCTTTTTATGACCTATTCCAGATTATCTTTTTCCACTTACTTGTTTCATAAAATGGTTAATATGAAAACTGCAGTAATAAAGTTTTTGTTAATTAATTTAAAATTACAAATAATGACATGGATATTATTTAATACGTTATGATCAAACAATTATCATATGTACAAAGTGGTATGTTACTTCGGCAATTTCGAATGGTAACAGTAGGAAAGAACAATACAATAATCGTACTCCCAAAAATAACTATATATTTATAAATGTCAACATATGAAATTTTATTAAATTATTCTGTGGGAAAATCTCCCAGACATCTTAATTATTTTTTAATAACGTGGATAAATACTTAAACTTTCTGTCTTTGGTTTTAAAATTTCTTTGATTTATTTGTAAAGAAGATACGAGTAGGTTTTTGAAGAATTGTTGTAGTTTTGGGAAAATAATTTGGTATTTTTAATGAAACCGAGAAATATTAAATCCATTCATTTCAGTCCTATAAAAAAATTCGTTATTTATAGATTTATGGTAAAAATTGTGATTATTTTATCATTCTAAGGATATAGGTGCTTGAGGCGTTAGTCATCAATGCTAATACTTTACTGAAAAGAACTGGTAGTGCGATCGATCAGAAAAAAAAAGAAAATATAGATTTATGATTCAGCTTACTAAATTACAAAATTACACAATACTTAAGAACTTACAATAAGAAAATTCAAAGATTTGTTTTTGGACGAAAGTTTCTTATGAAATATTTATGTTAGACTCGATTTTGTACCAGCAGCTACATACTCCTAAGATGTAAAATTCAGTTTTGAAAATTTAGTTTACTATTTTGATTTTAAACAATTGTCTTTAAACGCGCATTAATAACTACCTCTTTCTTGCTGAAAACATAAAATATCTTTAGTCATTTTATGTCCTATTCCTGATCGTATTTTACCACATTGCTGATGTTCTCATAAATAACGTATAACTGAAAATTAACACTTATGTGAAGAATTTCTGATGACCAGGAACATCTCCTGTTCTTCTGCAATCCGGGTCAGGCAGGCTTGCCTCGCATCTTCTTCCTTCACCACATTGGCCTAACGGTGCAGGGAAGGCTCGGTTCCGGACTATTTGTTTCCAAGATCAATAAGCAGATAGCTGTTCATATATCCCTGCGCCCTTCTCTCCCGCTACCGAACATCCAAAAGTTCAGCTTCCATCGGCACCCGTTCGTGGCTCGTTCGTCGTGGCGCAGATAACATTTAGAAGATACCCCTGCAATTTGTGAAGGCTCTAGGAACGTAGCTAATACCAGCTCTACTATTGAAATCAGCTGTCTCATGCTTCCAGTATCTGATAAGGCAACGGGCCTGATGAAGCAGCTATCTTAATTATGTCAGATACCTATTAAAAGTTCATTTAAATAACGGTCCAAGTACGGCGTATCTGGGATTGCTTAGTAAATAGAGAATAACTTTTAATTAAACGTCAGTTTAAATAAGCCAATGGCCCATCTGCTTCTAGTATATAGAAACCAGGGTTTGAAATCGATAATTATTTTTTGCATAAGATCATGTAATAATTATTATATTTGAATTTAATTTAAATCGATCCTTGACATTTATTTATTCGATTAAAAACAATGATTACTCACTGAGTGTTATGGTTTTACATAAATAATAATGATAAAATTATCAGAAAATAAAAATCACCTTTTACACACAACTTTTTTAAAATTTGTTTATTGAAAAATATTACAATATGTCTCAAAAGACATTTATAATAGTGTTCAGAGATCACATTCCCACTCTATGTACAATAAATAAGAATAAAATAACCTAAAAATAAATAAATAAAAAAGGACACATACATATCTATGTATGCTATTTACAATCAGGCGAGAGAACTCCGAGCCATACTCGTCCCTCCAACTGTGGAGGGAAAAGCATGACTCCAAGAGATCTTTGCACTCCTCTCAACCGTGTCACCGGGAACACAGTGATCCAGTGGAGATTGAGCAGGAGTGGTTTAGCCACATACACTCATGTCTGGGAAGTGAAGAATCTGGTCATTGCCAGAACTCCAATATTTACAAACTATAAAAGGTCGCGGGGCCACTGCCGTTTTAACCTTTTTGGAGGATATTGGGATGTGTGGTGCTGAATAGGGATTCGGATTATAGTAAGGCTCTAGTGAAATTTGAAGAGTTTAGCTGGGATAAGATCTATGACAAATGGAATATTAAGGTCATGGCGTAGAATTTTGTTGGTTACATAGAAAGGAGCATCGACTATTGTTCGAATGACTTTGGACTAGAAGGATTGGATGAGTTTGATGTTAGCAAATTTGCTGTTCCCCACAGTTCAAGTCTGTAAGTCCAAGTAGGTTTCAGTATTGTCTTGTAGATAAGTATTTTATTTTCAATAGAGAGTTTAGATTTTTATTTAGTAGTATGTATAGTTGGCCGTATCGCCGGTTAAGTTCCTGTCTACTAAGTCTAGTATGAGGGTTCCACGTTAGTCCTTTGTCTAAGAGAAACCAAAGAAATCGGACGGTGTCTGAGAAAGAAAGCTGGATGGAATTAAAGTGTACTGGTGGACAGGAACTGAGTCGGAGTGCGAAGGTAATATGTTGGCATTCATTTACTTTAATACGGCATTTATTACACCAGTGCTCAATCAGGGAGAGGTTTCTTTGAAGGTTTAAGGATACTTTATCAGGATCTGAGTCGCATGATAGAATGGCGGTGTCGGCAGCAAATGTTGCCACGAAGGTATCGGGATGGACAGGGATATCGGCGGTAAAGAGGATGTAAAGGACGGGACCCAATACGCTACATTGAGGAACACCAGCCTCAATTTACACACAAATTAAATTAATGCATTTCGGAAATAAAGATGTTTAGTTGACAAAAATATTGTCCATTTATTACTCACGACTCAATATATCATGGGGATTAAAAAAAATTATATAATTGATTTATATTATATAACTGATTTAATATATGGCTTAAGATTTAATAAGTGAAGGAATTTTCACGGGAAATAGTAAAAAGGGTACCACCAATCAACGCTAGTCATAGTTTCTGAAACAAAAAAAGGCACCTCGGAGCGAAATAACTGGGGTTGAAGAAAAAAGAAATGAACAATTTGATCGCTTAATGGTGCGATTGTTTTGAAACCTCCTTTTAAAACTATTAAAGAAATTTCTGAAGATATGCAGATAGCAGTCCGGTCAATAAAATATAAATTTTATTGGGTGATGAAATTTAAAAGACGACGATTGTACCTCGGATAATAGAGAAAGAAACGTTTGGATATTTGTAAGCAATAAAAACTATCCACTTAGGTTCTATACACTTAGTAATTGTCTTTTGCACACTTAGTAAGTGATATCAACGAAGAGTCTTCTGCACCGAACAAACCAAAGTCGTGTCTTATTGCTAAAATATTAAACTGTAGTGATATTTTCCAGTCCTGGCAAATTAATTAATTCTTAAGTGATTTGATACATTAACGGCCGAAGTAAAGTATGTAGTTTCACCAATCGTGTGTGTTGAATAGACTATCTTGATAATATTGCAATATTTGTATATATAGAAATAGAAATGTAAATAGAAAATCGTCTATATTCTGTTACTAGGTCTCTCAAGAATAACAATATTGTTTAAACCAATTGACAATGAATCTGGCCAGATGACCTATTATAATACAGAGTAACAACAATCTAAGTAATAAAATGAGTATATACATAGTTTTGGAGGGTATATTAAGGAAAGAAGATGGGTACAAGGGTTACAATATTATAATATTGGTATAAAAAACAACAAACTACTAATAACTAAATACAATTGGAAATAAATATAAATAAAAATAAGAATAAAAGAAAATAACTAGAGTAAATAAATAATTTATATATGTTCCTTAAGACGTTTAAGTGAAAACATGTGAAGATATTGTGTAAAAGTAGACAAGAATTATGATTTACCTATGACGCAATACATTACGAGCAGAAAAAGAAACACCAAACAGATATATATATATATATATATATACATACATATATACATACATGTATACATACACACATAGGGAGGATAGTGCATTAGTAAAAAATATAATACTTTTTAATAAAATAAAATAACTTTAAAAAAATACAATTTTATGAATAGAAAAGATAAAAGGTAACAAAAACCTTATAAGGATAGCAATATAATGCGATAGTTCTCACGGAAGCATATTAATTATAATTTTTAATAAATCTTATCTTTTTCACTTAGTCGATAACAATAATGACGAAGAAGAAACGTGGAGGCCCCCACCCCGCTGGGACGACGTGACAGATGATAGAGGCCCTGTTTGGATATACTTGCATACTCGTAGACCGCATCTAGTTGTTTTAATGATAGCTTCGGCCAAGACGGTCCAAGAGATGGTTGTAAATTATCTTGCCACTGTGCATCCAAACCGCAATCAATGGCTCCTACCTACTGCTCCTGAGGAATTGCCTCCTTGCCTCTCCTGTCTGCCTCCTTCCAACCTCTTTATCAAAAAGTTCTACGAATTTCCAATTTGGACACGGAATATCCATAATTCTTAAAATAAAATTAAAAAACAACAACACAAATCTGTAGAAACTAAAATAATAACATTTTATTATTTATCTTTTGGTTTATTATTTTCAATAATCAACCATTGTGATCGACCAAAAAATTAAAGCCCCTCTCAAAACTTGAGGTTTCACGTTTCAGAATGCGTAGAATTCGATAAACGAATACAATTTTTTTTGTCTGTCCGCCGTCCGCGCATTTTCTTCGTAACTACTTGACCGATTTTTTCCAATTTGGATATAAAATCAGAGGTCACCCGGAGTATGATCCTCCTTCATCTACATTACCATCCGGCTTTTACTTTCAAAATGGAGGCCGAAAAACCTGCGTTGCTATAAACAGTAGCTCCTAAACGAATGCACCGATTTCAATACTTCAACGAAAAGAAGCTGGAAAAAAAGTTACGAGGGATTGTAAAATTCAATTCTGAATAACTCAAAAAGTATACGCTTTTTTGTCAATATTTTATAGGATTGTAGGAAATGGTGTTTAAGTGATTCCTTAAGTCCTTTTAAATGTAATCACACGAACAATAATACTTAAGAGGTATATTTAAAAATTTGTTTCCATAAAATATGGTTATATTTTACCATTTTGTGAGGGGCTTCAGCCATAGATCGGGCATATCTTCCCCGTAGATCCGCCCGTGTTTCAAAGATATTTAAATTTTCTAAAAGATGAAGAAACTTTCATCGAAATCAAAGCGATATTAGTAGAGATATCTCCATTTTAAAATATTTTTGGTTAATTATTTTCAATAATATAAATAATTAAATGTTTTTTTGGAAGTTTACGGAATTTCCTTAAAAAAAAAAAAAAAATTGTTAAAATCGGACAATTCTGCGCAAACATATGGTCTCCAGTTTTTTTTTATATGTTCTACTCCAAATGTTATATCCTTTGTTTGATTTTTAAATTTTGAATGTGTTACTGCAGTAATGCTATTTTTTTTTAGCATATTACTAATGATTGAAAAAAAAAGTTTAGTCCAATAATTAGTGAATCACCTTTTATTTAATTTTCTTTGTAATCAGGAAGGTAATGTTACTTTAGATGTATAGCTGTTTGGAAATAATAAACCATTGTGAAATAATTTGCAGCGTTTTTTTTTGTATCTTTGATTTAATATGTTTTATAATTGTATGTTTATTTTTATTTACATAATAATTTTAGATTTCTTGTAGTGCAAGCGAACGCTGCTTTCACGAACCTATGCTACAAAAAAAAAATAATCGAAAAAATCCTAAATCTTAGATTCTGCAAAGGAAGGATAATAAACCTAGTTTCTTTTTTTTTGTGAAAATTAATTTACTTTTTTATAATTTGGTTACAGTCGACGTTCCGGAGTTCTGCACCTTCATCGATATTTTTCTACAATGAAATTATTATTATTACATACATACACGTGAATTATTATAGAATTCACCGCACGATAACTGAAATGCTCTGGGATCAGGGTAATAATAGATGAAGAAGAAGGATCAATAAAGAGCTGCTTTCAAAAACATGTCGATTATTACACATATTATAAAGGCAAGGATGTCATGATGGGTGTGGCAAACAATGAAAGCCACAGAAGTTGGCCAGAGATAATGAAAGATTTCATCAAAGATGCTACAGAACTGGATGCAGCAAACTCTAAGTGGTATCCCTAGATAGACCGATTTGAGGAAGATTCAGGGTGCCAAAGATCTACCAAAGATCGCTAAAGCAATAAGAAAAACTTTCGTATTGTTAAGTTTAACAATTACGAATTAATAATTATGTCCCTATTAAATATTGATTAATTTATTTGAGCCACGGTTTCAATTAAATAAGATATATATTTTAAGTGCATTTTCCCTTGTCCGTTTTTGAGACATATTTTTGCTTAAAATTCACAATTGTCGAAAAAAGCTAAAAAATATGTAAATATGATTATCAATACTCGGCAATTTGTGTTAGTTTGATTTTGAAATCAGCTTCATCAGCAGCTTGGAGTAGCTAGTCGGAATATTGTAAAATTCGACAGATTTTTTAACGAAATTAACTCTTGGCATGGTCACTTACACTTATATTGGCAAGCACATTTCAGTCACAGAGTCACCGATGATCCATCAAGAAGTCTCTATATAACAATGGATGCATGGATGCCCCATTTCTAAGCAAATAATACTTAAGCGAAAATAAGAAATAAATTAAATAAAAAATATTCTTTTATGGAATTACAAAGTTTTTCCTCATGTTTGACCTCCTGAGAAATTAGCCAATCAAACACGATCACTGGTTGTGAATGTTAAATTTACACTTTAGAAGAAGAGAAGAAGAAGAAAAAGTCTTTTTATTTATCAAAATTACAAAATAATATTTTTGGATTTAAAACTGAAAATCAGACGTGCTACATGTTCGGTTGACCGCCAGAGGAATCTGTGTTCTATAACAAAATTATATTTCAATCTATTCATATACAACTAATTAATAAGAAAATAAGAACAATTATATTTACAATGTAAAATTTATATAAATATTTTAATTAATAAAAGATTGGTAACAAAATTCTCCAATTTATTAATTGTTAAATTCTCTGGCGAACATTATTCTATAGGATAGAGCAGACTTGCAGTAATTTACCAATGCTATCCAATTGCTTCCATTTATTTATTTATTTTTTTAAAACTTATTTATTGAAAAATATTACAATCTGTCTTTAGGATATTTATAATAGAGTTCACAGATCACATTCACACTCTATGTACAATAAATAAAATAAATTATACAGAAAAATAATATATATTCAATAAATAAGAATAAAATAACCTAAAAATAAATAAATAAAAAGAATACATACACACCCGTTTACAATATTTACAATTTGGCGAGAGAACTCCAAACCAGACTTGTCTCTCCAACTGTGGAGGGAAAAGTATGACTCCACGAGTTCTCTGCACTCCTCTCTCAACCGCGTCACTAGGGCTAAACCCAGTGGAGATTTAGCAAGAGTGCTTTAGCCACATACACTCATGACGTGAGTGGAGAATCTGGTCATTGCCAGAACTACAATATTTACAAACTATAAAAGATCACGGGGCCACTGCCGAAAATTTATTAAATCTATTACTTGACCCCGAGATAAATTTCTAGATTTTAACCATTTAATTCTAAATTCAGAGAGTATCGGACGAACAGCCAGGAAGTGATAGGGATCTTCTGTTTCGTTTGTATTACACATGCTGAAATTATTATTTGTTTGCTTGAAGTATTTATAATTTAAGTTCAAAACATCAGCTCTAATTTTAATTACCCATCTGATCACCTTCAATGAGCTTTTGTCATCAATATAATTTACTGAAGTTAAATGAGGATAAAAATTGAAAAAGTTTTAGAATTATGCACTTCAATTGAAAAGACACATATTGATATATATTGAATTTGAGTTCTTGGTAAATATAAATTAGCTCTTCATAGTTTAACATCATCACAGTTAGATCAATTTAAGTTGAAATTTAATCCATGCAGTTCAATCAGATTAAGTAAGTCCCTAAACCATGCGATTTCTTTTTTAATTATCTGTAGTGCTAATATTTTTGGATATCTATGTGGTGAAAGATTCAAAATTTGTATAATGTAATCAAAATGGAGTTTAATTGTGAAAATAAATAACGGAACTATTTTAGTATCAAAGTGAATAAAATGTGCACTACAATAATACACTTTATTACATTTATTTACTACGTTTATTTATACATTTATTTATTTACATACTTCGTTAGTGCCATAACAATATTTTATGGAAGTCCTGACCGTTAATTAATTCCAGTTGATCCTCACCTCCAGCTCCATGCTCCAAGACCATCATGCTGGACGGACACGACCTGGTAGCTGGTTCCCCCGACGGAAGAAGTGTTGGGCACAGACAGCTACTCCGCGGTACCCCTGGCTATTACCAGGCCCAAGAACCAGTCGGGGCTAAATAGACTCACGTAGGAGGCCCGCCCCCTACACCAATTATATCACTATTTCACAGCCTGCTCCCGCTTCCACTAGCAAATTACTAATGAATATTTTTATATATCACGTCGATTATCCCAGCCTCGATTAATCGAAACGTGTAGACTATTTTTATTTATTTTCCTTTTTGCGCATGTTTCGGGTGGCTAATCTGTAAATTAACAAGAAAAAAAAAGAAACAGTTAATTCTTGTAATGAACATTCCAATCGAAAGTCAATTTGAAAGAGCCCATACTAGCCAGAATGCATTACAATATAAAAAATGTTATATTAAAAAATCCTTTATGAGACGTATTAGATTAAAAAAGCTAAGGATTATCCATTAGGCAAAAAATTAACATAAAGAGTTTATATTAATACTAAAAAACAAACAATTTAATTTAATTAAATAGCGTTTACTTATTTTGGTTTATTATTTTCAATAATAAATCATAGTAATTGACCAAAAAATTCAAATATTTTAACCCCTCTTCCCTCAAAATTTGAGGTTTTATGAATACACTGATTTTAATGAAACTTGGCTAAATAATGCTCTTTAAGTACATTTTTCGCATAAGAACAGACGATGTATAGAACATACATCACGAATTTAAGAAATTACGATAAGTAATTTTCTTTCAAGTTAAATACTTACACCGTTCAAACTTTAGTGACTATATGAATGTACCGATTTCTATGAAACTTGGCTTAATGACTTTCTCCTCCTGGAATAAGGAGCTCGAAAAAGAAGTTGCGAGGGGTGGTAAAATTAGATTTCCGAACAATTCAAGTATACTCTTTTTTGTAATTTTTATAATCAGGTATTTCAAAGTTATTTACATTTCCTAAAAAAACAAAAAAGTTTTCATCGTAATCAGAGTACAATCGTTAAAAATATAGCGGCTTTTAAATTTTGTTGGTTTGTTGTTTTTTAATAATAATGGTTATTGAAAAGGTTAAGAAATTTCTCTAAAAATCGTCGAAATCGTACAATTTCACAATGTTTTACCACTAACCTCATATCCTTTGTTTGGGTTTTTGATTTCTGAAAAGTGTCATGCCAACTGAAGCAATGTTGTCTATTTTTACTTTCACATACCTATTTTGAAAGAAAATTATTGTGGTTGTGAAGATTTCCAAAACTGAGTATTCAACGAAAATACATTTTGAGGTCCCCTGAGTCCAAATAACCAAATCCCGAAAAATGGTCTAAGCGTCTGTGAGTATGTGAACAGTCAGCTCAAAAACGGAAAGTCGTACGAAACTAATAATACGTATTTATGGTTTGTATATGGTTCAGATGTGACAGAAACTTTTTCTTTAAAATTTTCTCAAAAACGGCTCCAACGATTTTGATTAAGCTCTGTGTATTATTGTTTAATTAAGTGGTCTTTAATATTATTGAGGTCTTATACCATTGATGCCATTTTTCAGGGCTTAAATGCCCAATGTCCATATACGCCTTTTTCTAATGTAACTTTAAAAAAAAATTAATTATTGAATAATTTAAGGAATTTTCCTTTTATGAAATCACATTACCATGTCTTCCTCTAAAGTACCTTTAGTTTTGTTTGTTATAAATAATTAAATATTTCTCTTTGTCAGGAGTTGTGAAAAAATGCTAAATATAACGTTTGAAAGAATTTGATAATTGAATAAAGGGGAAAAAAGAATATTGCTTATCCAGGCCAAAAATGAATATCCGGAAAAATGAATAATATATAATAATAGTCATACGTGAAATATTTTTTTGGAAAGTAAATAATTAAAAAAAAAAAACAATATCTAATATAGAATGTTGTAAAAGCTAACGGAAAGTGATGAAAAAGAATATACACAATAATTTCTAAAACTAACATTATTCATCGTAAATCACATTTTTTCAAGGCAGTTAAATAAAATTTTCTTACTAAATGTAAACTTTTAATATATATATTTTTTTTAATATTGTAAGTTTGAAAATAAGTATTTAAAATCCTCAGAATCTATATCTATCGTCCGTTTATTCCGAAAAATAATCATTCAAATCTCGTAGTTCCATTTTATTAAAATTTGCAAGGTAAAATAACAGTTTAATAACTGGTAGTCGTACAATCCATAATCAACGGATCGTACAAATCATTATCAACCGGTGATGTAATAAATAGGATTTTTGTTATTTTAATGGTATTTATGATTTGTTAGCTGTAAGCTTTAAGCTTTAGCTCGGTTAAAAATGAAATTCGAAAATTTTATAATAGCCCAACATGGCCAGAAAATAATTTCTGTCCAAAGTTTAGCGATAAGTGAAAGTTGTGTGTGCGCCAGATTTTGCTTAGCAAATTAACCATGAAATGAGAAATTAACGTTTACTTTATTCATGTAATTTATTTTTTTTTTAACAGAAAAATGAATCTTTGACCAATATACTCAGAATTATTCTCAATTCAAAACCGGAACAACTTACACATTTGAGGTTTCCGAAATAATTGATTTAATTATTTCACATTTTTTTTTCAATTTTCAAATATTAACACTGAGAGCTACAATCAATACATTGTTTCTAAATATTTTTAGAACGCAGGTCAAATTAATTCCAAGTACTTTCACTGTTTGTGGTGTAAGCAATGATTATTTTCTAATAGTTTCGGATTAAAATGGAAATCCTTCAGCGTTTGTCAAGTATTCAAAATTTAACCATTTCTTCCACTTGTATTAAAAAACTAATGAGTTTGGAGTTTCACTTTGCACCACCACTTAACCATCAAATTTCTCTCCACTCCTTACAATCCTAAATTCTTGGAATATTCATAATAGTTTATATTGTGAAAAATAAATCATCCATAAAGAGCTTAATGTTCCATAATTCACCCCATTTCATAATTGTTCTGATTCAAATTCTATGGTTAAATGCATGCTCATCTGAACCCATTTATTTCCAGCCTTGCCTCCTCCTTGATTCCAGATAATCCTTCAAGGCATCTGAATAGCAGATTTTTCCTAACATTGGGTAGTTCCTCGACAGATCTATACTCTTGTTCTGTTCACATTTACTATATGCATTTTATTTATAATATAGTTATAAAATTCATTATTAAAAAAAAATAATAATTTGTTTATAAGTTGGATAAATTCTCTAAAAGATTGATTAAATACGAGGAGATTTGGTAGATGTTTATAAGAGATCTAATGGCTAAAATCACATTACAGATATATAAAATATACATCTTTCTGCTCTTCATGCATGATAATTCTTTGTTGATTGAATAACATACAATGACTTTATGATAATATGATCAAATCAGTTAATTCTTAAATCATCTAAAAATATTATGAACTGAGTAGACATGTCGATAAAATTACAGAAGCTGCATGAAAACGAATGATTACTTCTCGAAAGAGAATCCTAAATGGATATAGTACATACAGAATATCCCGTAAGTAGTCGGAAATACTCGTAGTTAGCTTAACTTTTCTGTAGCTCTTAACTTAAATCTGTAGCTCTTAAGGGCTACTATCGTCCCTTGAAATACTTCCCTTTACTTAAAGGGCATTCTCTATGAATAAACTTACGTTGTTTTGTTTTACTATTTTTTTTTACAAATATTTTATTTGCATCTGTGAAATTTTAGGCAGCAAATAAGCTAACTTGCATTAATTATACGTGGCATGGGAAGGCATGAGAGAGACAGCACCCAGCGGCACATCCTGCAGACATTCAGAGCGTTTAAGGGCAAAAAACTGGAGATATTTATCAGGCATATGAAAGTACCATTCTCTTTAGGGCGACATCTACCTTTCTATCGCTAAACCCCAATAGTTGTGCGCTCCCTTCAAGTGAATGTTAATTAATTTAGAGTTGGGAACGGACTCTGAGAGGAAGGCTTGCTGAATCCGTGTAGAACATCGCACGATATCGCAGTAGAAGACGGTAATTTTTGTACTCTTACTTGTACCTCCATCTGTTACCTGCATTAGTGGCTCCATGTAATCGTATTCTGCACCATTGAGCTGTGTTTCCTCTGACACAAACCCATTCAGTAATTGCTAATGGGATGATCCCCGATAGATCACTATTGGGTGCTCGGACGGGGTCATTGACGCCCGTCTTAAACGCCCTTCGTTTAGCAGCTGATGGTGAGATCACGAATCGCCTGTAGGTGTAGCCCGGCCTAATAGTTATATTTTATAGCAGGCGAGATAGCTGCCCTTATTATTGGCTGCATCTCCATTATCCACGGGCGGTACTGTTCACCACTTTTTTATTATCGGTTATTATAATTTGTTCAATTGATATATTGTGTTCGCTAGCCTGAGTCAGAGCTGGAATTACTTTGCCAGATGCTGTAGTTCCTTCTAGTTTTCGATTCGGATTAATTTAGGTAATGCGGATTTTCAAAAAATAGATCCACGACTAAGAGTTATGAAGAAGAAGGTAACCGAGTTGTGAATAATACTTAAATATATCACTCTTAAATACTGATTCTTGGTTAAAAAGTTTGCGTGCATTAGACTGATGAATCTATGTATTTGGTCGGAGAGGAAAGATATTTTTGGTGCTTATCGTTCCAATTGTATACCTAAACTCTCAACACTGACCAATGAAGCTAGATTTCCAATTTCTAACATTCTTTCCAGAGTTAATTGTCTATAAGAGATAACATGACAGTTGCAATCATCGCAGTGACTGCCGTAGTCATTTCCATCGTGTAAACTTTACGACGATATGATATTTGCAGCCTTGATAGTACTGATGCTTTATCAAGTTATTCATGTTTTTCTTACCTGGCTTTTCTAACCCAAATAACTGCAATGCCGATTGTTCTGGAAAATTTAGTTCTCTTGTACGTTATTGAATAGATTATTTGAATTTGATTCCATGATAAGAGCTTACGTTATTCAGTTTTTGGAAAAGTAATCAAAATTATATCAAATAGTTTTTTTGGCCTTTTAAATTTAATCGATATGGTATTTATTTATTTTTATTTTTCATGTAAATAAGTTGCCTTTTTTTGTGAAGATCTTGACATCAACCATTCTATATCCACTAAATTTTCAACTTTCAGCAGATTTACACCTTACTGTAAAAGATACTCGTATAGCTTATACTGCCTTATATATCTTGTTAATGCAACCACGATAGATATTGTCACAGCATAAATGATGCTTGCAACAATTTATAAATTATCTATTTGAGAAGATATGTAAATATTTAGTGCTGAAGTCTCCAATTAAAGTGAAATAATGATCAAAAGCTCTTTAATTTATTATCTATTTAATATTATTAATTTCCTTCAATTGGAGCCATTAGAAAAAAACAGAGAGAGAATTATCTGTTTAATATTATTTATTTCCTCCAATTGGAGCTATTAGAAAAAAAGTAGAGAGAGAATTATCTATTTAATATTATTCATTTCCTCCAATTGGAGCTCTCAGAAAAAAGTAGCTAGAGAACAATTTATTGAAAAAACGTCAAAAGTAGATTTTGATTAATAAATTTAAATAATTACTAGTAATAATAATACTGATAAATTTAATAATATTATTGAGTTTTGTTTTGAAAAAATAAAAGCAATACCAAAAATATCAAGCATGAGTGTGCTAAGAACCTTAAAGTCCGAATTTGGTAATATCAATCATGAGAGCATCAAATTTAAAACTAGAATATTCTATCTTGTATCTTATTAAAAATCGGTTCTCTATGAGTTTTATTTAATTTAGAACCTGAATGTCCTATCAGAAAGGTCATTCGTTCAAAAATAGTTTTGACATAACGCTCATAATATGAAATTGTTGGCTAAAGAAGAGTAAAACATTTAACGTGATATATATCATGATTTCGTGATTTTAAGTGATTCAAATAATTAATAAAAACATAATAAATTATCTTGAACACATTCAAACTAACATGCCAAAAAAATTCGTCCAGCTTTTATACTAATATTTAATTTTGATTTCTAAAACATTTTTTTGAAGACGAAAATTAATAACAATACGTAAAATTAAACAAAAATAAGTTGTAATTAACAAGGTCAATGATGGTATTTGAAATCGACTGACAAAATGATAACGAAATATAAAGGACATGACTGTTAGCATATAAACATATTTATATTACTGCTAAATAAAATAACCAATAAAAATAGGCGTAACTAGTGGATTCAAATTTAGGTATTAGTTTATAATATATATATAGTTTTACTCTATAATTATTTTTATATACAAATTATAGTTTGATGAGATCGACTATAAAATTCTGTATATTTAATACAGGATATCTTCTTGATATCCTCGAATTCGTTTATTAATAACTAAAATTTGGTAATTTAATATACAAATCATGGTTTCTATACTCGCGAAGCTCACAGTGGTAGTCCAAAATTCAAGCTTATTTGATTTTAACAACGGTAGACCGATGTCTTATCTAGGATTTTCAGTGTTGATTATATTGGATAAAGAGACTACTAGCTAGCTCCTAAGAAGTTTCATTGGGGGGGGGGAGGGAGGTCGCAGAGTATGGGTTCTACTAAGCCGTCCGATAGTTTGCTTAACTTATTTTTATTATTTAGCCCGAAAAAAGCCAAACCACGTGGTAGCAGTTTCATTCACGGATTGATACACGGACTGAAACCAGCTGGTATTCTTCCTCGAAAATCTCACCATCTCTGGTTATCTCGTCCAAGTTGAAAACCTTTTGCAACTTTGAAATTTCTATTCTAAAATAAGAAAGTCAATATGCATTTGTTTCCATAACAATATAATAAGTTTTATTTTTCTGATTATAGATGAATAACAATTTGCAAATATTACTGACAATAGCTCGTATTTTAAAAAATCACATGACAGTGGATATTAACCTTTATTGAAAAATCTAAATTTTAATTAGAAATAGCAATGCTGTGAATGTAGCCAAACATTACTAGATAGCAATAATGCGTATGAAATCGGGTTTGAAGTTCCATAGGTCTCGATACCGTCTTATAGCGTGGTTCATGAAAGGTAAGATTTTATTATTCCTTGTGAATTAGGTCATGTATCATAAAGCGTTATGGCGTTTGATTTTATAACTTGTCAACTAATAAGTTAATTTTATTGTTTTGGGTGGAAATACTAGTTTTCATTTCCATGCAAGGTTTGATGTATAGCGTTAGAGTATTGGATATTGGTTGGTGATTAGTGCGTTACTAATGCCAATCTAGATGTCATGTACATGGCAGCATAGTTAAGAACCAATATCCTTAAGGAGCCTCCACTTCTTGGCAATCCTTCGGACACCTTAGATGGCGATCCCCCCTCCGCTAATTATCGCCCGTCAGTTGGCCGCTGACAATGCTGAGTAACTGGGCCTGGGAAATGCCAACCCCATCCGAACTAGGATAGATATATATAATATATAAGGAACCTGTTATTAGAGACGGATTCCATTAGTAATTCTTTTTCTAACCCACCGTCTGCAGATGGTTGCTGCCTTAAGAGGAGAGTAACAATTAAATGGTGAAGGAGATGGGGGATTGGCAACAATCGGATCGGATCAGCCTTATCAGCTCTTTGTGCGCAGAAGATGGACTTCATACCCAAGGTTTGATTATTTTTATAAGTAGTTACTAAAAGCTGTGTCATGTGTATGATCGTCCTTGAATAACAATACTAAAATATGAAATAAATATGTTATTTATACATAGTTGAATATCAATAATACTATTGATAATATATCTGTGGTCAGTGATTTGTGAGTTTTAATACTTTACAAGTGTTGTTTCACATTTAAAGGTGAGCACAAGATCATGTGATCACTCTGTTAATGGAATTACGAAATTACTGTCGAGTATTGACATGGTGTTGACGGCTATAAGCTGCCTATATTTAGATTGTTTTATGGCGTCCTTAAATCTCCGGAAGTGAAGTACAACCTGTCACATTTTTGTTTTTCTTCGGAGAGCCAATTTTCCATAACTTGCTGCTATAAAAGTTTGTTTCTTAGTTACAACATTATTTCGTTTAAAAAAAGGACATGGTGTCCTAAATACGGCTGCTTTCGACTTCTGCTCTCTACGCTAGTAAAAAAGTTATGAAAAAAAAATAATAAAGCTGATCAATTTCAGTTAAGGTCCAGACCTTACCAGAAGGTTCCATCACCTCCATCTACTTTCTGCTAACTTATTATTTTTTGAATTCGACCTAGAGTGTGATCACTAGGTCTTGGACCTGTCCATCATCGTGGAGAAACACTTGTTAAGTAGTACTTTTGATAAAAATTAATGTTTTCACAGCATGTTTATTTCCAGGTTCTATTTATTTCCAAACCATGCTCTTAATACTCTTAATACAAATCGAATTTAAAACATAAAATTTTTTTTTTCAAAAAGTCGCTCAAACAATATATTTTAACTCTTCACGAATAATATTATATTCAATAAGACATCAACGACACCTGATGGCAAGAGCATAATATTGTATAAATACATAGATTCGTAAGATTTGTAATTTGGACCCCGAGACGCTCCTGTGTCTCCCACCACTACACTGAGTTAAGATGGCTCTTTTCCTCCTTAAGAAGACAATATTTCCTAGCGCATTCATTCATCGAATCATCAACAATTTTCGTCCTTCTTATGCCTACAATCTTTTCCAATTCAAGTCATCAATCCATTTCCTTACCACATGATCTCGAACATCTGACCTATACATCCCTTCTCATAGATCTGCCTCATTCCAAAAATCATTTGTAGCCCGCTTTATCAATTTCTGGAATTCCCTCCCTGTCAAAATTTGGTATGCCGCCTCAATTCAAAAACCTCCTATTCCAAAAACAGTCAGATACCTGCTAATTATTGGCATTATATATGTATTTCATATCAATCAAATCATCATATGGTAATACTGTTCTTTGCTATAGATAGTACAAGTATTTCCTACTTTCGAAGCCACTCAATACATCTATTGTTTTATACCTTTTTTATTTAATTATCACTATTATTTTTTTATTATATGTAATTAAACGACCACGTATATATTCCATAACTGATGATAATGCCGTTCTTATGATGTATTTACATCTTAGCCAGCATTTGCATAGTTAGGTTTATATTGACAATGCAACGTTCATTTTTTTAAGTAAAAACTTAGAGATCGTTTATGAGAAAAATTCATTTTATTTTGTCTCTTTTTCTTTCGTCATTTCCTAAAGTGTATAGTTATGCTGTTCTGTGAAGGAGAAGAGTATCTTCAAAATGGTTGGTCATTCATTGGATTCGATGAAGAATTGACGAAGTTATGGCGTACCCCAAAAAAGACCTTTTAGAAATAGTATATAGGGTAGTTTTGTCAGGTTCCCTTAGAGTTTGTTCTTCCTTACCATCTAGAGTTCCAATAACACGTTCAATCACAACTAAATCAGACGTCGATGAATGCTCCTAATTTAGTATAGAGGAAAAAAAAAATTCGCAAACATTAAAACTTCATATTACGTTGCTTAATGTCTAATTTCTGAGCACAACCGAGCCATTTTTTTTTTTACTCATAATTTTCAAGATGGTTTTCTGATATAGAATTTAGAAATTTTATAAAGAAGTGTCATACGAGAGGTATTGCTATGTTCCTGGCCTCGCGTTTCTACGGCGAGTAAGGGGTTCCAGAAACCGCATTTCTTTGTATTTAATAGTTATATTTGTATTCATATCGGTTCCAGAAGGGAACCGATCTACAGAAAAATATATTAATTAGGTATTTAAAGGTAAGATACCACAGACCCCCTACTATAGTATCCTAGATTGAACCATATAATTTTTATTGGATTTTATTGGATGTTTTTAAATTTACTATTTGTTCTATATCTAACTGGTGGCATGCAAGGTAGATGGTAAAAGTACTACGTTGGTTTACTAACTATTATATTTACAAGCTTAAATAAAACCAAAAACATCTATATACAAAATAATAACTAAACCTATATACATAATGAATAGTTGAGAATCATACTGGAGGAGAATGCTTGATGTTTGATTAAAGTTACATGTGTTATATTGATTATATTAATTAATGATGTATGGTTGCCAACACAAATTTACATTAGTATAACTAAATGCTTGTTACCACTTGCTGGTCCTTCATAGTGTTTCTAGGTGTTTCTAGCCGTCATATCTGGATTCCCTGTCTCTGCTCTCCTTCAGCGTCTAGTCCGTCCATCTGCTCTCTCCGGCTGTCTTCGTCTTCCTCCCTCGACTCCCCTCATCAAGTCCTAGCCTGTGTCTCAGCTCTCAGTCTCCTCCGCTGAGTCCCCAAAAAGAAGTGTCCTCCTCTGAGTCCCAAAAGGAAGTCCACCTTCTCTCATCCCCTCTCTTTGGTAGTCTTCTCTGATTGGCTGAATATTCCTAGCCTAAGGGATGACCACGCCCTCTCCCCCAGGCCAAGGTAAAGCAGCAGGTACAGATTTCCGTATTTCTGGTGGAAGGTGTGAAAAGGTCTTTCGGGATCCTGTTTAAACACTCAGTTGTCGGTCTTGGTCGGTGGTTCTTAAAGGTTTTTATTACCACTTACAAAAGGTTGGGCTTGTGGGTCGTTACCCTCGCTCAGGTAGCGCCAGATGTGGCCACTTATGATATTTATTTATTTATACCTTTAAAATAATTAAATGAATACCACCGGCGGTCTTTACAATACATAGCAGTATCAATAGTCAGTTTCTCTATAAGTCTTTGTTATGGCAATAATATCATAGCTCGTATGTACTAGTATGTAATCCCTTAACAGATAAAATTGGAAAACTATAGAATTTAGCATTTATATAACGAAACCACAGAAGGTAATGGAGAGTGATGACAAAGTATCAACTATTAACTATTGCTGTTCGTGATTTTAAATTTTATATTTTTAAAAAGAAAATGAATGAAATTCCTAAAAATACTGAATGTAAACTTTTTAATTTTATTTTCAGTATGACACATCAAAAATAAATAGTTATGCCGAATTATTATTATATTATAAAATCATTGTCGTTGGTTGCTATATATAATTAAAATAATATTCTTAGTGAATGAATTTATTTTAAAATTAATTACTACTGAAAATAGAGTGGTGGTATCAGTTTAGAGTTATGCGCACACCACTACAGTTTTATAAAGAGGTTATTCTTTATGTAACTTTATTATCAAGAACGTACTAAAAATAAAAGTTACATTATAAGATAGTTCGAAAAATTGGCCAATAGTCGGGCATGAAAAATTTTTAAGTTCTTGCCATTTGAAAGTTAATTTCAGTTGCAATTGCAAACATATTTAATTAAAGTATAGATACAGTGTACAAACTAACACAAATACATTTTATATGGTTTACATCTATACAAAAAAATGAAATAAATAAATACAAATCAAATAGCACTTGTCGATTTGAATAATTTAATTTATTTTTAAATTAGCCGACGTTACGGCCTGAAGTTCAAGCCTTCATCAGGGATGCTTTGCAAGAAGTAAAGTCAGATCAATTCAAATATTATAATAACAATTATATTACTAATTAATATGTAATTATAATGTTATATTAATAATATTAATATATTTCTATATATATATATATAAAATTTATAATATATAAAATATTTATTAAATTAAAGTATTTTAAATTATACAATATTTAAATTATTTTATATAATTAAAATATTTATATATTAATATTAATTAATTATATAATTATAATAATCACATAATATTATTCAAAATTGTATCTTAACGCGACATCTTGTTAGAGAGACGAAAAGAGTAGAAATGTGCCGAAAATCAAATGATAACGAGTTTTATTGATATGGATTAAAATATTTCAGAAACTAAAAATTGGACCTGCATACTGTAAGCAAGGGAATTCAGCATTTCATCCTCTTTATAATAAGCTATTATTTATAATTTATATTTCATATTATTAATCTCGCCTTGTTGATGTTTTTACTAATATTATATGGTGTGGTCTAAAACACACATCTTAGTTGTTTTATTTTTAAACAGAACTTAACTTAGTGTAGTTTCTCAAAAGCACTCTTGATATGAGAAGGAGGTGCGGTTAAATAAACACTAAATTATACAAATAGTTTTTTTGCCGACGTTTCGACCCACTTTGCAGGTCTTCATCAGGGCGTAGGATGTAGCACTGAGGAAGGAAGTTGAAACACTCTTTATATGGTTTTAACAATCATAAACTCTATTTTCATTTGAAGTAAATTTTAGAAACCATGTATATCTATATGTATATGAATATTTCGTAAGTAAAAAATATACAGGCTTTACCTTACAATTATTAAAATAAATAAAATTAATTTTCATAGTTATTTCCAAAATAGTTGGTAAACATTCTTATTAATATCCAAAAACTTAATTTGATGAAAATAAATATTTGTATTAATTATAAATAAAGACCTTCACTAATTAATATTCACAAGAATCACAATAGATAATTATTATATAGTATATAATATATAAGACATAAGTAAAAGAAAATCGAACAATAAAATTGAATATAGACTTTTGTCAGATTTTCTTAGAGTTTATCTCTCCTTATCAATTAAACATATTATTTTACGAAAATCGTGAAATTTCTCAGTCAGCGATAATCCAAATTTATAAAAGAATACAAACGATCTAAAAAATGATCTTTTAGGTAGGTTTTTCTTTGAAAGGCAAATTAATTGAATGATTGAAAAAATTCAGACCAAGGTATTAAAAAGCGAAAAAAAAAAGTATTAAACCCAATATGTAAATAAAAACCGGATCGCTTTGCGACATATTTTGCCCATTGATGACTGTGAGAGCATTGAGTTGCCGTTTTTATAATTTACTCTCAGAACAAGTCGGGCACTAGAAAGTGTGAGAAAGAGGCCAGGATGGAGGGACAAGAGTGGAACTAGCCCGATCTGGAGTACTTCCTCCTCTTGTGGATATGGGCTGTCCTCGGAGTCCTCCAGCCCACCTCTGCCAATTAACTACAACGCTTCAACACTTTAAATGGGGAGAGTTTGGAAGAGAGTTCTTTGGAAGTTGGAGAGTTGGAATATTATCCTCCATCAAACATCATGAATTCCGGGTTGATGTAACTAAATAATAATGAAAAAGTAATTATAATTAGAATATATCAATATTATATTTGTGATTGTGGGACGTTGGTTAGGAGTTCAGTCACAGAGAAATACAAAACCATATTTTAATTTTTTTAAGTAAATACTTCTTTGGGCGGATGGGAACGTAAACAGGATTGTAAAGGATTAAGAAGACAGTTTTGCTAAAGAAAGATGTTAAACTGAGAATGGACTACTCTTTTCAATGGATTGGATGAATTAGTAGCTTATTTTTTTTCAAGTAAAAGTTCTTTAGGCGAATTTTGCACTTTTTTTTGTGAGTTGTGACTGAGACTAGTGTTGCCTAAAATCGGTAAAAGACTAGGACCGCCTCACTGTTGCAAGACCAAGACTGATAAAAAGAAATACATTTTTTGAATAGAAATAAGGTAAAATAGTTACTAATGCTTGACAATTTTAAGTACTATAAGTAAAGAATTGGTATATCCAATATACTTTTGCATTTAACTCTTCTAATTTTTCATTCTGGCTTAGTTGGGTTTCTCATATCTAAAAAAATACAGTAATATTTCTATAGTACTAAGCTAATAGGTTACTGAAAGACCGTTGGGAGACTCTTGCACAAGACCAAGACCTAGACCAAGACTGAGCTTGCAATTACAGGACTCGTCTCGGTCTCGTATTTGAGCAACACTAAATGAGATTGATCGGTTACGCTCATTCGGGTAAAGTCGGCTCGAGTTACCTAATTGAAGTGTTTTTGGATTAAAATATCTCAAAAACTAAAATATGCAATTAATAAAATGTCACTTCTGTGGATAAGTTTGGGTTCCAAAGATAGTTTTAATCCTTTAAGGATCGTCCCAAAGCAGAAAGACTATAATGTTAGATTTTGGAACAGTTTTTTGTAGGTTATAGAAAAAAAACTGGACGAATTTTTCTAAATGGTGACCTTACCAAGTACTGGACTCAATACTCTAACATATGTCTGAATAGGTTCGAACTTTTGTTTCAAATTTTAAAACTGATCGAAAACCTGATGACTACATCGTTGGTTGCAATAGTACATTTCGTCTGTATGTACTTCAAGTTGTTTTTTTTTATGATAATTCCATTTCTCTTATCAGAATTCAATTAATTACATGAATGTTAACATTATTTTTTTTCAAGCAATATAAATTATGGAAACCATTGGTATTTTCGTTTAATGTAAGAATCCTATTATAAAATATATTAAATGATTTATATTTTTGTCTTCAGAATATAAATTGTCAACAAAGAAAATTTGATTCTTATGTCTGCTGTTATAATTTACAAGTGGGAATCCGTATTTTTAATGATATATTACAAGTATTACTTCGACCCAAAATATTTTTAAGAATATCACATTGCTTGTTGGTTGGTACTCTTTGTGTGGTATCATTTATTAAGGAATTAATTTTGTGCTATCTGATATCGACAAAAAACAAATAATTTCGGTTAACGTAATTAATTGTACGGTATGGTTAGTTTACGCCATGTTATGTAATATAGTGGGAGAACCATATGGGATGATGTCTTACCTAACCTTTAGTCATGATTGTTTACAAACTTCTAAATTAATAGTTTACATCATAAACGAAATAATCTGCCCCTTTACAGAATATTAAATCTTCATGAACAAGAAACGAAATAGAAGGCAGATTTAAAATAAAGACTCTTTTGTTTACAGAAAATGGGCAGCCCTTGGGTAATGTTGTTTAGCTCTATTATTTGAAATATTTACTTGATTATAAGTCTGCTTATATGAGCAACGAAATACTTCGGATTTTCGAATGAATTAGTAAAGTTTTCCGTTAATTTCTGTAAAATTTAAACTTCAAAAAACTCTTTAATTAACCTGAATAAGTACGAATTCTTGCCAAAGCAGAAACATGAATAGTATCTGTAATATTTATATCAGCTAATTAAAACTATGTAAGATAAGGTGTTACCATGTTCTTCATATAAATTTCATAAACTTCATACAGGATTTCACCGATACGTAACATAGCTGGTTTTCTTGAAATATATCATTATTAAAATTAAATTAAATTTCTTTACTTAAAACAATTAATGCGACTAATGTGTCATTATCATATAATGTATTACAAGAACTAAGTGCAAATGTACTAAATATAACTACGCTGGCTTTTAACAAAGTTTGTCATACATTATTTATAAAATAGTTTAAAGTAATTTTCTATTAAAATTTACCTGACTTGATCTATTTCCAACAGGAAGATGTGGAGACAGCCATAGTCTACCCTTTTCTATCTGTGTTGTTGTGGCTCTTGATATGGAAATTCTTCATCGATAAAGTGGCCTACTGCATCATCGGCCTGACGGACAAACTGATCAATGGAGCGGTCGTTACAGTGGCTCACTTGGTTTCGCTTCAGAGGATGATACCTTACGAAGGGATATTCCTTCCTACCCCACAATCTACTGAAATGGTGCTTCTCTTCTCGGCCTCCTACCATCTGAAGACAGCCTTCTGTTCGGAAGGGAAGACGAACATCTCCTACAATCTGATGGTTTTCATCAGCATTATGGACGTGATTTCGTTAAGGAAAGGAGGCGACACAACTCTGTATTTCTTGATTCTTCTCGAGGCTCCGGATCTTATAGGTTCATTCATTATTCCATTTTTGAGATCGGCGGCCTGTTTTGACGTCATCTACACGGTACTGTATATTGCATTCAAGGTTTGTCTTCTTGGCCACATCTTATATCAGGAAGTCATGAATAGTAAAATCTCAGAAGACATCAAAATGAATAACTTTATCATATACCTCTACTCATTGGTTTGTTTGCCAGCAATGTTACTGGGTTGCTACCAGTTCTGCTCAGGCGATGTAGACAATTCATTGGCGGGTATGTTGCCTCAGCTAAGCAGAAAAAGATTGGAAATCGCACGTTGTAAAGGGTGCAAACGTAGGAGTTTTTCTCGTGCCAGACGTCGTTGAAAATATTTTAATAAACTATTTACACATTCAGTCGTTTTAATATACACTGAGAGGCAAAAAATGTTATTTAAAAGAAGGTATTTTTCTTTATTTCATATATTACTAATATATATTTTTTGGTTCTTATTTCCTTAAACAACCGAAACCATATACATTAATAAGACACTAAAAAATTGAAATGATTGCAGATTATTAGAAAATTATTATGTTTTGCAAAATATAATCATTTTAAAAATTATACGTTTAGTATAAATTCAACTCGATGTTGCTTAAGATTTTTAAATAGATTTCTTAATTGTCTTATTCTTACATCAAAACTACCCTTAATTCTAATGAATTACTGGTAAAGATGGGCTCCTAAAACATCTCGACTTCTGCTATATTATTAAAATATTCCATAGCGTTGCGCATGAGTTCCGAATATTGGATGGATAGTCACTTCAAATATTTGATATAACATTTTCCTGATAGTTATAGATATATATATATTTTTTTTTCCTCTCAGTGTAATAGAAGTCTATTTTCATTAAAACTTATTATTATAACAATTGATATTATATCAAATCCAAGAAAAAAATTTAAAGTTCTGCAAACAAGTAGAAAAACTAAATGCAACACTACATGATGAATGCAGATGATCGGTCACCAACAATGCAAAAAAAAAAAAGTTGTACACTCATATAAAATTATATTAAAAAACACAATATTAAAAAAAAAATGGTGCATTTTATTTAATTACGAATTAATTTTCAACTTGATCAAAAAGAAAACAAAATTTTTACGATTTTTTTTTTAAGATACCGATTATGTTTTCTGTTTGATCATGTGATATATATAAAAAATATGAAACACTTGTTTTTTTTTTTTATTCATCAAAATTTATAGTGTAACTGTTCCTCAAAATATGTAAAGTACACCTATTTCAAAATTTTTGTTAGGAGGCTTATAAAAGCTTCTGTGTAACTTTTTACTTTTTATATTTTTTGGTGAGAATGTTCTAACAAGGATTCATCACGTCACTATCACTTGTGGTCACATTGAACATGGACTTAGTAAGTATAATATGTTTATTCTAATATATCTTACCCAAAATATTCATAGAGCATCATGCGAGCTTAAGAATACCGTTATTAACCTAATATTATTAAACCTAATATTAGTTATTTTAGTACTTGGAGTGATTTTATAATATTAGAATTCAATTATCTGTATTCTTTCCACCCCTACCAGTGACTTCAAAATTAGCAAAAAAAAAAAAAAGGTTTGGTGTGACTTTCTTTTTTGGTTACTAATTTAGGTTTGATATAATTTTGTTCCTTAGTTCCCTTTCGTTACTACATGTTGACGGTCGGTTTCAAGATCATCTAGAACACGCAACCCCCATATTCCCGATTAAAGCCGAAAGTAGTCGAGTTGACAATCCTGTTTACACCGGAATGTGCTGTCCTCGCTTATACGTGCTGTTTTGGTTAGCTCATGTTATATTCACGCCTTTACAAAATGATAAAATACACATTAAGAAAAAAAGCTCTTGCTAAAATGTAGGAAAATAGCTCATTTGCCTCAAACACCAAACAGTAAAATATGCAATTAAAATTAAATTGAAATTCTCATCCCACTGATAGGTGTGATCAAAATGCGTATAGAAAAACGCTGAAAATTATTACACAATGGTTTATTACTTGAAAATTATGTTATAAGTAACATTACTTCCCTTGTAACACTATGAAAAATAAATAAAATGTGATTCTGAACTTCATTATCATTTATTAGTAATTTGCTGAGAAATATAGACAACACAGATTCAGTTGATGTGAGACATTAAAAATTGAAAAATAAAACAAAGGATATGAGTTTTGAAATAGAACATATAAAACATATTTAGAACGTCATATCTTTTCACAAAATTCACCGATTTGTTTTTTTAGGAAATTATTTAAATTTAAAAAATATATAACACCAACCCTCAAGTAAAACATAATAAAATTCCATAAATCTTTAAATGATAATACATCAGTAAAAACAAAGAATAATTTTTGAGTAATTCGGAAATCTAATTTTACCACCCCGCGTTACTTTTTTTCCAGCTTCTTTTAGTTGAAATATGTTTATTAAATAAATTTAAAGGGCATCGAGGAGAATACTTATATTAGCCAAGTTTCATCAATATCGGTATATCCGTTAAAGCGCTACATTCTTTACCAACATAGGTTTTTTGTCCACAATCTTGAAAGGGAAATACGAGCCGTAATGTCGAGGTAAGGGGATCATCACTGGGTGATTTCTTGTGATGTCGATTCCAAATCTCAATAAAATCGGTCCTGTAGTCTCGGATAAAATCCGCGGACGGCGTTGGGCGGACAGACAAGTTTTTTTTTTTATCCGAATTTCGTGAAACCTAAAAGCTCAAATTTTTAGGGAGAAGGGGGTAAATGTTGAATTTTTTGGAGGATTACATTGGTTTGTTATTGAAAATAATAAATCTATATAATTAGTTAAAATAAGCCAATTCAAATTAAATCTAACCTACAAATTTGAATACATATGTTTAATTAACTTTTATTTAATTTTCTACTCCTCTCTGATAGATACACAAAAATATGAAGTGAAGTAAATCAGTATATTAAATTATATATGAAAAAAATTATGTACAATAAAATAATAAGATTCAGAGAAAAATGTGGTCGCTTATTATTTGCTGTTAATAATACGATGAATCCTGCTAATAACATTGATTTAAATATTTTAACAATTATTATGATTACTATTATTGAATTAAAAATTACCTCCTTATGAAAGAGAGTAATTCACCGTCATGAATACCGAATTGGTTGAATCGACCTTATTCCGTACACATGCCCACATTTTCGGCAATCTAGGTGTAGCATGCTCTAAGTGATTTTTCGGCCAAATCATGGATTATAATTCTATCTTAAGCTATCTGAATTTCTCTTAGTTTGTATTAAAAAAAAAAAAGTATAACTATTTCTGAACTGCATTTATCATGAACGGTTGTTAAAAAATCGAACAGGGCGGTCCCTTGTTATTTCTAGGTAGATTAGATGTTTTGCTTGCATGTATATTATCAAAATGACCCACTAAATCTTTTTTATTTTTCTTGATCTGTGCATTTTTCGAGGATTTTTATAAATAAATAAAAATGCATTAGTTAACTTTCGTACTTCACCACGAAGTACGCTTCTTAATATTTAATCTACCAATGCAATATGCTCATTATCTACGACTCATTTTATTGCAATCCCACAATCCAATTGTCACTCCTTTGTCTGCGTTTGAATTTTCGAAGATTTCAATTTTTCCAAAAGAGTCTCACACTTATAACATTGTTAATGTGTCGAGGTATGTAAAGGCAGAGGTGGCAGTGAGTATATGCAAGTTATCAGAAGGCCTCGACAGTGCGTGCTCATTATAGAGAGGGCGAATTTGACTGAATGGATGAAGGAAGATGTATAGATGGATGGCCACGAGTGACAGGCTGATCAGCACCCAATCACTCTCGGCCAGCGGTGTAAGGGATCAAACTCTGGACTTGTGGGAGGATGAAATACTGACGAAGGGACCCATCTCCAGACTCAGTATATAGGGCTGCAAGCGGACGGATCAGCGTACAACTTACATCCTTTGAAAAACAACAGTATTGTGATTAACAAATAAATAAAAATAAAAGACCGGCTGTATCTTTGTCTCCACATTTTATTCAGTACTTAAAACAACTGAATTGGATGAATAAAGTACAATGTAATTAGAACCAAGAAGAGGAACATCACTCAGTGGTAATTACTCCCAATATGATTTTAACTTAATTGTTAGATAAAGAAGTCCTTGATCCATCTTCTCCTCAACCTCCTAAGGTAGCCACATTGTTTTTGAAAAGTTATATAGCAATTACGAAATACAATAGACCTAGACTTGAACTTTAAATACCCAACAACTTGACCATTTATAATAGATTCATGATGGAATTCCTGAAGTAAGCATCTTTCAGAACCTACAGAAGCGAAGGTTGACAATTCATCGGACGGCTCTGCAACTAATGAATGTTAGCGTATGGTGAATACACCATGAAGTATTAAGTTGGCCGTAGCAGGAGGTACCTCTTGTTTCATGATGAAGCATTTATGGATAAATTTGAAAGGAAGACTCAGCTGGTCTTTCAGAAAATAACAGGATGAGAGAGGAAAGATATTGCCGACGATTAAAGAAGATGGAGGGATTTTCTTTATTTTAGTTATTTTGAGTATACTACCTTTCCGGACGGTGGTGATTAAGTACGAAATAGAACACATTTGTTTACTTAGCTTTGCAATTCATAACCTTGCATGGCGGGTTCCACACTAACCTGCATGGTTTAAGAAGGAAAATAAATACAGTGTGTGCCCTTTATGCTCATGATGAATTATTTCCCTCATCATTCGCTTCTCGTACAGAACTTGTGAGTAAATGTGGAACACTACATACCAGTGTAGGAAATGAAACGGAGGCCCTCATAAAGACGAGGATGTAATTTAGTCGTTACTGATATATCAAGCAATGCATAGCGCTTTTAACATTGTTCAAGAAATTTCAGTCCGAGATTTTTGAAGGTTCTTAATATGGGTACTTTAAACTGCCACGTGTGGTTAACTACAGGTTTCAGTAAGTGCAATTTCAATTTTTGAATATAGAACTAGAAAGTTTAGAATGAAAGAAATGAATATAGAAATTTGAAACATGGACGACGGGTGTACCTTTTCTTTTTTTCTGACCTTATGTCATTCACCAGTTGTCAATCTAAGTGAAGAGAGAATTTCAGTAAATTAAATATGATATGACAATGTTTTCCAGAGCTTAACGTAGCATATATTTTCATAAGTACTGTTATAAGGCCTTTGGCAATTGTATACGTCACTATACAATACGTTTTTAGACCTTTGGATTGGTTAAATACCACATGTCGAAAATTTGATCCGATAAGGAAAGAAGAAAAATATGAATTTGATTTATTCTCTCATGTCTTAATGTTTACTATATCATGAGATTTCCTCTGTTATGAAACCATCGCGACACTTCATTTATTTCAATTTGTTTTCCTCGATCTCATACTAAACGTTTTATTTGAAAAAAAAAACCTACGCAACGTCACTATTTCGAATAATCTATAAAAAAATCAGGGTTTTTGGTAAAGTGTTTTCGAAAACCTACATCTCTTTTGGCTCACGTTCATAATCATGTGAATTAAAATATTTATTTTCAAATTACTATTTCTAATATATTTCCAAGTCATATTCTCATTCATTTGACAGAAACATACACAGACTATTATAATTAAATTACAGTAGATGCCATCTACTAGTAATTTTATTCTGCATTATAGATATCCGAACACCATTGAGCTTGAATCTTTGTGCTTAGTTACATGTAATGAAGAATTAAGCATTGGAGGCAACCGGTAAACTTATGGTAAGTTATGGGACAACTGGTAAACATATCCGCATTTTTTAAAATAATATTAGTTATTATTTAATATCAAAATTTTAAATTCAAAATTAATATTCAACTTATATTGCATAGTTCGAATCTTAAATCCTAAGAAGGGATTGCTATAACCTGCTTAAGATAGTCAAGCGAATAATATTTGGTGGAGTTGTGGCAGTAATTCATCATAATTATTATAGTGTTTTGGAGAACCACATGCCATTATATCACAGACTATTAACTAAAATTTAACTTCAACTTTGATAATGAAATCAAATATTGGTATTTTCCGGAGAAAACTATGTCTTCTCTTATCTGTCAGTGAATATTCCAGTCAACCGTATCGTCAGTCCGTCCATCCAGGCAGAATATACAATATTAAACGTTGATGGAGTTATATCCTACCCCTAAAGAAAAAATTTCAAACTTATTGCAATAACAACTTTTTAAGAGTAAAATTGTTTACACTTAATCCAAATCATTTTAAGGTACTGACATCCAAAAGTTTTGTATCACCAAAAAGGAACATTTCGCGTATGTTTACCATTATATATCTACATTTTGAATTTTAACAGGTCTTCTATTCTATTCAAACTGGGTGAAGTTACTGGATTTTCACTGACATGACAACGTCACCCATAGTAAAATATTTAAAATATGTCCGATTAATTGATGGTTTTCTTTTTAGGTGCAACTAAGAGCCCATTTAAATTTGGTTTAAACATTACTTAAAATTTCGTCCAATCAATTATTAAACAACTAATAGCACCTCAGCGAGTGGAATACTTGATGTGCCACTTCTGCTCTGGAAATACCACCCACTCAACCTTCAGCTCGATACTCACTTCTTGATCTCCTTCGACATTACGGAAGTTAAGTGTACTTTAAATTAGGAAGTGGAAGAACGAGAATATGATTTGGAAGTAGTTCACTCCAAAATGCGTTTGTTTGTGATCCGGCGCTCTTTCTAAATTTCCAATTTCAGTGTTTTTGAGATGTCTTAAAAAGAATTACATGAAACCAAAGGAAACCCCGAAAATTTTGGTGCAGTTAAGGCAGTTATAACAAATTGTGGTGAAGGCAATGACACATAAAAGAAGGTAGAAGTTCAGCATAATTAAGGTTCGACAGAAGAAGTGGATGATATTTTACCAGAGCAAGATGTTCTGGATTTTTCAGAGGAGAAAATTGGTTGTGGTTGAATATTGATGGCATATGATAATATGATATTATATGTATATATATATATATATATATATATATATATATATATATATATATATATATATATATAATACCATATTATATTACATAGGCGTGTACAAATGATCCTAAATGCAGGGTACTAATACAAGGAGACGTACCTGAAGCCTTTGAAGTTCGAACGGGTTTGAGGCAGGGTGATGGACTCTCGCCGATGCAGTTCAACTTAGCACTAGAGAAAGTAATAAGAATAACATCACGTGAAGATGGAGGGGTGCACGTTGTAATGAAACATAAAATCCTAGCATATGCCGATGATATAACTTTCCTCGGAAATAATCACGAGAATATTAAGAGACTCGCTCGGACCCTATTAAAAGAAGCAGAGCAAATCGAACTACAGTTCAATGTAGATAAAACAAAATACATGATAGGCGAAACATCCACCCTAATAACATGATCTGCGTGGATTCTATGTCATTTCCGAAAATATACAGATTCAAATACTTCGGTTCCACAATAACCACAATAAATGATCAACTAACAGAAATAGACCAGCAAATAACAAGTGCGAACAGATCTTTCTTCTCTATTTCAAATGTACCGAAATCCAGAAAAATCTCCAGAAATCTCAAAAAAAGACTATACAACGCCGTGATTAAAGCCATTTCTGCTTTGCGGCTGTAAAACCTGGGCTCCAACCGGCACATTAGAAGCCAGAATTGAGAGATTTTAAAGAAAAGTTCTATGTAGGATAACAGGACCTATATGGGACCAGAACCTTGACACATGGAGGAGAAGGAACAATAAAGAACTGTTGTTGGTCAGTCAATATCTCGTAATATGAAGGCAAGGAGGTTAAGATGGTCAGGGCATGTAGCTCGTAGAAATCCATCAGGACGCCTCTACACGACAATAAATGCCAGAGTAGTAGGCAAGAGACCACGTGGGAGGCCAAAAACCAGTATGGATAGACAAAGATACGGCTGAGCTTCATGCAGAAAACTGGAAAGGAGTAGCCCAGGATAGGCAGAGGTGGAGAAGGCTAGTTCAGGCGCCCAAAGATCTACAAGGTCTGTAGAGCCAACCGAAAAAAAAAAAGATATATATATATATATATATATATATATATATGCATATGATGATAAACATAGAGCCATAATAATCAATCCTCTACATAGTGGCAGATTGTATTATTTTTCTTCAATAAAATTATCAAAGACAAAATATGTATAGAGAGAGAGGGTTTGTTTGATAATACTCAAGCCTCAGACAGTTCAGAGATCCTTAAGAGCATATTATATTTTGTTTTTAAATAATTATTACACTCAACTTAACTTAATTTCTTGAGTGTAATTAAAAGTTTTTTCTCACCTGGATTCCAAACTATGCCCAGATATAAAACAATTAACTCTGCTGTTGCTCCGAGTTGGGGCATTTTGTTTCGTTATTGGTGCTTACTATTGCAAAATATATATTTATTTTTTATTATATTAAGAGCATATGTATCTGTGGCTTGGCCTTAAAGGGTCTGCGATCAAATTATTAGTTCCGAAAATGTCAACTTTGCTGCTTTATGAAAAGAATCTGAGCCTTCATAATGGCATACATGTCACATTATCATGTCATCATAGAGAAAATACAATATTTTACTTTTGTTTCTAAACATTGCACTTTATAGAATTGAAGATTCAGTAAAATGGAAACTTTTGACATTTAAAACACAAAATAAAAAATAAAAAAATTTATATTGGCCGGCTCTTAAAAGAAGCAACAGATATGTTTTTAATTACTGCATAATATATAATATAATAGTATATATCGTCGATTTGTTGTGGAAAGTAATTAATTAAGTGGTGAATTTTAGTTAGGTTTCTGGAAATTAATCTTATTATTCTTCTCAATCATTTGCCATTGTGCTTTTTAGCGTGGAGATACTCCGGTCTAGTATTTCGTCAGTTTTCATATCTGTACCTATATTTTTTTCAGAAGACGCATAATTTTGACATATTTATATTTCTTTTATTTAGAAAGTTAACATAGCGAGTTAACACTTTCCTTGCTATGTCACTTATGCGTAGGTAAATATGCTTTCGTAGGAACGGATTTTTTAAAGTATTTTAGGCATTAATTCATTTAATTAGAAAGATATGACCTGTATGACTGTTAATATTTTTATAATAAATTTGCCTATTTTATTTGATTAACTTTCTATGTGTTTACCTTCATAATTTACTTTATATAACCATATTACATTCTGTCACAATTAAGGACATTAGTTATAATGATGAAGCAGTGTAACTTAGTAAGTAAGGCACTGACTTCCAGCACTCAAGATCCCGGGTTCGAAAGCTAGAGCTTTTATGAAATATGTAGACTTTCCTTTATTTGGTGTGTTTCGCTTACAAAAAACTTCTTCAGATCCGGTTCTCATTCATTCACCTGAGATGTCCAAACCATCTCAACTGCCTCTTTTCGATTGTATCCATCAAAATGATGAGTCCTGTGCCCTCTCTCCTATCATTTCATTAATAACTCTGTCTCTTCTTGTCTTGCCAGTCACTCTCCGGAGGTGTTTTATTTCCGCTGGTATAGCTTAACAGTGCCTGACCCAGCTCTCATTTCTATAAAGAATGATTGGTAAGTAGATTGCTTTAAAGATGTGTAGTTTTACTCCGCTTTTCGCCTCTCATTATTCCTGCCACAGTATCGCACAGCTGGTAATATATATTATTAAGTTTATTAATCCTATTTTAAGCTCATGATCTATTTTTTCATTTCTGCCCAGCACTGTTCCTAGATATACCTCTGCTGTCTCTACTTCATCTCTGCAGCGCATTATCACTTCCTTCTCTTCACGACTATTGTGCATTACCCTACTTTTCCTCTTCATTTCTTTCCTTTCCACCTCATTTCCTTCTTTATTTCGAAGGTCTCAGACACTCTTCCGTTTATACCAAAAATGTCTTTGAGATGTAGATTTGATGGCACTACAATTTTAAGAGTTAAAACTGCCAATATTTCTTGTCTGTTGGCGGAGTCAAAGCCTGTCTCTATGTCCAAGCCCGTTTTCTCTCCTGTGAATTCTCAATAATAGTCTTTTACACTCAGAGCTTTCGAAGTAATGTTACTCCTGATAATTTATAATCCAAATATGGTTAATATTATTTTCATACAATGTATCATTAAAATGTTTTTCATTAATAACTTTTTTTCCTCTCGTCGGCCCAAGACATTCCATTGAAGGTCCTATACTGACCCATAACTTTAGGCTTTTCAAAAGAAACTTTTACTTCGTGACTTTTTGCATTAAACTAAATATATACACACATTCCTTTATGGTTTTGCTCATATAAATATTTTAAAAAATATTTTTTATTTCTTCAGGAGTCCATCCGACAGAGTCCAGCATACGCACCGGTTGGGATAATACTTGGTGCTTTTGCTTGGTTCGCTTTGAAGAAAATTTCAGAACACATTCCATGCGTGGATGCCGCTCAACTTAGAAAAACATTACTAGCATTGATATTTTCAGGTATTACCTAGAAATTTGACTGTTCATTCTTATTCGTAATCATATGAATAGATTCATCCTAAAAGGCCTTAAGGAAGAAGAATAAAATTCATTAATCTAATACTAATAGAAATCGAAGTTCATGAGAATTGCTTGGACAAATCTAATGCAGCAATTCGCTAGGTTCTTCAGTGACTGTGTTATCCACACAGGAAGGTCTCCACAAATACTATTGCACAAAGTATTTATAAACTATTATAAAATACTCTAGACTAAATTTAGCACTAAAACAGGAGGATTTTTCAACAAAGTTTGATAGATACCATCTAACTATTTTTATTGATACAGTTAAAGTTGAGTCTCGTAATTTGTTTAAAATGATAAAGTGGTCATGTTTTAATTCGACGAATATTCTATTTTTTCCATTACTTAGTGACGATAATTGCCAGTTAATAACATTAATCAGTAAATTAATGCTTTTAAAGAATAAGTATTATTAAAATTATAAATGCTTAATACTCTAGGCCAATACAACGATGATTAAGCCTTGAAATAAATTATAAAAATCATAAACAATGATGTTAGTAATTTTTTTTTCTATAAAATAGGAAAATTGAGTTTAGGTGGTGTTAGAACTTAAAATAAAATAGTGTAATAAAACTATATTAAAAAGAGCAAAAAAAACTTTTATGAGTAAGTTGACTGGACAAATTTCACTTATTTTAAAATGCTACATCTTATTACAATTTCGTCATGTTTGTCGTTTAAGAAACAATCACCCAATCCTCACTTTATCGATTTAAACACAGATTATTTCATATTTATTAAAAATTAATCTACTAATAATGTTTTCTACTTCCATTGCAAAGAGCTATTGACCAACCATCAGTTCGTTACAAAAAGACAACTAAATAATGATTTTGGAAAATCGCTTCTGCAATTTAAATATGGAAAAGTTTTTAAAAGAATAAATTATTTTAAAGGAAATTAAAATAGAACTAATTAACATTTTAAAATTAAACAAAACAAATTCTGGTGTACTCATTTACACGACATTTCTATCGAATGCATACAATTTATAAAACTTCAAATATTTGCATTAATCAAAATTGAATTACAGCCATGTTCCTAAAAACCGGTCAGAGAAATGATAACAGTACGATTTTATTAATGAACAGTAGCAATATGAACGAAAACGTGAACGATCCTTAAATCCAGCTTAAAAATTAAATTCACTATTACTTTATAATCGACCTTTGTAATTCTTCGAGAAAAAAAAGTTAATCTACTCAAAAAATTTGAAGTTTTGCGTTTCAAGGTACATACAATCCGAAATCCGACAAGAATATGCAAGTGTTTATGTAATTCTTGGTGTCCTCATAAAAATATCATTATACGAAAAATAATAATTTTAGAGCTAGTTTGTAATATTTTTTTCATAAGACATACTTAGTAGCTATATATACATTATAATTTAAACAATAAATCATATTGTGATTGTTGAAGTATTTAACTTAGATCAATTACAGTAAAAAATATGGGCCAATGAAAAGAACGAAAAATTTCCATTTTGAGGGAAGGAGGGGGGAGAAAATTCAGTCCTAATCCTCTTTCCCACTGTAGATTTGCCGGTATCGTAAGGTCTAATAAATAATATTGCTCGATACCATTTGTTAAAAACATATATTTATCATTTAAATAAATTTTTTATTACTACTATTAAAATATAGAAAAGCATTCATCTAAGTTTATATTTTCCATTACTGAGCGATCTCGGAAGCCAATGAGAACGAAGGCCTGACTAGATTCTTAGCTAAGTATCCATCCATTAATTCCACCAATCGCTCCTGAAGGCTCCAGGACAAGAACATTGAGGTCGCTGAAGAGTTAACGATGTAATCGCTGGTTGGACAAGTGGTCTGCGCGGCCCAACGTCCATCAGCTGTCCAGTAGACACTGCTGGGGAATGCGGGCGCAACCACTGCGCAAAGCCAGGCCACTCTGCACGCTCATGTTTAAGTTGGGAAGGCGACTATAGGGATTGGAAAATATCAATTTATTTTAAGCTCGATGGAACTATTAATCCACGATTTGCATGAAAGTGTAAATTCAAAGCTTGATGAAATTTACTACGCAAAGGATATATTGTACTGCGAGAAATCTTCAAAGTAAAATAGCTGGATATTTACAGCGATCTCTTAGCTTCAGTTAACAAAAACTAAATTCGACGAAGGATTTGAATAATGTATGTTATATTTTTTGTTCAGTGAATTTTCAAGGCTTGATCAGTTAAAAAATTATGTATCTTTTTTCTAATTTTCGAGCATACTTAAATGGTTTTTTAAAATAATCGAATGTCTCGTATATATTTTATTAATACCTTTTAAAGAACTCAAATAATCTGTTTTTATTACTATTCTTTTGGACGTTATCGACATGGAGAAATGGAGAGCTGATGCTATTGCGTGAGGTTCAGCTGTATATATACTACATAATTTATGTATTTTTATTTTGTGGGTTGTAAATGGAGATGCTGTGGATACTTAGGATTTTGAGCTCAATAGCAGCAGAGAAACAACAAATATTGTGAGTTTGAGTATGGGTTTATTTAATAATAAAACATGTTTTGGCTAGATGTCAACATATAGAAACATCTATTGGTCGGTAAAAATAATTTTGTAATATATAAGATTTATAAAAGCTTAATTTTTTATTTACGATTTTCAGTATTCAGATCTGATTTCAATAATAATAATAAAACAATAGTAAGAATAGTCATAAGAATGGTAATGTGAATATGAACAATATTTTAATGTAGGCAAAATATGTTAATTAATTTATTTTAGTGAATACTACAATCTACCACATAGAAGGGAAACAAGTAGTTCGTAATATGAGGACAATGTTTGGACTTGATTTGAGACATCTTTCATTTGTTTTACACATGCGTTACATCTAATCTCGAATGAAATTTGATCTAAGTGTTAAACGAAAGAAATAATAAACAGAGAATATTTTTGAATATCGATCAAATTTATCGCTAAAATTATTTTGGTACATTAAAGTAACATAAAACCCTATGTCAAAACTAGTCACATTGAATGCAGTTTGTTTTAATTTCATCAAGTCAAGTCAAGAAAGTCAACCAAGTTACTAATATATTAATACTTACTAATTATTTTATAACTATTAAATGAAATTTTTAACAAGCCAAATATCATGTACATATTGACTAGTACGAAAGAAAAACGATACAAATAGTGAAAATTTGATCAGGTATTGCTGTTATCAGAAATGTCAGAACGTCGTCCTGTTTTTATTACTTGTTGAACTCAGTTAGTCGAACATTGCTGAATAATTAATAGTAATAATTTAAATCTGGTATAATGTATGATAATACTTTCATATAAATGGTTTCATTATTTATTTATATTTCATTTAATTTGTTAATATAGATGATATGAAATATTTCGAGTATGACGTATGTGGTTAAGTTCACTGTAAAAACCTAGTTCTATTTCCTATTTACCTCTAGATGTACACTGAAATATTTCTAATAACACGATTTTCCATCAACTTACTTTTTGAACAGGTGCTTATGCTTGTATTTGGATCGAGGGATCAAATCCCCATGACGCCGAAATAAAAGAGAACGCCCCGATATATGAAATCCCCCTTCTCCTGGCTGGAGGGTACTACGTCCTCCACATCTACCCCCAGAGGTTTCCCAGCACTTCGGCCCATCATTTGTTCAGCATCATTGCCATCATCTGCGTCATCATTCAACAGAAAGGAGCTTCAGCCGCCAATACGTTTGGTTTTCTCGTCGAGGCTCCCAACGTCTTCTTTGCCCTAAGGGGATGTGTCGCCAAGCTAGAGTGTTTTGCGCTCGATATAATACTTAATGTCATCTACCCATTGTTATTCATTCTTGCCAAGTTTTTAGCTCTTGGCTACCACACATATCTCATCGTGGACCATGATGCACCTATACATTTGAAAATTCTTACGCTTATATTGGCATTGTTTTCCATCGCTTTTATCATCGAACTTGTATACTTGGCCTACAAAGGCGATGAAGAACCAAAGAAGAGCAGTAAGTCCAAATGCAGATCCAAGTCACGGTCAAGATCTAAATCCAAAATCCGACGATCAAGATGTTGTAAAAAATAACTATAAATTTCAAGCTTTGTGGTGTTGATATTTCATTTTAATAAATCAATAGTTCATTTTTCTTATCATTGTCCAAGTCCAAAAAAAAATTATCATAATTGCTGCTCATCTAACTATCATAAATATGCTCATTGTTCTTAATATTATTGTAAAATATCAATTGAAATCCAATAGCTGCGTAAATATTTTAAGGTACATAAAAAAATAAAATAAAATAATACTTCTCTTTCTTTTAATCCAGTCCTCTGTTACTTCTGAGCAGTGTGATGTTCCTTCTTATAGAGCTTGATCCAAGAATCTCTATCCTAGGCTAGCTGTCTTCTCCTACTTCAGTCCATTCCTCTCCTGTCAAATGCTCCTTTAATTCCTTCTTCCCATCTTTTTCTTGGTCTTCCCTGTAGCCGCCTTCTCTCGTACTTTGACCTCGTAGGTAGGTAGGTAGCCCTAGCAACTCTGTTTTCAGCCATTCGCGAGACATGTCCAAACCACATAAGTTGGTTTTCTTGGATTATTTCCTCTACAGGCCTCAGGTCCAGATTACCTCGTATGGTCACATTCCTAACGCGATCTCTTCTTGTTTTCCCCTCTATTTTCCTTAAATATCGCATTTCCATAGCTTGGATTTGCCTTTTTTGATTGGAAGTAAGGGTCCAAGACTCGCTTGCATATGTTAATATAGGGAGGAAGGTATTCTTGAAGACAACCTTCTTAGTGGCCTTTGTCCAAGAAGCCTGACTTGAGGGAGTAGAAGTATTTTCCTGCCGTCTTAATTCTCTCTTCTATGTCTCCATCAATCCATCCGAACTCGTTGAGGTGAGCACCCAGGTATTTAAAATCCATTACTCGCTCCAGGCGGATTCCACCCAGCCGAACGATCCGGTCTGCTCGGTCACTTCTTTTCCCAATCTTCATAAATTTTGTTTTGAAGATGTTAATTTCCATGTTTATATTCCTCATCTCAGCTTGAAGGATCTTGAGGTTAAACTGCAGATTACGACAGTCATTTCCGAACACCACATATCGTCAGCAAAAGCAAACACTGTATACTGGACGCGCTTTAGGTTTCTATATCCGAGGTTGTATGGCCTCATTTACTGTTTTGCTTGTTTTAGGACAGAGTCCAGCACTAGTATAAACAAGAGGCGGCTAAGGCTGCATCCCTGTTTGATTCCTTGATCTGTTGAGAATTCTTTCGATGTATGGTTGCACATCCTGACAACATTTTTCTGTGTTTCATATAGACTTAAGATGGCTTTTCTCAATCCTATATAAACGCCGCGCTCCTCCAATGCTCTTGATATGTCTGCCTTCTACACCCTGTCAAACGCTTTATTTAGGTCTACAAAACAGGCGAAGACTCTCTGCCCTTTTCTATAATCTTCTCGGATATTTGTCTTATCGTGAATTTTAGGTCCTGTGTACTTCTGTTAGGCCGGAAGCCATATTGTTCTTCCCCATCTTTTGTTCTATGAGGAGTCTTAGCAGCTTTTCGAGCACCTTACAATAAACTCTGCAAGGGACGTAGAGTAGAGATATCCCTCGATGGTTCCAACATTCACGATTATCTCCTTTTTTGAAAATCGGGATTATGATGGAGACTTCCCAGTCCTTTGGGATAACTTTATTTTTCCAAACTACATTAAGGAGGTGCTGGAACAGTTCAATTCCTTTTAAACCCGTATATTTAAACATTTCTAGAGCAATGCCGTCTATACCAGCCGTTTTTCCCAGCTTTAATGAGCATATGGCCTCGGCAACTTCTCCGATGAAGTCATCTTCTTCCCAGGTTTCTTCTGTGCTGCCAGACTGTCGTTTCGCTTCCATTTCCTGCCCTTGATATGCAAGTGATTCCTTGAAATATTCCGCCCATCTTTCCATAATGTTTACTGGCCTACTCATGATGTCTCCATTTTTGTCCTTGATGTGCTTCAGCACTGGTTCCTTCTGCTTCCTCATGCTCCTGAGGCTTCGGTAGAAAAGTTTCTGGTTTTCCTTATAATTACTTTCCAACTTTTTTCCAAATTCTTCCCAGGACTTTTTCTTTCCTCTCATCATGGCGTCTTTGACTTTCTGTCTTTGCTCCTTGTACTCTAAAATATGTGCTAAAATAATGTGCCGCACCTTTTCCTGCCTCTAAAACACATTGATTATCGAACGTGCCCATTTTAGCACTAGCTTTGATAGTGCCATCAGTTTTCACAAAAAAAAAAAAAAAGTTTCTATATTTTTTTGTTTTTACATTTTTTTTTTATTTTCTTCAGAAAGACACATTTTTTTACTTAAAAGTTTATTTAAACACTAATTAAAATAAAATTTGTTAAAATTCTCAGTTTAAAAAAATCATTTAAAAATAAAAAAAAAACAAATCTGGTGCGCGCAACACACAACTTTCACATGGCGCTCTGCTTTGAATAGAAATTATTTTCTGGCAATGCTGGGCTATTATAAAATTTTTAAATAACAAATCATTAAAAAAAAAAACCGTATATAGATAATAAATAATAAAAAAAAAAAACGACTACAACCCATGCAGGATCTTGGGTTCAGTACTATTTAGGGAAAGTACTGTTTTTATATCAACGGTTGTGCGAGGAGATGATTTGACCGAGATCACGCTCAACCGCCAGGTTTCCTCCCTTAATTAATTATTTAAATAAAGGTTCCCATTTTGTAGAGGCTGGATGTGCCCCAGGGCCAATGAAGCAGATATATAAATTTTCTGCCATGAGCCGTGTTCGAACGTGTGACCTTTAGCATTGGAAGTTCAGTACCCTACCGCTGAGCTACTCCACCCGTATAACAAATCATTAAGATCATTAAAATTACAAAAAGTCTATTTATTACATCGACGGTAGGCAATAAAAATATCGTGACTCTATCTGCTTTTATAAACCACACTTCAGTCGCTGAGCCTTTCAGTTGACAGAATGACTAACTCCAATTTCAATATTTTTGAGTAATGTTATTTTAGTGATATTTCTAGTTGAAAAAGTTATGAAATAGTTTTCTAAACCATTGCATTAGCTTGATTCGGTCGAATTTAAATATTTTCTTTTCAAACTTAGAAAAACATTTAACACATTAAAATTTAACACATAGTAAGAAAATTTCAATTAATTTCCTTGGAAACATGTGATTTACGTTAAATACTGATGGTTTTCGGAAATTATTAATTATAGTTTTTTCCTTCACTCTCCATTACGACTTTATTTATCTGATATTATTTTTTCTGAAATTCTTCGCATTCCAACGATATATTATACGTATAACTTCTGACTGTTATTTCTAGAGATTCATTTTCGAAGTGGATAAAAATTTTCCTTTTTTTTTCCAGTTTCCTGTCATCATATTCTTTCAAACTTCATATTTAGACATTTTTTATTGTTACTGTCAATAAAAGAGAGTTATTTTTTAAAATAAATTATATTAACGGTACTTCAGAGAAAGACGTATATGAACATTTAGCATTTAAGCTCTGTAAAGTTACATCAATGGAGATAAAACCTAATGACATGTTAGACCACTTAATTATGCAATCATAAACCGAGTTTAATCAAAATCGTTATAACCATTTTTGAGAAAATTGTAAACATGTGTTTTACCGTCGATATAACTTGGCACTTCCAGTTAGCGGATTTTAAGGAAAAAGTTGCTGCCACATCTAAAGCATACACCTATTTTAAATACGCAATATCAGTTTCGGACGATTTTTCGTTTTTTAGCTAGAGTGATTAATTTAGGAGATTCTAAGCGAATGTCGATGATGAGGATTACACATAGATTACTAAATGAATTTTGATGCTAAATGGTTCCAGGAATCATATCGCTCATTCCTACTGAAACTTCCATTTTATGAAAAATATTTTGATGGGAATAAAAATTTCAATTATTTTTAATGTGGAATATTCCCGAATTGATATTTAACAAACTGATATATTCGTTTTCTGAAATATAATAAGAAACCCGCTTAGTGGCCCTTTAGTAGCCACTAAAAACGAACTACCTGTCAGCCTCCAACGGCAGTAGCCCAGAACAGTTCTAGACAAGACAGTATTTCACCTGGAACTATCTTCTTCCTCTTGTTATTCTTTTCAGTATAATCAATATTCAGATCAACAAATCAACAATATCAATCTAAACATTCGTACAACAAAGTTGTCGCCATCTTACTTGACATATCCCAATCACCTCTAATCGTTGACAAGTAATCGGAATTGTGCTTAGTCTAAGTTCTATCATTCATCTCTGAAGAAATCCATATTTTTAGCAAACTTATAGATTACATTGGGTATACGATGTCCATCCTGATTGGAATGTTTGAGAAACTTTTAGATATCTCGATTGAGACGCCAATTGCAATGTTACAGAATACCTAATGTTGATTTCTTCTCGCTCTCATTTAAATAGGGGTATGATCCTGCATCCTCTGAACTCACTAGAATGAGAATTTTCTCGCCAAATACATTGCTGTTATACGCAATATCGTCAGAAAAACATTGAGTATACAGCATCCGGCCTTGCCATTTATAGCCATGTCATTCACCAACCCATAAGAATGTCTACAGTTTCGTTACTATCAAGTTTCATGATTTATGCAGTAAACACTAGTCGAAGGTCATATTGAACCTATTTCGTTTTAATTATGACAAACAGGGACCTAGGTGATTATTTTCAGTTCCCAAATCGTTTCTCTGCGATCTACTAAGATGTAGCCTCATCAAAGATTGGGTATAGTCGAGGGATAATATTTACAATACATCAAATAAAGTAAATAAAGTAATCTCAATTCTCGCTCATCCGCCTCGTAAATCATATCCTTTACTCAAAGAAATATTTCTGCTATCTGCCAATCTCATAGTGCATACATACGTAAGTCCCGCATCTGATCTGTAAGGGCCAAATAATGAGATTTTTCGGAACAGAACATTAGTCTTTAATTTTTATTTATATTTTTCTGTCAGGAAAACGTTTCACGTTACAAAATTCTAGGCATTTATTCGATTGTTGTATTTTATTCTCAAAGGATTGTTATTAAATCGGATCGTAATCCAAATCTATTGAAATGTTAGGTAAAAAGATAAAAGTATTTCTGGAAAATATGTTATTTGTGTCATATTACGTGAAAAAAATTTAGTAAGTTAAAATAGGACTATAGAATCTGGAATTCATTCATTTATAATAGATAAAGCTGTTCATTTGGAAGCAACTGTTCTGTCAATCTTCTGAATTACAGCTGTCTCAACGTCCCCCGATTCTCTCTATCAAGAACATCCATGTTTTTGGGCGCCTCGTGACTTTCCATTCATCATTTTTCGGTGGGACCTACACTACCCATATCTTTCACATGACCGGGCAGCCTACTCAGTATTAGCTTGATGAAATATCATTTGCTTATTGTTTTTCTTTATCTTCAACTCTTCTGTAAAGCAGACATGTCAGTATATTTTGTAGCACTCGTTGTGTCCCTCGGCATAGGCTTCATTCCATATCCTGAGTCAAGACCAACCTTTCCCTACCACAAATGACTATCAGGCTTGCATAGGTTTTCTAAGTGATCACCTAGGCACTCAATGAAAGACTGAAGCTTAATTGTTTGTATTAAACGCTACTATTTTTATTTTTTTGTTCACTTGCGTTTTAAGGTATTTGAAGACCTCAATACTCAAATACATGGAAACTATGACTATTGATAATGACGGAATGTGGGTGACACCATTGGTGAAGGGGTGTGCGCGTTCCTTTCGTACTCTGCTTTCCTCACATTGTCCTCGAGATCGCCTGTCCTTACAACTCTTTAAACTATGTGAAGGAAGTTTCCTTGGTACCGGATGGACATCGTCTGTGTAGGCCAATGCTTGAATGTATATATTGTAGGTTGAGCCGATATGTTTGGTTCCACCACGAAAAAATTAAAAACTGTTGTTGCCTCGAGATTCCATGCCGAAATCGAAGAAAACCCTGTCGAAAGGTACCCCGACATTTAGAGTCTTTAATCACGATACGGACCGTATATTATATCCTATTGGTGCCTTCGAATCTCCGTGAATCACTCAGTAGATGCATCCTATCGACACAGTCATATTCATATCGGAATTCGATGACTCCCCTCGAGTCAAGGCCAGAGGCTATCTCATACGCTTCGTAACATGCTACGATTAGCTGAAAACTCGCTCACACTATCGGTCTATCGAGGTCACCAAAAATGCGCGTTGCCGCCTGCCACGCGAGGAGCCACTTGAGCAATTCTAGTTATCACGCGTCCTCGTCTTAGAGTACCTGGCCATCATTGGGGGATTCCTTTACTGAAGTTTAGAAGAGGATTCTGGTTGGTTCCGAAGCGCCATATGCTGGACAGTGGATCTGGATAAGTAGAGTTTAATTTCTTCACATTAACTAATTTATAACTAATTGTTTATATTATATATTATCATTCATGTATATAAATATTAATAAAGTTTTTGAACAGGCGCTTACGCTTACACTTGGACCCAGGGATCGAATCCCCATGACGCTGAAATAAAAGAGAGTACTCTTCAAGATGAAATTCCCCTTCTCCTGGCAGGAGGATACTACATGCTTCACATCTACCCCCAGAGATTTCCAAGTACGTCCACCCATCATTTGATCAGCATGATTGCCATCAGCTGCGTCATTATTGAACAGAAAGGAGCTTCAGCCGCCAACACTTTTGGCTTTCTTGTCGAGGCTCCAAATGTCTTCTTTGCTCTAAGGGGATGTATCGCCAAGCTGGAGTGCTTTGCGCTCGATATAATACTTAACGTTATTTACCCAATGATATTCGTTCTTGCCAAATTTGCAGCTCTCGGATACCACACGTATCTCATTGTGAACCAAAGCGTTCCAATGCATATAAAAGTTTTGACAGTCATATTGGCTTTGTTTTCACTCGCTTTTGTCCTTGAAATAGCTTACCTGGCACTTAATGGTGATGAAGAAAGCAATAAAGGAAGATCTAAGTCTAGATCAGGATCAAAATCAAGATCCAAATCCAGAACAAGATCCAAGCCAAATAACCGAAGGTCAAGATGCTGCCAACGTTAAGATTCTTGATGGTTATGAATGAATTTGAAAGTAATTTTGTTTTTTGTTCGTGAAAACTTATATGAAATCGAAGATGCTATTCAGATTGTTTAATTTCAATAAAACAAAATTGACATTTGATGTTTCTTTCTTAATCTACAAATCTTAGAATTATAGAAAACCTTAGAGCAGGGAAGGAGAGAGGGGTGGAGATGAGATGACAAAGGCACTTTCAGCCTCCTCTATATTTTATAAAGAGGTCAGAGTTACTCTATCCTTCCAATATTTCACATTCATTTACATAATAATTCAAATATCTCAAGAAATTATAATCAACAGTATAAGTAATGATTATATTGTGTTACTTATAATACATAAGTTGTGACTAAGATAATATTTCATGTAGAGCGTTCTAACCTTTGTTATCTCTACCTCCAACCAACATTTCCCAAGTACTGCTTATTTATATGTAAGTTTTCTTACACAATTAAATATCGTTTGCCCATTTTCCGCTTTTCGTTTGCTCTTTCCGCAATTTTGTTAAAAAGAAAAGTAAAAATAAGGAACTAAGGAATAAGGAAGAAAATAACATATGTATTTTAAAATGAAATTGGTTGGATATGTGGCCAATCAAGTCAATAAAATGGGAGATTTATAGCATTTGTGTGCCTACGTTTCCACCCAATTTTCAGAGCGTCACTAGAGCTTAAAAAAAAAGGTAAAACAAAATAAATAATATTTAATTAACAGCTAATAACTTATTACAGCGTTCTGAATTCATTTTGAAGCAGTACTCCAAACTTTTTAAGATACATTTACTATAAACATCTACATCCTAATCATATTTTTAGATTTGAGATATTTATTATTATTTAGTTATTTTATTAGATCGTTCAGAATATACACCAGCTTGTTACAAAAGACTTTCTGCATGAATATAACCATTAATTCCAACTCTCATAATTAATACTATAAGAATGTTTTTTCCTACTATTTGTGACAATGTTTACTTTCACCAATCCTTTAATTCCTTTTGACTTTTTTTTATTTTATTTTTTTTTATTTATTTAGACATACAATATTCTGTCACAGGAACAATAATTATATTGATAAATGAACACATTCACACCATATATACAAAAAAAAAAAAATAAAATTAAAGTAAAACAATAACTAAATAATAATATATAAAAACTATATACAATAAAAAAATAAAATAACCTAAATATAAGTAAATTAAAAACATAAAAATACAATCATACCTATATACAATATATTCAATCAGGCAGGGAACCCAAATAAATCCCTGCGCTAGTCTCTCAACCTCCTCACCGGTGCTAAAGCCGGTGGAGTTCGAGCGAGAGCGCTAAGACTTTGTTTAATGATATCATTTACATTTTTAAAACGCACTTGCAAAGTCAAAAGAAAAAATGTGATTATTGGGTTTTTGAGACATTACTGAAAAAAAGGTCTAAGTGCAAAGGCAAGCGCCGAAGAAATTTGTGCCATAGAAGGAAAGTCGTTTACCCATCGATACTACCGCTGTTTGGTTCAGGTTTTTTAACAATGGGATTACGAACCCCGGTCATCAGTTCCGGTCGCCCATCGATCTTTGATAATGATGATGTTCTTCTTGAATGTCTGAAGAAGGACCCATAAGGAACTACTCGTAATTTATAGAGCGAAGTAAAGGATTCTATTGATACAGTAGCTCGTTATCTTATAATCCTGGACGTGCGGAATTCATAACCAAGGTCTGAGACAAATTACTCGACAGGGTCCGAATCCAGAATTTTGTTGATATTTGCTAAATTTTTATTTAAAATACGAAAAATGATAGGTTCTGGAAGGATGTTTTTACAAGTGACTTAATGTGGAAATCTTTAAATAAACATACCAAACTTAAGTATTGGATAAGGCCAGGTGAAGCTGCTCAACCGGAGATTCACTAAGATCGGTTTCGGAAGTGATGATTAGAATTTGGTGGAACTTCAAAGGAGTTTTGCATTTTGAGCTTGCTGGTGGTCGGGCGGTGAACCCTTCACCTTTCTTGTGAACAGCTAGACAGAGTTTATGCAGCTTCGAGGGCAAAGTACTCCACTTTGATCATTAGGAACCAAGCCATTCCTTAACACGACAATGCACTTGCACATCGTTCTGGTTTGGCCAAGAAAAAACTATCGGAACTGCAAACATTAACCGTTTTGCCTCATCTTGCGTATAACCAATATATTTCACACTCAGATTATGATTTGTTTATACCAATGACCCATTTTTTAAAAGATCAGATCTTATAATAATTAAGAAGATGTAAATATTGGAGTAGAAGAGTTGTTTGCAACAGAACCAAAGGAGTGGTACCGGCATCAAATCCAATGCCTGGCAAAACGATGGGTGAAAGTAGTTGAAAACAATGAATTTCAATTTTAATAGAAATATTAAGTAATGTTTACAATAATAATATCAAATAAAATAAAGAATTTCTCTAAATTGTTTTTAATATTGGCTATGATATTAAAATTGGAATAGAAAATATAGTTTTTCGAATTTTTAGAAAAAATTTCAGTGATGATAAGGATTCACTGTGAAAATAAACGAGCCTTGAAAATAAAATAAAAGTTATATGAACCTACGTGTATTTTAAATTTATTACATTTACTCGTTGCCGATAAAAAAAAAAAAAAAAAAAATCATCTGGTTGCCAAATCAAGATATTAAAACTAGCACTGCCTACTTCTAGTGTGAAATACAATGTATATATGTTTTTCAAGCGTTAGCTAATTTAAATAATTACTTGAAAAATATTTAAAGGAGTAGACATTGGCGCCCGATCCATCCATTTGAAACGAATGAGATTTCCTTACGCCAACCTTGAAACTTACAAAAAAAGGAATTAAAATATCTCTAAATCAATAGACTTTTTTTTATTCATTTATTTTTTAACTCACACCAGTAAGAGAAACCAACAAACCACTAAATCCAGAGCTATTTTGAAACAAAATGATGGGTGATATCTGTCTATAGCGATTGATAATAATAAAAAAAGTGTTATCATTATATTTTAAAATGTCTCAATTATTATTAAAATTATTTAGTAGTTATTGAGTAGTAGTAATAGTCGAGCGTGTTAAAGCATAAACTTTAACATTCTGGTGACTAGCGACGCCGCATAGTGGAGATAACGTACGGCGATGAAGGGAGTTGGGAGAAAAAACAAAAGTTAAAATTTGGAAGTTTGGTTGCATTAGTGACAATTTAATCTCGTTTGCCTTAACGTAATTGTAGCAATAATGATGCCTTGGCATGATACAATAGTTGATGGTAGGGAAATCATCTTTTCTAGAATTAAATCTGGTATCCCTTATTCTTTATTAAATAAGGCAGAATAAGGCTTTTAGTGCACACTTCAAACACTTATAAGCAGATTGGAATCCAATCCAATCGCCCACAATTTCCCGAAAACAACCTACTTATATAATCATTTATTGCAGAAATGATTCACTTGTATCACTTTGCTATCTTGATTATAATGAACTGAAAACTAAGAAGGCAACACAGAAGATAAGGATCAGAGACTCGATCACTAGTAATCGATACTACAATCGAGACAGAATAATGCAACGTTTGTGTTAGACCTGGGCAGAATTTATTTGAAATAATATTTCCGAAATAAATCGTTCAATAACCTACCCCAGTAATTTCGGAAATAATTTATTTCATGAAATAAATTGAAAAAAATATTTCTGAAATCAATTATTTCAGATTTAATGAATGAAACTTAGTGTGCCGAACAGAAATTTTATTTTTTATTGGGCGAAATTTGCACCCTATAGTCATTGTCACCGGCTGATTAGAGGTTGAACTGGTGGGATTATACTATATATTGAAATATTATATATTTGTTATATTGGTGGATTTTTAAGTTATTTCAGTACTGAGTTATTTTGGAAATAATTATTTCATGCTTTTTAGAATAATTTATTTATGAAATAAGTAAATCTGAAATAATAATTATGAAATAATTCATTTCGAAATAAATTACTTTATTTCAACGAATAATTATAACTGAAATCATTATTTCAGAAATAAATTTGATAGTTATTTCATCGAGGTTATTTCATTGGCAATTTGAAATATTATTTCAGAAATAATTCATTCATGAAATAATCATATGATTTATTTCAGAAATAAATTATTTTGAGTGCCCAGGTCTAGTTTGTTTATTGGTACAGTATTAATAGTCAAATATGACAAGTAAGGACTCCATGTTACTACAAGTTCGGATATTTTGAAGGTAAGTATTAAAATAAATTAAAGTTTATATCACACATGAATCATGTTCATAGAGTCAGGCTATAGGAATAATTTAACTATTAAGTTTTTTATGTAGAAATCAATTCTGCACAGGTTATGAAATAATTTTTATTTTTTGAAAATATAATAATTCTGAAATACATGCTATTACTGAATATTAAGCTGAATATTTTATAAAGATGTGAAAAAAGTTATCATATATTAATCTATCCATCTTAATGGCTATACAACCCTCAGTGAGTCCTGGCTTCCTCAATGAGCTCCCGCCAAATTTCTCTATCGTCACCTGCCACACCATCCGCTCATCTCAATCTCGGTCTGCCAGCTCTCCCTGAATAGTGCAATGGCTCCTCAAGCACTCTTATTGGTATTTCAGATCTCTCCATCCGAGCTATGTGTCCTACCTCACTCACCCTTCCTAATTTTAATATTCTGGCCACATTAGGTTCAGTAAACAATTCGTAGACCTCTCTATTCTTCCGAATTCTCCAATCCAGTCCCTCCTTTACAGGACCAAATATTTTTCTCCTTTCAAAGAAAATTCTTCATAGTGTCTTGTTAAGGTCCATGTTTGGCTCCCGCAGGTAAGAACTGACCGGATGAGCGTTTTACAGAGCAGCAGCTTCGTATGTCTACTAAGCAGTGAGCTTCTAATATTAATCAGTGAGAAAAATTACTAATTGTGAAATTCATTAATGACCAAACGGTTTTTTTTACAGTAATTTCACAATAACATCAATTCAGTTTATATAGGTTTCCTTGGAAACAACACGAAGTGCCTTTTGCTATAACTATATAATACCTATAAGTCGTTATAATGCTATACCTAGAACTCATTTGCTGTATCAATAACAGCGCTTCGTCTGTTATACATACGTAACCTATAACTGAAACGTACAGGTTTCGATCTAGGAATCGAGGTGGTACGTTTCAAAAAAAGATCTTGAGCTAATTTTCTACTATTGCGGAAGTCATTTTTAGTATCTGTACCGTCTGAATGATAATTTTTCCGATTCTCAATTCGATATCTCAAAAATACCGATAATATCTTTATCGATAATAATAATAATCGATAAAGTTATCGATAATTTATAATAAGAAGGCATTCGTACATACCATGTTTCTGATAGTTGCATTGATTTTTTTCTAATCTAATACAAACAAAATAAAAATAAAACATTCCAAAAATTACAAATGTTAATAATTTAAAACTTGTATAAGAAAATTCGATTATCAAAATATCTGGACAAAATGTACGAGAGAATACGTGATCAAACAGTAACATGCGTTAAAGGAAATATTCAAGAGGCTATTTCATACACAGAGCTTTTCCTCAATCTAATATTTTTCTAACTAAGAATAAGCTTTTTGAGAAGAAGAAGGTTTTGGAGTTGTTTCTCATTCTCATATTTGCTTACCCCATTTGTATCTTTTAAATTTTATATATAACCTTTCAAAAAAAAATTGTCGGCTAATTGCAATTAGTTATTAGGTGACGTTTCATAAACTTAAATCACTAAGAAGTTTGATGAATTTTCCTAATGTTAAATCAGAAAATTGGATGCTTGTAACTACATTTAAAATATATTAAAGAGTTTGTGTCATTTCGTGTTTTTATCGATGGATAGAAATTCACCAAAACGTACTTAAAATTTCGGCTACATCAAAAACGTACTTCCTGAATTTTTGCAGTAAACCGACGAAATGTTTATTTAACGAAGCTCGGATATTATTAATTTAAAAAATATAAATAAATACATTTTTAAATTTCAAAAGCTAAAATTATCAAATGCGGTTTCTTGATGCTTGTAAAATCTTAATTAACAAGTGAATGGCTTCATATCGAAAGTGAACATCTGTTACCAGAATCGAAATTGAGTTATTGGTTGATTCTTATAGCATTCATCTCGCTCTTTTAAATGCTAAAACAACATAAACAACATGGGTGATAATACATCTCTCTTCCATATGCCATTTCGAACTTTTAAGACTTCAGATACTCCTCCTTGTATTAAGACTCAACATTTGGTATCATTTGCACACGCTTTTGTCAATCTGATCTGCTTACCGGTAACGCTTAATTCATTCATAATTATCCAAAGACAGCTTTTATCCACAGAATCATAGGATCAGATCCCAATCATTCAACTCCTGCCTCACCACATTCTCTGCTCATGATAATTCCCTTTTGAATATCACCAAACAAATTCTCAAATACCATAATATTTCCTATCCCCTTCAACCAGGTGATGGCTCCTGGGCAGCCTCTGATGTAGATAAAGACGAGGAGTTTGTCAAACACCTTTCCTATACATTCACTCCTCATCCGGAATCGCATCCCACCCACACAGTAAAAGGAGAAGAATTCCTCTCTGTACATATCTTTTTACCACCTAAAGCTGTTAATTCATGTGAGTTCAAATACTTTCTACTGAAAATCACTCTTCGTAAATCTCCTGTATATGAACTTCTAACCCCACTACAAGTACCAACCAAAGCCATCATATCTCTCATATATACACAATTGCATCCTACGAACTATCCAATTACCTCTCTTATGGAAATATTCCATCATCTTCCTTTTCTTGAGACCAGGCAAATCTTTCAACTATGCAGCATCTTATGGACCAACTATCCTACCCCCAATCCTCTCAGAAAATTTGAAAAGATCCTACTGCAAGAAATCCTATCTATAATAGAATCCTATAATCTTCCTACCCGTCAATTCGAATTCCGTTCCCAACAAGATCTCCGAGTTTATGACCATGTACCCACAACCCTAAAAACAAGCCGTATTGCTCTGGTGCATTTTTGGTCATAGCGAAAGTTCTTGACCGGGTATGATACGCCAGATTGCTCTTCGAGCTTAAAATCCACCTACCACAGTCCTTATACTTAGTACTCCGATCCTATTTCTAATACTCCGATCTTATTATTTTTCGAGGACATTTTAGGATTAGTATCTTGTATGGCATGCTCCCGTTTCTTCTGCATCCTGCATATGTTAGTTATAATAAGAATATATTCAGTTAAATATGGGAATATTAATGGGAATAACTATTTTTTTTATTTTGGCTTACTGGGGTATAGTCTCATAAATTTATAGGTAATTTTGTTTATCTAAATTATTTGCCTAATTTATTAATTTGTTATCTAGGAACCCTATCGACAAAGTCTGGCGAATGCACCTATTGGGATCTTATTGTGTGCAATTCCTTGGTTCGCATTGACGAAAATTACCGAAGAAATCTCTTTTGTGGATGTGGGATTTCTTTAAAAAACATTTCTGGAACTTCTTTTCACGGGTATTTCGAAGGGTCTCAGTTTCTAAAAATGTATTTTTAAATTTATACTATGAACTTAATATACCTAGTCCTGTCATAAATATTGTTACAAGGAAATATATAAAGATTTAAACAGAAAAAAAAATATTTCAAAAAATTTATTAGAAAATAAAATGTATATCTAGATAGTAAAACAAAATAGGAATTACTCAAAATGTCCCCCTTTTGCCTTGACGCAGGCATCTTCGTGGCCAGTCATCAATAGCAGCACGCAGCACTTCTTGAGGAATGCGCTCAACTGCACGGACCAGAGATTGTTTGAGCCTTTCCAAGTTAGGGTGGGCACTGTGGCATGCCATCCTCTCCAGTTTGGACCAAAGAAGATAATCTGGTGGTTTGAAATCAGGTCTTGAGAACCAATCCGAGGCCTGGTTGAGATGAACTCTGGAATGTTCTTTTGCAGCCACTGCTGAGTTGACATGGCCTTGTGCGCTAGAGCGGAAACCTGTTGAAAAACCCAATGACTTCCAGCAAACAGAGCATCATTTAGAGGATTCATAATAGGTTCCAAAATAATTGATCCTCTTTTCACAAAAATGGACCTTTGTGGTGCCATCAAAGCAAACTCTTCACCAAACCATCATTTAGGAAGGGTGATGATCTCTTTCCACTCTTCCAATGATTTCTTGGACTTCTTTAGAACCATGTGCGTACACATGATCATTGAGGTGATTAAAGTTTTCTTCAATTGTGAAAATTTTCTCATCGCTAAACAAAATCTTTCGATGAAGCCCATTAGTGTAACGACCAAGGAGCACTAATTTTGTTTAGAGAAGTGGTTATCATTTGTCCTCTGATTCTTCGAAATGCACCCATCCTAAGGTCACTTTTAATTAGGCGGGACATTGATCTGACAGAGATTCCCATTTCACGAGCCTTGATTTGTTGTTTTTCTTTTGGGTCGAAGTCTGCCACATACAGATATGGTCTCATTATATCTATTTATATGCGGTAAACGAACATACGGCTGATACGTAAAGGTTTCAGAGTGTTGAAAATCTCTGGCCTACAACACTTCCTACCTTTGTGTAAGGCGATCACAGCTATTCGGTTTTCTTTATCACCGCACTCCATGTTCACCACACAAAAATACAAAAAAAATTGGCATTATTATTCTAACATGTAACAAAAATAACCTGATAGAGGTAAGGATTGTCTAAATTATACCCAAGGATGTATACAAAGTTCGAATTTTTTAACAGTATTTATGGTAGAACTAAGTATAATAAGTTCTATGTAACATAAAAACAGTAAAATTAGTGATTTTAACAAATATTTTTATAGAACACTTATAATATCATTAGTAACAAATTAATATATTTCAAATTAAAATATACCTTTTAAATGTTATTTCATTTAATAATCTTTTCTTCAATGAGGATGTTTCTAATACTTTTAGGTTGTGATATTCGACCGAGATTTTATATTTATTATTATTATTTTACTAAACAATCCCATATTTAAAACACACTCTTTATTATTGGCGCCTATTGTTTTATTATTATTTTGCAAAACTAATAAAAGCGAAATTTGATGTAGTTCATAATTTCAAGGAACATTAGATGTAGAGAGTTTCAGACAAGAGGTATTCCATTATAAGTTTTACTATAAATAACTTCGCTAAAAATGCTTTCCGATAGAATATAGTAAAAAGTAGTTTCTTTTAATGATGGGATTCGCAGTTCAGAAACTATGGAAAATAATAAATGAATTAGGTAAAAGGAAATCTGGATTGCTCTGTAGCCTATAAATGATAAAAAAAAAATATTCCCCTGATGTCGGGAAAACATCAAAATAAAAGTTAGGGAATTCCTTAATTAATCTATCCATTAATTTAATCAAGTTGCTCCATTTTCTTCCGCCAGGTAAGAGTGCAACATGCAGTTTCAAGCCTCTTAAATGTATTAATTAAAGATCTGTAGATTAATTTAAAAATTCATTCATTATACTGGGTTGCTACAAAAATCCGTTTGCTTCAAAATAATCCTTAATTCTAACTATTATAATTAATGTATTATTGAAGGAAGTTAGTCGATTGTCTACATATCATGATTGATAAATATTCAGGACGCAGGCATTATTCAGGTCTTTATTGGTGCTGACGTTTCAACCCAAACATGTGGGTCATCATCAGGGCTAAACATTTTTTAATGCAATCAATAACAAATAATGGTTAATGATAAAAATAAAAAAAATAGTCATTAATGATAAATGAAATAATGCATACGATAAATTTATAAAAAATGTAATATTTTCTCTTAATAACCGTGTTTCGAACACTGAAGGTATTCAAGTACTGACAATTTAGTAGGTAAGTAAAAGAGTCGGTGAAGGATTTTCCAGATGTGCTTTTAAGATAGCAAAATGTAGGTAACTGTACTTAGTCTGAGGAGGAGAGATGGGTAACATTTCTGTTTGTAGAATCCAAATAATTTGCTGACTAAATTATTCAAGATATATACAAGATACATGTACAAGTTACAAGTATTCACCTTCACTGATTCACTGACTTCAGAATTATCACCTCTTTCTCTACTGTGCATTACCCGACTTTTCCTCTACATTACTTTTCTTTCCAGCTCATTTTCCTATGAGGACTATATCATCAGCTAAATGTAACAGGAACTAAGATTTTCTTTATGTTCCACTTTCCTAAAATTGTCCGTGTTGTCATCCGCTTATATATTTTCAGTATTTCGTTCGTAAATACTTTAAAATAAAGAATAATTAGGCTGTCACTCTGCCTCATTTCCTTTCTCATGTCAAAGGTCTCAGTCACTCATCCGTTTATTCCTAATATGTTTTTAAAATCATAGTGTGTATATTTAATGGCAATTCAATTTTAGCAGTTAAAACTGCCCACATTTCTTGTCTGTTGGCGGAGTCAAAGCCTGCCTTTATGTCCAAGCCTGGTTTCTGAATTCTCAATAATTGTCTTTTACACTCAGAGCTTTCGAAGTAATGTTACTCCTGAAAATTTATCATCCAATTAGATTGATGAGGGAACATTTTACAAAATGAAATTACTAAGTAATTTGACGAATTTCACCTCTTTGGAATCATGACATTCTGGACTTATCTTGACTATTTGACCTATAATAAATACGTTTTGTATTATTTTCATTCAATCAATATATTTTCTTTGGTGCATTTTTTTTTCTCTCGTCGGCCCAGGACTTCCATTGAAGTCCTATACTGATTCATAACTTCAGGTTATTGCTGATTCATAACATTTCTTTATTGTTTTGCTCATATAAAAATTTAAAAAAATATTTTTTATTTCTTCAGGAGCCCGAAAAACAGACTCCAGCATACGCACCGATTGGGATAATATTTGGTGCTTTCGCTTGGCTCGCTTTAAAGAAAATTTCAGAACAGATTCCATGCGTGGATGCCGCTCAACTTAGAAAAACATTACTGGCATTGATATTTTCAGGTATTATCAAGAATCTAACTGTTCATATTTATTCGTAATCATTATGAATAAATTCATCTTAAAACGCCTTAAGGAAGAAGAATAAAATTCATTAACCCAATATTAACAGAAATGAAAGCTCATGGGAATTTCTTGGACAAATCTAAAGTAACGATTCACTAGGTTCTTCAGTCACTTCTTATCCACACTGGAAGGTCTTCACAAATACTATTGCACAAAGTATTTATAATAACAAAGTATAAAATACTCTAGACAAAATTTAGCACTAAAACAGGAGGATTTTTCAACAATACTTCATAGATACCATCAAATTTATGTTGATTGATATAGTTAAAGTTCAGTCTCGTAATTTGTTTAAAATGATAAAGTGGTCATGTTTTAATTCGACGAATATTGTATTTTTTCCATTATTTAGTAATGCTATGTACCAGTTTATAACATTAATCAGTAAATTAATGCTTTGTAAAGAATAAGTATTATTAAAATTATAAATGCTTAATACTCTAGGCCAATCACAACGATGATTAGGCCTTGAAATAAATTGTAAAAAATCATTAGTTATGATTTTAGTATTTTTTTTTCTGTATCATTTCGAAAATAATAAAATTGATTAGGTGCTGTTAGAACTTAAAATAAAATGGTGTAACAAAACTATATTGAAAAGAACAAAAAAAATCTTTATAAGTAAGTTGACTGAACAAATTTCGTTTATTTTAAAATGCTACATCTTATTACTATTTTGTCATGTTTGTCGTTTGAGAAACAGTCATCCCACCCTCCCAACTTTATCGATTTAAACACAGATTATTTCCTATTTATTTTAAATTGATCTGCTAATTATGTTTTCTACATTCATTGCATGGGGTTATTGGCGAACCAGTTTCTTACAAAAATTCATCTAAATAATGATTTTGGAAAATCGTTTCTCAAATTTAAACATGGAAAAGTTTTTAAAATAATGAATTATTTTAAAGAAAACTAAAATAGAACTAACTAACGTTTTAAAATCAAACAAAATAAATATTGGTATACGCATTTCTATCGAATTTAGACAGATTCATAAAACTTCAAATCTTTCCATTAATAAAAAACGTTACAAATTGTTTTACAATGTTATATTATTTAAAAACTATTATACATCTAAATTAACATTACCTGCTTAGTTACAAAGAAATATAAATAAAAGGTGATTCCAATTATTGGAATAAACATTTTGTTTTAATCATTAGTAATATGCTAAAACAATTAGCATTACTTCAGTAACACATTCAAAATTCAAAAACCATAACAAAGGATAGATATAAACTTTGCAGCACAGCATATATAAAAAAAAATAGAGACCATATCTTTGCTCCTAATTGTCCGATTTTAACGATTTTTTTTTTTTTTTAGGAAATTCCATAAACTTTTAAAAAACCATTGAATTATTATTATTGTTGAAAATAATAAACCAAAAATATTTTAAAATGAAGATATCACTACTAATAGTACTTTGATTTCGATGAAAGTTCCTTCATCTTTTAGAAAATTTAAATACCTTTGAAACATCTTATCACAATATTGAAAAAAAAGTGTATACTTTTTGAGATAATCGGAATTTAATTTTACCATCCCTCGTAACTTTTTTTCCAGCTTCTTTTCGTTGAAGTATGGTATATAGATAAATTTAAAGAGCGTCGAGAAAATTACTTTAGCCTAGTTTCATTGAATCAGTACATTCGTTTAGGGGCTACAGTCTATAGCAACGCAGGTTTTTCGGTCGCCATTTTATAAGTAAAAGGCGGATAGTAATGTGGATGAAGGAGGATCATCCTCGGATGACCTCTGATTTTATATCAAAATTTGAAAAAAATCAGTGCAGTAGTTTTGGAGAAAATGAGCGGACGGCGGACGGACAAAAAAATTAGTATTCCTTTTTCGAATTCTACGTATCCTGAAACCTAAAACATCAAATTTTGAGAGGGGGTTGAGTTTTTGAATTTTTCGGTCGATCACAATAGTTCATTATTGAAAATAATAAACCAAAATTGAACTACAGAAATTTTCCTAAAAACGGTCAGAGAAATGATAATAGTACGATTTTATAAATAAACAGAATCAATATGGACGGAAACGTGAACGATCATTAAAACTAGTTTAAAAATTGAATAAACTATAACTTTATAATCAACCTTTGTAATTAATAGAGAAATAAAAGTTAATCTACTGAAAAAATTTGAGGTTTTACGTTTTATGATACATTGAATCCGAAACCTGAATAAAAGGAAAATCCGTCTATCTGCCGCTATCTATATGCCGTCCGCGACTTTCTCAGAGAATACTGGATCGATTGTTTAGAGATTCGATGTATACCAATGCCAAAAAAAAAAACCCGTGGATGATCCTTGGAACTCGGCATTATCTTTTCTTTTAAGATGGCGTCCAAAAAAAACCTGCGTAGTTATAGAATGTAACGGAAGTACATATTTTACTAATACTTGGCTGAGGTGTTCTTCTCGAAGCTCTTTAGGTTTATTTATCTGCCATACTTCACCGAAAAGTACTTTCCTTTTAAAAGATTCTATAAAAACTTTGCCATAAAACATATACTTTTTACCAAAATATTTTTCTTTTCTTTTAAACATTTTTTTAGGAATCTCTGAAAATTGAGAGGACATCAAGTAGATAGAAATTATAGGAAAGTTTTATCAAAATCGCTAGAACCGTTTTTGCGCGACAGTCTTGTTTATATTATTTTAATGATAATCTTTTGATAATGATCACAGACCATTGGCTGAAAATGAGTTTTTCAGACATCCGCACATCGAAAATTTGACCCAATCGCAATATTTTCTTACTTCAATACAGATCCTCATCTAGCGGTGGCACAGCGATTTATTTCAATGTAGAAAGATTGTTCAATGTAGACAGTGATTTGTTATGCAGGAATGTGTATCAAGTTACTGCTGCAAACCCCCGTATTGTATTAAAGGCAGGGAAGAGAGGAAAATAAAATAACCTAGTGGTCTTAGAAAATTAAAAAATGTGTATATTGGATTTTGATTAGTGGTTATTTTAATTGAGCTTCATTACACATGCCACAACTTCCAGATGAAGAAAGGCAATAAAATATATTTGAACAAAATGTACAGCATGTCCCATAAGCCCAAAAAAAAATAAAAAAAGAATGAAACGATAGTAGACCTTACGTGCTACTAAAAATTTCAAATAAACCATTTAACAATTGTTTCATAATAAATAAATAATAAATTCGATAAAATTTACTCCAAAAGAATGTTTGTTAAAACTATTTTAAGCGAGCTTGTTTTTTAGTTTTTTTCAGAAAAAGATGGATTATTGCAGATTTGTAACGACTTTTATTGTAATTACATCATTAATGTCCAAGGATAATTAATTTGGAGAAAAAATGAGAATATGAAATAGTGTTTAAGTGATTCTGTGTGTCCTAATAAAAATGTCATTACTATAATTCTTTTAGAACTAACTAGCTGATGCACCCATCGTTGACGGAGTATAGTTAAAATTTGAGAATCTTTTTTTGAGATGGATATTGTATTATGGGGGGGGGAATTAATTTCATAAAATTGGGTGAGGGGGGAGATGTAATTTTAGTTTTTAGAAGTATTTCTTCCGATTTCCGACTAATCCGTTTGGTTAATCCTAAAAAGATATACGACAACATTTGTTAGACTCGGGAAATTGAATAGAATGACACCTTGAACAGGAAGATCGGACAAAGTTGAAAAATGGATTATTAAATGTGGTGTTTGTAATGTATGAAACCGAAATATATCATGGAACGGGTTTATTCAATTCAATGTACAGAAAAAATCTTTATTTTATTTGTATAGATGTTCTTTAACTTATAGACATATGTCTATTATCAACATTAATCGAGATATCTATACAAATTACTCAAGAATTCATAACTTTGGGTATACTCAATATTTTATTTTCATTTAAAGCCTATGTTTTAAGTCAAGTAAATCTTAATATAATGTCAAAATTTCAAAAGTCTACAATAAGCCATTGCTGAGCTTACCTCTGACAAAATTTCGTTGCAATGCTGACATACAGACAGACAAATAATTTGTTTAAATCGGATTTGGTGTCTGCAATGAATGAAACGGAAATATGTCATAAAACGGGTTGATTCTATTCAATGTACAGACAAAATCTTTATTTTATTTATATAGATTTGTAATACTTTTTCATAAGACATGGTTATACTTAGTAGCTGTAAATACATTGTTAAAGTATTTAACTTAGATCAATTACAGTAAAAATATGATGGGCCAATGAAAAGAATGGAAAATTTCCTTTTGGGGCGAGGAAATTCAGTCCTAATCCTCTCTTTCACTGTAGATCTGCCAGTATCGTAAAGACTATTATCTCGTTATGTATTTCTTTTTCCTTTTACTTGCTGGACACACTGCATACATAATCGTAGCTATAACTGTAAGTAAATAATAATAATAAAAATGAGAAGAGAGTATATATAAATATTAACGAAATACAAAATAAATGTTATTCGATACTATTTGTTAAAAATATATATTTATCATCTAAATAAACTTTTATTACTAATATTAAAATATAGAATAGCATCCATCTAAGTTTATATTTTCCATTACTGTGCGATCTCGGAAGCCAATGAGAACGAAGGCCTGACTAGATTCTTAGCTAAGTATCCATTCATTAATTCCACCAATCGCTCCTGAAGACTCCAGGACAAGAACATTGAGGTCGCTGAAGAGTTAACGATGTAATCGCTGGTTGGACAAGTGGTCTGCGCGGCCCAACGTCCATCAGCTGTCCAGTAGACACTGCTGGGGAATGCGGGCGCAACCACTGCGCAAAGCCAGGATACTCTGCACGCTCATGTTTAAGTTGGGAACGCGACTATAGGGATTGGAAAATATCAATTTATTTTAAGCGCGATGGAACTATTAATTCACAATTGGATGAAGTTGTAAATTCAAAGCTTGATGAAATTCACTACACAAAGGACAAATTGGCCTGAGAGAAATTTTCAAAGTGAAAGATCTGCAAGTTTACAGCGATCTCAAATACTGAATTTAACGAAGAGTTCGGTTAATGTTTGTTACATTTTCTGTTTGTTCAGTGAATTTTCAAGGCCTAATTGCTTAAAAAAATTATGGTTTGCAATCTTTTTTGTACCAGTAATACGAATTTATTGTTCTCATGTGCTCTAAATATAATATTGTTGTATAAAATTTGTATAAACTCATTTTACTTGTTGTTTCTTATGTAGATAATGAGCCTGTACAATATTGTGGGGTAACATTCGTACAAAACCATGTTTCCTACATTTCTAATAGAGACAATGCACGATCCCAATTTTACCCAGATCAATGGGGTATGATTTGGGCAAATTAAAATTTTGTTTAGTAAAATACCGTTGCTTCTGGAGTTATTGTTCTATCATATTTTGTAGCAAGAAGACTATTCTTACATACCAACAATTTTTTCAGCATTTAACTTTGAAAATAAAGATAAAAGCCACTCAAAACATTCATAAGTTGGGACACTTACGGTATTTTATTTTTTATAATAACGCATATAATCATCTATTATATATATCCACGATAGAATATATTTTATGAAAAAGTATATTTAAGTATAAACAGACCACATTCTTGTCACCAGTAAGTACTTCAATAGAGTACATGACGTCCGGACTTATCGAGGCCCCGATATAGACTCAGACCATTTCTTAGTCGTTACCAAGTTAACATGACATCAGATATATAGAAGAAATTATGACCAGAGGCACTAGTGAGACAAAGACAAAATAAATAGAGCGGAGGTAAAAAGTATTTTTCAAAAGTGCATTGAAAGAGGGGTTGAGAACATACCAGTAAGTGAAGATGGCAGGAACGTGCAGGGAGAATGGAACACACTCAAGGAAGTAATAGAAAAAACTACTGATCAATGTTGCAAGAAAGATAGGAGAGTTACTTCCACTTTCTGATATGATCAGGATTGTGAAGAAGTTATAAAAATCAGGAATATTAAGAGAACAAAATATCTGAACAGAGACACTCGTCAGAATCGCAGAGAGTACCAAGAAGCAAGGTGCCATTCTAAGAAAGTGCTAAGACAGAAAAAAAGAAAAGCATTTCAGGAAAACGTTAAACACATTGAAGAAGCAAGGATTAGGAATGAAACAATAAAGTTCTTTAAGGACTTAAATGCCGCCAAAGTTGGTTCTGCTAACGAGTCAGGTTTGGTAAGAGATAAGAATGGGAAGCTGCCTGTTGTGGAGAATGAGTTACAGGAAAGATGGGAAGAGCACTTCCAGGAGTTAATCAACCTTGCAGATGGGGAAACAGGAATTCACAGAAGCATGCAATCAATAAGAGAAGAAGACATGGATGAAGTCATGCCATCTGATTCTGACAACATCGAAAATATCTTGGAAAAACTAAGGAATAGTCAACAGGATCACACAGGATCCCTGGAGAACTTCTCAAACAAGGCGGGAGTAGCCTTTTAGAGGAAATTACTAAATTAGTAGCAAATATTAGGGAAATAGAAAAACTACCGGAAGAATGGAAAGAGTCCATCATTGCCCCAATTTATAAGATAAAGGGAGATGTAAGTAAGTGACAGCAGAAATTACAAAGTAATCAGCCTACTTAATTCTGCTTATAAGGTATTCTCTATTGCTCTGTATAATCGCATTATGCTATACCTGGAGAGATATTAAGGCTGCATACGACACAGTGGTTAGAGAGAAGCTTTGTTATACAATGTATGAATTGGACATACCAGCAAACCTGATTCATTTAACGATAGCTACCATGGAAGGCACCATCTGTAGAATTATGGTAAAACGAAGAATTGGCCTTTGCAATTTGTTCGAGTCACAGGCAAGATGACTCATTAGCCCCACTCCTCTTTAATATTGCCCTAGAGACCATCATGAGAAGGGCAAGATAAAATAACGGAGGAACAATATTCCACAGAATGACCCAACTGTTCTCCTATGCTGACGATGTGATCACTGCAGGGAGATCACTTCAAGCAGTGAAGAGTGCATTCACTAGGCTGGAGAATGAGGCAGGGAAAATGGGGCTATGCACAAGGCCCTTGTTTTAAGAAAGAAAAAGCTTATTCCATCCACAACAGCACTATGTCTTGGGAAACCAAATTTTTCAAGCTGTATCAAGCTTCACCTACCTCGGGTCCATAATTAACAATAGCAATAACGAGCGAACTTTTCTCTAGCGAGCCTTCTGAAAAGTAGATTGTTAAGTCGTAGAACGAAGTTTAGGATATACAAAACGATTATTCGGCCTGTTGCAACACATGCGTGCGAAACATGGACTCTAACAAAGGCATTTGCTGAACGAATAGGTCGGTTTGAAAGAAAAATACTAAGACGTATAATAAGACCTAAACTAGAGGAAGGAGTTCTCCGCTTGAGAACAAACAAGCAGGTATACTCGATGTACGGTGACATGTCTATCTCCCGATGCGCTCGAGTGCAGCGAATAAAATGGTTAGGACATGTCCTGAGATTGGATGAAGCAAGGACAGCGAGAAGGCTTTATCATGGGAAGCCAGAGGGAGTTTGGTCTATGGGAGGATCGAAGGCAAGATGGATAGATAACGTAAAAAAAGGCTTAAAAATGACATATCCGTCACTTGCGCAGCCAACAGAGATGGCTGGATGAAGGAAATTGAGCAGGCCAGGACCGCTACATGCGTTTGTTGTGCCAATAATGAATGGATGAATATTTTTATTAATGCGGTTATTTATTTTATTTTTTTACTAGATTCATCTAAAATTTTATCAATTTGTCCTATTTTATGTCCTCTGGTTGTATATCGGAAAAAAATCTTAGTTTAGTTTTATTTATTTCAAAATTTATGAAACTTATTTTAAAAAATGAGTTGGTACTAAAACCTGTCTAATTTAAAACTAATAAATTGCATCCTTCATTTCTTGTACATTATTACTACTTTCCTTATTATAATGAAGTTTTGTACCACTAAATTTTTTTTTTTTTATATATGGCGTATTTTTTTTATAGAGACTATTGTTATATCATTGGGCGGATAGACAACAGTTTTAGCCCTAATTTCAACCGCGAACAGCTGTGTTGGTCTACCTGATAGATACAACAACAAAAAATTACCACTAAAATCCATAAAGGAAAAAAGGAATAATAAGAGAAAATCATTTTCCTATAAGCGGACATAAACACTGACAAACAAGAGGAAAACCTGGAAAGAATTAATACTGACGTGGGAGGAAAAATAAAATTGAGTTAGACGAAAAAAAGAAGACTAAGTAAGCAGGAAAGAAAATTGTTGCTAAAAGGAAATAAATTTAAGTCATCACTTTTAAATGATAAAAGTGAATTGGATATTCATTTAGGTATATTGGGTAAATGATGATTGAGGTATTTGAAAAAAATGAAGAGGAAGAAAGCAGCAAAGAAAATGGTTGCTAAAAGGAAATTAAGTTAAGATATCCCTTTTTAATGATGAAAAGCAAATGTAATGGATTACCGTTCCTTGTCCTTTTTGCAAATGGTCAATGAATAAAATATTTTTTTTACTTTTACTTACATGTATGTTATATATGTAATAAATAGCCAATCCTACAAAATGGTCTGTGTGTATGTATGTGATCATTCTAGCTCAAAAACGAAAAGTCGTTCGAAAGTGCATATTTTGGATAGGTATGACTTGGATGTGACAGCAACTTTTTCGTTAAAATCGACTAACCGGAAGTGGCACTTTATATCAAATTTTGCATATATATATATATATATATATATATATATATATATATATATATATATATATATATATTTTTTTTTTTTCAGTATTTCAATCTGATTTCAATAATAATAATAAAATGAAACAGTAAGAATAATCATAAGAATGGCAATGTTAATAAAAACAATATTTTAATATATGTAAACTGTGACAAATTGTAATATTTCTGAATAAAGTGTTTTTTAATAATAAAATATATGTAAAATGTATTTATTTATTTAGTTTAATGAATGCTACAATCAAACATATAGAACGGAAACAAGTACTTTTAATCTTGAATGAAATTTGATCTAGATGTTAAATGAAAGAAATAAGAATAAACATTGAATATTTGTGAATATCGATCAAATTTATGGTATGCTAAAATCATTTTAGTACATTAAAGTAACATAAAATTCGATGTAAAAACTTCACACTAAATGCAGATTGTTTTGATTTGATCAAGAAAGAATCAACCAAGTTACTCATATAGTAATTGTTATTAATTATCTAATTAACTTTGAAATTGACTAGTGCGAAAAAAAAGATACAAATTGCGAAAATTTGATTGCTGTTATCAGAACGTCGTACTGATTTGTTTGCTTGTTGAAGTCAGTAAGTCGAACATTGCTGAATAATTAATAGTAAAAATTTAAATCAGTTATAATGCATGCAGCTACTTTTATATAACTGGTTTCATTATTTATTTATGATTCTTTTAATTTTTTATTATAGATGATATGAAATATTTTAAGTCTGAGATATGTGGTTAAGTTCAATGCAAAAACCTAGTCCTATTTTCTATTTACCTCTAGATGTACACTTAAATATTTCTAATAACAAGATTTTCCATCAACTTACTTTTTGAACAGGTGCTTATACTTCTATTTGGATCGGGGGATCAAATCCCCATGACGCCGAAATAAGAGCGAACACCCCGATATATGAAATCCCCCTTCTCCTGGCTGGAGGGTACTACGTCCTCCACATCTACCCCCATCATGTGCGTCATCATTCAGCAGCATGGAGCTTCAGCCGCCAATGCGTTTGGTTTTCTCGTCCACTCACAACGTCTTCTTTGCCCTAAGAGGATGTGTCGCAAAGTCGCTAGTGTATCCAGAGTGTTGTATACTTAATGTGTATTGTACTTAATGTCGTCTACCCATTGATATTCATTCTTGCCAAGTTTATAGCTCTTGGCTATCGCACATATCTCATCCTGGATCATGAAGCATCTACACATTTGGAAATCTTTACGCTCATACTGGCATTGTTTTCCATCGCTTTTATCATCAAACTTGTATTCTTGGCCTACAGAGGCGATGAAGAACCAAAGAAGAGAAGAAGTAGTTCCAAGTGCAGATCCAAGTCACTGTCAAGAGCTAAATCCAAAATTCGATGATCAAGATGTTGTAAAAAATATCTATAAATTTCAATCTTTGTGGTGTTGATATTTCATTTCAATAAAACAATTGTTCATTTTTCTTGTCATTGTCCAAGCAAAAAAAAATTACCATGATTGCTCCTCATCTTAAATATTAAATATTATTGTAAAATATCAATTGAATCCGTGTAAATATTTTAAGGTATATAAATAAAAATAATAAGATAATATATAACTTTTTAACTTAACGTTAATTTAACGCGATAGTTTTTATAGAAGAGGAAGAATTTTTTATTTTTTTATTTTTTTTATTTTCTTCATAAAGGCACATAGATATAAAATTAATGAAAACAAATTATTTTAGAACTTTTTATACTTTTAATTTTATTTAAACACTATTTAAAATGAAATTTGTTAAAATTACTTAAATTCTCAGTTAAAAAAAAGGTTTGAAAATAAAATAAAATATAATAGAACTAAAAAAGTCAGAAACATTAATTAAATTTCATTAAAATTTAAAGTTGACTAAATTCGAAACAAATTGTTACTCATCAGTTTTGATTCTTTTTATTTGATATTAGCGGTACCCTATGACATCGGTAGATTTGCTCATGTTCAACAGTTTAGGTATTTTCTTGGTCATCACCGATACTAGACCCGAGAACGTCAGACCATTACGATTTTCAAGTGTATTGGACAAGTATGAAGTTCACTTCTCCAGTAAATAGTGGAAGTATCAAAAAAACGGTTACAAAGAAAAACTGGTGCACCATTGTTGCACCTAAGGGCCGCACTTGTTGATCAAGTGCATAGTGCACCTTAAGTAATACACATTTGAAAGTAGGTATAGACATATCTTAATCCCATGTTTGTTTTAACAAATGTAAATAAATCTGATTCTTGGAATAGGAGTTTTTATGTATGTACTAAACATATTTTTTGCAAGAAATTCTTCCGTATTGATTAATTTAGAAGATTCCAAGTGAATGTGGATGATCTGGATTACAGAAGATCAATTACTAAATAAATTTTGAGGTTAAAATATTACGGAAATAATATCGCACATTCCCATGTGGGCATCCATTTAATGAAAAATATTTTAAGATCAATAAAAAATTCAATTATATTGGTCCACTAAAAATCATTCACGATTAGCACCCTAATAGACGAATTTAATATACAAACAAGGATTTCTATATTCAATGTAGAATAATCTCGAAATGATATTTGACAAACTGACATGTTTGTTTTCTGTAATATAATAAGTGACTCTGTTACTGACCCTTTAGTAGCCATTAAAAACTACTTGACAGCCACCAAGGGCGGCCAGAACAGTCCTGAACTGGACAGCATTCCACCTAGAACCACCGTCCTCTCAGTCCTCTTGTTCTCCTTTTCAGTATAATCAATATTCAGATCAATAAATCAACAATATCAACCTAAACATTCGTACAACAAAGATGTCGCCACCTTACTTGGCATATCTCAATCAACTCTAATCGTTGACAAGTAATTGTCCTTAGTCTAAGTTCCATCATTCATCTTTGAAGAAATCAAAATTTTGTGGCAATTTATAGATTACATTGGGTAGATGATGTCCATCCTGATTGGAATGTTTGACGAAGTTGTGGATTTCTCGAATGAGACGCCAATTTCTCTTGCAATGTAACCGGATACCTAATGTTGTTTCCTCCTCATTCTCATTTAAACAGGGGTCTGATATTTATATAATATTTACAAGACACCAAATAGATTAATATCTGCCAATCGCAATCTCAATGATCACTCATCCGTCTCATAAATCATATACTTTACTTTGAGAAATGTTTGGGCTATCTGCTCATCACAGAGTGCACTAATGCGACCACTAGCGGGTCCAGCCGAGAGGCGCGGGGCGCGCGAGGTCCCTCGTCGCCCCCTCTCTGGAAGCTGGAAAAATATTTTAAAAAGTACCAAAAAGCAGCTATTTAAATAAAAGAGAAACATAGGGAAAAATCATCCTCATAGACGATGAATTTCCTAATTGAATATAAAAAAAAAAAGATTAACATGAACAGCATTAGCGAATTCTGCCAGGGCCCTCCCTTGGACGGTGGAAAAATTTCCAAAAAAAGTGACAAAAACACCTATTTAAATAAAAGCGAAATTTAGGGAAAATGCATCCTCATACACGAATTTCCTAATTTAGTATAAAAAAAAATATATGTCATGACCATCATGTTATGTCATGACTGGATGTCATGACCAGCAGTAGCGAATTTTGCCAGTGGACGCGCCCTCCCTAGGATGTTGCAAAAGAAATTAAAAAAAAAAACATCTATTTGAAGAAAATAGAAATATAGGAAAAATTCATCCCCTAAGGCGAATTTTCTAATGGAATATAAAAATGTTATTATCGTGACCAGTACTAGCGGATACAGCCAGGGAGGGGAGGGGGAGGGGCGCACCTCTTTCCCCTGGGTAGTGGGGGAAAAGTTCCAAAAAGCAACTATTCAAAGAAGAGAGAAATAATGGAGAAATTCATCCTAATAGACGAATTTTCTAACTTAATATAAAAACAAATTATTATCGTGACCAACACTAGTGATTTATGAGCTAGAGGGCACGCCCCCCCCCCCCGTGTATGGAAGAAAAATAGTTCTGGCATCAGCACTTAATCCATTTTCCATTTCACTATCGGTTTTTCCACTTTTCTTTTTCCACCCGCTTCCATGCTCAGCAGCTTCTTTAGGATTGAGGTCTCGTCCATCCGTACGAAGTTGTACCCTCTCATCGCAGCCTTGCTATCCGGATATATTTCACCATATCCGTCTCCTTGTATAAGTTAGCTAGTTCTTGGTTGCTTCCAATTCTCCTTAACTGGGCCAAATATCCTCTGAAGAACCTTTCTTTCAAAAACTAATATTTTAAGCAGCTGTTTAATGAAAAGAGAAATATAGGGAAAATTCATCCTCTTAGACGAATTTTCTAATGGGACATATAGAAAAATATCGATACCATCACTAGCGAATTATGCAAGGGCGATCTTTCCCCTGGATGGTGCACAAAAAATTTTGAAATAGTTTCAAAAATCAGCTATTTAAAGAAAAGCATGATGCAGTTTTTGGGCCGACGTGAGATGCGAAGGCTTGTGCTCCTCTCGCAGTTTGTATGCTCCTCTTCCTATTGACTCCGAACTGAGTCTCGCAGGTGAAATACATAATAGAGTAGGATTTATTTTTAAAAAAATGAACTTCATTTATTCTTTCGAACAAACTTTTATTCGAGCACAAGAAAATACGGGTTTTCTCTCGGTCCCAGTTTTTATTCAGTTCCAATAGATCTGGACGCATGGCAAACTCCAGTCTCTTTGAAGAATCCATGCGATTCATAAAACTGGTCACGATAATAATTTGTATATTTCTCATTAGAAAGTGTTGTTATTTTCTTAAAATAGCTTCTGTTGGGAACGTTTTCATGAAGGAAGGTACTTAATATTTGGTCTCCGATTTGATCGGGATCGGAAATTATCCTGAGTGATTTTTTCTTAGAAAAATCATTTCCAATCTACAGGACCATTTATCTTTCCCAGATTTTGACAATGTCGGTAAACATTAGTGTTCATTGACCATATCACTTAATCAAATTATTAAATTTAGGTTCTCGTTCAACGCACGATTTGAGATTCATTAATTTCTTAAAGAATACGTTTTTTTTTTTTGCTTTGATGCATTGTTTAGTAGTAATATATGAAAAAAAAGATCAGATTTTTTGGCTGTAAAACGTTTTCTCTTGGTAACCCGCGTTAGCAATTTAATTTTTTACATGTTTAAACCCAGACATAGGGTGTCTCGTAAGTAGAGTGATATATTTAAAGGAGTGATAGCAGAACTCAATAAATACAAAACTATTTATGTAAACAATGGTTCGATTTTCAACAGGAAAGTATTGAATTAAAGTTTTGAGATTTAAGTTAAAGTTGTGTTAGATTTACTTAAAAAAAAATCGAAATTGCTTTTGTTAAAATGATTTAAAGAGGACTTGTGAGCTGCTTAACTGAGGTAAGGAGTGGGGGGAGAAGAGTAGTGGTTAGGGAACGGGTAAGAGTGGGAAAGCCCCTGGTTCAGAGGTGCGCCCTTTCTCCTCTGTGAGAAAATCCCTGGAGCCGCACTGAATGCAATAGTCTCAAAGCCGATCTGAAAGAGCCAAATACTTAGATTGGGAGAGAACATTAATCTTTGACTATTACTTAACTTTGTCTCAGGTTGCCGGACAACGCACGGTGGTTTGCAACGCACACATGTTAGCCCGGTCGGCCACCTTGCCCCTTCCTTATGTTTTATCTTTTTGCGGAGTTCAAATCTCAAAGCACTCGGTAGATGCATCCTCTCGACACAGTCATATTCTTATCGTACGAATTCCCCCGAGTCAAGTGAAAGGACTATCGCATAAGCTCCCTAACATGCCACGAATAGCTAAACTCTAGATCACATCATCGGTATATCGAGCCAACCGAAATTGCTTTGCCGCGCTCACGCGAAGTGCCACTTGATCAATTATAGTTATCACGCGTCCTCATCCTAGAAGAGCTGGCCATAATCGGGGGATTGATTTACTCACATTAAAAAGAGGACTGTGGTTCCGACTGTTGGTTCCGAAGCGTCATATGCTGGGCAGCGGATCTGGATAAGTTTTGTTTAATTTCTTCACATTCATTAATTTATGACTAATTGTTTTTATTATATACTGACATTAATGTATATAAATATCATTAATAATGTATTTGAACAGGTGCTTACGCTTACACTTGGATCCAGGGATCAAATCCTCATGACGCTGAAATTAAAGAGAGCACTCTTCAAGATGAAATTCCCCTTCTCCTGGCAGGGGGATACTACGTCCTTCACATCTACCCTCAGAGATTTCCTAGTACGTCCGCTCATCATTTGTTCAGCATCATTGCCATCATCTGCGTCCTTATTGAACAAAAAGGAGCTACAGCCGCCAATACTTTCGGCTTTCTAGTCGAGGCTCCAAACGTCTTCTTTGCTCTAAGAGGATGTATCGCGAAGCTGGAGTGCTGTTCGCTTGATATAATAATTAACCTTATCTACCCACTGATATTCATTCTTGCCAAGTTTGTAGCTCTTGGATACCACACGTTTCTCATTGTGGACCAAACAGTTCCAATGCATCTAAAAGTTTTGACGGTCATATTGGCTTTGTTTTCATTCGCTTTTGTCATTGAAATAGCTTACCTGGCACTTCAGGGTGATGAAGAAACCAAAGAAGGTAGATCTAGGTCTAGTTCAGGATCGAAATCAAGATCCAATTCTAGAACAAGATCCAAGTCAAACATCCGAAGATCAAGATGCTGCCAACGTTAAGATTCTTGATGATTATATATGGATTTGGAAATAAAATTGAGTCTTTTGTTTGTGAAAAGTTGTATGAAACCGACGATCCTATTCAGATTGTTTAATTTCGTTAAAATAAAACTAATTGACTTTTGAATTTGTTTTTTTGTATGTGCCAATTGTAGAATTAAATAGAACCAGAGGCCAGAGGGGGGAGGGGAGGGGTGGGGAGGGAGGGAGTTAGATGGCAAGGCGCTCTCTGCCTTTCCTATATTTTATGAAGAGGTCAAATTTATTCTCCCCTTCTAATATTTTACATTCATTTATATAATAATCATAATTCACAAAAATGAAATCAACAGTATAAGTAATGATTATCTTGAATTACATTTAATACATAATTTATAACTAAGATAATATTTTATGAACAGTGTTCTATTTTTAGAACTATATTTTTAATAAGAAGTTGGTTGAATGTGCGGCCAATGAATAGAGCTTAAAAAATAAGGTACAATAAACTAAATATTATTTAATTAATAGTTAATAACTTATTACAGCGCTGAGAATTCATTTATAAGCCATACTCCAAACTCTTGAAGATACATTACTTTAAGATACTTAATGTAAACAACATTTACACCTTCATCATTTTTTTTTTCAGAGTCAAGATAATTATTTTTCTTAGATCGATCAGAATATGCACTAAGTTGTTATAAAAGTCTTTGTGCATAAACACAGTCCTTAATTCCTACTCTCATAATTAATCCTATAAGAGTGTTTCTGTTCCTACTATATATGCCAATATTTGATTTATTTACTCATATATTTTCTTGTGACTTTACTTGGTTTTATGTGATACGCGGACTTTTGAGACATTACTGGAAAAATGGTCTAAGAGTATAGGCAGCAGACGAAGAAATTTGATCTATACAAGGAGAGTCAGTTACTCATCGAAATACTGCAGCACTGTGGTTCATGCTTTTTAACAATTGGTCTATGAGCCTTACAGATGAATCAAAATCAGGTCGCCCATTGGTCGTTGGTGATGACGTTCTTCTTGAATGTGTGAACCAGAATCCATATGCAACTACTCGTGATTTATTGGCCGAAGAAGGGGCTTCTAATGCCACATAGGCACGTCATCTTACGATCTTGACAGATCCCTCACCTGGAATTCTGTTGATATTTGCTAAATTTTACCTAAAAATCCAAAAGATGGCAGGTTCTGGAAAAACATGATCACAAGTGACGAAAAGTTAATATCTTTAAATAACCCTACCAAACATTGGATATGGCCAAGCGAAGCTTTGTTCACCAAGATCGGTTTGGGAAAAAAGTGACTCTTCGTGTTTGGAGCAACTTCGAAGGAGCTTGTTCTTGGTGATCGGGCAGTGAATTCAAAGCTTTACTGCGAACAGCTAGCTAGAATGTATGCACGGCACGGAGCTTTGAGGATAAAGTACTCCGCTTTGATCATCAAGAACCAAGCCATTCTGCAACACGACAATGCACTTGCACATCGTTCTCGTTTGAGCAAGAAAAAAATTGATAGAACTCCAAGCAGTGACCGTTTTGCCTCACATTGCGTATAACCAAGATATTGCACTTTCAGATTATGGTTTGTATAATCTGTTTAAACAGATAATAATTTGTGTATATATAGGTATGTATATTTTACCCCTTGACTTATTGATTTCCGTCATTAGTCTTCTAGCAGCTGTTTAGCTCATTAGTCTTCTAGGCGACAGGTGCGATCGTTTGGTTCTCTTATAGTGGTATAGATATCCAGGGATCTCGTTGTTTATAATAACCGGACGCGAACAATCCCTCTTCACCAGGATGATTAGCAACCCTTTTCCAAAATTTTCCATCCTATTGTTTTTTACGGAATCGGGTTAAAGGCCATGTGCACAACCCCCAATCTAGAGGATCAGGAGCTATGTTGTTGGAAGATACAGGAGTCGCTCACCTTTCTGTGAATCTCAGGATGGGAACTTTACCGTCCCCATCCGGGATTCGAACCCGCTCCGTAGTGGTCTAAGGAATCGAGTAGGGACTGCACTTATTTATTTTTATTTATAATTAATTATTTTTTATCTTTTTTGTTATGTTTTATATCCACTCGTAGCTTAAAATATTTGCAGGCGCCTTAACTGGCTCGACCGCCGTGGATCCTTGTTTATATCAATGGCTCATTTTTTAAAAGATCGGACGAAGATGTAAATATTGGATGTGAAGAGTTCTTTGCTTTACTCTGAACCAGAGGAGTGCTACCGCTATCATACCCAATCACTGGCAGACAGATGGTGAGAGTAGGTGAAAATTATGGACTTTACTTTGACGAGTAATGTTTAAAATAATAATAATATGAAATAACATAAATGATTTCTTTATTTATTTTATTTAAATATTGATTTTGATATATATATATATTTTTTTTTTTTTTATTTTATTTTTTTTTTATTGAGAAAAAGTACATTTTGCCTCAATCAAGGGCATTGAGTATTTGAGATATCAGAAACTAATTCGTACAATACACAATACAATATACAATTACAAAAATAATAGAAATTATAACAAAATAAGAAAAAGAAACCTTATAAATCAGATGAAATAAAATATGATATAACACAAATAAAAACAAAAAAAAAAAAATGATAAAAATAAATAAATAAAGCAAGCATTCATGCTTATTTACAATTTTTGCATGGTTTTGATATCAAAATTTAAATAGAAAATATAGTTTTTCGAATGTCCTGAAAAATTTTTAATGATGCTTAGGGTTCACTGTACAAATACACGACCATTGAAAAGTTATATGAGCACCCGTTAATTTAAAATTTATTATGTTTGCTCCCTGACGAGGAAAAATTAAAATAAATCATCACGTAGCCAAATCAAGATATTAAAACTAGCACTGCCTATTTCTAGTGAGAAATACATTTATATTTTTCAAAGGGACATTTATTTTATTTTATTGTATTTATTTTTATTTTATTTTATTGTATTTATTATTATTAAGTTTCTGTATTTTTTTTTATTGTAAATAGAGTGTGAGTGTGCTTTCTCTGAACACTATTATAAATGTCCTTGATGTGAAGGAATGTAATATTTCTAAATAAACAAATATAAAAGGTTAAATTATCTAAGAATCTACATCACTAGTTATATGGTAGTCAAATCGCCATTTCAAAACGAAGAAGTGAAGTTAATGACGAATTACGAATATCATCTTGGGCTGACCTGTGACTATGACTGACAAATCTGATTGAAAAAAAAAAAATATATATATATATCTAGGAAGGTCTAAGGAATAATCTAGGAGAAAAGCCGTGAAACTGCAGCTGAGGAAACCTCAAAATCGGCCGCAATTTCGAAAATGATGGATGATAATGTCTGTCTATGACGATTGAAAATAATAAAAAAATTTTCATTGTTATATTTTGAAGTTTGACTACATTAGTCACCATTTAATCTCATTTACCTTTCATGTTCAGCAATTTTAAACGTAATTGTCGAAATAATGATGCCTTGGCATGAGGTATTAGTTGATGGTAGGGAAATTATATTTTCTATAATTAAACTGGTACTGTAATTTAATTAATAAAACTTATTAATTTAACTGGTGTGCCATTATCCTTTGCTTAAATCTAATGATTTAAGCTCAGTAGAATCGGACACTTCTATTGAATCCAAAGATGGCTAAAATATAGGTTTTTATAAATATTTACGGTCATCACAGCAATTCAAGCATTTATAAACAGATTGCAATTAATTTCGCAAATCGCCCGATTTTCCGAAAACAACGTACTTATATAATTATTTATTGAAGAAACGATACACTTGTTACACTTTTCTATCTTGATTATAATGAACTGAAAACTAAGAAGTTAACACATAAGATAAAGACTAGAGACTCGATCACTAATAATCGATACTACAATCGTGGTATAATAATGCAACGTTTGTGTAATTAATGTGTATTAATAGTCAAACATGACAAGTTAGGACTCAAAGTTATTTCAGATTCGGATATTTTGAAGGCAAGTATTAAAATAATATAAAGTTAATATCACACATGGATCATGTACATAGTTAGGTTATAGGAATAATTTAACTATCAAGTCTTAAATGTAAAAATGCATCAATTCTGCACAGGTTATGAAATTATTTTTATTTTTTGAAAATATACTAATTCTGAAATATAGATATTACTGGATATAAAATCGAATATTTTATAAAGATGTGGACAAATTTATAAAATATCAATCAGTGAGGGAAATTACTAATTGTAAAATTTGTTAATGACCAAATGTTTTGTGAAAGTAATTTTACTATAACATAAATTCAGTTTATATAGGTTTCCTTGGAAATAACACGTCGCGAAGTGTCGTTTGCTATAACTATAGGTCGTTATAATGCTCTGCCTATAAAGGAGACCCTACACGGTCAATCGAAATTGCACTAATGACGTTCCGAATTGTCGTGTAAGGTAGTGAATGAAGTACTGATGGTGGTGCGCTGCGGATTTCCGAACATCCGGAAATCAAAGCTTCATTTACGAGAAGTGGAGGGGGGACAGAGGTAAAAGTAGTGGGGAGACTAACCATACTGCTGGATAGGTTAGGTTACCTAGGCCTCACAACCATTATAAATTTCTGATTTTCATTATATGTAAATAGTTAGATAATTTTTCATATCCCTTGTTTATAATTTTAAACCATCTTCAACTATTTCTTTTAAATAGTCAAGTGGGCAACAAATTAAAAAAAAAAATGAGGAAACATCTCAATTTACTTTAGGAAAAAAAAAACTTTAACGTTGTGTATATTTATCAGTTCTTTTCCCATTTTCCTCAACAAATTTATTATTTTCGCAATACCTTTCCTTAATTTTTGTAAGTAGTAGACTTATATTTTACTAACATTTGTCAAAACGATTTTCTATGAGACTAACCTTACTACGATAGGTTAGTTTACCTAGGTCTCGTTATTAAGTAAATAATTTCATAAAAGAAATAGTTGTTTATATAGGGGACCCTACATGGTCAATCGGAATTGCATTAATGACGTTCCGAATTGTCTTGTAAGGTAGTGAATGAAGTACTGATGGTGGTGCGCTGCGGATTTCCGAACATCCGGAAATCAAAGGTTCATTCACGAGAAGTGATAGGTTAGTTTAGGTTTTCTATGAGACTAACCTTACTACTAGATAGGTTAGTTTACCTAAGTCTCGTTATTAAGTAAATAATTTCATAAAAGTAAATAGTTGTTATTATTAACTATAAGTCTATGTCATTATTAACCATTTTCAACTATTTTTTTCTTTAAAAAGTCAAATAGACAATAAATTGGAGAGAAAAAAAAGTGGAAACTTCACATAAGTAATGATCAGTAATGATTGAACGTGTTAGGGTCTTCATGATCAAAGCGATAGCGGGCAATCTTGGAACTTCTTGCGACGTTCATTCATGAATTACCGTGTAGGGTCCCCTTATCCCTAGTCTATATTATTATTAACCATTTTCAACTATTTTTTCTTTAAATAGTCAAGTAGGCAATAAATTGGAGAGAAAAAAAAGTGGAAACTTCACATAAGTAATGATCAGTAATGATTGAACGTGTAAGGGTCTTCATGATCAAAGCGATAGCGGGCAATCTTGGCACTTCTTGTGACGTTCATTCATGAATTACCGTGTAGGGTCTGTTTAACTCGTTTGCTGTACCAATAATGGCGAGTCGTTTGTTATACCTACGTAACCTATAACTGAAATATATAGGTTTCAACCTAGAAATGGAGTTGGTAGGTTCCAAAAAAAGATCTTTAGCTGATTTTACCATTTTGCGGATAAGTCATTTTTAGCCTTAGCCTCAGTAACATCTGAATGATGATTATTCGAGTTCCAATTCGACATCTCAAAAATCTAATGAGATATCGATAATTTATAATAAGAAAGCATTTTACCATTTTACCATACATTTTACCTATATACCATATTTCTGATAGTTACATTGATTTTTTTCTAATCTAATACAAAAAAATAAAACATCCCAAATACCCGCCGACGCAGATCCTGTCCACATATCCTTTTTAACTCGGTACCTCTTCATATCTCAGACACAGTTCGGTATCTTGGATTCCTTTTAGACAAATGACTAACATGGAACCCACATACCAGACTTAAAAGACAAGAGCTTAACCGACGACTTGGCCAGTTATACAGACTACTTAACAGAAAATCTAACCTCTCAATTGAAAACAAACTATTAATATACAAGACCATACTGAAACCCATCTGGACCAACGGACTTGAACTATGGGGACAACTAAATTATCAAACATCAAACGAATCCAATCCTTCCAGTCTAAAATCCTCCGTATAATAGTCAATGCTCCTTACTATGTTACGAACAAAACCTTACATCATGACCTTAACATCCCTTATGTCCTTGACATTATTCCATCCCGATTTTCAAATTTTTATCAGAACCAAAAGTATCATCCTAATCCCTTAGCACAATCCTTATCCAGTTCCAGTCATCCCTACAATCCTCCTCGAAGGTTGAAGCGGCAGTGGCCTCAAGATCTTTTGTAAAGACGTCATTGGAGTCCTGGCCAGCTTCTCCACTCAAATCATGAGCGTATGTGGCTTTAGTGCCCTCTCTCAGTCTTCACTGGATTCCCATCCTAGTGATGCGGCTGAGAGAGAAGCGCTGGGATCTCTTGGAGTATTGCCTTGTCCTCCACACGTGGGCATGTGTTTTTATTTATTATTATTATTTTTTTATTTTAGTTTTTATTTAATGTTGTATCATGTTTGATTTATTCTTTTACTCCAAGTTTTATTTTATTTTATTTTGTTATAATCTTGTTTTTCTTTTATTGTATATATGGTATGATTGTACTTCATTCATCCTAAATACTCAATGGCCTTAATTGAGCCAAAATGTATTTTTTTTTTTAACAAAAAATATCTAAAACATCCCAAAAATTATAAATATTAATCATTAATCAACCTCTAAGTTGATTAAGCGAGATTGGTACCATCGGATTGTAATGAAAAAGGAAAAAAAAAGAAATAGTGGAAATGGCAGCCATACTCCATTTTAAACTTTCCAAATACGGGCCACTAATTCTTTGGAAAACTAAGACTTCCAAGATTTATACTGCTACATAGGGACCAATCTGCAAGTACAATTGCAGACATCAATTGATCAACATAAAGGAAATATCATATCTTCAAGCTTTCACTAAAAAATAAAAAACTGCAATACATCGAAATGTTATTAGATAAATCATTTTGGGAAAGCTGGAAAGAGAAATCTAACACTTTTATTTCCTATTACCAGTTTTAAATATATACCGTAAACCTGGATTACTTTGGGACTAGAAGGTTACTATGTACTAGAGTTTATTTTGAATATGAAATTATCTGGATGGCAAAACATTTTTATATGTTGCAATTATGTTTTTCATTTAGTACTACGTTTAACTTTCGTTTAGTCTTGGTATAACAATTTCGCAGTCCGTCAGGTGATTTCAAATTCAAAATAAACCGATGTACATAGTAACCCTTTAGTCCCTCAGTAACCCCGGTTTAATGGATCATGTTAGTTTAGCTGATTTAATAGATATGAGTTAGTTACGAAACGAACTATTAGGGGTCATTTACATAAAAAACTGACAATTGTCTACATTCATTTAAAAAACGGACATTTTTAATTTCAATTTTTTTTTTTTTACTAACTTTCCAAATCGTATTGATGTCACGTCTTTGGCAGAATTAATAAACAATGCTCAAGTTGAAAAAAATAAATAAATGATCAGAATTCTTTTAAATTGAAGCCATGCTAGGCTTTTTCTTATAATTCTATAAATGACAGATGTTCGCTTTGATATGAGGTCATTCAAGTAACAATAACAGTTCAAATTAGAAAATATTTACGAATGAGAAGGTGCTTCTAATGATTAGGACCGCCAAGCAGTCTAATAATTAATATATGTTTAAATTATGGCATATATATATATATATATATATCCACTAAATGGAACACAAATGAATCAGGCATGACTATAGAAAATCTGACCGATATAATTTGTTTTTCTAAAGACAATTGCGGGATTTACTGCTCTCATTCACTATCCTGGATTTTTATTTTACCTCACTAAATAAAACAAAACATTCTTTCACCTCAGAGATTTTTGTTCAAGCATGAATTTAGAATTATAATTTTCAATGAATATAAAACTTATGTATTTAGACCAGCATATTTCTATATAATGGTCGCCATTTTTAGTCAAAGAGAATCCATTTTGTCTGTGATTGCAGGTATCATTTTAATGTTAGACTTTTATTCTAGGTACTCGTTAAGTACCTGTTCCATTTCAAAAACCAAAGAAATGCCAATTTGATGAAGTAGTGAAGGATGGAGACCTTATGTAATGCTGTGGTAAGTCAAGAGGCTTTAACTCAATACTGATAATCTATTTTATAGTAATTTGGTATATGCATATAAACTTTATGTTATGTTATCTAAAATAAATTTAGGTTGATTATATAAAGCTGATCTATCGAATTCGTGCCACAAACGCCGCCCTTTGGGCGGCGCAACCTAAGGATTTGTGGGGCCCACCCTCGAACAAGTTCTGAATTTAAAAATATTTAAAGAATTTTCGAATGGCTAATTCTAGCCTGTTAATAACGCAAATGAATTAGAATCTCATCGAAAAAAGTACAATTTAAATGCTACATAATATAAAATATCTTAATAAATGAATTTAATTTTTGGGGGAGAAATGACGTTTCTAGATGCGCCACGGCCAAATGTCGAAGGCCGCCACGGCGTACAACTTGTTATAACGTATTTATAATATATATATATATATATATATATATATATATATATATATATATATATATATATATATGTGTGTGTGTGTGTGTGTGTGTGTGTGTGTGTGTATGATTCTGTTTTGTAAAATTGAAAAATTATGTTTTGGAATACTTCTGTTATATTAGTTACCAAATATATTTTTAAAATTGTATATGCAAGATATTATCTTTTCTGAAATCTTTAGCTATCTAACGATGCAAATGGTACTTGGAATGTTGTAATACATTATTTTCATTTCAAAAATTTTTACCACACATAATGTACTTCCGTACCCATCTAAACCAGTTTTAAGTAACCTCGTCATGTTTCTTATATGATTTGAACACACTCGACGATCAAGCCATCGAAAGAACTCATCACTAGTGAAATGTCTCCATTTTAGCTTGTTTTTTATCTGAAAGAAAAGCGCGAAGTCACAGAAAATTATATCTGCTCTGTGGAGAGAGTACTCTTACAATTTTATTCCAGTGCTGACCAAATGTATATAATCGATGAAATAAAATACTACTTACGACTATTCGATTTTGAAAAAAAAACGTGTATTCTCAATACTTTATTTTTCCTGTTGGAATTACAGACATTGTAGATCATTTGCCGTCTCAAAAAGTTGACTCCATCTCTCCGTGTATTTTTTCAGGTTATCTGCATGCAGCACTATTGTATCTTAGTTGATTCCATCTATCCATATGTTTCTTGGCCTTCCACGTGGTCTTTTGTTCACTATATAGTCGTTCGCCTCGTGTAGAGGCTTCCAGATGAATTGCTCCGAACTTCTTGCCCCGCCCATCTTAACCTCCGTCTCTTCATTTCATGAGATACTGATTGACCAGTTTCTGTAAGTAGCTGTTTATGGGTCTTTCGTTACCCATGTGAGTCTCTAGCCCCAGATTGCTCTGGTTATCGTGCGAGGTTTCTTTCAGTGCTTTTATCTGGAGTATTAGTGTCAAGAGCCCTAAGTCATTTATTAGAACTAGCTTTATCATAGCATTTTATACTTCGATTAGAGATTTTTCGGGATTTTAATGCCTTCGAAAGTTAGAAGAAAACTCTCCTTCTATACAGACCCTGTTATTGGGAGGAAGGAACTTTCGGCTTACTACCTTAGTTTTGTCTTCAATAACTTGTACGCCGATATGCTCTGACTGTCTTATCATAGTCATAGCGAGTTTCTCAATGCCCTCTTGATTTCTTCCAAGGACAGCTATATCATCTGCGAATCTAAGGATTTTATAATTCATTCCAACGCACATCCCTCCATTTTCATCTGATATTATTCTTATCTCCTTTTCCAGCACCAATTTTAACAAAATGGGTGATAGTACATCTCCCTTTCATATACTATTTCGAACTTTGGAGGCTTCAGATTCTCCTCCTTGTATTAGGACTCGACATTTGGGATCTCTTGTACACGCCTTTGCCAATCTCTCCTACTTACCGGTAACTCTTAGTTCAGTCATAACCTGTCCACAGAATCATAGACTGCTTTGAATTCGATAAGCAAGGCGTGCACGTCATAACATAATGCCAATTATTTTTCGAGCACATTTTAGGATTAGGATCTGGTATATCATGCTCCCACTGTTTCTCCTGTTTGATGATTATAATAAGAATATATTCAGTTAAACATGGTTGTATTAACAATAGTAAATTTTTAACATTTGGCTAAGGGGAGGGGGTATAGTCTAATTCATTTGTAGGTAATTTTTTTATGTGTATTATCTGCTTAATTTATTAATTTGTTATCTAGGAACCCTATCGACAAAGTTTGGCGTATGCACCTATTGGAATCTTATTGTGTTCAATTCCTTGGTTCGCATTGACGAAAATTACAGAAAAAATCTCTTTTGTAGATGCGGAACATCTTAGGAAAACATTTCTGGCACTTCTATATACTGGTATTTCATAGCATCTCACTTTCTAAAAATATATTTTTTAATTCATACTATGACCATAGAATAAGTTACATAAAATTAGTAATTGTAACAAATATGTTTATAGAACACTTACAATATCATGAAATATTACATTATGTCTCAAAGGACATTTATAATAGTGTTCAGAGATCACATTCCCACTCTATGTACAATACATAAAATAATTTATACAGGAAAATAATCTATATACAATAAATAAGAATAAAATAACCTAAAAATAAATAAATAAAAAGAACACATACATATTATTAGTAAAAATTAATATATTTCAAATCAAAATATACGTTTTGAATGTTATTTTTAATTTAATTTCATTTAATAATCTTCTCTTCAATGTGAATGTTTCTAATATTTTGGGTTGTGGTATTTGACCGAGGTTAATATACTCTTCATTATAATACGATGCATCTATTGTTTTACATACCTAATAAACGAGAAATCATATCAAGGAACATTTGATGTAAAGAGTTTCAGACAAGAGACATTTCATTATAAGATTTGCTAGAAATAAAAAAAAAAAAAAAAAACCTGTACCACTACAACCCATGAAGGGTCTGGGGGTTCATTACTATTTGGGGAAAGCACTGTTTTTTGGTGCAAAGAGGTGATTTGACCGAGATGACGCTTGATCAATTATTTAATTAAGAGTACCCACTTCATAGGGGCATGGTGTGCCCCAGGAGGGCCTCCCGACCCAGGGTCGCCCCACGGTCAATGAAACAGATTAATAAATTTTCTGCCATGAGTCGGGGTTCAAACCTGGGATCTTTCAGTGCCTTACCATTGAGCTACCCCACTCCCTAGAAATAACTCCTTTTCTAGAAATAACTTCGCTAAAAATTCTTTCCGAAAGAAAACAATTTAAAGCAGTAACTTTTGATGATGGGATTCGCAATTCCAAAACTATGGCAAATAATAAATTAATTAGGTAAAGGAAATCTGGATTCCTATGCAGCCCAAAAATGATGACTGTTGACTTGCTTAGAAGATAAAATATTCCTTTTGTCTTGAAAAAATTCAAAATAAAAGTCAGAGAATCCCTTAATTAATTTATCCATTAATTTAATCATGTTACTCCATTTTTTTCCGCCAGCTAAAAGTGTAACATGTAGTTTCAAGCCTCATAAATGTATTCATTAAAGATCTATAGATTAATTCATAAAGTCATTTATTACACTAGGTTATTACAAAAATCATTGTGCATCCACATGATTGACAACCCTTAATTCCAACTCTTATAATTAATCCTATAAGAATGTATCTGTTCCTCATTATGTTTTGTCAATGTTTACTGTGACTAATAATTTTATTCATTCATGGTGAATTGCCTTGGCTTCACGGGATCATTTACATCTATGAAACGCACACTCTATATAAGAAGAAAAAAAAATTGTGAATCGTGGTCTTATGATAAATTACTAGAAAAAAAGGTCTGAGCGCAAAGATAGCCGCCGAATAGTTTGTACCATGGAAGAATAACCAGTTATCCATTGAAATGCCGCCGAAGTTTAGTTCAGTCGTTTGAACAATAACAATATGAGCCTTTTAGATGGACCCAGATCAAGTCACCCATCGGTTGTTGATGATGATGACGTTCTTCATGAATGTGTGAACCAGGACCCAAATGCCACTACTAATGATTTATCAGGCGTAGTGGAAGTTTTATTAAAAACCTGGGTGTACGAAATTTAATTCCGAGGTCCAACATGACAGTGGCCTAATCACAGCAGGGAGTTGATATTTGCACAATTTTGTTTCAAAATCCGAAATATGAGAACAATTATTACAAGTATTTTTTATTATATTTGTATTTGTTAATTATTTTCATATTCATTTTTAATATTGTCAATTATCAATAATTTTCGTATACAATTACTTATAGCTGTTTTTGTGTGTAGCTAATAGGAACTTAAGTAATACTTTAGTTGTAAATATCAAAGTAATGGTGATACTTTGATATTTAGTTCTTAAGAAATTTTTATTATCTTTTTAACCATTAATTAATATATATTTTAATTTTTCGCTTGTATTTATTGAATTATGTTTTAATTATTTTATTTAATTTTGAATCCTTCATTTTTTGTAGTTTCAAATCTTTTTTGAGGCACGATAGTGTAATTGAATAGTTTATACGTTTTATTGCATTATTAGAGATTTTTTCAACGCATATTTTATGTTTCTTAACTGCATATCTTGCTGTATATTTGACGGGGTTTTATTGCACATTATGTGGCATATTTTGGGAGTCTTACTATATAAAAATCCGTGCCCTGGTTATAATATATTAGTTAGTTTAGTGTTTCTTGTTTTACCTACTTATATATTTTTAAATTATCTTATTTCTTAGTTTATTTTAACATTTTCATTTGTTTTCGTTTTTTTTTTCATTCGTTATATTAATTTAGTTAATTGATTTTTACTTTCTTTATATTTTCTATTTATTTAGTAAATAAAAGGTTTTTTCTCAGCTTACTATTCTGTATATATTACTGTTATATATTTATTAACGTTATCTCTTGAATATTTTCCATCTATTATCTTCTCTTATTTACAAATGTATATCTCAATAAATATCTCAAATTTTTGTATTTTTTTAGTTGTTATTCCTGATGCTTGGTCATAACTTCGCCAAACAACTTAAATGGTCGTATATTCTGACAATTTTTATCCTTATAATTTTAACAATCAATTGTATTTTCAACTTAAAATAAAAGTTGTGTGCAATCTTGGGTTGTTTTACAGCTCCCTGAAAAAAAAAATCAAATGATATTTGACCAAGCCGGATGTTTTCATGTTAGTTTATTGTACCATATACTTTATTGTTGATAGATTAAAATATTAATTTACCTTTAGTAAACCATTAATCTAACAAAACCATTAAATAGACATGAAATTATTTCACTAGCTAATGGCTAAAAACTATTAAAACCAGACTTTTGTTTAGGTGCTTACGTTTATATGTGGACCAAGGGCTCCAACCCTCACGATGTCGAAGTAAAGGAAAACGTCTTCGCCGATGAATTGTTCCTCCTCCTGGGAGGTGGATACTACCTCATCCACACCCAGCGGCCAACCTTCAGGCACATCGCACACGGCTTCCTCTTCGTCGTCCTTATCATAGCTGTGATAATCCACGCTAAACTTGGGGCAGCCGCCAATCTCTATGGATTTCTCGTGGAAGCTCCAAATGTCTTCCTAATGCTGACCGCTTTTTTCGAAAAGCTCCACTTCATGGCTATCACATGGGCTCTTAAATATCTAAGTATCATTGTATATTTCATGAGTAACATTGACGTATGTAATGTCGGTTGTCGGGTTATGACCAATGAAGAAATTCCTGTTCATATTAGGGTTGTATTTTTGTTCCTATTGATACTGCAGTTTCTCAATATCATTGAAGAAGTTTCCGGACTGATGGGTGGTAAAGAGTCAGGAAAACCTGAAAAACCTCCGCAGAAAATTATTTGCACGCATATAAAATGTTCAACTACTTCCCTATGTTGTTCGTGATGGTTTAAGAGATACTGAAATTAAATTTTGTTTAATATATTTATTTTGTTTGTTGAGTAGTGTAACATTCTCTCACAACAAAGCACAATAGTTGTAATTAGGAAAAAGTACATCAATGTTAACGTAAAATACAAGTAAATACAACAAAACAAAATAAAGATAATATTGAAAACAATATATCAAAATAAAACAAACTCAAATCTGCACCACCTCTACCAATACAGGACCATTGGTTCAGTATTTAGTAAGGGAGTACTGTTTCAAGGCCAAAGATTGTACTGGAAAGTGATTAGGCCGGGGTCACGCTCAATCACCAGATTTTTCCCTTTTAATTAATAATTTGACTGATAGTACCAACTTTATAGAGACTGGGTGTGCCACAGGAGAGTCTTCTGATAACTGGGTTAATCCACTGCGGGGGGAACAGAATAAATAATTACCTACCACATCAGGACTTGTACCAGGGTCCTTGAACATTGGAAGTTAACACCTTACTCCCTAAATTACTCTGCTCCTTATAATAAATTTACAGATTAGTAAAAAATTCAATACCCTCTATTATTACTAATCAAAAACTTTTTGTCATAGTCTCTTTGGTCAGACAATAATTTCTGTTAAAAGTAAAGGAAAAAGTGAAACGTGTGTGATGCGGGCACTAATTTTTTTTTACTTTCACTTACTTTTTTACTACTTTAATTTTTTCTGTATCCCATTCTGGTCCCGAGACTTGAACTCATAATCATACATAAGAAATTGAATAATTGTAATCTTATAAAGTAATCTTCGCTAATAGTTGTTCGAAATAAACGATTTTTATTTAATTTTGTAGGAAATTTTATCACCTTTTGTTCATTTATAATGTTTCCAATCACAATACTTTTTTTTCCTAGTATAGGTAGAAAAGTAATAAATTAAAACATCAGTAGAAAATATAACACGGTGTATCATCGCTAATACTACTTCGATTCCAATTTTTTTTTTTTTTTTTTTTGGTACCTCTCAAAAGTTAGTATATAAATGTTACCATAGAATAAATACTTTCGAGTTAGGCCCCAAAACATTTTGTTTTCTTTTTAACCTTTCTCCCGAATTTTCTCTGGAATCTGCTCTCGTGTTGTGATACAATTAGTTCATTTTGCAGCGATTATAAAGAATTCACAAAAATAATAAAATATTTTTGCTTCATTTTTCAAACTGTTTTTCATTGCTAATCACAGAATTAGACTCTTTGTTATTAATAGTTTAGTTGAATTAATTATGTTTACAATTTCTGCAGAACACAATACAATAATATGTAAGCTCACAGCTCACAGTGGACAATGAAACAAGACGAAAAGAATTTTTATTGTAACTTATCGCAGATTTTGATTTTTGAAAAATAATTTTTGGATATTTAGAATATGGCATTTAAATTTTAAAGATATAATTTTGTGATTATGAGATAAAATAAAATTTAATGTATTTATACTCATTATATATTGTTTTTAACTTGAAAATGTGCATAATTTCCTGAAACTTAATCATATCATAAAAATGAAATAAAGTTTTGTAAATTAAATATGGGTTAAATATATTTTCCTCGAGATAATAAACTTTATGTAATAATATATATTCTTGGAAAAATTTGTGAAAAAAGAATTTATGAAAAAAAAGTCTCTCAATAAAACTCTTTCTTATTAATAGCTTAGTTTATGAAGTAATTTTATAGTCCGTGGTGCAGACTCCTTTTTATCGAATTATTAACATCCGCCTAAAATTTCGTAAATAGTTTTATCTCATCGTAATCTGCAACTATTGTATTTACGAAAACTCTTAAAATTGGGGCGTTTTCAATCTGGCGGAGGGCAAACTTTATTTATTTAATTAGATACTAAAAACTCATAAATACACATTTGCTTTCAACTTGGATCGTAAGATAATTTGATCACAAAATAGATAAACTAGGTAGCCTACAAAACTATTGGGCCGTTTGTCCTATATAACTTCGTTATTTTGAAAATTTGGTGGTGTAGGTCACGCCAAAGGCCTCAATATTTTTTAAGGCCACATTTTTTCTCGATTTTTCTGTTAAATTTTTTTACGATCCAAGTAGAAAGCATTGCGTATTTACGAGTTTTTAGTAACTAATAAAACAGGCAAAGTTTGCCGCCCTACAGATTGAAAACACCTCAATTCCAAGAGTTTTCGTAAATAAAATAGTTGTAGATTACGATGAGATTAAACTATTTATGAAGTTTCACTTGGATGTAATAAAACTAATCATACTTTCGACAAGTGAAAGAGTAGATGATGATTATTATAAAAATAAACTACATATATTACTTTACATACATAATACTACTAATTTATACATTAAAATGTCATAATATTTACACTGCAATACCACGAACTTAAATTACAGATCAACATTACGTTTGTTTTTAACAAAAAATTTGTTAAAATTAAAAAAACATATTGGCATAAAATCTATATAAATGATTTTATCAGGGAAGTATAATTTTACTTACAGGAATAATGAATTTTTTTTTTAAACTTATTTATTGAAAAATATTACAATCTATCTCTAGGATATTTATAATAGAGTTCACAGATCACATTGACACTCTATGTACAATAAATAAAATAAATTATACAGAAAAATAATATATATACAATAAATAAGAATAAAATAACCTAAAAATAAATAAATAAAAAGAACACATACACACCTATATACAATATTTACAATTTGGTGAGAGAATTCCAAACCAGACTTGTCCCTCCAACTGTGGAGGGAAAAGTATGACTCCAGGAGTTCCCTGCACTCCTCTCTCAACCGCGTCACTAGGGCTAAACCCAGTGGAGATTGAGCAAGAGTGATTTAGCCACATACACTCATGTCGTGAGTGGAGAATCTGGCCATTGCCAGAACTCCAATATTTACAGCTTTATAAAAGATCGCGGGGCCACTTCCGTTTTAACCGCCTTGGAGGATTATATGGATGGGTGGTGCTGGATAGAGATTGTGCGAGGTTGGATGATGGGTAAGGTTCTGGTGGAATTTGGAGAATTTTGCTGGGATAAGGTTTAGGACAAATGGGATAGTAAGGTGATGGTGTAGGGTTTTGTTGGTTACATAGAAAGGAGCATTGACTATTGTTCGAAGGACTTTGGATTGGAAGGATTGGATGCGTTTGATGTTAGTAAATTTTAATGTTCCCCAGAGTTCAAGTCCGTAAGTCCAGATAAGTTTCAGTATTGTCTTGTAGATCAGTAACTTGTTTTCAATGGAAACTTTAGATTTTCTGTTTAGTAGCCGATATAGTTGTCCGTATCGTCGGTTTATTTCCTTTCTTTTAAGTCTAGTATGAGGGTTCCACGAATGAAATTAATTAATGAAAAAATTAGGTAAAAATTTATTTAGAAATAATGGAGATTTTTCTTTGATGGATGTGGATTGAACGTTATCATTCTTTTAAATATGAACGAGTAAGAAAAGCAATGAACTTAATTAGCAGCTTTTAAAAGACCTGACTCTAGAAGTAACTGAATTCTAGAGAGATCAACCCACTTGATTTATCATTTGACCAACTTGGAGTTATTTGAGGGTCGATCAGACCCATTAAACCCCTGTCAAAACAGAGTTACCACCCGGACAAAGCTCAATAATTTTATTTTGGTCAACGATTTATTTAGCCTACAGACCCGGGGATTCCAACCATGTTTGCTAAACATTAATTAAAGGCAGTTCAACGGGATAGGAAGATACGCACGGTTGACCGACACTAGGAGGTAATAGTTACGAGACTAAAAGAGAAAGAGGTGATAAGTATTCAGGAGAACCGAAAAGCTAAGTAGTGGTGCACATGAATTAGCGAAAAGGCAGTAGAGGAAAGAAGAAAAATGAAAATCATCTACTTAGCTGATGAAGTTACTATCCTTCCTATCCTGAAGGAAAGTTCCTTATTTGAGTCTAATAATTACAGAGTCCTACTAAACCGAAAATATAATCATATTACGAAAATATAATTGACGACCAGCATTTTAGCCCAGATCTTAATTTTTAAAAAAGTAATCAAAAACCATGAGTAGCTCAGGATGTCCACTCCTTACCGGTGAATTCCAAAGCAGCCATAAATCTGTTGAGAGAAACTGTATTAGGAAAATCAAGACTAAACTGGAGGTTCTTGAGAAGTTACCTCTGGGCATGGATTGATGGATGAACGATGATAAGATTGAAATCGGGAAAAAGTTACTTCGACTTGGTCTAGTATTATGAAAAGCAGGTGTATTAGAAAATCCCCAAATTAGTTTGATTAAAAAAATCAATATTTTTAATTAAGTCTTTATTAATTAAATTTCAAGAGCTTTCTCTAAAGCTAAAGTCGAACACAAAACCAAAAAAAAAAAACGATGAGAAAATTTTGGTAGATTAGCTAGGAAGCAGATGAAAGTATCTTTTATCTGAAACGGTTTTCTAATTACATCCAATATTCATAAAATAAAGTGTGATTTAAACTACAATCAGATTTCAATTGCTAGCATCCGCGTATGTACTCAGTCATAATCATTGTCCTTAAAAAAGAGAAAGATAAATAACAAATATTTTCCCCAGTCTCTAACAGTTCACATAGCAATGTAGTATTTTAAAATGTAAATTATTGAGTTCAACGCATGTTGTTTCCAAGGAAACGAGATAAGGTTTATTTTACAGGTCATAAGTTTTTATTTTAGTTATTTTATTTTACAGAAAACAGGGAAAATAGGTAAATAGCGATATGTTTGATGCTCGATCATATAACCATCATATAGACATGTGAAAAAATAGATTTCCAAATTGTTCGTATAGCTTAATTCCTTAATCAATGAAAATAGAGAACCTCTTACCACAAGATTAATATTAGATCAGACGAACCATGGATCCCATAATAGAAATATTTACTGATATTTTGAAGGTATGTATTAGTATTAGAAAAACTTTTTATACTGGAATTAGAATAAAAAAGAAAATCTGAGATAAATCGCAGATGATTATTGAAGTGATAATAGTAATTTGAGGTAACTCTAAGCCTACCAAAGAGATAATGATGTGGTGAGCTGATAAAATTTATAAAATTAATGGTTACAAAACATTACGTACTTACAAGAATAAAATTAATATGAAATTATTTAACTTGACAATGCTATACGATATTGATAAGAAATTATATTGACAACTAGACAATATAGATTCCATCAAAATATTCTTGATGTAATATTACTCTTATTACCCTCTCAAGGGCTAAGTTCGACGGGAATTCGAATCACTGTTTCAAACCATTTAGAAATTTGAAGTTTACTTTGTACCTTTTTTATCGATTAGCTTCTATCTGGCTATTTACGGCATAAACAGGGAGGGTTGTTCTAGAGCTACAACCAAGCCTATTTTAATCAGAGTTTGAAGGTTGGGATTCATTCCGTGGTTCGCACCAACAAATAAATTTCAACCCGCCCAGGCCAGAGTCGACTGTGGTACAATACACCTTATCTTCGGAAAAAAACTTGGCCCATCTTATACATACGACTTTAAAACTTATATAAGGGTCATTTATATGTATTTTCTTATTAAGAATCGAATGAAACAAAAACAAATCGATGACTTTGCCCGTTTTTGTTATTATGAGAATATTATGTTTTAAATTTTGGTAAATTCTGAACAGAAATGTATCTGATGATTCAAGTCGACATTATTGGCTAAAATATTAATGACTTGACAAACATATAGATTTATGATAATTACATAATATAGAACTAAAGCATAAATATTATTTAAAAAAAAGAAAGAGTATCTTAATTTTAAAAGTGTTAATATTGTCGTTTTTTAAGACATTTTAATCTAATTAGCCCCTGAAAATTATTATTACAAGCTCTGTTTAGAATGGTGGTTTAACCTTTATTAATATCATATTTATTTTATTATTTTTTTTTAAACTTCCTTATTAAATTTCCATAAAATTTAGATTGAGGACTAAGGCGATTGTGGAAGGATATTGGAAGGTTCCCCAATAACTTTAAAATGCAAAGAGTTATAAGATTCGAGAACCTATTTCAAACTGCAAATTTTTTTTTTTTTAATTATTTATTGAAAAATATTACAATCTGTCTCAAGGACATTTATAATAGTGTTCACAGATCACATTCACACTCTATGTACAGTAAATAAAATAAATTATACAGAAAAAAAAATATATATACAATAAATAAGAACAAAAAAATTAAGATATCATATTTGTATGAAAATTTAAAACAAATGCGAAATAAATTATATTTTAGTGTAAGAAAATAAAATCATACCGATAAAGTGTTTTAGAATTCGATACACAGTAGACCACTTAGACAGAATTGTTGGGAAATTTAAAATTTTTAAATCGTTGTTCAAATAGTAAAACAAACAGCTTTTCGATGGATTAAATCGTGAAAGATTACTATTTGTTACAGAATGAAACACTTTTTTTTCTATGAAATTGCATTAGAAAAGATTTATAGCTCATCAAAATCTATAATAACATATTTGTGAAAACTTTCGCATAAACCTACTATGTTCCACTCGAGTACGCCTAATAATGACGTCTATTGTCATTAATAGATCTTCTATTATTCGTATATGTGTGATTAAAGTTCTAACTGTCAAGAAAAAAGTACGTAAATAATTTTAATTAAGGTGAAAAATTAATTGGTTGATTTCTCGGTTTTCTGATTTCGGATTTCTTAAATTGATATGAAATGATTACACAGAAAAATCCCTCGTGCCTTGATATAAGATCAGCAAGCAATTTTTTTCATAGAATCTACGTTTTGAAACGTACTATCGAATGGAATGAGTTCCAGCGTGAATCTTAGGAGAGCTAGTTGATTATTTTGCGTTTATGCTTAGATTTTTAAATAGTTAAAACAATGAAAAGCAATGAACTGTAAGACTGTACTAAATTTAATTTTTTGAATTTTTACTTATCCTTAAGTGCGACATTTCAAGTGCGACTCTCTTATCAAGACCAGAAAATATTTATTCAAAATATCTTTTAATACCGTTCATTGTTGCTCAATAATTGGTGGACTAGATTCTAGGGATATTAAGGAGAGATAATATAGTACAAAAAGTGTGCTCGGAACAGTTTCATTTTAAGAGTTGTTTCCACTTCTGAACTACTGTGCGGCGTTGCTAGTTATATATAGTTCTTTGTCTCATGAATTGACTTTTATAATCATTTGTACACCTCTTCATTAATGTTCAACAATTTACCTGGCGCTTTCAGCTGAATCACGATGTTCTAAAGACGGTTTCTGTCCACGGAATTATAGGCTGCTATGAAATCTATAAACATGGCGTGCATATTCTCAGCTAATTCCGATTATTTTTCGAGCACATTTTATAAGGATCCGATATAACGTGCTCCCATCGCTTCTGCTTTCTGCTTGATGGCCATAATAGAAATATATTCAGTTGAACATGATATTGAACATCTTATAAGCATTTTGAAGGAGTGGTAAGATATCTGCATACATTTATCTTCTTTTAGGATAGGAAAAATTAGGTCTATGTTCCAACTCTCTGGTATCTTTTCTTCGTCTCACATTTTCTGGATTATCTATAGTAACTCTTATTCGTTCTATCCCATCTTAAAACATATCTGATCTCCATCAGATATATTCCATTCCTGGAGCTTCTTATAACTGCCTCTCTCTAACTGTTTCCACCTCCATTTGTATGATTTCTTTTAACCTCATGTGGATTGATCTCCTCAATGTAAATACAAAATGTCATAAATTTCCCTTTATTGAGAATCTGCCGGCAATATTCTATCTAGGTGCTTAGTATGTGTTATTTTAATGCAGCCACTTTGCCATCTTTTCATATAATTTGAGTAATTCTCGAATGTGTAGAACTCAACTTCATATTTTCATCTTGCTAATTCTCTTCAATGGTTTGCATTACTTCCATAAGGATACTATTATATTATTATAAGAAGTAATATAAATATAATATATAATATAAAATAAACATTCATATTATGAATATAAATGTATTTTTTTTTACAGCCTAAATCCTCCTTGCTATCTAAAATGATCGGCATCGCTATCGCCACAGGCATTTATATGTTTGCTAATATATTTATGGTGTGTTGCTCTTGCTGCACGAGGCATTCGAAAGACAAAAGGCAAGGTGTAGCAATTCTTAACTCATTGGTTTTACTAGGTGAGAATCATTTATTTAACCATCCTGCTAGTCACTATGATTGTTTATTTCGTCTTTAATAAGGCTAGTTCTTATTAATAAGTTTCAAAGTAAGTTATTAAGTTATGTTTTGATAATTTTAATAGAAAGATTCAGCTAACAAGATAAAAGAGTACTGCTTATCGTAAGAATAAATTTGAAGACAACATTTATTAAAACAAATAATTGGAATTTGAATTGTTGATAAAAATACACGGTTTGACGTCGTCTCAGTCCAACCAAGACTTACAAAATAAGTGTGAACAGCGTAAATAAAAAACTAAATGTCGTACGAAATTGAAATTACCCACTTAAGGAATATATTTATCAAAATCAGTTACATTAAAATTTTTACTAAAATCGGTTAGCCAATCGTGACACCGTGTCTAAACGATCTTACACATTTTTACGATTTCCTCAAAAAACGGCTCCAATAATTTTTGCTAAACACATTAAATCGTAAGAATAAATGTTTTTTTAAAAAATAAAAAATAGTGCTTTTTTAATAGTAAGTAAACTTTATTCGATGTAGTCTAACAGAATCTTTTTTTTTTTTTTCTTAACAATGTTTACAACTGTATTAAAGAAATACATTTAGTACATTTGAACATATGGATAGAATGACGTGAAAATGCTTGTTGAGAAACTACCCATTGGTAGCACTCTAATGATATGTCTACATTAGGATTTCACGGGGCCATCTTCTTTTCTGACGCTTCGGACTGTTATCAGGAATTGAAGGAGCAAGGTTAGAAAGGAGAGAGTTCGGATGATTTTATTATGGATTGATAGGTATCTGGATTAGTCCAGATCTGAAACATAAGAAACATTAAGGTCATTATGGATGATTTCATTTGTAACAAAGTATGGAATAGTAAGGATTTTACGAAGGATTTGTGATTGTAAGGATTGGATACAAGAGCAATTAGATGGTTTAGTGGAGTCCCATAGCTCAACTCCGTAAGTCCAAACAGCCCTTATTATAGTCATGTACATGAGACTTTTGTAATTAATTGGAAGTTTAGAGCGTTCGCAGTAAATGCTGAAGTAATCGGAAACGTCGAGCGGTTTCTTGTCGTTTCAGTCTGGTATGAGTACAGAACCTAAATGAGGACTTTTCAAAAAAACTCTCTCTAATGTGCCCTTTATTTGGTTTATTTAAAAAAAAGAAATAATAGTTTCTTGTGGTAGAACATATATCATAGAACGAGAAAAAGAGGAGGCTCGTTTTCCCAGGCTGGATATAATTTTTGGAGAAATGTGATTAGTAATATATATGCATATCATATTGATGGAAAACTAAGACTTTAGGATCATTAATATTTAACATATACGGAGGAGCGTGGTATAAAAAATTTCTGAAAACCAATATATTTTAACGGAAAGAATGTTTCTTCTAGTTCACAATTATAAGGTCATTTGATCAGAAATAGGTTTTATAATTTTAAAAGACAATGTTTTGGCTAGAACTAGAGACACCTTCAAGTTTTATCTTGTACTTCCATTGACAACCCCCTTATAAGAATTTTAGTTAATTTGTTTTTGTAAAGAACAAATATGTTAGTCCGTGGTACAGACCCCTTTTTATCGAATTATTAACATCCACCTGAAACTTCATAAATAGTTTCATCTCATCGTAACCTACTATTTCAAACTACGAAACTATTTCATTTACGAAAATATTTACGAAATAGTTTAGTTCATTAAGTAAGTTTATAGTCCGTAGTGCAGAATCCTTTTTATCGAATTATTAACATCCGCCTAAAATTTTGTAAATAGTTTTATCTCATCGTAATCTGTAACTATTGTATTTACGAAAACTCTTGGAATTGGGGCGTTTTCAATCTGAATGAGGACAAACTTTATTTACTTAATTAGGTACTAAAAACTCGTAAATACACATTTCCTTTCTACTTGGATCGCAAGATAATTTAATAACAAAATTGAGAAAAAATGTGGCCTTCAGAAATATTGAGCCATTTGGCGTGACCTACACCCACAAATTTTCAAAATAATGAGGTTATATAGGACAAATGGCCCAATATTTTTGTAGTCTACCTTTTTTATCTATTTTGTGATCAAATTATCTTACGATTCACATAGAAAGAAAATGTGTATTTACACGAGTTTTTAGTACCTAATTAAATAAACAAAGATTGCTCCCATCCAGATGGTAAACGCCCCAAATCCAAGAGTTTTCGTAAATAAAATAGATGCAGGTTACAATGAGGTATAACTATTTACGAAGTTTCAGGCGGATGTTAATAATTCGATAAAAAGTGGTCTGTATCACGTACAATATCTAGTTGTGTCTTTTGGTTTATTATGTTCAATGATCAACCATTGTGATAGACCAAAAAATTCAAAAACTTAAACCCCTCTCAAAATTCGAGGTTTCAGAATACGTAGAATACGAAAACCGAATAAAGATGTTTTTGTTCGTCCGCCGTCCGCAGTCCGCGCATTTCTTCGAAACTACTGAACCGATTTTATTCAAGTTTGGATATAAAATCAGAGGTCACCCGAGGATGATCCTCCTTCATCGACATTACTATCCACCTTTTACTTTCAAAATGGCGGCCGAAAAACCTGCGTTGCTATAGACTGTAGCTCCTAAATGAATGTTCCGATTTCAATGAAACTTCGCTAAAGTCATTTTCATGGCTCCCTTTAAATTTATCTATACAACATACTTCAACGAAAAGATGGTCAAATTTAATTCCTAATAACTCAAAAAGTATACACTTTTTTCTCGATATTGTTATGGTTTTTTAAAAGTTTACGGGATTTCTTAAAAAAAAAAAATCGTTAAAATCGGACAATTAGGAGCAAAGATATGGTCTCCAGTTTTTTTTTCATATGTTCTACTCCAAATGTTATATCCTTTGCTTGGTTTATAAATTTTGAATGTGTTACTGAAGTAATGCTATTTTTTTTGTAGCATATTACTAATGATTAAAAAAAAAAGTTTAGTCCAATAATTGGAATCACCTTTTATTTATTTTTCATTGTAACTAGGGAGGTAACGTTGCTTTAGATGTATATCTGTTTGGAAATAATAAACCATTGTGAACTAATTTGAAGGTTTTTTTTTTGTTTTTTTGTTTTAGGTTTACTGTCTCTTGTTTGTTTTTTGTATTGAATATTATCCTATACTAACACATGATTTATGTATATATCTAAGTAAATACTTTTTATAAGTATATATCTAAGTATATACTCTTTATAACTAACTATAAATCTAAGTAATTCTTTTTCTCTTTCTTAAACAATGACTGTTTAAAGAGCATTTTTGTGTGAAATAACTGTAATGGACATTTTTAGGTGCTTACCTATATTCTTGGAAATTGGGCAACCCTCACTTGGCCGAAGCACTTGAAAACTCCCCAGTAAACGAGGTGCCACTGATGCTTACCGCAGGATATTACATTTTAGATACGCTATCTTTAAGATCATTCATAGACGTATTGCACCATACATTGAGTATATCTGGCATCCTGGCACTTCTGGTTGAAGGAAGGGCTGCCAATATAGCCGTTACCTTTGCATTCTTGGTTGAGGTGGCCAATCTCTTATACAACATCCGTAAGATTGCCACTATCTATCAGTGTTGTGTTCTGTTCTTCGACATCTTATATCCTGCTGTATTTATTTTCGTAAGAGTCATCGTGCTCCTGCACCTCTCCAAGAACATTGTCAACAACAAAGACCTTCCCGAAGTTCCACAGGGGTTGGCATCGATACTTTTCTTGATGTCTTTCTTCTACTGCTTTCGCATGTTTCGTAACGCTTTTGCACCACCAGAAGAGCCAGCATCGACAAGGAGATCACGTTCTAGAACGCCAAGGGTTTCCAGAACATCGAAAAATAGATCAAGGAGCAAAACTAAAAAAAAATGCTATTGATAGAAAATTTTGAGTATATTACAATAAAATGTTTGAGGTGAACTGTTGTTTTTCCTGTATTGTTAAGTAATATTTTCAATCGAAGGAAAATAATATTTTGATTTGTTTTTACGTATAATTGCTTTGTTTACAAGAGAAAAATATGAATATAAATATAAATAAATACACAGTGCGAGTTATTTCTTGACTAAATGTCTATAAAAAATATTGAAAAGCTAGTGATAATCTGGTCCTCCTTTATAAAATATTGGTTAGAAGACAGAAAGTAACTATCTTTTCGCCTTTCCAATGCCGGCTGCCTTTGTTCAAAAGACAAATTTATTGAAAAGTGATCATTTTATTTGTGCCTCTTGACTTTCGGCCTCGGCTATGAGTTTCCTAGCAGCCCAGTAGATGTCTGATTTTAAGAAATTCGGAGTTCATATTTCTGACAAACTATGCACGATTCAAGATGTGTCGCATTAACGGCGAACCCGTTTGCTGCAGAGATCATAGTTAGTTTATTCCGCTACACCTAATTTATATAAATGTTTTTTCAATAATCATGGCCGATGATTAGCCTGAACTCTGTAACTGCTTCTTTTCGTGGTTTATCGAGTGGCATTAGCCCCTATTTCTCAAGTAACAAGACCCATTGTTTACCGCAAGAAGCACTTCGTAGGTATTTCTCGATTTCATTTCTTATTCTATGGTCCGTTAACTTGTCCTCCGTCTGATCTTTTTATAATTAGTGATACCGAATTTTTCCGTAGACCGAAAACATCTTTTGTGATTTAAATCGATGATGCAGTATCAAAAGGTTTAAAAATAGTGTAAAATAATTCGATATAAAACACACATCAGTAACCCTGAGGTAAACAACACCATGTCCATTTCTATATTTTTTTCAGGATAGCCAATGTTCCATAACTTTGAGATATTAAAATTTGTTTTTTGTTACTAAATCTATTCTACGGAGGTAAAAGACGCTATGTCACAATTTTTAATTTGTTCAGAGAGCAAATTTTTCATATTTTTGAGCTATTAAAATTTATTTCTTTATTACTAAATCATTTAGTTAAAAATTTGCATGGAGCTCTTTTTCTTCGGGTAGCAATGGGATATCGAAGGACCAAGATCGATATTTCAATCGATTATTAATATCGGTTTATAACTATCGATACCATCAAAGTATCGTAGTTGAAATATCGCTAGTCAATACTTTCATCGATATCATAAACATTTTTGAAATATCAATTAAGGCCTCATTCCTGTTACCTACAAGATAATGACCAATATCGTACTTAACCGGATATATCCGTATTACGAAAATATAGTAGGCGACCACCATGCTGGATTCAGAAAAGGGAAGAGCACGCTAGACCAGATCTTCATCTTAAAATAAGTACTCGAAAAACATTGGGGAGTAGACCAGGACGTCCACGCCCTATTTGTCGCTTTCAAAGCAGCCAACAATTTCGTGGACAGGAACTGTCTTTGGAAAATCATGACTGAGCTGGAAATTCTCGGTAAGTTGGTGAGATTGACAAAGGAGTGTAAAATGACCTTAAATTTAGATTCTTAATAGAAGGAGAAGTATCCGAAGCCTTCAAAGTACGAATGAGCTTACGGGAGGGAGATGGTCTGTCCGATGTTGAACCGATGTTGTCTAACTTAGCCATGGAAAAGGTGGTAAGAATAAAATCACAGGAAAATGGAATCTTCCCCGTCCGGATGAATCATAAAATCCTTGTATACGCAGATGATATAGCTGCCCTTGGAAGTAATCAAGAATACATTGAGAAACTCTGATAAGAGAGGCAGGGTATATCGGCCTACAAGTAAATGGAGACAAAACGAAATATATGATTGTACAATATTGGGGGGCTTCTCTCTCTCTCTCTCCGCCGTTCGTCCAGGGTCCTGGAAATAGCCGAAAGGTTGTAACTCTGGAAGTCTGGTTACGGTAGGCCGTAAGCCATGAGATTCCTCGCTTCGTCTGCTAGCATCTGACCCTTCGACGTAGATAACGCTGTCTTAGAGAGAGGGTAGTGATGAGACCGGGGGCCTCCCGTGTTATTCATACAGGTCATATAATATAATTTAAATGATAATAACAATAAAAATTGTGGATGTAAATCCAACAATGATTATAAGCCGAAAATTTGACTTCAATAATTATTAAGAAGGATAAATTCAAATACCTCGATTCTATAATAACATCAATGAATGACCAACGGCCAGAAATAGACCAACTTACATTTAGCGCAAACAGAGCTTTACGGTTAAGTTACGGTGTACAATGTACAAAATCTGGACACTAACCAGCTTCCTATAAAAAAAGTATAGAAAGATTTGAGATATCTCCATTTTAAATTTTTAAAGAATTTGATAATTGCATACATGAGAAAAAAATAAAAATGCTTATCCTGGTCGAAAATGAATTTCCGGAAATAATAATCAGAAAGTGTACTATAATAAATCGTTGGAAAACGAGGAATTTTATACAAAAATAATATCTAACAAATAAAGTTGTAGAAAGTGACAAAGAGTGACGAAAAAATATAGATAATAATTTCTGAAAACTAACACTTTTTAACGTAAATTACATGTTTCCAAGGAAATTTAATGAAATTTCTTACTAAATAAAAACTTGTTTTTAATTTTTTTTTTTAAAGTTAACAATGTATTTAATGAACAATCCATCTAATGAAGGCAATATCCCTTATTTAAGACATTGTTTAAAGTTCTTTTTTATTGTACTTATATGAAAGAAGATGAGAAATATAAAAATATTTCATGGATATCTTTATAAACTTAAATACATTTACTGTAGTTTAATAACTCCAGATCTGATATTATATTTAAATAATTAGGTATTCTGAAATTATAAGTCCCAAATGGATGATATTGTTATTCTACTTAGTTTTATTCTCCTCCATCTATCTTTTCAAAGGATTTTTAGTTTACCAAAGACTGTCATATTATTGTTTTTAAAGACTGACGATATGATCAGTACCCCATATTATCTGAGGATTTCAATGGCTTTAAAACACGGGGCTCAGTAAAGTTCTTTTATACATATACTTGACACTGGTATCCACATCAGAATCTCTAAAATTCAGAATCTAAAAATTGCGTCTCGATCCGTTGAATTTTGATACCATTTAAGTTTCAAAACCTTTCAATTTTTTTTTATTGTCTTTTATTAAACTCGTAGGCATTTAAGATTGGGATTTTTCATATTTCCATGAAGCTCCCTTTCGTTTGATACCTCATTTATTAATATACTTAAATATGTACTGTAAATTCTGTAACAGGGGGAATGAACAAAAATACTTTTAAAACATTATATTTTGGAATTCATTTTAAGAACGTGGTTGAATGAATTAGGAAGTATCCATATAAATTAATTAGCTACCTAAAGTGTAAAAATAACGATTTTGATTGAAAATATCTTTTTTTGCTTTTGCTTTGAATAACATCGTTTACCATATGTTATTTGTAGCGCTAGTTGTAGCTAGTAACAATCGCATATGCAACAGATAACAGGTGTAAACGTTTGTACATTATTGAACCACATGGTTCTATTTAAGAGGTTCCAGTTATACATGTGCAATAGTGCTAACCCTGCCTTGTAAAAATGATATTGTTTTATTTATAAGAATATGTCTATTAAAAGTACGAAATTGTAAGATGCTTTTGGATTGATATTTAAAAAAAATGGCAGACACTAAAGAAGATAATGGATTGATTATAATGCACTAGAAGTCATGAATCCAGTATGATTAATCATATCCTTGATACCAACATAAAAGACGTACTAGTTGCGAATAGTTACTCCATGATAGCGGCTAATTTCAAGATAACATCGAGCACTCTGTAGATGGAACCCCTACAAAAAGTAGAAGGAATGTTGAATGTGGCTGATTATTGACAATCACATATAATGACAGAGTGTACGGGCTAATATTATAAAGTTATATTAATTAACTATAATCATATTATATTAATGAATATTATATTAAGTGAGTCTGTTATTAGCAAACTGAACCCTAACATATTTTTTTTTTTTTTTTAAATTAAATACTTAAGTAAAATTAAATATTTAAGTAAATACCGATTTTTAAGTAAAAAATACCTAATGAATCCGATGGTGAACTTATTTTTTTTAATAATTTAAATATTATAAAAATTAGCGTGGAAATAATTTGATTTCGAAAACCGGCCTCCTTTTTCATGAAATTTAATGCTGCTTCCATTGCTTAAGTATTAAAAAAAATCATCAAAAAGTTTTTTAACACATATTCGTCAGTGATATTTCGCACTGAATTTTTTAATCAATTATTTTCTGTAAATTACAAATAATGAATTTAATTCATTTGAATGTTAGTGACTGAGTGCTAAATGACGAGTATCCGTCAGAAAAACCAGTCTGTGTTAACCTTTCTATTCAAATGAAAAATAAATAAATAATCTATATTATTGTAAATGAATAATAATTTTTTATAGTTCAATTTTTCCCTCAAACCACCACATTATTTTCTTTCCAAAGAGAACCCCCATTTCACCATCTTCCGTTAGAAAATCCTTTCTACTTTAATTTCAATGTTTTTCAATTAGTATTAACTTAAACAATGATTTTCAGCAGAATATGATACAAATAAAAAAAAACATTCAATTTAATTTTTTTTAAATATTGGTTTTGATATTACAGTTGCTATAATAAATATAGTTTTTTGTGTTTCATTGAAATTAGTCGATAATAATTAGGGTGCACTTTAGAAATAAACGGCTCAAGCATACGATAAAAGATACGGGAAAAATCTTTTAAATTGTATACTTAATTTAAATTGTTGCAGTGCATTTGTATCAGTACTTATTGTGCCTAATAATCTGAATTTTGTCAAAAACATTAAAATTACGTTCTTAAAACATTTCAAGAAGTGCAGAAAAACAAGTTATTGTGTTCAACTAACACCTTTCTTAAAATTGTGTTTAACTAACAACGAATGACCGGAGATCTGTCGCCTCCAACCACCTTCGGACACACTCGAGTAGTTTCTGGGTTCCACCTACAATGTGGTCAATGTGATTTTGAAATCAGGCCATATCTTGACGTAGCAATTTGGAACTATGGCAGAAAAAAAAAATCAAATTGTAAAAAGTAGTGTAATAAAATTTTATAGTTTATAATTAATATTTATAGTAAGTTACCAATATTATAAAAAGCGTCAAAAGGTATTTTTAGGCAACCATCTGTTTTGAACTTGTCTAGAGTCGAGACATATCAAGGTATGGGGCAAGAGCACTCCCACAAAATTTAATAAATAATTATGGATAATGGAAGACATATACGTAAGTACAATTATATATGTTTTTAAATTGTTGGATACCTCTCACTGTTCATAAGTACACTAAAGTTATTTTCAGCTTAGTTCATAATTTATCGAATACCTTCACTGATTTTTATGATCACAAGTGTTAATACCGCTATAAAGATGATTCCTCATCTACAAAATCGTTACAAAAATACAATATACACCTTGGAGACGGCGTGGGAAACTTTAATTTTGGTAGGCTGATTTTAGAGTTGGTATAGGTTATGCAAAATATGTGGAAAAAATAAATAGTAACTTCTTGAAACACACTTCTGATCCGCAAGATACCAAAACCTAAACTCGCCAATCGATACCGTTTCGGGACCGCCTTTTGAGAGATTTCTTTGTGCTGATAAAAGAAACCTAATATAACCTAAAATATGTGTATCTTATCAAACTTGGTTATTAATCCATGATCGAATGAAAATATAGTTTTTTTAATGTGTTGGTTTGTTCAAATTTCTAATATATTATCTGTTTTTCTCAAATTTTCACTGGTAAGGACCTCTGTTAAGATTTATTATAAAGCTCTGAAAAATATTTTCAACTTCATATCGTATCAAGGAAAAAAAAAGCGTAAAGCGTATATTAATCATTAAATGATCTTATAAAATAAATTTATTATTTAAATCCAAGGACTTCCTTCAAATTAGTTGATTCATAAATACGTCCGTTTTTAATTAAATATTGCTTAATTTACATAACAATACAATTCTCCATTGTCTAGGTTCGAGTTCAGTTGTCGCAAAAATTATTTAGTCTCGTATATCCGCCATGATCGCCCCTGGGGTTGGGTCACCTCTTGGGACACTCCTAGCCTTTACGAAAAAAAAAAAAAGCTGTACCACTACAACCCATGAAGGGTCTTGATTTCTGTACATTTTAAGGACATAAGTACTTTTTAATTGCCAAAGGTGTATGGAGGTAATTGGGTGACACGCTCAAACTCCAGGTTTCCCCCTTTAATTAACAATACTAATTTCATAGAGGTTGGGTGTGCTTGGGTATAAGTGAAAACACTTCAGATGCGTTTTCACAAACTATGGGAAACACGATTATCTAACTTAGCTAACTCTATTTTTTTTTATTCCTCCATTCCTCTTTGTCTTGTGCAAGGGTCTGCCAAGCTTTTGTGTCCAGAAGCTTCTGTGCGTCGGCTTCGACGTCATCTGCCCATCTGAGTTGTAGTCTTCCTCTCTTTCTTCTGGCAGCCACATACCCGAACAGTATGTGTTCATCACTATACCAGAATTGGTGAGTCCCCATCCACCCATGCAACGTGCCCAGCCCATCTTAGTCTAGAGAACCGTATAAATTGCACCACATCCGGTTCCCGGAAAATTTGCTACAACTCTTCATTATGCCTTAGCCCATACTGATTTTCAACTTTTACAGGGCCAAACATTCTTCTCTGGACTTTCCCCTCGAAAATCTGTAACCTGATGGCGTCTTTTCGTGATAATGGCCATGCATCTGAGCCATATGTCAGTACAGGTCTAATAAGAGATTTGTACAGAGCGATCTATCCAGCAGATGACTTCTTACAATTTTAGCTAGGCCAAAATAGCACCTAATAGCTGACGTAATTCTTCTCTGCAATTCTTGACTAGGCACATTATCTGCACAAAGTGAGGATCCTAGATAAACGAAATTATTTACGTTTTGAAATGTGTATCCTAAAAACGATACAGGTGGTGGTGGCCTTAGTGAGTTGGCAATCATATATTTGGTCTTAGTTTGGTTAATACTTAGACCCATTATCTGTCCTGCTGCCTCCATAGCTAAGGAAGTTTTTTTTAAGTCTCTCTGTGATCTAGCTATAATATCTGTGCTATCTGCGTAGACCAGAATCTGGTGTGAATCTTCTTCTTTGCACTTCGGAGTCCCTTATCACCTTTTCTAGTGCATGATTAAAAAGATCAGGCATGATAAGCCATCTCCTTGTCTTAGGCCCCTTGTAGTCGTGAATGCCTCTGACAGGTCTCCCTGCATTCGGACTTGACACCAAGGCGTCATGATTTTTCAATAATAATATTTCAAGATCAAGATCCTATCATCAGAAGCTCTGTAAGATGGATCAATTTAATTCATTGTTTTCATAGCCAGGTACAACCTCTCTCTGATGGGACTGTCATATGCACTGCTAAAATCTATGAATAAATGATGTGTGGTAATATTATATTCCCTTGCTCTGTTAATGTTTTTTTTTTTTTTATAGTACCCATTCATATATTTGTTTGTCTAACACTTTGTGAAATGTCTAAACGCTCCTATAGAGTTGAGCGTCAACCCATCCAAATCAACTCCTTGCAAAAATGTTCAAGAAACTGTCCTTCCTTACAATGTTGTTTAGTTTTTAATAAAAATATAGGCAAAAACTTCTACCCATTTGATTTTTTCATGTTTTCATCTAAAAATATTTCTGCTTTGGATTGGTCTATTGTTTTTAATGTTGCGCATGGTGTGGCACTTATTGATGATGGACGTTCCATTAGATATGCAGCTAATGCCATCGGAATTCCATATGAAACTTCACGAGACGCCGTCAGGCGTTTTCGGAAAACTGGTTCTTACAATAGAAGGCCCGGTTCTGGACGGCCTAGGATAACAGAACCACGGGATGACCGGTTTTTGACTTTGAGAATTTTACGAAACCGGCACCTTACCGTTGTTCAAGCCATTCATCAGCTCGAAGAAATTTGAGGTGTGCAAATTTCTGAACGTACCGCTCGGAGAAGATTAAATGAGTATGGATTAATGGCTTTTCGTCCAGTAAGAGGACCAGAGTTGACCATAACTCACAGAGTAACACGGCTGGCTTTTGCGCGAGAATAACCACAGCCATTGGGTTATAGACGAATGGAGTGATGTACTTTTGCCTTTCCAACGTGGTTCCTTATGTTTGGGCTGGGATTTCAATGGAGCACCGCACAGGATTGATTGTTGTTCGTGGAGGGTCTTTGACGGCCATTCGCTATGTAGATGAGATTTTGGAACCTCATGTGTTACCTATCCTGAACGAAATCGGCGATCGTTCTATTCTAATGCACGATAATGCACCCCCACATGTCCCCCGCATAGTGCAGACGTTCCTTCAACAGAACAATATTGAGGTTTTAGCCTGGCCGGCACGTTCTCCAGATTTGAACCCCATTGAGCATTTATGGGGTAATCTCGGAAGATGAATAAGAGCGCGTTCACCACTTCCTGATACACTGCAGGGTCTTGAAAGGGCTCTTCGGGAGGAATAGGCTATCCTCCAGGGACATTTCCCGACTGGTGGAAAGTATGTCGAGGGGTCTTCAAGAAGTAGTGCAGGCAAGAGGAGGAAACACGCGCTACTAAACGATGATGTAATTAATTTGTTTTAGAATAATAATGGTGCGTTTTGGAAAGATTAGAATCTAGAATCATTTCATTGAATTAAGGATTAAGGGTTCTTGTCCTCTATGTTAACATTCCTAATTGAAAACAAACAAAAAGATTACCTATTTATTCATTAAAAACAATAGACCAATCCAAAGCAGAAATATTTTTAGATGAAAACATGAAAAAATCAAGTGGGTGGAATTTTTTGCCTGTCAGTGTAGATGAAATTAATATTTTTATATAGTAATCATGACAAAAAGTTATAACATTTCGTTATCTCGTAAAATAATCAAAATCTTTATAACATACTGGACCTGTATCGATTGCTTCATAGCAGTTTTGTTGTTTTTCGGATCAGAAACCTATATTCTGAATTCGACATAAATATTTAAAGTAATATTAAACATAATCAAGGCTTTATTTTATTCGTAATTCTTACAATTATTCAAAAATATATTTTGTATTTTATAGGAGTTGTGTAAGGTGAACCATTTCCTCGGTCCTGTGGCAGCTTTCGTTGGCCATTGCATCGTGACTACGCTCCAATGTTTCGTCGACTGCATTCATGATGTCAACGGAGAATTAATCATTCAGTTTATTGTAACGTTGTTCCTGGCAGGCAAGTTTTAGTTTTGTTTTTTTTTATTAAAATTTGTGAAGTAACAAAAATAATAACGTTGAGAAACAACTCATTTAGGCATTTCTTTTTCTCAGAGTATCTGAAATCTCCAAATATTATTTACCTTATAACCTCGCACCTTTCGTCGTCGACCATCCATCCTTCGAATTTCCGTAAAAACCTTTTTTAACAATCCTGGTCCTCCTGCTCAATCACCGTCCAGTTTTCTTCATCTCACAAATCGTTTACTAAAGATGAAATGCCACTAGCTTTACAGAAAATATTTCAATACGTATATTGAAATTTCGACAGAGATTCAGATTCTGCCCGGCAATAGCCTTCGATCATTTGAATACCAGAGCCTAGAAGTGCATGAATTGGTGAAACTTTGATATGACATTTTTTTATTTACCGAAAACTATGGGATACAAGTGTCAAAATGATTGTTATTTTCTTTTGTTCAAGGTTTGTACCCGTCTAGACATTTCACTAATTACAAATTACCCATAAATCGCTTTAGAAAATTAAAAAAAATAAATAATTGGTATTTGGTTGACTGTCGTGGATAATGAATAGTTGGGGTGATCAGTCAAAAAGGAAGGCAAAAATAAATGATAATATTTATTTTTACATATGCCGACGTTTCGACCTGAAGTTCAGGCCTTCATCAGAGCTAAGAAAATAACCAGATAACAAGGTATGAGAAACATAAGTAGTGATGGTAAAAAAAAAAAATAAATAAATAAATATAAAGTAAAATGAAATTGTTAGAATAATGACTAAGAACTAAGAGATAAATAATAATAACCGTTACAAAGTGTGGAATGATGAAGTAGGCATAATCAAAAAGGGTGACATAAGTGTTACAATGGGAATCTTAGAATAAAATATAAAACTTAAAAACGAAATATAAAAGTTATATAAGAAATGAAAATAAATAGTAAAATTAAGACATTGAGAATGGAGTAGTTAGATAGAAAATTGAGATATTGTAAAGTCTATCAAGATGTACAGACAATGTATAATACAATAAAGAGTTAAAAAACAGAGAAAAGGAATGAAAGGAAGGAGGGAAGAAATTGAGAAAGCTGAATTAAGAAAGAAATAAAAGAAGTACTACCTGTCTCCTTAAGTGTTGCAGGGAGAATAATAGTCGTTGCAAGGGAGGGGGAGAGAGAAGAGATGTGTAGGTGGCGTCATCTCTAACGGTTATCCGACGAAGTTTGAACTAAAGCGCCGGAAGCGTAAATAGGTACGAGAGGCATATTAGTTTAAAAAAATATGGAAAATTGAACGAAAGTTAATAGGAAGCGGATGAAAAATTCAAAAGAAAACTGTTGAGAAATAAGGGAGAATAATTGAAATATAAATATATCCTCTTATATATGTTATATTCCTATACTTTCAGACAACATCAACAAAGTTTTACGATCTACTAATCCTAACTTACGACTTGCATTCAAATCTCACAACATACTCTCTAAATTATACAGATCCCTAAAAGATCCTGTTCCTCTCTCACACCGCTCTCATATCGTTTACCGTATTCCATGTTCTATCCCCAATTGTTTTTCATCCTATATTGGTGAAACCAAAAATCTCCTAAAAGACCGCATGACCCAACATAAATATTCTGTATCCTCTCGTAATTTTACCGCCTTCAAATTATCCGAACATTCTCTCTCCCTCAATCATTCACTTGATTTCGACAAAACATCCATTCTTGCCACAGTTCTCAACCATGACAAACGACTCATTTCTGAAACCCTCCATATCCAGCTTCAACCAAAGACAGTGAATCTAAAAACTGACAAACAGACTTTTCTTTAGCCTACTCCCAAATTCTGAATTTATTAAAACATGCCATAGTTATATTCCTTTCCTTTTTGCTGACAACTTCCTTATATATATACATCTTTTGCTGACATATATGTGTGTGTGTGTGTGGGTGTGTATATGTATATACATATATATATATATATATATATATATATATATATATATATATATATATATATATATGGGTGTGTGTATATGTGTTTGTGTATATTTATATATATATATATATATATATATATATATATATATAAATATGAGTAACGCTGCTGCGAGCAGGATGTTTGAAGCAGTTAAGAAAGGTTTTCTAAACAGGCGTGAGGTGAAAAAGAAAACAAAGGTGGCTGTTTTCAGATCGACATTTCTTCACATTTTAAAGTACTCTTCAGAATCATGGACGCTGAAAAAGAAACATCTATCAGAGATAAAAGCGTCAGAAATACGATTCCTCCGAAAGATTGAGTGGAAAACGAGAAGAGATAGAGCATGCAACACCACCATCAGGTCGAACCTTAATATTAAGCCGGCCAATGATGTGATTGAGGAATATCGACTGAGATGGCTAGGACATCTTCTGCGGATGGAACCAAACAGAATAGCTAGCGAAACCTATCGATCTAAAGTAGACGGCAAGAGAGGAAGAAGACGGCCTAGAAGGAAATGGGAAGATGATGAGAAGAGCGACTTACGAAGAGAAGAGGTCTTCTATGGAATGATAGAAAACGTCTTTTGGAAGACCAGCAGAGCTGGAGAGGGCTCTATAAACTTCCTCCTCACACTGCTTAATGCGGTTCAAGAGGATGGATTATGATGATGATGTTGACGAATTGATTATATTTGCATAAAAAGCTTAATCATGTGTTGTTTTTTTTGTTTACGTTCCCATACTAAAAATGTTAAATAAATTAATTGAACATTAATGGTATAATTTAGGGATTAATATCGTTGAAAAATAATTATAAAATATTTCATTTGTTCTGAAAATTATAGAACTTGAGCAGAGTTTTTTTTTCACTTGTTTGTTGATAAATATTACAAATCTGTCTCATTTAAGGACATCTATAATAGAATTCCGAGAGCATACTCACATCATTTACAGAATCATAAATAAATAAAGTAATAACAAAATAAGATACAGCAAAATATGAAAAATAAAATATCATAATGAGTTAAGAAAAATAAATCAAATAAAATGCTGTTAAAAAAATAAAATAAACACCTTGGAAGCAGGCATATTCAATATTTATAATCCACCAGACGACTTGTCCCACCACTTGTGGAGGGAAAAGCGAGGCTTCACGAGATCCCTAGCAGATTTAGGGTTGTGATTTTTACACTTATAAAAATGTTCACTTATTGTTCCATTTCCATTAGGTATTATTCCAACAAGATACAATAATATACCAATGTAATAATATATACCAGAGTAATATACCAAGTTAGTATATATCAGCCTTACATGTTGGCTTTTCCTGGAATTTCATTATTCTATTGGTAAAAATGTTCCCTCTTTCATATTTATATTAGAGATAAAAGCCAAGTTGAAATAAATTTGAAGCCTATTTTAGAGATTTTTTTTAATTATCACAAACACTGTGCCTGATTAATTATAATAGAGTTTTATCTATCTTGGTTGGTTTTCATCACTACTAATCGTTTTATTTTATTTAAAAATTATCATGAAACATAACCCATACTTCCCAGATTTATATTTTTCTGCATAATATGGCCATAAACCGTCAATTTTAAAATTTTTTGTTTGCAGGGGCCTACACATCCTCATGGACAATAGGCAATCCTCATCTGGCAGGACCGCTGAAGAACAGTCCCATCTTCGAGATCGCCCTAATGATGACATCCGGTCAATATGCTACATCAATATTTTCTTCCAAATCCTGCTTGGAAACGGCCTATAGCGTCATTGGACTGATGATAATGAGTGGAGTTCTATCTGAAGATTCTGGAGCCAATGTCATCACAACATACTTTTTCCTAGTCGAAATAGCTTCGTTCTTTTTCCAAATGAGAGACTTGGCAGTTAGGTGCAACCACCCTTACAAACAGCTTGCTGATATACTTTACCCGATCGTGATAGTCGTAGCTAGATTAATCGGTTTATGGCACATCTCGTTAATGATCCTCTTCTTGGAAATAATGCCCTTCATTCATAAAGTTGAAGTACTCGTACTTACCTCGATTTCTACCTACATTGCTTCGGAGACGCTATGCAGAATGGGCCAGTGTCAGAGGCCTCTCCCGACAGTTGTGAGGCAGAGAAGACGAATACCTAAAGTGAGGCCAATTAGAAGATCTAGGAGCTCGGCATCTTTAAGAAGACCTTACCGAAGAATTGGGTCTCACAATTTTAGATCGAGTACTTCGTTTAATTTTTTAACATCTAGTTCGAGAATTAGATGTTAATAAGGTGTCTTAAAATGTTTTTCCGAATTTGGATTGTATGTGGAGTGTATCAACCTATTTATCTTGCAGAAGGGACTTTATGTAGCAGTTGAATGAGGAATTTTATTGTTTTCCATTACACCATATTATTTATGTATTTTTCTTAGTATTTATTTCAATCCGTTTTCTGAGTAGAACTTTTTCGGTTCATATTTATTAATGCTAAGCACAAGGGTTCCACTATGTTTTTTTTTTAACTTTTAATCGCCTCTACTCTTGAGGGTCATTGGTCGTTAGCGTTTTATACTCTATTGTATTATTGAGTTTCTATTTAGTGTCGGAATAGACTGGCCACTCCGTCTTCGTTGCCCCCCGATATTTCCTTCATTGTCACTAGTTATTCCAGTTTTTGTCGATTTTTTTTTAACTCTTATTGTTACACTTTTGGCAATTGGGTGCTTCTAGTCCTTTAAGAAGGTACCCGTGAGTAAACAGGCAGTGATCAATTCGTATCCCGCACAATATGGTTTCCTCTCTTCTGGGTTTTCTTGTGCTTGTAGGTCATTTGTTGCACTCTGTTTTTATTCCTAATAGTTTTGACGGTTTAGTTTTCTCAATCTTTCCATAACTTTTTTGTCCCGTGAAACCAGTCTTCTACTGTGGTACAGTTTATTGGAATTATAGTGGGTGCCTATGCTTTCTAAATTAGCTGGTTGGTCTGCTCTTTAATTGCCTAAGATACCAATATGAGATGGAACCCAAACAAATAATACACTGACCGTTCTTTTTTTCAATCCCCACCACATATTCAATATATCTCTAATTAGATAATTGCTTGGCCATGGGTTAGCAACTGCTGCCATGACGTTTGGCCCCGTGTCCGATGCTATCATCCATTTATTGTCATTAGAATAAGATATCCAATCATATATCAGAGGGCCTTCATCATTGCTGTTGCTTCTCCAGTAAATATGGAGCTCTCTCCAGGTAATCTAAACCGGAGCTGGTGCTGGTTTTTCTTAATATATATAGCACAGCCAACACTATTTTTTTTGGAGGAATCGGTATATATGACATTAAAATCTTTGTACTTGTTTTGGGTTAAAATAGTTTTGGGTATTTAGTGGATATTCTCTGTTATATCTTGTCATCGATGTATCTATAGCCGGTTTAATTTTCTTGCAGTAAGGGATTTCGAGATTAGGGATGGGTCTAATTGCGTTCAAATCCATGTTCGTATAACATAATGTTTTATAAATGGTCTGTTTAAATTTGCTTCCTTCTATGTTCTTAAGACCTTACATTTCAGATTCTTCAACAAATAATTTTGTACCTAAGGGGTGTTGTGTACGTACTTTCAACTTTGATACATATTTTATTGATAATAATTCTCGCCTTATCTCTACAGATGGTTATTCTGGTTCGGCGTATAAACTTTCAACTCGAGAAGTTCGAAAAGCTCCTTTACATATTTTGAGAGCCGAATTGTGGATGTCTTTTGTCATCTGTTCCATATATTTGGACCCATATTCAATTTTACTTCAGATTAAGCTTTGGTATATTTTGATGAGAGTTTGTCTATCGCCACTCCAGCTAGAATAAACAATGCACTTAAGGAGTCCAACTATTTTTGTACATTTATCTCTTAAATCTTTTATATGGTGAACCCAATTTAGCATCTTATCGAGTACCATTCCCAAATATTTATATTTTTCGACATACTCGATAATTGAGCCTCCCAATACTATTTCAGGATTTAGATGACATGTTCGTTGTCTGCAAAAATGAATGCCTTTGGATTTCGAAGGTGATAGTTAAAATCCTTTTTCCTTCGACCAATTTCTAATTTTTTTTTTATCATCTTTGCAGTTTCCACTGGATGAACGATGGAGACTTACTGCGAGCTGTGATTATTACATCATCAGCGAATAGCAAACATTTAATGGGGATCTGAATAGCGGATGTAATTCCGTTGATTGCTATGAGAAAAAGTGTCGCACAGAGGCGTGATCCTTCTGGAGTGCCATTTTCCAAGGAATAACTCGAGGAGAAAGTGTTTCCTACTCGCACGTAAAATTTTCTGTCAGTTAAAAAATTGTTGATATATGTCTAAATATTTCCTTCTATTCCTAATCTTTTCAAAATTCTTAATACACGTCTCCTGACCATTCTGTCATAAGCCTTTTCTATGTCTAAGAATATTGCAATTAGGTGTTCTTTATGTGAGAAGGCCTCCTCGGCTTCTGGGCTTAATGACTATTGAATCAGGTGTTGAGCGTGTGTCCTAAAACCGAATTGGTGTGGAGATAGTGCACTGCTACTTTCTAGGGCATCAAGAAGTCTGGTATTTATCATTCTTTCTAGAGTTTTCGAAATACAAAATTAGAGAAATAAGTCTGTCATCTTTTGGTTGGATGCTAGTTTCTTTTTTCTTTTTTTTTTAGGATAGCTACGATGATTGATTGTTCCCATCTGGAGGGAAACTCACCGCTGTTCCAGATTTCATTAAACATCGCTAATAGGTGTGTTTTTCCATCTTCTGGTAATTTTTTCAGGAATTCTCCCCATCTAAACTATGAGATAATTTTCCATTGCATTTCTGCTGAGCAGAATTTAGTTCTTGCATCTGAAGGGGTTCCTTTCATCATTCATATTCGGTTAATACCAAATTATATCTTTCATGTGGCTGTGATGTATAATTTTGGGAGTGGTTGATTCTCTGATTTCTCTGATGTGTTAATGACTATTGAGACGTTATCAGTATAGATAACTGTTTGTTGACCATTTTTCTACTTTTAATGCGTACCTGACGTCGGAAAAGCATAAATCTGTTGTTTTTGGACTAAGATGGGTATATTCTCCTGAATTTAATAGTTTCGTCGAAGTATTGTTTTCGAGGAATTTCTTAGTGGTTCTACCTCTATGGTTTAAATCAGAGATTGAGGAACCCCACAAAGTTTCGTGAGCATTTAAATCTCCCAATAGAAGAAAGGGTCGTGGAAGTTGGTTGACAATATTTTCGATGTTTTCGCTGGAAAAATCTTCTGAGGGTAGTATGTATATGTTGCATACTATCAAATATTAATTAAAATACATTCTGACAACTAATTCTTCGAATTGCGTTTGTAATATCGCCTCTTATCTGTGGTTGTTTTCAAGGAAAACGTCGCTACTCTCCCTTACGCTCTTTCAGAGATAAGAGTCTTTTCTATAGATTTTGTAATCTTTATGTTTCACTGATGTTTTCCGTTGAGACGAGTTTCTTCTAAAGAACAACAAGTTGGGATTTTTCGGACAATATTTTTTTTTTAATATTCTATGTGACGGTAGTAACCGTTACAATTCCACTGTATGATTTTTACCCAGTGTTTTGTTTTCTTTTTCAATGGGAATTCTTTCCTTTGTCGATGTTTTCAAAGATTTTACATGATGTATATTTTTTCTGTATTATCTTTAATACTTTTACAGTCCATATTTCGATGCTTCTGTTTGTTATTGATTTCTTAATGTCTGTTAGAATATTGATTAGTCCGTCTGTGACATCAGTGAATTGCCTTATTAAGTCTATTGTGTTTGGTGATATTTTTTCAGACTGTATTGTATCGTATAATACACATAATTCGTTGAAATGAAGGGGATAATCTTTATCTAATAGCAAATCATGGATAGGTTCTAATGTATCATTTGTAGTTTTTTTATTTTTGTGTGTTCATTCGTCTTTTATTAAATTATTTTTTCAAGTCTGATCTTATACTATAAGCGATTTTGGAAGAATTCTGTCTTTTCGTTGTGGTTGTTTTGACTGCTGTGGTTTTCTAAGGGGTGGTTGAACGGAGTCTTACTTGGTTTAGAATGTTTGATGTTATTTTTAAATTCTTTGATGCACTGAGTATGAGGTTCCTTATAGGTGTTAGTTTTTTTTTCGTTTCAGTTTCGGTAGAGGGCTCTATTTTAGATTATTACTATTTATGCTAATTCTATTGTTTGTTATCATTTTTGTGACTACTGATGCGTTGTTTGTCCTGTCTGAAGTTATGATGGGGAGGATGGATGAATATTGTTGTTTATCGGCATCGTCAGGCGTAATGAGTTGAGTAATGAGTCGGATTTGATCTTTTGCAATATCGTTTGAAGTTGTGGGTTGAGTGATAAGTGAGTCTTGGCCTGTGTTCTAGTGATAACGTTTGAATTTATGGCCTGATTGGTAAGTGGTATTTTTTTTTCATCAAAAGTGAATTTGCAGGCTGTGTGGTGAATGAACTCTGTTCGTCTATGGCATCCGATTCTGGGTAATTTGCTTCGAAGTGTCCGGATTTTCTGCAAACATAGCAGATTAAGTCATCTTCCGCTAGAAAAATACGATGGGATATAGCTTCGTTTTGGACAATAATCGATGATGTAACATTTCCCATGTCCTCCGGGTTTATGTTTAAATAGCGCTTGAAGCTCATATGACTCGTATTGATGTTCCAGTAGTCTGCACAAACGATATGGGGGAAAGTACTTTAATCCCTATTTCTTTTAGCTCGCTTTCTATTAAGACATTAGGAATGCATTTGATTTCATTATTCTTATTGCCGGATTTATTAAGCGTCGAATTGGAACTATGTGATTGTCTATCTTAACTATTTTATATTTAGATAGTAATTTATTTGACTGCTCTTTGTTGACAAGTGGATGCAAAAACAATTATTAGAGATCTGAAATACAAACTTAATTGTGTGAGGTTTCACCAAGTCTGCATTTTGTCTACATATTGTATTTTTTTGATTCACTTAATTGTCTGAAGAAGAATATTATACTCACGGCTTGATCTTTTCTGGTTTTATATTACTTGAGCATAAGTTGGGTGACTTGTTTGTTGTTCTTCTAGTACATGATTCAGTATTTTTCCATTACTTGCTCCAATAGTTTTTCTCAACGTTTCTTCAACTACATGCTGTTCTGTAACTCTTCCACCTTCATTTTTACGCTTAGTAAACGCATACTCGGTTTACTTCTTTCAAATCGATTCCGGTAAAATCTTCCTAATACTATTGATTGCGATGTTCCAGCTAATCGCCGAAAAGTGTTTTCCCTCTTTATGCTGATAACCCTAATATCAGCAACTCAATTCTGTGAAATTATTTTTAAACTTTTCTATTTAAATAGGTTCTAGCTGTTTTAATTAAAAAATCATCTAAGAAAGCCAAGATATTTTTATACTTAAATAAGTATACAAACCATATATTAATAATGCCCTCCACGCCCAGTGGTATAATAAAAGGTCTCTGGCCACAGATGCAAAGTACGCATACTGCGTTCATAGCCCTCTTACCTTAAAATGCCCTTGGGCAATAAAAGGAAATAAAAAAATTATGTATATATAACATTTATATATTGTAGTTTGTAATAAAGAAATTCCTAGAGGGTAGGAAAAAAAAAATTAATAATGCCTGATGGATCGATTCATTTGCTATTTGCTATCCATGCTATTGAATATGAGCTGCTGCTGAGATAGCTTGTGCTTCTGTACTTGATGTAAATTCTTAGAAGGTTGTGGAAGAGATGGCTGAAGGAGGCGATGTCCTCTGATGAACTTAATTTCTCATCGTCTTTTGCATTCTTAAATCTCGTAGTTTTTGGCACCCACGATAGTTGGCCGGATGCTCGCCTTCGCAATTAGCTCATTATATCGGGGTCTCCCGAGTTTTTTACATGTGAAGCTTTCGTGGCCTTGCCCACACTTGACGCACCGTGGTGAGTAGTTGCAGTATGATCTCGAGTGGCCGTGCATTTGGTGCCTAACGCATTGATACAGATTGATAGGTGGGAAATGCTGTCCCACTGTTTTTCAGAAAACTAACTAGTTTTATGTAGTCGATTAGGATCTCAGGGTAAACAGTTACTCCCTTGGATATTGATCTTATAGTAAAATGAGTTTGGACCTGTGTTGGTTTGTAGATAAGATACTACCGATGCGTAGTTGTCTACGCATGTGATTAAGATTGGTGGTGGATTAGAGGTGGCGTTAGGTGTAACATTAGTAGGTAGGTGGGTTTTGGCATTGTTCATTATTATCCGTAAGGACTTGATGATTTTTTTATCCCACCATGAAAAATCTTTGATCAAACCCTTCCCATATATACCTGAGGCTCAAAATCCCACATTTACGTCCTTGTTAATTATTCCAAAGGTATTCGTCCCAGAATAAATAAAATATTATTATTGTTATTATTACTAATGTTAGGGTCTCTGTCGACAACCGTGTTTCTTTTTCTGCCCGTTACCACTTCCTAGGCACCACTTTTGTTGTCCGTGCTCTGAGGATCATCATTGCAGTCCATAAAACCATCCACGCGTTGGGAAGATAGTGCGGCATTCATAGCAGCGGCTAATTCCGCAATTTCTCTATTCCGCTAATTCACTCATTGGTACTACCAAACCGATCCGTTAATATTTGGATTCGTCATGTTATTTTCAAAAGAATAACTCCTAAACACAAAGTTATTTAGGAAAATATTTAGAGCAAATATAAATTTAACTTTTCTATTTGGTTAGCACCGTATTATATTATAAAACTAGAATCAGAAATATTAAATGCGAGAAATTCCAAAAATCCACTGCTATCAATATTTTTAAACATCGAAAATGCCTTTAATTCCGTTAGAAGCGATGAAATTATTAAAGCATTACTTATTATGGGAATAAATGGCGAATTCCTAAGATTCATAAAAAAAAATTTCTAAGTAATCGTAAATTTAAAGTGAAGTGTGATCAGCAATGTCCACAGATTTTGAACAAAAAAATGGATTACCACAAGACAGTGTGCCTATATTATTTAATGTGGTTATAAATAAAATTGCTAAGTTAAATTACCAGTAAAAATTCTATTTTATGCAGACGACTTACATTATATCTGAGCGGGAAAAATCTGCCGTACATTCACAGCTCTATACAGAATACTGATAACAGGGTCGTTGCATGGTTCGCGAATAGAGGGCTTGTGGTATCCAAAACGAAGTCCCAATTAATATTATTCACGAGACACAGAAATCCCAACGTAAACAATATTCAAATAAACGGAGAGTCAATATAATATTCACTAAGCATTAAGTACCTGAGAATAATATTTGATAAAGTCTGACGTGGGTAACTTTTATGAAAAAAGTCAAAAGTAAATGCCTGCAGTCACTTAATTTGTTGAGAATGGTCAGTTGCCATTCATGGGGAGCTGACAAAACAAGCATACTTATGTTATACCGGAGCCTCGTCTTAAGTAAACTTGATTATGGTAGTATAGTTTACAATTCAGCCAGTGAAAATACCAAAAAAAATGTTAGTCCCAATCCAAAACACCGCTCTTAGATCAGCTTTAGGTGCATTTCGCTCTAGTCCAACGGTAAGCCTACACGTGGAAGCAGCAGTTATGCCTTTGGATTTTAGAAGAAAGGCACTTTCTCTTTCCTACTTCGTAAAAGTAATTTTTCGTTTCCAGCACCCTCTAAATCGTCTATTTTCTGAAGGCATAATCTTACTTAAAAATCGCAAAACATACCACTCATCGTTCCCAGAAAGATGTAAATCTTATCTTACTGAACCAACACTCCCATCCATCCCAAAATTCAAAAATAGAAAACTGGTCACTCCCTATCCCTAAACTTAACAAAATTAAATCAAAAGGTAATTCGCCAATTATACCGTTAACAGATTTTAATCGCTTAATAAACGCCCATCAGGAATGGACATTTTCTTCCCTTTAATAAAAGGAAAATCATAATTGGCTTGACAAATAACTTGATCTGCCACGAGAGACAATAAGCTAAGGGTTATGGAGCCATATGTCCGCAGAGCCACTCCAAATATTCTGCTGACCAGAAGGGAAGAAGACCCTCCTATTCAATGTTTTTCCTGCGGGGTACCTCTCACAGTGAACCATATCTTATGTTATACATTCCGATCTCTTAGAGACCAACATGTTTTCAGGAATTGCCTTGAAGAATAACTCCAAAAGGATTCCAATGGTATTAAATACTTAATATTATTCCTTAAGGAAATCAAAATATTTCACAAAATGTAATCACAAAATTGTGAACACATCTACAAATTTGTAAGAAATTTAATTACATCTTGTAATTGTAAATTATGCATGTTAAGTTGTTTGAGTTTGTTGGTTCCTCTTCAAATTGTAAATATATCTGTTAATTTTTTTTCTTTTAATCTTAATTTTTAATTACAACGGTTTTTCAATTTTCCTTCTTGCAATTTTTAATATTTAAATTGTACTTTTTAACTTTTCTTCTTTTAATATTAATTTTTGTTTTTAAAAACGTATTTTTAGCTTTTGGTTATAAAATTAATCTTATTTTAATTGTCTTTGTTAACTTGTCTCCTTTTAATCTTTAACTTTCAATTTATAATATTAATTCAATTGTAGTATCATATTCATCTGTAAATATTTTTAACTTTCTAAACTTTAAATTGTATTTGTTAGCTATAATTTTGTTATGTATGCCTATGTAGTAGTTTATCCAATTATATAGATAGTAATATATAGTAATAGAGAGTAATATAGAGCGAAAATGACCCAGGTGGTTGAAGAGCCAAAACATTTATAAATAAATAATTTCATACTATAGGTTGTAGTATATTTTATTTTATATTTATTTATTTCTAACGTGTGCTGTTTAAGAAATATATACTGACCAGTTTTTAATCATGAATACATTACCTCGTCCTTTCTGTTTTATCATATTTAATTTTATAATGTATTAGGAGTAGATAAGTATATTTTAGGATAAAAAAAACAAAATTGATATTAAATAATGTATTTTAACTCTAAAATAATAATTTTTTACTGTATACAAAACATATAATTGCAAATATAACTTCAAGAGTTATATGAATAAAAAGACAACACAATATAAACTATGAAATACGAAAACTTCAAAATATACAAAAATTATTACGGATTTAATCCGCATAAGGAATATATTAACTATGCTCTATTCTAGTTAAATAGCTTGGGTCAAATACAATAGTAACAAGCTTTGTACAAAGGGAAATATTAAAGGCGATATATGAAATAAAATCAATTAGCTATGTACAAAAGAAAAACACAACAATTATTTAGTGGTAGGTTTAGAGTTTGGATTCTCTATATGTTTTGACTAGTGCAACATTTTAGCACTTCAATTCTCATTGCTTTGTGGTAACAAATTATACTTAACAAACATGCCGAGCAATCTCGGCACAACATAACCAATAAAAAACCATTTACCAGGATGCCTTACATCACTAAATTCTTGAAAAATAGGTCCTTATAAATTATTAATTAGAGAGACAATAAAATAATATTAGTAAACATTAACATAATATTGGCAGTTTTCAACATAGGAACACATATAACATTTATATAAAATTTCTTTAACACCCATTTTTCGAAGCGTCAGCTTCTAATTCTTTATCACACACATAAATATAACCTTTACAATACAAATATATATATATATATTTTCTCTGAATTTATCACACATTCTAGCCTCTCGGAGAGGAAGCCATACTTAGCCAACGAGTCGTCATAGAGAGTACTAAAGGAGAGTGGAAGAACCAATGGCACTCGATATGTCCTTCAGAAGGACATCCAAGCAGCCCTCGCCTACAACATGTAGGAGGGAGCGATAGGATGGAGATAGAGGAGTCAGGATAACAGATCAATTAGGCAGTGATGAGACAACGATCTCCAACTTATGGCTATTATAAAATGTCTGAGATCATATTCCATAGGGTCATAGAAAGGACGAGGACTGAACCCAGGAACAATCCAGGACATTGGGGGCAGATCTTCCACTCTCCCTTACAACACCGCTTTATATAACATCTCACATTCGTTAACGAACATCCGATAATTATAAATTAAGCTATTTTAGCACTAAATTTTGTACATATAGGCAGAATAATTTCAAACTTAATATCTAAAACAAAAATAGAACATTTGAATTATAAAGCTTTGTGGTAGGCTTTAGTCCAAAACTCACAGTACAGGGTGGGTTGGTAACTTGCATTTGTCTGTATGACTAGCACTGTACTGTGCTCCCAGTGCCGGGCTCATGTGTTGTTATTACATTCTTCAGCGCCGGGGGACGCCGAAGAGGAGTTGGAAGGTGAGGGCGACTTCTTCTCGTCCTTGAGGTAGGGGAGTGCCCGCTGGAGGAGGCGGCTTTCGGCGCTCACCTTCCCCATGAAGGTTCGTATCTCTTCGAAGTAGGAGTCTTCGCCGAGGTTCCTGCGCTGTACAAGTCCTCGGGGCTCTTGCCTCTCATCCAAGATACTGGGTCCGTCCGCTTCGTGCTTCTTTAGGTGTCTGTCTAGATTTGTTTGTTGACCGAAACACCTATCGCAAAGAGGGCACTTGAACGGCTTTTCTTTGTTATGGATATTCCTAACATGCCTTTGCAGATTAGACGATATACTGAAGGACCTCTCACAATACTTGCATTTGTACGGTTGTTCTCCAGTGTGGGTTCTAAGGTGTCTAGTCAAGTTTGCTGACCGAGGAAAGACTTTTCCGCAGAATTTACAAGCATACCTGTCTTTACCTTTGGCGCAGGGCTGAGGCGGTAGAGCTTGAGGGCGGACATCGTATGTAGATGGTCCGTTGAGAAGAAAAGGGTAGTTCCTAGCCGGATAAGCCGGAGGGCTTGGAGGGTAGGGTATCCTTTTGTCCCTGTAAATAGCCTCTAACATCATTGGATGAATCGGTCCGTGCGGAAACAGCACTGGGTAGCCTCCTGGGACCTCAGGACTAGGGGAGCCTTGAATCAAGTTCCGGTTCTCGTCTTCCCTTCTGACTGTCTTCTTATGATCCAGTCGGAGGTCGAGAGGCTGATCTTCTTCGCCACCTTGAGGAGGAGGACGTCCGGCAGGAGACATGTGTGGACCCCTTGTATTCCTGGAGAGGTCAAAGGGTCCTTCGCCTTGCTGTTCAGGCATCCGGAGACTCAGGGGGTAGACAGAGGCCTGCTTTGGGCTGCTGTGGCCGCTGGGGGCGATCTTTCGAGGAGAGGCGTCTTTTTCACGCATGTTAGGCCCAGGCAATGAAGCGACCCGCGGAATAGATCCGAGTGTCCAAGTATCCACCACGCTCATCCCTCCCTGGAAACAGAAAAACAAATATTGTAATAATTGGTATAGAGATAAAAATAATTAAAACTAAATATTTTGATTAAATTATATTTATGACAAAAAAAAACTTATTAATAAAGAACGTTTCAATTGATTTTTCAGTTCAGTATTTCTTTGTGTATTTAAATCACTAAGCCATTATGATTTAGTTGAGCTACTGGAAGACGTATATCTGTAGCGAACTCCAGATAGCAGCAGCGGTACACACCTCATGCGCTCTGTGTAAGATCGACTTCAAGACAAGTTGAATTAGCATGGCCGGGTTCATTAACTGGACCAATGAAGGACAGGAGAAGTGTCACGTGACCTGCCCTCTTATCTGCGCACGCGCGCCAATTAGACGGAAAGAGAACATTCCTTCAATTCTGAATTATTCATTGGCCTGGCAGACCTTTGCCACGGCTGGAATCCCTCCAGTGCACTTATGGTCTGTCAACTTATCGTAGATAGAAAGTTCTAATGATGCATGACTCTTCGCTTTCATATCGCCTTTCCTACAGGATTTTCATTGCATTTTAATGTGATCGAGCTTCCCTTTTTTTTCAGTTATGATTTTCTTTCATATTTAAAATTCCAATCAAATAAATGTGAATTCCCAAAGAAACAATTAAAGAAAGACCTCTCACTACTTTTTGGTCATTTAATGTTCACAATTTTTGTTGTTGTTATTATTATTATTAACATGATTCATGAGTAAAGAAAGAATTTGAAATCGTAAAATATTTGCCCCCAGACTATTCTAATTTTGATTTAAAATTAATAAAGCAATCCTAATATCAATGTAACATATAGTTGTCATCCTCAACTATCGCACCAACTGTCACAGCATTCAAAATTTATATTTAAAAATATTTTTGACAAAGATGTACTTAAATTTATGTCCATACCACAAACACTTCAGTTGATTAGAATTATTATATTTATTTATTTTACTTGTTTATTATCCTGTATTTGTAGATAATACGGTTTCACATGAATTAACCGATTATTCAAATTTAAATCTATATTTATAAACTAATACAATCTTCATTGATTAACTATATTGAACAGAGCAATGCAAGAATGGATAAATGGCTTCAGTAGAGAGGATTGCTTGCACATCATTAATAAAAAAAACTGTTTGATTGTATTTTAAAAGAACTTTCAGTTACTTCATTAGTTTTCAAGACGGTGCCATTTGTGGCCAGGGTTGTTTCAATGGGAGCGCATCCTCGTTAGGCTAGGCAATAAAAAAGTAATGGCTCGAGATCACTATATATATACATAAAAAAATTATGTCTTTAATTTAGTGATGGATCAATCCGTGAGACTGATATTGCGTAAGTAGAACGTCCGTTGAAAGAGGGATGAAAAACTGTCCCAGGAAAACGGTATGACGTAAGGCTATTGTCCGGGCAAAGGAGGTGTTACGAAGGAACGTCTTGGTTAATTAAAAGGTGACACATGAGTACAGGTGAGTGTTGCAGGACCAGGTAAGTAACTGTAGGAGCTTTTAACAAGCTGGTGGTCCTGGTCATCTGGACCTTCCTTATGCAGGAGGGTATCTCGTCCAGCGATCTGGAGGAATGGTCCATTTACTACCCAGATTGAGGAGACTGCTATGTAGACCAACGGTAGGAAAGTATGTTAGTGTAATAAATGTTGAATGAAATGAGGCATTGAACGATATAAATTTGTCATCTTAACTCGAAAAGAACTTAATTGCTCTTCTACCAGGTAAAATATTATATTATAAAAACGTATACATTAATTATGTAAAAGTTCCAAAATGACACTCTACACTATATATATATATATATATATATATATATATATATATATATATATATATATATATATATATATATAAAGCGGTAGTATTGGTCCCTTTTCCGGCTCACAGAAAAGATGGATATTGATGCATGAGGTATAAAATAGAAGGGAACTTCACGGTGAAGTTATGTATCCCAATTTCAATTCTTAAATTCAAAATAAATTCTATATTACCTAGTCAAAACGTTTGAGCGGCAATTTTTGTTTCAGCAGGATACCGATTTAAAACTGTGAAGACAGAATGGTTGATAAGAGACCACGTGGAATTTCTAAAACCAGACAGACCAACAAGAAAACATATAGATTGGATATAAGATATAAGTAAATATATCATATATTATATATGTATATGAAATTGGAGCAATAACCCAAACTATCATAAATGACATTATTCATTTTAATCCACATATCAATCTTAAGAACTAAAGACTTGTAACGACAACGGTACAACAAGATCCAGAAAAATAAATTCAAACTAATAAGAGCGTTTAAGATGAAAATGTATTATATTTTTAAACTCCACCCTAGGATGCTCGGATTTAACCTTTTCTGTTCGTGTCGCCTTCAAATAAATTATCTAGCCGTAATTTTTTAGCAATTTTCACTCAGGGAATCTGTTTCTGCGCGATGTATTTTTAAAACTGAGAATAGTCTGACTTTAAATTAAGAAATCACTTATAAACGGTAACAACTCCTTAATGTTATTTCCTTTTTTTTTATCTTCACACTAACCATTCGCTCCGGTGAAATGACCTCTTTCCTAAGCGGATCCTATGAACGGTGTAACGTTTCAAGGATAACAGAAAATATAATTTGAAAAGAGAGCAACAGTTCCTTGGGTGAATGGTGGTGACCCGCGGGAGATTGGGTCTCTTGCCACACTACTGTAAAGAACACACATGCACAACGCTACCGGACGCATCGGAATTTCGGGTATAGTAAATTGGATGTTTAGTCCATTAATAAATACTTCGACCCTTGAGAATGAGAAGGTTCCCATTGACTAAATTTAAAACCGTTATTTGTTAATAAGAAAAGATTTATATGACATATGCTACAAACAGAACATAGCGTTGTTCCCATCAGTGACTAGCAAGATCTTCTTATAATGGGATAATGCACACTAGTGAACTGAAATCCTCCGAAACCTAAATCATACAGAAAAACAAAGTAAACCTTTAGAACCTATCAATCCACTTCATGCTATGATGCAGTCAATACACATATTCAATCTTCTGACCTTTATCCCTAACCGAAGAAGAATTATAGAGTTTGGGTTGTACCTCTGGAGGGACTCAAGATTTTAAATTGGAAACCGACTCTGAGATAGAGAAAAAAAAAAAGAATAAAATATTTAAATATATATGTGTGTGTGTGTGTATATATATATATATATATATATATATATATATATATATATATATATATATATATATATATATATATATATATATATATATATATATATATATATATATGCATATAAAATTTAAAAATAAAATATGAATAATTAGATAATTCTTATTGGAAATAATTTACGGTCGGTTCATGCCTGCCAAAAAATATATTAATTAGTTATATGTATATCTGTGGCACATGTGAATATCGTGTAGTGTTATTTTGTGAATTTTAATGGTTATTAGAAAGCTATTTTTTTTCTTATAATTTGTGTCTAATGGGTAAGTTATACAGCTGTTACATAAATTAATATTCATTTGTGAATCATGGGTTCAACTCAAAAATTGAACTTGCACCTACCAATACATAGCATTGAACAAATCAAATTTTCAATTGAAGTTTTCCAAAAATATGATACTTGCACTTAGCATACAGGTGTAACATATATATATTTCATTAATCATATCAGGCTTTGATAGAAAAATATAAAATAAAAATATGATTCTTACTACAAAATGTAAGAATTATTTGTTTTTTCACAAATACTATTAAGGCGATGACTCTGTTTTCAAAAGAATAAACTTCCTTTCGTCAATAACAATGGATTTTTTATTAAGATTAAAATTAATTATTCTCCAAATTTCATCAGAACCTTACCCATCACCCTAATCCCGTAGCACAATCCCTATCTAGCACCACTCATCCCTACAATCCTCCTCGCAGGCTGAAACGGCAGTGGCCCCGTGACCTTTTGTAACATGTATATACTGGAGTTCTGGCAATGGCCAGATTCTCCACTCAAGTCATGAGTGTCCGTGGTTGTAGCGCCCTTACTCATTCTCCGCTGGCTTTCAATGCCAGTGAAATGGTTGAGCACGAAGCGCAGGGATCATCTGAAGCCTTGCTTTCCCTCCACATGTGGGGGGATAAGTATGGTTCGGAGTTCCTATGGCCGACTGTAAATAGTATAATAGGTATGCCTGCGTCTAAGATGTTTATTTTCATTACTTTTTTTTTTATTTATTATTTTTTTTTTCTCACTATGATATTTTATTTTGTTCTTTTGTAGCTTTATATTATTTGAAATTAGCTTATTTTTTTTTATTTATTTATTTTTTTTTAATTTGTAAATATGGTGTGAATGTGCTCTCAGAACACTATTATAAATGTCCTTTATTGAGACAGATTGTAATATTTATCAATAAAAAAAAATAAAAATAAAAAAAAATTAATTAACATAATGAATTTCACTAAGAATAATACTTCGGTCCTATTTCAAAACTTGAGAACCCGAGATCTTAAGGAACGATGCTTGACATATTTCCGAACGGCATTTTCCTTAGACTAGTTTCTATTGATTTAATATTTCTAATAAAAAAAAAAAATAAAACATATGCAAACTGCCTTCATTTGATATAATTACTTGCGGAGATGATAGATGACTTTTATCTGTCATAAAGACACTATGATAAAGATCAGAAAGGGGCGGAGGAAGACCGCGCTGCATTTAGTACGGTCAATAGCATTATGAGCATTAGGCATTGAAATCTCTGCACTATTCCCTTGGATTCCCACTAGTACCAATGTCTGTACTCTGACTAGAGTACTTTGTACTTTGTACTGTTACTGCAGTTTGCAGAGGTAGTGAGTCGGAAATATCTGGGATGGACCATGGCTGACAGTTATGGGCCGCCAGGCGGGCCCCAACAGCCAATTAAATCTCTTGTCAAGCGCAACATCTACTTAGCGCTAATCGCTATTAACATATTACACGGTCCACTCTCCTCGGCCTTTTTTTTTTGTTAAAACATTTTATAACGGGCACTTAATTATACATGAGCCCCGGACAAGCCAAACTCAAACCGCTCAGCTTGGTAACAGTTCGCGCAGATCCGTCGATAAGGATAGCGTAGAAAGTCCTGCCTTCGGTAGGCTCTGGTTTCCAACAGTTCCATGTCTTACAAGGCAGGGTATTTGTTTACGCTCCCCACCAAATATCACTGATCAGCTATGCTTAGAGGGTTACTGGCAATACTAATCATTATGACTTATTGCCACATTGCCTTAATATCATTATCAATAAGTCCAAGTTGTTGAAGAAAATATGCATTCATAGTATAGTTTATGTTGAATATTTAATAGTTAACCGTTGCATTATAAAGGAAGGTGATGGTCCGGGGCGGCGGTCATAAATAGGCTTAATAGTGGCAAAACTATTTAGCCTATTTATGACCGCCTCCCCGTACCATCTCCTTCCTTTATAATATAGTTCGAGTTGTTTAATCCTTCCATTTGTGCAGAAATAATATTGCACAACCTTTCTCTTTGGATATCGGAGTAAGTAATGATTCCCATATAAAAAAACCAGTGAATTCGATGGTGCAATATTTCTTTTTTTTAAAAACGAACCTAAATATTAAATAAAGTTGGGTGAAAATAAGTTCGTTTCCGAGACTAGTTTTTTTTTTTTTAGAAGATTATTAGGAGATTTTACTAATTACATTTTCATTCATAGTTGTTTTTTTTTTTTTACTTAATTTAACTTATTTATTGAAAAATATCACAGTCTGTCTCAAAGGACATTTATAATAGTGTTCAGAGATCACATTCACATTCTATGTACAATAAATAAAATAAAAGTTATGTTATGTTCTTATTGAAATAAAAATGTTGGCAGCTAAACTCTATCTACTATTGTATTTACTCTTAATTTAATTTGGAAAAAAACATATAAAAATTGGTATAATTTTTTATTAATGCTTATCTAAAGAAATCAAATAGTATTTTAAAATTAGTTGCTCATCTGACTTTTTCCTTTTGTTTTGAACATTTTATAAACGGTTTCCGATTTAATTAATTAAAATGCCGGTAGTGGGAGAATGAAGTTGAGTCATTAAAAATGTCATTTATATATATATATATATATATATATATATATAATATTTATCTATGGTTTAAAGATATTATGTAAATCTCTAAAGAGAATAAATATAAAAATAATTTTTTTTTTTTTTTTTTTTAGCTCTCAGAATATTATGCAACCATTTGTCAACAGCTGGTTGTTCATCAAGAAAATAAGTAGCTCTAATATTATTTCTTACAACCACCAAAAGTTACCAAAACTTTAATATTATGAGTTAATTTTAAACAATTTTAAATCAATGATGTTCACCAGGAACAGCCAGTGTTATTCACTATCACACCGTTTGACAAAATAAAATAAAAAAAAATTAATTGAATTTTGCTTTTAGAGAAAGTCGAATGTGATCGGAACTGTTTCGAGGTCATGTCAATTAGTTAATTTTTTTTTCCTTCATCCTTAATTTGATAAGAATACGCCCACATTTATTTCGATCCATGTCATGTGTATATATCAAATTAACTGTATCCAAAAATAAATAATTTAAGGATTTTGATCATTATTGTGTTTAACGACATCGATATTTAATATATTTAATAAATGATCTCATTTATCAAATCATTGTAATAAAAACAGATTCATTATTTAGTTTTATGTATAATATATTTTATTTATTAATACAGTTGTAAATATCATGAATGAACAAAAAAAAAATAGTTTTATAAATGTTTTTTTGTTTTTTTTATAAAGATAATTACAGGAACAATAATTCATTTTGGGATACAATTTGTAAATATTTTTTCGTGACACGTGTCTTACATTTATTAACTGAAGAATATGTGCTAGATTTCATAGTTGAAAGCTGAATATAATAATTATATTTTTTATGGCATGATATTATGAAAGTTTCAAAGAAACCCTATTAATAATAAAATAATTTGATGATTTATATTTTTAAAATAATTGTAAATAAACATTTAATTTGTTAAAATTACTTTTAGGAAACTATGAAATCTGCTAAAATTTGTTGGGTGACATTTCATAACCATTAAAACACTAAGGAATTTGATGATTTTTTTTCTTTTTTAAATCCGAAAAGTATGCACTTCTGTATTAGATGTAAAAAAGGGTATGTGTCATTTCATTTCACTTAATTTTTGTTTGTTTTTATCGACAAATAAGGTCGAAATTCACAAAAATATTCTTAAAAGCTGAGCTGCATCACAAATTTACTGACAATTAGTAACAGACAAAATTGTAATTATTAAATTAACTCAGATCACTCATTGGAAATAATATGGACCAATGTAAAAAAAAAAAATTCATTGTGGAACATCTTCAGCCCGAAGACTTCCTCTTCTTCCTATTAGCTAGTAGGTATAAATGATGATTGTGAGGTAGCGGATGTTAGGTTTAGCTACTTCTATACAATGTACATATCCCGTAAAATGACATTTCCTCTCCTTTTTTTTTTTTTTTTTTTTTTTTTTTTTTTTTTTTTTTTTTTTTTTTTTTTTTTTTTTTTTTTTTTTTAATAATGGTTGACATACTTAAACAGAACAAAGGTTAACAATGGTTGTAAAATATGTTAAAAGCACAGCAATGATATATAAAAACATAAACCGCATAATGGTTTATTTTATTATTATTAGGGTTTTTAAAACTTCCATAATACCCCGGTATAAAAAATATAATTATTATCTTAAGTTTTTAACTATGAAATTTAATGTGTTCACAGATACGACATTCCTCCGGAATAATGTCCTCTTCCAACAGGACCTTAGTCTTGCGGTCAACAAAGGTCATGGCAGATAAAGCTATCTCGGCGAGTTATGAATCTGTGTATGAGTTACAGCGAAAATATCGATGGTCGCAGATATCGATGTGGAAAGCACCTTTCGACTATTTACCTTCTCGATTCTACATCATCGTGTTTCGTTAGTAATAGTGCCGATTCATCATCGTTTATTGACTATGTTTCTTGTTCCCTTCAACATCCTTGAGTAAGAGAGGGTGTTGAAAAAGTGGGAGTAGTGGCTTCCAACTGCTGAAGACCAAGAGTGGTTATGCAGGAAAAAAATTATAAGTTCTTATTGAAATGCGCATCTTTTGCACTGTATATAAGTATTTATCAATACACAGTAGTATATATCTATTCTCTCAAGAGTAATGGATTTTGATTCATGAGGCATCTAACGACAGGGAATTTCAAGGAGAAGTGACTAATTCCCATTTCGATCCTTAAATTCCTAATTTAATAAAAGCTTTTTTTTTTAATTCATGATATTTATAATTGTACTAATAAAAAAAAAAAACTAGTTGCAGTGTTATAATAAATTTACATGAGAAGATCACTAGACCACCTTCTTTTCAGACGCCTTGGAGGGTTATCAGGGATCGAGGAGGAAGCAAGGTTTGAAACGAGAGGGTTGGTATGGTTTTAAAGTTTGTTATGGAAGGATAGGTTTAATAAAAGTCATTACAAAAATTGGGAAGTTTCAACAGTAGTCGGATTAAGACGGAATAAATTGTGTTGTAATGATTTCCACTGGTACACGAAGATACGGGATATGTTCCTTTTCGAGATGTTCCATTCTTGTCGAAAGCCTCTTAAGTGATATGGTCACCACGGTAAACGTATAACTTGTTAACGTATGAAAAAATTAAAATATTTCTATTTATGATATTCTTCGACAAACTAAAAATCTATTAGAAAGATAAATTGTGGAGAGTATTATCATAAGAAACTTTTAATAAATACATAAAAATATTCTTAGGCTTCTATATTACACTGCGTATTATTATCCTCATTCTATGCTACTCATTCATTCAATATTTATATTCTATAGACATAATAAGTTACAGAATATTCAAATTAAGCCTCTTAACCACCAAACAAATAATTATTGAGCCAGTACAATAAGGAATAAGCTCAGTTATATTTACCTATGTCTTATCAGCTAACTATTAAAATGGTAGGATATTTTCCGGTGCGACAGGCTACTGTCTTATTAAGTTAATTGATAGTTTAACAGTTGTAGTAATGCATGAAGGCTCACAAATTATGTGAGTTGAATAGACTGTCTTATATTGTAAATAAGAACAAATATGTTTCGTCGATATCGCTTAAGCTTTGAATGCTTTAGGAAAAAAATCATACTTATATAATGTGAGATTTATTACTGGAGTATATTAGTTGAATTATAAATCCAACTGCTGTTTCTATGGCATTGATAACTAACTGGGGTGTGGGGTGTAAACGTATTTCTATCTTTGGCTAAGGCAAAATGAATTTAGTGTAATGAGAGATGAAAAATTATTTGTTGTAAATGTTGTTTTGTTTTTCTAAATTTTACGAAGAGTTCAGCTATCAAATTTCTTAGATTGGGGAATGTGCCGACGAAGTTTGGAGAGGGGGCAGGCATCCCTAACTCATATCTTGTTCAGAATCATGTGATCATGAATTTTACTTATTGAAGTATTGCGAAGTAATAAAAAAATTATTTAAGAATAATTTAGGCGCACAAAGATTGGAGCACAATGGAGAGGCCATTAAATAACTTAATCTGTTAGTGGGATCCAGTAAATAATGCGCTGTCTATCGGGGATCATCTGCGGCAGACAATGCGTATTAGTGCGCATAGCGCAGCCTCGGGCCTACCTCGAGGCGCGTTCCTATCTAGCCCTTAGTGGGATTTCTCCTTTATGGTTTTGGCGAGATAACAGTCTTATTGATGGCTCTACACTCCCTGCAGATATTCCCCCCGAGATCTACTATCTCCTATTAAGGTTCTTTTAACCTCAGCTTTCAAAATCGTTAGAAAATAAACTATAAAATATGTCGAGACGGCTTTCCGAAAAGGAATCCATAATCCGACAGCGGCGGCTACAAAAATATATTTATTACAATTATAAAGATATTTCATTTCTCTAAAAAAAACAACATATATAGCACGAATTCCATTTGAAATCGGATTCCTATTGCTCCTTTCGAGTTGTCCGGTAGCAATTCTTTCTCTGATCCGAATTTGGAAAATTCTTGTCATAATTGAGACATCTCCTAGAGATATGGTCGAGGAATGTGAGGAAGCCGAAGAACGCAACTCGAAAAAAAAAATAAAAAATGGTTCGGTAATGATCAAGATAACGATATGAAACGTTGAAACACTACTCCATCCAGCAAAGTTAATTATATTGGTTTGCAAACCGTCAGCGAAAAAAAAATGAATCTCTTTTAAAAATTTAGTTGTGTTGTATTAAATTAAAACTTGTCATTTCGAATAAACTTTTATTAATTAATATTTAGGAATGCTAAAAGGACAAAGCCTTGGCCTCATTAAATCATTGAATGAAACGAATCTTAATTGTTGCGAAGGACTTGAATGAGTCAATGCAGAAATAGTCACAAAATTTCAAGGCCATAGTTGTTAAGGAGATATGGTGGAGGAAGTAATTGAATCAACGAAAGTAAAGATTTTTTTAGATTTAGCTTTATTATTACTTTTAGATTACAAAGAAAATTGTCAAAGTTCTATTTTCGTCCTTCCTGTTCTATATTTAAACTTCGTTTTTTATTATTATCATTATTTTTTATTACAAGTTAATTACAATAAATACTGCAAATTTTAAACTTAGCCAGCGAGAATTTATAGTTTATACAAAATTATAAATAAAAATATTATGGACAGTAGTCACATAAATAAAAATGAAACAGAAAAATCAAAAAATATTATTTTCACTAATTTAAAATAAAATAATGAAAGATAATTATGATAGGTTGCTGCTGACCTGATAATGCTTGAAGAGGCCAAATTTTAAAGAATTAGTTCGTTTACCTACATTATATTTACTAATTATAATTTATACATACATAGATATCTTCATTTAAAATAAATTTAAAATTTTATCTCTTATTAAAAAAAAACTTATTGGTATAAAACCGTCTGCTACAAGTTCCTTTAAACATACAATATATAATGAAAAATAAACAATAAACTTCTAATATATCGAACAACTTATTGTTAATGATATATTTAATCTAAATAAACTTTATGTTACCAATGAAATAATAATATAAATATTTGTTGTTAAATTTGTCTGATTTTATACTTCGTTTACTCCGGTTTTCATATAAATTTCTAAATAAAAAATATTAAATATTTATAAGCATATAATTAATAGTCATATTAGCTGATCCAATCTTCACTATTCGATAAACCTGTAAGTCGGTTACGGTTTATTTATTTATTTTTTCTCATGAAATAGTATACATTCTTGAAAAATAGGACAAACAGCGAAGTAGTGGCAGGTATCCTCAATTATATTTAAATTACAGAGACTACACAATCTTCGCTGCTCATTTCTCATTACATTATTGAACTATAATTTATGCGTTTACGTAACACCGGTGTTTCACTTTCTACCTAAATCTTATCGACATTTTTGCTGCCAATACTTTCCTTATTCCTTATCCTTATTCTGGGTGATGGATCGTACCATAAATCCCCTCTTCTAATTGGTCCTCCTTCGGTCGGAGGAGAGCGATGACTGATTCAGATATACAGCGACCGGGCCAACACCAGACCCTAGATAAATCCTAAAAGACGGACTCGAAGAACTGGACCTGCTTGTTAGCCTGAGGACACTTGAGTGGCATCCATCAGGCATCCCATTCTCTACCTGATGGCTCGTTACCAACCACGCAGTAAATAGCCTGGCTGGACCGTTCTCTTCGGGAGATATCTTAGCCTGGACGTCGGCCGGAGTAACCTGCGTATCGCTGGCGAGTGGTTAGCAATCGACTTGGCGAGGAATTCTCAATAAGGAACACTCCCTTTTGCTCTGCAATACCAGTAATTTCCTTTGGTACCACAAATTACGATCATAGAAAATATTTTCAAATAAAAACATGAACAGTGATGCTCGCAATTTTTCAGGAAAAGAGCCGTTCTAATATATCGCACGCCATTCTACTTTTGGAGTGGTCAGGGCCATAAACGCCATCCTTGAGTTTTTAGCGCATATTAATCAACCATATTCCTGCGCATGACTAGGTCGAATTCCAAAAATATCACTCAGGTAAGTGATAAATGAGTGAGAGATTTCTCTGTAAATGATACCGTATATCAATTTTTAATCACCAGGTTGAAAAAAAAAACCAACAAAGCAACACATTTGGTAGGTGATGACTAGAACAGCTTCTTAAGAGAATATTTATCATAACTTTATGTAATGGAATTAATTTTGGAATGTTCTTGTTTCAAGGAAAATGACATTCCAAAGCTATCATAACTATCTCCATAAACCATGACATAAAAAGCACATCAACTAGAAGTTAAATAGTGTGTTTCATAAATCTTTATTTTATTTAATAGGATTTCTTAAAAGGGAAATAATGAACTTATGACTAAAGTAATAGGTTCTCTATGAAAACCTAACGTAGTAAAATTGACTTTTAATTAAGGCAGTAATAATTCAATCGGGAGCGATGACAACTAAAACATTAAATGCAGTCTCTTTTATAAATATCATAAAGAAAATAAATATAATTCGTAAATAATAATACATTATTTTTTTTATAGCATATAAATTAATAAAATGTTAAAACACTTTAAACCAAACAACACAAAAAAAAAAAAAAAAAAATAGACCAACTCTTTCTTAGTCTTGTGTGTTTTATTTATTATTGATCTCACATCTTCCTATGCATTACCATCATTAATGTGATACATTTTTACATAAACTCACGAGATTTTAGTATTTTGTAGTTTGATTCTTATACTTAAAAAAGTATTGTGCAAGAAACTCATTACACCAGGTGATAAAAAAAAGGGTCAAGATTTAAAACGGAATGGATACATAATTAGTAGTAAAATAATTTAATAACCTATAATGTTAACAGATAGCGAGGTAACTTAAGAAATCGTAATATTCAGTTTTAATATCATATTTTACTTTTATTAATTTTTTTTTAAATATCTATTAATTTATATTTATTCATTTATTTTTGAAATTATTCGGTTTTTTATTTATGGTAATGCATACTGTAACTATTAACACAAAAAAAAAAAGGAATTAAATTAAGGCCAATTAAATAAAATAAATTTACTAGTCGCATCATTTTTTTTATTAAACTATTTTATTGAGAAATATAACATTCACAATAAGAACAATAGTTATTTTTATAAAAGTCTTTATTCCCACGATGTTCATTATTTACCGAAAATTTAATAAAATAAATACAAAATGATAATATTGAAAACAAAAATATATACAATAAGTAAAAATATAATAAAACATAACTATAGACATATTGGTTACTAGTCACGTTAAAATTATTGATTTTTTCCTTTGAAAAGGATTCTGCCAATTTATTTATTTATTTTTTTTTTGGTCCTCCCCTTCTTCGCTGTTAAGGCTATACGGGGTTTTCCCGGGCCAGGGAGTGTGGGCGGAGATTTAAAAGACTCCCTCGGCACCGGGACGCGAACTCGTGACTATTTTTATATAATTTGATTTATATATCAGGTTGCCTAGCAACGGCGGTGCTGTGCACACGCATTAGACCATTCGGCCACTCCGCCCACAACGATTCTGCCAACTAATTCGGATCTACTGCTTGTAGATAACAATATAATAAATAAGTTGATCAGTAATGAATGAAAATCTATTTACAGTATCTACAGTATTTACTATCTACAGGAATCCTATTCGAATAACGACACGAAAAACGGAACGACGTAAACTGAGAAAAGTGTCCTTTCTAATAATCTTGACAAATGTTCCGTTAAGTATTTCTCTCGACTGGACCAGTGGCTTCAGAAATAATTAACATGAAACCGCTCTCTTGAGGCACTAACGACCCGTTCTCGAAAGTCGCTCGTCGTCGGGAAAATCTTCTGTGAAGACAAAGGACCCGGTTTTCCGGTCGAAGGAACCTCCCATTTAGGATTTTCCTCGGCTCCGATAGCCGAAGCCGTTTGGAAGTTAGGCAAGACTGCGCGGCGAAGATCTTGGGAACCGGGGGAGAGATCCAGCGGGCTCGGGCGTCACTTGGGAAAGAGACTGACGCAAATCCTGGGAAATGGGCTTTCGTAAAAAGGAATTAAACGTCCCTGGGATCCTTACTGAAGGAGCTTCTTGATACCCTGCCCTCATTCTGTCCTGACCCAGTTTCTGTATTTTGGGAACATCATTATATTTCTATGCCATTCCCATTATAGGAATAATAATATTTTTCAATTATTTTAATATATTTGTTTTATTATTTTAAGTCATTTACATCTCCGCATCTTAATTTAGTCATTGCTGAAGAAGCAAATCACTGTGACCATTTTCGTTTTAATCTGAGTCGATCAGGTAACAGGAAAAAGAAAATTGATAGAGTAGATTGAGGTGTTTTCGGGTTGATGAATAATATTTCTATATCGTCGTTTAACGATTTTTTGAAGAACTTCGGATAGTATTGTTTACTTTTTTACCTAAATCTTAAAGTTCTGTTATGTATGTTCAAACTGGCCTCAGTATATTTTTATTTTTTTATAAATGTAGCTTCTCTTGTTTTTTTATTTTTGTATCAAATTTTAATCATCAGAAATATTATTATTTTAATTTCAAGCTTCTTTTATTTTGTATAAATTATTTAGAACTTTATTCGATTCCTTGCCAATTCATATCAATTTATCTAGACCAAGGAGAAATTTATATTTTCTTATGTTATAAATTTATTTTAACTGAATATTTATTTCGAAACACCGAAAATTTATTTTTTTCATCTCAAAGTTAATTTCAAGTTAGCATTGTTTTTTATATTTCTAAACTTGAAATTAGGCTTAAAAATGCTATGTTCTATCCTCCATCCTCGATCATTTTTTTTTTTCCAAAATCCTACTTTCCAACTCTCCAGTCATGTATAATATCCTGAATTCCTGTCACATCAATGCACAATCCCTTATTGCACATTATGATGAATTTCAGGAGCATTTCCTTGATAATTTTGACCACATAATAGCAATATCCGAAACCTCGTTAAAACCTATTATATCTTCCTCCCAGATTTCCCTATACAATTATTCCTTTCTACTATTGTAATAGTATAGAAAAGTAAAATTGTAAACAGTTACTACTGTAAATATGTATATAAATTATTAGAGCGTTCTTCATTATTTTTATTTTATGTTGATTTTCAATTTTTTTATTTTTATTTTTAACTGATCTAAATTAGTAAGTAACTTATATTTTTTTCTATTATTTTTTTTTTATTTTGACCATTTAATTACTCTATATTTTTGTTTATGTATGTCTAAGGCTCCTTAGCCCACATTATTGTCTTTTTATATTATTCTAAAGGGAATAGTCCCAGAATAAATAAAGCATTATTATTATTATTATTATTATTATTATTATTATTATTATTAAATTAGTTGCTAGTTTCTTAGCTTCACGATCTGTAGTCCAGACGATGTGATTCAATTATTTTGATTTATTTAATTTATGTCATTTACATCTCGGCATCATGATTTAGTTATTGCTGAAGAAGCAGATCTCTGTGGCCATTTTAGTTTTAATCTGAGTCGATTAGGTAACAAGAAAAAGAAAATATTTAATATTTAATAGTTGACGGTTGCATTATAAACGAAGGAGATGGTCCGGGGTGGCGGTCATAAATAGGCTAAATAGTGGCAAAACTATGATATTAAAAGCCAACGTTTCGACCCGACTTTGCAGGTCTTCTTCAGGGAGGTGTGTTTAGCTGAGAGTTTTACTTATAACTCTAAAGGAAGGAGATGGTCCGGGGTGGTGGTCATAAATAGGCCAAAGAGTATCAAAACTTTTATATTAAAAGCCAACGTCAGTTCTAAGTGAAACTCCCAGCTGAACACACCTCTCTGAAGAAGACCTGCAAAGTCAGGTCTAAACGTTGGTTTAAACTTTTGAAAAAGGAAATAGATAGAAACAGTAGATTGAGGTGTTTTTTGGTTAACGAATGAAATTTCTATGTTGTCGTTTAATAATTTTTCGAAAAATTTCGTATTCTATTTTATTTATGTGTACTTGCTTGCCTAAATCTTGAAATTCTATTATGTATTTTTATATTGGTCTCAGTATAGTGTTGTAAATTAATTGCAAGTTTCTCAAGTTAAGTGACGATTTGTAGTCCAGACAATGTCAGAGAGATTATATATACCTTTCATAAGTTGATATAAAATATGAAAAAATATTTTTTTAAATCAATAATTGCTAATTTCAAAACTGAAACAATTCAAAATTCAATGGTTTTCCATTTTTTTTTTCTGATACTAATGACTTGTAATCTTTTTTTCATTGTATAAAACGGTACCATTTCGTAATGTCTTCAGCATCAATATAAAAGTTTATGTTTCACTATGGAATATTTTTTATATTAGTTCAAAATGTTTGAACTCCTTTATCTCAAAACCTTGACTTTTCAGTTGTTTTTGAACTAAGCCATCAACATATTTTGGAATGCTCCCCAAGACAGGAACTATATAGAATTATTTTTTGTATATATACATTCCCATTTAATTAAATATTTCTTTTGTTTTCAACATTAAAGATCAACTGCGCTATTCATAAATTTATTTCAATCTACAATAAGTAAGTCCGAATCTCCTAATTTGTTATACTCATAAAATAATATACATTGCAGGCATTCCATTCTGCGTTCTCCTTTCCATAAACTTCTAATTAGTATACAACCTAAGGCATTTCCGATCTGATGCGCCTAACCATAACCATTTGTTATTAAAATAACATTCATTGCATAACAATTGTTGTATGGAACGTTTACATTTACATTTGCGTCTTTCACGCTATGTTGACAATCAGCAAATGTGCTGAAAATTCAAGCTATAATGACATGTCAGGCACGGAGTATTCATCAGCACCTCTCCCTGAATTGTTTTAATTACTTTTGTTCTTTAAGGAAGGAGATCTCTCATCCAACGCATTTTTAGTTCTGCTCCTGTCAGAACATGACAGAACAACAACCAAAGTGTATGTCTACTGTAGCCATGTCTCTTATTGATCTGTTGTTATGTCCGTATTTATTAATATAAAATTGTCGATAAAGGATCGTAATATGTTGGTCAACTATTGGAAAGTGAAGGTCAGTATGTAGAGTTAGTCACGTACCAAGGTGCTTTTTTATGCGTCGTAATAATTTTGATTGGGAGGTTTGAAGTACTTATTTAAACTAAAACCTAATTCGACCCACTCGTCACAAGTATACGGTATCGGTAAGAAGACACATCTAAAAAAAAACTGGAATTGAAAACCTAAAACTAATCACAATGTTATTTTTAAATTTCACATAGTTCGAGAGTAATATCCCAACCTTTACTCTGCTTACAAAAGGTGGAGGTCTCCTTAAGTTGCACATTCCTCCTTTTAGGAATCAATCTTCATCCATCGTTAGTAATGATACATTGATGGTTATTGATTTATTATTATTATTATTTAAAATTATTCATTTATTATGTAAAATAAGACAAAAACTTACAAAAAAAATAAACAACTATTAAAACACTTCGTCTTTCTGAAGAGTTCAATATTCGCTTCTCAAAAATGAATAAAATAATGAAGAATCTACAACTGTAACATCAAGTTTTGGTGAAAGAAACAACTGACTTAAACCTTACCTAAAAATAACTAATCGAATGGGGTGCCGATGAATATCCGGATTTCTTAGATCAAATTAGATATGATCCTCAAATATAACTCATTGCAAGCTGCCACGCAGAAATCTTTGAAGAAATGACTTGCAAAAGGCATTAAGGGCTACGAACGCCTACCGATGTATTCTTAATCCTAAGCGCTCTCATGAACGCCTGATGCTCAGTCATTAAGCCGCAGGATATAATTGATAGCTAGGCTATTCATAAAAAATAAATCACCAGATACAGGGTATCTCAGGAGCCGGCGATAACTCAAGTCTCCGTCATAATGTCCCATAGAACCTTATGGTTAAGCTCTTCGTTTTTCATTATATCTTCATGGGCTCATCACGAAGTCGTATATATAGAAGATAGGTTTTGATTCTTTCCCTCTATATTCAATGAATGAATCCTAAACAGCTTTGTTCGAGCTTTTGAATTGTTTGAACGAAGGATGTTAATGTCATCTAAATAAAATACTTAAACAATTAAAATTAATTCTGTAACCACCAAACTCAGTTTCGACTAAACTAATCAGATGCCTATAAGGATTAGTTTCATCACAGTTAATTGAATAGTAACCATACTTGTGTCAAATATATAAGTGGCTATCAAACACGGACACTTTCAGAAAGTAAAGAAAAAGTTAATTTTTTTTTTCATGTTCATGAAAAACAATCATTCAATTGGTGTTTTAAATTGTTAATAGTTCAAGAAAATTGATTTAGTTGGTGTCAGAATTTATATGACGATCTAATAAGATGAAATAAATAAACCATATTAAAAATAAAATTGATATTTTAAATCTATAATCTAAATACGAAATTATACTCGTCACACGCTGAACCGATCGTATGAAATTGTTCAATCCTCTTGAATCATACAGGATACACAAACAACTAAAATTTACTTTCTTATTTATATACACTGTTTTTAAAAACGTTTTATTGATAAAAGTGAAGCTCGTCAATAGCTTCTAAACAAAACAAAAAAACTCGGCTGAGATGAGAAAAAGGGACTGAACTGTTTATATAACGATATCCTATGAATTAAATATGAACATATATTTACGGAAAAAACAAAACAAAATGAGAGCCATTTAAAGTTAAAATTAAAGTCCATATATTGAATTATAATGAGTTTAATTTTAGAAGATTCCAAACGTTTCCAGTTTCTCATGTTAAGAGTTGATTACTGACCTGTCAACGTTTCGCCAAATTTAGCCATCCTCGAGTTGTTTCACAGTTAAATCATAATATTAAATACAAGGGTAGTATAAATAATTTGCGTTGGTATTTATGTTATCCATCACTTGGTATTCACTAATTGATACATTATCAACGTAAAGTTCCTGTTTAAGTTTAAATATAGAATTGTAATTCTAGTTCCAAAGATTACTATAATAAGCGAAACATGTAACTATTGTATCTTTGTTTTTAGTGGTTTTTTTTCGTTCTGCTATTGTCTTTTTATTTGAGACAAATTGTAATATTTCAAAAAAATAAAATACAAATAATACTGCTATAAATAACATGTAGATGTTATTATTGTCCAATGAAAAGAAAGTCATCATGCTTATCAAACAGCCACCCTAGGCGTACCCTAAGGCTATTTTTTTATTTCTTAATCAAAGGTTCGTCACAACTTAATTTTTATTCAGGTTCAGGACAAGAACTAAGAGAGGTCCTAGAATTGAAATTACAGCCTGGAGGTACGAGCACAGAACAATACTAAAAATTATGTAACAAGGCCTAGGATTGAGCTGTCAAGAAAGATGCTCAAGTTCTAATCTCGCCGCGTTGTTTTATTTTTAAAATAATCCTTGTTATAAGCTACTCGCTTTCTAAAGCGTTGCCTTACAAGAGTTGGACCACCTTTGTTACCGTTACATCAAATTGGTCTCGTACTAATTGTTTTAATTTTAGAACAAAAATTTATCAACTATATGAAGTAAAACATAATAAACGAATAGAGGTTGCGTGTCTTTGACAGCAGACCAGATTTACGAAGAACCTCCTGGGTAAAACCGGCTTTTGTAAAGTAATCTAAAAGGTTTGATGTATGCTCTAGGATCCAATGAATACTTCTAATAGCTTCGTATTAAGGATATACAAACAATAATTATTTTTTGTATTAGATTAAAAATATAAGAAGAAATAAATTAAGGAAATAAAACCAACTTTGAGTCAAAATTATTACGTCTTGACATTCACATACAATTATCAAAAAAAAAAAAAAAAATATCGCTGATGGGTTTCAACATAGTTCAACTCGATAGGTTTTAATAATTACTCCACTTTCTAACGAAACACACTTTCTTAATTTATTTTTTTTATAACATTAAACAGATATTTTTTTCCCGGCCAAATGATAAGGAATTGATACACTTTGAAAATTTTGGAAAGTACAGCTAACTAAAAGGCTACAGATTCCAGCTCTCGAAATCCGAGTGAATTGCCAAGATACTTTCGAAAGCCACGATGATACCGATGCCACGCCGGATGGTGAGGAAGAATTGGAAAAATGTCGAGATCTCGCGTCCATTAATCCAATAATTTTAATAGGGGCCTATAAATTCGATTAGGACCACATGTAATTACCAGCTTCTTGTTCTCCAATAATTAAATTTTGAAAAGCGGGTACTTCTGCTTTTTTTTTTTTACTAATTACTTTTTATAACGGGAGAGAACGGTCTTATACTTTTTTTTTCTTCCTCAAAATTTTAACAAGCATGAAATAATTCGACAATTACTACTTTTCTTGAGCGAGTTATTGAGAGCATTCTTTTATGACATATTAGGTGTTGGTTGATTCGGACAGGCCATTTACAGTTGAAGTCTTAAAGGTCAGTTCAATCTTAAAAAAACAAAAGACACATTTACCGAAAATAAATCAAATTTTTATACAGCACTGTCACAAGGAAATTCGCCCTTTTGTAAGCAGGTAGTTCTACAACTACCAAGAGAAACCTCAGGTGTACCGCAATCTGACCAAAAGGAAATGAGTAAATTTCCAGTGGTTTACGACAGAACCGAACTAGTCAACCACGTCAGACCGTTTTAAAACGCCACTTGAAGAACTCTTAAAGGTGCGTTTAGACATTTCACAAACTACGGAAAACACAATTATATAACTGAACGAATAGCGGAAGTCCAACTTTTTTTTTTTTATCTTGCGGCAGCGGATGGAAAACATGAAATTAAAACGCCAGCATAGGGAAAAACATTTAAATATTTGTGATTTCCATAGTTTGTGAAACTATAGACCAAATTGAAGAAAAGAAATAATAGCTTGATATAAAAATTTGATCAGATATATAGACGTGCTATCAATCTTAATAAAGTGAGCTTGCGTTCTTGCCAATGCATATCAGTTATACATTATAAGCACGTTGTTTGCTCTTACTTGGGTAGTAAAATACTCACTGGACATCTGGGGTGCCCTAGAGCAAAGACATCCTCTCTTCCCAACAAATTAAATTTGTTACTTTTTTTTTTTCATATCCCCAATTCACAATAATTTTAATAATGTGATTTGTAACAGTTTGGAGCTTTTAATGCCCTTTTTTCTACTTTTTAAGGTTTTTAAGTGAAATTACCAATGCTTTATTTGTTGTTTAAAATTTGTTTTGCGTAAGCATACAATAAAAATTTTATAGTAATTTATTTCCAAAGCATGGAATTGCTGTTTTGTGGGATCCGTATAGTTAAAATATAAACCTATTGATGTATTTAATCTGTGATTGTATTTAGGTTATTTTTTTTTATTGTATATAGTTTTTATTTCGTTATTATTTTACTTTTGTTAATTTTATTTTTATTTTTTTGTATATACGGTGTGAATGTGTTCATTTATCAGTATAATTATTGTCCCTGTGACAGAATATTATATGTCTAAATAAAGAAATAAATAAAATCTGTGTTAAATCTATTTCGAATGAAATCGGTAACGCTATAAACTATTTTTACATATCTCGTTTGTATAGTAATTAATAGCGACACAACACACAATTTTAAATTTTAAAAAATTGATTTTTTTCATAATATTTTTATAATATTATCTCTCGACCGTTTCTTTCCTTGTAATCATTTGCGAAATAAACCAATTAATCGGTAAACTAAATTTATTTAATCCAATGCAATGTATTAAGTGTTTAGGTTTGATTAAATCCAAATCGACTTTATTCAGTGACTCCACTCTTTTGAGTCTTCATTTCCTTTATTTTTCCAAATCTAGCAATCGTAAAGCTTACACTTGAATCTCTGTTTGCAACTCACTGTACCACTGTACCGATGGGTATTGCATCCTACAGCTCCGAAAATGCGTTTTTACAGAAAATGCATTAGTCACTAAAATCTGACGGGACATTTTAGGTGACGCAGCTCTAGAGGTATGGAAAGCATAAAACCCATTCCTTAATCAAGGGAGGTAATAAATTGGGTTTCGGAATTTCTACCGAATTTCTTCTCGCAGGATGCCTTTGAGAAGACACCTGAATTAATGGTGGCCCTAAGGTACGGCTATCAGAAGCCTAGCTATGGTACCGCCCCATATCTCTGCCGGTAGGAGCATCAGTGTCTCTTCGTGAGGTTTGTAATGCGTTTGTCATGTAGCCCCGCATGACTTAATATCTAGTAATGGTATAAGTTTGTCATAGGGATTATATCGTGGAAGAAGAGAGTGAGAAGTTGACAAGTATGGACCGAATTTATTCCTTTCATCCATGAAAACATTAAAATTCTGGAGAAACACCAGAATACGTGGATATAGGGTTGTTCGGTATCAGGTTCAATTTTATGATATAACTTCTGTCTATAAATATACAAGTCCTTTAGATTAGCTGGGGATTTGAACAATGCATTTGATGAAGGAATAATCAAGTAAAATGGAGACATTTCTGGAAATAATAAAACTGGATTTGTATTTTCTTAATTGAAAATCTTTAATTCATATATTGCCATTTAAATCTTTATTACTTTTTTAATAGATAGATAAAAATCTTGTCATTTAAAAAGTATGAAGCAATGGACAAACTTCAGCCTTACATTCCCCAAGAAGGCGCAATTTATTTGCGTAACAATAGGACAAAGTTGAAGTTCACGTTCCAATCTCATACCATGCTTTTTTATTTCTAGTTGTTCCCTATCTCGCCTTTAGTCATCAGCCTTAAGGCTATACTTTAAATATAGTGCGAGCAGATGTCGAGAATGGCTAAATCAGACAATAAAAAGTTAATGATTAATAATGTAGCTATAAAGTCTTCAAACGACTTCAAATGTGAAATTAGTATATGTGATTATGTTATTTACGTTTGATATTATTATCGTCCGATTTAGCGTCTATTGCTGACGATTACTGCAACGCCTTTCATTCGGGACAGAGGTACCCACAAGTCTGAATGGGGACAAATCATTCTGGAGAAATAAATAATAAATTTGAGATCACTTTCTGAAAATGGAACTAGAAGAAGATTGCTTAGATTAATTTTCATGTATGTGTGAGGGCTCAGAAACTGTAGTTATGTAGTTTATAAAAGCAGATGGGTTAACTAGATTTGTATTGCTTACCGTCGATATAATAAATAGAATTTTTGTAGTTTTAAAGGCCTTAATGATTTTTTATCTGTAATCTCTTAGCCTTAGCTCAGTTTAAAATGCACTTTAAAAATTTTATAATAGGCTAACATTGCCAGAAAATAATTTATATTTAAAGTAGAGCGATAAGTAAAAGTTGATTGTTGGGAACACCAGATTTTTTTAATTGCAATTATTTTGATTTTTATTTCTAAAAAACATTAAATGATGATGATTTTATTGCAAAAGGAATATTTGAATGCTATTGATTAAAATAACTACATTTTTCAGCTGCAAACAGCTCAACGATAAATCATTATAATTTAAGGCTCTTTTATAGCTATTTAAACAAAATCAATCACACATATTTGAAGTATTTTAGAATAAATATGAGAAGCAAAAATAAACATTTTTTTGTTTATATAACTATATGTTTTTTTTTAAGATTTTCAACAGCACATATACTGGTCACCACTCCAATGGAAAAGTCGTTCAAAGCTTTCTGCAGTACAGTTGGCAATGCGATAGTTATGGCAAAAAATGCTCATCTGTTAGACTTACAAATGTAATGCATTAAAATATAAATTAAGTAACCTTAAAACTTTTACTCCAGTTTGAAAAATTCTTTTAACAAAAAAAATACAATTTTCTATTTCCTGTCGCTATAGGAATAGTAGCATTTCAATGTACTCAAGAAGAAATAACTGCTGGAAACCCAGAGGCAGAGAGGCAAGGTAACAGGATTTTACCCTTGGAATAAAGATTTGGGCGGATGGATCCCTAAAAGGTGCCGACAGAGCCCTGGGCCATAGGAAGAGATCGGCACTCCAGGCATCCGTTGCTTCACTCCTCAGAAGTCTGTTCCACGATTAGCAGCGGAGGATACGGTTCGGGTAATCCGAAAAGGCGCTCTTTTAATCTCAGGGACAAAGTTCAGAACATACGCTCACTCTTATTGTGTTGTAATCAATGGTTGAAATCAAACAAAAGACGTTTTTAAGATAAATATTTAAGACGAATTAGTAAATAATGTTTTTCCAATATTCCTTAATTGACATTCAAATTAAACTTTATACAGTTTAGTTCTTTGCAATATTACAAGGATGGTGGTGTTTATCGTACAAATACCGCATCAGAATGTTATGTTATTGTTATAATGTTAATGGTATACGAAAAAGAAATATTTTCTGTTTATATTGCAGGATCAGTAAAGTTCTCAGAACTAAAATTGCCAAAAAAAAAAAAAAAAAAAAATAGTTTGATTGACATACGAATATAGAATCGACTTATGAACGTTCTAAAAAATGATCACCAAAAACTATGTAGATGGTCTTAGTCCTTGTTAAAGATGTACTGTTTCTTGATCAATGATTATACCGTTGTTTCAAAGACGATGCCAGTTCTAAACCATTCTGGGAGGGCTGAATTTTATTTTATGGTGACCAAGGAATGAATCTATTCCATCTTTGTTTTTTTTTATGGTTACAATAGGTTGTGCTATTCATCTAAGACAACTCCAAGTATGCCAGAAATGATTCGGAGGAATTAATCGATGTACTGCGTCCTGAATAGTTATCACCCAACAAAATTACTTTTAAGATATCTAGTGATAAGTAGGCAGTTAGAATAAAATGTCCGATTTTTTTTTATACGGCATACCGTTTAAGTATTATTGAGAACTTCAGTTGCTGAAGGAGAAACTGGTCATCTGTTTTCCGTGAGATCCTGGCCGACTGTCCCTTCCCGGTCATGAAGAGCTATCTCGACCACGACACGGAGCCCCCGATGGCTCTACCAGAAGACATATCGCTGTCCAGGAGCTCTTTTGCAATTAACAGGAGGCAATGAGATGGAGCCTCCGCTAATTATGCTATATCCTTTCCCTCGAGCGTTGGATAATGTGGCAGAAGGGACTAGGAAGCCGGAGGACCTAATAGCCTGAAAACAGATTTATGTAAGAGATCCTAATGAAGCACTCGGCAAAGGGATGATGGGACAATGTTCCCTAACTGGGCTGTTGGGTTTCTCCTCGACCGGTCCCCTGCTAGCGCTCTATATTCAATTTGTAGCCGGCCAAACTGTTATCGATTCTTACCATATCTATCTTCCTCTCAGCCTAATCTGTTCCATTTTTTAACGAGCGTTTTTTTTTTCTCTTTCTCTGTTTCGAAAACTTTCGACAACGATGGGTATTTTTTTATATATACTAAAACACCTGTTCCCCTTCGAAATCATTTCGCCGAATACGGAAAGTAAAAGTTACTCGTTTAGGGATGGATTGATAGACTTTTAGTAAAACGAATTTTAGATTTTTTTTTTTTAAACTTTTCAAATCATGTAGTCCGTAGTACAGACCTATTTTTATCAAATTATTAACATCCGTCTGAAACTTCATAAATAGTTTAATCTCATCGTAACCTACAACTATTTTATTTATGAAAACTTTTGGAATTGGGCCGTATTCCATCTAGTATATTTAATTATGTACTAAAAACTCGTAAATATCCATTTCCTTTCCGCTCGGATCGTAAGATAATTTGATCAAAAAATCGAGAAAAAAAGTGGTCTACAAAAATATTGGACCGTTTGGCGTGACCTACTCCTCCAACATTTCAAAATAATGAGGTTGCATAGGCCAAACAGTATAATACTTTTGTAGGCCTCCTTTTTATTAGGTTTTTTTATCAAATTATCTTATGATTCAAGTGGAAAGCAAATGAGTATTTACGATTTTTTAGTAGCTAATTAAATAGACGAGGTTTGCCGAATTCCAGATTGAAAACGGAGAAATTCTTAAAATTTTCGTAAATAAAATAGTTGTAGGTTACGGTGAGATGAAGCTATTTACAAAGTTTCAAGTGGATGTTAATAATTTGATAAAAATGGGTCTACATCACGGACTAATGGTAAAAACAAAAACTGCTTTTACGTGTTTTTCCGAAAATAATATGAAACATGTCGTTAGTTTATTAAAAAATATGAAAATAAAATATTAAATTATACTAACAAATCATAAAGAAATAATCAGTTTTATGCTCTTCTGTAAAAAACTAAATTTTTATATACGACCATTTGCACTAACAGTAGCTATGTACAGCACAATGTTCTGACTGGAGAGATCTCCAGTTCACAGAAAAAACATTCATCGAAGTACTTCGTGATTTAATTTTGTATTTTTGTAATTATGTTTAGCGTACGCTAGCAAAACTGGTTCATAAATTAGAGGTATGTAGAAGAGTTTTTTTTAATATTATACAGAAATTAATACAATTTCTATTATATATCTTTTTTTTTATTTTAATTTATATTTATTGGTAAACATATCCTCTTCGAAATAAGTTCGCCGTTTTTGGAAAGTAAAAGTTCCTCGGTTAGGGATAAATTGATAGATTATTAGTAAAACGTATTTTTGACTTTTTTAAAATACTTTAAAAAAGTGGTGAAAAAAAAATCCTGCTTTCACATATTTTCCGAAAATAATATCCAATATATTTAATTTTTTCATAAGGTTGGAATGGCTGGTGTGGAACAGGTTCTTAAGTTGGGAGTACCTACATACTGTATATATTTTTAGATTATTTTGGAAATCGATACAATTTTCATTATAGATTTTATATATATTTAATTTAAATTTTTAACGGTTCCTAAACTGATGTTAACTATTATTGAAATAACTTTAGGAACTATAGAATAGAGTTGAAGTTTAATCAAATTACTACATAAAAAAGTTTTTTTTTCACATTCGTTTAGTAATAATCAGAAAAAAGTTTGGGGAAAAAACAAGCAGCAATTGATGCTTTTGAAACATACATTTTTTTGTTTATTTAATATGGTCAATTCACCTTGCTTACCTAAACGCGTGTTGATATGTTTCAGTTTAAAGGATTAAACCTTTTTTTAAAAGAAGGCATCAAGTTGGGTAACACAACCTTATAAAGCAGCTTCGCGAGCCACCTTTTTATAACCAGATGAGAATTAAATTAATGATGACCATTTTTTGCGGCGAGGTATCAGTTGAGAAATTTATTTTCAAATAAGCCCTTAAGTTGGCGGGCACAGAGGAGCTTATACACAGAGGCGATCTAGCTGGTTGCGTAAGGGGGCAGATAGATGTTCTGAGTGGCCCCATATACGGCGTTTCTAAATCAAGGCAGTCACAGCTCTCAATATAAATCATATTAGAGGCTGTTGAAACGTCTAGTAGGCTAGTCCTTGGTAGCCGAGACCTTTTTATTTTCGCATTACCGTGTCGCAAGGGACCCCCTGTGAAAATGGTCCGAAAAAGGAGTCGAAGATCTGGTGTAGTAAGAGCGTAAAACACAGCATCGAGGTTTTAACCCTTGACGGAGGTTCCATTGTGTTCTTGACGGATGTCCCGCTCCGAAATTTCCTTCCAACCTTTCTGTCAACTGTCGAGGAAAACACAAGAAAAACATACACCGGTCCTCAACAAGATGATTTTCTGTTTTCTTTTTATTTGTGTCATTGTTGCTTGGTTTCAACGTCTGACCGAAGAAGAAGTGCTCTTACACTTTTTTTTTCTTTTAAAATTACTGCTATCATTAAATCAATCAGAAAGTTAAAAAACAAGCGCTCCTAGGTTTTTCGGAAAAACAAAAAAAATGAAAAGGAACTGTTATAAACTGAGTAATTTTATCTACTCTTTTCAATTTTTTTAAAATTATATATTTTTTTTTATGTTGGAGAAAAAAATCTTAACATACGCCTATAAACCACATTATTTATAAATTTTTACAAAGGAAAACATGTTTTTATCTCTCGTTGTCTAGTATGATAAAATAACAACGACGTAATAATAAGAATTTCAATGATTTGAATTTGAAAATTCATTTACACTGTTTACTTAGCTTTAAGTTTTCATAATTTTAATTTTAGAGATATTCAAATTGCTACTGGAGCACTTCAAATTTTGTATGGTGATGTTCTGACGTGCTTTCGTGAGGTCCAATTAGATGTACATTCAGAGTATTGTAAATTAAAAAGAAAAAAAAAATATATATATATATACAAATGTTTCAATAATATTAGTGAAATTGTGATTTCATGTCATTTATATTGCACTATAAGTTTGCATGCTGCGATATTTTGCCTTTGTATATTAAAGCTATTATAGGTTATTGTATGTATCACGGACAGTCCGACTTTATGCTAATTTCGGTATCCGGTATCCGATTGCTGCATTATGATGTCTTTACGGCATGCCATAAAGACTGTGAGGAACTTGCAATAAAGTCTGCGCAAGGACACTCCTGCAACCTCCCTTACGGAATTAATACGACAAATTTACGGTGGCGTACGGCCCCTTTGTTTCGATGTCTTCCTCAGAAGAGCCCTTGTTTCTGTCGTTATTAATATCGAATCTTTATCACCTGTCTAAGTATCGAAGCGGAGTAACAATAGATTCGTTTATGCAGAACATCTTCTGATACCTCACGAGTGGCGAAGACACCACTGAGGGTCTTGTTCGCGTCCAGGTCGACGATTAGGTGAGATACTTTACGCGTTCGCGAGTGTTTGCCATGCCAGTATGCAGTAATATATTGCGGGTATTTTAACAGAACCATCACAAATCAGTTTCATTAATGCGAAGCGCCATCAATTATATCATTGTTAAAAAATATCTATCCATTTCTGTCTCAAATTTACTTATTTAGATCATTTGAAGATTAAAAATTTTAAATATATCTATATATTTAATATCAATAATGTTCAGTAGGTTACAAATAGCTCACAGCGATTTTCGAGTTTAAATTGGCACATCCATAGGCAACGAAAAAGAATATTTACCGAGTTCGACTTGTTTTTAAAACAAATAATTAATATTTTGGTTTATTCTTTTCAATAATCAACCATTCTGAGCCACCAAAATATTCAAAAACTTAAACCCCTCTCAAAATTTGAGGTTTCATGTTTCAGGATGGGTAGAGTTCGAAAAACGAATACAAATGTTTTTGTCCGTCCGCCGTCCGCGCATTTTCTCCGAAACTACTTGACAGATTTTTTTCAAATTTGGATATAAAATCAGAGGTCACCCGAGGATGATCCTCCTACATCGACATTACTATCCGCCTTTTGCTTTCAAAGTGGCGGCCGAAAAGCCTGCGTTGCTATTGACTGTAGCTCCTAAACGAATGTACTAATTTCAATGAAACTTCGCTAAAATCATTTTCTTGACGAGCTTCAAATTTATCTATATAACATACTTCAACGAAAAGAAGCTGGAAAAAAGTAAGAAGGGATGGTAAAATTTTATTTCGAATAAGTAAAAAAGAATACACTTTTTTGTCGATATTGTATTGTTTTTTTTTAAAGTTTACGGAATTTCCTAAAAACAATCGGTCAATTAGGAGCAAAGATATGGTCTCCAGTATATTTTTTTATGTTCTACTCCAAATTTTATATCCTTTGTTTGGTTTTAAAATTTTGAATGTGTTACTGAAGTAATGCTATTTTTTTTTTGTTAGCATATTACTAATGATTAAAAACCTTTTATTTATTTTTCTTTGTAACTAGGAAGGTAATGTTACTTTAGATGTATAGTTGTTTGAAAATAATAAACCATTGGAAAATAATTTGCAGAGTTTTTTAATGTAATAAACTTGTACTACAAAAAAAATGTAGTAATTAATAAAAAAAAATCAATAATATTTTGTCTATTATTTTTATCTTGTAAAATATATATCAAGTACAAAAATGTATTCATTACTACAATTATATTATTGGATTATAACACATTATTCATATGTTTTAGTCATAATAAATCTTTATTTTAAAATTTCAATATATATATTTATTTTTATAATGGATTACAAATAAATTAACTGATAAATCCTCCAATTAAAAAGTAGGTCCAGGCAAGCCTGTTGCTATGATTACTATGTTTCCAAAGATTTTATATCCAGATTTTATATATTTTATGTCCAGGAAAAGTAACTTCGAAAATTATTTCGATGATTGGAACACCATATGGATGACAGGAATAAACATGAGAAATGAATAAAATAACAAAGAAAAAGAAAAAAGAAAACTCTAGTGGAACATTATGTGGTCGTCCAGAGACATCCAGCAAGTCTTCTGTTATTCATGAAACTTTTTTTCCTCTATATATTTCTTTCTTCCGAAACGATTTGGAGGAGCCATTAGAGATGACCAAGTGACCAATGTTTTTGCAGTTCTTCGGATTACCCCCTGGAGGAAGGACGATTCCTCTTGGCCCCGGCGATGTAAGACCGCTCCTAACTGGTGATAACTGTCACCGGGGGGCTTTTTTCTTCTGCTCCTGGTGAAAAGTAGCATGTTCCAGATCCGACGGGCCGTCTCCTCACATCTCCCGCCGCCTTAACTTGCCGAGTTTCATCTTCGGGATGGTTATTTTTATTTCGGCTTGGTCTTACATATTCATTTCGGAGAGTTTTTAAATACTTTTTAATTATTGAATACATAAAACATACGTCTCCTTATAATTTTTTATATATATTTTGTATTTTCCTGGCTTCCTGCATTGTGCTGATCAAAATTTTGCCATCCACCACCTTCTTTTTTTTTGTGATAATAAAGTGATTCTCTCTCTCATTTCATAGAGTAGGGGTTCTACTACTAGACTTTTTTATATGATTCTATAAAAAGAATAGGAATATTTTATATGAAATTAACTTACTAATGACATTAAAATTTAAATATTAGCAAATTAAGTGGAGAAAACGTTGGCAGCATTTACATCTTTTCTATTAACAATGCAAGGATGTTGGCATTCTCCTGCCTTATAGAATTTAAGGCCTCATAAAATTTATGATTACTTGAAAATGAAACGTCAATGTATGGGTAACCCATGTAAAAAAGATTTTTGTAGATTTCTGCGGTAAGTGAGATTTTTCATGATCTTTACTTTTCTTGGAAATCTAAACTGAAATAACCAGCCCATCAAAAATAAATAAATAGGAAAAGAGAATGATAGGTGCAAAAATAGCAGAAAATTTCATTCATTAAGTTTGTTTAAACTCTAGATAGTGTACAATATTTTTCAATAACTACAATTTTTTCAATCTAAAATTTTAAGACTAATAACTGCATCCCCACTGGTCTGTCAAGAACAAGACTTTACATACCGACCTAAGACAACCAACTATTGACCATCACATACGTACTCTCTGCTCCCGATTTCATCTTAAACTTCACGGAAATCACAATGAACTTATCAACGACATGGCCACGGCTGAAATGCTCATCAGGCGGCGACTGAAAAGGAGCTGGATGAGAGATCTCCTTTTCTGATTTAAGGATGTAAACATACCAGGGAAGAGATGCTGCTGTGTTCCATTCTTCGTCATGCCTATAATGCCATTTTCTACCTAACAACAAATCTGCTAATTGTCATTACCATGACAGGTGCGGATGAAGAATTGAAGAAAATAAAATAAAATAAAATAAACAGTAGGGTCGATATATTAATAATTATCCATACCATGATTTTTAATTTCCAAATTTTTTTTTTACCAGTCATTTCCTCTTTAATGGAAAGTTTAAAACCGTGGTTGAAAAAATTTTCATAGCTCACACTTTTTTCTTAGCTGCCATTTTGAATTCGCTTTTCGAATGAAAACTATTTTTTTTTTTTTAGATCTAGACAAGTTTATATAAAATCACTTGTAATCATTTAACTAAGTAAAAATTGGGTTGCTCCTGACTTTAAAATAAATTGTTAGATCGTGGGCAACGAGTTGTGAGGTACTAAAAAAAAAAAAATATTGCAGACAGCCTATAATCATACCCGTGACCACTCCAAGCCGAGTAAGACTCACTACAGAAATATTGAGTCGTGGCTGTAGGTCTTTCTAATGACCATCCGAACTGGTATGGATCCAATCATCCGGTTACAAATGCTCCTCCTTACCATATCCCACAGCAAGAATCTATTCCCTCCTTTCGAGCTAATTCGATTTAAGGACTGGAAATAAATAACTCGGCCGCCCCCAAATTAGAACTCCCAATTTCATTAGCCGTCGTGAATACTCTCACTGTTTTCTCAATCTTGAACTTTTGTCGAAGGAGGCGCTGTGAAAGTGACACCCGGAGAATTCGGTAGGCTGACATTATCGGACTGTTCCCACAGCTCGCTAAAAGCCGAGCACTCGACTCTATTTACAAGTGATTATCCTGTCATGGTGGTCCGCCCTGGTGGAGTACTCCTAGAAGATCCTCGTCCGGATGTGTTCAGGAATGGCTTTCAGTAAACAGAACATATGGTGTTTTTTTCTACGGGGCATACTGATGTTTGGTAAGAGAGGGGGGAACAATTCGACAAGTCTATCAACTTGAGTATCCTCCAAAATATAACACTTACAACTTAGGTTATTTCTGTTTATTTTTATCATATAATTTACGGGCCTATTTAAAAATATGATCTAAGAAAAAAATGATTTAGGTCCATATAAGGGTTGATTAACATTAATAAAATAATTGATAGAAGACACAAAAGTAATATAATAAACCAAAATAACTAAATAAATTGAAGATTTCCTTCACTGATTACGTTTATATACAAGATACTTTGAGAATTTTTTTCAATCTGAACACTTCTATACAAACATTAAGCATGTGGTGCTAACAATAATATAAAAGTTGGATATTTCATTTAAACATATACAGCTTCTAAAATATATTTTTTTAAAAAGATTATTTCTTGTGTATAATTGATCTTACTAATTATTTATTCCAAATAATTGATTATTCTAAGCTTTATAATATTTATTTTGATTAAAATTGAGAATTAATATAAATAAATTAAATTTTAATCTAACCATTAATATTAATATTAAAATTATATCTACTGAATATATATAAATATATTGAATAGATATAAATTGAAAAAATTCTTTCACCATAACCTGGGATACAGTGAACACGAAAGCTCAACAAAATAATTCAGTCTATTTTCTTCAGGTTATTCCTTTAATTGTTTTTGTTTTTTTTAATGTAGACAGTTTTAGTGAAAATATTAAAATCATAAATGAGCCTATGCCTTATATCATAACTTGGAATTTCTGCTGAATTGGACCTGATAAAATAAAAATATTAATAAATGAAATCTGTATATACATATATGTACATATATATATATATATACATCTCTGTTTGAGATGACTTTTCCCCCCAAAAGTCCTTGATAGCTCTCAGAACGTATTGTGTCTTAAAAAAATTTAAAATAATCATCCTAAAATAAAATAAAGTAGTAAAAGATCATTAATATTTTTTTAATATTCAATCTCACCATGTTTACGCACATCCAGAAATATTGAAGCACTATTTAAAATGCCGAAAGTTTTAATGGTTGAACTCTTAACAAACAATCACATATATCAGTTTATATGTATACGTGTATTCCATGAGCACGGAACTAGGTTGTAAGCAAGTTTTCGTGTAAAACTTAGCCTGTGTTTATGGCTTGTTTGGGGTTTTCCACTATCATTCATATTATACGGAATGTAGATGTTATTTTATATAAACCACTTGTAGATCGACTAATTATACTTTTTTGAATAAATTAATTAAGTATCGTTTCTGCTTATTATGTTATTTTTGTCACTAAACGGAGATGTTTCATAAAATGCAACTGTAGAGAATGAATGACAACAGAAATATATTTTTTCAAAATGAAGACATCTCCTGGATTTGCATACACTTGCTTGAAGTCCCGGCGGGTGCAAGAGCCTTGCCCGCAAAACGGTTCGGTCGTCAAAGCGTACTATCTATAATGGCAGATTACCTAAGCAGTGACGATCCAGTTATCCTTGCGACAGCATCGCTACGGCCCTTAGCCCCACATGTCCCAACAATGGCTCTGCAAAAACTATAATCCTATTCATGGGCGCCTTATACCTGTTGCGGATATTTTCATGGGTGCCCCCCACCAGGTGGAAAAAAGTCGGGCTAAACGTTGTAATAAAAACTTGAACTGTTTTTAGCTGTCAACAGACTTTTTTTCATTAACTTTTTAGTCTTTCAGTGTTTACAGCTACTTATGACGAAGCGGTTATTTTTTTCGTTGTCATACAATATTTAATTTTTTTTTCTCCCCCATCATTTATGACCGAGCACATGTTCTTAAACAGGTTTCTTTATAAAAATATTAAATATTTAAAAATAAATAAATTCACTCAAATATTCATCTGATGTACATCTACAAAATTTGTCGAATGTATGAATTAAGAAGTGTATTATTCTATGAATCACTTCAATTTTTCTTGAAAAACTGAATGTTATAAATCACTTATTTTTATTAATAATATTATAGTAATATTAAGACCGTATCAGGGCGAAATTCAGTAACCCTTGAAGTATAGAAAAAGTAGATTTAAAGTGAAGTGAGAAAGGCCACATAACTTACGCGATAAACGTCTGAAATAAAAAAGGAGATATCTAATTTTATGTTTATTTTATAATCATATGAAAGGAGTTTTATTCGTAATGTAACATTAATTTATCGTTAATTCCGATCGTTTGTTTCATCGATTTTTTATTTCATACATGTCACTTTAAGTAGATAGTACTTTCAGCTACTAATACTAAAGTTGTATTATACATTATGAATAAGACTTCCATTAGTTTCGTTAATTAGCAAAAAACTAAGTAATATTTATTGGCGTTTCAGAGAAATCTTTCTAATCTTCAGAACATATGAATTTATGTATTCTATATTGCGGCAAAGTATTATTTTAGCATTTTTATATGATTTCAACCTTTTTTCCATATTTATTTTCAGCCTTTATACATATTTTAATAATAATTATTATTATTATTAAAATATATAAAATATATTATAAAATGATGACATTTTTATACGCAGCATTTAGTATTTATGATATAACTAGATATCATCAATCAGATGGATTAGTATGCTGTGTCAGTAGTGTTGCCCACATGCGAGACCAAGACGAGTCTTGGTCTTTGTCTTGCGCAAGAGTCTCTCAACAGTCTTGTAGTTACCTATCAGCTTATTACTGTAGAGATATTACTGGATTTTTTTAGATTGGAGAAACTTAACTATTTCCGAATGAAAAGTTAGAAGAGTCAAGTCAAATCAATTTTTTATTATTAACTGTCTTTGCAACAAAGCTAAATTGATATACGTAAATTTCAATAAACATACGTTTCTTATATATGTGTGCGTTCGAAGATGGTAGAATAACCTTTGAAATATATGTTTATTATGTATTAATTTAAACTATGAAAAGAAGTATAATTTTTAAAGCTAAGAATAAACTCATTTGTTTTTCTCAATATGATCTAATAGATTATTATAAAACATCTTCAGTCTTCAGTTTATGATAAAACAATATATCTTCAGTTTTTTGCAAAAGGTCATTAAGTGACAATTCATAGACTCAAGTCAATATCGATGAATGTTCTATTTGTAAAATCAAAACATTATGTGCATATTGTAATATATTTGATTTATTAATGGGTTTGTACCGTTTTAATGCACTTATCTTTTTCTTTATTGATAAGTAAAGTCAAAATTTACAACAAAAAAACTACTTAAAATTACTGCTCCATGAACTTCGTGATTTGTTTCCAATTAAGCGACTGTATTTAAAGAATCATTGTCAGATACTTACTTGTAACTAATAAAGAATAGGTAAAACTGAACAAGTTTTGCATATTATATGCACATTATAAATTATAAATGCATGTTATAATTGAGAACAATTATTTCATGAAAACGTCACAAAGGAAATTTCATCTTCTGAAGGAGAGGTTTCCCTCAATCAACTTAGTTGCCTCATGTCTCTTTACCATATTGATCCTCCGTCTTCGTCGAAGTGGAAGACACCCAGACAGCCATCAGTCACGTGGAGAGGGACGTACGTGAGGAAGTAGGGCAGGAGATAAACACTAGAGGCCGTAAACACTTTTCGTTTCGATGGTTGCGCAATACACTCTTGCCCTATTTCAGTGGCGTGTCACTCATCTTGCGTTTCCTGGCCGGCTAATTATGCGAAAAGGATCCCCCTGAAGACTATTAACTAAGTGTATGGTATAAATAAATGATTCAAAATTTAAATTCGTATAATTTATTACAATTAACTATCCACATTTTTATTTTGTTTTATCTTTAGTTTATACCTACACCTTTATTTTCTGTTTATTTCTCTACCTCACCATTTATTGCATACCGGGAGGATAGAATATTCGTTCTGGAGGTACAACTAAGACTATTCTAATTTATACCCACACATTTTGCTTATACAGCGAAGTTAAATGGATGTATGTATCAAAAATATTTATAGTTATCTCTTCAACATTCCACCACGAGGTACATATTTGAAATCTCCCAAAAGTACAGCATTCAATTATTTTAATAATATTTTTGATTTAATCCTCAATTCTCCCTACTTTGTTACAAATAAAACCTTCCATAATGACCTTAATGTTCCTTTTGTTTCAGATCTGGCCCAATCCAGATACCTATCCTTCCATAATAAACTACAGAATCATCCCAACCCTCTCGTTTCTAACCTTGCTCCCTCTTCAATTCCTGATAACCGTCCGAGGCGTCTGAAAAGAAGATGGCCTTGTGATCTCCTAATGTAAACGTATCATTAGAGTGCTACCATTGGGTAGTTACTCAGCAAGTGTTTTTCATGTCATTATATAAATTATGTTCTAATTTACTAGATGTATTTATTTAATACAGTTGTAAATGTCTTTAAGAAATAAAAAAATTTTTTTTTTTGATTTAACATGTAGTAGCTTAGTAAAAAAGAAAAACATAAGGACGACAAAAAAAAAAAAAATAAATAAAAATCACAATTCAAGCTGTAATAATTAAACCTGTCTTAATCAGCAACAAAAAAGAGATTAATATTAGCTAAAATATCATGCACTTTTGTTTTATAATTAGAAATTTAAAAAATATTTATATGTGTTAAATAAATTCTAATGATGCTACTGTAAACACATTGCGAACATAAAGTTATGATTAAAATAAAAATCATAAAATTTAAGATTGTGATTGTAGAATTCTGATTTGTTTTTTATAAATTGTAAGAAATATAGAACGCTTTGATATTAAAAAAAAAAAACGCTTCGAATATTACATGAGTTACAAAATAAAAATAAGCAATGTGTATTTTATATTCTTAAAAATTGTTTCAACGAATTGATTCAAGCGACATAAATTAAGAGCAACTATTTTACAAAAATTGTTTAAAGTTTATATAATATTTTTCATTCATAAAGAAATAATTTCATATTTAAAAAAAAATGTATTTATCACACTAAACATTTTCAAATAGTTTTACTTGTTTTTTTTTTTTTTTTTTTTATAATGGAGAGGTATATAAATAAATAACATATCAAATATATCGGCTTACAGAGGAATTTTAATTTTATAAGTCAATGTTTTATTACAAAAGAAGTAAAATTTTAGTACATAACACTGATATTTTGTTTTATAAATAAATTTTTAATATATTTCCTTATATTAAAAATAATATATATGTAAGATGAATAAATAAAAGATTTATAAAATAACTATATTGCGTTGCTTTGTAATCAAAGAAACGACATTCAAAGATTTTTTACAATATATTTATTTAAATTTTTTAACAACACCTTTAAAATTATTTTTAACTATTCAGGTATGTATAAATTGTGTTCAGAACTCGAAAATATTTTTAAATAAAGTAAATGTATTTTCTTGACATATATTCTAAATCGATATTTCTTTTTTTGTACAAGCAACACTTTCTAACGTCATTATTACAGCTGTAGAATAAGACAGAAACTGCGAATTAGATAGAGCCAACTTTTACCGAAGAATTACGTGAGAGATAGTCTAGCGCAAAACACATGCTCCATAGCATGTAGAGATAATCTCTTGAGAAGATAAACTGGTCGGATCTCATGTTTAAGTCATTTAGCGTTTGAGATTTGCGAGATATGTCCCTGTGACGTTTTCCGTTTAATTGTAGAAATATGATTCCGACAGTTCAAATCGTGAACCCATAATGTAACAATTTTCATTGCATAAAATGTCGTGGAGGAAGAATAATGTCTTCTTGTTAAGTAACTCGGAGGGAAAAAAATGAAACTGGTGCGTTGTTGAAAAAAAAAGGTTTCAAGTAATAGCGCAATATTTTAAGTTATGAATAGTATAATAATAGGTTTAAATAAATTATTAAAGAATAAATAAAATTAAATTTGGTTTGGGCTAAATAATTGAATTACTATTATTTTATATCTCTTTGAGCTCTGCTTTGCCTTTCACATGAGAGCGGCTAAATATGGTTCCGATTTCCCCAGGTTGAATATAAATATCGTAAGTAGTTTGTAGTTGTTGTTATTATTTGTTAAATGATTTTTTTTTCTATTATTCATTTTCATTATATTTGTCTTTCTAATATTATTATATGAGTGTTTCAGTTGACAGAAATACTCTAATTTCAACATTTTTGAGTAATTTTAGTGATATTTCTAGTTGGGAAATTTATAATATGTATATAGAGATTGAGTAAGTTGATTTCAGAGTATATGATTGGAATGTTAAAATACAGAACTGTGTATAAAGGTATATATTTTTCCACTAGAAATATCACTAAAATTAATGATAACAAATGCTGAAATTGGAGTTAGTAATGTTGTCAACTGAAAGGCTCATACATTTCTTTATTGACATCTTTTCCTTCATATTTTCAGTTTGTATATATATTGTAAAAATATACATATGGAGCTAAATACACAATGCTCTTGTTTGTGGCAGATTCTATTAATATTCTTCCACTAAAAGTCTGAAAAAAAAAATTCAAACGTAATAACAAGAATTATTAATAATTTTGGATGCTGAATAAAAGAAGCTGTGATGCGAATAGTGCGTGGGTTCGTTAGCCAAGAGGTATGCCGATGTCCATGTTATAAATTCCATGATTATATTCATTGGAGAAAGCCAACAGGTATTCCATGGAACACTGGTCTGCTCCAACCGAATCTACACGGATTATCTGAGCTGTAAGTTCTAAAAATTCAAGTTAAATCCTCAATAAACGCAGAATAATCATCGTTTAAAGACTTAACATTAGAACACAAGAAAGGCCTTAAAATAAAAAAAATCAGAAAGTTCAATGCATTATTATATTAAACCTTGAAATAATGTTTCTCTTTTAAAATAAGGTCGATGAACTGTATGATTCAATACATCAAAATTTTTATTTATTCTTATTATTATTCATAGATGAGGGCTCCTTTAAAGTTGAAAATTAACTTAATATTATTCTTTTCAAGTTGCAAATGCCTACGAGGGATTCATTGTATCTACAGTCGGAGTATTGCATTGCCCGGTTACCTAGTAACAACGGCCCGATTAGAAAAGGTAAGTTTAGTCAAGGTTCTGGCGAAACGGTCATACCTTGACTGGAAACTACGAGATTGTTGCAGTCAGCGCAATTTGTTGAGTGAAATACTGCAACTACGCAGGCGAGTCATCCGTCTATTGTGTTCTAAAGTAGCGTATGTAGAGATGAAATCAAACAAAAATAAAAAAACTATATATTTCTTTCATTGAGTAATACCATATTTTGTCACAATTTATAATCAATAGATTATAGATAGATGAGGGTTAATTGCCACCATATTTAGAAAAAAAAAGGAATAATAGAAAAATAATAAAATAAGAGAAAAAATTAAAGTTACATAACGTAAAATAAATATATTGCACACAATATCATAATATTAAAAATAACACTAATATATAGTTTTGAACTCATTAACAGATAATAGGCTTTATACTTCCAAAATATAGTGCAAATATGAGTAGATTTACAGCTAAAACAATTAAGAGATGCCACAATAACCGAAAGGTAGTTGGTTTTTAAATGCAGCAAGGCCGAGTGTTCGTTTCAGAGAGTTTTCCTTATCATTTTTCTTTACGAGATAAGTTTTGAAATTTTGATTCTTTTATCTATATTTTGGCATTTCTTAGCTTAAAACTGGGTAGAATTTATTTTGATTTTTTTAATTATATGAAGAACCTGTCGACCCAATTTAATAGTTTATTAAATAATAATTAAGTGACCTTATTCCCAATTAAATAGTTAAGCTTAAATATATATATATATATATATATATATATATATATATATATATACACACACACAAATATACCTAAATACACACATACAGTGCAGAAGATAAGTAAAAAATAAAATATTTTTAAATATAATAAAATACAATTCAAAAAATATAATCTTATGAACAGAAAAGATAGAAGGTAAAAAAACAACGAAAAATTATACCTGCGCACAATGCTTTGTGAGAGGTGATCGAAATTCCGTTTCATACTCAAAACAGAAGAAAAGAAAATAATTTATAAAGAAAATTAAAACCTTGTTGCATATGCGTAGTTTGATATGTATATATTCTGTACTGGTATATGTTTATACATATACTTATTGCGACAACGGTAACATTACGAAAAGCTCAGTCCAGAAGAACGGAATGCGCAATGCCGATATCGTTCGAGAAAGTGATTTACTAATGCCCGCACGGGTCACGAGGCGGATTAGTAGTGCATTAATTTTGTCTACTACCGAGCGTCGCTGAGGGATTTGGTCTTGTTCTTGTTGTGAGTATTATCTCCAAGGCTTTTCGTTTTGTAATTAACTCTTTGTCACGTGTGAATGTTTGGAATACGGAATGCGGAATCGCCCGGGAAGTCCTGAAGAAGGGATTCTGATTTTGGAGGAAAATATAAAACTACCGCTAATATTTTGTAAATCACTGACAATGAACTATGTGGAACATGAAAAAAAAAATATTTTATTGCTGTTTTTTCTTATGCGAATTTCGATCAAGGGAATTTTAATTGAAACTTACTAAAGCTTTTATTATTTTTTCTTTTATAGTTGACAGAATCGAAGGAGGTGAATAGGTTTATAATAATAATGTTTATATAGTACACATCCTTAACATTATACGGGAAAGTCGATTTAACATATAAAAGTCTCAGGAACGTTATCATAAATCAGTCCTTTAAACTATCGAATCGATGCTGGAGTACATAAAATTTGAAAATATATTCCCGACCGGAGATTTATCATTTATTGAGGGAGGACTTAATGCCAGGTTTATATCAACGTGATATATTCTACATAACTATACGGTATGTATAGGATTGGAAAAGCTTTCTAGAGTTTATGGATATTTATGTTCGGTCGGGAGTGGTTTATGACCCAAGCGGAAGTTTCTAGGAAGTTTCAACTAGCTGAAAGATGGGTAGCTCTATGCAAGGATTTCATTAAAAAAAAAAAAATTAATGAACCATCTGACTTTAAATTTTCAATAAATAAAGTTGTAATGCATTTTATAGTAGTTGTTTTTTTCCTTGTTCTTGAGCTTTGTAGAAACATATTCATATATTAAGGGAATCATTTTCTTGTCTTCATCATTCACAGACAAAAGAAATAGTAAACCCATTTATGAAACCCATAGATGAATAAAATTTATCTTTTTTAAAAGCTTTTATTTTGTATTTTTTTTTAATGGCATGTTAGGTATGAGGGATTACCTAGAAAAACCTTAATTTTCAGATATGATTCGAACAACAAGTTAGGAATAATATCTCATCCATTTTCTTTTAGTCCTTCCCAGATATTGTTGTGCTTGTCAATTCTTACCATATCTTTTGTCGTTATAACATAATATTGCTTTAAATTTATGATAAATGCGAGGAGTGTAGTAGTATTCTCAAGAATGTACATTTTTTTTCTTTAAGTACCACTTAATGTTTCAATGTTATTTAATGAAAGCTTTATAGTTTTTGTTAATGGTTATATTTTACCTTATATGATATTCTCTGAGTTTTATGTATGAATATAATTTATTTATATGTATAAAGTTTGTCTTAACTCCAGTTTCAAAAATTTTATAAAACATTTACTCTTAGACGAGACAAATGCACCTAGTTTATACCTGTAACAATCGAATTCTCCTGACGGAAAATATGTGTTATCAAGGATATATTCGTCAGAAGAATGACCCGAGGCCCAAACGTCAAAATAAAAAGAAGGACTTTAAATCTCTCATCAAACGGCAAATCTCTTAAACAAGCTATAAATAATTTACTCACGTTTGTCCAAATCAAAATTGAAAATAATATGGACATTAAATACCAATATACTTATTCAAACCCATATGTACATACATCTTACAGATTTACGGTGCAGCAAAACATACGCACTTCTACAAACATCTTTTCCATCCAAATTTTACGATTAATAACAACAGCTACCTGGTATGTAAATAATAACAGATGTTGACTTACCGGCTAACCAACTGTTAACTAACACATACACTAACACACACTCTTCACTCCCGGTTTCATATTAAACTGCACAGTTATAACAACATATTTATAAACAACATGACAACGGCTGACTCATCAGGAAGCGACTGAAAAGAAGCTGGATGAGACATCTCCTGTCCTGCATAAAGAAAGCAAATGACTCGGAAGATGTTATGCGATGTATTATTCTTTCTGGAGCCTAGAACGTCTGTTTCCAAGTTCATCACATCTCTGTTTTTTCGAATTCATGACAGGTATGGATTAAAACTGGCAAGGAAAACAATTTTAAAAATGTGTAGAGCAGTTTTAGTTGTCGGTTTATGTTATTAAATACGCAACTTATTTTAATTACTTAAACAAGTAATTTAAATTACAATAAAGCCTGTATCCATAAATCAATTCTTCAGTTATGATAATGACTTCTAGCTGAGCTTTTATCCGAACTCACAGATTTACAGATTCCTCCACGTTTAACACATTAGCCTGAGACACCTAATGTCACAAACCAAATCATCGGATTCTTTCGTCGCAGCGTTAATTCGATCTTGAGCCTCGTATGACGCACCGTTCGTGACTGAAATGTTCTCGAGGTGCCGGAGCAAGGACTTTTAATTGGGAAAGTCGGCGACAGAATAATGATGGAAGATCACAATTTCGGCTGGAAGTGGAAGATAAGGTCATCAGAAAATTTAATATAAATTAAAGTAAAGGTTGATTGAAATATATATATATATATATATATATATATATATATATATATATATATATATATATATATATATATATATATATATATATATATATATATATATATATATATATAATAGTGTCCATTGTGGTAGCTAGAATTATAAGGCAGTAAGTAGCATACTAATACATTAATCTAATATATAGTAAATATTAGTTGAGTCGTTTATTTCGAACGTTAACCCTGATTGATTTTTTTTTTAAATCGAGATAAGTGTCGATTTCCAAGTAAAAACAAGCAATGAATAAAAATGGTGTAACTCTTTTTTTTCAAAAACCTATTTAAATATTAACAAAAGTAACGTGAGAGTAAATTTATTATCGAAACAGACCTTCTTTCAAGGAATAGTATAAAACCATTTAAAAAAAAAAATTAAAAATTAATTAATCTTAGTGTAAGAACATATAAAACAAAAAGTTATTTGTTTATAATACAATTTTTATCATTTTCCTTCCCGAATCATAGACTATTTTTTTTCTCTAAACCGAATCTCAATCTACTTTTTTTATGTTAAAAAACGGGGCTTAAATGTTGATTCTTATCAAAAGCGACCATATTCGAGTTTAAATGTTTCTTAAATACAATTAAAATGATTTTCAAAAGTACACTTACTTATAAAAATATTGGCAGTAATATTTTTTTAGTTAGAATATTAGGATAGAAAATATAGCTTTTCACGTTTCCTGAAAATTTGTCAATGACGATTTGGGTTCACTTTGGAAACAAACGACTCAATGAAGAGTCATAATTTAATAATTATTTATTTAATAAATCGATTTAATTATAAATATGTTTTCCAGTAAGTCATTAATTATATTATATAAGCGATTAAATTATTTTATGACACATAACTCACTGATTCATCCAAAACAGCGGGCAGATGCAAGAGGCCAAAGACATGGCCCAACTGCCGACAAGAAGTAAGGCGGACGAGCTAATGGGAAGGACAGATGTAAACAGAGAAATTAAATGGGACATGAAGAGTAGGAACCTCTTCAGCGGCGGTCATTAATATAGATGAGATCCCAACAATGAGCCCGCTCTTCGTAACCTGTTTACATTTACCAGGTGCTAGGATCGATCCATTACATAAAACAAGCGGTCCACTGAAAATATACCGGTATTTCTCTGATGACAATTAGCTTAAACAAATTATACCGATAGGTAATAGCAATCAATTTGTAAATATTTAATAAAGAAATTGTAGTTAAGTAAAATGCGAATATATATATATTAATTTTAGGAGCGGAGTAGCTCAGTGAGTTAGACGGTGGGCAGCTGAGTTCTAGGTCCTGGATTCGAGTCCGGCTGATGATAAGTAATTTTTCATCAGCCGTGGATCAACGTGGATGGGGTACACCCAGTATCTTCTATAAAATATTGATTAAAATAATTAATCAAAAGGAAAAACCTGGCTTTCGAGCGTGATCTCGGCTCGATCACCTCCCTGCACAACCGTTGGCCTTGAAACCTTGGTTCCTAACAAAGTACCAAGACTCTTCATGGGTTGTAATGGTTCAGGGTTTTTTTTATTGATTTAAAAACAACTGTAAAGATTGATTATTCTATAATTTATATACTGACATTCTTAATGAAAGTTAAATTCTGTTAAGAAAATTAAGTCTAAATGAAACTTTTGTGTTAATATATTACTATTTTAATTAATATATTACTACATGTGACTCCGCATATGAATATTGATAGGCACAGTTCCGGAGGCTTACAGACGGAAGACCTGTTAAACGACTATTTTATTATTTACACTTTTATACTAACTCTTATAAAGTTAATCTTATATCAAAAAGTCCATAAACAATATAAGTCTATAAAAAACACCAATAAAAAAATCATTTTCCATTTATTTATTTTTTTAGTTACATCCATATATTATTATATTAAATTTATTGGCCAATAATTAATATGTTAAGAAAATATGAAAAATAATTAATTCATTTATATGTAATAAAATATGATCGTGGGATCATTAATATATTTAATAATAATAAAAATATTCATTAATATGGCATGAAAAAAAATAAATAAAAAAATAATGAGTATTTAAATCATTTTCATTATAATTCATGAATTATAATAAATCTACAATAAATTATAATAAATAAATAGATGAATAAATCTACATTGTTTTTTTAACATTATTGACGTCAAGTTATTTACAGTACTTTAGGTTATTCATAATCAATATTTTTGTATCATATTTTAATGGATACATTTTTCAATTGCTTTATATAACATAGATGCAATTTCCATTGTTTTGCACGTAATATTTTGCCTTAGCGGTCCAGTATCTATGCTAATGGACGGTGCTGTGGCTGTCGGTGTGTCCCTTGGCCTGAGATATCGAGGCTCTGTTTTAAAATTAGGGTAAATTTTGAAATAGTTGTTATTCAAAACATATGGAAGCATAATTGTTTACCGATTGAGCTATTTGTTGTCCTAATTTTGAAGAGGATCCTATTGCTAACCTACAAAAAACCGGGATCGAAACGTCGAATAAAGAAACACTTATTAAGTAACAATTAAACACTTATTAATCAACAATTATTAAGTGAACTTATTCCCAATTAAATAATTGAATTAAAATATAATACTCAAAGGTGGATTGAAGAAATTTCGTAAATATATATATATATATATATATATATATATATATATATAGAGAGAGAGAGAGAGAGAGAGAGAGAGAGAATGAGTATTGCTTGACATAATATGACAGAAAAATAATGTAGATGTAATATGGCATAGTGCTGAAGGGTTGAAGGGGTAAAAGGCTGAATGACAAAGAAATAGGGAAAGAGAAAGTGAAAGAAAGGAGAAGGGAAAGGGATTGAGTCTGAAATTAATGTTTCAGAATAAAGCGAAAGGTACTGAGAGATTATTAATTAATAAGTAATTTTTTTATTATGATTGATTAATTTATTATTGGATGAAGCTTAGACGTTAAAACATATGATAAAATACAGAAATTAGACACTCCTTTTTTACCTCTTGTAAAATTAAGAGAATTAAGTTTGATTATGTCAGAATTCATTTAAAAAGTTATTTGGTTTTGGTATATTACGGATATAAAATGATATGTTTTTATAATGATTCAAAAGCAATAACAATTTTTTTTTAAATATTTCTAATTACATTTTATTACTATAACTACAGAAATTGATACTTGCATTTCTTTCAAAATAATTTTTGTTAATATAAAAAATGAATACGTAAATAATGAATTCAGCAGTGTCAGTATAGTATAAAATACAATAAACATGAGCTGGTATGAAAGCAATTACTAAAGAAATATTGGAAAGTCCTAACGCCATACTGGAAATAATCGAGTGTTCTGAATAGTACGGAAGCGATAAATCATCAAAATGAAATCCTTATGAAAGAAAAAATATTGATCAATTAGCCAAATCCCAACAAAACGCTGCCCTAAAAAAAAGTCACTTGCCGAGAATTGATGACCGGCGAGGATATTATTAAATATCTCTTGAAGGGCGGAGGAATGTATTTGCTAACGAATTATCCGAAATATGCCCGTGGTGGCGGCTACCGCCAGGCTCCGGCCAGATATGAATGGTCCCGCTCCAGCCTTGATCTCGCCTTATTTACGGTCCAAAGGATATAACTCGTTAAGAGAAAAATATATGCCGAGTAGGTCAGAGCTGTAATGATATTGTAGCTATCTCCCGTGGGCCTACTGCTTCGGACCTTGTAAATTATCTCTTAGCGCTCCGCCCGGGAGTGAAAGGTCTTCGCAGGAAATTGGATGACGGTATGGTCTTTGGAATTGGTTCGCTGCATTGGCTCCTCTGATGGTTTCCGTACTCGGAAAATAATTTTAATAAAATTCATAGTCGTTTAGTTATTATTACTGAGACACAAATAAGCGTAGGCACTTGCATACTCAAACAATCCAGGGGTACGGGTAAGGTTGATGCATAACATTTTTCATTCCATATTAAATGTTATGAATAAAAAAAAGGTGTGTGCTTTACACGAGAAAGTTAAGTAAAAAACATCAAAATGGCGGGTTTAAATATATGAAATATAAATTACAAACAATTGTTCATTATCAAGAGAATAAAATGCTGAACATTTTCTCTCTCTTACAGTATGCAGATCCGATTTTTAGTTCCTGAGATATTTAAATATACATCTTCAATAAAACTCGTTTTCATTTGGTTTTCGACACTATTTTTTTCTTTTCGTCTCCCTAACACGGTATCATATCATATTAAAATATAATTTTGAATAATTACTCATTACAAGGAGGGTGAAATGATGAACATTCCCCTCGCTGACAATATGCAGGTCCGAATATTAGTTTTTGATATATTTTAATATATTTTTCCAGATAGTAGATGCAAGATGAACTGTAGAAAATACCTAAACCGTACGTAGGCTTGCTACAAAAACAAATAGAATGAGAGATCCCTTAGCAGTATCAGATGAGTACAATACAAAACTATAAAATGTATATTGTACTGTTTGGAATTGTTTTCTTCAAATAACTAATGCTCCGTCATATTAGGAACATGCAATTCCGTCATAACATGAATAATTACAAAAATAATTTTTTCCATGGTAATATTGTATAGAGGTTTTTGCAATCCTTAAGAACCGGCATCCCAGCTGTTCCCCAGAGAACAGCATCCGCGAACAAGTTCTCACAAACGCAACACATAAGTTGTGAAAAATGAGGCGTATTGTTGGAGACGCCGCACGATGTTCCCAGGAACCTATCGCTTCTGGTGATTATCCGCCGACCGCCTGTCGTGTATTCGATGGCGCCCATCAAAAACATCTTTTGCATCCTTTATTCGAAAATAATTTTCGGCGAATCCTAATGGGTGGTCTGAAATACGACTGTCCATATGCCAGATATTTATAGTTGATGGACGAAAGGACGTTTAAGAAGCAAAAATAATCAACAATATAAAATTTCGAAAAATATATTATAAACTTATAGACTTTTTTTTTGGCATAGTATTTACACAAATAAGATTAATTAATAATTTTATTTCATTGAACAAAAATGACAGAAAATATTAAACTTCCTGTACGGTTAAATAAAAATATACTATATATATTAAACTATTTTTTTTTTCGGACAAATGTGTTTTTGATGTAGTCTTAATGGGACCTCCGTGTTATGACACTGTTGCACTCATGATATTGGAGTCATTCGGCACTGTAATTAAAAATTATTACAAAACTAGGACCTTGAACTATAAATTTAAGGATCCCTTGGTCCTTCACATATCCTCCTGAATGACTAGTATACTCGTTAACCTAAAGAACAAGGTCCTTCGATGAAATCTATGGAGCTCAAAGACTAACTACCGCGAAAGAAGCAGTCCAATCTAATTGTATAAAATAAAATTAATATAATTAAATATTTTTATATTAATGACACAATAACAGTATATTATCGTGTGTATATAATATCGTTTATACGTGCTTCGATAAAGTTATCAAGCAAACTTGAATGTTATATAAATTTTTTAAATTTATTGCTGAAAATTAAAATGTTATGATTTTTCTAATATTTTTGTTATTAGTGCTCTATTATTCCAGTATGTTTCGTTTGAGACTGTTACAGAGCGTTTTATTTTATTTTTTTCCTTATAAATTTAAGAAAAGTCTTGCAAGTTCATTAACGAGGTACATTTACTAGTTCTTATGGCACTGTGATCTCATGTACTTGTTATTTTGTTTATTATATTTTTTGGACTAAATTTATACTTTGAAATAAAGTTTCTAAAAATTATGAATAATACTTAATTTGAGTGAATCAGAATCCAAAAAATCCAAGTCGATTATTTTTTTCTTCATGAATTGAGTTGACTGGGGATATTATACCCCTGTACAGAGACTCGTAATCTGTAGTTATGACTCGTTATCATGTTTTACTGGGTATGCGTGTTTTACAAACACATTTACCAGCTCGGCCACTTCGTCTACACCGAGCTATGGATATGTGGACTATATTTGTTTCGAAAACTAGACTTCTCGGTCCGTTTGTTTACACTTCGATCTACGAACTACGAGTACCCTAACCTCCTCTCCCACTCTACGGACAGGTTGTTCAACCGCCCTAGAACATCGGACCCGAGAGTGGATTTCACCGCGCGGCTAATAATCGCGGACCATTTGCGTAATGAGACACCGATCGGCGGAGGACAGTTCTTCACGTAGCCGCTGTGGTCAGCAATTAGAGATCGCTTTCTCCCCTCAGCCCACACTTTCCCTAGCTCTGCGGTCGTCCGTTCTTGTCGGATAACGGGCGTTCGCCACCCGTTCCGCACTAGAAAAGAGTTCGTGATTTCGAAGGGAGGAAGGAGAAAACAATAACTATAAAAAAAGGAAACAGAAATAAAAATAATGAATTAGGTAAATAGGTACAAATTATAATTTGGATTTATCCAGATGATTCAAGAATAACAATAAGCAAATAAGCTTCACTCGCACTAGATAAATAAATAAATCAATTAATAATAATATTGAATATTAAATAGTTGACCGTTGAATAAAGGAAATAGATGGTACGTGATGAAGGTCATAAATAGGCTAGAAGTGGCAAAAACTATTTTATTAAAAGCAAACGTTTTGACCCGACTTTGATGGTCTTCTTCAGGGAGGTGTGTTCAGCTAGGAGTTTCACTTAGGGGGCTACATGCAAATCATTAAACCGGTACTCGATATATTTAGGGAAGACTTGGTTTGATCTGCATTTTAAAGAGAAAATCCGTTGCTCAGTTTTTATAGTGAGCTGCTTATGGAAGTTGCAAAAATTATTAAATTTGGATTTATATTAATGGAATTTCCTTTTAAGAATATTGAAGATACCTAGACAGGTGGATTCTGTTAAGTTTCTTGTTTTTCTTGACTCTTCCTTGTAGTACACCAGCGCAGAGTAAAGTATCTAACGATCGAACTTGAAAATCTCTTTTAATCCTTCATCCATAGTCTTCGTAGGTCTTCCTCTGGATATCTTTCCATTCCGTTACTAATTTAAAGGTAATCATTCCAATCCTATTCCCTGGGATCCACATCATGGGTCCAAGCCACCTCACGCGATTTTCCTCTAGCATTTCCTCGATAATTTGGCTCACTTTGGTATCCCACATCTAACTCTTGGTAACACTTGTAAACTCTGGTAATTCCCATATTTAGGGATTTGGAGTATCTCCTCACTACACTTATCCTCTCCACCCATCTATACTCATGTATATGAGATCCAAAATATCTAAAATCTATTACTTTTTTTTAAAATAGAAATTTTATATTTCGTTGCTATTAGATGGTGGAAGTATAGTTTGTAATAATACTATTCAACAACACTTCTAATTCATTTTATCATATTTAGCGAAATGGTTTGTCGATGCTGTCCAACTACCGTGTATTTATAAATCCAAAAATATTTCTTGTATCTAAACAAAAATCTAACATCTGTATGTACTGATAAAGTTATAAATATTTATTTGTTTTGTTTTTAGTCACATACATACCGAAATATTTATATATACATTTTTATGATATATAATATCAAGATTAAGTAAATAGAATTTTAAGGCTAAGATTAATAGACTAAGCAAAAAAATTTACCAACAATGATCTATGTGAGATCCATCAAATTTTTGTTTTCTTTATTATTGAGTTTTTAGTAAATCCTAAATCATGCTTTACGTCTTTGGAATATATATAATTATTTATTCTTGTTTAAAAAAGTATACAATTTGCTAAGCACATGAGTATTAAATAATAGTAGTATAAGTATTCATGTCTCTGGAATAGCAGTTACTAATCAAGTGTGAATGTTTTCTTTATTTAAGTATCATGAAGATTGGAAACTACAAAATTATGACAACATAGGCCAGAGGTGGCTCTCTAAATTAAAATCAAATGGTCATTTGTAATAAGTTAGGTTATTCTTTTTATGAACTATGAAAGAAAGTTAGTCGACTGTTCTACATATCATGGATGATAAATATTCAGGACGCAGTCTCTTTTAAAAAAAAAATTTAATTTTTTAATTATGCCAACACAAACAAACGTTTCAACCCAAACATGTGGGTCATCTTCAGGATGTAGTTTGAGCATTGAGTGTGTTTAAGTACTGGACACTCTCAGTGCTCAAACCACGTCCTGAAGATGACCCACATGTTTGGGTTGAAACGTTGGCATAAATAAAAAATTAAAATAAAAAAAAAAGACTGCGTCCTGAATATTTATCTCCTATAATTCTTTTTATATTTTTTATTTATCTTGCATAAATGGTAGAAAGATGCCCCCGCACTCATCATATTATCCATTAATTATTATTATTGATTATTTTTCTTCCTTTTGGCAGAAATACTCCAAGCGGCTAATCACTTATGTTATAAAACCGCGTACTTTCTTCGGAAAAAGTCGTTGCAATGACTCGCGACGGGACCATAACTAAGTCCGATACCATTACAACCGAAAATTCGGAAATCGAAAGAGAGATCGATTATTGAGATCAATCATTAGAGTTAGACGTCGATAATCTTAATTTTCGACTTCCTGGAACCGTGTCAACTTTCCTCCAGCTGGACATGAAGCGTTCCAGTTGTCAAAGCATGTCCAGAGTTGATTAGCAAAGAAAGGTTAAATTTAAACGTGTAAAAAATGAAATAATTACGTTATGTCAGTAGAGGCGGATTTTTTTTTCGTCGTCACCGCAACTGCCGCCCTGGATGTCGCGCCCCCCATTAAAACAATCAGTCCTTCGATTCGTGGCGTCCACCGCAGCGTCCGATCCGTTGCGTAAGAGGGTTATGCTTCACTTGCGATGATGTAACTGTCATCGATTTTTCAACTGTCCTCCGATTGTCCTCCTTCGATAGATCGATAGATGGACGGTTTCGAAACAGCGGGAGTTATTAGAGTGCAGTCTCTTTAAGTGAGTAGAGACAATGAGATAGATAGCAACAGATGATCACAACGGCTTGGGAAATCCTTTCGAATTATCAGCGCAAGGAAATAGAATTTTCGGACTTCAATTCACTACTTAAAAAGAAATTTGAGGTTAATACTTGTTGGATTATATGGCTATTGAATTAATAATGGTATGGTATAGTGTAAACGAGGTGATCATATTTCTCTGGATGGCTTCATCGTTGACGAATTAAGGAATATTTTCATCTTTTTTCCTAAGATATTGGATTCATGAAGAAATTAGAACTTTTATTGTAGATATAATCTTTGTGTATCAGAATATCGCAATATTAACTGGGTTTTAAATTATTCGAAATGGCACATTTTGAACGGCATATATATTTTCTGAGAGAACCGTATTTTTGAGAGTTATTGGAGGAAATTTCAAACCAAGAAACAAGGAAAGAAGCTTGTGAAATAATATATGATCTAAAATTGTTCTGACTCAACTATCCCATGCACTGGTTTTAAAAAATGTAGAGTTACAAAATATCTTGGGAGGAGGGCATGTGTCAAAAATCTAAAGGGAGGAAATGGCACCATTGCAGAATTATTGTCATCTAGTTGTTTTGCATTGGATTAACTATAAGATTGAATGGTTTGTCTAAAATTTCTGATTTTCGTTGGATGTAATAAGTAGTTTCTTGGTAGGTAAGATTAAATTATTTACTCGAATATGATGTTATAAAACTATAAAGAGAAATGATAGACCCCAAGTCGAAACTGGGGGGGAGAGGGTCAAAGGGTCCAATTGATACGACGGTTATAAAAAGTGGGCGCCAATTTTCGAGATTTTTTTGTTTTCTTAGCTTCAATTATAAAAGAATTCTCTCTGGTTTCGGGATGATTTTGATATTAATTTGGTAATTTTATAGTATCCGAAATAATATTTATTTCGAAATAAATTGTTTTAAAAACAGCGGGAGGTGAAATAAGGGGCGAAAAAACCTTAAGTGTAGTTAAATATATTTTACGTTCCTCTGTGAGTAATTAAATCAAAGCAGAAAAAATATAATTTTATGCTGTCGATTCAAATGCATTCTTTAAAAATAATAAATGAGAAATAGACATGTAGGATATAGACATGGTAGAGTTTGCATACACGATGATACATTTTCTTATAGTATGAAGAATAGCATGAAACAATATTTATGAAATTCTATGACTGAATTATTTTATTAGGCAAGTATATTATTAAATTAGAAATATACTTAGATCTAGAAAACTGTTAGAAAAAAATTTGTAATCTGTCAGGATATTCCAGAGTGGAAAATTCACCTTATGTAGTAATATATTGCAAAGAATGATAAGTTAAGAGAAGCGGAAAATGGAAAGGGCGTTGTACAAGGAAACGCGGTAAGTAGAAGACAATCCTTGGAGTGTCAGGTGTCAGCGGCCAGCGAGTCCGGTCTCTTCTGTACCCTCACCGCTCTGCTTTGCTTTCCTGGTTACTCCATCATGTTTACCTTAATGCCGCTTATAAACACTCGGTCGCATGTATATAAATAACCGTTTAATTATTTATGATGGAGATTTATTTTTTTTGCGTTAAGAGTATCGGAATTGATATTTCGGAATTCAAAACAAATAAACTTCAAATAAATAAATTAAGAAGTTAACTAAACTTGTACAACAAACGTAATGCTTTAGAAAACACCATGTAAAGGGCAATCAAAAACAAAATTGCCAAATCATGTTCATTCTTATTTCATTTCATATCCTATTTTATTCAAATATAATAAACTTCATACTATGGATACTGTAACTTTCTAGGTTTTTCTCCATTACCCAAACAAGTCAGCGAATTTCCCAATACCTGCCCTTACCCTGGTTTTTCAGTTCTAAGTGAAACTCCTAGCTGATCACACCTGTAAGTCTCTAATTTCATTCTTCTATTTTTATTTACTTATTTATTTAATTTTTTGGTTTCCTTTCCTCTTTTCTTTCTCCACATTCCTTTGTGTCTATTATTTCATATTATATCCATTTTTCTTTTCTTTCAATCTCTCCTGTAGATCTGTAGACGTATATTTACATTTGCATATATTATATATTACACTACAACAATTGTTACCATCTATTTACTTCAGTTTAGGATCTTGCTACTTAGCTTAATCTGTTTATATTTTAATATACTTACTGTTTACAGTTTTAATAGGTTATTCATATTTTTTATAATTTTTTGTCTAAATATTATGTAACTTCCACAATTCTCTATTCTTTTGTATCTTGTCTGTTCTAGCCCTGAAGAAGACCTTCAAAGTCGGGTCGAAAAGTTGTCTTTTAATAAAATAGTTTTGCCACTATTTAGGCTATTTATGACCGGGACCCCGGACCATCACCTTCCTTTATAATGCAACGGTCAACTATCAAATATTCAATAATGAACTTCAATTTCTTGTAGCTTCAATGCTGCGCTTATCGTAAATGTTAATTAGCATAGAAGTACACCAAAACGTAGGTTGGAGAATCCCGTATCATGCCTAACGATGACGAATTTAGTTTGAGACATGTGGAAGGTAATTTTTGGTGGACAGCCTGACCTTATTTAAACTGTGAGGAAATGTCCATCCTACGATTTACGGCAGCTGGAATGGAAGAAAACATAGACGGTTTTATATAACATATTAGTAATTTAAATATTTTATATATTTGACTGAAATCTTATAATAAATCTTATCTTACATAAAATAAATTAGAGAGAACAAATCATTCGCGAAATATCCAAATAAAAAACACAGTTAATTACTAGTTTTTTTTAATTACACCTGTTGGCAAGGTGAAAGGAAGACATAGGGATTACAATATTATTATCATTCAGTAATTTATAGGGATAAAAACGGTTGTTTTGGAATGATTATAGTGGCAAAATACATTAATTTTGAAGTAAAAAATCATGGAATGTATGCATTGTTCAATTTTTGGAAAATATACTTTAATTTAACATTTCAACTGGTCATTAAAATATTCTCGACTTCGGGATACTTAAATGTGTAAAACAACAAGTGGGTCATTCCGCATAGAATATTATTTGAATGATAGTTATAAAATAAAATTATTGGAATTTTTATTTTATTATTATTATTATTTTTTTTTTGCCAAATAAGGTTATAGAGGGTTTCACTTCAAGCAGTACATAGAACTGATAACAAGTACGCTGTGTAATTTTAGAATAGGAGATCTCTTCTCGCATCTTTGTCGTAAACATCAGAAATACTATCCTCAACATCTTTTCCGGACAATGGCTATTCCCTGAGCAGGAATGGACGCGGACAGGCATCGATACAGGACTCCTCGAGTTGCGGACGAAGGAGGTAAGACGACACCGGGTAGCTAGGATTACAGAGGCCGGGAGAGGGCATTCATCTTCCCGGCTTGCTCTCGTTTCAGCCGTCCACTAATCTCATAAATATTTTATATCTCGCCTAATCCAGACCAGCTCTGACCCCTCCTCCGCCAAGAGTTCTATGCAGAATCATCTATGCTCTAAGTTAGAAGTGAACAATTCTATATGTATTGGTAGACATAAGATTATTCAGGTAAACAATTACTATTATGTGCACTTTTTTTATACCCTTTTTATTTATTTTTTTTGTATGCTTGGATATGTTGAATTGTAACCTCCAATTGCTCTTTTTAACATATTTTTATTTCCTAAAGATGATCACTTAATATTTATATGGAGTCAAAATAACACTTGTTAAATCTTATGTAAAATAAAAAATATATGACCTCCATTTCGAGATTACAAAAAAAAAACTGGTACCCTTTCATCTGGAGGACTTCAGAATAGCCGAAAAAAACTTTTTTTTCAACCCCTTTCTCGCCTTTTAGGCTATACGGGGATTTTTCGGATCAAGGGAGAGGGCAGAGGATTGATGCGAGAGTTAGAATTCCTCCCTCCCTACCAGCACCGGGACGCTAACTCATATATAGCCAAAACAGCTGGAGATATTTCCCGATTCATTGATAGAACAACACACATTAGCGAATCCAGGGGTGAGGAAAGATTTCGGGCTTCCCCAAAATTTTCCCTACTCAAAAATAGAAGAAAAAAAAATGTTTAGAGGTTGATATACATCTAAGTGTAATATAATACATGTCCTTTTTTTTTTAATATGGTTTCTAGAATCACTTAAACATCATTTAATGTATATTCTTCCGTTTTTTCCCAGAGTAATTATTAAAGTTATTAAAAAAAAAAAAATCCAAATAAATCCTGAGTCCGGCTCTGTCAACATGAATTCCCATCATGATACAAAATGTCAGCTAAGTATAATAAGTATTATAACAAAATTTATTACACTGGTTTATCATTTCTATTAGATTTCTTTTTGTTCTGTTTTCCTATTTACTACATAATTAGCAGTGTTTCAAGGTTCACACTTATAAATAAAATATTATAATTAACTAACTTATGAATGAAAAATTACTATATAAACTAATGCATTATATGCAGTTGCTGTTTGTTGTTATGAGTGTTGATTGAAACATTTTTCGAATACTGATTTGGTATAATTTACATGTAATTACACTGAAGATAATCTTCAATAAATTATCACTAACAAAAATGTCATTCTGGTATATATAATAATACTTTTCATAAATCCTAAATTAATTTATTTTAATCCATTAAATATTATAATTAAATATATTATGTATGAAAAATGTTTCCGACCCGAAGCATGACATGCCTATATTGATATTCAGATGAAATAAGATATTTCAGAAACGAATACAAATTTAAAGAAAGCGAGACGGATATAACACGGGGATGGCGAAAACCAAACATATTCCATTGGAAGTCCGACACACAACCTATGAATAAAACAACATGGGAACATCTCCTAGGGCTTCTACAAATTTCGTTGCAAAAATTATTACCATCCTTGACAAGGACTATTTATATATTTGGCCATACTTCATCCTCGGACTGACAATGTATAATGTATCTTCGGGTTTTTCAAACTGGAATGTAATCCCTTTGCTGAAAAGCGGTCTCGTGGTATCTCGTTATATATCATAGGATGAATTACGAAACAAATTGTTTTTAATAGTTTGATGTAAGGCTATTTATAAAAATATTGACGCGTTCAACAACAAATATTTACTGGATATGCAAAAAGAAAATTAAAGAAAATTCGTAGTTCCTTATACCATTATAATCAATATAACATGTAACTCACGTTTTACACCACTTCCTCATTCGTGCATGCAATCGTAGTTGTTATTGACTGGAGATAGTTACCTGAAAACAATAAAATATGAATTAACAATTTGAAATAGGGTTTTTCAATAACTTATTATTCATAAAAGGTGATCTTGTGAAAGAGACTATAATACGTAATATTATAAAAAGGTCTTTTCATAATAAATTATTAGTAGAAAAAAGCCTTTTCAGTCTCGATAAATAATAATTTTATTTCAAATTTATCCAAATCTTCAGGGATAATCTGATTTTACATGTAATTCAAAAAAGCAAATTAAAATTTTGAATTACATATAAAATCAGATTATCCCTGAAGAGGCGAAAATTTCGGTAATTTGAAATAAAGTTATTATTTATCGAGACTGAAAAAGCCTTTTTCTACTAATAATTTATTATGAAATGTTTAGATATCCAACAAGTAGAATCTTCTTCGTGGCCTTTTTTTTTTTTGCTTATATACATGTGTTATATACTTTTAAAAATTTATTATTAATATATTTAAAAATATTATTTTTTATTTGTTTTTTCTCGTCGACCCAAGACTGCCATTGAAGTCCTATACAACAAAAATAAAATATATACATACTTTACGGAAGAGGCATATATTTAAAATAAAAATATGCATATACCGTACAAGACCATATTACATATATTAAATTGTAATATATGTATTTGTATTATATGTAATTGTATTTGTATTAAATTGTAAATTGTATATAATATATGAGAGAGAGAGATTTTTCATTGTCCAGCCAATTATATGTTTTTATAAAAAAAAATAAAGAAACAGTTCTTATAATACCAATTATTGCTACTTACAACATACATTTTTTACTAGTTTGCTTCTTCCAATTAAGGATTTCAGGTTTGAATGTTTAAATATTCATATGTGCAGAGCACTTTAGTCTAATTTTTTTTTCAATACTAATTAATTGACTAGTGAGTACATCAAGTCTATCCGCTTATATTTCTCAACATCATATTTATGTAATGCATCTCTGTTTTTTTTTCTATTAATAAAAAGTGTAGCGGAAGCGAAAAAAGTTGTGTCAAACTGTACATTCGAACATAAGTAAAAATCTCTCAAACATAGCTCAGATCCAATTAGCATTAATAGGAATAATCCATTAGGACAAATTTCATCAACTTGTTATTTGCGAATAGGGTTCAGTTAAATAACACTGATTAACAAAGAGTAGAAATAAAAAATACATATATATTAAGAAATCGTGCATTTAAAAAAAAAAAAAAATTTCTTTAAACCGACTAAGTATCGTTCTTAAAATGGAGTATGTCTGAGGCAGTTTCGATCCCATATTCTATTTAATTAAATAAAGTTAAGAATTCATATCATACATCTTATATAATTTTTTTTTGACAAAATCTTTTTATCGATTTATTGTATTGCAAAAAGGTTGTGCGAAAATACTTGGGATTTTTGTTAATTTTATGGGTGTTGATAAAATATTATCAACACAATTTCATAGAGAATTTTATTTATTTTTTTAATGTGCTCGTTATTGAATTTATTAAATTGTTAATTTAATTTGTAACTAATTTAAGTTTATAATCTTTCTATACTTGATAAAATGTATAATGATGTATTTCATAAATAAAATAGAATACAAAAATACTTAACTGTATTTCCTTTAACATTGGTGTTGTTTAAAAAAAGGAGTTGTTAAGTAACCTTTTTATTTTAATTATATATAAATTGCTATTTGCTGAAAGGAAATTTCTGTATTTGTATGTTTTGTTTTTCTATAATTACGAAATTTTAAACTTATAATTTAGTTCAGGTAATAATTATACTAAAAATTGTATAATTTTGATATTATATATGGTATCTTCAAGGAATATATAAACCCTTATACTTTAATATATGATACAATATATTTAATACATAATTTTGAGTTCTTGGTGAGACAGATAAAATGGTATTTAGTCTGAGGTATTATTTGTGTGTGGAAGAAGGAAGCATATGAGCTAACAACAGAGAGTACCCTTCAATAACTATCTTAATTTTATCCAAATTTACTATTATTTTTTAACAAGAAAATTTCAAATAATTTATATTTTACAAAAAATATACTTATGTACTTTGAGTATCAAACCCCATTATGATGTAAGCAGTGGATTAGTGATATTTTAATTCAGGTATTCATCTCGCAATAACAACTAAACTTAGTGTAGAAAAGAAAAAGTAATGAATGTAAATCTTGATGTTACGTTAAAATATTGGTACTGTGATAAGTAATGTATGTTATTTTATTTATTGTATAATTACATGTTTATAATTATGTCTTGCAATGCACACCAGGCAAGCGGACACAACAGAGTCATGAACGAGTGAGACGGAAGCGTACGCAGTACAGTCTGTGCAGCAACAGGACCCAGACTGTACTCCTACTCCAGTTTCTCCGCGGGGTCATTTGCATCCGGAGCCCACTGCCTTCCGCATTTACATAGAGCAACGCATTCGTCCGCCTATCTCGATCCCATTCGTTATCGACTCCTGGTTATTCCAAGTCTTCGGCGTTACGCCTAGTCCTAACGGCTCAGTGTTGGCGAAGGCGACGCTTGAGTAAATTGTCATCAGTGACACGAGAATACCCGAAAACAAAATGGACATTCGATAGACATTCACTGTAAGATGATGCCGACAGCAACAAAGAACTATTCTCAACTTTGAGATACTCGAATATATATTAGTAATATAATAAGTAGACAAAATAAGGAAATAATTTGTGATAATCTTTTAATTACGAAATAATAATAATTGTATTTAGTCCTGGGGCGTATGAAAAGGATGATGAAATTCGTGGATCAATAAGCATGTGTAAGAAACCTAAATTTCTGTTATGATACTGATCAATTTCAGTGCTTATCACATACCGTCACTCATTATTCTTACTAAACTTTTCATTACATGATTTAAAACTCATGTTAGAATAATTGCCGTTTAAATATCTCTTTTAACAATGATCATCAGAGCAGTAACAAATATGGACCAATAAAAAAATAATTATTTTTCCAGTTTGGAGGGGTTTCAGCCCGAAATCCCTCCTCACTAATCCGGTAGTGTTCAGTGCTTCAACAATACATTTTTCCACGGGGAAAGAGAGTAAGCTTAATTTTTCTACTTATTGTTTCACCGCTGTCCTGCCACAATAAAAAAGTTGACAGTATTTGTAAAAAATAATATTTCAAAATTAATATCAAAATCTCATAACATTAACTCATTTTATTAAATGAATTAAGATAAAGATTAATATCAAATTACAAAGAAAATATTTTTTAACATGGTATAAAATAAAATTTTGTTTGTGATCTGTTTCCCCTTAAATTCTTGAGTACATGGTAAGAGCCTTTTATACCGAATAATATAATCATGAGTCTCTTGTAAAGTACGATATGTATTTCTGAAAGGATATGATTTCTAGTGTTATTTTTCTGTTGTTTCGTGAAGTTTACTTTTTATAAGGGGTACAGTAAGGTCCACTTTATTGTATATACAATCCTTTATGTATACATGTTTGAAGTTAGTTCCGTACAGACGAAAAGCTGCTTTACAGCAATGATTAAAATAGTAATCATAAGTTGTAATGCAGTTATATTTTAGAAATCAAAAATTTTAAATGATTAAAATTATGACATCACAGTTAAACCGCAGCACTAGTTTTCAAACTTTTTTTTGCAAATAATATAATCTCAAAACATTGCATGGATTTGGAATAATCCATATGAGAATAAGACCAAATAGAAATCTGTTCAGTAAAGTATTATGCAAATATTCCCTCTGATCCCTTACGCATATGGACACTTTCTCCGCACGCACGTACACGTACTTGCTAAAAATGCAGAGAGCGAGCTGATTCGTCTCGATCCGCCGACTCTACATTTATCAGGTTGCGCCAGAGGCACGGTAGCATGCGCATGCCCATCCCGTTGCGACAGTTTATATTAGCGCAATAAAAACTGGTCCATGAGGAATAAAGCAGCGCAATCCCAGAGACCGCTCACGAGTTCTTCAATTAGTGATGTCCATAAAAGCAATGACAAAAAGAAAGGTTGTGATATTTTTGGAATAAGGTGACCGGTAGATGGTCTGAGTTCCGAATGAGGGCGTGTCTCGGGATTTGGGCGCGCAGCTTCTCCTTGACATCTCTTAATGTCTCAATTAACTATGCCAGTCTCAAGGGTATGTAACCCAACTAACCGGTGTTAATTACTCATTTCTTTAGGATTTAACCATCGTATTAATTGTTTTTCAATTTAAAAAATATATTATTAATAAACGCTACTGTCTTACTCAAATTTCTATGTAGAAGTCCCATAGAAGGTCTGGACAAAATATCGGAAGAAGAATGACAGAATAACTTAAAATAATCCAGAGAAGAATGTTATAAGCCAAGAATTATATGTTCCTAGACAAGTTAGATTTTATTTATAAGTTAAATATTGCTTAGGATCCTCAAATAAAAATAACTATGCTATATAAACTATTTTTGTTCTATATTCTCATATTAATAACATTTAAAATATATACAATTACAATTGAGTAAAAGCTAGTCTTGTAAACTTTGCTATGACTGATCATTTGTATCATACTCTAAAAATTTAATTAAATTATGTAACAGGAATATAGTGGCTCTAGCATTTGTTGCTGTACATGGTACCTTATATTATAACTAGATAAAGGAAAATGAAACAATAGATTTTCGATAACTAAAATATGTATTGAACGTATATTAATATTATTGTAGTAGTTTTTAATATTACAATAATTAGAATGAATAACGCTACGGCTACGCGTCAAGATAAAATTTCGAAATGCTGAAAATTTTCTTTGCTTAGAGTATGCAGGTCCGATTATAAGTTTCTGAGATATTTTAATCCGAAGGTAATAATTAGTCGAGTCGAGCCGACTACATCCGAAAGAGCGTTATTCAGCCGAAGGTAACGGCTCAGTCCTATTTACTACAAACAAAAAAGATAAGTGCACCTAAAGAAGTCTTCACTTCAAAAAAACTTAGGGGTTGCAGTCAACAGCCGTATACTATGTGGATGGAATATTTACTTATAGCCTACGTATGTAAGTATTTTTCAGAGCTCTAAAGAACTATTACAAAAGAATTATTAGTGATTGGTATAAGGTAAACAAAAATTAATATATATATTTTTTTTTTTAAATGTTCCCCTGGTAGTTCATTATTCGAACACCAAATTACAACTTCCATGAATTTTTATGATGAATAATAATTATAAAGAACGGTATTGCATTCGTTATTTATAATTATTAAATTGAATACATATTTAATGCACACAAATTTGCAAGAACTTAATAGAACTGGCTTGTAATAATTTTGTAGGATATTATAAATTAAAATTAATTTAATAATTATAATTTCTTTCTGTAACTGTTCCTATTTTCGACACGGCTAACACATTTTTTCCTTTTCCATATGGATCGCTTCTATTTTATGCATCCCTCGCGATTACAATTTCAAATCTGCTATTTATCTGACTATTTACATTTGTCTCTTCGTTTCATCACTGCAATCCTCCACAGACACAGTTTTAGTAATTCGTTTATATGAATCATAACACTCGGTAAAGGATATTTCGGAACCGGTTCACAAATCATTGATAATCATAATATAAGACAATAAGTTAAATAGTATCTATTTTTAAAAAAAATGAAAGTCATAACAAGGCAAATATTTATTTTGTGTTATTCATAATATTGAAAACATATTGTTAACAAAATTAAATATAAAGATAATAGTGAAACCATTATTAATAATTTTAAACAATAATTAAAATTTCTAATATTATGGATAGTATTCTATTATTTTTAAAAAGTGGTAAATTTATATAAGAATACAGTTAAATTTATTTTAGAATAAAACTTTTTTTAAATTTTATTTATTTATTTATATGATATTTACAACTGTATACAAAAAATACATCTGGTAAATTCGCACATGGATATAATGACATGGAACACATGTTGAGAAACTTCCCATTGGTAGCACTCTAATAATATGTCTATATTAGAAGATCACGTAGCCATCTTCTTTTCAGACGCCTCGGAGGGTTATCAGGAATCGAATAGGAAACAAGGTTAGAGACAAGAGGGTTGGGATGGTTATGAAGTTTATTATGGAAGGACAGATATCTGGATTGGGCCAAATCTGATACATAAGGAACATTAAGGTCATTATGGATAATTTTATTTGTAACAAAGTAAGGAGCATTGAGGATTTTACGAAGGATTTTGGATTGTAAGGATTGTACACGAGAGGAATTTGAAGGTTTGGTGGAGCCCCAGAATAAAACTGAAATGAAAAACGAAATTTGTATTAAAGTTAAAATTTGTAATTCATAGGTGACGTTTAAAAAATTACAAAATGATAAAAACGGCTCATATACAGTAAATTTGCTGCTATGATGTACCAATTAAGGTTATCGGTTAAAATAAATAAAAAAAACTTATAAATAGACATAATATTAAATTAGAAAGGCCTATGAAAATGGCCTATAAAGGCCTATAGAAATTTATACCTATTAAACTGCATATGAAGTAGTTAAACATAAAATTTATTCAGTTTAACTATATCAAATTTTAACTGTTTAGTTATGAATAGGAATCAAGGATTTCCATTTTTATTATATTCCATAAATTCATTATTTTGGAACTTTAATTGGGGGTCTACATCAATTAAAACGAATTAATTATCTTTAAAACATTACTAACTTTATTGAAAGTTTGTTATTGTTTCGTAAGTCTGTATTGCTATTGAAATAAAGTTATATTTTAAAACGTTAGGTAGTAACACACTATTATTTCCTTACCATTTGTATGGGATAGTATATAAGAAAAACAACTTTTGCCAGTTTAGGCGAATATTTTTATTTTTTTATTTTTCTTTTTAATTTTTATTTATGAGGATGTTGAAGGAAAATATTTTTACTAAAATTTAGTGAATAAAATTGATTTTCGATCATTTTTCGTAATTCTTGAACTTCTTTCCAGTTTCGGGTCAGAATAAACGTGCCTATAACGAAATATAAGTTCGTCCAGGAAACTAAGTTTGTTCATAAATAAGTTATGTTAGAGAATGGGAAATGATAAAACTGACATATTACCATATAGATACTAACCCTCACAATCTCTGAAAATTTCATCAATATCTGATGCTTGACTGTAGGCGTTGCGCTTATCAGATGGGTGTGACTACAGCCAGAACACGGAATCAAATTTGTTTCTTAGTATCTAAATCGTAAAATTTAAATTATCGAATTGGAAAACAATAACTCTTTTCAGTATCGAAATAAATACAAAGCTCCCGTTACCTTCTGTCGTGAGGAAGCAATAATTGTTCAAATATATTATTTCGCTTGGTGAAGGGAATTATATGTCACATTACAAATCGCTTAAATGGAAGCCAGGATTTCTTTTGATCTTTTGATGCTGGTGAATAATATATATGAATTCATTATAAATATTTAGTATCAGAATTACAATAGAACTTTCATTTCTGAAAAGTTGGGTCATTCGTTGTTTCATGTACAAAATATTAAACAAGTTTGTTATGAATCAAGCAATTTATTACTTGTTTAATCTAAGCTTAAAGTTTAGTTGTTTTTTTAAATGTTAGAGGTAAATAAAATAGACGGAAATCCTGGATACTTCGTGTTGATACATTTTATTCCTCAATACTCCAAAACTGGTTGCTCGAAGTATCCTTAACTTTAAATTTCAAATCAGACCTTCAGAGGTCAGGATAAAATAATGCGAACGGCTTTGAAGAACTTGTTTTCTCCAACTAACCGACCGAAAATAACATTTAAACTGGCTGAATAAGGGCAACATACTTTTGTGAATTATAAACAGATGAAGTTTCTTAATGGAAGGTTTTGAACTTATTTTAAAAGATTTAAGTGATACGATTTGTGGTTCTTGTTTGAGCTTTGTGGTATTTAAATGTTAGGTGTAACCGGGGTAATTATAAATGGCCTTTAAATCTTCTTTTAAACTGGAGTCTGCAAGCGGATGAAAATAGTCTCTGTTACTCATTGAAAGAGAATCTGAGACCGTTATTCCGTGTGGAGTTTTATTTTAATTTATTAATATCCATTTGTAAGATAATCTATTTAGTTCTGAATATGTAAACTTTTCCTTTTTTATGTATTATATAACGTAATGTGATAATGAAAACTCAAAAAAAGAAATGATAAGTAGAACAAAAATATAAGTAAAACTTCTATACATGTATGACGCTTATATTTTTATATATGATGTATGTGTATATGAAATGAAACAAAAATTGTTTGTCAGTTGTTAAGTGTTTTTATTTTTATACCTGCATCCGTACCTGGCGTATTGGCTTAACAGACAATCAGATCTAATGGGATATTATTTTTTTTTAATTTTAATTATATAATTATTTTGATGTTATTCCTTTTATTTTTATTTATTTTAAATATGATGTGATGAACTATTCAATATAATTCAAAAAGATATTAAAAAATAAGCCTAAGATGGTTAAGTCAGTCCAAGTCAGCAATAATTCTGTATCGATATCACCAGCAATATCGCCATTTTTGTAGCTAACCATATAGTTTGTCTTATCTGTGTTTAATTTGAGCATTAGTTTTTTATCGGCTTTCGTTAAAGGTGTCGTTTTTAGTTTTATAGTTTCCGCGTCTTCGGGTGTTGTCCCATCCAGATCCAACCCTTTTTCGGTTCGCATTACCTCCCTAACGGCATGTCCTAATGCCAAATTGAACAGGACAGGACTATCACCCTTAATTAATAATTGTATATTTTTTTGAAATTACAATTATTAATTAATTAAAATTCAATAACATTACAGGTAATATTCTAGACATTCGTAGAAATATGGGAGAGAGAAAAAAAATTATAACGCCAATGACCTTACATGCTAGCTCATACACATTACGGTGCGTGTGGCAATTACACACTTACATATAGATATTTATATAAGAATATATATTTATTTTTTCATTATTTTAGGATGACATAAAGTAGAATAAAGTAGTATATAGCATAAATTAAAAATATCATTATAGCTAGCCTTTCAAAATATCCATGATGTTAAAAAAAAAGGGAAAAGAAATAAATTATATTATATAGTTAAAATATTTTATTTGATCATTCCCTAGGCAGTAGCTAGTCAATGAATTAAATAACAGGAGAACGATTAGGATAAAATGTTTGACTGTAAGGCTATAACAGTAGCCGTCACATCATAGAATGGCAGTATAATCTTTTTAATGTGCTCCGGAGAAACTGGTTTGGGCGAAGAAGACACCGACTTGGAACGTCTAGACCTTGGTCTTCCAAAACTGAGACTAGAAAATACAGCATTATAAAACTAACTATTAACTTGTAGATTCGTTTCAAATTGTCAGATTTGATCCTAAATCTTTATTTAGTGGACGAGGAGCTTGTTAATTGAGACTTTATATCTACATCCAATTCCATGTTTCTAAATGATGTTACACACGTTTTAAAATACAGAGAAATTAATTAGAATAAAAAGAGAATCTACTCTCAGTTGTATTCTACAGATCATTACTTAAAAGAAGGACTTGTCTTCCCAAGACTGTAATTCTAGGGACTTATAGATCAACGGCTAAAGCAGCAAAGAGAGATAAAATTATATATAATTAAATGGAAGAAGAAGAGAAACATGGTGTGTGGAGTGAAGAAGTTGCACAGGTTGGAAATGGAATTTCTAGAGATGGAGCCAAAAAAGAAATATCAGATGCAGTGTCTCGGTAATGAAGCTATAGATCAAGGAAAGAAAGAGGAAGGGAGGAAAAAGTGATTTGATCGCTAGATAGGGCACAACTGAAGATAAATGTTGTTATATAAGGTGGGGGAAGATACCGTCAAAGGTTTCTATGTGTCTGTAATGTCAAGATATATATATGTGTATATATTAACAGAAACAAATAACAGTAAATTTCATTTCAAAGCCTAAATTACTAAAGGTACCTAATTCCATTAAATTGTGGTTTATTACTTTTTCTTATATTACATTAAACGGTTATGTGATAAATGATATTATTTATAAAATTATTCAGATTAGTTTCGTTGTTGATCTGAAAAATTATTATTCACCGAATGGTAAACACACGAATGGTGAGTCCTACCGTAACACTTAACCTCAATAAATCATTAAATGAATTACGGCTAGAGTTTATGAAATTGTATGAATACATGACTGGGATAGAATTATTTATATTTTAATTTTGGTTGATTATTTACAAAACTGAATCTTTTTAATCGACCAAGGAAATAATTCCTCAGCTATTCTTTTTTAATTCAGATTCGGTACTTGTTTCAAAGTTTTTTCTCTTTGTTCATTAATATCATTATTTCTGAAAAGAAATAATATTACTTTAATTCTCCATGTTCAAGAACTTTCATTATTATATTTCGATTTTATTATTTCTTCTCCGCAATGTTACCTTTAGCTCTAATTTACAACAAAAAAAAATTACATAAAATGTATCAAATAATTTAAATACTCAAATTTAATCTAAAATATTAACTATATATTAAGAAATAAATTTGTATATATTCATATTTATATTTATATAGTCATAGTCTATTTTGTTTTTATTTAGGACATTTATTTAGAATTTAGTTTTTGGATACATCAGTTTAACGAAAATACTCAGATTTTTTTTTAATTGTAGTTTTTATTTCTGTAAATATTAACTTCAATAATTGAATAATAATAATAATAATAATTCAATAATTGACTGAGAGTTTTCACACGATCATTTAACCACTCCGCAATAAATGTCTTTGAATGAAGTTTATATTTCTTCGCTAGGTTGCTTAGAAAATTTAGGGAAACTATTGTTCTGAAAATAGTAGAGGGATGCATAGGGTGGTTTGAGTAACAAAAGTTTATTATTGTAAGGATTAGAATATATATTAGATAACTTATGAACTTTGGAATGTATATGTTAGAAAAAAAAAAACTTTGTTTACACTTTAAAAATATGCTCGGAAAGATGTTTTCTTGAATTAAATCGAAGCGGTCTAGGTAATCATCGTTATTTTCACTAGCAAATTACTCCAACGAGGAAGACATCCATTAAAACAGCTACCCGATTTCCGCTCAACCGATTTTGGTCAGGTTGATTCTCAAAGTAATTACAGAATTATTGATGTCGAAAGCTACTGAATTGCCGAAGGAGCTATCATTAGTATGTTCGATTTAATAAATGACAGCATCTGTTACGCGATTCTACGTCTTGATTAGTAATAAGGTTCTTCGAACACACGTGCAATGAGCTGTCTCATCAGCATCCTTACGTAATCCAAATTATCTGGACATTTAATTTTGCCTCTTTTAAAATAACCTAGTTTGAAAATAATTAATAGAATTAAAGTAATTAATATAAAATGACAGAATTAAAGTAATTGTATGCATACATTTACACCATTTCATCTTGGAAATAATTTATTCAGAAACACTACCGTAGAAATTAAAAAAAATCAAAATTAAAACCAAAATCCAGATTTGTAAATCAGATTGGTTCTATGAATTAAGATAAAATTATTGTTTAAGCATACATATTTAATTTGTTATACTAATTTAAATTTAATATATTAATATTAATTTATTATTATATATCAATATTATCTGCTCTGTCCCTTCATCATAATTTGTTTATTTCTTTTGAAGCTATGGCCATCAAAATATTTATTTACTTGTATTTATTTTTTAAAATTAAGATTTGTAAATAATTTAATTTTTTTTTCAAACGAGCATGCTATATCCCGGGAAAACCTACAAAATAAAAAAAAGAATAGGCTCACTTATCTAAAAGTTAATCGGGGCATAACCACACAACATTATAGAATTTATATTTTTATTTTATTCTGAGAGCTCTGAAACGTATAGGTCTGTTGAAAATCATCCAAATACAATAGGATCTATAGTTACCTAGTTGGTGAAGGAAGAAAAAGAGGGGTGTTTCATGACATTCTGATAACCTGAAGATCACGGGTTCGAATCCTGGTGTCGGGACATTTAACTCTTGCATTAATCTTCGTCCTTTCATCTGGTCCGAGAAAATCTCCGTATAGCCAGAAAGACGAGGTAGAGAAGAAATAAAAGTACTGAAGAGAAGATTCGTTGGGGTGTTCAGTCTAATAAATTTCTTATGTTAACTTATTTCATTATTGCTATTCCATTAGCCCCTTCTTTGTTATTATTAATTTCATAGTTCTCTGTTACTGTTATTATCTTATTTATAATTTGTTATTATTTATATTATTTATTATTTATAGTTTGTTACTGTTATGTTATAAATCCTAAGTTTGCTTCCGATCCTTTCTATCCCTAACTTTTTATCGTTATTTTATATTTTCTTAAAGCTTATTCTACCTTTTTTGTTTTGCTTTAAGTTTATTCTACCCACTTTATTTTACATTAAGTTTGTTCTACCTACGTTTTTTAGGCTACACTTTTCACCTACATATTATTATTTAATTTTTAATGTTAGTAGTTTCTTATGCCCATTTTATATGAGTTTTTATCTTAGTCCTAGTGAATGGGTGAACTTAGGGCGGAAACGCCGGCAAGCATAAAAATAAATATTATTTATTTGTTTATTTTTACATTTTTTTTTTATTTAATGAATACCCCAACCAGTCCTCTCTTCTATTATTCACTACAGTCAACCTTAAATCCACAATTAAAAGAAAATACTGTAACATAAATAATTTAAGTATTCGTCATGATATTAAAATGGCAATGACAGAGGTAAGACATCATTAGTTTATGTATTTATTGTATTTTAATATTAGACCGTAGTAATCAAAAGGTGCATATTAAAATAACTCCAGTTGCTAGTACTCTGAGATACGTCGTGTAGGAAATTAATTGGAAAACGGTTAAAGACTTAATTCCGTTTTTAACTGCTTCAGTTAAACCATTCCGTTCTCTTCAAGTACCTACAATTTATTACGTATCGGATGACTTCCTCCCTACCTGCCGACAGGCCATGTCCAAAACTAAAGCCAAGTACCGCTTAAGTCCGGCAATCAACAGGTGTAACACGACCGTATGAACATGTTTCACAGCTCGTTCGGGATCAAACATGTCATTTGCATTATCCTTGCTCCATATTCCTCCTCTTTTAGAGGTCTCTTTTGAATGTCGTCTTTGAGAACCTCTATATTAGGTCAGTTGAGATTTCATTTGCCATTTTTGTATATTTATTGGTTACTTATTCCGACGAAGTACATGCTTTAAAAAACCAAACAAAACAAGAATATTCATGGCTTTGAATAGCTAATTAAATGCTGATTTACTTATAGATTGTATAACTGACACCCCAAGAATGAATTAGCAAAAATACACTTAATGTAATACGTATCTATGTATGAAAAATATCTTACTGTAAAATTAAATATTCGTTGTTAAAATGTTTGTTTTATGATTTCTTCTCTCACATTATAACAATAACTGTTCTTTAGAAGATTTGATTTTTATTTTTGTAGTTTTTTATATATTGTTATTTAAACTACACTGTATGTTGTTAGAATTTGTATTCCGTTAGTTTTTGGTTGGATGTATTTTTTTTTGTTCGTTGTTGTTATTCCGAGGGGACGAGGGGACGATCTTGTAGTTGTCTATATTTTATTTCTTCACTTTCATTTCAATTTCACTTGATTCACTTCTTTCATTTTGTTTCATTTCATTTCCGATCTACGTTTTAGGCCATCATCAGAAGTAAAAGAACAAGAAAATTATTGCAAATTGGTATATTAAAATAAAAAGTAACATGGATTGCAAATAGTAAGTAATGAAGCCTACGAGCACTGAGATGAATTTTAAATTCCAGAGAAATATAATATGATATATACTGAAAGACTATACTACATTATATATTACTACTCTAATCTATTTATTCTATTATAAAAAGAATAAATAATGTAAAGAAATTAAAAAATGTAGAATAACAGCCAATTTTATCAGAATAACGCGACATAGAGCATTATAATTACTGGCACAAATAAATGTAGTTAGGCAAATAAAACAAATGCGACTAAAATGGATTGATACGTGCCTGTTGACCGCAACCCCGACCAACTATTCATTGAAGTTGGTTTAATAAAAATTAATTGAACACGCTGATGTTATAAGTAATAAGGTAATAAATTGATTGGAAAAAAAAGTTTCGCTGACTTGGTCCGATTCACATATTTATTCTTCCAAGATAAACTCCAGACTCATCCAAATCCTCTTGTTTTCAATCTTCCTTTCAACTCCGTTCGTCTGAAAATAATACGGCGTCGATATCTTCTAACTTATAGCTAAAATAAGGTAGTATATCGGCAAGACAATTCTGGTCATTATTCTATTATTATAAATAATTAAAAAAAAGGGATATAATTGCATATTTAAAATATAATTGTATCAAAATGCAGAGCGAGAATTGAAGTCTTGCCTATGAAGCATAAAGCAGTGTTTATGAAAGCAGTCGCACAGTAGCACACGGAGGATACCGGCACCTCGGGTTTTATCGTTCTTCATAACCGCCATCCAAATGCAAATCCGCACTCATAATTCACAATCTTTTTCTATCCCAAGGCGACTTTAACATCCACCATAAACCGGAGAAGCTACTCCCCTCAATATATTTGCTCCCTCAATCTTATTTATGATCGACTTATTAATTTTCCAGATCCAGATTTCGAAAGTTCAAGAAACGATCGGCCATTCAAAACATGGACCCCTATATCAGTTCTAAGAGAGGAAGGATATTGAGATGCTGAAATATGCGGACGGGGAATAGCGTGAATATCGACGATAAACAATCGGAATTATCCTCGATTCTTTTTTTCCCCTCTACAGCTTGTGGAAGGTCTTGAGCATTGCGTGAGGAACCTAATTATACACCACACCATATCGTGTTTGACGGTATGTAGCGAAATGTCAAACTGCAATTAATATTCAGAGATTGTCGTCAATGTTCGTGGGACTGTGTATTTCGATATCGGCTGCCTTTAGGTCATCCCGCATTTGAATACGACAATGCCATGCGAGTTCATTGAGAACACAAGCACTCATGCCTTCTTCACATGCCTAGTCATTCAGGTTAATAACTAGCGTTGTCGTTCATTAATTCCGAACCTCCCACGCCTCTTATTCATTGGCCTGTTCCATCGTTCAACTCCTTGCAGGAAATAAAGAGCATGCTGTGTAGCGTGACGTTGAATGAAAAAAAAAAATAACCTTTACCTAAGAGCAGACAATTTTTATTTTCTTAGAAATGTTCTGTATATGTTGTATTTTTTTTTCTTTTTTTTTTTTTTGTGGTATGTTATTATAATTTTAGGGAATGGGATGACTCAGTGGTATGGCGATGAGTTTGCAATGCTCAAGGTTCGAATTCAGGCTTATGACAGACAAATTATTTATTCCGTTTCATCGGCCGTGGATCGTTCCTGGGATTGGGAGACCATCCTGGGGCGCACCCAGCTTCTATAAAGTGGGTACCCTTAATTAAATAATTAATTAAGAGGGGAAATCTGGCGGTTGAGCGTGATCTCGATCTAAATCATCTCCTTGCACAACTGTTGACCAAGAAACAGTACTTTCCCTAAATGGTACTTAACCCAAGACTCTTCATGGGTTGTAAGGGTACATAAAAAAAATTATAGTAATTCTTGCTTGTTTATTCTTCAAAATATCCAATTAATGTTTAAGAACACTAATTCCTTTCTTCATGTTTTTTTAAATATTTTTTTTTAGCAAAGATGATTTAAATTACCTAATTTTAAACAGAAATACCAATATTTTAAGAAAAGACATTGTCAAACATCTTGTTGTTCTAACCTGTTTGCTGACTGTTATCTCTAGGCCAATATACAACAATTTAAATTCCAATTGCTAAATCTTGTGTCTTCCAAACATCCATAAATAACTAAATGTTCAAGTTTTCGCTTAATCAGACTCTATCGGGACAAATAAAAACATTTTACGAATTCTAAATAATTTTATTATGATTTATATCGTAGGGTTAATTGCAAAATATTATTAAGTGAGATTTTATAAAATTAAGTTAAAAATTAAAAATTATACACCTAGTTGAATTTGAAACATTCAATATTCAATATTTAAGTTCAGCCTTTCAAAATGAAGTATAAGGTAGATAAAGGGAATAAATACGGAGCCGCTTCGGTATCTTAAGACGCTCATCGGCAAATACCTTAATGGGTCCTCCCTCAGCCATTTAGATGACACATCAAACGTTTGAAATCTCAGAACAAGACATTTATCCTCAATCTAGCCTATCTCCCAGCCTCGGTTCCCTCAGACGAATCGCATCGCCGAAGCAGAGGATGTGAAAGTTCTGCTAATCTGAGGCCATGTAAATGACGAGGGAAGCGTCCATTAGGAAAGATTACCACTCGCCCTCTTACAAGAGGAAATTATCTCTACTATCATCTGGAGCCGTTTCCGCTTGAATTATTTAATTTAGTCATGTATATGGCCTCCAAACAGACCCCCATATTTTGACCGTGCATATATCAGAATTCCTGGCAAACTTATAGCTTATTATATATGTTTGAATGTTTTATTATGTGCTCTTTCTGCTGAAATTCTAATTTTTAGATGTGTCCATTAGTAGCTTACAACTTTTCAGGATTTGAAGAAGCGCTGTTCCAACATACTGAATGTGCGAAGAAAAGCTATTATAAAACAATTTGATTTCCCAATTTTAAATACTGATAATTCGTTCATAATCGTTTGTAATTTATTATTATTACTGATATATTTTCCTTCCTCACCTCGCTTATTCGGCTATACGGTGTTTTCACTGGCCAAGGAAGAGAGCGAGGGATCAATGTCAGAGTTAAAAGTCCAGACACCGGGCCTCGAACTGTGAGCACTCAGTTTATCTGGTTGCCAAACAACAAGTATGCAAAGCACACGTTGGCCTGCTAAGCTACCCCACCCTCCTTCTAACTAATATATAAAAAAAAAATTCCCTAATTCCTAAATATTTCAAATCCTCTGAAATCACTTAAAATCATCATAGTATAGAGAATTTTTTGACTAAGCATCAGTAACTTTCGTTTCATCATAAAACGTATTATATTATTTATTTTTACATGCTGTATCTATCCGAACCGGTCATTAGCGGCAGAATTTATGATTACATAAAAAATTATATACAATTAAGAGATGGGAATATAAAAATATAATGATGATTTTTTGTACGGTTGATGTGGGAAGTCTGTCTATATATGTGGTCTTGGTTGTTTTCTGTCCGGATGCCGCTTGAATTGGATAAGTGTTGACGATTTAATTGCTTACCTCTATTTTAGAGACTACATCATTTTTGGATTATTTCGTATTTTAATATTAGAATTTAATCCACTCTACGACGTGTTTTCTTCAACATAGCAAACGTGAAAGCTCTCATTCTCTTCATCACATATGACAGCCATGTGCCAGATGATGAATTTACATCACTGGTTAACAGATGGGATCCTACCTAACTGAAGATGCATTATAAGAGACGAGATGGTATGAACTGGCCACATACATAAAAAGTGATATAATACATAACAATGTTTATTAGAAAGAAAAGTCTAGCCTCCAACAAATATTCTTTTGACTGAAAAAAAGAAAATATTTATATTATCTGGGTGGCATTGACAAGTAAAAATTTTACAAATAAAATGTGGACAGGGGTTAGTGTGTTGACCAAAATCGGTCTTGGTCTCACAAAGTGCTAGATCAAGAACAGGACTGGTAAAAACTCGATTTTTTAAATAAAAGTTTGGCAAATAATTACTAATACTTAACAATCGTAATTACTATATGTTATAATTGGTAATACCAATATACTTTTGCATTTAACTCCTCTAATTTTTCATTCGGGCTTAGTTAGGTTTCTCCTGTCTAAAAAATTACAGTAATATCTCTATAGTAATAAGTAACTCCGAGATTGTTACGAGAGTCTTGCATAAGACAAGGCCATGACCAAGACTGAGTTTGCAAGACCAAGAGTCGTCTCGGTCTCGCATTTGGGAAACACTAGGTGTAAATATGTGCAATAAATTTAATTGAAAACAGCTGAAAATGTCGAAAGGTTATAATAAAATATAAATGTATACAATAATGTTTTAGCTGCAAAATAAAAGATCGTGAGATAAAAATGGTTTTAGTAAAAACATAACCACATATGATGTAGAGATGGTTGACAGTGATATAATTTAAGAAATAGTTTCTCGAGGGGTTCTGTCAAATAAATACTATATTTTTAATTTTTACGCCGACGTTTCGACCCACTTTGTAGTTCATAATATTTGTAGGTCAATACCTATGTACAACCACTTTATAGGTCATAATATTCGTAGGTCAATACCTCTGTATAACCACTTCGTAGGTCAGATTGTTTAATAACCATATATAGATTAAATATAGTAATCATATAAAATAAGTCACATAAAAAAATATATGAATAACCTAAATAAGGTAGTTTATCATAAAGAACATCATTGTTAACAGACGAGATTCTACTACTGATTATACCAAACTGAAGATATATATTATAAGAGACGGGATGGTTTGAACCGAATATACATGATGAAATACATGAAAATGTTAATATTAATAGGTAAGATTGGATCCGAATCAATATCGTACTAAGTACTCTCGCAAATCGATGAATAAGCTTTTTAAATATAAGGATATTTTTGTCCAAGCTTTAAAATACTTTCCTCCAGTAAACCTTCCTCACAAAGTCCAGGAACTCTTGCAGTCATCCATTCACGTACGAGTAGAAGTACCCTTTTAGAATACTAAGCGTGATCATTATATTATAAAATTGAATTAGTACACAACACATAAACACTAATATTCGCCGCCGTGACCTCGAAATGCCAAAGGTTTACCTTGATCTTAACTTCTCAATTCCTCCTCTATCGTGAGTCAGAGCTTGGAATTATGGATGGGCCCATTTACTTATCTAGTGTCAGGGGGTCACAGCTAAATAAAATTAGAAAGCGAGTCTGCTATTTCTATGTATTATATGGTCCTCATTTTATAAATATATATGTTTCAGTAAATTGTTACTTCCTAACATTTTTTATGTTCCTGACCTCATATGAGTCATTAAAGGGATCGTTTTTAATGTAGATACTTGTTTTTTTCCCCCTCGAAGTCGTAAATATTTTAGAAGCCATTATAAGAGACACCCAGTAAATTATTACAATAGGATAAAGTTGAGTAAAACGATAAATTTAGCTGATTTAATGTCTCAAAATAATTCCTATAAATTTACTAGAAAACTTTCTTTTCTCTGAACAAAACTTAACTTAATTTTTATAAGAAATATTCGGAGAAACGTATCATTAAGTCGATCTTCTCAGAAGGTGAAATTTTAAAACAATTAAGTCGGAGTACAAGTTTAATTTACAATATAATAGATTAAATTAAAATATAGATAAAAATTCTTTCCTCTTCAATTCATAATGTTAAATGGTTAACTCATTACTGCAGATTCGATCAATAAAAAAAAAGTTTAAACTATTAAGCTACCAAAGTTATTCATTAATTACAAATATTCAAAATTTCATAAATCAAAAATATTTTATACATGCATTAGCAAGTTTTATTTTATTACATATCCGAAAATACAGCCATTAATTTCCAAATATTTTCGGCTTCTTCTTCTAAATGCCGTAGTTGCCTTGCTGGTTCCATATTTTTCTTTATCTTTTTTAATACTGCACTGTTGAATACTGTTGAATTACTGCATCCCGAGTGTCTATTTTTACTTTGTATATTTCTTCATTGAACCATCCACAAACCCTTAAATAAAGATCTGGAGATATTAGAGGCCAACTAATTGGACCAACGTGATCATACAAACGATCTGGAAACCGTTCATCCAAATGTTGTCTCTCCTGAAAAACGAAATGAACTGGAGCTCCTTAGCAAACTATACTTAGTAAAATTAGACGTTAGGGATGCATTAATTTGATATTTTCAAAAATTTATTAAACTTATTGGTAATGCATATATGAAACATTATTATAAAATTTAAACAAGTGAAAATCCACTCTCGTGGTTCGGCACAGTATATACCTATTATTATTTTTATTTTTTTTATGAATTAACGTACTACGACTTTATAAAATATATAATGTTTACATTATTTTATTATTTATTTGTTATTTTTATTTTTAAAGTTAAAACAAAATCTGGTATATAAACTATATTATTTTAAATTATGAAGATGGAGCTTTTCATTAGGGATATATAAACCACAATAGCATACGAGAGAGGGCATTGCATCACTAAGCCACAATGGGTTGTCATAGCACTAGTATACTCCTAAAAGGAAAGGTACTGCAGAAACGAATGCAAGGATACGACGTAGGCGAACAATAGTACATAATGCTGACATCACATTACTTCAGCCCAGAACAACTGACCTATCATAAATCCACCCCAGATCAAGATTGCGGATTCGAAAAAGGTACAGACGAACTGAAGGAAACATATACTAACATCCGCTTAAGATGATTCAATTGTTTGGTCTTTACTGTCTGGTTATTTGTGAGAATCATTTGAATTCTGTTGTTACTGTACCTATTCGTCTCCTCTTCAAAGCTTATATAAATCTTATTAAATCTCAAGTAATTAGAGGATTATCTTCATAATATTCATACTCTTGGACTGTGTAAAGCCCATCTAAAATGTTTCAAATACACCTCTTCAACAATACAAAATATAATCTTATTAGCAGTCTAATGAAGAACCCAAATGCACTTATCGCGATAAATAGAAAATAATTCGTTTAATTATTTAGATGAATTACCCCGATTTTCCAAACATGATAAATCTAAATGAGGCAAAAATAACGGGTAGATTTTAGGGATAAATTATATCTTGGATTGTTTAAAAATTAACAAAAAAAATTTATTTATACACGTAGGTTGCAATAAATTAAGAGGACTATTATAGATTTTATTTCAAAAATGAAAGCTAAGGTTATTAATAATTTTGTTGTGCAGAATTATAAACAGCGAAGAATTAGGTCAACGGTCAAAAAATTTGTATTCCTTGGTCAAATCCACCAGATCGATGGCGAACCAATTTATCAGTCGGCAAAAAATTTTGCTTACGAATTAATTTTGAATCCGAATGGGGCGACCAAACTCGAACAATTAATTTCCAACACACTCGACCGGCTTCTGTCAACGACAAATATATAACTTGGAGAGTATAACAACGCCCGTAGCAATATAATTTATGCTAATTAAGGGAAGAAAGGTAACCTGGTGGTAGATGAGGAGGAAACGCGAGAGAGTAATGGACGATATTAAAAGATAATCTGGAACAAAATAAAATGAAAGAGGAAAAAAAAACTTCTAGCTGGAAGATTTATAATAAGCCGACGTAGCTGTAAAAAGGTGTGCCTTAGGTTATTATGACGGATCGGTTGCGTGCCAGGACAGCTTTTAGTGAGGATCACGCAGGAGTTTCTTGGCTACAGCGTTAAAGACTCGGAGATCCGGCCTTCACAGTCCTATTTAATGGCAGTGTCTCTTCATTGAGAAATCGCCAACTGATCCAGAGCAGATGCTACAAAAAGGAGTCGTTTCGGTCCAAAGTTGGATCATTTAAGATATCAAAGTGTTGCAATAGAAACATAAAGAGAAAAAGAAACCGCCTCGTGAGGTGCTTAAGAACGATTTGGTGGGACATCAATCATTTTTGTAAAAATTATATGAAGGAGATTGTTCGGAAGGAATGGGTTAGTAAATCGTACTTATACAAAAGGTTCGTTTTTATAATTGCCTATTACATATTTCCCATACAGGGATTCAATATACCTCAATGAAAGTAGGCTTGAACTTGTTATATAACATAAAACTATTGTAGTTAACTAGAGTTTTAATAATGTAAAGACAATTAAAATCGAGAAAGTGTATTTTAATATGTCAGAGCCACTGTATTAGCTATCATCTTCATTAATGAAAGCAGTCGAAAAAAATATTAGCGCGACCTAAAAGGTTCTATATCTGAATTGTTTCCACATTTATGTATTTGCCTTTTAATCAGTTTATTAATAATCAAATTAGTCTTTGATTCCTATTTATTGGACGTTTCGGGAAATCTCAGTCCACCTCTTCAGCAATATTGTATCATACCAAAAAAAAATAAAAATAATAATTACAGCGTAATTATATAATAAAAAAAAATAATTATTTTTAAATATACTCTTTTTTTATCTTATAAAAAAAACTGTACCCCTACAATCCAAGAAGGGTCTTGGGTTCTATTTAGAAAAAGTACTGTTTCTTAGTCAACGGTTGTTCAAATAGGTGATTTGACTGAGATCACACTCAACCGCCAGGTTTTCCCACTCTATCAATTAATTAAGGGTACCCACTTTGTAGAGACTGAGTGTGTCCCAGAAGGGTTCTTCCTACCCCGGTGTACCCCCACGGCCAATAAAACAAAATAAATATTTTTCCTACCATGAGCCGAGATTCGAACTTGGGACCTCGAGCATTGGAAGTTTTGTGCCCTACCACTGAGCTATTCAGCTTCCTGTAGCTACTTCAGCTAGCTCTTTTATCTTATAACCACTTGAAAATATCTGGAGCTGCCAGTTCACTGTAATAGCTACTAGCCCGACAGTCGGAGGATTAAATTTAATTTCATTGATGGAAAATTGTTTTTTCTAAGTAGTCAGATAATTTTTAGGTTATCAGTTCTTAATTTAATAATATTTAGATTATAGAAAAATAGAATACAAAATAAAAATAGAATAAGTACACTAATATAAAAATCTTATAAATACGCTAATATAAAAATAGTATAAATACCCTAATTTTAACTCATAAGAGTTACTATAATAAGAGGGAAGGAAAGTTATAAATTTTTTATTTCTGTTTTTAAAAAATATTTTTAATTGAAAATATTATGAAGATTTAACAGATTTAATCTTTGGGCATATTAATTTCACAGTCTTAGGAGTACACCATTGCTCATTTATAAATGTTTAAAAATTATTTCTAAAATTTATTTATCGGTCACCTGAAATAAGGTGTGATATATACAGTGGTGGATTATTTACGTCTTCACAACGGCTTTGCATAAGAATGATGTCCTCGAGAAAATGCCGCTGGCCACATCAATTTCAATTATGTCAGTTCTGCGCTTACGACCTACGCGACACTATTCCATGGATTGGTAGTTCCGTGTTCGCAGTTGCCTCCGTTTGAGAAATAGTGTAAGGTGGTCCAAGGAATTAGTTAATGGAGAAATTCATCATGTAGCTACTCCGAATTTAAAATAAAATTTATCACCTGTGAATTACGACGCTCCTTTTTTTCTCGTTAATATAGATCAGGAAGGGTGATAAATTCAAATAGGAGTTAACATTTTTGTTTTTGAAAGATTTATCGTCAGTCATTTGTATAAAAAGAATGTTTACACTCAGCGACAGGATTACTTATGGCATTTGTTATGAATTAATGACCTTTTACCACTATAACTTTATATAACACTATAATTTAAAAAAAATACTAAATAAATAATAGATTTCTCTACTCCGCACTTCCTTACTTCGATTCATCTATTAATGTCTATTATTTAAAAAAAAAAAAAACAATATCTTTGTTTCGATTTTTTGTTTAAAACTAATTACCATTTGCATGCATCCGGTCTTGTTTGGTTTTGTGAAAATTCTATTATTATAGATACTTGAAGAGTATGATTAAAATTATATCTTATAGCATTAATAATCCAATATCAATATATTACCATTCACATGTCTTTTGCGCCAAATTAATAATGACATTTTTAAGATACGTCCTGTAGCGAATCGTTGCCGGAACGATTGGTGTTGTTGGTTAACAAGACCAAATGTTTAGTAAAATACTGAATGCATTTTTTTAATATTTATATGATTTAATGTATATTTATGAAATAGTTAAAGAGATATTATAGGAAAAAAACGTTTCTATTAAGTTGGATTAAGAATTTTATTAAACCTAAGACCAACTTCTTTTGCTTAAGTGAAATGGTAAGTGACCCTGTGAATTTTTTATTTAATATCCAAATAGTTTCATCTTGTTAGTAGAGAAATTGAGCCAGCTCATACTCTTGCAATGAAAATTAGTTCTGGAAAGGTTCCTTCCTGGAGAAGAAGCAAGCTTCAGCGCTCACGAACTAAGTAGAACATAGATTACCAGATAATGCGGGCCCGAGTCTGCTCTTAGCCGAAGTAGTGCGATCCGACTCCTGAATGCAAATGACTCCGGAGAAACCTCGTGAGGACGACTCCCCGAAGAAGATGAGCGAGGGACATGGTTCCTACTTTATCATTCCCAACATCTCCCGTCGGAGCGGCGCTAACTCATATCCCAGGATAGGTATCAACCCTAACAGTCATAATTTCATTAATAAAGAATACCTCCCAGCAGGGCATAACTTTAAGTGACTCCTCTTTTCTCATTTCATTTTTTTTTTTTCATCATGTTTACAAGATTCCCAACAGTTGGATCAGATTTATTTTTACTATTGAATCATGCAAATACGAATATCTGCGTCTGTCACGAGAGAAAAATTATACCGGCATATGAAATTATTTCGGGATAGGGTATCTTGGGAGTGGAATATTTTCGAACTGGTAGAAATACTGCTTATTAATTCATAAATAACTTTAATATTTTTACCTTAAAATACTTCAATGCGATGCTTTTGTCACAACTTTGGAAAACATTTCAATCAGATGTGTTGTTATTTGCATACACTTCGGTAAACCACGTCAACTTAAACGTTAAGAATGAATATGTTCACATAAATAATTTTTTGTGTTTTAAATATATATATATATATATATATATATAAAATATAAAATCTATTTATTATTTACTCATTACACAAATTAAAATAAAAGGTCAATGTTTTTGTACTTTGTATCTCCGTACCCCATATACTATTATTCCTTATTCCTAAAACAGCATAACCAACTTACCACCAAATTAGCTGATTGTTACAACTTCTACAAAATGTTCGGATGAAGACATACTTTTTTTTTTATAAATAACAAATATTCATCAACATCATAATATTTATGATACCTTAGTTAAAGTTCAACTATTTAGTTTAATTCATTCTATATTTTAAATTAAATTAGTAGGATTATAACGATAATGTTAAGATAAAATGGAAGATGGTTACAGGGAGTAATTTCGAAATATAGTAAACACGGTTTCAAAACCGGTAACAAATCGATTGCTCCTCGACTGTGCCATTGGACACATAATTCCCATTAGAAATGACGGACGCACGTGCAGTTGTTGAACCTAGCAATTTCTAGGAGGTGTTCAAGGTAAGACAGATATCATTTTCGAAATTCCTCACGTTCGATAGTACCTGCTAAGTGGTAACCTACTTCTGCACTATCTCGGAGAGATCGGGACATTAGAGCAGGTGAACACGTAGAAGTCGCCAGCGGGTAGGAACTCATTCGGACCAGGGGAACTTGAGGAGGATTTTTTTTTTCTTTCCTCTGAACTTTTACCCGCTACTTATGCTAACAAGAAGATGATGGCGGCCATCAAAGATCCTGAAGCATCTGAACACATAAATAATTCTAGATCATTTGGCGGCTATCGCTCAGTCCTAATGGAGTAGGTGACCCCTTGAAGACTGCGGGCGGAACTACCCGTCCACTTCTGCAAAGTTGTTTCATCTTGAGAATTATTCCCTTGAAAAAAAAGCAAAGATTTTTTTTATAATTCTAATCCTACCTAACACGTATAGCGTAAATCACAGGCCAAGTAAAATAATATTAATACCCCTTATCAATTTGTCTAATAGATAATTAAATTAATAGCTTCTGTGTTGTAATCATACAGTAAAACCAGTTTTTATAACATTTCTCTTAAATTGAGTATCCTTGAGGTGAAATATTGGTACGTGACACGCAAGTCTATAAGCTTCCAACTCAAGAAAAGTGATAGAAAATAACTGCAATAAAATAATTAGACTGGTCTGTTTATTGTTACGATTTACTGGTTACAAAATCTATTTAATGGAACAATCATTCAATGTTTGTATTTAAAGCTAATCAATACCAACTTATTTTAATTAAGACAATACAATATTTAAAAAAAATTTAACTAAGTACCTCAATACATAGATAAGTTAAAATTAAACATACAAAATCAATCTAATTGGTTTAAAGGTAAATAAATAGATGATGGTATTGCAAACAGTGTTATTGTAAGGTAGCTTAATACGCGACCAAACTATACAGTTTTTAATTATAATTACTGGTGTAAATTTGTTTTTACGAGTATTTTATTCACATTCGTTTTCAATAGTTCAATTCAAACTATTTAACTATAAAAACTATTTTTATATACAATAAAATAAAAAATAAACAATAAAATAAAATAATTTTTAAGGATTAACATAAATGAAATCATTTAACACTGTTAACATACCAAGATTGCTTTAGTAATGGAAAGTATTCATTCTAAAAATTTAAAGCATAAGAATGAAAAAAAATGTGTATTAACGAAACAAATAAATGGCAAAATAGGAATAAAAGGAAAAACGAAATATTAAAATAAAATAATAAGAAAAAATTGACGCGGAACAAAGTTGCATACAGCAGTTTTAGTAAGCAATGGAAACTAGGTTAGAGACTTTAACGCCCAGTCACACGCATTAAAGTCTCCACTAAAAAATGTAAGAAACATAACTCATATTTTTTTTTTCGTCATGTTCATATTAATTATGAACCATTAATATCCTTTTTTATTATGATACTATTACAGGGGATGGAATAGGAGGATGGAAAAAGAAAATACACATTTAGCTGATATATTGATCGAATAATTAGCCATTATTAATAAATTATTAAGAATGGCGCGCGCTGAATAAAAATAAATAAAAATGTAGGCGTTTATTTAAATGGCACAGTTAGTTAGCTGACTGTGAAGCGGAGGCGTTTCCTTGAGCTACAGATGGAACGCTATTATATCTGCCGTAGGCCCCGCAATTAAACGGTAGCTTATTATTATAATTATTATAATCAAAGGTCGCCCTGGATCCCGCTAAAGTGGGGGGGGAGACAGAGACGGTCGCGGTGGGGAGTTTGGTGGGCAAAAAGCGCCACTGTCGCCGTTTGTAAATTATCTCAGACTAGATTCATAATTGTTGAATACTAACGAGGATGGCTGGGCGTTGGTCGTCCTTGATATCTTCCTCTCTGTCACAGCTTTCCAATTGCACGCTTGCCTTTTCCTCAGTCCCCCTTGCTCCTCCGTCGAAAATAAATATAACGAGAATTTTAAATTAATTTAAAATTGATGCGTATTAATAAAAACGATGCATTGAATGAGTTTGAAAACCACTGGGAACAGTACTTTGTAAAGATGCTCATAAGAGTAATACTTTATTTTTTATTTTATTCCATTACATATTTTTCTAGAAATGACTAAGCTTTAAAAGCTTTCGTTAAATATTTAAAATATTCTTCGTCATAAGCACCCTGTGAAATTTCTTTTAATTTATGAGCATCATATTTGTAATTTTTGACAGTGGATAATTATTTACTGTAGTAGATATAAAATAAAGTTTTCATTCAGTGAAAATATAAAGACATATCAATAAATTATTTTTTTTTTTATTTCCTTCGTGCCGAAGTTTCAGACCGTTGCTGTGCTAAGCAAAGATAAGATAACAAATAAATAAAAAATAGTAGACAGTAATAGTAATAATATGTAGTTAAAAAGGTATAATCAAGTAACAGGTAGGTAGTTTAACTTTCCATTAATTTACTTTATAATATTAATTTATTTTATGGCTTCACAAGTTTATTCCGTTATATCATAAGTTCTTATTTCATATATCAACCTTAATATGATTTTAAATTTTTAATCAACTTTGATTTTATCTATCAATCCATGTAAATAAAAAGGTATAGTCAAATATCAAGTAGGTACTTCAACTTAACTATAATAAATATGTGGAATGACAAATATATGATGTATAATTATATCATAAACAGCGGTGGCAAGTTAGGATATATGAGATAATGGTAACGAAGTTAGACTTATGAAATAATGGAACAAACTATGAAAAAATGGCGGTAACAACTTAATGGAATTAATAATGCAATGAAAAATGAACTATAAAATAATGGATTGATATATAAAATTAAATTTGATTAACGGTTGATATATTTAATACGGTAATAAAAACTTATGAAGTAACGGAACAAACTTAGGAAGTTATAAAATAAATAACTATTATGAAGTAAATTAATGTAAAGTTTAATTACCCACAGGTTACTTGGCTATACCTTTTTAACTACATATTATTACTATTACTATCTATTATTTTCTCAAGATTTATATGTTATCTTGTCTTTGCTTATCTATAATGAAGGCCTGAAACTTAGGCCGAAACGTCTTCAAAAAATAAAATTGAAACAAATATAATTTATTAATTTTACTTTGCATTTCCACTGACTGAAAACCGCAACCAACTTCTCTTCAATATTTATAATTATCTTCTCCAAAAATATTTTCATTATTTTATCATTCCATATTTGTTTTTGTATATTTAAAAAATATATATTATAGCTCATATGTTGTTTAATTTAATATAAGTTACTTATTTCGCATTTAATATTTTTTCTAGTTCCATTTTAATGTCAAATAAAAGCCAATTACAAATAAGTGAAAAATATGCAGTAATTTACAGAATATTACAGAATATAATATGCAGTAATTTACACCTGATATAACATTAGATCTCTAAGATAAAATATGTAAGAAATGTATAGTAATAATAATTATAAAAAGCATAATACTGAAGGACAAAATTATATTTACTGAATTTTGGAAATAATTTGATGTTTTTATTACTAAAAAAATTAACTATCTATAATATATTTCAGAAATGATATACAACCAAAAAAGCAAAATATTGACTAAATGATGTGGATTCAGTTCTCTTGGGGGAAAAAAATCTTTTGAGTAACAACTATGAAGTATCGCTTCAAAGTGCTCCAAATGCAACAAAAGCATGATAATGTTAATTAAGGAACCCAATATTTTTTAAACTTTTTTTAATTTTATTTTTTCTTAATATATGAACATTTATTTAGTTCGTAATTTTATTATCTAATTATTAATTTATTGTAGTATTTTTTTTTCTCTTTACATCTTAATCCGCACTAGACGGTATTCAAAACTTTTCTTTTTATTAATTGTACTTGTTAACTTTTTTTCTTGTTATTTTGACTTTTAATTTTAATTATATTTCATCTGTTTAGTAGTGTTTTTTAAGTTTTTATTTTAATTATACTTGTATACTTTTCTTGTTGCATTTTTAAAATTTTTATTTTAATTACAATTGTGCTTCTAATTTTTTTAACTTTGGTTTGATTTTACTTGCATATTTAACTGCAGCTATTTTTACTTTATTTTTAAAATTGTATATGTCAGCTGTAGTTTTTTATTTGCTTATTTGTAGTAGTTGATTTAATAACTGTAATTTACGGATAAAATGACCCAGGTGGTCGAAAAGCCCCAAAACATTTTATATAAATATAAATAATATTAATTACGTATTGTTTAATTTTTTTTTTTTAATGTATATATTGCATAATATAAGAGTTACTCAATAAGAAAAATGTGTTATAAGGTAGCGGTAAGATCTAAAAATAAATAAGGCAGCTGATGATGCCGTTATCAGACAGAGATAAGAGGGAGGGGTGGCTGCGTGAGGACCTTGGCATTTCCCCCCACCGCCGAGGGGAGGAGCCGGCCTTGCACAATTAATACGGCCTTTCTAAAAACCAGTGCTCTATTGCATGCTGTCTCCTACACTCCGCTACTCCCTTCCAACGGGAACGGCTCTAATAGCCAATACAATACATCGAGTATAATTCGCATTAAGTTTATATACATCAGACCATGACGTTATAAAATCATACAACATTAAAATAATTGATACCAAATGTTAATAAAGTTGTCCGAATAAACAGTAAAAACATTACCTAGAAATATGTTAGAACTATTCGTTATGGTTAGACCCGTTTTGCATGGTTAGGTTCGTAACAAGTGGTTAGGCCTTTAAAAAAATATGGATGTGAGAAATGGATTTTTGGACAAATCTGCTGCTGAAAAAATTGATAGTTTCGAAAGAAATGTTTTCAGACGGTTCGTCCTGACTAGTTCAGGAAGATGAGGAATAAGGACGAACAAAGAAATACGTCAGGAACTGACAGTGTCCATGTTTGGAAACGTTCAGCATCGTGAAGGGCTGGACCATGTTTACAGAATGACGCGAAAGCAGCCGAAAGACTGCTATATATGAATTATCCATATGGGGTTCGTTCGAGAGACAGTCCCCAAACTAGAGGGCGGAATATTGTTAGCATTTGCTCTCGAAAGCTTGAAACAATTTTCAACATGGCAGAAGATAAAGGAAAGTGGAAAAAACTATTTGGGCAGGGTACGGAGATATCTGCATACTACTGTATTCGCATTATTAGAGGAAAAAATTCATTTTCATTTTAAAAAATAAGATCAAAACATATACAAATTACATCTTTTTGAGTTATGTATAAATAAGATTTTTTTTTATTTATAACTTATTTCCTTTAACTTTCTTGGAGGGGGTATGCTTATTTTTAGCAACTGGGGGAGAAGCACAATTCGAAATAATGGTTCAATGACTGGATTAGATGAAGAATTTAAAAATAGTATGGCATACTTACAAAAACAAAAACTTTGAGAAATAATATATCTAGTATGATGAACTGGTTTCCATCTTGTCTAAGTTTTTTAAATAATAAAAAAGTGTCAAATAATTCCTTGAATATTACAGTTGTTGGTTATAAAGATACTCAAAGTGTCTAACACAGCTTTTCTTGAGTTATAATACTAAAAATAAAAGTTAAAAAATAAAATAAATTTATATTATCCGAAGGGCTCTAGAGTCCTTTTCAGATAGATCTATAGTTATCTTAATTTTTATAATTCTAAACAAAACTTGGTAAGCATTTTATAGCTTTCAGAATGAATTTCTGTTGATCCGGAAAACGGTATAATTTTGGTGTTTTTTTTTTAATGAATTAAAGGCTTCAACCACTTGGGTCATTATCGCCTTATTTTCATTGAGAATTAAATTCTATTTTCAAGAATGATTGGCTTTAAAATGCAGGTACATTGCGGTGAAATCTAACCGGGTCTTAAGGCCCGCCTCCTTAAACGCAATTTCTCCCTTTCGATCTATCGACTTACCAATTTTGAAAACATGGAAACTTAATTTTTTTTTAATGACTCCAATTAAAGTTTTAGTTGAAATTTAAGGATCGAAATCGGAATTCGTCGCTTCTGCATGAAATTCACTTTTGTTCGATACCTCATTTATCAAAATGCATCGCTCTTCAGAAGCAGCAGATAAGTGATATGACCGTATTATGTATAATGTAGATTAGGTTTACCGAATATTGGTTTATAATTCTGTCAACAGTGAGGCTTCGAAGCATTAACCAAAACCTCCCTCCTTCCATGAGCTGATGAAATAATTAATTATTATTTAATTATATTAATAATTAAATAAAATTAATTAATTTAAAAAAATAAACGAAGAAAAGCAGCGAAGTGGAATATCATTTTTAAAATATGAAAATAACCGTTATGATAATTATGTTAATACATACAAATCAAGATATTATTTTTATACTGAGAAAATTGTGACATGTAAAATAATGTATGAAAAATTCTTAGGATGTACTTATTAATCACTGCATTAAAATAAATCAAAGTAACATGAAGTCATCCTATAATCAAATAATGCAAAATTAATTATATAAATGACATTTTTATAAGGGATTCTCCGTAAAGAAAAATAATATATTTATCTTATCATAACTTGGGAAGGTAATAAATATTAATATTAAATATTAGCAGGCCATTTTAAGATTTATGTTACACCTTATAACACATAACAGATGTTGAATGGATCGGCGAACAATTACCTCCGTTCCCTCATCTGTCATGAAAAAACTCAACACAGAGTTCCTATTTATTCTTCCTTCTTCCCGCGAACAACTTCCTCTTCACTATATCTAGCGCTCAGTGTGTTCTCTCTGCTACCTCAATTAATATATTGCATAAGTGGTGTATGTGAAATAAGCTATTGGAAGGATTCTTATGGATAATGTTAGTCAGGAACCAATTGGCTCATCATATAAATCTATTGGATACGTTACATTGGAAATAGATTCCCTGTTTTTTAGAATGTAAATCAGTCAATATGAAAGCATATTGATAATAATTCTGAGACTTAATTCTGTAATTGTTCTTAAGGTAAATAAACTTTCCTCCTGAATGATTTAGATTTTGAGTTCACGTATGTTTTTCTCCTCAGCAAATTCAATTTTAAATTTAAATAAAAAATCACTTTACCAATGTATGCAAAATATCATAAGTCAAAACATTTAAGGTTCGCCATAGCTGTTCCGTTCACCACTACCATTGTTCCATTCAAGATGGCACAGGTGACCTACAAGTCGTGACTTAAGATTATTAAGATGCTTAAACATATCTTCCATTGACATTGAGTAGAATAGAATGCGTATTATTGATGATGTCAAGACCATAAGATGGGTGAAATGTATATTTTTACATACCTTCCCCAAATATCGTTTGTAATATTAACTGAAAATCATACTTTTTAGGAGAAAAACATGGCAATTTACTAAAACAATAACTACTACTGTTGAAATCCCTATTTCAAAATTCTTTAATCTCTTATAACAATCTGACGTTATAATAATCTAAATACCTTTCCTAATATTGCGTTAATATTGTTCTTGCTATTTCAGTTGACATTTTGTACAATGTTTTTTCAAGTGTGCAACAAAATGGATAGGAAAAAAAAGATATTGCTTTATTGTCCTTTCATTGCAGAGGCGGGAGAAGAGATTGAGGTATAACTCGGAGGAGATGTCGTGGAGCACGTGATGCCGAGGACTTTTCATTCATTACACCGAGCGCATCTTCCATTCACATGCACCTTTCTCAATGGATACCCCTCTTCTACGCCAGTGCATCCTTTACGTAATAGAAGCTTGTTAGAAATAAAATTCGAATGTTCTACAATGTTATTATTGAACAAAGTAATCTAGATTGTAAATAAATGACGATGTTTTCAACGATAAATTTATAAAATATTAATTAGCTTTATTGTGATTTTTTGTAAACTAAAATTCCAACTTAACAAATAAAAGTGCCAAAAATATGTGAATAGTCAGAAATAAACAACTATCCAACCATTCCCGATGGTACGAGAGTCAAATATTAATACATATCGTCAGCACCGTGTTAAAGTAACAAATGTTAAAGTAACAAGTTAAAAAAGTTAAGATTCGTTACTTTAAAATGGTACCGAGGACTCATACCCATTTAAAATCATTGGCCATCTTATTTTGCTTGCTTTTCAAACTATTCCATATTTTCAGCAATCCCGCATTTTAATTTTATTTTAGAATTATTTCCGCGGCTGCTTAGAAAAATGAGATACCTATTCAATGACATTTATAGGCCAATTTCAAATGAGACTTCCTATTATTAAAAAAATCTATAAGACCGACCGTGCTCCTTCCAAATGCAATGACTAAGACATTGCTTTTGTAGAGATTTAATATTAAGGCTCAGGTCATCTTTTTTTTATTTATTTATTTATTTAATTATGAGTGCTATCAGTGGTTAGTTTCTCAACAAGCGTTTTCATGTGATTATTTTTCTGCTTACACATTTACTTGATGTATTTATATTAATATAGTTGTAAATATCATAAATAAAAATTAAAAAAAAAAATATTTAATTTTCTTTTTTTTTTTTATATATACTTTCTCGAGTAATAATTGAAATATTTTCCTCTAACAATTTTTCGAGTATCATTTGTAACATTTCAGTATTTTATTTATTGTTTATATTAAAAGCACTAATTTTTATTTACAGCAGACATTCAGAGGCAGTTCAACAATTACGTCATTGTGACGAAGTTCGCCAAAACAATAAATTTCCGTGTAAATAATCGCCTACTGACGCCACCTCTACAAACAACTTGCTATTAATATATTATGGTATATATTGTTATTTGTGGAAAAAATTCCAAACTACATAGCCTGATGTTTCCATAATACATGCGAAGAAGAACCCGTCAACGTTTCGCCAACTCAGACATCAACAGGGCAAAAAAACTGGTAATCGAGCATCATTCCATGAGATTTGGATTATCCAATTTGGATATCATGGAGTGTATAAGAAATATGTCTGTTCAATACGAGTATATGTCCTGATGACGCCCAAATTGGCGAAACGTTGACGGGATTTTCTTTTCCTGCATTTTGGAGACATATGGCTGTGTGGCTTTGAATATTTCCAATAATAAGCTAATATTTATGTTCTGTGTCTTAATTATTTTATTACTAATTTATGACATTATATATTATATATTGTATATTTATAAAATCTATAAATACGCCTGAAATTAATGTAGCAATATCTAAATGACTCGTAAAAGAGTAACCCAGCTTTCTCTTAGAAAACTAAGTGCACTAGAAAGAGTATTAGATCTATTTTGATAAAAACACGACGAGCTGCTGACCGGCAGGGAAAGCACGTTCTACCCGAGAATGCCAGGTTCGGTGCCGGAATATAGAAATAATCTTATTACCTCCAACATGTATTATTTATGAAGCCTAAAGGAAATTGCAGCCGAAGACATTCCATGATTTTTCAGTAAAAGGATAGGGTCCGGTAGAAGACACGCTAGGGCCATATCGCACGAGCTGTAATTTGCATATAATGTTATAGCTAGTGGCCAAAGCAGCTGATTCATCATGGGCCCTCCGGCGAACAAGAGGAAAACCGAAATGCTCCGAGACGTATCCTAAAGGTCTCTGCCGACGTTACAGTTTACATACTTTTGGTCTGGTATCATTCCCCGTAGGTCACGAAATGCTGGAGGAGGAATCCGGATAAACATCGGATCCAAGAGATTCTCGATTGATGGGCGCGGAATGTTCGTAGAAGCAGGACGGTATTAATTGATTTCTTGCAAAAGATATTTGATTCATTGCAGCTATAAAATCAAAATCATTAAAAGTCCGCTCCACTCCAGAAACTCCGAATGACAATCGCCGTTCCATCAAGTTGGTATGTGCCCTAGATTCAATTCTAGACCGCCTGGAGAAGGTAATGAAATATAATTACGATGACTCGTCAAAGCGACTATCACTTTTAATTGAAGTGTGAATTGAAACGTGAACCTTTTAGTCGTATACCATTTAAGTATTGCAGGAAGCAACTATTCTTTTTTTATTTACGACGTTGTTAGCCATATTATCTATTTGGAAATCTTGAAAAATGATTGGGACGGAAGAGATCCGTGGATCATACTAGGGTTGTGTTTAATTTATTAAGTTTAGTAAATCAATATTTACTTATTTAATCAGAATCATAAAAAAAAATAAAAATAAAATATTTCAATGCATTTTAATAAATTAAAATTAAAATTACAGGGATCAGGGCAAGCCTATTGATTTGTTTTATGTGTAACTTACGAACTAATAATATAATAAAATAAACTTTTCAATAAATTATAAGAATGGATGAGGAAGAGAGGAGTATATTCCTAGAAAGACTAGTTGATATTGAGTAAAACATTGGGAAAAGCCAAGTGTTAGGGAAAATCCATGTCTTGGAAAACCCAAAAAGACGATCATGTGGGAAAGTTTAAGTATTGAAATAAGAGACTTTACGAAAACTTTATTCATTAAAATGAAATAATTAAAGAAGAGAGGAAAAATAAATAAGACTTGTCTGCGATATATTTTTGATAAAATTTGGACTTGGAATTCCTTACAAATAAATATGCAATCAGTTTTAAGAATGAATTATTTAAGAGTTTTGACATGTAGGATCATCTATATTTAAGTCGCGAGTTGATTGATTCCGTAATGATTGTCTAAAAATCAAAGTTATAATATTATGTAATTTTTTTATAATTTTGTAAGAATTGTTTTGTAAGAATTTTGTGTGTGTGTGTATGTGTGTGTTGATACATTAAACAAATACATTTACTTCTACTTGAATACCTGAGAGATGTAAATGTCAATAATCCAAAGGGTTAAAAACATTTGGATTATTTAGTAACGGTTTTTTAACAAATCATCGTGGAATAGCTTATACAGATTTGGTTCACATCTATCATGCCGTAGAAGGCTGAAAAAGATAAAGACAAAGGATTTACTTGTATATTATTGGAAGAGATACCGTTGTGTGTTGTCCGTCTTCATGTCTGAAACGCTAACTAAATAGAATATCATTGAATATTAAGAAGAGTGTGAATATATTAGTGTTAGTGTGAATTACTATGTTCTTATTTGAAAAAAAAAATATGAAAAAATGTCATAAGGATTAGTCATTATATAAAAGATTTATTCAAGCTAAACGTTACAAATAAAAACGTTAATGGATTACTCTGATCACAAATACAGTGAACACATGTCCAAAAAAAAACTGTAATAAAATTTATTTATGATCTCGAAAATGCGGGTGTAGTTGGAAATCGTGCGAACTCCCCCAATCCGGAATTCTCTATTGGCTGTCTTAAAGGTGCCGACGTTTTGGAAACTGCTACGCTTTTAAGGACAACTTGGACCGATGGAACCATTACTGTCCCGATCCTGTTTTTATGGAGCCCAATAAAGATTTCCTTATTCCACATAACGAAGAGTTCCAATAAACTCAGTCACGGAGAGCATGAGGGCAACGTTAAATTTAATTAGCTAAGGTTGAGGAAAGAAGGATATTCAAAAGAATAAAAAGTCCTTACAAACAAGAAAAATAATATATTCATCATTTGCATAATTATAAAATAAAAAAAAGGAATAAAATATTTTTGTGGCTTTTTAGACACCCATAAAATTGCTGTATTAAAAGTATCATATAATTTTGATAATTACATAACTAAATTTGTATTTACACAACCGTATTTCAAAACTAAAACAGATTTCGTAAAGTATGAAGCTTTAATTATCTAGTTATATAGCTGACTAAATATGTATCATTATGGATTTTTGTTATATTGTATTGTTCGAAGGAACATTTGTTTTTATAGAAGCAATATCATTACTAATAATTTAGTCAACATTTCAAAAATCATTTCTAAATCAAAATTGAAAATCAGACAAAAACCAAATACATGCCTACTTAAAACCAAATAGACATTTGCCTTACAGATTTACGATTCAGTGAAAAAGACATACTCACACAAATGATAGTCATTTTGACCCCAATTTTTAAAACTGATAGCAGTTCATTGGTACTTCCTTAAAATGTCTTAAAACGACCTTTTCTTCTCCACTACTCTCTTTTATAAACAAAAAAAAATATTAAACTCCTTTGATATCGCCAAACTCATAATTTGTCATAATGAGCCAAGAAATGTCATTTGAAATCGAAAATGACAACCTGTATTTCAAAGAGAAATAAGTCATGACGAGAAGAATCGTTGGCCTAGAGGCGTGTCTGACCAGATCTAAACCATTGCATTTTTAACGGTTTGCTCCAAAAGACAACAGTGTGACATCCATTGTGATGTTATATAATCCTTATGGATAATAAGCATACAATTACCGTAAAATTGTTGTCAAATGGTTAAAGTAACTGATTTATGAAGCAATATCTTGTGGTCATTCATTATAAAAAGCTCTTTTGATATATATTTGAATATTTCTCGACATATTTTTATATTAATTATTACTGAAACTAACTCATATATTCTATTTTTTGATTAGGTATATCTCATAATGATGAATAAGAATATATATATATATATATATATATATATATATATATATATATATATATATATATATATATAAATAATTTTAAAGACAAATAATAATATCTTAATCACAGAAATATACACTATTTAAAGTCAAACGAGAGAACTTCGAAACAGGCTTTTCACCTATGGGTGGAAAAGAATAAATCCAGTAAATCTACTACTGGGCTGCTCTTCTTAACGCATTACTGATAACAAATAAATTAATGATAAACTAATAGAAATAATGTAAAAAATGTTTTGTGTCTAATGTTATGTACTTTTAACTACATCTCAATTTGTAAATAATTGATATTCAGCTTATAATTCTATGCCCTGGATGTAAAGGACACCATGTATATTTTTGTAATTAAATCCTTAATTAAAGTGAAGGACACTATAAACCATTTATTTAAATAATTTAGTAGCTAAGAAACAAATTTTAATAGCTCAATGTTATGGAAAATTGGTTCCTCTGAAAAAACAAGAAAATGGGCATGGTGCTCTTCCGGGGTAGAGAATTGTAAAAACTCTGACTACACCGTCTTATGTCACTAAAATGAATGTAAATAATAAAAAAATCAGGCAACGTTTCGCCGATTCCGGCATCAGCAGGAAAGAAAATAAAATAAATGGAAGATCGCAACTATCGAATAATGTACTCTTAATGATTTATATAAGAATAGAAGCTAATCCTACAATTCAATTTAACACTGATTTTCGATAACAGTAATAAAGAATAAAAATACTGATTTATAGATACCTCTAGAATAACCAATAATTACTCTCGAATATCCCCTAGCAGGAATTCTACAGTATTTGGCTTTAAAGAAGATGAATAACTTCATAATATTTTGGATATTATCGCCATACTGAACTGTATCACGGGCCTTGGCAATTAGGATGACGAATCGACACAGTAAGCTATTAATGAAGCAACGTCGTGGTTGCGCCAGTTCGCCGACCGTAGGACAACCATGTTAATAAAATTAGTTTGCTTTGCGGGCCTCGGGCCCATAACGAGTCATGTAATCAACCCCAAGCAAACCCAAAACTTCCACAAATTAAGTAATAAAGTTATGAGGGCAACGGGATTATAATAAAATCTTTTCAACCGGATAAACGGGTATTAGATTTATATATAGTAGTAAATAAGGATCGTGATTGCTTCGTGTTATATGCTTAGTCCAAAGTAATGTATGGCATCAGAAAATTTTTATTGATTTATTCCATTTGAATCTGCTGTAATATATTTTGTAAATTTCTATTTTATATTTTATTCTCATCAACGTCCATGTATCCAGTGCCTACAATTATCCATAAAGACCTACATGGTTAGTTGGTAGACCTAACTTAGTTGCAGATTTGACACTAATCATTTGATTACCTTAGCCATCTGGTTTATAAACTTGCAACAATTCCTTAAAATCTTTTTAGGTGTCAGAAAAGAAGATGACCAAGAAATCTCCTAACTTAATCTAATCATTGAAGTGCTATTAGAGTATATTTTTCACAAGTTCCTATAATGCTTTATATTCGTATTACAAATTTACTTTTATTTATTTATACCGTAGTTGGGAGTGAAATGTGATAGCGTCTGGTTACCACGATCATTACTGTCGCCTATAGCAGCCCCAAACTGCTGAAGAAGACTCATGACTTCAAACGTCAAAGTCTATAGGGAAAAATATACCATATAAAAAATATATGTAAATTTCTATGAACAAATAAAAAAAAAAGTTCATTTTTTCATTTGTTACTTTTAAAATGATCTCGTGTTACCAAAAGAACAAACTTGTGACTACTCATTCGAAAGCGACAAAACTTTCTTATACATTATAAGCATTCCTCTACAAGAAATGATTATGAAAATTAGGAAGGTTATTTTAAAAATTAAAATGGATAACAATGCTCGTAGTTTTATAACTGGTGAAATGTTCTATGATTTAAACTTTATATAACTATATAGATCTCATGATATGCCGACATCCCATCTTAGCTCAGCAAAGATGAAATAATATTATGCGGGCTATCCGATGAGGCCGAACATCCTTTCCGATATTACAAATGATTCGCTATTTTGATTTACGGCGGATTCGAGCCTTGGGCATTGTTACGCAGGAGTTTCCCCGAGTGACTATCGCACACCCATCAGTTCCTCTTCTCGAGGAGGGATATGGAAGGTGCGCGGCCGACTAACTATAACTACATACAGGTTTCGTGGTGCCCCGCGGCGGTGGATAATTATTTGTTGTGGTGCAGCCGGCCTTGTGCAAGAAATAGATGGCCTCAGATATGCGCACGGGCGTGGCCAGGGATCAGGGGGTCGCCGGCTCCTGGAGGAAAAATAGAAGTATTCGATGGCGGAAAAACTGTTCATCATAGAAGAAGAAAAAAAAAATAGAAAATAGAGGGAAGAAAACTGGTGAGCAATAGACTGACCTTTAGGCGAACCTCTCGTTTATATTCATCGGAAAAGTTGAGGTCAAGCGAGACAAACCTGTAATTAATTGGGAATGAATGTGTTTTGATAAATCGCTTCAAGAGAGCGCGGATTGTCCTTCGTCCTGTCTCCTTCTGATCCTATAATCCTGAGCGGCTTTGGCCTAATTAAAGAAGAATAAAACCAGAATGGCTAGCTGAACCATTGCTCTCATTATACGCCATTTTGTCTTTTATTTTCTGGCATGAGCGTTATAATAGAGCATATCAAAGCGAACCAGTGGTTCTATCTTATGTAAAACATGACTGTTGCAATAGTAGAACGTTTTGTATACATTATCGGATCTGCAGCAAAACAACAAAAAAGAACATACTTTTTGATAAAACAGCTCAATACATTAACCTAAGATATTACTAAATATTTAAGAAGAAATTTTATTACCTTTCAAGTGACAAAACTACTCTTTAAGGTTCCGATTTTTCTGTGGAATGTGCTAGATATAGTTAATGAATTTATATGATAGTTAATGATATTCGAATGAATATTGTCAAAACCATGCAGTTGTATTTCGTCTTCTACAGAGCCGGTATTGCGCACAAAATTGACTAATTTTTGACCAAAATCCTATAAAACGAAAAACATAATTAACGAAACCAGTCTAACTGTTTAATAGATAGTGGAATAGAAAGAGAAATGTTTTATTAATTAACTGTTATGTATAAACATATCTAGAGCTCTACAAGAAATACCTATCCGATGATACAGCTCCTTTCCTGCCTACAACGTATTTGGAGAAGTGATCAGTACGAAAAAAAGTTATTGGAACCATAATGTTTCGTAGTAGCTAATCAATTATCTTTTGGATGGTAAGTCAATCGTGCTATAAAAATTACTAATGGTATTCAATTAATCGATTTTTTTTCGTTATGATAAATACCTTGTTAACAATACTGTTGTCACCAAAAGCCTCAGTATTGATAAGTTGTATGAACATTGGTGAAGATTTTCATTATGTGGTGGATTACTGTAGCCGTTTAATGTTATAGTTATTATAGTTTATATCTGCTAGTTTATAAAGGTACTTTTCAAATATTTATGGCTTATTGCATGGACAAATAGCCGAGAGTCACTCAGACAAGGAAAATGGACTTTTCTTTTGGAGGCCGTAGCATATCAAGAAGGAAAAGTGAGAATGGTTTTGATCATTAAGGAAGCACGCAGGGACTGTGTTGGGCCAGGTTTGGCTATACTAATCGCCAGCATCTGGTCCGAGGTGTCACGGCGACATCCAAGGAATCCCCTGCCACAGAAAAGAGATATCTGCGTCCTTGCGACTCCAAGGGGCGTATTCAGATCCTGAGGAATAGGTCAAGGTTCGCGACCCTTCATATGTCTTCCCAGCTGTGTAATACTCTCGCGGGGAGGAGGGATTCTGACAAACGGAAAGAAGTCCTGGAGAGGCGAGTAATACTTAGTCGAGTTGAGTAATGCGGTGTCCGCTCTTGAGATATTGGCCGTAGCAACCTTCCTGTATTTACATTTTTATTCAAATAACTCCAAGGAGGGATACATTAATCAGAACGATTTAAACAAAACTGAGCTCCGTCTTACATTAATTATGGAGGGACCTTCATCTAATGGTCTGTGCCTCAGGTTGGAGGAAAGCAGATACCTACCAGGAGTTAGTTACATATCGGATTACCATGCATGAAAGTATATATTTTAGTAAAATGATACCATATTCACACTTAGCTATTGACTTCAGCAAAAATATTTTAACTGAACACGAATTTTAAAATTTATTGTTGACATATTAGACCCGTAATGTTTATCTAGGATCTATCTAGCTTGATAACTACGAAAGATTTTTTTCTATAAGTAAAAGCCTAAAAATACTATACATTTGAACATTAAGTAGGTAATATTCATGATAGAAATGTATAACTTAAAAATATTCTACTAAATAACGTGAAACATCATTATAAAAAAAACATCATTATTGTCCATTACACAATGTCTAATACATTTCTTGATGTAATTTATTCTAAAAATATCCCTAAGAAATGTAAAATCTTTGAAGTTATATATCACAAAAAATGTACTAAACTTTGCAATTCTTGAGTTTTAATTTTAACCATTTCGATAAAATTTTAATGATAGATAATATGTTACGTAAGATGATTATTTAAAAGTATAAATTGTATACATTATTAGTTTGCTATTGCATTTTGTTTGATTCGTTTGTTTAATTATTAATAATTTAACTTGCACCCTTAGATCAGGCCCTATTTTTAAGCGAGTTTGTTATCCTTTCTTTTCCAACGGATAGATTTGAGTTCAAATTATGAAATTATAAAATGTATGCAAAATGTTGGTTTTAAATGGGTGTTATATTTACTATCACTAAATATAGTAAATATCATCGTTTTTTGCGTATATTATTTTTGATTGTTTCAGCATTCTTAATTTATAGCATAATAGAGATAATTTATAGAGCATATATTTTGCATAAAGGATAGAAATTTCTATAAGAAAAATCAATAAATGAAATGAACAATAGATCAATTTAATTCAGCGTAAAAGTTGTTGCACTTAAATAAATTTAAAATTCACCTATGAAATATTAGGTCTGAGCTTATAACAAATAGCATAATCATTTTCATAGGCGAAAAAATCTGATAACATAATAATGACCATTTTTAGCAAATAAAATAGATAAATTATTGAATATAATATATATTATTACAATAGTTGCTGGATAGTTACCTAGTTACCTATGTCAATACATAAACGTCAACTTTTTTTCCAATTTTATTATCTTTGATTCGCTAAATATTTCCGATAACCCTCATCGTATTTATTTATTTTTTATTTTTTTTGAACATGGGTGTATAATTTAATTTAAATTTTTTGTTATAATGTTAGTTGTCAATGAACGAATGAGACCATGATAGGTAAGGAGGCAATAGTAAATACAACCCATTTCAAATCCGAAAATCGAAAATAACAAACACAGACGTAAGGCCATTTTTATAGGTCAACATACCGTTCTGTTGGGTATTTCCACACAGCAGATAAGCAGCCCACTAATGTCTACAGGGCATAACCTCGCCCTTCAGAGTTTCCTACCGCGATGAGAACACAATACCACTGCCAACATCGCCGTTGTGTTAGTGCATTACGAAATAGGACGAATTGGAGATAGTATCAGAAGTAGTTTGTGCTGCTAGCTGCCTCGCAATGACAAATGATGGTAGATCCATGATTGATGCCTGCCTAAATCCATTTCGATAAGAGACTTGGGGCAGTGAGTAGTAGGCTGAGTTTATCCACCCGAGATTCCACTATCCGTTCCAGACGAAAAACTTTGCGATAAACAAGAACAATTATTCAAAAAATCAACTGTCCCTTAACCTAAGGACTGATTTAACAGGTAAGCAGAATTTATAAATAATAATTTGCCTGATTAATTGTCTGCTCCACAAGTTATAATCGCTAATAATTGATTAATACATGTCAGTATTAATATATAGACAATGCGTTCGGTTTTAAGGAAACTCTATTCCTTAAAGATTTTGTAATTTTAGACAAAAGGGTTTTTTATTTATTTTTAAATAAAAAATAAAGGAACAATTTCATCATTTTTTATTTTTTTTTTATTGCCTTTCATTATATCAAACAACGTTATAGTCGAACTTGCCGATTTTCAAATCTGCCATTTTTAATATCTTATTTTATCTTTTATTTTAAGTCTTTCTTCAAACAAAAATGTTTTTGCTTATCTACTTATCCTTCATATATGTATTTATTTTCTTAAAATAAGCCTAACAGAACTTGCAATTATTTAGAGAAAAAATCTTAAGAATGATAAGAATACAAGAAAACAAGTTTTCTATTTGAAGAAACACTTCTTTTTAGTTTAATTGTGAAAAATAAAAGTAATAAGACTTGAAGATGGGAAAGTTAGCCTGAAACGTCAGCTGATTTAATAAAAAATAAAATAAATCTTCAAAGAATGATACAACAAAAAATTTTAAAAATAGCTAATCTAATAGTTTGCAAAAAGTTATTTTTTCTTCTTAGTGCAAAGACTTAATTTTTTTATATCTTTGTTATTTTTTTAATAACTGTGACACTTAGCGTAACAATGTAACGGTCTTAAAGATATCTCTAAGTAGAACAGTTATTTTAAAAATTAGACTATATAATTAATTATGGATTTTATTTAGATAAAATAAACACAAAGTTCCTGAAGAGAAAATTTGAGTATGCAACCAGATAATATTATAAATAAATAAAATTCTTGCACTAGGTGGAAGAAAGGAATTTATCTTAACGTCAGTTCTAATACCTTTGTTCTCAGTAACTAACATGTACAATCTATTAATTGTGAAATATAGAATTCTACATAATGATTCAGAATAAATATTGTTGAATAAAGAATAAATTAATATTGCTGGTGTTAGCGAATAAAAACAGTTTCAATTATGAGTCATCAAGATATTGTGGTCCAATCGTTATAACAATAACTACATTTTAATTTATCATTTCGTTATCAATTGTCCGAATTTTATATAATGCATTGACTAAAAAAAAAATCAAGTTCGCGTTTAAAGTTTTCAATAAGAAAAAAAACTACCTAGCCATATGGCTGCATTATGTAAGTCTTTTATTTAACGGCGGAGTGAAAAAGCCGATGGGGTATAATAGTGGCCACAATATAGCGTGCCATGCAAAGTGTATTGTGAAACGGGATCACACACGACCATCGCCAATTATATAAGCGAGAAATCAGCGCTGATGTTCTCAACTTGGCAGATATTTCACAAAGAAATAGGTCCCCGTGTCGATAATTTCTCTGAAATTGGTGCCAATAATGACTCCTTCTATTAGTGAATGCTGAAGAGGCGATACTTATAGCGCTGTTAGTTATAATTAATACCTTTAATGTTAATAGCCCACATCCTGGGAAAATGAACATTTTATCATATATACATAGTAACCTCGCATGTTTAAATACGGCGCTCTAGGTTAGCCTCAATGCTAGAACTGGTGCAAAACAGGTTCGTTGAGAAAATAAAACCTTCATTCAATTTTTTTTTTCGCCACACATACAAATATGAAAATAATCCAACATTTAATAGAGCTGGAAAGGGATAAAACAAGTCTTGAAATATAAAGAGAAAAATATTTTACATAAAAAAACTAATATATCTAACCGTTACTGTAGTAAACACCAATGGAATGAATAATAATATATTTAAATTCAGAACAATTACCTGGCTAACACGGTTTAAAAGGATGAATAAATTTGCATTAGAAAGACTACTCATAAATTTCGCATGTTTTTCAGTTTCTCTCTTTTATTATTGATATCATTTTATTTATTTTTTACCGTCCAAGTTTCATCTATAAAGTTATGAATCCAGGATTCCAATTCCAGTGGGCCTTCCGGTGTCCAATGACTTACGTAGTCAAGGAGGAGTAGGAGGGTCCGCTAATGTAATCATACGACTCAAGGGCGGATCATTGTGATTGTTATCCTGTGTTCTGGAGAAAGTCTTCTCAGAACTGGGTCCGACCATACATCATCCGGCTCCCTTTTCGGTCATTACTCATGTAGCCGAATTCGGCAATCATCAATAATATTTGCTCAAGGCACGTACGTTCCACTGGACGGATCCAGACCAGCTCTAATCTCTAGGTAAATGAATGGACGCCGTTTTCCAATGAACTTTATAAGTTAATAGGCTTACTCCAAGGACATGTATTGAGTCAATGTTCAAGCTTGTACACACAAAAAAAAAATTAAATAAAGCTCCTTAGAACTTTACTATGGGTTCTTCAAAAGAACGGTACTCCTTTATTCAAGAAACTGCTGAATCATCAAATTAAATTTAATAAATTAAAAGTTTCGCAATTTTATGTTTAATTTCCTCATCTCTATTACATACTTGCAAGAACAAAGGAGGCACGAACATTGCTCAACAAAAAAAAAAACTGGCAAACTTACGTAATTAATTTCAAAGTTCTGGTAATTAAACTTTATATTTATGTTTTTTTATGAGTACAATATTACTTGTTGTGAAAAAAAAAAAAGGTCATCTTAGATGTTTACGCTTTCCTTTGGATTAGAAACATCCTTTTGTGAACTGAATTTAAAAAAAAAAAAAAAGTTGCTCAATAATACCTCTTACTTTCCTCTTCGGTAAATACTGCAATCTTCTCGTGATAGTTTGAGCTTAATTTTCTTGTTGTATCCTGTTTGAATGTTTCAGAAAGGTTAACTGTTTCTTGCCATTCTTTGAGCTTACTTTCAGACAGTTTTTGATTCATCTTATATTAAAAAAAAAATTATACTACCTACCTTAACAGAGATTCTCAATATATAAAAATTTTTGGAATAAAATCTTCCTATCAATGTCAATTTTATAAGAGAAATTACAATTCCTTTTAGAACTGTAAAGAAATTGAGTTCTGTTGGTATATTCGAAAATTTAAATTTAAAGATAAAAACAAATTAAAATTTATTGTTATTCGAATTGAGCAATGAAGGATATGTGGGATTCACTAAAAAGAATTTTTTGGCAACTTTGGTTGCTAAGTTTAATTCAATAGTTGTTTGCAAATATTGGTCACCTTAAGAGGTCCCATTAAAACTACTAATGCTTTTTTATGTTATAAGTGGTGTGGTTATATTAACTTTACTTCATCCATTCAATAAAAATAACCATATTTTAATGTGTTGGCAGCCTATGTTTGTTTACAGATATTTAATAATTGGCCGTGTATATGATGAGGGAAGAGATGGCAATTATATGGTGAATAAATAATTTCAAATAGTGTTACATATTTTATTAAAAGGATAAAATATTATTGTTCAATAATGTAGTTTACATTGTTTAAAGTCATTTATGGTCACCAACCCTATCTTTTCTCTCTTTATATATATATATATATATATATATATATATATATATATATATATATATATATATATATATATATATGAATATTTTTTTTATTATTTTTATTTTGTGGTGTTACAGACCATGAAGATCTTTGACCACGAGACGTGGCCTCCTAGACCACGTCCCAATTCCCGATTTAAGTACACAGGGTGGGGTCCTACACCCGGTCGGTGTGAGTTACCTCCAGTAGTCTGATGGGCCTCACACACCCGGTTAGGGAGGGGGGGTATGGAGGAATCGCGGGCAGCTTGGCTTTCCCTGGTGGACACTCACCCATCCAAGTGCTAACCACGCTCGGTGTTGCTTAACTTTGATTATCTATTGCAAGCCCCACTGCAATACGGCTGCCCCAGCCCCCCCCCCCTTACTCTCTCTCTCTCTCTCTCTATATATATATATATATATATATATATATATATATATATATATATATATATATATAGAAATGTTTATATATATATATGCCCTTCTTTTTATTACATTTCTATATTAAATTGATACAATATAATTTATTCTTAAATTTGTATGTATACTATTGCACTATTTCATTACTCCGGATTAGATGAATATACTTGGTAAATGACATTTTTGAATTTATTTATTTCAATATGTTTGGAAACTTCTTATTCTTTAGCTCCGTTGCTCAAACATTTGCATAAATCTTTTGAATAACTTTTAGAACGATTTTAGCCAATTTCTAAGTCATTAAGGTGTCGAATAAATATGCTCCCATTCGATTTAAGTAGAGTAATTAATCTCAGAAAAGTTAGTTATTATCAGCCCACTTCATTCATTGTTTCACTTTCTTCTTTCTGTTCATGTGTTTTGTTTCAATTAGCTGTTGTGGTTTCCGATAGCTTAAACCGAAACGTAGACATTCATTAAAGATGTTATTACTTCAGTATCTGTTTTCTTCATGATAGCACTCTCGACCATCTATGTTCAATTAATGGAACTATTAATTAATCGTTGACTATAGCGATATATTTAATATACCATTATACCGGACCTTCATAGCAGAGTCTGTTTCCAGCATAGGAAGGAGTATAATGCAGCAAGCATGGCATAATGCGGAATGCGGTAGCTAGGCTTATCCCGAACCTTCCCCCTTCACCCTCACGCAGAAGAACTATCCTAAAAGGGCCTGAGGGTACTGACCACGGAGCGCCGGCCCTAATGCACCTTGTTCTTGTCCTTTTTTCTTCATGTTGGCCTTTGAAGTTATCGCGATGAAAGCAGCCGCGTCACGAAGCACGCGTCCTTCAGCTCCTGCCAGGACCCACTTCTTTTTTATCCTTCTTCCGCTTCTTCAAAGGACTCAAAGCCGTCAATGAACCTTCCACTTCTCGCCCATTTCATTCTTAAGTGAATCCTAATAACGGGTATAAATGGTATAGCGCTAATAAAGATGTTAAGGAAATAATGACGATATTTTCCTATTTAATCCTAATGGTCCAATGTCAATTTTTGAGGTTTAATATCTGATCCGATTAATTCAACCCAATGTTCAAAGTATACATTGGAAAACTCCATCCGAGGGATACTGAAAGCGTGGGCAGGAGATAAAATCATGCCATTAGTTGGAATTTTTTCTTGTTTTTTTATCAAAGCGATTTTCTTATTTCTTTATTAAGTGGATCTATGTGTCCTGTTAGATTTTTTTTTCGATTTCTCCCGATCTGAATATTTTATAGGAAACATTAATCTATTACTTTTTCCTCAATATACAAGATAAGACTTCTCAGCAGGATCATTTATTTAACTGTCAAAACATGGTATTTGTATAATAGTTTTAATTGGACTACAACAATTTTTTTTTAGAAAATACAATATTTTTAGAATTGATAAAAAATATGACCTGATTTACTTTGTTGTTATTACTGTATATTTGAATAAATTTCATTGTTACTTGAGTTATTAGATATAGTTATGGGTTATTATACATTATTTCATAGTTATATGCCTAGAGCCAATTTTTTTTTTAATCAGTAAGAATGTGTAATGGAAGGGTGAAAATATTGATACACTTTATTGAGCTACCCACATAAATTGTGCCAGTTGATCAGTGAAAGAATGTTCGGGATAAAATTAGTTGTAAAAAGAAATACGCTGATTTTTTCTCAAATTTATAGCAATTCAGTAAAAAAAACTATTCTAGTTGGGCCATGAGCAAGCAATATTTAACCACTGCTTTTTTTTTTTTTTTTTACGAATTGTTCTGTTCTGCTTATAGTTGCTAAAAGGCCCTTTCAGCAAAATCTTCTTAATTTTATTTTCTGAATATGTGTGGGTGATTTTATGCTCATTTAAAAAAAAAAAAAAAAAAACTAAATAAAACTTTATAAGCAAATATTTATTTAATTTTCAAAAGCAAATAATTATGTGATGCGAAATTTTTGCCCATTTTTAAATCAATGGCATATATTTGAAAATACTTAAAAACAATCATTAAAACATAATCGCTATTCCAACTACAATAATATTGTTTTTTTCTTAAATAGCAACATTTCCAAAATATAAAACTTATAAGGAACCACCATTTTGTAACAATCATTATAAGCATCTATCGTAATTATTTCTGTTGATTTCTTTTTTTTAGGAGAAAGTGATATTAATTCCTCCTAGGTCGAAAAAAGAAATTAAAATTATTATCTTCATATCTATTACATTTAATTATTTAAACAACCAAAATTTAGAGTATACTGTAACTATTTGTTCATTCATTAGTAAGTATACCTAACTTTGATTAAATATACTTTTGACCAGCTTAAATAACCTTATTCTGGCATAGATCGAAGTTAAAAGGTTTTAAATATTGAAATTAGTTTTTGCTGTTTGATTAGTAATGATTTGTAAATCACATAAAGTAGTAAAAATGTATTAGTTGAGTGGAAGCTAAGCCGTTTCCACTGTATTTATTATTCTAACCAAAACACAATATATTGTGAAACGTTTCTTATGCTTATTTGCTATTCATGCGGGGATAAGATAAGCACATTGCGAAGAGACTGTACGTACACAAAACTTCTCATATAATACAATAAGGACTGAATTTCATGCACAGATGGCGAGCAGTTCAAATAAATTTCAATGGTTTCTTTGTTTCTGTTGAATATTTAACGATAGGTAATTTGTAGAGTGATGCGGTTTTCCCTATAGAAGCCAGGACCTAGACATGTAGCTCCGCCCACACGAACCTAGAACCGATAAACTGGGACGGCCGTGGTTGATGGTAAGATAAATCAACTGTGATTGCCACTCCGACCAATGTCATCCGGCGGTTATGTCTTTGAGGAAGTGGATGGTGTACCGTAACTCGGCCTCAGGGACCGCACACCTTCGGGATAACTATAATCCTCCGAGGTTGAGCAAATCAAGGGGTCTCGCAAAGGACCTCACTGTTACCGCTTCATTTCACGCTGGTTAGTCCAGATATTTTCTTTTTTAGTCCGGCCCTTCGGTGACCGAATTAGCATAAACCACGAGCCCTCGACCGAAACCTGTCGCCTTTCCTTTTAGCGAATACTTTCCTAATGGTCGATCTTCCTCCGTTTATTTTTTTTTTTTGTTTTGTTTTTTCAAAAGAGAAAGTGAAAACTTCAAACTGCTCGGGCGTAGAGCAGTAGTTCTGGGTCCGCTTAGGATACAATTGCTACCTAAGCAACTGGGAACTAATAACGTCCCGACCACAACTCTTTTTTCATCTCTTGCAAGATGAAGTTAATAGTATATTTATGTTTCAACGTATTTTTAATATCTTAAAAATTTATGGCTTGTTTATAGCAAAAAATCACGTAGTTCATTTTCACGGAACCGAACTTTTTTTGTGCATTTTGAACTTATTTACAGGGTTCTATTATTATTTGTTTTCACAAAACCATATTATTATATTTGATTTTTAATTTAAATAAATTAATTTCAATTTTTTTTCTTTCTTCCACGCCTCTACCCTCAATGGTCATCGGCGTTTTATTATGATTTATATACTTTTATAATATCTTGTTAACTTTAAAAATTCAAACTAAAATTACAATTAAATTATTGATAAATAAACATTTAAATCGACCTTTGATCTTTAATCGATTTAAAAACAATGATCACTCACTGAGCGATACGGTTTCACATAAATAAGAATCATTAAATTATGATCAACAGTTTTTTCAGAAATTTAAATTAAATAGAAAAATAAATTTCGGAAATAAATATGCACTGTTGCTAATAAGTTGACAAAAATTTTCTCCACCTCGTACTCCATACTCAAAATGTATCTTAGAGATTACAAAAAAAAATTATATTTCTGATTTAAAAAAGATTATTCTAAAATATTATTATTGGTAAACGTCAAAATTTTGTTCAAAAATAATGATCAGGTTATAAATTATAACATTTATGATCAAAAATAAAAATCATCATATAATTTTATAAATATTTTGATCAGATCGGATTTTGATTTTTTTAATTATCAATTTAAAATATCCTTATGTATAGAAACAAACAACATAGTAACAACATTTCATAAAATGATACCAACTCTCTTATATGCCAAAAATGGTTATAAGCCCACAGCAAAAGTAGAATTCATCAGCATTCCTAATGATTTAGAGTTGAGAAATTACACTTAATGCCTTTTTCTAATTAATCAACGATTTTAAAATCAATAATTACGAACTTAGACACTTGGACACATCCATCCTATATATATTCACTATTCTTATTTAAATTATTTACTAAGGGGAAAAACCTGTCAATTGAGCGTGATCTCCGGCAAATCTCCTACTTGGAGTACTTAAGGCCTAGCAACAGTACTTCCTTACAAGGTGCTGAACCCAAGAATCTCTATGGGTAGTAGTGGTAGTGTGATTTTTTTAATTAGGAATTTTAAAGTTCGCCTTAAAATAAACATAGTATTCATATATTTAAATGTGATCATGAGTAAACTATCCCCGTTATATTTCTAAGCAGCTTTGATCAATAATTAAAAAAATAAAAATCAATTTTCATCAAAGACATGAGGTAGATTATAAAGAAACATGGGAGATTATGAGGACACCATGTCCGTTCTAAATAACTGCAGTCAGTATATATATTGTTGTAGGTAATAATAATATAATATACTTATTTATTGAAACATTTTATAAAAAAATCTCTTTCATTAGTGGACTTCTCTTCCGGACTTAGCGTGAATTCTCGATTGACGAAACCTTCCAGTGAAGGAATTCCTGACGTGAAGTCCTTCAATGTAGCAGAACCCTGCTAGAGAGAGGTTTAACTCTTCGTAGTTAGTAATGTTTATAAAAGTGGATTAAGATATTTTCATGGTTAGAAATATTTTCATTGCAGATATGAGGGAGATAGAGTGATCAGAAATTGTGCTTACATTTCACGATATCTAGATTGGCTAATTTTATGTATCCCTTTTTTCTATGTCAGTGAATCTGAAAAACAATTGTCTCTCAATATATATAAAAAAAAAGTTTTTATGATGGTGTTGGAAGGAGATGTGGATTCATATACCACATAATGCTCCTCCGGAATATCGTATCACTCTTTCTCTCACTGTCTCTATCTCTCCTTCTCTCTATACGGTAAATAAACGAAGACAGCGACTGAGATAAAGAGGGTACGAGACTGGAGCTAGCTGCGGAGACTGAAAAATAGTATGACTAGGGGAGGCTATGCAGATGTAGCCCTAGAAGGAGCTGGATAATGTACTCCAGTAGGCGACTTACCGGGACCGCTGAAGGATGTCCGTCCTTTTCGGGAAAGAGGCACCTCCTGCGGTAAGAGGACACCGGTACATCGCCAAGCCCGGAGGAATCTAAAAGCAGCAGTGATAGCTTCCTTAAGGCAGGGGCAACTAAAATGGCTAGACATGATACAGGGACATACTTCCAGTATGAAAGTGGAAAGTATTATTTTCCAACCATTTATGGCAAGTGCGGTATTAAGATAACCGAAAAGTAGTAGATTTGTTTATATTTAACCAAAATGTAGGTAACATAAATAATGCTTTCAATAATAACAGCTTATCAGTACATTTATTTTTCAGTATGTTAATAATATTTATATCAATAACCCACCAGACAGCCAATCTGCGTATAATTAATTGAGGTTCGTAATCGTGCCCTACATACGGTTAAATGTATTGTGAAAAATTATAGGATTGACGATTCCCGAATAAATATTTATTCAGTCAATTATGATCATCATAAATAATGATTAATTTTATAGCCATTTTCCCGAGTATTATAAAACGACTAATAGGAAAATAATTTTTTTTTTAATGACTTCAAACGAAATATTTAATTATTTTTCATCATTAATAATTTTAGTTAATTTAAAAATTAAATTGAATCAATGTGTGACTGTTTGTCATTATAAAGAGAGTGAGTCATTCTCGATGGAAAATAATTATTGATTAGAACATAAACAAAGTATTTGAAAAAGGGGGACAAATTTCAATCCATTAACTTTTACAAGTAAATTTTATATTATTTTTTTTATTTTTGTAATAAAAAAATAATTCGAAACTTTTGAAAGTGTTAGTGCTTTGAAGCTACCGGTCATTGCATTTTTTCACTACTTTATTTCATTAAATATTTATTTGTAATAGAGTAAAATTTGATACAATTAAATTTTTTGCTTGATATTAACTATCAAAATCTAGTTTAGATTTTTTTATTCGGATAAAATTTTAATTATTTTGGATAAACTTGTTTGTAAGGTTAAAAATAAACATTAAAAGGTAATCATTTTCTTTTTAATGATTCCGCTTAAATGCTAGAGTATTGTAGTATGCTAGAGTACTAATATAAATTATGTTATATACCCCGCTCACCCTGTTACGTATTATGCAACGCAAACTCTGCTTTAGTCCTTTGGTCTTTATAAATATTTAATCCAGCAACTTCCCAAGTCATCGCAAAACGGAAATTGGGTTGCAGCAGGTTGAATGTGACAGTCAGACGTTTGTTATCCTCGACGGTTACTCAATAGACAGGAGCCTTGACAGCTGTTTTCAAGGCCCATTGACAATAGAATTAAAATAAATATACTGGCTGCTGTTTGTTTAATCCTTAATGCAATCAGCGCTCAATAGATGCAATACTTGGGGATATCCTGAACAAGAGACATTCCTTAAGTCATAGAACGTATTACAACGCTTTGTTACAATTATACTCTTATTGGTGGTAGAATTTAAAGGTCTAATAGTTGTTTATTTTTTAAATATATTTCTATATTAAAAAATATAAATGTATTAGGGTTATTTTTATTATAATAGTAATGGAGGTAATAAAAGTTATTCCAGATCTTCAAATAGTTATGATTTTTAATAATATTAATACATGTTGCAGTATGCTCGTTTTTTTCTTCTGTTTTTCGTAGTGTTATTTACAATAACATTAGTTATACCAATTCTGCTCCTGTAGTACTCAATTAAAAGTTGAGAGTTCGTTATAAAAAAAAAAATTCTTCAGAAAAAAATATGAAGCAAATTCAAATTCAAGTAAATTCTTAGAATTCATTTACTTTAATACATTATTTGAATTTATTCCGTGTTGGAAAGAGGGCAGTTGCCCCACCTTATCCCCTCTTAATACGCCCACGTTTTCAGTAATTACTTTAAGTTGATAAGAATAATTACTACCATGAGAGAGGAAGAAATTTATGAAAATCTATATAAATTGAGTCTAAGTAATGAGGAAAAATATCATCAAGGAAGAAGAAGGAAGATATGAATAACTATATTAATTTGATGACCATATTTTTTTCAATGATACATTTATTTACGATTACATTATTACAGAAAAATTAAAGTAATATTTCTTGGATATATTTGTTTTTATTAGTGAATAAAATAGTCACAGCTCAATAGTTGGAAATAGTTTTTCTTTATATCAACGTGTTTTTTTTTTCTTAGTAATATTTGTCACATCATCAAGTGATGTTTTTAAGAAATACTGTCGTATCTCATTTAAAAATAACTGAAAATCGCTAAGAAATAAGACGCATCTTGAAACACAATTTAAATCCTAATTATTGATCCACTTTAGTTTAGATAAACTGATATGATAATACTAATTTACCTTGGATAAATTGATTCACCCATTAAACGAGTATTATAAAAACGATGTAGGAAGATCTCCGAAACGTCATTTTTTTTTTGTTTTATTAATTTCAACTAACGATCCAGTAGCTTTCAACCGGTTGAGTGACGAATGCTCAATGCCGCCTACTGACAAGTCATTCCAAATCTAGGAAGTCATTCATCTATAATGATTTTATATTGACAGGGTAACCTTGTTTGCCAGGGTGCAAGGATGATAAAATGATACGGAGAAAGAAAATCAATCTCCCATTTGTGGATATATATATATATATATATATCGCACCAATTATTTTCATCAACTCTTGTTATGTGATAGAAAAGTATATGTACTTAAATACGTAAATGTGAAAAAAAAATCTATTGCTACTGATTGAATTTTGAGACCATCGACCTGCTGACAAGTGATTTTGTGGATAATTCTTTCAGTTGTTCAGAATGCCATAAACAGAAAAACATTGTTTTATAAACAATGAAAAAATTTAATGCTTTGAATAGAAATTAATTGACCTCAAGTGTTTATTTAAGTAGTGTTTTTTTTTTAATATTTAAAATTCCAAATCAGGACGTCATTATATTTGTATTCGTATACAACTATGAAAAGACAAAAAAAAAAAAAGAAACTCCTGATGATATAATAATATCTTATAATTTCAGAACATTTTGTTTTCCTACTAAATTAACGATATTGCTTACAAAATATAAAAAAACAAATTATATCAATACATATTTATTGATAGATTGTATCGTTATCTTCTACTGTATGCATTTATTTTGTAAATAAAATGGAAGTAATATCGGTGTATGTTAATATATAAAATTTATTATTTCGAAGAAAATATATTTAAATCTTATTTACTTTCATTTTTGTATTCGGATAACGCTTCGTGAAATTTTGCTCATTTTCAAGTCAAAAATAATATAAAATGACTATGCAATTCACCAAAGTTATATTTTAAATCATTATAACAAAATTATTTCTTTAAAATTTACATGTTATAAAAATTATAACATAGAAATTATTATAAAAATCCAAACATTCTTTTTCAAAATTAAAATCTGCGGATAGTCAAAAATTCTTTGATTGTCACATTTTCGTCTTATTTTATCAAAAGCTTAATGGCCGCTTTTAGATTTTTATAATATGACATGTAAATTTTAAAGAAATAATTTTTTAATAATGATATAAAATATAATTTTGATGGATTAAATAATGTTTGACTTGAAAATGTGCAAAGTTGCCCTAAACGTCGTTAAGTGTTAAATATATTTTTCTTGAATTAATAAATTTTACTCAAGATTTATTTTAATTTTGAACTTAATGTTTTTTTTAACATACGAGATTTCTCCGGCTACGATTCATAGTACCACTAACCATAACATTACTATTACGTAATATAATTTATTGATATGCATGTCACACATATCTCGAACAACGGCGACGAAGTACACAAGTGGTATACGTCTCTGGAATAACATACTATTGATGAAAGAATTTTTATTTTCGAAATAAATATTAAAGGAATTCGCACATTAATGTATCTAGTTATATCCTCATTGAGAAAGCGACAAACAAAAACAAACCCACATCAAGTAAGATCTTCCTACGCTGCAATTGCTCCTCTCTTAGATATTACCCGGGTAGGCCGTAAAGTGCTAACTGTTGGGCATAAAGAAATACCGACATGGTGGCCGCTTCAGTGTTAACAAGAGTAGCAATCTAGTTGTTGTTTTTTTTTTTCTATAGCCATTATTCTTCATTGTGTATTCCTAGTGACACTTTAAACCGCTAGGTCCTTTAATATCTTAATCTACGTATTGTAGTGTGATGTAATCTTTAATATCTCGGGGAACTATGAATATTCCAGAAATAGGAATATCCAAGGTCATCGATATTATAAGTATTCTTTTAATTATAGGTAAATATTTGATACTACTCACGCTTCAACTCTCTGGTCTTTGTATACTTTTAAAAGAACTTTGTACCTGAAAAAAAAAAGTAGATCAGATAATGCTTGGAAAAAACAACAACATTAAAAATAGAAAATAAGTCAATATCAACATTTTTATACCGCCGGTTATTGCATAAAATCACCCAGTACATTTTCGATGGAGCTGAACATTTAAGAATGTTTTTTTTTTTTAAATTTCGACCTTATTTATCAATGGATAAATAAAATAAATCCACAGAATAAATGACACAGGCCATTTTATGTACGAAATATAGTTCCAGCAATCTTTTTCACAACAATTTTTTGTGATTGGTTGTCAAATGCCATTTAATGAGTTTTTGCAATAAACTGAAGATATTTAAATTATTTAGACTAAGTCAAATTTTCTCCAGATGTTCATTCAATGTTTTTTTTTTTAATTTACATTAGGTACGTTTCGGCCATTACTTCATAATCTAGCACATCATAAAAGAGTTTATAAAATTAAAATCTTAGACATATGGTTGTTGCTAATATAAATACTAATCTATAAATAAATATACGTTAATTTGTTACTATTTTGTATGAGACTAAGTCAATTATCTAGCAATGTACATATACATACTTACAGTCCTTAATTTGGTAATATTATGAACTTGTAAGCGTTATATGCATAAGAATATTAAATATATTCCAAATATAATAAAATTATAAAAGAAACTATATGATAAGCTCAGATAAAAATAGAAACTCCCTTATAGTTATTTTTTTGTATAATACATTTCATATGTTCACATTTTGAATATTTATGATTTTAATTTTAATGAAGTATTTTTAAATATGACTTGGATAATGACCAAAACGTTAGTAATATAAATTTTAAAAAAATATTAATAAAATATCTCGTAAAATTTTGACATCTTTTAAATAATCCATAAACTTAAAAATACAGAAAACAATTTACATAGTTTCTAAATATTTTATATATATATATATATTATATATTTAAATATGTTTTTCTTATTTGGTTGAATTTCGCACGAAACAAAAATGGTTATTTTATTATAATATTATGGTTCATTTTATTTTTAGCCTTTGTTGAACTTCGGATGATCCCAATTGATAATGCTTTATTTCATTAAAAAATGATGTACCATACTTTTTTTTCGTAAATATAATAAAAGTTAACATAGCGTAGTTTATGAATTATGAACTGATATAGGAACTCATAGGATTCTCTAAGGCGAGGTAAATATTGTGAAGCGTTTGATGCACGCGATGAGAGCGACTCGTTCCACTAATTCCGTAAACAAAACAGCGAAAGGTATGTCCTCCCATCAACATCTCATTTGTCCACAATCTTCATGACATTTGGAAGGAATCCAGCCACTTTAATGAAGCCGATCCCATTTGCAAGACTGCCTTCTTCAAACAGACCAGCGATTGACATAGATGGATGCAGCCGTTTGACTGAATAATCTGGGCGGAGAGGTTCAGGGAAACACTCACATTACATGAATCACGGATTGCTCCAGCCTTCGGGCATCTGTTGAATAAAATTGCGTCTAACTTTCCCTAAAGTAGTTTGCCGGGAACTTCCTGTCTTCGGGGATGAGTCTACGAAAACTGAGAAAGAACGTCAAAGCGTGTTATTAGTGACTCACGTGCCCATTTCAATGGAAGAAGAAGTGTCGGGAATCCGAAAGGTCGAAAGTTGAAATAAATGGTCACTATTGTAATATGGTTTATTGCAAATATGGTTGAAATAAATGAATTTTAATTTTTCAATTTTGGATAATGGAGGGCCGTAAATATTTTTTAAAAATACTATAGTGAAAAGTACAGTATTTTCTATTTTTTTTTTACCACATAACAACCATTAAAAAACTGCTTTTATAAAAACTGTTTTTTTAATTACAAGTTTATTAAATAAAAATAGCAAAATGTATTTGGGCTATAAGTGTTCATTCATACAATATTTACATACAAAAATGAAATAATATAAAAATTAAACCAAAATAAATTAATAAAAAATAATAATAATAATAAAAAATAGTAGTTTTATGTTTGAGTAAAAATGAAATAATACTTCTAAAAACAAAGTCATACTTGTATAACATTTTTGGTAGAATGCATCATTATCTACATTTGTCGATTTTAGATTTTTATAACGATGATATACCTTTAAATAAAAATAAAGCATAATAATAAGCCATTTATTGAAAAGCTAAAATCTACGACGCTTACGGAAAAAAATAATATTTTACAAAAACTATAAATATATTTATTTTAATTTAGTTTTTTTTATTTTGTTTGGACAGAAAATATTAACAATCTAGAATGAGAGACATTGATGCGTTCTTTGAAGGTCTAGACACTTATAACGCCAGTATTAGAAGAGAGACGAAGTATCGTGTGGTTAACCGAAAATGGCTGAAGTAGAATCTCGAACTAATTAAATACATAGTGTAAAATTTAAAACACCAGAGAAATATTTAAAGGTTTGAATGGATTGAAGATTGGGGGTAATGAAGAAAATGGACAGTACAACTGTATCCAAGAAAGGAATAATTCAACGTTTTCGGCCTCCTCATCAGGTATTCAGTTCTTCCTCGGCAATTTCAATAGAATGCTACACACTCTTCCGATTGTCAAGTATCCTAACAATATATTTATAAAAGTACTTGTTTTATAAGGATTTAAAAAAGATAATTAGAGAAGCTAAAAAAATGTTGCTTTAAAAGCGATAACATTTTTAAAGAAATCTCAAGGAAAGCCGTTTATTCTAGGTTTAATAAACTGTGAAATAAAATTATTCTTTATCAAGAAGGCTGTTACGGGTGAATACACTTTTTACCACACCGCTCAATTGAGAGAAATGTGACTATTATTATGCATATACTCATAATTAAAAAAATAATCAATGATACCTTTATTAAAAAGAAATAACTCTGAATTTAGGTATATTGGTATGATTTTTTTTTTAATAGGCTTTTCGAAAAATAACGGTTAAATATAATATTTTTTTGCAAAGGGGATCTGCGGGAGGAGAGAGGTGCTTTCGGGCTGAAATCATCCCCCCCCCCTTAATGGTAGAATATAATCTCTTTTTATGGAACAAAAATATTAAAAATTATCTCTCAAAGTATAATTGTTTGTGTAATTACATTTAGTAGGATTTCAAGAGTCACATAAACAAGATTTCGTATAGGTAGTTTGTTTCTTTATTTTATCTCAAAGCAATTTTCGTTATATATATATATATATATATATATATATATATATATATATATATATATATATATATATATATATATGGGAAAAAAGCTTTTGGGCTGAAGCCCCCCAATAATTTAATCCTGGATCCGCTAGTGAAGCTGTGCCAGGATAATACTCGTGCAACTAATCAGTCCATTTTGAAGGTTAAATACCCAAACAAGCTTCCAATTTCTCATGTACGGTGACTTCAATTACTAGGACAAAACCTTGACTGCAGGTGAGTAGAATGCGGCTAAACCTGCATTCTGCCAGTCGAGTATCCTATTGGATAATAATCACTGGAGCAACTAGCTGGAAGAAAAAAAGATCAATTGAAACGTTTAAAGGTAACATTCCTGAGGCTGCTCCTTAAGGACCAGTCGCTGAGTAGTTGGACCCAGCAGGATCGCAGGTCCCCATCCTCTCTCCTTCGGGATATGATAATCCTAGCTCCTTCTGTTACTGATTCTTCTCTCAGCTCCCATTTCAGCTCATATCACTAGATCGGATGAATTATTGAAGAGGAAACCATCTGCAATTTATTATTTTTTTTTCTATTTAAGATATCTTGTAGATAAGAGTTTCTCCAGGAGGTTTCAACATCTTCCGTCTTATATTGCTTTAAACGTATACAGGACATTGTTCGTTCGCGCTGAAGGATCAGTTCTCACAGATGTAACGACATCAATCCATTATCCTATTATTGAAAATCTATATTTCTACAGTATGCAATTATTGATAAAATTCGTGTCAAATTCAAATTATTGTAACATTGTTTAGCCTGCACAAAAAAAAAAAGTTATGAACAATTACTAATGAATAAGTATTCAATCTTGAGATAATAAAGAGTTTTCAACGAAATATATAAAATACCGAATAAATTAGTATTAAATATACCTTTTATTAATCTGTAGTAGACGTTGATCAAAAACAAATTTACACTACATCAAAATACTCTGTAATGCTACAATTTCATTTAGAAATGTTTCGGTAATTCCTAGTGAACAGTTTCATATTGGACCCAATACCATGTTTATAGTATAGATAAATGATTATGATAAGTAATAATTTTTAAATTCCTACCTAAGCTATTATACTTGATCCAACTAGGACCGTAAACAAATATTCAACAAAGGGTAAAAGGGAATAACGAAGAAGTGCACGAGTGACAGAACCCGATAGCGAGGAGCCAATCCAATGAATAATTCATCGAGATCCGATTTTTTCCCCATCCTCGCGGCGGAGTGTTATCTGGTCGCTTCTGCCGGTTTTTATTTGCATTTCTGCTCCTGCCAGCTCTTCTCTACATTCCCTTCCAACCGATCGAGTTTCCAGCCTCATCGTGGAAAAAGAAGAATTATAGGCGAGGCTGGAATAGTTTCCAGCTAACAGATTCAAGGATCCCCCATGTTAACACAGTGTTCGCTTTCCCTGCGTAGTCATCGCAAATAGGCTAAAACTTTCTCCGGTATAGAAGAACGGAACAAAAAGAAATGCCAGAAAGGCCCAAGAGTTGATTCTTTTTTCTTCTAATAATTGCTTACCGATGTCAAATTAAAATCATTAAAACAAATAGTTTTCTGAAATACTTTCAGTGTTAAAATAAGAAGTTGAATAGGAAATTATTACGAAATAAGTTAAATAGGTATTAAATTATTTATATGTATATTTTAATTATTTTCATTGTATATTATTATTTATTTATTTTTTAATCTATCCACAATGCCGACCAAAGTTACCAACGTATTTGATCTATGTCGGTACATGGTAAAAAATTGATTTTAACATGTATTGGTGTGCTTACAATTCGTGAATCAGGAAGGATTTATCATTGAGAATCATTAAAAAAATAAAATTAATTAATAATAAAGTTTTACTTTTATTATATACTATATTTGTAACTGCGTGTTTGAAGCATTTTAGAATGTGCTGTCGCTCATTTGGTCTGCTATTTCTTGAAAATTTGTTCATATTGTCCCCAGATCCCGATGCCACTGCCTTTTTAGTCTTCTTTGAGGCTCCCCTAGTAACAGGGAGGAAGAAAGAGAGAGGACAAATGGATTAGGGTGATAGGAGATCGGTAGTCCAAAAGATGTGACAGTTGTTTTTATCGTCTGGCCAGTTCTTGTTCCTTTAATTTGGTATGTATGTTCCAGCTGAGTTTTTTGTCCAATTATAGTCCAAGATATCATACATGAGTTTTTGAGGGAACTGGTTTGTTGTCTATATAAAAAATATTTCCATTTCAGAAAGTATTGTTTTATCACGTTTATAGTTTCTAATCTTTGCCTGCGCTTATTTAATTCTATATATCATTCATAAAGCATTTGCTATATATTAAAATGGACCCACATGACTCGCTTTTGTATTGTTTTCAAATAATATCTCTTGACTAATGAGTATTTTAGAAATTCAATATAATAAATCAGCATTGCAATGATATTAGTTCTATCTTTGTTTCGTTAATAAATTTTAATCCTTCTGTTATTTTTTTAAGCCGAAGTGTTTCGAAAAATTAAGAAAGATAAATAAAAAGTACTGTTTATGGCCATTCATCTAGAAATTTAAATTTAAGAAAAGTTACATCTATAAAAAATTTTTGATAAAAACTCAAATAAATTTTATTTTGTTCTTCGGCGTGATGACCAATAAAAAATAAACAGTCAAGAAATTCAGTTTATGAACTTAAAAAAAGAAACTTGATCTTTAAATTAATTTAATTAATCACTAAGAGTTCATTGAAAATAAATATGTACTTTTCAATTGTAAGTTAGAGTAAAATGATTCTAAAAAGATAAAATCTACATAACCAATGAACACATTATGTTTAATTAGTATTCAAGACAACATTTCAGATTATAGTTGGATGATGTCATATGACTATTTTTATATATTAATGATTAGAATACTGGCAGAAAAACGTATGAAAAAAAGAAATGCCCATATGACATGATGATATATGTTGATCTGATGGCGGAGCATGAAATGCGAGAGGCCGAACTTGTGTGGGCGCTAAGACGATTCACCTTTCCAGATGTTTTAGGTAAGGTCACCCATCCATCTTACCGACCATCATTCAAGGAGCAAGGATGTGCATATGCGTTACCGGATCACACCTTTTAGAGTAAGTCCTCACAATGGACGATAGGTCTTCTTTTGTAATGTCTGACAGGAGCCTCGCAGTTGTAAATATCTAACTGAGAGGTGTCAGAATTCCTAATTTCGTATTCACCATGCAGGATTGCATAAATTTTAACAAGTGGTACTTCACTTGTAGAGAAGTATTTATACTCCATAGATAGGTTGTGGTATCACGTTCACCAGAATTACATTTTTTTTTTTTTTTACTAAAATTTTTATGTTTACAGCGTAAAGATAAATAAGCAAATATAATTAAACTTGATAATTATGCCTTGAAACATGCACATGTTGCTGCAGCAATGTAGTAGGTATGCATATATTCAATAGTCTCGATTTCACGGTAAATGTGCTAAAATAGAAAATATTTATGGAATATGCATTTTTTTTTCAGGAATGTTTCAGAAAACGGCATGTTCATAAAAACGAAATTCTTATTTCTTACATAGCAAACAGACCTCCTACTCGGCGATAGAATCCGAATCATCCAAGGAACAAAGCATGTAGGACACCCAAGTGCAACTGTACAGCTAAAAACAAAAAAAGATTAGAAATAACTGTCCAGACTAGTTGCAAACAATCGGCGAGTTGGATTCGAAAAAATCCAAGACAGCAGCTGTTTTACTGAGATCTCTAAATGAGAGGAAGATCACGTCTTCTCGAGTCCGGATGACAGAATAGAGGAGGAAGAAAAACATCTGATGCAGAAAACGAAAAAATATCCAGGGCAGGCAGCACTGACTCGGCAAGGGGCAGCTACAAAATTGTATAGCGGGCTTCCAGGAGCAATCTAACACACTTATTTCTTTTTTCTTTTTAATAAAAAAATTAGAACAGTAAAATGTTCATTACTTTGTTTTATAATGGATTTAATGAAAATTAGTTTACTATTACTTCAATGCGTTATAGTAATATTTTACAGAATTCTTTGATTTTATCTTCGGGATCCCCTGGCGCTCCCACGTCTACTATTGTTGCCCAAATGCGAGACCAAGACGAGTCTTGTTCACACTCAGTCTTGTTCTTGGTCTTGGTCTTACGCAAGAGTCTTGCGACAGTCTTTCAGTTATCTATATGGCTATTAATATGGAGATATTACTGTAATTTTTCAGATTGATGAAACCTTACTAAGTACGCTTGAAAAATTGGCAGAGTTAAATTTAAAGTATAATGGTTAAATCAATTCTTTACATATAGTAAATAAAATGGTCAAATATTAGTAACTATTTTGTCTTAATTTTTATTTTAAAAAACGTCTAGGTCTTGGTCTTGCAACAGTGAGGCAGTCTTAGTCTTGGTTTTGCAAAGTGCAAGAGCGAGACCGATTTTGTGCAGCACCAACGTCTACTGTTGGTATGTCGAGTTAAACTGGCTTTATCACGGTTTCTGGGAAGAATATATCCTAGGCGCATACCATTAGTTTCTTTCTTTTTCTTTCAAATTAATTATCATTGTATATATGAAATAAAAAAGCTTTCGGGCTGAAGCTTTCTCCAATAATTAAATCCTGGATCCGCTAGTGGTCCAGAATAATATGTGGACATACTGACATTGAATTTTATTGATCTTTAATTCATTATTTCAATTTATTTAGTTATGCTTCTTTTTTTTATAATTTAATTATTTTGTAATTATGGTTTTATGCCAAACAAATAAAGCTGTAATTTAAATGTTCAAAAATAAAATTTAATTCCTGTCCTTATATTATTTCCAGATGTAAAAACAGTCAAATAAAATGTAACTACACCAAGTTAACGTATTGAATATCAATATAAAATTTTGATTATGTTTAATTAGCTAGAATTTCAATATCTTTTAGAGATACAAAAAAAGTGCATTATCCATACATACAAAATTCATAGTCAATTTACTTTACATCCGTTGTTTATCAGCGTGAATAATATTAAAAATACAATTTTTGTTCTGATACTATTGTTACTGGCTCATACTTAAAGGTACATAATTTTACATAGGCTATTTTTGTAAGATTAAAAAAATAATGCTGAAGGTATCATCAGGTCTAAATACACAACAGTAACATCATTGTGCTTTTATATGACTACATAACATGTCGATAAACAACTTAAGGAAAAAGTTTAGTATTAATAATAGAATTGTAAGGGTATACAAATATCACACACTAACGGAAATACAATTATTTTACTTAAACTAAAAGAGAAATTAGCGCTAAGCCCAACTTTTTTAAAATTTATCTTGTTCATCAAAAACAAGAAACGAAAACACTATCACAAGGAAAAACCATTTAAATATCTGTGTTTACACTGCTTTAATTCAGTTCTAATTTTACATATCAACTGAGTATATATTTGTTTTTAAATCTATAAATAGCTATATATATTGCTTGTCGGAACCAATAAATATTAAAAATAAATAATAGATTATAAAAATGTTTAATTTATTTTATAATGTTATATTTGACCTTTACGTTCTATACACCAGTTATAAATTTATGGAAAAATTAAAATAAGTGTTCATTAATTAATCATAAATTTTAATCATAAATAAAATCATAAACACTTTATCCCTGGAAAAAGTAGTTCAATAAAGTATGCCTATTCTCTTCAAGGATGTGGTACAAATGGATGAAAATTGATTGCAAGTAGTAATTCATTGTCATAGCTATTAGAGATCATAAAACCATATCGTGCTTGGTATATGGTCGATAACATTGAATGATACGACAGTTACTGTGATAGTTACTGTGAATGTCTATATCAGACATGCGAGCATCAATCTTAGCGAATTGTGCAGTGTGTAAAATTATTTGTAATGAAAGACACTAGAAACAAAAATTAGTTATATTCAAATCAAGAAATAATTAATGTAGTATATATCATAATAAATATTTACTACACGAATCGATTAGGAGAGTCAATTAGAAGGACAATAGAAGCCTGCATATGGGCGTTGGAGGAAATCGCTTGTGAGGAGCTCGATGCATAATAAAAAGCTGCTACCACCTTTGCTACGTGCGATGGAGATCCGGGTGTTATCCTACAGACCATGTGTAATTGGGATATTACTTAAATAAGCAGAAAAAATTAAATTTAAGATATAATATAAAAAAAAGAAAAAAAGAAATGCAATATAAACAGGAGTGAATCATGAGAATAATTACTCAATATTCCTTTTTAATTTCGTAACGAGGTGCGGTCTTAAATTAGGTGCACATGGCAGAGACGAAGGTAAAAAAAAAAAAAAAAAATAAGAAAACCCGTTGATTTGCAAATTGTACCCCAGGAAGGACATCGGTCTCCACTGATTTGTGGATATGTGTTTGCGCGAAAGGACACAGAAATCGCATAAGCGTATTTAATGCGCTCAAGATTCGGTCCCAAAAAACAGTCGCACACAAATATTCGATTGCTGAGCCAGTGCATATATATTTACCCGGAGTGTTGGAATCACTAATGTTCAAACAGGTTTAATGTCGGCTGGTCGTGTCCCCGAAGCTGCCTATAATAATGTAATGGTCCAATAATAAAGACATTGCTTCCAAACATTTATTTACAAGGAATATAAAAAGGCAGTTTAAAAAAAAATTTTATTTATTTTTTTAGAAGAATTCGATCGATTAGCCCATATTGGCGATTATTTTTACTTTTTTTTTTTATAAGGAAACACATTAATACGACAAATGCACATTTTTTTTTTGTCAATATTTCTGATGATATAAAACATACGTGGAGTATTTATTGTTCAAAACAGCGCTTCTCTCCTCTTTTTGGAGTAATTTCGATTGTAATTTTTTTTTTATCTTAGGTAACTCCAAGAGGGAGTGTTAATTAAATAAATGTTACATGTATATTGTATATGTATATGATTGTAAGGTAGTCTATGTAGAAGATATTTATCTTTAATGAAAGATAATGTAGTTAAATTTTTGCAATATTGCTTTCAACAAATAACTAAATTGCTAAAACAAAATTTGAAAAAAAAAGTGAGACAGTAGAATGAAAAATAAATATAAGTAACTATAAAAAAGAAAATTTTAAGCATTAATTTTTACATAACGTACCTACATTACCTTCATACACTCAATTATTAATCATACAAGTATAATTTTTTAATAAAATTTAAAAAAAATTTTTTTTTAAATTTCTTCATTCGCCAATATTTTCTGATTGTATGTTATATATCATTAATGAGAGAGAACAAATTTAAGTTTTCTTAAAAACTTCCAGTAATTTCTTCAATTTTAATAAACATTAGTATCCGATTTCCAAGTTAATTTTAAATTATTTCACAATTTTAAATTTATAGTATCTAAATATGGTTAAACTGAAAACTTTCGGATTTACTTTTTTTAATGCAATCTTTAAATATAGGCGAGATTTTGGTGCCAGGTTACTTTATGTTTTCTTCATCATATTTAACCTACCGCTATAAAATTTTAATTTGACTTTGAATTATTTAAACATTCAATTTTTAAAAATGCTACTTCAATAAAATTTAATACAGTCTCAATAATACTTAAATATTCATTGGCATTACAATACAAAATCCGAGATGATTTGAAATTAATATCTCAACTTAGCAAAGTCTAGGTCTGGTTAAACTAGAAATTTTCGGGATTAATTCTTATAGTCCGTGGCACATACCCCTTTCTATCGAATTGTAAACATCCACCTGAAACTTCATAAATAGTTTCATCTCATCGTAACCTACAACTATTTTATTTACAAAAACTCTCGGAATTGGGGCGTTTTCAATCTGGAGGGGGGCAAACTTTTTTATTTAATAGGTATTAAAAATTCGTAAATACACATTTGATTTCTTCTTGGATCGTAAGGTAATTTGATCACAAAATCGAGAAAAAAGGCGGCCTTCTAAAATATTGAGCCGTTATGCGTGAACTACACCCCCAAATTTCCAAAATAGCGAGGTTATATAGGACAAACGACCCAATATTTTTGTAGTTCACCTTTCTTATCTATTTGGTAATCAAATTATATTACGACCCAAGTAGAAAGTAAATGCGTATTTACCAGTTTTTAGTACCCAATTAAATATACAAAGTTTTCTCCCCTCCAGATTGAAAACGCCCAAATTCAAAGAGTTTTCGTAAATATAATAGTTGTAGGTTACGATGAGATGAAACTATTTACCAAGTTTCAGGCGGATGTTAATAATTCGATAAAAAGGGGTATGTACCATGTACTATTTTTTTTTTTTTTAAATGCCACATCTTTAAAAGAATCTGAATTAACATAGGCGAAATTTTAGTGGCGGATTAGTTAATTCTTACTTCAACATATTTAATTAATCGAAATTTTGATTTGAACGGTAATACATTATCAGCTGGTTACAACACCTAAAGGATCTGCTTAAATATTTGAAGTACTCTATCAACCTTAATAATTATTATGACAAATACGCTCTACCGATACAGATGTGTGTGAATACTTTTTATTAATATAACTTTGAATAACTTTTATTAGAAATTTAGAAATGATATTAGGTCTAACTATATTTTTCAAATAGGGATGGATGGGCCAGATAAGAAGAAGAATGACCTAGATGTATATTTGTCCTAAAACAGCAATAACATTAGGAGCAGATGTTTTAGCTATTCTTGGACTGATTTATGTCTACATTATACAAATATATTCTCGTTAATAGTCAGATGTCGTCTTGTGTAATTTATATATATCTTTCTTAAGTTTCTTTTTTCAATGTTTTCTCCAATTTCATTACATAGCTCATTTATTATATTTTTATTTATTATTACTTTTTTACGTGTCATTAATAATTTCTGAAAATTAACACTATTTTGGATCAATGATATATTATGTGGACAAAATATGAAGAAGAATCCGCGGTATTTATGAGAATATTTTTAATTGTATCTTCAGGAACATTATTTTGTCTACTTGGAAACAACTGAATAGCTTTTCTTTAAAAAAATCAATGAAACCAGAATGAAGGTCGGAAATGATTATGGCACACAAATATATATATATATAACATGAATTTTGGTATAATGTAGTTGTAATTACATTTCTTTCATTTGTATTTACTTATATAAGAAACATATAATAACGGAATGTATTGATATCATGAAAAATTCCAATCCTTTTTTTTTTCGGCTGATTTTGCAACTTTTTATAGAAACTTTTTCGCTGATATTGATTTGCTTTGCCATATTGTTTTATTTACTTTACTGTTTTTTTGAAAACGGCTGTATCAATTTTAACTAAACTAGTTATACCGAGGTAAAGTTAAATGTTACTTATGATCAGCTATGTCTTATTCATATAGAAATCGCCCAATTTAACAAATTTTCTTATCAAAAATAATTAAATGCTTCACATCGTTAGTAGTAAGAGGTACAAAATTTTAAAATATAAGTTATGAAATAATTTGGTAACTAACTATATAAGAAGGCATAATAAATATTTTCGCAGTTGAATATATAGATTTTAGAAAATTAATATCGAACGTATTAAGTCGTTAAATGTAATGGAATGTGACGAAAAACGAATGAATTTTAATTGTTGTAATTATAGCAATTATTATATTGATTAGGAAATAAAGTTTTACATGGTAACCTGAAGGAGTGGGAAATGAGTGAAATTTTAATATTCATTTTTAAAAAAAGAGAAGCTGACATCCCAACCCAATCCAACACTGTCATCACCACCTACGCCGATGACACGTGTATCCTATCAGTTAATAACGATCCTTTAATTGCATCCCAAACTCTTCAATCACATATCACAAGCCTTGAAGAATGGTGTAAAAATTGGAGAATAAAAATAAATCCCAACAAATAACATCAAATCACTTTTACCCTCCGTCGTAAACCTATGACCTCTTGTCCTACAGTATCCTTCAATAATACTCCACTTATTCCTGTTGAGCAAATCCGCTACTTAGGACTCCACCTTGACAAACGACTCACTTGGAACCCCCATACCAGACTGAAACGACTAGAAACCGCCCGACGTTTTCGACTACTGCAGCACTTACTAGACAAACGATCTAAGCTTTCAATCAATTATAAACGACTCGTATATATGACAATAATAAGACCTATTTGGACTTACGGAATTGAGCTTTGGGGCTCCACTAAACCATCGAATTCCTCTCGTATCCAATCCTTACAATCCAAAATCCTTCGTAAAATCCTCAACGCTCCTTACTTTGTCACAAATAAAATCATCCATAAAGACCTTAATGTTCCATATGTTTCCGATCTGGCCCAATCCAGATACCTTTCCTTCCATAACAAACTGCAGAATCATCCGAATCCTCTCGTTTCAAACCTTGCTTCCTCCTCGATCCCTGATAACCCTCCGAGGCGTCTGAAAAGAAGATGGTCTCGGGATCTTCTAATATAGAACTTTAATTTGAGTTCTACCAATGGGTAGTTTCTCTTCATGTTGTACATGCCATGTTACAAATTTCTCATTTACTTATTGTATTCTCTATGTAATACAGTTGTAAATTCCATTGAAATAAAAAAAAAAAAAAAAAAAAAAAAAAAAAAAAAGAGTGCTACCAATGGGTAGTTTCTCAACAAGTGATTTCATGTTATTATTTTCTGTTATCAAATTTGCTAAATGTATTTTATTTATTAATACAGTAATGTAAATTTCATGAATAAAAAAAAAAAAAAAATTAAAAACATTCAGTAATTCCTGAAGCAATGGCTGACTAATCAAAGTCACATCTTCTCGAAATTTCAGGAAAAGTTATGAAGTAAAAGAAACTTCATTTGCGAGTAACACAAAAAGGAATCAATTTTTTGTTGATTGCGCCCATGATTATTTCAAAGATAACAAAGAAAAAAAAATCTTACAAGTATTAGCAAAGACACTGTTCTGTAGTGATGTGCACGGTTTTCTTTATGATTATGAAATAGCTAATGTGATTCGAATGAGAAAAATAAATTTAATTCCTCTATATCATAATACATTGCACAAACGTATTACTATATTGGCGTATTACTATAAACGTATTACTATACATATTATATTGGCGATTGTTCACTGACAAATATAAAATATATATTTCTATGCGAATTATTCACATGGGCAACTAGTTTTTGTATATTTTCTTACATGACCATATGAGGTGAGGTGAGGTGAAGATGTGATCAAGCTCCTTTGATTTCTGCTAACCTAGACATTTAACGCAAGAGAGAAATTTCTCCGCTAAGAATAATGAACGTCCGTGATCCGTTACCGAATAGTATATGATATACACAAATGTATTTATACATCTTAGGAGTTGGCCACTTTAAGAGATCGCTACCTATCATCATTTTTCTCAGCGCGGATCTCGGCTTCTATCCAAGGCTGTCCAGACAAAATGTGATGGAATTAAATGTAGCCTGCCATGGCAATATCTGACACGGTATTAATCTTCCCCTCTCCCGATAGTGGAGCGCGTACCAGTTGTTCTTTTATATGGATGGACGTTCTCTCCATGTAGCTCGTAGCGCATTTAAATGGACTCAGGAATCCGAAACATTTTTCTTTTCTTTTTCCAAGGAGTAAAAAAAAAAATGGAGAATCGTTTAGCATGGCATTAACCTTTGGTTTAACCCTTTAAATCGACTTTAATCCCGCAATAAATTAACTGTCATGGTGTGTGGTGATCTTGATCAAATAACAAAATACAATTTGTTTTTGTTTGTAATATACATTAATCCTATCAAAATATATGAGCGTCTTCGTGTGAGCATGTATTAGACACTATTGTACTAAAATCGAACTATGTTAACTTATTATACATTGACAATATCCTGTTTTTCATTTGAAGTTGTAAAATAATTTTTGATGAAATACATTTTATTTCTTTGTGTTTTTTTTCTCTTTCTCTCGCCTCTACCCTAAAGGGTCATTGGCGTTTTCTATAATTTATACACTATTATAATAGTTGACAATTTTTTAAAATTTAAGCACGATAGAGACTCCCATTATCTTGTAGTATTTCGTTTAGTGTTTTTCCTAGTTCTATTTTTTCTCTGTGCCTTTCAAATTGAGGACATTCTATTAGAAGGTGTTTCACAGTTCGCTGTGTATTATTACATTTTTCGCTAGTAGGAGCTTCTAGGCCTCTTAAAAGATAGCTATGAGTGAACTGGCAGTGCCCAATCTTAATACTTTTAATAAATTGTAAAACAGTCAAACTTACTTAACGATATTTTAACAATTTTTTCTTTACCCCTTTTTACAATATACAATATACATTCTGTAATACATACAATCTAGAACTACAATAATTTTCTGTTTATTCTCGACTTATTTGCATTAAAATCTTTATATCTTCTAAAAAAGTACCTTTCACAAAACCTGATGATGCCGTCGGAAGTAGCCAGAAATTTCCTATCACTGAATTAACAACCAGAATTAACTATCACTGAAATAACTACCAGTTAACAGTTAAAAATCTTCTAAAATATGAATAAAAGGGTGGATAAAATAAATTATGGATTTGTTTTAGATGGGTTTACAGAGCAAGTCTTTAGGATAAATTTCTATTATTAATACGCTTTTAAGATTGAATGGGGTAGGAATCCTTTTAATTAAATGAAATTCTTGTTTCAACCCAGACAAAAAAAAATTCATCCTCGGAAAGTCATTCTCACAATTCGTCGTAGTCTAAAAACTATTAAACAAAACAATTTTACTGGAAAATAATCTCTGCTAATGATTAAAACATGTAATTAAGCTATTTTATTGTATTATTCTATCGTTATTTTATTTTATAATAATTATTTATCAGTTGATTGAAAATTAAAATGGAATGGGAATGGGAAGCCTTCATTGAAAGTATAATGTAATCTCATACAATTTTGCTTACAATTATATATTATCTTCTTAGGATAAAAAGTGGTCCTTTTTATTAATCAAATATCTAAAAAAATAATAATTACTTTACATGACTCCAAATCAGAAAAAATGTTAATAATGTGTATTATACACATTAAGATAAATTAAAAATTTAAGTGTTAAGGCTTTATTTATAATTAAATAATTTGTAACAACTTCTTCCAAGAAATTAAAATAACTTTTTCGAAATATCGTTGACGGCTAACTTTATAAAAGGATCTTTTGCTTTTTCCTATTAAGTTGCAGTCATATGTTCAAATAAAATAATTTGGTCTTGTTTTATAAATGAATATATTATAACAGGCTACAATCCCTTGTCTTTATTATTTTACGTATTTAAAAATAAATAAAAATTTATTTATTCTATATAGAAGTAGCAAATAAAACATAATTAACAAGCAGAAACATAGTGAAATCTAATGTATTGAACATTCTTAAAATTCATTACTATATTACTATATATATTTTTTAAAAAATATATGCAGTAGTTTTTTCAAAGTTATGAAAACGAGAGAATAGTACCATTTTTTTTTTCTCTTAAACGAAGTGAATTATTACAGATTTTAGACCACAAGTGTCGTCCAGATCTAAAATAAAAAAAAAAAAAGAATTTGAACAATATAAATTTCAGTAAATATATAATTTTGAGTACGGGGTTGTTCTTCAAAATAATTGAAACAAAAATAGTTTAAAAATCTATTAACTCATTGTTTATGTTTCAATCTTCTAATAGACATTTTCAGTTATGACTGAGGAATGTATTTTTTTCTCATTTTATATTTTGTATTCATTATTATTATTTCTAAAAAATCATATTTGAACTTTGTTTATTAGTTTAATCCACTGCATTGTATCTGAAAACAAACTATTTCTTGTATCCAAAAACAAAAAATAGAATATTTCAGCATATTAATTGACAGCTTCGAAGAGCATTTTCAACTAATGAAACGAATAATTGAGACTGCCATTTATGTAACGCCCTGGTTTATCGGATGCATCGACAGATTTTGCAGCTATAGGAATTATAATTAGGGTCATTGAAGTGTGCTCCAAATGTCAGCGGAGGCCTGGGTGATATTTCCTAGGCAGGGAACGGGAAAACTGGTTGCATCGAACTGGGATCAGCAGCTCCTGGGTTGTCTAAGAGGTTCGACCTTTTCTCCAGACCATCCTTCACCGCCCATGCAGATCGCAAGAGGACGCTGTCTGCGAGTGTCTTCTGTCTGGAACAAGTCGGACCGTTGTCCATGCGGGTCTAGTATCTGGAGCAGCTATCGGAACTAGTTTACTGCGCGTTCTTGTGAATAAACTTAAATCAAATTAACATCTAATTTTTGAATACTTAAATTTCTGTACACATCTATAATGCTGAAATCCTATCTTTTTTCAACTAACAAAAACTTCGATTCCCGATTCGAAGTTTGTTACATTTCTCTCATGTCATTAGACCCTTTCACAGGCGCCGGCGGCGCTTGGGGAATATTAGGGAGGGGTAAAGATTAGTGTGATGTTAACAGTGTTCAATGCATTAGAGGATGGGAAAGAGGTAGAACGTCATACATAAAGGAATAGCTAAGTAGTCAATTTATTACCTGTAAACACCGTTAGACATTTCAAAAACAACGAAAACGGGGTATTTAGATATTTCTGTATTTTCAGACATACAAACCTGGCGGACGTAGGGAATCGGTTAGACAACAAGAATGCGCAAAATTAAGAGATGGAAGAAGGAAATCCAGTTATATCATAACAGAAACCTTCGTCGGAAACAACAAACATAGTAAACAAATGTCCAAACCATAACACCATTTGATTTCTCTTAAAAAAAATTTTCAGAAGGCGGAACGGGTACAAATAGGAAACAGGACTGATTACACTGGAGAAATAATTGATTTAGACATTCGTGTGTGAAATTTCTAAACGTAGTTAAATATTATATAATCACTAACTGTATGGTTTGTCAAACTTTTAGCGAGTTTTTAGCAAAAAAAAAAAAAAAATGACGGAATATTGGAGGGGCTTCCCTTCATAAAATATTCTCCTCCCTCCCGATTCCGGGCTCGTATGATTCTTTACTCCAGGCAATGATTTAATTTCCAGCAGCCATTAAATACTCTTAAACGTTCCAGAGCAACTTATCAGATATCATAGAAAGTACATAAGAACTGGAAAGTTCACTAATCGGGAGAATGTAAAGCGATTTAACCATAGCCCGATTTCTCTTTTGATTTTTTTAAGGACCTCATCCATGGGATATGGTACATAATAACAGCCAACTACAGGACAACAAGAAGCCTTCTTGGTAATTGCAGGAGAGGCACTTATTAAGGAACTGTAGCAATTGAAAAAGAATAAGAGAACTAAGAAGAAATAGCTTTCTGATGATTCTCCGGAGGGTAACCTTCTACAGGAGTGGTTAATGGCCTATGATATGGAAAATTTATTTAAAATAAAAGGTTATTTAAAAGTTATTATAAAAAAATATCAGTGTTTTCTGCATTCCATGTGGGAATAAAATAGAGTAAAAAGAATGTTTTAGATTAACGGTTTTTATTGTTGGATTCAAAGTCACCTTTTAATTTGATAGCAATAACACTTATAAAAGTTTTATCATTTATTTTTATATTACTCCTTTAACAGCTGTAAAAGCTGATGATCAATCGTCGAATTTTTCTTCTTGACTATTGAAGTGTCAGGCACCCATTTTAAACATGATAGATCTAGGCGATTCTGACACCATTGTCAACCCTCAGCTGATGAAAAAAAAAAAGTATTCTTCTAAACCCAGGCTGGAACCGAGGCCTGCCATTGGGATTATTGCCTTGTCAGCACATGATTTACAATAAATAATAAGAATTATTTAATGGTTAGAGCACTTAATTATATGAGTAATCGTAATGGTTGTTAATATTTTATTATACAATTGTATGTTGAAAAATAATATAAAGAATTAACCTTCTCATTGCCTTAATCGTAAAAATTAAACCAATGAGTTTATGTTCCTGGTGTAATTCTAAACCAGAATCAAGGAAGAACCAGAAATGGCTATTTTACAAAAAAGGAAAACGTTTAAAACTGAAAATAATTGGAGTGAATATATTATTAGAAAATAAAAATAAAAGAATTAAAAATGAGTAGCTACATTTTTGGGGCTATTAAACTAATGAATTCAAAACCTCTTAAATTATTTATGCTAAACGTTCAATCCGCTCTATCAGAGAGATTATCCTTTATCCTCTGTTATCCTTGATACATTTCGGAACGGCGTTGAGTCACGACACATTCTCCGTAGACGGCCCAATTAAGGAAGCCCCCCTCAACTATAACAGGTCAACTAGGATATGACTCGGAAGGACTCCGAAGGGTATCCTTCAACAGACCCAAGGACCGGCGACTTGGAGTCCTGATGAAGTGGAGGACGATGTACCATTTGAGCTTTCAGCAACAGAGTGGTAAACCGTCGTTGAAATGATAAATGGCTTCTAAATTTGTTATTTATTCGCTGAAATTGCAGTTCATTGTTTTCTACAGAATAAGGTAGGGACTTTAAAATTTTTGGATGTATTATTCAACGAGGCAAAAGGGATGAAAATGTAATTATTTTTTTACCAAGTTTCCATAAAGGTCTTCTTTAATAGCTTTTTTTTTGGATTATTTTTATTTTATTACTATAATGTATGGGGAAGAATGGTACCCATCAGCTCCACTTTCTGGTCATACTTTACTTCTTAATTAAAGAATGGAGATCTCGCATCCAACTCTTTTTATATCTTCTGATAGGCGTGTTACCTCAGACCGTTTCGTTAAAATTTTATTGTTTAAAATTCATTTAAAGTAATTCTTTACATTTTGACGCGATGGCTCCATGTCTTCCTTCTGCCGAATAGATTTCCAAGGTAACGCGTTTTTTCTGTTTGAGGAATTTTACTGATTAAAACTGGATGTACAAGTGTCCCTTCGAAATATTACTGTTTCGATTTCATTTTGTAGTGAAGAGTACCAGTTCCTTAATAAATGGTTTTGTAAATTCAATGAGGCTTGTCTTGGCTAATGGTGTATTGTTAAAGTAGTAACATCTGCGTAGGTTGCAGACAATGTCTCGGAAATTTTAGAGTATAACAGTGTGTTATCTGTTCAAGGCTACATTAATAAAACTAATAATTAACTTGTAGTAATTATTTAATTAATGCTTTAAATCAATTTATTATAAATATATAATCCTGGAAATATAGCGTTCGAGAACGCGACGAAGTTTCTGCATGATCCAATTAGTTTCCCGACATTTCTTTCTTCTGGCAATCCTTCCTTTCAGTAATGCTATCTCTACCTATTTCACAAGTGATCCTCGACAGTGGGAAGCTCTCAGAACTGATAATTCTGATTGTTTTTATTATTTAGATGAGGCAACATCGTTTAAATGAAGAAGCAATACCTTTTCGTGTGAATTATTCTTCGTTTTAGCGGCTAATTATACCGTTTAAAGTAATTCATTTGTTCGTCTTACAGTTTTTTAATTAATTGATTAATTAATTTTTTAAAAAATCGAAACATCTATGATGAACATATTTCTTCTCTTTGACTTGAATTGCCCAACAAGAATGGCATTTTGAAAGATAAAGATAAACCATTGAATTCCTCTCGTATCCAATCCTTACAATCCAAAATCCTTCGTAAAATCTTCAACGCTCCTTACATTGTCACAAATAAAATCATCCATAAAAACCTTATTGTTCCATATGTTTCTGATTTGGCCCAATCCAGATACCTATCCTTCCAAAACAAACTCCAGAACCATCCGAACCCTCTCGTTTCAAACATTGCTTCTTCCGAGGAGTCTGAAAAGAATATGACCTCGTGATCTACTTATGTAAATATATTATCAGAGTTCTACCAATGGGTAGTTTCTCAACCAGCGTTTTCATGTGATTGTATTATTACTGTGTGCACATTGTATTTTTTTTATAATACAGTTGTAAATACCAATGAAAAAAAAAGATAAAAAGTATTTTGAGTATAGCATGACTCTCACCAAGTACAAGAAAAGTTCTCGGTGTCAAGATTGTTTACAGGCCTACACAAAAGTAAAGAGACTTGTTTGAGCCAATAGATTATTTCAAATTTTTTTTAACTGAGGTTCATTGTATTACTTATGTTTACTTTGTTTTTTAATATTGTATAAAATAAACTATTTATTTATTTAACATTAAGCAATATTTTGCTCCCATGTCTCTATATACATTTCTTTTCCCGAATACATTTACTTCTATACTTTTATTAATTATATTGTTACGGTTGTTTTTTTGTTTTTTTTATTCGTTAAGCTAATAAAATGGTTATTGAACCGATTTATAAGAGTTATAGATCAAAAGTGAGAAAATAAGAATCGAGGAATTAATTCGTAAATTTATCAATTAAAGATACCTTTAATGTATGACACAAGAGTATAATTTTTGCGGAGTTTTTTTAAAATCCGAAATGAAATCTTTACTGCCGTTTGGTTTCCTATTATGAGGAGCTTCTTTCGTCACGCACATCGGGCGTAATTCTAAGATCAAATGATTTATTTTTAAATATATATCCAATAAATGTAATAATATAGCAATAGACTAATAATAAATAATACATATAGCACATGGGAAGAAGACATGTGGCCGAGACGTACGATAAACAAATTAGGGCGAGGCCCAGAGCTGATCCTCCCTTGGGAGGAATGTTGATTGCCTTGGCCGCACTTCGTTCGCTCATCCTTCCATTCACAATTACAGGCTCGGCCATTTCCTCGATTATCTCTAATTATGTCTATATCGTTTTAGTAGTAAGTAGTTTTATTACCTATATGTTGAGATTTTCTACTAAATGTATACTTACATTAATATAGGATATTATTATATATATATAAATCCCACAGAAAGTTATTTCATTGAAATATTAAAACCGTTTTGCACGCCCCATTTATAGAATGTATTTCATTAATTAAATGACATAAAGAAAATGGTAATTTAAATGTTGCGATAGACACGGAAAAATAACACATTAAAACAAAAATAATAATAAACTGACTAAAACGTAAAAATTAATCTATAGCGGCATTAATTAAGTGTATGGATATAAATTCATTAAAATAAATATTCATTGTTGTCTTACTAAATTCTTAATTAGAATTTTTTTTTGTCTTTAATTCTTGATCCGCACCTGTCATTGTAGTGACAATTAGCAGATTTGCTGTTAAGTTGGAAATGGCATGATAGGCATGAGGAAGAATAGAGCCCAGCATCACCTCTTCTCTAATTCTAAAATCAGGAAAGGAGATCTCTCATCCAGCTTCTTTTCAGTCGCCCCTGGTGAGTATTTCAGCCTTGGCCATGTCGTTGATAAGTCCATTGTGATGTCCGTGTAGTTTAAGATGAAATCGGGAGTAGAGAGTACGTATGTGCTGGTTAATGGTTAGTTGTCTTAGGTCGGTATGTAAAGTCATGTTGCTGACGTACCATGGAGCTGCAGTCTTAAAATTTTAGATTGAAAGGATTGTAGTTTTTGTAATACTACAATAGCATTTAATTTTGATATTTGTATTTAAAATAAACCATCGCTGAATTCTTAATGAAATGTTAATTTTTCTAAGGTTAAGGCAAAAAATACTTCCGTACACACTATTCGGACATAATATCCAATATTAAAATTTAAAAAATAACAACAGAAAATAAAAACACAACAAACAGAAAATAATAAGGAATAAGAGGACAGGTACAAAATACAGTAACGGAACTGGAGATAGCTAGATGTTGGTTAGTGTAATAATGAGCAAGAAATGAATGTGTAACAGCAAAAATATATTAAATAAATATGACAGTAATTGAATTTTTGACAACTGTTGTCACATCACAAAAGGAAGGCAGATAATTATACAGTATATGGAGTAGATTAATAATGTAAAAATAGTTCATTTCAAATGTGCATAATTTCATTAAACATAAGAATATTCTGATGATGGGAAAATTGTCCCGAAACGTGAGATTATAACAGATGTAATTAAAAAGACTGAAGAAACATAGAAGTATTTTTTTCCTCAAATGTAAGTTAAAAAAACAAAACATTTCTTTTTAATTATAAAAAAAAAACTTTTTACATTAACTGACAACTATAATACAATGCTAGCTGATACCAACAAATGTTATGACATAATACGCTAAAAAAAAATAACATTAGTATATGAATAAAATATGCTTTTATTAACATAATAATTTATGAATTATTTCTCGAAATCTGCATTTCTATTTCATAGAATATTTCCATAACATTAACATTCATCGAAATAATTTAGTGGTTCAGAACGAGTGGTTATTATAAATAAAAAATGATATCATGGCATTTTAAATATATATATATATATATATATATATATATATATATATATATATATATATATATATAATTATTTATTATACATTATTTATTATTATATTATTATTATTTATTTATTATATATATTTATATATATATATATATATATATATATATATATATATATATATATATATATATATTATATATAAATTTATTATATATATATTGTGTATCATCAGAATAGAAAACATTCTGAATCAAACATACACTACAAATCTCTGACCAACAATAAAAAAAAAGAGATATAAAAAAGAGAGTATGTCATTTTATAACATCCAAACACATATTGTATACTAAATTATGTACATCTTAAAGTTGTTATAACGTATGCGTTTGAATGTCATGGTGTGATATACTGTCTATATTGTACTTCTTTATGTACGATATATGTATTTTGTCTGCATATTGGTCATTTAGTGTGTTTTCTGTTCTGAATTGACGGAACATTAACGTTGTTTTTGCCTTCATTTAAGAATCATACGACTGTGTGGTTGATTTTTTCAAATTATATCCTAACATTTATTAATCTTGCATACTTATGAGATGTGTATTTATACTGTTAGAATGAAATTAAACTATGACTTGCGCATTGCATCACCATCGAAATATTTCAAATTATTTCCTACGCAATTTTTATTTTTAAAAAAGTCAATACAAATATTCTATAAAAATTTGAATCCTTGACTGCTCAAGGTTATTAAATTCTCAACATACTCTGAGCGTTTGCTAGAGGCATTCCTGAATTCACTCTCGCCAAGTCAAAAGGTTCAAGGATGTAAAGTGATTCAGTGGAATACGAACCGGTCGATATATTGTGCCCTCACACAATCATGATACGTCTCACAGTATTATATTTATTCAACGTAACCTTTTTTGGGAATGTTTACCCTAGCTCATTTCGTAACAGCCAGAGTATGCTGAAAATATATATTTTACATTTTATTAGAGAACACATAAATATATAAATAATTTTAAAAAATCTAAAACATATCGAAATGAGAATGAAATTCTATTAAGACCTCTGGTATTAAAACTGAAACATAGACAAATCAATGTAAAATTGGTTCATTGATGATTTAATAAGAATGTACCGATTAAATCCGAATAATACTTGAATTTTGACATATCATAAATATTTCGATGTAGTCAAGTCAGACATTATACTTTATTGTATCATAAAATATAAATTACATCATATCAGAAAGTAAAAATATTTATACCGAAAACATTAAAAAAACAACACAATACTTCCAGTTTCTCAAAAATTAATTAATATTTTATGAACCCAAGAATTATAAATACTGAAAAAAAAACGTTACATTAACTAGATTGGTGTAAGTATATCCCACATCAACGGCACATTGAAACTAACCACATTTTCCATAAAAGAATCTGTTTTCTACATGTATTGAAGGAAAAAGTTTGTAATATTTTCTTCATTATATTCAGTAAATCAATATAAATAACAATATTTTCGCTTGTACGTGGTTATGATAACGGGAGGATATTTCCATATTGTTAAAATTAACCCTTTCAATCCGGATGGTCATCCACAGGCAGTGTTTTACATTGCTTCTAGAAAAATGCTGCATAATCTATTATTGCTGTTACAGATCTCATAATTTACGAATATTTTAATTAAATTTATATAAAGAACTAATAGAAATATATTTTTTGATGATATCCAGCTGAATGTCACATGTTTTTCTAAATCCTAAAACACCGTTATTGATGGTAATATATCCATTTCGTTCTACGAGGTTTGTTTCTTCAGGAGTAATTTAGAACACATTAATAGCAAAGAGCTACTCAAGGCTATCCAGAGAGGGGTTTCATGGTGTGATTTGCAACAAAATTTTTAGGGGATGTACATATATATGGGATTATAAATTTTTGAAAGGTACTATATTTTTGTGAGATTTTACTTTTAAAAAATTATCAAAGAAACAAGGTTAAAAATTAAACTAAAACATGGATAATATCACTTTCATTTTTGCAGTATTTATGAAGAGGAGAGTAATACATTCTTGGGCATCTCTGAAGCAACTATTTCAATTCTCTTACTTGTAATAATCCTAACAGCGTTGCGAATGATCCCAGATGCTGTTGGCTTGTCAATGGAGTACCGCATTTTAAAAACTTTTTTTTGGAACAATATTGGGTCTTATGTCAACCCGTTCCTTAAAACAATGAAGGGACGCCTCGGATACAAGCTGGATTTAATGATAGACGGTAGAGCTCGGCAAACAGCAGCGGCAGGTGCGTCGACCAGGCACGATCTCCAGTCGTGCCTTCTCCAGCTCCAGTGAGCGGCTATCTACAGATCTCCACCCGCCTACACCCCATATCTCATCCTGTCCGCGAGCCGCACACGGCCAGCTGTTTCGATGTCCTTCTTTAAGCTATCGAAGGAAGACATCATTACTAGTACTTGGTATCGGACAATACCATAAAGAGTACTACTATTTATAGTTCTGTCAAGAGATATCATTCTAATAGAGGTAGCCCTACCCAACGGAGTCGACTACGGCGTGACAAGGAAATGTTTAAATATAAACAAAACAAAACCAAAACATCTTGCATGAATAATATTTATATGTACCTAACTAATAATTTTTTTGTAAAGTCTTCTCGATTTTTTAAATCAATGATGTCATCAGGCTTGATACGGTTGTCCTAACTCCATTCTATGTAATAAATCTTTAGTAAAATATTCAATTCAAATTCATCCAGCCTTATCTAAGGCCACTGTTAGATTTTTTGTACTGGTATATCTTCAATCCCGTATATATGGTTCTAGTTTGGTTGTACGACTTCCTTCTGTTCAAAATAAAAAATGCATGTGGATTATAGTTTGCTTAATCCTCTTTCTGCTTATGAATCAGTATCTATTTCATTGCTAAATGTCAAGTTTAATTAAAAACGAGCTCTACTTTGCTTCTTAGTTTTCCTTCTTCCTGAAATGATCTAGTATCCATTATAGATCGGATTTCATAATGGATGGAGTTTTAGGTCTTACAGCATGGCTAGTATATTTGAACGTTAAATTAATTTGATTCACACGTCTGTTTGCGAATATTAAATTTCAGAAATAATATGTTTTAAGATTAGATAGACCTGAAAAAAGGAAATAATAAATAAAAATCCAAGAGGTAATGTAATGTGCATCTACAAGGTTTTTTGGTTGATTCTTCAAACATTTTCCGATTGTTATATTAAGTCCCTGACAGGAAACGATAACGTGATACAATTATATTATTTCTTAATTTATTTAAGAAGTTCTTTAAGTACTCTATCGACTATGGGGCCAGACGGCGTACTTAATGAAGGTATCCGATCCTCAATGTGTTTGGAGGAAACCTTTGTGTGATCCTTATCCACAGAAACATTATTTTCTTATGCCGGAGGTAGGGAATTAGATCTGACAATGAAAAAAAAACATACTTTTTTCAGCAGGCAGATCGAAGCTCAATTTAGTTGAACAATGAACGATGGGCACTATTATTGACAAAAAGGAAAACTTAATCCCTTTTAGACTTTTGAAGTATATGAAATTTTAAAATATATTAATATATTAACTGTATTTGTCTATAAAAATTAAATATCTGAATATTGAAGAAACATTTGAACAATTTAACATTTAGGGCAATTTTAGGAAAGATGTAAACATTAAAAAAATTATTTATTACATAAAAAAATATCTCAATGAAGGACAATTAGTTCACAAAAGCTTAAATAAATCCAGAAGAGGAAGGTATGACGCAAGTTGCGCTGTTAAACTTTTTGAGGGGGCACATCTTTACGGGCTTTTGAGAAATACATTTTGACGGCGAACAGAATTGGCAAATATGTGAGGGAACCATATTTTTTTCTAGTTTCAATTCGAAAATATTTTCTTACCATGGAACACAAAATGTAATCAGAAACAAAATAAATCCAATGTCTTGGCAGGGGAGGAGTCCATTATGGATGTTGGAGGGATGAGAGAGAACCGCTGTGTATAAACATTATGTTTCAGTAAAAGATAACTAAGAATTGATAAATATTACAGTATATTGATTTTTATTGAAAATGAATGAAATGAGGAAAGATTTTTCCAATATTCTTTTTTGTATTTGTATTTGTAACGTTTAGATTTTAAAAACCAGATTTACATTAAACGCTAGATTATATTATTACCCTTAAAATTACACAATAATGATAATAATTTATTATCAATTATGCTCATGCAGATCCGGATTGAAACCATGTGCTCGGTATAAGTTCAGATCTACACACATCCACTGGCATTTAGAAGAGCATCTGGTCTGGAATTAGCAGACCATGAGACCTCTGCGTTGCCCAGAATAAATTCTGATGACCAACACATGTTCCCCCATACACGCTCATAAGGAAATACTCGTTCAGTTAAACGTTTGAGTCCAGTTTTCTCGAAGCACTATAAAATTACCAGACTGGATTCGGAGAGGTTGTTAGTGCAGGGGCCTAATGAGAGGCTTCAATGGCTTCTTCTGTTTAGAGATCATGGGGGCAGCACCTGGCCGAGATTAATCAGAACAACTTCCCTCTACGACTCCTACTATTCCCCTTCAAAATGAATCCTTTTAATTACAAAGATCCAAATAACTTCTCTTTACGACCCTCTTGATTTACAGTTAGCCATCGTATCAAAATATTTCCGAGTAAAAAAAAATAAATGGATTAATACTTGAGAGTGTCGTAACATATAGAGAACGAAAGGTTGGTAGAGTAGCATCAGAGTACTTACGTATCAGAGTAGAACGGAGAGATGTCCAAATCTCTTGATTGTTTTTTATTATTATTGTATTTTCGGCTGCTCCAAAACTCAGTAGACAAACGCTCTAAGCTTGCAATAAATTACAAAAGGCTCATTTACATGACTACAATAAGATCTATATTGACATATGGAATTGTGCTTTGCGCCTCCACCAAACCATCATATGAAATCCTTACGATCCATAACACTTCGTAAAATCCTTAATGCTCCATATTTCGTCACAACTAAAATCATTCATAATAACTTTAATGTTAAAAATGACGCTGATTTGGTTCGATCCAAATACTTATCCTCTCGTGATAATGTCTAGACCCATCCAAACTAATTTGTTTCCAAACTTTCTTCTTTCTCCGCTTCTAATCGTCTAAAAAGAAGGTGGAATTGGGATCTTCTTACTTAGAACTATCTAGGCAGTAAGGTGTGTCTCAACAAGAGTATTCAGATCAATATTCTGAGTTTGTTCACATTTACTGGTTTTATTTATTTAATAAAGTTATAATTTAAAAAAGTATTATTGTATTTATTGAAATTTACAACTGCCGATATGGTACGATCGGTATCAGTGGTACTTCAGTGACTTTTTCAAGTTATCATGTTTCTTCACCATCTTGTTCTTATAAGTCTAGGAAAGTTACAAAGGATATAGTCCGAGAGACCATGCAAACAAAATGAACATTGTCTGAATAAAATTTTAAAGTATTTTTTTTAATAATTATAATATTAATATTAAAATATGAGATTATGCCAGTCGGATCTTGCTACTTGAAATAATGGCAGTTCCAAAAAAAAAAGATTTTCAATAAAAATTCATTGTATATAGGCAATTGATTTACGTTTTAAACAATAATAGGCCACCTCCTAAATAGAATGACGTTAATCTTCTGGCTTAGGCTTCACGCTTTCCGCATTCCTCAGAAACTTTTCTAAATTAACAACATTTCGGAGCTAAAATGTAATTACATAAAGAATTAGTTTATGTTTTAAAAAATAGCGGCTTTAGAATAGTTTCTACATGCCCCATGCAGCAAGCATAAATCGACAGACCAATGTGTTTTAATTCAAGAGATAGACTAGTATTGTATAAAACAAAAATTTATCGACTTTATGTAATTACATTTTCTTGTTCCAAAATGGCGGTTTCCGAAAAGTTTCTGCCGGTCGCAGATGGTTTAAAATTGTCTTATGCATGAATTAATCATCCTGGATTTCTAAGATACAACGCTTCGCTAGTGCGAAGACAATCGATGAGAATCCTATAATGCGGTCTTGGCTTACCGTAGATAACGCTCTGCTAAGAGATTTATATAGATCATAGGTCAATATATTCGACGTAAGAAATCGACCGGATGAAATATCTGATGACAGTCTGTTTGTCCATTCCAGAGGCGACGCTGGAACCTGGTTGAAGGGTATAAGCGATGCAGTACACATCGCCCTAGTGCAGAATCTGCGGACTTTCCATTCGTTATGTAGCGTGTTTTCTTTAATGTATGTTTCGAATAGAAAATATCAGCCTTGTTTTATTCTGCCCCATAATGGGGGTAGTCTTCTTCTTGAATCCGTAAATGTTATTTATTTTTACTCTTCTTTGGAGCACAGATTTTTATATGCAGTCCTCCGAAAACATTTCTTTACTCTGTTTTCATTATTATTCAGTTCCGCTGCTATTCCGCTGAATTAGTTATATAGGAGAGCCTAATTAGTTACATATTTTTTATTTATATTTTTTTTTTATTTATCTACTCACACCTGTCAAGAATACCAACAACCAGCAAGTGTGCACTCAGGAAAAAGAATATGGATTAAGACGTTGATAGTGCGTAAGATGAAGGATTGCCCTGCGGTGTTCCTTCCTATCTTGATTTGAATATTTATACTTAGTTGAGGAGATCCCTCATCCAGCTTCTTTTGAGTCTCCTACGGGTGTTATCGGACATTGGTTGTGTTCATGCCAAGAATCAGTCCTTGTAAGTTATGTGAAATCTTTTTTGCCGGGTGTTTGCATGTGGTCGTTAACTGTTGGCATCTGTAGATCTTTATGTAAAGTAAAGATACTAACGGCAAGGGAGTTTAGGATATAGTCCTGAAAGCCTTTGTTTGAAAAGATTTTAGCGTAATTAATTTAATTATTCGCTTTGTCATTTTATATCAAACAGGATAATATTTCTTTTAGGTATATTGCTTTAAATTTTTGAAGATTTAGTTTTCCATTTGATGTTATCTAGCTTTATTTATTTATACGTCTCTTCTTTGCCTTTTAGCTATGAGAGTTTTCATAATATCTTGCTGTCTTTTTAATTTTTATGAATGATTATGTTACAATTATAAATTTATAAGAATATTGATAATAATTCTGTTTGTATAGAACCTCTACCTATAAATACTTGAATGATAGAAATAAAAATAAATATCAGAATCCAATTATTTATTAGCTTAAGCACATATCTTTTCTAAGTGTAATGCATATCATTATTAAAAGTAATTTTAATATATAAAAATAATAACATAGCAGCAATAGTTATCTAACTGAGATATTTTACTTTATCACAGACTAAGTTTTGTATTTTTGCAAGATGTTACAAACATTATGTTCCCAAAATAAAAAATTATCATTTGTGTTCAACGTTTTAATCATCAAGAAAAAAAATTAGGTTTTGCGTTTATCTCTCAATGTTCAGGTGTTGGGTATATATTTGCTAATAATTCGATTTTGATGAAATTAGCAGAGGAGAACAACAATAATATCAGAGAATTAACGGGACTAACATTATTATATAATTTAATAAAGAATTATAGTTATTATTTTTTTTTTTATATTGATATATATATTATAAGAAGTACATATAATTTTCATGTACTATTTCGGAAATATTCTCTTTTCAATAACTGGGTTATTGAACATGGCGGTAAGTAATTTTGTTGATCCAATTCTATTGTATATGTTTTCTATTAATAATTTATAATAAAATTACAACTGCTGCAAGAAGGAAAATGAATAAATACTTCTGATACAATAAAATTCTTTAGGCTTAAAAGCTTTTTCGTATTTGCAGATATTTATCTACATTCCGTTCGGTAATTGAAAATTCCGATAGCGATAAATCTAGAATAGAGTACTTTCTATAAACGGTATACTCCGCTAGTACTATCGATAATTTAGTTTATAGTTATTTTTATAGGATGATAAAATGTCTCAAGGAAGGAGGTAAGATCTGAAGGAGTTAACAGCCTGTGCGGGGAGAACGGGAGTCTTCAGAACGGATCCTACAAAGATATAAGACCATCTGGATCGCAAGAAGGCTCGTCAATACGAGGAGTTTACACGGCAGTAAAAGTGTAGCAAGGATGGCCGTAGTTGTTTAATTGGAGGTGATGATATGGCTATGGGTGTCATCGCTACTTTCCCGTCCTAACCTTTAGATAGCGCACCATGATCGGCTACCGGGCCTTCTTAGGACTACCTGGGCGTTATCCTTATACATCGCCTGTATCTAAGCCTGCCACCGGGGACTTCGCCACCAGCCTTGCCTATAACTTAACCGTACGCGCTTCCAAGCCAGACATCAGCATCCATTAACGCTTATCGTATCCGAGTGAAGTGGGACTTACACAATTCTACAATTTGAAATGCTTAACTATGCGCTGTTGGGATGGATTTATTCATATCTTGTTGAAGGATTTATTTATTTATATATATTTTTTGTTGTTATTTAACGTCGCTTCGACTGCTATGACCATTAGCGACGATCGTTAAATATGATTCATTAATTTTGTTTCTTTGATAAACTTTTGGGTTTTTCAATTCCCTTCTTTTGTTTGTACGGAATGATGTCTTCGATGTTATGTTCTGGTCGTTGTTTCTGTATTTTTTACATTGAAATATATGTTCTAAATCCCGTTTAGTATTTTCACATGTTTGACATGTTGTTCATTGGTTTGTATTGATTTTCATTGAAGAATCATATGATAATCACTAATCAGGAAATGCACCTAAGAGAACTCTTTATGTTACTCTAGACTATTCCTGTTTACTTATATTAATTTATTTTCCTATGTTTATTTCATATATTTGTATGTTTTTTTCCCCTTCTTTTTCTTTCTATGTTTTCATTGTCAATTACCTATTAATTCTTAAATTTTTAATTTATGTATGGCCACACTGGCATTTATTTTTGTATTTATAAATTATTCTAAAGGGGGAACAGTACCAGAATTGTGAAAAATATTTTCATTTCATTTCAAATAATTACAGACATGATATTAGTCGTTATAATAGTCAATATATGCGCTTATTTTATTTTGCTTAAATTTAATTTTCTTAATCTTATTTATTTAAATAGTGCTTATTGATATTTACATATTTTTATCATCGTTACATTTTACGCCCAGTATTGGCTGAGTCTAACTAAGAATGTCTAACAATAAATTTGTTCTACATTTTTATATTTACCTAATACTGGGACATATTAAATGCTGAACTGGTGTTGTTCAAAAATATTAAAAAATAAAAAAAAATTCTTCAAATTGCAGTGTTTTTTTGTTTTTGTTATAGACAAGTTTGTGGATTTTTAGGAATAAAAAAAAAATTAATTACAAATAAAAATTAAATGGACATCAATAAGAAAATTAAAAATGTAGCAGTAATAAAAATAATATTAATTAAATGAAAACATACAGAAAATTAAATTAAAGTAAAAATTTAATAATTCTATCCTAACACACATTCGCACGTTCACACCAAAATAGTAAAAATTGAACTTATATATATATGTATATATATATATATATATATATATATATATATATATATATATATATATATATATATATATATGTATGTGTGTGTATATATATGTATATATAGGGGTCTAAGGAATAAAAATCGACTATATCAGCGTTTAATTATTTTTATATTTATATAACAAAAACCTTACGGTACCTAACAAATGGCTCTTGCTCTATAAGATTAAATTAAAAATCATTCATAGATTAATGCTCCTCAACAAGGTTATAATGTTTAAATTATATATTTATTTAAATTTATTTATTTTACATATACTTTTACACATCCATTCAACAACAGGAATCGGTCAACAAATTTCGGTGTGATAATCGAAGTTAGCGTACAATAATCTACAAACCACTAACTACATTTTTATATCAATAAATTAAACATAGTTCCAAACAATTTGTGCCTGTTCCTTTTAATCGCTTAATTTTGTTCTCTAAGCAATTTTTAGAGAAATTGAATTTCATTCGATAAGAGCAAATTTTTAATAATAGGCTATCGTTCGAAAAATGATCTGGATCGAAGAAAAAACAAAAAACACCACGCATTTTAGAGGTGAAATCTAGACCATCTGCGAACTCCAATAATCAATTTCCATATGCGGCAACTCATTATTAGTGGAGTTCTTTCTTAACAGAGCTTTCGAGAGTCGAAATTCTTATTTTTTTTTAACGAAACCTCGTAGTTAAAAAATTATCTGAAGAATTGAAGGAAGGACGGAAGAATGGAAACTAATGATTCACCTTTCATTTTCAGGTTATATTTTAGTTAATTTTAAACTAAATTTTTTTCAACTATTTTTTTAAAAAATCCCTCCTTTAAAAATCCCTAAGGAGATCTTCAGATAAGTTTTCATTTTATAAACGATTCATCATTAACCTCATACAAAAGTGAAGAGATAAATCCATTTCAAATATCTACAACTTAACGTTATTTGGTTTAGTTTTAAGTAAACTCGTGTATAAGTTTATAACACATCGTTTATTGATTGAAGTATAAACATTATAGTAAAACTGATATTGTTATTTAATTACTAATTATTTAACTATTGGTATAAAATAGATACTAAAGAAACGTCAGATTTTTTTTTTTTTTGTTGATAAATCTCCCCTTGCTAGGGAAAGGTTTGTTTTTCAATATCAAATTAGCTTTTAAGTTCTATACTACTTTTTTGTGGATGTTCTAATAACTGTAAACATGATGCAAACATTGAAATGATGAAATATTTCTTCTGATTAATTAGATTATTTAGAAAGAATCCAAATTAAAAATATTTCCAGCCATATCATCCTTAATTGCAATAGTGTCACTGTGCTTCATGAATATGGATCATAGTAACACTATTGCACGGTTGATATGTCTGGAAAAGTATTCTCAAAAGGAGAATAATCGCGTGAGGAAAAAAACAAGGACTATTTAGATAATGAACCCCTTATGAGGATCGGATACCAGAGCGACAATCTGATGCCTGCGACCCCCATAACTGACGACTTATGTGCCAGAAAGTACAAGCCTTATGGCTCATGAAATTCAAAAGATCGCCATCGTCGAGTAGAAACTGCTCAGGAACCTAGGGCTAATAACTCTCCAGCCCCTGGAAACGCCGGCTGGAATGCTAATAGAAAATTCAATACGAATCCTGCAATAAAGTCGACATCAACTGACAGGGAAGTGACTCAGGAATTGTTTGGAAAAATGTTCCGATGAAGTCCAACGAGGAACCTCCTTGCATAAGTCGACCGGAGATGACCAGGTTTTCTACTCACCTCTAGTTTCTCAGAGCATATCAAATATCTTTTCAAAATTCTTTATGGAAGCGTATGGTACAATACAATATAGTACATATAAAAGTACTAATAAAAATGCAAAAACATAATATATGTAAATAGTCCCTGGTAGACTCCTTTTTATCGAATTATTAACATCCACCTGAAACTTCGTAAATTGTTTCATCTCATCGTAACCTAGAATTTTATTTACGAAAATTCTTGGAATTGGGGCGTTTTCAATCTGGAGAGGGGCAAACTTTGTCTATTTAATTACGTACTAAAAACTCGTAAATACCCATTGATAGCTTTCTACCGTGATAGTAAGATAATTTGATCACAAAATCAATAAAGAAGGTGACCAACAAAAATATTGAGCCGTTTGCCCTATATAACCTCGTTATTTTGAAAATTTGGCTGTATAGTTCATGCCAAACGGCTTAATATTTATGAAGGCCGCCTTTTTTCTTGATTTTGATATCAAATTATCTTACGATACAAGTAGAAAGCAAATCGGTATTTACGAGTTTTAAGTACCTAATTAAATAGACAAAGTTTGCCCTCTCCAGATTGAAAACGCCCCAATTCTAAGAATTTTCGTAAATAAAATATTTGTAGGTTACGGTGAGATAAAATTACTTACGAAGTTTCAGGCGGATGTTAATAATTCGATAAAAAAGGATCTGAACAGCGGACTAAAACGTCCTACAAAATAATAGGACGTGTTTATTTATTTTTTTCTTAATCGCTGGAATTTTCTTTTAAAATACATTAAAAAGAACCTTAAGTTTATGTTGAATACACATTTTTCGATGGAATCTTCTTAAAGTTAATTTTAATCAAATGATTTTTTATTTAGATGGACACTTATTCGTGGAAGGGTTATATTAAGTGGGCCTGTTTTGTTTGAATGAATAATGAAAGTATCCCAATTTCTTGTCAAATAGTACGGATTAACTGAATACATAAATAAGTATATTTAAGTAAGCGGAGTTTTCCTTTTTAAATCATAAATATTAGTAAAAACGTCTAATAACAAAGTTCTAACGATGTTGATTAACTTATTTATTATAATGGTTACTTCTAAAATATCGTTAGTATTGTTCATATAAAATAAAATAGTTAACTGTCTTTCGTGGTTTTTAGTAATAAAATATGGCTGAATATAAAATAATTTGGTATTAAAGAAAGAAGAAAAAATATAAAATACATTCTGCAAATAAGAGTAGTGGTGTATATGTTTAAAGGATAATGTAAAGTAAGGTAAACTTTTAGAAAAAAAAATTATCTAACATATTTTCGTTGAAGATAATCTAGAGTAAGAAAAAACTATTTATTTTATAGGTTTAGTTTATTTTCAGACCGACGTTTTGAGAGCATCTAGTAGTGTTTTGATCCAATTTTTCTTCTTCGTACTTTATTTATTTCATTAAAATTAAATTTTACAAAAAAACGAAATAAAACTTCTTTTTTAAAAATATGAATGATAACATTTTTATAAGAAGGATTATTATCAAGAAAAAATAAATATGTTATTAGTAGTAGCATTTATATGAATTTATGAACACATTATTATTCATACGCTTATTACTATTGTTGGTCAACGATTAATTAGCCTACATAAAGAATAAAAACGTTCTTTCTCCTAAAACATCTTGCAGAAATCCTTTCCGTGTGAACCTAGTATTTACAAAGGAAGGTATTTATACATTGTCAGCTCTCCCAGTGCCCCTTTTATCAGAGGCTTTTGGTGTAAAAAAAAAGAATGTCCCCTCGAGCTTTTGGCAATGAAGAGCGAGTGAAAATTCACAGAAAACTACGGAAAAGAAGAGTCAAGAGGACGATGGAGGAGGACGTGCCTTCCGGGAAAACAAGGCAGGGAAAGTGAGGAAAATCTGCAATGGGCCAGCGGGGGCCTTTGTTGTGGTCCGGGGAAACTTGAGCGGGAGCCCTCCCTCGTACGACCAAAAATGCATCAAATTCATCAAGTGATGTCAGGCTTTCGGAAGTAATTGACATTTTAGTTGTATAATATTTTATATTTATATTATTATTATTTATATTTTATACGTAATATTTTATTCCGGCTAATTAACATAATGAAGAATTAGTTTAATGTTACAAACAGACTTACTTACTGATTTCCCAGGCATCTGCAAGTACATGGGTAGGACTACCAGAGGACAATCTGATGTCAACGACACCCATAACTGACGACTTATGTGCCAGAACGTACAAGCCTTATGGCTCATGAAATTCAAAAGATCACCATCGTCGAGTAGAAACTGCTCTACTTAACTTCAAAGAATTTAAGAAGAAGTGAACTCCTAGTTCAGATGTTTGCGGTTATAGACCCTCTATTAGTTCTCCAACTATTGCACGAAGGACGGGTGGCTTTTTAAAATAAAATATAGTTAAAGTTTAAAAATTACTTACGATTTTTATTTTATTCAAAATAGTTTACATAGGGTCAAACGCCCTTGCCTGATAAACCATGCCACCGTTTCTTTTTGTCCTGGCAATATTAATTTTCTAGTCTTCTTGCTGCCCATATCTTATGCATTTCTTCCATCCATCTCTTTTCCGGTCGACCTCTCTTCCTCCTTTCCCATAGTACATTCATAGGCATCCTTTTAGGACATCAGTCGTCTAACATCCTAGTCCAAACAAATTCATCTTGAGATGTTAAGGGATTTTACGATTTAATACTAATATTTATAAATTTTTTTTTTTTTTTTTTGACTTGATTCTTCAACTCACACCTGTCAGAAGTTCCGACAATCAGCGAGTGTGATGTCAAGATGAAGAGATTGGTCTTGGAATAGGCGTGAGGGAGAGGAGTACCCAGCGGCGTCCTTCCTGTCTTGAGCGTAATATTTCTAGTTAGTGGAGGAGATCCCTCATCCAGCTTCTTTTAAGCCTCCTTCGGGTGCTATCGGGCATGTTAGTTGTGGCCATGCCTCGAATCAATGAGTTTGTATGTCCGTGTAAGTTATTATGAAATCGTTTGTAGTATGTTCGTATGTGGTCGTTAACTGTTGGCATCTGTAAGTCTTTATGTAGAGTAATGTTACTGACGTACCAGGGAGCTTTGGTAATAGTCCTGAAAGTTTTAGATTGAAAAGTCTGTAATTTACGTATGTGAGTCTTTTTGGCTGTCCCATATATCTGTAAAGCGTAGGTCCAAATAGGCTTGAGTAGGTAAGTATATGTATTCAATTTCTGTCTAAGTTTTAATTTAGAATTTCTTGCAAGGAGTGAGTACAATAGGCGTAGTCTTAGGTTTAAAGTTTTTGTTTTGTTTTTGATATGTTGGCCCCATGTCATTCTTCTGTCAAAGGTCAGTCCAAGATATTGAACTTTGTCTGTCTGAGGAATTTGGATATTGTCAAGGTAAATAGGGGGGCAAGTTTCACGTCGAAGGGTAAAAGTGATATGTTGTGATTTGTCAAGGTTGAGTCGAATTTTCCAGAGTTTGCACCAGTCGTAGAAATTGTTTAGGTGATATTGTAAAGTCTGTGAGGCGTATGCTGAATTTTGATGTCTTGTCAAGATTGTTGTATCGTCTGCGTAAGTCGCGGTCAGAGTATAGAGAGGATCTGGAATATCATATGTGTAAATAATATACAACAGAGGAGCGAGTACTGACCCCTGAGGCACCCCTGCTAGGGCTGGTTTAATGGTAGATAGTTCTGTACCTTGGCAAACAGAGAAAAATCTGTCAGAAAGAAAAGATTGAAGAATAAGATAGTAGGTTGGAGGGAGTATAGTCTTAAGTTTGAAAAGAAGTCCCTGATGCCAGACTCTATCGAACGCTTGAGCAACATCCAGAAATACTCCTGTTGCATATAATTTGTGCTCTAGTGCTGTCGCAATGTAGTCTGTCACTCGGTGTAGCTGATGAATGGTTGAGTGGTGTGAACGAAATCCAAACTGATGTTCAGGTATTATGTTTTCAGTAGTCAGTATGTCAAGAAGTCGTTTGTAGAGAAGTTTCTCAAAGATTTTAGAGCATAATGGGAGCAAGCTGATGGGTCTGTATGATGAAGGAAAGTCAGTGTTTTTGTTAGGTTTGTGAATCATTTTTATGAATGAGTATTTCCATTGTAAGGGGAATTTAGTCGTTCTGAGTATTGCGTTATAAATTGATGTTAGGTATACTAGAGCTTTCCTTGGCATTTTCTGGAGCACTTGAGCATTTATCAGGTCATGACCGGGAGCTTTCTTTTTAGGTAACTGTCTGATTTGTTCTGCAACATGAGTGGGAGTGAAGCAAAGTGGAGGTAATGACAGTTGTAAAGGAATGTCTAAAGTGTTTTGTACATGTCTTTCGTGATCAGTATTAGAGAAGTCAGTATGTGGTATGAATATTTATAAATTAAAGTTATTTCTTTGACACAGGGTGCTGAGACAAATCAAGGTTTACTAATGTCTGATTACCAATCTCAAAATTGTTTCATATTTCTTCCTAAATTCACGAAGGAGGTCGGTAAAAAGTTATATTGATTTCATATCAATCGCACAATTTTTTGTAAATTTTTTAAAATTAAGCCTTATATCATTAAACTGTTACTAATTTTTTGTTTTAGTACAAATATTTTTGTGAAATGTCAAAAATATGTGATAAATCATTACTATGAAGTATTTCTTAATTTAGAATCCATTATAAAAAAATTTATAATTATACGACTAATATGATTCCAAAGAAAGGTGTCTTATAAGGGCATTGCAAGTTACTCTATTAAAGTTTTTGAACAATCCTATTTTAACGGGATTATGAATTTTTGAGGGAGCACAATTCTACATTCTTCATATTTTTAGAGAGCTTAATGTTTCAGGAACTTTTAAACCAGACAACAAGGGTCAAACATGGAACTAGTCATATCAAGTATAATCTTATATGATCTAAAATTTGTCAAATTCTCCTTTGCACTGTTTTTATGAAGATGTAGTTATAAAATTTCTTGGTAGGAGAGGCGTTTGCAATCGACTTCGGGATAGACACTGATTACTCCGTATACTGAGGAGTAAGTGAAAGTGCCTCCTGTGTTAATAATTGCATAGACAATATAGAACTACCTTTTTTATATTCTCAATGAAGTGAACATCGGAAAAGAATTGGTCAGAGAAAAGAAGCTGAGTAAGATACCATAATCTCCCAATTTTACCTTATTTTAGCATGAGCTAGTATCACGAACCTCTATGATTTTAGGTTAAAAAGACGGCCTAACCCTGACTACGGAATGAGGTTGAATGGATAGATATTGTGTTTGTGTCTCTCATGATTTCGATTTCATGAACCTGGACAATTTTCGCACTTGACCGCCTTGGTTGAACGCGAGCCCATCAGGAAGGCAATCTACTCGGCGGGACATGACCTGTCAGAATGTTGTCCAGGTGTTTGGAAATAATTACCGGCTCCTTTGGAGAAAAAGGCCGGCCCAGAGTGAAGATGAGACGTGAGTAGATTTTTAACCTTTGGAGAGACAGTAGTAGATTGGCCCCACCGCGCTGTGCATCATCAATCATAGCGCGCCTCCTTGCGGTTCGCGTCAGTGGAGAAGGTCGGAGTTGACATCCCGACTCACTTTCACCCATTTCCTCCTCTGGTTGTATGGTAGGCAATTAATAGCTAGGAAGATCTGCGGAGTACGTTCGGTTCGTTGTAAGTGGAATTTAGAAAAGACTGATAGTCACTTAGTCCTGAAACTCGAGAATGAATGATAAAATTATAAAATGATACCTCAAATATATATATATATATACCGTCGCTGCAACACATAGAGATTGCAACACTCAGTAAAATTTTTATTTCATTGACTTCCTTGCTATTTGCAAGATCTCTGGATATTTCATTGTCAGTTTTGAAACGATATTCTAAAAACTATCGCACCATTAAGCAGTCAAATCGTTGTTTTTTTTTCTTGTTTTTTTTTTTTTTCTTCTTCCAGTTCCTTTCTTTCAATTCATGGTGCCATTTTTTTCTCCCAAAACTGGAACTACCGTCGATTATTGTTGGCACCATCTCTTTTTCGCTGCTTCCTGTGAAAATTTGTAAATATTATTTGACAAGGACAGTTATTTTAAACTGGTCATAACTGCAGCTTATATCCTGGCATTAGTTTAAACTAAACTGAAAGTTTTTTTTTTAACCTAAATGATTAAAGAAAAACAAAAAAAAAATATAGAATAACATTATCAGCATAAGGATAAAAAAAAAAAAAAAATAGGTGATGCAATTTCAATAGGTATATATGTATATATTGAGAATATCGGGCAAGGCCTTCCATGTGTGGGGCATGTAGGCCACACTTACGGTCTTCAGTCACCAGTACCTGTACCTCTTGGGTAATTAGCCACATTATTGAATATTCAATGGCTAGCCTTCGATGCGGATTAATGGGTTTTCCGATATACTGCCTTTTTGGAATGTCCAAATTTGACCAATTAGACCAGCCAACGATGGCCGAAGGTTGAGATCCAGAATATTAGCATAAAAATCAGCAATCAATTTATCGTACACCGCCATTCAATAATATACCGTACCCTTATTCGGCTAAATTTAATGTAAAATATAATGGCTGTGTTATATTTGTATTTATTTAAAGCTTCAAAAATAAAAAAAAAAAAAATAAAAAAATAATTTTTTGAAAACATATTAAAATGATCTCCATATATTCTGTGAGTTTTGTAGGAAAACATAATAAGTGTTGCCACATACATTTTGTAATTTAAATTAAAATAAATTATTTCTGAAGAAGGATTTTGATTTTTTCCTTAAATTAAACTGATATAAGTCAATAAATATAAGTAGGTATTGGATTGGTTTCATTTACTCTTTTAATATTTCTATAAATTGTTAATTTTAGCTTATTTCTTTCACGTTTCACTAAAAATTAATTCCACCCTTTATTAAAACCACTAAAAAAAAATTTGTAACTATAAGTCCAATTCATTAATGGTGATCTTGATAGATTTTCTGTTTTATTGTTGATGTGCTAATCTATTGTTTTTTATATATTATTTGTATAACAATTTTATTTATATTATATATATCATTTTTGACTTCAAAGTGGCCAAAATTGCCCGAAACGACGTCAAATTACAAAAATAAAAATGAAATGAAGTTTTTAAGAAGTAAATAATTGTTATAAAAAGTATTCCTCGAAATAATAAACTTCATTCAACAAGACAAAATTAATAAAACTGTCATTATTTAATTTCATTTATTGTTATTGATTTTTCTGGCTTAATCTATTATCTTTCCACAAATGCAAATTTCATTAATGATGCGTTAATTTTAAAAGGCATGAGGCATAGCTGACATCAACTCACAATGTGACCCGCAAACGCATTGCCTTCCACTGGTCTATGCTACTTTTATGCCACACAATACATATCTTTTTTAAGATAAACTATCAGATAATTGTATCCAGGTACGTCATGTCGAAGGAATGCAGTAAATTGAAAACTTCTACAAACTTATTGGTTTCACTTCGCTAGCGAAAATATAAGTCAGGATGACTCAGGCATTGCATCCTAACATAAAATCTTGAGGCTTAAGATCATAATTATGACTTATGACGCTTAGGATATACTTGCAGAACCGCAACTAGTACAATGGTAGCTGAGGCATGTAGCTCGAAGAATTCCCGCCGTGTTGCAACAAACTGGAGTGCGTGCGAAAGAGTAGCACCTCAAGCGTGGCGTGAGAACGTACATATCGGAACGCAATTTCTCTCAATCATTAATTATTGCCTGGGCTAATTGGGAACCGGTAAAGGCCTAGGTTCACGCGAACTGGCCGATAATTCTTTCGGAAGTGGCTTGTGTTAAAGCCGATGTTAAAATCGATATTTCGTTGGGGTTGTCGCAAACACATTACCAAGAACGATAGGCTCTGGTGTCCGACTAAGAGGAGAAAACATGGAGCCGTCCTCATTTATTTTGACCAACATAACTTCTTAACCGAGTTTTTACTATTTTATGATGGCCAGCGGCGTGTGTATAATTTTTGATGTTGGTAGCAGCCATGTGTCGATATGTAGTCCCCAAAATTCACTTAGTGATTTTACACTTCCAATCTAAGTAAATCAAATATACCATGACAGAAATAAGAAAGGATGTCTGTGAAAATATAGACGTGCATAAAAAAACAACAACTAAGAAGCGTGCTTTATACCACACGCTTGAAGTGAAAATATCAACATGGCGCGATTAATAACATGTTGCTGAACATTTCGGTTGCTAACAATATGCTGATCCATTTTTAGGTGATTTTAATAATAACTCCAGCCGACTTTACCCGAACGTTACCCATCGAAAATCTGACGACTTAATCTAATTCACTCATCACAAAACGCGCCTAAAGAAGTTGTCTCCTCAATTATTCAAATATTTAATCAAAATAAAATTTAAAGGACTTCACACCCGTCTAAAATTCAAGAAATATTTTATCATATCGTGACCTACAAATTGTTTTTTAAGGAAAATTCTAAGAAACGAGTAGTTTTTTTCTTAAATTAATTAATTTAAGCCGGTACTAAAATTTATTAAATTTTTAACCTAATTAAGTTGATAATTAACCAATTTAAAAGAATTATATTAAATCAAATTAAAAAAACTAAAATTTATCCATTTTCTTTCCACTTGAATCGTACTATAATTTGATCACGAAATCGAGAAAGAAGGCTGCCCTCAAAAACATTGGGCCGTTTGGCGTATATAACCTCCTTATTTTGACATGTTGGAGGTCATGCTAAACAGCTCAATATTTTTTTAGGTCACCTTTTATATCGATTTTGAAAACAAATTATCTTACGATTCAAGGTTTTCATCGGTTTCACCCCATTAAATAGACGAAATTTACACCGGATTGAAAATGGCTCATTTAGAATTTTATAGGTACGGTAAGATGAATCCATTCATGGAATTTTAGATGGGTCTTCATAATTTAATAAAAAGAACTTTGTACCGCGGATTAGTAAGAAATGCCAAAGAATAAATAAAATAAATCTGGACTTCGAGACCCTTGTCATTATCTTATGTTTAATGAAACATTTAATGAATGAAATTGATTCAGTATCCAGAATTCCTGTTTATGTATATTTGTTTACATGAATAATTTAAAATAGATAAAATAATAAGGAAACACAATATTAATCATATAAACAAGCATGATTTTAATTGACAAATGGAATCCATTCATTTTACTTACAGTTGCGTTTACTCAATGGAATGCATTGGTCAACCGGTCTTTGATTATCTTCTGTAATACGAACCTGAAACAAACAGACGTTATTTAGATGATATCAGCAAGAGTTAACATTTAAACTGTGCACTAATGTTGCATATACTTGCTCCTCGCGCTAATAAACATGTTTATTTTATAGGCGCAAGTGACACAATACGTGCATACACATAACGTGTTCTGAAGCTGAATACTTTCTTGTGTTCCCCGAGTGAGCTTTATTCTAACCGCTTGAAATATGCGGTGCTTGTTGACCGCGGTGTTGTGTGTATTCGTGTTGATCGGGAGATAACGTTTTACTTTGTTAACTCCGAGTGAGAATTGTAAAAGAAGTCGAAGTTGTCAATGGTAAGCTCAGAAAAACTTGTAAATTGCTGTTCAACTTTGCTTAGTTTAGTAGGAATGTTTCAATTTTCAACGGGACGATTTAGCAATTTTAAACCTATTTCGATTTCTTTTCTTGTTCGTTATTTTGTATTGACGTTCGAAACATAAACCCCAATCATCAGAATTTTATTATTTGAACATCAGTTAATTTACCTAAATTCAAAACTTATTGCTTATATTCCTTAACACCTTAATGTCATCCTTTTAAATATTTTCTTAATAATTATTCAATTACAATGGGAAAAGAGAGAAACACTTTATTTTCATATAAAATATAAAAGATTGCTGCCCAATTATATTGGGTTGCTATATACACAGCATCTATCTTTATACACCTCTCCTATATTAATCTTAAGATGCTTAAAATTATAGTATAACAATAACAAAACACAAAAGTGTATATTTCTAGAATTTTTTTTCAAATATTTTATTTATACATATAATATTCTGTCACAGGGACTATAATTATAAACTTCTAGAATTAAATAAAATTTAATATGAAACAATTATAGTAGATATTTTTTTTATTAAATTAATAAATAAATACATAAATTAAAACTCTCAGCCTAGCCATGCACGTGGTGGTGAATGATTCCCAGGGAGTTTAATAATAAAGGAAGTTTAAAATTACTAAATTATTAAATATTGAAATATTTATAATTTAATCTATACTGCGTTATATTTGCAATATTATTTATTATGATTTATAACAAATAACTATTCTGTTTTATTGGTTGCGGTCAAAGACTTTAAAAAATGATTCAAAAATAAAAATAATTACAATTAATTGATGGGGATGAAAGTCTTTGTTAATTATGATCATAGTTATCTAGTGTGCATGAAACTAAGAAAAACTCTTTAATATACCAAATATAGTTTAATATACAATAATCGCCCAATATTCTTATTACACATCCAAAATTGATCAAAATTCTAAGCGATTTAAGATTATGAAATTTCACTTAATGAATTTTTGGTTTATAAAAATGAAATATAAAATTAGTTACTGATTACGATACTATATAATTTCAGTAGTATAATAGGGAGTGGGGTAGCTTAGTGGTAGGGTACTAATGAACCCCGGCTCATGGCAGAAAATTTATTTATCTGTTCCATTGGCCGTGGGGCGACCCTGGGTCACTAGGCCCTCCTGTGGCACACACAGCCTCTATAAGGTGGGTACCCTTAATTAAATAATTGATTAAGGGGGAAAACCTGGCGGTTGAGCGTGATCTCGGTCAAATCATCTCCTTGCACAACCGTTGACCTAGAAACAGTGCTTTCCCTAAATAGTACTGAACCCAAGACCTTTCATGGGCTTTAGTGGTACAGGTTTTTTTTTTGTTATTATTTTTTTTTAGTAGTATAATAGAGAAAAAACAATCTTCTTAAATAATTCTTTTTTTTTTTTGTTTTAAGAAAATAAAGAATTAGTTGACAATTAAACATTTTTAGACGAGCGATATGAAGAGGGGGAGAGGAAGGCTGGGATGAAGAGAGAGCGATGACAAAGCAATATAAAAATCAAAAGATGGTGCAAGTATCGAACAAGAGAAACGAGACGGGATTGCAAAGAAGGCGAGTGGGGCTTATGTGGACCGCTCATTAAGAAGAGATTCCGCCGGGAGATGGCATAGGAAACCCATATCAATAATTCATAATTAACTGTTCCCCTCCGGTCGGTTCTCCACAGCCGAGATCAAACTGGACCAGTCACCGGGACCGATTTCACCAAGTTCCAATTTGTTCTTAAAGGATGTAACCAAGGTGTTCCAGAGGACGTTCCTGATCCAATTAATGCCCTATGATCCTACATGGAAACAATAATGAGTGTCCCCGCCGATCGTTAGGGGGGAGATAGTTCGCTGAGGAATGCGGCTTGCGTAAGGAGCACGGTGCTTGGGCCTCTTCGCGATGGATTGGCCGCTCCATCCACATCTCCGAGCCAAATAGAAATGGGCAATCGGAATGTCTCCGTTAGAACAGTTGAGCATGAGTAATAAGACAATTAGGATAAAGAAATAAACGAAGAATTGCGTTAACAACAAACATTTAAGCGCATTATTTAATTTTTATATTGGTCCGTATTATCTTATACCGAAAGGTATAATAGGTGAATAATCATTAAATTTGAACCAGTCACAAAATTTAACACACATTAAAATCCAAATTTTATATTTTATTTTTAAACAACTGATATTTACACTAACAAAAAAAAGTGGATACTTTTTTTTAAACTTTTCTATTGAGAAATATTACAATCTGTCTCAGTTAAGAACACTTATAATAGAGTTCAGAGAGTACATTCACACCCTAATATACAGAAACATAAATAAATAAAGTAATAAAAAAAATACAAAGAAATAAAAATAAAATGTTTTAAGAAGAGTAAAAAAAAAATATATATATATACATAAGTAAGTAAATATAGAAATAAAAGTAAAATAAACAACTTCGATATAAGCATACCTATATACACTATACTTATATATAAGTATACCTATATTTACAATCAGCCTGGGAAACTCCGGACCAATTTTGTCCCCCCTCCCCATATGGAGAGAAAAGCGAGGCTTAGGAGATCCCGCGCTTTTACCTCAACAACTTCACTGGTATTTAAAACCAGCGGAGTATGAGTAAGAGCGCTTCAACCGCAAACATGAATTGATTGAAGAATCTGGCCATTGCTTGAACTCCAAAATTGGATAAAATTAGTCCTCAAAATAGGTCCTATTCAATAGTTTTCAGTAAATATAATTCAATTATAAATATACTTATATAAAAATAATAATATATATTTCCATATCCATGCTCAGGTAGAATGGTGTTTCTTTTATGTTAATCGATATCAATTTTTTTTACATTTAAATTTAAATTTTTTTATATTTTTCTCCATTTTTAATTTTTTTAAAATATTTTATTGTGGGGGGATATATTAATTGGACATTATTCATTATGATATAATTACTTTAAAAGTCTATTGGTACAATGGCTTTTCAGGGAAACAAATAAATAATCTATGTAAAAATAAAATCCTGTATCAATATAAATAATTTTGTTTACAGTATCATAAATCAAAGAAAAAAATAGATGTAAATTTTGATTAGAATTAATATGCATTTCGCACTGCATAAGGCCTAAAATTTAAATCGAACCATCAAAGAACAGTAAAATAATGTTTATATATAGGTAATTCCAGCTATGTTCGCAGCTCATAAAAAACTACACCCCAAATGAAATAAAATAATCTTTATGCGTTCAAGAGGACGTCAGACTAAAATGCTTTATAGCATTGAACTGATGAAGATACACTAATATGGATTTCGTTGTTTTCGGTGACCAAAAAAAACTTTCAATTAATGTACATTTTTAATTTTTTTTCCGCCTACACGTAGACACGCATACTACACTTCTTTATATTAATTGATAGAGTATATAAAATAAAATTTAAAAAACAATTTGTTACATGATATGCTTATCTTACCTAAATGGTTATGATCACATTTAGATTTTGTATCATGATGATTCAACAACGACTCATCACATTAAATATAAATGTATTGTGTGGAAGAGCGAGGCTTAAAGTTACTGGGTAACTTAATATAATACTTAAAGTATTCTTATTATACTAATTATAATTTAAACTATGTTATATGTTCCTTATTATAAGATTGGTTAGCTACGTCAGCTGCTAATTTAAAAGTGGTATAATGTATGAAAATACAACTTAGAGATGTCGAGTAATCATAAGTGATTACTTTTATATATTAAAACAATAAAGGAGAACTATATCTTTTGTTTCATAATTTTTTTAAAGTTGTCAGACTTATTTGACTGAATACTCTTAACATATTGTTGATTGGGCTTCAAATAAATGAATATATATTCAAATGTTTATTTTTTTCATCAGCTATGTTTCAGATAAAGATAGTACCCCAACTGGGATAAGTTGTTGCTTTCTGTTTAATGGTTAAAGGTAATAAAGATAATTCGATACAGATACATCCAAAAGGCTATTACATTTATAAAGAAGAATATGTGCACAAATTATAAGCAATCATAAATTTCATTAATAGGTGATATGTTAAATAATAATTAAAGTTGTTTAAAATTCGGAACTTTAGATATGAGAGGAGCCCCACCCGATGCGCGAATCGGGTCAAGAGGTCCCGAAGAGAAGGTGGCATTGAGAGCTCGTAGCTAATTAGCGAGGTGGTCACGAGCGGCCGTATCCTCTGTTTACGATATTAATTACAACGGGTTCGCTTCTTTAATTTTCAATCACCACTCCAGACAATGTGCCATTGAGTCATTGTCGCCGGATAATTATTGTATCGGTCCGATAATTATTGGGAGGCGTGAGACAGGAACATATCTGGGTCAGAGGAGCGTTACGGTTTGATTGGACGCTTTAATTAGGGCATTGTTGCCTGTCGAAACGACGATGGCGAAAGTGGCAATGGTCGCCCCCGAGCCAGGAGATGAGTAAACACCTTTCGCAACTCAGGACGTCCGATATTATATAAACAAATATATTCAGTCATTAACATGGAGGGTAAGGAGAGCATGATGCTGAGAAGAGATTAGATCATATTTCAGAGTGGATGTCCTTTCACTTGTCCCGCCTGCCCGTCCGGTAGCAGCTAATGGTTCTATTTAGTCTAAATGGCCAATCACGGTCCAAGGATAGGCCGCTGTCGTTAGTGGCAACAAGTGACGGACCTTTACTTATTAAACCACGGCGGATCCTTATACCGTTTACACTAAAAAATCGTTACTCATTAATTTCGAATTACATCTTACGTTTCAATTACACGCAGGAATACGAGATGTGTCAGCGCTCTGCGAAAGGAGGAACCCTCTTCGTGTCCTTCAGAACATCTTCAATTCGTCCTTGAGAAATCAAATATTCTGTAGAATTAGAGTGTACTCTATACTCACTCCAGAGTTCAATTGAGGACCGAACGGGTCAGGTTGATCGTAATAAATAAATCTCATGCCTGGAGCTGGAAATGAAAATGATTCGTTGAAGGACCAATGAAATTTCTTCAGGTCTTCCGACCAGTAAAGTTCAGGTAAAACAGGGTGTTTTGAGGATCCTTCACTTCTGCCATCAGGTCAAATTGAACTATCAATGTTTTTATACATGCACAGCTTTTAAAAAGTAGCCATATTTAAGTATTGGTTTGCTTAAGCGATAATATGGATAATTTCAAATAAGGATGAACATTGTAGGCTCCGAGGTTTCTAAATGCTGTATAGAAATCTTACTTGATCGGAAAATTTGATATTAATCTTTCGATGAAAACAAAATTATAATATTAATCTTCAATTTTCTTATATATTTTATGTTTATTAACAATGGTTTAATTGTAATACTTCTAGTAATATTTGGTTTTACTACTTCCTGTCAAGTACCAAACAGAAGATGTCAGATATGGAAAAGAATTTGTTTATTGAATTTTTATTAAAATACAGAATTAAATTCTATCGGGAATAAATATAATTACACTGAAAAAAGAAGAAAAGAAACTACAGTTGGCTTTGAAACAGTACTTCCTAACAAAGTAATCAACCCAAAACCTAAAACCCAAAACCCATCATGGGTTGTAGTGGTTCAGGTTATATATATATATATATATATATATATATATATATATATATATATATATATATGTGTGTGTGTGTGTGTATATATAACATGAACACTATGCGATAGGCGATTTGTAAAATGGTATGCGGTCTCATATCATTTTAGAACCGGAATAATAATGTTGCTAAGCTATATGCAGTAAATGAACTTTACAGTACAGTATCGGTGTTGGTTTCCTAATTTATATCGAACTATACGGAGTAAACATGTATTAAATCTGATTAAGAAATCTTAAAAAAATATTGTGCATTTTTTGCTTAAATGAAACTGAACCCGAGAAATAAGGTTCCATAGGTATCCCAGCGGTGGTGATTCAGCACTAGGAGAGAGATGATATCTACCTGGGGGGAAGATAAGGCGTCCGGATTTATGCCCGAAGAAGACATCTACCGGCTAATGCATGTACTCGCGCCGCAATAGTCGCCATATATCGACCGCTATTATTGTCCTTATCATAATTTATGCAGGACATCGGGTGAGTCCTCGCTTTCGACGGGAGGAATGCGATCCTCCACTTTCCAACTGCTCTAGTCGCTGCCCTATATCCATGCTCTGAGTAATGGACCAGCTCCGATTTATCCATCATAAATGGATACTACTCCACCGATCGACGCCTCCGGACATCTACGAGCAAATCCGTAGGCGGGGTGTATGAGACGCAGACAGAGTGGGTGACTGTTTTGATTGAGACCACGAGGTACTTGACATAATATATTACAACAGTATGAAACTTTATTCAATATAGTGTAAATAATCGATATATTAATGAGAGACTAACTATAAATGAACACATAAGTACCTATTATTTACTCAAGTTTCCATAATAAACTTCACCACAGGAGCCCTCTAAATAGAAATACGCGAGAATCTTGAATGAACCTGAAAATCAGTTTATTTATGCCAATTGTATCATTTTGAATAATTATACAGCCTTTATAGCCATAACTGACATTTGAAAATCATATGAAGTTCAGAGCCTTATAATTTTTTTTTTTTTTTCACGCGTGTAGACATTTCTGGATATATCTCCTTGTGTGAACCTGGGCCGATCAGTGACATGCATAATCATTAGTTGAGATGCATTGCCAAGTACTTAACCTTAAACTCCACATACTGTTTTTGGTACTGTGTTTTTAATGATGTAGAATGAAAAAACAAATATGATTTCTATCTTAACACCTTAATTACCTGGCCTAATTAAAAATAATCTTTCTCCTGATTTATCCGATAAGCGTGTTGATTCAAGAAGCATTAACCGCATCAGTAACAGCACAAAGCTAATTGTCTTGTAAACAATAGTTATACATAATTCAAGGGCTACCGTTGACTCGTAATACATTCAAAATTTTCACGCCTCAATATTGTCAGGTGTATTGAGCTAACGACATCTATCAGCTGACAAGGCGTTTACCCGCGAGGCATCAAGCTAATAGGCAACGTCCCAGGCCGATATTTATGACCTATTCATCTATTGTTCTCTACACATCAACAACAGCCACTCGTCGTCTTTCTTTACTTTCGTTTTGCATACGTAAATGACGTTTGGGGGCCGGAATTCGTCGGATAGGGCATTCAGAGCATCCGGGTCCAGGCGAGAATGTATGGTAGATGTCATCAACGTAAACTTGTTGCACGTTAACGTTTGCTGGCTTTATAACAGTAATTTTTGACCAGTTAAGATCCGACGATTCGTCTCAAGACAAATATCATTAGTGATTAATTAGTCATATATGATTCTTAAAAAAGTTTTGATTTTATGCCTTTTATATGGTATTATTATTTATACCATAAATGCTTCTATTACTGAGTTTCTATCAGAAGAATTTCAAATAAAATGTAAAATAAAATATTTTTTATTCATACTTTTACCAAAATAAGGAAAAACCATGAAAGTCGCAAAAAAATCATTTAATATCCTTTCACAATTTCTATAAAATTAATGGTAATTTCCCTTTGATTACATCTCTACAATAGATAGATAGATAGAAAAATAATTTTATTCTGGGACACAATCCCTTGAGAATAACGAAATAGAACAAAATTAAAAGATCACATCTGGCCAAAATAAAATCAATCGAAAAAAAAGGAAATAATGTAAAAAAAGTATAAAGTAAACATTCTATATACAAAAAACGAAACTATATACAAAACAATTAATACTTTGACAAGGCACTTAAAGCTATTTGCACTGATAGACTCGTATATACTTTTGAGAAAATAACAAAGAATTAAAATTAAAAATGTATCAATTTATCAATCAATGAATTTGTATGCATCAAATTCTCTATTAAAATCAGCTCAAAGGGTTAGCAACTATCTGACTGTTCTTGGGATAGGAATTGGAATAGGAGGGTTTTGAATTTGGATATGGATGTGGAATGTCGAATTTTGATAGGGAGGGAATTCCAGAAATTGACAGAGCTAACAATAAAGGAATTTTGGAATGAGGCAGATCTGTGAGAAGGCATGTAAAGGTTAGAAAGTCGTGGACAGGGAATGGACTGAGGATTTGAACTGGAGAAGGTTGTAGGCGTAAGAAGGACGATGGCTATTGATGATTTGGTAGAGGAACGTACCTAGGAAATATTGTCTTCGGAAGGAGGGGAAAAGCCACTTTAACTCAGCGTAGTGGTGAGAAACATGGGAGTATCACAAATCTTACGCAGCTGTTCATTGGTCTTTTCAGTCTATCACGGAGCTCCACAGAGAGGCCATCATACACCACACAGCTATAGTCAAAGTAAGGGAAAATGAGTGAGGAAACTAGGAGTCTACGCGTATGTTGAGGTAGGAGATGGCGGAAGCGATGGAATAGTTTGAGGGTGGAAATTGTCCGTCGAGAGATATGAGAAATAGAAATAGAAAATATTTTTCTGAAAATTTACGAAAAGTGTTAAACTATAAAACATTTTTTTGAAATTATCATTTGTTCTTTTTGCAGAGATATCTAATATTGTTTAAATGAATTTCAGATAACCTAGTCTCCTCTACTATTAGTAGAAATGATTTTCATTCTAATGAATATTTCTACAGACTTCGTCATCATTACAACTATCTGAAAGATATGACAATCAGCTTAAATTAGCAAAGCGATGACCAAGATGATTGGTGGTTTCCCCTGACGGACGGCATCCGACATGGATTAGCCGAAAGGTAGGAAAACTCTGAACGAGTTACAACAGAATCGTGCATAATGCAACTGCACTCCTTATTTATGCAGCTGCCCACCTTGTCCCGCCCATGAATTGTAGGCCGTAATTATGTTTTCAATTGTCCACACTGGATCACGAGGGCGGACCTCAGGATATATCCCTCGCCTAGCCGGAGGAAATGGAAGAAGAAACGGGGAAAAAATGAAGGATAATAGAGAGGATGTTGGAGCACGCGATGCCTCGGGCTTTTGCGAAAGATGTAACCTTTCTTTGGGTTCGATGTCGAATTAATCACGGCTCCGGATATTATATAAGGCAAGGAGGTGCTTCGAAGGAGGCTTTTGTTACAGATGCTAACCCATATTGTTTTCTTAGTTTGTGTAACATTAACAAAAAATTAGTTCTTATCTATATGTTTTATAATATAAATGGAATGACCTAACATATATGTTATTTATTACATTACATAAAAAAAAAAGTGCTGATCAATCACGAGACCATCTTTGGGCTAGATTTACATTATACTAAATACAATTTTTGATTTATTTTATTGTATATTTCTTAATGTTATTATATTATTGTTTTTCTATTACCTTATTGTTATACCCAAAAAACAATAAGCTTTTGTAAAGCTTATATAGGTGTCCTTTGAGAAAGGGAAATATTTAAAGGAGTAACACTTCAACGCAACTAAAACGTTTATATTAACAATGATCCGATTTTGAGCAGAAAAGCAGGATATTCAAATTTTGTTTCTTTTAAACAGGAAGCGATAACTAAAAAAAAAATATTTAATTTAACTAATTAAAAATTGCTCCAAAGTAATTTTGGCGAAATTTACTTAAAATGAAAGTAGGATTTGTCATTGTTGAAAAAAATTTTTTGTTTTTACTTACGAAATTTCTTTATTGAGATATATTACAATCTGTCACATTTAAGGAGTAATAGTGATAAAGAGTAGATCATTCATAATATGCACAATAAATGAAGATAAATATACAAAAATATAATAATACTAAAAGCAAATATTTATAAAGATCTCTAATACTAAATACAGTATGGATAAGAACATTTAATTGTCTTTAATGTAAACAAAATTACGACCTTATGCTTTTTTTCAGTTGCTGTAGCTCCTGGATAGGGTTTAGGAGATATATCCTGAATCAGGTGCCTAGTGTTCAAATTTACTTGGTTAAATTTCTGGTCAACTCCTTTAAAGAATGAATGAGCGCACGTAGGTATGAAGCTGACGAGCCATAGTTGCTATTCATACAGAACTAATATTTTTTTTTTTAATTATTTAAAATATCTAGTAGAGATTAGTACCCATTTTTACAGCATGGGAAATGTGTCAATTCAATCTAAAAAAAAAAATCATTTATCGAAAGTCTTCATATAGTACCGATCTATAACCTGTTTCTAATCGGAAATATAAAAAAAAAAAAAAATGCCGATCATATGAGGACAAAAAGAAAAAGAAATAGAAAGTGTATAAAATTTTGATACCAATGCTTAAGTGATTTTAATTATTTATAATGGAAATAGGACAAACGAAAGCAGCCACCATCATAACCAATAACTAATTTACATCTTTCTCTTAATGAGGCCGTATTAGTTTGGAAATTATTCCTACCGGGTGCTAGTTGAATTGCTAATTTACCCTTTCTATTAGTTTTTAATTAGGTAATAATGTTTCATTAATAAAAGTCAACAAATGCAAGAAGATATCACGATTTTTACGATATATCCGTAATATAAAAGATATTAATTTTCATATTTAAAAAAAAAAGAACATATATACATATAAATCCTGGGGGTATCCCCTGTCCGCATTGCGGCGGGCCAACCCCCATTTTACAAACTATACAAATTTTTATTTAATTGTTGCTTGAACTGTAATTTACACGTATTCTGTAGTTCAGGTTGTTTTATTTTTTTAATATAAAATAAAAGGAACGAAACTACAGTTCGAAATTTTTTAAAAATTTCTTTAGAAATTATATTATATTTTGCGCCTCGTCGCCAATTTATATTATTATATAATTGTAATTATTCTTATTGCCAATAATAATTATGGGAAATAATAAGTATGGAGTCTCCTTTACGGTCCGTTCAGCGTAGTATAAGTAAAATGTAATATGACAGAGGCGCTGAATGCCTGTTTTGAAAAATAAGGGGCATTGAAAGAAAACAAAAAAAAAAAATATTGGCACTACAAATTTACCTTTAAGACATTCATATCTAAAAAAGAAAACACAAATACAGATAAGCTAAACATCGGGTATCGACTTGTGGAAAGCGGTGTGCAGCCATATGTGAATGCTACAACCCTGATCCCTCTTTTTAAGAGCAGAAAACTAATTTATGATTCAATCAGCTACTCATTTATTCTCTCGAAGGGTCCGCTCACTGTCCGCAAAATATGACTCTCGAGTTATAATAATGTTCTTGTCTTCAACGTCAGAAAATAATATTTGTAATTCAAATTAGGCACATCACAATCTCTTCATCACTCACGTAATAAGACTCTTATGATGACAATAATTGTTGAAGCCATTGTCTGGATGTATCATTGTATAACATGGAATTCTTTTGGATTAATTTACACAACGTTATATAACATTCTGTCTTCATCGTCGACGATAACAAAGTCAAAAATCGTGAGAACGTTCTGGTTAGATCATGGGATGGACGAAAATCCGTCTTTGAAAGCAAGACGAGGTTGAGTATTATATTACTATGGCCTAGAAAAATATCATTTGTATAAAATTTATATTATTTTTTTTCTATTTGTTTTTGTCAATAGTTTATTTAATGAGTTTTAATATGAAAAATTGGAATATTGATATAGTTGAATTTAAATGTTATTTTCAGAATCAGAATTTGGAATGTTTAGATTGGAAGTTTTTCCGAACTGGGTACATAGGCCTTGACTATCCATTTTGGTTGTGTTTTGTGGATAAAAATTTGAATGACAACTTACATAATTATTGTAAAACGGGTAATGAAATACTACATATAAAAATGTATATTAATTATATAACTAATAGTTATATATTCTTTTTTTTTGTGTGTGTTTGTATATTTGAAAATATGTTGACAAAGCAATTTAATAAATTAAATATTCGTATTTAAAGGTTTGAGGCAGTGTCTCAACTCTCAATTCTCCGGTGCTTGAAAGATGCCACGGAAAATGTGGTAAAATCTATATGTAAAAATGTAAGGGTCCACATGAATGAATCAGAAAATCCTAGGATTTGTTCCTTCATGCAATTATCTTTGATTATAAACTAAAGTTTCAATAATAGGAAAATAAAGCGTTGTAAAATACTTGCGTACTTATTTCTAGCTTAGCCATCCAGTCAATTTTTCTTAATTGATTTTAGTTTATATATTTTACAAATTAAATTAGATTAATTGGTATTGATTTTGATTTGATTTTTGTTCTTTTTTATTATCTGATATTTTTATTGGTAGAGGTACGATCGCCTGCCTCGTTCCCAGAAGTCTGCTCCTATGAGTTGATATATCAAAACGGCTGCATGCTGTAGTTGTTCTGACATCATTATATCCATTTACATGACACCAGGTCTTTACAAGTCCTTAAACTAGAACAATTGCGGGTCAATTACTGTTTATTTTTTACTAGGAAACCTGTTGTACTATGTCTTATGACCTATTGTTTCTATGACTCAGTAAAATGAACTACAGTACGTTCCTTCTAATCCTCCAGGATACGGAATTGCAAATGCGACCGCTGCATTGTGTCCTTTTCTGGGGCGTTCACAGTCTCCAAGGTCTGCAGACCACATCCTCTCTGAATATGGATCTGTTGCTTCCTCTTCGGTTGAGAAATAAGAGATGGGAAATTGATGCCGTTGCCGCGGGGTGAATAGCGCGGATTGACTAACTCATCATAACAATTTTCATCAGCAACCTTGCGGACTCATATGACTCAGGTAACCTTTTCCACAATTGTGAAATCTCATGGAAAGATGTAGAAAAGCGAGCGCTATTATTGTCCTGTGGTAAAGGACAAATCACTCCTTTTATATTGCTAATTACGTTTACATTTCTTTCACATAACTTAGAAAACCTATTATTAGAAAAATGGCTAAGTTTTGATAACAGGTAAATGAAATATTGAAAAAAAAAATACTCTTTGAAAAATGTTTTGAATAATATTCGCCATAAAGATTCATTTGTACAAAAAAGTATCTGCAAACACTCCTGCGTTGTCTAAGATACAATTTAATATTATTATAATTATATATTATTATTATTATAATATAATATTGAAATACAGTGGATACTAAAAAAAACCACAAAAATATCAGAATAATTTATTGTAATTCAACTACTTCTATAAATACGTGACAAATTACATAATTTCCAATTTCAAGTATTTATTAGAAATTTTCGAAATATTCAAAATACCTTAAATAATCCACACATTATTTTTATTCAAGCTTTTTATAATAATAATGAAGATTACTTTTAACTTTATTTTACTTGATTAGATTTTCTTATAAAAATTGTTAATTCTTTGTCATTATTTATTGATGAATTATGATAATAATTTTCACACGTGGGTGATAAAAAACTAAGGATTTTTTTTTTAAATTCTAAATTTTTTTTTTTTTTTTTTTTTTTTTTTTTTTTATTTGTATTCGCCTCTACCCTAGAGGGTCATTGGCGGTTTTTCTCAATTTTTATATTTTACTATAGTAATTTGTTTCCAATAAATATTGAAAGAGAATGACGATATTTTCCTCCTTGTCTCCCAAAATATCTTTCAATGTTGTCGATAACTTTAATTGTTGTCTCTTTTTTTTATATTGGGGGCACTCTAATAGTAGATGTTTAACTGTTTGAGGTGTATTGTCACAGTTTTCGCAGGTTGGTGCTTCGAGTCCTCTAAGTAGGTATCCATGTGTGAAAAGACAGTGTCCGATTCGCATCCGGCACAATATTATTTCTTCTCTTCTGGATTTTCTGAAGCTTGTGGTCCATGTGTTGTACTCGGTTTTTATTTCGGCTAGTTTGGCTCGTTGTATTTTCCATTGGTCTTCCCAATTTTTAAATAGGTTTTTTCTTGCTTCATGGATCCAATCTTCAACGGTGATGTGATTTATTGTTGTTATGCCTGATAGCTCTCCCTTTCTCGCCAAATGAGCAGCTTGGTCTGCTTTTTCATTACCCATTATGCCACTATGAGATGGAACCCAGATAAAGACCACACATACTGATCTTTTTCTCATCTCCCACAATACGTTTATTATTTCTCTAATGAGAGAGTTGTTAGGCCATGGGTTATCTAAGGCTGCCAAAACGCTTTTGGAGTCGGTTGCTATGATCCATTTTCTATCTTTGGAATTCGATATCCAATAAAGGGCCTTCATTATTCCAATCGCTTCTCCACTGAATATGGAGCTCTCTCTTGGTATGTTGAATAGTAATTGGTTATCGGTTGTATGGACAGCGCAACCAATGTTGTTTTCTGCTTTAGAGGTGTCGGTGTAAATGACCTTATAACCTTTATATCTTTCTAGTAATCGAAAGAAATAAGTTTGTATTTCTAGAGGACACTCTTTGGAATATTGAGTCATCGATATGTCTACAGACGGTCGGAATTTCTCCCAGCAAGGGAGTTTGAGATCAGGTATAGGTCTTATTGTGTTCAGATCTATGCTTGTATCACACAACGTTTGATAAACCATCAATTTAAATTTGTTTCCTTCTATGTCTTTGAGCCCGCGCTTTTCAGATTCCTCAATAAACAGTTTTGAAGCTAATGGGTGCTGTGGATGTGCTTTCAATTTTGAAATATATTTCATTGATAAGTATTTTCGTCTCATCTCTAGAGAAGGTTCTCCAGATTCGGTATATATACTCTCGACTGGAGAAGTTCGGAAGGCTCCTGTACAGATTCTAAGAGCCGAATTGTGCATGGAATCTAGCATTTTTAGTGACGTCTTGTTGCCTGTTCCATATATTTGAGCTCCATAGTCAATTTTACTCCTAATTACACTATGGTATATTTTGATTAATGTTAGTCTATCGGCTCCCCAAGTTGAATGAGCAATGCACTTAAGAAGTCCTAACCTTTTTGTGCATTCGTCTCTTAAATATTTGATGTGATGGACCCATGAGAGCTTGTTGTCTATTATCATTCCCAAATATTTATATTTGTCGACATAATCGATAGTAGTGCTCCTTAATATTATTTGTGGATTAAGGCGACATTTTCGTTGTCTACAAAAATGAATAATTTTGGTTTTGGAAGCTGATAGTTTGAATCCTGTTTCTTTTGACCAATTTTCTATTCTTTCTATCGCGTCTTGCAGCTTCCATTGGATAAATGCTAGAGATTTGCCCCGAGCTGAAATAACTATGTCATCAGCAAATAGAAAACATTTAATGGGGGTCTGGATTGTGGACGTGATTTCATTTATTGCTATAAGAAACAGTGTCGAGCTGAGTGGTGAACCTTGCGGAGTTCCATTTTCCAAGGAATAACTCGAGGACATAGTGTTTCCTACACGCACACAAAATTTTCTATCAGTCAAAAAATTTAGGATATACGTCCACATATTCTTTCCTATACCTTGATATAAATTGATGTGTATTCGAATGTAGTAATTTTTTTTTTGAGATCATCTTAAAATGATGCTTTTATACGATGTATTGCAGAAATCATGGTTCAAGGACCACTTAAACATTATTTTATATAATTACTATATTTTTCTTTAAGGTTATTACAGTTTAAAAAAAAACCTCTAAAATTAAATCCTGGATCGACTGCTGCCAGTAAAGTTACAGCTGTTTTTTATCGCAATATAAGAAAGTCTTCAAATATATATTGGTTATATGATACTTTTGATTATAAGACGTAAGTAAAGATTCAGTATAAAATCAGTTTGAAACTCATTTCCTTCTACAATTACGCAGCAATTGAGTTAGACATACCCTTACCCCCTCCATTTATTCCTCCTCCCCCTCCCAGGACCGTGTAACTAGAACATCCTACGGGGAGCAGGTACCAGGTGAGGATGATTACAGGTAACGAGGGGCAGGGCTGGACCGGCTCCAATCCAACTCCCATCCTCTGTGATTACTAATTATTGCGCAATAACCTTTAACAACCCTTATCAATTGTCAATGACGGGCGCACGGATCTGATAGCTCAACCTCATTCCTTCCCATCGGAGAGGAAATAAACAATTATCGATTCTCGTTTTTATTTCCGTTTCATTACTCACAACTGGGTCGGGAAAAGTTTGATAGACGAAGGAGCGGATGGAGATGAGATGCGGCTATCGATTTCGATTGGTACCGCTATCCATTATGTCTTGTTTTACTTACTGATGATGGCAAGTAATTCCATCTACGTCAGTGGAGTGGAAATTACTACTCCATTAATTTAGATGCAGTCGCGAGTGTAGCGCAGAGATCTCCTGGAGTCCTGCTTTTCCCTTAACAGTTGGAGAGATTAGCCTGGTTAAGAGTTTTCTTGGCCAACGGATTTTCAATCGCTAAGATAGGCACGAAAAGAATTTTATGGTATCATGGAATCTTCCGAAAAATATTTATATTAATGAATGAAAATATAAAACAGAAAATGCATTCATAATTCTTCTGTCAAAAGCTAGTTCTGATAAATAATAGAAAATGAGCTATGGATGGTATTATCTTATAGGCTAAAAATTTCTATATATGGTTTAACCTACGCACACTTACAGGTTAATTATACAAAGTCTTCATGGAGAAATATTATCATACTGGTTTTTCATGAATAGTATCTCAGCTATATATTATGACCGAGATATATAATCTTATACATTTGAATCCCATTAGAAATTAATTTGCATTCAGTGAAAGTTAAGGTGTGACACAATTTGATACTAGTTAGTAAGGAATTGTGGTCAAATATTATTTATTTTCTGACACCATTGGTTATATTTCATATGGTATATACGTTCAGGATTTCATTCAAATATTCTTCGAATGATAGTAACCGTGGATTTAAACAATAGTATCCATTTATTTTTTTATAAACGAAACGAAATTTGATTTATTTTAAGATTAGTGAAATCGATTTTCGTATCTTTATTTTGAGTCGAACCTTCGGAAGGTTGAAACAGACTGGACCACCAGTTGTGGAGTAATGGAGAACCGAAAAGGAAGACCACAAGAACGGTTCTCATTACCGGTTGCTGAGATACGTCTTGTTCCGCCCACGAGGGTTTGGGCTTCCTCCATGGAATAAATTTGTTAAACATTTTCTTTTTAATTATATCTGCCAATCGGCTATGTAGATGCTTAGGTTCAATGCCTATCTGTACTCGATAATACAAAGTAGAGAGATCGAGTATCATTGACCCAGAAATAAAAAAATAATAATAAGTATTGAATCGATATTCTTAAAAACCAACTAATCATAAACTTGTTATCCATATACTGTAACCAATGCAACTAAAATTATAATCTAACTCTTAATGCTCATGGATTAAGTTGAAAATTCAAACATAATAATTTAAAAACTAAACTAAAACTTAAAATTTTTAAATAATAAAAATTTGCATTGACAAATCTAACTATTACTTTACTTCCTTGATGCGCGTTATTTATTTGCTTAGTTATTTTTTTTTTAACTATTAGGTAATTTAACAACAAATCAATGACGTGTCTTTTCGCCCCCCTGATGAGTAATATAGATTTATTTAAATTAATTACAGATAAATTAGAGCGTACAAACGCTAAGTTTTATTATCATTAGAGGCCGCAATAATAGATAATATTTTATTGCTGCAATTTTTTACTTTTGTCTATTGATTTTGTAATTTTCGTGACCTAAGTAATTAAATAATAATTATTATTATTGAATCGACTAAGTATTGAATCGATATTCTTAAAAACCAACTAGTCATAAACTGTTATCCATATACTGTAAGCAATGCAACTGAAATTATAATCTAACTCTTAATGCTCATGGATTAAGATGAAAATTCAAATATAATAATTTAAAAACTAAACTAAAACTTAAAATTTTTAAATAATAAAAATTTGCATTGACAAATCTAACTATTACTTTACTTCCTTGATGCGCGTTATTTATTTGCTTAGTTATTTTTTCTTTAACTATTAGATAATTTAACAACAAATCAATGACGTGTCTTTTCGCCCCCCTGATGAGTAATATAGATTTATTTAAATTAATTACAGATAAATTAGAGCGTACAAACGCTAAGTTTTATTATCATTAGAGGCCGCAATAATAGATAATATTTTATTGCTGCAATTTTTTACTTTTGTCTATTGATTTTGTAATTTTCGTGACCTAAGTAATTAAATAATAATTATTATTATTGAATCGACTAAGTATTGAATCGATATTCTTAAAAACCAACTAGTCATAAACTGTTATCCATATACTGTAAGCAATGCAACTGAAATTATAATCTAACTCTTAATGCTCATGGATTAAGATGAAAATTCAAATATAATAATTTAAAAACTAAACTAAAACTTAAAATTTTTAAATAATAAAAATTTGCATTGACAAATCAAACTATTACTTTACTTCCTTGATGTGCATTATTTATTTGCTTAGTTATTTTTTTTTTAACTATTAGATAATTTAACAACAAATCAATGACGTGTCTTTTCGCCCCTCTGATGAGTAATATAGATTTATTTAAATTAATTAAAGATAGTGTACAAACGATAAGTTTTACTATCATAAAACCGCAATAATAGATAATATTTTATTGTTGCAATTTTTTACTTTTGTCTATTGTAATTTTCGTGACCTAAATAATTAAATAATAATTAATTCTAGAGCTAGAATAGGAATTAGGAGGCCGAAGTTAAATCGCGGAGGCCACATACGGCCTAGATGCCGTCGGTTGCTCACCCGTGATATATATATAGCATATTTAGAAATTCCTAATTATTATATTAAGTATTTGTTGAATGAATGCCTTGAAAAATGACATACTCTATAGAGGATATAAAACCAGTTAGGTTTTGTAACTATCAGAGCACTTAAAAAATAGCAATTACGTAGCGGTCAAATATTTATTACTTGTCCGATTAATATGAAAAGTATTCGTATAAGAAGATATATAGTAATATTTTATTTTCTTACAGTTTACCATGAGCATCTCACTAACAAGCAGTTGAAAACCCAGCATCCCGCATTACATCTTTAAAAGACATTTAAAAAGTCCTTATTACCCAATGAGGCGAATAGAAACTTTATAACCGATTCAAGACTAGAGGAAGTTGCCAAACATCGCCTTCACCTCTCCTTAGGGACTAAATTACAAATATAGAACGTCCGTACGTTAGCCTAGTTTCACCCTGCCCCCTCAACTATTTCGTTTAGTTTTATTATAATGCTTGCATCGACTAGTGAGTATCGACCTTCGCCGAGCAGGAACTTTTATGATATGAATAAATAAAAAAAAAACTTGACTAATGTAGGCCACTTTGTACATTGACTCACTAAAATTACCAAGAGATATCTCTTCCTGCTCTAGAAAAGACCGTGGATGAATGAATCAATCATTTCAATCGAGGTGCTTATGGACAGTTATTTCTAAGGAAGTTGGGAACATAACACTGAGAGCAGGTTGGCTTGCTGCTCTCGTGCGCTGCTGAAAAGGTCAGTTAATAACTTTAAGGCAACAAGAATATTGGCCTGTGGATAAGGGAATTAACTGCGTAAAATATGGCCATAAATCAGTATTGGTATTTCGGGTTTCGTTTAAGGGTGTAGAGATTTCTTAGCTACTTTATGTAAGATTCTGAAATCGTTAGTTTCAAGTAAAAGTGTATTATAAAGCTGTAAATGTTTCATTATAACCTCGGCATGACACGTTTAAAACTTAAATTGACTTCTTACTATACGTAAACTCGTGTGGACATATGCCTCACAGATTTATGGTTCATGAAAAAAGACAAAAATTCAACAATATTTTCGATTCTACTCTACATACCGGTCTACAATCAACTATCGACCAACACATACTCTTTATTTTTAATTTCATAATAAACTGGATGGATATAACAATAGACTTATAAACGATATGAGCACTGTTGACATGACCATCAGAAGGCGATTGAAAATGAGCTGGATGAGACATCACCTTTCCTGAATTAGAAAAGTAAAGAAAGACTAGTAAGAAGTGCTTCTGGGCATTTTCCGAATTCAAAATAACAATACATATGCTTATGGTCACGTTGTATATATATATATAAACATGAATTACGGAACTAATTAACTGACCAGCTATAAAATAATTCGTTCTAATAATTGTAAAATATATAAATAAAAATCTATTGAGACATTTTAGTTGGTGATGTTTAAGATTTCATATTAATCTGGGTGCCACATCACATTGCAAACATAAGATCCGATGCCTTAAAAAGTAATATCGATAAAATAAATTATTTAATTAAAAAAATATATATATACATATATTCAAAACAGGCTTAGAAAAAAATGAATATATGAAAAATAACAAATTTAACGGTTTTTCGATAAATTTAACAAACATTTTAATAATTTATCGATAATTAAAAATTAGCTAATTATACTTAAAAAATAATAAAAGCTGTTCGAAATTTGTATGAATTCAAATTTTTTGTAACTGGAAGATCAAATTAATATACAAGAATAAGAACTCTAAAAGAAGCACAAAATAATTAACAGACAGTTGTAAATATACCAACACGAAGCTTTGGGTGCCTAAAATACAAGTAAATAAAAAAGACGAATCAACGAGAGACATTTCTTCACTCCAAGAAATAGAAATACATACTCAACAAAGATATTATAATAATAGATAATAAAAATAAGGATTTTTTCCTACATCGTAACAATAAATAGCTAAAAAAGTATTTTGTTGTGTTATACAACGGAGCAACGCATAATCGGATCTTAGCCGAGATGATAAATGAACAATATCTGCCAATAATATCTTGTCGTATGTAGGTTATTGGCGAGGTATCGGCGACATCGGCTAACATCTGCAACAGTCCCGAGGCCCTGGCAAACAATACATCAAAAATACCTCCCATAACGATTTGCTAGGTAAATGATTGATGGAGACAGACGGACTATTAGTATTAATTAAACCCCTATTGTATACAATTTCCTTTAATTCTCAAAGCAATTTTTCATTTTCTCTCTGTCATCCCCGTACATGGCGAGATCGTGAGGTCCCGAAGAACTACCTGAGGGAGTGGGGGACAGCATCTCGACCCGTCGCCCCCCTCTGGCCAATTAATCAAAATTCGAGGCAAAATGTTCCAGTATCGATGAAGACATTAGCAATTGTAGAGAGGAATCGATGTCTCTGATCTTGGGGGTTGATTTATGAATCGGTAATTAATACAGACAGTCGCTGGCTATTGAAGGATCAGATACTATTGTAGCGGTGCACTACTCCATTCATGTTATGTAATCATGTAGCAACGGAAATAAATTCAATATTATACTATAATACCATATTGCTATCTTATGTATCTGTAGAAAATTTTAATAACATGTGGGAATTTTAATTTATCTTGGTTATTCATACAAGTCATTTTAAGTGATATTTCTTTTTATGTTAACTAAGATCATTTAGTATTTAAAATGTCATTTTTTTTCATTATATATATTATTATTTATAATTTCTGGCTAAAGTTTCCGGGCAACACTTAAACTATTCTTTACTAAAAATCATGAACAATATAATCATTTCGACATGAGTTAAATTATTCATATTTTAACTATTTTTATATATATATAATAATTTAAATATACACCTTTTCTTAATAAATTACTAAAGTTGGATCATTATTGAAGTCAATATAATCTTTAAGTAATGACTAGCCCACTTAGTCATCTGAAATTAGAACAGTCAGGGAATTGAACGTAAATCCCTTTTTCTAGCTACCTCTATCCTTTATTAATATTTGTTATCTATTGTAACCTTTTTTTTCATAAATTATAATTTTTTTGTTCCAAATAAATTAAAATTAAAAATGGTTTATCTATCATTATTTCATTTGTATTCTGTATTAATATTTCTGCTTAAAGCGTTTTTTAATTTGATGCATTATTTTTATAATGAATAATTTTGTCAATACTTTTTGTTATATGGATGGCTTCTAGTAATAATCTATCTGTTGTTACTATCCTTACATAATTTTATTATATTTATGAAATATTTGTATTAAGTTTAACTCATTTATATTTATGTAACTACTTGAATAATATAACTAATATTGTTAGTTAATGTATTTTTTTGAATTTGAAATTTGAAAAAACTGTTGGTATAATTCTAAAAAAAATACTGAATTGTCTCCAAAAATAAAATAAAGTATGGAATAAAGCTTTAAAAAGGATCGATTAAAATAAATACTTACATTGTGGAAAAATCATAATGAAACCAATAATTACTTGAAATGTGAATAACAATTTTAAGATATAAATGAATACTTGATAAAAAAACTACTAATAAATACATTTTTAAAAGATCTGTAAATAAAAGAAAATGTTAGAAAATTTAAAAGGAAGTAATATAATTTAAAATGCCAGAAAATAACAAATATGTTGTTAACAATTGGCATTTTTGCTATAATTTCTTATTTTTTAAAGTATTTATTCTTTCTATATTTAATTATATTATTTTAATGTGTAGGTATTATCGGAAGTGTACGATTTTTCTTTTCGTCTTTTATAAAAATAACTCTCTCTCTCTCTCTCTCTATATATATATATATATATATATATATATATATATATATATATATGTATATAAAAACATATATATTTTTTTTTTTTAGAGATGGTTTATTGTAAAATAATATAACAAACTCTAATAATACAGATCAGTCCTGAAGAACCATCGCTATGGAACACGATATAACTAATTTTCGTACGGTGTTTCCAAACTCACCATTACAACGTACGACCCTTGTAACGTGTTACGTAAGCCACTGGAGGAAAAAAAAGCCCTAGTCCAGCAGCAGTTTATATAAGGGACATTTTCTACTGTGATTTTGGAAAGCGCCCTGTGAAGAGGTGACTCCACAACTGTGACAAGAACTGTGACGCTAATCACAGCTCTGGTCGGGATCCTCCGGTAACCTCCGACACGACGAAACCTTTGGCCCGAAGATCGTCGGAGGTTTCGTTAGAAGGGTATCCGAGTTTTGTCTGGATAATGGCTAATTCTAATCTTTAATTCTGGAAAGCTCTTATAGATAATTGTCCATTTACGTAATTATATGTGTAATCAATTTGATTAAATCATTATTTAAAAAGACTAACTCGTTATGCTTGTTATGGATTATATCACTAAGTTCACAAATGGAATGTAAATAATACAATAGATTTGGAAATAGTATATTATTAGTAATATTAATTAATTAGGAATATTAAACAAGATAACAGCTTTCAGAAACTGGATAATCAATATCTCTTAATATGAAGGCAAAGAGGTTAAGATGGGTGGAACACGTAGCTCGGAGCAATCCATCAGGAAGTCTCTACGCAGCAAGTAATGCCTCAATGATAGGCAAAAGACCAGATGGAAGACCATAAACCAGATGGATATATCGAATCAACAAAAATAAAAAAGAGCTCCACGCTGAGAACTAGAACGGAATAGTCCAAGATAGGTAGATATGGAGAAGGACGGTTGAGGCAGGCAAAATATCTAAAAGGTCTGTAAAGCGAACAGAAAAAAAAAAAAAAAATTAAACAAGTAGAAAACATAGTGGTCTCAAAGTTAATACATAAAATATCTTCGAGAAATTGTATTATAAATTAAAAAAAAAATACTATAATAATGCTTTCCAGTCACACATAAATAAGTCAATTAAAAAAATACAATAATAATAAAACAACAAATACTTAAATAACCGGTCATGGGTGATAAATAACCCGTGTTTAGCTGCAATTAGTTCTATACTCAAAACAAAAAACAAAACTTCCCCTGGATAGAAGGAGGGAGTTCACAAAATAAAATTCTTTTCAATGATATGAGCATAAAATTACAATTAAAATTATAAATATCTATACTGATACTTCAATATATTTTTTATAATATTTCCATAATTGAGTAAAATCATTAAATTAAAATTTGTGAAAACTAATATTTACAGAACGGATAAAATGGGTTAAAGAAACCAAATTAAAAATTATTGATTAAATATAATGCTTATTCAGAAAAGAATTATTTTAGTGTTTTGCATTCTAAGCATGTGACATATACTTGTCCATTCATGAAAAAGTAGCGTTCGTCCTTACTGAGGAGTTTACGAATGTTTTTAATTTAGTAATTATTAAAAACAAATAAAAGATTAAAATAAATAATAAATTAATCCATTAAAACGCCGGATAAGCCGCTTTATCAATGCCTTGAGTTACGTCAGAAATTTAGACTCAAGAGAACTTTCAATGTTCCGGGATTGAACCCATCATTTGTAAATACTGACATTATTTCATAGTAATAATTTTTTTGCCAAAAAATTCATGATACCAAACATACAAGGGAAAAAACATTGAGTAGGAGTTATATCACCTTTAGAATCTTATTTTTTTTTTTTTTTTTTTAACGATAAATCTTTATTGAGATACATTACAATCTGTCACATCTAAGGACAATAGTAACGGTGTTCTTGTAAAATCAATGGTATATTAATGATTGCAATTAATAAATAAACTAATTACGAGCTCCAGGATTTCTCCTTAGGATCTCTAGGAATAAAAGACAGAAAATATGAACGGAGAATATAATATCATGCACCAATATCTTTTCATGGCTACAAATTATCGTGCACGCCCTCCCATCGCAAATTTGCATTCTGTTCAAAGCTAATGAGAAAAAAATAGCTCGTGAAAGCGGCCTATTATACCAAGAGGACCCCATCAAATGGGGCCGATGAATAGGCAAAGAGCCTCGGGTGGCAGTGACGACGAAAACACTTACTCCGAAGAGGCTCACGTCTTGGGTAACGCAGGGAACATTGCGATTTGTACGGTTTTCCTCGAACCATTACGAGGATGGCTACAAAGGAAAAACCGGGAAGATGTTCCATTCCTGGCCGGGCATCCGAGGAGAAGAAAGCCGTTTCGCATGGTCATCTCCAATTATACATCTAGATCTTTTAATTGGATGATGCTCGGAAATAGAATCTTCCTTTTTTTTTTTTTTTTATAGTTTCCTTAAGGAGAATGGCAGAAACATAGCGATGTGATGCAAGTTTTCTAAATATAAACACTAGTAATTTTCTTTTAAAAAAATGCAATTTATTATTATTACTTTATTTGTTTTTGTTATTCTATTTTGCCTGGATTTATGGTCTTATGATATTAATTAATCTGTGTCTATTTTTTCCGTTTAATTCACTTTCGGATACATTTCAACTTGACATCAGTGACAAACTTAATGTTTCTGCCTGCTGATTGCTTAAATTATTTCTATGAAAATCTAAATATTATAGCTAGAAACATTAAGTTTGTCACTTATAAATACGGAACAATTCATATGACAGAAATCTGAGAGGAAAACACAATTTCATAACCACCATTCCATGAAAATATTTGAAAATCATTATTTTCAAATTTTTTGTTTTTATAAATAAATTGGTTTTTTAGACAATTATGTTTAGTACAATACATCCCATAACACGGAAAAACAATAAATACATTTTGAAAATTGGCAACAGTTTGCTGAAAACGCGTGTATTTTTAGGTGACACGATAGAACATCACTTCATTTCTTTACACAACTTGAGGTGAATCAGAATGTTTTTCCTAATAAACCTCACCTTAATTGATATCGACTTAAGTTTCATCAAATGGGAAAGTTTTTCTAAAAGTTGGGTAACTGTAGTACAGTTGAAGGATGATAAAATAAAATAACAAATAATTTATGACTTTTTTAAAAGGGAACTTAGCGATGTTTGTCAGACTCAGCAAAAAACATAAAAAATACAAAACTTAAATTTCCTACTTTTCTGTTGAAAATTGGGCAATTGTTTATAAGAACTTTTTTGTAGATCTTGATGTCTAATTTTTAAGTATTTCCCTCTACTTACGGGACACACTATGTATACATAAGAATATATATATATATATATATAATAAGTAAAATAGATAATATAAAAATATTTGTTAAGAGAAAATCTGAAAAAAAGCGTTAAGTCTCTCGTTTGATCCCATTTACAAATTAACTTTACTTGATTACTCTTATTTTGTTATTATTAAGGAAACGTTGAACAGCCACATTTACGTTTAGTAGACAGCGTATAGACGAATTCATGTTTTACTAAATATAAGATAAAGTTTTTAATTTTTCCTTATCAAATTATATTTATAAAATACATTTTTTACAAGAATAAAATATATTCAAAGAACACTTGACTATACAAAATATATACTTTTGAAATATCCTTTTTAAGTATATTATTATAAATAATTGCGTACATTAAATGAATAAGATTTTGTTTGTTCTGGATATTTTTATATTACCTAGGAAATAATAAATCATGTGATTTTTTTTATTGTTCCTAGAATGTAATTAAATAGAAGTTGAGTATTTGCGGTCGTAGATTGGAAAAACGAACATTTCTTTGATGATGCCTCTAATTACATCTAAACTTTCCTTATAGTCGCGTTTTCCTTAAAGAAACTTTTAGCTAAGATTTATTTTACAAAGATATGGGCCATTGATAATTGATAATAATAGCTCTACATGGTCGAGTAATGAGTGGCGGTAAGATGTGCGTATGAATACTTACATGTAACTAATTAAATGTAAGAAAATTCAGTGAATATATTTTTTTTGTTATATCGCTTACATAATAATAAACATTTTATTAGTTTATTAAATAATAATGAGGTAGGTATCACACATATCATGTCAACAGCCTTATGGAGAAAAATAGAATGGAGAGTCCTAAGATAAAACAATAAAAAAAAAAAAAAAATATATATATATATATATATATATATATATATATATATATATATATATATAGAATGTATATATATATAGAATATATATATATATATATATATATATATATATATATATATTTTTTTTTTTTTTTTTTTTTTTTTTATTGTTTTATCTAAGGACTCTCCATTCTATTTTTCTCCATAAGGCTGTTGACATGATATGTGTGATTGAGCAGGGTGACACCCAATTTATTTGTTCAATCTCATGAATAAACGCCATGCGGTTAATTTTCAGATAATGTCTTCAATATATTCTCCATTAGCCGGTGTGCATTCCACTCTGCAAGAAATGGATAGAAAAATGTTAAAATAGCGGAAAAACTCGAACGACCAGCTTTATGGCAAGAGATGATTAACGGTCACGGAAAATGGCCTAGCCTTGATTAGTTCTCCGTTATGATTGCTTAAGGGATATGGACTAAAAACGTCATTAGCACGATCCGTCAGAACAAAGCGGTTAAGAGGGCTATGTAACTGGAAAAGAAAAGAAAAAATATTGTATATCATGCTCACAACAACAAGCTACTGTGACAGCTGATCTGCATAAATTTTAAATCATTGGTTTCTTTTCATATTTATTTAGTGAACTATTTTTTCATCTAGCACGTATAAGATAAATTTATATAGTTTTTTCTATAGATGCACATATTTACCAAATAGATAAAAAAAAAAAAAAATATTTTAAGAATATGATTAGTAGACTGAAAAGGAGTTTTATTTATGTCAAATATCAGTAATAAGTAACCAGTACTCAAAAACTGAAAAAAAAGAATACAGCTTAGCTTTGGTAATTGAGAAAAACTGTTTAAAATGAGTGGATGTTCAATAGCCGAAAATGTGGATAAATTGGTAAAATATTTAAGACATAATAATAAATTACTTATAAGTATGATCTTGATTTTAATATTAAATAAAAAATAATGTTTAAGTTAGTTTAAATAAACTGTCTTTTTTTTTTTTTTTCCTTTCTTTTTTGTCTTAGATTTTTCATTCTTTCCTGTCAGAACTATTGACGCTCACCGAATTTTCTGTCAGGAATTAAATAAATAAAATTGACATGACAGGAAGTGCATTACGTACCAAGTATCCCTTCCTAACTTTAATCCCTTGATGAAACTTTTGTATGCAGGTTCGTTATCCAGGCTTCTTTTCAGTCCATCTATAGTTGTATATTGGTTCTGGCCATGCCTTCATTGTGTCCCTATGTCCGTGAAAGTTTTTGTGAAATCTTAGTGTGTCCGTATGTGGTCGTAGACTATTATCACATGAGGATGTGTGTATTAACTTGATTTGTTGTCCATGGAATAATGGTTACAGTCTTAAAGTTTTTATTGAAAATCTTGTAGCTCACGTTAATTTTATTTTATTTCATTTTGGTTCTATAATATACTGTGAAGCCTGGATACTGATGGCATTGCATTCCATAATATCTGTCCAAGTTTTAATTTCGAAGGGCTTGAAAAGTTCTGATTTAATTATGTTTTTGTTATCACACCAGATTGTACGACCTTTCATGAATTATTTGGTTAATTTTTAATATGGTTACGTTTTCAGCCAACTTATCTACTTTTTAATGATCAACAAACTGTTTAAGTTTGTTAGCAAAAGTTAAATGAAGTATACAGTACAATACCACAGTTATTTTTTTTCAAATATGTATGCAGACGTCATTGGCAATAAAGCAATCACATGAAGCAGTCGATTCTTATGAAAAAATCGATTAAATTTCCTCATCGATTCCACAAAAGCCGGGCGACGCGACTCAGCCTTGACTGGGCAGAGCGCAAGATTCGTCTAGGACCCGACAATGGGACGGATTGCGGTTAAGGCCGGACTGTTCTCAGCCTCGCCCCTCGTCAGGACTGTCATTATCGGCTTCAGCTTTCTGCCTTTCTTTGTCTCTTAACTGTATCGTAGTCTTTAACCGCGTCTAAATCCGACTATCAGGTGTGTCAATCCGGCCATTAGTATTGTTCTCCAAACGGCTATATTATCAGACCCATCCTCACTGCACTATTTGGCTAGGGGCACGCTTCTAACCCGAGGAAATTATGTCAAATTCAACACAGTAATTTCATATTTACTCTATATTATAAAATTTACAATATTTCAACTCTTCCATTATTCTAATCACTTTGATAGCTGTTTTTTTTTTGTTTTTTTTACTACCAAGGTCATTAGTGACGATCTTTTTTCTTAGATGTAACTTATTAATTTTATTTGTTTAATGTAATTTAGCGTTTTTTCGGTACCGCTGTATTATTTATACGGTGCTTTATCATCAATTTGCTGTTTCCAGAATTTTTCGCACTGGAATATATGTTCAACGGTCAAATGTGCATTTTCAAATGCTTCACTTGTTGGTCGATGTAAGCCAAGAAGTAGGTGGAGATGGGTCATTTTTGTATGTCCAATTCCGAGCCAGCTTATTATTGTTCATTGTTTTGATGTTAGGTGTTTTGGAGGATATCAAGCTCGATTTTCGTCTTTATTCAGATGAAGTTGATTGAATACCAGTAATCTCCACAGTGCATTCCAATTGTTGATAGTTTATAGTTGAAGGGTAGGAAAAACCGTTTTGTTAACGATAAGTAATTTCTCAAACAAATTCTATATTCATGAATCAGTGTTGAATCAAAGTTCGTTATTTTATTTAAATATTGTTATTTTTTTTTGTCTTCAATTCTTCATCCGCATCTGTCATGGTAGTGACAATTAGCAGATAAGTATTATTTATTATATAATATAATATAAATATTATTTAAATATCAGTTAATAAATTTTAAAAAGTCTTTATGACTTAAAATTAAAAAAATTGGCAGAAGCTACGTAAACACACGTTTATTATTTAATATGTATATACATTGAAGACTGAATTATGAAGATTCCCGCTTATTAAAATGTTGGGAGGTTACGTAATTAAAGAAAATAAGAAATGTAATTTTCCACGTGTTTTGTAATCGTCCACACATAATCTAACGGATATGTCAATAACTGTAATCCCAACAAATATGTTGTTCTACATGTACCTTTAATGTTTATCGAGAGCATTGTTAAAGTTTTCTTAGCGAAAAATTTATTAGAAATCTTTAAATTCATATTGGGTCTTTTTCGAACCTCCTTTGTTTCTGACATCTATGTACTTACTCAAATAAACTTTTATAATTATTTAATCTACTATCTATTTTCACCGCTTTTGCACTGGGTTATAATTATATTTTAATAATCAATTTACTATATGGAGAGATCCACGAGGAGAGAGAGTAGGAGGTGCATTCGGACTAAAGCCCTATAATAATATAATAATTTTTTTAATTGGTCAATATTTATTTCTGTCATCAGAGCTAAATTATTGTGAGCAAATTTCAAGAAATAATATATAATATATCCTGTAATTACTTTTATTTTAATTTTTTTAAACAGCGTAACTTTATATTGTTTCTTTCTATCTCTTTCAGAGTAATGCCATTATAAAAAAGTTCCTCTCCTTCCGAAATCAAAACCTGAATCCACTACTGATTTACATGAAATAATTTAAACGTAGTCGAGTAATAAAGTGCAGTCAGACAAAATATCCTCCAAATGACGCTGGAGGAAACGTATTAAATTAGACGAGTTATCCTTCTTGCGTTAAATTAGCGCGGCAGACAACACCATTCAGCGAAGGTCCTTAAACAATCATCCTGGCGATGGTACAAAAGAGCGGACCGAAAGCGATCCTTGAGGGAAGCACTTGTGTTACACCAGAGTCTAGAGTTACCTGCTGTGTGGTCTCCAAGGTACCTCGGCCTAGTTCTTCGCAGATGGCTTCATTTCTTCAGCAATGGTCGTCTACGTGATTATTGTTTGCCGCCTCGTGTCCCGCTAGCTCGATTGTTACAAACTTTCAACACGTTGTGACGAAAATGAAAAAAAAAAAAAAAGAAAAAGAAAAAATAGAAGAAAGACACTTCCAAAAGTTAATGAAATGACAGAGAATACCATTCGTTAATTCACAACCCGCTGATCGAAAAGTGAGCGTTGCAAAATGTTTTGTCGTGAATTACGTTCTAAAATATAACACGCCCTTGGAATTAACAAAACACCTTTCAAATAACACATGAAATAACGACACTTACTCAAGCCATTAATATTTAGCAAGGTCTTCCTGAGCGCTGGTTAGGGTAATTCTTTGACTATTATAAATCGTGGGCGTCGGTAAATGGTTAGCTCTTTGACCTCCGCGGTCGGGAAGATGAATGTGAGTCAGTTTCTCGTCAATAAAACAACATTTGAGTTGGTAATAACTCTCCGGGGCACTAGAACATATAGCGCGAATTTCGCACTGCCCACTTCTGTCGTAATATTTTATATTTATATCACAGGTGGCGATAAATAATACGCTACTCCGATTCAATACAAGGTCGGAAAGGTATTTCCCATTTTTAAATCGTATTTAAACGTAGTGTGTATAAATATTATGTAAATTAAAAAAGAAATTGTTTACATTAATAAACAAATTTGCAAGATACATGATGATAGTAAAAGTTACTATATATATATTGAAAAAATATTTTCAATTTTTTTTATATGAATAAATCATTACTTTTATAGAAATTATATTAGCAAAGCATAGTAGAAAAATATATTAGTTCCTTCTATTTAAATTTAACAAAGCATCATTAATATTTAGTAAATTGTCTGTCTCAACAGATAATAATTAGAGAACTTTGACCATTTGAACATACCCTGTTCTGATTTTTATATATATATATATGTATATATATATATATATATATATATATATATATATATATATATATATATATATGTATGTATATATAGAGTGAGAGAGAGAGAGAGAGAGAGAGGGAGAGAATATTAAAATATATAAGATCCTTCTAAGTGTGAAACTCTAACAAATGTTACTTTTTATATTATATATTACTGAGAGCATTATAAATACAATAACAGTCACGTTTGACTATTTAATATATATTTTTTACAGTTAGACAAAATGAAGTTATTTTCTGTGTTATTGTATAAACGAATTATAATTGTATAAAGAAGAAGAAATACTTGATATTTGTGAGCAGACATAAATAAAATAAGAAATGGTTTTTGATCATGACATGAAGTTTTATTTATTTATTTTTTTTGTTTTACGGCATAAGTTAGTGATCGAAAATCCAATATAGCTATCACTTCGATGTAACTAAAAGAAAGATTCAATTATATTATTATATTTGTGTCTGCTCACAAACAACAACTATTTTTTTTCTATCGGTTTATACAAGTATATTGAAAACAACTTTTTTTTTAACCACAACATATCTAAAAATATAAAAAATGAAATAATCAAACGTGCCTGCTATTTTATATCTTATGTGTTCAGTGATGTATCAAATTAAAAGTAACATTTGTTAATGTTCCACACCGTACTGGAATAGCTCCAAATCAAACTGATTATTTTTATATACCTACCTTTTGGAACAAAAACGAGCAATTTCCAATACTTTAAAATTTTAATTACTTGTATTAAAAAACATCAGAGCAGGGTATGTTCAAATGATCAAAGTTCTCTTATTATTATCTGTTGAGACAAATAATTTAAGAATATTAACGATGCTTTGTTAAAGTTAAATAGAAGGAACTAATATATTGTTCTACTATGCTTTGCTAATATAATCTCTATAAAAATAATGATTTATTCATATAAAAAAAAATTGAAAATCTTGAAGTATTTAAGAACATATTTAATTAGACTTATGTGTATTATCTATGATTAATAAAACAGAAAAAATATATAAACTGATTGAATCAGAGCAAATTGACAGGCAGCAACTCTCAAGAAGGACACAGCAAGCAGTCGTAAAGTAATTTCCTGGTGATTGATAAAATCATAGACCACTAGGCACCATCTGGTACAAGGCTAGCGGTAACAAGACACGTACTCCGAAGGTTTCACACATGACCGGCGATATTAAATGTCCTGATATGTCGGTCACCATCCATTCCAATACAAAGGAATAGGATGGTCCTAATTTTCTGAATCTGAAATTTCTTAATAGTCGACTTTCAACTTCCATAGAGGAAAGATTCTTCGACAAGTTATATCCCAGCAGTACTGTTGAATGTAATTCCTACTTTGTCCTCTGGAAATAAACGGTTTTGAATATAGTGAAGGAAAGATAAGATGAAACCTGACAAATAAGTCGAACCTAACGTAAAAGAGAATTGAAGGAGTATAGAAGCTCTTATTTAAGGTATACAACATCATTGATAATACATTATTCTAAAAATATTAATGATTAACTATTTATAATTTGGACCTACTTGGGAAGAAGAAGAAATAAGAAATATTTGATGTGGCCAAGCTCACAAATCGTTATAATTTTTTTTTTCTCATGAACTATGAAGAAATCTTTGGCTCTTTGGGATACAGGTTTTTTTTTTATAATGTTTAAAATTACCATTTTGACGTAAAAACCTAACTACCTGATAAAGATAGGCAGAGCACCGACGTGGTTTTTAAGGTGTCCCTCTAAAGTATTATTGCATTGGAGAAACAAGTTTCGAACGTCGTATTTCCACCAATAACTTCCTCTCATATCACCAACTTCTGAGACAGCCGAACCTTATTAAGCCAAAGTGTGGATTGATGTTTCCGGTTAGAAAATCATTCGTATTAGCCCAGCTATCTATCAGCCTACAATAAGCATTAAGATAAGTCACATTGTAAAGTTTAACGGCGCACAACTTTAAAAGTTCCACATATGCCTAAGTGGACCGGTATAAAAAAAATATCTTCCCGAAAAGCCGACGAGGATTTATAGTTTTTTTTATTGAGAATGGTCCATTTCCAACACATTTAATCCTTATTTCATTTACTCCTTTGGGATATTATTACTTTTTTTTATTTTGTTATCTGCTCCGGATATTTTTTTCAACATTTATCACTCAACGGATTGGTGGAATGTGTCGGGGGTTTTACGAGTTCCTCAAATTGGGCACAAGGGACGAGCCGAAAAAAAGTACCGGCCTTAACGATTCGAATCACGTTCGGATTTAGTGACCGGCTCCGAGAGATCGACACCCGCTGAGCACGCGAACCGCATTCGGATGGTTTATGCTTCCCCAACCCCCTGGTTCATCGCAATAAACATAATCCGCCATATTTTTCTTGTACATGTCTGCCAGTGGGGAAGAATTCCACGAGAGCGCCAGGAGCATCCTTGCTAGCTTTATAGCCGTGCCTAGGAGGTGGAAGGACGGCAATTTTCTACACACTTTTACTTTCCTGTTTCATTCATAAAACCCCCTCACTCTTCCTAACGATGACTTGCAGTTCTATAGTGTTCCTTTTAAACAGTTTTCAGACGTCGGTGAACTTTAATGCTTATTTATTGAATTGGTCATGTTTATTGACACCTCGGTGAATAGTAATTGGTATATATTCTTTTCCTTTTGGAAAACTTTAAATGAGTAAGATTAAGATGAAATAAAAACAACTAGCTTTCATCACAATAATTATCACAATCTGACAGCAATTAATAAATATACATATATATACTATCTGTATAAAAAAATTAAAATAAAGAATATTATATTCTAAGTGAGGTATCCAATATTGTTTATCTATTGCTTCTTAATATTTGACAGATTTAACAATTAAATCAATTTTTTTTTGTAGTTAAATTTATGTTTCTAATGGTTTATATTAATTTTGGTTTTACTACATTTTAACGTTTTTAATTTATAAGGTTTTTTATTTCTTCTGATACCATTCCTTCACTTAGTAGTCCTATAATTTTAATAATACACAACTTTTTTATTTTCTGTCAATTCTTCATGGAATATTTTTTCTGGGTTATGGTTTCTTCCAATGGACAAAGGATTATAAGCCATTATAGGTAACAGCATCTTGGTTATATCCACAGATAGGTTCATGAATTATTTCTAGTTTTTATTGCAATGTATACTATTAAAACCAATAATGGGTACTGATATAACTATAAAGGCTTTAAATCATTTTGAAGAAGAATATAAGGAAAGAGGTACAGGTTTAAACAAGAATATAACTCAAGTTTTAATAGATGCGTAATAGCGTTGCAATACCTGAGACAGAGTGAGCTAGAAGCATCTATTATTTCTACGTTGCATATCGGAACGAAATTTATTACTGGATACAGACAGGGGATATTATGGACGTGGTAGTCTCTGAAGTAATTCGCGAGCTGTATATAACGACAGCTCTATATATACACAGCTGGAGCCCTGATGGCTAATACATTCTAAAGATGGGCGGCCACTCCCAACAATCGCTCCAGCTCCAGTGATTCTATTAAGATTAGCCCTGGCCTTAATACGTTCCCGCCATCTCCAGTAACTGCCATCCGCCATCTTAACCCGGTACGCCTTGCCGGTGTGCGATCGGGGGAGCATACTCGCTAAGTAGAAGACGGAGAGTATTCATTTATAATTAAGAAAAGAAAACAAAAATAATTACTTGTAACTATTCTATGGGTAATTAATAATGGGGGAAGGGTAGCAGGACGTTAGAAATCACGGTTATTACAAAAGACCAATTATTAAAATATCTGTTGTTTATTAATTAAATAATTCTACTTAGGTACTAAGAAATGGACATTACTTAAAGAATTTGTAAACCAATATTATTATTGCATAATATATTTATTTTATTTACTTAAAGAATCCGCACGATAATCGGAGCGATCTGGGATCAGAGTGACAAGGATGAGAAGAACCAATAAAGAACTGCTTACTAAAACTGGTCAATCAATATCTCATAATATGAAGGCAAAGAGGTTAAGATGGGCGGGTTGTGTAACTCGGTGCAATCAATCAGAATGCTTATACACAACAATGAATGCATCAATAGAAGGCAAGAGACCTAGCGGAAGGCAAAAAACTAGATGCAGCAGAGATACGAAGAGACAACCGGGCAAGAACTATCCGAAGATATGCAGATATAGAGAATACTGGTTATACTGGAAAATGATTTACAAGGCCTGAAAGCCAACATATAGAAAAACAGATATAAGGTTAGTTTTCATAAATTCCTTTTTAATCAAAAGAACTAGAGGGAAACTACTTTCTGTCATTCTCCTACCCCTCCTATATTTCTGGATTTATATCCATTATATATAACAGGGAGGTCAATACCTTCAATATTTCACAATAATTTATTTAAAATAATTAACAAAAAGTAAACCCGAATATTTAGCCTGGTATAATGTGGAAATCGATACATTTAATGCATTACAAGAAGAAGCAGTTAATTTTTTTATTCTTGGTAAACAAACAAAACATGTGTACAATACAATTGGGTATATATTTGCTGGGCTGCATCTTGACAACAAAAGTTCCAATTTGTATGATTTCTTTCTCCATTTTTAGAGAATTTGGAGAGGTTTTTTTTTCCTATCTGAAGGAAAGGATATCTCTTTTTCTCCTTTATCTTATAATAATCTTCGCAACTTTTCAATATTTTCAAAAGCCTGATCATATGGTTTTAATTTCCACGCTGTCTCAGATATCTTCAGAAGGCGTTAAAATCACCAGACTCTTTTTGTTTTATTGTGTATGGAGACTATATCTTAAATGTCTTATACCGCTTGATGTTAAATAATTTCCTTGTTCCCCAATCTCGACAAGATTCAATCCTAAACCACTTAGAGCCCGAGAGGTCAGGGTTCCCCAGAGGTTGAGGATGGAAGATTAGGCCGTTTCAACGGTGCCCCAGAAAAAAATATATGCTCTCGCAGCGGGGAATTAATTTCCTGTGTTTTTTGATGGTGAGTATATTATAGAGCGCGTGGCTATTCGCTAACAGTCACGTACTCTCTCTGCTCCCGCTTAATTGAACCAATTGGAATCTTTTTTACTTTTTGACCAATCACCTACGATCTTTATGCTTCGCATTTATATCTCGTTCCTTTTTTTCGTTCGGCCTCCGTTGGAAAGGTTATCGGTGAACTGAAATAGACTCTTCCAGACGAATATTCCACCGTGAAATCTCTGCATGTGAAACGTTCTTTGGATGGATTAAATGTCTGAGTTTGGATGCATTTGAGTTCTCTTCCAGATAACCACGTCCTTAGAGAGTAGCACTAATGAAAAGCATTGCTGAAAATAATTAATAAAAAATTATTCCTATTTTTACTGTTGGTGAAACCGTTATTGGACAACTAAAAGCGTTCATTGGCAACATACTTTTAAAAAGTAACATCAATTTTTATTTATGTGTAGCCATTAGGTTTTCCGAAAATTATTCAAGACCACAGTCGGATCTAAGGGGGAGACTTTGGAGTTGAAGCCCCTCCCAAAATGATAAAATATAACATACCTTATGAAGAAAAAATTTAATAATCACTTCTAAAAGTATTATCGTTCGTGTAATTACATTTAGTAGTACTTAAAGAATCACTTAAACTCATATATGTTGTTAGTTCCTTTTTTTTCTTCCTACGTAAATATCGTTATATGTTTTTTTAAATAAATCTTTCGGGCTGAAGCCCTCTCTCCTCCCCCAAATTCTGGATCCGCTAGTGTTCAAGACCATTAAAAATACAATCATAATCTATACGGGCCATAAGCCAGAAGAATGCATTGGAGTTCAGGATTAGTGAAAATAAAAGAAGGCAATGAAACTATAATCCGCCCCTACATTTAATATTACCATTAAAAAAAAAAAAAACAATAACAAATTTACATTAAATACTTAACTCATTAATGAAAGCGTATGTGGTTTAAATAAAGTTGTTAAAAGGATTAAAAATTAATATGGTACCAGAAATATATGTATTTATAAAAACATATTCATTTATTGATGCTATGGAGTTGGTCGGAGGTGTAGTCCGAAAATACTATTTATAATAATTAAATAATAGTATATTTTATTACATTTTCTAACGTATCTAGCCTACGTTTTAGGTCATCTTCAGGACTATATAAGATACAAAAAATATATATCAGATATTTAATTATATAATTTCATTGAATATCGATAGTTCAAAATACGATCGAATGGTAACACAATACTGCATTTCATTTGTTATTTTTTAATGCATTCTTCTAACTCCATTGATAAAGAATGTTTTCTGTTTTTTATATTTTTAGCATTGTGTTTCTTTTACAATAGCCACTTTTGTTTAGATTTTTTTAAATATTATTGACTCATCTACAGTTGTTAGTTTTCCTCGAGGTATTTCCGATGATGGTGTGTTTAGTCTCGGTTGAATTGCTTACTAATTATTGTTATCGAATCTGTTTTCTTTTTTTTTTTAGAGGAATCACATCAGTAAAAATTGGTAACATTTACAATATCAGTGACGGATGAATGAAATTATGTATACAATTTTCCATCCAATTAATATGTAAATATTATTGCTTCAGAAAATTTAGCAAATGAGACGACCTTCATGCAATTGTGCCAGGTGGCGTAATAACAGAAATATTATTTTACAAATATATATTAATAATTAATAGTTGAAAACATATCCATATTTGTTGAAATATTCCGTCGTTAGAGTAGCAGGACATAACTCGTGCGTGTTTTGCAGCAATTTGGAGTTTTCGGGTCGGTTACGTTCACGTTTGCCTGTTTCAAGAAAGCCGTCCATGATCTCAAATGGTATATATTTAATAGTTTCAAAATATTTTAACATGGCAACATCAAATATGGGAAGAGCGGCATCATTTGGAACGATGATAGCATCCTCGTTAGTTTTTACTTCTTATAGAGATGGTATCTGGGCGGGAGGAGAATTGATCCTTTCCAATGAAAGGCAACTATTTATGAAGACTCCGAATTGTCTATTGCCTTACGGGACCTTAAATGCATCCACATGAAATACTGCATCTGTTTCACATAATTACTGCATTTCAGGTTATGCAATAATTTCAGTCCACATTACCCAACGGTATGTAGTGAAGGATTAAACTGTTACAAGATTTATTACAGTTATGGTTTATTTTATTTTTTTGAATTAATTACTAATTGCGATAATTATGATTAAGACATTTACTTAAACTATGAACTTTATTTATAATGGAAAAAAGTATAAATAAGCCATACCATTATTTTCTACTTTTAATTTTATAAGCATGGTTCTTATAAGTTGTAAATACCTCAGTATGGAATTCAATCAACAAATATACTAATAGTGTAAATTCTGAAACTTGGAACACTGTTCTATTTTTTATAAAAGTTCTAAGCAGCTATTGAAATTTGTTGCAATATTTTTAGCTATCATTACCATATTGATACTGACCGAAGTGGGTGAACTTTTTAAGTTATATTAAATCGATGAAACTTTCTTAATTTTTTTAGGAAATTTAAATACCTAACTATAAAGATTTAAATACAAAAATCCATAATGATATATTTAACATATTCTATTAATTTTCATAACCTAAATAATTCGATATTAATTAATTCTAGGGCTAGATTAATAGATATCGTGCAAAGAACCCCTAACATCGTGCTGATTCCCCTCCTGTGATATATAAAGAAATGAAAATCATTGAAGTTTGTTTGTATTAGGATGATCACATACAGATGTAAACTTGTACAAGAATAGGTAGTTTAAAAAAAAAATGTGTATGTAAAGTGAAATTTCGTTTTAAAACATACTTCATTAAAAATTGAACTTTTTTTATAAGGTTGTTAGAAAGGGTGACTTCTTACAAAGGGCCGCTATTTTGAGGAGTGCCTTGTACCCGACCATTAAAGTTTCTACCATTATTCCCAATAGAGTCGGCAAACCGGCTTGTTAAGAAATATATTTTTTGACGGCTGAGTGTAAATATGCCGACGGTTGGACCAAACAGGGGGACGCGGCTACGTGCAGACATCCGCGGAAGACGACAATGGCCGCTGAAGAAAAGGAGAGCTTAAGAAGGCGATACACTTTCGCCCGGGGGATACGTGATCGAAAGTTGGGATGGGGAGGCGGGCGTAAAACCGCCCCTTTGCCGATTATAGAATAATGCAAGTCAGAAAGAGATTAAAAGGGTTACGGCATACGCGGGCGGAGTTTCTTCAATTTGCCATCCGATACAGCGTTTAGCCTCATCAACGAAGAGACTGGAAGAACAGTACATCTTCCACTCAGAGAAAGGCTGTAGTTCTTCATACATAGATACCAGTAAGGACTACAAGAAAGCTCTTGTTTTATATATACTTAGGTGGAGCTTAATGCATCTTTGCGGTGATTTATGCAAGAAGATATTCAAGTAATGGTCGGATATTTTCCCATTAATCTACAAATAAAATAAAATATTTCAATCAAATCCTGGTATAATTGTTTTTCTAATATAAATCGATTTGCTGAATCTATTGGAAAAGTACATGAGCTCCAACTGCAGAAAAGTCTGAAATAGCAAGTAGTGTTATGAGCGCTGTGCACTATACGAATTTTAACGGGCGTAAAACAGATTAATGAGAGACATGGCCACAGCTGACATACCCCTGAATATGAGAAGAAGCTAAAAAGGCGTTGGATGAGAGATCTCCTTCTACAAACAACTTAAGCTATTGAAATCAGTAGGGGAAGAGGTGCTAAAGGGTACACTGTCCTTCCTCTTATGCTACATGCTTGGCATGTCATTATTTCTTGTATTTTCAGCACATTTGTTGATTGTCAACATAAAGTTGACATGTGTAAGTAAATGTTTAAAGAAAAAAAAATTTCATAACCCATTAATAAATCTGGTAGTATATTATTATAATAATAGTCACATATTTTTATTATTACATATTTGTTTACTTTCATGATTGTAATATTACTTTCCTTAGCCATCTAATGATGGCCATATTAAGAACTTCTGCAAACATTAAAAAAAATTAAGTTATCTTTAAAACATACTAGATTATTGATTATTGATTCATTAACGATAACCACAAAAAAAAAAAACTTATTATATATACTTGCACAAATCTAACGAAATATAATGAACCGGAAGAAAACAATAATACCGTATTTTTTTCTCGGTGAATTAATAGAAAAATAGTTTTATTCTTAACTCATGATAGCCCGAATCTGTAAATAATTGTGGTTATAAATTATATAGCCGACTGCAAATGAACGTAGATTTTCTACTCTGATCGAATCAATGTGTCTTCATAACGAAGTTTTAAGTGTTGTAGGAAACAAACAAGTTGGGTTGGTGTAATTAAGCCTTTACACATTACACCAGGTTATGTAAACCAATCTTCGTCTTCGTTATGGAACTATCGCAAGACTTTGAATTATCTAGGCGATATACCCAATAAATACTTATTTTTTAACATATTTATTATTTTACATCTTTTTTTTTAATTCATAACATATAATATACATGGTTTTAACTGCCTGAATTACAATACGATCTAAATAAATGTCGAGTTAATGTATGCTCAATGTGATTGATACAAACAAGTACAAGAACAAACGAATTTATAAAGGTAATTTTGCAAGACATCAACTGAAATCTGAAAATTTTATATTATTCTACTCATCAAATATTTTACATTGCACATTTTAAGGGAATGAATTGTTCAGCATTTCCTCCTCTTTATAATGTGATATTATTTATAATTTATATTTCATATTATTAATCTCGCTTTGTTGGTGTTTTCATATGTATCGAGTAGTCTAAAGCACACACCCTAGTTTCTTTTTTTCTCATTGGTCTAACTTTGTTTATGTGAATGATCTAAGCAAAGTACTTAAAGAACCACAATTATATCATTATCTTGTTCAATTATAAGGCATATAAATGTAAGCACGCGTCAAGAAAAATAAAGAAATTAATCTCTAAAGCATTATCTTTCCTGTAATTATAATTGTTGCCTCCAAGTAGCACTAGAACATCATATCATATTATTTTTCCTCCAGTTTTTTTTTCCTTTGTTATACAGAATAATAAATGTTAAAAAAAATAAATTAAAAAAACTGACCCCTCCCCTCCAAAAAAAAAAATAATATAAATAAATAAATTCTGTATCGCAGGAAAAATACATTTGTTGAAAAATTATAAAATAAAATCTTGCTTAATAACTATTTCTGATACTTTACGTTAGGCCAAGTTCCTTTTTTGGTATTTAACAATAGAATACTACATTCCATTTTATGATAACATGTTATATGTTAACTTATCGACAGGTGCAGCTTTCCCAGTAACCTAGAGTACAATGTCAACAGGCGAAGACAGAGATACAATTATAGCCTAGTGTGTGAGATGACTCCACACCGTGTTCCTATGTAATTAATGATTTTACAACTCATCCGTCTTGATTGCGGCATAGAGTAATTGATTTCGGCGAATCAATCTTTCTTCGGTATCGAACCTTCGGCCCTCGGATAGAGCTAAAGGTTTTTTTTTATAGGTCAATCCCTTCCCGATTATAATGCCGAGGTTGGTTCTGGAACTCTGGGGGTGGAATTGTAAGTGTTCTGATGTGATAAATATAAATTTAAATTCTTTCCCAAATAGTTTCAGTCAGTTATATGTAGAGACCGGTTTTGATGTAAAATAGAGCGCTAAATGTAAGCTCATTCACGTTCAAAAATATGTTAGCAAGAAGAAAAAGAGAAAGAAATCATGAATGCCCAAAAAATACGTATATTTACGACAAAAATTTAAAAAAATAATTAAAGACAAAAATTATGAATGTATGTATATTTATTTTTAATACATTAATATCAACACAAAAAATATATTTTTTTTTATTTCTTGATATTTACAACTGTATTGAAATAAAAGTACATCTAGTAAATGTGAACAAATGACGTGAAAAGATCTGATGATAAAATACCCACTGGTAACACTGTAATAAAATATAATATAACAGAATGTTTTATCTACATAAAACATATGTTGATACATTTTTTGAGGAAGAGAAAAGGATTAATTTAAAATTGAACAAACATTTCTACATTTAACTGAAAAATTAGTATTTTTTTTATTACTAAATATCAACAATACAATAGTATGGTGGATCTCAGGATTGTATTCGAGGTGTTTGGATTTCTTTTTTTAATGAGAATAATTACATAGAAAGAAAGTAATAAAGAGTGTTTGGATGTTCCTTGAAGGCCTATCAAAAGAAAAAAAAACTAAACAGAATAATGCTTATTGAATTTTTTGTCTTGTCACGTATTTACATTAATTAGTTGAAATAATTTAAAAAGGGTACATATTTTGGTTAAAAGGAAATGTGGAACAATGAAAAAAAAAATTACTTTTCCATTTTTTTGGGTGGGTTGGGACTTGACTTCAGCTCCTACCTCTTCCAGATTCGCCAATGTATATATCCTTCAATACGTAGAAGATGATTAATTACTTTTAAATGGCATAATCTCTAAAACAAACTTTCCATAGCCACAGTCCATAGCTGAATCCAAGTTTAAATTTCAGGTAATTTGATTGATAAAAACCGAAGTGATATTTTCAAATTTAAATAAATACGGTTATCTTAGGTTTTGAGAAATTCCCTATATCTTAAGCACGTCACACCTGGAGGAAGCATCAAAGAGAAAATGGAAAAAAAAATATCTATTATCCGAAGAGTTTCGCATTTCTCAAAACATCTGAGAAGTAACTTAATTGGGCACGGTTGGACGCCAGAGTCGGCTGTTTTTGATTAGGCCGAGCTATAACGAAAATCGCATCCCATTCCTCCAGTAATGAGGAGAGTTCTCCAAGACACGATTTTTCGATCGACTTGCAGATGTGAGCCAACGGAACGATCTCCATATATTCCCCGATTGCTAAAGAAATGAGGCATTAGAGGAAGAAGGATTTTCAGTCGGAATACCAGGACAGTTCTGCAATATGTTTCGCTCGTTTCATTAAATACATTGTTCAGAAAGGCATTTTTTATTGCACTGGAAAGTCCTATAATTCATATTTTTAGCTTTCTCTTAGTAAAGACGTGCATGGGATGTGTAATCTAGCGTGTTTACTGCTTTCGAAGACGACGCAAAGGGCAGTTAGGGTACTACTGGCTGTCATTACTCCACATAGGAAATGCGGATGATAAAGTTCAATTGATCGTAAAATTAACTTCTGCACTTTCCGTGGCTACCATAAAAAATATAAATATGTCCCGGACAAGTGGGTCGCTCGTGTTCACAGTCGACTACTTGTGAAACATTCGTTAATTCTTCAACACAAATCGGGACACATTAATCATACAGGCCGGAATGTTGAGGTTGGCGCATACAACTGCCCATTCGTTATCGGCTTAATAGAGTGCGAGGAAATTTGAATTATATTGTCTAGTGGCTCAGGCCTGGCTAAAGCAGTAACGATGATACATGTATTGGTCGATAGGATCGATCCTCATGACAACAGAATTGAACTAAAATTATATAATTATAATCATATTTTTATTTTAAATAATCACATGATATTAAAATATTTATTTTACACGAGGTAGCCAATTCCTTACAAACAAATCTGACTTATCTTTTTTCATTAGACTATGCCATAAAATTTGATAACTCTAGGAAAGCGGGTAAAATTTAGTTTTTGGTGGATACACTGTGTTGGTGCAGTCTGTAATAACTTGCATCGTGTAGGCAAGTACGGCGCTACTATCTTACGGCAGTTTGAGAATCCTAGTTCACTACAGTATAAATGTTTTTCATTTTTATATATTTATTTATTTTACTTATGACTTATTTAATTTGCTACCAATATAAGTTTTTTTTTTTAAATTTGATTTCAAGTTACATTTCTTTGGTTTTATAGTTTTTACCTTTGTTATATAGATATATATTTTTATTTTTTATTTATTTATTTTTTATTTATATATTTTTTATTGTATTATATACATAGTATGAATGGGCCTCACACAGCTTTAATACTCAGAGCCCTGAAACCTGGCAACATATATTATTTCTCAATAAAAATATTTAAAAGTTCACTACACTCGTTGTGCAGTTAGGTTTTGTTTATTTCCATTATTTTAAAGTAAATTTATTTTTATCTTTCATTCTAATAAGAAATAGTAAAAATAATATTCCTTGAATAAGTCCGATTTTGGAAATTATCTTAATTTCAAACCATTTTTAAAAATATTTAACTAAAGTTTTGAAAAAAAAAACAAAAAAAAGAAAAACAGGACGGTTCGGTTGGATATTTTTACATAAGGAGTTTTATATATCTTGAATTCAAACAAAATCGATTATAGTTGATTATGGAAATAAGTGGCACAAGTAAATTGGCATTTTTTAAAAGTTTTATTTAACTAACTAAGAAGATTTCATTTTTATTATAACAATATAGCTGCTTGAACCATAATAATTTTCACGAGCTCAAATAGTAATTATGAAAATTAAAGCGGTATTGGAATTAAATTTATTTATTTATAGATGAGTGTATAGATGATTGTTGAAATTGTATGAACGAAATATAGCCAGGATGTGCAGTACAAAAATTAAAAAATAACATTAGAAAAATATAAATGTATAAGAGAAAAAAAACGAAGAATGTACAAATGAGATACCGCTCATATAAACATAACAATAATAAAAACATTACAATATGCTAAGAAAATGTTTTTGTGTTATAAATAAATAAAAAATATAAGTATATAAAAAGTTAAAATAAATAAACAGAATAATTAGTAAAGAAAAAATCAACGTAAAAACGGGGAAAAGGGTATATAGAAAAAGAGATTAATACATATAAATACTTTCTTAGCAATCCAAAATTGTTTGAAAGAGGAAAAAAACGTCAGCCAACTCAATAAATATTTTTCTTTTTAAACAGATACCGATTATTTTAGATCTTTTAAATTTATTTATGTATTTTGTATTAAAAATTATTTACAATCGATAAAATTTGATCTAGGCTGCAAACTACGAAGGTATGCAGGCTGTTGATCCGAAGAGATGGACGGCTGAATGCTATCCTGGCGAGAATTGGCACTGACAAGCGGCATCTTTGATCTCCCTGTTTAATTAAGCAGAAGCGGCACAGGTGCCGAATTTTTTAATGTTTAATAACCGGTTTCCAAAAAAAAAAAAAAAAACTTGAAAGAATTTCATTCTTATAGAAGAATCACAAGAAATAGATAGCGAAGCTATTTCTGACAGCCGTTTTTATTTCTGCTTCAGAATGTATCAGCGCTATGCATGATTTACACTTCAGATTTAAAAAAAAAAATAATCTTCAATGTAAGAGCATTAGAACAATATCACGTAAGAAAATTAAAATGCCTTCGTAAAAAATCATCATTTTCTGTTGAAGCTTTTGTTATATTTCTGAAAGGATGTTCTGCGCTAATATAGTAAAAAAAATACATGTTTTTTTGAAGAGTTGGCGAATTATATTTAACTGAAATAAAATAAAGTAATTTCATTTATTAAAAAAAAAAAAAAACCTGCACCACTACAACCCATGAAGGTTCTTGGGTGGAAATGAAATAAAAAATAATTTTATTCTTGAGCTGAAGTTCCCTTAGAATAATAGCAACGTTAAAAAAAATATGAACCTTAGTCTGGCATGTGAATATTATAAAAATATATACAAAAAATACTATGGAAAATATTCATATATGAAAAAAATACAAATGCATACAGTCAATACTGAAAGAAAAAATAGTAAATAAATAAAAATAAAATATCAATTAACTACTGGTGATCAATTACATATAATTACATAACCTAAAAAATCTTAAAAGCTTGCGGAAGTTTGAATTTGTATTATATGGTGCATTAGGAGTTGTTTGAAGAATTTCTGGACGTAATTTGACGCATGAAGATGGGTTCAGTACTTTGTTTAATTAAATCGGGGCCATAGTATGATATAAAAAAAAATTGAATGAATTGAACAATGTTACACTTTGACAATCAGTTTAAATGTCTAGGTTATTTATAGGTTAATCATCTTCATTTTTTTGTCTCCCATATCAAAGTATATGATTACATTTACACAATAAGGCTGATTTTATGTAATAGTGGCCTTTAGTAGTAAGTAACTAATGAAATAACAATAATCGGCAGAGAGATGCTCGTTACCATGCGGCGGAAGAACTAAGAACACGAAGGCCCGTTAGCATTGTCTTCCGATAAAGGCAGAGTGAGTGGATTTTTGCCAAGTTGCCATAAACACCCCCCTGGTAACTCCCCCCTCTCCTGTGGTTGTCATAGGGACCGACCCGTGGGCCACGAACTCCCCCTTGTTACCTCCTCGCTACACGCACCTTATCGTCCGTCCAGATCCTATCTCACCGTTCCACAGAGCTAATTGAATCCATGGGCAATATGGTCCATTCCAAGCCTTTCATTACTGGTACAGGCAGTTTTCGATGAAACCAGAAACTGCTTTATGAGACCCTTTAAAAGCCGTTGGAACGAATTACTACTATTTATTACTAGTTAGAAAAAAGTTTTTTATTTGTCTTAATTATTCTATTAACACCTGTCACTGAAAAAAATGGCAATTAGGACTCTTTACACAAACAATAAATAAACATTACAGAACACAATAATTTTTTAAAAATATGTTTTGTTTTTTCTAAACAGTTACATTCATTAGCTTTTGTGTATGCATTATAATTTAAAAATATAATATATTGCGATTGTTTTAATATTAAGCTTAAATCATTCACATAAAAAATGGACCAAAAAATATATTTTTTATTTTAGGTGCCTGAAAACCCCCTCCCGTAAGTAATTCTTTGCTTTCAAATTTTATTACATTTATTTTAAATAGTCGTAATGATATAATAAACATTATAGGGATTAGAAAAAAAGTTTATTTTAAATAAGTTTTTAAACTATCTTTCACAGTATTATTTATTTATTTTTTTAATCTCTCTATCACAATGTCATCTTTACTAATTATTCTTTTCCTAATCGTCGAAAACAAAAGAGTTTTTTAAAAATACAATTAGAAAACTTATTAAATGTTCAAATTTTAACTTTGCAATCGTAAAGAATTCAAGGTGGAAAAAGGTTATAAATAATAAAGCCTAGATAACTATATAAATAAATAAAATTATATAATGAATGCCTAAATTTTGTCCGATTATAAAAACCGTTTTCATGCTTACAAAACAGAATCAACAAATTTAAAAATCATATAAATTCCAATAATAGATAGAATGAGAGAGAAGATAAATAAATACAATGGCTTAAAAGTGACTAGTTAAAATTGAAATTATAAATAAAATTTAATATTTGATATTTTTTAGACATCAATCGATTTCGACCAACCATGAAAAAAAATTTAATAAATAATTTGATTCTTGAGTTATATAGGCATTTATATATGGGGTAACGCAAAAAAGATTATTACAAATTGAATTATCAATGGAATGAGTAAATTTTCCTTAACCTAAGTACTTTGTAAAATAAAAAAATCAGTGAGACAGAGAAGAATCCATTGTTACTATACAACCATATTTTGAAGTAATTTAAACTATAACACATCTTAAACTGTTATTGGGAAATTATCATTAGGACAGTTTGTTACTGGAATTACAAAATATAAGTAAACAAATCCGGGTGGAAACTACAGTTAAAGGGCGAACTGCTATTCTATTTGCAATAATCGTACCGATAACAAACTGTAGAACCGTGATCCCTCTTTTCAAGTATCCTTTAAGCACAGAGTTGGAGGATCACTCGAAAAGGGAACATATATTTATAAGTACGCTTAGTGTAAAACTTAATCATCGTGTTCCCACTATAAATGGAAGTATTCATAGAGTAATTTGACAGGGATAAAAAATACGAGACCCACTCCGGAGTTCCGGGTCCACAAGAAGTGGTCACCCGGGCCATTAAGATTAATTGAAGTTATCATCTCGGCAGGCACCCTCCAGAGTATCCTTCATACGTGCAATTTCTTGCCAATTGGGGATCTGGGTTTTATCATCTTCACGAGGGCGAAAATTGCTTTTAATGAGCAGACCGAGTTGTCCTTTTCTTGTGTCGTTAGGACACTCAATGTTTTAGGTCGTCCACCTGCCAACAGACACTGCACTTTTTTCTTCAGAAAGAACTAACAAAAATGTTCAAAATTTTTAGAAAATTATTTTCAATGAGCATGATAGTCTTCCATGGAATCCACATCGGTATGTCATATCTCCAGTTGTGCAACTATTGTGAACTTATCTGTAGGTCTATGTAGGATTTTATTGCTATTAATCCACATAAGTTATAAACTTTGTTGATATTGCTAATTGTGAATTCTATAAACAAATTTATCTAAGTTAATTAATTTTGGAAAATAACGGTTGTATCAACTAAAATTCAGACCAAAGTCGAAATAAGTTCATTTTAAAAAAATAGCATTGGACGGATGTACTAATGTAAAAAAGTAAATATATTTAAGATATGTTGGAACAAGGTCCAATACAAGTATGTATTGATATATAACCTTACAATCCATTAAGGATCTTAGATATAGTCCTTAATAAGGAATACGTGTTTCTTCCTTCCACATTATTACAAGGTGATCAGGCTAGAATATATACTTTCAATACAATATCCTAATACAAACTTATATTAATTATATTTTTACTGAATTTTATTAAGACTACACCACCCTTCACGGCATGTATAACACTATGAGTCAAGTAGTTTTAAATTAAAATTCCATTTTAGAAACTGGTAGGTAAGGTTCATTTTAAAGCTGAGTCTTTCCTTGTATTTTTATATTCTTGCTAAGAGTTCTCTGGTTACTTCGAGAACCTAGATGGAGGTTCTGGGGTAGCTTTACGATTTCCAATGTTGACTTGCCAGTATATGCAGAGCAATAAAAAACCCCGCTTGAGACGTCCATCAAACTAAAGGTCCTTTATAACAGGATTCAAATAGGCTCTGGTGTGTATCCATATCCTGGTTCAGGAGTTCTGGAGTCCATTTATATATAAATGTATAAAAAAAAGAATAAAAAAGAAATAAAAAAAAGAAAGAGAGCTATGAGGACTTTTACAAGAAATAAATTTTATTTAAATTATGTCCTAACTAGTTTGTTGCAATATAAATCTTAAAAACTAATACTTAGAGCTCTGATTCATTCTTCGCTTCGTCGGATTCCTTACCTGAAATCAAAATAGGAAGTGAATAGGTTATCAGAAAACATTTCATAAAAAATAATATAATTCATACAAATCATTAATTTTGTGATATAGGGTTATATATATATATATATATATATATATATATATATATATATATATATATATATATATATATATAGGGTTATATATATATATATATATATATATATATATATATATATATATATATATATATATTGTGATATATATATATATATATATATATATATATATACATTATATAAATATATATATAATAAAAATTAATCAATGTTTATTTTTAGAAAACCTTGTTAATAATTATCTAGGCACGTGGATAAACTTTTGAAAAATAATCTCTTTTTAATATTTGGTTTAATCGGCTAAACTAAATGTGTAGATAAAATATCTAATATTTATAAGCTATAATTAATATAATTGTAAAATTCACATTTTTTTTTTTTTTTTAGTTAATGTTAATATTTGTTTAGTTAATCTATTTTTAATCTAATTTTTTTAATATTCCATTTTGAAAATCAAATCATTTATTTTTTATCTACTACTATTTATAAAAATTTACATTGAAATTAGAAAAAATAAAATGTACGATGGGAAATGTAATTTAAAAAAAAGACACAATGTATGCTGTAACGACTTTTGTTTATACCAACGACGAATGTTTATACCAATTTTTGTATATAAATAGCTATGTCTCTTTGTTTAATGGCGTGGACAACAATAATTACCTGTACTTTTGCTTCTTTAACAAAGTTATTACTTCGCATAATAAGGACAGCATTCAACATTTTATCTTCGATATCATAGCTTTATAATGCTATATTATCATGTATTAAAATCGTCGTAATACTATTTGGTATGTCAGGGTTTTTCACACCCAAGTCTTCTAAATCACTTCATTATGAAAATTACGCGTGGCTAACAGAGCTAACGCCATTGGGAAAATAAAATGTATAGTTTAAATTAGGTGCATTACCAACAGCTACCAGGAGTCAGCGATTAAATCTTCAAGGGTCATTTTCACCCGCCGGAGTAACGAGAACACAGCCTCGGCTATGGTAAAGGTTAAAAGCATGTAGAAGGGAACATAAACAAAGAAATAGGAAACGGAGGAATAACGAGGAGGAGCGAGAGCTGTTTAATAAAGCTCACGACACGAGAAAAAGAAGAAAATGGGATATGTAGATGTTGCGAAAGCTGAAATCTGCGGGGCTCAATTACGATTTTAATTTATTGAGCTGGTACTTGAGCCATTTCATTGTTGGCCGAACGCTAACCGGCCCATTACCCCAGCAGCTTATCATAGCACTGTTTGGCCATTACCATAGCTAAGGTGGTCCTCATTTGCCTAACAATGGTACCAACCTAAGTATCCGCCGGTCCTATGTACTCGCTACCACCTTAATGGTCTTGTACCTCACGGTGGCTAGTTCTATCTGGTTGGTAATGCCTCATTCACGCCTCTCGCGGCGAAAGTAGTGTCTTCTTCTTAGTTCTGAATTCGTGGATGAGGGGGTAGATCGTTCCAAAAAGAAAAATAACTCCGATATCGTAAGGAAAACTCTTAGAAACTGAAAGAAAGATGGTATTTGAAAATCAAAGAACGACTCCAAGAATTTCGAAACGGAAAAAATTAATAATCAATAATATTTTATTTTAAAAAAATATTCCTAACAATGCATGACCTTTATTTTATTATTCCAGATTTTAGATATGTGAGTGAATTTTAATAAAGGAATACGCATCATCAATAATCAGCGGAAATATAAGCTAGAATCGTTGCAGGCATCATATGTTTTTTTTTGCATTATGGAAAACATTTCAGTATGAAACTAGTAACAGAAAGCAAATCTATTTATTATAAAACGATTTTGAGATCAATTGTCACTCAAGCAAATGAAACATGGATCACAGGAACGCGGAAAAGGCGGTGTTTTGGGCAGTAGGTATAGGAGACCTAAGAAAGACATAGGAAAAGACATATATTCAAATGAAGATATATAAGATAGATAAGGCACGTAAAAAGGAAGGGAGAAGACAGATGTACGAAAAACAATTTTAAGACAAGCCAGGAGGCAAAATAAAGAGAGAAACAACTAGGCTGCGATAAATCGATGAAGTGGAAGATGACCTATAGAAGATGGAAATTTGAAAACGGAAAATACAGGCTACTACACAAAGGTGCACGGATATATACCGGAGGTATAAGCATCACCAGGGCAATAATAATTACTAATGATGAACGATTATAATCATATAGACGATTCTATACTATTATACTTGTTGTTGCTTTAATAACAGCTTTAAGTATATAAAATTGAGAGTTTCTTTAATTATTATATTTAAATATATTATTTTATTTAAAACTATATTTAGTAATGTTTATTACTACTATAGAGTTATTGACCAAATTTTTATTAACTAAAATTTAAAAAACAGTAATGAAGATGTATGCATTCCCGTGGGTGTTATCTTGTCAATTAACCGACCTCAAAGTCGGCCCACAGATGAAGATCATAAAATATACTTAAATAGTTATTGTTTGCATTCGAATCCCGCTTAAGTGTAACCGTTAAGAGTGGAGTAAAGGGCAATAACTTGTCACTAGATTGTTGTGTACCTGCTCACTGACGTACAAAAAAAAAAAAAAAAATATCATATTCTTGATATCCCATAATAATAGCATGTCTATGATTCAGTTCGGCTTAGCATATATATGTAGATATTAACCCTCATTCTTTTTTATTTTACTTAACAGCGAACAACCACGTTTTTCAAATTAAAATACATATATTTTTTACTATTCCACCTTAACCTGACATACCCTAGATGTAGACGATATCACCCGGGAAGTCTATATATGTAATATGCATTTCCCACTTATTTGCAAATGTGCCTCTAGCAGGCACTTTAATTTCCTTGTACCGTATGAATATTCATACGAATGCAAGTTTTTATCGTAGTTTTGAAGGCTAATATAACTAGTTTCTATTGTAGTATTTGTCCTAGAATCTCTTGCCTGCATTCCCGGCTACCTTTCAAATACCGAAGGTTAAAAAATGGGATTTCGATGATTATATTCAAATTAAAACCAAAATTAAGTAATAAAACTTTGAAGGATTAGTGAACAACAAAAGTGACAAAAAAAGTTCCTGATCAATGATTCAACAGAAAGGCAGACATTTCACCTTACTCCACTTCATTTCTCGTTCCATCCACTGATGTTCCTGGGATAGTGTACGCGGTGGTACTAGCCCAATAATTCGGGTCATATCCCTAATCCTTTATCTTTTCGACATTATTTTAGCAGTAGTATATTGTATTTCGTATTTGAAATGGAATCTCAAATGAATTTATTTCTATTAAAAAAAAGAAAAAAAAAAAAGCCTTTACACATAGCGATTACATAATAATCACAATACTCATTTGGGCGAATTCTTATAGTAAATATTAAAAATTAACCTATGATTCACCTCCTCAATATTTTACCAAAATCCGAAATTTGACGTTTATTTTTGTGCTTTTTATTGCTCCATCGTTATCCTTTCAAATTTCCGTATCTTTACAGCCCCCGTTAACAGTGCTAAATGGCTATACTCAGACACCACAAAAGGATCACAAAATAAAAAGAGATGAATAAAATAAAAAGGAACAGGAGAAGGAGATGCTGCTTGAGCCGATTTTTACGAGGGAAGAAAGCTATTGGTAGTTTTAAGACCTGTCCAATGTCTCAAAATGCCCAGTGCCGTAAAAGTAAGCTGATCAGGGTAATACCCACTTGTTCCCAAAGGTCAAAAACTTTACTGTCTAAGAGTGGACGGACTAGCACTGTTTTGCATTTCCATCCTGTTTGTTGATAGTTTCAGTAAGTATTCAGAAAAAAATAAGTTTATTGGTTTGGGTGTGGGATGTACTTCAGCAGACATTAATAGGACAAGGAAACTTGATTTGATATATCAGTAGTTTTTCAAAACATTTTGAGTACTACTAACATGACTCTAAAATGGGTAATAAAAAAGAGGACATCTACCCTAAAAATATTCTTATGAATCTATTTCTTTTTTTATTTTTGCTGAGTGTCACATCAATTTCATGAGAGTTATTTAACGATATAAATGAAAAAGTAGTTTCTATGAAACCACAACTAAATTGCAGGCAAAACCCAATACCCAGCACAGCATTAATATTCTTCTCTTTATTATTTAACAGCTTGTAAACGTTTAATGTGATGATGTATGTCAATATTAAATTAGTAGTTCATCGTGAAATCAACAGTTTATCCGTATTCATAAATTAATTGACGTTGAGGTGACATTAATACTGTTAATTTTTACTCTTGTGTTTAACTAAATAATATAACATCAATATAATATACGATAAACTCAAATTAAAATGAACGAAATTTGAATTGAAAAAACAACAACTTTGCTTGTTCGAACCGATTTAGACCAATTTGAGGTTGAAAGGATACTAGAAAAACATATGTATTCGTGTATGTATAAATTTGTTGTTTCAAAATAACTCAAAATTAATTATATACTAATACGATAAAATAAAAATATTATAACAACTATGCTAGTTAAACGTTTTAGCAATTGTACCTGTAATATTGACAATATGAATTTCGAATATGACTTCGTTGGGTCTAATTTCCTTATATATGTGATGATGATATTCGAACCCAGTAAGTGAATGTTTTAATTTTTGTTTCATTAGATTATAATTACTCATATAGTGTTTTGATGTTTGAGTTTTTTGTTCATTCTTAAGCCTTAAAGAAAAAATAAAAGGAAATATAAGTTTGAAAATATAATTAATTCTGATGAAAATCAAGATTTTAGTGTCTTGTAACCTAACATTTTTAGTAAAAAGGAAATATTAAGGGAACTTCAATTGATAAATGAATCAACGTAATCAGATGGGCCAAAAAGTAATAAAAAAAAAAAAAGATTGAGCCGGTGCTCTAGAAAGGCCTAAACATAAGAACGGTAAAAAAAAAAATAATTAAAAATAAATATGGCAAAAACAAGAGATAAACCGAAGGAATTTTTCAGAGGTCGGATCGAAAAAGCTGGAAATGCCATAAAATGTGGACAGAGATAGCTACCGTGGGGCATTAACTGCTTCATCCCGCCTGTCGGCCTCATCACCGTTATTGCTCTTTCTATAGCCGTCTGCTCCATAACAGTTCCGTCAAATAACCGATATCGTTATTACAAGCCGGATTCGTTTTATTTATTCACTATAACGTTCCTGTATTATTGAAAATTATCTCGTTAAACGACTCTAGTAATTAAACGTAATTCCTTTAATGACACCTGTCAAAATATTTCTGCTCTCTATTATACCTGTTTGGATATTGAAGACCGTTTCCTCTTCACCGAAGTTTCTACCCTGCCATCAACTACTCTTTAGCGTGGCCTGATTTCCTTCGACTGGACGCTCCCCCGATAACCACTGCAACGGCCTCGTTTCGGATCGCTCTGATGAATTGCTATCCTCCGGTACCCCGCGGAGGAACCGAAAGATAAGAGGAACCCTTGGGCGGTACTATTAGCCTCCAGCCAAACAATGACCAGCCTCTTGATTTACGACTGCCGTGGTACTCCATGGGAGCCCTTGCAATTATCTAGCCTCGAGGATCCTTACGGTACCCCCTCAGCTAAGGAGAATCCTGTGGATGTCCAGTAAGCGATCGAGTTTAAAGTAATTTTTTATTTAAAAAAAAATCAAAACATTTATAGGTCTTTAAATAAAAACAGATAAAATACAAGTTCGAAAAGAATACCATAACTTTGAATATCCCGATGAAGATAGCTTGAAAACTTATCGAAAACGTGATCTTCCGACAGAACCTATTAGCATTGTCCATGTTTGGCAATGTGACATTTGCGTAAATATTAGGCTTCTTCCCATCTTGCCTGGATCTAATCGTATATCTTTGGAATAATTAAGGAGTTTACCGTTAAGGAAAAACTGTTTAATTTAATATAAATGATACAGATATTAATTACATTTTTAAATTTTTAAATCTTCCTATTTTTCTCGCTTTTGCGTTTTCAGGTACATAGGGGGGAGGCAGTTCCAACCATCTACTTAATATTTTTTTTCCTCCCAAATATGATGATTGGACAATTCATGATTTTTCAAAGAGGACTGATTACAGAACCTCTCTTAGAACATCAACAGGTAATTCTAGACCATCGATGCCTGCCACCGTTAAAAGTTACCCCTAATGGAAACCTCACAAAAATATAATCCCCTATTATGCTTCCTCAAAAATTCCTAATTACATATATGTGTGTGTGTGTGAATAATATGTTTTTTTGTTAAACAAATTGTATATCCATTTAACAGATAGTAATGATATTCACTGAAAAATAACGGATTTTTAATTAGAAACAGAGACAGAAACAGCACCTACATTCCAATATTTTATTAACAAGCTTGTCTAATATGTTACTTTTTCTGAAACTTGTTTTGTCTCTCAATAACAAACAACTTCAATGATAAAAAATATGTATATTAAATACATAGTTATTTTGTATTCGCAATGGTCGCATAATACCCAACAATGTTCCTATAGATTTATTATTTTCCTTAGAAACTCAAGTATTATGAAGGAATTTTTTCTATCTTCATAATTTATTTAATTCTTTTCTTATAGTCAATATAGTTATAAAAAATACAAGTTTACTAGTAACTAGAGATTTATGTAGCTACTTTCAGAAATAAAGACAATTTCCGCATTTAAATTGATACAGTTTAATTTATAAACAGAAGAAAAGAAGGATATTATCTTGAATTCAGAGAGAATAATAAACGGTTTTTATACACTTTTCATTTTTTTACATTTTGCTTTTTTCTGTTGGAATAAAATTAGATGAGTAATGAAAACCCGAGTAGTGAATAACATTTCCGTTTCATTACGTGGCTTAAGTCATTAAGTTAATAATGAATTTCTTAAGAGAGCTGTCACATCAGGGAGCTTTTAGTATTTCTTGTACAAAATAAAAATATATGGAAATATTTCTTTAAAATTATTATTGAAAAGAATAAACTAACAATTCAAAGTAAAAAAAAAAATAATAATAATATTATAAATAATATGACTTGTTTATATAAATAATACTTAAGGAGTTATAATAAAACAAACTTGAATCTCTCTACACCAATGAAAGCTCGTTTAGACGTTATGTCACATAAATTAATGGTAGAGGAAGAATATCCGACTTGAGAAGTCGGTTGTGGATTATAACAACAGTGAAACATTTACAAAAAAGTATTTTCTTTTATGTCAAAGTTTCAGGCTTTGATGAGGAGTGTAGTGAAAATACAAATACATTAGGGAGAAAATGAAAAGATATATTGTTATGAAAAAAGTATGTTTTATAAGTAAATAAATAATAACAATTAGATAAATTATGATATGTGTCATAGGGACTTCATTATAGGACTGATGTGTCATATCTATTTAGTAATTTTTTTAACTGTCGATGTGAGATTAGTTGTTTTCGACGTGCGTTTAACTGATATCATCATTTTCTGTCTTGATGATGCCTTAATTGGCGTAAAGTTTTAAACGTTCTGTTAATAGCCAAAACAGGCCTAAAAGTGAAAACCAGGACCAAACGTAATTTTCATCAACGCTGGCCTGCTAAGACTTTGACTTAGGTTAAACCTCAACCAACGGTTCAGGTTCAACCAATCAAAAAGCAATTTGATCCACCGGTAGCCAATTCAACGTAATTAAAGAGTGGTGAATTAATCGTTGGGACCTCGACATTTAGCGGCACCTTTCTCATCTTTTCGTTTACGGTAACCGCAAGGATCTGAGAACTAGTAGTTACAGGCAACGATCGCTGTAGAAGATACCTGGAAATGATAAAAGAAAAAGAAAAAAGGATGGAAAAGGGTACATTATCCTTCTTCGTTTTCTATCTCGAAACAAAATCTTTTTGAATCAGAATGAAAGCACAGTCATATTGTTTGAAAATCGCGTCTTATACTTAGCAAAATATCGAGATTTCTCAGACGATTTTCGCTAAAAATACATAAAACTGTAATTACAAAAAAAAAAAAATGCAATAGGAAGTGGAGTGATTTATTCTTCACTATGATTCTAGTACCAAATAGTCCTCAAGCGTTCATATCCGCTAGTATATTGGAACTCGATATTCGAAGCTAAAACTTGCCTCAACGGATTAATTTAAAAAAATTGGTATACTGTTAATATAAGAAGAAATACTTTATGTATATATTTTTTTCTATAAAAAATGTATTTGCGCCTGCAAACTTATTGTTGACAATCAGCAAATGTGATGGCGATACATGAAATAATGACATGCAGGCATGGGGAAGGAACGTACTCAGCAGTACGTAACTTGTTTCAATTACTTAGGTTGTCTAAGGAAGGAGATCACTCATCCAACGCCTTTTTAGTCTCCTCCTCATGTTCTAAGGTAAGTCAGCTGTGGACATTCGCTCGTTAGTCTGTTATTATGTCCATTTAAATTTGTGTAAAATCGTTGATAAAGGATCGTTATATGTTTGCCAACTGTTGGAAAGTGGAGGTCAGTATGTAGAGTTTTGTTAGTCACGTACCAAGGTGCTGTTGTTATTCACAATATAATTATTCAACCACTAAAGTTATTTGAAAGATAATTCTTGCGTCTCAGATTTGTCCAATGCCGGAAGATTTAGCTAAGACTAATGATGCCTAAATGCGAGATCAAGACAAGAGTCTCGCAACAGTCTAGCAGTTACCTATTATCTTATTGCTATAGAGATATTAATGTAAATTTTTATATAGGAGAAACATAACTAAGCCGGAATGAAAAATTAGAAGAGTTAAATATAATATTATCTTGGTTATACCGATCCTTTTCGTATAATAACTGAAATCGTCAAGTATTAGTAACTATTTCGCTGTAATTTCTATTCAAAAAATCGCATTTTTTTACCAATCTTGGTCTTGATCTTGAAACAGTTAGGTGATCTTGGTCTTTCAAAGTGCTAGAGCAAGACGGATTTTGGACAACACTAGCCAAGTCCCGGTGTTGTAGTCATAAAACATTATCGTAATGTATTGTCATGTTATCATGAACACAATGATTATTGCATACGTCATTTAGCGTTGCTCTAAGATTCGTAATTAGAGAGCATCATGCAAAGGCCAATCCAAAGGCAAACTGTGACAAATGCTAGTGACATTTTAATTTTAAATTCTGCTCAAACACAAGCACTACCCTAAAGGTCGGCGTTGGCTCCACGCCCCGGCGTGAAATGCATTGAAAAATTCATAACGAACTTGTGGAACTGATCTCCTTTGTGGCGGCATTAATTACGTAGGCAGCGGAGATTTAATGTCGGCTGCCGCCCCGGTGATTATATAGCATTAAAAGTAAAAACGGACCTTTGCGCTACGCCTGCGCAATTAGTTTTACAACCGGTCATGGGCATAAATAAGTCGGAAAACAAATATAGTTGTATAAATAGTGTACTTGCGTTCCTTTCAAAGTCCGCGTTAAGAAATAGAAAAATATTAATTGTTAGTGAGGAGGCCGTGTGCTCCAGATTGTGAGAGTAGCCGAAGATGGAACAATGGTGCGAACATTTCACACAGCTGTGAAACGTCTGTCATCACCGGGGGTCGTCCCATTGCGAAATCGTCCCACGAGACTTTAATGAATACGGAGTGCGGTACCTCAATGGGAAATATGGGCAGTGAGGAGATTCTGGAACGAATACTTGCAGTCTCTGTATTAGCGAAACATCCAATACCTTAAGCGTTGGTATATTACTAACGACATCCGCTAATACTACGATGGACTTTTCTGATATTTGTTCATTCATAATCATTATTCATAGATTCCATTCAAAGCAAATCTGTACCAACGTATAAAGGTTCAAAGTTTATTTTACTGTTCTGATTTGAGGAGCTATCATTCCAACAGACCATTATTAAGGTATCGTATGTACACTATAAATAAAGTGCATGTACCTTTCATAGGATATGTTTTCCTACTGACAATTATACTATTCTTCAGGATAGGATAGCGACTCAACCGTAAAATTGTGAAAAATTTTCGATCATTAAATACATGTTTAATCGAAACGAAATCAATTCAATACAAAAAAAAAATTAATGGATAGATAAAATTTCAATGGTACAATAGATTTTAAACGTTGCATTACTTACATAATAATAATCTTTCTACCTCTTCAATAAAATTTTGTGATTTGCAGTTGTTTCTTTGTTGGACCGGTTGATCGATATGCTACATTACATTAAGATTAGGTTAAATTCAGTGTTTGTTTTAATCGAGACAGAGAGAACTAAAATATATCATTTACACTGAGCATCAGTAAATAATATTTAAGTAAATAAGAATTTATTTTTATGAAGATATCAAACTGAAGACTACAGTTTTTTTTTTTTCAAATAATTTTCCACATTATTCAGTGAATCAGATGTACTCAGTCATGTTATCAGGCAGGTATAATCCAAATTATGAAACCACATATCATCGGTTTATTGTCAAAAGGCACTTAGTACATTTTCTGATGAACCTACGTTATAAGCACATTTTTTCTTTTCTCTTCTACCTCATATTTACGAAGCTTCGGTGAGATGTTAATAATTTGATATAAAGGGGCCTATAATGTAAAATCCTAGCCGACTAATGTAAAATCACTGTATCATCAAATCAACGCTGCCATGGATTTCCTATCATAGGTATATACCGCGTTCTATGTGCACATGCTTTATAAGTATGGCTAAATAAATAAATGAGTAAGCCGAAGAGTACAATGTTTTTTTTTATTCGATAGAAAAAAAATATCTAAGTACCTAGTGATTTAATTCTATACAGAAATGGTACTTAAGAACGTTATATCCAAATGAAAATAGGATTTGAAGTTGTTAAATAAAAAAAATTAAAAGAAAAAATAATAAACTAAAAATGAGGCCTATTACTTTAAATTTATGAGTATCTAAACATAAAATATAATTCCTAACACTTTATAAAGGGAGAAAGTTATCGGGAGAACATAAAATTTTCTTGTCAAGTTTTTCTGCTCCAATTCTACGCGGCCTGGGACAGTTAAGCCCGATTCATTGAACTTTCCTAGCACGATCCGATACGTTGGTTATTAATTGCCCCTGCTATTCGCCATTAGGGTGAAATCTCGATCCTTCGCCGATCGCTTTCCAGATAGGACTTTGTTAAAGATTGTTGTATGTAACCATCGACGTGAGAGAAGAACGCAGGAGTCCCTTAAAAGGATCGCGGTAAGACCGAGAAAGGGTAGGTCCTTTCTATAATTGTTATTCACGATGATTATAGCGGAAAGAAATCTTTATAGTTTTAAAACGAATAAACCTTTAATAAAATCGAATACAAATAATTAACCCGCTCTAAGTTGCTTTCTAAGCTACCTGTTATTATCAGGCAGTTGTTTTTTTTTTCTTATGATTCTATTAAAAGTTTTCCTGATGACTTTTAAATTTTAATCAAACGATTCCTAAAACTCTGAGATTTTCAATATTTCCTGTCACAATTATTTATTTAATTTTTTAAATACTACTGATGAAATAGAACTTAACTATCTCGGAATAATATTGACGAATAACAGATTTGATGATGAAATAGAACTTCAGACATGAGGAAGACTCTTTCTATCTGAATTTAATTCATGTAATGTAATGGACGAAAAACCTTCTATCATTTTAGATAGAATATTAGCTTTTATTTTAGTTTTTTCCTTTTATAAATGGCCATACCTACTGTAGTTTTATCTCTTATCAGTCTTTTGAAGGTTATTCTGGAAGCACGGACAAAGAATATACTTATGTAGAACTATTGTTGATAGTATAACATAGTTTTGTTATTTTATCACAAACACCTTCAGTTATTAGTCTTCGGATAAAAAAGTTTTTAAAGAGCTCTTCTTGTAGTTTTTATATGTGCTCCTTTTTTTGCTTAGCAGAATATTTGAGCTGTAGAAGGCTCGTGCATTTAAAATATTTCGTTTACTTCTGAATTTCGGTTATGATAAGTAACGGAGTAAAATTTCAGTTTTGGAGAATAAACATTTAAATAGTTTATTTTACTTTATAAGTTAATATTTTTTTTTGTTCTTATTTACATGTATTATATTCATATTACTTGATTTATTTAATTATATTTTATGTTAATATGATTTAAATGTACTCTTTCGCCATTATTATCGTTGACAATAATTGAGAGTAATGAAACAAATCTTATAAATTTTTATAAGAAATTTACTAGCTGTAATTTATTAATTACTACCATGAACATAACTTAATGAAAAAAAAAACCTATTTTTGAATACTACATCGATCTTAAATAAAAATATATGACTCATAGTTATGTAATTTTTCACTTTTAAGATTTATAATGAAGTATCATAAAAATTAAAAACATGCTGTAATCAATTTCTGATTAAAATTTGTCTTTATTGTAAATTATAACTAGCATACTTATTATTATTTTAAATATTAATACAAACGACTATGGATGAGAAAACTTCAATCTGTTTTTAGGAGAAAAATTATTGAGTTTTCTCCTAAAAATTATTTGGCAAAACAATTTTAAAATTTTGTATAATACGGTCAGAATATTACATTTATATATTTAAAATATTTATTGCTGCTTCGGTTCTAAACGAGCTGTAAAATGGTCGCTAATTTCATCAGACTGCGAGACAACTACGATGTAGCCTTGGTTTCTCGGACAACAATTCATCAGCCGTTTATTTCTTTTGCGTTAAATACTTCTTCCAAGATTTAATCTTTCTTCGGAGTGTAAATATTTTTTAAAAACAAAAACATTAAGCTAGATTAAAGAGAAAAAATAATTAGCTTGTCAAGACAATTAATATTTTTTGTTTTTATAGTTTATAGTTTTTAAAAACCATGCTATACTTCAATTATAATGAACAATTATGAAAAATATCGCGACAATGTTAAGATCTCTGTACCCTAGAAGGGAACAATACCATGTTCATTTTTGTATTTCTTCAGAGGAGCGAATGCACCACAACTTTTAGCTATTCAAATTTCTTAGTTTGTAACTGAATCTATATTCTGAAGATAATGGATACCATATCACATTTTCGTATTTCTTCAGGGAACCAATTTTCCACAACTTAAAGCTATTAAAATTTGATTCTTTGTTACTGAATTATTTATTGAAAAAATGGACATGGTGTCATTTATCTCCGGGGCACAGATCTGTTAATTTATATCCTTACTTTCAAAGATTTAATAAAATAATTTGTTTTTTATTTAATCAGTTGACCTCCTCTTATTGTCTAATTCTAGTTTCTATTCAATATTATTTTAAAAAATTGAATATAATCATGTAATTAAATATTTAAAAAATTGTAAATTAATTATGTTATTACATAAATTTTTTTTTGCAAATGTTGAAAGCATCATTCAGCTGAATATAAAATACATGGATTTAAAAGTACATCATGTTTAGTTTGGATCAAGCTGAAGCAAGAGAAAATTACTAGAAAAATAAAAAAATAAATAAAATACAAAATAAAAACGAATCCACACTCAGCGATTCTAGAGAGACAGGGACAACTGAGTATTAATTGTAACAAGACCTGCTCCTATATCTCAGAAGTGGGTACTCCATATATGTGATATCCTGAGTGCACATTAAAGTAGGATAAATGTCTGTACTCGAAGGAAACAGGGAGGCAATATGTAAGAAGTTGACGTGTAAGCACTTGATTACTTAATTATGTAGAAATTCCGTATTTTCAAAACATGGTAATTAATAATATTAATTAAAATAACATTAGTTTTCCCAAAATAGCACAGCTAAAAAATTGAGCGTTAATAATCCTCAAATATACCTGCGATTCTGTAGAAATCAAGAAACAAATTTAAAAAATTGATTTATTTATTATTTGTTATTATATATCTGTGAAAATAATATCAAACTTCATAACAGTCCATTTTGATATATAACAGGTATCCGCTACAACATGAGATAATAAATGAGATATCGCTCCACTTTATGATACCATATAAATTTACGATCTCCCTACAACCCAAATATCACTTTCACGATGTAACGCATTGAGAAATACAAGCCGACCCACTCAATAAAACATGTATTAACCAGCTATGGTACCCTTATTACCCAATGACTACTTTTACATGCTCGACTCATCCCAGTGATAATGAGGTGACATTATTAGTCGAAGCTGTCATTATCATAATTTGCATAACATTTGCATAGAATGATATCAATAATGTATTAATCACAGGCATAGGGCGAAAGCCTTAGAAAGTAAAACATTTGACAATGGGCAATTTCGAGTATGATCCAAAAGGAGGTGCAGGTGGAACTTTTAAGAACTGTTTCTACCATGCCCTCATATTCTCCCTCGCTCATATTCTCTCTCTCTCTCTCTCTCTCTCTCTCTCTCTCTCTCTATATATATATATATATATATATATATATATATATATATATATATATATTAACTTAAGATATAAATTATAGTCAAAACACATAGTTTTTTTTAGTTCTTCCAAAAGTAAGAGTTTATATGTAAGTCATATTGTTTTTAATCTAATTACCAAAATAGTTTCTAATATCTGAATATATGTATATGGCTATGGCAATGATTCAGCTGGTAATACATATTTTTCATTCTATCATCTCATTCAAAAGCATATCAATAATACAAAATACAATTAATTATAATTTGAGAATATTAATAATGATTAGTAGCTTCTCAGAGAAATTTTGGATTCAAGGAGTCAAAAAAAAAAGAAAATTAATAAAAGGGAACAAAGATTAAACGAAAACAAGAAATTAGAATAATATACAACTATATATATTTGGAGAAGAATAAATAACCCATACTGATATTGATTTAATCAATGATCGGTAGGATATAATGGCAAGAAGATTGAAATGAGCGAAGTGTATGGCTCTTAAGAAAACAGAAGCATATAGCCCGGAACATTCCATGAGGAATTAGGCAAGAGATCAGATGGATAGATCGAATTAACAAAGATGCAGCAGAAAACTGATAAGCCATAGGGCAAGAGCTCGAAGGTATATTTTGATTAGCAATATGAATTTCAGAAAGAAAAAGAAAAACTTATAGATTATTCTTCTCAAGAAGAGCGAAAATGGTTGTGAACCTTCCTACGATCATACCCCTGAATGAATCAAATAAGTACATTCGATAATAAATTATTCACGTTTTTGATGATAAAAGTCTCAAGAACATCAACTAATAATTCTTCATCACTCGATGGCAAATAAATTATGTAATATAACATAACAAAGCGTGAAAATGGATTTCTTCTGTAATCCACCTCAACAAACTCAATTTGTTTCCGAGTATTCAGTCCAACAGGTGATAGGACGCAGGTGGAATTGCTGCCGCTTCAGACGTCAGGACTGTCCACAGGTTCCTCGAAGTTGGAAGTGGACAAAGGCCTTTGACAAAGCGCGTTCGAGTTCCTCAGGTTTCAACAGAGGCAGGAAATGCTTGGATACCCTCTTCGGCGAGACCAGGAAGGCAGATGTTAAACCTACTTCCTGTGCCAGGACCCTGAGGTGCGATCCGTCACGCCGTTTAACCGGACACTATTACAGGAATTATAAGAGAACAATTTAAACCCTATACCAAAAGACAATGAATTTTAACAAGTAGTTAAAGGCACTTGCCAGTATTTCAAAGTCATTGGATGTAATTGTGGAAACTAGAAAATAAGATCCATTACCTTTTGATCATAAATTTTTTACTACCCACTTTTTAAAAATTTTATTCGAGTTTAATTGCTGAAGATTAATTTTTTTAATACCGGATGTAATGAAGAAATTACAAATTGACGGCTAGAATAATGGTCTTCATTCAAGGATGTAGAAAATTGGTACAAGCATTTTATATCAGTATTTTCTTTTAACAGTTCTATCCATGACATAGTCATACGACTTTAACTAAAATCGAACTCCACTTGTATTGCATTAATTTGTAGTGTTATAAAAGAGAAAAAGATAGATGTTTTAATTTTTTTCCTAGTAACAAATCAACACAATAGAAGAAAGAAAAAGAAAAAAAATCAATACAAGCCCTTCAATATTTCTAATGACATTTAGGATATGCGAATACCTGCTTAGAAAAAGAGTTATATCATTCATAAATTATTATAAACATAAAAATTCATCACCAAATAAAATAACAAAAGTAAACTAAATGAAATATCGTAATAAGAGAACTTATTTACGATCTAAAAAGTCAGTTGACTAAAAGGTGCAAATTTTACTAAAGTACCTACTTGAAATTTCAAGAATATATTTATAAAATTGAATAATGGTTGGCTGTTGGAAAACAGTTTTGTTTTTGCTCCTCCCTGGACTACACACAAAAATAAAAAATAATAAAACGGATACATATTCTTGTTGGAATAGTTTAGATGTGTTTTGCAATGTGTTATTATGATTTTACAACTTGCTCTCCATCTTGCTTCGAGTTATTACAAATGAAATTGATCATCAAATCTTGTTTTCCTTAACTTAAAATTATAGGTCACTCGACGACTTATGAGCTCTAAACTTTAAATGGTACTTCAATAAGGCTTCTTATAGACTCACTATAAATCTTGATATTTTCTAACCGATATATCTAGTTCCTAAATAACAGAAAAAAAAAATGATAATAAAGATTCCAGTCAAAATGAAACTGATTAAAACTAAAAATATCATTTAAAGGCCTTAATTCATTGAAACCAATAACTAAAATATTTGGAAAAAAAAATAGCATTTTACTTGATATTGCCAAATAAACTGATGTCTTGTCAATTTTTTTTTAAATTATTATTTATGAAATTTACAACTGTACAAATTAATATACGTTCAGCAAATGTGATACAGAGAAATTCATGCGATGACAAGGCTTGTAGAGAATCTACCCATTGGTAGCACTCTAATAAAGTTTCTAAATTAGGATATCCTAATTTAACAGATTTTATTTGGAACAATGTATAGAGCATTAAGGATTTTACGAAGGATTTTGGATACGAGAGGAATTCGATGGCTTAGTGGAGAACCAAAGCTCAACTCCGTAAGTCCAAATAGATCTTATTATGGTCATGTATATGAGTCTTTTTTAATTAATTGAAAGGTTAGAGTGTTTGTCTAGTGAGTGCTGAAGTAGTCGGAAACGTCGAGCGGTTTCTTGTCGTTTCAGTCTGGTATGAGGATTCCAAGTTAGACGTTTGCCCAGACGGAGTCCTAAGTATCTTTTGTCAAAATTAATTTGTTTAAAGCCTGTATTTTCTATAATAAAAAATAAATATAATTTTGTTTTTATTTCAGTTATCCAGTATTTTGTATTACTATTCATTTCTTAAAACTTTAACTTATCGAGGAATAATTTGTTTTATATTTCTTGTTTTAATAAATATGAAAAGTAATTTTTTAAAAGTTATTTTATTTATTTATTGTATAAAAAAAATTAAATGTGATATTTATTTTTAATAATATAAATAATGATGATACCAAAATGCGTTTTTACATTACATCTATGTAAATAGGTGAGCATATATGACTTGCCATGGAAAGAAAAATAAATGGATAAGTTCCATTTGAAAACCAGTGATTGAAATATTGATCTTTTTCTCTTCTCCTTGGCATGTCATCTGAAATACCAAGATTGTCCATTATCATCTTTTATCGGAGAACACTCTGAGGCCTAGTTCTTGTAAGCTAGGCCCTCAACGGCACCGACAACACTAATCCGTACAAGATTGTTTTATTATCCTCCAGGGGCCATCCATCAAGCGAAGGCCCGCACGTGGGTGTAATCGCCGATGGTCCTGCGATCCATAAATTTTCGAATCGCTGCGATAGTCGCTGTAATTTTGCCGCTAAAACTGCGAGGATGTGACCCGAGGAACGCCTACGCCTGCTGGCATTTTACCTAAGGCCTCAGTTTAGCTTTTGAAAAGTAAAACCCGATAAATTATTAATGCGGCGTACGTCATAAATATGAAAGCCTAGGCCGAGGGACACCTACGACCGTTGTGGGGGGACCGTGTTCTCATAGCAACATAATATCTTCCTTTAATGGTTCCTTGCTACAAAGGATAATCGTTGAGATTATCATAAGCGACGTTAACCATGGAAAAGAAATTTATGAATTACTTTCCTTTCCAAATCAAATTTATAATATTAATTAATCGTATATTGTCATTGCTTTATTTTATTAACCAATTATCATAGAGGAAACAAGATTCAGTTAAATTTTTCCAAAGTTTAATGCTTAGTTACTAACGATAAGTCACAAATTTATTAAAAGTAAAAGTTATTTTTTCAAATTATCCGAAAATAACTGTAGCATATCCAAAAATAGCTGGATAAGAGATTTCTTCACCTGACCAAAAATAATAAACCCAATATTAGGAAGCGATTAACACTCTCCCTCGCTCCAATCATTGAAACCCTATCCAATACCACGCCATTAAATTTACTGGTTGTCAGTATTTCTGACAGGTATGAGACTTTAAATAAATATTTAAAAAAAATCAATTTTAATAACAATATTCACAAATAATAACCACAATATACGAAGAGATGCCAATGGACATTACTCTTCCCAGAACCTATCGTTGAGACACTATTCAATGCCTCCTCAGGAAATTCACTGGTGGTCAGTATTTCTGACAGGTGATAAAAATAAAATCAGTTTTAATAACAATTTCTACAAATAATAAACTAAATATCGGAAGAGATTACTCTCACTCGCTCTCATTGGCATATTAGTAAAGTCACGCCAGCAAAGCCACTAAACAGTATGGAAAGAAAAATTAAAAAAAATAATAATATGCTCAAGGTACAAGATCTGCTTATTCAGAATAAAACTTAAGAAGGAAAGGCTTATGAAATATATGCTAAAAATAATACATATATGCATATTTACTAATATTTGTTATATATAAATTGCCTCTCGTCCATGTTGAAGTGAAAAACCTTGTACACTTTTTCCTAGATCAGCGCATAAGATGGATTCGCCGGCGCCTGAACACAAAAGAACCTCAGCATCTGGCGTTGCGCAAGGATGACATTGAGAAATAGACACTCCTCTCTGAGCTATATCAGATTTTTCGGTCGTGGAGCGGGCGATAGAAGCTTTTCAAGGTGCAGTTAATTAGCCGATAGGAATTATTTAGAGGACCTTTCTCGTTTCCCGAACTGGTTTCCCCCTTTATTGAGATTAGCCTGCGAAGCGTGGGTTAGCTGCCTTACATTATGAATCAGTTCGGATCACGAACCCCGACCACGAGGCAGAGGAGAATGTCTTGTGTACGAAGGCTCCATCCTTGATGGATGTTAATGTCTAATGACATCGTAGATTTGAGATAACATCTTTTAGTTTGAAATACATTCAAGAAAACCGAATCTGTAGATATTAATTATTTAAAAAATATGAATAAATAAATAATAAGTAGGGGGAAAAATAAAAACGGGAACTCCATATATGGAGACCCTTGAGACGTGGTAGAGTGTTGAATAAAAACACAAAAGTTCAAAGTTGAAAGTCATTTAAAAATATATATTGCATATCTATTCGTATGTACAATTAAATATATAGGAAGGAGGAGGGAGGTTTTATTACCGATCTTTAAATATGGCATAAAAAAGATCGATTTAGTGTGATCAATCATAAGAGTTATTTAACGACCCGAGCAATAACTCCCTTCCTCTACGACTAAAGCCCCGCCATTTGGAGGGAATCAGCGTGTAATTAAGAGAAGCTACCTCTTTGTTTGTTTAAGGAGCAAATGGAAGAAGTCATCTGCAGGAGGTTTCTGCCTGCCAAATCGAGCCGGAACATCTGCTCTCGGTCCTTCACAACGACGGGTAAATAATCGCCGATGATTAAGAATCTTGAAGACGGGGCCTTCACGAAATTCCTTTGATTCATGTCCTATCCGCAATTAGTGTTCCGAAATCAATCCTTGACGATTTTATGGGTGGATTTTAGAGAATACTCACGTTCAGCAGGAAATAATATTATGGGGATCTATAAACGTGTTTTTCTTAGGGATAAATATGTTTCATTAAAATTAATGAGTTTTCTATTTTTTTTTCCAAGCCTTGTTGATCTTTTGCCGCGTTACACAGCCCTCTCCATCTCTGCCTATCGAGGACTATTTCTTTTCAGTTATCTGTTGAATCGAACTATTCATTTGTTTTTAGTCATTCACGTGCTCTTCCCTAATATTGTTGGATAGCTGCAAGCTATATGTCCTGCCCATCTTAATCTTCTTGCCTTCATATCATGAGATATTGATCGGCCAATTCATACAATCACTTCTCTCCTCCGTGAGTTAGTACTCTTTACGATATAAATTTTACAAGTACTTTTGTCTTTTTGAGTTTTAGTTTCTGTTGGTGATGAAAAAAAAACGTTGATACAAAAAATATAAAAATAAATATATAGATATAAATGAGAAAAAAAGTAGTAAATCAATTTTGATACTTGTAAGATGAACTAAAGATATTATTTTTTACTAATAAAAATTTCCGTTACACCCCATTAATTCCCAATATCGAAATTTAAAAATTGAACTAGGATAAGGAAATTTTTGGCTTATGCCTCCGTAATTATTATAGTTATAAACTTCTCCTTTGGACATTTAGAATATGTAGGGTCTCCTTTTTATATTAAACACTTTAAAATTGAAAAAAACATTTAGTGATGCAGATGTGATTTCCATTAAAAAAAAAACAACACATTTTTGCATTGGTGAATGACATCCCTAAATTCAATTGTTCTAGTAATGGACAGAAGATCGGTACCAGCAATAGACATACCTCAGAAAAATTCTAAAATCTTTATTCAAGTATAAAGATAAGATTAATGTTCAACTTACTCTTAGCAAACTGTTAGTAGGGAGGTACGAAGAAAGCAAGAGCACTACAGAAACAACAAATTTATATAAACTATTTAACAGAATGTGTCCTGATATATCTTCGATATCCTCTCGAAAATAAAAAATCTACAAGTCATTAACATGTTCACTGACTAGGGACATCCGAAGCTCACGGTAAAATCTGTCTGAAACTTTATGGGCCTTGCAGAAGAAATTATATGGGAGCATAACTGCTGTAAGAACTATAGCGGAAGCTTGTTAAACGGCAGTAAGATAAATACAATAAAGATAGCCATTTGAGCCTCAACAATTGCTGCGATAGGTGATTGCCTAGTGGTGATGGTCCTCAACTTGCCATAAAGGGAGGATCTGGTGTCATCATCTCTCTTTCCATCTGCCCGACATGGCGCCGGCGTCGTTAGCTCGATCTGGTTAGTAAAAAGACCTTTGCTTTATTGATCTAGTCCAAGATTAGATAGATCTTGAACTAAAAAAACACTACAATTCAAACGATTCAGAGATCTGTTTTGCTTTTTTATTATTGTTTCTTTTATGCTCATTTCACCTTAGTTTGCCTTCGTTTTTAAATCTAATTTTTCAGACCTTGTATATACTTCTGACATCATATTTTTCACATAGTTGGTTATAAAGTCAGAAACTGTTTTATGTAGATAGACAATACAGGAGTATCTGAAAAAAATATTTAAAATGTACACTGTCATTTAATGGTGTTTACCACTCGTTCCAAAGCTTGCATTCAAATACGCTACCGATCATAAAATTGTTAGGTCATGTTTTACGCACACATGGGTCTATTTACCAACGGCAACCGAAGCGGAAAAATCGAGAAAATAAAAAGAAAACGACGCCTCTAACCTGATTTGCTCCAGCGGTTCTGACCACGAACGAGAATGGCGAAAACCCCAATCAATTCGTGTAGAGGCTGCATATCATATCAGAGGGAATTGCATCAGAATCCTATGCGATGAGTATGGCTGCAAAAGGAAACAATTCGTAAACAGCAAACCCAAGACTTCCTCTTCATCTACCTCTCTGGACTTATTTGGTAAAAACGTAATTAGATCAGCATATAGCTGAATGATCGGGTAATCAGGATAGCATTAAGGAGTGTCGTAACGTCTGATTGATGCCCTATCATTCAAAATAAAATCACAACTTCTAAATAATGTACTAGGGTTGTAATAATAATCTTATAATAAAAAAAATAAATTATTTTTATATTGGAGGAATACTAATTTTAAATTTGATTCTAATTTTTTTTTCTTAAATTTTATTGCGCACCTGTCATGAGTTTGAGATTAAGCAGATGTGTTGTAGTGAATTTTCGAAAATGGCAATCATAGGTAAGAGGAAGCTTAGTCTCCAGTTGCACCTCTTCCTGGTTTTAGTTGCTTCCTTAATTCAGGAAAGGAGGTCTCTCATCCAGCTCCTTTTCAGTCGTCTCCTAATAGGCATGTCAGTTGTGATCTTGTCGTTTGTAAGTTTATTATTGAGCCCGTTTAGAGAATACAATAGATACAACTAAATTTAAACATTAATCTTGAGTTAATTGTTGTCAACGTTTTGGAAGATTTGTGGGCGTTAATTATTCGCTGTAACTTTAGACAAATTTAAAACTTTTTGTATATCCAATATTTTCAATATTTGTGTTGAAGTTTCTCTCACAGTTATATTTTAACCAGTTCCCAGTTGTTTAACTGTCAAACTCGAATAGTGGTGCACCATACCACACAGCTGGAGAGAATTATGGTTATAAAGATTTGATTTATATAGGTATTATAACATTTTTCTTTATTGTTTAAAAGGTTTAGCAGCCTTTTTTAGATCAGGGACCAATATATTCTATAACTAATTAATATAAAAAAGTATTTTTTTTTTATTTATGAATTGATTTATATAGGTATTATAACATTTTTCTTTATTGTTTAAAAGGTTTAGCAGCCTTTTTTAGATCAGAGACCAATATATTCCATAACTATTTAATAAAAAAAAAAATCCTTTGTTATATTTACAGAAAAATACTCAAATAGTATAAATAGTATCAGCCACTTTCCCTCATACTTCAAAAAGTATATTAAATACAACTTTTTTCCTTTTCCATGCATATATAAATTAATTGTTATCTTAAAGTGAATTAAACTATTATACAATTTTTTTTTTTTAAATTCTTAATATTCGAATCTTGTGACTGAGCTAGTCATATCTGTTTTTTATTCATTTATTTTTCTTCTGATCCTTACCCCTCACATTTTTTCCCCTTCATAAATTCTTTCCTCACTCACTATTTTAATCCGTAGTGATCTACTAAAGGAAAAACTTGACTCGAAACGGATTTACAGTTCTAATTTCCTACATTTTATTTTATTATTATTGTTTCACATTTTATTCTAGTATTGTTATTTTATTTTTTATTTCAGTATTACTATTTTATATTTTTATTTTTGCTGTAAGTATTTAGTTATGTTTTAAAATCTGAAAGTCGAGACAAATCGATTGATCAATAATTCATGTTAAAGAGTTTAAGAATTGACTAGGTAACATAATAAAACACATTGAACAACAGTAAGATAAATCAACATAAAATATTAAACGTGTTTATGCTCACACTTGTGTAATATGAGCAATAAATTTTCTTCAAATTATTACAAATATGCCTTTGGTATATTCTGTTTTTTTATTATATTTGATTTTATTACCTAATCTTAAAGGGTTGAGGATGTATTAAAAAAAAATCGAACCCAGTGCTAAAGACACTTTTTGGAACATATTTTATTAGTATTTTATTCTTGACATTTTAAGTATTCCCTTCCAATTTTTTACAGCCCACTAATCCTGAAGTATGCTACTGATCCGTAACTCGATGTTAATGCCCTCATGCGTTTATTAAGACGTTCGAACGACAGTAAAATTTAACTAGCCAACAAGTTGATGATCCAACGTGATGCGAAATCTTCCTTAAGCTCTGCACCAATGAGCTTTCTGCGATCTCGTTCCAGAAATTTCCTCCAAGGTTTTTATTACCGGTTAATCCTTGGTCTTCGGCCAGTTGGTGAATCCTCCATCGTTTGGTGAGACTCTCGGGGGATCAAAGACCAGTCCGTTACAGGGTTGTTTTACATCCTACGTCTTGTTCTCCTCCGCAAATGGGTCTCCATTATTCTCTGCAAAGCCTTCCTTATCTCTTCAGAACATTGCCTGTACAACTTCTCTTTTTTTTTTTTTCTTTCTCGTTTTTCCCTTTGAATTTAAACGTATAAATCTCAGGTAATGGCATTGTGTGTGTGGTTGACTAACCTTCTAAAGTTTGAAATCGAAGATGTGTTGAAAGCGAACATCATTAAGTATCTATTTTCTCACTCTGAAGCCGTATAATTCGCTGATTGTCAATTTTAATAAAACACCTAAATGAAAAGTCATAAGGTGGTTCACAGGCGCAATCAGCTAGAATATTAAAGTTAAACGGTTCTTACTTAAGAGTAGCAAAACTAATCACTGGTACATCGTGCGTCCTATAGAATAATATTTATCGACGTATAGGTATCATAAATATAATAAATCCAATTGTTTACCATGTATTCAACTTTCCGTAGAAAAATATTAAAAGTACATAAAACTTTCATAAAAACATCATTAACAAAACGCAATGATTTAAAAATATATATTTATTCAACATTATAAAATATCTAATCATATTTAAATCAATACTTTCTTTGGCACTGCTTAATTATTCATTGTTATATTTCAAAAATATAATATAAGACATTGTATGTAATTTTCTTTTCATTTGTACACTTATCTTTTCCCCCTTTGTTTTTATAAGTTGTTCTTGCACTTTTTCTGTTTAAATATTAGATACCTTAATATTACATATATCGCAGATTTAGCCAGAGCCATATTTTCATAATATACTCCAGTCCCATCCGAACCTTCTTGTGTCCAACCTTGCTTCCTTTTCAGTTCCTGATGATCCTCCTAGGCATCTAAAATTTTAGACTCGCCATGTTTCTCAGTAAAACAATTTCAAATAAATAAAAAGCATCTATATATTAATAACAATTCATTCAAATATTATTCATAAGAATTATTATTAAACGGGTAAATCATGGGCCATTGTTCTTAAAACTTTAAGAATAGGACTTTCAAGTGTTCAAGGTGCTGATGCACTATTTAAGCTATGCTCAAAAGAAGAGCTTCATTTTTATTTCTTTAACTCCAATTAACCCAAGCATCGGACTCCCTTTCGAAGATTCTTGAGGTTCAATCATTTTAATTGTTTCTCTTTTGCACATTTCTAGTAGAATTGTGCAAATGTTATTCTTTCTTAAGCTAAAGAGCATATACAATAAATTTTACCTCTTACACTTTCAAGCTGAGAATTGAACCTTCGTGGTATGGTTACTAATAGTTACTGCTGCTTAATAACGGTTATTTGTGGTTTATAAATAAATAAAACCGTAATTCCAAATTTTTTTTGTTATACAAAGAGATTATAGAAAATGCAAATTTGAAATATATATATATTTTAAAAACCAATAGTGTGAAAATTATAAACCATAAATTTGAGGATAGGATATGAATATAATATGAAAAATTAAGTTTTACTTATTTTTATTTCATTATTTTTTATTCATTATATGAAAACTTTAGATAAGGATGAACTCAAGCATAAAACTATGATATAGACATATACATTAACGTGAATTCGTTTTTTAATTAAACTAATGTACTGCTTTCGATAGAATCGAGCAATCATTTTCATTCTGATATAAACTTTAAAAGGCCCAGGAATACACTTTTTACGACCAATGGCGCCTCCTAATTATACAATCTTTTAATAGCCAATCAGATCATTCTCCAAGATAGAGCATAGTCGGTCCAAAACACGCCCGTCATAAAAATTTTTTACCGTTTTCTTTTACTTTTTAAGAGCGAATCCTTATCAATTTGGAGCGCGGGATCTTTTCCAGTCATTATAAAGAAACTCCGAACGATTTACGACTCCAGTTTTCGACTTTGGTATTTGAGAGATTTTAAACACGGTATCAGCAGTTTGTATACCTTAAAAGCTCACATGATATATTTTATTTTTCAGGAGAAGAAAATATCCTTTAAAAAAGAAAATGTATTTGTTCATCGGGTTACTCTGCAAGACGGAAGCTATTTAAAGAGACGGATCAACCGGAGAACCCGATACGTGTTATGAGCTGTTTACTTTCATACAAGGGCAAGGAAGAGGACTAAAAGAAAAACCGAAAAAAAAAGGTACAAGCCTTAACAATATAAAAAGTTATGTTGAACACAAAGGACATGTTGAAGAAGAATGTTCCCAGGACCCAGTTCGTGAAGAGGCAGGACATGGAGGATGTCCGACATGGCACACCCATGTCTTGGGGTTCATCCACCGAGCGGTGAATAGAACTCTAAATGAGGAGGCTGCAACTGACTGCAAATACGAATGACATGCAACCGACCGTCTTGGATACATGTCACACGTAGGCACCATAACCCAACTTATGCATTCGAAATAGAGTAAACTACCTTCTGGAAAATAAGAAAGGAATAATATCATTCTGGAGCATATACTCTCCTAAGAATAAAAATATATATACCTATTTATATGGAAATTTTATTACTTGTGCGCCGAAGATTGACAGTTGAGGAGATGGAGAAATAAGTGGTGTTTAAATGAGGTTAGTGACGGTGCTTTATGAATGCAGGCAGGTAGGGAATTTCAAATAGAAGTAGTTCGAATCTTAATGGGTATTTCTAAGGAAGATGTTCAGTTAGAAGAAACTACAAATCGAAAGGTTGATATAACTTTCTTCATGTTTACTGACGAAAGTGTAACAACATCTGAATAAGCTTTTGACAACTACGTGTCAAAAAATTTCAACCTTTCTTATACTTTAAAACCAGAAGTTTGGGGATATTGTTCAAAAGAATTAACTATTTTAGTTAATAAACTAAAGTATCTCCTATTTTTTTTTTGAATAATGGACTTCAGAAATGTAATTTGTTTTTTAAAGATTATAGTGTTACTTACATATTAAAATAAAAGCGAAAATTATTTTTTACTTATTCGCACCGTTATCTGTTTTCAGTTAGCATTTAAGGTAAGATACAGTTTTTAATTAATCTGAGTAATAATTTCATTTGTTAGAATTATTATCGAAATGAACTCATCAAAGTAAAATCTACTTCTTCTAGAGCATAATAAAAACAGTACTACCTCTAAAGCATCTTTCCAAAGTCGCCACAAAATTTCCAATATTTATCAGAAGAAAATACTTAATCTATTTCCAATTTGAAAAATAGTATGTAGCAGTACTTGCTATCAGTATTTTTTTTCATGGTTTAGTATCCTAGTACTCCGATATCCTCCAATATCCCACTTTTTATGTCTGTGAGTTTACTCTTAATTCTCATTAAATTAATCTTATTTTATCGCATTATCTTAATTCATAAATAATTAATTAATTACTCAAGTAAAAATATCCTCACTGAAATACACCATAATCTATCTTGAAACTGACTGAAATTACCTTTATACATACATTGGACGATTTTTAAATCATACCATTACTATGTAAAATAAAGTGTAAATAAATTTGAATAATGATATACTATTGAGATTTAAACTCTCACAAATCAATTACCATATTCATAAGAAACATGGAATGACTGGAAACAGGTGCTGACACCGAATAGCTAAGTCTTCGGTAGGTTTAAAAAAGTACGATGATAAATCTTCGTCAGAGGGCAATTAAGGTTTTCAAAATGGCATATAGGAAGCAGTGGCAGCTGCTCGATATCTAAAATAGAAATATAGATATTTAATGATTATCGCGTCACATTTACTCAATTACTTATCGAGAGAGAACTTTCCGAAGCCATCAAGGAACGATGCGTGAATGATTAGATCTCAGACGCAATTACAGCTTGTCTAGAAATATGACCAACACTAATGGTATAGTTACCTAACATATAAAATAAAAATTAAAAAAAAAAATTAGACCTATTTTTCTAATAATTAAATCGCAATTAGAGTCTGGCTAACTGAGTGTAAGTAATGTACTCCACTGTAAGGGCCGTTTCGAATCTCAACGGATTTGCGGAATGTCGTTCGATGATTGCGAATGCACGCTTTCTAAGGTGTCATAAAATAAATCAAATGAGGGAAAGTGGACTCGTAAGAATTTTTTTTTTCAATTTTTCGATTTAAGGAAAGAGCGTTGGTGACAGATGTGCCCAAGCCATTAGGGGACAGAAAGTGGTTTTAATTAGAGATTAATTGGAAAGGGACTTTTTTTTTTAGTGAGTTGAAGAATCCTGAAAAGACAGGTAGGTCAAATTCGGGCAATGCGGAAAATGTTTTATTTTTGTTTTCTTTTTCTTTTTAATATTATTAATATTTTAATTTAGTAATAATATTTTTAATTTAGTAATAATATTTTAGTACTTTTCTTTTTAATATTATAGCTCCATTTAAATAATTTGTAAGTTTGTAAATATGAATTATATTCTAAATTTAAAAAATATCAACTTGCACTTATTTTTGGGGAAAAATGTACTTCCTTAAAAACTCTTAAAGGGTTTTTATGACTTACAGAGCGCGAAAGGGATGGACTTAGTCCAAAACCAAGAGTTTAATAGGTTTTCATCAATTATTCATGATATATCCGTTAGCGACATGTATAGTCGCAATGAACAAGGGGCATTGCAATATCGGTTTTCAAATGAAGGGGAAGTCACCTGAAAACCTTTAATCTGCGGATATGCTAAGAGGTGAAAGATGAAATAAAAACGCTGGCCTGGGAGACATCATCCCATTGTCTCAGAAGGCATTAACATATTTAATACAAACACCGTTAGTGCAACACTTTCCGTCTCAATGGGTCTCATTTGCATGTCAGTAATTGATGAGGCTCTGTCTTGGTCTTCGTCCACAATGGTGACGTCTCCTTTCATATGTCTGTCTCCTGAGGGCCAAATTTGGCTCCGGTACTCGGCGGTACGGCTCAAAGTGATCTCTCCGGCTGGACTTGTAGCGTGTAGGATGGCCGACAGCGGATATCTGTATCGCGGTCCTTCCGGGATCATTATTCATAAATACTAAGAGCCGTTTTATTATTTCTTCTTCAAAAGTTATTTGTATTGTTTAAAAAAAAAAATTAGTTCAATTTAGTTTTCCTGAAGTCGGGAAGAATAAATTTATTACAAATAAAATGTATCATTGATATCCATCCATACTCATGGCGATTGAATCAAGCCAGAAAAAACCATCAATCAGTGCTATCTTTCATCGATTCCTTATATTTTAGTTATTTTCATCAATCCATCTGCTAATTGTCAACAGATGATCTTTTGAAAGTTCCATTCAAACGAAAAAAATACTCAGTTTACTGCAAAATACGGAAAACTGAATTCAATTCTGAGATTTTTTTTTTCAATTTTCTTATACTGAAGACAGTAATGAATATAATTATTAGAGCTGTAAATGTTGTAGTACAAAGTAATGATTCTATTATTACAAAAGTTTTCTTTTTTTATTAATCCTTATGTATTATTTTTTTTTCTTATTATTATTTCTTTCTTTCCTTTTTGTTTTTTCATATTTTTATTTTATTTTTTAAATTTATATCTTAGATTTTAAGCAAAAATCAGAGGTTGAAACTTTTATGGAACTTAAATAAAAATTACTATTTTAACAATTTTAGTGAAAACTTTTAAGGAAAAAAATCTTAAAATAAAAGTTTTATGATTTATTCAAGTGCTTAAAAAAAGTTCCATTAAATGAAAAATAAACAGTAATTGGTCTTAGATTATTGTTATAATTTGTCTTAAATGAATTACACATGATTCGAATGTTTTGTTCGTTTGATTAGCTATGAAAAGAAGTAATTTTTTTATATCGACTTTTTGGCAAAAACAACAGAACTTTTAAACAATAGTTTTTAAAAATAAACAATATGGGTAAGTAATCGACTGATCACTCATAAGGATTAAACAAAACTGTCAGCAATTTGAGTCAAGATACTTTATTGGGTTAGCTGACATTTCGACCCAAATATGTGGTTAATCCTGGTTAAGTCGAGACAATAAATCTGTAAAGGCACTGATTTCCTATGCCCAATATCCCGGATTCGAGCCTTGCTGAGGCTGGTATCTATTTATTCTGTCACACCCGCCGTGAATTGATCCTATGAACAGGAGACCCACATGGAGCACTCCTGGTCTCTATAAAGTTGACTTACTTAACTAAATAATAAATTACGTGGGAAAACCTGGCGGTTGAACGTGATTTCGACACAAACAGTTCTCCTTGAAATAGTACTTTCTTACGAAGTATTGAACACAAAACCAGCCATAGATTGTAGAGGTACCGGTAATTTTTTGTTTACTAGTTATTATTGTTTATATTGGGATGTTTCAACTCCTTTTTGACTATTCATCCATGGCTTTCTTACAAGTTAAAAAAATCGTATTTATTCTCATAATATAAAGAAAAAAACAAATGTTACAAGATTTGCTTATGGAGAGTGGATACTTTCGGCATTGCTAAGAAATTCTTAACAGAATGCCACCCACGACCTTCAAATTTCCGATGACCATAAACAGTTATTCGGAATAGACTCGTGTCTCCGTACATCTGTAAACACGCCATTACCTGCCTACGATGATGGAAGACATGACACTAACTGGTTTCGGACGAGTCAATTAGTGGTAACTTTTCGACTCGACTTTCCTCCCGAATAGGGTTAGAAAGACGGAAGTACAGAGGAGAGAGGTCCAATTACCCGGAGGAGCTTTCGGAGAGGTGGACATGGCTATGCAAATGAGCGGAGGGAATCCTCCAGTAGCCGGATAATAAATTTCGGCCCGGTCCTGATTAACAATTCTAAACAGAGGCAGGCAGTAAAACTGACGAAATCCCATCGGCCGACGTTAGGGCTATCTTTATGTCACATCTGGCACCTGCGATCTGTCCCCAACAACAGGATTTTAGACTGATCCCCGCGGGGTTTAGCACCAACTTAACGTCCTGTCTGTCGTATTTGTTGTTCTTTTTATCATGGTTACCAATCTAATCGGTGTAACACATCATATATATACTGAGGATGCGCTCCTCCTCGCGTTACCGCCCTTAAGTATAGCCATTTACATAATGATACGCGTCTTTTATGGTTGATTAAGATTCAACTGCTTGATCGAATTGCATCGGTTCAGTTTCATGTCTCTCAAACTCAAACTACCTTTAAAGGGCCCATGAATTGTCGATCGTAAATTTGCAGTTATATTACTTGCGGATATTTAGTCTTTTTAGAATACTTGTTATAAATATTCATCAAAATAGATTAAAATTGAACTTTAATCCTTTTTTTTTTGCATGTGTGTATTTAAATATTTATTTTGTTAGATTAGTTTATTTTTGTTTAGTTTAGTATATCTTAGTTTATATACATTTATTTGAGTATTATTATATTGCTGTTTATTATTTTTATTTATTGTGTATAGTTTTTTTTTTTTTTTCTTTATTGAATATTAATACATTCTGCCACATTGAAGGGCATTAATATTAATTCTACATGATTCATTTACACAATATGTACATACAATTTTGTGTATATTATGAATGATATAGAGCTACTTTATATCACTATTACTATTGTCCTTGTATGTTACAGATTGTAATATATTTCAATAACGATTATTAAAAAGAAAAATAATAATAAAAAGTGATACGTATTTCATAAAACATTAAATAATCCAAACCCAAATTAAATAATTCTACTAATAAGTGATTAAAAATCAAAACAACTTCTTTTAAACTAAAAAATAAAATAAAATATTAGAAACTCAACCTATTTTAATTAAGAAACTACTCCTTATAGTGCAATGAAGAATTTCATTAAATTTGATTATCTTTACTTAAGATCATTGTAAGATCCCATATTTGTTCTTTTTTTATTTTATCTTCAAAAATATTATATTTAAAATTAATATATAAAGATATTTAAGGGATTAATTAAGATTGAGTTGTTTATTGGGTTAATCTTCGGAGTACCTAGGAACTACATAATTTTGTAGTTGGCTTATCAAGTTAAAGTGGTAATAATCTGGGATCAGACCATGGAGAAGAAAGACCAATAAAGAATTGCTTACAGAAACTGGTCAATCAATATCTCAAGATATGAAGCCATGGAGGTTAACATTGGCCGGCCATGTATCTTGGAGCAATCCATCTGGAGCATCTATACGACAATGAATGCTCTCGATAGCAGCAATAGCATCTTCCAGTTATAGCATGGAGATAACTGGAATAACTCAAGATAGGTGCAGGACTGTTAAGACGGTGAAAGATATACAAGGTATCTAATACCAAAAGAAAAAAAAAAAGTAGAATGAATCCAATTTATTCATTTTGTTTTTGAGCTTCGGCATCACTTGAAATGTTATATATATATAAATCACTTAGAACTCATAACATCAAGAGCTTTTATAGACATTAAGAATATTTCACATCGTTTATTTTAATACCTTCAAGCCATGTTCAATTAAAACAATTAGTACTGTGACTAGAACTTTATAGAAAAGACGTGTAATCGTCCAGCACGTGTGGCTTTAAATATGGTTTATTAATAATAGATAATCAGTGAAAATTGTTAAAGTTAATTTACAATTATTATGCTTCCCTGGTTTCGAACTTAGATAACAACATATGAAATGGAATGGAAAGCCCCAAGAACGGGCGTGTTTTTCCTTTAATAGTAGCATGTATAGCTTGCTTTTTATCGATCTAAATTGAATAGTCCTGTAACTGTGCAGAAACAGTGAACAATCATTCGGATAATTAAACTCAACATAAAGAGGGATGAAATTGTAGCGTGAGATGACAGGAATGTTATCAGTGCATTAATTTAATGAGGGCAATTTAATAGGAGCCATTAGGGCTAACAGTAGATAATGGTAAAATAGAATTAATTAGAACTGCCTTCCACAATAAGCAATGGGATAGTGTCTGTGACCATAGCCTTGTGCTACCACAGTAATTGTATACTGGATTAATAGAAAAGTGGGAATTGAAAATCCCCTTCGGCGCCGGGACGTGAACTCGTACTTTTTAATCTCTCATAACTTCGGCCACCCCGCCCTCTGGATATGCATTGTTGTTATTGATTAAGTATTTGGCTTAGATCAGTCAGAGTAACAAATATAGACCAATAAAAAGATTCGGGTTTGGGACTAAAACCCCCCTCCTCAGCCCTTCCCTTGTAGATCATCGTGATCATCAGGAGACAAAATTACATCTCGTAAAGAGATATCAAAGATAGATCAAGTTATACCAACAGTTATAAAAGAAAAAAATCAAACAAAGTACACCACATAACTTCCGAAAAGACAAAAAAATACAAAAATGAAAATAAGTTAAAATTATCTATGTTGAGAAAGTATATATTGGATAATATTTAATGTTAATGCTCATGGATGTATACATAAACATTATAACATAAATATTTATGTTTTATTTTGCTCATTTATAATATTCGATTTTTTCCTAAAATGTTAATCCTTAAATGATTATTGGAGAATCAATTATTATGCAGGGATACAACAGTTAAGATAGTTAAAATTAAAACATAAAGGTAAGATTTTTTAAATTATAAAAACTGCAAAACAACAGTTAGGTTGTTCAAAAGACTCGCAATTATGGTTATCCAACATTACGGCTATTTTACTATATCATCCAATGAATAATAATTGGTAATTTAAATCCATGATTATGATTGGATAATATAATAATTATCCAATGAATAATAATTGGTAATTTAAATCCATGATTATGATTGGATAATATAGTAATAATCCAATGAATAATAATTGGTATTTAAATCCATGATTAATAAGTTGTTTCAAAAAATACTTACAAATGTTATTGTTCGAAAATAAATTTCAACTATCCGTGGTACAGACCCCTTTTTAACAAATTGTTAGCATCCGTTTAAAATTTTGTGGATGGTTTCATATTGTAACATACAACTTTTTTATTAAAAACAATTTTCGAAAATATGGCATGATTTCCATCCTCCAAGAATGTTAAAACAACAAGATAATATAGGCCAAATAGCCCATTACTTTCGTAGGCCACCCTTTTCTCGATTTTTTAATAAAATTATCTTACGGTTCTAATGGAAAGTAAATGTGTTCGTGAGTTTTTAGTCTCTCATTAAATGTACAAAGTCTACAGATGTCCAGATTTAGATTAACTAATTCTTGAAGATTTAGACGGACGTTAATAATTTGATAAAAATAGGTCCGTTCAGCGACTTTAAGTGTTTTATTAGGAAATTAACTTTTATTAGTGGACAAACTAAAGTGATACAAATTAAATGAATACAGTTGATAAGATCATTAAACTTAAGACATAAGTTTCGTTAACAATAAATAAAGTGATAATAACAATAGGACATTTCCAAATAAGAGTAGTTTTGCATCGTTATGGTTATATGAACTTACCAGCTAATAAATAGTAACTGTCTGTTTGAATTTATAGTTTATTAGTTTTTTTTTAAATAATCACCAATGGCTTTGCTGGAAAATAAAATTTAATTACGACAGAAAAAAAAAAGACAAACATTATATTTAATTCACTAACAGTAGATTACAGTCTTCAGTCTCTTAAACGGAGTTAATCACTAATTGGTCAATGTTTATAAATTAGCATTATCATGAATGAAATCCATTTAATAAAATGAATTCATAAACATTAAACAGAATATTGAAGGAGAGTTTTATACAATTTGTTGGTAAAATTAAAGAAAAATTATATATTCGTCTTTGATTGCAAATTATTAAATTATAATCTTAATTTTTAATCACGCCAAAATTAAGATTTAATTAGTAATCACAAAGGCATAAAATTGCAGAAGGTAAAGGAAGTATTAATGGAGCCACTTTATGGTCTAATAGCTGAGCAATTAATAATTATTTTATCGTTTATTCACAATGTTAATAATTAATCGTCTCTAATTAAGGTAAGTTGCGCCTAGATAATGAGGATAGGTAAACACTCGGGTTCTTTACGAAGTGAAAAGCGAAGATTCAAAGAGGACGACGATCCGCTAAGGAGTGCCAATAAAAAAAAAAAACTTGGAGCGGGCAGGTATCAGAGAGCCGTGACGTAAGAGGGATCGTTAGCTGAGAATCCGATGAATAAACAGCTGACCTGGACCTAGAACAAAAAACGTTTAACAAGTGCCGCTGCGGCCGAGCAGAAAAAACGACAAACTCGATGGTCGTTGGAAGAGTTCGGGTGGAATCGGCAGTGTTCGGGCATTGGTAATGTAAGTTAGAAGAGGACACTTTTAGAGTTTAATTTTGTACATTAAGATGGGAACTAGGAACACACAATGTTATAAAAGGTAAAAATATATAAGCAAGATGTGTATATTTACACAAGGAGAGACGTACCAATTAATAAAAAAAAAATTAAAACATGAAAATAAATAAAAGTATAAATATAAATATAATAAAGTTTCCTCATTATAGATATCAACAAAATGTTTTGATTTATGAGGCTGAGAAGGAGACATTGTCAAAAAAAAAAAAAAAAAAAAAAAAAACGGAGCAAAGGATATCTGGATCGGAAGACCGGTCCAGAGCTTTCTATCAGTGGTGTTAACAATTCGGGTACCAACGCCTTCTTGAGTGGACGGCTTGTTAAAATGTTTTCCGTCGGGGGAGTCTCATCGGCTACAATTTGGGATTTTTGGCTAATGAGGATCCATCCCAGGCGAATTCCTGATTGGCGCCCTATAAATAAAAGTCAGCCGATCGCAAAAAAGGACTACAGTTTTTTGCACTTATTGAGGATTATAAATGATCCGGTTACCTAAAAAGGTAATTCATTGAAAAATTTAAACGATCCGAATCCTGCGTGGAGATAAACATTTGGTGGTTTATATTATATCGGAACCCTCTATCATCCCTTTAAAAAGAATTGAGTAGAGGAGTCCAATATAGAATGATTAAAATAGTGTACTAGAGCAAATGGGTTTATATTTCAGTAAAAGAAAAAGTAGTAATCAGGCCAATGAAAAATTTATGAACTCGAAAAAAAAAATAAATCGAACCTAAATAACAATACTAGCTTATGCTCTGCTGATGAATTCCCTTCATGACAAAAGAAAGGTCGGTATTTGTAAACCGTATACAACAGGCTACTGGGCAGTCTTTATTATAACAGGTCCAGTTTTTGCCAATGGGTTTTGACCAAAACCAATTTACCTCTTTTTTATTCCCATATCAATTCTTCAATTAGTAAAAGCGAACCCATAAAGATATCGTTAAAGTGGTTCTTTTGGACCGACAAAGGATATTTGGGGGGATGTCTCGTAACGGAGGTAGCGCAACTTGAAAACTTGCGACTTTTTTTTTTGTTTCCTCCTTTCCAAACTAAGCCGAGTTATGTTCTGCTCATTAACCATATTCGGCTGGTAGACTCAATCTTGTTTGGAGTTTTTTTTTCCTTTTAATATTTATTTATTATTAATGTTTTATATAAATTAATATAATTAATGGCTACATAATTAAATGTATTCGTGTCCCATGCGTTATTTAATAATAGTTTAATGAAATATTAACAAATAATTGTTATAATAAAGGAGGATATTAAACAGAACTTGGGTTACTTATGTGTATTTAAAAATGATTAGTAACTACTTTTCTTGATGATAACTAATATTGATAACTACTCACTTGATAACTAATCTCACTTAAAAAAATATTCCTGAAATTTAAAGAATAAAATAAAATCTTATTATCACACGGTTTAGTTTTCATCTCGCTAATGTGTTGCTAATTGTCAACAGTAGCGTTATTCAAATGCTAGACCAATACTAGCTCGGTCTTGAGCATTCAATCTTGGTCTTGGTCTTGCGCAAGAATCTCGCAACAGTCCTGCATTTACCTATTAGCCTAATATTATAGAAATTTCAGTATTTTTTCAGATAGGAGAAACCTAACTAAGACCGAATGAAAAATTGTAAGAGTTAAATGCAAAAGTATATTGGTTATGCAAATTATTTAAATATATTAACTAAAATTAATAAGTATTAGTAACTATTTTGCCTTAGATTTTAATCACAAAAACGGTTTTTTTTTTTACAAGTCTTACTCTTGATCTCGCAACAATCACGCGGTCTTGGTCTTGGTGCACTTTGCAAGACCGATTTTGGCAATACAAATCAACAGTTTGTCTACGTAAATTAATACGTGAAGTAAAAAAAAATATATACTATCAATAATTATAGTTTTAAAATATTATAGGTTTCTGTAATTAGCATAAATGGAATGACAAAATATGTATTGTCGAAAATATAATGTATATAAAATTTAAATTAAAAAAAATCAAGAGAGTTTTTAAAACTACACCTAATTTTATCCTTTTGTATTTGTTCCAGATATCCATCCTTTCATAAATATTTTGAGTTTTCACAACTATCTAAGTTTCGATTATAATACAATAAATAACAAGAAATTATACAAAAAAAATAATATTATATACAATAAACTATATTTATTTAAAAAAAAAAAGAAGAGATAATTCTTGAAAAATACATTGAATAAGAAGACGGTAGACGCCGTGAAAGAACTTTAAGATAGTCTTAAAGTTCATTATTCTGTTGTGAATAATTTTTAATTAAAAAAATGTTCAATACTACCAATAATATTTTATTTTTCTGTTCAATTTTATTTTAAAATGAATAATTCATAGTTTTTTATACATGCTGTTTAAGAAATTTCGATGATAAAAGAATTTTTGTTGTAATAAAACATCTTACTAATTAGCTTGTTAAGGACTTATGTCTTAGAAAAATGTGATTATCATAACTATAAAGTACTGCTCATTTAATCCAAATTTAGTTTGTTAATTTCATTATTTGATACTTTATTTCATTTCCTTCAATCTACTTATCCTATGTACATTTCAAAATACTTCGTATTTAGCATAGTTCTAATTATTTTTTTTTTAAGACTCGGAAATTGGCTCCAAATATTCTTCTGATATTTTATTATTACTGAGAAAGCAGTAAATAAAAAAAAAAAAAGGCTGGTCCAAAGAACTGTTTTTTTTTTTTTAAATATTAAAATTTCTCCAATTCTAAAAAACCTTTCAGGATCACTTTAAAATTCTCTTTCAAAATAAAATGAAAAACGTCCCTGAATCAGATAGATTCTCCTTGAGCTTTAAGTCATCCAGGACTGACGTAAGATTTAGAAGGGTAAAAAAAATATAAATAAAAAGCTCCCAAAAAAGATATCTCCACAAAATGGAAGCGAAGCCTACGCAGTGAGCGCGAGGCGACGGAACACGTTTTATCCCGATCTCATGACAAGGGCTTATCTTGATGTGGCGAAATCCGTTTTCGGTATAGAGCCCAATGGAGGATTACGAAACGGTTTGCGCATATGTTACCGGAATCACAACGTACGTGCGCAATGAACGATGTCCCGTGTCATATTTGACATCATAAATTAACTCAAAAGATTCTCTTTCATGAGTTTGGAGATTATTTTAAACTGCCTTTTAAATTCCAGTTTTACACCCTGTAAAATACAACTCTCCTAATTTTATTTATTTATTTATTTTTAATTTTATTTAAATACTATGAACAGGATATGTAACTAACTATACTCAATAATATCGATGTGAATTCAATAATTTATTATTGGTTCCTAAAATATTTATTATAAATAAATGTTTTTCTTGTTCGTTGCAGAATTCAAGGGAAGAAAAAGTTTGATACATTTTTATGTTCAAGTTTAGGGAACATATTTTTTATCGATCAATTATTTAAACAGGCATGACAATCCGTATCTTGCGAAAGCTATGAGTAAATTTTACGACTTGAGCTTTTTTTCCAACTGAGTTTGGAAATTTAGTATTTGCCGATGGTCTTTGATTAATGAGCGTAATAAATGTCGTCGCCGATTTAATGTTTATTATTTATTTTCTTTTTAGTTTTAATATAGCTTTTACTAGGTTTAAAAAAAAAAAATTCAAAAACATTAAGTGTCAAGCATTTAGAATTTTTCTTTCTTAGGAACAGTTACAAGACTAGGAGAAATAAACATAAACTAAAATAAATTCTAAAAACTATTTAATACAATAAGATTTTATATATAGATTTTTTTGTTTTATTAGAAACAGATAAAATATAACGTTCTCTTATTTCATGAAAACTTTTTACAAATATCAGTTTATCTACATTTGAAGCAAAATAATTCGAAAATGTGAAAAACTGTTTTAAAAAAACTCATCCGAATTGCTTGTAAAATGTCAGAACGCCGCCCATCACCATTAAGTTAATGTTTATCCGAGAATAGACAATAAAAACCTATTCTAGACCACCATTAAATAAAATGACTTACTCATTTCCATGATTGAGGCAAATCTTTTATTCATGGGCTTTTGCGGATAATAGACGGTTCTGGCCCTGCTTATAATAATGTCATGGAATGATATGTCGGCCAAAATGACTCAACAGTCTGTTGTATATACTTGTATATATTAGTGGACCCTGGTCACATCACAGCGTGTGCCTAAATGGCTGCACTAACAAGTTTTTTTGTTTATTTAAATAAATAAAATGCAATACCGATTATTCATTTATAATTTGTAATTACCATAGTTATTAAGCCAAGTGTGGCTCTAGTAGCTAAATAATGTTATAAATGACAGCCCCATAGTGATAAAAAAACCACCCAACCAACAATGATTAATATATATATATATATATATATATATATATATTTAAAAACCATTTAAAGTATTTTATTTGCTGGACTCTATAGAATATTAAATAATTTACCTATTATTATTTATTAGTATAAAAAAAAATATTAAGAAAATAATACATTTTTTTTATTATATAAACTATGTTAATATGTACATATATATTAATACTTTAATTATTATTGACTTGTTGTTTTGAGACTGTCATTTTTTATCTCTGAAATTATCATATTTTTTTTTTTTTAAAGTAGTAATTTTTTTGGAATAATCAAATAGTAATTGTTCTAAATAAATAACAGAAAACAATAAAAACATTAACGTCAATTATAGTTGGTTGTATTTAAAAAGTCTAATATTTTCTCTCTTTTCATAAATTTGTATACATTCATTTTTATTGAATCTTTGTATTAGTAGTGTGCTAACTATTGCAAAAATAATATATCAACTATGATAACTAATACATAAGTATTAACCAATGAATAGACTTTGAATAAACATATAGTAAAGGTTTATTTTAATTAACAAAATATTATGATATATTTTATGCTCTATATTTTACAAAATATATCTTTAATATTTATTTTTTTATTTAAGTAATCTGAATATATATATATATATATATATATATATATATATATATATAGTGAATATTATTAATATTACTACTATTATTCTTTCTGCATATTACTCAAGCACTACACATGGACACTAGCGACACATAGCGGACTTAGCGGAACTAACTGATGTGTTGTGGGTCTAGCATTACGCGCCTCAACCATCTTGACCAGCCTCGCTTTTCATTTAAGTTAATGTGAACAACACAAGTTGAAATTAATACTTATATTTACTGATTAATGTGCTACTATTTTACTTTCATATATTATTTTTACTGCATACTATAACTGTCAACAAAAAGGAAATAGAGTTTTGCCCGTTTAAAGATTGTGACTGGTTTTTCTTATGTTATATATATAGATATATAAATATTTAAAAATGTTACAGTACCTCTGTTATTAATGGACATTTCTTAAATAAATTAATAAAAGTATCAATACAGTACACGAAAAATAAACAAATTATACAACAAAATTCACAAATTCATGAAACATCCACCAATTACTCTTACTTGGTTATAGAAATCGGAATGTACAGAGCCTGTTCGATTTTTCGTAGTGTATGTACGAAATTGAGGGCTTAACTATACAAAATATAATTGGCAGCATTTTTAAAATATAAATATAATGAATTAAGAAACCAAAAGTTTTGCATATTTTGTATGTTGTATGTCCGTGTCGTTATTAACGGTAAAAACTAATATAATTGAATTATTTCTATTTAAGTGATTTTAATATGTCTAATACTCACTTGAAAAACATTAATATCCATCGAACAGGTTGATTTATTTCATTTTATAGTCCCCGTCGATGACATTTCTGATTCTGACAATTCCTGATAAAGCGATAATTTACTGTTTTTTTTCGTATATTAATCAATCCTGCTTCTGTTACGTTATGTTCTGTAACATTATTATATTACATGTAATTTGTTTTGTTTTTTTCTTCCTGTACAATTATAAGTATTTTTGGAAGGATTTTCATTTATTTTTTTGTAGTGGTGTGTTACATACTGTTGTTTAAATTACTGAATATTTTGTTAGAATCTGTATTGAGTTAATTCTTGGCCACATTTTCTTTTGTATTTGTTCATTATTGTAATCCTAAGGGGACTTAGTCACAGAATAAAGTTCAATTTTCTATTATAGTCTACATTCAAAAGGTCTGAAAACACCATTTGGTTGTCTAAACAAATACAGTCCCTTAAGTAGTTAAACTCAATTTATTATAATTATTTTTTAACTAAAAATAAAAAATTGTAACAGAATGATTAAGGCAGCAATGCTTACGAACATAGGTTTGGGATATTTAGAAATTTCATGCTTGAAATTAGAAGACAACTCATTCTTTGGCTTATTATGAATTAGAGAATAAAATAAAGAGTAATATCAATGCATAAATGATTTAATTTATTCTATTCTTTGTATATTAATATTACTATTTATTGTTCTTAACGTCGTACAGATTTTTATTGTTATTTACACCCATAATTTTCGAGAATATTTGAGTCTTTTAAATAAAAAATAAATTTTATGATTAAAATATTTTTTTAATCCTATTTATTGTCTTACAAAATATGCATGCTGAATTTTATCGATGACTATGAGAAATGTATATTCAGCGATAAGTATTTCGTCAAGCATTAAAGTCTATTAAATCATTCATGTCTTCTAAGTTCGTGGTCAGATTGGATGAATTTGATACAATTTTTAATGTTGATGAAAATATCTTAACGTTTTAAGAAAATAATTGTTACTTTTTTCACGATTATTTGAATCCAATCCATTCCATCACTCTGTCCCCAAATGGATATATAAATTATTGAAGTTACCGTAGGTGAGCGGGAAGGTGCCTCGTTCTGTTTATGCAATCGAGGACAGAAATCTGGTCCCCGGTCCTGATCTGAAACGGGACAGAGGAAAAACCAAAAACGGAAGGGACAGTTGAAAAACCGCGAGAAAGCGAACCACAAAGGGCCAATTACAGGTCGCTGTCAATTAGGACGGACGTGCGGGTTTGGGCGGACCACCCAAAAAACCCAGCTCTCCGCTCCGAGCTTGTTAAGACCGTATTAAAATACCCTTCGTACGGCCAAGTCTTCCAAGCATCCTCCCCGCGTGCCGATTTTTATTATTAATTAGAGAAGCGAAAAATATCTCGGTACTTCCAGATATGAAAAAATTGTTAAACGAACGAAAAAAAAAACAAAGTATGTGATGTGAAAAATTGAATTCACCACGAATTCTCTCAATGAAATTTCAACGTGTGGTTTCTTCAGTGAATTACAACACACTGTTATATAACGGCTGTTAGTTAACATGAATGGTTTTTATATCTTAACATTAAATTCTAAAGGAAATTAATTTAGCGTGAATCAGTTAAATACCGTAAGCGGTTAAAAAAAAAAAAAATATTTTTTGTAAATAAAAATCTATTTCTCGTATGTTTATAATGGTTGATTTTTACATTCTTAATCTTGAGTAATTATTGTATGAATTTATTCTTTATCTAAGGTATTACACAAGAGATTATATTTACAAATTGTATTGAGGTTTTATTTTAAAATATTTTTAAATTGTTTTCTTTATAAATTCAATGGAAAAATTCCTCCAGAATGAAAAAAAATAAACGGAAAAACTGGTTAAATATTTATGGAATGTAGAATCCTATAATAGAATATAAAATTGTGATTTAATATACCAATGACTATGAGGGGTAGAGGCGAAATAAATAAATAAACATCTAATTCACACCCGAGTCATATCCTTAACATTATGCCGGATTAATTGAATTTTACTGTAATTTTATAATTTAATTTTTTTATTTATTTATGTTTATTGAAAATATTACTATCTGTCTCAAAGGACAATTTTATTTTATTAATATATATTTTAAAACTAAATACAGGCGTTATTTAATTTTATTCTTTATATCTCTTTTTAAAAAATGTTTTATTATCTCTGTTTCAAAATTAATAACAAAATTCAAAATTTAATACCAAAATTCAATTCAATTCACCAATAACGATTAATTTTCATATCGTGTAATTTTTAATCTTGTTTTATTTTTTAACTTAAATTCAATAGAACACATCGGGTTTCTTAATCACTTTAATTAATTTCTGACCGTTAGCTAATATTTTATTTAAAAAACATAAGAAATATTCCTTTATTTAAAAAAAAAATTATAATTAAAATAATATTAATTTTCAATTTGGATGATTTAATCTACGTATCTAACTCTTATCCTATACATACAAAATAATTATGAGCTTTTTGTAACTAGCACAAAAAAAAAAAAAAAATACATATTTTTAAAGTTATATTCACTATCTCGAAAAACATAAAATTTAAAGGAAAAGTATATTCAATAAGAGTTTTGAAAAATCGTTTTATTTCCTCCTTTTTGTGTATGTTCCGATAGTTTCGATGTTATAATATTTTTGATAATTGATGTTACACAAATATAAAAAATAAAATGAGACTGCTCTTGAAAGAGTCATTGGATAGGGCGACAGTTTACTCCATGACAGTATTTGTCATAAAGCTTATTATTCTCAAATGAATCTTCTTTAACGATTAAAACTTTCAATACTAGCGATGTTCGATCGTATTATTTTATTTTTCTGATACGACTATGTTAAAAAAAATAAATAAAATTATTTGAATTTTTTCACCATACCTATCAAATATTGTTGAAGTTAGAATTAATTATATAGATTGTTTTTGTTTTTGATTTATTACCATAATTTTTACGTTGGCACATATTTATTGTTAGTGGTAACAGATATTTATACAATGTCCAACAAATTTTATGTAAAACAAGTGATTAAGACAGTGTGTTTCGGAGACACTTAGCCAGACGGAATTCCGTAATTAATTTAAAAAATAGTACCAAATGAAAAAAATTAAATTGGAGAAGATTAGGGGCTTAATAAATGATCTATGAATTGTCAACATAAATAATTATGTTGATATTTACGGTTTATAACATTAAACTAAGTTTTTAACCAAGAAGTCCAATTTTGTTAAGAACACATTCGAATATAGCACAAATGGCGAAATACTCAAGTAAAGAATAAGGAAAGCTTTTGCGGAAAAACCTCAGTTACAATACAGATCCTTTCTGTCCAAGTTTTCGGTGACATCTTCACGGGCAGTTTCCGTCGTTTTCACTTTCCTGTCAAACGTTCTAAAAGAGCGTATCCCGTTATTAGGGAGACGCTGGACCAAGAGGAAGTAACCCCTCAACGCTTTCTAATCGCTTCTAATAAGTCGGAACGCTGACCATCCTTTGGAGGCGATCTTCATTTCGTCGCCCACCGTTAAAGTCTCTCTGACAGAAACCGCCTTGTGGATTCTGCGGTGTTCTTTGAGATTTCATTTTTTTTTTCGTTACCGCTAGAGGTTTTCTTTGTCACCATCGGAAAATAAAATTTGGAATGGAATAAAATATCAGAAATAAATTTTAAAATCTATCCACATATATCATCCTTTCCCCCTCAAAAAAAAGAGGAAATATTTTTATGAATCTAATCCCAAAGCACTCGGTCTAAGACAACATGTAAGAAAATAATTTATTGAGCTTAAAAAAAAATATTTGTATTAAATGATTTATTTGAATGAATAAACGATAAATTTGTAGAATTTAACTGTCCTGATAAATACAAAAAATATTCATTACAATGCTTCGTACCAGGTCAATACATCTTTAAAAAATAAGCGATATTCGATTAATGGTCTCAATAAAATCCCAAGCAGATTTAACATCGGCCATTGAAGCATGGAAACATAAAGCTTTTCGCGAAATTTGTAAAGGTGCTCAGATTAAGGTGCTGATAATTGTTTTATAACGGACGAGATGCGGTTGAAAGAAAAAAAAACGATGTAAAAAAAATAAATGAATAAAATCATCAAATTTAATTTAATGAGCGAAGAGACATTTAAATTTATATTTTCTTTTCTTTTTAAAAATAAACACGTTCTCGTTTTATTGGCTTCTGCCTCTTTGGACGTTCTACACTAACTTATTTAACAATTTAATCAGAGAAGTCGTAAATTCGGCAGTTTTATGCGTATAGTTTTGTAAAGCTATCCCGTTCCGCAAATGACTGTTTTATAGGTTTGGATTAGGCGCGTAGTTAAATTTCAATTTTTTAATCGTGTTTTAGAATACCAGAACTAATAGTTTAATCTAAATTTATTTTATTTTATTTTTTCACTGAACAATGTTCAATATTTATTTAGTTATTAATCCAACAATCTGCGATATTGGATATCCGCATGTACGACATTTTAACTGACATTGATCTCCTGTTATGATCTGGACATATGTCAGTCCAAGAAGTAGAGGCAACGGCCGTTAAAGTTTCCAAGGAGGGTTGTTCTTCGGGACGCTCCCTTATCGATACTCCGGCTTTCTTGTAGGCGGATTTATAACATGAGGCGAAGTTATAAATGCGTTGGGTAACTGTAGCCCACTACCTGAGGCTCTGATAAATTAGCTACATGTACTTCGCGAACTAGAGCTTCGCGGTTCCGTTAGCTAATAGTGGTTATATTTTTACTTTTCTCATTTTCATATTTTCTTTGAGGACGATTATAACAATACACAAAAAAATATCGAATAAAAATCTATAGAAATTTCGACGTATGAATTGAATTAGCAATTTTAAACGAAATTTACTCACTAAATATATTTAAGAGTTATTATCAATATTTTTTAAATTATATTTTCAACATTCATAGAATACAATTAATAAAGTTTAATATAACTGTGTATAATTGAGTGCCTCGTGTTGAATATAAAATTCTAAAATCTCAATCGCCATCAAAAATATTATTCACTATTGTTTTAGCTATATTATTTTTAAAATAATTATTAAATTTTTAAATATATTTTAGCAAGATTCTTTGTTTATAACCGTGGGATGGAAAAACAGTTTATGATCACTAAACGGCGCAATGTCTTTTTTTTTTCAATTAAAAAACAATAATAGAAATAAGATTTAAAAATAATAAAATACGGTGATATTTAATTTATTTTAATTTTATTTTACTGTTATTTTTTTTTAGCATTCCATTATTTTTATTGTCAATAACATTTTTATAACATTAATGAAGTTTAAAAATGAAATTTAAAATTAATATAAGATTGTATGCTAAAGGCAGACAACCCCAAATTTCTATTCGGACTTCATCAATATTTCTATTGCTACTCTTATAAGAATCTCTCATGTTGGAATTAACGGTTCACGATCTCATAAAATGTTTATTAAAATTTGATAGTTACCTTCAACAATTTAAAATAAAATTGATTGAAGCTTTTAATTACATTCTCAATTTTAAATAATCTATTTTTAATTTCAACAGAAAAAGCACCGATGTTTTTTAATTTGGGCTTTTTATAAATTACACTTGTCATTTATTATTATATATTTTTTAAACTTTATTGGCAGTCAATTATAGTAGATATATGGTGATTAAAAATTGAGATGATACGATTATTTTTTATTATTTTTATTTGCAACTATCAAATGAATTTATCAGTATTCCTATCACTAATTAACTATATATGAATTATGATATTTTACATATTTTAATAGGTGTTATATAATTTCATGAATAAAATTAAGAGGCACACGGTATCACATTATATTATTATCATATCTATGATTGGAAAAAAATATGACCAACGCAATATTTTTATTTATTTATTTTTTTATGCTATAATATTAAAAATTAATTCAAACGTTATAATGAATTTACGTAGTTTTTGTTTATATCGTATTTTTTTCTTTTCCTTAAGCCTGTTGCCATCACATGAATTGATCCGTATTCGTATCTTTAATTAGAAATTGATATTTACTCATTTTGTTACATACATTTGATAGACTAGTAATTTCGTGAATAAAATAAATAAATATATGATCGCGATTATATTGAGATATATTATTATCATATCTGTATTTTTTTAAAATATAATATTCAATATTAATTCAAACATGGTTTAGTGTATTAAACGTGTTTTTTTCATGATTTTTTTTAATGAATTTTTTTATTGTTATGGTAATTTTAAGCAGGGACGAACGGATTATTATTTTCGTTTAATTTTCAGTCCTGGAAGCAGATATTATTCTGTTGTTTACCTAGAAGTGTTTAGAAAAATTATTGGCAGATGTAATATTTAACAATATTTAATTTTTTAAAAATAATATTAAAAATTATCTCACAAATAATTTAATGGATTTCACGATTCATTATTTTTTTTTTTTATTAGAAATTTTATATTCTCATAATTTTAAGCAGAGATAAACAGATTATTTATTTTATTTTCGGTTAAGTTTTAGTCGTCGATGGGGATATTATTCTATTTTTTACTTGACAGTATTTAGAAAATTTGCTGTCAAACGTATTATTAAAAAAAAAATATGATATAATATTATAAAAAAATTGAAAATTAAAATGAATTTTATAATGTATTATTTTTATTATATTGTTATTTTTATTATCACTTTATGCTGGGAGGAGCGGATTTTTATTTTTTTTTTATTTAATTTTGAGACCTTGAAGCAGATATTATTCTATTGTTTACCTGGCAGTATCGGAAGAGGGAGGACTCCTGCGACTGCGGTCCGTTAGAAGCACAGGACACACACCACTACTACCATAGGTCACTACTGGTGGGAAGCGTCACAGACACTGCAGCCCTGGTTGGGCCGCGCCCGTTATCCCCCCACCCCACCTCCCCGGCCCCACCCTCGCACTCTCCCTTTCCTACCCCCGAGGATGCTCTCGCTACCCAGTGCCCTAGTTTCGAGGGGGAGGGGTTGGTGGGCGTGGCCTAGCTCCGAGTACCGTTAGCTCCTCCCCACCCTAGCTCAGTTTCCTCCAGTACGTGGTGTTGGTAGGTTGCGGCAGCTCTGCTTATCGTCCTGCGATCTTTTTTGGATATATATTTTGAAAACGTTATCGGTATCCGCATTCGCTTAGTTCCAAAGTGAATCCTAATCATATTTTTTTTAACCGAGATGAGTATAGATTCTATTTCGAAACCGAACCTTAATATATAAAAAAACAAGAGCGGAATGAAAATAATTTTATTTCCTAAACCGGCCTTTTTATTTTGAAGAAATGATATCCTTGCATTTCTTTAGTATTTTTTTTTTTTTTTTTTGAACTAGGAGGGTACCCTCTGTCCTCCTAACGGTGGACCATCCACCATTTTATAAATAATACAACTGTTCATTCAATTCTGTGGTTCAGATTGTATTATTTTTATCAACATAAATAAACGGAATGAAACCACTGATCAGGCGAATTTATAATATCTTAAAATTTTTATATTATACATAACTTATTGCCAATTTATATTATTATATGATTCTAATTATTCTAATTACCGTATTCTAATTTGTAAACATAATAAGAAATAAATAATTAAGTGTGGTGTCTTCGTCACAGTATGTCCTGCTTTGTATAGGTAAAATAAAATATGACAGTCACTAAAATCTTTTTTATATAAATGGCAGATAATTAATCAAAAGATCTTTATAACCGTTTTAATCGAATCAAATATATATAGATTTACAAATATATATATATATATAATTGTACAATTTTTTAAAATAAAATTTCGATTTTTTTATAGCAGAATTTTAATAATTTTTTTCTTTCCCAAGTGTAATTCATTTCAAGTGGACATTTTTGAAGTTTTAAAGTTTTCAATTAAAATAGACATAGTCGGTAATTTTAGAAAATATGTGCTACATATAAAGAATTTCTTAATTTATTTTGTAAAAATATTGATTTTTATACTATTAATATAAATATAATTCGGGTTTCCTGAAAGTTTTTCTGTGATGATTAGAATTCACTTTGGAAATAAACGATTCAAATAGTTAGTGTTCTCTACGGACTTCATTTAAATATTCATTAAAATAAAACAAATTCCGTTATTAAATAATAAACTCTAATAGCTAGTTGAATAATTTTTCATAACTGAAATTGATTAATAAAATGATTTTTTTTTAAACCTCCAAAAAATTTTCATTTATTTTTTCTATTGGCATTACAGTCATTGTATATCTTTTACCGCCATAACCATCCTTCTCCATCTCTTCCTATATTGAGCTATTTCATTTCAATTTGCTGCAGCTCTATTGTATATTTTTTAATTCGATTTATCCATCTGGTTTTTGATCTTCAACGTGGTCTCTTGCCGACTGTTAAGGTATTTATTATTGTGTACAGGCTCACTGATGGATTACTACGCACTATATACCCCGTCCATCTTGTGCTCCTTGCCTTCATACCATTATTGCCTACATATTCTGTATGAAGCTCTCTATTAATATTTTTCCTAAAAAAAAATAAAATAATACTTAAAACAATTTCAGCTGAAGTTGGCAATTATAACTTGCATGTGTGCGTTATATTATATATTTCTTAAAAATTTGTTTAACATTTGAGAAATATTATTCCTATCATCAGAACCATATTAATTTTTGATCACACTTGGTCCTTTTCTACAATTAAAATAATAATTACTACTACATTTGTTTTCAATTTTACTTCGTATTATTAATTTGAACAATTTATCTCTTACATTTTTGTAGTAAAACATATTTAGGGGCTAATATATTCAAAATAATTAAAATCTAGAACCAACCTTAATAATTTTATAATTAATGATTTAAAAAGTTCAGCGAAATAAATTGGGTTTTTTCTAAAGTTAATTTGTCAAACAAAAAGTATTAAATCTGATTATATTTATTATAGAGATATATATTTATATAGTATATTGTATTATAAACTTGGAACATCTGAAAGGAGCTGTAAAAGACGTATAGAGGCCTTCCTCAAAAAAAAAAAAAAAAAAAAAAAAAAAAAAAAAAAAAAAAAAAAAAAAAAAAAAAAAAAAAAAAAAGTTTTAGCTTTAAGGCTATATATACATTAAAAATTTTATTTTCGGCTCTAAATGCCGTTTTATTTCACTTTTCGGTCAGTTCCAAATGTTTTAGTGAAGATAATTTTTGAACTTGGGACAGCTTATATCTCCCCTTTTTCCAGTGTATCTATATTCAGTGTATCATCGCTGAGCTTAGAAACTTACCCTATATAATATCGTAGATCAGTTTATAATGTTTAATCTACCCAAATCTGAGATTTAATAAAATCATAAAAATAAATATATATCAAAAACCCTTTGACAGTCATATTTACAAGTACTACCACACTTCTATAAACACGATGTCAGATTAAATCCTGACTATCTTTAATATTTATTCTGATAAGTAATTTTATGAATAATCAATACCTAAATTGTCCTTCACGATTAATTAGATTCCACATAACATTTTTTATTTTATTTATTTATTCCTTCCTTTATTTTTTTATGTGTGTCTTTTTGTACAGACGAATTTGGTTTATTACAATATGTTATAAAAGAAATATCTGAAAGATATTTTCAAATTCTTCTGTCAGTCGAATCGTAGATTTTTGAAATGATTATTGTACATTCAAGTATGACTTCTCTCCATTATTATATTCGGATTACAAGAAAAGAAAATTATTGAAGAATTTTTTAGATATTGGTAAGGGCGGTAACTTTTATAAATTTGTATGTCTCCTATATTTTATTTATGTCTCATTTTATGTCTTGTTTTCTATTATTTATATCTCAAATTTTGCTAGAGATTTGTAAATGGTTTACAAACTTTCATTTGTGTACACTTTACACTTTTTTTAGAATTTACACTTGTGTACTACAATAATATTCATTACTAGCTCATTGGAAATTTCAGTATTACTAAATTTTGAAATTGGTTTTAAAATAACTATACATTATTTAAATCATTACCGTGCTTGCACAATACTTTCCATCAAATTGTTCACTTTCTCGCTAGTTAACATATCTGTTATTATTCTTAATAGTTTATTTACAATTAACACTGTATTCGATAATTATAAAAATCTGATATATCAACACAATCCATAGAAATTAGTACAATGATAATTTTCAGTTATATAATTGGTCTTTTAAAAAAAATAAAACTAATTAGTATAACCGTTATTTGATCCTTTTATAACATAAAGTTATATTATATGTATATAATCAAAAATAAATTCCTATTGAATTAATTTCTTTATTATGTTGATGCTTTGGTTTAAAAATCAGTCATACCATTAGTGAACTACAAATAGTATTATATTTTTAATTACTCTTACTAGCTCACATCAATTACATTCAACATAAAATCATATTAATTCAAGATATAACGGGATTTTTATCTGTTTATATAATATATTTCGATTCTATACTTTTATTTTTTAAAATTTATTTTGTTATAAAAGTTATATGTAAATCTTATATTATTTTGTGACAGTATTTTTTATGGTACATTATTTAATTGTATACATTTCAATGCAAATGACCTATATGAAGTGTAAAAAAGGAAATATAATTTGTAACAATAAAGATAGAAATATATAACATCAAAAACGGAGAGTAAAGGATTTGTGTAGTAGCGACGGCCATCTTGCGTCAGCATCAATTGATTTATAAATGAATAAATCTTTCCTTCTCATCGCTATTTCTTTCAGCTTCACTAAACTAGATGATGATTAATATTATGTATATAATAATGTATGAATATATCACATATACTTTCACTAATAATTTGCCAAGTTTTGAATGAATGGTCGTGCTGCATTGTTAATAATGAAATGTATTTATGTTAATGCCATGAATTAATATGATGTTTTATTTTTCCCCTACCTCGCATTTTAAGCTATGCGGGAGTTTTTACGAGCCAGAGGTGAGGCGGAGGATTAATGCTACAGTTAAAAGCCCTGCCGGACACCGGGATGCGAACTCATTATTTTATTGTCTTCAATTTCGGTTAATAGGTTGCCGCGAACTGATAGACCGCTCGGCCCCCGACCCAATAATTAATAAAGTCTAAAAAAAGAACACATCAAACAACCATAGAATAATGTTTAATATATCCTTTTTTTTTAGTTTTAAATGCTGCTGTCATTTGTGCAACTGTATCTATGAATTTTTGTATGATTTATGATACTCAGATAGATTTATTGTGATGAATATATACACTTGTTCGAAAATTATTGCGATAATAGAAGATGCTTACGACAGTTCATATTATGTTATAAATGCCACACATTATTTCACTTTTAAACTAACTATTTATTTTTATTTACTAATAATTAATAAACATATGGTTTGTTTATAAATTTATCTCTTATATATATTGAATATAATTCTAATATACCAACGATTTGTTTCATACACAATTCACAGTAGGTTGGATTAAGTGAACAGTTATTACAACAGGCCATGAAAACAAAACAAAAATAAGAAAAAACTAATTATATTATATTTAATAGAAATGCAAGATGAAACAATTGTGAACTTCATCACTTAATGACAAGTACTTATCACCCATTCTTTTCATCGTTAAGTATTAAGTCAAATACATTTTTACTTTCCTTTACCTTATTTGAAATGTAAATTATGAGAACTGTAATCATTATGCTGATAGTGCACGAATTTAGAATCCGAGTTTTCAATTAAAATTACATATTCAAGATATGTATATGTCACGGTTGTTAGAACAAATTTTTCCCTTCAATCAGTTAATTAATAGTTCTACTTTATGTTATCAATTCGGACACATTTTTATAATTTTCTCAAAAATAACTCTAACGATTTTGAGTAAATTAGTCATAAAATTGTACTATTAAGTGATTTTTAATATAAGATAGGTCTCATTTTCATTAAAATAATCTTAGAAGATTGAAATGCCGAATTTTCAAAACATCTTTCTCTAGGAAATGTAAATTAAAAATATTTCTTGGTTAATAAATATTTTAATAATGAATGACTAAAGATAAACTAAATATATATATATATATATACATACATAGAGAGAGAAACAGAGAGAGTTATATTACTTGCAATAAAAGAACCAATAAATAATGATAATTGGTATAGTTTTTGGCAACTGGAACAAATATTTTTCATATCTTTTACTGGACTGTAGAAATTGATCGGGAGTATAAAAACATAATATATACAAAAAGTTATGGATTTTAAAACCAAAAACTGATTTTTTCTTTCTCCTTTAAATTTTTGTATTAAACTTCTTTATTGATATATTACAATCTGTCACATTCAAGGACAATAGTAATAGTGATATAGAGTAGCTCATTCATACCGTACAATTTTTTTTTTTTTATTGATAAATATTACAATCTGTCTCAATAAAGGACATTTATAATAGAGTTCTGAGAGCACATTCACACCATATTTACAAATTAAAAAATAAAAAAATAAAAAAATAAGCTAACTTCAAATAATATAAAGCTACAAAGGAACAAAATAAAATATCATAGTGAGAAAAAAAAAAAGTAATGAAAATAAACATCTTAGACGCAGGCATACCTAATACCGTACAATAAATAAAAATAATAAACGGCAATATAATACTAAAAATACTAAAGTAAATTGTATATAAACTAAAATATATTAAACTAAATAAGAATAAACCAATCCTTTAAATTAAAGGACACCCACGCTGTATACAAATTTTATTAATTTATTTTTGAAATATTGTCTTAGTGTATATTGAGAAATGGAAACAAAAATGTTATTTAAAACAGTGTATCTTCGTTTTAAGTATACAAAAATAAAAAATAACAGAGTAACTAGTGCTTCTAATATAAAAATATTTTAGTTTTAGCACTCACAGACTTCTCCAATATGACTGCCAATACATTTCAATACGTACATCATTAATAAAAATTGTAACTATTCTAACAAACTATCTCACACGTTTTATTTACTAACGTTAAGATGATAATGGTGCGTAGGTAGCACCCGCCATATTTGTCTAAAAATATATAAAGTGTTACTAATGCCTTCAGCATATTGAAAAATAAGTTTAAAAGAAAAAAAAAAAGTGAGATTGTTTGAAATTTAACATATTGTATTAATAATTTAATTATTAAGTCTAACACTCATGAAATAATTATATAATAAACGTAAGTAAATAAACATTACAATTGATGTGTTAAAATATAAATATTTTAATAATCTATTATTAATTATAATTCTACAGTTCATATTTGTTATATTTTCAAAATATCTCCTGAAGTCGAAACGACGGTAAAGAAAACCAATGTTGTCCGAAAAATATTTAAGAAAAATAATACGGCACCCAAGATAAGAAATATAACAAGAAAAAAATAAGTATTTCATTTGTTTGAAATGTTCGAATAATAAAAATTAGGTATGTTTTCGGAACTTATGAAATAGTTCTCCATTTCACAAAAATTTTAGAAAATAAACACTGAAAAATAAAAACTACTTTTAGCTGATGTTTATCGGTTTTTATTTAGTGTTATTCGGGATCATTGTTCTACTATTGTGAAACGGCTTACGTGACCAATTATGGTTTATGAATTAAGCTAATGAAAAAAAAGTTTATGCATGCATACAAAAATACATAATCTCTTATACACATACCTTCACGTTATTCATGTATCTCTAACCATCTATCTGTTGAATTAGTTATTTGTTTATTCATAAAAATCAATAAGAAAATTGATTATATTACAGAATTAACATGAAATTACTATTAAAAGGAGACTTTTGTTGATTTATAATTAGATTCCCGTTAGCAATTTTACCAATTAGTGAGCACAAATTTGTCCACCAGCAGCTTTCTTTATGTAAATGCACCCATTCCGATACGTGTTTATCAAGAAGGCATTAAATGTAATCGGTTCTTATAGCAGTTCGTGACTAGAAAGATGAAATTAAAAGTCATCAAGGGGGCTATCTTCAATTTATGTGCTGTATCTTGTTGCCGATATGTAAATTGTAGCTCCTACTTGACCAACGATGGGGAAGTGGAGGGCACGTAATGGCCATTCCCGGCCCATATCTCTGTATTTGTATTCCAGCCGTATTTATCCGATGTATACTAGATTTGGATCATAATTATGTTTCGTTATCTATTTCTACAAAAAAATCTATCTAAATATAATAGTTTTGAGATTATGAAGCACATACCATGAGATTAATGAGAGAACTCAATAAAAGTAACTTTGTGATCGACTCGATTAAAATTATTAAAGTTTAAATAACAGGCGAATTTCGTTCGTTTCTATCATAATTAATTTTTTTTAGTAATGTTTGTAATAAAGGTGTTGCTTTTAAGGCCATATTGTTAAAAATTCTCCAAAAAAAAAAAAAAAAAGAAGAAACTGATTAGGAATTTTATTAACTAGTTAGCGTGAATAGTTAGCATAGTGTATTGACCATGGTGGTAAATGATAATGGACAATGGATTCCTAGCGAAGGTAATGTTCATCATTTTATCCTCTTTGTAATGAGCTACTATTCAAAGTGGTATCTTAACGTTGCTCAGTGTTAGAGAGGCAAAATGAGAAAAATTTGTGTCGAAAACCAAATCATCATGAATTTTAAGGAAGATATAGATTAAAATATCTCGGAAACTAAAAATAAGAACTCGTACTATAAACAAGGAAAATGTTCATCATTTCATCCTCTATGTACTGTGCTATTATTCAAAATTGTATCTTAACGCGACGCTGAGTTATAAATCCAAAAAAGAAAAAAAAAAATTATCGAAAACCAAATGAAACCTGGTTTCGAAAACCAAATGAAAACGGGTTTTATGAAAGATATGGATTAAAATATCTCAAAAAAATTAAAGCCGGATCTGCCTTCTTAAAGCTAGGAAAATAAATGTTCACCATTTCATTACCTTTATAATCAGCTATTATTTATAATTTATATTTCATATTATTAATTGCTCCTTGATAAGGTCTCTACTTATATCGTGTGGTATACATTACACACCATGTTTTTTTTTTGGGTCGGGTTTGTTGGGCGTTTAGTAATTTATTAAAGAATAAAGGGTGTAATCATATTGCTCTGAAATGCGGTTGCTTAAACATCCTAGAAAAAGATTCCTTGTTGTGGAGATGGATTTTGGAAGGTCGGCTAGACTCTGAAGGACGCAGAGAACCAGAAATGTGACCATTAGAGAAATAATTGAAGTTAAGAATAATATACGAGGGTTAAGGGAATAAATATGATTGATGTGCTATGAAAGGGATGAACCTCGAACGACTCCCCAACATGACATTTGAGTGGGAGGCCGATGGTAGGAGAACGAGAGGAAGGCCTCATGTATGTTGGCCCGAGGACTGACGGAGGAGGAAGCGATGGAACTTTTTTTATTTAAAGAAATGGAAAATTTTACTTTTTCTTGAATCACGACCATAATGTAAGATTTCTATTTTGGAAATTTCTTTAAAATGTAATGCAACAGATTCCTATGATATAAAAATGTTGTTGATCGTGGGACCGATAAGAGTTATCCAACCAACTAACTCTTATCTCTCTAGTATTTTCCATAATATGAAATATCCGGCCAGATTATATGAGAGTTTTGAATTAATTGGAAACGGGATTATTTATGCGAATATAAAAACTATTTCTTTATTGGAACAGTTAGATACCGCTGGTTGGAAGATAACGCCTGTTCCAGAAGTACTTTATATCATACCATAAAACATTCAATTTTAAAATCGATATTACGACTGGATTATGGACTAGTTGGGATCTGGGACTGATAATGTATATAATTGATCCCTGCTTCAGAAACCTATAAAGTTCTGCAACTGGAGTTATTTCTAATCTAAGTTAAATCTATGTAGCCTTAAATAAGAAAAAACTGTATCGGTCCAATTTCCTAACAACTCTTGTTCATTATGATGGTATTAAATGTAGTTATCTAGTGAGCTATAAAAAAAATAGTAAATAATGGGTGGTGAAAACTATATGGGCAAAATATTTACAGCTATGATGGCAATGAAGTGCTCACCTACAATAACAAGATTCAAAGCAAATGACCATGATCTGGTTAATATTTTGTTTTTACTCAATACTTCATCTTTAATTCAATGTTTTATGAGACTCGGATATTGTTAATCTGTATAATGTCTACAATGAAATTACAAATATATAATATATTTATCAACATTCGTTAATGTAGTTTTTGAAGTGAAAACTTCTTTAGGCGCGCTTTGCGCTTTTGTGAGTATCGAATGAGCCTTAGCCGTCATGCTCGGATATGTAACGCTCTTTCGGCTAAAGTCGACTATTTTAAGCGTTTTTTGCCTTTGGATTAACAAGTATATCTTAACAATTATAATTTGGACCTGTAGAATAAGCAAGGGGAATTTTCAGCATTTCATCCTCTTTGTAATCAGCTATAATTCGAAATTGTATTTTGACGAGACTTAAGAGAGTCGAAAAGGAAAAAAGATAATAAAGACTATTTTGAACTAAAATATCTCAAAATTTAAATACCAAGAAATTACAAATTATATGTTTCTATTAGATTTTCTGTTGCGCTCCATTGATTTTCCCCATATTATTAACCCCGTTACAGAAGTCATAAACCAATTATAGTCATGGAGCCAGGGTCCAAAAATCGACCTCATCGCAGGCGAAGTTTGAATGAAATTACGAAAGTGTATGTCAGTCTAAGTAAAATGAACCTTGCCTACCATTCCAGAGCCGCTGCTTTCAAAAATGGCGAATGATTAAAAGAATAAAAGGCCAGTATCTGAGAATCGAAAGAGAAAATATATTGAGAAAAGACGTTATTTTTCAAACTTTTGTAACTTTTGATAAATTATAAATAAATTAAATGTAATAACGAAAATAAAAAAACGACTGTGAGTGCCTTAGACCAGACTATAGAAGTAAAAATATCAACAATGTGAGATTTATAATATGAAATATAATTTTTTTTTTATAATCACAAAGCAAAAACATTTAAAATATTCACAATTATAATTTTGTATAAATTATCATTCTAAAAATGACACAATATAGCTCTGGAGCCAGAGCTCCAAAATCGACCTCATCACAGGCGAACATTTGTATGTAAATTACAAAGGTATGTATTATTCCAATGTAGTTCTAAGTAATAATAATATTTCTAAGTAAAATGAATCTTGTCTGCTATTCCAGAACCGCTGCTTTCAAAAATGGCGAATGGTTTATAGAATATTACGCCAGTAACCTGAGAATCGAAAGGAGAAATATATTACGAAAAATGTGGGAAAAGTTGATTTTTTTAACTTATGCATATGGGTTTAAACATGTAAAATCCTAAATGTCTAACTCGAGTAACCAAGGGAAAATGTTTTACAGCTGAAAAAGTCATATTTTTTTGGATCTTTTTTTGTTTTTTCGCAAACAAACCCTAAACGGTGCATCGAAGCGAAAAAATGTACCCTTTAAGATATTAAAGAACGTTAAATTTTAAGCTGAACGAGTACCTAAATTATATAAAATGGTTAAGTGGTATAGTAGAAAACTAAGGTCAATGAACGCCGACAAATTAATTTAAATGACCCTGTAGCTTGGAAATCAGTTCCTTAAGAGGAAAAACTGATAAAATCAAAGTTGGAGAGCACGAAATTTTTAATCCACTGAGTACCAAGTTTTAGTGTGTGTACAAAAAGTTGACAAACTAAAGTTGACAAGGTACTCGTTCGACGCACATTTTAACGTTCTTTAATTTCTTAAAGAGTACATTCTTCGCTTCGATGCATTTTCTTTTAGATGCATTTAGGAGTTGTATGCGAAAAAAACGAAAAAGTATGACTTTTACGGCTGTGAAAAATTTTACCTTGGTTACTCGAGTTAGGAATTTAGGATTTTACATGTTTAAACCCATATACATAAGTTAAAAAAATAACTACTTTTCTCACATTTTTCGTAATATATTTTCTCTTTCGATTCTCAGGTTACTGGCGTAATATTCTATAAACCATTCGCCATTTTTGAAAGCAGCGGTTCTGGAATAGCAGACAAGATTCATTTTACTTAGAAATATTATTATTACTTAGAACTACATTGGAATAATACATACCTTCGTAATTTACATACAAATGTTCGCCTGCGATGAGATCGATTTTGGAGCTCTGGCTCCAGAGCTATATTGTGTCATTTTTAGAATGATAATTTATACAAAATTATAATTGTGAATATTTTAAATGTTTTTGCTTTGTGATTATAAAAAAAAAATTATATTTCATATTATAAATCTCACATTGTTGATGTTTTCATTTCTATGGTCTGGTCTAAAGCACACACAGTCGTTTTTTTTATTTTCGTTATTACATTTAATTTATTTATAATTTATCTTCATGCACACAGTGTGAATCGGATAAGAGGTCATTCGAACAACGACCTCATCGAAAGTCGACGCACTACCTGAGAACCATATTGAAATATTCTAATCGATTCACAACCTCCTTTATATGTTAATTCTCAATTGACCCCTGGTATCGGCGAAAGTTTTTCGACAATAGGACAGAAATAGTTTGATTCAGGAATCCATTTCATTCAATGATGAATGTCTTCTATTCAGAAAATATAATAACTTTTGGTTACATTGATTTAAAGCTGTTATAATATTTTTTTTTTATATTTTAACTATAACAGAAGCTACGAAATAGAAGTTCCTTAAATGGATACAAATATGTTTCAGTTTGCCTAAATTAAATACCTACGTATATTATATTTGTACACATAAGTATATAATGGGGAAGTTGAAATATATTTACAACAGAAGAAGATCGCGACCAAATAAATCTCACTAGGCGAGAAAAGCTCATTGATATAACTATTATCAGACTTGTCAATGCAGGCCGAGCGGGTTGAGGCGTTGTCCGCTTTAGCATTCTTGAGACGGATGCGGCGCCGCACATTGAGACGTGTAAGGCAAAACTCGCGGCATCGGCTAATCAATTTTTTTTTTTTAGAGCTCCAAAAACTAGATGAAATGTTTCATTGATACTTTGTGGAATTCGAGAAGTCATCAAGAATATTTTCAGTTGGCAGAGTGCACATTTTTCACATTTTTCACTGTTTTTACTGAATTGTTCAATTGGGAAAAATAAAATAAGATCTATAGCCGATTTCGCGAGTTTTCCCTTACTCGTCCTAATTTTCTTTATTATGTCGAGAATGGAAAAATAAAAAAAAAAAGGATCTATTTTGATCTTAATATTCCATGTTACGATTTGGCTCAAAATGTATATTTTGGGGGTAGTTCAAAAAGGTCGTATTCAAAAATTGAATTTTTTTTTAACAGATCATAAAAATCGATGATTTCTTTACGACTTATTAGTATAATTTACTTCATATTTTAATTCCCTCTCCTATTTTCCTGTTTATCAGTCTATTTATAGCAGATTACAAAATAGCTGTTGCAGAGTACAAAATATCACAGTAAGCGCAAAGAGAATAATCATGGGAATTGTTACATGCGAGCGTTTGCACTAGCAGTAGCTATATGTACATCTTTTCCTCGGATTTCATACCAAGTTGTATATTATTAAAGATATACGAACAATAGCATTAAGTGAGTTGCAATCGTTCAATAAATAAAAATAATATAATAATAATAACACCTGGATGAAGGTTACATTGGCTATAATTTAGGAGATCCGATTCGATCGGAATTGAGAAACGTTATCTACTACAAAACCATTTGGAAGGAAAAGGAATTGCATGTGCAGATTTTGCCACCAATTACATGAGCCGAAGTTTGACAGTGAGTTCTCAATTGAATGGTTAAATACAGGACAAATATATAACGAGACAGAAGGTTTTTTTATAGCTATTCAGGATCAGATTATCGCAACCAAGGCCTATAGGAAACATATATTAAAAGAAAATTTGGCCATAAATAAGTGTCGGCTTTGCTCTAGGACGCATGAGTCTACCCAACATACCAATGGCTGTGACGGAATACCTCATGAGACATAATAATATCGCAAAAATATATCACCAAAGTATATGTAGAAGATTCGGACTACTGGAGAGTAATGATTTTGCCCTATTATCGCTATACCACGCAAAAACTTAATGAAAATAGGAATATAAAAGTTTACTGTTATCTAAATATAATAGCGGACCACAAGGTATTGCATAACCGTTCGGATATCATGGTTATAAACAAAAGAAAAAAAACGGGATTAATTATAAATATAGCAGTACCTTGTGATACCAACAGGGTAATCACCAGGGTCGAAAAAATTAGAAAATACCAAGAACTTGCTTTCGAGTTAAAAACCCTATATCACTTGGAAAAAGTGAAGATTATTCCAATAACCATATTTAGTTATGGGTTAATATTGAAAAGTATAGTAGAGGGTACCCAACAACTTGGACTTGATTTAGCGCATTTAAAAACAGCACAAAAAGCAGTCCTGCTCGATACCTGCAGGGTCGTCAGAGAGTTACTAAATAAGTGATTTTATTTATTTATTTTCTTTACTATTTTTTTTATTTTTACGTTCATCTACATTCCCTTGAATGTTTTTCCGAGATGTGGATGCTATTCCGGAAATCTGAGAGAGCTAAGACAATAATAATAATAATAATACGGGGGTTTGGTTGAAGTACTGCTAGTGGTTGGACCACCCAGTAGCCTGTCTTTGGCGTATATATTTAAATATGAAGTGATGGAATAGATCTATTATTATTTTAATCAGAACCATTTTTCTTAATTAGAAAGTCGGGATAATTCATTAGGAAACTCTAAATTCGATGACAGCCGGTAACGAGTTTGTTAAAGCCCGAGAGATAACTCCCGAATCTTAAATAGCTTTTGGTTGTACAGCTTTTCTTCATCAGATCTCAGCTTAAGCACATTCTCATGCCTATCTATTTTTTGTTTAGTAATAAAATATAACACCTCATATAAAGGGAATATATGTGATAAGATACATATTAGTTACTTTTCATTAAATAAAACAATTGTTATAGGAATTATTATTTCAATGTGTATGCTCTAATTGTACCTAGGGTGATAAATAAGAAAATAATAATAATTAAAAAAAGTTAACACCCTTAGAATAATAATATTGAATTGATATCTTAATTTCTCACTATTCTTCGTTATTTAAGAGGGGGGAGGGTGAGAGGAGGGGAAAACTATTCTTCCTTAGGGACTTTAACAACATATAGGTAGTTAATTTTTTTTTTCAATTTTATTATTGTTGAATACATGAAAAAAAAAAAAACATGGTGTTTAAGTGATTCATGAGGTCCTATTAAATGTGATTACACGAACAATAATACTTTAAGAGATAGTTTTTAATATTTTTTTCTATAAAACATGGTTATATTTTGCCATTTTGTGGGAAAGGCTTCAGCCCGAAAGTTTTTTTTCATATTTATTTAACGATAATTAATTTGAAATAAAAAAGAAAGAAACTAACTACCTATATGAAGTGATGTTTATGTGATTTATGAAGTCCTATTAAATGTGATTAAATGAACAATAATACTTTAAGAGACAGTTTTTAATATTTTTTTCTATAAAACATGGTTATATTTTATCATTTTGGGGGAGCTGCAGCCCGAAAGCCCCTCTCCCCCTTTCTCCTGTGAAATATAGACAATTAAATACAAAAAGTAAATAAGGAAAAGAGAATATGAACTAAATTAAACATATATTTTTTCAGTATATTTTATTTTACCGCAACCATAATAATAGTTTGTTTGCGGTGAATGAATCATTCTGATGTGATCCCCAGAAAGACCTATATTACTGAAGAGCATTTGCGAAATACATTTTTTAAAAACCGTTTCTGGCACTCAATTAATTCATTTACCATTATCAAATTATGAAAGGGAACGCATTTTTGTATAAATACTTTTTTTCATCTCATCGAATTCAAAAGGAGACATGACAGGTGCCAAAATATGTCGACATTAACCACCTCGGAAGCGCCCCACAGCCTAGTATTAACCTGTCCAAAACATTCGCTAGGTCACTTTACCACGTGCTCCCCTTTCACTACTTGCTGATTACTCTGGTAATTAAAGGCGTTTCTACATTGGTCATTTGACAAATCCATCGCAACGAGCCGCCACCAGAAGCCTTAATGGCGCCGGTAAATGCATATTACACGCCATTACAGCGAGTGCTGTTCATTAGCGGGATCTGATTGATCGAGCTCTGTAAAAATCGATACTGAGGAATTAGCAAAGGCTGCCGAAGGAATCTCGATATTTAATGCGAGCGGGAGGGAAAGTGGTCCGCTGATCTGCATCGAGCTACGTCAACGGCCTCATTCATCGCTACCTCCTGTCACACATGGTTCGTAAACAATACGCGACTACTGTCGTCTCGACAGTCGTATCAGTAAGATAAAAAGAAATTCATTTTCTTAGAAATATAAGGGAAATAAAAAAGCAATATATCTTAGATGCACTATTTTTTAAGCTACCTTCAGTTCTAACCTCTCTATCTGTTATATATAAGCAGGCAAAAATTAGGAGTTCGATATCTTAGGCATTAAACGCGCCCATTCGTGTTAGTTTTTAATTATATATTTTAATGAGAGAAATTGGATAGATATTACAGTAATTAAAACTGCAAACAATAAAAAAGAATATTTCTTTGTGTCGGCCCAAATTTCAGACCATTGGTGCTACGCAGATACTGTATAAGAACGATATGACCGTAAGAAACTGAAATAAAATTATTAAAAGTTACAAATAATACAAAAGATACAAATTATATAAAAAATAATACGTCACATAATAATAAAAAAAATTATATATATACATTAAGAAGGGAATAAATGTGAACGGACGTATACGAATGTTCCATAAATTTGATTGTACAAATAGTGAGAAAATAATTAGATAGGTATTTATACCAGTGTACATTCCAATGCATATACCTATCTAATTATCTAATTACTTTCTCATTATTTACTTACTCTGATCTAATTTATTGAATATTTATCTTTATTCTTCAGGTCACTCTATATTTATATTTTAGTAGTTGAGGTACTTTTTCTTTTAATTTTTCTTGTATCTTCAAAAAGTAAGGACTATAATTACCTACTTGTTACAGATTCTAATTTTCTATTATTGTTTGATAAGGATGAATTATATTAACAAATTTAGTTTTTTTTTTTTAAAGTTATGTATTTATATTTAGATACTACAGTAATACTTTTCAAGAGCACTCAACATTCTAATAGATGGTGTCTTCAAGGAATATATAAGCTCTTATACTTTTGTTATACTTTGCGATCGTTGTTGTAAATTATCTTTGTTAATTGTTGTTTGTAGATGACTTGAGAATGAGCTAATCCGCTCGAAAAGCTTTAAAAAAAAATAGATTATTTATTGATTATATTCAATCGTCTGGGGAGCGGAGTAGTTCAGACAGTAAGACACTCCTATGCTACTGTTTCCGGGTTCGAATCCGGCTGCGGTAGGCTATTTTTGTTACTATTAATTAAATGATAATATAAACAGTGCAAAATGCAAGGTGAGAATTATCGGTCTAATCACCCATTTACATTACAACCAACCATGAGACATTACTCCATACAAAATACTGAATCCAAGTTTTTGAATATCAAGTTTTTTTTAAATTGAATAGTCAACGTTTTGGGCTTTGAACCCTTCATCAGAATGTTTTATCTATTTATAAACAGTAACAATTAAGATAAAAAATAAGTATTTCACTTCTGATTAAAAAAAAATGTTTTTAATTTATTAAATATCTATTATTGTATCGTCAGAGATGGGTTAATTTTAATCCGTAACATTCCATTCTCACTTGCCATTTAAAAATTCTAAATCTACTTACTTATTTAAATATCTTAAATAAAATTACACTGGTTGTGGAGATTGTTGTTCTATATAATTTCGTTTTCACTCTGAACCTATTTATCTGGAATTTGACTAAGGTCAGATCTTATTTTATCCACACAACTGAAAAAGGTAAATTAATTTATACATACACACCTATATATATATTTACGAAATTTCTTCAATCGACCTTTAAGTATTATATTTGAACATAATTATTTAATTAGGAAATAGGCCATTTAATAATTTTTCAATAGACTACAAAATGTTCATTGATCCTGCTGTTTATTCGACGTTTCGATTTCGTTTTTATTTTTGTTTTTGTTTTTATAGTTGACAATGGGATCCTCTTCAATGTTTCAAAATAGAGCTTCGGTACCTCAGACCAGGGATACACAGACAGCCTCAGCACCGTCCACTAGCACAGATATTAGGCTACTGTTTTATATTATAATTATTATATATATATATATATATATATATATATATATATATATATATATATTTACTTATATTAAAGTCCAATACACGTTTTAACCAGCCGATGGAGGAAGATTTTTAAGGGAAGCTGTAAAAAAATCTGCGAACTGACATTATCTGCAACATACTAAAACCCTTTTTCGTTTCATTTGACTTGCTATTTTCATCTCCCTGTAATGAACCTACAAAATTCCATACTATATTAACAGTTATTATATGTTCCTTCTTTTTTCGATTTGTTATTAATAAAAAATTCCCTCAGGAAGTTCTGGAAATATTCGAGAAGCGAAATATTTCACCTCTATCTAAAAATGATTATTCAATTCCTTCAACAATACGAAGTGATTGTATCTCTTATTATTTATTACGAGTATCTTTTAAACAATTTGTCATTAAATTATTTCATCAATTACCTCAATTTCACCGTTATTCCATATTCTGTTGCACAAAACAGGTTTTTAACCGTAGGATTCGAACAGGACTAAAATATTCGGAAATAACTTCAAAATAAGTGTATGTACATTTTTTATGATTTTTTTTTTTATAAAATTCATCGGGATGAGCATTTCGCAAAATATAGGTTTCATAAAAATTGCTTGAAATTTACATTGTGAAATGTATAAACAAAGATATGTATGTACATTTATTTCGGATCTCATCTTAATATTACAATATTAAGATATTCATGAATCATTGCATTAGTGACATAACAAGGGGTCATGTAGATTGCATGATTTTTGGAATTGATAGGACTAAATCAGGCTGGAATAAAATAATTTAAAGAGCGCCAAGATTTTATTACCTATATCTGGATAATTCTCAAAATTGCTTGGCTTATGAGCTTCTTAAAATAAATTCGAAATTAGACACTTTTGTCGACTTTTCGGAATCTATAAGCAGTTTTTTTTTTGGAGTATTAATGTTTAATAACAATCAAGGATGCCCACAAGGGAAAGGCAATTTGCGTCATCACAATTTTTGAAGTGGTCACATTTCGACGGAGTTATGAATTTTCGGATTGAAAAGTTTCAAACAAGGAGACAAAGGGAATACATGGAACAAACATTAGCAAGTGTAGTTGTATATGTTTTGCATTACTTTCATTTCTAATGTTTTTAAGAAGAGGAGACTAATAAAATATTTTGGGATCGGAAGGGGGAGATCCAGCACCATCGACCTTGGGAGGATGGGCACCCCGATCATAATTTTTGACACTTGAAGTTTTAGAAAGCGAATCAAAGCACCAATTGTTTGTGGGAAATTATTAAAGGATGTAGATGGGCAGAATGGAGAAGATGCCCAAAGGAGTGTAGAAATTAATTTTAAACATTGAGCAGTTGATTGCCAATTCAGTTATGAGGAATCAAAGATAGTCGTTTATTGATTAGAAGTCCTGATTAGTGGTTCTGATCGACAGGGATAAATTGAATACTATGTTAATGATCATAAATAGTTTTCGAAGATGAAAAAACATAAATAAAATGTTTAAAAAAAAAACATGATTAATGGTTCAAATGTAATTAAAATATTTAGTATACACGATGAAAAATAATCTATGTGTCTAAAAACATGAGTAAGGGAGTAAATATTTAATCCTTTCTAACCTTAAAATAATCGGTCTAGTAAAATATCAAGGCAGAGTACTAAAGTTTATGATAATTTCAAATATTATACTAACCCCCAATTTTTTTTTTTAATTTACAACCACACCTCAAGTCTAGAGGAAACCAGAAATTAAACGCTATAATTACGAAGATAGCAACCATGTTTAATAACACACATTAGCTATTCATTTGCCTTCATCGGAAGGTGATATATCTACTTAAACCTTTTAAAATACCAGCTGTTCATATAAAACATCTCAGAAGGAAACAACTTCATATATTTGTTGAACAAGAATGCTTTTAAGATATACGCATCTAGTGTGACCTCAAAGAACACTGATTAGACAAAAAATAAGGAAGCCGTTTCAAATATATATTACCGATCATGAAATATATTAAATATATAGATAGATAAAAGTTTATTATACTTTCACCTAGCCTTATTTATAATGCATTGAAAGAGGAAGTATTACGATATAAGAATTTGAAATTCCAGTTTTCAACAGAAATGCATACTTCAAGTGGTCTGTGTGTTACATATACAGGTACTCTTACAACAAACGTGTAAGACACTAAAATTTCATATTTATGTAAGGTATATGCCTGGAATGCCATGGAACCATTTCGCTAAGATCAACTGACCGGTAGCACTTTATATAATCGATTTTATGTATTAATACATTTTACTGAAATGGGTCAAATGATTTTGATTAAAAGCGTTATATTGTATTATATTCAGTTGTCAAAATGACTAACTTCAATTTAATCATTTTTATTATTAGTTTTAGTGATATTTCTAGTGATAAAATTTACACCTTTATTCACAGTTCTATATTTCAACACTGCAATCAACTACTCTAGAATCAACTTTACTCACCGTATATATAGATATAAATTTTCGAACTAAAATATCAATAAAATGACATTACTCAAAAATGTTTAAATTTTTGCCATTCTGTCAACTGAAAGGCACGAATAGTCTGTTCATTTTAAAAAGTCATCCAGTAACATTTCATAACCTTAAATATTTAAGAACTTTGAAGAATATTTCCTTCGTGAAAAATTTTGTGTGCTTGTAATAAGAATATTTGATATATAAAAATGTTTGTGAATTTAAAGTGTTTTTGAATAAGTAAAGAAAGTCGAAATTCACAAAAACAAATTTAAAAGTTAACCTATAAATAAACTTTTGCAATAAACGAACGAAATAGCATCCAGGTTAAAATAACAGCCAGGTCTTACCTTCATTAAAATGGTCTTATGGAGTCTTACTTAAATGTTAAATTTTCAAAATGTCATCCACTTAGGTAATTTTCATTTTGTTTATTAGGAACGATTAGGGTAAGTGTACCAGTGATGGACATAGCTAAGGAAATGTTTGTATTTTTTGGCTTGTGCCGCCGTAATTATTATAGTTATAAACTTCTCCGTTGGACATTTAGAATTTCTAGATTCTACATTATCTATTTAGCATTTTAAAATTGAAAAATAAATGTTCAGTCATGCATGTATAATTTCCATTTAAAAAAACACCTTTTGGTACTGGTGGATACATACATAGTGATGGATACATCGAACTTTAATTGTTTTAGTAATTGACAAGGAGTCCGGTACCAGCAATGGGCATACTTCATAAAACTGCTAAATCTTTATTTAACTATAAAGATAACATGACGTAAATGTTCTACTTATTCTCAGCAAAACTGTTTGTAGGAATGTATGAAACACACTGATATCAAAGCACTTTAGAAACAACAATTTTAAAATTTCCTTTTGGGACTTTGTTCACACACTTGTCAATAGAGGGAAATGTTATTCAATGTAGGAAAAACTAGAACCTTTAAATCAACAAGGAAACTTATTATTTACATTTAAATTCCATCCAGTCTGTCATTCGGTACTCTGTCTATAACTGGGGCGTTCACCCTAAGATACTTTTATTGTTAATAGCAATACAAAATGGATAAACATGATATATGAAATAAAACGTGACAATTATCAAAAGGTGACAATGGGAGAAATATTTTCACGGGTTAAATAAAAAATCACGAAAATAAGATTGCTAACATAAAGTATGATATAACGATATGTATGATACGAGTATATGATACATGGAAAAGGATCTCGACCTTCTGATCTTTATACCACTTTTCACAGATTTGTTTTCTTTGGTACCCACTCCACCAGATTTCAGAATTTCCATCCTTTTCAAATCCGACATGACCCTTTCTCGTCCCCATTTAAAACTCTTCTATTCCATTTCCTCTCCGTAAATCAATCAAACACTGTTTTGTATTAGGCTAGAAGGTTTTGTATTTATCATTTACATTTTACCAGAATTTTAATTCCCTACTATTTAATTTTGACGCCCTTTGTTTTCTATGTATTAATATTATATGTACTTGCTATACAGCATTTATATACCTTTATTTCTAATCAATATTAGAGTAAATGGATTATCGTAATTTTCTACATTTTTTTATTTATTTTTTTGAATGAGTATCAATTTGAGAAAATTGATTGGATTTTATTATTTTCTTAAAAATATATATATTATATATAATATATATTATATATATAATATATATATATATATATATATATATATATATATATATATATAGTATTTTTCTAATTCTTTCATGATTTTTATTTTTACTTATTTATACATAATGATTATTTTTCAGTACACAAATTTTATTCTTAATGAGCATAGTTACTGAATAATGCTATTTTTCTATTCTATTTTATATACCATAATTCAAAGTTCAAGTTATTATTTATATTGGCTGTAAATTTTAATACCATTTAACCTTTATGACGAATGAAAAAATATATGTTTACTAGTAAACGCTAAGTGGGGTTCTTCGTTAATGATATTTCACTAGCTTAAATAATTATAAAATCAAATATTTTTTAATATTTTAATGTTTCATTATGAAGGGATGTCTCTTGAACGTACATTAGCGGAAGAAAAATCAGGTTAGTCTTAATGAAATAAAAAGTATAGTGAATCAAATATGTTCCTATAAAATAATAATCAGACTTATATATCAACGAATTGTTTATTGAAAAACATAATAGAAAAACCATTAGCAACGATCGTTAAAGATATTAGAAAGTAACGAAAAGCAATTGATTTTTAATGGTTTTAATCAATATTGATTAATTTTATATTTTTTCTATTATTATTAATAGATAATATGTTGAGAGCGGTTCCCTCTTAGTCAAAGTTCATTTATTAAAATATGGATTGATGCTCTCTCAAAAAGACGATCAAGCATGCTTGTACAAAAATATTCATCACATTTATTCATGATCAATCCCTTTTACATATATCACTTCCACGTTGAATATGAAAATAATATATAATCATGGTAGAGTTAGAATAAGCTTCATATCAAGCTATATCATTAACTGAAATGTCTTTATTATACAAAAGCTGTCCAGTTTCAATATTTAATGCTGAATCAAAAACATTGGTAATTACTTCGCCTGACCCCAGGGTGATTGTTGTGCACAACTCCCAGCCTACACTTAATTTACGTACAAGAAAATGTATCATAATGGCCGCTCTCGGGATACTGCACGATTTCCGAAACGGTAATTATGTAATTTTGAAAGAGAAAAAACAATTACACAGTCGTTGGAGCTCAATAAATTAGAATATTTAAACAGTACAAGTTGGAGTCATGTAGTAAGGGTCGTTCGAAGGACAATCAAATAGGTCTAGAGCTCGCTCGCTATAAACACTGCTTATAAAATATTTTTTGATTGTACATCATTTAAAGTAGCTGGATCACTAATTAGTACTGAGCAAATAATAATTATTTCGATATAGTTTGAAAATAAAAATCAACAAAACTCTTTTAAAGTAGAATTTGATTGGAAAATAACCCAAGGTAGAAAGGTTAGAAAATATATAACCATTTGTAACATGAAATTACCAATTGGAAAAAAAAAAAAAAAATACGACGATCAAAGACCGTAGAAGATGCAACCTTAAGAACAAGGTTACCTCTATTTGTATTTTTTTTTTTTTCAAACTTCTTTATTGAGATATTACAATCTGTCACATTCAAAGACAATAGTGATATAGTGATAAAGAGTAGCTTATTCGTACCATACAATAAATAAAAATAATAAACTGCAATATAATAATACTACAGTAAATTGTATATAAACTAAAATATATTAAACTAAATAAAAATAAACCAATCTAACAAAATAAATAAGCCAGACATACATGGCTTGAGTGTAGAATCCGGCCATTGCCATAACTCCTATATATTCTTACAAGTCTCTGGGCCACTGCCGCTTCAAACTTCGAGGAGGATTGTAGGGATAGCTGGAGCTAGATAGGGATTGTGCAATTGGATTTGGATGATATGTAAGGTTTTGGTGGAATTTTTGAGGGATGAGGTCTAGGAAAAATGGGATATTAAGGTCATGATGTAGGGTATGGTTGGTTACATAGAACGGAGCATCAACTATTGTTCGAAGGACTTTGGACTGAAAGGATTGAATGAGTTTGATGTTAGAAAATTTTTTTGTCCCCCACAGTTCCAGTCCGTAGGTCCAAATAGGTTTCAGTATTGTCTTGTAGATCAGTAATTTGTTGTCAATTGAAAGATGAGATTTTCTGTTCAGTAATCTATATAGCTGGCCATATCGTCGGTGGAGTTCTTATCTTTTGAGTCCTGTATGTGGGCTCCATGTCAGTCTTCGGTCTATGAGAAAGCCAAGATACCGGACTGTGTCTGAGTAAGAAAGCTGGATGGAATTAAAGTGTACAAGTGGACAGGAATTGCGTCGGAGATTTAAGGTAATATGTTTGCATTTCGACTCATTAACTTTAAATTTGTATTTTTAGTTTTATTTTAAAAACTGACCTATAATCTAGCAGGTAAATCAATGGAAGTCTTGGGCTAACAAAAAAAAAAAAAAAAAAGAGCCTATAATCTAAGTTTAACTTAGATCAGTTTATCTGACTTTCTTGAGATAACCAAAGTTTATAAGGTATTCCTTTAAATTTTAACAATCAGGTCACGTTAAAATTAAGATAAGAAACAACCCAGGGTGAATACATATTAAGGTACACACACTCCGTCTGTGACAAAATAGCTGACGGGCAACACATATCGGGAGCTGCTCTGTAGTGCACTATTGAATAAAAATGATTAAAACATGTTTTGTGATATCTATAATTTGTTATTATTAATTGCAGTTATTTTTATCTTTAAGCAAGCCTATGAGTAAGAACTGTATGGCGTTGGAAGTTGTAGATATGTTAATTAATCTCCAATTACATCACATCTTGGAAATAATTGGAATATTTTTGAGAGGTATGCTCTCATAATTTCTCAATAGAAACATGTTATTTAGATATTTATACAAAATATAAACTTTATTAATTTAAAAATAATTGTTTTTACAATTTCTTATAGTTTTATTAGTTAATGCACAAGAAAATGTAAAATGATAATAGAAAAGAAAAAAAGCTCATTCCTAAAATTTTTTTAAAGTTCAAACATTGATATCTTAAACAAATTTAATTTTTATGATCCTTAAGAGATTTTAATCAATTCTTAAGCAACTATTTCGAAGATTTTATGATCGAGATCTTTATATTGGTTGTAACAGAATAACCTGATTTCGATTGGAAGACTTTCGGAATTTCAGACCAGTGCTGATCATTTTAGTTATATTTAATTATTGAATATTATTTTGAAATAAGTTGTATGTCATATATTTTTTTTTGTTTTATCAATTTCAAGGTCTATTACTGTTCAAAAAAATTCAAGAAAGTAACCTTGTACTTATATTTCTAGGGGTTGCTTGAGATAGGACGTGATGGAAGAGCATCTCCGAGCGAAGGTCATAAGTAGATAAGTTTGGGCGTATTTACGATAAGTGTCATTACTTAATGATAAAAAAAAAAAAATACTTTGAAATACATTTTTAAACCAAATTATAAGACTTTCATTTTTATTTTCTAATGAATCTTATACTCTTACTAGTGTTGCCTAAATGCGAAACAAAGACGAGTCTTGGTCTTGGTCATGTGCATGAGACTCGCAACAGTCTTTCAATTACTCATTAGCCTATTATAATAAAGATATAACTGGAATTTTTCAGATAGGAGAAACCTAACTATGCCAGAAGATAAAAATGGAAAGAGTTAAATGTAATAGTATATTGGTTATACCAATTCTTTACATATAGTAGCTAAAATTGTCAAGTATTAATAACTGTTTTGCCTTAATTTTTATTCACAAAAACGATTTTTTTTCCAGTCTTGGTCTTGGTCTTGGCCTTGCACTTTGAAAGACCAAGACCGATTTGTTGGGCAACACTAATTGTTACAGATTCAACTTTGCGATTTGTGATATATTTTATCTGATGGACTACGAAATCTGAGCTAACGAAAATAATTAAATACATTTTTATTAATATTATTTAAAATATTCACAGCATCCTCAACAACTATTAACAATAATAATTTCTACTTTGAATAATTTTTTTTTTATTTCATTAATTTTTTTTATGGAGATGGTAAATAATCAGCGTGTTGCAGTCAAGATTCGTTTTATCCAACCAACCGACGTTTCTATTCATGTACGTCATGTAGGTCATTTTATCATCTAAAAATTAAAAATTATTTAAGGAGTAATACCATATAGACAGGAGCACCCAAGTAATCTAAGATAAAAAGAAGAATAGGGTATATACTAATTTAAACATAATAGTACACCGAGAAGGGAAATAGTAAAAATAAATAAGAATTATGCGTACTTGTGCAGAAATAATTTGGATTAGAAAAATTTACAATAGACCAACATTATAAGATGAGATTCAATAGCTAAACAACAGATTAATATGTATTTGGAACAACAGGTGGATCTACGGAGGGGAGGTCTTTAGGGCTGAAGCCATCCCTCCCCACCAAAATGGTAAAATATACAGAAAAAAATATTAAAAACAACCTCTTAAAGTATTCTTGTTCGTTTAATTACATTTAATAGGATTTCAAGAACCACTTAAACACCTTTTCATATAGGTAGTTAATTTCTTACTTTTTTAAAAAAAATAATTATCGTTATATGTGTATGAAAAAAAAAATCTTTCGGGATGAAGCTCCCCCAAAATTAAATTCTGGATCCGCTAGTGTTTGGATCAGCAGATGGAATAAAAAGTATTAGAGAAAAAAATACTTTTCTTGGCTTAATGTTATGTTTATATTACTGTGCCTTATTCACCTTTTTATCTTAGCTTATTTATGTACCTAACTCAATATCTTAAACTTCTGATTTTTTTTTTTTTTTTTTTTAGCGCTGTTGATGATCCACTTGGTTGGTTCGAAACGTCGGAAAGCTGAATAAAATAAAATAAATCTGGACTGAAAATCCTGATTATCTATTATCCACATAACTTTAAACAAAACAAACCAAGAAAAATATTCATCTATTAATTGTTATTATTTACTTTAATTAAAAATTATAAACATTTTTACAATCATTACACAGATTCTTTTAATATCTATTTATTCATTATCTAATGAAATCTTATGTATTATAATTTTTTTTTCAGTCAGATTCGTTTCCCGGAAATATTACATAAAAAAACCGCCTTGGAGGAAAATCGACCCCACATTTCATTCGTAAAGTAAGAGGGAGAGAGAGAGAGAGAGAGAGAGAGAGAAAAGAAGATAGCAAAACAAAAACAGGAGGATACCAAATAAGGGCGATGCTATGGACAACTGTCATGCAAATGACTGGTCTTGGGAGCAAGTCGTCACTGGGACCTTTCACTGCCGGCAGCTACTACTTCTTCTTGTGTCACCCTCCTATACTACCCACCATTTTTTTCTTTCCAATTTCTACAAGCCTTCCACCAAAAAAAAAATTATACTAATCGGCCGGGGAATAAATATCTGTTTTAGAACAGATCTTTAAATTTCAGCTTAAACAGAAGCTCGTAAATCAAGGCAACAAATTAAAGAAAACGAATGTTTTTGTGAATGGAATAGCGTTATAAACTAACCCCAGAGGAGTGGTTCCTTATCACGTATCTTTCTTCCGCTATTTAATTTATTTTGATTTTCTCTGTTATAATTTAGAATGCTTTTTATTTATTTTTCAGTTAGAATTGTAACGCTGCTCTTTTATCTTGAGCAAATGAATTTGATGTTGAACTTGATTAAAAATCGTGGCTTATTTGTTGATTATTTCCTGTTTTTGTGAACTAAATATAAAATTAAGGGTAACTTTCATTGTTAGTTTAATTTAAAAAAAATAATATATATTACTCTTCTTCTTAATGAATCCATTCTACCAAAATGAGTACAACCGACAGTGGCTTTTATTTTCCGCCTACAGCCAATGTTCACACGCACATATACGATCTCGGAGACACGATAAGAAGAGATATGAATAGGCTCATACAGTTCATCAATTGGACTTCGAGACGTTCCTGTGTTTTCACTGCAACGCTAACTTAAGATGGTTCTTCCCCTCCTTTCATAAACAATATTTCCCAGTCAAATTCCTTTACCAAATGAACAACAACCATCGGGCTTTCTATGCCTATAATCTTCAAAATCCAATTCAAGTCCTCTTTCATTCCCTTACTAAAAGGTCTCGACCTTCTCATCTTTATACCACTTTTCACAGATTTGCTTTCTTTGGTGCCCACTCTACCAGATTCCAGAATTTTCATCCTTTTCAAATCCGACATGCCCCTTTCTCGTCCCCATTTAAAACTCTTCTATTCCATTTTCTCCCCATAAATCAGTCAAACACTGGATAGCTTTGTATTACGCTAGAAGAGACCGTATTTATCATTTACATTTCACCTAATAATTAATTTTTAGTGAAATCGATATTCTCTTTACACTCTTTATTTTCTATGTATTAATATTATATTTACTTGCTGTACAGTATTTATACACCTTTATTTATAATTAATATTGGAGTAAATGGATTATCATAATTTTCTACATTTTGTTTATTTATTTTTTCGGATGAGTATACATTTTTTTTATGATTAAGATTGTTTCCTACCTCTTTGAGAAAATTTATTGGATTTTATTAGTTTCTTAAGAATATATATATATATATATATATATATATATATATATATATATATATATATATATATATATATATATATATATATATATATATATATATATATTATTTTTTTTCTACCATTCTTCCATGTTTTTCATTTTTATTTATTTAGAGATAATGTTTATTTTTCAGTACACAAATGTTATTCTTAATGAGCATTGTTACTGTATATTCTATTCTATTCTATACACCATAATTCAAAGTTCAAGTTATAATTTATATTGGCTGTAAATTTTAATACCAATTAACCTTTATGACGAATGAAAAAATAAAATATATGTTTACTAGTAAACGGTAAGTGGGGTACTTCGTTATAATGATATTTGAAATATGTTTTAATATTTTAATGTTTCATTTGAAGAGATGTCTCTTCAACGTACATAAGTGGGAGAAAAATCAGATTAGTCTTAATTAAGTAAAAAGTATAGTGAACCAAAAATGTTCCTTTAAAATAATAATCAGCATTATATATCAACGAATTGTTTATTTTTTGGCAGATTTCTTGTTTTTTTCGAAGTATTATTAAAACATATGATTTTGTATATTTAAGTAGCAACTATAGACTTCGGTCTGTACTTTCATATTTCAGTCATAGCTTAAAGAATTTTAAGACATTATCGAATTTATGTCATACCTCACATTTTACTCCCATCTACGCCTCAGTATATCTCTCGTATTATTATCAATCGGCTTAGGGCTGATTAGATGTCTGAGTCATATCAACCCAATTCTACACTGTCCGATTTAATACCTCCCATTACACCGATTAAATTTATTGGAAGGTCACTAATTCAACGTTCGGCACATGGCAACTCGGCTCTCCAATCTATTTATCTTTATAGAAGTTCCATTTTTCTTTTAAATAGTTTATTTACACAAATATTTAAACGCTGTAAGAAACTTATAAAATAAAGTAATGTGAGTTCTTACATTATAATATAATAAACAACATTATAGTTAGATGATTTAGGTTCTACGATGGTAAGCGTCCGAGGGGTAGACCGAAGCGAAGATGGGAAGATTGCATTAAAGCCGATCTGAAGGGACTGGGTTTGGACAGCGAACGGTGGAGGGAGGTGTGTAACAAGCGATTGGTGGTGTCGGCATCGAACCTTCGGGTTCGCTAAGCCTTATTATTATTATTATTATTATTATTATGGTTAGATGATTATTTATAAATTCCTATACATGGAGGATCACATTATACACAGTTCATCCTTCGCCATATTCACTATATCTACCCAAAAAATCTATTAAATTCTAGCAAGTTTAACTCACAAATTTGAAGGCAAAATAGTAAGTCAGACCTAGTCTTGCCCAAATGCGAGGCCGAGACGAGCCTTGGTCTTGCAAACTGAGTCTTGGCCTGGGTCTTGGTCTTGCGCAAAAGTCTCTCAACTGTCTTGCAGTTACCTATTAGCCTATTACTACAGAACTGTTACTGTAATTTGTTAGATAGGAGAAACCTAACTAAGTACGAATGAAAACTTAGAAGAGTTAAATGCAAATGCATATATTTTTCTTTTTTTTTTTTTTGTATATTGGTAACACTAATTCTTTACATATAGTAACTGAAATTGTCAAGTATTAGTTTCTATCTTGCCTCAATTTTTATTCAAAAAAATCAATTTTTTTTACCAATCTTGGTCTTGGCAACAGGTAGGTGTTATTGGTCTTGGTCTTGCAAAGTGGAAGACCAATACCGATTTTGGGCCACACTAGACTGACCTAATCTTTACATTAATTTTAAATTAAAATTTTAAATTTCCAACGTGAAATATTTTTATTTCTAGTCAGTTTTTAAGATGTCAGATGAGTGTCATTTGTAGGTGTAAGTATTTGAAGAAAAAAAAAAAAGAAACTCGCCCGTAAGTTCATTATTATAAATAGAACTGGCTTCAGATATTAATTTATTGGAGTAATTATCATTAGAATGATGAGTTTGTGTAGGTATATTTTTATGATCTAATTTAAAAAAAATGTAAATTTAATCTATTTGAAGCAATTAATTCAGGGTCATGCATTTTCTGGTTCTTCGGAATTATTCCGAGAACCATCAAGAAACTATTCGCTAAACAAAAAAAAAAAAATCGAAGAGAGGTGTCAAATTAAACAAACCTGCTAATCATTTTTTATTACCTTGCGTTAAGAAACTTATACAACCATTAATATAATTACTTCGAACCGGTCGTTCGTGGCCGAGCGTCAGCCTCGGATAATGCAGTTACTCATAATAGTAAGAGCTTATTATGCAAATGAGCAAAAATCGACAAAGCTGTCGATAAGTAAAAGGGAGTGGACTTATTTTAATTATAGCTTGAAATGCTATTGGACGATGGGATTAAAATAAAATATATTCCAGGCGTCAGTTAACGACACAGTTCCTTTCACAAGGCAGCCTTTACCATCGAGCATGCGTGCTGACTGCCAAGTGCGCAGCTTGAGATGCGTACACTCACCGATTAAGCAAAAAAAAAAAAAAAAAAAAAACGAAATCGAGAGTAATAGAGGGTTATGTAATAATCAAACACTGCCATTCATTAAAAAAGTTGTTCACTATTTCTCCTGTTCATTATTCCTAAAATTGGTGTCTTGAGGTTTTATTTGTTATATAAATTAGGCCATTATTCACCAACATTTTATTTATTAGCTATTTTATTACGACGTTTCGACCATCACTAGGGCCATTTTCAAGTCTTATTGAGTCCTCCATTAGATATTCATTATTAATGTCGTATTAATTTGTTCAGTAAAAAATCAAATTGTCCTGCTATTTAAGAATTTCTCCTACGTCATTTCTGGAGAGACTGACTTTAGTCCCTCCAGAAATGACGTAGGGGAAACTTTTAAATAGCATGACAATTTAATTTTTCACTGAGCTAATAATTGCCTAATTTATATAACAAATAAAAAATTGTTCACTACTTTTTTTTTCGATTTTATATTTCCTAAAATTATTCGGTCTAGAAAACTTCTAAACACGACCGGAACAGATAAATAAAACATTGAAATAGTCATATTTGTAGATAAAATCTTATATTATTTCACATTATAAATACAATATTTTTTTTTAAATTTAATTATTTAGAAATATAATAATCCGTCACGTGGACAATAATTATAGTGATATATGAACACATTCACTCCAATATACAAAAAAAATATTGTAATTTAATTTAATCCTGCACAACCGTTAACTAAAAAACAGAACTTCTTTGCAATGTACGGAACACAACCATGGGTTCTAGTGGTGCAATTTTTTTTTTTTTTTTTTGGTTATGTAGGAGTGATGTGATCTTAAATGCTGACGATTGTATAATTTCACCTTATATAATTCTTAATTACATGAGCACTCGGTCTGTAATATGAATGACTTAATTTATTATTATTATTTTAAGTTATTTTTAAAAAGTAACATAATAATTAATAAAAAAATATTTTAAAATAATAAAAAAAATCTTCAAATTAAACAAAAAAAACACACCAACAGATAGAAATCCAATGTTAGGATATGATTGAGAAAAACAACAACCACACACTTGTGTATTCAAAATGCAGGTAAAGATCTTTTCTGAATTTAAAGACCTAAAATTACATTAATTTAACTTACGATACAAAACAGATATTTGCATATACCGCAATATTTTAAATATGTATATCATTTTATAATATTTCTAAAATAGTATACTTAAATAATACAGGTAATATAATTTTCTTTTAATATGCAGGGTTTTTCAGGGTTAACTGGTCAAACTGCAAAACTGAACTAAGGATCTCAAAACAAGAAAAAATTTGATCTAAAGCTATATCCGCAAAGGCTTTGTTTAGGAGATATTCACACCCACAGATTTTAATTGTTATGAATTATTTGCGTTATATGAAATAAATAAAACCTATTTATTTGTTAAATATAAACATTAAAATTCATATTAAATGTTGTTCAAAGTGATTTCCTTGAGCATTAAGACAGGCTCGTCATCTTGCTTCAGAAGCAGCAGTGGCAGAACGGCACTGGATATGTATTATTGTTTCACAAGATTAAATTATCCTTCTTCGTAAGGAATTAAGGTCATTGACCGGACTAGCTCAATCATATCCAATATCTCAATCAACGGATTGGCCGTGCAGGACCAGTGGCTTGGCCTGCACGCTCTCCAAACCTAATACCACTGGATTTTTTTGTTTGAGGTGACATTAAACAAAAAGTCTAACCAAGTCCGATCTATGTTCCAATGTCCGATCTATCTGTATTCCTCCGCTGCTGCTGTTGAAGAAAGATGCCGAGCCTTTCTTAATACTCAAGGGAATCAATTTGAATAGCATCTAATATGAATGCCAATGTTTGCATTTAATTAATAAAGTAGTTAGAACAAATAAATAGGGTTTATTTGTTTCATATAACGTAAATAATTCATAACAACGAATATCTTTAGGTGTAAATATCTCTTAAACAAAGCGTTTGCGGGAATACCTTCAAAAGAATTTTTTTTTTCCTTTTTTGAGGCCCTTAATTCATTTTCGCAGTTTGGCCACTTAACCCTCAAATGCACTGTATACTTTGAATATATATTGAAAATAACATCTTCAAATAAAACACATATTTATATGATTTGCGTGAGGGAGTTTGTCTTTGAATATAATTGACTTTTCTATTCTGGTATATTTTATTATTTTTATCTAATGCTTTGACAGTAAGTTCGGAGAGAATCAACAGTTTCATGTGAATCATATACAATTTTTTATTAATCGTTATTAATTAATGTAACACTCTACATAATATAAATATGTGATTTATCTCAATAAAAGAAATAATTATACCTGAAGATAAAATGTAACAATTCACGAATTTTTTGACGAATGTTAGTTACTTTATAGAAAGAGCTCTTGGTGAGGAACGGAAATTGAATATAATTGAAGATAAATGATTATGATGCTATGGGCAGTATGTGGTACGCATTGTGTAGGCATTTCATGTGTAACACTAAACAAGCAGACTGTATTTATTCAACAGGTCGTACAAACCTAGCTGTGGCATCAGGTGATACCATCTACAGTTACCGTCATTTTCGAAAGCCGAACAAGATGTTCAAATCGATTTAATCTTTCCCAACAGACCAAAATACTGGGAACTGGTTTGTGATAATTCTTTTTGAAGGCACCGCCCAGGAACTCGTATAAGCCGAGATGTGACAGGATCGGCGAGAGGCGGATAGCGGGCCACATCTTACCATCTTGGCAGAACTCGTGTTCTCTCAAGAGATACATATCGATTCCTAGGCCGAGGGATAATCGATATGGACGGCACCCTTTACGCAAGAATTTTGCCTTTAAGGAAACCTGACACAAATATGTAGTTTACATAGTTTTAAACACCTACACTGGAGTATGCTCCATATCTAAAGCTTTAGATTTTATGGATATATATATATATATATATATTTCCTAAGTTTATTGAAAAATAATACAACTACCTGCCCATTATGAAGGGCAGGTAATGGAATGTTCATTCGTAAATATATGCATACAAATATAAATACACATACAATGGAGACAAAGAGTACTGAAGTAGCCACAGATGCTCAGGAATTGAGTAAAGAATGTGGCCATTACCAGATTTACAATACATACTTAAATATTTACAAAAGACCACGGGACCACTGCCATTTTAACCTTACTGCATACACTACTAAATAATATTGTTAATTATTGCCATTATTATCACTTTTCTATGGCATGAAGTATAATAAAATAGCTAAATGCGAAGGCATAGTTCTATTTCCGATAACTTGTATTTATTACAGCTAAAAATTAGAGGTTGAAACTTTTATAGAGCTTATTTATTTTGTTCCATTTTAAGAGGTTTTGTGAAACGTTTTAGGAAATAGCTTTATTTTAACAGTTTCTGCGAAACATTTTTGGGACAAAAGTTCTAAGGTACTTCATTGTAATAAAGTTCTAGATTTATGTTAAAAGTTATACTTAAGTTGCGTTCAATGAAAAATAAACAGTAATTGGGCTTAGATTAGAGTTATTATGTGTCTCAAATAAGTAGCTAGGAATTTGTGATAATTTTTTAGAAAAACTTTTTAGCGAAATCGACTAAATTTTTAGATATATAAGTTCTCTAAAACGTTTACTTGAAAAGTTGCAAGAAAAATATTTCTAAAACTAAAAGAACTAAAATCTACCTACGATAAAAATTACAATGACAGGTATTGACATTTTTAAAAATACATGTGTATATGCCGTTTCAAACCGTGCTAAAAATGGATTCACTAGTTTTGTACCTTAAGATGCGTCAGCGTACCACAAAAAACATTTTTTTTTTATTGGTTGATAACTTCCTTGGAAAGAAATTATAAAAATTACCATCAATCGGACTAGAACCTTTTTTGGTGAGAGGGAGATGTTGGGGAAGGAGATTTATTAAACTAGGAAGAATGAATATTTTTTATTTATTTGTTTTGATTTCGGGTATGTCTCATATTATATTTATATTTAATTAAGTAAATATTTAATTGAACATTAAAAACAATAAATTTCATTCATCACTTTTTTTCTAGAGGCTGCTTCCACTTTGGATCCCATTCTCATAAGGGGTTCCGACAAAACGCGCGTAATTGTTTACGGAGTATCAAAAATAAATAATAAATAAAAAAATAAAAATAAAGCTATAGTAGGCCTCAATTGTACAGGTACACACCTGGGTTCACTACGGATCATAATGATAGCTAAGACGTGTTTTTTTTTTTTTTTTCTTACAAATATCAATCTTTGAATTAATTCTCAACTTTTTAATTTTGAATCAATAAGGTTAATTAAAAACTAAAGAGAAAACTTTTGTTAAATTTGAAACTGTGCTAGTATGAGGTTTTTATAATCTGATGTGGAAAAAACATATTTATTAATTAATATTTGTTTAATAGTTCCTTATCCTTACTTTAGATCTTAATAAATGTGTATAAACTTTATTTATAAGTATATAAAAACGAAAAGAATTTTTTTATATATTTATTCATGAATATTAAATAGCCAAATAGTCATTCAGCAGACCTTCAAGCTCAAGTGAAGAGGAAATAAATTAAAACAGGTATTGCTGAAAGTTTTGCTCACTCGTAGCTAGTGTTGACCAAATGCGAGACCGAGACGAGTCTTGGTCTTGCAAACTTAGTCTTGTTCATGGTCTTGGTCTTGCGCAAGAGTCTCGCAACAGTCTTGCAGTTACTTATTAGCTTATTACAATCGATATATTACTTTAATTTTTTAGATAGGAGAAACCTAACTGAGCCCGAATGGAAAATTAGAGGAGTTAAATGTAAAATTCTATTGGTTATACCAATTATTTACATAAAGTAACTAAGATTGTCAAGTATTAGTAAATATTTTGCCATAATTTTTATTAAAGAAATCGATTTTTTTTTCCGGTCTTGTTCTTGGCCTGCCAACAGTTTGGCAGCCTTGGTCTTGGTCTTGAGCAAGACCGATTTTGGGCAACACTACTCATAGCAGACTGCAAGTTTTGTACCTCTGTTACGAACGAAGTGAGAATACGCAGTTACGCAGCCGAAATTATTTTCACACGGGATGTATTGTGTTTAACTGTGAGAGTTCTATTACCTAACCTGACATCAATACATTGATTATAATTCGGAGCATCGGTAAAAATAGAAAGTAGTACGTATTTTGTGATCAATCAATAAAATAGGATAATTTATTGATTTTTTATTCATAATACAAAATTAAAAATTTTCTTCATGCTTTCTTACATATTTGCAGTGTTGCCCAAAAGCGAGACTAAAACAAATCTTGGTCTTGAGCAAGATTCTGGCAACAGTCTTGCAGTTACCTATTAGCTTATTGCTGTGATTTATTAGATAAGAGAAACCTAACTAATCCCGAATGCAAAATTAGAAGGGTTAAATGCAGAAGTATATATATATGCAAAAGTAAAGTAAAAGTATGGTTATCCAATTCTTTATATGTAGGAACTAAAATTGTCAAGCATTAGTAACTATTTCTCCTTAAATTTTAATCAAAACATCAATTTCTTTTAAACAGTCTTGCTCTTGATCTTGCAACTGTCATGCGGTCTTGGTCTTGCTCATGCTACAGTTAGGCGGTCTTGGTCTTGGTCATGCACTTCTCTATCGATTTTTGGCAACACCACATATTTAAAAAATATTATTGAGTAATAAACAGATTGCTATAATTGATACTTTTTAAATTCATTATTAATCGCTAATTTATATGCATGCAAGTATACTCAATATAGTTTTGTTCTCAACAAAATTTACACGTTATAAGAATACAAACTATTTTTATAGCCACTCTCTTAATAGTTTAATGAAAAGGTATACAACTGTAATGTATATTAATTTGCAAAAAGGTATGTTCGAAAAAATAATGGATATTTATTCAGTTTCATATGGTTATAACACCGAATCAGAAACTCTGCTTGCACAATACTTCTTATAATAGGAAGTTTAAAAGAGAAATAGTAATTTATGAATAGTAAATCATAACAATTATTATTATTACCATAGTTAACAGTCAGGTCTAGAGAAATACAGAAAAGATCGCAAAATGAAGTATACATATTTTTAAGCACTTGAAAAACCGAAATAAATAATTTCAAATGGAGATTTTTTTATTTCTTTATTGTTCACAACCTACTGCTTTTCTTCAAGTAATGTATAAACTTCACTTGAATTTTGCCATATCTGAAATTACAATGTTAATGCAATCCTTCTTCGTATTATAATTATTATATCTTTTTTTTTTTAAATCTATTGCGGAAATATTTTAGATCATGAAATTTTAACTATGATTTTAAACACTTTCAGTATATCTCGAATCTTTATTCTTTATTTTTTCTCTGATATTTCGGGCTAGAATTTTTTTCCTTGCATTTTTTTGTGTAAAGGTTTTTAGAACTTTTATACTAAAAAATCTTTTATTCAAAATTCTTATATTTTTTTTTCGAAAAAGTCCTTCTGAATATAATTTTTATTCTTAATTGCTAAAACAAACAACAGATAAAAATGAATTAATTCATTTAAGATTAATTATAACTTTAATTTAAGTCAAATTACTGTTTATTTCTCATTTATCGTGTCTTCTTTTAAGAATATAACTAAATAAAAATTTAAACTTTCACCATAAGTTTAGAACTTCATTACGAATAAGTTCTTTAAAACTATTATTTTAAAATATTTTTTCCTAAAACGTTTCACAATAAATTTGACTAGGTATGTTAATTATTTACCTTCAATTAATTATTTTTTATTTTATTTTCAAAGTGTTAGTAAATATTATTATTATTATTATTATTATTGTGAAGAATGCAATAATACACCTCAAACTCTGAAATACACCCTGGTAGAATGTCCCCAATTCGAAAGCCAAAAAAAAAAAAAAAAAAAAAAAAATAGATCTAGAAAAAACACTAAAAGATTTACAAGATAATGAAGAGTGATTATAAATTATGATCTAATGACCATTATAAATTACTATAATAGAATATAAATTATAGATAACTCCAATGACCTTTTAGGGTTGAAGCGAGAAAAAGAGAAAAAAAAAAATTGAATATTTAATATTTGACCGTTGCATTAAAAAGGAAGGAGACGGTCCGGGGTTGCGGTCATAAATAGGTTAAATAGTGGCAAAACTATTTTATTAAAAGCCAACGTTTCGATCCGACTTTGCAGATCTTCTTCAAGGAGGTGTGTTCAGCTAGGAGTTTCACTTAAAAATCAATTTTAAGTATACTCAATTGAAATTTACTCACATACAATTTCACTTAAACTCAGTTTTAAGTGAAACTCCTAGCTGAACACACCTCCCTGAAGAAGACCTGCAAAGTCGGTTCGAAACGTTGGCTTTTAATAAAATAGTTTTGCCACTATTTAGCCTATTTATGACTCCCATCCCAGACCATCTCCTTTCTTTATATATATAAATTATTATTAATTTATTTCAAGTTTCTTCACCAAATGTGATCCATAAGTGTTTTGAATTTATTTTAAATTTATAAATATAAATATCCTCAAAATTTAGTGATTTAACTAATTAATAAGAAATAATTTAGTTTGTTCTACATCAGCTTTTAACGAAATAATTTTTATATCCCATTCGTTGAAGGCGAGTTATGGAGATGTTGAACGAATATATAAATGAAGAAAAAGGAAAGAGGTGTTTCAGAGGACGATCGAGGCCGGATTCTAAATTTCCAATGCTAACCGATAGCTTAAGTGGTGTAAACTGGTCGGAAACAAGGGAACAGCCTCTTTTTAAATATTTATTTCTGAATGAAGTGCGTTACTCAACCGTCGACAGCTCCAACATATATCTGAATACCCCTATCTAAATAGAACTCTAGAATCTATAAGGACGTATCGGCGAGAAGTAAACTCCGAGAAGGACAGATGAGATCCCCGGTACCGATACTACATATCCACAGCGCAGCTGAATTAATTGGATGTATTTCAATTCCCGAGAGTCGTCTGACAAGTAGGAATGAAACCGAATCTGTAAAACTATCCGCTAACTGTCGATATTAGAGATTGAAACTGTTTTAAATATTCATAGGAGGGGTTCGGACATTTTTTCCTTTTTTTTTTTTTAGCTCTCTTTTCTATAAAATTTTTATTTTTCCTTCTCAGTTTTAACAGGGCAGTTCTCGGAGGTTTACGAATGACATCATTAAATCTAACCAGAGTGCCATCAATATCCTGAGGGGGAAGAGATATCGCTACAAGCCCCGGTCCCTGCTCCCTCTTCAACATATTTATCGCAGAAATTGTCCTTAGGTGAGGGTATTAATAAAGGGTACCTTAAAAGGACAGGGCGGCTTCCGGTGGTATAATATTCTATTAATATACAACAGGATCCTCTTTGTATCGGGGCGGGGCTCTCCATCAATGTCCGCCATTAACCTATAGTAGCAGTTTGTATTAATTTTTATGTTTTAGCTTCGAGAACGAGGCTAAATGAAACTTCATTTATCCTCGACGGGTTAGCATAATTAGCTTTATTATTATAAAATTTATGAAGTCCTTAGGAATGATTATTTTTATTAGAATATAAAAAATAAATCGAATTAGACATCATGTTGGTATTAGTTCTACATCAATAATTCTTCATAAATTTATTAATTTTACGATTAATATCAGCACGCATACTTATTGGGGTTTAATTACTTAGAATTATTTATGAAATATTAGAGCTCAATTTACTGAACTTAGAACAAAAATAAATAATATTACATTTTAATATTGGACTGAGTTGGCGATAACACATATTCCGTGTGAATGGAGGAAAGCAGAAGTGGTACCAATCTTGAAGAGAGGGAAAAAAGGAGACATGCCGGAAAATTTCAGACCCATTGCATTAACAAGTACTTTCTCCAAGCTCTACGAGAGAATCGTTGCAGAAAGACTTGAGAAATGCATAGAGAAATATAATCTAATATCTTCTAAACAAGCTGGCTTCAAGAAAAATCGAAACACAATTGAACAAGTAGCTCGTCTAACACAAGAAATAAAAAACGGCTTCCAAAGAAAACAGAGCACCCTAGCAATATTCGTAGATTTTAAGACGGCATATGATAGAGTTTGGAGAAAGAAGCTAGTGAGTAAGCTTGTTGACAAGGGAGTCACAGGATATCTGCTCAAGACTATATCTTCTTTCTTACATCAAAGGTTTATAAGGGTGCGATATAAAAACGTTGTCTCGACATATCGCCAAACAAAACAAGGCCTCCCACAAGGCTCGGTGCTGAGTCCCTTCCTGTTTAACATCATGATTGATGATATCACGGAACTCACTGAAACTATTCCGGGTACAAATGCCCTGCTGTACGCAGATGACCTCGTCATTTGGGCAACAAGTAGTGACTTTAAAGGGCTAGAAAATCACATGCAACATGTACTTAAATTACTAGAGAAGTGGGCCAATGAAAACGAGATGATCGTTAATTAAGAAAAGACGGAATTCCAACTTTTTACCCTCTCTACCAAATCACACGAGATTAATTTGAACCATAATAACGAAGAGCTCAAACGCACAGAAGAAGCTACATATCTTGGAGTGAAATTGGATAAAAGACTCTCTTGGAATAAACACATTGAAAAACAAATAGAACAGGCTTCAAAACGACTTTCGTTAATACAGAGGTTAGGTGGCTCAAAATGGGGAGCAACGGGGGATGTTATGGCTCTTACCTACAAGACATATGTCCGCCCTGTTATTGAATATGGAGCAGAACTTGTTATCACTGCTTCGGACGCGATATTACACAAGCTCGACATAATCCAGAATCAAGCCCTTAGACTCGTGACAGGAGGGAGCAGATCAACCCCAATATCTGCGCTAGAATTACAAACAGGCATAGTACCTCTTGAGACACACCGGGAGCAACTGGCCATTACGCTCTATGAAAGGCTAAAACGTCTTAAGATCAACTACTGGAATACCTTTGAATCCGCACCTGAACGCCTTAAAACTCAAATTACTTTTACTAAGGCAGTGGAAGATTTGATTGAAAGAAAAGGACTAGAATTAGCTGAAAGGGAGCCACTCCCGTCATTGACACAAGTTCCATTCACCAACCAATTTGTTGTTCACTGTGATCTTCTTCAGAATGTTTCTAAGGATACAACACCAATTTACGAACAAAAGGCTATAACCCTAGAAACCATCGGAAAACGATTTCCAGAGACAGAATGGCTCCATGTATATACAGATGGTTCTGCACTGGAAGCACGCAAACATGCCGGAGCTGGTGTTTATTCAAAGGAGTTTCAACTTGCCGCCCCGGTCGGAAAGGTAGCCACAAACTTTGAAGGGGAAGTGAAAGCCATTCTCTTAGGCCTTGAGATGTTAACTGAACGGAAAGACAAGAAAGTGGCTTTCTTTGTTGACTCACAGGCAGCCATTTTGTCCCTAAAAAATGGATATAGTATAAATCCAAATGTTCCTAAATGCCATCAATATTTGAACCAATTAAAGGAAAATGGGACAGAAGTCGCTTTCCAGTGGATACCAGGCCATTGCGGGCTCCACGGAAATGATGAAGCTGATAAACTGGCCAGAATAGGTTCTGGAATGATCCAACCCGATATTCCTCTGACCATGGATTCAACAAAAAGAATCATAAAGCAGACCCTCCAAAGTTCACTGAAAGCGAAATATGTACAAACAATTGAAGGGAAACGATGGAGTGGATTGCTGGAAGAAAGTGGCAGGATTCCTAGAGACCTCCCTAGAGGGCAAGCCGTGGCATGCTTTAGAATGCTGACAGGCCACGATTTCCTTCAGAAGCACCTCCACCGCATCGGTGTAAAAGATAGCCCGACATGCCCTCTATGTTCCTTAGACATAATGACAGGAGAACATCTGGATACATGCCCTGCATTACAGGACATAAGATGTTGCTTCAATGAAATGGACAGCTATTATACTCGGAGAGCAAAGTTGTACTGGACTGCAAGAGCACGCATGGCTAACGAAGCAGGCGTAACTTAGGCGTAGGAAAAAAAAAAAAAAAAAAAAAAAAAAAAAAAAAAAAAAAAAACATTTTAATACCTATTAATAATATTGACCACCGCGGTGAGGTATGTAATCTTTCTATGATACATATACATACTATACTCTTTTATCTAAAAGTTGTGTCGATTTCGCTAAAATTACGATTTAAGAAATTAATTTTATTCTTAGTTACTCAAACAAACTATACATTAAATCTTGTGTAATTAATTCAAGTAAAATTATAACTCTATAGTCCGTGGTACAGACCCCTTTTTATCGAATTATCAACATCCGCCTGAAATTTTGTAAATAGTTTCATCTCATCGTAACCTACAACTATTTTATTTACGAAAACTTTTAGAATTGGGGCGTTTTCAATCTGAAGGAGAGCAAAATCCAACCCTCCATAGGTTGTAGAGGTATAGGGTTTTTTTCCTCAAAATAACAGTGGAGGGTTGGATTAATGGTGATCGTTGGAGGCCCCCGATTTCGTCTACGAAACTATGGAATATATTTTAAAAGAGGTCGAGGTCCATTAAAAATAACTTTTTATTCTGGTTCAAGAAATATAAATTAAAAAAAAAACTATTAAGCTAAAAAAGACCAGAACTAAAAGTTCGTGGTACAGACCCCTTTTTACCAAATTGTTAACATCCGCCTGAAACTTTGTAAATAGATTCATTTCATCCTATCCTACAAATACTTTATTCACAAAAACTCTTGGAATTGGGGCGTTTTCAATCTGGAGGGGGGCATACTTTGTTTTTTTAATAAGGTACTAATAACTCGTTAATACCCATTTGCTTTCTACTGGATCGTAAGATTATTTGATCACAAATTCGACAAAAAAATGTGGCCTATAAAAATATTGGTGCGTTTATCCAATATAACCTTGTTATTTTGAAAATTTGGGATTGTAAATCACGCCATACGGCTCAATATTTTTGTAGGTCACATTTTTTTATCGAATTTGTGATCAAATAATCTTACGATACAAGTAGAAAGCAAATAGGTATTTACGAGTTTTAGTACCTAATTAAAAAGGCAAAGTATGCCCCCCTCCAGATTGGAAACGCCCCAATACCAAGAGTTTTTGTGAATAAAGTATTTGTAGGATAGGATGAAATGAATCTATTTACAAAGTTTCAGACGGAAGTTAATAATTTTGTAAAAAGGGGTCTGTATCACAGACTAATAGTTCTGGTCTTTTTTAGCTTAATATTTTTTTTTAATTTATATTTCTTAACCAGAATAAAAAGTTATTTTTAATGGACCTAGACCTCTTTTAAAATATATTCCATAGTTTCGTAGTCGAAATCGGGGGCCTCCAACGATCACCATTAATCCAAACCTCCACTGTTTATTTTGAGTAAAAAAACCCTATACCTCTACAACCTATGGAGGGTTGGATTTCAGTATTTTGTTTTTGGTTGTGCAAGTGAGGGATTTTACGCTAAACCATCAGGTTTCAACTAAGAGTACTCGGGTCGTTCTTATTTTGTTTGATGTCCCCGAGATTTATGTTCTGAGCATTTAGAGAACAGGAAGAGGATTTTAGTTGTTTTCTTATAGGCAATGATGAATGAAACGAAAGTCATAACATTTTTTTTTTTCATTTTCTCATGTTGACTTGAATATTTATTGTTTATCTTTATCTTATTATATTCATAGCTATTATATCTTTCCAATATACTACTAATGTTTGTCTATATTTGCTATTTAAAGAAAAAAATCCTTGTTTAATAAGATTTAAGTCCATATCCTCATACCGGACTGAAACGACAAGAAACCGCTTCCGACTATTTCAACACTTACTGGACAAACGCTCTAACCTTCCAATTAATTACAAAAGACTCATTTACATGACTATAATAAGGCCTATTAGGACTTACAGAGTTGCGTTATGGGGTTCCACCAAACCTTCATATTCCTCACATATCCAATCCTTACAATCCAAAATCCTTCGTAAAATCCTCAATGCTTCTTCCTTTGTTAGAAATAAAATCATTCACAATGACCTTAATGTTCCTTATGGTTCATATATGGCCCAATCCAGATATCTATCCTTCTATAATAAACTTCATAACCATATCAACACTCTTGTTTCTAATCTTGCTTCCTATTCGATTCCTGATAACCCTCCGAGGCGTCTGAAAAGAAGATGGCCCTGTGTCTTCTAATGTAGGCATATTATTAGAGTGCTACCAGTGGATAGTTTCTCAACATGTGTTTCATATCATTATATCCATGTACGAATTTACTAGATGTATTTTTTTTTATAGAGTTGTAAATATCATAATAAATAAAAAAGTCCATATTAATTATTTTATGGTTTAGAAAAATACTTAAAACTTAGAAATATAAAACTAATATTAGGAAAACTGATTATCGAAAGTTAAGTTTGTTATTTAGGACATCTATACGATTAATCTTAGAAATAAAATTTTCCTTAAAAATGTTCAATAAGTATAATATAATATAACTTCTATAAAGTATACACTTGATAATAGATGGTTGTAAACCTATCCATCCTATGATCGACCCACAGCTGATTTGAAAGAATAAATATTTACCTGCCACATCCAGAATTGAATCCGACCATAGTATCACAATGGTTTATCAGTATATTGATTAAATAGGAAAAATTACAATGAAAATTAAATATACCAAGTGATAATCAACTCTCTTAATTCAACGATTAATTTAAAAAAAACAGAGAACATGAACATTTTTACTGTAATTTATGAAATAATTATGTTGATGTCTGCTGGGCTTTAGAACTTTGTGAAGGTGTCCGTGTTGCCCAGAGGTCTCCTTTTCGACCTGCGGACCACATTGAGGTATTTAGTAAGTCCCTTCATGGGCCGTATTAAGGCCTCTAATATATAGTGCCATGGCTTGTAATAAAAAAAAATCGTTCTTTTTAAATGATACTTCTGTTGTGAAATGAGAAAAACAAATCATGCAAAATAAATGTTGAAAGAATCTTGTATTTAAGTGATTTCCTAAATATTTTTAAATATTTTTTAAAATATGGCCATTCCAATAAATGAAATTTTCGCGGGTCAGATTGGAGGTGTTTTCAGGCTTGGTCTAAGACGTTGGAAACTCCTTTCGAATTCATATTCAAATTAATACTGTCCCTCAACCACTTTGCTGCCTTTGTTTCTTTCTACTTGGCTTTCTAATAGGAATGAGTTTATCTTACAGGTACCATTCTGTTTTAATCAGTGTTGGAAGGTAGAAATTCATTCTGTTGATCCCTCACGAAACTGCAACCTTATCGCCAGGAAACCTAGTAACCAAAGTTAGAGATGAATAAATAATTACGAGTTCAAATTCTGGTGCCTGATGGGACTTAACTCGCCATCATCCCCCGGCCCGTATATTTTACAAAATATACGGGTATATACGGCACACTTTAGGGTATATTTTACAAAATTGGGGAGAGGGGCTTCAGTCCGAAAGCTCCCCCTCTCCATATATACGTTTGCAATTCCTGTGTTTGGTATTTCGGCATATATCTCTTTTAAACAGTTCTAATGATTCGAATAAGCTGTTGTTTATTAGTAAAAGAATTATATTAAATTTTGCAATCAATTAATGTTAAAAAATACTCAATGCTTTTTATTCTATAATTGATTTTAATATTAATTGGAGAATTATAGCAAAATCCATTTTAAATAAATGTATTGATTGATTGGAAGCTATAAATCACAACATAAAAACGTTACTCTAGAACCTTTCATAACGCATTCATAAATGATTAATGAGACATTTTATATAATTTATCATTCATTAAATTAAATAATCTATATTAATTATTGTAAACAACTTTGATTAATTGCAATATGAAATCCTGTATCATAAAAACTAATACCCAGGAGTTCTAAATCATCTGGGTAGGGTTAAGGCTGGAAGGACGGAGTGCAAACAAGTCTATTGATAATCCCAGAGCATCAGGTGGCGGACAAAGAAAAAGAAATTGGGTGTGGAGACCTCAAGAGAGCTGAACCACCAAGGCTAATCCCTTATTCACTAGAAAATATTTATAACATCATATTAATTAAATATAATAATTAATTAATTTCAATGCAACTATATGGATAAGGATGACAACAGTACGAGTCCGAATAATATTTTTGAGACATTTGCAAGCAAAGAATTGGACACTCCATAATATAAGTCGAGAGGTCAGTGTTTGTGACTATTCCACATATTTTATTTTTAAATGAAGATCTCAAATTTTTATGAAAAGTGCTTTTTTTACCAAAGATTCCGTTGGTATAAAAAATCTCATTCACTTTTATTAACAACACTAATTTTAAGAAAATCTTCTTAACGTTTTTATAATTACGTTAGCTGAAACCTGAGATGGACAAATGCTACTCTGAGTACTGAGTACCAAGTATTTTACTTCAATACTGACCTTTATTGAGTACCAAAGAGTTTAATCACTACTTCAGTTGATGCCACACGATTAACTGAAGTATTGATTGAGTTCCCAATGGTGATTCAATTTGAGTAAAATATTTGATATTCGGTACTCAGAGTAGACTTTGCCCATCTCTGGGTGAAACCGTTGCGATATTTTACATTTATTTTTACGTTTTGTAAAAAATATTTGAGAAACAATCGAAATATAAACACATGTCTGAGAGCAATAACACCATTAATTTAAAAATCTTTTATGTAATTTTCAATAACTAAAAAGTTTTGATTTTTTCTTTTATACATTTATTTGTTTGGTTAACTTAGAGATACTATTTTCGGAATTCTTCCATTATTATTAACAACGTCCAACCACCGATTTAACTTGATCGCTTTCCTATAATGAGCCACATGTAGGACAATATTACTTATGCATATATGAATATTCAAACTTTGCTTGCTAGAATTAATAAACCTTAAAATAAACACTCATCTTATAAATAAAAAAAACTTCGATATCTTTATCTTTATTACACTAAAATTTTAAGTGGCTTGTGAATATGCATGGTTTGCTGTTTGTAATGCAATTTTTTTTTTAGTATAAAAGCATACATTAGAGTAGCGAACATTTAAAAGTCAATAGATCGATCATTATGGGAGCACCTCATCATACAGGTTTTTGTTGAAAAGGTTAATTTGAAATTTTATTTGGCATATTTCGTTACCTTATTTGAAGGTTTTTCAACGGCAATTGATGTACTAACAAATGGTGCCTCCAAGGATACATATAAGTCTTTATGTTTTTTCTATTTATTTAATTTTTAACTCCGTTTCGAGCAGATTGCTCATTTTCAAGTTATCAATAAATAGTTAAAAAACGTTGTTAATAATAATCATTTATAATCCAAAAATAATTAAATTTATGATACCAATACTTCTGCGAAAACTTACCAAAATTCCAAAAAAAAATTCAATAAATTCCAAAATCTTTTCTTTATGTTATTGTAATACATCTTAGTTCTGGTCTACAAAAATACAATTCACAATATTCCTAGCATTTTATCTGGCAAGGAAAAATTTGAATTTTTAGGTAAACATATTTATATTAGATGTAAAATTTTATTTTATCAAAAAGAAAACATTTATTTGTGAGAAGTTGATGCATTAGCTTTTTACAAAATGGTCCTCTTTTATATATTTGTAAAAGATGTACCTATAATATGAGCAGAAATACGGCCACGTGTTTGGGGAAACATAAAATTAAGGAATGAAAACACCTAACACCTTTTTGCGAAACATCCAATCTATCTTCAGTAATCTGAAACCCTACAATTTTTCCAGGGCTCTCGCTTGGTCTTAATCCTTCGGCCATTAGGAATAAGAAAGAAATATAATCCTCAGGCAGTGGAAGAAGGTTGAGGCCGCTATGTAAAGCACGGGCATTACCCGGGCCAGGATGTTCTTCGCTCTGGGAGGACACCAGACATCAATTCTGAGCCAGAAGAGATGTGCGCGGCTCCAGGAACCATCTTCATTTCTGGATTTGGAATCTTCCTGGAGCCGTGCTTTCAGGACTAATACCGCACCTCAGGCGCCCAAGTTATCTTCTAAATATACCGTCGCTCGTTAGTAATCCTTATGCATAAGTCTCGCAAAAGGTCTTACCATCCACATCTCTGAAATGTATATTCATTCTCGTTGATGAAATATTATGTAAAAAAATTGTCGAGGTTCCTATAAAAATCTTGTTGAATCAAATGAGGTGTTTATTTTACTTCGTTTTTATTATCATTTGAACCCAAGCTGTAAAAGTATAATAACTTTTACATTTAAGGAATTTATCATTTTTATATTTTACCTCTTCCCCGCATAGTAATTATGGATTTGATATTTAGAAAGATTATGCGAAAAATACTCTTGGTTACAATATTTTAGAAATATATTTATTTTTCCACAACTTAGTCTGTTTGTCAAACTTAAGAAACAAAGCATTGTAATTTTTGGAGTTTTGATTTATATTTGTAAGTTTCGGGAATATTTTGTACCTCTCTTCAGCAAGTATTATTCCTCAATAATGGGCGAATTTAAGAATAAGTTTGGTCAATATCTGAATTTACAAATCATTCATTTACTTACCCAAATGTGGGGTATATTATACATTAGATGCTGAAGAGAAGGACAAAGCATTCACGAAACGGTGTACAAATAGGAACAAAAGCACTAAAAATTACAATTTTTTTTTTCTTAAATATATCTTACAGGTATTGTTATGAAGAAGAAATACAAAGTAATAGAGATATGAAAATAAACTAATTATTTAGAAATATTTTGTCGCTAAGTAAATATCGGTAAAATAATAAATAATAAAGGCCTAACACCGCACATCATTTCCGAACTAAATTTCTTCCTACTAGACTGAAACGACAAGAAACCGCTCGATGTTTCCGATTACTTCAGCACTTTACTAGACAAACGCTCTAAACTTTCAATTAATTACAAAAGACTCATCTACTTAACCATAATAAGACTTATATAGATGGACATACGGAATTGAGCTTTGAGGCCACTAAACAATCGAATTCCTCTCGTACCCAATCCTTACAATCCAAAATCCTTCGTAAAATCCTCAATGCTCCTTAGTTTGTCACTAATAAAATTATCCATAATGACCTTAATGTTTCTTATCTTTCAGATCTGACCCAATCCAGATACTTATCCTTCAGAATCATAAACTTCAGAATCATCCTAACCCCTTTTGTTTCCAACCTTACTTCCTCTTCAATTCCTGATAACCCTCCGGAGTCATCTGAATAGAAGATGGCCCCGTGATCTCCTAATGTAGACAAATTAATAGAGCGCTGCCATTGGGTAATTTCTCAACAAATGTTTTCACGCCATTATATCCATATATTCAAATTTAGTAAAGGTATTTTTTTTAATACAGCTGTAAATATCATCAAGAAAAAAAAAATTCTTTTGATGCCGCAAATCATTTTTTTGTTGGGTTGGTTGATTTTTCATATATAATTTTATAATGAAATAGAAATGATTCTTCATTTTTTTTTACACCATCCAGCATAATGTAACGACTTTTATTTTCGTAATAAGTAATACATTTTCTATATTCAATTGGTGTATTAGTCATTCCTTTTATTGTATATTTATTTCAATAAAGTATTACCTTTTATAATTTTAAATAATATTTTTATTTTATTTTGTATTTCAATTTAGTTACCTTTGTTGTATCAATAAATAGTATTTCTTTTTTAATTTAAATTTTTTAGAGATATTATTTATTCTATAACAATTTCAATTTATTTATGAGTGATTCATGTTGTAATTGTAACTACTAAAGGTAAATATATTATCTATTTTTATTGTTTTTAAGGAATAATTACATTATTGGATGTGGATTTCAAATTTTTAATTTTTTTATGAATCTGTTGATGTATTTGAATTTAATCATCAAATGACTATTTGAACAAAAATATCTTTAAACAATATAACTTAATTTACCGATGTAAATAAAGAAATACTACATATGTGTGGTAAATGCAATCAAAGTGTTAGTTGGATTCAATGTGAATAATTAGAAGGAACACCTTTTATTTTCTTTTTTTAAATTGACGGAGGAAATCCAAAGTTTACGGTATAAAGTTATTCTTATGCATTTTAAATTGATGAATCCTCATTAATTTTATCCACTAAACATGCATTTTTTTATGTTGGTTAGATGATCACGGAAAACATCTCTTGGACATCATGTGAAATAAAGTCCCACTATGTCAGTCCACATGATCAAAGACACCTGTAGTTTTTAAACTGGATAAAATGTCTGCGATCGTTGCAAACATAATGAGAAAGGGTCATGTAGTTATTGCAGATATATGATATTTTTTTTTCTTTGGTCTCAATATAAAAAATACAATTGAGCACAGCCAGAAATAGTTTTTGGATCCAGTCATTTTTTTTTTTTTTTATTAAACCATTTAGTTCGGTTTAATAAAGTTGGTGTCTATGTCTCAAATTTTCTGGTTGGTATATTTTGATAATATAATACATAATATATCATTCCTGTAATCCACTTGTACATATAGTAATTTACTCAGTATTGAGGCATTGATAACGTGTCAGTAATTTGGCATGGATAAAATATCATCAAACACATTTTAAAGAGAATTTATTTATTTTTATTGTTTACTTTTTTTATATGATGAGACAAATCCAAAAATTATTGATTGACAGGTTGTAAATCTGTATGTGACGGATGCGAAAAAAATCAAAAGTAAAGAATTTATAAAAAAATGTTACTACTTTCCATACTATTACCTGTATGCTATAATATTACCTATATTCGATAATGGTAAATAAAACTCAGAACACAATCTGGAGAGTGAATTTGATTGAACGTCAGATCTCCAATGTGTAACGCTAAATAGATGACCTTCTTAAAAAGATATTTTCTATCTGTTACAGATAGGTCCGATAGATTTCCTAATATTCCAACGGTTCCTAATTCTTTGGAAGCCGTTTTTTGTTCTTTAAAATGGAGTGATTCCTCCTTCTAAGGACCATTAAAGCATTTGTTGAAGAGCATCAACCGTTTCGTTCTTGTTCGGCTCTGACTACATTATATCTTCAATGTACTGTAAAGCATAATAAATAGTCTAATAACAACATTTCATTTCTGTTTTTCGTCCTGGTGTTTTTGTTAATATTTGATCCTTTCAGTTGACAGAATGACTGAATGCATTTTCAAAATTGTTTAATGATAGTCATCTTAGTGATATTTCTGGTACGAAAATTTATAATATCTGTACAGACATTGGGTAAGTTGATTCCACAGTAAGTGATTGCAGTTTCGAATTATAGAACTGTGAATATAAATTTTCCCGATTTCTATCGAATTAGATTAATGTTGTTGATAATTTTTATATCAATACAATTAATAATCAAAGCTGTTGAAATTGGAGTTATACATTATGTCAACTGAAAGACTAAGTTATCAATACATGTTATATTTGGAATTTATTAAACGTTGCTTAAACAAGCATATTCGAATCTTTCAACTGATATCAAATATTTTGATGAATATGTTCCTGAATATAGAAATGTTATTTTCTATAAATTCTAAAAAAATGATAAACCTGCCTACTATTGAAGTGAAATCTTAGGCGCGTTTTGCACTTCTTTGTTTGGAAAGTAAATTAGATTGAGCCGTCAGATCTCTAATGTGTAACGCTCCGGTAAAGTCGTCTGGAGTCGACTAATTGAAGTGTTTTTTCATATTCATTAAAATATATCAACAACTAATATTTGGATCTGCATAGTGTAAGTAAGGAGAATTTTCAGCATTTTATCCTCTCTGTAATGGGCTATTATTGAATATTGTATCTTAACGCGATGCCGTGTGAGAGAGGCAAAAAGGAAAAACTACTGTTGAAAACCAAATGATAACGAATTTTTTGAAGGTATGAATTAAAATATCTCAGAAACTAAAAATCAGATCTGCGAATGAAAGCGAAGAAAATGTTCAGCATTTCATCATCTTTATAATGAGCTATTATTTATAATTTATAGTTCATATTATTAATCTGGCCTTGTTGATGTTTTCAGTTCTATCGTGTGGTCTAAAGCACACACCTTAGTTTTTTTATGTCTATTTAATGGAATCTAAATTCTATATTGAGAAATGAATCATGCACCTGTTGTAATTTAAAGCTTCTGTATTCAGGTGGAAACTATAAACAAAATAATCTATTTATGCTCTCACTGTAAAATGGAGCGCTGGTATCGGGGAAAATAATTACCCCATTAGGAGCTAACAGGAAAGAAATTAAAGGATCATAAATTTTCCGATATCGACGAAACCGAAATAAATTTTAAAAATTCCAACCATTTCCTTAGTGTTCGTTAATTTCAAAGAAACACAATATTGCAATCAATTCACTTTTCCTTCTAAATTGGCTGTTAACAAACCATTAACATTCTCTAAAGAAACAAAACAGTGTTATTACATTTTTTAAAATATTTATTATATTAATTTTAAATTATAAAAATATTATATAGATGTAGAGAATTTCTAATATTTTTAAATTAATGAATTATTCAATATTAAACAAAGTAGGATGCCCGAGTTTTTTTTTTTTTTTTTTTTTTTTTTTTTTTTTTTTTTTTTTTTTTTTTTTTTTTTTTTGGTTATTCATAGAACTATATCATACATTCGAGAAAAAAAAACTATTTAACACATAAATATTGGTATCCAATACTACTTAAAAATGATAAAATGCTGAAATAATAGTTGATTTAATTAGTAATTATAAATTACTATTATAACACTTTAAATTAAGCCTTCACATAAAAAATTAAACAAAAAAATTTAGCTGTCCATAATTTTACACCAGTATCGTACTTATCAGTAATATAGTAATAATACTTCATTTTTAGTTCTTTGTCTTGAAGAGTGGAATATTAATAATCCGTATTTTTTATTTATAAGTAATGTTAATTTTTATTTAAATGTTTCGTTATTATCCAATATGTCCAAGCGATCCCAGAACTATTTCCTTTTGTTTCTTTTTCAATATATTTATAACATCACTATTACCACATAATATAATGAATAAAGGTTTCTACATTTTTATAAATCTAGGCGGGATGTAGTCATTTTCATACATTTAGTTTTTCATGTAAATTAAAAAACAATATATGTTATTATTGTACAGCCATGTTAAAAAATGAGACATATGTAAGAATAGAAACGGTAAAAGTGATTAAAATGTTTTTAAAAAATTGCATGCTATTTTTTTTTCAATTCAATCAATTCTTTATTGAGATGTATTACATTCTGTTACATCCTAAAACATTAGAGCCATTATCTCTATATACAATAAATACAGCCATCTCTATATACAATAAATAAAAATATATTAGACAATAAAATAATAATACTGAAATTGAATAAATATAAACAAAAAGAAACTAAACTATTTGAAATAACAACTTAAGTACAAACATGTTTTATACAATATATATGAAATTCCTTTTCTCAAGAAAAGCCAAGCTTTTCCCCAGATTCATGGAAAGAGAGACATGACTGCATATTAAAGTAAATTAACATTTAAAATTACGTCATAATAAAAGGTAACAGGGAAGTAAGATATATAAGTAGGTATGTATTTATTTTTTAATAAGTCCATTTGAACAAAAAGAAATCTGGTGCGCTCATCACACAACTTTCACCTACCGCTCTACTTTGAATAAAAATAATGTTCTGCTCTTCCACCGAATCTCTCTCCCATCCTCCATCACCTCTCCTTCAAAATATTAAAATTAATAGAAATTTACTTCACTGACAGGTCATTATACCAGACACGTCATTGAAGATAAAAGACAATTGCACATGATGAAAAATAATTTAAATTGAAAATAAAATTTTCTGAAATTTGAAAACCTGTATCTCGTAAACTATTTGATTTACTGAGCCTGTTACGATCTTAAATTGTTGAATATTTAATCTAGTTTAAAAATGTATACAGTGTTTTTTTTTTAAAACGTTCTCCTTCGTGGATATAATGGAGTAAACCCGAAAAAAGATTAAAAAATATAGCAGTTTTTGAGATATTTAAAAGTGATCCCGAAGAGGGGAGAAAGGAGAGGGAGAGAGCACTGTATTCGAAAATGTGGATTTTGTATCTCATTCGTATCCTATACAAGAAAATAAAAAGAAACCTCCAACCCCCATTCAATGCAACTTACGATGAACAAGACTACTGGGCTATTAAGCTATAACAAAGTTTTTGAAGTACAGTTTTAATGGAGCCAAACCTGAACCATTACAGCTAACCTGTAAACTACATACCTCCATCCTCTAAGCTTTTTATTAAAAGTTTTTTTTTTAATTTCAACAATTAAAAAATTGTATTTATATGATGTGTGTGTGTGTGTGTGTGTATGTATATATGTGTATGTGTGTATGTGTATGTGTATATATATATATATATATATATATATATATATATATATATGTATGTATGTGTGTGTATGTGTGTGTGTGAGTAGGTGTTGTGTGAGTATGTATGTGTATATGTGTGTGTAAATATATATATAGTTTCCTTTTGTAGATAAATTATATATGTAGTTTTTCTGGTACTTTTAATGATTGTAACCTAGTTTTTCGTTTATATGTTATGTAGGTTTTTCCTACTGTAAACAATGGATTTCAATTTTCTAAGCAGCATCAAGCCTAAACATGTAATTAATGATTATGCCATGATGTAATGTAAGAAAAAAAAAAAAAAAAAAGAAAATCAGATTGAAAAACAAATTTATAAAATGTTTGAGAAAATCTATAAAAATAAATCAATTTATTATATCAACATTTTTATCAATGTGAAAGTTAATTTCTGTAATGAAGATAAATAAATTATTTCTGAAAGTGGTGAGCGGTTTATGCCCGGTCTTGGGCCTTGTACTTCGTTGTAATATTAAGTCTTTTTATGAAGTCGGCTGGAAGTCCGTCAGAGGAGTCGTAAAGTATGTCCGAACTTATGAGTTTGTCAGGCTACTGTGCTAGTCCAATATGTAAAGCGTCCTTTTCCGCTGACAGCTCTTAAGAGGCTAGAAAGTATCTGATGGAAAGGTGCCTGTTAAAATATCTTGCTTGGTTTCTCTCGCTAAAATCCATTTTACATCACAAGTAGTATTTTTTTCATTCGTTTAATTTTGATTTGCTAAACCCAAGCCTATTCTTGACATGTTGAATAAAACCGTTGTTATTTACGTAACCGGACCACTTTTTAGCCCTTTCTTTTTTTTCTCTCTCTCTCTCTTTTAGCGATATCGTTTTACGAAATGAGGTTTTGGAAAACTTTCATTTAGGAGATTTATAAGAATATTATATTTTAGCAACAAAATGATAAAAAATAAAATTAATTTGTAATTGATCGAGAGCTAGTCAACCGAATGGGAAGTTTGACCATTTTTGCAAACAACGAGCAGTTCTCAACAGGTTTTTGCTCTACATTAATCAAGGTAGGGGATTTATTTGTCATTAACGCTACAAAATAAATAATAAGTAAGCCTATTGGAAACCGAATTCCCAATCTACCCATAAAGAATACCACATCTAACCTCCTAGTCTTTTACCACCTGTTATCCAGTTCAGAAGACTTACTTCTGTCTTTTATGTTTTTAAATTTACTCTTATTTACTGAATTGACTTTGACAAGAGGATGACATGGGGTCACCATATTAAAATGAAACAGAAGACCCTCAATAGTCGACTCAAACTACTTTATTTACTTAAATATATGTATTCAAATGTGTACGTTAGGAGTTCATCTTAAAAGTAATAATAAAACCACGTATTTGATCATTATAGTCTTACTTTTTTAATCGTTCCAGCCTTTAGGCTATTTTCGAGGGAAGAAACCTTTAACAAATAAAACAATCTTCACAGCATAATTATACTTTATAATTAATTATTTTCAATAAATACTTTATTTTACATATCTAATTAATAATTTAAAAATCATTATGGACTGAGTTGCCCTTGTCAGCTACGTTTAATCATTTATCATCCCTCGTCAACTTCATTTAAAACTCTAAAAACTTCCTCTGTAATGTTATTATTATTATATTAAAACTAATTAAATGAAATTGATAAGGAAAATTCAGTCCATAATGATTTTTAATTATTAAAATAGGTATGTAGAATAAAGTATTAAATGAAAATAATTAATTAGTCGATATATTTAGGCTGTAATGATTTTTTTAGGTTTCTTCCCAGAGCCAAAACGCTGGTGTAAAAAACTAAATGAAGTAGGACTATGCTGATCAAATATGTTGATTTATTATTACTATGTATTTTATTTATTAATACAGTTGTAAATATCATGAATAAATAAAAAAAGAATTACCCTAATAACATTTTTCCAAGTCTTCAAAACTAAAACTGAGGAAGAAACTAAATACAAGTATGTACACTCCTCGAAGATGTACCGTATAGCTAAAGTGACTCTCTAATAAACTGAAAACAAAACGGAGAAAAAGATACCCCTTTACTGAATTTACCATTTTTTTTGTTGGCTTTTGAATTATTATTTATTATATTCAGACATTTCAGACGAACACCGCAAAAAAAAACCTATGATCGGCAGACGTTTGTATTGTCGGTCAAACGGTATATCATGTAGATGGAAGTGCGATGCTGAATTGGTTCTCATTGGAAGAGGTTAACGTTCGTTAATTTTTCGAATAATCAAAAACAATTACTCGTCCGAAATATTATAGGTGTTAACTATAAGAATACTTCATTCTCGAAAGGAGCTGTATAAACCTGAAACACGAATAAAAATTTATTATGATATTTACAACTGTATTAGTATGAATACATCAAGTAAATTTGTACAGAGAAATATTATTACATGAAAAACGCTTGTTGAGAAACTACCCACTGGTAGCACTCTAATAATTAAATATATAAATAAAAATTTTCGGATCATTATTAGCGATGTTAGAGCAAAGTATTTCGTGTCAGAATTTTTGCCAAAACCGTTACGAAGGTCGTGTGAGTAGACACAGCATGAACATAAAATAAAGCATGAATTAATCAATGTCTGTATATGATCCAATAAGAGGTAATGTGTTCCCCGTTGTATGTTGAATTTGGTTGATTTTTTATTAATGAACAAGATATAACTGAAGTAGCCGATTCAGTAAAAAGTTGTTGAAGATAAAACAAATTGCCCTCGATCTCTTCCAATTACGTACACAACGCCAGCTTTATATCAGCCAATGTGAAAGTAATTTGAAATAAACTTTCATTTCCGATCGTATAAGGTCCCTAATGTTGCGATATCGGATGTTTGAAAAAAACGAAAAATTGGTGTCGGACGTCGAGATGTCTGACTCCTTCGGAACTTGTATTGGAAAGGTGGCAATAAGGGACTTGTCTATTTATATTCGGTCTTATGCTCCAAACAGCTGGAAGTACGTTTATGTAACACAACTGCCCGTGCAAATACCGCCCGACCCTCCTCGTTAGCTTCCTAATGATTTTAGATCGCTCTCATCAATAATCCAGGCGGGTTTTACAATCACATGTCATTAGCCACTGTTCCTCCCGGGGTTTTTATAATTGCCTTCTGTTTTATTTTTTATTTTCTCTCTCTCCGAAGATTAGAAGAACTCTAAGAGGGTTCTTCTATTTTGGTGACGGAAAAACTGGTTCGGAGTAGAATTTCGGATGTTAGCGTACCTGTCAGTAATTACCTGAACAGCTGAATCAGCAATGTAAATGTCTCAGTATGAGGAGTTGAAAATTTTATGGAAAATTTTTACAAGGCTCCATTTTAACAGTTCCTGTGAAACCTTTTAGGAAAAAAAGTTCTTAAAATAAAAGTTCCAAGGAACATTTTTGTAATAAAGTTCCAGGTTCACTATAAAAATTTTAACTTGTATTAATCATGCTCTTAAAAAAAGTATCATTAAATGAAAAATGAACAGTGATTGGAATTAGGCTAGAGTGATAATCTGCTTTAAATGAATTACACAAGATTTTATTGTATAGTTTGTTTGAGTAGCTAAGAATAAAAGAAATTTCTTATATCGCAATTTTAGCGAAATCGACATAACTTTTAAATAAAAGATTTTTGAAAATAAAAGTTCTGTAAAACCTTTACTCGAAAAATTGCAAGGGAAAAAGTTCTAGTACCAAAAGAATTGAAAAACTATCGCTTCCGAAACATCTTTTTAAAAATAAAAGTTTTTCATTAAGTTTTAAGCCCTCCCCAGAATAATACGTGTTTTTCTAAAATCAGTTTCATATGTTTAAAAAGAAATTAAGTAATTAAGTATTTATTTTCTTTATCAACTTATTTTAATGGGGATGTGCTTACTTTATGGAATCGAAGAAGTTATTCTAAGCGATATCTCAATTATAGGATTTGTTAAAGAATTGGCGAATATATGACGTACTGACAAAAATACAGCTGTGAAAGATAATTATATATACCATTAACCCGTTATGAGTAGTGTGTATATGATTAGAAAAATGAATAAAGTTGATAAAGACAAACTCCGTATAATGGATGCCAGGTTCATGGAAATCGCGGTGTGAAGAAATTATCCTGTACCGCCTCCGCATGTGCCATTGCAAATTGTCTCAATTAATATGATCTGCGTGGGCTGGTAAGTCCCTCTTGGGGATAATACACGGTTGAATATTTCCAACATGAATACATTTTCTGTAACGTCAAATTGATCATTGAAGTAAAAGATAGTTCTTTGAACGAATGTGAACACATCGTTAATAAATTATGAAAATATATGCTATCTCAATGCATCCATTTTTTTTTATTTTATTTTAACCTTAATATTTTGAATTGATTATTACACAACTATAGATACGATAGTTTAGTTATAACTAGACAACCAGAGTCAATTTTTGAAAAAAGTATCCATTTTTGACCTTGTCGTCAATGGGAGGATAACACGAAAAGCATACATACATCAACGGACCGATTGGCATTGCTCTCTATCCGAGTACCTGAATAAGGAACTCGGTAGACGGGCGCAGAGAGACGAAGCACCCCTGACCCGACGGCACAAGCCAAGGTGAGCGCTTGCTCAAGCGGCAGCGGATCGATCCCTAAAGTTCACACTCTGCTCCTGTTTATCTCAAATCGGATCTGTATCGCAACATCGACCTTGACGTAGTCCTCTCGTATTGGGATAATGGCCAGCTGTGTCCGGCTAAGGTATGCAAACCTGGCGCTACACTGCAACGGAGAAAGGATTGGTTAGTCAAAGTGTAAAGCCAATAATTTTTTTTCTGATTGAAATTTACAACCGTATTAAATGATAAATACAACAAGTAAATATGGACAAGTAACATCAAATGTACAACATAAAGAGAAACTACCCATTGGTAGCACTCCAATTACATTTCTATATTAGAAGGTCCCAAGGCCATCTTTTTATTATACGTCTCGGAGGATTATCGGAAATAGAAGATGAAACAAGGTTGGAAATAAGAAGATTCGGAAGGTTCAGAAGTTTATTATGGAAGGACAGGTATCTGGAGTGAGCTAAATCGGAAACATATGGAACATTAAGGTCATTATGGATGATTTAATTTGTGACAAAGTAAGGAGCATTAAGGATTTTATGAAGGATTTTGTAGCTTATATTTTCAGTATAGAATAGAATAGAAAATAATTTTATTCTGGGACGAAGTCCCTTCAGAATATCAAAATATTACAAAATTAAAATATTATATCTGGTCAAATAAAAAAAAAACATAAAAAGTAAAGGTAAAGATAAATCAGTAAAGAAAATATTAGTTATACATACTATAAAAAAAATCAATATACAAGACTCTTGAATCCTTGCCAAGACAAAAAAAAATAAAAATACATCACAATCTTCTTAGCAGTAAACTGTGTTTCTGTTGAAAAAAAAAAAAAAAAAAGAAAGTCGAATCTGCTAATAAGTATTTCAGTTATGAGCCATATGTAAATACATTATTATGAATAATATGTAATTTTACATAAAAGGTTAGCGGGTATCTGACTTTTTTTTGGGACAGGAATTGGAATAGGAGGTTTTTGACTGTAGACAGGGATGAAGTGCTATGTATTGTAAAGACCGCCGGTGGTATTCATTTAATTATTTTAAAGTTATAAATAAATAAATATCATAAGTGGCCACATCTGGCGCTACCTGAGCGAGGGTAACGACCCACAAGCCCAACCTTTTGTAAGTGGTAATAAAAACCTTTAAGAACCACCGACCAAGACCGACAACTGAGTGTTTAAACAGGATCCCGAAAGACCTTTTCACACCTTCCACCAGAAATACCTAAATCTGTACCTGCTGCTTTACCTTGGCCTGGGGGAGAGGGCGTGGTCATCCCTTAGGCTAGGAATATTCAGCCAATCAGGAAAAAGACTACCAAAAGAGAGGGGGATGAAGAAAGGTGTGAAATAGAGGACTAGGACTAAAGGATTTCTTTTTGGGACTCAGCGGAGGAGACTTCAAGCGGGGGAGTCGAGGGAGGAAGACGAAGACAGCCGGAGAGAGCAGATGGACGGACTAGACGCTGAAGGAGAGCAGAGACAGGGAATCCAGATATGACGGCTAGAAACATTATGAAGGACCAGCTAAGTGGTAACAAGCATTTAGTTATACTAATGTAAATTTGTGTTGGCAACCATACATCATTAATTAATATAATCAATATAACACATGTAACTTTAATCAAACATCAAGCATTCTCCTCCAGTATGATTCTCAACTATTCATTATGTATATAGGTTTAGTTATTATTTTGTATATAGATGTTTTTGGTTTTATTTAAGCTTGTAAATATAATAGTTAGTAAACCATCTTAGTACTTTTACCATCAACCCTGCATGCCACCAATTAGATATAGAACAAATAGTAAATTTAAAAACATGATACCTTTAGAAAGGAAATCCAATAAAAATTATATGGTTCAATCTAGGATACTACAGTAGGGGGGATGTGGTATCTAAATATTTAAATACATCATTAATATATTTTTCGGTATATCGGTTCTCTTCTGTGACCGATATGAATACCAATATAACTATTAAATATAAATAAATGCGGTTCCTGGAACCCCCTACTCGCCGTAGAAACGCGAGGCCAGGAACATAGCAGAAGAATGCCGAATTTTGATAGGAAGGGAATTCCAAAAACAAACAGAGCGAGCTATGAAGAAGTTTTGAAACGAGACAGATCTGTGAGAAGGAATGTAAAGGTCGGAAGGTCGAAATCTTGTGGAAAAGGAGTGAACTGAGAATTGGAATTGGAGAAGGTTGTAGGCGTAGGAAGGAGGATGATTGTTGATGATATGATAGAGGAATGTACCTAGGAAATATTGCCTTCGAATGAATGGGAAGAGCCACTCTAACTCAGTGTAGTGGTGAGAGACATATTAGTATCTCGGTTCACCAATCAACTTAATAACTGTTCAGTCTTGTATTGTAGGGATTGGAAACAAGAGCAATTTGATGGTTTAGTAGATCCCCAATGCTCGATCCCGTAAGTCCTTATTATAGTAATATATATGAGCATTTCGTAAATAGTTGGAAGTTTAGAGCATTTCTCTAGTAAGTGCTTCAGTAGTCGAAATGTCGGGAAACGTATCAAGTCGTTTCAGACTGGTATCGGGGTTCAAAGTGAATCGTTTGTCAATGTTAGCGTTGCCGAAATGCGAGACTGAGACGAGTCTTGGTCTTGCAAACACAGTCTTGGTCTCGCGCAAGAGTCTTGCAGTTACCTATTAGTTTATAGAAATATTACTGTAATTTTTGGATAGGAGAAACTTAACTAAGTCCGAATGAAAAATTAGAAGAGTTAAATGCAAAAGCATATTGGTTATACCAATTCTTTACATATAGTAACTAAAATTGTCAAGTATTAGTAAATATTTTGCCTTACTTTGTATTTAAAAAATCGATTTTTTTTTTTTTGCAAATACCAAGACCAAGACCAATTTCGGACAACACTAATTAAAGCCAATAAATGAAGGAAGAAAGACAAGTTCATTTTACTCTGGGATATTTAGTCCCTTAAGAATAATGATAATGAACAAAAAAAGTGATATTTGTCTGGCGCAAAAATATTATCTTGATATAATTGAATTAAAATTATGAAACAATAAAATAAAAATAATGGATGAGAACATAATCCGAGGTGTAGACCTCTTTAATATTCATATGTAAAATACGTAAGGTGTAAATAAAATATATAAACCAAAATAATCACACAGTATTTCACCACAACTGGTGATTAAAAATAAGTTATTAAATCAGAACAATGCAAAAACACTTATGGAAAAAAAATATCATAATTAAAATACAGGGTTATTGTAATTCTTCAAGACGTTTTTCTATTGCCCAATCGTTTTGGTAAGACTTGCACAGAGATAAAGTTTTTTTTTTTTTTGTTAAGTTCCGATTGGAAAGGAAGAAGATCACTTAGGATGTTCTTCAGACGACCTCCCAGCAGATGAAAAAGAGGATGACCCAGATCAGAAACGACCGAACGGAGGAGATAAGTGTTTTTTTCTGGCCTCCTAGAGATAGGGGCATGGCCTGCTACCGAAAGTCACGGACGAGTGTGGAAAGATCTTCATTTGCATCCCAGGCCGTATCTCTTCAATGTCGGGTCTTGCAACCTACTCCTTATCTCGAACATTTTTTTTTCTTATCAAGATGAGGCAGAACAGATGAGGTATGTGAAACTTTAATAGAGTACATTAGCATTGAATTTTAATGGTTGAAACATTTCGACGTAAAAGAACCTAGTTTAAAAAAAATAAGGCATACAAGCAGCAAATATTTTTTCCAAAGCTTGTTGCTTGCATTCCTTAAGATAACATTACTCTCATCGAGTAAACTTAAAAATCAGTAAATTATACTGCATCAACTATCTTGGAAAGGAAACTTTGGTAACCTTCTAAAGGTTTTTGTCGACATTTCACATTCTTTGCTCGTTTTAGGTCCTACCATCGTACCATGGTCCTAAAAAAATTGTTATTAATAAGTTTTTATTTTGGTTTTTTAATTGATACTAAAATAACTTTTAATGAGTTTTCCTTTATTCCTTACAGCCTGTGATACAGACCCCTTTTCATCTCATCGCAACCAATAATTATATTATTTACGAAAATTCTCGGAATTGGGCGTTTTCAATATTGAGATTGGCAAAATTTCTCTATTTAATTAGATCCTAAAACCTAGTGAATACCCATTTGCTTTCCTCTTGGATCGTAAGATAATGTGATTGCAAAATCGAGAAAAAAGGTGGACTAAAAAAATGTTATGCCGTTTGGCCTCTATAACCTCGTTATTTTGACATTTTGGGGGTGTTGGTCACGCCAAACGGATCAATATTTTTGAAGGCCACATATTTGATAGAATTTGTGCTCAAATAATTTTACGATCCAAGGAGAAATCAAATGGGTATTTACGAATTTTGAGTACCTAATTAAATAAACAAAGTTTGCCGATTTTCCTGATTGAAAACGCCCCAATTCCGAGAATTTTCGTAAATAAAATAATTTTAGGTTACGATGATTAGAATATAATTACAAAGTTTCAGGAGGATGTTAATAATTTGATAAAAAGGGGTCTTTACCACGGACTATTATAATCGCGAAATACCTGCAAATTATGGTTTAGAAGACCAATAATTTAGCGTTCCAACCATTGGAAATCGAGGAGAAAATCTTTAAAAAACGGTAAGGAAAAATGTTCCGTATCATAGAAAAGAATTTTTCTCGATGGAAAAAATAAAATGAAATCATGCCATGTATACTAAGGACAGCAAATTGAAACTGAGGATTGAATAAAACTGTGATGCAAACAAATACAATAGAGGAATATATTTATTTTGCTCATTATAAACGTAGGCGTTTATAATTAGTTTGGGATATTAGAAGTTACAGGCATTTACTTAAGGAAGTACTGTATCCAAATATGGTGCGTATAATTGTGTTTTGAGCATGAAGTGATTTTCAATGGAAATGCTATTTAAATTTATTTTTATAATAAGTAATTAAAAAATTATTTATCAAAATTCATTTAAATTGGAACTAGGTGTAACGAATCAATTTTTGTTCAACTATCTATCAACATTCGAATTGCTGATTCATCTCCACATAAACATTTTATTGCTTTTTCCAGACAAAACAATTTTTTTAGATATAATATGGTACTTAATTTTAAAATTCGATATTACATTCTTCTCGATTTCAAACATTTGAAATATTAGTGACATTGAGTGAAATCAATCGATTTTTTAGATTTTTGAGTTGAAGATATTTTAGTAGCAACGTTCGATATTGTTTAGAAAAAATAAAAAAACTAATATTTTTTAATTTATAAAAAATGTATTGCTTATTATATTAAACACAAATTTATTGTCTGGTAATGGGAAATTTACTTTGAAATTAAGAATAAATACTTATGAAAGGATTTCAATTAGTTATAAATGTGATTTCGCATTCAAAAGTGAATGTAACGGATAGAATTTGATAAGAGTTCATTGCTATACCACCATGCACTAAATGTCATTCATTCAATTCAGATTGAAAGTAATAATGATGGTTTTATATTTCGTTGATATAACATGTTGCTAGAAATTCTCATGTCCTATTTTACTTGGCTCTCTAATTATGAATGGAGTAAAATCATAAAATAAAAAAAAAAAGATAAAATAATATTTTATATTAAAATTTTATTCCTTCCAATACACACATTTTAACTAAAATCTTTTCATTTCAAATATGTAAAAATTTGAATTCACTCACGTTTATTTCGGGTGAAAACTAGGATTCGATAATTTACACGATAACAATAATTTCCTTCACTACACATTTCATATACAGAATAGTGAAAGTAAAAATGATAAAATAAAGAAATCAATTTGTTAGGTTTTCTAAAAAATTGTGCAAACAATAAATAATACGATACCAAACCCATGAAAATGTGGTACGGAGCGCGCATCACAAAACATTCACTGACCACCCTCTTCTTAGCTGAAATAAATATTTTCAGACAACGAGGAAGTAAAAGTTAAAATCATAGACGCTGTATTTATTTATATTTTTTTTATTTTTATACTTTTATTTGTTTGCGTACCACTATACAGGGTGTTTCCGGGTTAAGTGGCCAAACTGCAAAAATGAACTAAAGACTTCAATACAAGAAGAAATTTTCTCTGAAGTTATGTCCGCAAACGCTTTGTTTAGGAGATATTCACAACTTAAGATTTTCGTTGTTATGAATTATTTACGTTAAATTAAATAAATAAAACCTATTTATTTGTTCTAACTGCTTTATTAATTCAATGTAAAAATTAACATTCATATTAAATGTTGTTCAAAGTGAAGGTATATCCGTAAACGTTTTGTTTAGGAGATGGTTTAGATAGAATATTAATATGGCCTTTTATTCCTTACTATATAAAAGCAATTGGCAACACTTGGAATTAGCATTGGTAACTCTCAATAGCATTTATCAGTTTGTAAGAGACTTTCGCAGAATACTCATCATTATGCCTTCCATTTATCCTGATTGTGAATATGCCGATATGGTGTTTGTATACGGTTTTTACAATGGTAATGCTAATGCTGCCCGTCGTGAATATGCCAGACGATTTCCGAATAGAAGATTACAAAACAAGCCTATCTTTAGCTCCACGTTTCAACGTCTTAGGGAAACTAGTACATTTGCTATAATATGCAGTGCCGTGCTGCTGTTGATGTAAGATGCCGAGTCTGCCTTAATGCACAAGGATGAATGCTAATGTTTACATTTAATTAATAAAGTAGTAAGAACAAATAAAAGTTTTATTTACTTAATATAACGTAAATAATTCATAACACTGAAAATCTTTATGTGTGAATATCTCCTAAACCAACCGTTTGTCCTAAAATACCTTCATAGAATTTTTTTTTTCTTATTTTGAAGTCTTTAATTCATATTTTCAGTTTGGCTACTTAAACCTGAAACACACTGTATATACAAATATTGATTTTTATTTCGCTGTAATCTTCATTTTACATGGAAGAGAACAAGAGTTGGCAAAAGCGATAGGAATCGGGGAAAAAATGGGAATGTTTAACAGAGGAGCCGATGAAACAACCAAAAATCGGAAAGAATCGGTGGCAAATTTCCGCATGGCAACAGGGCACGATTACCTGCAAAGGCATTTATATAGGATTGGAGTGGTGGAAAGTCCTGTGTGCCCTCTTTGCTAACAGGACGAGATGTACGACCTGCACCTCCCAGTTTGCCCCGCTCTGTCAGATGTCCGCAGTACTTCTGATGCGATCGGAACAAACTTAAACAAAATATTCATGGCAGAGTTGTATTGGGCTGCCAGGAGCCGGATGGCCTTATAGCCAACGACAGAGGCGTTTAATAAAAAAAAAAAAAAAAAATTCGCTGTAATCTATACAATTAAATATTAAATAATATCAGCGATGGAATTTATGAAAACTGCCTATGTATATCTACATAATATTACTATTATAATAATAGTACATACATAGTCGGAGTCCGTATCGGAAATTCAGGTGTGCTCGGGCGCGCTCGTACTCCTTTGATTCTTTCATTCTCGGTTAAGATCTCTTATTTCTCCTTTAGTTAATTATCAAATTCTTATATTGTATATTTAACTACTTTTAATATTAAACATCTATGTGAAATGGTAAATAATTTGAAATAAAAAAAGTACTTTATAGGAAGCAAATATTGAAAAATAGCCATTTAATCCCTGTTAGAGAACATCAATGAGAATAAAACCTACATTATATTAAAAACTGCTTAATTTTACACTGATATAATGAATTTAATCAAAATTGTTTTTGAGAAAATCATAAAAATGTGTTAAAAAGGTTATATAAAGTGCCACTTTCGGTGAGCCGATTTTTACGAAAAAGTTGCTGTAACATCTCAAGCATATAAAAACCTTAAACATGCAATTTTAATTTCGTACTACTTTTCGTTTTTAAGCTAGACTAATAACACACAGACAATTTTGTAAGACTTGGTTATTTGGACTCAAGGGACCTCAAAACGTGTTTCAACTGAGTGCTCTACACACCATATTCACGAATATGGTGTGTAGAGCATACTTTGTTGTTCCATACTTAGTTGCCGAAAAACAAGCCATTCCTCAGATTCCAATGCACTAAGGCAGACTTCTTGACTTTGATTTAATAAAAAAAAAAATTAGTAAATAAATGATTCTAAATGTTTTTTTAAAAATTTTGACCATTAAAAGTGATAGTAAAGAATTAATAAACAGAGCGTTTCATTTTTCATATTTTCAAGGTTAAGTATCGTAACTGAAAATATAGATCTTAATAAAGGATCTTATAACAATATAAACATTTCCGACGAAGCTATGTACATTAACACGTAGGAAATATTGATACGATTTTTTTTTTTTACGCAGTTGAAAACTGAAATTCAAAAATTTTCACGAACGCAATACTTTTCTTTACTATATATTTCATATATAGGTAAGTGAAAGTAAAAATATGACCAGAAAATGATTTATTGTTTGTGACTTTTTACATTGAACTGGCCATATTTTAAAAATATGTGTGCTTTGTAACGTAAAAATGTAATACTAATTACAGTCCAACCTAGCTATTCTTGGTTTGCAGTAGATATATAGATATACATTTCAGCATCTAGGGCCGATGGAAATGTGTAAGGGAGCTTGGAGTAGGCCAGGGGCCCGGGAGCTGGCGTGGGCGGCAACAGAGGCTACCAGCCTCCACTGCCCGCGATGAATTATTGATAGAGGATGGATATTAGATCTGGGCTGGTGAGAGGGCGCATAAAGATGGAGTGAATGGATGGATCTCCTCTGCAACTGCCATCACGAACCTCGCTATGTCCTGTCCCTGTTAATTTATGGTCCTAGGAGCAGTTGTTGGGCCTCTGGCTCAAGGAGGAGCTGTTCCAGCAGGAGAAATTGTCACAAGAACGATTTCGTAACAGGGAATCGTAATTAGCTCACCGGCCTCTAGGAGGATAGATTAGGTTTAAAATCCGCTATAAAGTTTGCTTATAATTAACACTCCAATGAGAGTTATTTATTATGCTCGTGCCAGGGCACCCTGGTCTAATGATACATAATGCTTTAGATAGTTGGATTTTCTGCAAGGAGTGAAGTCGGTGATTTATATATGAAGCAGAAAAAAATAATAAAAAATTCAGAACCACGATATAAAATAACTTTCATGATTATTATCACTTACTGGTGTAAAATAAATCCTATATGCATAATTTTATATCTTCAGGTAATATTCAGGTCTTCTCGGACTTGGCTGCAACATTTTAAATAAAAAAAAAATAAAACTTTCTTATTAACGAAATTCCAAGTTATCTTAAATGTTAACAAATCACAATCAGGGGCAGAATCGCGATCTGTCTATTATTATATATTCCAATCATGGACATTTTTAGAAAAAATATTATGACGGAATATTATTGAATGATGATAAAACTAATAGTCCGTGGTACAGACCTTTTTGTTTAACATCCGAATTATTAATATAATTCTTGCTTTTTTAATAAAATTTCGTGAATGGCTTGATCATCTTAGCGTAAGCAACACATTTTTTATCAACGACAAATATCAGAAATGAGGCTTAGTTTTCTTATTAAATTAATTTATTTCACGAGGTTTCAAAAACTCATAAATATCCATTATCTAATTGGATCGTAAGATAATTTATTACAAAATAGGTAGCTTACAAAAATATTGCGCTGTTCGGCCTATATAACCTGGTTACTTTGACATGTTGGTGGTGGAGGTCACCCAATCGGCCCAATATTTTTCTAGGCCACCTTTTTTTCTGGATTTCGTGATCAAATTAATTCACGACTCAAGTGGAAAATAAATAGGTGTTCATGAGCTTTTAGTACCTAACCAAATAGACGAAGTTTGCACAACACCAAATTAAAAGCTCCCCAATCCTTAGAATTTTCGTAAATAAGAAAACTTATAGGTTACAATGAGAGTTTTAGGCAGATGTTAATTAGTTCATAATAAGGGGTCTGTAACATGAACTATAAGACTGGCAAAACAGTAAACATTTAAAGAATAAACGTTACACCAATTCAGTTATTATCTAAAAGAAAAAATCGATCCCCGCGAATAATAGAAATAACACCATTATTATTTAATGAATTATAAAAAAAAAATATTTCATTTAATTAAAAAATAAGGCAGTGAAAAAAACAACAACAGGGCGGTACCGTTCTCCCCTCCCAAAAAAAATGTGCTCTAGCTACATTTAATAATTAAAAAACAAAATCCTTTACCACTAGAACCCATGAATGGTTTTCTATTAGTTCATGAAGGGTTCAGTTCTATGTTAGGAAGTCTCTGCACGTAAGAATACTGAGTTAATGCTACTTATTATGTTACAAACAAAACATCATGATCTTAAAATCCCTTTTTTATTTATTATTCTAAATATATTCGTTATTCTATCAGGTTCCCCAAATTTTCATTAAAATTTAATCCATCATCCTATTCCCTTAGCACAATCATTATCCAATTCTAGCCATCCCTACAATCGTCCTCGAAGGTTGAAAATGCAGTGGCCTCGATATCCTTTTTACATACGTCACTGGAATCCTCGCAATGGCCAGCTTCTCCACTCAAGTCATGAGCATATGTGGCTGTAGTGCCCTTTCTCAGTCTCCACTGCATCCCCATCTCAGTGATGCGGCTGAGAAAGAAGCGCTGGGATCTCTTAGAGTCTTGCCTTACCTTCCACACGTGAGGCAAAGGGCCTCAAAGGGACTTGGAACTCCCTTGGCTGACTGTAAATATTGTAAATAAACATGAATGTTTTTTTTTTCTTATTTATTCATTTTTTTGTAAATTTGCGTTGTATCATATTTTATTTCATCTGTTTTACTAAGCTTTCTTTTTCTTACTTTTATTATAATTTTTGTAATTGTATATATTGTATGAATGAGTTTCACACATCTCAAATACTCAATGACCTTGAATGAGGCAAATAAATTTTTTATTTAACATTAATATTTTACATTAATATCATTTGAATATTTTTATCCTTTTTCCGTGAGATGTCTAGGATATTGAAGTATAAAGTTGTAAAATTTCCTGTCTATATTATCTCTAATAATATCTGATATATATATATATATATATATATATATATATATATATATATATATATATATATATATATATATATATCATACGAAACAAGTAGAAAAACATCGTTGAAAAGCTCGGCAACACGACAATGACACGCGCCTTCAGAATGAAGATCCGTCCTGCGTTAATGTTAATATTGAAAGTGGAACGGATTGGCAAGACGTTCGTCCTCAGTAAGCGTGAAGGTATTATGAAGCGAAGAGAGTCGCTATAATCCCCGTGTCCCATCCCGTTACCTTACTGCATATTCTAGTACCGGCAATGTCCTCATATCTCCGGAATCGGTCCATGTTTCTTAGTCAGTTACGTGATGAGATGCTGAGAAATCGGTATCGTTCACCAACAGCATGTGGATACGGCGCAAAAGAAGGGAAAGGAATCATGAAGTATGTTTAAAATACGAATCTGACAGAGATATGTGGCAGAAAATCGGAGGTACACTTCTTTGATAATGATTATAAATAGATTAACTATTATTAAAGCAAAATCTATGTTTTATTTTGGGTTTTGATGATTCCAGAAAAAAACATCAAATCATTCGAGAAGCATCAATCTTAGAGAAGCATCAAGATGAGAAAAACATAAGGAAATACCGAGACCAGAGACAGCGATGTGAACATAATATGACAGACCAAATAAAAATAGTAAGAATCACGAAAGTAAGAATTTTAACATAAACAACGAGCTTTGTTGATTGGTTGTTGTATAATAAAGGGGTAAAATCCTGTGGTTGTGAATAATAAAATTAAAAATACGTAAAATGCACGTTAAGGTTAAAGTTGTTTATGGTTATTAAAGTTTAGTTATTTAAATAATCTAAATAATATTAAATAAGATTAATCTTTAACAACGAGATTTGTGTTTTAGCTGATCCAGGATTTAAGTATGTTTTTTTAATATTTTTTTTTTTGTTAAATGAGCCCACACGTAAAAATTTAAAGGAAGACTTTAAACAGGCGACTGGAAATACTGTACTAATTTTTTTTCTAAACCTATATTTAAAATTTGACTAATAATAAATATATACACTTACAATCACATCTGGACACACGCATCTCAGATTTTCGGCACAGCAAAAAAGAACTTACAAAAATTACAGTCATTTCAATCCAAAATTTTAAGGCTAATAACAGCAGCTCTCTGGTACCTAAACAACACAACTTTACATAAGTTGCCGACTTTATATTAAACTACTCGGACACAGCAAAAGATTTATAAACGAGATGACCACGGATGACATGCTCATTAGGAGGCAACTGAAAAGGAGCTGGATGAGAAATCTTTTTTCCTGATTTAATTAAGTAAATAAATACCACGGAAGAAATGATGCTGGGTACTATTCCTCTTCATGACCTAAAATGCCATCTTCTAACATGTCAAAAAATCTACTAATTGTTACAGGTGAGACATGAAGATAAAAAATAAATATTTGTAAGTACTCTGGAAGAAAAAAAAATACTTATAAGTATATAAATATGAAATTGATGTTTAAGTTCTCCTTGAATGTAAGTAAATAAGATAAATAAATAAACTGTAATAACTGGTAATTTAAAAGAGCATATTACGGCTATTTATGTATTTAGTTCAGATTAATCACATAAACAAATATGATCAGAAAAATGATTAAACAAAAAAAAAAAATCTATTATGAGGGTTACTTCAGCCAGAAAATACCTCCCCACGTTGCTCACCCCTTTGATCCGCCATTGATTGGTTTTTGTAACAGTTACATGATACATGTTAAACCACAACTAAAATGAATTAAAATAAAATAAAAACTAAGGTGTATGCTTTAGGCCACACGATAGAAGTGAAAACATCAATAAACCGAGATTAATAATATGAAATATAAATTATAAATAATAGCCCATTATAAAGCGGATAAAATGGTCAACATTTCCCTCACTTACACAGTATGTAGGTCCGATTTGAAGTTTCTGAGATATTTTAATCCATATTTTCAATAAAATTCGTTATAATTTGGTTTTCGACAGTATTTTTTCTCTTTTCGCCTAACACAGCATCGCGTTATAAAACAATTTTGAATAATAGCCCATTACAGAGAGGATAAAATACCGAATAATTCTCTCGCTAACAATATACAGGTCCGATTTTTAGTTTTTGAGATATTTTAATCCATATGGAAAAACACTACAATTAGTCGACTCTAGTCGACTTTACCCGAGCGTTACACTTCGGAGATCTGACTCGATCTAATTTGCTCTCCACAAAAAAAGTGCAAAAAGCGTCTAAAGAAGTTTTCACTTCAATAATTTCATTAATTTTTGAATTTGAAGTTTTCGTCAAATTTTTAGAATGTATAGAAAATAATATTTCTATATTCAGGAATCTATTCATCATAATATTTGATTTACTGTTGAATGATTAGAATATGCTTGTATATTCAATATAAGCATTATTGAATAAATTCCAAATATAACATCTATTAATAACTGATTCTTTCAGTTGACATAAAGAGTAACTCCAATTACAACAGTTTTGATTATTAATTTTAGTGATATTTCTAGCAGGAAAATGTATACCTTCATTCACAGTTCTATATTTCAATACCGAAATCAACTACTCTGGAATCAACTTACTCACTATCTGTACAGATATTATAAATTTTGAAACTAGAAATATCACTAAGATAACTTTATTCAACAACTTTTAAAATGGAGTTAGTCATTATGTCAACTGAATGGCTCAAATATTAATAAAACACTAGAACGAAACACAGAAATTAATTCAGTTTAGGTAAAAATAAATTTTGATGTTATTAGAGTATTTATTACGCCTTACAATATATTAAAAATAAAACAAGCGCCGAACAACAACGACTGTTTATGCTCTTCAACAAATGCTTTAATGAACCTTAAAAGAATGAATCAGTCCATTTTGAAGGAACAAAAAATGACTTCCAAAGAATTAAGACCCGTTGGAATATTAGGATATCTATCTGACGTAACTGTAACAAATGGAAAGTATCTTTTTAAGAAGGTCATCTATTTAGGCTTTTAAAATGTTTCGGTAATCTTTGCTTCTATGTTTTGTTTCATTCATTTTCAGTTATTGTTCCGCTTCTTTAATAGCCTTCTATAGATATGAATATAATATCCAATGTAAACAAAACGAGTATTTAGTACTTTTTATCGTTTTGTATTGTTATCTAAGAACTAATGTATATCAAAGAGGATCAGACTCCATTATAGAATTCTTAAGATTTGTAGGAACTTTTTTGGAAGTGAAGAATTTGACCTTCGATGTGAATGTGACCTAGAACTACATATGTAATGTATGGTAGAAATATTACAAAAAATTAATAATACATGGCAATTGTATATTTTTAATCTGTTATAGAAAATAAGTTAAATGGAGAAATAAGTAAGAGTGGAAAGAAATATATTTTATAATAGCGAAATGAAAGGAAAACAAATGTTTTTGAAAAATCTGTAAAAATAAAAAATATTTTTGTCAAAATAAGACATCTGGAGTTCCACTCGTCCAAAATTGATTTAATATTATTTAGCATAATTTTATGACGGGATAGGTTTGTGGTTTTTTTTTTTTTTTTTTTTTTGTTTTGTTTGTTTTGCTTTTTAGGTTTAAAGTTGGAATATTAAAATTAGTAAAGAGAAGATTAAGCAATTACATATTGGCAGCCTTTTTTTGTTAATTTTATCTTCATAGGGGTCAAATATGAAATATGAAAAATTATAAATGGTACAAAAGAGTATACAAAATATTATTTTCTAAATTTTGTTTATTCAATTTTTTTTTTATTGATTTAAGTAGAGCCAAAATTAGGAAAGGTTTACGAGGTTAATTTTCACCGGTAGTAGACTTTGGAAGGGGTAAATGTCTAGAAAAATTTTTAGGCGAAGTAATAAAATGTTGCTTTTCACTTTTAGTTTATTTTTATCTCAATGTTGTCAGTCACACGAGTTAATATTATCTGATAATAATATTTATTTCGAGACACATTACCTAAAATATGTTTATTATCGGGTTAGTTGAAAAAGGGGAGACGAAATTAAGTTTTTCGTTCCTGGAGAAAATTTTAGTTTTCGATCTGGCTTTGGCTATGTTCTAATGATGAGAGTTCAACTATTAATGGAGTATAAATAACAGTAAAGATAGAATTCATTTCAACAAAACTGTTCATATTGTAGATGATAGGTAACACGAATTCTAAATTAATTTCCTTATACAAATTCTACAAATACAATCAACATTAAAAGTCAAGTGTGTTATTAAATGGAATGGCATTTGAAGCTGAAAAAAATATGGTATTTTTTTTTTTGTTTAAATAAAAGGAAATAACTATTTAAAAGTAGTGTTGCCCCAATGCGAGACCAAGATGAATCTTGTTCTTGCAAACTCAGTATTGGGCATGGTCTTGGTCTTGCGCAAGAGTCTTACAACAGTCTTGCACCTACTTATTAGCTTATTACTATAGAGATATTACTATATTTTTTTAGGTAAGCCCAAATGAAAAATTAGAGGACTTAAATGCAAAATATATTGGCTATATCAATTATTAACGTATAGTAACTAAAATTGTCGAGTATTAGTAACTATTTTGCCTTAATTTTAATTTAAAAAATCTATTTTTTACCGGTCTTGGTCTTGGTCTTGCAATAGTTAGGTGGCCTTGGTCTTGGTCTAGCAAAGTGCAAGACCGAGGCCAATTTCGGGCAACACTATTTACAAGGGTGCAAATGTTTAAAGTCACGTATGGTAATCGTCTCATTTATTTAGTATAATACACTTCAAGTTCCGATTTTTATCATTATCGGCTTTCTTAATCTTGGTTCGTGTTATATGTACTATCTTAAAGCTGATGACCACATTATTATCTTCAGTCATGAATGCTTATCGTTATTAGTGAGAATAAATCTGTGAGCGTAACACCGTATTTAATAATTTAAATGCTTGTAGGAATATTTATTAACATGAAAAAAACTTCTTATTCTATATTCAGGAAGTTATAACATAGCCGTAGATGCTTAATGTCATCAGCTGAAGAGAGAGCCCAACAAGAAAGCTCTCATAAAATTTAGGCATAACACTATTCCATATTTCCTACAACACGGGATATATTAGCGGATATATATTGTGTATCATTTGAATAGAGGCAAGGAAAGAAGAATAACATGTTTTGAGCTCCTACGCAACGTCATCAGAAACCAGATAACTCACGTAACCCCAAGATAAGTTGCGAATGTCCGCTAAGGGCCTAATCGCTTCGTAAACTATCCTCTACAAGAGAGGATAGAACCATCCATCATGTGTTCCTTAGGTTGGGGTGCTGACGGAGACCCCCGCTTCCTTTCCTTTCCAGATGTGTCCTTAGCGTGAACATAAATCGGCGGGCGGTTTTCGGGACTACTATAGTTTAGTGGAGCGGATTCTAAGGTCAATACGCAGCCGTAAATATTCAGTTTGAGACAGCGTTTATCAAAAGAGAAAGGTTCGAACACAATCCGTAGCAGAAGGTTAATCAGTTTCAAAAAATGCTGTTAGCGTAGTCCGGATTCCTATCATTTCGTCTCACACAACGATTTCTGGACTGATCTTTATAGAGCGTTATAAATCTCTGATAATATGTGATATTTTATAGCGGAAACACATTTTATTTTTTAGTGATAATTAATGAAATGATTAAAAGAAAAACAAATCGTTTCATTCATAATATACTTAAACCTAGGTGTCAGTGTCTCTGGACCCTTTTCTCAGTCTCCCCATGCGAATACAGTAAGGCGGTTGCAATAGAAGATCTGAAATCTTCTGGAGTTATGCCTTTCTCATGTGGAGGACCAGCCCTGATATGGAGTATCTTGGACTAATGTAAATCTTGTATTTAGGTATGAATTATTTATTTATTTCTGTATTCAACTTTAATTTGAAGTTATTAATACCAGTTGATGCAGTTGAAAGAGCAGTGCAGGAATCTCCTGGAGGCCAGCTTTTCTCTTCATAACTCAGTGGAGGATGTTCCCTCGGCTTATTGTAAATAGGGTATGCAGGTAAATCTGTTTTTTTTATTTTTTTTTTTATTTACTTATCTTTAAGTTCTTATATTTTTTGTACACATTTTTGATTATTAAGTTTTTGTTATTTTGCTTATGTCTTATTTAATATATTTATATGTTCTCTATGAATGGTGTGAAAGTACTCTTTCCACACAATGACCATTGTCCATATGACATATGTTGTATTACTCAATTAAAAAACAAATTAATCTTCTAATTTTGTTATTACTACTGATTTATATATATATTCTTTTATTTATGTACTTATCATCGTCATTATTATCTTATTTTATATATTTATTAGTTCATTTACACTTAATTGCATCTACTTTTTTTCCTTTGTTTTTAATTATTTGTATATTTTTTTCTTGTGTGTACTTATTGTACAAATTGATACCTTCAGCAGTAATACGTTTCGGATGTGGCGAATGGTTTAATGGTACTAAAAAAAAAATATGGCACATTAAAAGATGGTTAAAAAAATATAAACCTAACCTTATACATAAATTTAATATAATGGAATAAAATAATATAAAAATATGATAAAATATAAACTTAAAAGAAACGATTAATTAAAAATATGCTATTGTATATTGAATTTAGTTTATTTCTTATGAAACTAAACTTCCAATGTGTTTTTTTCATTTTTTTATTATAGAAATATTTTTATTTTGCAATTCACTGTTAAAATTTAATCTTGTAACTAGTTAAAACCAGCAATAATAAAAAAAGATTACGGAAATAATTTTTTTAATCCAACTTAATTGGAAATGTAATCGAGAAGCAGGGGTAATCGGATGCCGTCATTCGAATATTGACATGTACAAATGCATTATTATTTTTTTTTATTCATTGATATTTACATCTGACCAATGTATAGAACGAAATCTCCACGAACTTAAACATGATGTGTTACGGAACTAAAAAAAAAAAATGATTGTTTTGAGCTCGGATGGTTTCAAAATACTCAATCAAAGGTTCCTAGTAAACAGTTTGAGTTATCGAACGACTAATTTGCTTCAAAAATAGTCATATATATTTTGACAGATGTATTAAACATATTCGGTACAATAATTTTTCAGCGCTTTGGGCCCCAATTGTTTTAAAACAATTACGAAATATAACATTGAAGAATTTCCGCTATCAAACATAGAATTCAATCTGGTATTTTGCTCAAAACATATATATACTTTTTAACACATAAATTAAACACACTTTACATAATAATTTTTCAGTGCTTTCAGCTTTAATTGTTTAAAAAAAACATACGCTTACATTGAAGAATTTGAGTTTTGAAACATGAAATTCGATCTAGCATTTTGCTTAAAAAATTGATACTTATCTTATAACACATTCTGTAGAATAATTTCGAGAGCTTTTATTTCAGGTTGTATCGAAACACTCGAGGAATATCATTAAATAGTTTGAATCATCAAACTTAAAAATTGGTAAAGAAATAGTTACTTACGTACAACTGGTTAATCAAAAACGTTACCATCTTTGTGAAATCTCCATATTCCGGCAATAATAAAATAACTGAAACGTTTTTCAACTAAATTATGCATAACTTTTGATGCCGATTCTTCTGTGACGATTGTGACGATAAACCAATTGTAACGATTTCACCCTTCCAGTCTTGCAATCATTTGTCGGATCTAGGACGGAGGATGAAAACAAACGAGGCAGATGAAAGCTCAAACGTGCCGGATATCGAGGGCGTTTTTTAGTTTCAGCGACAATTCCATCCCTGGATTCTCGAATCGGCGGGTTTTTGTCCGCCAGGCACGTATGCGTTCCGCTCTATTCACTCCACTGGTTGTGCGTCGTCGTATTTTCAGTTTTTCTTTCTTCACCAATTTCTTCTTCTTTGACGAAATTAATATCTTTTAATTCCGGACGCCGTATGAGCGCATGACCCCTTCAGGGCTGTTGGGTGTTAGCTTTAACAAAGCCGAATAAAAATTATGAATTCTCGGATATACCAAACAATAGGTTTATGTGAAGAGAGGGATGATTGGGGTGATCAATCAAATTAAAATGCTAAAAATAAATAATATGGTCAATATTGCGAATGTAAAAATTATTTATATATAAATTTATATTTATATTTATATAAATTATTTATTTTTACTATTTTAATTTGACTAATCACCCCAATCCTCCTTCTCTTCAATTATTTAGTACAGTCAACCATATACCCACAATAGGTTTATGTATTGAAATTACGGAATTCAGAAATATAAAAATACACTCCATTATCCACTATCCGATTATCCGTCGTACTGAAAGATGCTTGGATAATAAAAACCTTTATTAATAATGTAGTACACCACTTCATCATATAGGCCACTACGACAGAAGAATAACATGGGACGCAAATGCCATCTAAAGAAAAAGAAACGTTAAACCTCAGACTATGACTATTAAACTTACTTCACTTGAGACGATAAAAATTAAACCTTTTTTTTTTCATTAACGAAATTTACAACTGTAATAATAATAAATACAAGTAAATATGAACTAGTAATAAGACATGTACAACATGAAGAGAAACTACCCATTGGTAGCACTCCACAAATAAAAAAAAAAAAATAAAAAACCTAAAATCAAAAATTGAACATTTATAGTGGTGTAGACCTTTTTTTTTTTATTAAATTATAAACACAATCTGAAACTCATCTTATCGTAACCTGTTAATAGTTTCTTTACGAATATTTTCAGAATTGGGGCGTTTTCAAACTAAAGCTCTGCAAACTTTGTTCATTCAATCCGGTAATAAAAACTTTTGAATACCTTTTTGCTTTCCGCTTGAATCGTTAGAAAATATGATCGAAAAATAGAACAGAAAACAAAAGGTGGCCTACAAAAATATTTCGGCATTTGGCCTATATAACCTCATTATTTTAACATTTTCGGCGTGGGAGCCTCGCCAAATAGACCATGATTTTTGTAGGCCACCTCGTTTTTTGACTTTGTGGTCATATTATCTTACTATTAAAAGATAAGTTAAAAACAAAAATGTACTCTAATGTAAAATGTAATGTAATACTAATGTAAATGAGTTTTTCGTACCTAAGTTTGAATATGCTCTTTGAACTCTGTTATAAGTGTCCTTAATTTAGACAGATTGTAATGTTTATCAATGAACAATTAATCTAAAAAAAAAAAAAAAAAGTACCAAATTAAGTAGACAAAGTTTGCCAATCTCCAGATTGAAAACGCCTCAATTCTGACAATTTTCTTAAATAAAATATTTGTTGGTTATCATAAGATGTTTACGAAGTTTCAAGAGGATGTTAATAATTCGATAAAAAGAGGCCTGCACCTAGGACTATTACATTTATCTACTTAAGTCCATATGGACCTACGCTTCACAAATTTACGAAATAGACAAAACGACCCACATACAAAAATTACAAACTTTTCAGTCAAAATGTTTCTGGGCTGTAACTAGAGCTCCATAAACGTCACAAACATTGCTTTACAAATACTTTTTAATACTTAAGTTAACCATCACATACAGCACTATAGAACAAATTCGCGATAGCTTACATGGACATACTAATTCACTCATACAAGTTATGTCTATATTTAAAATACCAGAAAAAAACGCTTAGGCGGCTCAAAGAAAGTTGGATGAGGGATCAACTCGCTTAAAATGTATAATAACATCAAAATAGGAAGGGATGCCGCTCGTCAGTCCTCTCCCTCACGCCGTTCAACGTCACTACAATCAAACTTCCTGACAGAAGACTTCCGACAATCTGTCATTACTCATGACGACAGGTGTGGATGAATAAATCATGAAACTCACACAGGAGTGCGTAAATAAATAAATGAAGTGTACAAAAAAAAAAAAAAAACATTGATTAAGATAATAAAATACTTTTTAATTGCATTAAATTATTTTTTATAAAATTGTGGTTTTAATAAAAATGTATGCTTCTTATGGATCTATAATTTTTGTATTTTCAGAAATGCTGTTTCCCGAAATAAGTAACTGCCAATGAAATCTGAAGAAATGAAAACAATTGAAGTGGCTAAATTTTGAAGAAAAATAAAACATGTATCTATATAAATAAAATAAAGATTTTGTCTGTACATTGAATAGAATCAACCCGTTTTATGATATATTTCCGTTTTATAAATTGCAGACACTAAATGCACTTTTCAAATATTTTTTGTTTGTCTGGATGTCCACATAGTCCAACAAAATTTTGTCGGGCGTAAGCTTGGCAATGGCTAATGGTAGACTTTTGAAATTTTATTATTGTATTTAGGTTTGCTTGACTTAAAACCTACGCTTTAAATGAAAACATAATAATGAGTAGAACTAAAGTTATGAATTCTTGAGTAATTTGTCTAAAGATCCCGGTTAGGCAGTTACTTCGCAATAGAGTGGTTTGTTATTGGCAACCTACTCTATCGCGAGCCACATTTAAAAGTTGTACTACTCAACTGATGGAAACTATTATTACAACTCAACGGGAAAAATCCGGAATACCGAACATCTGTATCGCGTTGTCGGGTAAAACGGGTAAAACACACTTATTTTTAAACTTTGTTCGATCTTAACATTCAAAGTATCATTCGATTCAACTTCCCGAGTCTCAAAAATGTTGTCGTGTACATTTTTAGAATTAACCAAACGAATTAACAGGAAATCGGAAAAAAGCCCGCTCGCCACAATATTTAGATCAACTTCTAATTTTACACGGTTGCACAATGTCCAATGTTATTTTGCCAGCGATAGACTCAGTAGAATTAAAAGAAGTGGAGAGACTACGACTCTTTTCGATTAATTAATCGACTCCACAATCTCCTAGCTTCATCATTAATGAAAATTAAACACTTAAAAAAATCTAATGGATCGGTGGTCGTCGGTTTAGTTGTAAGGTACCTAAACGAATAGCCGAATAACAAAATATTGAGCATCATTGTCAGTCAAGGAAGTAAAAATTTGCTTAACATATAGATTTTCAATTTTAAATCAATATTTTACTTAGTTTTTAAACCTTAAATTAAGTTGATTAATAAATAACTGATGGATAATAAAATAACTGGATAGCAAATAACTGAAACGGATGGATGGTTAGGCACGGATAACAATGTTTTTGTTATAACTATTGCGAAACCTTGACTTCCATAAGCCCCACCATAAAAAAAATTCAAAACAACCCCTCTTCCTCTTCCCCACCCAATTTTATGAAATCCCCCCATAATACAAAATACATTTCAAAAAAAGATTCTAAAATTTTAACTATACAATCGTCGTTGACGTACATCAGCTAGTTTTTTATAAAAGCCAAGTAAAAAAATAAATAAATCAAGCAGTTTATAATATAGATAAAAAATATGTAATTTTTTTTTGTTAAAAACATTTTTATTTTGTATTAATTACTATAAAAAAGTTCTTTGTATTAAAAGTATTAAATAAAATATATTTTTATTTCATCTCAGTTTACGATACGGTGACAAAAATAATAACTCTTATAATAGTATGACTCAAAACTGAAAAAATGAATAATTTAATATTAGGAAATTCTTCATAACAAGCTAATATATGGAGTTACTCTTATGGCTGTTTTAAGATTTTGTTTTATTTATTTATACATGAGATTTACAACTGTAAAAATTAAAAATACATCCAGTAAATGTGCACACGGAAATAATACATTCACATGAAAACGCTTGTTGATAAACTACCCATTGGTACTCTAATAATATATTTACATAAGTAGATCACGAGGCCATCTTCTTTTCAGACGCCTTGAAGGGTTTTCAGGTATCGAAGAGGAAGCAAAGTTTGAAACGAGAGGGTTCGGATGGTTTTGAAGTTTCTTATGGAAGGATAAGTATCTGCATTGGGCTAAATCGGAAACATATGGTACGTCAAGGTTATTAGGAATGATTTCATTAGTGATAAAGTAATTGAGATTGAGAAATTGTAAAGATAAGATAAGATTAAGATAAAGAAAAATTTTAGATTGTAAGGATACGAGAGGGATTCGATGGTTTAGTGAAGTCCCAAAGCTTAATTCCGTAAGTCCAGATTGGCCTCATTATAGCAATGTATATGAGTCTTTCGTAATATACAGAAATTTTAGTGCGTTTGTCTAGTAAGAAGTGCTGGAGTAGTCTAAAACGTCGAGCAGTTTCTTCTCGTTTCAGTCTTGTTTGAGGATTCTAAGTGAGTCGTTTGTCCAGATGGAGTCCTAGGTATCGGATTTGTTCAACAGGAATAAGTGAATGATATTTTCTAAAATCTATAATTCAGTTCATTTTTTTTTATTTATTTAGAAATATAATAATCTGTCACATGGACAATAATTATAGTGATATATGAACACATTGACACCAATTCAGTTAATTGGAAATATTTACAGTAACAATTGAGTTGTGAATTCCTCCTCGACTTCCAGTATTTTTATGATTCTTCGGTATTTCAGCCTAACAGGGCACTAATACATTTTACTATATGTCATGTCAGATGGTTAATTTCGTGTTCACTATCGCTTTTTCATTTTATAAGATGTCGTAAAATTTACGGAATCTTATTAAAGGGGTTACATAAAACACACGACATGTATAACCTACCTATCTATTTATATTTTCACATTAACAGCTTGAGTACAAATTATTGAATACCTAACATAATATCTTTCAGTAATTAGTGTTACGTTAGCAGTTGATAAAATTGGTAGATATATAGCTTCTCTATTACCTATAATTATTATTTTATGTGTTTTTAAAATTAATAATTTTTTTTGTTCCGTTTAATTTTTTACAAATATTTTTCTCGGTCTCTTAGTGGATCCTGAATTAAATTTGGGGCGGCTTGCTTGTTTTTTTTTTCTTCTGTTGATACTTCTTTCGGCACGTTCCGCACTTTTTTTGTGGAGAGTGAATTAGATTGAACCGTCAGATCTCCGACGTGCAACGCTCGGGTAAAGTCGGCTGGAGTTGACTGAAGAGTTTTTTTATATGGCTTAAAATATCTCAGAAACTAAAAATCGGACTTGCATATTGTTAGCGAGGGAATCGTTCAGTATTTCATCCTCTCTGTAATGAGCAGTTATTTGAAATTGTACCTTAACGCGGCGCCGTGTTAGAGAGGCCAAAAGGGAAAAAATAATGTCGAAAAAGAAATCATGACTAATTTTTTTGAAAATATGGATTGAAATATGCCAGAAACTAAAGATTGGACCTGTATAACTTAATGGAGATAAAATGTTCAGCATTTCATTCACTAAGATATAAGAGCTATTATTTAATATTAATATACTCCCCTTATTGATGTTTTCACTTCAATCGTGTGGTCTAAAGCACATACCTTAGTTGTTTTTTCCTCTAGTTTAGCACTAATTATTCTGGAAGAAAAATAAATACAATAAATACTGGCCTTTCAAAGTCAGTTTAAAAAAGGGGAATGAAAGAAACAAAGATGGTTTTAGGATTAAAGTTTTTAATATTTTTTCTCGGCACGAGTCTACATTGTGTTGCTGTATACGCGTTATAATTTTAAAATACCGTAATTATGTTTAATAGTATTTATAGCTCAGATCCTTCACAATAAAAAATATAGACCAATGTAAAAAAAAATATTTTTCTATTTTGGAGAGTAGACCGAAAGTGCTATACGTAAATCCATAAAATTTATTGCTAATGATTTTAAAAGATACTGACAATATATATATATATATATATTTTTTTTTTGCGTGAAACTATTTTTATTTAGAAAATAATACATTTTGCCTCAATTAAGGGCATTGAGTATTTAGGATGAATGAAATACAAACATACCATATATACAGTAAAAGAAAAACAAGATTATAACAAAATAAAATAAAACTTGGAGTAACAGAATAAATCGATCATGATACAACATTAAATAAAAATAAATAAAAACACATTCATACTTATTTACAATATTTACAGTCAGCCGAGGGAGCTGCGAGTCGGGCCTTTCCCCCACGTGTGGAGGAGAAGGCAAGACTCCAAGAGATCCCAGTGCTTCTTTCTCACCCGCATCACTGGGATGGGAATCTAGTGGAGACTAAGAAGGGCACTAAAGCCACATACGCTCATGACTTGAATGGAGAAGCTGGCCATCACCAGGACTCCAATGACGTCTTTACAAAAGATCTCGAGGCCACTGCCGCTTGAAGCTTCGAGGAGGATTGTAGGGATGATTGGAACTGGATAAGGATTGTGCTAAGTTATTAGGATGACGGATTAGATTCTGATGAAAATTTAAAAATCGGGATGGATTAACGTCAAGAACATAAGGAATGTTGAGGTCATGATGTAAGGTTTTGTTCGTAACATAATAAGGAGCATTGACTATTATACGGAGGACTTTAGACTGGAAGTTTGATGTTCGAAAATTTAGTTGTTTCCCACAGTTCAAGTTCGTAGGTCCAGATGGGTTTCAGTATGGTCTTGTATATAAACAGTTTGTTCTCAATTGAGAGGTTAGATTTTCTGTTAAGTAGTCTGTATAACTGGCCAAGTCGTCGGTTAAGCTCTTGTCTTTTAAGTCTACTATGTGGGTTCCATGTTAGTCTTTTGTGTAAAATGAATCCAAGATACCGAACTGTAACTGCTTAACATCTCAGTTAAGCATGAACTGAGATGGGAAGAGGTACTGAGTTGAAAAGGATATGTGGACAGGATCTGCGTCGGAGGGTGACCATATTAACAAGAATTCTACATTCCTTTAATTTATCTATTTTACGAGTTATTTACCTAGTAATAGGTAGAGGGAGGAGTATGGGCTTGTAGGGTAAGGATATCATGTGTATAGTGGTTTAGAGATGGTTGAACGTCATTATAAATAATATGAGGTGTGGTTAAATAAATAATATATATTAAAATAGTATCATATGTAGTAATATTATCATATCCAATGTAGTCAATGTTTTTATTGTAGTAAAATAGATATCAAATGTATTATAGTAATATTCGACATTGAAGATTACTAGTACTGGTAATTGTGGACTCATTGGATAATTTTCTTTTATTCCACTGTCATAAAACGCATGTTTCTTGAATAGGTAGTGTGACTATATATGAATTTATTTTTTATTTAATTATATGTTTTCCTTAAATTTTCAATGATAATGGTCGAATGGTGGAATTAAAATATGTTAACCCCAAAACCTGATTGTCTATTACTGGAACAAGATATGTCACAATTTCCTAAGTTTTCATGAATAATAAACTAATTGACTGTATAAAAAAAAATGAAATCGGTAAAAGACTAAATTTGCTTTCGATTAATCCCATTTACATAGATCCACCTTCAGAACATCAGAAGTTCAGATTCACATTAATGTTGTAATATTCTCTTAAAGTGTCTATTACTTATCTAAAGTACATTTACCAGAATATTTTATATTAATATAAATATTAATACATTTTACATTCGTACATGATCGTAAACATATGGATACATTCAAAATATAGGTCGGGTCGATTGGGACCATTTCAAATATTGTGAGAGAAGGGAAACTATTCACCACTGTATTCTATATTCATAAGTAGAGACCGAATTTTCGTACACTAAAATTTCGGAAAACGTGCAGTAAAAAACTGAAAATGTCCAAAATCGTACAGTATAAATTTAAATGACTTAAATTTTGCCAATAACACCTAAAAACGAGTAAAATCATCAATATTGCTTAATTTATAACATTAATACATCGACATCTTATCAGATCTTGAGTTAACGGAGAGATAAAAAAAAAAAAAATTGAAATGTAACATTGAAAATGAAATTCCAAATAATAATCAACTATTATAATAACGTTTATTATCAAATGATGCAGAGCATTGAAGGTTTGAAAGAATTAATTATGGCAGGAAACATAGGTGGATATGATATATTACATAGATCAGACCAATTTTAGATACATAACTTTTATTAAAAATAATAATGAGAACTTTATTTTTAATAAAGTTGAAGTTTCCAATACTATACATTCCCAAACGTTTTTCTTAAAAATTAAAGAATTTTGAAAAGACTGTAATGTTTGAGATTTTTAAGTGTTCAAAAATTAGTGTTGAAGCTGCTTTTCTATACCACTAAAAAATATATTTTTGGGGATTACGTTATTTCTGAAAAGCATTAGATTCTTTGATAGGAATATTTTTTTCTTACTTGTTCCCCAATGAGTGATTTCCTATAACCTGGTTGATTCATAAGATGTTTAGAACTTTCTCCTCTCATTTTTAAAGGGAGACTGGATTTTACTTTCAGCAATATAATTTTTTTTTTTATAACATATAAATTTCTACAAACTAATTCAAAGCCAGAAGGGTTGAACGAAGATTGAGGATTCAAGCCAAAACAATAACCATAAATGTCTTACTAATAAAGCAGCTAATTCTAGGAAAGCAGCTTTTTATTATACAATACTTAAAGCAAGTTCTATTCCAAGAATAGATCCCACTTGTGTTTACTTCTTCCTTTTGTAATGAATACGATTTTTGCTTCACACAGAATTATTATCTTTCCTCATTTTTTTTTATATTTTGAATATATATTTTTTTTTATTATTTATTTATATGATATTTACAACTGTATACAAAAAATACATCTGGTAAATTCGCACATTGGTATAAAGACATGGAACACATGTTGAGAAACTACCCATTGGTAGCACTCTAATAATATGTCTATATTAGAAGATCACGTGGCCATCTTCTTTTCAGACGCCTCGCAGGGTTATCAGGAATCGAATAGGAAGCAAGGTTAGAGACAAGAGGGTTGGGATGGTTATGAAGTTTATTATGGAAGGACAGATATCTGGATTGGGCCAAATCTGATACATAAGGAACATTAAGGATATTTTGAATAATGAATTTAATTTGAACTATATTAAACTGAAATATATTAATTTTTTTTCATTTCTGAAAAATTTTGTGTTATCTAATCGTAAATAATTAACCATGTGTTAATATATAGAAGTATACTGCTTTCCAATGTTTATATATCATTGATTACTTTAAACAAACATTCTATCAACTATTTATTTTTTTTTTTTTGTATACCGTCCAACTTCTTAAAATGTTATTTGCCGAATTAAAGACCAGATCACGTCTCCTATTAAAGTATACTTCTGTTTATGATTTCTGTTTGATACAGGCGGATGTTAATAATTTGACAAAAAGTGGCTTGTGTCACGGACTAGAAGGACAATATTATTTTCCTCCTAAGAACTAAATCCTGAAGAATTCTATTTACTGTTATCCTTTTTTTTTTCCTATTCACAGAACCTAAGAGCTTTGTATATTTTATGCCCCGGATAATTACAGGAATATTATGAAGGAGTTTTACAACAGCATCCTTGTAGTTTCCCTTGAGGAATGGCAATTTTTCATTTTTCTTTGTCGGCTACAGCTATTTTTCTTTCCCTTCCTCGTTCGAAATCCACTTTTACCCCATCAGCTTGCAGTTGGGTGATTCCATTAACTACCTAGCGACAGGAATTCAATACAGTTTTTACCTCACCGCGCCAAGCTTTCTACGTTTCTTCTAATCCCTGACCCTGTCCAGTCTATCTTAACGATGAAAGTTCATTACATGCGTAAGAAATTTTTTATAATTCAAAGACAACAATGCAAGGGCAATTTACTATATAACTATATTTAAATTTAATTTTTATTTTATTATAAATTATTCTTTTTGTCGGTTTCTAGCAAATAGCCACTAACAACCATAGGCGCAGAATACGAGGGGGGGCGAGGAGGGCGATTCTCCCCCCTCCATTAAAAACGTTAAGGAGGTTATTTATATATCATATACATATACTAAAACATTCTGAGCTTAAATACTAATATTTCACAGAAATAAAGTTAATCAAAATACTTCGAATTATGAAAGGTCACTTAATTACTTTTAAAATAAACCGAAAGTTATTTTATGGACAGATAGCCAGTGATGGACAGGTTGGACTTCAAATGTAAATGATAAACGTCCTTGTTGATTTAAAGGTTCCATTTTTTTCAAGATTTAAGAACAATGCCCTCTAGTGGTAACTGTATGAACAGAGTTCCTAAAAGAAAATTTTAAAATGCATATCATCGTTGTTTTCATAGTGCTCTTGAGTTCAGTGTGTTTCATATCTTCCTAATAACAGTCTTGCTATGAGTAAGTTGAACATTTATGTTATCTTTTCTCTATCGTTATCTTTATAGTTAAATGAAGATTCTATAACTTTTCTGAGTTCTGTTCATTACTGGTACCGACCCCCTGTCCATTACTAGAAAAAATTGGAAGTATCCATCATTTCTGAAAATGGTGTTTTTTAAAATGTTAATTATAGCTGCATAGTTGATTTTTTTTTTCAATTTTAGTGTTAAATACAAAAAGGAGACCCTGGGCATTCTAAATGAACAACGGAGAAGTTTATAACTATAATAATTATGGCGGCATAAATGATATGAAAAAAAAGACAAAAATTTCCTTAGCTATGTCTATCACTGGTGTGCTTATCTTGAACCATTATAAGATAACCAGTTATAAGAGACTATGCCACATTATGAAACAATATACATTTTGAAAATGTTTGAAACATATTATTGTTGACATTAAATAGTTGAAATGTTACTATGATTGTATGCCATCATCAATCTTTTTTATATGATGCTTCTAATTTTCTGCTTTTATTCCCGAGATTATGTTTTTCTATCACATCTATTGCTGAAGGAAACAAAAGAAAACCTTTCGATAGATCTTCAGGAAATAACAAAGCCCCTTCAGGAGTTGAGGTATATTACTAATAATTACTATACTTGTTGTCGCTACATTCTTCCGGCAACGTGAGGTGTGGTCCACTCCTGACCACAAAGGATTTTTTTTCTACCAGAAGTCTGACCATTCATCCGCGACAACTAACTGTAATCCTTGCAGTTACGAAATGACAGAGGTTGTGGATGACGAGTGATTGGCGTTCCAGGTCGCTTTACTTAGTAATAGTCAGCGATAAATAAGAATGGTTAGGATTGAAAGAAACGATTTATTAACGTATATATTCAACTTCATTCCTGTTCATCATGCCTTCGGCGAAGGGTGAAATCTGCCGGATGAAGTCTTCGTATCCTCCCCCGAGGTTCATCCCCTTTATGATATCACAAAACCAAGACAACAACTTGAGGCCCAGGGTGTAGATCATGTTCGAGAGGCCGCTCTTTTCCTCCTGTACAACAGTTTTTGATATCAGCAACAAAGAATATTCATTTTTTAAAAATTCTAATGAACTTCATAAGCTTATGTGATAATAAAGAAGATAGTGCGTGATACAGACCCCTTTTTATCAAATTATTAACATCTTCCTGAAGCTTCTTAAATAACCTCTCCTCATCCTAACCTACAAATATTTTATTTACCGAAATTCTCGGAACTGGAGCAATTTCAATTTGGAGGTCAACAAACTTTGTCTATTTAATTAAGTACAGTCATAAAATGATTTGAGAACATTGACTAAAATAAAGGGCGCCTTATTTTGGCGTGACCTACACTCTCCAATTGTCAAAAACGAGGTTATATATCGTTGGAAAGCGGAGAATTTTAGAAAAAACAAAAACAATATCTAATATAGAAAGTTGTAGAAGGTAACGGAGGGTGGCGAACAAATTATAAATAATAATTTTTGAAAACTAATATTATTTAAATGAAGGAGAAAGCCCGGGGTGGCGGTCATAAATAGGCTAAATAGTGGCAAAACTATTTTATTAAAAGCCAATGTTTCGATCCGACAAAACTTTGTTTATACCTAAAGTATTTAATGAGATCCAGATGTATAAGATATAACAATACATTATTTTTATTTTCGGACTGAATTGGGACAGCATATCAGATTTTGTGAATTAATCTTAACTCTAGATATTCGTCTGGATTTGAAAACAAAATTTATATATTAATTAATATGAAATTATATTAATTTCATTAATTATAATATAAATTATAAGGTGATACAATCAAATTGTCATAAGCCCAAGAGGAAAGCAAATGGTTATTTAGGATTTTTTTATTACCTAATTAAATAGACAAAGTTTAACGACCTCCCAGATTGAAAACGCCAATTCCGAGAATTTTCATAAATAAAATATTTGTAGGTTACGGTGAGATGAAGCTATTTAGGAAATTTCAGGTGGACGTTAATAATTTGATAAAAAGAGATCTGTATCTAAGGCGATAGTCAGGGGTAGTCCTTCTTCTTTTTTCCAACGAACGAGGAACGGAGAAGACACAAAATAAGATGAATTTAAAAACTGAGATGATATTCGTATTGATTTCACAATAACTATTAATTCACCAAGTTCCACGTTAATTTCCTCTTCGATTATTGTTGGCCTTGATAGACACCTGCAATTTGGATCAAAATGTTGATTAACAAATGGAATTATGCATTTATTTGCTACGGTACCTCTCCTTAACTATCGTCACCTTGATTCAATAATTACATGCATTAATACTTTACAATTACTTTAGAATGATACATAATTCAATACAATGATCAATACTTATATCAATACAACCTCTCTATTATATCGACAAAACTATTATTTGGAAATATTAATAAAAAAAATCTTCATTTTTAATTATTCTTTCTTTAATTATTATTGAGTTGTTATTATAGGGTATATTATTTATAGTTTTATTTTGTGTTAAAGTAAACCGATCGTGATTCCTGGAGTCTTAGTGCATTTACAAAACAATCAGTCCAAGGCTCAATGTACACTAGTGTTGCTAGTGTAAAAAAAAATAGTTACTTATACTTGACAATAGTAGTTACTGTATGTAAAGAATTTATATAACCAATATAATTCCGTATTTAATTCTTTCAATTTTTTGTTCTGGCTTAGTTAGGTTCAGGGGTGCCCAGAAGGGGTTTCTCGGCGCTATCAAAATTTTTAAGGGGGGCATATTTTAATGTTTTTTTCATTTTTGAGGAGGGCAAATTTCGACAGGGTTATGAATTTTCGGGCTAAGAGACAAGGAGAAAACATGGAACAGACCGCTGCAAGTATAATTGTTTATGATCTACGAGTTTTCTAATTTTACTTTAGCTTGCTTTGTTTTTAAGGCTGACTAATAAAATATCTTCGGGAGAGAGGAGGGATAGGTTCTTGCGTCATCGACTTTAGGGGGATGGGCAACCCTGGTTAGGTTTCTCCTATCTGCAAAACAATCTAATAAGTAATAAGCTAGTAGGTAACTGCAACACTGTTGAGTGACTCTTGCGCAAGACCAAGATCCGTTTTGCTCTCGCATTTGGGCACTACGAAAGAATACTAAAATTCGAGTCAATGGAAATATGAACATCTCTAAGTCTTCTGACTCGGTAATGTTAGAAGAGAGAAAGGTGGGTGACTTTAAAGAATACTTTTCTCTCTGCCTATAATAATAAATTTCTTAAATAAATGTCAAAATAGAATATGATATATATTATAATTTAAGAATATAATCAGAATGTAAGGTGAATGAGAACTCGATATTTCCGTATTCGATAATAATGTAAGATTCAATGGAGGAGAAGAAGAAATGTTATTCAATTCCATTCATCTCTTATTCTGACTTCTACTCAAACAATAGTACTAATAATAAATGTTATTCCGTTTTGTAATATCATTAGTAAACGAAAAATAAATATATTCATAATTGGTAATTGGTTGACTGTCGTGGATAATGAAGAGAAGAATAGTTGGGGTGCTCAGTCAAAAAAGGAAGGCAAAAAATAAATTATAATATTTATTTTTTACATATGCCCATAGTTTTAGTTAATAGCATAGTTTGAACTAAGGCATTCAATATTACGTCGTATTGTATTCCTAATTAATCCCTACGTTAAAATGAGTTTAAAATTAGTCGTTTAGAAGAATATTATTTAGTAATTTTGAAATATACATTGAAACTTGCGGAACATTTTTGTAAACTCTGCATATTCTATCTTGAGGTTGTCATATTTTTGCTTCTTCACTACCGAAGGTAGCGAGGGATATTAGATGAATATCACACGTATGTGGTAGACGTTAAACAAAATTCTGTGTTCAGAATCTAAACTTTTCCATTTTGCGTTTCAAACATCAATGATAAAATTTAGTTCGGTATTTAGTCTGTAATAAAATCCATTTATTTATTTATAACCCTGCAGTGCCTTATATGTTATACGGGTATACGCTGTAGTAAGAAGTTAAGCAAGTCAGCATAACACCTCACTACTGCGAATAACGCTTGATCTTCTTTTCAGGATCGTTTACTGTTATTGAATGATTTGTTTTGAATTGTAGGCTTTTTAAAACAATGTTCCATTAGTTCCTCCACTTCTTCTTGGATTGAAGTGGGCTGGGCCCACCGTGGCTTTCTCTTGTCAAATCGATGCGACGGGTATATCACTATCTATTATCCGATTTTCATGACATTTTGAAAGATTATGCGCGTTGGAATGAAGATGGATCTATATCAAATTAATCAAATTAAGTTAGGCAAGCGTAAATTTATTTTTATAGATATGCCAATATCGCAGAAACTTTTTTGTTAGCTTTGTTGTATAGTTGGAAGAAAGGTGGGTATCGGTAAAAAAGTGATGCGTATTAATTTTATTTTCTATTTACTAATTTTTCTTAAACCTGCGCAAATGTATTTTCCTTGATGCAAATATATCTAAAAAACACATTTTTGATTTAGCCAATAGTTGAAGGCGTAGGTTTGGGTTTGATTAACAAATGCTGAAATACAAGTTGTAAATATAAATAAAACGTATAAATTTGACTAGAATACACCAACAAATCCACCTGCATATTAACAAAGGAAATCGTTTTATTCCTTTAAAATTTCAAATAATTTTTTAATGATATTATTTATTGTTTTTGCGAATGTTAGACCATGTTTCTACTTAAATTCTACGCAAATAAAAATTATTCAACATCAAAATAACTAATTATTTTGATTTCTTATATAAATTTAACAAACTTTAATCCGAAATAGTTTTATACTTTATTTTTGTAGGGAGAGGGAAGCAGTGAAAACACTGTATAAATATTTTCTCATCCAGCTGGACTAAGGAATTAACCTGTTTTGCTCTAATCAGAGTAAAACTTTTACCATGAGATTAGAAGTTTCTAGTAGGTTATTTTATCAACAGATTAGGAGATTTCGTTCTGGAATAGTAAAAGTAATTTATTTGTAAGAATATTTCAGCTTATGTTGATATGACTTCAACTTGAAAATCTGCGGTTTTAAGGTGGTGAACTTAAGAATTCCCCGATTGAGGATTTTTTTTTGCTGAAATGTGTTTATAATTTTCGAGGACTGTAATGGGAAGCTGATCGGTCCTTGGGTCCACTGCCCCCCTAACGACTCCATTCCACAAGTATTTCATAATCTTGTATTCCACTTTTTTCAATATTTTTTCCTCCACCGCCCTGGAAAGGAACAGTTCGTCCGATCATTGATTGATTTACACTTACGCAACTTTTCAAATAAGGATTAATTGGACCGATGCGAATGACATTTCTTTTCCTCTCTCCCTTTTATACATTTACTTTTTCTGCCGAGACCTACCCGCGAGTGGTGCAACAGCGGCAACGTGCCGCATCAATTTTATTGGTGTCCTTCGGCTTATATCCTGAATACAGAGCAGCGCAGAGTTTCTTTAGTGGTCATCTTTGGTTCTCTAGTGATACTTTCTTCAGTGCGACCCCCGGGGAACTAACTAAAGGAACTACATCGGCTCAAGAAGGAAGCGCTTGGGCATTACCTAGCAACTACAAAAACACTTGCTTGAGAAGTGGAACTATGTGAGACATTCTTGCGACCATTCCCACAGGATGGAACGAGGCCCCATCTCAACAATTTGATAAACAATTTAAATTTTTTATTAATCATTTATCAGACAATTAAATTTGACAATGAACATAATTAACACCAAAAATCGAAAAAAAAAATTAAGGAAGCACAGCGAAATGTCAAGGTGCAAAGTGTAGTATTTGTAGAAAAAAAAGTAGCTTACGATAACATGAAGTCGCATAGTAATTTGATAAAAATATGTCCTATGTTTTTAAGTCCTAAAATTTACGTTTGAAATTATAAAAAAAAAAAAATTCTGATTGCTTCAAATATTTTGATGAAAACTTAAATTTTATAACTGAAAATATTTAGTTTGTGACTTATAAATATAAATTGCAGTAATATTGGTCTCGGTGAAAAACACAGTTTCATAACCACTTTATGTGAAAAATCATTATTTTTATTTTTTTATTAATAAACGTCGTGTTTAATCTATCTCTGTTTCAAATGAAATGAAAAAAAAAATTTACTCTGAGACTACAGTCTCTAAAGGATAATAGCAGAGTTAAAAATGTACGGGCTTAGTCCGGCTTAAAATAACAAAAAAATACAAATTAATTAACTGCTGATTGTTATTGCAAATTGACAATAGATTGAAAATAAACATTATACAGAGTAATTTTACATGTTAACGGAAGTTTGAATGTTGAGCAAGTGGTGGAACAGGAGTTGTTTGAAGGAATTTGTGGAAGAGGATTGACGTATCCAGGAGAGTTCCAAAAGGAGGTAGCACGAATGATGAAGGATTTGCTGAAGGAATTAGTTTTATGGGTTGTGACATATAAATCTATAGGTTGAGACCTGATATTAAGAGAATGGATAGAGGAAAATAGAGTAAGGATTTCCAGGATGTAGGGAGGTTTTTTTTGTTCTGGGGACTTGAAAAAGAAAATACCATGGAGGAGTTGTTTTCGGGACTTTTCATTAAATGAGAACAAAGGAAAGTAGAATTATAAATATCGTAGATCATATAAAATTACTTGGCAGTCTGTTCCATGTTCCACTCTGTTCCAGTCTGCTCCATGTTTTCTCCTTGTGCCTTATTCTAAAACTTTTCATTCCGAAAATTCATAACCCTGTTGATATGTGCCCCCCTCAAAAAATCAAAAACCCTTCAAAATATGCCCCATCAAAGAATCAAAAACCTGTTCAAATATGACCCCATCAAAAAATCAAAAACCTGTTCAAATATGCCCCCATCAAAAAATTCAAAAACCTGTTCATATATGCCCCCCTTGTAAAATCCCCTTTTGGGCACCCCTCGTCATGACTTACTTAAATAAAAACTTGGATTTCCAACTTTTCTGTTGAAAATTCACCAATTGTTTGTATAAACTTTTTTGTTGTTCTTGATGTCTGCTTTTACTCCTATAAAATTCCCCCCCCCCTTGCTTTCAGGGCACCCTGTATAAGTGTGCTATCATGTATGCCATTTATTTAACTTAATTTGAATTTTCGTAAATCTTTATTTTCCTACTTATAATATTATTATTTCACTTATTTATATTTATATTTTATTTGTCTTTTTCGTAAAGGGGAATTTAAAGAGATAGTAGAAGACATCAAGTGCTGTAAAAAAGTTCATGTAACCTAGTTCGAATTTTCACACAGAAGTAATATATTTGCGTTTTGTGTTTTTCAAGTCATATTTTTTCTTGAATAGGAAGGGACAACTCAGAAACTTTTTGGTTTAAGTAAATTAACAATTGTTTCACAGTAAGTTAGAGAAAGTTCACTTCAAATGAAAGCAGAGTTTATCATTGTTAAAACCATTTTATGATAACTTTGAAAAGTTAAACTAAACTAATTTTTAAAAGTTTAGAAAATCATTCGTGATTATTTTTATTTATCACTACCGTACTATAAATGCGTCAAACCAAGAAATCACTTTTATTCTAGTAGATACTTTCAGTACATCCATAATATCTTCATCATCGATAATAAGATGTTTATATTTATACCTTTTATGAGGGTTTGTATTGGATGTATTTTATTTGACTGAATAAAGATAAATATGATATATTTATTACTCTTAAAGAGATAAGTGTAAGATCGTTTCAACATCGTGAAAGCCATCAAGGCATTTATTGGCGCTGTTACTATTTTCTTCCTAGAAGCCATCTTAATGAGAAACGTGTTGAGTGGCCTACAATTAGTTACTCAGCTATTTTTATGGCTGATAAGTATTGTTTGCTTTAACGGGTAGTAAAATAAATCACTGACCTTATTATTATTTGCCAGGGAGGGTTGTGTTCCGCATTCAACGATTCTTGGCAAATTTTTCCTCCACTTATCTATTAACACAACATCATTTAATTAAAGTTTATATAAATACCTAAAAGATTTTATAGCTTACAAGAACTATTTACAATTGTAATAAAAAATTGATTGACACGTTTTTGACGGGAAAACCTTTTTTTATTTCTGATAAGAAGTTATAACTGTTTCTTATAATTTTGGAAAACACTATTCCACAACTTTTACAAGAACTTACAGCTAAAACATTTTCAACTGTTTGTTTTATACGATGTCTAATTTTGGAATTTACTGAATTCCATTTCTGTCGTATCTGTTATTATTTCGTGAAAATATATTAGGTATATATGTGTGTAAATTTATATACACACATGCACACACCTTATTTCGTACCTATATAACTTGTGTGCTTACATTATTTTTAGTTCACACACATTCACCGTGTTTGAGCGTAAGTGGAATGTTTCTTTGTTTTTTTTTAATTCAATTCTTATTCGACAGGTTTGTATCTTTCACTGGTTAGATCATCATATTTTAAAAAATATATTAAAGTTTTTTTTTCAAGTTGTTAAAACAGTAATTTAAATTTTTCACAAATAAATTCATCCTTAACGACCCTTCTATGATAAATATTTAATATATATCTTTACTCTTTACATAATAAACTTCAGAACCATCCGAACCCTCTCGTTTCTAACCTTGGTTCCTCTTCAATCCCTCCGAGGAGTATGTAATGAACATGGCCTCCTGATCTCCTACTTTAGTAATTTTATTAGGATGCTACCAATGGGTGGTTTCTCTACCAGTCTTTTCATATCAATATATTTCTCTATTACATTTACTGGATGTATTTTAATTTCAATATAATTGATTTCATGAATTAAAAAAAATTAGGAATAAAATAGTCGATAATTGATTTCAAGATTTCTTCTGGAGATACTGAAGAGACATTTTTTAGCTTATACTCCAAAGCCACAGAACGCTTATTATAAAGGTAAGCTTGAAGCTATATAAACGTTGGGTCTACAAACTTAAAAATTGTGCTATTACTTTATCTTCAGTACTCCACATTACTTTATGTACACAATATCTGTTTCTTTAACACTCTTTTATTTTTTACATTGCACCTATATTGTCCTCAAATCTATCGAAAATATTCATATTAGAGGCTGAAAATCCACCAAATTTTAAAACGATAATATTTCTTGTTTTTCATTTTTTTTTAACTTTTAATTGCCTCTTAAAATAAATTAGATTTTAATATATTAAATGGTTATTAATAGGTTATTTAACTTTCATCGCTTTTATTTTCTCTCGAGGTTATGTCCAATTTCATATTTTTATTTTATTTCTTCCTTCATAAAGCTCTTTCTAAAGTTAAAAACTTTTGTTCGCTTCTTTTTGTTTCTCACTGATCTTATTTTCTTTTAATAGAGATACGTTTCCAACTATTTAAAATTTATAAGATGAAATGTACAAATGTATAATACCTTTCGCATGGCGACTGAGATAAAAGTTGAGTCCCCAAATGACATAGGCAAGGACGTAGGGATCAGCATTCGTCAAATACTTCCTTAGATTAAGCGACGGCTCCCTGAGAACTATTTTATGGAGTCGTCTTAAGCCCTGTTGGTACAAAAACGACAAATTTGAAAAAAATAAAATTTAGAATCTATGCAATGTACAATTGCTTAACCATTTGAAGTTTTAAGTAGTAAATTGATTTCTGTGAATTTATAAAAAATCCAGAAAAAATGTACGATTTGTCTTGAAAGTCCAGAAATAGTACTTTATTAAATAACAGTTCTCATCACAGAAATCGTCAGTGTGATATTAAATTATATTTTCAGATATGACATATAGAGTGGGTAATGAAGTTTTGAATTTACATACTGTATGCATGTGGATTTACAACATATCATTGTTATTTGTGCCCTTAATTTAGATAGATTGCAATATTTCTCAGTAAATAAGTTTTAAAAAAATATTGTGATTGTCATGAAATACTCACATCAATACTTATAAGCAATACATTATATTATCATATAATCATACAATATCATATTCAGTCCATTCCATACACGTTTCAAAAAAAAAAAAAAAAAAAAATATATATGTTTTAATTTCAGATAAAATCAATACTTTGTTGCTACATTTCTTAACAAGGGTGCCTATCCTCCTCGAGGTCGATGGCACAAGAAATCCCTCCCCTCGTTTCAAAAAAATATTTTATTGCTCTCCTTTTTTTTAATAACAGTGCAAGCTAAAGTGTAAGAAAGATGGAACGTATATCACAGACTGTCTTGTTTTTATACTTAAAACATACCAGTAAACATACTTTCCATACAAATATCAGTAGTTTAAATTTTAAATTAGTTATTCATTATTTATAATTATTGCGTTGGCAATATGTTGCAAATTATGGGGGATTTAGAAAATAACCCAAAGAAAATGCCACTTTCCAAAAAAACAAACTTCCAGCATAATCTCCCACGAAATGGCGGTTGGAATGGAAATGGCGCCGATATCTTTTATAAATATACAGTTGGAGTTATGGCAGTGGCCAGCTCCACTCAAGTCCTGAGCGTATTTGGCTTTAGCGGTCTCACTCAGTCTCCACTGACTTTTAAACAGTGATGCGGCTGGGAGAGAAGCGCTGGGATCTCCTGAGCCCTGCCTTTCATGCATTTCAGATGAGATCCGCAAGGCATGGTTAAGGGTTCCCAAGGCTGAATGTGAATATTGTACATAGAAATAATTTTTTTTCTTTCTTTATTATTTTTTCAATTTATTTTTATTTTTTGCAACTTTTTTCTTTTTCATATTTTAATAGGTATATTTTTACTTACTTTTTTTCTTCTTATTTGATTATTTTTTCAATTACTATTTTAACTTGTACATAAAATGTATGAATGTAAACTGAGAGCCATAATACTCAATGCCTTAGATTGCGGCAGATTGTATTTTTTTTCTTAAATAAAATTAAATTCAGAAATTCCAAAAAATGACTAAAAACAATTGAAAATACCCACTACTTTTCAGTCAGACTCAATACAACTTATTAAAAACATGTCATGGGCTTAAGAACCATGAACCTTATCTGAAGTACTAAACCGCATAGTTTCTCTAAATTATAGTTTAAACTGAAGTATTAACACACCTTAATACTGAATCACGAGATTCATCAACATAGAAAATAAATATTTATCTCAAACATAAATATAAAACTGTACCACTACAATACCCCAAGTATATACTGCACCCCAATTATATTTTAGACTGGCTTCCCGAACACAGATTTAAGTCACGGATGAACTGAAAATACAATTTTAGGAATTATACCTAAGCCCGTAAATTGAGAGTCTTATTCCTAACCCACTGTAACACCCCATATTAATAATGAACAAACACATTTATTTTCATCATACATTTGATCAAGGATAACTGCTCGATATGGAGAAAATGTTATCAATAATTACCTGAATCTATTTTGATACCCAATAGTCACTAGCAGATCCAGAATTTAATTTTAGGAAGGACAGAGCTTCAGACCGAAAACCATTTTTTTTCATATATATAACGATAGTTACTTTGATAAAAAAATAAATATCCTAACTACCAACATTAAATGGTGTTTAAATAATTTTTGAAGTCCTATTAAATGTAATTACATGAACAATAATGGTTAAAGAGATAGTTTTTAAATAATTTTTTCATAAAACATGGTTACATTTTACCATTTTGTGGAGAGAGGGTTCAGCCCGAAAGCTCCCCCTCTCCGTAGATCAGCCTTTGCCAATAGTTACTAAATAAAGAAAGAGTAATATGAATGAATTTACCTCCCTCGACATCCCTGGGATAAGTATATCGTTGATTGCCTCTTGAACTTCATGATGAAGAGACGAGTTCACAAGGTCAGGATCCGACCGGCTTCTGTAAGACCTCTCTGCTAGCTCGAGCATGTTCAGTAAATCGTCCCTTACGTCAAAGCTGCTATTCTGGAGGCAGTGGAAGTCCTCAACGAAGTCACGACCATATGGATAATCATACCTACAGGGATGTGAAATGAGACAAATTATACTATTTTGTTTGTTAACTTAGTAATTTTATAATTTTTATTATTACCAGTCTGCCAACTGCTTCCTCCAATGCCTGATACCACGCCATGATGAAAACCTACAAAGTTGGTAGAATCGTCGACGTGACTAATAAAATACTATTCTAGTTTATAGTATTTATTTGGACGCAGCCCCCGACCAGCTCCTTATATAATTTTTATCGTTTATTATGTACGGAACAGTTGTCCTTATGCACCCGGAGGATTAAGGACCATTGATGAGAACCACTGGAATTTTTTCCTGAGAAAGAAATTCCTCGGATGTTGAGTAAAGAGAAATTAAAGATACAATTTTTTTTTTTTTTTTTTTGGCAAAATAAATGAAGGGTATACTACATTTTAATAAGCCAAGAAACAGAGCTGTATGTTTTTTATAAGAACAGGTGAAGATAATTTATTAAAAAATTATCCTTTTAAAAAGAATGACCCATCATATTTTAAATTTCAGTTCTAAAAATTAGTAAACATAAACAAACTAATTTTTATTTATGGGAAAAATCCTTAATCCACTTTGTGTGCACAAAAAATGAAAAAAGATTGTCTATCTTCTACTTGTGAAAGTGTGCAGCTGAGCAGTGAGTATAGCAAATGAAGATTTGGACCAACAAACTGCATAAGTTATTCTTATTTAATTCGTAAAAATTAAAATTCATCGAAACATACCACGATTTGTTTATTTTAAGAGCCAGATTTTCCGTTCAATTTTTACTGCATGCTTAAGATAAATATGTGATGTTTTAAATAAGGGTTTTGGTATGGATTTTTGAATACGCGTGAGATCAGGATTAATCGGAAAAATTCAAAAGACCACCTCTAATAAAATTGTACTTACAGACTTTGCAGGGTGGCTGTCGATTTTGGATTTATTGTTTTGTTTTTTCATCAATTATGAAATAATTATCTTCCTATCTTTATCCTATCTATTTATTATCTTCTTCTAATTATCCAAGGTTCCACGCTTATCAAAAGCAAAAGATTTCTTTACAAATGTATAATGTAGTTATGATATATTGTACTAAGGTACAGCTATAAAGGTATCCGAACTCACCACTCCTCCCAGTTGGTGTTGAGGATTGCATGTTCTTCGCCTTGGTCTCCGCCGGCACCCTCTTCGTCCTCATCGGACTCCTCCGAGTTTTCCAGACCCTCTACAGAAACGTTCCAATCCAGAAATTCATAATCTTTTTGTTCATCTTCATTATAGCCGTCCATTAGTTCCAGTTCATCCATAATTGCGCTAAGATCAGCATGACTCCAGTCTAGTGCCTACAAGAAATTCTTTCAATTTTTTATAAAAATTATATCAATATTAATCTGATTTACTTAAAAAAAAAACAAAAAACAATTGCAGTAGAACGAAAAACAAAAACACAACCTTCATACAAACAAAATGATGGCTTTAAAGAATATTTATTAACATGTAAAATTTAAAGTAGTCATATGGGTTCTTTATAAAATTGTATGTCTTCCGCGTCGTTTGGGAAGTATAGAACGTGCATGCAGAGAATAATGCAAATACTTATAATGCAAATGAACCATAAGGCAAGCACTACCAAGTCATTGTCGTCTCCTGAAGAATCTGAATCGTTCTCATCATGAGCGTAAAATGGTTCCTCGCCGCCGCCCCTGTGGTTGACGAAGCTGTCCGTGTCCACTAGGTCGTCTCCCACGTCCTCGAAGTCTCCCATCATATTCGAATTCATTATTTCTGAAAAAGCAAAATACACTTAATCATGGAAAGGCTAACTAAATACTTCTTTTTATTTTACCAATTTTTGGTTTATTATTATCAATAATGAACCATTGTAATCGAGCAAAATATTCGAAAACTTAATTACCCTCAAATTTTAAGTTTTACGTTTCAGGATACGTAAAATTCGAAAATCGAATAAAAATTTGTTGGTCCGTTCGCCGTCAACGCATTTTATCCAATACTTCAACGAAAAGAAGCTGAAAAAAAAGTTAGGAGGGATAGTAAAATTTGATTCCAAATAACTAAAAAAATATACAGTTTTTTCTCTCGATATTGTGTGGTTTTTGCCACAATTAAGTTTACGGAATTTCCTAAAAAAAAAAACAGCAATTGTACCACTCAAATATCATCCGAAAAGTTAAGTCTGACCATAACCCTATTCCTTAGTTGAACAGATTTAACTGATGGGTAGTAAGGCGATGTGGAGTAAAATTCACTAATTACAATTAGGCTTTTCAAGAAATGACTACTTCCAGATACAGACACGATCACTCCGACATTTTTTAAAGTAATGAGGTGTTAAGGGGGGGTGTGGAGGTTCGGTAGAGAGTAATTTATTAAATAGAGGAGTCTTTTGAGTACTATCACTGCAGATTTGTCAACATTCTGAAAATTATGACATGTCAATCTCTTTCTAAAAATCTATTCTCTGCGGAGTGGGCCCAAATAGCCAATCTAGCGGAAGAAAATTATTGAATGAAAAACTAAGTCAGAAACTAGGTTTGAATAGTCCTTCCTTTCTAGTAATATTCATAAATCTGGTATATTAATGTCAGTAGATGTGACTCCGTAAATTGAACGTCTTTGCGTGGAATGTGAGTAATAAAACTGTTCACTTTCGCTACTTCAATAGCCTGGTTATGGATAACAACCTGCGGTAGTCTTAGATATTCAAATGTCACTATTTGTAATATTAAAAATATCTTATCAGACTAAAGTTCCTTTGTCCTCACAGGTTTTTGATCTCAACTTTCTTGGCACTACGCTCTCATTGCATTACAAGTAGTATGTATTTACGAAATCCTAAATCCAACATATTAGTCATCATGGATTTTGTACCATGCATATTCGATGTGACGTAAATTGTAACTCTTATTGATATTGATCTTCCTTGTTATCGTTTATATTTATATATTTTTTGGGATCACCAGCCTGTTTTAAATGATATGAAGGAACGATTAGAAGATAAATAAATTAAAAGCAAACCAAAAGTGGTCAAACAAAATGATTACTTCCTCACAACCTTAAAGTGGCATGTTGCTTACATTTTTCAGTCGTTTTGTATCATGATGCGGTTTCTTAGTATGCTCAAGTCCGGTTGACGTTGACGAAGAAGCACTCCTCTGATTAGCGAAAATTCGGTAATATTTTTTCTAAGCCTGAGTTAATTATTTTATAAAATATGATTTTATTGTAACACCGTCTTTAATTTTTTTTTTCATTTTTCATCTCAACCCTCTCGTTTCTAACCTTGCTTCCTCTTCAATTCCTAAAAACCCTCCGAGGTGTCTGAACAGAAGATGGCCCCGTGATCTCCTAATGTAGACATACCATTAGTGCTACCATTGGGTAGTTACTCAGCAAGAGTTTTCATGTAATTATATCCATAAGTTCAAATTTACTAGATTAGTATTTATTTAATACAATTGTAAATATCATTAAGAAATGATGAAAAAATAATAATAAGTTTCCACTCTCCAACTTCTTTTGAAACAAATTTTATTAAGCTACACTCTGGGCTGACGACAATTCAGGTGAACATGATAAACTTATGCGGACAAAAAGTACCGAATCTACTTGGAAATGTCTTAGTCTCATGAGAAATGATAAACATAGAAATTGTGATAAATGTTAGGTCTTAGAACATCCAAGTCGTACCCTTGTAGTTAATAAAGAAAATATATTGAAACAGAATGTTAGGCATAGAATTAAAAAAAAATAAATAAAAATTAAAATATTTCAATGTCATTAATAATCCTAAGAATATTTTTATATTTTTATCAGTACCATCCAAAGAAACCACCATTATATTTTGAAAAGATAAATTTACTATTCTTTTATCATCTTCAGAAAATCACTGACTTTCAGATGTTTCAAACATTTTATATAGTATATATATTCAAAAATTTAGAAAAAAAGGCTTTGAACAAGAATCTAAGGACAGCGAAAATGAGGTTACACACATCGCGTAAGAGGAGAAATTTTTTTTTATTTAAGCGGTCCTAATCAGATAAAGCTAGGCCTAACACGTTTGCCGGTACACCTCTTTAATTTAAAGGAGAGTGCCAGCAGGAACTCAGCGAAGGATTAGAATACAGAAGAAGAGAAAGAGAAATTTAATAATCATGTGTTCGAAAATGAAAATTGTAGCACTTCAAATTTAAATTGTTAAGATTAAGATACCCGGGGTATTTAATTAATAAATCGTAAAGTTACTCCCATGATTCAAGTGTTGGCATCAGAATTACATTTCGCGTAATCTACCCATAGAATCTACACCTATCATTTGTGTAAGACAATGGTTGAATTGTAAAACTTTTTACAAAACTCTGATCTAACCAAACAGGGGTGCCCATCTCCCCATGGTCGATGGCGCACGGATCTTTCCCTACCACTTCTATGATATGTTACTGTCATCTTCTTAAAAAACATGCAAGAAGAAGTAACATTTAAAAAATCATAGATTATATTCAATTAACCATCCTGCGATCTGTACCATGCTTCCCCTTGTATTCTGGTTTGAAACTTTTCATTTCGAAAATTCGTGACGTCGAAATGCGCCTCTTCAAAAATTTTTATAGCAATTTGCGCTATGAAACCCCTCTCTGGGCAAAAAATAAATTAATTTGCTTGATCCCATTAAATTGCTTTGTGAAAATTTAGACCTTTCGGTATTCATACAAGAGAGTGTGGTCAACATTATGCTTACTCTAATAAATTAAAAGCTTTTTAGGTTCTTTTCTACTATAAACACACCAGTGAATTTTCGAAATGTTTTTGTATTTGGATTAAAATACCACAGAAACTAGAAATCGGATCTGCATAATGTCAGCTAGGCGAATCATCAGAATTTCATCTTATTTGAAATGAGCTATTATTCAAAATTGTATCTTAAAGCGACGCTATATTGAAGAGAGGAAAAGGAAAAAATAGTGTCGAAAAGCAACTGATAACGAGTTTTATTAAAGATATATATCTCAAAAAGTAAAAAATCAGACCTGCATATTGTAAGCAAAGGAAATGTTCAGCACTTCATCCTCTTTGGAACGAACTATTTTCCGAAATTGTATCTTAACCGTGTTAGTAAGATGAAACGAAAAAAAAGTATCGTCACTGGTATGCTTAATTTAGAAAAGTAGTACTGTCATAGTTAACTAGTATTATTAGTCCGTGGTATTTTTTACAACAACATACAACCCTTTTTAGTGGTTGTATAATTAACTATTATATAACCCTATTCTTATATTTTTGACAATACATTTTTGGCTCCTGTGAAATCTGGTAAAATAGATATACAACAATCTGCATCACTACAACCCAGTACTTTTTCTTGGTCAACGGTTGGGAAAGAAGGTCCAAATAATGCTTAACCTCCTGGATTTCCTCCTTAATAACGTAACATTACCCGTTTTATTGAGGTAAAAAGTGTCCCAGAAGGACTTTCGACTCTGCAACAGTAGGTTTCGAACATATGAATAGGAGCAAACTCATTGGACTTCTCCATTCCCTATAAAATACAAATACAAATATGCTTGTTTTTCTCCTTTTTTTTCACCAAACACGTGATCAATAAATTAAAAAACCATAAACTAAATTCGTACTAATACAAGTCATGAAAGGTACTTACAAAGTCATGCTATTTCTTGACCGGTGGATGCAATGTTTATGACGGGTTTGTGGTGATGCACGGCAAAATATGTAATATATATTTTATTATTTATACTCATAAAAACATTGAAATAACTTACAAATATACACCCAGTGCATTTCCTCTGTCTTGATCAAATCTGACGCCACCTGTACTCAAACGATATTGTTTATGTAATGTATTCTTGTCTGTTCGTATTTAAGTTTGTTCACTAATAATTTGGATAAAAATCTAATGGATTTTTTTTTTCTCAATAAAACTTGTGCATCATGTGGTTTTTTTTATTAATATTTACTTAAAAGCAATAAAATGTTCCATTAATAAATAACAGATGATTTATGAATTTTCGGACAGTGGAGAACACTCCTCTAATAGGGACTAAGTGTGTTATTAGTCCCAGACAGGTCCTATTTCACTTACCCCCGCCGAAGAGACCCGGTCATGGCCTGGCGATAAAACTATAATCCCCTCTGGGAGCCACTAACAGGATTCTGATCTGAATATTCATAAGATGTGTTTGATTGACGTATTGGATTAGGGGTTCGCCGCGAGTCTTTTTCCTGTCTTCCAGAAAGTGTTTCAACCGCTCCGTCCAAACCGGGATTTCGTAGGCATTTTTTTTTTTTTTTTTTTGTTTTTCTACTCTCACTTGTTATAACATTAAAAATAAGATCCTCTTTAAATGGGACCGTTTCAAATGCTGTCAAGAAGGTTACTTTGCTTCAGATTTTTTACATCTTTTGTTTATACTTTACGTTTTTGAGCATTTAATGTTGAAAAAAAACAACTCATAAAATGGAAAATTAATATCTTCCAGAAAATTAATGTTTCCAGAAAGAAACGATCTGGTTATTAAACTTTGAGACAAGCTGTTCAGGTAGTGTGGTAAAAGGCTATACGGCTAGAACCGAAGAGGCCCGAACTTTCACGACCGGACAAGACAGGAGTCCTAAGAGCTCGGCATGAAAAGGGTAGAGTTGCGGCTCGAATCTTACTTATTCTTCCCCACATGTTTATTAATGGACCTTTTTAAATTGTTTAAAAAATAAATAAAAATAATCATATATATATATATATATATATATATATAAATATTGTATACTATGCTCATACATATTGTTAATCCTATATAATCATACATTATCTTAAAAATTGATTGTAGTGATTATTAAGTATGCTGTGTTTTTAGCAACCCAATGTAATTTTTCAGCACCATTTTATGATAATATAGTGATTCTGTCACTCTCTTTTATAATAACTGTAAACTGTTCTAAATGGTGTTTGTTAGCAGTATTACATCTTTGTAGTGTTGTAAAAGAGCTAGGTTAGAAGATTATAAAGCTTGAGCTCTTAAGACTGAACTTTTTCGAGCCAAGACTCGAGTCCTTAGAGCTCGGCGTTCGAGGTTCGATTCGCGGTTCGAGACTTACCAATTTTTTTTTTTTAATTTAATCACATTATGTTTCGAAAATATATTCACATTGTTACTGCCAACTGAAAAATAATATATTCACATTATATTTCAGAAATATAATATTCGATGCTCGAGGCTTGTTTTTACAACACTGTGTTCAGGGCACTGGAAAAAAAAATAAGGACCTATTTTTATCTTACAGTTGAACTTTAAGATTACTAATCCGAACGTATACCTCCTTTGTTAGTCGTGGTACAAATTATTAACATCTGCTTAAAATTTTATCAATAGCTTCATCTCATCGTAACCTACAAATTTTTTAATTCCGAAAATTTTAATTCTTTGAGACTGATTGTAATATTTCTCAATAAACAAGTACAGAAAAAAAAAACTAGAGATCGGCAAAGTTAGTCTATTTAATTAGGTGCTAAAAACCTATGAACACCCATTTGCTTTCTATTTGAATCGTAATATAATTTTATCACTAAATCGATAAAAAAATATATCAATAGAAAAAAATAATTTCATTATTTATTTTTTTCTGTTCTACCCTACCTCACCTTTTAGGCTATACGGGATTTTCCCGGGCCGGGGGTAGAGGGGGAGGGGAGAGGGCGGGGAATTTAAAATCCTCTCAGGTCGCGAACTCCTACTTTTTAAATCATCTCAAATCTGTTATCGGGTTAAAAAAAAAAAGAAAATATGATGGCCCACAAAAATATTGGGCTGTTTCGGACTGTTGTTTTGTCATGTTGCGATGAAGGTCAATCAATTCCTTCATCACAACATGATAAAATAATGAGATTATTAAGAATAAACGGTCCCATATTATAGTAGACCACCTTTTTCTCTATTTTGTTATCAAATTATCTGATTCTATGCTTCTCTGAAAACCCTGATAATTGAAGAAATTTATCATAATTCATACCCGTGAATGGAGTATGAATGTGCTCTTTGTACACTATTATAAATGTCCTTAATTGAGACAGATTGTAATATCTCTCAATAAATATGTTAAAAAGAAATTCAGACATATTCTTCGTCACCTTGAGATCTCTTTGGGAATTTTAATAATAATTACCGAATATAGCAGAAGTCTTCACAATAATTTCAAATTAAATGGAACATTGTTCTATAAAAAACGAACCGAACTAAACATCAAATGAGACGATTTTACAAAATTATATAAAATTTGAAAATGGCGGTTATGACAAAACATTTCTTTTTAATAGATACTACATTGTAATATTGTGGAATTCATTCTTCAATCATTTAAATAGTTAAATCGTTAGACGAAGGTTTTAAAAAGTTTTTAAAAGAAAGCTTTATCGTTTTTCTATTGTAATGTCTATAATAAATTGAACAATTATGAATTTCATTATCAGAAATTAATTTCAGAAACACTCCTGTTTATTTATTATAAGGATTAATTAATCTGGATTACATTCAGAAACAGACTCTGGATTCAAGTCAGTATACTCAAATTCCAAATTTCCAATTAAAAGGAACAGACACAGAATCTGATGGGATTATGAATTTCGTCAGATGTGTTTAGAAGTGGAAATATTTGATTAAGAAAACCGGGTCTAGTGAGAAACAGAAGTTGCTGACGTTTCAATATCCCTGTCAAAAAAGTCGGAATTCATAATTCTCAGACTTCAAATGCAATTTTGTTTTTATTCTCAATTCAAAAGAAGCTGTGTCAATCTAAATTTGATGGAGTTGGCGCGTTAGAACGTTACGTATCGGATTTGAGAAAATGAAATTCTTTTTTCTTAAAAGAAACGAAAACATTATTAAAACATCTGATCACTCAACTTTCACTTATCACACTGCTTAAAGAATTAAATGCCTGCTCAAGCCGAGCTAGTTGTACGTCATTTGGAAGAAAGAAATCAATCTATATTATATGTGTTTCGAGGATAAAGTTTTTATATCTTTACATATGTCCATACAGAAACAAAAAAAAAAAATGAATTTATTTTCCTGAAAATTTATCAAAGAAAAGATTTGAGAACGATTCATTTGAAAAACTAAAGCAATGAAAACCGGCTTAAGGTAGATCAGTGTAAAACTTTCAATATCCTCTAATATTGCTGATCAAAAATTGTTTATAAAAATAGTTTTGTCAAACAATAATTTCTGTTAAAAGTATAGGAAATAGTGAAGCGGGTGTGATGCGGGCAACAGAATTTCTTACTCTCACTTAGTTATCTTTCTTTCTCTCATTCATCCCTTTCTGACACCATACTATGTACCCTTAATCTTACATTGAAAATTGAATATCTGTAACTTCAATAATAGTTGTCCCAAATGAACGGGGTTTATATAGTTTTGTAGAGAATTTCATTACCTTGCAAAAAACAGGCTAAAATGTTTTTAGATAAGTCAATAACCACATATCGGTATTGACCTGACCGCAATACTTTCCTTACCTGGTATAAGTAGGAAAGTAAAAAGTACGTATAAATAAAATAAAGGCCTAGAGATTTCCTGCTGACATTGTAAACAAGGATTAAGAATAAAAGAAGACAGAATAAACACATTTGCTTGATGCGTTACAATACGGTGTAAAATGAAATCTTTAATAAATATATAAAATTAAAAAAAGAATGTGCAAAATGTAGCTATTAAGTTAGTTAACTCGATTCTTTGGAAAATTTTCTCACATTTTCATACCACTCATATTTAGGACAATTTTTGGTCAAATATATATTCACATATTATTTGAGACCTTTAATGTCACTATCAGACCAGAATAAAGTGTCAAAATCAATAAATTGGCTTAGTTTCTTTTTGTTTAGTTTAGTTTGTATACATTAAATTTTAGTATTATTATTTTTCTGTATTATTTATTTTTATTCATTATGAATGGAGTGTGAATGTGCTCTTTGAACACAATTTTAGATGTCTCTAATTGTTACAAATTGTAATATCTCTGAATAAATGTTTTTTAAAAAAAAATCAATAAGTAAAAATATTTTCTTATTTATCATTATTTTCAGTTTTTTTTTTTTGCTGTTGAATATAAAAGCGGTACCAAAAGGGTTATATTTTTTTCAATCACTATTAAGTTAACAAGGACTTGAATGAAAGTTATAAAAGCCTCCAAGGCGATCAAACCGGCTCAAACTAAATTATTAGGTAGGTCTTAATTAAAACCTACGAACATTTAGGGGATAATTTGTTACGTTTGAATTTAATAAAGTCGCTAAAATTATTCATGAATGATTCTGCGATTTAATCATCATGCAACTTCAGAGACGAGGAAATATAAAACGGTTCCATAAATAGAGACCTGCACATTGAAAAAGACCTCACGGGAAGAATCTATAGAGAGCAGCAAGCAGAAATTGATTAATCAATCCAATTACTGGCAATAACATGGAAATTTTGAGAATTAATATTCATGATATTACGAATGCAAATAAATTAATTTGCATTTATAATTGCATATTTCGATATTTAGAATCCATAAGAGTCAGCAATGTCAGATCAAACTCCAAAGTTTGTATATCGCAGTGTCCGAATTCGGTGATTTGTTAGTAATAAAGTAATAATTCATATTTCTGTCATGTCTGGATCGAATCCTCTTGAACTTAAGTTAAGCAATGTAGATTGTCTAATGGAACCAGTATAAACCTTAATGATAGCTTATCCTGATGGTATTTCTAAGAGCTTTCATTCGATTTAGTAAGTCGAACAGAACAGATTGATTCGAGGAATAATAAAATGGTCGTAAAAAATACCACGATTCGGACACAACAAACAAGTTCCTGTATCCAAACGAAATCTATTGAAAATATTTTTTTTTCTACAGATTTGCTGTTTTATTTCTCTAAAAATAATATGATTTGGTACTTTATCAAACGTCACGGTTGCGTAGGGTTGCATTTGACAATCTCCTGCGTGACCTCTAGGTTAAGGTTTTTTCTTTTATATTGGAGGTGCAAAATATCTATTTCGTCTATTCCCCATTAATAATATAATATCACTATTCAAATATTAAGTTGGTGTGTAAAAAAATAAATAAATAAATGTTTGTGAGTTTGTCTTCGTACCAAATATGTTGTAATGTAGTAGCGTTGCTTTGTAGGCATACAAATACTATATTAGTGAGAGTAAAGTTTAAATGAACATTATGGTTAACCCAAATGATTTTTTTTCGTGTATAAAATTGTTCGCATCTTTTTTTTTGTATTATTCGGAAAGGCGCCAACCACTACGGACATTATCGCCTGTGTCTTATCATAAGACTCCTCAATTCTGTCCTTCCAGGTTTTATGGGTCTTGCTCCCAGCCCATTTTCATTTTCTTTTACAATATGTATAAAATAAATCTTTAAACATGAAAAAATATATATAAATATAAAACAAACGTTACACCCTCGTTCGAATGTTTTCTCTCGTTCAGATTTGCACTTAATATTCTAAAAATGAAAAATCCTAAGCATAGCCTTGTTGAGACGAGCCATTGAACGCTTCCCGATAAGACCGTGCTGCCCTAATCTGGACCCGGCCGCCTGCGGGGCGCAGTAAATCGCAGGGTGCCGAAACTGCACCCGATGCATATTCAACGGCTGTTAGTCTTCAGTGCATCGGCTGCACAAAGGTCGGCCATTGTCCCCTTGCGTAGTCCGTATAAATCCGTCACAAGGCCCTGTCGTAAACGGTGCCTCTTTTTTTATCCTTAGCCAGCACTTCTGTCACCGAGCGGCCTTCGCTTATCTCGGCTCAAAGCACCTATTTCTTTTTTTTATGTCATCTTTCCATATCACCGAAAATTATGTAACGTAGCAGCTGGTTGAGACGTCGATTTTCTAGACTCGGATCATGCTGTGGCAGAACGGGTGGGATTTAAGTTTAGGTTCATGTTTGTGATCGTAATTTGTCCAGACTTGTTTCCAAAGCAGTTATATGAAAGCTTAATTATTACACAATGAATTATTTTCCCTGAATACATATTACATATATATATATATAAATTTGGAAGGTTTGAAATATGCCATCAGCTGAGTTTTATTATTATAATAAGCGTTGATTCCTGATAGAGCGTAGAGCATCAAGCATAGCGTTCCATTCCGCTCATTTTGCTGCAGATCTACAGAAAAATCAAAGACCTGGAAACCGAAAGAAGAATTAGAGGGCATATGAAAAGGATGAAGGAGGAAAGATTGAACAAATCGATTTTTCACAAAATTTTTAGCTACAGAAGAATGGGAGGATACATGAAACTAATAAGAGAAGAATTAAAGAACATTAAAATTTCAGATGCCGACTTTCTAGATAGAGACACATACAGTAAACACTGAAAAATCTCACTAATGTCGGAAGAGAAAAAAGGAGGGATGCAAAATGGTCAGAAGAAAGAAAAGAAATGCAGTCGGAAATCATGAAACTGCGATGAGAAGAAAGAAAATCAAGATTCCCAAAGAAGACTAACCAATAATGTTCCTTAGTGGCCGATACGAGATTTTTTAAAATATTTTATATCCCCTTTTATTTATTTTTCACTTGGATCCTTTTCATTGTTTTCATAGTAGTCCTTTTACTGCTTAAAAGCATTGTAAGGTGTGTTTTTTTTTTTTTTTGTTGTTTATGAGTACTTTGTTCTTCATCTGTAATATAAAAGGTAATGGGGCTCACCTCAGGCTTGAGTTGACCTTATCCTCTAGAGCTTACAACTAAATTAATAAATCATCTATCCCATGTCATTTGTTGCCAACGTTTTGGAATTTGGGCTGGTAATAATTCGTTGAAAAGAGGGTTTGCCAATTTTTGGGATTTTTCGAATGTCAATTTTTGGATTTTTCGAATGATTTTTTTTGTTTTGCCAGAAATTCGTTAATAAATATTCGTTAATAAATTTAGTGTTGCTTGAATATCCAATGTCTTCTTTCTCTGCAGCGTGGTTCCACTTACAATTTTTCTAATTATTCCATTTTGGAAATATTGTAATCTTTTTAGAGTTGTTTTGCTGATGTGTTCGAACAGAGGTGCAGCATACAACAGAGCCGGCCTATTCTACTAGTATAGACTAGAAGCTTTAGGCGTAAAGATAGGTTTGTTGTCTGATTTAAATTTTGGAGTCTGTACGTCTTAGATCTTACTGTTTTAATTTTTTTGTCAAAATGTCTAGTAAATTTTAAATGTCTGTCAAAGTGAATACCGAGATATGTTAAGTCAGTCGATAATTTAATACTGTTATTATTAATTTTGAATTCGTTTGGCATTTTCTTTTTTCCTTTTTGGTATGAAAATATAATTCCTTTCGTCTTTTCAGGATTAACATCTTTAGCTGTTCTTTTTTTCACAAGCAATTTTACGTGATTTAAAAAATTTGTTAATAATTAACAAATGAATGCTTTTAATATTCATGGGAACGAATAACTTTCTGGGTGTGGATTTAAGTTGTGTTGTGCTCACTGTTCAATTACATTTTACTAGAAAGTTCCAATGAAACATCATTGACTGTATTTTCGGTAATATGGTTCTGATTAAGATTTCGATATTATTTTTTTTTTTTATTTATTTATTTTTTTTATTTTTTTTTTTTTATTTTTTTTTTTTAGATCAGTTTAGCTCACAGACGATTTGGTTATCTTTCGAACCAAGACGCCTATCAAATGTTCCGGGAGTTATATGTTTAAAAAGCATATGAGCAATACGCAGTGATTTCGCTAATGTGATGCGATTTAGATTAATCATATCTGGTCCAGCTTGTTTTCCTAATTCTTCTTATTTATCCCAGATGTTATTTTCGTCAGATGTCAGGAATAGTGCGAATAATAGGTTTAGAACAAGTATTCAAGTCTTATTGGATTAATTAAACATATCCCGAACTCTCCACTTACAAAAATATCTGCTATACAATTATCCAAACAAACAAGAAACTTCTCTTTAGAGAGCAGAGTAAATCCCATTGATCTTTTAGGACTCATTTTGATTCATAGCTCGGAAATCGAAATGTAACTTCTGTGAAATATCTCAAAACTAAATTGTGAATAAATTACCAAATGGTATTCAAAAACGGAGGAATGAATTTAAAATATTAATTACAAATTTTTGAGCAAAATGAATTATTACATAATATAGCTGTATAATATAGCTTTTCACCATTAAAATACTTACTTTATTTTTTAACTTTTATTAAAAATATATGTATTTATTGTTAGGCAAATATTTTTGAGAAGATTGATAGGAGTTGTAATGCACTTATAATTAGGTTTTTAAATAAAACATATGTAGAAAAGTAAAAATACGTATCTCTTATCAGTCCATGTATATATATATATATATATATATATATATATATATATAAGATAAAGACCGGAGACCGGCGATATCAGCCTTAATACCGTCCTGAATGTAAATAAACATATGAAATGTATATAAGGAGGATTACTAAAGGAATAAATCAGTATCTTTTCTGAAACCGTGAGTGTTGCATTTCAAGCCCTTTCCTTTCTTTTTTTTTATTGTTAGAGTCCGCCGACGCTTAACTGGTGCCGAAACCCGGGACCTCGACAGGAGAACAGAGAAGTAATTTTTTTTTAAAGTCATTTTTTTTTTTCTTGGTTTTTTTTCTTCTCCTAGTCATAAGGAAAGAGTGAAATGCCAACAGAGGGCTTAATCAGGCCGGGAGTGTTGAGCGCCCCGGAAATCCCTCAACCTCAAGAAATTCCGCAGATACCTCAGATCGCGCAGGCCCCTCAGGTGCCTCAGATACCTCAAATACCTCAGGTACCGCAGATTCCGCAGATCCAGGAGATCCCTCCCTTACCGAGGGACACGTTGGCAGAAGCGCACGCTAACGCGCTGGAATGGATGAAAATAAGAGCGGCGACCACGCAGGACCTTCGAAGAGCCATTGCGGACCTGGAACGCTTCGGTGGCGAGGTAGGTGAGCTCAACCATTTCCTCAAAGGCGGAGACCGCCTCATGTCTAGAATAGAGGTAAAGGTGGCGGAGGACCTGGTAAACCTAGGGGACGCGGAAGCGTTGAAAGCGGCTCTGGTGTGCCGAGTAAGGAGGAGCATCCTGAACCAAATTCAGGCGGACGAGGAGACACCATGGCCGGTGATTAAGGAGCGACTGAAGAAGGCCTTCGGAGGAGGCAGATGGACGCCGGAGGAAGACATCTTCCAAATGTTTAGGGAGCGCCGGTCCCAACGTCAGACGAGGGGCCAGTATGCGGGGGTACTAGTGGCAAAGTACAACCGCATAACGGAGAAAATGCGCGAAACAATGAGTGTGGGAGAGGTGGAAGCCAGGATGGAGTTCCTCTCGACGATACTCAAGGTCCAGTTGGCAAAGGAAACGGGAAGGAGAGACGGATTGCCCAGGGAGAGATCATTCCTCGAGTGTGCCCAGGAAATGATCGACCTAAGCGCAAGGGAAGAAGAGACTCGGATGGACGTGGAAGAACCAGGGTGGATCCGGGTGAATGACAGACGACCCCGGACAGCCCCGATGGGTTGGAAGAGGAGAGAAACGGTACAGCCGAGCGGAGAAAAGGTCAGGATGGGTGAAAAAAGATCCGGACAAGTGAGGCCGAGGAATGGACCCCGCAGGGAAGACAGGAAATGTCATGGGTGCGGAAAGCCAGGACATTTAGTTGCACAATGTCCGCGCACTAGGTGTTTCGAGTGCGGTACCGAAGGGCATATTGCTAGGCAGTGCCCGTACATATTCCGGAGGAGAGAAAGAACTCAAGACGAGCCCATGGAAGTAAACACGCAGAAGCTGGCAAGACGGGCTAGGATGCAGCGGAAGGACGGATCTTCGGGAGAGGCAACCGAGGAGTCGGGAACTTCGGGGACAGAGACGGACGAACCAGGTAGCAGTGGAGGCGAAGGAGGCAGGAGCAGCCAACGGACCGAGCAGCGACGAACGGCGGCGGGGAGGAGGAAGCTGGGCGGCATCTGAGGAGTGTGGCAGCAGAGAGGCGACCGCACAGCAACATGCAACAACATCCGAGGTAAGCCATGCTGGTTGCCAATTATCGAGGTAGACGGGGGAGTAAAGTGCCTCGTGGATACCGGGAGCTCGAGCACTATTATGACCAGAGGGGCGTTAGGGAAAGTGTGCGGGAGTGAGAGGGCACTCCGGATCCAAAAATGCGATTGCCAACTAATCACTCTGGGTGGCCCCTGTAGCGTAGAGGGAGAAGCGACAATAAGACTTGATCGGTGGGCAGGAAAAGAGGGCGAACTGAAGGTACACGTAGTAAAAAACATGACTCGGGAATACCAGGTCATAGTGGGGTGCGATTTGTTGGGGCAGGTAGGGGCGAGCATTAGGAATCGTAGAGGAGCCTGGAGTGTTAGGTTGGGAAAGAGGAAGTTCGGATGTATAGGAGTCGCGAGAGAAAGAAGGGTGCGGATAGGGGCGGTGAACAGAGTGGAGGACTGGAGGGAGTTGCTACAGGAGGAGTTTAGGGACATTTTCTTCAGGGAAGGTGAGGTATTAGGGGTAACAGGGAGGACGGTGCATGAAATCCCACTGAAGCAGGATAGGGTAACTTACGTGAAAGAGAGAAGATACCCGCAGGCGTTGAGGCAGCATATTCGAGAGGAGCTAGATAGTCTAAAAGAACAAGGGATCATAGTTGATAGCACCTCACCATTCAATAGTCCCCTGTGGGCAGTGAAGAAGAAGGCAGCACCGGGGGATAATAAGGAAAAATACAGGGTGGTAGTAGACTATCGTAAATTGAACGATAACACGGTAGACGAGAAGTACCCGATCCCCAGATTCGAAGATATACTGGATAGGTTGAGTGGAGCCGTGGTCTTTAGCACGTTGGACCTTAAGGCGGGATATCACCAAATACGGATGCACCCGGAAGACCAACACAAAACAGCGTTCACATTCGAAAGGGGGCATTATGAATTCACAAGAATGCCGTTTGGTCTGAAGAATGCGCCCATAACATTTCAGCGTCTGATGGACGAATTTTTGAGGGGTATCGATGACTCGGTATGTCAGGTATATATGGATGACCTGCTGATTTTTAGCAGAACGGAAACCGAACACGTGGGACATCTGAGGTCAGTATTCGAGAGGCTCCGGAAATTCGGGCTGAAATTGTCAAGCGAGAAGTCTCTGCTGGGACAAACGCGGATTAATTTTTTAGGCCACACTATCTCTAGCGAGGGGGTCAGACCGGATGCGGCAAAGGTGGAGGCGATCACAAGGATGGCGGTACCACGGGACGTGAAGGGGATCCGTAGGCTTCTTGGGACGCTGAACTACTATCGGAGATTCGTACCTGAGATGGCAGAGTATTTGGTACCCATTAACAATTTGCTGAAGAAAGGCGCGAAGATTGTGGTGACACCAGAGATGGAGAATAATATCCGCAAATGTATGAATAGGTTGCTGACAGAGCCGGTGTTAGCGTTCCCGGATTTTGAGAAGCTCTTCAATATAACCACCGATGCGAGCGAATACGCGTTAGGGGCCGTTTTGTCCCAGGGGGGGAGTGAGGGTGAACGACCGATAGCATACGCGAGCCGTCGGCTTACGGGTGCGGAATCGCGATACAGCGCTTTGGAGAGGGAGCTACTCGCGATAGTGTGGGCTATCGACCATTTCAGGCCATACGTATTTGGGAGGAAGTTTCGAGTCCACACCGACCACAAACCCCTGCAGTGGGTAGGGAAACTTAAAGAAACCTCAGCTAGGGTCACGCGATGGAAGGAAGTCCTTAGTCAATACAATATAGAGGTGGTGTATAAGCCGGGAAAGGAGAACGTGGTGGCGGACTGGCTCTCGAGGGCCATCATGATCAACGCGGTAGAAGAGGACGGGGGAGGACCATCGCGAGACGTGCGCCAATTCTTGAGTGAATGGACTCCCGACGGCGAAGGAGCGGAGGATATCGTCGGTATAGATGACAGGGGAGAGTCCCCGGAAGAGGAGAGCTCAGCGGAGGAAAGAGCAGTGGAAATGGAGGAGATAGACGACATCATCAATGACAAGCATCGTCAGGTAATCTGGAAAACGAGAGTAGCAGGGATGATGAAAATAGATTATCGAAGATATGGGAAAAGCAAGATTCGCGTCATCTGGTCGCAACCCGGGGTGAGTGAAGAGCAAATTTGTACGGCACTGAAGGACGCCACGGAACCTGGAAAGACGCACCATCTTTATGTGGGGAATAACACGGTATGGGATAAAATAAAGCGGATGTGGAGATCCGAGCGAATTGGGGTGGACAGAACACTCATCCGTTGTAAGTACGCAGTGGAAACTATACAGGATGAGGAACAGCAACAGGCAGTCACATTAGCTTATCACCAGGGGAAAACCAACCACCGAGGCGTGAACGAGACACTGCAGGCATTACGTCGAAAGTATTTCTGGTGGGGCATGAAAAAATCCATCCAAGAGGTCATAGGGAAATGCGAGGTGTGTATGCGCACGAAATATGATCGACACCCCCCCAGAGGGATTCAGGAAGAGACACCGACGGGGAATATGCCACTACAGGACCTCCAGATTGATACATTTACCTGGAGAGGATTCAAGTGGGTCACGGTCATCGACGTCTTTAGCAAGGTAGCTATGGCACACCAGGTCATGGACAAGTCTGCCAACGCAGTTGCGGAAGCCCTACAAACCTGGGTGCAGTTCTACGGGGTCCCCGAGAGGATCACATCGGACGGTGGTAGGGAGTTTGACAATGCCGCGATTAGGGAGGAGGTGAAACGACTAGGGATTCGTTGGCATTATAACACCCCGGGACATCCTAAGGGTAGAGGCGGCATTGAGCGGTTGCACAGCACGCTGAGTGATCACATCCGGGTGTATCAGGGGGAAAAGGGGTTGGAGCCGGATGTTGCAATGAAGAAAGCGGTAACAGCCTACAACCACTCGATTCACTCCGTCACGGGATTTTCGCCCGTGGAAGTACTATTCGGGATGCGCAGGCCAAGGCGAGATTGCGGGGAAACAACGGTTAATGAACCATTAGTCGAGCAAATCCAGAGCAATAGGGTGGAGATGGAAAAGACGTGGGGAAGAGTAACGGCGAAAATTAAGCGGGAAAAGGAGAAGCGGGTAGAGAGGCAGAATGTTCGCGTACGTGACCAAATGGGTGATCTAAAGATCGGGACAATAGTGTACCGTAGAGTAGGGACCAACAGAGGGAAACAATTGTTACGATACGAGGGTCCATTCAGAGTGATTGCTATTAGGGAGCATAATCTACTAACGATCGAAAGCGTTAATGAACCTAGAAAGAGGAGAACGGTTCACATTGAACAATTGAAGCTCCCAATGATAGAACCGGAACATAAACTAACGGATTCGTAGTACCCTCACCACGTTATAACAAATATGTTTTTTTTGGTTGTCTAAGCAAAAATATGGTGTATTTTTTTTTATGTGTAAATAGAATCATAGCAATACAGTAGAGGAAAGTGTATTATTTTTTTTTTTCTTTTTCTTCTTCTCTGTTTTTTTTAGGATTTTAAGAGTTCTGTTTTTGGAAGCAAGTGTTGTGTTTAGTTCTGTTTTTTTTTATTTCTTTGTATTATTGTATGTCTCGAGTGAGTTTTACTTTCTTTCAACTTTATACTTGTAAAAACAATTGTAAGGTGTTAAGACTGATAATCGTTAGCTCCGATCTAGGAATATCTAAGTTTCCGAAAAATCCTGTTCGTAAACTGGTGGGGGGGAGATAAAGACCGGAGACCGGCGATATCAGCCTTAATACCGTCCTGAATGTAAATAAACATATGAAATGTATATAAGGAGGATTACTAAAGGAATAAATCAGTATCTTTTCTGAAACCGTGAGTGTTGCATTTCAAGCCCTTTCCTTTCTTTTTTTTTATTGTTAGAGTCCGCCGACGCTTAACTTATATATATATATATATATATATATATATATATTGATTGCCACTGCAGACTGGCGGAGGATAAAGTTCTAAGTAATGCGTTTACACTGGTAATAATAATAATAAAATAACTGCACTTGATTCATAATTATACAGAATATCGACAACCACACTATGGAATCCTGTAAGAACACTTTTTTTTAGAAATCGCTGTTTTGAGTTTTCCGGTCAATCTTGATTCTTATAACCTCTCCTCTCACGGGAATATCTTGTTTATGATTATTTTTTTTATTATTTATTTATTTAGAATTATAACAATCTGTCACGTGGACAATAGATTATAGTGATGTATGAATACATTTAAACCATATATACAAAAAATATAAAATTAATAAAAGTAAAATAATAATCAACAACTATGTACAATAGAAAAAAAATAACCTAAAGATAAGTAAATTAAATATCATACCTATATACAATATATACAATTTGGCAGAGAACCCCAAGCTTCCCCCTCCAACTATAGAAGGAAAAGCAGGACTCCAAGGGATCCCTGCGCTACTCTTCCAACCGCGTCACTGGTCTAAACCCAGTACTTTATAACTATAAAAAGAAGACATAAAGCTCCTCTCACGAGTCATGATTTAAATTTGGACTTATATTGATCCACACCTCGGAAATCAAGTTTTTACGTGAGTGAAATATCCTAACATTAAATTGTGCCTATATGACACTCGAAAATGAAGAAATGTATTTATTAGAAAACGAAGCGAAAAGTAAAAATCTGTTTTGCTATGAGTTTGCTGAGCGATCCGTAATTAAATTGATGATTATTTACGTTCACGTTAGTAACTTCCTAAAGCAATTATAAAGATTACCGATATGTCGAAAACACGATATTTATCTAATTTAGTTTTTCTAAAAATTGATGCCTAAATATGGCCAAAATTCGGAAATGACCGATATAGAGATAAAAAAAAATTACCTAGCTTCTTAAATCGGTTATTTTTAATACTTTTTAAAACATAAAACCATCCAGACTTCCTGGTTCGACATTTTCTGCCGAAGTGGAGTAAGAGCCACCGATTGAACAGAGCTGGATCTGATAGGGGAGGATGGTGCCCTCGGGGTAAAAGGTTAGCCGAGCCAAAGGCGGGGGTTACTCAAGGGCTGCTCTCCTTAAATGTGGATTATTGTTATGCAAACTGGAGGCGGCACTTTCACCGGATGATATGGCACGGGTGAGGTAATCTCTGGTCAGTAGTCTGTCGAAACTAGGGCGCTCTGATCATGAACGGAGTCAATGAAGAGTCAACACCGTCATATACCGTCATATTGAACAAAACCGTTTCATAAAAATGTTGACATTGTTAAAATCACCAAAGTTCTGTCATAAATAAACAACCTTACAAAATTAGAAGTTAACTATATGGGGAGAAATATTGAAAAATAACTCTTTGAAAGAATAAGAACTTCAGAAGTGCATTCAGTATAGATGGTGTTAACCAAATGACCAAGGCAAGTCTTGGTCTTGAGCATAAAGTCTTGATTTTGGTCTTGGTCTTGAGCAAAAGTCTCGCAACAGTCTTGGAGTTACTTATTAGCTTATTGCTATAGAGATATTATTGTAATTTTTTACATAGGAGATACCTAACTAAACCCAAATGAAAAATTAGATGAGTTAAATGCAAAAATTATATCAATTATTAACATATAGTAACTAAAATTGTTGAGTATAAGTAACTATTTTGCCTTAATTTTTATTTAAAAAATCGATTTTTTTTTTAACAGTCCTTGTAAAATCTTGGTCTTGCAACAGTTAGGCGACGTTGGTCTTGCAAAGTGCGTGACCAAGACCGATTTTGGGTAACACTATGTTAATGATCCCGAAATTGTGGACGAGTCTGTTACATAGACCCTCTAAGATATTCCGATATTATATCATATTATATTATCAAAGTGTATCCTTATACACCGTGATCTTGGTTCTAATAGAACAGGATCCATAATTCATTATTTTTCGCTTTCAATTCTTGCACCGTTTCATTGTTTTCAGTTATTAGCGCTCTCAAACACTTGAAACTTTCATTATTTATTGCACTCAGCTTTCTTGAAGTTTGTTTCTAAGCAGTATTCGGTTCCTTTATTTGTAGCCTTAGTTCTTTTGTTGTGGTTTCAAATTCATTTAATGCTCCTGTTTATGCTGTTTTATTTTAAGCCGTTATCATATCATCAGCATAAGCCAGATGCTGTATGATCCTGTTGGAAATTTTGTCGCCATGATGAAATGAAATGAAAATATATTTTTACTATTCTTTGACTGTTGTCCCTTTAGGACAAATTATAGATACAGAGAAAATGCCTGTGTGGCCATAAGATTAAATTAAATATTTACAATTCTCATTAAACAAAAATATTGGAAGACAATTAAAACAAAACACTAAATATATACAGATAAATATAATACAAATATATGAAAATAAAATAATATAAGTAAACAAAATCATTTCTGGGATAACTTAAAAATTTCTCTTTTCTACTTTTCTTGATCAGTCGGGTTGGGAAAGAAGTAGGTGCTTAAAAATAAGAGATTTAAATGATGAAACTGATCGCGCATGTCGGATATCAGAAGGGATGGCATTTCCGATGGAGATGGCTTGAATTATAAAGGATTTGTCAAACGCAGCAGTTCAGTGAGGAGGTGGGTAGAGGTCAGAAGTACGGGATCTAGTGGGACGGGATTGAATTGAATATTTAAATTGTAGGCTGTCAAAAATATGGGAAGGTCGCTGAGTTCTGATGGCTTGGTATAGAAAGGTATTAAGGAAGTACAGACGGCGGTTGGATGGATAGAGCCACTTCAGCTTGGTGTAATGCTGTGTTATGTGCGTATCTCTTGAGATTCCGAAGACAAAACGTATTGAGCAGTTCATTAGGCGTTCAAGTTTGGCTTAGAATTCTCCCGAGAGTCCGCCCTACACCAGACAGCCATAGTCGAAGTGGTAGAACGCAAGGGAGGAAACCCGGAGTTGTCGGGATATGTCTGAATTTCCCTAGTTGCATACTCTAGAGCATAGGTGAGAAACTTTTTTGTCATTAGAGACCGCAGAAAGGTTAGGCAGTGCTAAGAGGCCGCAATATTTTTTTTATATTTTACTGTTGCTATTTTTTTTTTATCTCTAAATACACACACCCATATACATACATCCAACTTAATTCCAAATTTTCGTTACTTATATAATCATATATTAATTATTTTTAGTGTTAGATTTATAAATGTAGCGCAAAAACGTTTAGAGGCCTAAACTACGTCACAGAGGCCACATACAACCTCCGAAGCCGCAGTTTCCCACTTTAGAGTAGGATTATAATAGAGAAATTATTCATTCTTATAGGTTTGTTAATACAATTACGTAAGATTTTAAGTTTGTACAGAACCAATCAAAATAGTGTTGGGAATTTATATCTCCATCCAAACACTGACGGGGCGAGCCTCCACCGTCCCAATATAGATCGCCGCCTAGGATTAATATCATGTTTTGTTATTGGTATTTGCCGATAGGTTTCCGAAACAGCAATAAATCTCGTGGGAAAAAAATCTTCGTGTCTGATTAGGTCTCATTAATTCTTTTCATTCGTTACAATCTAGGCTTTAACGATCATTAAGTTATGTAATATTTGATATTGCTAGGCTCTTCAAGTCTTGCTTATGAAATGATCTCCTTAATAATGTAAATACAACCTTCCTTTCCTAGCATCATGTCACTAGATTGGTTTGAGAACCAAACTAGTTCGTTTCCACTTTGTTAATCAATAATGATCCTGAAGTAGACTTCCTATAACATGTTTAAGTATCTGTGTTCCGCACAGAACAAAAAGTTTTCTATTTATTTATCAATATAAAAATTATTCGTATTCAATTATGAATGAGATATTCTTTCAGCGTCTTAAAGAGAACATATTTTATTATTTATGCATGCATTTTTCACTTTCCTACCTATACTAGTTAAGGAAAGTATTGCGATCGGGTCAAATTTCCGACATGCGGTTTTCGACGGATCTATACGTTTCAAAGCCCCCTGTGTCCGAAAAAACACATTTTTAGCCATTTGTCTGTGCCAAGATTTTCTCGAGAACTACTGAACCGATTTTTTTGCTTCTTTTTTATTTCGTAGGGTTTTGATTACTGATGCCTGTGACAGAAATTCGGTATGGTTTTCAACGGATCTACACGTTTCAGATAGATTAGGTCCACGATAAAATTAAAAAAAAATATTTAAATTATTCCATGTGTAAATGACCTAATATCAAGCACATTATCCAAACGATGGCCAGAAATAGCGTTTAAAAGTATAGTTGTACTTTGCTGGCAGAATAATTCTGCTATAGAGAAATATCCGCTAAGAGAAGCTTTATTATATATTATGGTTTTCTCTTCCACAATAATTTGGACAGAACGACGTCCATGATGCTAATATATACTTAAATACTAAAGGTAAATAAAACGATACAAAATCGTGCACTATGTTTTCGCCTAAAATTTCTTGCACTACGGAGACTACTTACTATGGTTAAACAAACTAATTGCATATATGCTGATAATTATCAAATTAAAGACTATTCAAGGTTTACCACTAAACTATGAATCCTTTTTGGTTTTCCATAGGACTATTCGAGGGTTTGAAAAAGTGGACGGTCAATTTTATAGAGAACTATAATATTGTACCTATGATCACCCTAATAGGATATCAACAGGTTGCCACCTTTCTCTTAATCATAGTCTATGGGTTGAAGCACATTACATGGTACCACTACGAAACAAATTTCAATTCGATCCACTATGGATTCAAACCCACGCCGTTTTTGCCTCAAGCGCTACAGGATCCGAACCCCGCAAGGTTTCTAAACGCGTGAATAATCTACAACTGAAGGAATCGCTTGATTTGCTGGTGCATAAGATATTTACATTCGCACAAGCGAAGTTTCCCTAAATTAAAGTTTTACCAACCTGAGAACATTAAATATTATTTTGTTTTTACTGAAAATCCTTGCCTCGTTTCGATCCACAATGATGATCATAAATGTTCAAAAAATTAAAAAATACATATATTTTGTTTAATGAAGTCTTCTACATAATTTAAGTTTCATCTGCTGACGTTCATTTTTTTATTTTTATGCGATGAATATATGACTCCATTCTAAGCTAAATTGAAATGCCTTAAGCTCCAAGATTAATTGTGCGATTAAAGAAGAAAGAATGTTCCAACATGGAAAAATGGAAATAAATTGTATGTTGAAAATTTAAAGGAAGGAGATGGTCCGGGGTGGCGGTCATAAATAGGCTAAATAGTTTTGCCACTATTTAGCCTGTTTATGAACGCTACCCCGGACCATCTCCTTCCTTTATAATGCAACGGGCAACTATTTAATATTCAATTTGAAAAATTAAGTTAGCGGAGAGTTTAATTTTATTTTAAAACGAGGTATCAAGTTTTTTTAGTCAATATTGATCTTGCCTTTATATAGAAACATAAACAACTATGTGTGTCTGGATATACTGCTTTTACAAATAACTTTAGAAACTGCTCGAATATTAACATCTTTGAACAAAAAACAAAGGTCTATACTTTAGACAAGTGTTGCCCAAAATCGTTCTTGCACTTTGCAAGACCAAGACCAGGACTGATAAAAAAAGTCGTTTTTAAAAATAAAAATTAAGGCAAAATACATGACAATTAGTTCCCAATACTTGACAATCTTATATACAATATATGGTATAACCAATATATTGTATATACTATTGCATTCAACTCCTCTAATTTTCCATTCGGCATAGTTAGGTTTCTCCTATCTAAAAGATTACAGTGATATCTCTATAGTAATAAGCTAATAAGTAACTACAAGACTGTTGCGAGACTCTTGCGCAAGACCAAGACCATGAAAAGACTGAGTTTGCAAGACCAAGACTCGTCTCGGCCTCGCATTTGGGCAACACTACTTTGGACCTTTAAGCACGATTAAAAGGCGGGATTAATAATATGAAATATAAATTATAAATAATAGCTCATTTTAAAGAGAATTAAATGCTGAACATTTTCCTCACTTACATTATACAGGTCCGATTTTTAATTTCTGAGATATCTTAATCCATATCTTCCATCAAACTCGTTATCATTTGGCTTTCGATACTATTTTTTCCTTTTGCGCCTCTCTATAAAATTTTGAATAATAATCTATTATAAAGAGGATGAAATGCGGAACAATTTTCTCTCGTACGGTATGCAAGTCCAACTGTTAGTTTATGGGATATTTTTATCTATATCTTCAATAAAACTCGTTGTCATTTCTTTTTCGACACTATTTTTCCTTTTTTACTTTCACTAATCTATATATGAAATATATAGTAACGGAAAGTATTGCAATCGTGAAAATTTTCGTATCTGACTTTTCAACAGAAATACACGTTTTGAGGTTTCCTGAGTCCAAATAACCAAGTCCAGCAAAATGGTGTGTGTAGGTCTGTGTGTGAGTGTGTTAATAGTCCAGCTCAAAAATGAAAAGTCGTACAAAAGTGAAATTACGCATTTAAGGTTTTTATATGCTAGGGATATTAAAGCAATCGGTTAAACGGAAGTGCAGCTTTATATAATGGACCAAACACATTTTAGCGATTTTCTCGAAAACAGCTCTAACGATTTTGATTAAATTCATCATGTCAGTGTAAAATTAAGTAGTTTTAAATAAAATGTTTTTATTCTGATTGATGTTCTCTAACAGGGCTCAAATGGCTAATTTTCAATATTAGCTTACCCTAAAGTAAATTTAATATTTTCGATTTGAAACAATTGACCATTTCAGAGCAATTTCTAATATAAAATATAGTTAAATCTAAAATATGAAAGAATTTGATAACTAATTAAAGGAGAAATACCAGATCGTAATGGAGAACAGTTGTAATTGAGGAGCCAAAGGAATACGAGCGCTCCCGAGCTCACCCTAGCACGCCCTAAAGATTAGAACTCGCTTCCATACGTAACATCAACTTAATATAATAAAGATTCCGAAAATATTACGTAAATATACATATGCGGTTTTTATATATGCTATTGTTGGTATTATTAAATATTTAGCTGTATAGATTATAGCAATATAAATATTAATGTTTGTATGCATAAGGGTACTTATAAAAATAAAAATACCCACAATGAAATATAAATCAATATAGAGTTTACAATTTTTACTTTCACATCTCCTTTATCTGAAAATATTTATTTCTGCTAAGAAGAGGGTGGCAAATGAAAGTTGTGTAGTGAGCGCACCACACTAGATTTTTCCTTCTCCCACGGGGCGTCGCGTTCAGGTATAATTTTGAATAATAGCTCATTACAAAGAGGGTGAAATGATAAACATTTCCCTTGTTAACAGTATGCAGGTTCGATTTTTAGTTTTTGAGATATTTTAATCCATATGGAAAAACGCTTCAATTAGTCGACTTTACTACCGACTTTACCCGAACGTCACGCATCGGAAATCTGACGGCTCAATCTTATTCACTCTCCTAAAAAAAAGTGCGAAACACGCCTAAAGAAGTTTTCATTTTAAAAACTATAACAATGAGGAGTTTGTCAAACAGGATTTATTAAATATTACAATATTTATCATTGACCTTTCCGAGATCTCGAACAAGGACAGAATCATATCCCAGAACACTAATACAGGTAAACACTCTCATAGCTCAAGGTATTGCACCTATAAATCGAAACGGAACATTGTAGATGTCACTCAATGACGAACATAGGCACTATTGGCATTGATAGACACTCAGTGAAATATTTGCAACGACAGTCAGTCTCCTAGAATGACAGGCCATAGACCAGATACCAAAAGCGGACCAACACTACTATTAACTACCGCAGGCGGACACGCTCCTAGAATACTAATCAATATAAATAAAAAGAAGAAAAAAAAAGAAGAAGAAAAGCTAATGGAATCCACTAGACCAACTATAAATTCAAATTAATTAAACGCCAATAGGAATCTTGTGCATTATTTTAGGATTCGATAAAAAATTATATCACCATTCTTTCGTGTAATGTGTCAAACAAAAATTATATTTCTAGTTTTTAATGAACTAGAACCCCTTTTGAGATAATTAATGATTTTCGGAATAATATAAAGCCCCGTTAAAATGTATAAAGAAATATAAAATACTTTATCGATTAATTAAGGAAATTTTTTTTAATGAGGAAGACCATTTAAGTTTTCATGAAGAGGTTTTTTAAATGGTAATAAAGAAATGTGAAAGCCTCAAAAATATGAAAACATAAAAATGTATGACATAAATTATAGAAAGATACTTGCAATTATACTATATATAATACACATTCAATAGTAAATGAGGGTAGATTAATAATATTTTAAATCATTACTAAAATAGTACGAAGGGGGATACACTGAGATAATCATTTCGGTTCCGTTATTAAAGTTTCTTTCATTAACCTGATTTCTTTTTCGAATCCTGCAGTTACTTACTATATCATTGCCATGGATTATTTTAATACCTGCTACTGTTGAAAAAGATTTTTGCTTCTTTTGGACGGTTGAGATGCATCATTACAACAAATTGTTTGAATTCTCTTTGGCGAATCTATTTTAGATACCATTACAGATAAGCCATATAAGAATTTCAGCCTTTATGTGTAATTATGTAAAAAGTAGCCTAATGACGACCCTTCATACGACACATACTATGGAGGTGGTGCGAGAGCTTGCTAATACAAAGAAGGAGATCTCTCATGTATCATCTAGATTTCGATCGAACATGTTTAGGTAAATTTAAACCTAAAATACGGGAAGAGAAATATTTAATTGGAACTATTGCTGGCCTTCTATAAAGGGTTGCTTTTTACACAGATTACTGATCAATCCATATGGACATAGCTCTTACATCATCTTATTCCATTATTACATAAACATTAATCGTAAACTTATGACTTACAGTCCTACACTGTCTTTTAATAACATCCCACTTACCCCTGTTGAACAAATCCGATATCTAGGACTCCACCTGGTCAAACGCCGACGATAATTAGTCTAGGGCAAAAAGTTTTCGATCAACAATATTAGAGTTTATTGAAATGTATGTCTGATACATACATAAATACTGATCTACCTTAAGCCGGTTTACATTGCTTTATTTGATAATATAAATCGTATTCAAATTTTTTCTTTAAACATTTTCAGGTAATAGGTAGGAAAATCGTGTGAGAGGACACACCAGATTTTATTTGAAGTAAGTATATTTGGGTTTTATACTTGAAGAAATCTGAAGAGTGGATATAAATCATTATATTGAAAATGGCTTTGTGAATTTAGAAACCTAACTGACGGTCTTGTACTTAATATTGGCAATGTGCTTAACTGATAAATTTGAAGAATAGTGAAGACTTAACAACTGAAAAGGGAAAGGAGGAAAACATGTTTTTATAGATTGTGTGCTTTTTTTTTTCTTTATCACAATCTTAGGAAGTATTATTATAAACCAAAACGACACTCCATGGACCAGATGTTCATATCACAATCTTCGTTTAAAATCAGCCTTCAACAACATCCGTATTCTCACTCCAAGTTGTCTTTCATCCGCCTCTATATACTCCACTCATCACAGCCTGCTCCTTCCAAACACCCAGTATCAGTAAGGTAATTATCATATTTCTATATATGGCAGTTACAGCTGCTCATAGATCAGTTAAAAGCGAAAATAAATCGATAATTGGATCCAGTATAAAGATTGCTAACTCCATTAATTTAGTGGATTATACTAGGTATAATAGCCGATTATTATAGTGTTGGTTTGATTGATCACTATAATCTTTCTCGTCCGAGGATTCGTTGCATCGAGTAGCGTCCACGCAACAGGAGAAACGCCACCCCTGACGTGACAGAACCCCCGCGGACATGGTACAGAAGAGTGGTCCCAGCAGGACACCCTGCGGTACAGGTTAGGTAATGGCGAGAGCACGCCGTAATGACAGCGATCTTCGCCGTGGTCCAATGATCAGTTGATAATTGCCACTTGCGTCACCTCCATACTGTACTGGTCATCCGAGGGTTTCACCTTTCCTCGCAGCTATTTAGTCAAAGAAAATTCATTATGCCCATATTTGATAATTTGCCCATCTATACTTATCTACCATCCTTTTTTTTTAAAATGATTGTAACAGATGTGGTCCTGAAATCCTTGATAAGTCAATCACAATTAAATTTTATAATATCACCTAATCATACATTACGTATATCATCAACTACACTTATAAATTATTTAATTTAACTATCTGTATGGTAAAATAATGCAACTTGTCGCATTTAATAACAATAAGTAGTAGTAACGTATAGTGTGGAAGTTGCTACTTTAGAAAGAATGAGTTCGTTTCTTCAGGCTTTAAAAACCAAAGAAATCAAATTCACATAATTTTACTGACTCAAATGACCCATGTTACCATAATTGCTAGTTTTTTATTTGTATGAATTCATCTTAGGAAACATATTATGCTTACACCCAAGTAAAATTTAACAATTTTAAAAGTCCTCAGGTAAATATAAATAATGCTTTCTTCCGTTGGCGAATACTATAATTCAAAATTATTTATTCACCAAAGGTTCAAAGATCCTACCACTTTAAGCCAATGATATGTCCCATAAGTAGGTTCCTTTTTTTTACTTTTTAAGGTTGATTTACTGACTTATATATGAACCGTATTGCTCTATTCCTCTTCTATTTCTCTGGAAGCCTCTTATTATCTTTTCTAAAATTGTTCAGACATATTTCCACTAAATACGTAGTACTTATGGTGTCTAGAATCTCAAGATTTTTATTTTGAATCTATGAAATAAATAAATAAATCAAGTTTGTTTTAGTAGCATTATGGTGTTTTATGTGTAGCGTTATGGTGATATATATATTATATATTCCAAATATATATTATATATTTGATGATTCTAAATATTATATATATATATATATTCCAGGAATCACCAAACTTTTTTAGACCTGCATTATGTCCCGTGGGACTTTTAATGAAAAAAAAAATCTTATATTATAAATGACACTTTAGTTGTGAAATGAGCTATATGAGTCAAACAACTGATGCAATAAATGTTGTACTTACCTCGTGTTTAAATGATTTATTAAATTTCATATTTATAAAATTCAAATAAAAATCCAAAGAACTTCAGGCCGTAATTCGGAGACTCCTGATATACTTAAAAATAAAAGACTCAAAACATGAACTATCATTTTGCGTGTATCTAACGTATAACTCATCGAATTCGTTCCTACATTGCATACATTGCTGAGGTATATGACTAGGGTACATACATCTAGGTTCATAATAAATGAAATATTTTATAACCAAAAAAATATATACAATTAAATCTTTTAGAACATGTTTTTAATTTTTTAAAAGTATCTTTCTATTAAGATAGACAGTCATATTTAGACGAGTTCATAACATTTTAAAAAAAATAGTAATTAGAAACACATTCGCACGATAACCGTAGCAATTTGGAAACATACCACTAACACAGAGAAAAAAAGACCGATAAAGAGCTACTTGCGGATGCTGGTCAATCAATATTGCTTGGGATGAGGGCACGGAGCAATCTATTTAGAAACTCTACAAGAAAAGATGCAAAAGATGCAGAGGCAGAGGTTTGTTATGGCAGCAAAGGGCCTACAACGTCTGCAATGCCAAAAGGAACCGAACTAAAAATATTAGTCATTTTCAAGCATAATATGCAAGATATTAGTGTTGCCGAAAATCGGTCTTGGTCTTGCACTTTGTAAGACCAAGACCTCTTTCACACTGAAGATGCAAGACGCAAGATGCCTGCTTCCTGCATCTTGATAAAAGAGCTTTCACACCAAGCTTCACACCGTGTTGCAAGATCAAGACTAAGACGGGTCCAAAAAAAAAAAAAAAAAAAATGTTTTTGTGAATAAAAATTAAGGCAAAATAGTTATAAATACTTTACAATTTTAGTTACTATATGTAAAGAATTGGTATAACCAATATACTTTTGAATTTAACTCTTCCAATTTGTCATATATGCTTAGTTAGGTTTCCTTTATTTAAAAAAATTACGGTAATACCTCTATTGAAATAACTTAATAGGTATCTGCAAGACTCTTGCGCAAGACCAAGACCAAGACTAAGACTTAGTGTGCAAGACCAAGACTGGTCTTGGGCAACAATACAAGTTATTAATGTACATTTCCTGCATTTAAGTAATGATGTAATTGTCCGTTGTTCTTATATGAGACAGGTGCTATTATTCCTTTTGAATACTATTTGCTTATCATGAATTAAACACCTGTAATATAATTTTTATTCCGTGTTTTTTCAATTATATATATATATATATATATATATATATATATATATATAATATATATATATATATATATATATATATATATATATATATATATATATATATTATACATATAATTGAAAAAGTAAAACATTTAATTTTGACCATTGGCAATGGGATGTCACTATAGATAGTTGACCATAAATAGGAAGCTCAATCGACTGAGCGGAGTTCCCACCATTCCAGGGAACCAGTGCACAAACAGCAATAAACTTTTATAGCTATCTGGGCCGCTCGTCTTTCCAGCTGTAATGGGATTTTATTAGTGACCAGCGAAATCCTTCATTCTGTGCAATTATCGAAAACTATATATATCTATATAAATTATTATATCTATATATAAAAAACTAGTATTTTTAAATTCATTTAGTTTTTTTTTTAACTTTATTTAATAAATTGACTGAGAATTCCAATTTCCCACATCTAGAGGAAGAAAAAAAATCTCTCTCTCTCTCTCTCTCTCTCTCTCTCTCTCTATATATATATATATATATATATATATATATATATATATATATATATATAGAATAGAATAGAATAGAATAGAAAATAGAACGTTATTCTTGGACTAAGTCCCCTTAGAATAACAAAGATGAATTAATACAAAATAAAATACCAATCTGGCCAAAAACTAACTTAAAAAAAAATCTAACGTAATATACATTATTTAAAAAGTAGTATGTAACCACTAAGAAATAAACAAAAAAAAAATATACACATATATAAACACACGCACATATATATACATACACACACATAAACATATATATACATACATACACATACATACATATATAAATGAACATACAATCTTCTCCAAATTTACTTATTATTACGATAAAAAAAAGAAAAAAAAAGACAGAAAAGAAATTACATATCTATATATACATAACTGCACAATTTATAAATAATAGCTATCTAATAGAAACATAATTTAATACAAAATGTAATAATATTTACAGTGATTCATAAAATAATAAGCAAACACTAAGATAAAATAAAATCTCAGGAATAATTGTGGTATAAAGGTAAAAAAGGAACTATATATACGTACTTACTCATATTGCTACACAGTGAGACAAAAAGTATAAAATATAAACTTATATATACATGAAAGAAAAAGTACAACCTGAGGTGAAGAGAAATACAAATAAATAGTAAAAATAATAGTAAAAAATCATAGCTGTTTTATGTTAAAACTTAAACTGTAGGCACCACCATTTACTTCTCACAAATTCAGTTCATAAAATGAAATTTATGGTTGCGAATCGTCTGTTTGGGATGTGAGGAGATATTGGAAAAGGAGGTATTTGAAGGTTGACAGTGAAGAGGCATGACGGATGTTATGTGGCAAAGAATTCCAGTAGGTGACGGAGCGGGCTAAGAAGGAACGTTCATAGGTTTTTGTCTTGTGTGATGGAATATAGAGCTCAGAATCACGGGATCTCGTTTTTATTGAGCGGACTAAAGGTTTCGGCTTGAGGAGACAGTAGATATATATGTATATTATATAAGCCTACTTAGCAATAGTTTCGGAGTCAAACATAAAGTTATAATTGCTCTAGCTTTTGAAAAATTGAAGAAAAGAAAGTAGAGCAAAATATATTTTTAAAGAAAATTTATCTTTCTCATGACTTTTTTGTAAATTATAAAGAAATAGTTAGCAGGTCAAATAATGATAAAAAGGCGAGGCAAAAACAATTTTTTCTCGAAAGACATTATTATTATCACTATAATTACACAGTTTTACTGATATAAGCGCAAATCCTAAATGAGTTAGTTTTTTAAATTCAAATTATCGGCTTGAAATTCACAAGGGCAACCGACTATTATTTCATGTTTTAAACAGTAAATATTTTAGACAGCCAGTGTTTAGTTTCTGTGTTTCTGAAAACAAGTGTTTTCATGTTTTTATTTTCTGATATCACATTCACTGAATGTATTTTTTCATAATACAGTTGTAAATTCCATAAATAAAAAAAACTATAAAAAACCCAGTAAATATTATAAATGTGAAGGGTTGAAAGCTTCTTATATCTATAATCCCTCTCTATATATAAGTTCCCTAGCTATATAACGTTTCTTTCTATGTTCACCTGGATGCCATTTTGTATTTTAGCGGCTATATTCTGGCAGAAGTACATTTTTCTGATCAGACCTTTCGACATGGTCAATTTATAATGACAAACCTTAGTACGAAATAAGTTACCTTTATGGCCACGAGCTCCAGAGCTAAACAACATTGCTATAAAAAGCCCATTCTACATAATCGTTTCAAAACATTCTTTCTGAAGAAAAATCACAGCAAATAGTTACAAAATGGTTTATTATTTCTAAATAGTCACATACAAACTATGTGTGCCGTGTCACACTACATTCCTTACCTTCATTGTTTTAATATCAAATAATTTTTAGAAAAATGTTAAGGTTTCTTCCATAGATATATTATTCTTGAGTTATAAAATAAACTTATCAGAAGTATCAGAAAAGCTCTGAGCGGTGGACGTACTATTTTCTTGGGGAGATTTTTGGAAGTTTCGTAAGGTAAATCGTAAAACCTCTAATTTCGGAGAGGGTTATTTTTTTTTTTACTTTCACTTACCTATATTGACAACAAATTACTGATCTACAAGACAATCCTGAAACCTATTTGAAGCAACGGACTTGAACTTTGGGGGACAGCAAAATTATCTAACATCAAACGCATCCAATCCTTTCAATCCAAAGTCCTCCGAACAATAGTCGATGCTCCATTCTATGTAACCATCAAAACCCTACATAATGACCTTAATATTACCATTTGTCCATCAGAACCTTATCAATCATCCAAATCCCCTAGCCCAATCCCTATCTTGTTCCACTCATCCCTACAAACCTCCACGAAAGTTGAAGTGGCCCAGAGATCTTTTATAGTATTTGTAGCATATTCTAAATTTAATATTTTTGATGTTTTAGTGAAAAGTAAATTAGTTCATATTTTCTGTAGCAGTTTAATTGTCTAAACCATATGGTTTAAAAAGAACATATGTTTATTATTAGTTAGTATGTACACAAGTTGTCAGTTGAGTTAATAAATGAATTAAAACATTTATTTTGATTTATATGTTAAGAATATAATAGTATTTATTTTGGAGTTCTGGCAATGGCCTGATTCTCCACTCAAGACATGAGTGTATGTGGCTAAAGCGCTCTCGCTCAAACTCCACCGGCTTTAGCACCAGTGAGGCGGTTGAGAGAGTAGCGCAGGGATTTGGGTTCCCCGCCTGATTGTATATATTGTATATAGGTATGACTGTATTTTTATGTTTTTAATTTACTTATATTTAGGTTATTTTATTTCTTATTGTATATAGTTTTTATTTATTATTATTTACTTATTATTTTACTTTTGTTAATATATATATTTTGCATTTACGGTGTGAATGTGTTCATTTATCAATATAATTATTGTCCCCGTGACAGAATATTATATGTCAAAAAAAAAAATAATAACTTACCTATATATGTAATAAGGGAAAGTAATGCGATCGTGAACCTTTTTTATTTCTTGTTCAATAATAATGGTTTATTAATGAAAATAACAAACCAAAAAAATCAACCTCAACACAGTTTCTAACCTTACATACACCTTTTTCCTGATTTTAATCTTAATAAAAACAAAAGATTCAGGTGTGAAAGTCATATACGAACAATTTGTATCAATATGACCTATAATTAATGGCCATTAAACTGTGTAAAATTCAAATGCCAAACTAAATTTATTTTCTCTCTCAAAGACAAGTAACATGAGCTATATGTCACATACCAGCCCCCTCGATCAATTTCGAAGGGGGACTATATCTTACTCCGGTGGAAATGTATTTATCAAGGCCTCCTAAATAGATGGGTAATAATTTATTTGATTAAGTGGCCTTCTGAATTAGCAGGGCACAAATTATTACGTCTATATAGAACGGTTATTATATATTCTCGAGGTGGCTTTATAATTATTCAGACAAATTATCAGCGGCGAGGCACAATAGGGGCAAATCGATTATGTATCGACTAATGGCATGGTATAACTAATCGAGATTTATTTGGTCGATATCTTTGATAAGGTGAGTTTACAGTATCGCTCTAAGAAATAAAATTAGACTGATATCTTCTTTCTTAACGATATTTTACAAATAAACAATTGCAAATAAAATAAGAATGTACAGGTTATATTATACATGGAGACACAACAAAACTGAAAACACTATGGAGATGTTACAAAATTAAATAGTGTTGCCCAAATGCGAGACCTAGATGAGTCATGGTCTTGCAAACTCAGTCTTGGTCTAGGTCTTGGTCTTGCGCAAGAGTCTCACAACAGTCTTGCAGTTACCTGTTAACGTAATAATATATAGATATTAAAGTGACATTTGAGATAGGAAAACTTAATTAGGCCAGAATGAACAATTAGATGAGTTAAGTGCAAATGCATATTGTTTATACCAATTCTTCACACATAATTGTCAAGTATTAGTAACTATTTTGCTTAAATTTGTATTCATAAAATCAATTTATTTTTACCAGTCTTGGTATTGCTACAGTTAGACGGTCTTGCTCTTGATCTTGCAAAGTGCAACACCAAGACCGATTTTGGGCAACACTAGAATTAAATCGTAAGACGACCCTGGATACTAATTACTATAAAAAAAAATCTATTATTTCTACAAGCAAAACTGAGATTGACTGCAATGGAGAATTAAAGTTTAATAACAGAGAAAATGTTTGATTTTTAATTTTATTTTTTATCTTCTTTTATTAAGTTTCGTTAAAATGTAGTATGAATATGATGCAGTGTATTTTCATCTTACAGGGATTGCAACATTTTTGTTTTTAACGATCTACGAATCAAGGAAGTATTTATTTTAGCTTTCTTTTTTTTTTTTTTTATTAATATCCAAATAATAATCTATAAAAAATATTATAACTTATTTAAAGTATGATATAATTAAAAACAATTGTTTTTAACGAAATACAGATGGAAGATGTATATATATAATAAACATATGAAACAATTTAACATTTTTAATTCAATCAAACAACAGATTTGACATTTTTTTTTTAATTTTAATTTTTAATGTTTCTGTGAAACTTTTTAGGAAAAAAGATTCTATAATTTCATTCCAACCTATTTCCAATAACTCTCTGAGCCATCTGAAAAGAAGATGGCCTAGGAATAAATTAAAATAATAATTGAAGTGCTTCCAATGGATAATTGCTTCAAAAACTACTCTGGTGTTATATATTCTACTTATATTACACTGTAGATTTAATCATTACAATTTTCTTATACAGCTTCAGAGTTTAATAAATAAAATCAAGACAAGTCCAAATAAAAAAAAATGTGTTAAAATTTGTAAGCGAAGAAATATCGTGTATTATACTATTGTTCTGTGAATATAAGGTAACACTATAGTATTTATAATGTATTATACTATTAATATAGTTTATTTTCAATAAGAAGCAATTCTATTACTATCTTAATTTAAAAGATCCTTAGGCCATCTTTTTTTCAGATGGCTCAGAGAGTTATCGGAAATAGGTTGGGATGAAACTATAGAATCTTTTTTCCTAAAAAGTTTCACAGAAACTGTAAAAATGAAAATTTAACAAAAAAAAATGTCAAACCTTTGGTATGTAGATATGAGAAACAAAAAATATCATAATTGAGTGCTTAAACTCAAAAGCAAGAATATACAAATATTTATAGGCGCAGCAATATAAATAAATTATAATTATACTGTCTACAAGTGTTCGAAACTAGAGTCGGAGCAATATTAATGGATGAGTGAAAATATAATCAATTCGGGGTTACTCCCAAACTGTCATGTCTGCCCGAGCTAACGTCCGTTGCTCATCTGCTCCCGTTTGGGCTAGCTGGTATGATTTATCCACTTTCATAATATATCTGACCTTATTAATGAGGAGGGCCGACATATCTCTCTCTGATGGCCGAACACCTTCGGAATTTGTCTTATTTTTTTTCTTCTAATTTTATTTTTGGCAGGCAATTTATCAAGTCCTGTTACGGATATTTTGAAAAAAATAAAAAATAAATTATAATTAATGCCTGAGCACTTTGTCAGACGGCATCTTTCTCCTCTTTATAATTGACTTATAATTTTTATTAATAATTTATATGGTATGTAGAAAGAAGATACGGCCTCTCGAAACCTCTCTCGTCCTCGAATTTATAGGAAATATTCTTTCGAAATATAAATGACCGAATATGAGAAGATGGATGTACGGTTCTTACTAACTAATACATAGACATTTAGACTCACCAGACAGGATAAAAAAATATTCATCATGAAGAGATACTATCAATTCCAGAAAATATATTGATGTTGAGTTTATATTGCTATGCTTAAATATTAAAAAACTTAGTAAATATAATTCAAAATGAAGTCCTTAAATGATATATTGTCACAACCAGAGCTATTCGGCAATGCTGATGGTTGAATTCACCGTAGTAAATAAATTCATCCAATTCATTCCATTAAAGTTCAAGCAATAATCAATCATAAGAAGTTAATTAACAATTTTATCTTATTCATAACTAACTATGGGCTAAAAGATCGCTACGGTACTTTAACCTGAATCGATTGCTGCAGTAGAATAATTTTTAAAATTAATGTTTAAAGAATTTAAAAAAATAATTGAATGATCCTTAACTGTGGACATGTTTAACCCCGTTCTATTTATTCAGTAGTCATGTACCTACTCAATGTTTTTAATGGATCCGAGGGAACTTTGTAATCTTTCGTTGGAAAGATATTTGGCATATTCTTTAAAAAGTTGTTTAAGCAATTATCCATTGGAAGCACTTCAATTATTATTTTAATTTATTCCTAGGCCATCTTCTTTTCAGATGGCTCAGAGAGTTATCGGAAATAGGTTGGGATGAAACTATAGAATCTTTTTTCCTAAAACGTTTCACAGAAACTGTAAAAATGAAAATTAAAAAAAAAAATGTCAAACCTTGGTATGTAGAAATAAGAAATAAAAAATATCATAATTTAGTGCTTAAACTATTAAGGTTGTATTCTAATCTGATGTAATCCAGAAACTACTGTTACATCAGAGGGTATGTGAAATAGAACAGTGTTTTGGATTATTTTAGTCATTTTAAAGAAAGGTGGAAATTAAAGATTGGTTGGCAAAATCTCAAGGTTTTCAATTTTCATTTATCAGTTTGGATTTGTAAATAGAGGTACATAATTTGTGCATAATTGTACATAATTAAGTAATCTGGGCATCGTTCAGATTGAAGTGGATCTAAAAGTTCTTAAAGGAGTAAAAGATTTATACTATGGAGTTTTTGAGAATAAGGAGGGATGTAATCCAAACTATTCGTTGGATTAATTTCCTGAAAAAATTTACTGCGTGTCTTAATAATATTCTGAGGGATATTCTGACCTTTATGTCTTCGATTAGTTTTTGACGGAGGGATAAATTAAATACCTGTTTGGTTCAATGGCCAGTTTATATAATTGATAATGGAAGATACAAAAATTGTGAATGTTGAATTAGCGAATGTTTTTGTACGATAGCTCCAAGTTGGTTTTCCCGTTGATCCTCTGATTATTTTTTAAAAGGGTGTATCTACTAATCTGTATGAGTTATTCCAACGAAAATCCTTACTCCTTCATTTCGTTTGGGGAGGGAGAAGGGAGAGGGGAAGGTAGGGTGAAGCCTCTCTTTTAAATGTTTATAAGTTTTGCATTCTTTATAAACATCGGTATGGTCTTTAAGGCACAGTGTATATGCTTTGTATAAAAAAATAATAAGAATAGAAAAAAAAATACGGACCAGGCCTTAAAGATAGAAATTAAAACAATAAATTTGCTCCATCAACACACCATTTATTAAACATTAAAATTATTCTTTTAAGGTAATACATAGTTGCCGGTATCAAAGAGTAAAAATATAAATTGGAATATTCACCTTGAAGAACAAATCAACTGCAGTTACAAGATTTACCACAGCAATGCAACCCGATGCTTGACATGTCTACCTCTTGCATATAATATAATATTTGCACACACGTTATTCGTCCCGTTAGCATTTGAAACGCTGACGTACGCCCAAGTGTAACGCGGCAGACCGCAAACCACAAACGACCAGCTACCTCCGAAGCATTCCTTTCGAGAAATCGAATAAGAGGAGGAAAACAAACATAAAGAAGAGAGCTAAAGTCGTATTGCTTCCGTGTGTTTCCTACAGCAGTACCTACTGTCATGGATGAAGACGAAATTTATGACTCGTGGGTTTAACGGAACTCCCTCATCTCAACATCAGACAATACTAAACTTCAAGTTCTACATATTTGGGTAATTAAAAAAAAAAAAAAGGACTTCGTAAATCATCGGTATATTTTTAAAAAATTGTCTACTATCTATCCATAGTTAAAAAAAAAATAATATTTTGATTAACTTTAATTACATGTATAGTTCATATTTTATTATTTTGAACCGAAAATAGCTGACTGGATTCTCATTGTTTTTCCATGCTTTGTTGAATGTTTAGCAGTAACTGGTAATCCATTGTACTGACAATCCCTAAAATTATCCTAGAAATAATGATCAAGGCAACTTTTCAGAATGGACATGGACGGGGAGCGCGATGTGTTACAAAGGCAAAAACTTATAATTTATTATTCTTTTTGCCACTCTCCGTTACCTTCTACAACTTTCTATATTATATATTGTTTTTTTTTTCTTTTAAAATTCTCCGCTTTTCAACGATATATTATACGTATACCTTCTGACTGGTATTTGCGGAGATTCATTTTCGACCTGGATAAGCATTTTTTTTCTCTCCTTGATTCAATAATCAGATTCTTTCAAAAGCTATATTTAGCATTTTTTCGTTGCTCTTAATAATGAGAGATAGTTCATTTTTTAAAATAAACCATATTAAAGGTACTTTAGAGGAAGGCGCGTATGGAAATTGGATATTTAAGCCCTGTAAAGTGACGTCGACGGGAATAAGACCTAAAGGATATTAAAGACCACTCAATTGTACAATGATACACTGAGTTTAATCAAAATCGTTAGAGCCGTTTTTGAGAAAACCCGGTTAGCCGATTTTAAGGAAAAAGTTGCTAGGCCATCTGAGGCACATGCCTATCTTAAACACGTTATATCAGTTTCGTACGACTTTTCGTTTCGATTTAGTGTTCACATACTTACAGAACAATTTTTGGAACTTGGTTATTTGGACTCAGGGTACCCCAAAACGAGCATTTCCGTTGAAAACTCAGATTTAAAAAATTTCACGATCGCAATACTCACCCTCACTATATATTACCTAAACGTAAGTGACAGTGAAAATAGCTGGAATGATATCTACAAGTATAAGGGATTGAATGGAAAATCAGAATAAATATATAAAATAACAAAGAATAAATTTTGTCGCATATGTACAATACACTGCTGGCGGATCCACAGGAGAGTTTTGGGGATAATCCCGGTAAATCCTGAGTCCTCTGAGTGATTAGTGCTAAATATTTAAACAATCTCAAAATGTTCTTTCTTTAAAGTATCCCGCGTTAACTTCTACTAAATCAAACTTGTGTCAAGAAAAAAACATGAAAATTTATCCAAAAAGCATTTTTTTTTTTCAAGGATCACTTCAACGTCATTTAATACAGTTTTTTCTTTCAGAGTAATTACCGTTATAAAAAAATAATATAATGAGTTTTAATCCATTCAAATTTTCTAGCTATAATTTTAGACCACCTTCAATGCGTTTTTGCTTTCGAAAGTCATTCTCGCACTTTCCATAGTGGGCAACCCAGAATGGTTTCAGCAGGCCTGTTTTTGAGAATGAATGAAACAATCTCATACTGGATATTCCAATCTGTCTTCTATAGATTCCATAGTTTGGCTAAGCCCAGCGTTTCCATGGCCAAGCGTTTTTGTCATTTAAAGAGAATTTCAAAATTGTAGTAATTTAGATAGAATAGATAGATAGATAGATAGATAGATAGAAAAAAAACTTTATTTTGGGACTAAGTCCCTTCAGAATAACAATAATGTACAAAATAATAGAATATTACTGGCCTAAACGTTTGAAACAATAAATAAAATTGATAAAATAAAATAAAAAGTAAAGAAAACCCTTGGGTGCACAAGCTATATACAATACAGATAAAACTATGTACAGAGCATTTAAAATTATGAACAAAATAATTAAAACTATGAACGAATCCCTTGAACTATGAACAATATATATAACAGAGAAATCTTAGAAGACAAATTCAAATATCTTGGCTCCACAATAACCCTCAATGAATAACCAACGGTCAGAAATAGACCAGGGTATAACAAGCTCAAACAGACCTAATTTTTAAAAGCATATAAATTTCGAAAAATTTCAAAGTAGTAAGTTCAGTTAGTCCTGATATACGGCTGCGAGACATGGATATTAACCAGCACAAAAAGTTTATTCTAATATTTGAGAAAAAAATCTTCAGGACGATTATCGGAATGATCTGAAATCATGTTATTAACGTATGAAGGAAGAATACTAATAAAAAGTTGCTTACGAAAACTGGTCAATCAATATTTTACGATATGAAGGCAAAGAGGTTAAGACGGGAGAGGTATGTAGGTCAGAGCAATCCATCACGAATCCTATACACAAAAATGAATTCCTCAATATTATTAAAAATACCTCATAGAAGGACAAACAAAAAATGAAATAGAGCATGCAGATAGCTACCAACAAACATCCCGAAGTAGGTAGAATGGTAAACGCTGGTTAATGCGACAAAACATCAGCAAGGTATGTAACGGCAACAGAAAAAAAAATTAAGATATATATATACATACATATATATATATATATATATATATATATATGTATGTAATAATTATTGCATTCATTTATATAGTTGTAAACTCAAAAAAATCCATAAAAGCACATATAAGAAAATCAATCTTAAATGCGAAGAAATATAATGATCACGAAAATTCTAACAAAATAAAGCTAATAATCTATATTACAAATAATGATAATAATATATATGAATTTCAAAAAAAGCTATTTATACAAAAATATAAATCCTAAATAAAAAATTATTTTATTTAATAATATGAAACAAGTATAAATAGTAAATAGCGACTACCATTATACCTCTGTGAGGTCTGAAGAATGTCGGATTTTTTTTAAAAATAATTTATTGAGTAATTATACATCCGTCAAAAGGTAGGACGCTTGTAATAGTAAGCAAAGAGTTCATTCACGCCATGCAAATAATATAATATAAATAAATTAAATAAACAATAATATAAACCAAACGAATGTAAAAACTGTGATAAATAATGTTAAATAATATTTATGTATAGGAGTATATACAAAAATGTATTATAAATTTTCATTTTTTCAAATATAACTAATTACATACGGAGACTTTTACGTTAACCGCTAAAAAAATATAAATATGTTATTCAGGCAAAAATGATACAAAAGTAGAAATCAAATCGTCTTAGAAGGCCGTAGAACAGAAGATACGGGAACAAGGCTTCTTGAATCAGCCAACAGAGTTCGCCACATTATGGATCGTGTCGACTCCTGTCTTGATTTATCAGGTTGCCTTATAAATTAACATTAAGACCGAAAATTAATTGAAACTTTCGCAAACCACATTAAAATTAATTAATTGGCGATTAATTACTGCTTATATATTTTGTTATGTAACAAAAGAAATTTTAATTATTTTATAGGAAACAAAGATAATTATTGTCGTTATATATATATATATATATATATATATTACTCATTAATAAAATCCAGTAATTCGACTGTTTTTCGTAACTGTTTAAATGAATATATTTTATTTATCATTGTTTTTTTATTTATTTATAAATATAATAATCTGTTACGTGGACAATAATTACAGTGATATATGAACACTATTTATCATTAGATATATGAACATCATTTATCAAAAACTACTTATCATTAGACCATCGACAGAAGGGGAAGAACGGGGTATTTCTCCTCTCATTGCAAACATTGAAAGAAAAGTCTCTATACATTTCGTACCATAAACTTTATCATAATAATCTGATTTATTTTATTTTATTATTTTTTAATAGTTCTCTAAGTGCTAAGGGAATGTTTGAAGATTAAACTAACGGTTGGCTGTAAAAAGAGTCTGTCTGGATTTGGAACCGTAAATTTAAACAGTGTGACATCACAGTTTTATTCTTTGTGTTTTATTAAGGTAGTGTTGTTAATGTCATTAATGCGGTGTTGTTGGCACTAATGAAGCTTGTATACGGATTTTACCTTTCTTGATAATTAGCGTATCGTCGGCAAAAGTAGCAGTTAAAACGTTTTTTATTGTCAATTCGGTAGTTTCTAAGCGTATATCAAATCAATTTGATTTTTCCGTTTTTATCACGTTATTTATCATTTATGATATAAATAAAATTTCACGGCTATAAAATTGCTTGTATTGCTGTTTTGTTAGTTCCACTTAACAAATATGCTCCATGCTGCGTTATACCATGGCCTACAAGGGAAAATAAAACTTAATACTTATTCGCTACTCTACTCATAAAAAGTTTTAATCGATTAGTTCAGCTGAAGTCGTAAATTTATGAGGGTTTTTTTTCTTTCAAGAATAAATAATCTAAATGTAAAGGAATCATATGATTTATAAATTTATCATGACATTATAAACATCAGCATGCCTCCAAATAAGACTAACAAAACCCTGAAAGAGATGTTTGCTAAGGTATTATATTAAATAGGAAAATATCTCTTAGACCAGGTATTTATTAATATTCTTCGCTAAGATTTTCTTCTCTAGTGAGTCTAGTGAATACCTCTCCGAAAGTGTTTGTACCAAACCCACAGAGAGCTAATCTAAAGTTTTGAACTATGGAGAGTGATAACATTTAAGTAGGAACTTATATTTAAGCTAAGTATAATATTACAACACTTACGATTATATTAGATTATATAATAAATCTAAAATGAACAGAATTGTTTGGCATTAGTTTATAAACAAGCATTCTGTATATACTCCACATGCTATGTATATAATACACATGTACTAATTGAAGGCACACTTATTTAAATTTTTATAGACTTTATCTTATCAAAAAGTTTGGTCGCTTCAACAATATTAAATTAATTAAAGTATAAATATTCTCAGTACAAATTTATAACATATAAAAATTGATAGTTTTGAACGATTTACTCTGTAATTAAAATAATTGGGCTCACTGAATTCTCCTACTTATATTGGTCAGACAAATACCTATGTATTGAACTAACTAAAATTAGATCAATATAAAACTATAATTATCACTTGAGTGTTAAAAAGAGACGTTAATGAAAATAAATTTAATGTTAGGATGAATTTTGAGATTAATAAGTGACTACCTTGAAGAATGGTGTCTAGCGTTGCTCAAAATCGGTCTTGGTCTTGCAGTTTGCATCGATTTTTTAAATAAAAACTAAGGAAAAATATTACTAATACTTGACAATCTTAGTTACTATATGATAATAATTGGTACAACCAATATACCAACATCGCATTTAACTCCTTTAAATTTTCGTTCGGGCTTAGTAAGTAAGGGTTCTCCTTTCTAAACAATTACAGTAACATCTCTATAGTAATAAGCTAATAAGTAACTGCAAGACTGTTCCGAGAATGTTGCGCAAGACCAAGACCATGAACAGGACTGAGTTTGCAAGACCAAGACTCGTCTCTGTCTCGCATTTGGACAACACTAATACGGGAGAATTACTCAAAACGGGAGAATTAAAATAAATTTTAATAAACCCCACCAAATTACCTTTAACCTTCGCCGTAAACCTATGACTTCCTGTCAATTTCCTTTAACAATATTCCACTCATCCCTGTTGAACAAATACGGTACCTAGGACTCCTCCTGGACAAACGACTAACTTGGAATCCTCATACCAGACTGAAACGACATGAAACCGCTCGAAGTTTCCGATTACTTCAGCACTTAATAGACAAACGCTATAAACTTCCAATTAATTGCAAAAGACTCATATACATGACTATAATAAGGCCTATTTGGACTTACGGAGTTGAGCTATGGGGCTCCACTAAACCATCGAATTCCTCTCGTATCCAATCCTTACAATCCGAAATCCTTCGTAAAATCCTCAATGCTCCCTACTTTGTTACAAATAAAACCATCCATAATGACCTTAATGTTTCTTATGTTTCAGATCTGGCCCAATCCAGGTACCTATCCTTCCATAATAAACTTTAGAATCATCCCAACTCTCTCGTTTCTAATCTTGCAATTCTCCTCTTCAATTCCTGATAACCCTCCTAGGCTTCTGAAAAGAAGATGACCTCGTGATCTCCTAATGTAGACATATTATAAGAGTGCTACCATTGGGTAGTTTTTCAACAAGTGTTTTCACGTCTTTATATACATACGTTCAAATTTACTAAATGAAGTTCTTTAATACAGTTGTAAATACCATAAAAAAAAATTTTAAAAAATGAAAAAAGAAAAAGGTAAGGTATGTAATGAAAATTATAAATTATACCTGTATAAAAAAAAATCATGAATACCAAAAACAGTAAACAATTATAAACGAAGATAGACAAAACGTCTAAAATAATTTATGAATATCAATTTAAAGGATATTCCCCGATTATCAACTTGTTTTAAATTACCCACTTAACTTACTTAATTTAAAATGAAGAGTCATCGATTTATAAGGCAGCGATTCTCCAGTAAATTGCCTCATTAATCTGATCCCGATTGCGAGGGTGGGAAAATAAATATAGATTCTTCAACATACTCACTGAATTAAAAATAAATAAATTTAATCTAAAGTCTCAGCTTCTTTTCATTAATAAATAATCTCAAGCATATACACCATATATTTGGTTGAAAGGAGCGTGTAAGTAACTGTTAATACTATATACTTTTGAAATAGTATTCATCACAAGGTTTAAAAGAGTATAATGAGTATTTTACCAGCAGTCACATTACTATTAGAGATCACGTATTTCATTATAAATCACTAAAAGAAAAAGTCGTGTTCTGTTTTCAAGTTCATTAGAATTTTTTTTTAAATTTATATTTCTGAAATTATTTTGTTTGAATATATAAATGATTGTAATGTGTATAAACATTGCCTCACAGTCAAAATGATACACCAGGATATTGATAGAAATTTATGAAGGATAGCTTCACTTCATAGTAAAAATTTTCACATGGGATAGTGAATAAACATGATTACATAGATATTTTGAGAAGAAACTTAAACGAAACTGTGGGGAAAATGTGGTACTAAAAAACAAATTTAGTTTATATCAGGATAATGACCCCAAACACTCTGCCATGTTAGTTAAGGAATGGCTACTTTGTAAATGCTCGAAAGTTATAAAAATTCCCACACAGTCATCAGATCTTACTGTGATTGAACACCTGTGAGGAAAATTGGTGATAGAAATTAGAAAACAAGAAATTTATAGCAAGGAAGACTTAAAAAAAATATCTACTCCAAGAGTGGAGCAGGCTATGACCAAACTTTACCAGTAAATTTGTCGACTCCATTGCAAACAGTCTGAAAGGAGAGGTGGAAAATAATGGCTTGCCTACAAGATATTGAACTAAATTAATAGTATTTAAAAGTTAATATAAAGTGACGTGTATCATTTTGACTGTGAGGTAAAATTATCCAATTTTTAAAATATTTTTTTAAATAATCCCAGTTGAATATTTTACTTTTATTGAGTTTGTACATATTTAAATTGAGAATATAAATAAATCTGTTGAAAGGCTTCTGGTTATGTTCGTTTACTGTGACCATTTAAGACTTTTTTTTATTTTTCTATACGGTGTATCAATTTCATTGTGAGCCAATGTATGTTTATATATCTTTGTAAATAAAACCGAAGGATAAAATAGGGGTTATTCAAAGTTATTTCTGATCAGAATATTAGTTGGTTAACTACAATAAGATTGCAATGCTCTCAACTTGTTGCTTATTCACATAGCATAATAATCTATCCATTAGATAATATTTAACAAACAGAACACAAACTGATATGCATTTCCTTCCTTTCTGTCCACATGATTGACAAATTGAAGGATGAACATCAGTGGTTGATGAAGGATTCCCGTTTACTTTAGAATAATGGTTATCGCCATGCTACTGTTGCTAGTTCTTTAAAACAACCACATTCGCCAAAACTTACTAGACGTTCCTACGGCCTCTATGAAGCATCTGCGGCCTTCAAACGATTTTGCGCGTTATTTATTAAAATGTTAACGAATCCAAATGCCAACACATCACCTTCACCCTCCGACGCAGTTCCTGTCCACCAGTACACTTTAATTCCATTCAGCTTCCTTTTTCAGACACAGTTCGGTACCTTGGCTTTCTCTTAGACAGACGACTAACGTGGAACCCTCATACTGGACTTAAAAGACAGGAACTTAACCGACGATACGGACAACCATACCGGCTACTAAACAGAAAATCGAAACTTTCCATTGAAAACAAGTTACTGATCAACAAGACAATACTGAAACCTATCTGGAATTACGGACTTGAACTGTGGGGAACAGCAAAATTTACTAACATCAAACGCATCCAATCCTTCCAATCCAAAGTCCTTCGAACAATAGTCAATGCTCGTTTCTATGTAACCAACAAAACCCTACACGATGACTTTAATATCCCATTTGTCCTAGACCTTATCCCAGCAAAATTCTCCAAATTACACCAGAACCTTACCCATCATCCAAATCCCTTTGCACAATCTCTATCCATCACCACCCATCCATATAATCCTCCAAGGAGGTTAAAACGGCAGTGGGCCCACGATATTTTATAGTTTGTAAATATTGGAGTTCTGGCAGTGGCCAGATTCTCTACTCACGACATGAGTGTATGTGTATGTGGCTAAAGCACTCTTGCTCAATCTCCACTGGATTAACCCTAGTGACGCGGTTGAGAGAGGAGTGCAGGGAACTCCTGGAGTCATAATTTTCTCTCCACAATTGGAGGGACAAATCTGGTTTGGAGTTCTCTCACCAAATTGTAAATATTGTATATAGGTGTGTATGTGTTCTTTTTATTTATTTATTTTTAGGTTATTTTATTCTTATTTATTGTATATATATTATTTTTCTGAATAATTTATTTTATTTATTGTACATATCGTTTGAATTTGATCTGTGAAATCTATTATAAATGTCCTAGAGACAGATTGTAATATTTTTCAATAAATAAGTTTAAAAAAAAATTATTAAACTATCGCTAGAATTAATTAATATTTAATTATTTAAATTACCAAAATTTGAAAACTAATAGGATTAAGTTGAATATTTGTAAATAGGTGTATATATAGATAACATATAGATTGTATATAGAGATAAAAAAACAGCAACAGTAAAATATAAAAATTTGCAATGGCCTTATTTTCTTCTTCTTCTCTTCAATTTGTCAATAACTTCCTCCTTAATTTCTTTCCTTCTTAATCAGCTTCATATTATCTTATTCCATATCTTCATTCTTATTTCATACTTTCATATTAGCTGTAATCTAAAATGACTCACTGACATACATCATACATTACAAGACAGATCCTGATGGATTTGTAGTAGGAATTAAAATTATTATTATATAATGGTCTATCTTTGTTTTTCGACATATTCATCGCAGGTCATCAAATAGTCAAATCTTACCTCCAGCAGATAATGTATTCCAGAAGATAAACATTATCTGCAAAACCTCTGCCCCGAACACAACCACCAATTAGAGGCCTCCCGATGTCCAGATAGGACGGCAGAAAAAGACGCCCTGGGCTCTACCGAAGACCGCGGGCTATAGCTCTAACAATGGACCCTAATGACAGCCTTCCTCTGGTAGCGTCCGGGTGGCTCTGCAGAACGATCAATGGAAAGAAATCGGTTCGCCAAGGATATGTAAGTACTTATTGAGGAGAAACGACACTAAATATGAGTAATTTGTGTGTTATGTATACTTATGAACAGCTTAAGCGAACAAAAAGTTGTGTAGCTTAGACATTCTACCTTTAATATGCACAATATAAAATATGATAGCATACAATGTAGCAGACGATGGCGGACAGACAAACAATTTTTATTCAGTTTTCGAGTTCTACGTATCCTAAAACGTAAAACATCAAATTTTGAGAAAGTATTAAGTTTTTGAATTTTTTGAAAATAATAAAGCAGAAATGTGACGTTTCAAAGCTCACATGGTTTAAAAGAAAATCAATGTATCGAGATAGGATAAATTGGATTTTTGGGACACAAGTGTTGATGATTAGGATTTTACGGCTTGAAACACAAACAAACAATTCAAATTGTGTTTTTAAGATTTTGAGTCAGATATCAAGTCTTAAAATGTACTATTTTCAAGATAAATCATAATTCCTGCCGAAAGCCTTGATCATAGATTGGGAATTTTTTATCATTATTTATTAATTTATTTGGTATTTTGTTGCCTCTACCCTGTAGGGTCATTGCCAACGCCTTTAAATTACACTCTGTTGCAGAGTTTTATCACTTTCGTTAACGATTTCGTCAGGGTCAGTTATAACGTCTTGTCCACTCTTTATACCAGGCAATTTCTTTGTTTTGGAGATCCCCTTAATGCTTTTCACTTTATTCCAGAACTCCTTCATTGAAATGCTTTGATGTAATGAAGATACGAAGTCTTCCCATGACGATCTTTTGCTTTTCGGTATATATCGTAATCTTTGTATCTCACTGTTTGAGTTTCTTGTGTGTTTCTTAGAGACAAGGGTTCTCTTCGCTTATTGTCATTTTTAGGTGCTCTAAATGTCGGAAAAATCTGTTACAATTCCATTGAATGATTGTTTTCATTTTGATTGGCAAAGTGTTTCTTATTTCCCAGATTATTATTATCACCATGTGTTATTTTTAAATGCTCGGTAGTGTTCAAGGAGTGCTAATTCAAAATCTTTATTAGTTTTGAGGTTCTGATTTTTAGCCCTCTATGTGATACTGTGTCTCTGATATCTCAGAGCATTGTTTTCAGACCGTTTACATTGTTTGTAAACTGAGACATGATATCAGTAGCGTTTGATTCCTTTTCTCCCTGAGTCATGTCGAGTAATAGGCATATTTTTATCATTAGAAGCTGCATTAAGATTAGACATTGATAGTCCGTAGTACAGACACCTTTTTATCAAATTATTATCATCCCCTCTGGAATTTTATAATTAGCTTCATCTCATCTTAGTCTAAAAATATTTATTTTCCGAAATCCCTGGAGTTGGGTGGTTCCAATCTGAAGATTGGCAAACATTAATTAGGTACAAATTAATTAGGTAATTTAATTGTACAAATTTATTTAGGTAAGAATTCGAAATATAGGTGATAAAAATATTAGTCCGTTTGGCATGACCTTCATTCCCAAAATGTAAAACTAATGGGTTATTTTGTAATCATATTATCTTGCCATTCAAATGAGTTTTGGTGAGTTTTTAATACTTAATTAAATAAACAAAGTTTGCCGAACTCCAGATTGAAAACACCTAAATTCCGAGAATTTTTATGAATAAAATATATGTAGGTTATATATATGTACGATGAGATGAAGCTATTTACGAATTTTCAAGCGGCGGATGTTAATAATTAGGTAAAAAGTGGTCTGTACTACGGACTATGATAATAAAGACCGCAATATATTTTTAAACCTTACTGTTGCTATTGGTGTTTATAAGCAAATACTCATAAGCACACACACACACAAACACACAAACACACACACTCTCACTCTCATTCAATACCCACAAAATAAAATACTAAGCGCGGCTAAAGAAGTTTTTATTTTAAAAATAATTTTTTGAACAACAATATTTGTTTTTTAATTTAGAGACATTAAGGAGTTATTAAACTATTACAATAAGAAAAACTGAGAAGTAAACTCTATAAGAAATAGTAATGAACTTATTTTAAATACGTACGGAAACGGAGGAAAAGTTAAGAAAAAAATTAGATCCTTATTTTCTTAAAAGCTGAAATGAAAAAAACAAAAACATGATTATTATATTATTAATGGGCCTGAAATTATTTAATTAAAAAGTCATTAACGCTACATATATGCGTAAAAACATTTTTGGATAATCCGGGTTTGAGATATTAGGATTAAAAGTAGCACCAAACTGATAGTACCAAGTGAGTACTTATTATACACTATATAAGTAATCTTATCGTACGTAGTTAGTAATTGACCAAATTATTTATCAATTGAATCCAAAAATGATAAATGTAAATTACCCTATTGTAATTATAATTTATAATTTATAATTATAATTTTATTATCATCAATTTAAATATAAATATTCCATGAAAACTTACAAGGACATCCTAATACACTTATAAATGATATGGCCACTACGAATATGCCAGGTAAGGTCCGTAGGAGACTGAAGAGGAGCTGGATGAGGGACCTCCTCGCCTAATGTAGATATCACGCCGAGTGAGGTGCCGCTGGGCACTGATCCTCCTCATGCCTTTCATGACATTATATTTTGCAACCGACCTCACATTCACTGGTTGTCATTACCATTATGACAGGTGTGAATAAAAAATTAAAGCTAAAATATAAATGAAATAGTGATAAAATAAACATGAGCCTGGAAAATTAAACATGTCTTAACACAATGTTACCTTGATCTATTTGAGGGAAATATTAAAATAAATTATTTGTTTATTTTTTCCTGTCAAATAAGATTTTTTCACAAAGTTTCACAAAGTCGATTAGTTAGTCTGGAAATTCTGTCTTTTACCTTAATTTAGATTATTTGGCAATATTTCATAGCAGTCTATTTTTTTATATACCTATAAAAAAAAAGTCGGCTAAAACTAGTGTTTATCAAGAAAAATCTTATTTATTTATTTAACGAATTATTATAAATTCGAATGGCTTTCACATTCCTGATAGAGATCACTCAGACAGATAGAAATGAAAATTAATTTACATTTAGCAATTTTTCATATTTCAGGAAATTTCTGCAATTTTTTTATGATTGCTTGATTGAGTAAAACTGACAGATAGATAGATTTATTGGTTCAGTTTAACAGAAATATATCTATCTCAATATAACAGGACAGTTGGTTTTTTTTTTTTTTTTTTTTTTTTTTGTAGCAATGTCGTTTCCTTCGGTGATGAAAGTATATAAATATATAGTTCTCCACAAAACATAAATATAAACTGTGAACATCGGAGCTCTGCACTACCACTCATCATTTCGTGACAAAATAGTAAAAATATACATAATAATAATATTTATAAGTTATAACTTCCACAACGACATCCGAGCCACAACATAGCAGTATGTATGGCTTCATCTTATACATACTAGTCTGTAGTCCAGATCACTTTTTATTAAAATATTAACATCCGTCTAAAACTTGGTAAATGGTTTTATCTTATCGTAACCTACAACCTTTTTTTTTTATATACAAAAACTTTCAGAACAGGGGCGTTTCCTAGTTGAATTAATTAATTTAAAAATATACTAAAAACTCATGAATAACTATTTTCTTTCCACTTTGATAGTAACATAATATGATCACTAAATCTTGGGAAAAAGTCGGCACACAAAAATATTGAATCGTATGGGATATATCACCTGGTTATTTTGAACTGAAGGAGGTAGAGGTCACGCTAAACGGCTCATTATTTTGTGTTGATCATCCTTTCTTTCGATTTCTTTATTGAGAAATATTACAATCTGTCACATTTAATGACAATAGTAATAATGATAGAAGAGTAGCTGATTGACGCTACATCGCTAGATAGAAAAAAAAAAAAAGAGAGAGAAATCTTCATGGTGCATGCAATGAAACCGAGCATCGCTGCCACAGTGGTCGAAAAAAGCTGAAAATGGCAATAATCCTGTAAACTTTCAATATAGGCAAGATATATGAAAAACGGAATATTTTATAACATTTTGGACCTTCTGAACTAATATAGACCAAACCAGTTTGGTAACAGCAACAAATCTTATTATTGTTAATTTTTTTATTAATAAAGTATTGTGTAAGGCTATTTTCGGAATCAATTATAAATATATATATTACATATATTACTATCAAGAAGATATATATACACTCGAAAAAAACTGTGATAAGAAAAGTAAACCAATCCAGCCTACAAGTAAATAAAGATATAACAAAATAAATTTTTTGTTTAGGATGTATGAAACACAATCATGACATAATAAAAGAAAAACAAGATTATAACAAAAGAAAAGAAAAGAAAACTTGGAATAAATCAAACATGAGACAACATTAAATAAAAAAAAATAAAATAAAAAATTTAAAACACATTCATACTTATTTACAATATTTACAGTCAACCGAGGGAGCTTCGAGTCGAGCCTTTTCCCCCACATGTGGAGGACAAGGCAAGACTCCAAGAGATCCCAGCGCTTCTCTCTCAGCCGCATCATTAGGATGGGAATTAACAAAATAAATAGCACTGGCTGTGAACTAAGATCCCTATAACAGTGTTTAATAAAAAAAAGTTTGAATTTCTCTTGAATCTTTTTATTCGGAGTTTCTTTCCTTTTTTTTTTTCTATCCTTTTCCTCCAGTTTTCTTTGACAGGAAGGAATATATTATATCAGGTATAAATTTAGCTATGTAAACTTAGACATTTTTTCTTGCCCCGCACAGCTTTCTCGACTGAATTTACCAGATAATTACCAAAACCACTAGTTGCTGATTTTTGTATTCATCATTAGCAAAGGGCTTAAAAAAACATTTTGATTACAGTATGACCTCAGCGGTTGCTGTCGCCTAGTACTTATCCTATAGAAATACGAAATTCCAGGATCCATTGAATAATAACTTATCCTATGAAAATATTAAACTTTAGAATTTATTAATAATAGTAGGAATGTACACATAGAGCCATAATTCCCAATGCCTAGATTATTGTATTATTTTTATTCAAATAAAAAGTATTTATTCCAATAAAATTTATTGATAAATGAATAATGTACGTACTTACTTTCACAAATTATATAACAAAAAATTATTTTCAGAAGTCAACAAAAATGCCTAAAGTATATTTAATTTTTTAAATATACACATGAAGCAGCATGTGGCTACCGAGGCTACTAAGTCACATAGGCCACATGCAGCCTCCGAGTATGCTTTTCTCCACCTAAGTCCTAGCATAACGAAAGTACAATTTTGGTTTTTTTGAGAATATACTTTTCATATAACCGTGATAAGGCTCGTACGCGTTTCGGACATGTGTGATTAATTGAGATTCTACTGTATATTTGAATAATAAGCTGTAACCTTAGGACTTTTTATGTTACATTTTTTTCCACAGTTATCCCTTCTATGTTTCTGTATGTTCTGTATCTTACTTGCACGGAAATTGTCATAAAAAAAAAAAAAAAGATTCGAATTACGTAGCCTGATTATGTAACAGAACCAAAATTGTTTTATAAATGTGTCCCTCAGCAGAAACAATCTAATAAGATTTAATCAGTTAATTTTATCGAAATCAGGTGATCTTCGTCTAACATGTTTATGTTTTTAGAATAGTAGCTGAGATGGAATGAAGCAGTATTATGAAGAACTCGCACTAGTATTCTGAATCCAGAGTACTTAATTGTAGGTGAGAGGGTCATTAAACCTCCGCTCACGTAGTAACGCGTTATGACAGAAGAAAGAACTGTCAAACCTGGGTTTGGTACGAGAATGGATAGGGTAGTATTAATCTTACTTCTAATGACAGAGAAAGAGGTTTCTTACATAAAATCAGAACTTCGGTCGGTTAATTTACTGGTACTGCTGAGAGTTTGAGGTGTAAAAAACAGTTTATTAAACAGGTCAATCAAAAAGCACATTAACTTTACACCGAATGTGATGATAAACCATGAAACCCTTCAGAGAGACAAAACATTACAGGAAAACTCAAGGTACTCCTTTCTCTGTGTTCATCGTCCATAGAAATCAATCTATTAATGGTGTTGTAACCGTTCTATAGAAACGAACCGGGCTAACTCTAGTTTCAGGCAAACATTGCGGTTTTTGAATTTCAAACGATTGAAACACTATAGATAGATATACAACTAACTCAAATTATTAAACAACTTTTGTCATTTTGATATGAAGATAAATTTGACTTTATTTGATTATTTTAACTTTATCCTCGAGTAATTCAACCCTTACAGATTATTTTGTATAAGGTTGTCCAAGAAGACCATAGAGATTTAGAATTCCAAGAATATTTAGAAGACCAAAGAACATTTTAAAATTTAGGTATTACCTGTTTAAAGGTAACATTCAGGATGTATTCATCCTTTCCTTCTACCATTAGGCAGAAAGTGTCTTGCGGAATCTTCCCTCGATTCATCTTATATAAATATGTTTCATGAAAGTCCTTGGGTAGACTATTAATTGTTCTAGGATCCTCTTTTATGTCTATCAAAATATTTTAAATTATGAAAAACTGCAATAAATTTACTAGCATATAACTTTTGGAAATAAATGAGCATAATTGTTGAGTAAAGTCCAATAACAGGAATGTACCAGTCAACAATTTGAATATATTCTTGGTTTTGCCTTGTAATTTCTTTTGCTGAGAGGTTTCGGGTATGAAGATGAAGTTGGAAATTATACATTTTTAGTAACTTTGATATATTTTTTTTATTTATCACATTCCTTTACATTTTCTAACGTTTCGGGAAGTATTTTTTCATATATATTCCATTTTTATTTCATTATAATTCAGCAACTCTTAAACTTTAACTTATATTATTTTTTTTAGAAACTATTTTTTTTTTATATTCAAATAATGTACTATATAAATTCAGATGTAGTTTTGACTGACCCATAAGACTAGGTATGCCCAATTAAAAAATATTTTAAGCTATACATATTTGTTTCGTATGAAAGAAAAATAATCTATTAGGTTTATTTAATAGTTCAGCATAATATTGATTAATATTTTCTGAATCATTTTTATATTAAAGTAATTTTTATTAATTTATGTGCTAAACAACTGAATACTTTTTGTTTTGTTTTTTACATAGTGATTTGTTTCCATTTTCAATCCCTTGTTGTACCAGTCTAATTTTTTTAATTATATTTTGGACAATTTTTAGACTAAAGACTATACATATTTATATTGAATGAAACGAATTTTTATATAGTTATATCCCATACACATTTTTATTAAACCATGTTCAAAATATGTTCTAGATCAATCCAAACAGCTTCTTTCATATACCAATCCAGAATTTGTATGCCCCTCTACATTATCTTTCGTATTAATAAATAACTTCGCTAGCTTATTTGTCGGCTTATATTCACATTTATACTTCGTTACATAATAATTTCTAAAATTTATCTATAAGCTTTATATTATTTGTCATCTAATGAAAGTGAACATGTAAAATATAATGTACTATATTACATTCGTTTCCTTAAACATGCAATTTTTTCATGTGAACAGGAATTTTTATACCATCATTCTTTAATATCAATGTTATAGTAGAAACAATAGTAAAATATAAAAATTATTTATCGCATGAGACAGCTGAGGCTGATGCTGATGATGTAGATGTTTCACGAAGAGGTTAAATACAATAGATTATATTGTTTTCTATTGTCAAAATTTGCAAGACAAACAAACATTGAAGAAACGAAACAAGTTTGAATATGCGTGGAGGTAACCCTGGCAATCATTGATAGACAGTTCCGATTGTAGGTCTAGCGCCTGTATGCTAAGAACAAAATTCGAGTTTCCTAATCCTTCCGACATCTGAAGAGTTGGAGGCTTTTAAATCCAGGACACGACATCTGATATCAGGTGTCCGCCTACTTAAGGAATTAAGGACGAATTAGAAAAGGATTTTGATGATAGCTTCTGCCATTCATCTCCCATGCGGAGGAAAAAAACGATCTAAAAATACGCTTAATTATATGCGCATTTTTGAAATTCGTTTGGAAGTCCAATATTTTGATTATGTATATCAGTTATATTGACATATTCGTGTTGATTTAACACTTTTCATAAAAGAGGAAGAGGTTTTAGTTCGACCAATGTTATATAAATTGTTCACCGTATAAACTGAAAATTTTCTACAATATTTCTGGAAGAAAATACGTTGGGAAAGCACAAGAATACCACAACCTAAGAGGGAGAAGCTATACGATTTAACTTTCAAATAAGGAAAATGAAATAAGCAGTAGTTGCAATGAGAAAGAACATAATAAGACCACACATGGTGGAAGCTGTTAAAATGAAATGCATTTACATGTGGTGCCATGAAAGGTCATTTAGATATAAAATGTGGGCTGAAACCGACAATGAGAGGTCTCAAGGAAGGTTCACGGATTAGCATCTAACCGTACCAAGGGAAAATGGGAGTAATATGGAAATGCACTGGGTCTTCGTTCGCTGCCATCATTCCATACTCGAGTTCCTATAAATGAATTATGGATCGGAGGATATGTCATAGATGGTCGTTATTCATTCCACCATTTGGAGCGACTTTCCAGGATATCTTGAGTAGTTGTAGTTCTACTCTGATCCGAATAAATACCAATAATATATGTCCATTTAAAAGCTAAATTAAGCTCTTTTTCCGATATGAATTAGATATCATCGCACTGGTAATCCATGATTCTTGTCATGCAAGAAGGCAAGAATTTCAGTTCTGGAGGTTCTCAGGCCGATTGTAAATATTGTATGGTTGCCAAAAGCCATGAGTTTTTATCCCTCTGTTGATTGTTGTGTTATCTGAATGAACATTTAATGAGCATGAGCAAATACCTTGAAATACTGAAATGCAAATTTTACCTTTTACAAACTAATTCTCGAGTATAGATTATTGAAGTATAGTTTTTGTTCGGAAAGAAAGCACGTATATTCATAAATTTTATTTTTTATATGTTATTTTCATAACTTAAGTTTCAAAGTTTTGTTTAATATGTTCTTCTAAATTCCCCTTTTACTGTATCTCAAATACATTCTCAGATTTTTCAGTCCGAACCTTTATTTTATACTAATCGTTATTTAGTGGTTGTCTATCAACAAACCAGCCATAAACCAAAGGTAGAATCATCATGACGACTATTTCAACCTAACCAGAAGAGAAAAAGTTGTCATTTTTTGCCTCAGGAGTGGACATAACCGTCTCAAATATTTTCTTCAGGAAGTTTAAGATTTGGCCTATGTGAATATGGCCAAAATGAACAAACCGCTAGCTGGTGGAGGACATGCGGAGGAAAATATGGCACCAACAAACATTGGGACCAAGCTGTTCGGAAGCCTGGAGGACTTATGGAGGACCAATACTTTTATTTTTTTTACTTCCTGCCATCTAGAGGGAAGGACGAAGAAGAAAAAGTAGATTGTGAACAAGGATGATGGAGCTCACTTATATCTTAATTTATTTCTAAATTTAGCTAAAAACTAACTTATATATGTTTTGCAATCGCCGAGAACCTAGTGGCCATATGAGGGTATTCGTTTTTATGTTCGTTAAATATTTTAAGAAATGTTTAAGACATGTTAATAACATGTGATGTTATTATTTTCCTTTTAATATGCTCATTTACTACAGATAAATTCAATAAGGCATGAAATTTGTTAGTCTTTTCTTTTTAAAATGGTCTGGTGAAGCTTGTTGGCCGTCTCAGGAATCTCATGATTTACATATTATGTTATAAATTCCAATTAATGCAAGGAACAATCACATCCTAATGACTAAACGAAAACGGACTATAGCAAAACCGATCAGATTTGCAGAATCAAAGACCGTGGGAGTCAACATATCAATATTCGATTCAGGGGACAGATAGCCCTAGCGGGACATAGAATTTACAGAAATATTTTTTTAATGGATCAGCGAGTGGTCCCGGATAATTAAAATCGATTCAACAGGCCCTTCGATCCCCGAAACCACTAATGCGCCAATTAAATCAAATCGATTATGTCCAAGATGTTGACCAAACCGCTTCCGCTTTTGGAGGGTGGTAAGGCAGGTTCGCAAAAGATTCTCGGATTCTGAATCTCTAACCATACATTGTGATTATTCAATAACAAATTCAATCAAATATAAACATTAAATATACCTGTAATCAATATATATATATATTCAGATATATCAAAGGTATATAAGTTATTACGAATTTATTTAGGTCAAGCAAAAACGTCCAGTTGATAAAAAAATTGGTTAAAAAAGAATTGGTTTTACACATTAATTTCTCGTTATTGAAGTGAAAACTACTTAAAGTAATGATCGAGTAAAGTCGGCAGGAATCGACAAGTTGAAGTGTTTATCAGATAATTTTAGACTGAAAAATCCTGAACTCATTGAATTGTTTTTGTATATGGATTAAAATAAGATGGTCGACTATTCTACATATCATGGGCAATAAATATTCAGGACACGGTCACTATAAAGTTTTTATTAGTACCGAAGTTTTAACCCAAACCTGTGGGTCATCATCAGGGCGTGTTTCGAGCACTGAAGGTATTTACTAATAAAAACTTTATAATAATCACCCACGATTAAAATATCTCAAAGACTCAACATCGGATCTGCATATTGTAAGCGAAAGAAATGTTCATCATTTCATCCTCTTTGTAATGAGCTATTATTCAAAATTGAACCATAACGCGACGCCTTGATAATGTGGCGGAATTGGAAAAAATAGAGTCGACAACCTAATTATGACGAGTTTTATTGAAGATATGGATTATGACATCTCAGAAACTAAATATTGGACCTGAATAAAGTAAGCGAGAGAAATGTTCACCATTTCATATCTTCCTTGTAATGAGCTATTATTTATAGTTTATATTTCATATTATCGATGGAAAAAGCGACTCTTGGGAGACAAAAACCAGCCTCTTTGACTCGATGGTCTCGTCAACACTGCTCTATGCTGCAGAGATCTGGGGCGAAGATACCTGGAGGTTTTGGAGAGGAAGCAAGTTCGATTTATCTAGTCTCCATTGGCCAAGGAATACACCGAACTATGTGGCTCGTCTTGAAAGTGGGAGATCTCCATTAAGCGTTGTGATCAACTATTGGACAAAGCTAAGCTTAATGAGTGACGAAAGACTACTTAGACAATGCTTTAATAGGCTTAGAGCTCTAGATTCATCCATTGGAAACCCTGATCCAACTTATAACTGGGTTACCCAAGTAAAGATGATTGTGGAGGAGCTGAGATGTCAGTGGCTGTTTTCGTGTGTTTTCTCCGAAGGTCTGATAAGGTTCAAAGATGAAATCATTGAAAAAATGAGAAACCATCACGCATCCAAGGACATCGACAGAGTGTTAAACTCTAAATCAAACCTAGATAAATTTGATCCTCTAATGTTATTAGATCAGAGGATTATCTTCAAGGCTCTGAATTTAAACAAATTAAGAGCCGTTAGTCGTCTCAGAGTAGCAAGTAAAGATTTTATGAAAATATACTTAAAAGATGCTACTTTGACTATTAAATCCAGTGAGGTATGTGGTGCATGCAACTGCCTTGTAACTGACCCGGTAACTCATTTTCTGATCCAATTATCAAGTTCAACGAGCCAAGAAATAAGTACTTGAAGCATTTATCACTGAATCAAGAGAAGATGCTAGTGTGGAGGAGATACTGAAAATAGAAACTACGAAAAAAAAATAAACCAACTGTATTATTTCACACAGGGCTGTTCATTGAACTGTTAAGTGGTATAGTTAATCATATAACATATTTATTTATATTGTCATTTGTCTTATACCTCTCGAATATTTAAAAAAAAAATGTTATACTAATCTGTTATTATATTATTCATACTTAATGCTGTGAACACTGTTAATGTTATGTTTGAATGCAGTACTAGATTCAAGATCTAACATTGTTAATTATACCATTATATTTATTTGTACAGGAATTTCCTGAGACAAATAAAATAAAATATCCATCTATGTATCTATTTCATATTATTAATCTCGCCATCTTGATGTTTTCACTGTAATCGTGTAGTCTAAAGCACACACCTTAGTTTTTTGTTATAAGAAATAGTTATTAGTTTTATTGTTTTCCGATGACCTTTAGAGACAGAGGAATGTGCCAAACAAACAAATAACATGGTACCCATTCCATTCCTACGTACAGTGCTAAGTATCGGGACAAAGTTTGAACAGAGAAGAGAGCTGCTCCTCACGACGACGCCGCGGGCTGCCTTTCTACAGCTGGTAGCCCCTCACCCAGCAGGCCCCCCGGGCTGGAACCAGCAACTCCAAGCAGTAGTTACACTTTGGGAAGGGAGCCTGCTACGGTTTCATCAAAGTGCAATAGTAATTTGAAACGCATTATACCCAAATCGTAAATGCAGTAACCAAACCATATCCATCATTATTTCCTAAAAATTAGTATAATTTTAAAAAAACCTCTTGATCTCAAAAAGTAATTTCTCTCAGAAAATGACAAAATGTTTTTGAGATGAAGCTATTATAGGAAGGAGTCAAAAAAATGAAAGGTGGTCAGCAACGAATGAGATAAGTTGTAGTAAAAACTATTGAAATGAAAATAGATTTTTATTATCCTGGGACGGTTTTCCCTTTATGACAAATTATAGATACAGGGTGGCCATAAAATTAAATATTTACAATTCTCATTAACATTAAAATATTAGAATAAAATTAAAACAAAAACAATAAATATATACAGATATATATATAATAAAAACATATGAAAATAAAATAATATAAATAAACAAAATCATTTCTGGAAGAACTTAAAAATCTCTCTTATCTACTTCTCTTGATCAGTCGGATTGGAAAAGAAGTAGGTGCTTAAAAAGGAGAGATTTAAAGGAGGAAATTATATATATATATATATATATATATATATATATAATATATATAATATAAAGAGATGCAAAAGATGAAACTAAAAACAGCGATCGATGTATGTAATTAAGGAAACAGAACGTAACTGATAGAACTGATTAGTAATGATTTAATATCGTCTATGAATATGCATAAAATAAATTTAACTTCCGGATCATACTAAAGTCCTAAAAGAGCTTGACAAGATAGTAGCTTTGCAAGCTGCAGTGTTGATGATGAAAGCAGAGCAGACATATCGAGAGAATCATCATGTAGTTCTTCCTTAGATTTAAATTTTAATTACGTTTGTTTGGTTAGGTCAATCATTTACTAACGTTATTAATGAATAATATGTACTTTTAGAAAGCTGTATTTTTTTTTCTAATTTATTTGATTTTGATTTCCAAGGAGCAGAAATAATGTATATTTTGGTTGAGTACAAAAACAATTGATAGATTTGATGATCATAAAATTGAATTCCTCCAACTAAATACAAATAATTTTTAAATAAAAAAATTAACTGAATGATTATTATATTTAATCTACATATGGTTATGTATTTATGGAAACCCATTTTTAATCTCACAGATTTTTATTTTACATTCAAAACATGTTTATAAACAATTAAAAAATTATTTTTTAAAGTTTCGGCAACAAGAGTCATTTACAATTTTTTTTTTATCTTTCAAAAAACAAAACATTATTTATACAAATTTCTTAAAATATACATGTATGTAGAATACTACGCAATGATAGTAATTGTTTTCTTTCCTTTTATCTATAAAACTCCACAAAAATTTCTTACTTATCATTTTATCAAAACATTCATCCTGCAAATTATCAACTCATTTATAATGTATTAAAATGTAATAAATGAGTTAAATTTATACAATTGAGGATTGTATTAATTGAGGGTTTAATCAAGAAGACGTCAATAATCTTTCCGTATCTCAAATATTTTTAATTCCACTAACAGAAGAAACTAAAACTAATTTCGAAATTCAAAAATCTGTACCTCGTAAAAATAAAGTTTATCCTACAGGAAAAGAAGAATGGGTAGACAATATCTCCTGCACAGACATCCCCTCAAAAGTTGTTAATATTTTAAGTTTAGGACCAAATTTTTCCACACCTAACACCTTTGCCAAAATTATTCCACAACTTATCACTGACCTTGAATATATTTACAATTGAGGGTTGTTGGTTGGCTGTCGTGAATAATGAAGAGAAGGGTGGTTGGGGTGATCAGTCAGAAATAAAATGGCAAAAATAATTAATAATATTTATTTTAACATTTGCGGACGTTTCGACCTGAAGTTCAGGCCATCATCAGGGCTTTTCGAAGTGTTGCTTGAACTCTATTCACCCTCAGTTTAACACATGTAACTAAATTAATAACATGTAATATGTATCAACAGTCAACCATCAAACCTCAATTATAATGTATTAAGTTAAAACAAACTTTTATAAACCCAAAAACACTATTTCTTTTAAACAATCTTTTTGAGGCAAAATCTATTTAATTACTGAAAATTTGAGTTCTACCAATGGGTAGTTTCTCTTCATGTTGTACATGTCATGTTACCAATGTCACATTTACTTGTTCTATTTTTAATGCAATACAGTTGTTAATTTCATTAAAATAAAAAATAAAATAAAATATTACTGAAAAGCATGTCAAAAACCACACTTAAAATAAAATGTTTCTTCATAATTTCTTTCCTTTTTAATCACCTTCATATTCTCTTTATTGATCTGATGTTTAGACTCAGTCAATAACAATACTAAGGCGCCCTCTATTGTATTTTATTTTCGATTTTTTTTTTGTTTTATCTGTTTTAAGAATTTTATTTATTTAATTTTTTTAAAGTTGTGCATAATTTTAGTTCATGTTTTTTTAATCAAATGTATAACTGATTAATTTATGTTGACATTTATTCCGCTAGACTGTGCGTCAAATGATTAAAGTACGACTACAGTTTTTTTTCTTGGGTTGAGCTTTTTCTTCCTTAAACTATTTACCATGGAATCGTTAAATTATTATTTATAATATAAAAATATTATTTTTATATAGAAGTAGTTTATATAATGCGAGCGGACCTCGAGGATACGAAGCTGCTCTGGGTCAGCGGCTGTGCTATCGGAGTTGAGAAGGTCCCGAATACCCAGAGGCCTATCATTTCTTCTCCTACCTCGCCTTCACCTCGGGCTTGCTCAATATCGACCTCTTTTGTAAACAAATGAACACTCTCTTACACATGTCTTTAAAATGCATCGCTTTGGGCTCACTCAGCCTTACTTATATCCATTCTCCTTTTTGATTGTCCCTAGGAGCAAAAAGTCTTTTGGGAAATATCTTAACAAGAGCGTTTACACTTACTTTAGATTCGAAAGACCTACCTACCTATATAATAATAATAATAATAAAAAGGCTTAGGGAACCCGAAGGTTCGATGCCGACACCACCAAACGCTTATTACACACCTCCCTCCACCGTTCGCTGTCCAAACCCAGTCCCTTCAGATCGGCTTTAATGCAATATTCCCACCTTCGCTTCGGTCTACCCCTCGGACGTTTACCATTCGTTACAGTAAATATTAACCTATCTACTACCTACCTACTTATCTATATAACAAAATGAATTAAAAAAAAAAAAATGTTATAAATCACACATTAGATCCACTGTCCTACATTTTTTGTTTACTTTAAACTCAACGTATCAGCCTTTAGGCGATTTTCAAATAAAATCATTGGGGCTAATTTAACTTTTTCACACACTTATTGTTTAATACTGAGAAGTTCATTCACTAACTAAGCATAAATCATTTTATTTTTATACAAAGTAAGATGGGAGCGGGGTAGCTCAGTGGGTGAGCACTCACTTTCACAGCTCAAGTTCCTGGGTTCGAATCCGGCTAATGACTAGTAATTTTTCATTAGCCGTGGATCGACCCTGGGATCGGAACACTCTCCTGGGGCAAACCCAGCCTATATAAAGTGGGTACCCTTAATTAAAAAAATAATTAAGGGAGAAAACCTGGCGGTGATATCGGGCACATCGTTACCATGCACCTTGCACAACCGTTGGCCTTGAAACAGTACTTCCTCACATAGTACTACACCCAAGACCCTTCATGGGTTGTAGTGGTACAGGTCTTTATTTATTTTTTTTAATTTTTATTAAAGTAAGATAGAGGATTCCAAAAGGGAGTTTCACTTCACCATAAAAATGTTTGAGAGTCCCCCAGAAACTATTTTGTTTAATTGTGTTATTTTATTTTCTTATGTTTATTCTATATGTATCTGTATTTTTTTCTCTTTCTATATTTTTATTCTAATTAGATATTATATTGTAAATATTTGATTTATTGTATGGCCACACAGGCATTTTTCTCAGTATTTATAACTTGTTCTAAAGGGACAACAGCACCAGGATAATAATCATATATCTAAGACACAACAAATTGTTAACAGGTCTGTTTAAAAATGAAAATTAATCCATCTCGCTCTTAATACCTTACATTCAATATTTAATACCTTAATACCTTATATTCGTTCTTAATAACTTAAATATTATATATGAATTATTCGCACATGCTAAATAGGCCTTTGCCGATAAGACTATGTCTTCTATATATAACAACGAGACCCTCCAGTTCGTTTTAGATTAAATTTACATAACCAGATATCTCTTAAAGAAAAAGTTTCTTTCACCTAAAGTCTTCTGAAACTTGTTTCCAAGGAAGGAGTATTTTTAGTATGTATTTTTCCTTTTTTTATTATTTTCGGATCGAAGTAGAAGCGACAATTTTCAGGATTCCTTGTAGGAATCTCACTTTATTCCTACATAACATTCCGTTGTAAAATGTAAATTACTCTAAGATGCTTCATTAATTCTAATCTGATGGCTTATATCTAACCGAAGTTCTCGATTCCTAAGTCGATCCATTACTAGGATAATAACTTAATCGTTTCAATGCAAAACATATTTTTATTTGGAGAGCCCATGCGTTATTATTCCTAGTTTCGTTTTATTATTTCTTTTTATATACTTGCTCATTCCACGATTGCAGAGTTTTATACAGCGTAGATTGACGAAGATGTTGGGTATAGTAATATAAGGGAATTGATATCACGCGAGTTGTGGTAATTTAATATAGGCCTAGAGAAAGTAGAAGCAATATCCCCTCATTCACCGCTCACTCCGCGACTGGTCGTACTACACTTGCCCTATCAAATAGAAATTTTTTTTATCAGAATCCGGCTGGCGAGTAATGATCCGCGATTTAAAAAAATCCCTCTGAGTTAATCCCTTCCTGTAGGAAACGACTATTAAATATGTATAATGCATTATCCAACCTCCTCCAGCCTAATTAAGGCATACCTGTATAACCAGGAGTCTGCAATGCAACAAGGGATTTATTTGCGAAATCCACGTAATTTCGCCCAAAAATCGTATTCCAAAAAGAGTAAAAACCGGCGGGATTGGATAATAATATAAAAAAACAACAACATATAAACTGGTGTTACGTACAGAAGTGCTTGATAACTCCATTTATGGTATGATTCGATTTTTTTTTTTTTTTGTTGAAGTATTCTAAATTCAGAGGTTGTCAACCTTGCATTTTAGGTAACTTTCTTGATGGTTTCTTGTAACGCAGTTCCCTTATTTTAAAGAAACTCAGTGGGCCATTTTTTAAAACGGCTGAACCAGCTTTTAAATTTAAATGCCCAAATTGTTCAATGAAATTGTTTTAAAACAATTTGAGCACATAATATAGTCAAATTATTGAATAAAATGTGTTTGAACTGTCAGTTGAATATTTAAACGAACGGATCATCCAATGTTTAAGTTTGATGGACCGACTTAATCAGTGATATTTTGTAAATGTTTTATAACAATTAGAGCTAAAAGTTTAATTCGATTATTATGAGATTCTTCAAATTCTTTAAACTAGGGTTTGCAATCGATAATTATATTTTTCACAAAATCATATAATAAATATTATATTTGATTTTTTATATAAAAATCGTACCTATTTTTATAAATAAAAATTTAAATCAATCTTTATTTAAATGTTTATTTATTCGTATAAAAATAATTATTAAATTGTGATCAAAAAACGTCTGCCAAGTAAGTCCAATCTATATTTAAAAGTCCATAATTTTTAGTATAAGAATAAAATTTACAGGAGAAGCCCTTTTCGGAAATACAGTAACTCGTTAACATTACCGGATTTGACATCCACCACTAAAATGCGGAAGAGTTTCACATTTGGAAATCGCGTATTTGAAGAATTGTGATTAAAAAAAATCCCAGTACATACTGATGATTTAGATCGCTACTGTTAATGCAAAAGGTCGTTAGTAAAAATAATAATCGATAATTATTTCTTTATGATTAATTAGTGTAATTTCATATTTTATTTTCCTCAGCTGTTTTCCACAGTACCACGAGTATTTCTATCACTTTTACCACTGATAGAATAAAAATCGAAAATTGTTAGGTAGGACCTTTTGCACTAATAGTATATATTTAATGATATATAATTAATAGGTATGTTTTCACTAGTGAAATAGATAGAACAAAAAACATTTTGTTTATTTGGAAAATAACGACACCAATATTTTCCTTCAGTTAGAACTAAACTAATTTACACTTAAACTAATTTACTGGAATTTAAAATGATTGAAGTTCACACAACTTTGGTGGTTAAGAAGGAAATCGAGACCACGATGAGCTGGTTGAACTTCAATAGAAACAAACAAATAAAAAATAACGCTTTTTCTATTGACTAAAAAAAGTAAAAGTTAATTAAAATTGAATGAAAATTACTTGAAACCTAAGTAAAGGCAATAAGTATCATGCCAGTAACATTTGGAGTGAACCAAACAACATACTATAAATTAATTTATTGAATAATACCTACAATGTAATAACCTCATTAAAATGTTATATTAACCTAATCCGTATTCAATGTGATCAATGCCTTCCACATTTCACAGCTATTATATTGTTAACAGTTTTATTAATTTTAATTATTAAATGAATTTGGTACCAGACAATTTCTGAACTATTTTTCTCTTTTCCTTTTGGGTCAAATTGAACAAGCCGTTTTCAAACTATAAACGTGTAAAATAATACGTTTACCGATACTTACTTAATTATTTGTTTACTATAACTCACTCCCTTCCAAATTTGAGCCAAACCGAATCAGTGGTTTCAGAGATATAGGCGCATCAAGGAAAAATGCATTTGCTCATATACTATAGAAAGTATATGACGGAATACAATCTATATATTAAAATCTACATAGGATCATTATTTTACCAAAACCATTATTTCTTTCAACTTTGAGCCGAATAGAATGAGCCGTTTCTGAAATATTGGCATAACTATGAAAATACATACACGCGTGCACAAGCGGAAGCGCTGGTTGAAAATTGATAAAATAGATATGGGACCATCTGGACACCCACGCAATTCCTGAAAACTTAATGAAAATCGGATGAACGGTAGTAGGTGATACAGACAGACACCGAACCAAGTTTGATCCTTGACGTCTGAAACGTAAAACGCGAGTGAAAAATTTCGATTTCGAACACAATTTTTTTTTTTAATTTCTCGCACGGATACCTTCGATGGTGGAGAAGCAATATTTAAATCTCCGATTTAAAGAAGTGTTACTCAAGAATAATTATTATTGTAAATTTTAAAAATTTTGTTCAAAAATAATTACCTGGATATGATTTTTATCACTTATGATCAATAATAAAATTCGCTTAAAATCATCAATTTATTTTTGAAAATTCCAGATAAAATTTTGGTCATATTTTTTTATTTTTTATTATTTCTTAATGATATTTACAACTGTATTAAATAAATACATTTAGTAAATTTGGACATAATAGATATAATGACATGAATACACTTGCTGAGTAACTACCCAATGGTAGCACTCTAATGATATGACTACATTAGGAGATCACGGGGCCATCTTCTTTTCAGACGCCTCGGAGGGTTATCAGGAATTTAAGAGGAAGCAAGGTTAGAAACGAGAGGGTTGGGATGATTCTGAAGTTCATTATGGAAGGATATTTATCTGGATTGGGCCAGATCTGAAACAAAAGAAACATTAGGGTCATTATGGATGGTTTTATTACTAACAAAGTAGGGATCATTGAGGATTTTACGAAGGATTTTGGATTGTAAGGATTGGATACGAGAGGAATGCGATTGTTTAGTGGAGCCCCATAGCTCAACTCCTTAAATCCAAATAGGCCTTATTATAGTCATGTATATGAGTCTTTTATAATTAATTAGAAATTTAGAGCGTTTGTCTAGTAATTGCTGAAGTAAACAGAAACGTCGAGCGGTTTCTTGTCGTTTCAATCTAGTATTGGTCATATTTGATTTGGATTTTTTTAATTATCGATTTCAAAGGCTAGTTTAAACATGTAAGTTCCAAAAAGTTTAATTAACAAAGTATAAGACATTGGCAACGGTTTATAATTTACAATTTATCGGAGAATCCAGTAATGAAAGGCAGGATCATAAGACGTAACATAAATTAGGAAGCGCAATGCCCGCTCGTTAGGAAAGGACGCGCCGAAATTGGCGATGGTCCGTCGAGAGCCGCCCGTGTAAAGCGCTTTAATTAACAAGTGGAGTTATACCCGCTCGGGGGAATAAAGCCATTGTAACGGGAGATGTTGAAGATAAAAGATTCCCGATAGCCGCTGGCTAATGAAAATGTAGCTCTATTGTCATCTCCTAAGTCCCCTCTCGACTCTTTACTTGCCTCTTTTTTTTTATTTGCTATGTCAGCTCATCCTGACTCCACATCACTCTTCTCACTTACTCTCACTCCCTTTTGCGCTGTAACCTTCATCGTACAGCTACCTTTCTGGCTATTCGCTTTTCTAAGTTGAGTTGGAGTAACAGAAACGCCATTTATGTGTATTTTGTCTTCATTATGATTTTTTTTTTCTAGACTGTTCCAGAAGTGTACCGATCTATTTAAAAATATGATAATTATATATTTAATATCTCAAGTCCCTAAAATGTCCCTACGTTTTTAAAGAAAAACTCTTGGAAGAATTTACGGACACTTTATTCAGGTTGGCCTATAAATAAGAAGAACAGAGTTGAAAGCTATATACAAGGATAATGATGTAGTCCAAGAGGTTTCCGCCCAAGGGTTCCGGGAACAATTGTTCTGAGTTCAATTCAAAGACAGACCACGGTTTCGCTGCGAGGAATGTGTCGCTTCAGATACTCGAGCTGTATTTGATATCTGTTGTTGTTTACCCCCGTATAGCCATAAAGGCGAGGAGAAAACGGAGGAAGGAGAGGACAAAAAAAATAATAAAAAAAATAAATCTGTTGCTGTTATTTAGAGATTAAAGCCGTAAAGCCCCGAGGTCATCAATGCCTATCTAAGCTTCATTTAAATTATTTCAATAATTAGGATGAACGCACTAGTTATGGACAGGGGGTCTAGTGATGGACAAGCTGTAAATAATGTAAATGTAAATAATTAGCTTCCTTATTGATTTAATAATGGAGAGCGGGGTAGCTCAGTGGTAGGGCACTGAGCTTAAAACGCAAGGGTCCCAGGTTCGAACTCCGGCTCATGGCAGAAAATTTATTTATCTGTTTCATTGGTCGTGGGGCGACCCTGGATCGGAATACTCTCCTGGGGCACACCCAGCCTCTATAAAGTGGGTACCCTTAATTAAATAATTAATTAAGGGGGAAAACCTGGTGGTTGAGCTTGATCTCGGTCAAATCACCTCCTTGCACAACCGTTGACCTAGAAACAGTGCTTTCCCTAAATAGTACTGAACCCCAGACCCTTAGTGGTACAGGTTTTTGTTGATTTAATTTAATTTATTTATTTGTTTATTTATGTTACGTCTTATGATCCTGCCTTTCATTACTGGATTCTCCGATAAATTGTAAATTATAAATGTCTTATACTTTGTTAATTAAACATTTAGAAACTTAAACGTTTAAACCAGGCTTTGGAATCGATAATTAAAAAACTCCAAATCAAATATGAACAATACTAGACTGAAACGACAAGAAACCGCTCGACGTTTCCGATTACTTCAGCACTTCCTAGACAAACGCTCTAAACTTCTAATTAATTACAAAAGTCTCATATACATGACTATAATAAATCCTATTTGGATTGGGACAGTTAAAGCTTCTCAACAAAACAAAATTCCAGCACCTTTCTCAATTTCTAATTTAATCTAACCTTAACCATCGTACAGTTTTATCTTGGATATTGGAAGAATCATATAAAAAAAACATACTAACATTAAGTTATAATATACTGAGCATTGCATTTACATACAAATTGCAGCTGCGTCGATGAAAATATAAAGGAAAAAATATATAAATATATTCATATACATTCATAAAATATACACTATGAGTAAAGTAATTTTAAAAACTACAGAAGTAGTTACCCATTGAAGGTTCCAGTTTTTTCTAGATTGGAGAACAATACGCTCTATTGACAAATGTATCAATAAAGTTCCCAAAAGAAAACTTTAAAATGCCTATTATTGTTTCTATAATAATATTGAGATCAGTTTGTTCCATTCCTTCCTACTAAAAGTTTTCCTAAGACTAAGTTGAACACTTATCTTATCTTTATAGTTAAACAACGATTTTTCTGAGGTATGTCCATTAATAGAGAAATTGCATTTCGGGATGTCCATCACTAATGCAAAGTTTTTTTTTTTTAGAATGGAGGTTATACCTGCATTACTGAATATATTTCAATTTTATAATATTAAATAGAAAAAGGAGACCCTTGAGATTTTAAACATCAAATGTTTAAAGCTATAATATATGGAATGGAGTATTATAGGGAACAAAACAACTCAAATTAAAATTGTATTTAGTAAATCATTAGCTTTATGAAACTTTATCAACGACTTTACTTCAACTTCATCATTATTTAAAACAACTGATAATTTTGACATGAATCCTAATTTAATTAGAATTGATATGTGATAAGAACACTGTTGGAAAATGTGGCTGAATGTAAGAATACTGTTGCAATGTTGGAATTATTGTGCAGGTTGTTTGCTTAACAAATAGGAATGTGTGAGGTTTGTATGTCCTATCCTTAGTCTAGTTAGGGCAACTTCCTCTCTACGAATTGAGACGTTTTCAATCAGGAGATCGGCAAACTTTGTTTATTTAATCAGGTAATAAAAACTCCTGAATACCCATTTGGTTTCCACTTGGATCGTAAAATAATCCGATGACAAGATCGAGAAAAAAGAAGGCCTACATAAATATTGGGCCGTTTGGCCTATATAACCTCGTTATTTTGACATTTTGGAGGTGTAGGTCACGGCAAACCGCTCAATATTTTTGAAGGCCACCTGTTTTCTCGATTTTGTATTCAAATTATCATTCGATTCAAGCGGAAAACAAATAGGTGTTTACGAGATTTTAGTACTCAATTAAATAGACAAGGTTTGCCGATCTCCAGATTGAAAAAGCCCCAATTTCGAGGATTTTCGTAAATGATATGGTGTAGGTTATGACGAGATGAAGCTATTTACGAAGTTTCAGGCGGATGTTAATAATTTGATAAATAGGTGTCCGTACCATGGACTATAGCATTTTCTTTTTACATTTATATTTATAAATTTGTCGATTTCCTATCAGAACTGTTACACGTACATAATATTGCCCAAAATCGGTCTTGGTCTGGCACTTTGCAATACCAAGACCAAGGCCGCCTAACTGTTGCAAGACCAATACCAGGACTGGTAAAAAAAAAAAAATCGATTTTTCAAATAAAAACTAAGGCAAAATAATTACTAATACTTGGCAATCTTAGTTACTATACGTTAATAATTGCTATAACCAATATACTTTTCCATTTAACTCCTCTAATGATTCATTCGGGCTTAGTTAGGTTTCTCCTGTCTAAAAAATTACAGTAATATCTCTATAGCAATAAGCTAATAAGTAACTGCAAGACTGTTGCGCAAGACCAAGACCATGACCAAGACTGAGTTTGCAAGACCCATCTCGGTCTCGCATTTGGGCAACACTACTCGTGCATAATCATAGCAGTAATTTAAGAATAATTAAAATATTACTACCTCCATTCTTCCCCCCCCCCCAAAAAGTAAATAAAATATATAAATTGCTACTTTTAAGACTGTCTTCATAAAGTGTCTGTACAATTAATGAAGCCATAATTATAAAAATCTAATAAATCTGCTGAGGAAGGTATACACAAATTATTGCTTCAGGTCTAGAAAAGGAGCTCGTAATTAGTATAGAGGGGAACGAGGGAAACTACAGAACAAATAAAAGTTGGTTGATAATATTTTCCCAGCTTTATGCCAGAGGAGATATTACTGCCGACCGGAGCAACAATAGAAAGGGCGGGAAATATCCTTTAAAGTCCCGTGCGGCCGTTTATTTGTACAGAGAGATATCTGTTTGCGGTCTAAGTGTAATTGAATTCCTTGCGCACACTCTTCCGATGGGGCCGGTACCCACTTTACGATGTCATTAGGGTCGGATCTTATTTCGCCGAGGCCTGCAGCCCCAATGTTCTATAACTCAAGATGGCCACCGGGATAGCCTCCGCCAAGCTGATAATTACAGCGGTTTGTGAGTTTTATTTCACTAGTTACCGGTCCTTAACCAGTTTACTATTAACTTAAAGGGATTTAAACTCGGTGGATACACTTTTAACTAGCTTCAAGTTGATTGAAATCGATTAAAAAACGAGGAATGGCCTAAGGGGCACGCGCTGGATTATATATGTGGTCTAGTATTTAGTTTTATGTAGCTATTTACAGTAATAAAACTTATCAATATTATGTTGCATAAGTTACTGCAGCAGAAATTGAATGAGGCAATTGCTGCTGCAACAGCAGTTCTAATTTCTCAACTGAAAAAGATGGAAACAATATTTCCGAAAATTTAAATAATTATCATATTGAAATGAAATTGTTTCGCATAGTACTTTATTTTTACTAAATACATAACAAGTCTTTCTAATTTTTTTATATTCCATATTCATGTTAAAAATGTAGAGATTACGGATATTTCGATTAATTGAATATTTTTCAATTATTAGAAGTCAATAATAATTTATCATGATGTTAATCATATTTCTAGTTATAATTATAAAGTAAAATAAATTTTAAAACAATATACATTTTGTTTTAATTTATGATATTTACAACTGTATCAATATAAATACATCTAGTAAATGTGTACACAGAAATATAATCACATGAAAAAGCTTGTTGTGAAACTACCCACTCGTAATAGTCTAATAATATGTCTACAAAAGGAGGTCACGCGACCATCTTCTTTTCAGACGCCTCGGAGGGTTATCAGGAATAGGAAGAAGAGGAAGCAAGGTTGGAAACAAGAGGGTTCGGATGGCTCAGAAGTTTATTATGGAAGGATAGGTATCTGGATTGAGCTAGATCGGAAACATATAATACATTAAGGTCTTTATGGGTGATTTTATTTGTGACAAAGTAGGGAGCATTGATGATTTCACAAATGATTTTGGATTGTAGAGATAGGATACGAGAGGAATTCGATGGTTTAGTGGAGCCCCATAGCTCAACTCTATAAGTCCAAATAGGCCTTATTATCGTCATGTATATGAGTCTTTTGTAATTAATTGGAAGCTTAGATTGTTTGTCAAATAAGTGTTGTAGTAAGCGGAAACGTCGCGCTGTTTCTTGTCGTTTCAGTCTCGTATGAGGATTTGTCCAGGTAAGTATCAGATTTCTTCAACGGAGATAGGTGGGGTGTTATTAAAGGATACTGTTGGACAGGAAGTCAAAGGTTTGCGACGTATAAAAATTTAAATATGAAAAATATAAATGATGTTGGCTTTGAACTTCAAACTTTCGTAACTTTGACTGTAAAACGTTTATTCATATGCACCGAAGTGATGGAAAAATAATAATTTCATCGTGTTATTTATTAGGAACAAATTTATTATGATCTTGTAAAAAAAAAATTAAGAATTCTTTAATAAAAGTCACAGCCTGAATTTGCTTGTAATGCAGGAAACGAGGAGGATGAAAATGAAAAAAAAACAAACGTATATGTTAGTCTGAGTGATATTTCATTATAATAATATTGGCTTGGGTTTTTAATATTTTCATGAAAACTAAAAAATATACTATTTGTTGACAGAAAATTGTTTAAAAATAATTCAAAGGATTTTTAATTAACAATTAAAGATTAGTCTGGACGAGAGGGAAATATTCCATTATTAATACCATGGTTTTTAGACTTTTGTTCCAATACAATGAGCCACATTGTAGGATGAAAGTTCGAAAAATACATAGGAAAAATGCTCTGATACTTCATTGAATCTCCGGAGAGTAGTGTTGCCCAAATGCGAGACTGAGACGAGTCTTGGTCTTGCAAACTCAGTTTTGGTCTAGGTCTTGGTCTTGCGCAAGAGAGTCGCAAAGTCTTGCGGTTACCTATTAGCTTAGATCTGTAGAGATATGACTATGTAGGGAAAACTTATCTAAGCCTGAATGAAAATTTATAAGAGTTAACTGCAAAAGTATATTGGTTAAACCAATTCTTTACATATAGTAACTAAAATTGTCAAGCATTAGTAACTATTTTGCCTTAATTTTTATTAAAAAATTCAATTTTTTTCCCGGTCTTGGTCATGGACTTGCAACAGTGAGGCGGTCTTAGTAGATCTTAGGCAAAGTGCAAGACCAAGACCGATTTCGGGCAACACTACCGGAGAGCGATTTATTCTAATGGTTATTAATTATGAAAATAAAATAATCCTGATATTATTGTTTTGAGTTTCGGTAATGTTGCAAACTTTTGTGAACTATCTTTTTGTAATGGCTTGGCATGATTCATTAATACAATCAATTTTTTTATTATTATTATTCTTGGAAGTAAGATATCTTATGTTATGTTTCACCCCTCCAATGGAAGTAACGACATATTATTTAAATTACTTTATCAACATTCACAATCATATTAATATTTAGAGAAGAGTTTTACTAAAATTGTTGTAGTACTAACAGTTAGTTTTTTAGTCTATGCAGAAGTTATACAGACGCCATTTCTGTAGATATTTCCCAAGATTCAACTTTCCCTCTCGGTTCATCAACACTTGTGAAATTTAAATTAGTTGATCTATTACTAGTTACACTTTCTTGCAAACTTATCGGCCACGACTTTAATTTAAACCGACTGAGAAGCAGCTAAGTAGTGGTTTTGGGGCAATTAAACGTCATTCTACTGAATTTAATGCAAAACTTTAACCACCACTTTTGAATAAAGCAATTCAAAGCATATTTGCTAAGGAGGAGTAGTCAGAGTCACTTCTGAATTAATGATAATTAACAATTTCAATTTTCTTAATTATCTGTTTTGAAATCAATATTACCATGTCTAATCTACTATCAAGTTTTGGCGAAGTCTAAATATTTGTAAAAATTCAGATCCAAAGGTTTTTATCTACTTTTACTAGAATAGGAAAATTGTTATAATTTAAAGATAATCCATGTTTTTTTTAATGATAACGCCATTATAAGAATGTGTACCTCATTAAGAATGTTTTAACTTTTTTTACATAGAAACTTTTTTTACACACACACGGCACTTTGTTATATTTTTTATTTATTACATTATTTTTCGAGATTTACAACCACCTGGCTCATTATCGTCCTATGTTACTATTATTTTATCAACTAACAAGTTATAACTACTTGTCATATTTTTTATTACTCAAATAACAAACAGATCACAAATACAATATATCAATAGTTTACAGTAAATATAGGAAGTTGATAAATAGTTACAACTTAATAAATATGCGAGCTCAATTAAATAAAACTTAAAAGTACAGGTGTAATTAATATTACAAGATAGAGATTAAATGAAGTAAAACTAACAAACACAGATAAAATTAAAAGTTAAAGATTACAAGAATAATAATTACAATATACGGTATAAAAAACATCTTTTAAATTACAATATGAATTACAAATGAAATTTGCCGTCCTGTTTACCTCGACAATGTCCAAATTTCTCAGACAGACAAAACTCAATATCTTTAACTGACATTCGATAGAAGAATGACATGGGGCAGACATATCAAGAACAAAACAAAAACACTAAACAAAAGACTACGGCTGCTATATTTACTCCTTTAAAGACATTCGAAGTTAAAACAGCCAAAAATTGAATAAATACACTTACTTACCTAAGCCCATTTGGACCTATGCTTCACAGATATACGGGACAGCAAAAATGACTCACATACGTAAACTACAGACTTTTCAATCAAAAATATTTAGGGCTATCACCAAGGCTTCCTGGTACGTCAGTTGCATTACTTTACATAAAGACCTCCAGATGCCAACAGTTAACGACCACATACGAACATACCACAAAAGATTTTACAGCTCAAAAGAAGCTGGATGAGAGATCTCCTCCACTAACTAAAAACATAAAATCAAGTACATAAAAAAAAAAGAACATAAAAATTAGGAAGGTCGCCGCTGGGCACTCCTTTTTCTCACGTCTACCAACGTCTTGATCTACACTCTTCTTCCCGACAACACACTCGCTGGTTGTTGATATTTCCAACAGATGTGAGTTAAAAAAAATAACAATATGCAAATTTACTGACTAAAGTTTAAAATAAAATCTTATACATATAAAGGAAAAGTTTAGGATTAAAAAAGATAATTAAAAAAAAAATGAAAGTTGAACATTGAAAGAACAAAAGTTTAAAAAAAAAAAATGGTAAGAATAAAAGTTAAAGATTACAATAAACAGAGTTGACAGGTGAGGATTTAAAGTTAAAATTACAAGATAAAATGTTTAAAATTAAATAATAAAGTAAACAAAAAAAAATTAACAATAACAATGAAAATTAAAAGTTTAAAATTAAAAAGTCGACTACAATAATCTAAAATAAAGTTTGGGATAAGAAAAAGGACACTTTAATCAAGTTTCGAAATGAAAAATATTTAGAAGTGGGAAAAATGAATTAATAAAAAATATTAGATGTTAATTTTAAATATAGTAGTTGTTTTATACTTATTATATAATCAATTATGTATGTAGCATAATTACTTGCTGTTATGCTAAAAAAAAAAATTGGAATCATTTTATTGAAGAAAAACAATAATTTATTTGAATCTGCTACACTCAAGGACTATAGCTATTATTGCCGAAATCCATAACAGAATTAATAAATTACGAAGAAATAAAATTTTGTAAATATAAAATAAATTATAGGTACAATCATTATTCTAAGTTTTATTTTAAAAATTAAAGTTCCGTAAAACCTGTACTTGAAAAGTAGCAAGAGCAAAATTTCTTTAAAAAATAAAAAAATATAGCAAAGATTTTAGTTATACTGAAGCTAATTAAAAATTCACCTCAAGTCATGGGCAAAACACGCATTTAATCCAGATTTTCGCATTCAGATAGTTGTTGATGCACTGGAAGACTGATGGATAGGCTTTATCAATCATCGGAACTCTACAGGGCTGATTCGTTCAGGCCAATCCGCACGGTATCAATATCATAACGCTTCAATCATCAAGATAGGCCATTTTTCAGAACTACCTGGCTAAATACCGTACGAGCCTCTCCCAAACAGAAGGTCAGCTTTGCGTGCTCAACAGTGATTGATATGTTACAAGAAGACCTGCTCTAAATATTTAACTAATTCATATTATGAGTAATCAACCTCCTTGAGAAATGAATGAGTAGATTACTCATAATATTTACAATTTCTATAAGTTGTGTCTTTACAAACGTCCTGCTCGGTTTTGCGTAAATGCGTTCTGTTTCTTCATAAATGGTTTTACAGGTAATGCATCCATCATTCCCCTGTTAATTCTCTAACGCAATGAAGGAGCAAGTGTCTATTTTATAGAAATTGTAAATGGCCTACGGAAACTTGTCTTGATTTGTATCAATATCAATTTCAATTTATCTTGATCAGGTTGGCATCGGGGAAACGCGATACTGTGAACAATTGTTAGCCCGTTCGGCCTAACGTGTCCATGCCTAAGGAAACTTTTCGATTCCAGAGTGTGCAATCAGTGGCTGATTGTATTATTCAGTGGCTGATTGTATTATTATTCAATAAAATAAAAAAAAAAAAAAAAAAGAAAAAAAAGAGTGTGCAATAACTCTGATTAGATGATTTAGTTGTATCTTTAAAACAACTTCCCTCCATCCCTTCCATGTAATAAATGGCGAGGTAGGAAGTAATTGAAGAAACAATAAAAAAGTTTTTTAGTTTCAGTTTATAAGTGTATGTGGCTAAAGCGCTCTCGCTCAAACTCCACCGGCTTTAGCACCGGTGAGGAGGTTGAGAGAGTAGCGCAGGGATTTGGGTTCCTCGCCTGATTGTATATATTGTATATAGGTATGATTGTATTTTTATGTTTTTAATTTACTTATATTTAGTTTGTTTTTATTGTATATAGTTTTTATTTATTATGATTTAGTTATTGTTTTACTTTGTTAATTTTTTTTTTTTTTGTATATACGGTGCGAATGTGCTCATTTATCAATATAATTATTGTCCCTGTGACAGAATATTGTATGTCTAAATAAAGAAATAAAAAAAAAATAAAAAAAAAATAAAAAAAAGTTTCAGTTTAACAATAAAAGATGTAAAAATGTTCTATAAGATATTCGAACAAATATTTTAACAACTTTTTAACTTTGGGGTCTCTCAGTTACGTAATTTAACTGTTTGTCTTCTTCAAACGATCGTTTTTCTCAAATGTAATTAATTTTATTTTTTGTCGATTTTCGTCTTCGGTCAGATGAAGGTGATTGCGTGGCAGTAATCTCCACTGTACATTCCAATTGTCATTCACTTTCTTTGAAATTTCTCTTGTCCATTCGTTGAGAAACATCTATTCTAAAACAGCTGAATCTGTGCTTCTGGCGGCTTCCTTTGCTCTCTGATCGGCTCGTTCATTGCCAATTATGCCAATATATGAAGGTACACAAAAAAAAAATTATTTGTTGACTATTTTTTATTATTTTCAAGTTCATAAGTTGAATTTTTTTGTGCAATGTGTTACATGTCCTTGTATTTTGCACTCCTTTGATTACAGATAAGGAATCGGTCACAATTACTGATTTCTCAATGTTGGTTTCGATTACGTTTTAAAATGCCTTGAGAATCGCCCACGTTTCACTTGTAAAAATTGAATTATTATTATTTAATTTCCATTTTTTTATATTGTTTTTGGGTTACGATACAGCATCCTACATTTATCTATTTTTATTCATTCTTATTTTGCTATTATTGTTTGTATCTTCTATACATATATATAATACTTGATATTTTAACTACACTGCCACTCACTATATCTCTGATGTCATCTTATTATTTCTTTATCAAACAACTGTTTCTTATTTAATATCTACATATAATTCATTTATTTTATATTCACCTTATTTATATATGTACCTTTTATATTTTATATCTTTTGTAGCCCTGCAAGTTGGGTCGAAACGTCGGCGAAACAATTAAAAATTCTATTTTGTTAAAATTTAGTAGCATTTAGTATTTAGTATCCCCCCGACCAACTCCTCCTATTATATCACGGTCAACCATCTCTACATCATTATAATATTTGGAATAACTGGATATATATATATATATATATATTTAGGTAATTGAATGTTCCTAGGCCAATTCGATTAATCGCAAAACAAATCAAACCTCTTCCTAATCAAATTTAATATTTTTTTATATCAAAGGCAACTTTCAGAAGAATTTTTTAATAGAAAGTAATTGACTCTTACATTAGAAAATCCCAAAATTTGTAACAAATTGAATTAGAAAAGGCAAAATTTGAATTTGTTTTAGAAAATGTTTTTATCCTTCTTGAAAATTGTGGAATTTTACTTTGAAAAATTTGAATATGATTTGGAAATGTTATAAATATTCTATAGAAACAATTTCCTATACAATATTTCTCCCATATGTAAAATAAATGGCTACATTTATGAGTTGATTAACTTAGTACATGTTCTCGTAACGGATTCTGATGTAGATACAAACGCATTAAGTTATTCATGTATTTATAGTTTGATGAATAGTGCTATTTAATCACTGGAGGCTAAATTCTTTTATGAATCAGCTCAACATGCTGTAAGGATACTTGTGGGCGGTAATCATCGAAGCTGCATTAATTGCTAAATTACCTTTGTTAATAACAGATAAGGGATGGGGAACATAGGCCCGCCCGGCTTAGAGGCAATAAATCATGAAGTATTGAATCAGAGATCTTTGCGGAGGCCTGCAATCCGGCGGTGGGAGTGCCGAGGTTACTGGAGCGGGTTCGATTCCTCATGACGGGGAATTATATATCTTCTTTTCGGACTTGGCTGGCTATCATTTGTATTCGCTAAAGGTCATAATTCCACTTCCTCAACTACCCATGAAAGCCAGAGGAAGTATCGTAATAGATGAAGGATGTAATCCGTGAGACAGAGACCCATTTTTATAAAATTATTAATATTCGGCTAAAACTTCAAGAATAGCTTACAAGCTTAGTTTACAATCTGGAGAACGGCAAAATTTGTATATTTAATTAGTAAAAACTCATAACACCCATTTCACTTGAATTGCAGATAATTTTATCTCAAAATCGAGAAAAAAAGTACCCTACAAAAATATTGGACCGTTACCTTCACTCATAAAATATCAAAATAACTAGATTATATAGGCCAAATTGCGAATATTTTTCTAGGACACCTTTTTTATCGGTTTTGTGATCAATTCATCTCACGATTCAAGTCCAAAGAAAATGGATATTTATGACTTTTTAGAACCTCATTAAATTAATTAACTTAATAAACACACGCCAAATTTCTGAGAATTTACGTGGATAAAAAATTAATAGATTGCTATAAGAAGCTGAAGACATTCACTAAGTTTTAGAAAGATGCTATTGATTTGATGAAAATGGGGGTCTGTACCACGGACTAATGATTTCTATATCGCAATACAAGAGTCCTTGAATACTTTTTTAATATCCGGTTAATTATAAAATATTTTAGCTGCTGTGTACTTGTCAATAAGTATTTCAAATCGAAGAAACTAGAATTAACGACAGGATTGGTTGATAACAAAATATTTTGTCCACGAATTAGCTAAAAAAAACCAAACAAAAAAAAAAAGAATAAATGCTGAAGAGATGAATTATATCTTCGTTTCATTGTGCTAAAAGCTTTTTTGGTGGTAAACTGCACTATAGACTGTTACAAGTAATTATATCGTGTGTTAGAATACATTGAAATTGAATTTGAAATCAAAAGTGGGCTTAGGAAAGGTTTAAATTTGTCTTAGAAATAGTTGAATTTGATTTTACAAAAATTTAATCTGACTCGGAAAAATTCGAATATGGTTTGTAAAATCTTGAATATAACTGAAAACTATTAAAATCTATGAAATATCTGGTGTTCCGTACTTTATACGAAATACTGCTCATTGATCAACGCATGGAGCTTATTTGACTAAGACCACGCTCAATTGCTTTTTTGTTTCCTATTAATTAATTCCGAGTATTCACTATACAGAGGCTGGATGTGCTCGAAGAGGGAATCTTCTACAGGTACGTTCCAGGGCTGATGTAACAGAATAAATCGTGACCTGTCATAGCTGCATTCGAACTCAGGACCAGGAAAAGAAGTACACCATGATCCATACATATATACAGAGTGTTTCAGGGTTAAGTGGCCATAGTGCAAAAATGGACTAAGGACCTCAAAAAAAGAAAACAAATTCCTCTGAAGGTATGTCCGCAAAAGCTTTGTTTGGAAGATATTCACATCTAAAGATTTTCGTTGTTATGAATTATTTACGTTATATGACATAAATAAAACCTATTTATCTGTTCTAACTACTTTATTAATTCAATCTAAACATTAACATTCATATTAAATGTTGTTCAAAGTGATTTCCTTGAGCATTAAGACATGCTCGTCATCTAAACAAAGCGTTTGTGGACATAACTTCAGAGGAATTCGTTTTCTTATATTGAGGTCCTTATTTCATTTTTGCAGTTAGGCCGTTTATCCCTGAAACACCTTGTGTATATATATATATATTTAATTATTTTTATTTAATTCTCCATTCACTTTTATTTCAAAGAGAAGTTGGTTACGGGATGCGGTCAAATAAATGAAAACACACTCATAAGTGGCACTTATTTTTCTTTGTAAGGGTTATATACATTCAAGGGACTTAAGCTATTGATGTATTTATTTTATATTATGTATTATGTTGACCTATTGATGTATTCCAACTTCTCTTTGACCAGCACACTCGACCAACTATCAATTAAATCAAAGTTACTGCCAACAATATCCATACCATTAGTTTAATTTTGTTTACACAGGATTTTATGGAAGCATTTAATTAAAGTCTGGCATACAATATTAGCATACAAGAGTATCTAGCAAGAAAAATTAGGATTGAGTAGTCAAAGTTTCGATGGAGCAGAATGGCTCGACAGGTTTCGGATTAAGGCTTCCACTGACGCGACAAACGAGGAGCTGTACATAACATGACCCTAAACAAGATGCTGGAAGGAGGAAGTTAGGGTATAAAAACGTGAAAAGAACTAGAAAAGAGAACGTGAGGACAGCGGATAGTGACCGTAATTAGGGCTGGCTATCGATCCGGCATCTGTACCTAGCTGAGCATCATTACCCCTCTTAGGTAACCCTTGTCCCTCAGCAGACCTCTCCGCAATTATATGGTCCACTGGAACAACAAGTCTTCATCACGTATTCGTTACGATATACCGCACTTCCTCCACTCGTGCTCCTCTCAAATGTCAGAGTCCATTCATGGCCGGGTAATGGTACCCGTCATCCGGCGTGGCCAACTCACCAGCGTCTCTTCGGAAGGACTGAAGGAACAAGAGGATAGGTTCACATTTTCTATCTTGTGCAGGTATTACTAAGAATCGATATTAAGAGAGTCATAAATAGGTCAACATGTGTTTCTTTTAATCATTAAAATATCAATATATCAATATCAATATCAATAATCATTTGTTAAATATCAATAGAAATCATTGAGCAAATGTGCTCATAATTGAATAACCTACATTAAAGAATATTCAAGCAGCATAGAACTTATTTAATATGAATTAAGCATAGAAGGCCCAGTTTTGTGCTCATCGTGAGAAAACATAAATCAAATTATTCGCTATCTCACATAGATCTAAAACGAAAAAGACAAATTTGTATCGTACATTATTGTATTTAATGTCAAAAAGGGCATGTATCTCGAATCAATCCATCGGGCAGTCTCTACACAAAAATGAATGACTCAATAGTAGATTAGTAAGAGTTAAAAAAAATATGCAGATAGATCGGATCAACAAAGATGTAATAGAGCTGCTTGTAGTTAACTGAAAAAAAAAATTAGCTTAAGTTAAGCAGATGTTGAGAAGGTTGGTTTAGGCAGAAGATCTACACAGTCTATAATTCCAATAACAAAAAAAAAAATGTATCTAATAATGATTTTGGTAATCCCGTCGGTCGTAAGGATATTTGAAGGAAATACTATTTTATTCTTGGAATGGGTTTTTGTAATTCAAATTCAAATCATGTCCCATCTTAAAATTAATTATCAGCTAAGAATATGCAAATTAAAGGAAAAAATCAGAAATTGTTTTGAGTTAATTGTCAGTTAATTATAATGTGAGTAAGTAATTTAAGTTGGGTGTCCAACTAGATTCAAGAAATAAAACATGTAAACTAATCTTCTCTTGTTTATCCGATATTATTTTTTTATGAATCATTGAAATTAAGAAAAAATGTTTTGATTATTTAAGTAATTGTTTGGACTTATTGAAATCTCCGGCTTATAATATTTCGCGATGGTAATAGTTATCATTTCAATATATGGATGATTGTAAATAAACATATATGCACAAATTGTTTGCCAGAATAGTGATATTTCTTTTAGGCCTGCACGCTCGACCATCATAAAAATAAAATTATTGTAGTCATTAATTTACGTTGTCTTACTTAAAAATATAATCCAAAATTCACGATTTCGATTAAATGACGCATATTTTACAAACTTTAAATCCGATATCACACGTTTTACATTAAAAAAAAATATATATATTCTACAAAATCCTTCTCATTGAAGGAATAATTTTCAAATTAGTATTCCCGCTCGATGAATGTTTAATACAGACATGGTTAGACATGCAGGTCGATCGCATTGCAGGATTTGTCTATCGGCCTACTGTATCTTACCGGCAAATTATGCGCGGAAGATGTGATCGAAATGAAGCGTTTTAAATGCCACCGTCGTAAGAAGCTGTCCGACATTAACGGTAATTCGCTGAAGCAGGTCTCAAATAGATGAAGATCAAACGGGAGGAGCAGGCGGACCGACAGGCGCGTGCTGGTAGAAAGGTCATCCTATGTAAAGTAGGACCAGGATCCATCCGCAGGGTCCCGGCAGGATTTACATGGCGGCTACTCCTAGGATTCCGTCTCTTATCTCTCGATGATTCGTCGTTGGTGGTTCTGGTCATCCTGGATCGTGCTATTTGGTCTGCTCTCGGCAAGCAAATAAAAATTGCTTCCATTGTTAGACTATTAGTCAATAAATAATAAAACATCATCGAATAAAACTATACAACAATGGAATGAATGATATTTTCCATACAATATGATATGACAATTGAGTGATATTATGAGATTTTTTTTAACCTTATTTATTGAGGAATATTACAACCTGTGTCAATCAAGAACAGTTATAATAGAGATCAGAGAGCTCATTCACTCTTTATTTACAGAAAATACTAATAAATAAAATAAGAAATAGCAAAATAATACATACAAATAAGAAAAAAGAACAATAGAATCACTCTAAACTCCGAGAAAACGAAAGTAATCCCGATTAGGACTCCCTCACTCCTGAATCCTTACCTACACTCCCCAATCTTTTCCTGAACAACTCACCTATCTCATCCCATACTTCCTTAAAAAACCATGGTGTTACCTTTGATCATACTAAACGCCTGATGAACTGCGCAATAAGTTTTGTTTTCGGAATCTCAAGAGATACGCATATAACCCGGTATTACACCAAGTTGAAGTTGTTCTATCCACCAAACCGCCATCTGTACGTCCTTGCTACCTTTCTATACCAAGCCATCAGAACTCAGCGACCTTCATATATTTTTCGCAGCCTACAATTTAAATATTCCATTCAATCCCATCCCACTAGATCCCGTACTTCTGAACTCTATCCATCTCCTCAGCGACCTGCTGCGTTTGACAAATCCTTTATTAACTCAAGCCATCTCCTTCTGGAATACCCTCCCGATATCCAACATGCACAATAAATTTCCTCATTTAAATCTCTCCTTTTTAAGCACCTACTCCTTTCCCAACAATTGATCACAAATGTACATAAGAGAACTTCTCAGGTTCCCTCAGCAACGATTTTGTTTTATTTTATTTGACCTATGTGATGAAAATGACCTATGTTATTTTATTTTCCCATGTTTATTTCATGCGTATATCTGTATGTATAATTCAAGCCGTCTCCACCTGGAATACCATCCCTCCCGATATCCGACATGCGCAATCAGTTTTCTCATTTAAATCTCTCCTTTTTAAGCACCTACTTCTTTCCCAAACCGATTGATCATGAAAAGTAGATAAGAGAACTTTTTAAGTTCAGCCACAAATGGTTTTGTTTAATTATTTTATTTTATTTTGACATGTTTGTATTGTATATATCTGTATGTATTTACTAGTTTTGTTTTATTTTTCTTCCAATATTTTTATTTTAATGAGCACTGTAAATATTTAATTTAATTTTATGGCCACACAGGCATTTCTTCTGTATCTATAGTTTGACCTAAAGGGACAAAAGTCCCACGATGATAAAAATCTATTTTGATTTCATTTCAATAACATAAAGAAAGAAAAAAAAACTTCAAAAGTAAAATAAACCATTATAATTAGAACAGAGCCATACTATACAGTAGTTACAATTAACCAGGGATACTCCAAACCAGCCCTGTCCACTCTATCGTGGAGGGAATACTCTTAAGAGATCTCCCTCAATCGTATCACCGATATTTAAGTGACAATAATCATGGTTGCAATAATCAACAGTAGTAGGAGAATTTTGATTACTGGTACTTGACTCATTTGAGCTTCATGAACGAAATTGAAAAAAAAAAAAATGTATTGATATGTGTATCGTAATATGGATCAAGGAAATAATCTTTGTTGTTTACGCCTACACGGACTGGAATCTCACTTCCAGATTTAATTAAATAACCACCTCATATCGTCCTCCGACTTCCTTTTAAAGCCTGTTTGTTTCCCCGAGACTCATTTTCTGCATATTACCACCACATTACTCCCTCATTAAGTATGGCCAGTTAGCATGTTACATACCTTGTAATCTTCCACGAGCCTCTCTAGTACAATAAAATACTTGTGCCTAGGAGAGTACGTTATGGGTAAGCGGACACCGGTACGTAAATCGACACGACTTTATACGGGCACAGAGAGCTGTTGGGGAAGGTTTATCACAGCGCCGGGGGAGCAATAACGAACCTCAACCTAGAGCGTGTACTCCTTGTCAAGATATCGGAGGTGCCTGTTGGTTATAATGTCTTCAGGGGGACCTGCCTCTTAGATCAGTCCGTCCCAGACGTCAATTAAGAAGCCAGCGACACCTTGATCTGAAGCATGAAACTGTAAATCGTTGCTGCGAGTGCGTTGGGAATGGAAAGTTGTGTTAAAGAAACAATAGAAAAATATTATAGTTGCTCTTAAATTTTATAAACGTGGATTATATATTTTATCGATAATATAACTTGTTCGGGGAAGAATACTATTGTAAATTAATGATTATTTAAATTTAGGAAGTATTGGGTACATGTCGTTATCCGTAAATGTTGATATTAGCTCCTCCAAAGTTCAAGATTCTAGAAAAAACATCGGCTGGATGAGCTTCCGGACAGTATATAGCTGGAGTAGCTTCGATGAACAACTCATACAGGACTGTTGTCCTCAGCCACAATTTCATCTTTTATCACCGGACATTATTTCGCATCTAGACAACGGTGGATTCGAACATTTTTAATCAGATGACAAGATCAAACTGAAGGTTAAATTTTATGTTTTGTTTTCTTGTAACTATATTATAATTCATTTTTATTTTTTATTTTTCTATAAGAATAAACAACTTTTTTTTCTTGTTAAAATGATTATTCACTTCGAACATTTACTTAAATATTAAAATTTTATATTAAATATTAGAGTTTGCAACTCACATTAGAGAGCGATAACAGCGAAACTCGTTTATATGTTCGTATAAACAAAATAATTTTGTGAAGATTTTTTTTTTTTTTTAAACATACATTCCTACATATACTATTTAAAATCAGGCGAGGGCAGGCTCGTCCCTCCAACTATGGAAGGAAAAGTAGGACTCTAGGAGATCCCTACGCTACTCTCTCAACCGTGTCACTGGTACTAAAGCTAATGGAGATTAATGGCTATTATTAAATTAGTAGACATTTAATTATTGAAATTAGGATTCGTCATTTCTCCATGAAATTCCCTTTTCGTTAATACATCATTCACCGTATAATGCGTCATACTTAAATGATGGAAAAGGAATCAATACTATAGAATTATGTATTGTTTAGAATTAGCATTTGTCGACAAAAAACGAAGAAAGTAACACATCAACATCTACATTACATAGATTAATAAAGATTCCTTTTACAACTCTCAATTATGAATCAGGTATCAAAAGAAAGGGAATTATAAATTCTTATTTCGAAACTTAAAATTCTTACAACTACAATAAGGGTTAGAGGAAAAAATGAAATTCTGAAAAGAACTCAGATGGTTTTAAAATTCGGCGGGTCGAGTTGGGATAAAATATATTTTAAAGGTATCGACAAGATCATAAACCAATTCGACGTTTTAAAGCCCGAAATTGTGTCGCTTTCGAGATAAATCGTAATTCTTACCGAAAGCGTAATGAGTTATGGTAGTTTTGGAACTCAAACGTAATAATTGATATATGAATTTGTCTGAATGTGTGTGAATTTGTCTGAACAGAATGTTTCAATCATTAAATATCCATTATTGTTCAAATGATGTTGAGCATAAATTTTTCGCATATCACAATTCGGCTGATTTCCATAAACCACTGTTTTCAACGCTGAATAAATAATATATTAAACTCAGTCCTCGATTTTTTGCCTGATAAGTTGAGATGTATACTGGAGGATTATATTATATTTTATCATCCTTACCGTTCATTCTATGAAACGCATAATATAAGATAATATTAAAATTATAAAACAAAATGAGCCATACAGTCATTTTTAAGGTAATTGTCTAATTTTTAGAGTAAAAACTGATTTCAGGCTGTTGTCATTCCTTATGCAACAAGACCTGTCCTTTCCCTTAATACACAGCTGCCTGGCAATAATTCAGCGACCGAATTGGAGCTGGGAGCCGAAAATGTCTACCTTAATAACACTTTCCGTAACAAAACCGATTATAAGTGTGAATAATTATGAGAGATGGAGATGGTAGACTTTCCACAGGCAGGGCGTTCAGTCCCGGTTAATCGATGAGATCTAAATCTGTGATTAGAGCCGTTAATAGACAGTCCCTCGGGATCCAGCCCAATTCACAACCCGCCATCTTGCGGCACCTTTCCTTCCACGGTGAAAACTGAATCTTCGGATCAGAAGGAAAAAAAAAAACTTACAAGCCTTCCTTGTCAACTTGGCACTGATTGGTCTCTGCTCCAGTTGAGTAATTGCTTTTAAGGATTGATTGGTTCCAATGCTTTCGGCAAAGGTGACTGGAGATTTCTTATAAGCTAAAGAAAGAAAGATTATAGGAGCGTTTTTTCGGTATGTTTTGAGTTAATTTTATTTACATATCCAAAAAAAAAATTATAATTTATCTGAACGAGTAAAAACTTACCAAGAGACAGAAAATCAATGTTAAGTTATATATATATATATATATATATATATATATATATATATAATATATATATATATATATATATATATATATATATATATATATATATATATATTATATACATATATATATATATAAATATATATATATATATATATATATTACTTTTTTATTGAGAAATATATATATATATATACATAAATAATTTTTAAAAAAAAGTAAAATAAAATGTATCAAGGCTGATAAATATCCAGAACGCAGTCATTATAAAATTTTTATTGGTACCGACGTTTCAACCCAAACATGTGGGTCATCATCAGGACGTGATTCGAGAACTGAAATTTGCTTAATATTTATCACATGATAATATGCAGAATAGTCGACGAAGTTCCTTCAATAATTCATAAACTAAAATGAAGTGAACTAAACCATATTCTAAGTATATAATTAGAAATGTTCCAAGCAGTGAGGCTTGTTGAATCTATAAAATGCATGTAGAGAATACAATAACCCGTATACGTTTCGAAAATTAAGGGATCATCAGAAGCGACTAACAAACTCAAGATCACATTATACTCGCATAATTTGATTGTGTGATCGGGTGTCATGGTGTGATGTGATCATTGGTGTTTTTTTTTCTGTCCTGAAATGGTGGAACATGGACGGGTTAGTTTATTCTTTAGATGCACTTCAGAGGAATAAGGCTGTGTTGTTGGAATTTTTCCAATTAAAACCTAACATAAAAAAATAATAAATAATTAAAAATAAATAATTTATTGTTTGCCTTTTTTACAATTTTTTTTTATAAATCTATTAGACGTCTCATTTTTTTTTTTATTTAGGCTTGGTGAATAATAAAAATAATATGGACAAATATAAACATGAAAATATGTTCGATAAACTGATTTATAAAAAAATAAAGTATGATTTCTGAATTCGTATTAACATAAAAAATAGCATCAGAATTATTCAGACTTGAAGCCGGGAAAATTAGTCTGAAACGTATTGTAATGTATTGAGAATAAACAAATTTAAAGAGAAATATAAAAGGGTTGAACTTCTTTGCCTTGTATTATTAAATAACAATCAATGCTATTTTAAATACTGTTTTGTATAAGGTAAAAAATATACTTTTTTTTTTTAATAGTCCCTTTTTATTTATTTTTGTCTTGAATCCTTTTATTTTCATTGTCTTCATAATAGTCCTTTTACTGCTTAAAATCATTGCAAGGCGTATTTTTTGATTTTTTTGTCGTTTCTGAGTATTTTGTTCCTACATCTGTAATATAAAAGGTGATGGGGCTCACCTCAGGCTTCAGTTGACCTTATCCTCTAGAGCTTACAATTAAATTAATAAAACATCTATCTCATGTTAGTTTTTGCCAACGTTTTGGAATTTTGTATGGTTATAAGTTGTTGAAAACATGGTTTGCCAATCGTTGTGACTTTTGAAAAAAAAAAAAAAATTCGTTTTGCTAGAAATTCATTTATTGTTGATAAATTTAGTGTTGCTTGTATATCCAATGTCTTCTTTCTGAGCATCGTGGTTCCTCTTCAAATTATTATAATTATTACATTTTGAAAATATTGTAATCTTTTCCCAGTTGTTTTGCTGACATTATCGAACAGTGGTGCACCATACAACAGAGCCGGCCGTATTCTACTTGTATAGACTACAAGCTTTAGGCGTAAAGATAGGGTTGTTGTCCTAATTAAAGTAATTAAGTCCATATTAAATTAATTGTAATTTAAAAAAGTAATTATAGAAAGTAACTGTTTACGAGATTAAATTTTGAGAGTATATAAATAAATTAATAATCCACAGTTAACAATAAAATGTATTCATTTAATAGAATCTACTTACATTTTTCATTAATATATCATATATGATGGAAATGGAATAAATAACTCTAAGCATAAGATAACCTTGAATTACTTATTAAGCATTTTCGGTAGATAAATTGATCGTTTACTTATATCTATTTTTAAAAATACGGCTGTTGTAGGAGGTTTTCGTTTCAAGGGTATTACATTTTTTTATTGATACTATATAAAATTTGGTAAGGTATGAATTCGAAAAAAAATCGTCCCGCGTTATTATTAACACCACATGATCTACCATTCCATTCAGTATGACACAATTCATATAGTGTGAACTCCAATAAAATTATTATAGTGGATAATTTATAGAATAATACCTGGGTTAAAACCCCATGTCAACCGAATTGAGGGTTTCGTCCTCCTGTGCAACATGCATACACAATATTTCTATACACATAGCTGCGCTCTATGTTTTCGACTTCTCCATTTCTTCAATGATATCAATATATAAAATTAAAAAAAATATCTAGCTGCATCCATTATATTTTCTTATCATAAATGATATAGGTTTTAAACCTATCCTTACAATACCGTGTGTGGTCGTTCGGAAGAGAAAGCCACATAATACGATAACAAAAAATAAAATTGGTGCTCTTTAAGGATTAGGCATATGGATTCAAATGTCAGTTTTTTTTTTTTTCTATAGCGGAGCCTTTCACCAAGCTCAGTATCGGCCCAACTACATCGGGACAAAAAGAAAAGCTTCTTTAATGGAACAGTTACAGCTTGTGCTTCCCTTTCGTAACGGCTTCTGGAAATTTCCTAAATATCACAATCAGAATGTATCGTAACCTCTGAGCTGAAGGACAATATCGGTGGAGCTTGATCCCAGCTCATTTGAGTCTCACTTTCATATAGCTAGGAATATTCAATCATCTAATGACTGAAATTCGATAGTGAACGTTTCTTCCCGCATTCGTTCAATGCATGGATGATAACTTTCCATGCTTTTAAAAGTAGATAACCATTATGGGAAGATTTTTTTTTTAATATAAAGTAACATTCCTTAACTTCAATTACATATTATGTATATAATATTAGCATAATCAAGACCAAAAATGTTTATTCTAGACCTTGAGATTCTAACTGTTCTAATGATTTTCCGTTCAAGGAACTCGGCCAATTCGCCCTAGTAAGAAAAGACTATTAATCTGTAAAATATATATATATATATATATATATATATATATATATATATATATATATATATATATATATATATATATATATATTAAGTACTAATAGGTGAATGCAAGAGACGTAACCCCAATTAAAAAGTTTGCATACATCTCTCAGAAGAAGCTATGTCTAGATCAAAGAAAAAGCTGCAAATTGGAACTGTCTTCACTACAAAAATCAAACAATCTAAGTATTTTTACAGTAAAAATGCAACACATTTCGTTCATAGTATTTTATTCATTGTAGTTGATATTACATTTCTTAAAAAATAAAATATACAATTTTTGAGTTATACAAAAATAGAATTTAATTTTCAACATAACGTCTTCATTCCATTTTTTGGGGAAATGTGCTGTAAATGAAAGGCTTCCAATAGAAGACTTCAAGCGATTGTAATCAATAATTTTGGAGCCGTTTTTTCGGTATTATCTAGAAAAAACAAATTTTTTCTTGGCTATTTAGCATCAGCATTATTGGTCGAGCGTTATAAGACTTTTAGTGCCCGATTTCTGCCCGCGATGCGTGTTCATCAAATCGGTTAGACTGTGCTAAATGACTGAGAAAAAAGACTGTACATCCCTCAAAAATGGAAGGAAGTTCTCGTTGTTGGGGGATGTACTGTAAATGAAAAGCTTCTACTAGAAGACTTCGGGCAAATTTCATAAAAATTTTTGGAGCCCATTATGCGGTATAATCGATAAATAAACAGTTTTTTTTCTAACAGTCTATCCGATTTGAAAAACGCGCATCGGGGACAGAAATCTAAAACAAGTAAATGAAACAAACTCCTTCCACCTATTTAAAAGATCAACCTGGCACTGAAAGATGCTAGACTAATAATTATGCTCCAAAATTCATTATATTTTTTTCTAATTTAATGATAAGGTATGCTCCAAAATTAAGGGTTGATTTTATGTAATGAAATCTGAGAAACAAGTTTATTTTTAAAATTTTAACTCTTACCAGTCTAACTCCACAGGCTTCTTTATAAAGAAGAAATCATTTTACTTAAGACAACTTTTGGTTAATAAAACTATGTTAGAAATCCAATACTATATTACCATACAACTCAAAATTTATTCAGAATATCGGAGAACTAAAAAAATTAAAAGCTACTCTATCAATAATTGACGTCAAGCGTGCCTGTCTGACTATAATTGTGCTAGCTATACCAGACGTTAACTGCATTACGCAGTGTTCTGTTCAATTATGATTTGTTTTTTTAAATATATAATTAATTTAAAATATAATTGCGTTTCTTATATGGTATTAATTCATTGATATCATAGCATTATAACATTATTTTGCAATCGATTTTCATCATTATTTCTCCCTTTTTTATGGTGAGGTGATTAAAACTAAATTACTAAGCTGGTAATTTTGTATAGAGAGATGATTTCGGAGCGAAAAACTGGAAGATATATTGTTTTCTATGTCCTTATTTGTTTATGCGAGTGATCTTAGCTATCATTAAACAATAAAAATATATCTTTTTTTTTAATTATAACGCATACATATCTAGTGAGTGTATGCACGTATCATTCAAAAATCTTATTATATTGAGAAATAATACATTTTGCCTCAATTAATGGCGTGGAGCATTAAAGCTGTTGGACTCATCCATACCATATATACAATAACAAAAAAAAAAATTATAACAAAAGAAAAGAAAAAGAAAACTTAATAAAACAAGAGAAATATAACTTGAAACAACATTAAATAAAAATATAAAATACACAAATACTTATTTACAATATTTACTGCCAGCCGAGGCAGCTTCGTGTTGAGGATAAGACTTTAAGAGATCCCAGCGCTTCTCTCTCAGTCGCATCACTGGGATTGGAATCCAGTGGAAACTGAAAGAGATCAAGAAAAAATATATGCAGTTTATGCCTAAAAGGGTTATTGCTCCTAATTTTGGGTAAATGGTTGACTGTCATTAACAATGAAGAGAAGAATAGTTGGGGTGATCAGACAAATGAGAAGGCAAAAATAAATGATAATATTTATTTTGACATTTGCCGAAGTTTCGGCCTGAAGTTCAGGCCTTCATCAGGGCTAAGAAAAGAACCAGATAACAAGGTAGGAGAAACATGAATAATCTAGGTAAAAAAAAATAAGGTAAAATGAAGTTGGTAGAATAATGACAATAGTAAGAATTAAGGGATAAATAATAATAACCGTTTCAAAGTGTGGAATGATGAAGTAAACATAATAAAAAAATGTGACATAAGAATTAAAATGGGAATCTTAGGATAAAATGTAAAACAGAAAAAAATAAATATGAAGTTATATAAGAAATGAAAATCTCTTAGTTCTTACTATTGTCATTATTCTACCAACTTACTTTAATTTTTTTTACCTACATTACTCATGTTTCTCATACCTTGTTATCTGGTTCTTTTCTTGGCCCCGATGAAGGCCTGAATTCAGGTCGAAACGTCAGCAAATGTCAAAATAAAAATTATCATTTATTTTTGCCTTCTTTTTTGACTGATCACCCCAACTCTTCTTCTCTTCATTATTGTTCCTGTAATTAACATTTCTTTTTTTGCTTTATATGAACGCTTTATGGTTCTGGTATTTTTTCTTACAGAGTTATTACGGTTATTAAAAAAAAATAGTATGCCCCCCTCTCCAAATATTAAATCCTGGATCCGCTCCTATCATGATCATGCCAAAACTTCTTGATCCAATAAAGATTTTTTTAACTTCACAACCTATATCATCAAGTTTGAACTTATAAAAAGCCATTGAGAAACAGATTGGACTAATCACCGACTTGCTTACTAGAACAGATTACCATTACGACGACGCGCAGATGTGAGACGGAGCGTCACACCCACTGTCTTGGTGATGGATGTGCGAGACACCCGGAGGACCTCAATGGTCCTGATTGTGGGGCGAGGCCTGTATGCAAATCCTCGAAGGCTATCCATCACGCGGGGCACAATGCGATGCACTGCCCCTCCGAACCTAACCTACTTCTGCTCTAGCCCCCGGCCCCTCCGATCCAGTCCCCGATAAATAACTCGGGGAAAGTGATTGACCTCGTGCGGATTTTTTATATCGGAGATAAGGATCCCGCCAAGGACGGGAGGGTGGATAACTCAGGAGCAAGTGGTGATGCAAAGCATTTATCCGCAGAAGATATCAGCCCAGATCCAGCAGTCAAGGGCATCAGATCTAGAAGGCAGGTAGATGGATAATATGCAGTGGCAAGCGTATCCGAGTTGTAATGGTTATTACAAAGACTCAATGTTTGTGAAACCATGGAAGCTGCTTTATTTACGCGAATCCAAGTGTTGTTTTTTTTAGACTAAGGTCATTCCAGGTCAATTCAACACAAAGTCTGGATCTTACCACCTCAGATTTTCTTGAAATTCCATACAGTTGTACTATATGAAATTGTACTAAGATAAGTCAATTTAATTTTGTATTACACAGACTCACAAAGAGACTCGAAAAAAGAAAACAGCAAGATTGAGACTTTCCGTTGAACATCGTCTGATTCGGCTTCAGCTGAAGCATCCTGGAATTGACGTCGTTTTACGCCATATTAAAAAAAAACTTTCCTGTGGTACGCAGCACTGTTCAGGTTAATATAAGAACATTTGTTATCATTCCAACTTCGTTGAACATTCCAAAAATCATTTTTTTTTTCAGTTCATGTATTTATTCGCACCTGTTATGAAAGTGACAATCAGCAGATTTAGAAATATAATTTAAAATTTATAGGTATAACTGTGTTTAATGGTTACATTTTTAATTTACTTATCTTTAAGTTATTAGTGTATATACTTTTTTATTATTATGTAGTTGTTATTTCGTTTCTGTTTATTTAATGGTTTCTGTATATATGATGTGAATTTCTCACTACTTACAAATATCTCACTATAATTATTATCTTTATGACAGATTCTTATATTTCTGAATGAATAAATAATAATAAAAATAAAAATTTATATTTATTCGAAAGTATATATTTAACTTTTTTTCTATGAATAGATAATGATGTAGAAAATCACAGGAAAGAGTATAAATGTGATATAACAAAGAAGACTAATATTTGATTTTCATAAATGTTGCTCTTTATTCATATTAATTAGGGAGCGCAGTAGCTCAGTGGTAGGGCACTAAGCTTCCAATGCTCAAGGTATAAGGTTCGAATCCCGGCTCATGGCAGAAAAATTATTTATTCTATTTCATTAGCCGTGAGTCGACCCTGCGATAGGGAGACTCTCCTGTGCCACACCCAGCTTCTATAAAGTGGATAACCTTAATTAAATAATTGATTAAGGAGAAAAAGCTGGAGGATGAGCGTGATCCTGCCCCGATTCCCTCTCTGCACAACCTTTGGTCTTGAAACAGTACTTTTCCTAAATAATAATGAACCCAAGAACATTGAGGGTTGTGGTGATACAGGTTTTTTTTTATTTATTTATTTTTTGTTCATATTAATTATTATGATGTTTACATTTCCTGGAAAAATAAACTAGAGTAAACATTACCTTATTTGGTTGAATATTCAAACTGCAGAGCTAACAGTACATATTCAAAACATAGGTTAACAATATATTTCGCTTCCCACTAAAAGAATTGAAGTGTGGTTTGGATTTGTTCCACATAGGCTCTTTGCGAACTAATACAAACTTCTAGTTTCTTTACAGATTGCTATACTCTGTTACAAGACCAAATCCGTAGCGCACTTCATAATTTAAATCGGCAGTAAAAAACAATGTTAACCTTGAGATTGAATAATCAACCCAAGAAGACCAATAAATTACTTTAAAATGACATCAATCCTAAATCTCTAACCAAATTAGGAAAGCTAATACGGAAATTCTAAATCTGGCTGTGTTCTATTTTTGAGTCCCTTTATGAGTTTTTTTACGGCTGTCTACTTAATGAGTGTGCTTATTCCAGTAAAATTCCAGATTTTTTTCAAGTCTATTCAAGTGGTCAACACCTATTTGAAACTATTTGAGGAAATTTATCAGATATTTATACAGAACTACTGAGCCTATTTTCTTTGAGCGTCGTTTCTTTGCTAACCTCTGGTTTCATTAACAGAGGAGCTCTGAAATGAAACTGATTCTTTTAATTACAGGCTTTCAGGAAGACGGAATAGGTTTTCTAAAAAAATGGAAATAACCAACAATTAAGGCGAAACTTATTTCAAACTTGTAATATAAGGTGTCGTCTCGGAGAAGATCCATCCACAGCTACACTAATATATTCATTACATCGGTAATTAATAACCGAAAGGCTAATCCTCTTAACTCGAAAATGATTGATCGAAAATGTAAATCGAGCCCTCCGCCAAGGGATCCACCAAGAAGCAGAAAAGAATTTCCCCATTACCAATGTTAATTGCTCATGCATAATCTTCTGGAAAATGGATCGCCGTTGCTTTAATGGCCTGTTGAGTTATACCACTAACACAGCGGCGATATGTTGCGGGTCCATTTTATTGTTTCGCCATGAACTAATTGCTGGTAGCATTGCTAACCGGAGGGGTATAACGACTGCCGATATTTACGAGGAGGGAGCTGGTCGAATAAAATATGGTTTCAGTTCTGAGTGGGAGTAACGAAGATCGGTGATGGAGTGTCTGTAGACAATGGATCGCCGATGATGAATCGGTTCGAAAAATATCGCCTTTGTGATAAATGCGACAGCAACGTTGTCATTGAAGCGTAGGAACCATTTTAAATCACACTCTTGAAATTATCTCATGAGGGAAAATTACAGTCAGTGGGTAACCGATTTTAACCAAATTTTGTTTCTGTGCTGCTTCACCGAAAAAATATTTTATATAAGTTGAACTAATTTTAGGTTATTTATTTTTTGCCTTTGCTTTACTCCATTTTCTTATTATGATTTTTTTCATCGATTTCTTTTTTCTGCAAAATAAGAAGAAATATAGACTATAATATTAATTGAGTTATAATGTATCATAAATAGGAAAAACTAAAATGCGATTCTAATAAAGTAAGCCAAGTAAATTTATGTTAGATTATTTTTTTATTATCGTTTTTAATTCTCTTAAATAAAAATTTTTACAGAAGTAAAAAATTCAAATTTTATTATCTACTTTCTAGAAGGATTTTTTCCCCGGCCGGTAACTAATCATCCATAATTTCTCAGAATTTTTTCCAAATTTAACGTTAGTGCAACCATTGGAAAGCTAAAGTTCTGTTCTTCAAACTAACATCTATATAATTTAAATTTAATTCCTTTATAAGCTGGAAATCAGAAAAAACTTCTAAGTAATTTTTATTCTATATATTTGTTTATAATTTTTATCATTGTTTTAATTGTATCATTTCGTATAGCATGATATACTTGATAAGTATAAGTATAAATATATTGTATAAATTATATTTTTATGGACATTTTGACATAACTAGTTAGACTGTGAAATTATTGTATTTTTATTTTGAGGTTAAAATTAAGAAATAAAAAATATTTTTCTGTTTAACATTATTTATTTTTAGCTGAAAAATTTATAGAAATGTACCTATGTTATGATGGCTTTCCCTCTTTCTTCCATGTTTAATGGATCCCGATTGTTTTGTTCAGATGTTACATCCACATAACAATTTTTGTTAAAGTTTTTTTTTTTATATATTGTTTTATGTATAGAATTAATATTCTCTTTTCCTTATTTACATTTTTCAACTGGCTTCCAATACCAGTGACATGGCTGGGAGAGTCCTGCTTTGGATTGCACATTCGGAGGAGAAAAGCTTGATTCAGAGTACCCTGGGCCAATGTAAATATTTTACATAGGTGTGAATGTGTTTTATTCATTTGATTATCATTCAGCTTTAATCTGTTATTTTATTTATCTTGTATATTACTTTATCTATTTATTTATCTATATACTTTTTATTTACTATTATTTTTTTTCTTTAGTTATTTATATTTATTTTCCTTTCTTTTGTACATATTGTGTGAATGAATGCTATAACCCTAGTATCGATGCCCTTCAGTGTGGCAGACTGTATTAATATTCAATAAAATAACAAATAAAAAAAACTATTTCCAACAACTGTTTTCAAATTTTCTTTATTTTAATTATTTATTTTCATTTCCATTTTGTATGTACATATTGTATTACTGAATACTTGCAGATTTAATACTTAATGTCTTTTAATGTGGTAGATTGTATTAATACTCAATTAACTCATTATAAAAAATAAAATTATTCATATGGCAATATTCATCAGCACTGAGAATCTTAGTGGTATTTTGAGAAGCTTTCTTCTCCCCATAAATCAAAAACAACTTTTTTTTTCTTTTGTTTTGTTCAAAATTTTAGTTTATTGCTGTGCCACTATTACCAACCGGGTATAATTTTATTCCACTACATCTTTTATCTCAGGGAAATAACTGTCACATTAAAACGCTTTGAGTGTCTATAAGTGATTTGTAGATATGGGATATGGTAGATGAGCGTGTTCTTAGACGTAAGCTTATAAAGACGTCAGAACTGACTTAATGTTTATGGTTTAATCCATTTGAACAGGCGTGTACTACTTTGGAGCCATAACATCCTCACATTTAAAAACATCTTCCTGTGTTCATGTCTTCCGTAGTCACTACTTGCTGAACCTAATCTACATTTCGTAGCTTTAAATCGATAATGAAGTTGATAAATTATTTCATGAATATATATTTACCAATATCGGATAGTAATAATATATTATATGTTACTATATACATCGTTCAAAATTTCAATTTTTTCAAAGAACATAAAAAAATGTCGATAGGTTATTAGTACCTGCATCATTTTTTAAAGTATTAAATTATGTAACAGTAAATTATGTAGAAATAGAATAGAATAGAAGAATCAAATTTATTCTAGGACAGTTTCCCCTAAGAATAACAATAGTTTCCGTTCAAAGACCTAAAAATGTATATATCCAGGGGTTGAAACTTTTAACAGATTCTGTGAAACATTTTAGGAAATAAGTTCTTGTAATGACAGTTCTAAGGAACTTTTTTGTAATAAAGTTCCAGGTTTATAGTAAAAGTTTTATTTATTCAACTTATTCGTTAAATGAAAAATAACCAGAAATTGGGCGTAGATTAGATTGAAAATTTGTCTTCAATGGATTACGCATTGTTCTTATGTGTCGTCGATTAGCTATGAATAAAAGTTTTAAATCGACTTTTTAGCGAAATCTAGAGAACTTTTAAATAATTGTTTTTAAAAATAAAATAAAAAATCTGTAAAAACTACTTGAAAAGTTACGAGAGAAAAAGTTCTAGTTCCAAAAGAACTGAAAAATAATCGACAGTAAAAAAATCCGATGATACCGAAACTTTATGGAGTCAGAAAAGACTTGGAGTGGGATGAAGGTTCTGGATGGAGAAAAAGATGGAGGTTGTTCGTTATGGCCTTTGCTCCACTGGGAGCTATAGCACTCAAATAAGTTAAGTGTATAAGTAAGCCACCTATCAAATATATATTAAAAAAAGAGATGAATAAAACTGTAAAAATATATAGGTAAAAAAAATAAATAAAAAAAAATATATATATATATATATATATATATATATATAAATAGACAGAAAGAAAAAAACTACTTACATTTTTTATTAAAAAAAGGTTTATAAATACTAATAACCATATAGGAGAGAAAAAACTAGTAATATATATAAAACGATACAGATTAACAAAAATATGGAGAAAAGTGTAATCAAGATTAGTCAAAATGAAACATCTCATAAAAAGAAAACTTATAATAAACACCGATAAAAGGAATTCTTACCATAGTTTTATATAAAGAAAAAAAAACCATGAATACACCTTTCTAAACATTATTTCGTTGAGAATAATAATAATCTTGAAACAATTGCTTCAATGATCATAATTTGGTCAACAAAGTTTGAAGGATATATTTTATCTAGTAGAATGAAAGAGCTTACATTTTATTTCAATACGTAAATATAATTAAATGAAAATCATCAATATTGTAGTGATGAGCAGTAGTGAAAAATGAGCTTAATCATTAAAAGTTCCCAAATGTATATCGGAGTCAAAGTGTAAATCGCTCCTTAAAGTTACAACCTAAAAATATAAGGGCTTCTTAATTTTTTTAAGTATATGCATACTTTATGTATGTATATATTTGTTTTGTTTTTTACATTTTCCTTATATTACAAATATAATAAAAAAAAAAAAATCCTACATTTAATTATATACTACATCTACTCTTTATGGTCTTAAACAGCTTGAACTAGTGGCGAGTTTTAGTGAGAACCTCTGGGATCCCCTAAACACTTCGTTTCGACCCCGTCTGTTTTAGGACAATCTTGTTGGTAGGTTATATGCGTGTATTTTACATTTAAAATAATAAAACTGATTCCATAACGTTGTTTTTCTTTATTTCTTCATCAAAGCCAATATACTTTTATTTTATAAAATACATGTTGTCATTATCATCTTAATAAAAATAAATATATAAATTAATAATATAAGGAGATTGAAACAGGTGATTCTGGTTCATCCTTTTTCAAAGTATATATATATATTTTTTGTAACACTAAATTATAGCCTATTTTCCTCAAACAAGGAAATCTTATATTGCAAGCTTCCTATCTTTTAGTACTAAGAACAAAAAAAAAATACACTTTTGCTAGCGAAATTAGATCGATTAATTGTTAAGATGTGAACCAAGCAACCTGTTCTCCCAGCGACTTCGTGATCCTGCTTTCCTCATCCATCACCACACAAAAAAATATGTGAGGGTTTCTCTATGCTAAGTGGATAATCCGCCTGAGGCAAGGAGGATGTTAAGATGCACACCTAAATGTGCTGCCAAACACCTGTATCTTATCTTCACCGCCATTATTATTGATACGAACAACTGCAAAATAAAAAGCTCATTGGTCCTTATCACACTAATATTTAATAGATAAAGGGATCGCTTTCACGCCCTTGTACAATCCCTGGTCTTCAATAGCCATTGCTTCTTTTCCGTTAGTATGAGGCCTATAATTATTGACCCGTTTGGATCCTACTTTCTATGTTCACTCATTCTTTCTACTTCAAATAAAATTAAATATAAAATGCAGAAATAAAATCTTAAAACTAAAAAAGATTATTATTTTAAGCGAGACAGGATCGCGTATTAACAAACCTGTGAGTGATACATCCTGTTTGAACTCGTCTAGGATTTGTAGTGGTCTGACTCCTCTACGGATTCAGAAACCTCAGCGCAGTTTGAACACACACGGGGATGGGTAAAGGGCTTTTCAGCCTGAAACCCATCCTCAAAATGATAAAATACATTTTTTTTTACTGAGAGACAATAGAGGTAAGAAGAATAAGTGATAAAAATGTGCGGGCGGGGTGGCCGAGCGGGCTAACCTGTGTGCACAGCAGTGTTGGGCAATTACTCGAGTAAATTTCCAGCGGTGACACTCTTAGAAGCTTCCCCATTAGTAAATTTAAAAAATTAGAATTATATAAAATATAAACATATTTATTTTTAAAATATTATTCATGGCGTTTAAATGTTAGAGTGATTTGATTTACTCATGGAGATAACATTTTTCACGAGTTATTTACTCATGGAGGAAAAATGTTTAATGAGTAATTTTCAAATTTACTCATGTGTAGGCTTCTAAAAGTTATTACTCGTGACGTCACCGCTGGACATTTACTCGAGTAATTGCCCAACACTAAAGTACTAAGTAGCTTTATTTATGGACTAAAATATTTTTTTCTAATATGCTTTGTTTTCTTTTTTCTAATATGCTTCTTCTCTTTTAAAAGCGCTTCCAGCTCGGCGCCTGTGATCTAATTCCCAGGTTCCCCTCTCCTGAGACCGGCACTGCTTACCATGGACTAGACGAAGCGAAGAAGAGAGTGAATGAGTGGGAATATAATTTTGAACGGCCTCCAAAACAATCGAAATTTCCGGACAACTGCAAAATGAGCTTGACTTGAAAAAAGCTACATTGTCGCCGAATTTCAAATAGTAAGAGACCGAGATATAATTTCATTAGTTGGTGAATTTAACACGAGACGAGAAAAGAATCCTAGTTACATCTTTTCAAACCAATGAATCTTCGAAATGTCAAAAAGCTCAGAAACGAAGTGTTCTACACATCAGCAGGTTATCTAGAACTTACCAAGCATTCGTGAATCAAACCATGTCCATATGAAGTAGTGTTGCTCAAAATCAGTCTTGGTCTTGCACTTTGCAAGACCAAGACCAAGAACGCCTAACTGTTGCAAGACTATGACCAGGACTGGTAAAAAAAATCGATTTTTAAAATAAAAATTAAGACAAAATAGTTACTAATACTCGAAGATTTTAGTTACTATATGATAATAATTGGTATAACCAATATACCTCTACATTTAACTCGACTAATTCTAGAAAATTACAGTAATATCTTTATAGTAATAAGCCAATAAGTAACTGCAAAACTATTGCGAGACTCTTGCGTAAGACCAAGACCATGACCAAGCCTGAGTTTGCAAGACCAAGACTCGTCTCGGTCTCGCATTTGGGCAACACTAATATAAAGTTAAGTACGTTCATAACGAAACTTTCATGAACTAATCCAAAATGAAGCAGAGGGGACAAAAAAGTGAATAACTTGTGTAATCAAATATTCGCTTTCCAGTCAAATTTTTCACAAATTTTCATTTGAAGTATCGTTTCTCTACATTTTGGAAACTGACTTGTCATGATTGGATCATTATTATCAAATTTATTGGTGTTATTACAATAAATTTTATTGTTTTTAACTAGTGTTGCCCAAATGCGTGATCAAGAGGAGGCTTGCTCTTGCATACTCAGTCTTGGTCATGGTCTTGTTCTTGCACAATAGTCTCCCAACATTCTTGTAGTTACTTATTAGCTCATTACTATAGAGATATTATTGTCATTTTTTAGATAGGAGAAACCGAATGAAAAATGAGAGGAGTCAAATGTAAAAGTATATTGGTTATGCCAATTATTAACATATAGTAAATAATATTGTCGAACATTAGTAACTATTTTGCCTTAATTTATATTCAAAAAATCGATTTTATTTACTACCCCTGGTCTTGGTCTTGCAATAGTAAGGCGGCCTTGGTATTTCTCTTGCAAAGTTCAAGACCAAGACCGATTTTGGGCAACACTATTTTTTACTAATTCCTGTTCTTCCAAGTACCTAATGAGCTATGGGTTAAAATTAATGATTATTTGGAAGAAACAGGATAAAAAAATGTCACATAGAGCATTACATCTTTGTCTTAGGCCTGCGAAAAAAAAAAATTGAAACGAAAATTTAATGCTCATAGAACAAAACTTACGCAGTTTTTTTTGTCTCCGGAAAATTTTTAGTTTTTGATTTTACAGGCTTTTGCAGTGCAAAACAAGACTTCTTGACGGTACGACTAATAGATGATTTGCCTAATAGATTCGGAGCAAGAGGGACAGACTAAGACTGACGGGGAGTGGGAAGGGGGAGTGAAGCTATAGGGCTTGCTCACGGTGACAGGGCAGCTGGGACCGAACCCATCACAGCCCCAATCAGCAGCTCTTCTTCTCGCCCGTAACGAGATCATTCTCGGGCGGGTGTGACTTGCAGTCCGCTCCATCAGTCAGCATCGCTTCCCGTCCGAGATCCCATCTCCTCGCTGCCGCTGCTCTTCCACTTGATAGCATCGATTCAATTCCCACAATTAATTATAAGCCTCAGTCATTCGACAATGAAAATAGTTGAATCGCAAATATCATTTATAACCATAACATTGATTAACAACCGCAATGATCTCTTCAGCGCGTCACAACAAAAGAGAATAATTCGTTTTTATTTATTCCAATATTTTATAATAATCATCAATTGTAAATACACGAGTAGCCTAAAAAATATAGGTTATACTTTGCACAGAAATTTTAAGAATTTTCTATCAAATTACTTATGCGTCTCTTAAAGACCTATTAATTTTAGATTCGTATCATAATTAGTGTAATAACTAAATGCATTACTTTTTAGTTTTAATGCGGTGAATATGAAATAAATAAATCTTTATAAAATAAATAATATCCAAAATGAGAAATCCAAACACAAATCCCAAGTCCTAACCGTGAAAATATCAGTAAAGTAACATTGGATGTAATGAAGAGAAAAACGCCTCGGTGGTCGACACAGAACTACAGCTAATGAGAGATTACAGAATTTGTTGACAATTTGGGAGAGGAAAGTCCTAAGAAAAATGTACGGTCGGAAAAAAATAAGTGATCATTGGCGAATCCGAAGAACCGACGAGCTGTACGAGCTCTATAATAATAACTTTACTCACTGTAAAAATATAGAGAGGATGGAGGAAGATAGGTTGCATAGGAAACTTCTCAACAACTACTCAGGAGGAGCACGTCTTAGGGGAAGATCCCGGGTGCGGTGAATCGACGACGTGCAAGAAGACTTCAGCAGTATTTTGTATGTGATACAAGAAGATGGAGAAGATTAACTGCCGACAGGGAACCCTGAGGGAAGCTTGTTTCTGAGGCCCAGGTCCGTTAAGGACAGTTGAGATGATAATAATTAATTAATAGGCTCTGCGCTATTATTAGGAATTCTCTTTTATTGTTGCTAATATTGTCATATAAATCCATAATATGTTATAATGTAATACTTTTTTTACTATTATTTGTTAAAATTTTTCAATTAGAAACATTATTTAAGATATTTGCATTGTTATGGCGAAATAACGTATTACGGTCATATGACAATTTTATGATGAATAGTCACATAACAATTTTAAGAGAAATGAAAGGGAATTCCTGATGCTGGACGTTGAGTATGTTAACGATTTTATGAACAAATAAAACGAAGAACAATAAACTTTTACAACCTAAAAAGAAACTATATTGATGGTGTATATACTGAAATATAATATAAAATAAATATAAACATAAAATACAAATTTTTAAATTACCTATAGAAAAATAAGTTCTCTGTTCACTTCCCTCAATTAAATTATTAATGATATATATATATATATATATATATATATATATATATATATTTTTTTTTTTTTGTTTAGTTGGCTTCTGTGCCCGCCTGAACAAGGCTTCTCCACCTCTGCCTATCTTGGGCTACTGCTTTCCAGTTTGTGGCATAAAGCTCAGCCGTATCTTTGTGTATCCTATCTATCCATCTGGTTTTTGGTCTCTTGCCTAATACTCTGTCATTCATTTTTGTAGAACGGCGTCCTGATGGATTGCTACGAATTACATGCACTGCTCATCTTAACCTCCTTGCCTTCGTGTCATGAGATATTGACTGACCCGTTTCTTTCAGCAGTTCTTTATTGTCCGTTCTCCTCCATGTGTCAAAGTTCTGGTCCCATAGAGGTTCTGTTATCCTACGTAGAACTTTTCTTTCGAATCTCAATCCTGGCTTCTAGTGTACCGTTTTGTGTCCAGTTAGTTAGTGTCCAGGTTTGACATCCGTACAGCAGAACTGGCTTAATTACGGCGTTATACACCCTTATTTTTATATTTCTGGAGATTTTTCAGGAATTCAGTACCTTTGAAAGAGAGAAGAAAGATCTGTTCGCACTTGTTATTCGCTGATATATCTCTGTTAGTTGATCATTTATTAAGGTTATTGTGGAGCCTAGGTATTTGAATCTGTCTACTTTCTGGAATGACTTAGAATCCACGCAGATCATGCTATTAGGGTGGATGTTTCGGCTAACTATCATGTATTTTGTTTTATCTACATTGACGTGTAGTCCGATTTGCTCTGCCTCTTTTAATAGAGTTAGAGCGAGTCTCTTAATATCCTCTTGATTACTTACTCCGAGGACAGCTGTATCATCGGCATATGCTATATACTATTTTATATATATATATATATATATATATATAAATTTTGTATTTGAAATATATGAGCCTTTCAATTATTATTAATTTTAGTGATATTAATAAACTAGTTAGAAAATTTATAGCTTTATTCACAATTCTATATTTCAACACTGCAATCACCTACTCCGGAATCAACTTCCTGTCTGTGCAGATATTATAAATGTTGAAACTAGAAATAACACTAAAACGACTTTACTCAAAAATGTTGAAATTGGAGTAAGTCACACTGTCAACTGAAAGGCTCATATAATAATTTTTATAAAACATATGAAAAGGTTTTAATTGAGTGGAAATTTCTTATTCGTTCATTTAATCCTGGATAAAACCATGTGAAAAGTTATACCCTAATAAAAAATCCTTTCATTAGTGTATCGAATACAAGCCATCAGAGCAGGAAGCCATAACGCCATGGAAACTAAACACTCGAAAATTAACATCGGCAACGGTTGTACATCGATAATGGTATTCATGACCCGCCTGAGGTTCATGAGGACACACGCACTCATACCTCCCCGCACACCCACGTTATGGGGCGATCGTGGACAAATGACCTTTCCATAGTCAGCTGATACGACCAATAAAATTTAATGTGCTTATGATTCAACTCAGCGTGCTCGTAATGTTTAAAACCCTGCGGTGGACGTTTCGAAACAAAGAAACGACCGCAGTTGCTTCAGTTTGGTTTAGGTTAATGCGTCCTCTCGTCGCTTAAGCAAGCGGCGGTGGTCCGGTGCATTGAGGTGATCCGGCGAATATATTTACACAATAGATATCGGCATGTAAACAGAAATAATTATATAATTCAGAAGTCATGTTTAATATGACTTTTGAAGAAGCTTCCCAAAGGCTTTTAGACATGAAATTTACTTATTTTTTTCAAGGAAATTTATAAAATGAAATATTATTATGGGACTACAGTTCCCTAAGAATAACAACAGAGTTACATAATTATGAGTCTTAGTCTGGCTTAGAAGAATACATAATGGTTCCTAATTAACTGTTGATTATTATGGCAATTGTGCAGTTCATTGAATTATACAGTGTATAGACGCAAGTAAATTTTTCATGTTTGCGGCAGTTTTAATATGGAGTAGGTGGTGGAATAGGAGTTGTTGTAGAAAGGAATATGTAGGCGAGTATTGACGTATGGAGGTTACAGAATTCCAAAAAGAGGTAGCACGAATGACGAAGGATTTGCTGAAGAAAGCAGTCCTGTAGAAAAGAATATATAAATTTATAGGTTCAGACCTGGTATTGAGTGAATATAATAACTTAGAATAAGGAGTTCCAGGATGTAGTGAGGGTTTTTGGTTCTGAGGATCCGGAAAAGGGAAATACCAAAACGGAGTTGTCGTCTGGCAGTAGGATGAACCCACTTCAGCTTGATATAGCGGAAGAAAACATGAGAACGCCTGGAGATCCCAAAGATGTATCTTATTATGAAACAGTCATGAGTCTCCTAGGGGGCTGGGTGGCTGAATCGGCTAACGTGTGTGTACAGCACAGCACGTTGCTTGACAACCTGTAAACCAAGTTTGGAGACAGTAAAATAACGAGTTCGCGTATCGATGCCTGGGGGTCTTTTGAATTCCCCGCCCACACTCATTGGCCCGAGAAACCCCCGTATAGCCTAAAAAGCGAGGTATGGAAGAACAACCAACAAAAAAAAAGTCATGAGTCTCATTTCTAGCCTGACAGACATTAATAAACAGTAATGAAGTAATAAGCTGAAAATTACTAACGTTTAAGGAAAAAAAAAATTTCGGAGTAAATGATTAAATCATCCATAATAATATTGAATTTCTTATCGACTTCATAGAATTTAAATAGAGCATAAAGACAATTCAAGCTTTCGTTCTTTAAATTGTTGTAGAGTTAAACCTAGTTACTAATAATCATATCTATGGAAGTTTACCGACTGTTCTACATATAGTTGAATGTGAGCCTGTTTAACGTTGGGCATTCGTTACTTCAACATGTTGGCGACGATATCATGTATGAAAGATTATCAGCATACTGTCAATATTGATTTCTTTTTATTGCTAACTTTTCAACCCAATCTTGAAGGATACCATCAGGGCATGTATCCAAGAACTCTTTGAGTCCTGTTGAGTTAAAATATGCTCTGATGATGACCAGCCAGCATGTGTTGTAACTTTGGCAATAAAATAAAACTAAAAAATTGACTGCATCCTGACAATCATACTAATCTTAAGGATCCAACTACGTTAGATTATTCTTCTGACAAAATATAAAATATACATTGAAGTGTAATCTTTTAAATGATTTAAGCCTAAGCCCTCAAAATGTAATAAATCAAATAACTTCGAAATTCTAGATATTAAAATGTCCATATATGTTTTCTTATTTGTTAAAATGTTGAGTCATAGCTAACGGTTTCGGGTAATATTCTCTGTATTCAGAAGGGTGATTGTTTCTGTAAGTTGATATAAAACATGATTCTTAATGTAGGCCGCATGTAGAGCATTGAGGTTTTGTTTAAAACATAAATTGTCTAGGTCAATTTCTGCTTGATTAAATTATTTGTGAATTGATTACAGGGGAAATCATATTCGTCGGTTCCATTTTGGTTTGACTTTTCTCTATTTTCTATATCTGTGCTAAGATTTCAACTTGTAACAGCTGTTTCATTGTGGATTCAATACAAATTGTGTTCAGGTTTTCTGTTGTTAAGTAATTATTTATTTAATAATTTATTTATTCCTCCCTTCCTTGCCTTTCGGCTACACAGGATTTTGCAGAGATGGCATATCACAACATGTATGCCATTCCTGCTGTAAGTCATTAAGTAGTAAAACCAAAAGCAATCTTCGGAATTTTAGGGCAAAGCAATCAAAAGACGATTAAATCTGATCGTCATGGAGGTGTTTTATGTCCTCAAAGAATATTTATTCATCACTAAAAAAAAATAAAAAAATTCAACATTCTTCAGAAAAGGAGTTCCTTTTCTGTTTAAGTAGGGTTATATAATAAGTTATTTCTTTTGTAACACTTCCTAAAAGAAAAAAACGCAAGGACAGGTAAACAATTCAACAAGCTGTCATAATGAGACATTCGCAGGTACAAACACAAATACAACTTATTGCAGGATACTGTCTCCGCAACAACTCCTAGTTACCACGGAGACCAAATATTTATTGTAATCCGCCTGGAATAAACTTGGCGACCCTTGGGGTCAGACCAGCACCGGCCTTAACGATACCTATATACGGAAGGGATTTGAATATATATCCCGACATGTTATTGTCTTTTATATGATTTGCTAAAACAAATCTGCATAACACAGCATCCTTAGCCTCTATGGAAAGCGAGGACATAACTTCTGAATAAGTGCACCTTTCTGTAATGTACCCTCAGGTAATATCGCTTGAAGATGTTATTCAAATTATGAATAACATCGTAAAGCAATTGTTTATGAAAAATAGATAATCTTGCGCGGACTGGAATGCGACTTTATTTATTGCCTGGAGACAGCACCTAGCATATAGATTCGTTACCTAGTGACAGATAAATGAAAAAGACAAAAATAATGTGCCTTATAAAGGAAGAATTTTTTTTAAGAATACGTTCCTTTTTAAGTCAAAAAATGCTTAAAAAAAATTAAAGAAGGAGTTACATAATTTGGCTCATATAAATTTCCAAAAAATAATTTTGATTTTAAAGTAGGCCAAATGTAGACTATCTAATCTGTCTAAATTAAGGACACTTATATAATGAAGTTCATATTCACACCATATTTACAGAAACACAAAATGAATAAAGTAATAAGAATATAATACATAGAAATAAGAAAGACTCAAAAAAAAAAAAAAAAATTAATCACAGAAAATAATTATTATGCAGAAAGTTTCATATGTCTACTGAATATATTTTTTCTCAGTCACGTATTGAATTTTCGTTAGTAATTTTCTGAAATAATGACATACAAGCAAACTAAATTCGTTCACTTCATTTCATCAATGTAAATATCATTATTTCACCTGCAACTCGCATCCTTTTTTTTTTTTTTACTTAACCCTATCTAGTAATTTTTAACTTATCGGTGTGGAGAGAGTTTTTTTTTTTTTTTAATTTTAATTTTTTTTTTTTATCGAATACAATTAAGCCAATTATCAACCAAAGTAGGCAAGTGCAGATAAATAAATGTTAACTCACATAGACCGAATTCGAACTGACCCTGCTAGACACTCTGCCATCAATGGCGTATATAATTCGAAACCACCCTTGGTTCATTATATAAAAAAAACATATTTTTGTCATTATATTTGTAACCCATCTTCATTGTTATTTATCTCTCAAATATATTATATTTTTTTATAATTAATAATTTTATGTTACTATAAATCAATAACAAACTATTTAATAGACAGCACATAAATGTTAGGTTATAACTCCACAATGCAGACGAAGAAAAAATCAGTCAACGTTTTGATAATTCAGGCACCATCAGGATAGAAGAGCAGGGAAAGTTGGACAATCGAACATTACTCCATGACACCCAATCGCATACTGGAAGGAAGGTAAGGTAACACAGCAGGGAAAGGTTATAATCAAACAGCGGATCAGTGGAAAAAATCGATCGATAACAATTAAGCAATTTCCAACCAAAAATCATAAATATATTACATAAGAAAAAGAAAAAAAATATTGCAAAGTGAAAAGATATAATAATAAGAAAAATAAATAAATAAAAATAATTATATATAAAAAATATCCATGAAATGAAGGTTATCCTTGAAAACAGCTGACTATGCAGTTGAAGATGGAATACAAGAAGAAATTAGCTACAGTTTTTATTCTTCTCCAAGATACTCAACATTTCCGAATAAAAGTAATTCAAGTTTCAACTGTCAGTCCTGTAATTTACAGCATTATCCGAACTATTATTCTCTTTCTGTAGCACTCGGACATTGCCAGAATTTTATATATACATACATATTTATTTATTCGTACGGACACATTCCTCAAATATACCCGGTATAGCTTAAAATACACACGAAACCTGCAAATTATACAAAAAAAAAAAATTCTGGTACGTGACTAAAAATATTCTACATACTGACATTATGACTAAGCTGTCCGAACGGTCACATTAGGATTTTTTATTAATAGCCTACAAGGCCATCTCAACAGACTGGTTCAGGAATTGAAAACGGTTGACATTCCTAGTAAAGAGTTGAAGACTACATGTTGCTGGATCCCGTGGGTTCTGGGTTCCGTGAACAAGGTAACTCAAGTTCGTGAAGATCATCTTCGGAAATAGGTCTTACACGCTGATATACCGTTATTTTTTCATGCGGGGGATCACTAATTATTCATATTACTCATTGACATTAAATTAAATTTAAAATAAATATATATTCTATTTTATTTAGACCTCAGGGTTGGATCAATACAATCCCAAAAAGAGCTTCCTTGTAAAGTAGATCATTCTGTACTTCCAGAGAATTATCCATCGCCTGTTTATTAATTAAAAGGAGAAATATGTATTTTTTAAGTGTTCTTTTTTTTCTTTATTTTATTTATCATTATATTTTTATTTATTGTGCTGAAAATATTTTAATATAAGGAAGGATAACTGGAAAAGAAAACACTATAATGGACGAGAGCGACAGGATGATTAAAAGAAGCAAAGGGTAAAACACATTTCTAATATAAATTAATAATAATAATAATAATAACTAATTTATTATTTAAGTAAAAGCACATAGTTTTATAGTAAAAGTACAAATAGTTTCGAAATTCTTAAAATGACACATGGCACAGTTTCTGAAGTAACAGATTCAATTCTATACTTCGATTAACAGATAAACTGAAAATGCGTGTGTATTTTATTATACTTGTATGTGTATATATATATATATATATATATATATATATATATATATATATATATATATATATATATTTATATGTTTTTTTTTAAATTTGTATATTGAGAAATATTACAATCTGTGTAAATTAAGGACACTTATAATAGAGTTCACATTAACACCATATTTTCAGAAACAAAAAATAAATAAAGTAATAAGAATTCATAGAAATAAGAAAGCCTGTATAATTAGGAGGGATATGTAGGTTATGATGAAGTAAACCAATGTATAAATATAAATACATATGTGCATATAAATAAAGCATATCTCTTCCTTATTTAATTATTTTCATTATTTATTTTTCTACTTTTTTTATAGGACGTTAATGTTAGTATATATGTATAATTGGGGATATTTTTCTAAAGCCTAATATTTATTGTTACTTAGTATAAATGTATTATTAAATTTCATTGATTGTTAATTTTTTTCCTGTAAGCACTAAGGAACTTAAATATATTTGCCCGTCTTAACCTGCCTTTTCCTCCTAAGGCTGTCTATTTCCTTACAGTTAGTTATCTGCAAGCAGTTTTTTTTTGGTTAATTATGGAACAATCATTTTATAATAATATTTTTTATACATTATATTATTATAGTACCAATAATTTAAAACTACTTAATAATGCCAGCACGATTACCTTATTAAATATGAATTAATGTTATAAGTAAGAGTTAAGTTATTTATTATTTTTGAAAGAAGCTTAATAAGATCTTCCAATATAGGTAACTATATATTTATAAGTTAATGTTTCAAAAACACATTTTTCTTTAGCTCACAACTTGTAGCAGTTTAGTCTTCAGATCTAGTTTTATGATTTTTATTTTGACATTACATAATAGCTGAAAATTCAAAATATGCAATTACGATTTTATTAAAATCATTATCCAGTATCACTGTTTTTTTCCTTCGAAAAAAATGCATTATAGACTTCTCATAAAATTAAAAAAAAAAAAGATAGTTCATTAAATTATTTTACATTTAAAAAACTCCAATTGAAATAATATTTTTGACCAACTTGAGAATAAACGGAAGACAAAAGAAATACTTTTTTTTAAAGTTCTATTTATTTATTGAATATTACAACAATCTATCACTTGGTCATTAGTTATAGCCTGGTTGGATAACATTCACACTATATTTTCGTTACTTTCAAGTTTTTTTTTATAATCAAATTATAAAATGATGTTTTTTTTATCAATTTCAGTACTATTTGATACTTCGATTTAGCAAGTTTATTCCATGTTATGATAGGGGACTATAGATAAAAAGTGAACGTTATTAAACTGATAGTTGAACTTTAAAATGCATGAATACCGTACTCCATCGGTAGCAGAAGTACTGAGTATGCAGGGATGACCAATACGCAGTTATTCTGAAAGGGGATATTTGCAGTTGTTTCTTTATGTTAACCGGGTCCGTCTGCATTGACTGAGATGAGTTAATAGGGGGTGCAATTCCAAATGTAGATCGGAAGGCTGGAATGGACAAGAGGCATGCCCGGCATCCCGAGGCAGCAAACAAATTGCACTTTCTACATGGACTCAATGATGTTTTTTTTATTATTATTTTTTTTCGTTTGTCCCTTTCCAACAGGAGCATCGGGAATTTCTTTTTCGGAAGAGTTTTTAGAGCAGTTTTTGGCTATGCAAGCATTCGGACTTCCAAAAGAGGCTGAATTCAGATGTTGGATGTCATGGTTCTTTCAGGGGATGGGAGCTCTCGTACCGCAGACTGCCAACGCGTGTTGAGCCGCGAATAGAGATGTATATATTTATGAACTCACGGGACCAAGGCTGCATACCATGCCCAAAAGAAGGTGTTACTGGATTTATTTAGAGTGATTCCGTCCTCCATGTTGCGCAAGACGAAATGAGGCGGTAAATATTTCAACGCTATGAGCCGTTATGTTCCATCTATTAGCTTGGCGATTGTCAATCCTCGGTTTCCTTATTAAGCCCTTAGCCAGCCAATCAATTTCCTTTGATCGGGGGACATCCGACGCGGCCTTCGCTATAAATAATATCTGTCATTTCTCAGGTCTTCCGCACCTCCTTTTACTGCATACGATTTTTTTTTCAATGATTCTGTTTACAACTAGTTACCGTTGATTAGCTCGGATTCCTCGACCATATCCAAGTCATGTCATAAATTACATTATTTAATTTTGACACAGCTTGTAGGTAAAAACTATTCTTTAATTAAAAAAAAAAAAAAGAGTTGAATATTTATGGTTGAATGTCACTTGCGAAGAATAAATATTACTTTATTTGTTTTTACGATAGTTACAATTTTCTTCTGCGCATTATACTAGAATATAAATTTATGTTCTTCCTAGAGTGGTTTATTCACATTTCTTTATTTTCTATTTTATTTTCAATGTAGCAGATTTGATCTTTGATTAGTTTTCGTTGTTTAATTCTTTACACTTTCAGTACTTGAAGAAGTGAGTTAAGATTAGTATCTTAACAGGCACATCTTAGCAAGGTAGCCCTTGAGGTACCTAAACATGTGAATCATCCTCAGTGTTCTCGTTTGAGAAACGAGACAGAACTCGTTCTTTTTAATTTATTTCATGAGAATACACGGTATTCGTCAGCATATGTAAGTATAGTATAGAATTGTAATCGGTATTCATGAATAATTTTGCCACGAAGCATTATACAGGGTAATTGCAAGGCACTGTTTTAGGGATGTGTTCACTAACACAAAATAAACAAAAAAGTTCATGTTAATATATACATCAAATTCATTAATTAAACATATATCAAAGGTTAAAGATTTACTATTTACTTATTACATTAAGACTGACTGTACAAAGTTCAACGTGTTTAATACTAAATAATAGGTTTTATCACCTGATAAGCATATGAACGATAAACAATGACAGTAATTGCACATCTGTTTGTCTAGTTCTGTGTGAGCAATGCCCTCAAATGTTTTACGATTTGGTATTCTTCGGTTAGGAAATTTTTCTTAATATCTTCAGCAACAGCACCGTTGCCTCACCATAAGTTAAAAGCATGTCTGTTTTTTTTTCTGCAAAAATGAATAAATATATGGTGTCTCCCATGGTAATTATAAATTGACCTGTGTCACAGTATTCACCCACACTAAAACACACAGAACTAGACAAACAGATGAGCAATTGTTTATATCGTTCATTTGTTTATAAAGTGATTAAAACTTGTTATTTAGTATTAAACATATTAAACTTTGTACAATCAGTCTTAATGTAGTAAATGAATAATAAATCTTTAACCTTTGATATCAGTTTAATAAATGAGTTTGAGGTACATGTTAATACGAAATTTTTAGTTTGTTTTGTTTTAGTGTACACATACCTAAAATAGTGCCGTGCAATTACAAAACACTCTGTATATATATTTTTGTGAGCACTATATGCACAATGCTGGGATGTAGTCTTCGATACCAATAAAATATATCATTTATAAATAACATAAAACAATTATGAAATAAAAAATAACACAGAAAAAAAAAAAAAGGCAGGCTATACTAACATGTAGTGCCGAAGAGAGTGACGAAATTTGCAAGAGACAGTACTCTAACTTGGAAACAGCCGGGGTAATTCGAGGTAATTCGTCCGCCCAGAAGCGGACATTATGACCCACATGCTCTGTATGATGAGAAATTTAGATATTTATTGGGATGTGGAGTATGCAGAAGAGTGGTCAGGGATAGCAAAATTACTCATAAAAGAAGTCGGAATGAGAACGAAATTTCCACTTAAAAATGAAAGGGTGAGTGGCTAATGAATGTAACTTCAAGTGTTTTTTTTTTTTTTTTTTTTTTAAATCTGACATAAAATTGTCATTGAAGTGTTATTTTTTTTTAAATCTTAAAATATAATTATACTATTCCAAATAGTGGTAAAAAAATGTATGCTGTCTTAATTTTTCTTCTAATGTTAGTTGCATACATTGTACAAAGATGGGATATTCACCTGCTCATAAAGATTGTATTTTTTTTTATCACTTCATGAAATGCAGAGGTTGTAACCATAGATGAAAACAATTTTATTATATATAAATTACTTTATATAGGCAGTGACTGGTAATTCATTTTGTATTCCTCCTTCTTCTACCAGAAATATATTTTTTTGATGACATATCTTCCTTAATTATACTATTATCTAGGTTAATAACGTTCGTCGAGAATTGTTTGAATTATTAACAAATACATCAACGTTTACTTTCCTTATTTCTGACTCCATTTGAAAAAATCAGTTGTATACTTACAAAATGGCCCACTGTCAAAATTATACGCCTGGATGTTGAAAGAAATTATTAAACAAATAGTTCAATTTATATTACATTGAAAAAAATAATTTATTGCAATCAATAAACTTTATAGTAATATGTTATTTTTCTTGTTCTCATGTTATGTTCTATGTTCTTTTCTTATGATCTGATTTTTGGTGTGGGGTGTGTGGTGGCTTCTGATGTAGGAAATGTTCACTTTATAGTGGAAATATTTACATACTGTAGTGAATAAAAATGTTTACATTGACATTTTTAAAGAAATTGTGGAAAATCGGGGACTAAAAAATAAATTAAATTTTTATCAGTTTAGGAAGGGCTACTTTATAACGGCTTCAAAGTTATAAAAACACCAGATCTTCACAGTCACCAGATCTTCATGTGATGTATAGAAACCATGGACAAAATTGGAGATAGAAATTAGAAAACATGAGATTGCTAGTAAAAAAAAAAAAAAGTCGTCGAAGAATGAAACTGGCTAAGCCCAGAATTCAACAAAAAATGTATCAACTCCATTACAAACAGTCTAACATAAGCAATTCATGGTTACAGTTATTTAATTAACAGATGACAATTTTTGGATATTCTCACATTCTCGTTCATCCATTATCATCTAGACGTCGCTGTAGAGAGATTGATGTCCAAATTGTTTTGCAACATCAGTAAATAGAGATATGTAATGTCAGTAAATAGCCAATTGTATCTGTTGCTGGACTGGACTTAGGTTAAGTTATTCTTTTGTTTTTTTTATATCTCCTTATTTGTTATGCATATATGTACATCTTCTGTTTATAATCAAGCAAAGATTAAAGGAACATTTTTTTTTTTATTTGTGTTCTTAAGTGTCTTATATTGTATTATTTTTCGTTCTTTCTTTTTTTTAATATATCTAACGCATGACTTATATTAACTTTTATTGTAAATTTGGTCATAACAGACTGAAAGAAATGGTAAATAATTATGGCTTGCCTACAAGGTATTATGAACTAAACTAATAGTATTTAAAAAATAATAAGAAGTGGGGAATATAATTTTGACTTTAAGGCAAAACTATAATATTGTCTTCAAACACATTGCGGTAAAATGTAGAATATGGACGACGAACGGAAGACCGGAACGGAAAATCTAAAATATCAGGACAGCTTAATTTTCTATGAAAAATTAATATGATACTGAATAATGAAAATTTAATGGAGGGGTCAATAAGGTAACGATCAATTGCATACAATGAATAATGTTACATACATGAAAGGTTTTTTAAAAAAGTATACAAATCTATGTATATTGAAATTGTATAACATGGATCGTTAGATTAGTTAATTATGTAAAATAAAAATTTTGTAACTGTAAATGTAAACTAACAATGACAAATTTTTTAAGACTTGAAAATGGCCATAGTGATGGTCGAAACGTTGTCATAATAAAATAATTAACAAATAAAATTTTGGTGAATAATGGTCTAATTTATATAAAAAATAAAAATTAACATTCGTTACTTTGACATAGTACCGTCGGTATGACCAATTGAAAAGAAAACTCATGTCAGTGAATGCAAATGAAAAATAAAATTCCTTAGTCAAATTACCATAAATCTTTATTAAATAATTTATGCATTTATTAAAATGTGTAGAAGTATATAGAGTAATAAAGAATGCCCCAACAATGATTCATGTTTCCCTCTACCTGATTTAAGCACTTTTACGGAGCTGATATAAGACAAACCAGAAAATTAAAACGGGGTTATAAGTCCCTTAATTTTATCACTAGTTTTTAGGCAACTACATATCAGGCTGTGCGGTTATCTCATTTTCAATAATTTTGACGACGCCAAAAATTCAATTTAAAAATGCTAAAACGTTGATCGAAAACGTTTGCTTTAATTCACAACCCTAAAAGGAAGCAGATTTTGAGGATGTTTAAATTGTTTTCATCAATCTCAAAATTGTATATAATTACTTGAAAAATTTTAATCTTTTCAAGATACGAAAAAAAAAAGAGAAAAAAGAAAATTATGGACAATTTTATCTTATTACTGAAATTCATCACAATAATTCTAGTAATATCTTCCTTTTTTTCTCAGTATGAAGCTCATGTTACTTTTATACGATGATACTTACACTATTTCTACTTGAACTTTTTCCAATATGCATCAATAATATCTGGTTTGCGGTAAGTGCAGAAAATGACTAGTTTAAATTATTAAAATCAAAATTGTTTCTATTGTTTATTTTTAATTTATTGAGTAGTATTTAAAAACGAACTAAAATCTTTAAAATATCAATCTTTGATTAACACAACGATTTTTTTTTTTTATTTAATGAAAGTTTCCAAATAATAATGAGGATAACAATTTATTTTTACTTTATTATTTTTTTTTTTTGCCATTACATACCTAGCAGTATTTTTGCTGCCTTAACGAGACCTCTTTTCTAACAATTGTGATTTTTTTTTCCACTTCTTTGTATGAAACACTACTGAATTTATGTTAATTCGATCTATCCAACTGGTTTTTGGCCTTCTACTTGGACTCCTTCCAACTATTGATGTGTTTATAGAGGATTCCTGATGGATTGCTCCGAGCTACTTGTCTCAGCTATCTTTACTTCGTTGTCTTCATATCATGAAATAATGATTGACCATTATCTATAAGCAGTTATTTAGTAATCTCTCTCCTTCATGCATTAGTACTATGACCCAGAATGCTCCGGTTATCATGTTGGTGATTTTCGTTTCAAATCTTTCTATACTTTTTTATGTTATCTTTCAATAGATCTAGGTTGCTGTGTAGTGTTTTGTTCTCGCAGCAGTAAATCAGTATATGGCTATACAGTAGCATTGTTCATCCTTAATTTCAGATTTGTTGGGATTTCAACGACTTTAAAAGACGGGAGAATGTTGTGATTGCGCTTATTATATTCTGGTCTACTTCCGACCATTGGTCATTCATTGAGGTTATTGTGGAGCCGAGGTATTTGAATTTGTGTACTTTCATACAATATAGAATACATATATATTGCTTATATAAGTTTATTTACCATATCCATGTATTTTTTTAAAAGTAATTGTGTTTCTTGAATAATCTATTGTTGACCGTTATATAATGTGGAAGGAGATGGTCGGGATTGGCAATCATAAAAAAACTTAAAATAGTAAAACTTTGGCAACTTTGGCATAAAATAAAATAGTTTTTTTCCGACTATTTTTAGTCATTTTATGACTGACACCCCAGGCCATCTCTTTCCACAATAATTATGTTTCTGTAAACCATTACTGATTAATTCCGATGCTTTTTTAAAAAAAAATAAAAAATATTCTATATAGTTATTTTATTCTCATCTCAGTTATAACTTGTATTTGCATTCCTAAAGTGGTCCAAAGCTTGATTATTAATAAAAAAAAAAAAAAATATATAACTATTATCTGTGTTATTTCGACCATCCTCACCATCTTCTATTCTAAGCATTCATATAACCACCATACCACATATATACCACACTGAAAAGACTAGAAACCGCCCGACGTTTTCGACTATTACAGCACTTACTAGACAAACGTTCTAAACTTCCAAATATTTACAAAAGACTCATATGCATTACTATAATAAGACCTATTCGTACTTACGAGATCGAGATTTGGGGCTCTGCTAAACCATCAAATTTCTCTCGTTTTCAATCCCTACAATCCAAAATCCTCAATGCTCCCTACTTTGTCACAAATAAAATCATCCATAAAGGCCTTAATGTATCATATGTTTCCGATCTAGCTCAATCCATATACCTATCCTTCCATAATGAACTTCTGAACCAGCCGAACCCTCTTGTTTCCAACCTTGCTTCCTCTTCTTATTCCTGATAACCATCAGAGGCGTATGAAAAGATGATGGCCATGGGATATTTTAATATAGAAATATAATTGGAGTGCTACCAATGGGTAGCTTCTCTTCATGTTGTACATGTCATGTTACTTGTTTCATATTTACTTGTTGTATTTATCATTTAATGCAGTTGTAAATTTCAATAATAATAACAAACAAAAAAAAAAAAAAGAAAATCATACATGTGTCAAACTAATTACTGATTTCTTATGGTTAAAGATATATTAAGATAACTTTGAAAACATTTAATATCGAGTAATATGCTAAAAATTTAAATAAAATGAAGTTCAGAGTTATGCATACCCTGTAACAAAATGCGCTTCATGATTATTCAATAATGCTACTAGCAATAAACAAATTCTTACTGGCCCAGAGCAAAGAGACCGCTCCGCGAATCGGTTGCATCATCCCTCACTTAAGACATAAATTTTAGCACCCAAGAACATGATTGGAACAGACAAGCCGGCACAAATTAAATTCTTCCACGGAGAAATTATGAATATTAATATCGGGAGAAAGCTAATTTGGACTTAATCGCCATTCTATTTTTCAAAATCTTCCCGAGCGGTCCATTCTGCTAATGGTTCGGATGAAAAATTTACCTTTTTCGCTTCAACATCCTTCATAAAGGAGGTCTCTTATCTCCAGAGAAATCAGGACCTTGCCAAACTCCTCTGTTGATTCAGGTGCTTGTAATCGCAAGCATCGTCGGCCTGCCAATAAATCGCGACCTTCGCTAAATTATAGGCGAAGAAGTGGTTATTTAACAAATTATCTGGGTCGGATATGATCTGGATTAATCAAAACAGTCTGGATTTAAATTTTACTACTCCATTATACGTTCTTTCTGCAAGATCAATCTGATACCATGAGTAATGTATGGTTTAATTTAGATTAAGCAGTGTTGTTCACTAATGCGATATATGCTTTATGATAGTTGGGAAGTTGTTACCAACCATTGGTATGTTATTCGATCAAAAATATGAAAACAATTCCTATAAAGATTCTTATACTTGGTAGTTTACCTTTTATCAGGAATCCTCTACATAACAATGAATATCTCTATAGTAGACGAGAAACCACTGAGAAAAACGAAAACAAGATTGGTAGATGGAATTATCTAAGATACTGTAGAGCTACACCAGATAACTGGTATGAAATACCCCCAAATAGCCAAAAATGAAAAAGGCTAGTTTATGCGCCATAATCTCAACAAAGTCTGTAAAATTTATAGAAATAAAGTAAAAATAAATAAATAAATTATATTTGTTTTACATTTTACAAACGGGTATGGAACAAGATGAACGCAGTATTACTAAACTATGAATGTTTCAGAACAAATGGATGCATTAGCGGCCGATATTTGCCGTACCGAGCAATGACGGCACGTCCTCCCAAAAATTTATTTTCTAATCAGATTTATATTAAGTAATATTTGAATTTTATTCCATTCAATACGTATCTAATTCGGTTGTTTTATTAATAAGCTAAAATTAATTATTCTCATACGCTTTTGATTATTTTTTCATTAATAACAAGTATTGGGAGCCGCTCTCCATGTCGTTGCCCCTGGCTATTATGTAAAGTTAAAAAATAAAACTGTAGAACAATCTAAATTAAAAGTATTGACTTTGCAAAATTGTTCAAAAATTTACTACGCCTACATTATATTTTTCTCATTAAATAAATAAAATCCCTTACCAATTATAAAGGTACTGCAATATGTATGAACCAATAAATTGTATCACAAAATCAAAGTCATGAACTTGAAGTTTAGTCACCTCTGCTTGTGCAAAGAGGATAACCAGGCTTCGTTACCTTCGAAAAACTTACATTAAAACAATGTTAGGTAATTAGCAGATTTATAATCGGACACACCAAATTGACAAATCTATACCTGAAATGGTGTTTAAGTGATTCCTAAAGTTCTTCGAAATGTAATTACACGAACAAAAACACTTTAAGAGATTTTTTTATTTTATTTTATTTTATTTACACCCTACCCTGCCGATAAGGCAATACGGGTGTTATGCAGTAGTGAGTAGCAACGCATGCGTTACAATTCACTGCTGCATTCAGACCAATTACATTTTTTTACAGCTGTGCACACAGCCTGCTCTTTTTTTTCTTTTTATCCAGCATCCTTTTCCACCCTCTCTAGCGGTCTTCCGTATACAGGTTCATTTCTTCTTCCAATTGAAAAGTGGTTGGACCCAACCAGTTCCTTCCACCCGTATACGAATGCCTTGTAATACGGGTATTTTTCCTTTGTCATAAGTTGAGGGAGATCGCTCTCCGTCAGAGCGTAGAGCCCCGTCTCCCTCCACAACTTAGCCCTCAGTGCCTCAAAGGCGGTACAGACTAGGATGATATGCTCGGCGGTCTCCGACACTCTGCAACTTGGGCATAGGGGATCGATGTTCTTGCCATATTCAACGAGCTTTGCTCGGAAATCCCCATGCCCTGTCAAGAACTTTGAGACCCACTAGTCCGGGAGAACCAATGTCTGTTCCATTCTTGAACCAACGGTGGGGAAGTATTTTCTTAGCGTAGCCCCTTTTGGCGTCCTCACCCACCGCTGGTTCCATTCCTTTAATGTGTTCTCCCGAAGAATCCTCTTCCATCCATTAGGGTCTTCATTGATCCTCACACGAAGATTCCTCGGTAGATCCACCAGGCCTTCCCTCTTCATCTTATGCCGGAAGTATTCTTCTCGTAGGAGAAGATCAATAGGAGTAGTTCCGGCTAAGACTTGTACCGCCTCATGAGACACTGAACGGTACGCTCTAGTGACCCGCAGCAGAGCCATCCGCTGGATTGTTGCCAACCTTTTCTTCTGTTGGTGCGAGAGATGATGACTCCACGCAGGGGACGCATATCTCAGGATGCCCAGAATAACTCCTTTATAAATAGTCAACGTGGCTGGGTACCTGAGACCCCAAAAGGCGCCCCCGATGCGACTAAGTCCATTGAGAGCCAGGACCACCCTACTTTTCATGTAGTCCAAGTGAGGCGTAACGTTGAAATTTCTCCCAATTCTTATGCCAAGGTATGTAACAGCCTCACTTGGACGTATCCTTTCTCCTTCTATTCTGAGAGTAATAGGGTGGGCCCTGTCAGTCTTACCTCTTAAAAGAATGGACTGGGTCTTAGCAGCCACCATCTTCATCTTTTTTCTCTCGCACCATCCTCCTACGAGGTTGGCACATCGTTCAGCTTCTTCTTTTAACCTGGCTCTGCTGTTTGAGGCCACTACAACGGCCAGATCATCAACATAGGCCGTGGCGGGGAACCGCTCCTGTTCTAGTACCCCCAGCAACTCATCGAAGACTAATTTCCACAGGGCTGGTCCAAGAACCGAGCCCTGCGGACAACCTCTTTCCATCGACTCTTGTACTTCAAAGAAGCTACCTTTTATCTTCAATGTTCGGTCCTGGAGGTAGCTTCTTAAAAGATCATATAAGTTGCTGGGAGCCTCATACTTCTGCAACTGCTGGAGTACGCTCGGCCACCAGACGCTATCAAAGGCGGAAGATATGTCGAACAGGATAAGCATGACATACTTCTCCGCCTTCCAGGTGGGCATACCGTAGTGCGTCTTATAAATATTTCCTCTTCATTATCCTGGGACGAATCATCTCTGGGGTAGGTCTCAGCTAGGAACATCTTTGCAGTCTCTTCCAGAGTGGTTGCCTGGGAACATCCGCGCTTCAAAGCTGCAATCACTTGCTGTGGAGCAAACTTACCAAGGGCCACTCTGTAAGGTACACCCCAGGGATTCTTAGATGACTCTTGAACAATGAATTCGTCCCAAGACTTCCGCTTTCTTAACCGCACATCGTTTCGGTATGCCCTGGCTTTAGACTTGTACTCATCACGAAGTGTAATGCGCCTCTCTTCGCAAGTACACTTCTGGTATGAACGCCGTGCCTTGTAGAGTTCTCTCTTCATTGTGGTTAAGGTCCTCCTGCGGCTTCTTTTACTGACTACGACTTTGTAGGGTTCAGTAGCCGCTGAGGGTCCAGCCGGGCTTGCTTCTCTGATATCTGCTTGCGCTTCACTTGAGTGACCGGCTTTGGCTAAGATTTGTGGTTGTGGTTCCACTCGAGCTGCCGTAAGTCCCTCAATAATTTTGGGCACCGTTTTTTCTATTGCAAGTCGAGCAATCATCTCATGAATACTAGGAGTCTTAAGTGACTCATGAACCGCTTTTTGGATGAGCTCAGAAACGTCTTCATTTGTGTGTGCCTTTTTACTTTTGTCGTCTAGGGTTTCAATTATATCTATCAAGATTAGAATTTTTCTATTTATATAATTTTGTACCTTGATATTCAATCCATTATCTGCCCGTTGAACATAAACTTTAAGATTCTCCTGGATTTGTAAGGCCGATTGTAGTAAACTTTTAGCTGCAGCCTCCTCCGAGTTTGCCTCCAAATCAAGAGAACCCTTTCTTGCCCGTTTGGCATTTCGCTTGGAAACCTTTTGGGAACTCTCCTCTTTCATATCAATAACAATTGGGTCAACCATACTGTAAGAAAGTAGTAAACACTACAAATAATTTCAGTTTATAGTACACTACAGTTTAGAGGTTAACTAGCTACGTTTATTAAATGAAAGTTACCTTTCTATTATTGTCCAATGAAACTTGTATACAAGTTCTCTGTTATAAGTTTTAGCTCTCGTAGGAACGATTAAAGTCCAGAAAGTCTTCAACTACGAGAAGATTACGAACTCGTAGTTCCACTTAACCTTACTTAAAACTAAAAACTTATTTACAAAGGAAAACTAAAAAAAAAAGAACAAGAAAACATAATGAACAGTAAATTGGAAAACACTAGAACACGAACAATAACAAAATAAGTATATATACACCAGTCACAAGTCTAAACACAATACTTTGGAGAACCAATACGTTATCACCAATCACTATCACAATCACCTCCAACACCATTCACACTTTAAGAGATAATTTTTTAATATATTTTTTCATTATAACATGTTTATATGTTACCATTTAAAGGGGGGAAGCTTCTGATCCAAAGACCCCTCCCCCTTAGATCCGCCCGTACGTGATAATGTAAATCTCGCCGTTCAACACTATTTAAATGTAATAAATGTCGTAAAGAACATTGTAAACTAAATATTGAAAACATGGTTCTGTATAAGGAAACTAAACGAATCGACAAAACACTTAATTACATTAAACTAAAGAAATTAATGAATTATATTTTAGAAGACTAATCGTCGTTAATGGCCACGAACCGATGATAAAAAACATAAATAAAAAAACTAATAATTAAATAATAATAAACTAACTATAATGGGTGATACATATTCAGGACGCAGTCTTTTTAAAAAAAAAAAAATAATTTTTTATTTGTGCGAACGTTTCAACCAAAACATATGGGTCATCTTCTATAATTATAAATATTATTTGGCTAGCCATTGTATACTTTTAATCAAACTATGTTACATTTATATTGATTGGCACCTCTTGGTTACTTTCATAGCTACAATTCTGTAACAAACAACGCAAATATTGTACACGTCTGAAATATTTAGTCAGCACATTATTTACATTCTACAAACAGAAATTATACCTCCCTTTCCCTCTGAATATATTTACCTACCTTCTGCTATCTGAAAAAGGGCAACTGGTAAATCCTCTCCCTCCTCCTCCCTCCCCCCCCCTGACCTTTTCACTTACCTACCAAATGTGTCAATACTTGAACACCCTCAGTGCTCAAACCACGGTTAGTAAGAGAAAGTATTACAAATTTGTATAAATGGATTATATACATTATTTTTAATTTTTAGTTTGTATAACTATTTACATATTTCATTTTCAATATGTGTATTGTAATATTAGTTAGGATTCATTTACCATCAATCACTATAGTTTATTATTTACCATTATCGGTCGTATAATATTATATCTTTGATTGTATTTAAAAATTTTCATCCCTGAAGATGACCCACATGTTTGGGTTGAAACGTTGGCAAAAAAAAATTAAAAAAAAAAAGACTGCGTCCTGAATATTTATCACCAATGATATGTAGAACAATCGACTAGTTTCCTTCAATAATAAAATAACTATACGTTTAGAATTTATTTTACATAATTATTTTATTACATGTGTCACCTCACTTGTGTCTTGTCTTTGCGTTCGTAAAATTTTTTTTTTTTTTTTTTTAATTTCTTTATTAGACAGGAACTTAACAGACGATATGGCCAGCTATGTAGACTACTGAATAGAAAATCTAAACTTTCTGGTGAAAACAAATTACTGATCTACAAGACAATACTGAAACCCATCTGGACTTACGGACTAGAACTATGGGGAACAGCCAAATTTTCTAATATCAAACGCATTCAATCCTTTCAGTCTAAAGTCCTCCGTACAATAGTCAATGCTCCCTTCTATGTAACCAATAAAACCCTACACCATGACCTTAATATCCCATTTATTCTTGATCTTATCCCAGCCAAATTTTCCAAATTTCACCAGAACCTTTCTCATCACCCAAATCCCGTTGTACAATCATTATCAAGCACCACCCATCCCTACAATCCCCTTCGTAGGTTAAAGCGGCAGTGGCCACGAGACCTTTTGTAAATATGGATATTTTGGAGTTCTAGCAATGGCCAGATTCTCCACTCAAGTCATGAGTGTCTGTGGCTGTAGCGCTCTTACACATCCTCCGCTGGTTTACAATACCAGTGAAGTGGCTGAGGGAGAAGCGTAGGGATCTCCTAAGCCTCCCTTTTCCCTCCACATGTGGAGGGGACAGGATTGGTTCGGAGATCACCTGGCAAATTGTAAATAATGTATATAGGTATGTTTTATATAAGGTGTTTGTTTTACTTTTATTTCTATTTTTATTTACTTATGTGTATATATATTTTTTTTTTTCTTTACTCTTTTGTTCTTTCTTCTTATTCTTTTGTTATTACTTTATTTATTTATATTTTTGTATATACGGTATGAATGCAATCTCTGAACTCTGTTATAAGTGTCCTTAAACTGTGACAAATTGTAATATTTCTGAATAAAGTGTTTTAAAAAAATAAAAAATAAAAAATTTCTTTATTGAGTATTATAACAATCTGTCTCTTGGACATTGGTTATAGTGAGGTAGGACATTCACACTATATGTACAAAAAATAAAAAATAAATAGAACAAAATAATAATCAAAAGTATATACAATAGAGAATAAAATAAAATAACCTAAAAAATAAGAAAATTAAAACTAAGAAAAAAAAATACATGCATACCTATATACAATCAGGCGAGGGAACTCCAGGAGAACCGTGCGCTACTCTCCCAACCGCGTCACTGGTACTAAAGCCAGCGGAGATTGGTCGAGAGCACTTTAGCCACATAAACTCATGTCTTGAGTGAAGAATCTGGCCATTGCCAGAACTCCAATTTATACAAACTACAAAAGGTCGCGAGGCCACTGCCGTTTCAACCTTCTTGGAGGATTATAGGGATGGGAGGTGCTTGATAGGGATTGTGCAAGAGGATTTGGGTGGTAAGTAAGGTTCTGGTGAAATTTGGAGAATTTTCCTGGGATAAGGTCTAGGACAAATGGGATGTTGAGGTCATGATGTAGTAAGGTTTTGTTGGTTACTTAGAAAGGAGCATCGACTATTGTTCGAAGAACTTTAGACTGGAAGGATTGGATGCGCTTGATGTTAGAAAATTTTGCTGATCCCCACAGTTCTAGTCCGTCGTAAAATTAAATTATATAAATTGATGATGTGCACCTAAATGAAGTTTAACTCTTAAGAGCTCTTGTGTTCGTTTTTTTATAAAAAAATAAATAAAATTGATTTTTATTAATTAAATCCTATCAGATCCGGTCATGATTATACCGACAAAAAACTCTATTGGATTGGGGATTAATACCACCATTACTGATAAGTGGAATTAAAAATCTCATATATAATTCATTCGGTCTTGTTTAATTATTAAATAAAAGCTCGAATCTGGAAAGTTTTGAATTAAGACTTTGGATAAGGGACCCAATAACTCAACACCTTTTTTCTCCTGGCGCCCGAGATATCGAAAGCTTACCTAAAATAAATCTCACTCCAACACTGCTCCTTACTTTAGAACTCCTAGGGCCTGTTAATAGGGTTATAATAGAGTCTATAGGATCAGTGGGTAATCAAGGCTCCAATAACGAGGTAGTCTCTTTGACAGCTTGATTGATCTATAGCTTCTTGTTGGCATTCAACAATCCGGTAAATTGGAGTCCCTTTTCCTGCTTTATCAATTATTCCAATTAATTGTTATAAAGTTTTCTTTCATCCATACTTTTGCCACGTACGCTTTCTAGTAGCAATTAAAAATAAATTATACATTAGATTACGTCTCTGGACATCAGAATACTTTCCTATATTTAATCATTCCTCAGATGGCAGCAAGCTATAATATAATTTACGCTATAATTTGTATAATATTATTCGACAAGGGCTGAACAAGCGAATTCTTAACGATATCAATTAATTGACTGTTAAAAATTTAATCGTCCATGTTCAGAACCTAAACATTTAACGTTTTTGCGGCGTTATTTTGTTAAAATTAATTTTTATCACATGTCTGCACATGTTTCACAATAGAAATGTTTGTACCATGTTATAACTTATGTTTTAGTTTTATTACATAAACATCGGGTGTCATTTGTGAACATTTTAAGCCATTAAAAATTCAAGTTTTTTTAACCAAATTATCAAATATTTAACATCCGCCTGAAATTTCGTAAATATTTACACATCATAGTAACCTACAAATATTTCATTTACGAAAATTTGACTCTGAAGACCAACACCCCCAAATGGTCAAAATAACGAGGAGCAGTATGAACGTGATAGATAATCTGATTACCACATTGTCCCTTACCTTGTTATGATGGGAAAAAACATACAAAAATTGAACTGGTAGCCATGGGAACCTTCACAAAATACTTTTAGAAAAATAGACACTTGTTCCCAAATTTGAGGCATTCATAATATTTTATAACCAAGCAGCAAGAAAATAATAAATATTTTATTGTAAAATTCCAACCAAAAATTTCATCCGATTAAAATATTTTCGTTGCCTATATATAGTTGAAAATATATTATAAATTGAACGGGTTGAATGTTAATGAAGATGTGGAGTGTTGCATTAAAATAGATCAAACAAAAGATTTGAGTACAATTTATTAGAAAAACTAAGGCAATGAAACCGGCTTAAGGTAGATCAGTGTAAAAATTTCGATACTCACTAATATTGCTTATCAAAAACTTTTTCCTATAGCTTAGTATTGTCAAACAATAATTTATGTTGAAAGTAGAGGAAATAGTGAAGATTGTGTGATGCGGGCTACAGTAAACTCGTAATCTTTCATTGGAAATTGAATAGCTGTAACTTCGTTAATAGTTGTCCAAAATGAACGACTTTTATATGGCTTTGTAGCGAATTTCATTACCTTTTTTTGTTTTTCAGACAAACAGACAGACAGACCAATGGCTAAAAATGTGTTTTTCGGACTCAGGGGGCTGTGAAACGTATAGATCCGTCGAAAACCGCATGTCCGAAATTTGACCCGACTGCAATACTTTCCTTACTTAGTATAGTTAGGAAAGTAAAAATATATGAAGCAGTAAGTGGATGCTATTTATAACTGCCAAAAGGTTCTAGAGATTTTTAAAATAATTTGCTATTGAATATATACTTCCTGAACTATATCGTAACAAACTTTGTGGGTGACAGAAGCTTCGCATAGTGAGAAACCTAAACCATTTGGGCCCAGATCTTATTTATTTTTAATATAAATAAATATAAAGACAAACTTAAAATAAAACTTAGTTTTAATATGTGCCATCAAGAACTCTACCAAAGAGGGGACCTCAACCCTTATTAGTTATGCTACTTACTGACTAAGGGGTCTCAAGCCTTTGCTGCCAGGTGACATCCAAAACCATAGTTACGCCATTGATTCCCAGCTACCTATAAAATATATCATTCAGTATTACATAATAGTAGAAAGCGAATTAACTCGGGCCTGCTAGGGAATTCGCGACAGTTGTGAGGAATTCATGCTCGAAAAAAAATGGATATTTATCAAAATATGCTATCGCGTGCCGTTTTCGGAGATATGTAAATTAATATAGAACGAAAGAAAAAACAAAATGAATCATGAGAAATTTCGGTCAGGTTTCTAAACAGGTGTGTGGGCATTTCTCGGGGGAGACATCTGGCTTGGCGTACACTCTCGATCTTCGCGGGCTTCTTCCGAGCGAAAGAACTCCTCGCCAGTACGGTGGGGAGAGAAAACTTGAAGACGTCGAAGGATTTGGAGGGACTGATCACTCTTGTTCCTATCTGAGCAGTCACATTAACATATCCGAGTCGCCTACGTTTTAGAAGATGATTACCCAAATGGCCCATCAATCAATGGAATAGAGATAGCCAGGGTCGTGCTCCGGCCAACGGGTGCTTATGTAAATCATCAACATCTTTTTAAGAGACGGCTATCTTACTCTCACGTTTATTCATTCGAATCATTTTGAACTAATAAAAAAATTATAATTTACAAAAATTCTATTCAGAAAATTATAACATTACTGTTCGACAAAAAATCATTCCTATGAATCGTTGTTCCTCGCTTTCGTAATCTGTCATACGCGTTCTATGTCTGAAATGTCAAGCATGGAGAAGGGTGGCACCCGGCAGTACCTCTTCCCTGGCTTGAATCAATTACCCAGCTTTGTTAAGAAAGAAAGTCTCTCCACTTCGTATTTATGGGCTTGTCAGCTGAAGCCGTATCTCTTATTAGTATGTTAGTAAGTCCGTATAAATTGTTATGACGTCGTTGGTAAAGAGTCCTTATGTGTTAATAAGTCAATATTTGAGGTTTTGTTAATCAGTACCAAGGTGTTCTAGTTATTAGTCGTAATATTATTGATTGGAAAGTTAAAGTTTTTGTAAGTTGGTCTTTTCAGCTATAGCACATATCTATGAGAAGTATGGAGGGGGGGATCCATATATGTTTAAGCAAGTATAGATATGAATTTAGTTCCCGTCTCAGTTCTGGTTTTAATGATTCGACAAAAAGTAAATAAAGTAATTTCTTTGGTATATCGTAGTTTGTGGCATCTTCGATTTCATTTTAACTTGTTGTCCCCATTTCACCCTTTTGTCAAGATGAGTCCAAAATAGTGTACGGTATTCGTCTGAGAATTTTGGTTGTTTTCGATATAAATAAAAGAGCTTTGATATTTCTTTGAAGTATAAATGTTTTTAAATTCATCATGATTTAGGCGACTTTCCATAATTTGTACTACTTTTTTTTTGTTCTTAAAACTTCTATATTGAGAAATATTGCATCATTTCTCAAAGGACATGTACTATTAATGATTAGTTTTAATTTTGATGATTAGTCTATGTAAAAAGCAGCTAAATGCTTCTTTACAAATATTTAAACAAAATATAATGTCAATTACAGTACAGATATTCAATAAATGAGATTAAAAATATGACAATAAAATATTAAAAATTACTAGAGAGATTTCATTGAAAGACTTCAAAACAAAACCATAAATTTCTTAAATAGCTGTAAAAAAAAATAACTACTCTAATCTCACATAATAACTAATAAATTTTCAACTATTTTTTTCTTAATTCAATTTTTTTACTTTAAGGAGTAAATATATACTAACCGTTTTCATAGTTCATTCCGTGGTATAGACACATTTTTATTGAATTATTAACATCCCTCTGAAACTTCGTAAATAGCTTCATCTCATCGTAAGCTACAAATATTTTATTTACGAGTATTTCCGGAATTGGGACGTTTTTAATTTGAAGAGAAGCAAAGTTTGTTTATTAAATTAGATACTAAAAACTCATAAATACCATTTGCTTTCTATCTCAATCGTAAGATAATTTGAGCGAAAAATGATGAGCAAAATCGAGAAAAATGTGGCATTAAAAAATCGAGAAAAAAGGTGACCTTAAAAAATATTGAGCCGTTTGGTGTGACCTACACCCCCAAAATTTTCAAAATAACAAGTTTAAATTAGGCAAACGGCTCAATGTTTTTGTAGGCCACCTTTTTTTATCGATTTTGTGATTAAATTATCTTACGATCCAAGCAAATGGGTACTTACAAGTTTTTAGTACCTAATTAAATAGACAAAGTTTCCAGATTAAAAACACCCCAATTCCAAGAATTTTCGTAAATTAAATATTTGTAGGCTACGATGGGATGGAGCTATTTACGAAGTTTCAGGTGAGTGTTAATAATTTCATAAAAAGATGTCTGTACCACGGACTATCACTTTAAACATGTGACTACGTTTCAAGTATATTTGCTCTTTTTTGACTCAAGATGTTTCCTAATACAATATGAAAAAGTTACATAAAACATCAACAACATTATCAGAAAAGAAAAATATGACATCAGATGAACGCAGAGCTGAGATACCACTTTTTTTATCAACGGACCTAAAAAGACATGACGTGCCAGAATAAAATTAACACCGTTATAGACTGATGATATATGATGTGCTATATCTGGTCTGCAGATTTTTCTTTTGGTTTTGCAGACCTTGTAGATGTCTGGTTTCCTGGACCAGCCTTCTCAAGCTCTGTCTATCTAAGGACATTGTTTTCAAGTTTGCTCCATGCAGTTCAGCAGCATCTTTTTTGATCCTATTCGTTCATCTTCTTTTCTCCTTCCTATGGGATGGGTGAAAGACTCTTGCGAACTAACCACGAATATGACAATATTATTTCCTGAAAACAAAACAGAACTCAGACGAAGTCATGAATATAAAAGATGTCACAGAGGAAAACACCAGTACATAAGGAAGGAAGGGTGCTTCCCTGAAAATCTAAGTCAGCGCAGCCACCTGCACTTTCCTATCCCAAACTATAATGAAGATAAGATTTTTTAAAGGGCTTTCTCAGTTTATCACATACAGCCAATAAATATTCAATTCCCTTTAATGTGACTGAAGCTTTCTCTTTTTTGTTTTAATCACTTACAGAATATATGATGATATTTTTACGATATAGCGATCAATCAGCAGGAAAATATCATTCTTCAGGTCTAACTTAATAACCTACATGGAGGAGGTGCATGGCCAGTTCAGGAATACGATACCTATTTAGTATTCTTTTACCATTGTCTATCAATTATTTATTGATCTATTATTTGGTATCTCGAACCAATCATATCACGAGAGAAAAAAAATGGGTATTCGTTTCGTCTGTGATCTCCAAACTTAACTACAGGCGAGGATGCTTCGTCATTTGAGGCCGTTTTAAAGATAGGCAGTGATATTGTAGGCTATAATGATTTTTCATGTTTTACTTTTGCCATTTTTATTTATAAGTACATGCAATTTATGGGCATATGTCCAACTTAATTCAAATTTACGAATTTTCTTAAACTAAATAACTAGTTCAGTTAATCGTTTGACATCAATTTTCACTTAAAAGTTCTTTTGATTTTGTCAAATGTCGATCTAAAAACTTTTTTATTTTATCCTTTTTTTATTATTTAAGAAATTTACAACTGTACATTTAAAATACATTTAGCAAATGTGACATAGATAAATAAATGACATAACAATGCGTGTAGATAATCTAACCATTGGTGGCACCCTAATAAAGTTTCTAAATTAGGAGATCACAAGGCCATCTTCTTTTCAGAAGCCTTGGAGGGTTATTAGGGATCGAGGAGGAAGCAAGGTTAGAAATGAGAGGATTAGGATGGTTCTGAAGTTTATTGTGGAAGAATAGGTATCTGGATTAGGCCAAATCGGAAACATGGAAAATTCAGGTCATTATTGATTATTTTATTTGTTACAAGGTAAGGAGCATTAAGGATTTTACGAAGGATTTTGGATTATAAAGATTGGATACGAAATGAATTCGAAGGTTCAGTGGAGCCCCAAAGCTTAACTCCGTAAGTCCAAATAGGTCTTATTATGGTCATGTATATGAGTCTTTTGTAATTAATTGAAAGGTTAGAGCGTTTGTCTAGTAAGTGCTGAAGTAGTCGGAAACGTCGAGCGGTTTCTTGACGTTTCAGTTTGGTATGAGGATTCCAGATCTAAAAACTTAATTTTATTCTTAGCTATTCCAACAAACGACACATTAGAATCAAGTAATTCATTCAAGATAAATTATAAGGAAGGAGATGGTCCGGGGAGGTGGTCATAAAGAGACTATATAGTGGCAAAACTATTTTATTAAAAGCCAACGTTTCGCCCCGACTTTGCAGGTCTTCGTCAGGGAGGTGTGTTCAGCAAGGAGTTTCACTTAGAAATGAGTTCTTCAAGAATTGGGTTTTAAGTGAAACTCCTTGCTGAACACACCTCTCTGAAGAAGACCTGCAAAGTCGGGTCAAAACGTTGGCTTTTAATAAAACAGTTTTGCCACTATTTAGTCTAATTATGACAAACACCCGGACCATCTCCTTCCTTAATAATACAATGGTCAACTATTAACTATTCAAGATAAATTATAATTTTAATCTAAACCTAATCACTGTTTATTTCTTATTCAACGAACCTGTTTTTATAACTTAAGAATCAAATTTTCACTATAGATATAGAATTTCATTACTATAAGTTCTTTAGAACTTTTATGTGAAATACTTTTTTCCTAACAATTCTGACAGAACATGCAACAAAAAAATTATAAAACCTTCCAACCCTTGTTTAGCATATATGATCAATAAAATGATTTTTATATTTCATTTTTATACTTTTTCAAAATGTCTTAATATGTTAAGTCACGTTTTCGTAAATATTTTTAAATATTCTTATTTTGAGGTAATATTTGTTTTTTGAAATACACATGACCTATGAACTATATAACCACAACGCCGTACATACCAATGCCATAAAGCAATACGGTTGAGCAATATTTAATATCCTATTATCTTCTTATCTACGCCTCGGCCCACCTACCGTTTCCAGATTATATTTAATTCTCTTCAGAGCCATACCGGTTAGTGTTTCTCCCAAGTCACAATTCTTCAATGATAAATGATTGAACATAAATATGGATCAACGTACATTGTTTCGAAATATAAATCCCCTGTTAACGTTCGGATCTACAAGTCAATACAGTTCCATATATCATTACATTAATAATAAATATTTCTTACATTAGCTATGTATCTATGTATGACAGGCATGGAGGATGTTGTGATCTCGGTTGTAATGCCATTGAGATAGGATCTGCGCCTGCGACCGGATGAGTTAACAGGTCTCGGACAGATATCGGGTCTGGAGGCAATTGACACATATCCGAGATAACATCCGACTTGGTGCGCATTTGCGCAACGGCCGCGCCTCTTTGCCCTGCGACCTCTACGAGCGCAACTTGAACTTTGAATCTCTTAAGACATAAGACTACGATTAACTGCTGTTTTTATATCGGTATCGACCATCACCAATGTCTTGCTCGTTTCTAGGGCGAATAATTTTAATTTGACGATCAAAACGAAACCACAATTTCGCATTTCATTATAGTACCGATCATATACACTCAGACGCAAGACGTAGAGGTATAAAATCAAACTACATTGTTATGTTATTTGTATTTTTTTTTAAAGAGGCTAGAGAAAACTTTAGGAGTTTAATAGTCAATTTTTTTTTTAATTTATCCACCATATATGTTACTTTTAATTTTATTTTCGTCATTTTTAAAATGATAGATTTGTTAATTTTACAATATAAATTTATTTCAATTCAATTCCTTAATTCCAGACCATACTCTCGCTTCGCTAACTGGCAAACATTTTAGTTATTATTAAAATACTCATGAACGAATCATTAAGCCGATATGAAAATTAAGAATATATTTAAAAAACGTTCACTTAAATTTACCATACATTTAAATCAAGTATATTTTTGTTGTTGTCTTTACATACTTACATACTTTGTACATTTTTGCCACATTAATCAGCCTTCTCCATCTCAGCTTATTACGGACCAATTCTTAAATGTCATCTGCATACAGCAGTGGAGATGTCCAGTCTTGATATCAAGCTCCTCATATAGTTTAATAAACAAAATGGGCTCAAAGCTTCTGTTAACTATCTAGTAATAAAACTATTAAACGATTTTCATTTATGTTTAAACTGTTAAAGCGTATAAGATACCCCACGGCAAACTTAACAATATAAAAAGTATCACTAGTAGTATAGTAAAACGTTAAAAAGTTGATAACATTTTAAAACTATTCCCCAACGATGTAGCAGTATATTATGTTTTGTTATGAGTGAAAAAAAATACTCGACGAATTATAACTCTTCTTTCTGAAGCAGTGCCTGAGCGCAGTAATTATGATGGAATAAAAAGGTCCCACAATTTGCAGTGTCGAGGGTTTATTCTATAAATCTTACTTCATCGAATACCTTCGAAGCACATTGCGCTTAAATGATGTATTTTAGTACTGTCTTTCTCATGATAACTATGTATTGTTTTCTTCTGTTTTTTCGTTGTTGTTTTTTTCGCTTGTTGAGATTCCAATATAATGAGTATAAAGTTAGTACATAATATATAATAAACTTATGAATTTAATTTTTTTTTTCCTAAAATAATCTTCTTCTTTAATGGTGCAACAGACGCCTAGAACAGTCCTTGGTCTACTCAACTTTTAGCCTTAAACAATAATATATTATTATGCTTAATAATACTAACACCTGGATATTTTATACCAACTTGATGGAGTGGAGAGTGAAACAAAAAAAAAAAAAAGATCTGAGAGTAAGCTACTCCATTTTGGATACGAGTACGACAGTGGTAGGTAATTATTTATTTATCTGCCGAAGATCATTTGGCTATTGATCATGATCTCTTTCAAATGTTGAGTCAATTTGGAGTTCAGAACTCAACTGCAAATCTATCATAGGTTGGGAAGTACAATATGTATTTATAGTTAAAAATATCAGCAATTCTAGGGTACACTATATCGCTCATATTTTTTTTTTTTCTGTCAGCTTCATAAGCCTTGTAATCATTTGATCGCCTAAACTGGCCTTATCCATGTCTGTCTACTTTGGGCTAATATTTTTCTTAATGCAGCTCTGAAGTATTTTTGTTAATTCTAGCTATTCATCTGGTTTTTGATTTTCCAAGTGGACTATTGATAAAATTATTGTTGCATAGAGGCTGATGGATTGCTTTTTATAGGGTTCATCTTAACTGTATTACCCAACATCACAGTTTCATTTAATTACCCAAAAGCCTTAACTACTCGTCACCCAATTGCTAATAAGAAGTTATGGATATTATCAGATTTCTAATAGAACTTCTTAAAATGCAAATGTGTAGAAATTGGAGAATTGAAATTTTATAATTTAAACACGCCAGAAAATTAAATAAGAGGCTATGGGAAGAGATCCTTATTTAGAAAATTTCACCAATATTCCAGCTGTTGCCTTAACCGTTATATTGATTTCAAAACTAATATAAGACAAGATAACACTTTATAATGATGCCTGATTCCACACACCATACGCTATCTATAAATTCAAGTACTTCCGTCTATAAAATCACAGTAAGTTACGAGCAGAATTTTCTAAGCAAAAGTAAAGACCTCTTGGTCGAAAAGAAACCAATCAACATTAATCTCAATTTCGACTGCATAACACACACGCCGTAGAAGGCCCTGTAATGATACATGTGTCATGCCATAATACGCAGATGGTGCTCCATACCTAGATATGATGTAGAGGAGATGCCAGATAGTGAAGAACAGATGGGCGAGAACCTCCTTCAATCTTGCGATGCCTCCGGGCCACTGGTTTCCATAGATCGTCCTACATCCAACTCTTTCCTAATGCACTGTTCTTCGGGGGATCCTCGAGGCCGTCCGCTGTGCAATTTCCTCCTCTGATGGATGGCTCTTCGCAGTTTTAACAATAACACCTTCACTCTCTCTAGGCCGTATTATCCGCTCGTTAAAAATCCTGTCTCTTGGCCAGTGCTAGGACTGGTAGGGGGCTGTGATGAAGCATTTCCATCAAAGAGGACGTAGAGCGGTGTTAACAAATTATGGGCTGTCAAGAAATTTCACTTGCTCGGCCCTAACCGCTCCGAAAATTATACGATACGTCTTTTAGAAAACAGAAATCAACACATGATGTGAGGACGTGATTTATTGCTATGGGAAATTTAAGCAAACAACCGCAAATAATAACAGTTTCCAAAGAGAATTCCAAACAATAACTGGTTCTAAGAATATTTTACTCTGACATGGAATCGTTAATCTACGTTTAAGAGCGATGCGTAGAGGAAAACGCTGATGTGATAGATAGATGTAAATGTTTTTATTATTTGAACTTTATAATTTGGCACTAAGCTATGTTGTATTGAAAATGCCACTCTGCATAATATGTTTTTATGAATTTAGATCTTACTTATCGATTCAAAAACACGGTAAGCATTTCAAAATGGCAAAAACTCTTGTAGTCATTAATGATAGTTACACTAACATAAGTACAGAATATTCCGATTTTATAGAGAAAATAATTATAATACATAAAAATCAAAGTACTTTTTTTTTTATTTGTTTTCCACCCTCCCATGCCACCAAGGCAACACGGGTGTATGCAGTAGTGTGATGTTAAGCATTAATGCATAATAACACACTACTGCCATAATATCAGTTTACAAAATTCTAAGCTGTGCACACAGCTAGCTCTTCTACTTTTTCCTGGCTCCTTTAGGCCTGGCTTCCCGAATCCGGAGCTCTTCCTGGGACTGGTCCTCTTCTCCTGCGTGCACCTAGGTTGAAGTGAGCTGGGCCCACCGCCGTCTTCCAGCCATTTATAAACTCTTTGAACCTCGGGAAGTTTTCTTCACTCACCAACTGAGGAAACTCCTCCTCAGTGAGGACGTAAATCCCCGTGGTTCTCATTAACCTCGCTCTTAATTCGTCGAAAGCAGTGCAGGCCGTGACCACATGCTCAACAGTCTCCGGAACACCACAATCGGGGCAGTGGGGATCTATATCCTGTCCGTAGCCATGGAGTTTAGCTCTGAAACCCCCATGTCCCGTGAGAAATTGTGAAACCCAATAGTCCGGGAGGACCCATTTCGCCTGTAACCGAGATTCAACGGTGGGAAAGTATTTTCTTAAGGTACTGCCTTTCCGAGTCGTCACCCACCGTCTGCTCCAATCTTCAATTGTTTCCTCTCGGATAATCTTTTTCCATTTATTTGGGTTTTCAATAATCCTCATCCGTAGGTTCTCCGATAGACTAGTTGAGCCCTCCTTCTTGTAGTCATACCTGGTCACTTCTTCTCGCAGGAGGAGGTCGAGAGGCACCACCCCCGCTAAGACCTGCACTGCTTCATGCGACGTAGACCTATATGCTCTGGTGACCCGAAGCAGAGCAGTTCTCTGAGTCGATGCTAGCCTATTTCTTTGTCTGAGTGTGAGGTTTCGGAACCAGAAGGGAGACGCATACCTAAGGATACCCTCCACAACACCCTTATAAATAGTGATAGTGGCTGGATACCTAAGGCCCCAAAATGCGCCCCCCACACGACTTAGACCGTTCATTGCTAGGGCCACCCTACCTGCCAGATATTCCAAATGAGGCGTCATATTGAGGCCTACACCTAACCTAACCCCTAGGTAGGTTACCACCTCACTTGGACGTATCCTCTGACCTTCTATGTACATCGTTATAGGGTGTGCCCTATCAGTCTTTCCCTTAAGGAGGATGGCTTGAGTCTTAGCAGCAGCCATCCTCATCTTCTTCCCCTCACACCATCTAGCGACTAGGCTGGCGCATCGCTCTGCTTCTCTCTTGACTCCAGCTCTGCTGTTGGAGGCCACCACAGCAGCTAGGTCGTCAACGTAAGCAGTGGCAGGAAACCGCTCCTCCTCTAACACTCCCAGTAACTCATCAAAGACGAGCTTCCATAGAGCAGGACCAAGCACCGATCCCTGACGGCAACCTCTCTCTATGGAAGCTTCTACCTCGTAGTAATTGCCTCTAATCTTGACACTTCTATCCTGGAGATAACTTCTTACTAATGTGTATAAGTTACTAGGAGCATCATACCTCTGCAGCTGCTGGAGCACGCTAGGCCACCATACGCTGTCAAAGGCGGAGGATATATCGAAAAGAAGCAACATGACATACCACTCCGCCCTCTCCTCAACATCTCTGCGCACTCTCAGCAGGGCATCAGCGGTTTCTCTGCCTCTGGTTGATCCATATTGCCGTGGATGACTTGCTCTAGCGAAAACAGGCCGTAAACTAGTCATCATGAGGTTCTCCAGGACCTTGCTAATCACAGGGAGGAAAATCAAAGTACTTAAAGATTTAAGGTTATGAAATTCCGCTTAATGACTTTTCGCAATAAACCCAGGATATATTTATTATTATTATTTTTTTCAAGAGCCCTATGTATATATTTTGTAATTTTTGTTTAATTTAGATATGTGTTGTTTTAAACAGTAAGAAAATAATTTAAAAAACGTCTGCCAAGTAAGGTCAGTATAGCTTACTCACCGTTTTCATTAGCTACAAAATATAAAGATAATAAAATGCTAAAGAGTTCCGCATTTGCGGGTTGCATATTTGATAATTCCTGATTAAAAGAAAATAATTCAGGGCATACTGGACACACATATCAGTCTGTTAGTGCAGAAGGTTGTATGTAAAAATTGAGTGTTTTACAGGACAGCATAAAAACTATTAATTTCTTCAAGATTTATTAGTAAAATTTCAGATTTCACTGCCCCCTAATGTTTTCATTGCATCAGATTACTTATTAAATCAGTTACAAACTAGAAAATGTCAGATATATGTTAAAATTGAAAATTTGAACATACCACCTTTTTCATTAATATAGTTATATACACTTATCATGGGTGATAAATATTCAGAACGCAGTTATTATACAGATTTTATGAAATCGAAACCACGACGAGCTGGTTGAACTTCAACAGAAATAAACACAATCATAAATACGACTACTTACAAACTTAGAGTAGCAATAAATTTAAATTTATTAAAAACTACACGAAATCTAATTAACGGCAGTAAGCATCATGCTAGTAAGATTTTGAAGGCACCAAACAATACAGTGTAAATTAACTTTTTGAATAAAACCTTATTAAATGTTATAACCTCATAAAAATATCGTATTAACCAAAACCCATTTCCTCATGATCAATGCCTTCCACATTTCACAGCCATTATACTGTTAAAAGTTATTTATATTAATATTAATTATTAAATGGAATTCAATGAAATTCATACTATGCTATTTCTATAATGTTCTCCGAATTTCCTCCGAGCCGTTTTCAGACTATAGGCGTGTAAAGTAATACATTTGCTGATCCGAAAGCGGAAATATTTTTTTTTTTTTGAGAGTAGTGAATACAAATATATAAAAGTGATATTTTCTGAATTATCTGATACCCAATTCCTGACTTTCTTCCAAAGTTGTGCCAAATCGAAAGTACGGTTTAAGAGATATAGGGGTATCAAGGAAAACATGTTTGCTCATATATAACAAAAAGTAAAGAGCAGATTTTAATGAAATTGAGACTGCGATATTTTTTTAACATTACTTATTTTTTTTTCTAACTTTGAGCCGACTCGAACGAGCTGTTTCTAAAACATTGCCAAATCTAAAATATACGTTTGCGCGTGCCTAAGCGGAAGCGCTGAATGGAATTTAATAAAACTGATTTGTGACCATCTAGACACTGTCCCCACAGTCAAAACAAAGTAAATGATCACACTTTTCTGTAATAATAAACTATAAAAGAAAAGAAAATACAAGTTTTTTTTGTTGTTGTTTTTTTTTTATCTAGTTTTTACAAACCTCTAAATAAGTTAACATTCTGTCTATTAATATATTTTCAGCAAGATTAATATATTTTCGTTAACGTCTGGTCATAGTCTACTATTTTATGAATGCTCGGATTATCTAAAATGGGAGCGAGAAGAAAATTGTTTTATGTTAGTAATTGATTATAATGTTTATTTGTCGGAGGTTATAAGTTTGATAATATATTTGGGATTCTGTGTACCGAGTTGATTCCAGTTCTCATACAAGTGTTTGGAATAACCTCTAATTTCATATCATTTGGTGTCACAAGTTTAAACCAAAACTGGAAGGGACTATGATATTATTGGACTTATGACAGTTTTGCAAATGTTTGTGCTGATGTAATTGATTCCTTAGACAGTTGACAATGGAGTTTAATCAAGAACGTAGTCATAGCCGTCATAACTAACAATATTACTGATTGATTAATGATTTCGAGTTACAATACACGAAGTGAGTGAGAGAAATACAAAGCGCATGGTGTTCATGAAATCATGCAGTTGAGATAGTTTATTATAAAAAAAGTTTATATTATAAAAATTTATTATAAAAATAGTTTATCATAATCAAAATAATGTAATATTTTCTACCAATGTTGCAGATTGAGGTCCTTTATTTTCAATGAATAACAACATTACATATATTTTTCCACAACTATGAAGTTTATTTACTTTATTGTATATATTGTACCATCGTGCTTTATTGTATCATTAGCATGTTATATATTGTTTACTATACCTATATTTATCTTTATTACTAGTGCTATTTATGACTATTTGTCATTTTATTGCTCGCTATATTTAGATGTATTATTTTGAATGATTGTATTATGTGGGGGTATTATATTATATTTCATTGTTTATATTTATTCATGTAGTCAGATACTTGGTTGTTATCAGGAGAGAATGTTGTTGAATCCTAATGAATTTTACTTTGTATATGAGTTGTAAATGTTTTTATATCAACTTTTTCATTGTTGCCAGCTCTATTTGTATGGGGCATTCTCCGAAAACAAATAAATAAAAAAAATATATATATTTTCTACTATGTCGAACGATTAAGTAGTTACCTGGAAACGTTTACTTTTATATATAAAAACAACACGCAAGAACTGTAAATTCTCTAGGATAAAATTATTGCTTGTTACTCATTTAGTTCCATAGATCATAAAAAACTCGTAAACTTCATAACGAGTTGAGGTGGCGCACAAGCCAACCGAAATCATAAGGCTGTGGGCATCCTGTAATTTGCCCAATTTATTAGAAAGTAAGCTACAGCTCAAAGGGAAAGGAAATATTTTTTTTTTATTTTACGACGCGCTAGTTTACATTTAAAATGATTTCATTTTACTATGAGGAACTAAATGCTGCAATATGTTGGTCAATCAAGTAGCAATAGACGCAAACTAGGAAGTTATAATTCATTTCCATTCGCGCTCAAGTTTTCAAAAGGATATATTTAACTATGATTTTTTTATAAGATAGATGTTTCCATTTTTTTCTAAGTTTATTTATTGAGAAATATTACAATCTGCCTCAATTAAGGACTTATGTAATAGTGTTGAGCGCTTTCACATTCTATTTACAATTAATAAAATTAAGTTAAACGGAAGAATATTAATAATACGAAAAGTAAATATGCATAAACAAACTAAATTAATCAACATAAGCATACGTTTATTACTCATTTAAAGAATTCGTTCACTCAGGAGAACTTCCAGTTTTTTCTCCCACTCGTGAAAGTAAAGGCAGGACTCTAGGAGATCCCTGCGCCTCTCACTCTACCTATTACTGGTATCAAGGACCATATGGGAAGAGGAAGGGAATACCTGAATCTTGGAATAGTGGCCTAATCTGTCCTATCCGTATTACGAGAATAAAAAAAAGGGAGGAACACACAATACCAAATCTTCATCTTAAAACAAGTACTCGAAAAACGATGTGAAGTAACTCAGGACGTCAATGCCCTATTTGCCAATTTCAAAGCCTATGATTCCGTGAACAGGAGCTGTCTTTGGAAAATCATGACTGAACTGGGAATTCCCGGTAAATTAGTGAGGCAAAGGCGAGGTGTACAAACGATCTCAAATCCATACTACAAAGATAAGTATCTGAAGCCTTCAAAGTTCAAACTGGCTTACGGCAAGGTGGAGGACTATCACCTATGTTGTTCAACTTAGCCCTGGAGATGGTAATAAAAACAATAACACCGGAGAATAGAGGGGTCCACGTCGGAATTACTCATAAAATCCTTGGATAAGCAGATGATATAGCTGTCCTTGTAAGTAATCAAGAAGACATTGGGAAACTTGCTACAGCTGATAAGATAGGCAGAGCAGATCGGACTACAACTAAATGAAGACAAGACAAAATATATGATAATAAGCTGAAAAGTCCATCCTAATTGCAAGATCTGCGTAGAAGGAAAATCATTCCCAAGAGTAGACAAATTCAAATACCTCAGCTCCACAATAACGTTAATGCATGACCAACGGGCAGAAATAAAGCAGCGTATAATCCCAAACAGAGATTTCGCAAAAATCCCGTCCCGGTACCGGAGCTTTTAACTCTAGGATTGATTCTCCGCCCTCTCTCTTGGACTGAAAAATAGCATAAAAGGTAAGGTAGAGGAAAATAAAAAAAATATCTCGTTACGATATATTATATATTAATGTAATCTTAAAGGAACACTTTATATTAAGCTAGAATTGTATAGATCTTTCTATGTTCATTGCCATCTTAGACCAACAGTTTAATAAATAAATGAAAACCCACAAACTTCATGTGTACTTTAATGTAGCAAGTGAACTGAAATTATTATACGGATGAAAAATAGTCAGGATATACAATTTTTTTTTTAAATCTTATTTATTGAAAAATATTACAATCTGTCTCAAGGACATTAATAATAGTGTTCACAGATCACATTCACACTCTATGTACAGTAAATAAAATAAATTATACAGAAAAATAATATATATACAATAATTAAGAATAAAATAACCTAAAAATAAATGAATAAAAAGAACACATACATGCCTATATACAATATTTACAATCTGGTGAGAGAACTCCAAACCAGACTTGTCCAACTCCAACTCCAAGTGTGGAGGGAAAAGCATGGCTCCAGGAGATATACAATTAATAATCTTGTTTATTAAATTCACCTCTGTTTCTATCAAAGAATATGGGTTATCATCTGGACTAAAAAAAATATAAAAAGAAACCACTTCGGATAAATGATATAGATAAAGTAAATAATAGAAGAAAAAATACGAAACGTAAACATAAGTAAGGTAATACACACAGTAACACAAATATAAATTATATTAATATTATCTGTTGTTTAAGTTCCATCGTTTTCCTTCTCTTAATTTTTATGAAGTAATGGATTTCGTCGAAACATCAGCAAAGTTAATAAACATGATAAATGGCTGCAAATACTGACTATTTTTCATCCTTACAATTTTAACAGTTTCTAACTATCCATCTCTGAACCTATTACAATAAGGATTGTGTTATTATTCCATTTACCTAGAAAACAGACTGCTAAATTTGCTATTTTGGTGTAGATTGGATGTTATATTGCTTAGCACCATTAAAAGTAACTAAATAAATTTGAAGAAGCCTAATTTCCCGTAACGTTATTGTTTTTCAAGATTTATCAGTTGCTAGTCGCAGTCTCCGTTCCGTACGTGAATGCAGTGCATTTCCTCTTATCGTTCAGATAATGCACCACATCGGCTTTTTCTAATCGCTGATAGGATCAGGGAGATATTCGTGATCGGCCGAGCATCACGTATCCAAGACAAAATGGATTCAGTCGTATGTAGGTTAGGTTTACATGCAATTAGTCCTGTAGGTTGCTATTTAATTGCAGTTAGAGAGAGGTAGGGATCCTATTATCGCACGTGCTTGCCAGTGATGAAACTTGTTTTAAGACCAATTAAAGCAGCTGCTTGCGGTGTAGCTTGCAAAACATTCTCCCGACTACACGGAGAGTATAAACACTTCTTTTAAGGGGTTTATTAAAAACATAATGCAAATATTTAATGTATAACATAGCCGCCGATTATTGCTATCGTTGGCATAAGCATGAATTGATCTGTCTTATGATGTTAATACTATTTTTATAATGTATAAGTGTAATTTAATAAAACTGGATCTTTATCATTTTTCCGGCTTTCAGTAGTGATATATTTTGTTGAATGAGGTATCAAACGGAAGAGAATTTCATGGAAAAGTCACTAATTCCAATTACAAAACGTAAAAAAATTAAAACAACTATAATGAAAGATAAAATGTGATTTGAAAATTTTAAAGCGGAGATCAAAAGTTGATGTAATTTCTTTGGAAGAAATATTAAGCTCAAAAATGTCTTGTTTTTGAGATAAATCGTAATTCTTGCCGAAAGCCTGTCAGGTGTTACCATTGTCATAGATATCCATCATATTTTTTTTTTGTTAGCTTTTATCCAAGTAAATGAGGAGTCTAGTTCTATGATCCTTTGGACACTTTGAATAATATAGACGGAAACGTTTTCATAAATAAATCAAATAAAAGTATGCCTCCTATACTCTCAGTAATAGACCTATTCTCTCTGTGCTGCACAAGAAGAGTCTTGGTCATGCGCACTTAGTCTTGGTAATGGTTATAGTCTTGCGCGTGAGTGTCGCAACAGTCTTGCAGTTACCTTTTAGCTTATTACTATAGAGATGTTACTTTAATTTTTGAGATAGGAGGAACCTAACTAAGCCCGAATGAAAAATTAGAAGAGTTAAATGTAAAAGTATATTGGTTATACTAATTCTTTACATATTGTAACTAAAATTGTCAAGTATTAATAACTATTTCGTCTTAATTTATATTTAAAAAATCGACTTTTTTTTAACAAATCTTGGTCTTGATCATGCAACAGTTAGTCAATCTTGGTCTTGGTCTTGCAAATTGTAAAACCAAGACCTATTTCGGGCAACACTAATCTCAATAAGTTTAATGTAAAAACAAGTACCTGACAGTGTAGCAATACCTGACATACTCCTCGTAAAATGCTAATAATAAAATTTCAGAACCTCCTAGACCTGTATTTCTGATATTTTTTTTTTGGTTTTTATGTTTTCTTCTTGTGTATTTGTCTGTTTTACTTCAGTCTTGTGTGAAATTGTAACCGAAATAATGAGTGACAAATTAGAAAAGTCCAACTCGATCCGCTTACTGCCCCAGGTACAACCATCTGTCAGTACGGACACCATACCTTAGGTTTTGCTTTTTCTCTTTTACTACTTTGATTTATTCCAAAAATTTTGTATTATTGTTCCTTGGAGTGTTTTTAGATTATGTCAAAATAAGTTACATTGCATTTTTTTTTATTTATTTATAGTAACAATTTGCCTTAAATATCTCACTCCTGCTTTCATTGTTTAGCATATATTAAAATAAATGCTAGAATACCAGTGACTTTTTCTTGTAAATACACTATAATAAGCTCTACTTATTTAATGATTGGAATGTTCTACTTTAGATTTGAAATATTAAATTAAATATTGTATATTTTTTCTATAACGAATTGTGATTATGGAAAAAATCAACGAAACGTCAAATTTATGCATGAACTGATAGTAAACATTTTATGCTCCATGATTATCTAAAAGTATCGGTTGTTCTCTGTTTTTTTTTAATTTAATCAACTTTGAATATATTTTTAAACGTTGAGCAATGTAGATCAGGTTTTAGCTTAAAATTATAAATATTTAAAAAAAAATGTATTTAATATAATATTTTTCCAAGGTAGTAATAAAATAAAATTCTATTAATATAGTAATATTTAAAATTTTGAAACAAAAATTAACTATGTCTCAAATTAATAAACATTAACGCACAAGTGTTTTTACAAATATATTCTAATTTATTTATTTTTATTTCGATGAATATGTATGAAAGATGTAATAAAATTGTTCCAGCTAGAATTAATTTATATAAATAGTTTTCAATTACAGCGCTGATGGTAATAAAATATAAAGGAGTGGTGTGTCTCATTGTTATTCTAGAACTCTTGATAATGTCACTTTATATATTTTTTTGTATTACTACTAGCAATCAATATCAAAGGTGATGGTTTCACGACGTTTGATAAATTTAATATATATCATATATTATGAGAATGAGGTACATTAAATAAACAAAGTTTACCAGATTCAAAACTCCCCATTTCTGATAATTTTCGAAAGTAAGAATATTGTTGGTTATGATAAGATAAAACCATTCACGAAATTTTAGGCAGATGTTAATAACACTGTTAAGCAAAAAAAAAATCCACTCTTCTTATGTAGGAATCTAAAGAACAAAAAAAAAAAAAAAAAAAAATCAGCACCATTCCGTAAAAAACCTTAATGTCACAATTGATTAAATCCTCTCTTGGAAACCACACTCATCCCAAATTTCTCGTAGTACTATCTCTACTCTGAAACAGTTTAACCTTCTCTGCTGTCTCCTTCCATATAAATCCCGTCAATTCCTGTTTGTTTTTTTTTCGGAACCTCAAGAGATACGCTTATAACGCAGTATTACACAAGTTGAAGTGGCTCTATCGACCCAACCGCCGTCTTACTTCCTTGTTACCTTTCTATAAAAAAGAATTAGAACTAAGCGACCTTCCTGTATTCAAATACTGTGCCTTGAATTTAAATACTCCATTCAATCCCGTCCCACTAGATTCTTGTACTTCCGACCTCTATCCTCATCCTCACCGAACTGCTGCTCTTGACAAATCCTTATTAATTCAAGCCATCTCCTTCCGGTATACCCTCCCGATATCCAACATGCACAATAAATTTCCTCATTTAAATCTCTCCTTTTTAAGCACCTACTCCTTTCCCAACAATTGATCACAAATGTACATAAGAGGTCTCAGGTTCCCTCAGCAACGATTTTGTTTTATTTTATTTGACCTATGTGATGAAAATGACATATGTTATTTTATTTTCCCATGTGTATTTCATGTATATATCTGTATTTTTCTTTTACTGTTATTTTTTTCTTCTTCCGATATTTTAAGTTTAATGAAATTTGTAATTACTTAATTTAATGTATGGCAGGCGTTTTTTTCTGTATCTATAATTTGTCCTAAAGGGACAATAGTCATAATAATAAAAAATATTTCCATTTTTGCAAGAATGAAGGTTGTTTAAAAAAAAAAAAAACGGAAATAGCATGTTTATTTTTTTCTTACTTCAGTTATTTATTTATCATCTTTTGGGTAATGATAATAATATATAAAATATTCATTTGTGAATATAAAATAACTTTATGTCTATTCAATCTGTATATTTGTTCCTTTTATAGTGTTTATCAACAGTTCCTCAGACCCTCAGCTCCCGTTGCAGTGTCCAAAAGTGGTCAGCAAGCATCTTCTCATTGTATTTACCACGATTCCTCTTCATCATTTGGCTATATAGTGGTAAACCGTTATCCGTGTTCATCTGAAACTCCTCCCAGCTCGAGAAAGAAGAAATCCAAATAGAATGCAAATAATAAATTTTTAATGACATGGTTCAACCCATGACCTTATATGATAAATGCAATTCATTAACAATGTATTTGTAATTTTTAACTCTTTTATTGCCAAAAATTGTTAACACACGTTTTCAAACGCCTACCAAGTATTTTTTCAGTATCTTTTTTTTTAGTTAATTCCAGTTCCTTAGGTAGGTAGCACGGGAATATGTGGCCAAAAAAATTCTTAAAGTCTTAAACTTGACCTTCCAGATTTTTTTCATGTTGGAACACATTGTAATACCTTAGAGATAAATAGATATTTTCATACTTCGTTGAAGTTTTCAATGAAGATAAAATGTTTAAAATGTCTAAAAACATCTCATTTGTTGACATACAATACAAATTTGAGATAAACAGTCACTGGTACAGATCCCATTTCATCAGATGATTAACATCCGCCTGAAACTTCGTAAATAGCTTAACCTCATCGTAATCTACAACTATTTTATTTACGAAAATTCTTGGGATTGAGACGTTTTAATCTGGAGATCGGCAAACTCTGTGTATTTAATAAGATAATAAATACTCTTAAATATCCATTCGCTTTATTCTTGGATCGTAAGATAATACGAAATCTATAAAAAAGGTGGCCTACATAAATATTGGACCATTTGGGCTATATAATCTCGTTATTTTGACATTTTGGGAGTGTAGGTCACGCCAAATGACTCAAATTTTTTTAAGACCACCTTTTTTCTCGAGTTTGTGCTCAAATTATCTTACGATTGAAGTGAGAAAACAAATGAATATTTACGAGTTTTTAGTACCTAATGAAACAAAGTTTGCCGATCTCCTGATTGAAAACGCCCATATTCCGAGAATTTTCTTAAATAAAATAATTGTGGGTTACGATGAGATAAAAAATATATTTATCAAATTTCAGGCGGATGTTAATAATTTTATAAAAATGAGTCTATACCACGGACTACATAACTCCTTTATGAGACGTGTCCACCAGTTATGGGATACAATACAATTCCTTCAACATCTTGCCTTGGTTTAGACAATAGGATGACTTGAGAATTACATATGTATACAAATCAATTTATCTTTGATACATGGATTCCACATTGACAGATCTGCACCTCCAATTTGTGAAGTATGTAACGCGAAGTTGACATTTTGCAAGACCCGTTGGCTGGGCATGATAGCTATTTTCATAATGTGGGAATAGAACGAAATATCTAAAACATATTAGGAGAAAGCAGCATCAATACAGAAGTTTGGTGTCTGATGGAGATTTTATACCTTTGGATTCGTGTTCAGCATACTTAAAAAAACAATAACAGTTCTGTTAAAGGGAGAATTTTGATGAAGAACAGTGTAATTTGATTAAAAGAGTTCTGTACATCGGAGTAATATCTTGTAAAAGTGAAGTCATTAATATGCAATTACTTAAAATGGGATTAAAGATGTACGACATCGTTTCCAAAGTTCAGACCACAAGGAACAAGCCCTCCGGGCCACTGAAGAGCCGAAGAGACCTTTGTAGCGGCTCTGCCGAAGAAGAGAGCGATGACTGATGCCCACGGGCTGAAAGGATCAATGAAGCGGCTGCCCATTGAGAGAGCGATGGTTGGTGCAACTAGTGGCGCAAGCCGCACGCCTTCCCCTCTCACCGCCAAATGCCACGGGTTCAGCCCCGACCATTGTGCCCCCTAACAGCCAGTCTAAATCATTACAATTATTTTTCAAGCCATTGTACCTCGTCTTACATAAGCCACAATATTCAATCTGCCTGGGACTCTCAGCCTGCGACAAAACAGTCTGTAATAACTTGTCAAAACAATAATGCCGCATTGAATTGAGAAGATGTGTGCCCTGCTCTATCCTCTTTAGGCGATTTCGATCTCTAACAGTATCAGGCTCTTTTGAGTTAAACATTCTATGGCAGTTACGTCAACCCCGATTTCTATTAGAACTTTTATTTGATCAATTTGATTCAGTAGATCAAAAACGAATAAATCTTTATTCCTGAAACTCGGCGTTCCCCCAAAGCAGTAGCCGATCAGGCATTTTATTTTGACCGGTTTCTTTAATTATATTTTATTCTTTATCACTTTAAAAAAAAGGTATTTTCTTGGAGTGGGGATGAATTAATTTCAACTATTTTACGTTAGTTTTTGTGTTGTTTTATTGGATATTTAGGAAGCTCCTTACGATTATCGCAGTGTTCAGCAGCACAGCATTCAGCTTCATTTATCGTAGCTGTTGAGAGGCACAACTTCTCGATAGCTTCTATAGTGGATTTTGGAATCAGCCCATTGCTAGAGATCACTAATATAATTCTTTAATTATATTTTATTATTATTATTATTATATCATGGATGATAAGTATCTAGGACCTTTTTTAAGGTTTTTATTGTTATCGACGTTTCAACCCAAGCATGTGGGTCGTCATCAGGACATGTTTCGAGCCCTTAAGGTGTTCAAACACTTCAGTACTTGGATATGAACGTCGGCACCAACCAAAACCTTAAAAATGACTGCGTCCTAATTATTTACCGCCCATGATATGTATAACAGTCGACTAACCTCCTTCAGTATTATTATAACGTTAGGGGAGTGGGGCGGCTCAAGTGCTCGAGGTCCCAGGTCATAATCCGGCATGATGACTGATAAATTATTTATTTTGTTTCGTCGGCCATGGAACGATTCTGGAGTCGGGATACCCTCTATTGGCCCATTCAGCCTCTATAAAGTTGGGAACCCTTAATTAAATAATTGGTGGAGGGGGAAAAATCTGGCGGTTGAGCGTGATCTCGGTCAAATCACCTACTTACCCAACCATTGTATGTGAAAAAGTACTCCCATACAAAGTTTTGAACCCAAAAAATTGTAGTTGTGAGTTTTTATTTTTTTATTATTATATTGATAATTACTCGGCAAGAAAAAAAAGAAACTATAACTAGAAGGAATTAACAAATTTGGGATTTAAGAAAATAGAGAGAGGTACTACAAGTAATCAAATCAAATATGGTATTTAGTATTTATTGATTTTTTCACAACAGTTTTTTGTTAAGCTAACGAGCGATGGTTTTAATGAGACGGTCTTTGATTTATGGTTATGGTATACTGTGGTATACTGGTATCTATGAATTCTTGTCCTTCAATAGGACTACATCCTATAAAATATCCCGGCTTCCTCCAATAGGATACACTAATCGTCAGTTTCGGACGTTCAAGTATTCTATTGGTTCATTGGATAGCTCTATGATATATCTCCCCTTTTCATAATATTATACTGTAGAAAAAAAAAGACTTAAAAAAGCTTAAAAGTTTGTCTTTGTGCTTAATACAGATCAACTATAAACAATATTTACAGGAGTCTGTGCTAGCCAACAGGTATCCTTGGTGTTCAGTCATTGATATTAATGGATACTGCAATTTATCCATTATTAAACAGTTTATGGATTGAATAAAGAATGCTTCTAATTGGACTGGTATTTTCTGATATTAGTATGTAAAGACGAACAAACTATAAGTTTTATACTGATTATTATACATATAATGATCAATTATAAATTACTTAATGAATTCCTGAGTTTATTACAATATATGAGCAAGAATAATTTGATGGATGGATTATGGAAATTGAACCATTCACCTGAATTAAAGTAGGCGATAATTCTAAGAGGCTAAAAACAATAATATTTAGAAAGTAGCTAGGTTTAACATATATTTCTTAAACTGGGCTTAAAACAGAATTTTTTTTTTTTTTGTTTTCATAATGTTTTGATATCACAGAAATTTTTATTGTTGATAGTTTTTCAGTTCTTTTGGAACCAGAACTTTTTTCCTTAGCAACTTTTCATGTAAAGATTTTAGAGAATTTTATTAAAAAAAAAACTTTTATATGAAAGTTCTATCGATTTCACTAGAAATGACATTTATCCATATTCTCAAACAAACGACTAATTAGAATCATGTGTAATTGATTTTAAACAAATTAGAACCTATATTTAAACCCAATAACTGTTTATTTTTCATTTAACAGAACTTTTTTCAAGAAATTTAATAAATACTAGTAAAATGTTCACCATAAACCTGGAACTTTGTTAGAAAAATGTTCCTTACAACTTTTATTTAATTTTTTTTTCCCAATTTCATTTTATTAAAAAGTTCCATAAAACTTCCAACCTCTGTATTTAACGTTTCCTATAGCATCAGAAATTTAATAAATCAAAACCATGCGGTTAGTTCTTTTTTTTTTTTATAATATATTTTTCATGATATTAAAAGGTACAAGACTTCAATATGGTATGTCCTCTTAAAGACTTATTTAACGTTTCAGCAATAAATTATAATTTCTCTAAGCGAATATTACGTAATTGCTAATAAAACAAAAAAAAGTTTCATAATGATACCTTTCTATAATAATAATGTTAAAAGCTATTTGAGAGCTCTCAGCCCCTCCCCCCCTCTCCCAATTCGATAAGGCATCGGGTGGCGGTTGCCCTTATATCATACGCAATGTTAATTTAGTCTAGAGATTACTATTATCGATTAATAATTATAGATGCTGAGCCAGTTTTCTAAAACTCTTTAATTTAAGAGAACAGACTCGCAATCACCTCCACGGTTAATAGGCCCAACATCACAAGACTTTATCGGAAATCTTTAATTTTTTCTAACCGGATGAGTCAGCCATGCTCTATATTTCTAAAATCCATATAGTTAAGAAAGCTGTTATGAAGTGAAATATGTGCCTTTGGAACATTAACGTGATAATAACAACGATTACAGAATGATCAAATAAAACTCGTTATTCCTAACTGATATCAATTTGTTCATTAATATTTAGAATTTTAAATAAATTAACCAAAAGCTGTTAAACTTAATTTTTTTGAAGTAATAGCTTCTTTAAGCGCGTTTTGCACTTTTTTTCGTGGAGAGTAAATTAGAATATCTGGAAGGTCAGTCTTAGCTCTCATCCATTTATTAGCTTTTCTATCCCTTCGCATTATTCTACTTACAAAGAGAAAATCTTTTCCGACGTCCCGAAAAATCAAGAAAAAAAAATATATTCACGAAAAACTAGCTATTTATTTATTTGATCATTTTTTAAATATACAAAGGTAATTTTTTTTTTCAAATGACCAAAAGTATAATGTAAATTTTGGAGTATGAATCTTTATGACATCCTCAATTTCTATATAAAGTAAAGTAGTAAGCAAAATGTCTGTGATATGTACAACGCATCAGATTTTTTCATGAAATTCATTATTGTTTTTCAAGTAGCATGAATACATTAATGGCTTGGACGATGGGAGTGACTAGATCTAAATGGCGTAAATACGACGGTAAAAGGGTGGTGACAAGAGGCGCGGTCACTTCCCGGAGTCACGATAGACCTCCATTGCGCTTGACCTTGCTTGCTAATTACAGGCTGATAATTAACAGTGCGCTGCGCAATGTTTTTATTGCGCTGCCGGCGGTGGATCGTGCCGGGGGCACGCGCCCAAATCGCAAGGTCCTTCTCGACTTTCACATCGTGAGCGGTGGGCTACCATTACATCCATCCCCCGCTGCCCCTTATCTGATCTTCGGCTTGATGGCTCGCTCCCTCCATCCAGAAGGACATTCTCTCAGGGCGTCATCCATCTTATGTCAACACCGTGTGCGCAGGCGCGTTCTTATTATTATTACTACACAGCTAAATCAATAATTACTGCTGCCTTAGATAGATAAATAATATGTTTATTGGCTTGAATGTAGAATTAACGTAATCCCCATGACTCCTATAGTCTCAATCAATGTTACTTTTAAGTATTAACGTTACAAACTATTCACATATTTAATAGTAAATAATTAGAATTTATATTAACGCACAAATTATAATTTAATAACGGCCTAATTTTCTATAAAAAGGTTGAATAAAGTAGAATAAATAGCCAACGCGTCAAAATACAAAGAAAGACTTGAAAAAAGCAATTAAAAATATTATACTTTCTTTATCTAATCAAAATTGAAAATAAGATAAAAATGAAATACACATACCGACTTATATCAACCAACAAATACATACACTTTGCTCCCGATTTCACATTTCATATTTAGTTAGTTAAACTACAAGAAATAAAATAAATTAACATAAGGCTTAAAATTAAAATTAAATAAACCTTAAAATTAAATTTTAAAAAAATTTGATACGTCTTCACCCCGAATGTAAAGGAAATCATGTCCATTTTTTAAATAAATTATTTATTACCTAAGAAACAAAGTTATGGAAAATTAGCTACCTTGAGCAAATACAAAAATCAATATCGTTTTCTTTACCTCCGGGATAAAGATATATTATATATTATTACTCAAGGTCTTAAAATCTGTTATTAATTACTTTTTATTTGCAGGGCATTAAACGTCGTTTTACGACTATCCGTGTTGAGTGTAGAGCTGATAAATCTTATATAGTGTGCATTGTGTTTTACACCTAGAAATATCTATGAAGTTGTCCATAAATGGCTTTATGATTTTCTAGTAAACATGCTATAGCCAGGCAACAAATATAACGGCGTCATGGCATGTAAAATTTTCAGAATATTGATTAGAAAAGAAGGAAACGTTATGTTGTTGAAGTTATACTTTCACTCCTCCAATAATTATTAATTTTTTTGAAATTGTAATACTGGAATAAATTATTGAATAATTGGCTATTGAAACATTTTTTATATTAAAAAATGACAAAATATATATTTTAATAAGTCACCAATCGAATATAAGAATATTGGTAAGCGGTACAGACTACAAAAGCTCAAGTTTCCGGGTTCGATTCCAGATGATGGCAGGTAATTACTTATTCTGTTTCATTGACCGTGATTTGACTCTGGGGTTCGGGAGACCCTCCTAGGGAACACCGAGCCTCTACAAAGTCAGTAATTTTAATTAAACAATTAATTAAGAGGGGAAATCTGACAATGGAGCGTGATCTTTGTCAAATCACCTTTGAACAAAAATCAATACTTCCTTACATAGTACTGAACCCTTCATGGATTTATTTATTTTTGGTATGTTAATTTAATATAAGCTTACGATAGTAATATTGAGCTTCCATGAATATTTTATGTGAATTTCTCATGTCTGATTTATTTTTCGGTATATTTGGCTATTATTCGATACAAAATCAGGCTTAAGGGAAACACACTCTTTGAAATAAAAAGAGCGATCTGAGAACACATTACCAACAAGTGGAGCAGAATTACCAAAAATAACTGGTATTTAGTCTCATATGAAGGCCAGAAGATTAAGATGGGTGGGATGTAGCTTGTAGCTTGAAATAATCAATTTGGAGGAATCTACACAACGAATGTAAAAATAATTGAATAGAGAAAACTTAAAACGAAGATAATGAATTCATTAAATGCTTATGAATTCATGAAAGCTGCATTCAGTATACTGTAAAAGATTGTCAGATTTGTAAGAGATTGGTTCAGTGGCCTAAAATTTACAAATTCACAAAAGCGAAAACATAAGGAACGGGTTAAACTCCAGGAGTTAGTTGCATATAGGAAAATAATAAAAAAACGAACTCATATATTCTTATCTGATATTCATTTATTAAATTTGTATAGGCTAATTAGAAATAAAAATATTTCATAACATGCATTAGCATTTCAGCTATCGAAGTCATTTTAGAAAATATTCGAAAATACCGCCGTTAACTTCTAAACATACGGATGAAAGGTTTTCAGACTATTGGATTCTTCGCTGCGATTCAATTAGCTGGAATCCAAGATCTCCCGACCTCACAGTACTGGATAATTGTTTATGGGGTTGGTTCACAAACGAAGTATACAAAGTAAGGTTAGAAACCTTAATAAAACGTAATAAAAATGCTGAAGGCGTCAGTAGAGGAAAGGAAGGGGTGCCCTTCTCCCCCAAGATTGATAGCGCAAGAACTCCTGTCCCCCCTCCCCTTCCAAAATATTGTATTACTCTCCTTTTCTTAAAAAACAGTGCAAACGAAAGTAGAATGTATAAGCCGCAGATCATATACAATTAAACTTGCAGCGGACTGTTACATGTTTTTTCCTCGTTTGGAATTTCTCATTCCGAAAATTCATAACCCCGTCGACATTTGCCCACCTCAAAACCGCTAAGTCCCGTCAAACTGTGCCTTCCTCAATAATTTTGATGACACAACTTGCGCCATGGAACCCCTTTCTGGGCACCACTGGAGAAAGATATAAAACAACCAGAGGGGCATTTGTATAAGATATGTTGTTATTATCTAATATTTATTAAAATAAGACTGAGAAATGAAACCCCAATACAAACAAGAAATATTGTTTATTTGTGGAAGTTTATTTATTTGTAATGAGCTAATAAAATTAAAACAAATGAAAATCGGATAAAGACGTATGATATTTTATCCGGGGTGCAACCAACTCCTGGAGTTCGGCTCATTCCTCCCGATTCATCCATATGTTAATTTTGGTATGTCAATAATATAGTCGAATTCCACATATCCGACACCTCTAATTTTTTTTTAATTTATGGTAGTTAATTCCTTGCCATGGCAATCGAAGTGTCGTGCTAACTGGGACTGCATTGACCCACATTATTCCAAATAAACTGATTCCATCAACAATTGTTCGTTTTCTTCTTGGACTGACTACTGGTGTTCCGATGAATGAATTCTTCATAGGAATAATAAATAATTAATTAATTCTGGGAGTAGTTATCTTCTCGACTCCTTGGAATGCGAGACAGAGGAGAGCCGCAGATCCTGGTCCTGCGCGGGAGAGAGCTGGAAGGCGCAGACCCTTCGCCTTGGCCTGGACCGGAATGCGGCCTCACTGCCCGCAACTACTTACCTCGCGCATGACAAAAACCTTATATCGCCAATAAATCAGCGGCCACTATGGAAGAAATATCTCCGATAAGGCTCCTCAACACGACAATCGGTTCCGCCTATGAGTTTTCTTTTTAATTTCTGTAGTCTAATGAAAATGATCCATCATTCATTGGAAATGGCGAGAGAGATAGTGGCGCTTTAATGGAAATTTATCAGCTCTCATAATCAGGCCGAGCTATTAAGTTTTCGACATCTTCCTTTTTTCCATTGAATTCTTGTACCGCGTAGTTTAACAGTTTTTTTTTTTGTATCCATTTAAATGTATGCTGTGTAAGAACATAAATTAGATGTGTCATAGCGATTGCTGTCCTTATGGTTGTGCTAACAAAGAAGGCCGCAAAGCCATTATTAGTCATTAAATAGAACTATCAGGAACTGATATCGGCTACCGGTTCTTGCATGAGTATGGAAAAACTAAGAGTTAAAACAGTAAAGTTACACAGAAAATAAAAAAAATTCAAACAACTATATTATTCCACCAAGGAGACAGGTATTATTTAGTATTTTCCTATTTAATTCTATTAGTCCGTGGTACAGATCCGTTTTTATCAAATTATTAACATCCGCCTGAAACTTCGTAAATAGCTTCTTCTCATCGTAACCTACAACTATTTTATTTACGAAAATTCTCCAAATTGGGGCGTTTTAATCTGGAGGTCGACAAACTATGCATATTTAATTAGATACTAAGGACTCTTAAATACCTATTTGCTTTACCCCTGTACCGAAAGATAATTTGATCCCAAAATCGATAAAAAAATATTGGGCTGTTTGGCCAATATAACCTCGTTATTTTGACAATTTGGGGGTGTAGATCACGCCAAATGGTTTAATATTTTCGAAGGCCGCCTTTTTTATCGACTTTGTGCTCAAGTTATCTTACGTCCAAGTATGCAATGGGTATTTACAAGTTTTTAATACCTAATTAAATATACAAAGTTTGCCCACCTCCAGATCGAAAACGTCCCAAATCTAAGAATTTTCTTAAATAAAATATTTGTAGGTTACGATGAGATGAAACGTGAATAGTTTCTGGAGGATGTTAATAATTTGATAAAAACGGGTCTACACCACGGACTACATAACTCCTTTATGAGACGTGTCCACCAGTTATGGGATACAATACAATCCCTTCAACACCTTGCCTTGGTTTACACAATAGGATGACCTGAGAATTACATATGTATACAAATCAATTTATCTTTGATACACGGATTCCACATTGACAGATCTGCACCTCCAATTTGTGAAGTATGTAACGTGAAGTTGACATTTTGCAAGACCCGTCGGCTGGGCATGATAGCTATTTTTATAATGTGGGAATAGAACGAAATATCTAAACCAAATTAGGATTTAACAGCACCAATATAGAAGCAGTTTACATTTTTTTAAAAAGAAAAATATATTCAATAAAATATAATAGAAAAACAAAAATATTAAGGAAAACATAATTTTATGGACACAGAAGACCTCAGTAATTGATTACCCATAAAAACAATAACCCAACCTAACCTCAATTTATCTTTTCTTAATTTTTCTTTTTGGTATCTTCTTTAAAATTGAAATGAATGGAATGTATAGAGTTTTTTAAAAAATCTGGTAAAAAAGAGGTATAAAATATTATTCTCTTTATTGGTAATATATAAACCTTAACGCTTTTTTATTTTTAAATAAATATTAATTCAAATGGTGATTCTGTAGCTGATTTAAAATTCAAAACCTATATTTATCCATAACATAATTATAAATGTACATTGGTTTATTTATAACAATAAATACATTACATGACCATGCACTATGTTAAAACTTATTAACACGAATGAATATACAAAAAATGATTTGAATTTTCTTAAACGCCCTCCGATCTCTCTCGTCCTTTCTGTTTCCAGATAACCTAGAAATGAGCTTAGAAACTGAAATTTTATACCAATTATATACCGTAATATTGGGTAACTTAATGCCTTGATGGGTAACTTTGGGACAGTGGGTAAAATTTATCTGGTGGTGATTCCGTGGTGGATTAACTGTGTTGATTCAGACTACAAAAATGTGCTTTGTGTAGTGGCGTCTAATGAATGCTACTGTCTTGCGGCACAATACTCTTAAGGTCCAAGCGCAAGTTTCTAGAAAAGAAGAATTTCGAAACAACAATGGAAATAAATAAAACCTAACTGCACAATGAGTGTAGTGAATTAGAGGCCACAAGATAATAGCGCAGAGTACATTCCTACACAAAGCACGCTTTGCAGAGTGAACTTATTTTATCCCCCACGGAATCACCACAAACTAAATTTTATCCGCTGTCTCAAAGTTACCCACCCAGTCCCAAAGTTACCCCACGACACTTTAAGCTACATCAGATTCGCCAGAAGGATGACCTCGTGTCCACACGTCAAAATGAAAAAAAAAATTATATCAAACATACGATTGAATTTACTGCAATCCTTTTTTTTTTTTTTTAAATCATCAAATAGTTGTTTGCGTTCCTGAAAGTCAGAGCCATTTCTTTCTTTCCAGGCAGTCTCCTCGAAGGCCTCTGACAGCCATGCCTTCCTCCACATCCTGTAGCCATCTTTTCCTAAGTCGTCCTCTTTTTCGCGTTTCTATTGGCTGATACAGAAAGTATAATTTTGATCATCGATCCTCTCACATTCTTGTAAATGGTCATACCATTTTAACCTAGTTGTTTTTCTGTTTTTCAGTATTTTTTGCATAGTAAATGATCGTAAATAATAAATACATATAAAACTCTGGTCAGTATAGATAATGAGGTATCTTCATTTATTTATTATTTTAATATGCATTACAACCCCCTAAATAAAGAAACAAGGAAACACTTTTTTTTTTCTTTTTAATTTATTAGACTGTCAATTACTAAATATATAACTGAATACAATTGTAGAACTAAACAGTTATTAAATAAAAAACGTTATTCTTTTTCGTACAAAGGTCGATTGTTGAGATAAAATCTAGCCATAAATATATTTGCAGTTAATAATTTCGGTACATATTGAACTGTATAATCGAGATATCGGTAGTGAGCCGGATTTACATATATGAGATGATAGATAGGAACGGAGAGCCTTGGAGAACTCCACATTGAGAACATTTCACAAACCATAGCCCAGCTCCCGAGACGACTCCCCGTGGTCATAGGCTAGCACATTAATCCGACGGAACTAGTTCTGTTTGTGAATAATTACTTCCCTTCGGCCACCCCGGAGCTTATGCTAATATAGGAGAGCTCCCGGGTGCTGGGATGGGTACGGAGGCGGAGGACCAGTAGATTTATGGTTCGCGTAGGGTCTAATTAGGCAATGAATAAGGGGTACGCACTCGGTTAGTACGGACGTTCATTACATACTTGAGAAGGTCACACTTATCATACCACGTTTATTTTTAGGCGTGATTGGATTCCAGTATTCAGGAATATGACTCATGCCCTATCGATGTTTCTTTAGATCTCGCGGAATTATCAGTACGCCAAAATCAATATTCTTAAATTTGAAAACCTAAATGCCATATAGGAATCCATATACGATGTTTTGCAAGAACTACAGTAAAAATTCACAATGTATATTTGATCGAGCTTAGTTTTCAAGGGTAATTTTGAAAATAACTTATTTATAGTTATAAAAACACAATGATACACCAAAATGACACCAACCTTTTTATGGATAAAATGCAGTGACACTGACATATGGGAAATCCATTTAAGTATCTAAGATGTTCACAATAAACCGACGATATTATTCTATTTGTAGAGGCATTGAATGGAAATTTTTCTTTTATTCCCCCTTTAATAAAAACTACGTAATTCACTGATTCATAAACGTTAATCCTATCGAATCCAGATTAACCGAAGTTTCAAAAAAATTAATGGTCCCGAGACATTTAAATGTCTTTTTGATGAACCAAGGATAAGAGAAAAAAAAATAGTTAAATTAGTCAGGAAACGAAACGTCTTTATAGCGCTAAAATGGTTCTGGATAAATGCCTACAAAGTGGATGTAACATCTATACATCTTATAAGGATATTACTTAATGGGCTAAGGGCAAGTTCTTCAGCACTGAGATCCGTTTATTGAGCCGTTCCTAAATTCAGCGATGTAGCAGTGGGAAAATTCCTGAACTTATAGATTGATTTACATCATAAATCCATCAATGGACTAGTACTAGGAACTTGCTCTAAAATCACCTCCAGATTTCGTTGAAACAGAGAAACATACAGATTCCACTTGGAAATACTGTCACGAAAAACAATAAATCAAAGAATCAGACTTCTAAATTCACTTCTCAAAAAATTGAAAACATATACTTACTTACTAAAACCTATTTGGACTTATTTATCACTCATTTAACAAACTTCATATCTTTCAAGCTTGAACATCTAGGACAATTACAAAAGCACATTAGTAAGTTAGCAACTCTTCATAGCAAACGTCTCCATGGCAAATTACAGGCACACTCTTACATACTAATGGCATGGCCACAACACAGATGCCTGGCAATGTCCGTAGAAGGTTGAAAAGGAGCTGGATAAGAGATCTACTTTCCTAGTAATTAATATAAATATCGCGTCAGGAGGATGTGCCGCCGCTGGATATTCCTCCCCCACATGGCTCTCACGCCAACGGATTTGCTGGAATGAACATCAAATTCACTAGTTGTTGATATTTTCTTCGGCAGGTGTGAATAAAGATAAAGATTATTCCCTCTCAATACGTCGAATTTTACTTCAGGAAACCGATGGAGTTTTTTAATAATCTCTTAATATTTTATTAGTTGCATTGAGATTTGAAGTTTTGATATCAGTTTTCATGACTCCTTTTGTTTGATGCCTCATTAAAGAAAAAAAAACATAATAAAATAGAACGCTCCTGTTACCCGGAAATGATGAATCTTAGTTGACTGCCTTTGTCAATATTGAACATTTTTAATTTTTTCAAAATAATATAAATTTTTAAAATAAAATTTAAGTAAGATTTGATTTAGTTCCTATTTCAGTTTTTCTATAAATTGCTAGTTATTTTAAATTACTCAGTCGTCGCCTAATAAAAATTACTAGAATGCAAACAGAAATAGTTTCAGCTCAATCCTATATAGTTAACTGAATTATGGATAGTAATTATCACCAGCGATTTCAAATAGTTTCACCATCTATGGGCTGATCAATCATCTAACTATTTACGTTATGAGAGAATTATATAGCATTATTTATTCAAAAATTTTATTTATATCTTAATTATGTTTATATCTAATCGGTTTCTTGGCATCTAAAATTCAAATGAATCTATACTCATAGCAGAGCGATTAATATCAATTTAAAAATTGATTAATATTCAAATTATCTAAATAGACAACTTTAGGTTTGTGACCAGTTTAGTAATAGGCACGCGTCTTTCCACCACTTTGTTAGTTGAAAGTTCTCAATGCAAATAATTGATTAATTTTTTTCATTAAAAAAGCCAATTTGTAAATAATAAAAGATGTAATATAAATAATTTTTAAATTATAGTTTCATCTTCATTTACCATACTGCAAATACCAAGCTTATAATACTCAGGTAAGAAATTAAATATATATATATATATATATATATATATATATATATATATATATATATATATATATATATATATATATATATATATATATATAAGTTAAGCGTCGGCGGACTATAACAATAAAAAAAAAGAAAGGAAAGGGGTTAAGATGCAACACTCACGGCTTCTGAATAGACACTCCTTTATTCATTTAGTAATCCTCCTTATATACATTTCTTATGTTTATTTACATTCAGGATGGCATTAAGGCTGATATCGCCAGTCTCCGGTCTTTATCTCCCCCCACCAGTTTACGAATAGGATTTTCGGAAACTTAGATATTCCTAGATCGGAGCCAACAGTTATCGGCCTTCATACCTTACAATTGTTGTTACCAGTATACACTTGAAAGAAACTAAAACTCACTCCCACTCAGAGAAATAAAATAATAATAAAAAAAAACATAGAAACTAAACACAACACTTGCTTCCAAGAACAGAACTCTTAATAACCTAAAAAAAAAAATAATACACTGTCCTCTACTGTATTGCTATGATACTATTTACACATAAAAATAACAAAAAAATACACCATATTTCCGTTTTGACTGCCAGAAAAAAACATATTTCTTATAAACCGCGTTGAGGGTACTACGAATCCATTGGTCTATGTTCCGGTTCTATCATTGGGAGCTTCAATTGTTCAATATGAACAGTTCTCCTCTTTCTAGGTTCATTAACGCTTTCGATAGTTAGCAGATTATGCTCCCTAATAGCAACCACTCTGAATGGACCCTCGTACCGTAACAATTGTTTCCCTCTGTTGGTTCCTACTCTACGGTACACTATTGTCCCGATCTTTAGGTCACCCATTTGGTCACGTACGCGAACATTTTGCCTCTCTACCCGCTTCTCCTTTTCCCGCTTAATTTTCCCCGTCACTCTTCCCCACGTCTTTTCTACCTCTACCCTATTGCTCTGGATTTGCTCGACTAATGGTTCGTTAATCGTTGTTTCCCCGCAATCTCGCCTTGGCCTGCGCATCCCGAATAGTACTTCCACGGGCGAAAATCCCGTGACGGAGTGAATCGAGTGGTTGTAGGCTGTTATCGCTTTCTTCATCGCAACATCCGGCTCCAACCCTTTTTCCCCTTGATACACCCGGATGTGGTCACTCAACGTGCTGTGCAACCGCTCAATGCCGCCTCTACTTTTAGGATGTCCCGGGGTGTTATAATGCCAACGAATCCCTAGTCGTTTCATCTCCTCCCTAATCGCGGCATTGTCAAACTCCCTACCACCGTCCGATGTGACCCTCTCGGGGACCCCGTAGAACTGCACCCAGGTTTGTAGGGCTTCCGCAACTGCGTTGGCAGACTTGTCCATGACCTGGTGTGCCATAGCTACCTTGCTAAAGACGTCGATGATCGTGACCCACTTGAACCCTCTCCAGGTAAATGTATCAATCTGGAGGTCCTGTAGTGGCATGTTCCCTGTAGGTGTCTCTTCCTGAACTCCTCTGGGGAGGGAGGGGGTGTCGATCATATTTCGTGCGCATAATACACACCTCGCATTTCCCTATGATCTCTTGGATGGATTTTTTCATGACCCACCAGAAATACTTTCGACGTAATGCCTGCAACGTCTCGTTCACGCCTCGGTGGTTGGTTTTCCCCTGGCGATAAGCCAATGTGACTGCCTGTTGTTGCTCCTCATCCTGTATAGTTTCCACTGCATATTTGCAACGGATGAGCGTTCTGTCCACGCCTATTCGCTCGGATCTCCACATCCGCTTTATTTTATCCCATACCGTGTTATTTCCAACATAGAGATGGTACGTTTTTCCCGCTTCCGTGGCGTCCTTCAGTGCCGTACGGATTTGCTCTTCGCTCACCCTGGGTTTGCGACCAGATGACGCGAATCTTACTTTTCCCATATCTTCGGTAATCTATTTTCATCATCACTGCTACTCTCGTTTTCCAGATTACCTGACGATGCTTGTCATTGATGATGTCGTCTATCTCCTCCATCTCCACTGCTCTTTCCTCCGCTGAGCTCTCCTCTTCCGGGGACTCTCCCCTGTCCTCTATACCGACGAGATCATCTGCTCCTTCGCCATCGGGAGTCCACTCACTCAAGAATTGGCGCACGTCTCGCGATGGTCCTCCCCCGTCCTCTTCTACCGCGTTGATCATGATGGCCCTAGAGAGCCAGTCTGCCACCACGTTTTCCTTTCCCGGCTTATACACCACCTCTATATTGTATTGGCTAAGGACTTCCTTCCATCTCGTGACCCTAGCTGAGGTTTCCTTAAGTTTCCCTACCCACTGAATGGGTTTGTGGTCGGTGTGGACTCGAAACTTCCTCCCAAATACATATGGCCTGAAATGGTCGATAGCCCACACAATCGCGAGTAGCTCCCTCTCCAAAGCGCTGTATCGCGATTCCGCACCCGTAAGCCGACGGCTCGCGTATGCTATCGGTCGTTCCCCCTCACTCCCCCCCTGGGACAAAACGGCCCCTAACGCGTATTCGCTCGCATCGGTGGTTATATTAAAGAGCTTCTCAAAATCCGGGAACGCCAACACAGGCTCTGTCAGCAACCTATTCATGCATTTCCGGATATTATTCTCCATCTCTGGTGTCACCACAATCTTCGCGCCTTTCTTCAGCAAATTGTTAATGGGTACCAAATACCCTGCCATCTCCGGTACGAATCCCCGGTAATACTTCAGCGTCCCGAGAAGCCTACGGATCCCCTTAACGTCCCGTGGTACCGCCATCCTTGTGATTGCCTCCACCTTTGCCGCATCCGGTCTGACCCCCTCGCTAGAGATAGTGTGGCCTAAAAAATTGATCCGCGTTTGTCCCAGCAGGGACTTCTCGCTTGACAATTTCAGCCCGAATTGCCGGAGCCTTTCGAATACTGACCTCAGATGTCCCACGTGTTCGGTTTCTGTTCTGCTAAAAATCAGCAGGTCATCCATATATACCTGACATACCGAGTCATCGATAACCCTCAAAAATTCGTCCATCAGACGCTGAAATGTTATGGGCGCATTCTTCAGACCAAACGGCATTCTGGTGAACTCATAATGCCCCCTTTCAAATGTAAACGCTGTTTTGTGTTGGTCTTCCGGGTGCATCCGTATTTGGTGATATCCCGCCTTGAGGTCCAAAGTGCTAAAGACCACGGCCCCACTCAACCTATCGAGTATATCTTCGAATCTGGGGATCGGGTACTTCTCATCTACCGTGTTATCGTTCAATTTACGATAGTCTACTACCACCCTGTATTTTTCCTTATTATCCCCCGGCGCTGCCTTCTTCTTTACCGCCCACAGGGGACTATTGAATGGTGAGGTGCTATCCACTATGATCCCTTGTTCTTTAAGACTGTCTAACTCCTCCCGAATATGCTGCCTCAACGCCTGCGGGTCTCTTCTCTCTTTCACGTAAGTTACACTATCCTGCTTCAGTGGGATTTCATGCACCGTCCTCCCTGTTACCCCCAATACCTCACCCTCCCTGAAGAAAATATCCCTAAACTCCTCCTGTAGCAACTTCCTCCAGTCCTCCACTCTGTTCACCGCTCCTATCCGCACCATTCTTTCTCTCGCGACCCCTATACATCCGAACTTCCTCTTTCCCAGCCTAACGCTCTAGGCTCCTCTACGGTTTCTAATGCTAGCCCCTACTTGCCCTAACAAATCGCACCCTACTATGACCTGGTATTCCCGAGTCATGTTTTCTACTACGTGTACCTTCAGTTCGCCCTCTTTTCCTGCCCACCGATCAAGCCTAATTGTCGCCTCTCCCTCTACACTACAGGGACCACCCAGATTGATTAGCTGGCAGTCGCATTTTTGTATCCGGAGTACCCTCTCGCTCCCGCACACTTTCCCTAACGCCCCTTTGGTCATAATAGTGCTCGAGCTCCCGGTGTCCACGAGGCACTTTACTCCCCCGTCTACCTCGATAATTGGCAACCAGCATGGCTTACCTTGGATGTTGTTGCATGTTGCTGTGCGGTCGCCTCTCTGCTGCCACACTCTTTAGATGCCGCCCCGCTTCCTCCTTACCGCCGCCGTTCGTCGCTGCTCGGTCCGTTGGCTGCTCCTGCCTCCTTCGCCTCCACTGCTGCCTGGTTCGTCCGTCTCTGTTCCCGAAGTTCACGATTCCTCGGTTGCCTCCTCCGAAGATCCGTCCTTCCGCTGCATCCTAGCCCGTCTCGTCAACTTTTGCGTGTTTACCTCCATCGGCTCGTCTTGAGGTCTTTGGGCACTGCCTCGCAATATGCCCTTCGGTCCCGCACTCGAAGCATCTAGTGCGCGGACATTGTGCTACTAAATGTCCTGGCTTTCCACACCCATGAAATTTTCGGACTTCCCTGCGGGGTCCATTCCTCGGTCTCGCCTGGCCGGATCTTTTTTCACCCATCTTGACCTTTTATCCGCTCGGTTGTATCGTTTCCCTCTTCTTCCAACCCATCGGGGCTGTCCGGGGCCGTCTGTCATTCACCCGGATCCACCCTGGTTCTTCCACGTCCATCCGAGTCTCTTCTTCTCTTGCGCTTAGGTCGATCATTTCCTGGGCACACTCGAGGAATGATCTCTCTCAGGGCAATCCTTCTCTCCTCCCCGTCTCCTTAGCCAGCTGGACCTTGAGTATCGTCGACAGGAACTCCATCCTGGCTTCGACCTCTCCCACACTCATTGTTTCGCGCATTTTCTCAGTTATGTGGTTGTACTTTGCCACTAGTACCCCCGCATACTGTCCCCTCGTCTGTCGTTGGGACCAGCGCTCTCTAAACATTTGGAAGATGTCTTCCTCCGGCGTCCATCTGCCTCCTCCGAAGGCCTTCTTCAGTCGCTCCTTGATCACCGGCCATTGTGTCTCCTCATCCGCCTGAATTTGGTTCAGGATGTTCCTCCTTACGCGGCACACCAGAGCTGCTTTCAAAGCTTCCGCGTCCCCTAGGTTCACCAGGTCCTCCGCTACCTTTACCTCTATTCTTGACATGAGGCGGTCTCCGCCTTTCAGGAAATGGTTAAGCTCCCCTACCTCGCCACCGAAGCGTTCCAGGTCCGCAATGGCTCTCCGTAAGTGATGCGTGGTCGCCGCTCTTATCTTCATCTATTCTAACGCGTTAGCGTGCGCTTCTGCCAATGTGTCCCTCGGTAAGGGAGGGATCTCCTGGATCTGCGGAATCTGCTGTACCTGAGGTATTTGAGGTATCTGAGGAACCTGAGGGGCCTGCGTGATCTGAGGTATCTGCGGAAGTTCCTGAGGCTGAGCGATTTCCGGGGCGTTCAACACTCCCGGTCTGATTAAGCCCTGTGTTGGCATCTCACTCTTTCCTTATGACTAGGAGAGAAAAAAAAACGAGAGGAAAAAAAATGAATTTAATACCAAGCTTATAATACTCAGGTAAGAAATTAAATATATATATATATAAGTTAAGCGTCGGCGGACTATAACAGTAAAAAAAAAGAAAGGAAAGGGGTTAAGATGCAACACTCACGGCTTCTGAATAGACACTCCTTTATTCATTTAGTAATCCTCCTTATATACATTTCTTATGTTTATTTACATTCAGGATGGCATTAAGGCTGATATCGCCAGTCTCCGGTCTTTATCTTATATATATATATATATATATATATATATATATATATATATATATATATATATATATATATAGTGATATACATATATATCACATATAAGGGGATAGAAAAAAAACATAACGGAAATAAAAAATCATTTCAGTAGACATCTCATGAAGCCATCCAAATACATACTGAAAGAAAGAGAAGGTTCTATTAACACATCTAAGGAAGGTTATATTGTGAACAGCTGACTATATAGCTATAGTTGTATAAATAACTAATATATGATTACTATCTATCAATATCATAACTGACATATAATAATATAATAATTCTAATATCTAAAATATAATCATTCAAAACGTGTTGAACTAAATAAAAATAATAAATTCAAAAGAAAAGGATCGTCTGGGCAGAAAATACAAGATCACATATATGGAGAAAGAAAAAGAAAAAGAAACTAAAATTATTGGAAGTACTTTAATATTTATATCATGCAATGTAACATGTCTATTCCTAGAACAGATTTATTCAACAGATTATTAGATATCTTTCCTTCAGTATGTATTTGGATGGCTTTGTGGGATGTCAACAGCAATAATATTTTTTTGTTTACTTTCTGCATATATACATATTTATATACCTATTCACATGTATGTTGGAGACACATGGCTTTGTACATTGGATTTTCCCATAATCATCTTATGTCTCTTTTCTAGCTCAATGCTTATTTTAGTAATATTGAATTAAATATAATTGTAGTGGCGTCTTTTTTGTTGTTTGTTTTCTTTTTTCATGTGTGTAATCTTTTAATTTAATTTTAAAACTAAGTTTGATATCAATATTTTTTATTTATTTATTATACATATAATATTCTGTCACAGGGACAATAATTATATTGATAAATGAACACATTCACACCGTGTATACAAAAAAAGAAATAAAATTAACAAAAGTAAAATAATAACTAAATAATAACAAATAAAAACTAAATATCAATATTAAAAAAATAAAATGTATTTATTGTTTTTGTTGTTATTGTGTATGTGTTGTGTTGGAGAGTTTTATATTTTATATAATTATTGCTATCTTAACTTTGTTTTTTGCCAAATATGATGTTTCATTTATCCTTGTAGTAAGATTGTTGCAAAATTTGTATTGTACATAAAAAGAAAAAAACAATAAAAACAATTGTAATACCGTAAAAGTAATAATGTCTGTTGTCTTTATCTCAAAACAAATAACGAATAAGAAATCTAATGTGGTGATACAAGTGAAAACATCAACAAGGCGAGTTTAATAATATGAAAGAAAATCATAAATAATAGCTCATTATAAAGAGGATGCAATGCTGAACATTTCCCTCGGTTGTACTATGCAAGTCTGATTTTTAATTTCTGATATATTTTAATCCATATCTTCAATAACAGTTATCATTTGGTTGTCGACACTATTTTTCCCTTTTCGCCTCTCCAACACGGCGTAGGGTTAAGATACAATTAAGATACAAAAAAGATGATGAAATGATGAACATGCTAATAATGTGCAGGTCAAATTTTTAGATTTTGAGATATTTTAGTCCATTTGCAAAAAAAAGCTTTAATTAGCCAATTCAAGGCTAGCGTTACACAACGGAATTTTGACGGTTCAATCTAATTCACTCTCTACAAAAAAGTGCAAAACGCGTCTAAAGAAGTTTTTACTTCAAAAAAATAAAAATAATTGTAGCGCCTCAACTTACGAGATACGCTCCTTTTATGGGAGTTATACACGTATCTATTTCAATAATTTTCAAATAATAGTTTTTGATAAGTAACATATGATTTCTAATAGTTAAAAATTTTTTACTAATAGTCAGCGCTGCTTTAAACAAAAAATACTCCAATATTTTATACAGGTAAATAATAAGAAAATTACTAATTTTGTGCACTAACGGTATTATTCTCTGCTACAGACCCATTTTTATCAACTTCTTAACATCCACCTAAAACTTCATACATCTCATCGTAATCACAACTTTTTTATTTACTAAAATTCTAGGAATATGGGAAACTCAAAATAAAACTATATTTATTTGGTGTAAAGGAATAATAAAATACAGGCACACCCTGAAAAATTGCATCCGTTCCGCATACGACAGAAAATAAGATGAGAAAATCACTTTCGATGGTATTTATTGGAAATTGTCACGTTCAACAGTAAGGTATTTGTCATTAATATTGATATTGAATAAAGAAATATTATTTGTTACTTAATAAAGAAAGGAGAATCTTGGTAATCCGACTAGTAATTTTGCAATATTGCCACACTAATCCATATCCTTAAGAGGATATGCAGAGCCTGCGGGGGGAATATCCGATGGGGCAGACCATATGGTAAGCCCCGCAGCTGAGCCTTGTAAGGAGGAGAACTAGTTGCATATTTCGATCAGTATTTATGAATGGTCTTCCTTCTTGGGATGTGTACGGTAATGTTCCTCTTCCTTTTGCTCATCTTCTCCATCTTCGGGCGGGGCTTGTAACCCGATGAATGTACTCATCTCGAGACAATTAATCGGACTGGATGTAGGATAATCTAACTCACGTAAATTGCATATCGGATACAACAAATCATCGGGGCGTATCTTGTGAAATCCTCTACTAAGTAAACATCACAGAAAATTTAAGGGGATATTATCAACGAATCGCATATTTAAAGAGACTAAATTAAAGATATTTATGTTGAATTTTAATCAGATATTAACGAGAATATGAGAATTATTAAATATTAATATGAAGTAGGGATGGGATGGGATATCGAAGGCCCAATATAGATTTCGTCATAAACATTTTTTTTTTTAAATTAATGAAATTTACACCTGCATAAAATGATAAATACAACTAGTAAATATGAAATAAGTAACATGACATGTACAACATGAAGAGAAATTACCCATTGGTAGCATTCCAATAACATTTCTATATTAGAATGTCCCGAGGCCCTTTTCAGACGCCTCGGAGGGTTATCAGGAATAGAAGAATAAGCAAGTTTGGAAACAAGAGTGTTCTGATGGTTCAGAAGTTTGTTATGGGAGGATAGGTATCTGGATTGAGCTAAAGCGGAAACATTAAGGTACATTAAGGTCGTTATTGGTGATTTTATTTGTGACAAAATAGAAAGCATTGAGGATTTTACGAAGGATTTTGGATTGTAGGGATTGGATACGAGAGGAATTTGAAGGTTTAGTAGAGCACCAAAGGTCGATCCCATAAATCCAAATAGGCCTTAATATAGTAATATATATGAGTCTTTTGTAAATACTTGGAAGTCTAGAGCGTTTGTCTAGTAAGTGCTGCAGTAGTCGAAAACGTCGGGCGATTTCTAGTAGTTTCAGTCTGGTATGGGGGTTCCAAGTTAGTCGTTTGTCCAGGTTGAGTCCTAGGTATCGGATTTGTTCAACAGAGATAAGTGGGCTATTTTTGAAGGATACTGTAGGGCAGGAAGTCATATGTTTACGACGAAGAATAAAGGTAATTTGATGGGCTTTATTGGAATTTATTTTAATCCTCCAGTTTTGACAGCATTTTTCAAGACTTGTGATGTATGATTGAAGAGTTTGGGATGCAATAGATAGACCGTTATTAACTGATAGGATACACGCTTCCTCGGCATAGGTTGTGATAACAGTGTTGGATTGGGTTGGGATGTCAGCTGTATAAACTGTGTATAGTATAGAATCTAGGATACTACCTAGAGGAACACCGGCAAACTGAGTAAAAAGAGATGCATAAGCATTGTTATGATTTACTTTGAAGTACCTGTCAGTAAGGTAGACATAAAAGTTAGATAGACATAAAAATTAAAATCAACATCAAAATATCGGACTTCAAATATCGATAATCGATTTTTTCATCGGTATTGTAAACGTTTTTTAAATATGAATATCCATAAAATATGACCTTGGGAATGATACGTATTAGTAGAAAAAGGCCTTTTCAGTCTCGATAAATTATAACTTTATTTCAAAAATATCCAAATTTTCGCCTCTTTAGGCATCTTCAGGGATAATCTGACTTTAAATATAATACAAAACTTTTTTAGCAGTGCACCCACATCCATACTTGGTCGAAGAACACAACCGAATGACTCATTGAATTACATATAAAATCAGATTATCCCTGCTAATGCCTGAAAAGGCGAAAATTCTGATAAATTTGAAATAAAGTTATTATTTGTCTAGGCTGAAAAGGCCTTTTTCTACTGATATAAATATCGATATACATATTGATTATCTAGCACGTAGACGTATCAAAAAAGATGTAATTGTCATCTTTAAATAAAATAAAACTCCAATTCCGTCCTAATTAATGGAAATATCATTTCTTCTACTCTGCTTGGTAAAATTATTTTTTTAGTTCCTCTCCATCTTATATATCTCTCATCTCGTATATAGATATCACGCATATATATACATAAAATTTCATGTAATGACCGAAAAGTTTTTGTCTAACATAAAAAAAAAAAAAATAATTTCGTGAAACTGGTAGAAGAAAATAACTGTTTGCTTCTGCAGTATGATTTACATTTTGAGGGTTACGCTGAATGCTCTAAAGACCATTCAAAGTTCTGTGAAATACTCACAAATAAACACAATGAAATACAAATCCTTTGATGAATTCAATAACCTAGAAGATACAAGCGAAATAAGCATCATAACGTAGGTTATGTAAGTCAGAAGGTACTCTCTGTTAAGAACAGATTGTATACTTTATCGTCTATATATTCTCAAATTTGAGGGCGTGGCGTTCAGGGAATCGAATCTACTATTTAGGCTGACGTAAAACTTTGGCCCCCGGGCAAACCTAAATAGTTCTTTCCAATTGGCTGTATCGATAGCGCTTTTACTTTTTATTTGATATCAGTATATTATAAAAAATGATAGGCTGAAATGTTTTAGTACAGATGCTTTCTTATTTTAATAGGAATTTCGCATTGCTAAATTATTGAACTTTATTACAAATAGTTTGACAAAATGAAAACTTTTCAACTGAATCTGAAAATTTTAAACTAAAAATCTAAATAAATCGTTATTCTTAGATGTACACTAAAAATGTATGATTAGAAATGCATGGCAAAATTCAGCAGTTGCAGGTAAAATATTTTTTTAAAAATCTAAAATTTAATTATTTATTTATTAAATTAAAAAAAAATAACCAAATAGGTTTTAATTAAAAATATAAAAACAAAACAAAACAATGAACCCAAATTGGATTCATAAGCTGCTAGAGAACGGCATTCTAAATCGGATTCTCCTTGAATATTTTTACAGTTAAATCTATGTCACTGATCATCCAAAAAAAAACAAAAAAAACGCTAGTTTTAGACCAAAGAATTATATTTATTTAGAATTGTTTAACAAATATGATGTATGCAAAATTCTGTACAAAGATGTATCAAAGGACGGGAACCGATTGGAATGTTCATTCGTTACTGAAAGCAACCAACTCCTGTAGAAACTTTCAGGAGAGTGCTTTATCATCACTGGAGAAGCCACCGACAAAAAAAGCTCTGTTGCACATCCGCATTACCCCCTATCGAAACCATGCTATTGTACTCTGTGATAACAGAGATTTACAACCCGTACGGTAAACTAGAGCAAGAAAATAAAAGCATAGTCTTGAAATGGGTACCCTCAAACTGTGGTATCTGGGCTAATGAGAGAGTCGATACTGCTACCAACTCTGTTGGTCATTAAGAAACTCCTCAAGCAACAATAATTGAGACCATTCCCCGAAAAGATTGGACACAAGAATTTGTCTCATCCTCAGACATAAATGGAAAAATGGATGGAAAATGAGTTTCCAGCAAAACACAAAACAATTATGAAAATTTATATAAAATAGAAGACTTCAAACCGAAAAAGAAGTGTTACTCTATCGCCTACGAATTGAGTTATCGAAAATATAATATTACCATACCACTTAAACTTGCTTTCCAGTTTATTTTCGGTGAAGTATGTTATATAAATCAATTAAGAAGGCTTCGAGGAGAAGAGTTTGGACAAGTTTCGTTAAAATCGGTACATCGGTTTTGACGGTACACTCTGTAGGTCACAGATTGTTCGGCCGCCATCTTAAAAGAAAACTTATTTTCAGTGAGGTATGGGATTCGTAAATGGGATTCGAGGAGAATACTTAACCAAGTTTCATTAAAATCGGTAGGTCGGTTGAGGCACCACAGATTTTTCAGCCATCTTGAAATGAAAATATGGATGGTAATGCCAAGTCCTAAGTATCATTTTCGGGTGCCATCTGGCATTGGCACCATAATTAAAAACAATTCTCCAGTAGTCTCGGTGAAAATACGCGGACAGCGCACGGCGTACGTTGGAGAAGGGAGGTTTTTATTCTTGGTCGATTACAAAGATTCATTATTGAAAATACTAAACCAAAAATTGAAAAAGAAATCATAGGAATTAAGTTTTGACATTGCATTGAATTACATTTGACAGTTGTAGATTTTATCATTCAATATTGTATAATAATAATTTATAACATTCATAACTAGTAAAATAATAGGTTATCGATTCCTATTGGAAGAGCAGGATATATTCGGGATATTACCTTCATTAAGGCAAGTTGAGAAAGTTTAAATTGCATGTTAACGAAATTCGGTGCTCTAGATATAACTAGAATCTTCATCTCTCAAATATACTTTGATACCGTTCCCTTAGAAGATGTTTATCACTTTCACCGAAGGTTTAGTCCCTGATCAAGGAAAATTATAATCTATAAACATAAGTCAACGAGATAAACCTATAATCAATCAACCGACAGAATCATTGGAAATCGAAATTTTATTACGATTTTTTTTTATCCTCCTCGAAAATTATAAATAGAGATAAAGATGAAATTCGCCCATAAGGCAGCGTTTATTTTTTAATTCACGAATCCGGTGATGAAACTACCGATACTAACAGTAATAGGGACCCGGGGAGCAGAAATAATTACTAAATGACCACCGTGTCGGGCCTGTAATCTCCACCGGCTCTGTATGAACCAGATCGGGGATGTAGGACATCCTTGATGTATGTTATCTGTCCGGGCGGCAACATCACGTCCATTGTGTAACGCAACGCCTCGCTCCTGCATTGCCCTGCGTGCCTTCTAATGAATTGAGCCAGGCCGTTATCAAGAGCTCGTTCGGCGGGTAATAAATCAGTAAAATTGTCGTTGTAGGCCTTACTCAACCTTGGAGAAAGCACCACTACTGAGAATCATATTAATCTCTAAGCTTCGCCCAAAGAAATAGGCTCTCCTCAGGTTAGAACTGTATTACAGAGGTACGAGTTGTCCAACAAACGAAAACCTTTCCTCTAAACTCGAATTCCGACGCCGAAAGTACTAACTTTTTACACTAATTTACAAACATAGACAATACGGGTATTAGTAGGAATGAGATGAGATGCGTAACAACATTCTGCCGCTAAAAAAACAATAAGAAATGAGTATATTGCTGTTGCATTAATTGACTTAACAGACGTTCAAAACATATTGACGTTTTGATAGACTATGATTTCCCCTCAGGAAAACTACACATTCCTTACATATTTCCTGTGTGGTTGCTTCTCCTTGGAGAGAAGAGGAGAAGCTAAACCAAGAAAGCCGTCGAGCTCAGGAGGGGCAGAATAGAGATTGGTCAAATCTAATGAAATACGAACAAGCTGTATGCACTGTGGGAAAAAAAAAATAAAGTAAATCTTATCGTTTTTAAAGATGAATAAGTGTGCAGTCAAAATTGTTTTTATTGAATTTGCTGGCGTTCCGACCCAAACATGTCGGTTATCATTAGGGCTAACAATTAAAAATATAAAAAATAACATCACAAAATGATAAAGTGTTAGATAAAAAAAAATTGAAACATACAAATGAGATAATTTAATAATATTAACAGACTATTTACATTTATTAATCTATATTTCTATACCTTTTTCATGTTTCTTAATCTTTATTTATATAAATAGTTTTTGCATAACTCTTGAATTGCTTTATTTACACTAATTATTTGGTTTATTGATTTTTACTTTTGATATACTAATCTTTTTTCATTTATTTTATATGTTATAAAGTTATTTTATATAAATACGAAAATATTTAATGGCTTATTGTAATTAGTGTTGCCCAAAATCGGTCTTGGTCTTGGCGAGACCAATACCAAGACCAATACTGGTAAAAAAAAAATGTTTTTGTGAATACAAATTAAGGCGAAACTAATACTTGACAATTTTATTTACTATATGTAAATAATTGGTATAACCACTATACTTTTGCATATAAATCTTCCAATTTTTCAACCTAACAAAGTTTCCCCTATCTAAAAAAAAATACAGTAATATTTGTATAGAAATAAGGTGATAGATAACTGCAACGCTATGAACGACTTTTGCGCCAGATCAAGCTCAAGCTCAACCAATCAAAATCAACTAAACCCCAAGACCATAATGCCTCTTGGTCTCGCAATTGGACAACACTAATTGTAATGTTTATATAACCATTTTCATTTGTAGGTTTTATATTTTTCTAATCCCATGTTTTATCATTCTTCTTATGTTTTTTTGTGTTTCTAGCCCAGGTGATGAACCGCATGTTTGGGTCTTAACATCTGCTAAGTCAAAAATTCTTGGCTGTACATCCTGAACATTAGCCCATCCTTTTAATTCCAACTATCAACCGTATACTCATTTCTTATTGTATTTTAATTTTATACTTTATCATTTTCTGATGTTATTTTATATCTTTTTATTTTTAGCTCTGATAATGACCCATATGTTTGGGTCTGAAGGTCGGCAAATTCAATAAAGAAATTTTTGACTGCACACTACACTTATTCATTCTTAAAAACGAATTACTTCTCATTAATTTTTTTCCACAGTGCATATAGCTTGTGTTCTTGTTTCATTATATCTGAGCAACCTCTTATTCTGCCGATCCTGAGTTTGACGGCTTTCCAGGTCTAGCTCCTCCTATTCTCTCCAAGGAAAACTCAACACACAAATCCTTGAAGAAAGGGTAGTTTTCAGTATACATTAGCTGAGAGAAATCATAGTCTATCAAAACATATTGACCTGTTTCCCTCATTAGTGCCTCATAGGTGGCCCATACGGAAACAGTTTCGACGGTCTCTGGTGCCAACAATTTATTTAAATTGAACTTCTTCAAAATAAAAAAATTCTCAATATAGAACCATCAATAACTTGCTATCGATTTATCAATCCACCCGCAAGACGTTATTTATCTCAACAATTTAGCAAGCATATCCGCAAACCGTTTTTGAAGGTTTAATCTAAGTCTGATATAGTCTCATTTATTAAATTCGGGAGGCAACGTTCGTTGGATAGAACAGGATAAGTGAGAAAGCCAAGATATGTTCTTTATAGCTCGCTTGATATACGAATGTTAATTGGATAGTCCTATTGAAACACCCAAAGCTGACAAAATATCAATGTACTAATGCTGCATGGTAAACAGTTATTGGAAAATGAACTGTAAATTTATTTCGGATGCTTTTTTGCTCTTCCACAAATCAAGTTAATATGTGGTATGAATCAGTTGGGGTCTGATTTTGGAGGCACAGATGTCGTTCTACAATGGGTACCGGCACTATGCGGGATATCTTGTAATAAAATCGCTGACCAATTGAACAAAGAAGATACCGAAGATACGAAAAAGATCAGCTAGATAAGTCAAGACCTTTTTTGACATAAAAAAATGTTAACTAAATCATTAATTTTTGAAAAGTTGGAACGGAAATGGATGATAACGTATTGGAGTTGACAAGTCACAAGCATGGCCCCTGGATCGACAAAGATCACAGCTCTGCATCTATTTACTTGTCCTGGACGTTGGACCCTAAGCTAAGACAAACGGTAAAGTTCACTGGGATGTTAGATATCGCTTTTTCGAAACGGCTTAAGACGATTCGTAGGTAAGAAATTCATTCCATTTTCTCTGTCTCTGAAACACCTACAGAAGAACAAAGAAACAAGAAATTACCGTGCTTTTTCTCTCGTGCAAATATTTAAATCCTAAGTAGGCTTAGTGGCAGCCTTAATCAAAACATTGTAATAATTTTAATCAATGAATATTTCTAAATTCTTGATTTCTAAAAGAGCTGTAGGGACAGTTTTTTCTCAATCATACCATATAAGGATTGAAAATTGGGTTTTACATTCAGATCTTTGGAGCCTCGACCAATTACCATCCTCCATCCATTCCGAGGTGTTACTTGGATCTGCGATCACTGGAATTAACTCATTCCGGAGCGCTTATCTTCTCATCGCAAGCCTTCATTTGTCTACTTAGCATTCCGAATTATGCATGCTGTCACTAGGACCATTTGCATGTCCCCAAGTAATAACCTCCAACTTGATTTTAAGTCGGTGCTCGGCATAATTTAACACGGAGTTTAAAATTTCTTTTAAAATACTCTAAAACGTATACCAACAACATAATAACATACTGCTAGGTTAAGTTGTTTTTGGTTATAGAATTTTTAAATATTATAGAATCCACTAGAGTTATTTTTTTTTTAATTTGGATTTAAATTAAAATTAGACAGAAACAAGGGATGTGTATATAATGGTTTAAAAACATGTAAATTGAAAGGATCAAATGATCATATCACAAATAAGGATGAGAGAGAGGAGAAGAGGGTATTACACAAGGACAGAGTGACAACAAGGTTGGAGACCACGGGATGATGTCTTGTTCCCGAGTCCCAACGGTTTATCCGGAGTTCATTTTTGAGTTACACACCTACCTAATTAATAGAAACCGATATTTTGGTACCACATGAGGGACTATTGTGGATAAACGGTTTTATAAATTTTCATTAACTGATTTTTTTTTATAATTTAAATTTAAATAAAAGATAATCGGTTTTTACTACTACATCAAGATTAGGTGATTAGTAACTTTTAAATTTATGTCATTAATTGATTACAATTTGAGTTAATTTTAATCTTATAAATATTTTATTAAACCAAAATTAAAAAAAAAAATAGTTTGGCATCAGATTTTTTTTTTTTTTTTTTTTTTTGTGTGAAGACTGTTAATTATTTTTAATGTATTTTCTGAACTCTACGGTCACGATTGTGCTAGGCATTATATGTTCACCTCCTTGAAGCGACGTTTTTTTCGGTACTAATTTTACATATAAGACTGTTACATATATCTTCAATTTACATTTATCTTATTTATTATTTATTATTTATTATTCTTATTTATTATTTATTTATTATTTATTATTATTTATTTATCTTTACATTTACATATATCTTCAATCCATCCAAAATATGATGAATATGATAGGTGCCATTTTTTCTCTGTATTTATAATGTATTTATATGTCTTATTCCCAAAAAAAGGATGACATTCTAGTTGCTACGTTTTGGGGTCTCAAATTTATTCGGAATGCCACTAGATAACTATTGATGATAATTATTCAAAATTATTTAGTAAAAAATTAAATAATAAAAAATGAATAAAATAAATTTGTATCTATAATATATTGATTGGTCCAGAATTAATGAATTGGATTTTTTTTCTCAAAGGTTGGTTTGTGTTTACCTGTGATTATAATGATATAAATAGGTGGCATGATTAAAATAACTTTTACTCAAAAAACTTATTTTATTTCTATATTTAATAAAGAATATATACAAATTATATTTACAAGAACAAAATACGTGATTCAATGAATTTAGTAATTAACTGTGAAGGCCTGATTTCAGATGGGCTGTTTTGAAATTTATTGCCATGAAATATTATAACATTGGTAAATTTATTGTTGGGAATAAAACTTATCTATTGCATATGACGTGGTGTAGTTGGTAGATTCCATCACTGCATCTGCTGATCTGAAGTCATCTCGTCATGGTTCAAAGCTCTGCCGGGATCATCATGGTCTATGTAGGGCCAAGGCTTCAGTCCCCAAACCGAAAGAAAACAGAAGACCCATCCTCGAGGCCAAATCTCCACATTTGACCTTTTTTTTCTTCCTTCTCGGTAGATTTTATACAAAATATTCCGAATAGGGTAAGGGTGGTTTTCATTGGTTGAATTTTTGTAGCATAAGTGCTGACCACGCCTTCAAGCCGTACGGCTGTTTCTTCTTTCTCGAAAATGTGGATCTTTGTAGGTGTTTTTGCCGACCTCTGTCCTTAAGTGTTTTATTGCCACTCACAAAAGGTTGCATTCCCTAGGATGTTTTTATTCTCCATCAGGTAACCGGACATGTGTTAGTAATTATTATTTAAACTATACTTATTCATTTAAAATAATTAAATATATTCCAAATGTGGTTCTTACAATACATAACAAGCAATATCGAATAGTGACTCCTTCTTGATAGAAGATTTTTTTCAACTTTGTTATAGACGTAGATGTGTTAACTAGGCATTTCATCAAAGAATAGACAGCTACCTGATTTTGAATTACACTCATAAAGCTGATAATTTGATCCCGACCAATGTTGACATATTCATGCTATCATTTTGTAAACAACAGTTACATAACATTAATGTAACTCAGTCTCTTCCAGTGAGCAGGAAAGTTTTGAAGCCAATGTGTTATTGGAAAATATCATACTGTTGCTATTCCTAAGAATACATGTTTATCATAGGTTCCCTTTTAATTACTAGTAACCACTTTTAATTACTTGAAAGAAAGGTTGTATGTCACACATCTCCCGAAGGACAGTTTCTACCCTCAAACTATTCCATTGCTTCCGCCATCTCCTACCTCAACATACGCGTAGACTCCTCGTTTCCTCTCTCATCTTCCTCCACTTTGACTACTGCTGTGTGGTGTATGATGGACTCTCGGTGGAGCTCCGCGACAGACTGAAAAGAATAATGAACAGTTGCGTGAGATTTGTAATTGGTGCCGCGAGATACTACCATGTCTCTCACCACTACACTGAGTTAGAGTGGCTTTTCCCCTCCATTCGAAGACAATATTTCCTAGGTACATTCCTCTATCATATCATCAACAATCATCGTCCTTCCTACGCCTACAACCTTCTCCAATTCAAGTCCTCAGTCCACTCCCTCTCCACAAGATCTCGACCTTCCGACCTTTACATTCCTTTTCACAAATCTGCTTCGTTCCAAAACTCCTTTATTGCACGTTCTGTTAGTTTCTGGAATTCCCTTCCTATAAAAATTTGATATTCTTCATCCTTATCTACATTCAAAACCCTCCTATTCCAATTCCTGTCCCAAAAACAGTCAGACACCAGCTAACCTTTTATGTAAAATTACATATTATCTATAAGAACATATTCACATATAGCTCATAACCTAAATACTTATTATAGATTCGACTTTCTTTTTCTCTTTTTTTTTTTTTTTTTTTTTCAACAGAAACATATTTTACTGTTAAGAGAAATATACATTTATTTTTTCTGTATTTTTTATTTTTTCTAAAAGGGTTTATTTATATATTAACATTGTACATAGTTTTAAGTATCTTAGTATGGTTTCAAGAGTTTTTTATATAAATTTTTTATTTTATTTTGTATATAGTATGTATAACTAATATTTTTTTCTTTTCTTTTTTTTTGACCTATTTTTATCTTAATTTGTTATGTTTGTTTTTATCTGGCCAGATGTAAAATTTTAATTTATGTACTCTTTTGTTATTCTGAAGGAACTTCGTCCCAGAATAAAATTATTTTTCTATTCTATTCTATTCTATGTTAAGTAAAAGATAAATCTTGTTTATAAATTAATAAATTTATTTTTTTACACTAGAATATCGCTTGATTACTTTGCTTCCATACCGTGTAACAGGACTCTTATGTTTTTTGCACTCGTTCTTTTCCGAAATCAGTCGAAGACCCAACTTGTCTGCACAAATCGCAGCTTCCTTCCAGGATATTTCCTTTTTCTTTTGTTTATACATTTTAATCTTCTTCTCTCTGTACATATTTTCCTCACGAACAATTTTTACCTCTTCTTCCAACTTTTTTATATGTGCCCTCGCCTCACGTAAAAGCTTCTTAAGACGTTCTGGTGTCCCCTCTGGAGGATTTTTGTCCCCAAGTTTATCTTTTAAATATCTTTTAGAAATTGTTAGGCTCAATTATTTTTTTCATTGTTTTTAGATGAATATATATCAAAGATATAAAAACAGGACGGATCTAGCTTTAAGTGGTCAAAGCGGCTGCCCAGGGCTCCGGAAACGTTTAAGAAATTCTCCATAACATAATCGAATAAATATTTGGGCATTTTTACATTCACTTATCTATATATGAAATCTTTAATAAGGGACAGTATTGGGGGGACAGTGAAAATATTCGAATGTTTTGAGGTCTCTTGAGTCCAAATAACCAAGTCCCGCAAAATGGTCTCTGTGCATGCGTGTGTATTTGACATGTCTAGTTCAAAACCGAAAAGTCGTATAAAAGTAAAATTGCATATTTAAGGTTTGTATGTACCTGATATTTTACAGCAACTTTTTCGTCAAAATCAGCTAACCGTAAGTGGCACTTTATATCATCGATGAAACAGATTTTTACTATTTTCTCGAAAACGGCTTCAAAGATTTTGATTAAATTCATTATATCAGTGTAAAATTAAGCAGTTTTTAATATTATGTAGTTTTTATTCTCGTTGATATTCTCTAACAGGGCTTAAATGGCTAATTTTCAATGTTAGCTTTCTTTAAAGTACTTTTATTAAAGTACTTTCAATAAAGTGGTTTATTGAACAACCTTATTCAACCAATTCATTGGTTGAAACAATTAACCATTTCAAATTGATCTCTAACATAAGAAATAGTTAAATATAAAATATGAAAAAATTTGATAATTAACTAAAGGAGAATTGAGAGATCGCAATAGAAAATAGTTCCAGGGATAGATAACGTCTTATGGGTGGTTCGATAAATGGATAGAAAGTTAGTGATGTTTGGATATTGAGAAATTTTTCATTTTGAAGAAGTTTAATGGAAGTAAATTGTTGGCACTAGAGACCGTCGAGCACGTCTCCGAATGTGCTACCTATGAGGCACTAATGAGGGAAATATTTTTTGATAGACTATGATTTCCCTCAGCTAATGTGTGCGGAAAACTACCCTTTCTTCAAGGATCTGTTAATGAAAAAAAAAACGTCGATCAAGAATAAAGAATAGTGAAAAGAAGAAGAAAAAGGATACTCTAATATGTCTCTAGGTTTATCTGGTTCATTGCAAAGTTCTGTAAAGGCATCTGCTATAGCTTCCATCACCCTACTCTTTTCAATGTATTGCCAAAAATCCATCAATTTTTCATCAGCTTCCTGTAATATTATTGCTAACTGTTAAATATTAAAAACAAACCATATTTAATAATATATGTAAAGCGATAACTATTGATTCTCTTTTATCATTAAGCTTAGAAGCGCAGAAAGCTTTTTCACACGGAGAACACTTAATATCAATATTTCTGGACCTTGAAAAAGCTAATGACACAATGGAAAGAGGACGTGTGTTGAAGATTTTGGAGGAAGTAGGAATAGGAGGAAATATGTGGTCTTATATCAAAAATTTTCTGACCAATTGGGAATTTTCGGTAAGAGTAGGAAATACTTTGTCGTCAAGCCATCGCTTGCAAAGGAGTACCCCACAAGGATCTCCTCTTAGTTCGACCCTATTCCTTCTTACGATTAATAGTATAGGGTCCATTATCAAGACCCCGACCAAATGTTTCCTATTTGCCGATGATATTGTTATCACAGCCAGAAGCAAATCTATTCCCTATATACAGTGGAGGCTGCAAGAAGTGATGGATAGAGTAAAAGATTGGACAAGAAAAACTGGATTTAAGATATCATCTTCGAAGTCTAAATGTTTACACGTTTGTAGAAGTCGAAAGTTACAGCAGAATAATCCACAAATATTTATAGAGGGTACTTCAATTGAGTATACAGAAAGTTACAAATATCTAGGAATGATAGTTGATAAGAGAGTGAATTGGATACAACATATTACATATTTGAGAGAGGAATGCACAAAAAGACTCGGAATTCTTAAATGTCTCTCACACTCAAGCTGGGGTGCCGATAGATGCACTCTAATAAATATTTATTTATTTGGTAGTTCATACATAGTTAATATATTTTTCGAAGTAACAAAACTCCAGACCTTTCTCAATTTCCAATTCAATTTGGTGCTACCTTCACCATCGTAACGTTTTATCTTGGATATTGGAATCCAAGAATCATATATATATAAAAAAAAAAGAAAGAAAACATACTAATATTAAGTTATAATATACTGAGCATTGCATTTACATACAAAAAGCAGCTGCGTCGATAAAAGTATAAAAGAAAAATATACATACATTCATATACATACATAAAATACACACTATATATAAAGTAATTTTAAAAACCACGGAGGTAGCAATCCCTCCGCCATCGGTCATAAAAAAGTAGTACTATAGTACATATCTAAATAAATAAAAAAATAAAAAAATAAATAAAAAAAAATAAATAAAAATAAATAACTAAAATAAAATAAATAAATACAATAAGAAAAAAAAATAATAATAAAAAAAAAAAGTAAATAAATAAACATAAAATTAAACGAATAAAAATGAAATAAATAAATAGGTAAATAAAATAAAAAATAAAGATAAATAAAACAAAACGTAGAAATGTAAATTATGACATCGATATAATCATTGAGTATCATGCTATAAACGAGGAAGCAGCCTGAACCAATTACTGTAATTCATGTGGGACCCTTTAAGGACTCTTATTGTAATAGCGTTCATCGTTCTCTTGGGAATTCCCAACATATCCATGTCTTGGAAAGATCTTCGGCACCATATTCCTCTCCAAGTTATTGTGAGCGGCAGTACTTTTATGTCCACGCCTGGCACTCCCAGTGTACGCCCGATCGCCATCCTGCAATCTAGGTCCCTATATTTATTGGCTTTGACATTGTTCCAGTGAGTGGTGCTAGGGTTATCCCCGACGACCTGTGCATCTATAATGAAGTGTCCGCTTAGTCCTGAGCACACCAGGTCTGGCTTCCACCTTCGTCTATTACCAACAAACATTTGCTCCTTTGTGACCCTGTATCCTTTTTTTTGGAGAGCAATTTCCAACATGTTCATTATTGTATCATGCCGGCGCACTCTACCACCGTGAGACAAAATGCAATGTTGAATAATATGGCTGGCAGTTTCGCTTGCAGGACACCCAGCTCTGCATTGGGTCGGCATAAAAGCCCTACGTCCTCTGGATAATCTCACTCGGGTCGCGAGGGCATTTATATGAGTTCTTACCGTCTGTATGAAGGTCCGTCCGGTTATCGGAGCCGCGTAGTCTGTCAACCAATGAGTTGATGGGTGGCAGTTTTTTGACTCCCTTAATGCCTTACCATCAACGCTACGATATAACTTCATGGACAGCGTTTTCTTTCGTTCTTCACTGGAAGTGTTTTCCGCGTTGAGGCCCATTTTCGTGAGGTTGCTTGTGAGTTTTCTCATTTCCTTAGTGATAAAGGAGGAATGATAGGCGGCTCTTGCTACTGGGCAACCAGAGTACTCCATACGTCGTAACCTCGCGAGCTTGAGTGAGGGTATAGCACTGCTAAAGCTCATTACTCCCAAACCACCATCAGTACAAGCAGAATGGAAATACTGAGTAGGGGTATCCTGAGGCAGTCGCAGCCAGGAACGTACTGCCGCTCTCGTTGAGATATCTAACTTTCTCAACTCGTTCATTTTGCTTGGGCTCAGTGTGAGGAGATGAATGAATTTCGGGATGAGATAAGTTCTCAAAGTCACTAATTTTTGTTGCGGTTTTAGGGGTGCAGTGTTTGTTTTGTGCAGCAATAATGATAATTCATCGATAATCCCTTCGGCATTCATGTTGTTCAACGAAAATTTCGCTCCTAGGTATTTCCAGCAATCCAAGATACCCAACTGCTTGATTCTAGCGCCATTTACTACGAAATGATATCTGTTATCAACCTTCATAACATTAGAATTGACGGCCTTGACGAGAGAAAAGCTAAAGCATTTGGCTGGGTTGGATTCCATTCCCAGATCTTGAATAGCTGCAGCTGCGTCCGATAGTAATCTTTTCATGCCTTTCGATGAGGATGTGATTAAGACTAGGTCGTCTGCAAATGCCAGGCAGTTTACCATTGTTCCTCCCATATCGTAGCCTATTCCATCTGGAAGGGAATGGATTACCCAATCCATTGCCATGTTAAAGAGACTAGGGGATAATGGGTCACCCTGCCTTATACCTCTTCCGCATACAATAGGATCCGTATGCTGCTTTAAATCCGTATGCTACCAGTCTATAATACGCAGCAAAATAGACTATAGAGCACAGATATATAGTACATCCAACAAAACAATATTGAGGATGTTAGATTCCATACACAATTCAGCCCTTAAAATATGCACTGGAGCGTTTCGAACTTTTCCAATCGACAGCATCTATGCTGAATCTGGAGAAACATCCTTAAACTTGCGACGAGAATACCTAACTCTAAAATACATTGCCAAATTGAAAGCATCTTCCCATCACCCATTAACTCCATATTTATTTTCAGAAGAATCAGAAAGAAACGGACTTAGAGATATAGAAGAAAACATTTTTAAACAAGTAATTTACAAGGCAACAACTAAAATAAACATGGATACGAATATTATAATACCCGTCCCAGAATTAAAAATGCCGCGCTGGAAAAAAGACAGACCATTGATTAATAAATCCATGACTAAAATTGCAAAGGCATATCCGCTCGAAATACAAAAATATTTTTTAAAGCTAACGGTACAATATAAAAATTTCGATTTTATATATACGGATACATCCAAAGAAGGAGATAACGTAGGATGTGCTTTAGCGAGTAAAGAGAACAACTTACTGTTTAAATTACCTGGGGAATGTTCAGTATTCACAGGATAGGCCACTGCCATCATGAATGCCTTATATCTTATAAGCGAATCTGAAAAGAACTACTGGATAGTTGTGACGGACTCATACAGTATTTTAACTGCCATTGAAAACCCATAATTAGGGAAATTCTCAACACCTGGTGGGAGGTAAAAAATAAAGGAATAACAGTTGTATTGGTATGGGTACCAGCTCATTGCGGAATTTTAGGGAATGAAAAAGCTGACAATGCAGCCCATTTAGCAAGAAGTGGAGGAGATGAAGAGGAAGTGACTAGAGTGAAATATATCACTTTAGAAGACTGGGTACACGAAATAAAGAAAAAACAACTGGCAGAGTGGGAAAAAGAGTGGAGGATCAAAGAGTGTTAGCTGAAAGAAGTGAAACCCAATTGCGATAAATGGCTCACTAGCAACAGAAAGTCCAGGCGTGAGGAAATTATACTGTGCCGCCTAAGGATTGGGCACTGCCAGTTCACTCATAGCTACCTTTTAAGAGGCCTAGAAGCTCCTACTTGCGAAAAATGTAATAATACACCGCAAACTGTGAAACACCTTCTAGTAGAATGTTCCCAATTCGAAAGGCACAGAGAAAAAATAAAACTAGGAAAAACACTACACGAAATACTAAAAGACAATGAAGAGAGAGCCTCTATCCTGTTTAAATTTTTAAAGATTATCAACTACTATAACAGAGTTTAAATTATATAGAAAACGCCAATGACCCTTTAGGGTAGAGGCGAGAAAAATAGAAAAAAAAAAAAAAAAAAAAAAAACTAATACAGAATTATTGCAGGCTTATGAAATACTTAGCGAAATAGTTCTGGAGATAATTTTAGGTGATACCTTCAGAGTTGACATCCTTCTATCCTAATCAATATGTAACAGACCATTCAATTATAACCTTTTTCAATTCTATGATATCAATTTTAAAAACATATGGGAACACCAAACTACAGGTAACATGATCTAAAGATTGGAATGTACTTAATAAGATTACAAATAAAGAATGACTATTCGAATTTTACAATGAACAAAAGAGTGAAAAGAAATCACTGCATGAAATAAATATTTATTATTTTATACTATGTGCCTAAACTGATTAATCGTCAGATATATGATTATAGGCATCCCTTTGACTATCAATTACCTCTATATGAAAAATAAAAATCAGTGTTTTCAACTGGAATATGTGTTTAAAGATCCACCAAGGTCCCTTTTTTCGGGATTTCACTTATATCAGAAAAATTATCCATCGCATCGACAAAGACATTTTATTGATACTAGAAGCCCCCACTCCTAGGTGGTGAGCCAGATATGAGGGGGAGGGGAGGCGCCTAGAAGGTCACTTTTTTCGGGTTTTCAATTATATCAGGAACACTATCATCGACAAAGACACTCTATACAAAATAAAAGCTGATAAAATTTGCAATATGATTGGTTATATTATATTTATATTATATTTTCGCTACCTGGCTTAGTTTCCGAGATATCCGTCCTCAACTATGGCTAATATTGAAAAAAAAAATCTGCCTCGTGTCTATTGGTGTTTTACGGGCTTTCGCTTATATCAAGAAAACTATCCATCGCATCGACAAAGACATTCTATACAAAATTAAAGCTGAAAATTTGAATTATGATAGATTATATACTTTTTTTCTCTACCCCGCTTAGTTTCCGAGATAGCTAATTTTAATTTTTGGTTTATTATTTTCAATAATGAAACATTGTGATCGACCAAAAAATTCAAAAACATAAACCCCTCTCAAAATTTGAGGTTTCACGTTTCAAGACGCGTAGAATTCGAAAAACGAAAATAAAAGTTTTTGTCCGTCCGCCGTCCGCGCATTTACTCCGAAACTACTGGACCGATTTTTTTCAAATTTTGATATAAAATCAGAGGTCACCCGAGGATGATCCTCCTTCATCGACATTACTCTCCGCCTTTAACTTTCAAAATGGCGGCCGAAAAACCTGCGTTGCTATAGACTGTAGCTCCTAAACAAATGAACAGATTTCAATGAAACTTCGCTAAAGTCATTTTCTCGACGCCCTTTAAATTTATCTATATAACATACTTCAACGAAAAGAAGCTGGAAAAAAAGTTACGAGGAATGGTAAAATTAAATTCCGAATAACTCGAAAAGTTTTTATATTGTATATTGTAATATAATGTACATGGTTTTTTAAAAGTTTACGAAATTTCCTAAAAAACAAAAAAAGAATCGTTAAAATCGGACAAATTAGGAGCAAAGATATGGTCTCCGGGTTTTTTTTTTTTTTTTGTTCTACCCCAAAAGTTATATCCTTGGTTTGGTTTTTAAATTTTAAATAATTAGTTACTGAACTAGTGCTATTTTTTTTATTACTACTATATTACTAATGATTAAAGAAAAACAGTTTAGTCCAATAATTGGAATCACCTCTTGTTTTTTTTTTCTTTGTAACTCGGAAGGTAATGTTTAGATGTATTATTGTTTGGAAATTAATAAACCATTGTGAAATAATTTGCAGCGTTTTTAAATTAGCTATAGCTCAACTATAGCTAATTTTGAAAAAAAAAAAATCCTCGTGTTTATTGCTCTTTTTCGGGCTTACGCTTTTATTAGGAAAACTATTCATCGCATAGACAAAAATGTTCTATATAAAATTAAAGCTGAAGAAATTTTCAATATATACATTTTTTTCGCTACCTCACTTAGTTTCCAAGACATCGGTCCTTAAATATCGGTAATGTGGAAAAAAAAAAAAATATTACTTCACGTTTTTTACTGTATTTGACTAGCTAACTTTCTATTGCTTAACATAACATTGGTTCTTTCGTGAGAAAGTCGTGATGAAAAAAGTTTTTAATAATAAAATTTTCTTCAAGAATATATATTATTTTATTGAATATTTAATAGTTGACAATAGCATAATAAAGGAAGGAGATGGTCCGGGGTGGCGGTCGTAAATAGGCTAAATAGTGGCAAAACTATTTTATTATAAGCCAACGTTTCGACCCAAGCAAGTCTTCTTCAGGGAAAGAAGGGTAGGGAATGGGCTAAAGCGTGTGCACAGCACCGCCGTTGCCCGGCAACCTGATATATCAATCAAATGATACTAAAATAGTCACGAGTTCGAATCCGGGAAAACCCCGTATAGCCTTAACGGCGAGGAAGGGAAAGAACTAAAAAAAAAAAAAAAAAAAGGCCAGAACGGAAAATATAGAAAATTGTGGAACTTCCACAAAAATTATTGCGGCCTCCCTTATCACAAACTAATGATAAAAAAGAACCCACCTATGAATTATACCTTTCAGCAATTTATGAAGAAACCTATGAAAAAAGATGCTATATTGCTAAATATTTTCATTTTAATTTATTAAATAAACGTCGAAAGTATATAACTCCTTACATGTAGATGGATCTTTCGATATAGATTTCTTTTAGTTAGCATCTGAAGAAATGCCGCCATTGATCTCTATAAAACGGTGGTTGAAGCTTTATCAAGCGTTCAGATTTCTGGCCAGCGAAGACACGCCCACAATAAATAAATCCGCTCCCAGCTTTATCAAAAATTTATGTGGAACGGTAGGCTAAATAGCAACTTATTAGTCTGAGAGGAACGTTAAATAACGGCCGATTATTTGGAAGGCTCACTTAGGCAAATTATAGGCTCATCCCTCCGCGACGCCGGGTGAATATAAATGTGCAATGACCCGGTTACGTATTTTAATCATCGTCAGATCGTTTTCCGATATGTCAAAGCCGGAGCGGATCAGGGAAAGGATCGAGGATTTATCGTGGACCGGAGAGATAGGAACTAATCGTCGGGATGACATCGAGGAAGAAGAAACGAAACGATATATTTTAAGGGAGCGTTTAACACGTTTTTAATGACCGCTGACGCAAGGTTGTATCAGATAATGGAATTAGTTCGGAATGGTCTCAAGTTGATTGGTCACAGTAAGAGAACTATTATTAGCCATCAGTGGGCCAATCAATCAATTAACAGATACCTATACCTGGTAATATACAGCCTGCCCTATCTTATTCGGAGACATTGCTAAAGCCTCGTAAGATTTAATCTGTTGATCAGGATACATAAATCGATAACATCGATGATATAAATCAAAGAATAGCTACAAGTCACAAGGTACTATTTGAAATTTGGTTTTGAGTTTGGACGACAAAGAAATACTTTCTCTTTTAAAATAAATCACCAAAGCTGAAATTCAGATTGAATACATACTCATAGGGAGAGCCTAACCGAAAAATGTAATCGTATAAATATTTACACAGTTAAATACTTAAAATCTTTAATTGGAAACATAGAATGAAATATGTAAAATTCAAATATCCCTTTAATTTTAATCACACACACACGCACGCGCGCGTTTATTAATTATTTTATTGGCTTTAAATAATTAATAGAACATTTCACGATTACAAGGTATTATTTTCCGACTTCAAAAAGTGCTATTTGAAGTTTACATGTGAAGTTCAAAAATTGTATTACACTCGAAATCGAAACTTTTTATAGGAGTTTAACGTTATAGACCTTGTGAAAAAAAAAATATATTCGAGAATTGTCCATCTGAAGTACGATCTATGTGAAAGATATATCACAATCATTAATCTTATTTACATATTTTTTTAATATAGATTTTGTGACTTAGTAACTAAATGATCTCTAAGCAATTTTATTCTATTCCATCCACCTCTATTTCTTATAATAACGCAACTTTCTCACGCCTATATCTCAAAACGTGACAGTATAAAAAAAATATGAAGACAGCTATCTTACCAATTGATATCTTAATGGATACTCGATGGTACTATTTTAAGATTCGACTAATAAAATAGAATTTACACTTATCCATGAAGGAGAGCTATCAAACCAGACCTGATACAGATCTCCAGTAACGTCAGATAGGACATCGAGCTCTGATTGGAGAACCTGATTATTATTCCAGCATCGTGCACCTAGCGCCATGTTAAAAATGATTAGATCCTAAATTTTTATCGATCTGTATCAACCTGAATTCGATAATCCATGTCCTCTTCCAATCTGCAGGTGTCTTAAAGTCAAACATTGAGCAGTCCGGGGATAACTAGAAGAAAATTCTGTTACTCGGTAGGAACACAAAACTATTAGTAAAGCTTATTGATTAATAATGTATAAATACGTTAATTGAAATTTTTACTTTTAATTCACAAGGAACTTTTAATTGAAAGGAAAATTCACACATACAACACATGTGAGATTCATATTACATATCGAATAATTGATATGTAACAACCATTGTAAATTGTCACGAGAGGATTCAAAGCTATTAAACGTGAAGCTCTTCCAAAATAGAAATATATATATTTTTTTTTTCATTGATTCTATGAGTGTTCCGGAGCACTGAAGGATCCACGTGTAGAAAGGGAATTTTGAAATCAACCATTGATGAAAAATATATAGGTATGTATTATTATTGATTAATATTTGTTTTTGTGAGTAAGCTGAGCCAGACCCTTAAGGGCGATTCTCAAAAAGTGCTCAATCCTAGTGTGATTTCAGTAATTATTCTAAAAGGACATGGTCTATAACTATATCTTTTTTTCGTTTTTTCTCATCACTGTTTTCAACATCTATTACAAAAAGTTTTTTTCTTTTTTTAATAAAAAATTTGTTGTGGTATTTAATCCCGCGATGATTACTAACGCCTTTAACGAAATCAATTACGCTGAGGAATTCTTATCTGAGAACTTGAAATATGTCAATTTTATGGAAAATGATTGTTAAATTAATTGACCATAGTATGCCCTATTCAAGAATGAATCCATATATTTTTTTATTGAATAATTGGTATGTCATTGGTATATTTGTTATTAAAAAATCTCTCATCACCGAACGTCTGTTGATGTTTTCTGTTTTAGAACCTACAAGAGGAAATTTCATGCAACCTGTGTGATCATATTGTGGGAGCAACACTGCCGAAACGCGGGAGACCAGGTTTTCCGTAGTTTTCCTACAATTATTGTTGACTAACAAAGTTCTCCAACTTAAGAATTCACCTTATTACATATCATATATTATGTAAAAATATTTACATCACAGTGCACAATCTTATAATTTCACGAAAGAAAAATTCATCAAAGCTCTCAATGATTTAATTTTATGAAATGTTGCTTAATGACTTTTTGAAATAAAAATTCCTATAAAATCTCTTTTTTATTAACTTATAACACATATACTTCATCTCTTATATATATATATATATATATATATATATATATATATATATATATATATATATATATATATATATATATATATACAAACAAATTATGAATATACCACTGAATGGGGTTACCAGTTTATAATTAGAATTGATCATACCTAGCGTAAATGTGGTCTATCAAACAACAGTTCACATTAGACGACGCTTTATTCTACCAATGGAATAACTCTTTCATAAAAACAGATACGTCTCTTTCTAGGAAAATACAAACTGACGACGACCAATTCGTCAAAAAACACTTATTTACAGAAATGAAACACAAATACCACGGACACACAGCCCTTTATACAGATGCGTCAAAAACAGATAGTGAGGTAGGATGTGCAGTAATACTGAAAGACCAGTGTCTCAAATTCAATTTGCCCCAAATAAACAGCGTCTTCACAGGCGAACTATTCGCCATATATCAGGCTTTGTTAATACTAACAAAAAAAAAAAACATTAAAAAATGGCCTTATAGTTTCAGACTCTTTAAGCTCATTATTGGCCATTGCCGAAGGGAAAGCCGACAATGCCATTTCCAGGAAAATCAAAAACTGCCTCTGGGAAAAGAAGGAGTCGTCGGACAGAGACATCGTCATCGCATGGGCACCCTCAGATTGTGGCATATCTGGGAACGAAGCTGCAGACAGAGCTGCGAACCTGGCAAGAAGAAAAACTAATGGAACCACAATGTTCAATTTAACGACCACTGCTGACTGAAGATTGGAATGCAAAATAATCCTAAATGAAAAATGACAATTCAAGTGGAACCAATCTACGAATAAATTGCAAGAAATCAAAAAAGATACCAAACCGTGGACGACCTCTTTCAGAAAGAACAGGAAAGAAGAAACAATTTTAACTCGGCTTGGAATTGGACATGCAGCCTTTACCCATGGCTACTTAATGAGAGGCCTGGAACCACCATATTGTAAAACATTCAACACACCACTTACACTGAAACACATTGTAACAACTTACAGACTATACTCTGACATCAGAACAAAACATAATATACCTTCCAACATAGCTGAAGCACTTTCAGATGACGAAGAAAAGATATAAAAAGTGTTTGAATTTATAAAAGACATTAAATTTGTACACCTAATTTGATTACATCTAAAGCCGCTAATGACCCGATCGGGTAGATGCGGAATGTAACAATAAATAAATAACATTTGACATCCTCTGATTTTCTCTTGTGAAAAATTCATTCAACAAGGAAGAATTTAACTGAATCCGTTGAGGAAAAGAAACATCCCAGAAAAGTGTGTTGTATGATTTAAAGATCTGAACCACTTCTAGAGTAAAAAATAATAATAAATAAATAAATATGTATAATGATACAGAAATCTGTTCTGTAAAATAAAAATGCCAGTTTAGTAATTAAAAAAAAAGTATATATATATATATATATATATATATATATATATATATATATATATATATATATATATATATACAAACATATATTATGGAGTTTAATTTGTTAAAATATGCATTTCACTGTCATCATCTTGTCCTAAATGGAGAGTTGAGGCTTTCTACATTTTTTTTTTTCGTGATGCAAAAACCAAGTTACTTAACCAACCTGTAACGGGCCTCCCAAAAACGAGAGTTTCCAGATGATGATTTATTGCGATCGACACAAGAATCGCAAGCATTTTCAATGAACCGATATGTAATCAATTTATTTATTACATATTTCTTTGATATACGATTTTGTACCCTCGTAAATTGCCCTAACACAAACAAATAGCGATATCCCTCGCATCACGCGCGTCTTGAATGCTAATAGACCCCAAGACGTATTAACAATTCAATCAGGTTCCGACGCGGGGCCTCCTGAATATTTACCAAAATGCGGCTAATAGAAAATTTCGAGGATTATTTAACAGCTTTCTCAGAACTTTAATCGATGGGTGGACAAATGAATATTAATTCCTTGGAATTAGATCACATGTTTGTAATATTTGATGAGATAAACGAGTTCTTGGAAGGAAAAAAAGTTATGGTCTGTATTACATTTATTTATTTAGGATTAGGTTAAATCTACCCTTATATTTTGAGTGTTTCTTATAATAGATTAACCAAGTAAATGTACTAGTACCATTTTCTTAAATACTTTCACATTTAGCACAAAAACATATCTGATGTTTGAATATGAAGAATCCATGAAAAATATATTTATAAAAACACTGAAGGAAGCCTATTTAAGATGAATAACCTAGGACCTACTTTTTCAAAAGGATAATGACTATTTTCGTAAAAAGAAAAAAAAATCAGTTACAAGCAGATGGATGGGAAAGCATAAAAAAATCAAATAAATTGTTTTGAAATATGCATATACTAAATATCTATCATTGTTTTAGAATTAAGTAGCTATTTAAGAAAATTAATTGACATATTTAAAGATCATATTGACATATTGAATATATAGTTTCTATTATTATTTAACAGTTTTATAAAAGGTTTTTCGAAGCTCTGACTTGGCTTAATTTTGAAAAAATTCTAATTTTATTTAAAAAAAAAGAAAGGATAATGATAAAATATTAATCAATTATTTTTTATATTACATTTTTCTGTTAAAGTGTGATTTTCCTGATTAATTGACATTTATTGTATTATTCAGTTGATTCATGATAATTTAAATTATTAAAAATCAATAAAACTACTATAAACATATATATTTTGTTATTTACCCAATAAAATTTGGACTGTTTGGGCATACAATTTGACCCTTGAAGGTAGACGTATGAAAGAGGAGAAACATTTTTTCTGACACAAATACTAATTATGAGAAGGAGTGGAAAAATAATTTAATGTAAACCACATCGTAGTATAACATAAGAAAAATTTGAATGGATAGAAAAGAATTAATTTGTACAATCTATTTTAAAAATGGTGTGACTTTACCATTAATAATTCCAATTATTCTGCTTAAATTTTTTGCTACCCATATGTGATTTCCATATTAATAATTCTAATTATTCAATTTTTTGTCTCTTCTATAAAATTGTATAATTTACAGTTACGTTAATATCCCATCCGGATAAGCGGTATGAAAAAGTAATGTACTAATTCCATCATATTATTTATTTGTAATGTATTACAATCACATTTTTTTTGTATATATATATAATTTCATATCACATGACTAATAAATTATTGCATATGTCTCATATTTTTGTTCACTTTTATTACCGCGCTCATGTAGTTAAAGCAAATAAATTTAAATTAGTTACTCTTAACTATTAGCCATGACTGATTAACTACTTATCTGTATGTTAGAGATTCATGAATATATAGCTTGGATTTTTCCATTTATATCGTAATCACAATATGTCTCTTTTTGAGCTACATGGTTATTTCAGTGATTAATAATAATATTTGAGGAATAAGAGAGTACAGAAATCGTTATAATGACTTTATTTATTATTTATTTAAGACTTTGTCCATCCCCTGTTTCAAAGATCATAAATATAGAGAAAAAAAATTAAATACTAACAGAAATGATACGAGGAGCTTGTAAAGTATAATATTTTGGATTGGAAAGTGTGTAGTTGGTTAAGGCGTGGCTTTTAGTTGTCTCATATTTTTGTGAAGCGGGCGTTTAGATACGTATCAGTTTTTGTGCGTGCTTTGTCGCTTTCTCAGCAACAAATTCACAAATTAAAAAAAAAATATTCCAACGAGAATGATATTAAATTAAAGACCTTTTAGCTATTTTATAATAATTTTCATATGGGTTATTAGGTATAAGTAAAATTTCCGTAGGCTGTAAACATACTTTAAAAAAATTGTTTTTAATAATTCGAATCAATAATCTTTTCGGAAAAAAAGGATAACTTTTTTTAAAAATAAACCAGAAATACTTTTTTTTTTTTTTTTTTTTTTTTTTTTTTTTTTTTTTTTTTTTTTTTTTACCAATTTTGGAAATATATTTGTTTATTTAGAAATATTACATTCTGTCACATCAAGGACATTTATAATAGTGTTCAGAGAAAGCACACTCACACTCTATTTACAATAAAAAAAAAATAATAATACAGAAACTTAATAATAATAAATACAATAAAATAAAATAAAAATAAATACAATAAAATAAAATAAATGTATATAAACAAAAGAACTAACCTAATGCCAGAAATACTAAAGCTAAGTTAATAATATTCTAAGAATATTATATCTATTCATCTATATATGTATATACAATAGACAATTTAAGTAGTGTTATAATTTCTTCTTTTTCTAACTTGTTTATTGAAAATATTATAGTTCGTCTCAAAGGACATTTATAATAGTGTTTTGAGTGTACAGAAAAATAATATATATATATATATATATATATATATATATATATATATATATATATATATATTCATATATGTATATACAATATATATACAATTACTATGTATTATATAAGCTAAACATATATATACAATAACTATGTATAAAATAAGCTAAACATAAATATATAAAAAAAAGAACACATACGGTGATATAATTAATAACTGAAGTATTCGAGGAGATTTAAAGCTTTCGATGTTTGAAAAGCTAATAAAAAGTAAACTAGTTTCTATGGGAACTAGTTCAGCATTGAATTATCTTTCTATATAATTTCACAAAGATGTTTCTTTTAGCAGAAAGTCTAATAATTAATTATCATGTTAATTCTTAATATATTCATTGATCCAGTAGTCATTTTGAAGATTATCTCCTTTTTCAGGCGGGAAAATTAAGTACATACCATAAGAATTAGGAAAAAAATGTTATGAAGGAAACAAAATATTGTTTACGCATAACTTCAAAGTTTCGGTTTATTATTTCGAATGAAAATGAATTCCTTCATCTCATAAAACGTTGTATTTAATTTATATATTTTATTGTCACTTGTTACAGGCCAACTAATATATCTATGTTATGAAAACGGTTTATATTTACTATTTATACAATAAAATGTATTTGCTTAGATACAAATTTTGTTATGAATATCAAACACGAAGATTTAAAAAAAAAAAAGAAGTTGACACTTCCTTTTATTAGAAAAGATAAAATCAGTTCGTAATTTCGTTAAACCTAATATTTTGAGCTAGGGACTGTAACAGTGGATGTCAGTAAAATTTTCTAGAATGAAACGTGTAAAATTCTTTTCAGGAGCATGAGTGGATTTAATTTGTTATTTTGGTTTGTATACATTTCCTTTTAGTATTATTGTTTTGCTGTACATAGAGAGTGCATGAGCTATTACTAGGGTTTTGTAATTTGACAAAATGTTTTTTCTAAAAAAAAAAAAATTATTTCATTAAATCCTGCAGACTGAAAAAAAAAGATTTATGACTACTTTTTGATAGATCTAGATACTTTATCTAGTTTAGATAGATATCTTAGATAGATTAGATACTTCTCTTTACGAAGAAAGAATCATTATAATTCAAACGGTATGCAGGAGATTACTATAAAGGTCCTCAAGATCGAAAGGCGCCGAAAAAAAATGTGAGGTTTTCGTAACGCCTTTCGCAAAATATTGATGACTAGTGTGTGTAAGGAAGGGGGTAAGTAGTTATCTAGAGCAGCCGATAAGTCGTGGGTTGGAGTCTGTTTGTTATCTAACAATATCACGAATCAGCTCACCTTGATCCCGCACAATGCTCTCAGCTTTCGTTACCCGCTAGGCCCTATGTAAATGTAGTCTGTCAATTGGCTAACCGCTGGTTACTCCGGTGGTTCCGATACGGGGGACTTTTGTTATTAATTGAATTAAGTTTCATTTCGAAATTTGGAAGGCCGCGGTGGTCGATTCGTGAGGCGTTATCTCAGCATTCTAGAGTTAGACGATATGCTTGTACGGATCAGAGGCTGCAGGAGGACCACCTTTATTTTGCTTAACTGCACGAGGCTTTGCATTTATTGGCCTTCAATTAAAATAATTTAGTGGGTAAGTATAAAGAAATTATCTTTTCCTGATGTTATTGCTCTTGTACAAAATAAAAACTTATAGAATCAAAATATTTTCATTCATATCTTATCATTTAATTTTTAAATGTTAACAACTAAATTTTGACGGTAAATTAGGTAAGTAAAGTGAGGTTATACAACCAGTAATACTAATTTACCCCCCAAAATATTAATTTTGTTAACGCACTTCCTTGCCATTTTCATCACTCGTTAGGGAAAAGGAGGTTTGTTTTAGAGGTACAAACAAACCTTTGGACGCATGGCTTAGAATACTGATAACAAGAAGATAATGAGTTCGAGTCCCAGTGATGTGGACATTTAACTATTTCATTGATCCGTCCTCTGTCCTGGCTCGGAGAAACACCTCGTTTACTCGAAGGGTCGAGGTAAAGGAGAAAAAAGATTTTTTAATTTTTTTTATTATTATTCATGGATTTTAACAATGTATTAACGTATGTACACATGACAAGACTTATAGAGAATTTACCCATTGATAGCACTCTAATAAAGTATCTAAATTAGGATATCATGAGGCCATCTTCTTTTCAAACGCCTCGTAGAGTTATCAGGAGGAGTTATAGGAGGAAGAGAGGTTAAAAACGAGAGAATTAGGATGGTTCTGAATTTTATTATGGAATGATAGGATTGGACCAAATCGAAAACACATGGAACATTCATATCGTTATGGATTATTTCATTCGTAACAAAGTAAGGAGCATTGAAGACTTTATAAAGAATTTTGAATTTTAAAGTTTGGATACGAGAGGAATTCGATGGTTTAGTGGATCCACAAACTCCGTAAGACCAAATTGAAATAAAATAAAATAAAACTGAACCTTCTGTAACCCAGGCAATAATCCCCCTTCCTCTCCTCTGGTCCAGAAAAAAACCACTTATAGGCTGTAAGGCGATATTGCCTAGGAAAAAAAATTCACAAATTCAATTTATCGATCAAAGGCCAAATTTTATTTTGATTTTATATTGCCTCAATACAATTCAAATATATTTATATTAATAATTCAAAAAGTATTATAAGTTTTATGTTAGTGTTATATCATGTCAAATGCAAGTCCATGGCTATATGTAACAAATAAAAAAAATATTACTTGAAAAACTAAAATCTTTAAAATATATTATTAAATAACTACGGAAATAATCCTGTATAACTTGAAGGGATGTTAGTTCGACATCTACCTAAATAAATCGGTAGATTGTTAGCTTCCATTATACATGTCAACATCCAAAAGAGTCTTGATTCCACTATATCAAATTTAAATATTAATATAGGAAGAATAAAAGTAAATTTCATTATGGGACAGTCCCCGAAGAATAACAACAATTAAAAATGAAATGATAATTTTCTGGTCTTAGAGATGCTTAAGAATAAATTAAATGAGATTACAGTTACATAAATCTAAAATTAAAATGAAGAAATAAAGAAAAGGCACTAGTAGCCATATGGGATTATAGACAAATACAGATGTGCGAGTTAATATACCCACATTCACATATACACTGACAGACAAAAAATTCCACCCGCTTGATTTTCTCATGCTTTCATCTAAAAATATTTCTGCTTTGGATTTGTCTATTGTTTTTAATGAATAAATAGGTAATATTTTTGTTTGTTTTTTATGACCGGTATTTGACTTTCTGAACATACCGCTCGGAGAAAATTAAATGAGTATGAATTAATGGCTTTACGCCCAGTACGAGGGCCAGAGTTGACCAGAACTCCCAGAGTAACACGGCTGGGGCTTTTGTTCGATAACACAGCCATTGGACTATGGACGAATGGAGTGCTGTACTTTTTACAGATGAGTCAAAATTCGCTCTTCGATCTCCAGACGGGCGTGAAAGGGTGTGAAAGGGTGAGAAGAAGAAACGAAAGATATGCAGCCTGTAATTTTTCCCAGAGCCAACCTTTCCAACGTGGTTCCTTAATGGTGTAGGCTGGGATTTCAATGGAGCGCCGCACAGAATTGGTTGATGTTCGTGGAGGATCTTGGACGGCCATTCGCTATGTAGATGAAATTTTGGAATCTCATGTGTTGCGTATCCTCAACGAAATCGGCGATCGTTCTTTTCTAATGCAGGATAATGCACGCCCACATGTCGCCCGCATAGTGCAGACGTTTCTTCAACAGCACGATATTGAGGTTTTAGCCTGGCCAGCACGCTCTACAGATTTGAACCCCATTGAGTATTTATGGGATAACCTCGGAAGACGAATAAGAGCGCGTGCAACACGTCCTGATACACTGCAGGACCTTGAAAGGGCTCTTCGGGAGGAATGGGCTATCCTCCAGCAAAGGGACATTTCCCGACTGGTGGAAAGTATGCGGAGGTGTCTTCAAGAAGTAGTGAAGGGAAGAGGAGGAAACACGCACTACTAAACGACGACGTAATTAATTTCTTTTAGAATAATAATGGTTCGTTTTTCAATTTTTTTTTTCTCTAATCTTTCTTATCCAATCACATTTTGATTATTAAAGGTAAAAAAGATTATAAAATTCCATAAATACTAAGTATTATCTACAAATACCATTATGTACAAATACAACTTTCCAGAAATATTTTTAGATGAAAACTTAGAAAATGTGTGGGTGGAATTCTTTGCCTGTCAGTGTATAATAGACATAATTTTCACTATTCTACCGATGCATTGAAATAGATGCACAATTCCCTTTAGATTGGAAAAAAAGACCTATAGCTGTAGCTCTACTCTTTACATCCTAAAGCAGGTTTTTTATTTTCAACTAAATTATATTTTTTTAATTCAAAGATTCGAAATGGCTGAAAAAAAAGCTGTTATACCATATCATGGCGTAGAATGGTAGTGTAACAATAGACCGCGGCGCTGCTATTTTAACACCACTTGACATGCCCTCAAAAAGGAAATAGCTCTCATCTAGCAATCCATGTGGAACGAGTGCCCTCCGAAGTTGAAATAAATATATAAATCTGTAAAATCATGGTTCACTTCGAACCACCCTATTCGTAGAAAGGCATTTGTCTTGGCGAGACTAAGGATAGGACATACGAACCTGACACATTCTTACCTGATAAATAAGCAGCCAACACCAAACTGCCAACACTGCTACAGTGTTCCACAGTCATCCACATTTTTCATGAGTGTCCTTATTACGTATCAATCTTAGCGAAATTAGGACTCTGACAAAACTACCAGATATTTTAAATAATGATGAAGTTAAAGTAAAGTTGGTGATAAATTTTCTTAAAGTCGATGATTTGTTTAAAAAATCTAATTTATTGATTTATTCTTTATTTTTACTTTTTTATTTATTTTTTTAAAAATAATTTAGTATTGAGGTGATAGTAACAACGAATAGATAGACGTTGATGACCTCAGAGTTTTACGCCTCTAAGCCCTAAACAATAGCTTACCTACGAAGCAATACTTCATGTTGAAAGAATGATGTATATTAAAAATTGGATATAAAATACGGCTGTGATTGTAGATATCGATGCACTCTTTTAAGGTGATGAATGACTAGGACCTAAATTATAAATAAATCGACGCCATGATGATTAAAGTTGTTCTTCGATGAATAATCGATTTCACTCAATATCAGGTTTGGAAAAGTGACGACTCCTCTCTATAAAATGCATTGCTGAAATTAAAAAAAAAAGTGGTATTTAAATTCCCGATGCTGCAGATAATATCAAAGAGGTATGGCCAACGAGATAATGAAATATGGCTTCCTGAAATAAATTAACAAATATCTAGATCAGTTTAGATAAGATGAAGATCTATCTTAACTAATAGCATTAATAAGTGACTAATCCTCAACGACTGGATCTGAAGAAACATTTAGCTGGGTCATCTTAATTACAGCCCCGGGATACGGTGATAAGGATGTGACCGCCGGGCTACTTGAATTATATCCACTATCCAGGAGATCGATATCATAAACGATATCCCGCAGATAGGGATCGGGAGTTCGTGATCCAAAATGGCGATTGTTATTTACCGAAACGAAATTATATAATAAAAATTAATAGGGAGAGGACACGCTCTCTGTGTGCCGGGTATAAAAATTGAATCGTGCTCCTGTTTAGAAAGTAAGGACGGAGATATCGCAGCAAGATAACACACCAACTACCTGGGGGCTATGTTCTCTACCGTTTGTTCTTACCGATTCTTTTGGCTAATTGTCTTTGGCGGGGAACATCTGTGAAACTTACATTAAAAAAAAAAAATAATTGAAAATAGATCAAGATGAGCTCACAACTGCACCAAGATACCATAATATATCGAAGCTAAACCAAAAAAAAAAAAGCGCTTAACAAGTAGGCTAGTGTATATAGGGTATGCATGTGTTCTTTTTTCTTTTTTTTTAAATCTTTATAAAAGTTATTTTATTTTAAAGTTATTTTATTCTTTTTTTTTTTTTGTTGCATATCTTTTTTTTAATGAAAAATATTACATTCTGTCACAAGCGACATTTATAATAGTGTTCAGAGATCACATTAGCACTCTATGTATAATAAATAAAATAAATTATACAAAAAACAATATGTATATATTCAATAAATAAGAATCAAATTTATTCTTATTTAATTATTTTCTGTTTAATTTATTTGTATTCATTGTACATAGAGTGTGAATGTGATCTCTGAATACTATTAAAATTATCCTTTGAGACAGATTGTTATATTCCCCAAAAAATAAATCCAAAAAAAAAAATAAATGAATGAAATTAAGTAAGTATTAAGTAGATGTGAATGGGATCTCTGAACACTATTATAAATGTCACTTGAGACAGAATGTAATATTTTTCATTAAAAAAAATATATGCAAAAAAAAAAGAATTAAATAACTTAAAGATAAAAAAAAAAAATAACACATGAATGAAAAATAAATGAATGAAATTAAGTAAGCATTAAGTAGATGATTAACAGTACTTAAGACATGCATATTATACCTATGGTTCAGACAAATTTTTATCAAATTATTAACATCCATCTTAATCTTCATGAATACTTTCATTTCTTCGTAACTTAAATTGTTTGATTTACAATAATTTTCGGAATTATGTCGTTTTCAATCTAGAGATGGGCAAACTTTGTATATTTTATCAGGTACTAAAAAACCATGAACGTCCATTTGTTTTACACTTGAATCGTAAGATAATTTTATCACAAAGTCGAGAATAAAGGAGTCCAACTAAAAAACTAAAAAATAGTTTAACGCTTGACGTTACCTCCATCCCCAACACGTCAAAATAACGATGTTGTTATTGGCCAAACGACCCAATATTTTTCTATGCCACTTTTTTTTATTTTGTGATCTGATTAATTTGTGATTCAAATGCATATTTATATGGTTTCAGGGCCTAATTAATGTAATGAGACACTCGATTTTTAGAATTTTCCTATATTAAAAATGTGTACGTTACAAGATGAAGCCATTCACGAAGTTTTATGCGGATATAATTAATTTTATAAAAATGGATTTGTGCCACGGACTATTTGAAGGATAATAAATCAAATAATAAAAAAAAAATATTTTTTAGTACAACCTATGGTATACTCCAAACTCTTTTTTTTTTTTTTTTTTTTTTGTTGGACCTCTCTGCCACAAATGTATAGGAGCATCAGAAGCCCCAGTTCATTTATTGGGCAAACGTATTATCATACTCCTGTCAACACAATAATATAAAGCATCCAATATCCCAATCCTTGGAAATGAAAATGTACAAATGCTTCTTCAAAGTTTATTATCTAGATAAGGAAATCTCTATATTCATCGATATCATAGAAAAATAAGATTTAAAATGAACGATGAAGATCAAAATCTCGAGATATAGATAGAGAAAAATATATCAAAAATGCATTCCATTACTGCAGGAAAATATAGAGAGGAATTTGGTGAGAGTTTGCGCTACGATTGGTAAGGAAAGTATTCTCCTTTTAACTGTCATTTCATTTATTTATTTTAGTTGGGGGGAGGGGGAGAGAGAAGTTCTAGGTGTTGAAAAGAATCAGCTACAGAGAATGGTGAAAATTGTCATTTTGGATACCCAAAGAATTCTGCACCGCAATCTATATTAATTCTGCATAAAGAGTAAGAAGCATACTTGGTAAGTTTTCATAGCTTAATCGCTAATAATGATATTGAAAAATATAATATTATGAAATTTAAAAATAATGAAAGTAAAATAACACCTTAAACGAATCTAAACTATTTACAAGACAACTTCAAACCAGGCTAAACACTCATCTCACAGTGGACTATTTATAATATAGTATAGATTCAATACTATATTATAGATGATGGTGTATTATAATGTTCTTAAATATTCCAGGAACGTTCCAGTTTCTTAAAATTTATATATGTATTATATTCATTTAAAAGTTCCATAACTTAGTAAAAATCTTATTTCTTAATCAATCCGAACATTTTAAGAATTCAGTTTAAACAATTCAAAAAAGGTGTTTTTCTCCATGGGTCGAATTCATAATTTTTGGATATATAAAGTATTAGCACTCAAGTATCTATTTTTTGCTATAATTCTTTGTTTTTGTCTCATACCTTTTCTAATTTGTCGACTTATTATATTCTTATTCTTATTTTCTTCCTCCGCTGAATTATAAACATATGTTCCAAGCAAATTTTGCTAAAAAATATTCACAATCGATATTTTAACTCTGATTCCGTTAGATTGTCTAGGACAGGCCATTGTGCGCATGTGGAGAGAGAAGTCAGTATTTTTTTAAAATATAATTTAATAAAATTATTTGTGATTTATTATTAATAAAATATTTAGTGGTAGCAGAATTATTTACTTTATGATCCACCTTAAAAAAAAATCACTAAAAAGCGGTTTTTCAACTTCAAGTCTTCTGAATCCACAGATTTTCGCCGATTCTCCGACCAAGTTATGTTCGTTCCGAGATCATCAGCCTCTTATGCTAATAGGGAATACCTTTTAGGAGATTTCCACCTAATTAGGGGCGGCTTCATCACTGCCTGCTCAGTTATATAAAAAGCCGATCTGATTTAAATCGGCCCGGGGCTACGAGAAAGCTCCCGGTAGCTAATGTCCGAGAATAAGATGTATCCTCCAGCATCTGCCAATTAGGTCCCAGAAACTGAAGAATCCGTAGCACTTATCGGCTCCCCGAAGAGGAGGATATCGGGGTCAATATAGCTAAAAGTCCAGGGATACCCTCAGCTATCAGTGTCCGAATCAATTAATACCGGCTCGGAGAGCACCGGCTTCCGATAATAACCGTATCCTTTATCTCTCCTCTTTTACATAATTACCAGTTACAAATCGTAATTTACCAGTGACCATTTATAGGGCTACTCCGCCGAATCCGGGCATAAATAACCACATTGATTATATTCGTAAATCCGAAATTAGAGTAAATAAATAACATTTTTTTTAGAAAGTATTAAAGCTAAGAGGGTTCATTACTGTCAGGGAATGGCGAGAGGTCACAATGTGAGTGATGGGCGAGCTCGGATCCAGATCACGCTCCTTACAACTCAATATCGGCTCATATTAGGGATGCATGGCTAACGGGGCCCACAAGTCAATATATTATCTAAAATAACCGTTTAGCAAGAGGTACCATCAGCCAAATGATAAGTTCCTCGTCGTAACTAACTCTATGAGACCATTAATGTCTGAGCTTCTTTATTTACTAATGGCGCTGCTAGGATGGAAATGAGATGTAAATACTTTATAATAACGTTATAATTTATGTAACTGTTCGCTCTGATTTAGTGTAACTAGAAACTTTTAAATACAGCCTTCTCTCGCTGAAATTAGTCCTGCTTTCGTAATAACAATAATATACTCCTCTTCTCTGAAAGATTACTAAACAATAATCTTGAAATCCAAAATTATAATATGATTTTTCGTGCTGTAACATCCGCAGAATATACCTCCGCATATACTATAAAATAGCTTGAAATATCCAAATAATATTCCTGTAAGCCTATATCAACAGAGAAAGAAATAAGAAATGGGTTTAAAAATTAAATAAAAGTGAAAAGTTTCTTCAAATACTCTTTTCATAAACCATAATATAATATATACAGTTAACCAGATAGTTATTGATTCCCTTAATCTTTAATTGATAAAATAAGTTTTGTCTAAATGCTCAGTTTCAGTTGTTGGGGAGAAAATTCCTTGTGAATTTACACAATTACAAACTAAAAATGGCTTGGCATTAAATTAATAAAATACAAAAGTATATTTATTGAGTAATATATGATTCTGTCACATGGACAATGGTTGTAATGAAGTATGACTATATTCACACTAAATATACAGAAAAATATAATAAGCAGGAACAAAATAACAACTACATAAAAATCAAAATTTATATATAACAAATAAAAATAAAATATCTTAAAGATAAGTAAATTTAAAAAAACAAAACAAAGACAAACGTTTTGTGAAACCTGGTCTTCTTTAGTTTAAAATATTTTCAAATTATCCAACAACCGTATAAATTACTTTATTGAGTTGGCAAATAAGTCCGTTTTGGTTTTTCAGGGTGAAATAAAACTCAATGTATTATATACATGAAATTTATTTTAATCTACAATATATTGACCATTATTTAACATGACTTTTTCCCATCTTTTTACTAACTACATAATGCCATGTTCATAGAATATTTGGAGTTTATTGTTAAAAACTGAAGTGGTTTTTGATGTTCTATTCCTTTGGGATTTTTTTTTTTCCATTCATGGAGTTTTCCAGAAAGCGGAATATGTGGTAGTCACTTGGAGCTAGGTATATTGAATAGGGAGGTTGGAGCAAAATGTCCCATCCAAGGCACTTTTTTTTTTTTAATTTAATGCCTAAATAAGGAATAAATATACAAAAACTTCTGATAGGTTTTTATATTTTATCTCCATTTGTAGTTTGTTTACGAAGGTCCTGTTGATGTAATTTTGTGTAGTTCATGTTTCAATAAATTTCTGCTATATTTCTTGCAGATTGCTAAAGTTGTATTGAAGTCGTAACTTTTTGTGATTTTTGAAAAAAAAAAATCATGTGAGAACAATTTAAAATTACTAAAAATACTGGTAACATATTATATATTATGGTTTTGATATACCAATAGATGATTGGAATAGAAAAATGTTTTCTGAAAAATTGTCATTGATGATTAAGGTAGATAGAGGAAATAAACGACCTATTTATGGTAACGTATAACCCTCATTTTTCTAGTTTAAAATTTTAACTGTAAGGCCGATGCGTATACAAGGCATTTATAATAATGAGAGACCTTGAAATTATAAGGTTAGAGACCGGATTTTCGCTCAGTAAAAACGGGATATAGAATACTCAAAATCTTTAACACCCAAAATATTTGAAATTGTGTAGTTAACATCTAAAAAGCTGCTATAGTCATATATTTTGTTTAATTTATTATATTAATTAGAACATATTTGCAGATTATTGTCCTCTTTACTCGGTTTGATCTGAATTCGATATATTGATACGATAAATTATTTTTGCACTTTTTTAGATGTTAACTATTCTCTGTTATGTGTTAAGAGAGAATAAGTTGAGAGTGATCGAGCCCTCTGTAGTATCAAATCGAGCGGACCTTCAGATAAATAGAAGAGAAGAAATAATACTGACAAGTCTCCGAATCAGCCACTCACGGCTAACTCATGATTACCTAATGACAAAGAGAACACCCCCTCAGTGTCTCTGCTGCGTGGTCAATTTAACACTCAGGCACGTTTTGACCGAGTGTAATGCATATGAAACACAACGGAATGAAGTTAAATTGTAGAATGACATAACCGAAATTTTGAAAAACACCACCAAAATGGCAATAAAACTGTTTAAATTTCTACAAATAACGTACCTATACAATAAAATTTAAATTTTGCTGACTCTTTTTTTTTCTTTTGTTTTAATTATTTTGTGTTTTCAATTCATTGTTAAATTTAATTTAATTTGATGTATCAAATATTTTGTAAGAGCTAAAATGACCCGTGAGAGGTTGAGGAGCCCCCTTCTATTGTTATAAATAAATAGATGTTAACTATATAAATTAGAATATTTTGGATAGTTACTAAACGATTTTGCTCATTTTGAGTTATTTACTTCTGGTTTTACGATTTTTTTTATTCATGAAATGATAGAACAATAAATTATGATTCTCTCCTTTCTTGATTACGACCATGTAGATGACTTTTCCTTTTGAAAAATTAAATCATATCGTACTTAAGGACAGTCTGGCATGCTTCGCCAGAATCGCATCCGTATGTGTGTACCCTTCACGTCTGGGCTGCTAACAGAACGGTAATGATGTAGGTTTTCACTCCTCGGCGATGCGAGATAGGATCGGAGCGGACGAACATATGTTCTAATGTGACAGCCGGAAGATTTGCTCGGCACATTGAGGAGATAGCCAAAGGGACAAGGAGATAAGGCCGCCCTGACCTTAGCTAACAAAGGAGGGAGATTATCAGGAGTTCGTGGTCCCAGATGATCCAGATATTATTAATTGGGCGGAGGATTATGCCCTAATTGGGGCCCAGGTCCCACCGAGCTCCTTTTAAGGCTACCAGTCCTTTATTGTATGATAATACACTCTACACCGACCTTTCCATACAACGCCTATGTACAAATAATTATACCATTAATTTTCTAGTTCTCCGGGCAGTAGTCATGTACCGGAGAAACTATAGCAGGTTATAACAACAATGGACAAGATCGTGCAGCGAATAACATCACTGTTAAATTAACACTGATATAATTTGAAGAAAAAAAAATCTTGTAACCTGTATATATCTGTAATATAAATTAATTTATGGTTGTTAAACACTGTAATTTAAAAGCTATACCTTCGATATTGTTGTCGACTCTCGAAAATTTGAAATCCAAGGGACTACAAAAAAATGATTAAGAAGAAAGAAAACAAATCGAATCATTATATTTTTGATATAATTATATTTGTTTATATAAATTGCCTCATAAATACGAAAAAAATGTAAATGTTCTTGTAGCAACGAAGAAGAAGAAAGAAATTAAGAAATGGGCAGAGGAAAGAAAGAGGGGGATGGGAGAAAAAATGAAAAGATCTAGAAGTTATATATACGTGATTCATCGTTGGCCTGTATCGCGATAAATAAATAGCCTTAAGTTAAAAAATAGTTACTAGGAAAATTTCAAATTATAAAGAGGCGAAGTGGTACAGTCCAAATTATTAAAATGATTTTCCCCTCTTGTTACGAAAAGGATTTCGAATTATCAAACAATCAAAATACACTATTTTTTCGATATACCGAAGTTCACAGCAGAAAAAATCGAATTATCAAAAAATGCGAATTATCGAGAACAGACTGTATTCGAATTCTTCAGCTGTGAATATCGGTATATCGAAAAAATATTGTATTTTGATAGTTTGATAATCGAAATCCTTTTCGTAACAAGAGGAGAAAATCATTTTAATAATTTGGTCTATGCCACTTCGCCTCTTTATAATTTGAAATTTTCCTAGTAACTATTTTTTATATGAGGCTATTTATTTATCGCGATACAGGCCAACGATGAACCAAGCGTATATCACATCTAGGTATTTTCATTTCTGCATATATCCTTTTCATTTTTTCTCCCATCTCCCTCTTTCTTTTCTCTGCCCATTTCTTAATTTCTTGCTTCTTCTTCTCCGCTATAAGAACCTTTATATTTTGGACTTTTTTTTCTCGAATTTATGAGTCTATTAGGGATCTGCTCATGAGCTCACTAAAAGAGCTACTTTTACTCATTGAGTTATTTTAATGAGCTTAGCTCTATATAATTTATTATAAAGAGAGTTTTAAAACGCTGGTCACTTCCTCCCTCGATCTTTGAGAATTTGAAAATGAACTCAGATGAATAAAGTATCATTGATTTGAATCGGCAAAATCAGGTATTCTTATAGAAAATTTAATTTTAAAATAATTTACAACATTGACTTTTTTCTATCTGACGCTTCCTAAAGCCGTAAATAATCAAAAACTGCAATAAGCGTATGAAGTACAACTGAGTTCATGTTTAAATATTAATTAATATGAACATTTATTTTATTTTATAATTTTTTAAAAAACTTATTTATTGAAGAAGATTACAATCTGTCTCAAGGACAATTTTATAAATTAAAAATAATTATGAGTATTATTAGTAATTTTAGGGGTAGGAGATTAGGAGACTTTAGAGTAGACGAACCGAGGCAAATAATACTCAGCCTACGAGAAAAAATAATTTTAGGCTATTTATAAACCTAATAATTACAGATATAATAGACAAAGAAAGGACTGTTTTTTTTTATTTGCATTTCATATTGTTAATCTCTGAATAGAATAAAAAAATGAGTCAAGTAAGTAGAGATCTAGTACCAATTAATTGGACCTGCCTCCAAGATACTCGATACAGACATACAAACCACTTCTCAAATTAATAATTTGATAAATTATTAATTAGAAACAGGAGTCCAAATGATACTGAACTCGTGTAATTTATATTTATCAGTGCTTTCTTGAAATGGCTTATGAATAACTCCTAGTCTCCGGTAATAATTATATTATTATATATAATTATATCCAATAATCAATCCAAAATCCTTCGTAAAATCCTCAATGCTCCTTACTTTGTCACTAATAAAATAATCCATAAAGACCTCAATGTTCCATATGTTTCCGATTTGGTCAAATCCAGATACCTATCCTTCCATAATAAACTTCATAACCATCCGAATCCTCTTGTCTCTAACCTTGCTTCCTCTTCGATTCCTGATAACCCTCCGAGGCGTCTGAAAAGAAGATGGCCTCGTGATCTTCTCATGTAGACAAATTATTAGAGTGCTACCAGTGGGTAGTTTCTCAACAAGCGTGTTTCATGTTATAATATTTCTCTGTACAAATTTACTAGATGTATTCATACTAATACAGTTGTAAATATCATAATAAAAGTTAAAAAAAAAAAAAAGGATCAGAATATGCGTAAGTACAAGATTGACCAAAAAAGCTTAAAACCTCATTTAAAAAAAAAAATGTCTTTAGAGTCTCGCAAGTTGGCTGTCGATTGGTTTTTAAAAATGCATGACGTGATAACGTGATATATGATAATGTATGTTTATAAAAGAAAAAAAATGTATCTTTAAATACACATCTCAAACACCTTATCACATGAAGAGCTTTTTTTTTTTTGTTTATTTAATGAAATTTACAACTGTATACAAATACAACCAGTAAATATACACAGATTAGAAATAATGACATGAACAGGCTTAAAGAGATACTACCCAGTGGTAGCACTTCATAAATATTTCTATGTAAGAAGACCACGAGGCCATCTCCTTTTCAGACGCCAGAGGCTCATCAGGAATCGAGGAAACAAGAGATTATCAGAAGCAAGGGTGGAAACAAGTGGATTCGGATGGGACTGGAGTTTATCATGAAATATTAAAAAACAGAATAATTATAAATTAAGGTCTAAAATATTTATAACATATATAATCGTCGCACAATGGCCTTTATTTTATGGCCACTTTATTTCAATAAATATCTGGAAATAAAAACTTGTTCACGAGTAAAGTTGATAATCATACGCATACCAAATACCTAACTGACAAAGTAAAACGCGAGATCAGCATTTTCTAATATTGTTTGTTATTACTGACATTTTCCAGAGTAGTTAAGACTTGAACTTGCTCTAAAAACTATCCAAGAACAGTCATAAATGAGCTGAAGGCCCGTCGCTAAGGAACGGCCAATACATTAGAAAGCAGTACATGCAGAAGAGACTAATTTCAAAGCAGCATTTATGCTTTAGTAATTAACGACGTACTATTTTTACGACACCTCTGGCAGAGCAATAAAAAGCTCGTAAGTGGGTTGGAATAGTTTTGCTCTTTGAAAATAAGGAAGTGTGGCCTGATTGAAGAGCCCATAACATATCTACCTGCGTTACTTATCCTTTTGGACACAGTTTTATAGATTTATTCATAATTAAGTTGTTAGTAGTTGGACATTACTTATAACACTTTCCTAATAGGAACGATGATATGCACTTAGAAGTGTTTGATAAGGAAAAGGTTATATAAAGCTTTACGGCTAAGAATATAATTTAAAAGCATTATAATATTATTGTATATAATAGAAAAAAAATGCAAAAATTAATGATGAATATAGATTTTCAGTCATGGGTCATGAGTATTATACAAATAAAAGCATACTTGTATACTGAATTAACTTATTGTAATTCAAAATCTTTACACCATAGAATTTAGTATTTTGGACAAAAGGTGGAGGAAAAAAATGAACGAATCTAAGAGGCAAATTGGTTCATTTACACTTAGACATGACTCTTGTCCTCCAGTGTTCTTTAATAATATCGCTCTGCCAACTTCAAAAATGGTACGATATTTGGGTCTCCACTTGGACAAACGACTGACATGGCCATACCAAATAAATCAAAAAAGAAAAGAACTTAATCAGCGATACGGACTTCTTTCTAGGCTACTTGACAGACGTTATAAATAATCTAATAAATTAACTATTTACAAAATCTTCATTAAACCACTTTGGGCATATGGAATCGAACTATGAAGCACACCAAAGACATCAAATATAAAATCATTTCAGTCAAAAGTCCTTCGGAAAATTGTAGACGCACCTTTTTATGTTTCAAACCTTACGTTACACACTGACCTTAACACTCTTTTCATCACTGCAACTGCCACTGACAGCTTTAATAATTTTCATGACAGACTGACTCTTAATTCAAATCCACTTACTCAAGGTCTATCTACTCCCTCAAATCTATATAATCCGGCCAGAAGACTGCTGAGCATACTCGCTGCATTATTTTTTTTGTATCTTATTCTTATTTTTTATGCTATCATTTATTATCCTTAATATCATATTTGCTGAATACTGAGGTAGATGACAAATTTAAAGTGAGCCAGGGATATATGTAACTAATAAATATATAATTATAGACAACGGCTATGAAATTAAGGAATTTTAGATAGAAGATTTCTTATTCTTTCTAGAATCGAATAAACTGTTTCAAGTAGGCTAGAACGATATGTAGGTTATTCCATATAAGCATTCAGGAATTAATTTAATACTTAGACCTAAATGTGGCTTCCGTTCCCACCACATTAAATTCCTATCTCTTCCGGTCAAGAAAAAGCTTACTATTTTGGATTGATCAAGAAGATTGGATAACGAAATGGCTTATTATGTTAAAATTAAAGATTATTTTTAAAAAGTTCGTGTTCTAATACTTTTTGAAAGTTCATACAGAGCGCTGGTTTTTTTTATTACATTTTTATTTTTTTTATTTTGGGTCGTTCAATATAACTCTTACGAGGTCGTTTTGAAGGTAAATATTTTATTTAGTAAAATTCTTTTTCCAGAACTTTTTCTTAAAAACTTTTACAGAACAAGTTCTCATTATTACACATCTTGCCTAAATGTGGAAATAGTAATGGATTTGAGTCTTGTAATATCTGTTTGATAAGTTGTGTGAAAAGTGTTCAAATGAAAGGTGAATGAATAAAAAAATCCAAAATATGTTTCTATATTATTAATCCTGAATATGAATGAAAATCGATTTTAGTATACTATGTTATTCATCCATGTAGCTTATCAGTTATCAATTTTTTTTTTGTTTACTTCAAATTATTTGGGGCGGACAAAATGATATTCTCACTCTCTTAAAATTTTTATCAGGGATGTCCCCTCCTAACCACTCCTCCAAAGTCTGCGCCTATGGTCCCTGGTGGTGTTGCCCAAATGCAAGACCGAGACTTGGTCTTGCAAACTCAGTCTTGGTCATGGTCTTGGTCTTGCACAAGAGTCTTGCAACATTCTTGCAGTTACTTATTACTGTAAAGATATTACTGTAATATATTGGTTATATCAATTATCAACATATTTTTTATTTTATTTATTTATTAGTTATACATATTTGTGGCTCACAATAAATTTGACATCTACCTCGGTATTCAGCAAATAAGATATCAAGGAGAAGAAATGAGATAGCATAACAAAAAAAGAATAGAAATAACAAAACAAAAAGACAAAAAAAAAAAAAACAGTAGTAAAATAACACATACATAATAATATAATAACAAACACACACAAAAAAAAAGATAATGCAGCAAGTAGCTCAATGCAATAAGTCTCTTGGCAAGCGCCTCAGGAGTCTTCTGGACGGATTATATGGATTTGTGGCAGTAGATAGAGCTTGAGTAAGTGGATTGCAATTTAGAGTCAGCCTGACATGAAAATTATTAAAGCGGTCAGTGGCAGTTGCTGCGATGAAAGGAGTGTTAATGTCAGTGTGTAACGTGAGGTTTGAAACATAAAAAAGTGCGTCTACAATTTTCCGAAGGACTTTTGACTGAATGATTTTTATATTTGATTTCTTTGCTGTTCTCCATAGTTCGAACCCATATGTCCAAAGTGGTTTAATGAGGACTTTGTAAATAGTTAATTTATTAGTCAACATATAGTAACTATGATAGTCAAGTATTAGTAAATATCTTGCCTTAATTTGTATTTAAAAATCGATTTTTTTTACTAGTCCTGGTCTTGTAAAGTGCCGTTTTTGGGTAACACTAGTCCCTGGTACGAAAGGTTGTCATGTACCTGGGCAACATTTAGAAACATTTCAGTTGTGTATTTATTTTTCTCTAATGTTAAAGCAGAAAAAGAAATTCAATACGATCGTTGTTGAATTGAAATAATTTTTCTTATTCATTAAGAACCGGATCTCATATAACTTGAAATAAAATCGAATTATAGCTATTTCAAATTATAACCTCCAGTTGCCCAACATCACCTCCTAGGATAAATGGATCCATTACGGAGCTGTCGCAGCTAGACACACCGAAGACAGGACTATCCGCCCTCCTAATATGATAAAATATTCTAGTAGGGCCCAATCTGATCTAGTTGTCAATTAGAAGCGTCAGTTAATAATAGCGTCAGTTAGGGCAGTAATGGACCGAGGGCCTCCGCCTTAATAACAAGATGGTTGGATGTAGCTGTTCCGGTTACATATGGCCAATCATTCTGGGGTCATCCGGCAGGCGTTGCCTCGGCCTGGGTGGCTCCCATTAAATGCTCCCGGCTAGCTCTCCATTGATATTTCTCCTCCTGTTATATTTTAGTGCAACAGGGTTTGAGCAATTCAGAGGCTGAGATACGACTTATGACTAATATACTAGACCAAAGGAAAGGTTTACAAGGTCCTTAATTCATTTCTGGTTCCTGTTCTAGACGTTATAGGCCCGAGTCACGTCGCAATAGTTGAGCGTCAAAGATTCGGATTCCAGTCCGCTGAGAACGGACCTTTTTTCATAACATATCTTGAAACAAATAACTCAACTTAATCAGAGGAAAAATAACTTTAGTGAGTTTGTACGTTATAAATTAGTGGATTTCTTAAACTATATTAATGATGAGCAACTTTCTTTAGCTTATTCATATTTTATGTTATTATTTTTTTTATAAAACTCTTCTTAATCTCACAGTCCTTCATTACAATTTAAAAAAATTATTGCAATATTTAAAAAAATGTTATTTTTGTAGATTTCGGCTCCAAAAGGAATTTTTCAAAATTATTTTTCTTTAAAAAAAGAAACATTTGTCACATTAAAAAAAATTATGACTAAATTTTTTTTCATAAAATATATCCGTATATAGAACAGTACTGGAGTAGCGTTAAATTACAGTACCAAGGTTTGATGAAATTAGAAAAAAAAAGAAGAAAGTTATGGATTTTCGGTAGAAAAATAAAAATAAAACAAATTATTTCATATGTGATAAAACGAGTGCTACCTAGTGTTGCCCAAAATCGGTGTTGGTCTTGCACTTTGCAAGACCAAGACCGCCTAACTGTTGCAAGACCAATACCAGGACTGGTAATTAAAATCAATTTTTTAAATAAAAATTAAGGCAAAATAGTTACTAATACTCGAGAATTTTAGTTACTATATGTTAATAATTGGTATAACCAAAATACATTTGCATTTAACTCTCCTAATTTTTCATTTGGGCTTAATTAGATTCCTCCTATCTAAAAAATTAAAGTAATATATCTATAGTTAGCTAATAAGTAACTGCAAGACTGTTGCGAGACTATTGCGTAAGACCAAGACCATGACCAAGACTGAGTTTACAAGACCAAGACTCGTCTCGATCTCGCATTTGGGCGACACTAGTGCTACCAAAGAGTAGTATTTTTGATACGGATATATATGTTATATATAAATTTAGTAATAATGTTTTTATAATGTAACTAATGTTTTGTTTTTAAAAGAAAAATAATTTTGTAACATGGCTTTTGGAAACGAAACGTTAAAAAAAAAAAAAAAAACAATTTTTAAATATTGTAATAAAGGACTGTGAGATCAAAAAGAGTTTTATAAAAACATAACCACATATTGATTAAATATAATAAATATTAATAAAATTATTTGATATTAACAAAAACTGCAGTAGTTTTATTTTTTATCATAATTATTTCTCCTGTACCCTCCCTCATGTCGAATGCTCTATCCATAGGGTTTTTAAAAGATTAATAAAGTAGAAAGATTTTTATATAATCCAGTAACGATTGTTTGAAATAAACCGAAGGGCTTTAAAAATGTTCGCATATGGGTTTTTTTTTCAGGCCGGGAGAAATATGTCGCATTAAAAGTCGGGATTTGAACTCGAAATATTTGATTTATCATTAGGTTGGCAAAGCAACGCATGTTTTACATTAACACGTTAGCCGGCTCGTCTACATCACCCCCTTCTTTATGGTGTCTTATTTTTCGGAAAAGTTTTATTATTATTCTCATCCATTATTCTATCATTCCAAATATCCAACCTACAATATATTTATAGATTTTCATACAAAGTAACATCACGATTGCTGTTAAAAAAAAAAATCTCTAATTATTAGTTCAAAAAACGTTCCGAATGACTCTGAAAATTTCCGGATATGGCCTAAAAAATCTGGAGTATTCGTTAAAATTTGGAACGTATTACTGTAATAGAAGAAATAAAATTCTTTGTATTTAATACAATTAATATCGATTAATTTTTAAGATTTTTGATATTATTTCTGTATAAAGTTAATTCTACTTGAGGGGCAGGTAGAGTAGGCTGGTTCAGAAGGCCATAGGTCTACCAGGTCTGTAAAAATAAAAAATAATAATAAAATAGAGATCATATTAAACATAATTTCTTTAGATTTCTTCGAAGGAATATTTTAAAACTAAAATTATATACAATTATTGCCTTGGTATTGTTAAAAAGTGAAATTAAAAGTTTAGAAAGAATGCTTATAAAATTGTCGCTTTGACATAATGGAAACAAGTAATGGATCAGAATGAAACATTTATTCAATTAATAGGAGCATAAATGTTTACGATTATATTCCTGTTTCATTTTTTTTTTTTTAATTTAGAGTTCATTCATAATTTCATTAGCCTCATACATCCGTGAATTTTTTCATTCGTTTATAACGAATATAATAACTCCTGGTTCCATCATTACTGCTTGTCGAGATTAAATCTTTTTTTTTTTTTCTCGAGATCTCTATCTATGGAGATCGAAAGAGTTGCTTAAGACGTTTCATATTTTGTTTATTAGATGTTTTATAAATTGTTTTCCATACGTCGAAGATTAAATAATATCTCGAAGGTGGGCTTAGCAAAATTATTGGACTTGATATATTCAGTAACTTTGTCGTTTATATTCATTTAATAACATAATGCATATTTATTCCGACTATATTTTAGGATGAGGTAATGAATACGTGAATCTAACGATGCTGTTGTAAGTTATTTATGCATTGCAAGATCACAGGCTCAAAGTAGAAGCCGTCAAGCGACAAAGATGCCGATGGGCTTGGGTGGGGTCCCCCCAATTAGTTTTATACATGTGTCCGAAAAAATATTTAAAATTTCTGTTCACGATATTATTAATGGATGGATTCATTTTCTCGAACTGGTACATATTGATAATAAATCATGTTTTCCCAATTTTATCGTACTGTCATCGAATAGGTAATATTACACGAAGTTAAAAAGATATACTGATGAATTTTGCAAATATGCATTTTTTTTTTAATATGTATCCTACTATTGCTTCAATTGCCCTTCCAAATCACCTCCACGGCATTGAAAGATGTGTCCAAAAATGGAAAATCAAAATAAAATGCAACAAGTCAAGTCATATTAGCTTCTCTCTTAAGAAAATTGCCTGCTTTTCCAATAGACAATAAGCCAGTTCCCTCAAAAATTCATGTACTATATCTCGGACTATACTTGGTCAAAATACTCACCAGGAACATACACAACAAATTAAAAAAAAAAAAAAACTAACCAGATGATACAAACAACTGTCACATCTTTTGGACTACAGATTTCCACTCAACTTACAAAATAACTGACTAATCTACACTACCATATTACGACCTGTTTGGACATACGGAGCAGAACTTTGGGGTTCTTCAAAACACGTCGAAATAAAAACAGGGATAACAGTTAAGAAGAAAAATAGACTTTATTTGCGAAAAATGTATACATTTTTGTGGATTTATATTGTATACATTTTTGTGGATTTATATTGTATACATTTTTTTACATATATACTACTGACTGTGTATAATTTATATAATGACCAATATCCTACCAAACCGAATATATCCGTATTACGAGAATATAATAGGCGACCACCAAGCTGAATTCAGAAAAGGGTGGAGCATTAGACCAGATATTCATGCTAAAACAAGTACTCAAAAAACGATGGGAAGTAGCGTAGGACGTCCAAGCCCTATTTGTCGATTTCAAAGCAGCCTATGATTCTGTGGACAGGAGCTGTCCTTGGAAAATCATGACTGAACTGCGAATTACCGGTAAGTTGATGAGATTGACAAAGGCTTGCGCAAATGACCCCAAATGTAGAGTCGTATCTACATTTGATACATCTAATACAAGGAGAAGTATCTGAAGCCTTCAAAGTTCGAACGGGCTTACCGTTATCTTACAGCATTCCGATTTACACCTTATCACCCAAAAGTGATTTCAGCGAACCCTCAGTTCTTGTCAGAACTTCTAAACGATAGGTAACTGTTAAGAAACTATTAATATTTATTAAACTCTATTTATATATATATATCAATATATTTGATAATTTTTATTTATATGGGTTTTTTCACACTTCTTATTTATTGAATTGTTTTTGTTAAATGCTTTTTTACTTATTTATATAAAAATAAAATCATTTTCTTATCATATTTAAATGTTTTTACTATTGTTTACTTCTACACTTATCATTTTGCTATTTTTAATCTCTACTTTTATTACTATTATCTTACTTATTTATTCTTATTACCATCATTTTATTACTATTATTCTGCACTCCTATTACCTTTACACTTTTATATTTATTTTTTTATATTTTGTAAGTTTTAACCCTGAGGGTGACCTACACGTTTGGGTCGAAACGTCGACTAACCTGAAAATATCGACTGAAATTCCTGATATTTTTTTCCATCATTATAATAGATCAGTTGACTTCTTATCCATCTTTAGTGTATTTAATATTAACACTTCTTGAAATGAAAAATAAAAAAACATTATTTTATTATATTTTAAATTATCTTATTTGATTACTGCTTTGGTCTGATTGTACTCTTAGTTTTTTCGGAGGGAAATTTTTATTGCTTAGAACCATCTTGATCCGCCCCTCCCATCCACCCTCCGCGTTTATTTGTAGTTAAAGTCGGATATAGAAAAGGATAAAACCGTGATTCGGACCCACTACTCGTTGCTATTGCAAGCAAGTCACACGGATGGCCTAGAACGATGCATCCGCGATTTTCTGCCATAGATTAGGAGGGAGCTGACAATGGATAACTCCCCTGTTCGTGATCCTCCGCCTACCCGCTGCTCTTCGGGAGCGCCCAATAAAGCCGATTTATGCCCTTCCTGGAGTCGGCGCCTTTGTGCTCTATTATTAATGAGCTTGGTTGTTAATTAACGCGATATTTATCGTGGCCAGGGCTAGCAGAAGCCGCCCCTACATTAGCTGTGGGATCGTTTGTTTGCCCGTCGCCTATTCCCACTCTCCAAACCTGTTTCCGCTTGGTTATTTTTATAGAAAATATAAAATATAGCGAAAATATCCGCGCCGCTATCTTTATAAATAACCCTCACAAACTGGCAACAGTTGTATTATTTTATGACAAATAGCTATCTGATATATCCGCGAAATTTTACAGCTTAGACAGATACCATGTTATATTTCAACTTAAATATAGTTTTTTTTTTTTTAAACACCTCTTTCCACAAGATAAAATTTACTTTATTCCACACCTTGACTGATTCTATCGGTTCTATCAGTTCTATCGGCAAGCATTAATTAATTAATCAACCGTATACTTTCGCGAGGAAGAGGTATAATCATTGTAGATACTTTCCAGAATCTTACTACCATATCTGGAGAGCAGAGGATGGTTGTCAACTGACAACCAATAAAAAGAAGTTGAGAGCAGATAAAAAAAAAGTTAACAGCAAACGAGGTCTTAATAACGTCACCAACTTAGAAAAAGTGATTGGAAGATAGACCTAGTTTCCAGGGTCCCAATGTCCAGTCGCCCGTTATATAAATTTATGCATGAGACTCATGGATATCTCAACTTAATGTGAGAACCATATTAATAAGATGCTCATTACAACTGCTACAGTTTCTCGTCTTTTTTATCTTTTCGCCGTATATATATATTTTTCCCTTTTATTCCTGTCCATTCCAGCTTTAATGAAATAAATTGAAGTTATAGGCCTGAGAATGGGAGCTATGTTGCCATCATTACTGCCGCTCTATATCAAAATATTTACTAATTAGTATCAAATGAGTAAGAATTTATGGGATTTTCCTTTTAAGTGCATCAAGTCGACGCGATATTTCTCGGTGTCGACAAGATGGCAAATTATATTAAAGCCGTTTATAATTTTTACTTATTTATTATCGTCCGTTTATCCTCTTCCAGACTAGACGTCGTAAATGTTCAGTGGAGTAATTGGTAATAATGTAATAAAATCTTACTAGCATTATTTATGTTTAGCAATCTTATTGTTATTTATCTTGTCATTATCCTGTCTAGCTATACTTCGTCTTTTCCCACATATATTATAGAATTTATAATAGGGAATACTAATAAAACAACGTAGTGTAAATAACAAGGAATTAAAACCTTTTTTAAAATATAAAATCTATGTTAGATTTTATCATTTATTGAAATTTACTACTGTATTAACAAAATTACAAGTGAAGGTGGATTTGTATATGACATGTAAAAACACGAAGATAAACTACTCATTGGTGGCATTCCAATTGTAGTTTTATATTATAAGATTCCGATGCTATCTTATTTTCAGTCGCCTAGTAAGAATCGAAGCGGATGCAAGGTTAGAAACCAGTAGACTTAGATAGACTTGAAGTTTACTATGAAAGGATTGGTATCTGGATTGGGCTAAATCGGCTACATATGGAACATTAAAGTCATTATGGATAGTTTTATTTGAATTGAAGTAAGGAGCATTGAAGATTTTGCGATGGATTCTGGATTGTAAAGATTGGATACGACAGGAATTCGATGGATTACTGGAACCCAACGATCAACTCCATAAGTTCAAATATGCCTTATAATGAGTAAATGAGTCTTTTGTAGTAAACTTGCAGTTTGGAGCGATTGTCTAGTGTTGTATTGAAATTGCCTCAAGCGTTTAGCAGGTTCTTTTCGCCATGAGAATACCAAGTAAAGCGTTTGTCCAGATGAACTCCTAGGTAGCGAATCTGTTCAACAGAAATAAGTGGATTTTTATCAAGAAAAACTTAGGCAGGAAGTCATAGGTTTACGACGAAGGGCGAAAGTGATTTCATGGGATTTGTTCTATTTAAATCTAAATTTCTAACATATCTCAATACCTGTATTTGTAAAAAAAATTAATAAAGGAAAAAATGTTTTGAATGGTAGAAATTACTCATATTTTGTTGAAGCATTTTCAGGAATAATTTATAACGCCCTTTTAACGTGTTTTGAGATCAAATGTTTGGGACATTGTTTGTTTTTTATTACTTAACACTATAACTGAGTACGACTTATTTTTATAATATAATTTATTTTGTATATAAGAGAAAATGGCATTTTTATAATAGACTTTGAAATAAAATGCTCATTGTTGCCAGTAAACAAATCAATTGATTCAATTATTAAAATAGAAATGGAAAACAACGTTTCAGGATTTCCTAACGTTTCATTTTTAGTCGAATTGCTAGTATTAATTAAAAGAGGGCATTAAAGAGGCTCCGCCCTAGATCGATGGTGCATGAACACCCTCACTCCCAAGAAATGTTTTTTCTCTTCTCCTATTAATAACAGTGCAAGTGAAAGTAGAATTAGAAAAGTCGTAGAAAATATACAAATGCACTTGTAGTGATCTAGTCCATGTTTTCCATCATGTTCCCTGAATTGAACCTTTTTCAATCTGAAAAAATCATAATCCTGTCGAAATGTGCCCCCTTCGAAAATTCAAAAGCCAGTAAAAATGTGCTCCACTCAAATATGTTGATGATGCAACTTACGCCATGATATCCCCTTCTGGGCACTACCTCTAGATGACGAGGTCTGACCTCCTCAACAGCTTCCTCGTAATGTCTCAGTTTCTGTAAGCCTCCACCCTGATGTCTAGCACAGTTTGCTAAACTTCCGAAGAGGTGATCTCTCTGCAGCTTCTTTGGCGTCTCTTCGCCTTTAATTAGACATAGCCTTCCTGCGCCCAGGACTTGAGCAATAGTGGTTTTGACATATATCTAACAGCTCTTGGTTGTTCTTTCTCCTCCGTTATTGCCTATTTTCTTTTCTCCTAATATCTTACGAAGTTATTTTTCTTTCAAACACATGTAGCTTTCTTACACTGTTTTGTTCCCTGTGAAAGGATCCATACCCCAGGACCATAAAGAAGTATTGGGCGTATTTGGGTCTTATGGTTGCACATTAATTGCAATTGGGATTAAGAATCCTATTGTTAATCTCCTGTTCGGTTGCATTGTCCTGTGTTACAATTGAACCAAGACTAGTGAACTCGGTTACTTTTTCAAACTCATATGATCAGATTGCCACGTTTTCCAAGGGATCTTTCCCGGACACCATTTGCATAATTTTAGAGCTGTCTAATAAGCGTTTTATACAGCTTTATTTTTGTGGCTTTTGACAACAATGGAGACTTGAGAAGTTTAAGGTTTGCATAGTAAGCTCTATTACCAGCCATTATTCTGTTGTCTATTTCTCTGCTGATTACATTTTCATTATTTAGGGCAGAGCCAAGATATACGAATGCGGGTACATTGTCGAACTTAAAATCTTTTGTTGTGATTTCATTGCAGGATCTTCTACTGGCTACCGAGGACAATTTCAGGTATTTAGTTTTGCTTTCATTGGCCACAAGTCCTAGTTTGTTCCTATTTTCGTACACAATCTCAAATGCCTCTTTAAGCGTCTTTTCACTTCGTGCAGCTATTACCGGTTCATCAGCGTAAGAACACATTTGACAGATCTTATCAATGATGGTGCCTTTTCTAGCTGCATCTTTCACAGCAGCATGCAGAGCTATGTTGAATAGTGTTACCGATAAGGCATCTCCTTGACGCACTCCGGACTGTAACTCGAACAATCGACCAACTTTATTTCCAATAATAAGTTAAAAGCCTAAGGTAATAAAAATTAAGTCTAAATTAAAAAGTAAACAAACGTTTCCTTGTCTTGAGGTCTAATATAAGGACACTCGAATTTGTACTCTAGCATTTAAGACACTGTGTTTCTATCACTCCGTGTGTTTAGCTTAAAATTCATTTGTAAAGTAACTGAAATGATTGCATGATGATTGCATAAATAAATGATGACATGATACAACCGATATCCCTAGATGGAAATCATGATTATTCGTCCATCGGCACAATCGGAAACACTAACATGCTAGTCGTACACGTGGAAAGTTGTCGTGCTGAGGGCGAAGCACCTCCGAGGAGGAGTGAGAGTTGCCGAAGGGAGCGAAGGAACAGAATGGGGAAGCGACAATGGGCCGGTAAATTGCCCTGACGAGGGCCGGAGTAAGAGCAGGGCGTGACCCTAAAATCAAGAGGACTCCCACCGAGTAATTGTTTGTCCTGTCGCTTCGTGACCGCGCTAATCCGGCCCCCTATTGTACCTAGTCTCTTTCTAATAACAACATCCGACCAATGAGTTTATAGCAAACCTAGTCTTCGCTCTCCTCCCAATGTTGCCAACTGACGGAAATGGGAAACTTTTATCATTCAAAAAAATTAATAATGCTATTTTTGAAAATATTTAACGAATCGGTAAATAAACATATTAGAAATGTTTATTAATATTGCATCAACTATTGTATGTTCATTAATAAGCCCATCATCGAAAATCCATCATAGTGTTCTTAAACTCATCAATGGAAGCCATTATAGAGTTCATCGCATTACTTTATTTATCGATTGAATAACCGATGGCACAAAGGTTCCACCGGGTTTCGGGGTTGATGGATCCGCTGGGTGTAACTTCATAATAATCTCAGTGTTGATATTTCCAAATTTACTTTAAATTCTTATATTCAGCATATTTTCTATTGATATTTATCTCTTTTTTGGAATTGAGCAATTCAGTAGATAGAGACTTTCCATTATGTATGATGTTTTTTTATGAAAACTGTATATTTGTAATAGAAATGACAACAAAATGGTAATTATTTCTAGTAAAAAATTTAATAGATTGAAATTTCGAAATAACTGTTGATGGAACAGTCTTTACGGATTTCCGATAACTAGTGATCGCTTGATAGTCGAGAAATATGTCTTCAACATTGTGAATTAAATATTTTTTTTAACTTCCGACTTACACAAAGTGTACACCCTCACAAAAAATTCCTATCTTCCAAGTTTCGAATCTGTAATACCCTAATATGCCTTTTTCCCCCTCCATAATGATTTTATTTAAGCTCAGGTTATGAAAAGAAATCTATGTTATGTTAAGCCTTTAATATAACTCGAGGTATATTAAACGAAATTTTATAAAAATTCTCAAACATTTAAAACGACATGAATACCTGTTTTTACCAGGAAACAAGAATATATATATACATATAACCATAAAAAAGGGCGTTGATCCAAGCTTGTTTGGGCGAAGGGGTATAGACTGTTCCAAAAACAATTTATTAAAAAAAAGAACAAATGTCTGCCAACTAGTCTTTGTATGTTCTTCTCACCATTTATATTGGTTACAAATTTAGATAAATTTTAATGTTTATTATTTGGTAGACGAAATCTTGAAGAGAGGCAGTTTTTGATCTGTCTTTTTAATTTTATTTTTATTTATTCATTCCTCATTTTATTACATTCTGCCCCATTTAACAACTATTAATATGTCTATACAATAATGTCATCACATTTATATGTTTTTTAATCCTCCAGGGGAATTCAGCAGGTCGCTTCTAAACTCTGCATAAATCACTGTCTATCGGTCCTTGATTCTCCCATTAATGGAGTTAGTGCTGAGTTTAGGAACATGAGTATCGTTACTTAAAGAATCGATGCAAATCAAAGAGGTTTGTTGATGTACCCTTCAAAAAGAATTTTTTCAAGGAATTACATACATTTTATAGATACAAGGATGACAGTTATTAAAAAATAAATATTTCAGATAAAATTACATTGTGACTACATGATGATATTTCTATTGACAAAAGGAAGAAAACTATGTATCAGACATTGTAAACAATTAGATTGTCAGCTGTAGAGAAAAAGAAACATCATCTGTTTGTTTATTTATTTTTTTCAGTTTTACGTAATTTAATTTATACAGAAACCGATGCGGTACATTACCTCCACCAAAGAAAAAAAAAATGAAACTCTGAAATAAGTTTAAAATTAAAAATTTTAAAATCGATTAAAAATATTTAAAAAAAAAAAAATCAAATAATAACAAGATCAAGATGCCCAGCCTTTGACAAAATGACGTAGTTTCCAACGTTGTGAATGAACTATATCACTATTATTAATGTCCTTGGACACAATGTAATATTATTAAAAAAATATATATATTTAAAATTAATTTATTACCAAGCCTAATTTACCGGCCCTAATTTTAACTTCAAATAAGAAATTAAAAAAATTCTCTTTTATTTCCTGTATATATAGCATGAAATCCAATCCGGAATTCTTAATTAAAAATATCCCATTTTCATCTGATATGAATAAAATAACATGTCAATCTGTGTTACACAATCCATTCGATAAAGCGAAAATTGATATGATTGAAAAGGCAAGTTTCTATTTAGAATTTTCGAAATTATCGCGAACACTTCCTATCGGTGCGTTTTCTCTAAAATCAGTAACAGGAAAAGATAACGTGCTAATCAATTTTTACCGGTTTAGTAATGTAAGCATTAAATAAATAATATGTTCTATGATACGCATTTTAAAAGTGAAATTATTTTCTTTTAAATTATTAGGTTTTTATTTGTAAGCTCTGTTTAAAATTGAGTAATTGAAAATAAGACATTACCGTAGTTTTCTCAGATCTGCAACACGAATGATTTAAATTATTAAATAAATGCTGTTTTTAAACTCGATTAAAAACTTTTAAAACATCCAAAATATTTATTTTGTTTGTTTGCCTGTTCTCTGTTACTGATAATAAGAGTTATCACCAGAAAAGTTTATTACACATAAATGGTTACCCATAACTGAAATAGTTTTATATTATGATATAAATGAATTACGTCAAAACATGAAATCGCCGTTTATGATATATCACTTCTAAACTATCATAACGAAAGTTCCAATTTTTATTTAAACATCAAGAATTACCTAGCTATTATATTTCAATGAATATTATTGAAATTGTATAAACAAAATTTAGCGAATCCTTTTTTTTTTATAACATACAAAACACGAAAATAAGAAAGAAAAAAAAAACAACAATTGCATCAGTAGAACAGGATTAAGAAGGAGAAGAAGATAAGGAAAATTTTTCAAGATTTTAATGAAATTGAAGTCGTTTATCTCAAATTCTATGTTTTTCGTTGATTATCTCATAATTTTAATTCATATTTTTGTTGTTTTTTTCATTACATATCAGGTAGAACATTTTTCATTTCTCGTGTTGAGTGAAAAACACAAAAAATCGAATGAAAATGTTGAGAAAAGCGGCTATATCTCAATAAAGTGTAGATCATATAGAACTAAAGAAAGATAAGTTAACCTAAACCTATTGTATGTTAATAATTAAAAAAAAAAATTTTTTAAATATTTAGAGGTGGGCATATATAAACTAATGAAATTATAGTAAAAAAAAAATTGTCAGAATGTGTTGTCAATAATTTCTTTATAATAAAGGAATTATTAATTTTATTATTTCTTTGTAATAAACACAGAAAGTTTTTGTTGTACATCCTAACAATTTTTTATCCTCACTAAATGAAAAAATCATCAATAAACTGTTGATGGAAATGTCTTTACAGATTTCCGATAACTAGTACTCGCCCGGTAGTCGAAATTCAACCGTAATCATTATTAAAAATTTGAGTAATTAACCTGTTTCCATTATAGCAGTTTTGAACAAACTAACATTTACATTTTTATTTATATAAACTTTTTCCGATTTCTTTTATTTGATAACACTAAAGCTAATATGCAACAAAAAAAAAAAAAAAAGAAGAAGAAGAAGAAAGAAAATTGGTTAAGAGACATAGGATAAAAGAGATAAAGGATAAGATAAAACAATTTTGTCTTTTTCAATTTACGTAATGATTCCATCTATATTTAGATCAAACAATTTTTCTCATGGTTTTATTTATTAAGATTTTTTTTTTTGCGATATAATTCAGGCTTGAAGAAAATACATACCTACACTATTATAAAGAAATATTTTTTGATCACTGTTAACTAAATATTTTTTTGAGCTTCCGACTTACACAAAGTGTACACCTTCAAAAGAAATTCCTAAGTTCCAAGTTTCAAATCTGTAATGTCCTAATATGCCTTTTTCCCTCTATAATAATTTCATTTAATCTCTATACATGAAAAAAATATTCTATGTTATGTCAAGCCATTGACCTTGAGGCAAACCAACAGATATTTTAGAAAAATGCTCAAACATTTAAAACAATGACATGAATACCTGTTTTACAAGGAAACAACAAACAGGAAAAAAAATTTATATATATATATATATATATATATATATATATATATATATATATATATATATATATATATATATATATATATATATACAACAAAAAAAGGAAGTCGATTCAAACTTGTTTTGAGGAATGGTTATAGATTGTTCCACTAACAATTTATTAACAATGCTTTTGTTCCATAATTAGTAACAAATAAAATATATATTTTATTTATTTAAGCACGATATGACTTAGGTATACACAGTATATATCTTTAGTTTGATCTGCTCTACTGTCTATTGCGATATAGTGATTCTTTTTAGTTTTTTATGATATTGTTACTATTCTAAACATACAAACGGTACCCAAAAAGTTACTTAGTGTTTATAGTTTATAAAGTCTGTGGTTTGAGATAAGATCGGCATTTGTTTTCTGAAAAACAATGCTTTTTATTGAGATGAATAAATTACCAATAGTTTCTCTTGATATGAGGCTAATTGTAGCTAACAGGAGAGTACCGAAGATCTGAAATGGATTATTTGGATTTTAACCTAAAAATTGGAGTACTTAAACCGGAAAATACAATAATGCTTAAAATTTTAGATTTCAAAATACCTTGATGTGAAAGATTTGAAAAATATTTATCTAGTTTTAGAAATATAAAATTTATATGAAAAAGTAAAAAAAAAAAAAAAGAAGAATGTTATGCAGTTATTTAATTGCAGATCTATATGACCCATTTGGCTACTTATTACAATTAAAGTTTAATTTGTACATCGAATGTGTTTTATTAATAATTTACAGGACAATACTGTTAAACAGAACTTACACATAAACAGTACCACGGAGTCCACTCACTCTGTGAAATATAACTACTTGTGATTTTTCTGTAAATTGTTGTGTTGGTAACAATAAGAAATAATTGAGTAGCTCATGAATTTAATGGGTCGGGTTTTCATTGAGATGAAAAAGGAAGTAATAGCAACATCCAAAACTACTTTCACAACTTTTAATTTTTTTTTTTTTTAATTTTTAAAATTACAAGAAAGTGAGGGAGAACACCTACGTTACAGATTTACATAATATAATTCACAAGTAGGCTAGAAGTAAAAGTCCTCTCCAGGCTGCGTTATGGGCAGTATGAAGATCTCATGTTAGGAGCGTTCTTAAGATTATTGTTGATAGCATCGTAGCGTTTAAGGGATGTATTTGTATGCGGGCGTGGTACGAAGAGTCGCTGAACCATGCGCAACCGTGTAACGTGCTTCCTTGATCAACACCTACCTTTCCAGATAAGGACATCTTGTAGGCTTTATGAAGTTGATCATAAGGAATGGGATAACTTTCTTTGCAGTATTTTCTGTGCTTAGCATGAGAGATAGAAAAAGAAAGCCTTTATTTTCTCAGATATTTCTTAACGAAATGAGCCGTAATTCAACCAATGCTGTTGGCGGATGTAATATGGTTCTTCTCATACACTGCTCTCCTCTTTTTTTTATAAAAGATGCATGTGAAAGTAGTAATATAACAATATAGTTTAAATTCAATAAAAACATGTCCTCTTGTATATATATATATTTATTCCGGTTTCGGTCTTTATCAGAATTTCATCAGAATAACTTCTAATGGTCCTTCTCTACTGCTTGTCAGAAACCGGTAGCAAAGAGAGTATAAAAATTATATACAGGAGAACATATTTTTATTAAATTAGGATTTCATCTCTGTAACATCAAGCCTGAATTAAGGAAAAAATATATAGTATATTTTTTATTACACTTATTATGCTATATTCTATGTAACATTAACATTCCTTGTTTGGATAGAAAATTCAGCCCCATTGAAATTACACAAAAACACGGCCCCCTTAAATAATTTAAAAGTCTTGTTAAAAATGTTCCCCATTAAAAATTTTAATACCTAGACCATTCCACCAATTACAGATCACTCCTGATATTATTATATTTCTAGGTATAATGGATCCGTATGAAAGTAGATAACTTCAATCTGATCTGAAGTGGTCTCTAATGAGAGAGCAGATATCTGAAGAAAACGATTCCAGCAAGAACAGATAAACCAATGAATAGCGCTCAACTTGACTGATTATACTCAATTCAATATTACTGTTCACTTCAATCTAATTCCTTTATTTATAGATATGAGTTCATCCAAGAAAACTATTGTTGATTTAATTTGTTAATTTTCTTAAATTAGTCTTTATTTTAAAGTATGATTTTACAGTTCACTGTATAAAAAATTCATATTTGAATAATAAAAATATGTACATTTGTACTATCATAACATAAAGCTAAGAAAGAATCGAAGATGTAGCTATAAATTACGCTGAGTGCATTTAATGAATAATATAACGTTATGTCACACGTGCAATAATTATAGTGAGGTAGATTACGTCCGTTATTGTTATTACTGGAGGTCATATTTCTGCTGAATTATAATATTCTGAGACTTCGTACATTGAGAAGCTATTCTAAAATTAATTATATCATAATAATAAAATTAATATTATTCTAGAAAATATTTCATTAACAATAACCATCTTATACATAAAAATTAATATTAAACCTTGCCATAATAACTCTTACAATAAATGAAACCTATACAATATATGTAGATACATAATAAAATTAAAAATACAGACGAGCAATAGTGTTCAAGTGAAAATGAATAAATAACATAAAATGGGAATATTTGTCAAATCTTAATGTTGACATCACGCCGAGTTTTAAAATACACAATTATTTCTGATATTGAAGGGACATTGAAATTACGAAGTGTCTTAAAATACAACGGTTTATAACGTTTCTTTCTGCGGGATTGTCAATTACGAACAATGAATGGGAATCCGATAGGAAATGAATTTAATTTTGTAACGGACATAGCGTGTTTCGCTTTAATTAAACATAAAAACTTGGATGTTTTTTTTTTTCTTCTCGGACTTCATTTGTTCGGCCTTAAGGAGATGCGCCTTGGACAAGATATGGTCACTTAGCCGGAGGTGTTGGTGCACTGATTGTGGTTTATTACGGCAGTCCTGATGCAAGTGCTATGCAAAGAATGCGCCTCCCTTCCACATGCTTGCTCAGGTACTCGCAAATTGGATTTATATCTCTCATCAATGGAATCGTATTTTTGGATTTTCTTTTTAATAATTGGTGTGATCAAAATACTCTATTTTCATTAGTTTAGCTCAGATGCCGAAAACGTTTATGATACTCAAACATTTGATAGTAAATGGAATTTATCATGTTAATTAAATGTAATAAGAGTTTCAAATCATATCAAATGAATATTGGTAAATATTTTGTTTATGTTTTTCTTTAGGTTTGGATAATGATTGAGAAGTACATCTAATGCTTCCTCTATTTTCATGACTAATCAATAAACGGACACGGACTAAGAAAATTTCTAACCAGCATATTGGAGAAATAGTTGTAGAAATTACTGGAACGCCCAACTATTTTTTGCTTAAGTTACTAATCGGTGACGATTTAGAAAAAAATGCTTGATTGTTCCGAAGATCATATTGAGTTTACCTCATCCTGGTGTCATTTAAAAATATATATGACCCAGGAATCACGGAGGGTAGTTCGGACTGAGTAAATACGACGGCTTTTTTTTTTGGTTAATTATTTACAATAATGGACCTTTGTAATCGACAATGAAAGAAGAAATTAACCTCCTTCAAAATTTCAGGTTCTATCTTTCAAGAAGTATTAGACCGTTGAACAGACCTCTTTTAATAAAATAATTAACATCCACCTTAAAATTAGGTGAATGGTATCGTACAATCATAAAATATGAAATTTTTAAATACGAAAATTTCCAGAAATACCAAACGGTTTTTCAATCGATTTGAGGAAAAACCGTTTGGTATTTAATGATGTACTAAAAGCTACAAAAATATGTTTTCAGAGCCACAGTTTTTGAAAATGATTCTCTATTTAAATATTAGGCAGCCGTTTTTTGGCTTATTTGCATTTTTTGGATTTCTTCGGTATAAGCGTCTTGTTTTCGGAGCGTGTAAATTTAAAAAAATCTACATTTTAATATCAAGCCACTGTGTTCTGTCTTATTTGAGTTTTTCAGATTTTGTTTTTATTTATTAATTTGTTCTTAATTTTTTTTTTAATATGTTTTTGGACGGCTGTCAACAGCACATGTTTTTAATTTTGTTTTTTCTTTCTTTTTTTTCTGCCCTGATTATGCCTGAATTGGCCAAACGTTTGTATGTTAACTGTTCACTTACTTGTATGTTGAATACTCATGGCATTAGAGGTTGGATCGTTCCATTCATAATGCCACTTTTCGACCTTTTTGCTTATTTTAGTAATTTATATGTACTTTTTTTAAAATTTGTAATCGCCTCTATCCTAGATGGTCATTGGAGGTAAATCATTGTACTTTACTGCAATGTTTGGTTTCCATTAAGGTTTGCAACAGAGTGGCGACTGTTTGTTTGATAATATTTCTCTCAATGACAATAATTTTAAGTTTTATCTAATTTCTTTTCGTTATATTGTATATAGGTATGTATGTGTTCTTTTTATTTATTTATTTTTAGGTTATTTTATTCTTATTTATTGTATATATATTATTTTTCTGTACAATTTATTTTATTTATTGTACATATTTTACTATTTACTATTATTTTATACATTGTACAGTGTGAATGTGATCTATTATAAATGTCCTTGAGACAGATTGTAATATTTTTCAATAAATAAGTAAAAAAAAATTCTTTTCAAATTGAGGACACTCAATAATTATTGTTTCACTGTTGACTGACACATTATTTTGAACATTGGTGTTTTTAGATGTAAACTTGAAAACGTGTGTAAATAGATAGTGACTGGTTCGTTATATATAAAGTTTATATAATCGTAATTGTATTTTTTTTTACGGCATATGCAGATTGCTCTAAATACCTATTCCTTATGCAAGGAAAAGTGTCTGAAATACCGTAAGATGGGGTAACTTTGGGACTGCGTGAGTAACATTGGGACAGCTGGTAAAATTTAGTTTGTTGTGTATAAACTGAGTCCGTTCAGTCAGCAAAAACGTGCTTTGTATAGCCATGTACTAAAGTTCGAGAACCCTAGTTCACTGCACTCGTGCAGTTAGGTTTTATTCATTTCCACCTCTTTTTTTCAAAATTCTTTTTTTTTTTATGAAATTTTCGCTTGTGCCTCAAGAGTAGTGTGGTACAAGGTATTAGCGCAGTACATGCTGAATGAACCAACACAGTGTATCCACCACAAACTAAATTTTACCCGCTGTCCCAGAGTTACTTATCCAGTCCCAAAGTTACCCCATCTTGCGGTATTTAAAGTTAGGTAAGCATTGAGGCCGTGGGATGAAGATTATATGTAAACAAAAAATACACACCAAAAATATAATATAATATAAAAATAACATACACACACACACACTTGTAAGCCTTGCCATCTAATTGGCTCTTCCTCATTGATTTTAGTTTACAAATTTTAATCATTCAAGTAGATTATTTGTTATTGTTATTGCTTTTTTTTTAATGTAGGTAGTTCAAATTATTTTGAGAGTGAGGAGGGCGAAACGATATTCTTACCTCTTTTCTTATATTATTGGGAAGCGATGTTCCCCCTCTCCTCTTCCTCCGAAGCCTGGGAGTATTTCTTTGATTCAGTGTAGAGAGCGTTGGGAGTAAATTTCGTAACTTTCTCGCTACTGTTTCAGCATACGAAAAATTAATGAAATGAAAACAAACATTCTCAAATTGTTAATGAAGTTAACATATTAAAAAATCATTTAAGGACCTGTCCGTCAGCGAGGATCGGCTCAATTACCACAGCGACGAAGGGGCTAACAAACAGCGATTGGTTCAAGACATGACAAGCCGTTCTAGTTCTGACCATGTACCTCATACATTAATAAATACTTCTGACAGTTCAATCTAAAAGTTTCAGCTGAAGAGCCTGAGGACATCATCTCTCGGCCTGTGTCCATTTCAACAGGCCCCGGGCTGGGCCCCAAAATTTATAAAGTTGTGCTCTACATCTTCTCTGTCTATTTAACGTCTTGATCAGATTAGCTGTAGACCTTCAGATTAGAGGGAGAGAGAGTTTTTAATAATTGAGAGAAACATTTTGAGTTCCTTCATCATTATTTAGATATTCAATCTTCAATTATTAAACTAAATAAAGGAGCAAAAATAATAAAATAAATTAGGCAACACATATTTAATCATTTTCATGAGTGTATATCGTAGAATAATAACAGAGGTTGAACCTTAAATATTTCATTTAATAAAGAGAACACATCTCACTGAAACACAGTGAGTGTTTTAGTATTTACTTCAGATCACTCAAAGAAAGAAAAATGAAATTATTTTTATATTTTTGGAGGGAATTCAGCCACAATGAGATATAGATAATAGTTATTAACAGTTTGTTGGAATTACAGACTACCAGAAAAAACATATTGGAATCTACATAACTTAAAATTAATTTAAGTAAATTTTAAAAATAACTTTAATAAATTAAAACTAATGTTGGAAAATATTCCATTCATTGGTTTGTTAAAAGTATAGAAAAAAATGAGATAAAATAAAACTCTTATATTATTTTGGTATCCTAACTAAAAATTTGACGATCAGACGTTGTCTTTAGTCACTATTTTAAGTTACTTTATTTTTAATAAGCCACGAATGCAATGACTAGTATAAAATACGTAGTCATTTTTATAAAAATAAATGTAGTATAAAACTGGTATATTTTCTGCATCAAAAGATGTGTATATCACAAAACTATGAATGTTTGATACGGTATCAATATTTCATTGATAAATAAATATTCATCACGATAAAAAAATATTTAAGTTTTTTGCTTGTTTTGATTATGATCGCTCAAAAAAATTTGATTGAAGTGCATAATTATGAAAATTCTCCGAAATAGCGTTCTTTCATTGTTCCTTGTTCTAAGTTTAATTTTAATTCTGTATCACTTTATAAACAAATTCTGTAATCTGATGGGAACTGATGTTTATATTTTAAAATAAATAGATATGTAGAAACTAAATAAATAATTTTTAAAAATTCAATATTTTACTAGTACGGAGCATATAGTAACAGTTTGTGCAAAAGTTCGTATATAAAAATTTAATTTTTTTTTAAAGAGAGCATTAAAACCGATTATTTCTTCCCCTACTATTTTTCATAGTAGCGACCTACTCATAGGCGTTGCAGACAAGAAAATATAACCTTTTGCACAACTAGAATTGTACTATACGAGCTTTTGCGCTTAACACTAGCGAAATATGTTTTGAATGAGATTGATAACAGTTCCCAAATATGTGGAGGAAGTAATATAATATATATGAGAATAACATTGATATAATTATAAATACCAAATGGCCTTTGTGAGATAGATTTTAGACAAAAATGGCTTACAAACTATTTAGAAATTAGATCATTGGAGTAAGCGTGCAATCTGCAAACCAAATATCAATGCCCAAATTACAAGCATTCGGATTCAGCAACTGATTGACCAACCGCCATGACGTAACCCAAAAAGGATGATAAAGGTCCAGGAAGACTAACGGCCAATTTGATTGGTTCATGGCCCCTGAAGAAAGAACCAATTGTGCGGACAGGAGTAGTGACCACGCCTTGACAGCTCCAGATTTACCGCTCGCCCTCTCTCAGGTTTCTCTCTAATTGAGCCAGTTCAATATCGGATGCCTCATCTCTGCAGTCGCTGAAATTACAGTGAAACTTATCCTTGAGAAAACTTCTCTAAATGGGACACTCCTCTTATTAGGTATAAAGTTTCCCTAGTGTTCCCCAAAATCGGTCTTGATCTTGCACTTTGCAAGACCAAGACTAACACCACCTATCTGTTACAAGACCAAGACTGGTAAAAAATATCGATTTTTTGAATGAAAATTGAGGCAAAATAGTTACTAATACTTGAAAATTTTAGTTACTATATGTAAAGAATTGGTGTAACCAATATACTTTTGCATTAACTCTTCTAATTTTTCATTCAGACTTAGATAGGTTTCTCATATCTAAAAACATACAGTAATATCTCTCTAGTAATAAGCTAATATGTAACTGCACGACTGTTACGAGAGTCTTGCGCAAGACCAAGACCTAGACCAAGACTGAGTATGCAAGACCAAGAATCGTCTAGGTCTCGCATTTGGGCAACACTAGTTTTCCCTAATCCTAAATAACTATTGATGAGCTCTGAAAGGATAGTAATTCAGCTTTTATAACGCTGGATTTGAAAGAAAATCCTGAGAACTTATAAATGCTTCAGTTGTCAACCTGAAAAAAATCCTCCAAGAAAATCATGTATCTTTTTTTTTACATTGGAATTTTCCATACAGCCAGTATAAAATTATTTAGTTGTGTTCCTATTCTTCACTATTGCTATTTCAAATATACCTATTTATTGAAAATAAATATTGCGTGATATTGATAATTTCCTCGGGGCTGCTCGATGTTAATAATTTTTTATATAGATTGTCATCGTATGGATTTAGAAATTCACCTCTATGATTTTTGTAGGCAGGGCATTCCAAAATGATATGTTGGAGGGTTTCTTTTTGGTGACATTTATATGATTTCTTAACTCCAATGCGCTGCAGTTATACTTTGAGTAGCCGATGATTTGTTCTAAGTCTAGAAAAAACTGTAATTATATCTTTTGATAGGTTTAATCCCAAGAACCGTGGCTTCTTTCAAATTTGCGGTACATTGGACTTATAAAATTTGAATGTGGGAGACTCATGATGCTGAAAGGACCTTTTAATTATCACATTTTCTATAATTATCGGAAAGTAATCTGTACATGAAAGTTTGATGTCTGTAACATGAGGTAGGTTAACGGAGGTTTTAAGGCGGTCTACAATGTACTTTTATGTACTAAAATTTGTAAATGTACTTAAATTTGCAAATATACGAAAATTCGTATTTAATAGTTTTAAAAGACTTTAAATTTTCCTTATAAAAGCTCTTTTATAAGGAAAATTTACTTTGCCTACGTTCAGGAAGCGCCTTTTGGTTTTTATAATTAATGATACATTATTTACTTAATACTATAGTCAATATTTTGTTTATTAAAAAAAAAAAAATTGATTTTAAAATCCTTGGCTTTAAATCCGGGCAAAGCAAATGTAAAAATAAAGAACAAAAACTGTGTCTGAAAAGATATAAAATATTTTTTTCTCAGCTCTTATATGTCCAATATTTTGCGATGTAGTATGACCAAAAAAAAAAAAAATAATAAAAATTGGCTGAAATTGATGATATACTGACTGTAGATCCCCTTGTCAGATTTAAAAACACCGAATGGATAATGCTTAGGGGACCATGTAATTTTTTACTTAGTTATAGAAAACCCAGCGACGCTCCTGCCATATCTTGACAAGCTAGAGAAGCATAAAAAGAGAATAACCTCTTGGCAACCAAGGGTCCAACACTATTTGATTACACTTCGTCCGATACTAGAGAATAATACATACATACATTTTTTATCTACTGAAAATGAAAATGATTGATTGGGATATCTCTACCACCCAGCTGGAAAATAGGATAACAAAAAGAGGAACATGAAGACAGAAAAGAGTAACAACCTCAAAACCAAGTAGATACTTATCACAATTCGTACAATGATGATATGAAACATTGGAATGATTCAATCAAAAATTTGAATTAATACTATAGCATTCCGTAATCTGAATTTTGGCCTCAAACAATCTAGTGTGTATGATTATTTCCACATAAAATATAGTGATTTATATATTGAATAACCACAGGTATTTTAGTTAACCATTACTACTGTTTTACTTGAATTAAAAAAAAGGAAATTGACGTAAAAAACATACTTTATGAAATATGAAGAAGCATTTTTAATCTTATTTTATTTGTGTTCATATAAGATATACAGAGATTTCATAAACTGATAAGCAATCACGGAGCAAAACAGAAGATTAAATTATGAGTTTTTATAAAAAAAAAAAAACACGTTGCCACGCTTTTCTCATTAAATTGCAAATCAAGCTTAACTGTTCTTCAAAATGAAACTGTTTTCATATATGCATTTCATATTTATATTCAATAATACGTTTTATAAACGAATGTAAAAATGCTGGTCAATATTATTATAGTGATGTAATTTTAATATTCTTACATAATTTATGTATTTATAGTTTTATTAACATTTTTTCTAGAATGGAGCCTAATTCATTAAAATCATAAAAAAATTCAGTTTGTATTATTAGTAATCAGAGAGAGGTGAAACCATCATGCCCAATATGTGAAAATATATATATATATATATATATATAGAAAATAACAATTTATTGTGTAATATTTTATTGCGTTGTGTATCTTATTTTGTAAGATCGTGATCTTATCATATATAAAAGTGATATGGTGCCGACAGTACGTATTGAATATAAATTTAAAATAATTGAAAAACTAAAAAAGTTAAAATTTTAAAAAATATCTTAATTTTTTAAAAAGCGACAGAAATTGGAAAATCCTACCCATCCTAAGGAAACGTACAGCATGTATGGATAGATTTCCACATCCAAAAGTCTTGAGTTTCGATCGAGAATTAAAATGGAAAGAGTTCCAACTACAACACCAAGTTTAAATAGTAGTAGAAGCAGTGTTGCCCAAATGTGAGTATAATGTGAGTCTTGGTCTTGCAAGCTCAGTCTTGGTCATGGTCTTGGTCTTGCGCAAGAGTCTTGCAACACTACCATAGAGATATTACTGTAATTATTTAGATAGGAGAAACCTAAGTAAGCCCGAATGAAAAATTAGAGGAGTTAAATACAAAAGTATATTGGTTATACCAATTATTAATATTATTAACAACTAAGATTGTCAAGTATTTTGCCTTAATTTTTATTGAAAAATTCGACTTTTTTTACCAGTTCTGTTCTTGGTCTTGCAACAATTAGGCGGCCTTGGTCTTGGTCTTGCAAAGTGCAATACCATGAGAGATTTTTGGCAACACTAAATAGAGGTGAACTTTCCTGACAATCTACCAAGTTGTTTAAGAAAATATCGGAATCAATTCTCATAGGATTGATAGGATTTCCCGATTTCTATAGTTGGGTTTTTGAAATTAAAACATTTTTTTTTTTTAATTAGGGACTACATACTGGTCTAGATATGAACATCACCTAGTAAGAAAGTCAGCTTCAAAACTGCATTTATTTTCTTATAAAATAAATCTATGAGAAACGTAAGCTGATTTAAATTAAATTAAAGGGGGTCGATTTCTTATTCACCCTACAAAAGGAGATACAGCGAAGGGAGTTAAGAAGAAACGAGAACAACGGAAGACAGAGTGAAAACTAGTCGTCTTCGGTAAAAAAAGAAGGAAAAGGTGGGATTGCAGAGTCGGTTCCCAGGCTCCCAAAACATTCCCCGGCGTATAGGAGAGCTACCTTTATGGTAAGGTTCGGGCCGGAGGACCAAACTGGGATGGATTTACGAGGGCGGTTGTGAGGAGCAATATCGATCTTTCACACCTACTCCGGCAATTAGTGTGCCATCGACAAGGAGCAAGCATTCAATTAATCGATATCATCACTTCTCCTAAGTGGACAGCTCTCCGCTTCTTCAGTCCTGCTGTATGGACCGACATAACAAGTAACCGGCCGGATCGGATGAGGTCGAAGAAGGAAAATAAGACTGGATTTATCCTCCAAGCCATGCTTCTCACATCCAAAACGGACTGTGAAGGGACGTGTCCTAGAAGAGTCCGAGCCGCAACTTTATCCGGAAGGTGATCAGTCGCCATCCAGATCTTTGTAAACTGATTGAGGAACATCTGCATATTCAGTCTCGATAAATAAGAACTTGGTCTTTCAAATCTATCCATATTTTCGTCTCTTCAGGCATCTTCAGTGATAATCTGATTTTACATGTAATTCAAAATATTCATGTTTCATTAAAAAATATGTACAAAAATCTTTCAGAGGATTTACATTTGACGTTAGCCCATTTTCAACCAATCAACAACATAAATTACTCGCTTTTTTAGCAGTGCACCAACATGCACACTTAGTCAAAGAACAAATCCGCTTCCATTATACGTATCATTACATATCATGAACATGAAGTTCTTGATGAAATGAGGAGAAGAGAGGAATTTTATAAATGTAAGGAAGGAAAAGAAAAACAAAACAAAATAATTTATATTTAATAAAACAAGGACTACCATAGAGTATTATTCTATATACATATATATTTTAAGAATTTTTTAGAAATAATATTTTATAAGACTAATGTTTGTTTGTTTTTTTAAATAAAAACAATTTTTGATAATAGCTTTAGAAGCCGAAATGTTAATAAAAAAATCTGGTGCTCGCAACACACAACTTTCACTTACCGCTCCACTTTGAATAAAAATTATTTTCTGGCGATGTTGGGATATTATAAAAATTATTAAGTGCATTTTAAACGAGGCTAAAGCTTAAAGGTTACAGATAAAGAAAAATTAAGACCATTTAAATTATAAATACTCTATTATATCGACGGTAGGCAATAAATATCTGTGACACCGTCTGCTTTTATAAAGTACACAACTTAAGTCTTTGTAATTCTAATTAATGTTTAAATTAGAGTTAGTCATCGTGTCAACTGAAAGGCTCATATATGCTACTAGATACATTTGAAAGTATATCTGAATTTTTAACCAATAAATGATAGTGGATTACAAGAATAATTATTAAACAGTTATTTTCCATTGTTAAGTTTACTAACAAGAAATTATGAGATTATCATGGCTTGTCATGGATAGCTCAAAAGTTATCCCACTAATTGTAAGTGGATGCTGTTGGAATATTGCAAAGAGAAAATTCATCGAATTATTCATTAATTTAATTTTCTTAAATGTTACATGATGAGTTTTCGGAATAAACGGACGATAGCTACGTAATTATTTCAATATAATATCATATGTAGAGTTATTAAATTATAGTAAATATATTTAAGGTTATAAAGGAATCCATGAAATATTTCACTTCTTCTTTCACACAAGTACAATGAAATAGTATCTTAAGCAATGCCATTGCTTTGAATCCGCGGGTTTTAAATAATTTTACAAACTTAAAAAATTGTTCTTATTTGTTTTCGTATAAATTAAGTGATATTTATTTCAGTCTTAGATATCGAAACAAACCTAATAGTTCTAACGAACAGCGACATTAAGAACTGTCAAAAAAGATCTCTTTCACCACTAAGAGGTAACCTTACAAGGTGTAATTAAATAGTCTTCAAGGTGCTCTAATGTGTTCTTAGTCAGCTACAAGATCATTTTAAGGGTGATTAAATGGCAGTTAGACAAGGCGTCTCTAACAGTCAACTGTGTAATTCGAAACCGACCAATGGGAGCAGGTGTTCGCGGGGTCTTAAGTAACTTTTCCATAACCCTAACCAATGGACATCGTGTATTATTCAATCATTTAGAACTAATTACGACATATTTCGAGAAAAAAAGGAGCTCTACTTATACTAAGAAACTGTCAGAACCTGGAGGAGTGAGGAAGGGAGTTGAGGTCGTGATTCACTGATTCATAGCTCACTGAAAACAGATCGAGAGAGCTTAACCTCTTCACTCACGATTGCTGAATAATTGATCGGTCAATCGAAGATCAAATGTTCACATTGTCAAAAATCAGTTCACGAGTTGATTGGCCATATCTAAATATCATATTTGGTTTAAAAAATAGCAGCTACAAAAATAATACGTTACTGAATAGGAATAATAATAGGTTTTTCTCTCTTCCTCATCTCTGCTATAATTTATATTCTTCTGCAGTACATATTGTAAACTTTAAAAATTTAAACACAGTAGAGAACGAATTTCTCAGAGTGTTTTGGCTCACCTTATTTTTTTTCTGTCTTTTTCACATTTGAGGTATTTCACTGTTTGGAATGTATTGTTGCATTTTTCACACGTGAGCGCTTCAAGACCTCTATGAAGGTAAACATGTGTATATACATACTGACAGTGTCCGATCTTCATTCGTCTCAGTATAACTCGAACTTCTTCCATTTACCACAATGAGGTTTTGCTTCTGACAGTTATATTATCTTTGTTTGTGCCCTGTGATCTAAAGTAACATCTTTCAATCTAGTTACTACCGTTTTATCTCCACTACTAGCCAAATGACGAACGACAAACGACATAAACGAAAATGACAAACGAAGACTACTGACATTCTTTCATTTTTAACCTCCTACCATAAGTTTATTATTTTTTCTAATTATAGAATTGCATGGGTATGAGTTGTCGATGGCAGCGAACACAATCCTATGGAGTCTGTCACAAAGACCTAGCAGTGTTTTTTTTTTAAATCTCTTATAAAATAAATAGCGTTCATGATGTCAGTCACATCATCGGTATGGAGCATCTTCCATGTAGATTAAATAAGTACTAATTAAAAATTGGAAACTTAAATAATATCAATAGTAGCAAGTAACTGTTTTAAGAATAAATTAAAATGACTGTGATGGGTGTAGTAGTTTTTTATATTGATTTTCAGGTTATCTAGCTTTTTCATGCTAAACGAACTGTTTTTTTTGTTTATTTACTACTAATCTTATCTTCTAGCTAATTTGTCCTATTTTATATTCCATTTTTGCATTCATGGCACTAGCGAATCCAGGATTTAATTTTGGGTTGGGCTTCAGTCCGGAAGCTTTTTTTTTCATATATATAACGATAATTACCTTGGAGAAACAGAAAGATACTAACTACCTATATGAAATGGTGTTTAAGTGATGCTTGAAGTCTTAAGTATTAAATGTTGTTAAATGGGCTATAATATATTAAGACATAACTTTTTATATTTTTTACCATAAAACATGGTTACATTTTACCATTTTGGGGGAAAGGGGCCTCAGCCCAAAAGCCCTCCTCGTAGATCCGCCTGTGAATCATGCAATACATAACATTCCTACAATAGAAATAGTCATATTGCTGGAATGAAGAACGAAGTGAATTAAGAGCATCGTACACCTAATACAGGAAGTTATTTGTCAGCCGGGATAATTTCTATTCAAAACGTTGTATATACGTGCTACTATTACAAAATTAATTATTCTCCACTCTAAATAATAATTAGTTAGGACCACCATTCAGTATCGGAATTATGTTTTTAACTTACATGGATATTGATTACTTAAATCAGATAGAGAATATTTAATGCGTTCAATATTACAAATGAATCTATATAACTTAATTATTAAAATTAATGTAAAAAAAGCATAAATTCAAAAGAGTTTATAAGTTATTATGACTGGGTATTTATGACATTTCAACGACATATGGGTGGCTGGGTAATAACAGCAATATCAAGGAACGTTGCCATGTGAATATGCTATATTGTGGACAATCCTATTGTGTATTAATCCTGGTCTAGGTCTTGCGTATGAGTCTCGCAAGTCTTTCAGTTACCTATTAGCTTGTTTCTATTTATTAAACATGTTACTTTAGATCTTAGAAAAAATCTACAGAATAGGTACATTTAGATGTATTATTGACATAAACACAGTAAAGTCCAACTAAATTAATAAAATTATCTTGGCAGAGTAAATACAACCTATACAATATCACCAACTATTTAAATACAAAGTCCGGGGTCTCTACTCACACGTCTTACCTACTGATTAAAACAAAAAAAATTAAATATATTCATAAAAATAACACAATGGAATTGGACTAATCTTCCTGATAACCGTTTAGAGAAATCATTGGAGTACGATTTTTTTTTTTTTTTTTTATGAACTAAAGCATTGTAAGTGGACAAGTGAATAAAATTCAATATACTGTAACGTCGCTAAAATTGGTCCAATTTAGTCGATTTTTTAATAGGTTTTTCGGGAATTTGTTAAACTTTTAAAAAATGTTACCACTATATACTAATCAGATATTACAGCAGTTTTTCAGAATGGGAACCTCAAATGAAAAAATGGAAGAATCAAATGAAAAAGTATATTGGTTCTACCAATTCTTTACATATAGTAACTAAAATTGTCTAGTATTAGAAAATATTTTGTCTTAAATTTTATTCACAATCCCTTTTTTTTTTACCAGTATTGATCTCGGTCCTCGAACAATAAGGTGGTCTTGGTCTTGGTCTTGCAAAGCGCAAAACTAATACCGATTTTTGGTAACACTAAACAAGACATCTGAACTTGCCTAAGTTACTATCTACTTCATTCATTAACCATCCCAATATAAATCCCATTATTAAGAGAAAATGATATACAAGGACTTAGGCCTATAAACTTCATACAAATTAATTATTTTAAAATAATTTTATTTGTCTGTCATAAAATGCAAACATGTAATCTTAGAAATAGCAACACTTTATCGAAAATGAAAATTGACTACCAATAAGTCTTATTGTAATATTCCGCTTGCATTTACTGAACTAGAAGAACTCCCGATCAATCATCTAGAGCAACTAACCTGTGTTCGTTAGTTCAAATTAATAATTAATATAAGTGACAGTGCCCTCCTTGAAACCGGGCACTTCCTTATTGAAAGTGAAGAAGCTAGATATCAAGTTAATTTTTTTCCTCTTCGAGATGCTGACTCCTCAAGAATTTGCTTTAGAAGAATTATTCTCAGGCATTAATCAAGGCAGATTAATGTAACGTAAATGACTAGAACGGAAAGCTGATGATTAACAGTAATGAGTGTACTAATAGGTGCCGAGGAATTTACTGAGGGTAAGGAATTTGATGCAACAGCTCTGACTCCTGTCACAGGAATGAAGTTTGTACAGCCTTTGTGCAACCGTCTGAATATTTAAATTATAGAGATGAATAGTAGCCCGTGTTCCAGATGCCATTGAAACGAAACAGTAAAAAAACGGTAAGTCTCTCAGATATGCAGGCGACATAATCCATTATAAAGTCTTTACACATCAATAAACGCCGCAATAGTCCAAAGGAAATCACGAATAAGACCTAATACAGAAATGAATTGTTACATTTTTGTATTTTTTACATATTTTGATGCAGCCAACAGAAATCAGTTCCCCAAGATAGGCTATAGATTGAGAAGGCTGGATCAAGAAGGCCAAAAATCTACTAGATCAATAAAACAAACAAGAAAAAAAAATCGTATGAAGTTTTTTACGAAAAGATTTACTTTGTTTAAATTCTTAAATTGCTCTTAGCAAAACTGTTAGTAGGAAGGTATGAAACACACTGATGTCAAGAGCACTACAGAAAAAACAATGATAGACATATTCAAATTTTCGTTTGGAAACTTTGTTCATATAGTAGCCAACAGAATGAATTGTTCTTTAATCTAGAAAAAACTATAACCTTTAAATCAACAAGAAAACTTTCAGGTCCCTGTTTTGATGCGTTTAACCTACTTAGCAATATTTTTACTTTCCTATCTATGCTAGGTAAGGAATGTATAGCGATTGGGTCAAATTTCCGATATGAGGTTTTCCATGGATCTACGTTGCAGAGCACCCTCGAGTTCGAAAAACACATTCTCAGCATTGATATCTGTGTTTATCTGTCAGTCTGTCTGTGCATTATCTCGGTATCTAGCTACTAGTAGAATTTTTTTTTTTTTTTTTTTTTTGTAAGATAATGAAATTTCCTACAAAACTATATAAAAATCGTTCATTTCGGGCTACTATTAGCAAAGTTACAGATATTCAATTTAAAAATTACGAGTTCAAATTCTGTTACCAAAAAGGTGTAAAAGAAAGAGAAGAAAGAAAAGTAAGTGAAAGTAAAAAAATGTGGTGAGCGCATCACACAAGTTTTATTTTGCTCTCTACTTTAAGCAGAAATTATTGTCTGACAAAATTGGGCTATAGAATAACAGCAGATAATATTAGAGTGTATTGAATTTTTTGCGCAGATCTTCCACAAGCCGGTTTACATTGATTTAGTTTATCAAAGAAGTAGTAGTCAAATCATCTTTGATGGCCATATTTTAAGATATTAATCTTTTCTAAAATCGGTAGGAAAGTCTTGTGAGTACACACTCCAGATTTTTTTAATATTATATTTTTAGATAAAAAGGTCACCGTTAGCTAATTAGCTACTTTACTCCATTAGCTAAACCTACAAGACCCACTCCCATAAACGAAAATGCTGAATGATAATTCAGATTGATGAATGATGATTAACTGGTGATGACCTTCTCATACCTTAAAATGAACCGGTTTCCAGATTTACTTTACAAAATAAAATGCCCATTTCCCTTTGTTTATTTTTGTTTTGTTTTGTAGTTTATAAATGGAATAGTTCGGGATATAAGAACAATCCGCTTGCCTCCTTAAGAAGTTCTCCCCTCTTAAGTATGGTCCACCCATCCCAGGTAATAGAGCCATATCCATAATTCACCCCAAAGAAGGAACAACTGACCAATGGGATTTCGCTCACTTTTTCCAAGTAGGTGCAACTTACCCCGCAGGGATAAGTCTTGAGGTAATGGCCGACGGACGGCCACAAATCGCGGCAGACAGAGCAGAACCGAGTTAACACTTCCAAGACACCGCGCCTCTAACGAGCCTGATTTTTGGCTCGGATTGAGCTTTTAAGGCGAATGAATGGAGAATTGAATGGTGTCTGCTTTGGGGTAATAGCCTTCGCTTCCTAAACAGAAGGGCTTCTGATGCATAAGGATCTCCGTGGCCCTTCTTCGGTCACTTCGGTCCCCTTCTGAATAAACAGATCACGCCCTACCGCCACCTTCGGAGAGGGAGCAGCAGCTCTTCGTGGAAGCTAGATCCAGTATGACACAAGTGAACAAAGGATTGGGTGTTTATGTATTCAACATGCGATGTATGCATACTGTATTTCCCTTATGGTCTCGTCAATGGTATCGGGACGTTTTGAACGTTCGGTTTTAGCGATTTTAAAATGAATATTGAAGAGAAGAATAGTTAGGGTGATCAGTCAAATAAGAAAGCAAAAATAAATGATAATATTTATTTTGACATTTGCAGACGTTTCGACCTGAAGTTCAGGCCTTCATCAGGGCTAAAAAAAGAACCAGATAACAAGGTATGAGAAACACAAGTAGTATAGGTTAAAAAAAATTTAAAGTAAAATGAAGTTGTTAGAATAATAACAATAGTAAGAACTAAGAGATAAATAATAATAACCGTTACAAAGTGTGGACTGATGAAGTAAACATAATAAAAAAAGGTGACATAAGTATTAAAATGGGAATCTTAGAATAAAATGTAAAACAGAAAAGAATATGAAGTTATATAAGAAATTTAAATAAATAAATAATAAAATTAAGATATTGCAAATAGAATAGTAAGATCAAAAATTGAGATATTGTAAAGTCAATCAAAATGTACAGACAACGTATAATATAATAAAGAGAAAAGGAATGAAAGCAAGGAGGAAAGAAACTGAGAAGACTGAAATAAGAAAAAACAAACCTGTCTCCAAAACATTTTTACATTTTATTCTTAGATTCCCATTTTAATACTTATGTCACCTTTTTTTGATTATGTTTACTTCATCATTCCACACTTTGTAATGGTTATTATTATTTATCTCTTAGTTCTTACCATTGTCATTATTCTAACAACTTCATTTTACTTTAATTTTTTTCTTTAATCTACTACACTACTTATGTTTCTCATACCTTGTTATCTGGTTCTTTTTTAGCCCTGATGAAGACCTGAACTTCAGGTCGAAACGTCGGCAAATGTCAAAATAAATATTATCATTTATTTTTGCCTTCTTATTTGACTGATCACCCCAACTATTCTTCTCTTTATTATTAAGTATTTATTTCAGTATTTAACTTCTTATTAAGTATTTAATTTAGTCAAATAAATTAGTTATAAAAATAAGCTGAAAAAATAAGACAAATTTTACAAAAACAAATACTAAATAATTCTAATAAATGTACCTTGTTAAAATACAAATAAATTTTATTTGGTTTATTGAATTAAGCTGATATTGAAGTAAAAGCTTAACACCAACTCTTGTTTAGGGCATAAAAAAATTGTGAGGAATAAATTAAAAAAAAAAAATTGTAAATAAATATTTCTAGCCTACAAACCAGTTTATTTGTGCTCAATTTAATAGTGCACTCCTTTCCTCACCATCGCTGAAGTAGAGAACTTTGTTATAATATAAATTTTATATTTATATATAAATTTTCCAATAGGCTCAGTCCACAATTAACGTACAATCTTCAAGAGATAATAATACCTTCTTAAAGCAATCAGAAGCTTAAACAATATCGTAGAAGATACCAAATCTACTAATATTCGATGATCAAAGAAAAAATCGAAGATTATGCTTACATTTTCATTTTCTCAATTTATCATTAGCGAAGAGTACCTGCAGCCTTCTAGATTAGAAGGATTGGTCATAGAAAATGGTACCTTCCAATCACTCTGAAAAGGCTAAGGGCTTCCCAGCTAATTCATAGGAACTGAAAAAAAATGTATAACAATTGATTAGTTGATCTACTTCAAAAAAAATTTGTATTAACATTTGGATAGATTTCATCTATATGGAAATTTGGATACCTTTTATTTCTTACTTACTATAACATTCTAAGAAATATAAATGGAATAAACAATAAAGTTATGATAATTACGAATTACATCGACACGAGATAAAACAACATGTTATTTCTGAATTGCATAGAAGATTATTGAGTTACTTTCGTAGATAAATAACAAAAACAACTATTCGTTTGTATACAAATAAAAATTCTGATATGGATGTTAATAAACTGATATTATATCCAAATTAACATATTCGATTTCCGTCGGTACCAGCTGCAACTAGACTGGGGTATTCTGTTGAAAGTATTGCTCACGTGGGAAAATAAAGACATTTATTTATTTATGACTCAAGGAGAAAATCGATAGATATTTTTAATGTATGTTAGTATAAATAATTAGTTTGTTAAACAGGCAGCATTACATATTTTGAAGTTTATTTAAATACCTTTATTTTAAATCAATATGAATCTTTTATGTTGATAATAATGAAATTTATTCATTTCTTATTACTATAGACTATGATTTTAAATAAAAGCATTTGTTAAGAGCACTGTTAAACTCCACTGTTAAATGAATTTTAATTTAACATGCCATAATAAATACTTTATAATTTTTACTGTTTAAATTATTTTTAAATCGCATCATAAATTTGTCATTACTATCGTAAATTGTTTAAAAATGACTTCTGATTTGTAAATGTAAATAAACTAAGCATTCAGCAAATACCTATAACAATCATTGCGAAGTGCATTGTTACAGAACTGCGATTTGAATGAGGTCGAAGTATAAGTTCCAATTTTAATATATGCACCGCCGAAGCGAGTACAATATGTCTTACTGTCTTAAATATTTTAATAATTATGATTCATTTGTAGATGCAGGTAAATTTTTAATATATCACAGAGCACAATTATTTTGTAATGCGTAGGTACAGAACTTCAATTAGACTGAGAACGAAGTAAAATGTGAAGGGTATTTATCTTATTGATAAATTGCAGCGCAAATATTCCATAACTTTCTTAAATAGTTTCAAAATAATTTTTCATTTGTAGCTTTAATGCTCAAGGTAAAAGGGCTATATTAAAATCATTAAACATAATTGGACAATTATTAAATATATATGCTTATGTTTGTAGTGCATAAATTAAGCATCGGTTATTTTAACAAGCGGTTATATTTACTTAACAAATTGTGTAACAACTTATTTCTAAATTGTAGAGAAATCTTTCTGATGTTTCTGGTGTCCAATGTTCAAAGTACTTCAAAGTTATATAAAAATAAATGTATTTATTTTCCAACACAACGAAAGTACTATCTTTAAACATTTACCTCAATGATAGTGCATACATATATCTCTAATTGAGTTATTTAGTAGTCAGTAATAATTATTTAAAATTTTAAAATGTATCTTGCCTTTAAATTCCAGAGAAACTTTTGAATTACTCACTCAAATAGGATAAAAATCATGGTGGATGCAGTTAAAGTAATATTTAAAAAAAAAAAAATAATTATGACAAAGTGCATGGATGCATAGCAACTTGTATGTCTAAAGTATGTGGAATAGAAAAAAAAAACAGTTATATTTATTTTCTTACTCATCCTAAAGAATCTTATATACATTTATGTATTTATGTATATCTTATAAACATTTATGTACATCCTTGGAGTCATATATTTAAGAACCTAGCAGATATTTTGTACTTGCTACTAGAACATACAGTATTATTTATTTTGAAAATTTATAGTATCTTATTTATTAAAAAACAAAACAAAGAAACTTCCTTGTTTCTTTCTAAAATAGTTTAATTATCATACAATAGTTCATTAGTAGATGAAATCAACTTTTATAATGAATAACTATCTTGTTATTCAGAATTGCGTCGGTAAAGAGTATGTCTTTGTCCGGAGTGAGGGCGAAGTACAATATTCGAACTTGTACTGACAAGTTGAGTCCAAAGTTTAAACAATCATTTCTTAGGGAATATTTTAATTTAAATTTATATATAATTTGCTTTTTTTTCGATTGTTAAATAATTGAGTATATTCCTATTAGTTTTAATTTTATACATCAAGGATTTGTTGATTTTATAAGCGTTTATCAAATTCGACAGTACCTAATTTCATAATAACGGAGGATCATTCTTGTTATTTTCACAAAAAATTGAAAATTCTTAAATTCATATCTCCAGCAATAGATTTAAGTTATATATTTAAATTAATATATCTGTTACGAAGTGAACTGGCACACAGCTGAGACTAGACTGAAGTGGCGATGCAGTATGTCAGGGTTACCACTCGTCAATAATAAACACTAGTATCATCATTTTTAAAAAATATCGTAAATATTTGTACCTATGTTCCTTGAAAAATCATAAAGATGCATACAATGTATATAATCAAAGGTTTTAAAAATAAAATTTGATAAAAGCTTTCTTTATCAATTCAAAGTAGTACAATCATATATGTCATATCGATTAATAAAAGAATATGTTTATATTGATGCTTGTGAGACCGTAATAGTAATTTTTTTAACAAAATATAAAATATGTGGGACAAGCTCTTGAACTCAGGGATTAACACATCGTTAACGTAGAATCCGTCTCTAAACTGAGCGAAAAAGTGCCATCGATGAGCTCAGCGATTATTTATACAAACAAAGAATTTTTTTTTTAAAGAACCAAACTAAATTTTTTTAAGAAATCAATATACCTAACCAAATTCCTGTGAATTAGGAACTGTATTGATATCTGTATAACCCTGATTTAAGTATGGCTGTTGGATATAATTATTTATTCTATAAACATTGTTTCTATCTAGAGGTATTTATTCAAATTTTAAGAGAAATACGAATCCATTAAATATAAGCAGATTTATAATAATGTGTTCTTCCAAGTAATATTTAGTACTTTGATTTTTGGCCCAAGGTTCATTCCATGCTAAATCATCCAAGGCCTGTCACCCACCCTCCTCAGATCCTAATGAAACTTTGTAAATATTAAATAAATATACATGTAAGTAAATATATCAAATCGTAGTTTCAGTTTCAGAACTACAGGCATTTGAAATAATTGATAATAATTGATAATAATTTGAAATAATTTTTTGACTTTTGAAATAATTGAGGTTGGGAAGATATTTTGGGCTCAAAACCAGCATGTATCTGTTTGGTTTTCATTTTTAAATCAAATATTTATTGGCTAAGAGATTTCAAAATTTATTAATTTGTCATACCAAAAGCTTTAGTATTATAATTATTCTTCATGTATAAACATAAATTTTCAAATTTCAGAGAAAAATATAGAAAAGTATCTGTAGCTAAAATCTTTCTTCTAATATCTCGATGCAACCATATATTAATGAAAACAATATGAAATTTTCTACCGAATTGAGAAATAATATTAGTGGGCTTTTGAGTTTAATAGTTGCACTTTAAATACAATACAGTAAATTTGAAATTAAATTTAAAGTAAAAATTGGATAAACCTCTCTCTAAATACCCCAATAGAATCAAATATCACTAAAAAGAGCATTAAATTTTCAACTAGATTATGTAATCATATTAGTGAAATTTTCAGTTATAATGTAAAAAAAAAAACAAGTGTGTAAATCGATATCGAAAAATATCTCTGGCTAAAATATCCCCCTGCATACTCCAATTCTAATTATGAAAACAGCATGAGATTCTCAATCAAATGAAAAAATAATATTAGAGAGGTTTTTGGGTTTGAATGGATATATTACAATTTAAACCGAATACATTAAAGTACAAATATAAAATATGTAAACATTAAAATATTTATCAGTTACATGTACACAAGTAAAAATTGCAATATTTTTTATAATTATATATTTCATATGCCTTTGGTGAGTGACATTGTACATTAATTAATTAAATTTTTGGTTTTTTATAGATTAATATAGATTTTTGAGGTTTTTTGGGGTTCTATCACCAGAATAGGATTTTATTGGGGTTCTCGACTTCTCGCATTGTTTATAATGCAAAAAGTGGTAACTTGAAACTGATTATTTTTAATTTTTAGTTTTAAGGTACGGAATATGAAAGGAAGATCCTAAAGTTTCTAAATATCCAACGGAGAAGTTCGTAACTAAAATAAGTAAGGCGGAAGAAGATAGCAATACAAAAATTGTCTTAGCTATGTCCATCACTAGTGAGGTAAACCTGGAAAAGGACCCCAGTTTTTTCATATTCATCTGAACCTGTCGATGAGCTGTTGACAATCAGCAGATGATCTGACATATCAGAAATGCGGAAGTTTAGCACCCAGCATTTCCTCTTCTCTGGCTTGATTTATTTACCATGATTTGTTAAGGGAGGAGGTCTCTCATCCAGCACCATTTTAGTCTCCTTCTCGTGTTGATGGGTTAGTATGTAAAGAATTGTTACGAATTGGTCAATTGTAGGCAGGTGGAATTCAATATATAAGGTTTTGGTAGTGACAAAACCATTTTGTTAGTGAAAACATACAGCCTGCTTTAGCTATGAGCTAGCCTGCTTTAGCTAGCCTGCTTTAGTTATGAGTCGTAATGTTTTTTATTAAAAAGTTTAAAGTGGGTCTTTTTAGCTGTACCATGTATCTGTAAGAGGTATTTCCAGATAGGTTTCTTTCTCAGTTCTAGCTTTGAAGATTTGGAAAAAAAAGTGAGGGTACTTGTGACTTAGCCGGTCGACACGGAACCTACCTTCTTATATCATACAACCTCTTCTTATCACTCCTCTTGTACTTCTGGTTATTCAATTGTTTTCAGTTTTTTTAAATATTTTTTTTATTTTCTATTTTAAGTGGATATAACAACACTTTGGCAATTGCTGTCTTCGGAAGGAGCTGTGAAATATTTTCAGAAGTTCGGAATAATTCTAATGTTATAATTATGTAAAGATCGTCATCAAATAGAGTTTGACTGGAAGACGAAATGGAGATGATCCCGTAGGAGTTGTAGGTAAAATATTTCTATATGAAAACGAACTTGTTAGAGGGGTAAGGAGTTATCTTTTTGACGGCTATAAAGTTTATTATTGGCTTGTCTCATTATTTAACAACAATTGAGTTCGACAAGTAAGTCTAAGAGGGCATGGTGTCCGTCTGAGGAATTTGGTTGTTATCTATATAAATTGGTGGGTAAGTATTTCTTCGAATCCTAAATTAAATGTGCTTCAATTTACCGTGGTTTAGTCAAATTTTAAATAATTCATACTACTCTTGTAATTAATCTGACATAAATGATATTGAAAAGCAAGCTAGGCTTCCGTAGGGTCTTGATGTTTTACGATAATTGCTGTATCGTTAGCATAAGTTTTTACAATATATAATAGTGGATTCAGAATTTTAGAGTACTTCCGCGAATGCTGGACGAAGGGGAGAAATTTCAAAGCTCTGCCGAACTGAGTAAAATTACTTTAAAAGGAAAGATTGAAGAATCAGGAAGTATGCCTGCGGTGGTATGGACTTCAGTTTAAAGCGAATACTATGTAAGTTATTAAATTATTTAGCTAAATATTTGTTTTATAAAAAACCCTCTAATTATAAACAATTGCAATATCTACAATTAGAGATTTTTATTTTTATCATTTCCATGCTGGTTATCCCCTAGTTAATTGAGAGTTTAAAACTATATAACTATAGTGCATCTATAATAATAAAAAAAAATCTAGTTAAATATACATAGACATAATACATAAGACAAATACAGAATTAGCAAGAAAGAATCATACAAACCTTCAATATTTTTAAACCGAAGTTTTAGATCAATTACAGAAACTTTTTATTTCCTAGATAATAAAACGTTTACTTTACTTGATTTCTCAGGATTTGACTCACTTTCAATAGAACTATTTCTGTCAGCAATTTAAATTAAGTTTTAAATGTGGGTCGAAAATGCAGAAGTGAAATACTAAAACATGTTTCCGCAAGAATTACACAAATCATGGGGAAAAAAACTTTATGTAAACCGTACATTTCACCTTATATTGATTCTCCGTATTTTATTTTTTATAGGCTCATGTTTTGAAGGTTCAATTTATGTAGATGGTTTAGAAAATTATTGCATTTCCATTGAAGGACTAGCTGGATTTTATATTAACTTATAAGCCGGCTTATTTACGAGGAGTCCGCTAATATTTGACGTTTTATTGCAGAAAAACAAAGTATACTGCCGTATGTGATTTAAGCGCAATCTTCCCGCAAACTTATAGGAATAAAAAATAAATAAAAAAAATCTAAAAGTAGCTCGAGCTATGAAAACTAGACCCTGCTCGAGAGATAAGTCTTTTTTTTTATACGTACCTTCCTCTCCCATCTTTCCCCTCCCTCACCTTATTCCAAGCCTTTTTAACAGTTTTATGTAAATTGAGTTATCATTAGACCAGGGTAAGATAATGCCTCGTTGCCTTCTCGTTCCTTCCAATCTGCATATCCATCCGACCGGTTCTTTCTCCAGGCTTCTTAGCGACTCCTGGAAGGAATGCTACGTACCCACAAGAAGGGTAATAGATCGAAGCATTATTATCAGTTATTTTGAAATGCTGATGTGATCTAGAAAAGACTGTTATTGTTCATTGACACCACATATACCGGAAATATAAATAAAACACTTTAGGAATACAAAATAATAATAATTAAAATAAGGGCGCTATAGTCGCAGATTTTGAGGACTTGATTTGAGAACTGATAATCTGGCCATTGCTGGAACTCCAATATTCATAAGTAGAAATATTTCACGCCACAGCTGATTCAGTCTCGCTTTCGGAAAGTCCTCGAGATTTGCGGAGGACAGGAAAATGTATCATTTTTGACGATACAATGAAACCTCGATGTACCGTCGTTAACAACCGTCAAGAATTATTATTAAAAATAGTTTGTAAGACCAAGACTGCCTAACTGTTGTAAGACCAAGACCAGGAGTATTAAAAAAAAAAAAAAGATTTTTTGAATAAAAATTAAGGCTAAATAGTTACTAATACTTGACAACCTTAGGTACTATATGTAAATAATTGGTATTACCAATATACTTTTGTATTTAACTCCTCAAATTTTTCATTCGGGCTTAGTTAGGTTTCTCTTATCTAAATACTTACAGTGATATCTCTATAGTAATAAGCTAATACGTAACTGCAAGACTTTTGAGCAAAGACCATGACCAAGACTGGGTTTGGAAGACCAAGACTCGTATCGGTCTCACATTTGGGCAACACTATTACAATAAAATATTTTCCATATATTCCATAATAATAGTTTTTTTTTCCTATGGAGACAACTTAATCGGATTTTATATGATAAACGTAATATGTATAAATATAAATTATAGATGATAAACAAGATCTCTGATTGGCCATAATTAGGCATTAGCAAAAACCTGTTATCTTAGTAGTATTTTTAAAATAATAATATGAATCTAGAAAAAATAGTTTTAGATTCATTTAATGTAACAAATTAAACTTTTGCCAGAACTGGGGCAAAATAAATTTCGACAATTTCGAAATATTGTGAAATTAATTTTATTAATTTTGTTTGATTTTCCCATGTCTATGTCAACGTAGGTGTGCTACTCTGCATTATTCTAAATTCTAAACTGATTTGTTAAATAAACATCAATACGTTAATAGATAATCGAACGACTTTCGAGACATGCTGCAAGAACAAAACCAAGACTGAGACTTATTAAAACTGTGTTTATGAAAGACCAAGACGGGCTATGTTTCGTCTTGGTGTTGCATTTAAGCCACAGTAAAATCCACTTATAAAATCAAAATATTTTTTAATAATCCCTATATTATCTGCTAAATTGCTAATGTGATTTTAGTGCTATTCTCCTGTGTACAACTTTTTAATTTATCATCTACAACAGCAACTATATACAACAACAAATAGCGATATTTTATTTTTAAAAAAACTAAAAAAACCTTCTATATACAACAAGAACCTAATAGCAAAAAGAAATACCCGATTTAGGTTACTATCGTTAAAACTGTAGAGGATTCGGTACATTTTGGAAAAACTTTACCGGGTCTTGTTGAACCCTCTGAATATGAATTTTCAAAACAGATTGTCACGTTTGTCGGAATTTCTAAAAATCTTTCTTATTTGTTATACAGGTTTTTAAAAATCGAAATGCGAATGTAAGGATTTAAATGGGATCCCGCACGATAGCCATCTGGTTAAGGTACTAATGTCTTTTTCGAAGAACATCCAAAGACCCAGCTACTAAACATTAATAACCGTCATTAGGGAGGGAAGGATGAACATCGGGCGGTAGCCAAAGACCCGTTGTAGTTCCTCCGGAGCAGATATTCAGATGCAGCCGCTTGCTTATAATTCATGTAAAAACCTCCGCCTAGTCCAGAACCGTACCCTACTCACCCTCCCATAGAAGGAACTCAGTCGTGCCCTTCTCCTGAGATATGGGTTTTGAGTGGACTAAATTTATTCACTGAGGGATTTTCATAAACTTAGCGCTATGAATAATGAGCCAGCTCGCCCTTTGATATTATGGAACTTTATGGATCATTCTTTGTATGCAAAGTCGGATAATAGAGTTCCGGCGGGCTAGATGTAAATAGCGCTAATAGAGCTTACTTATTCAAATATCCCAGGAGTTTATTGAAAACAAAGAAGAATAAACAAACTGATCAGTTACATCGTGTCAGTGATTTCCCGTTTATGATGACTTTTTGAAGATTAATAAATGTAGGATAATAGTCTACTTAGGATTTGCAACGTCTCCTTCGTCTTGAATAGGGATCTCCAAACGTTTTAGTTCCGCAAGCCGCATTGAGACCTCCACCAAGTCTCGCAGGCCTCATCTTATGATGAAAAAAATCTAATTACATAAGTGATACTTCAGTAGTGAAATAAGTTCTCTAAGATGAACTATTCTTGGAATGAATGTTGTACTAGTCTGGTGTTTGAGTTATTTACTATATCTAATTCTTTTAAAATATTTTTTAAAAGTTTACAATGTAATCAAAGAAAAGTTTACTCAGTCCCCCTGGGAAGTCAAAATTTCATGTTTTTATATGAATTAATAGTATTGCTGTACATGAATATTTATCAAAACATCTCAGTTGATTGTTAGAAAAATTGACATCTACCATTTACGAAAAACTCATTCGGATGTTAACATGAACCGATGTACGTACGAAATCTATTTGCCAGCAGCCGTAAAGTATAAGGGAATACAGTCGGTTACAGCAACAATTTGAAATATCTTTGACGACAATTTTTATAACAATCTACAAAGGTATTATAGTATATATACAAGTACAGTTACATTTTTTTTTTTTTTTTTTGTCTTCAAATCTTCATTCGCACCTGTCATGGTAGCGACAATCATGGTAGCAGATTTGTTGTTGTGGTAGAAAATGGCATGATATGCACGGCGAAGAATAGTACCCAGCAGCACCTCTTCCGTGGTCTGTTTACATCCTGAAATCAGGAAAGGAGATCTCTTCCAGCCCATTTCAGTCACCTCCTGATGAGCATTTCATCCGTGGCCATGTCGTTGATAAGTCCTTGTTTAAGATGAAATCGAGAGTAGAGAATACGTATGTGCTGGTTATTTGTCTTAAGTCAGTATTTAAAGTTTTGTTTTTGACATACCAGAGGGCTGCAGTTATTAGTCTTAAAATTTTAGATTGAAAGGATTTTAGTTTTTGTAAGTGAGTCTTTTTTGCTGAACCATAAACCTGTGAGGCGTATGTCCAAATGGGTTTGAGCAGGTAAGTGTATGTATTTAGTTTTTGTCTTATTTTCAATTTCGATTTGGAAAAACGTGAGTATAGTGTTTTCAGTCGCTTGTTCAATGTCTTTCGATTCATTTTGAAGTATGGATCCCAGGTCATCCTTTTGTCGAATATTAGCCCAAGGTTGCGTACAGGAATTGGATTGTTGCTGATATAAACTGGCGGTCATGTTTCTCGTCGTAGCGTAAATGTTTTGTGTTGTGATTTGTCATGATTTAATCTAATTTTCCTAAGTGAATACCAATTTTGTAAATTTAGTAAGTGATTTTTTGAATTTAATGAGGCTAGTCTGTGATCATGGTGTTTTGTTAAAATTGTATCATCAGCGTAAGTAGCAGTCAATGTTTCAGAAGTAGAAGGCATGTCATGGGTATAGACAATGTAGAATAAAGGAGGCAATATTGATCCTTGAGGTACCTCTGCCGATACTGTTCGAATTGAGAAAATTTCTAAACCCTGTCGGACAGAGAAGAATCTATCGAAAAGGAAAGACTGAAGAATGAGATAGTATGTATTAGGCAGTGCAGTATTGAGGTTAAAAAGAAGTCTCTGGTGCCTGAGTTTATCAAAAGCTTGGGCAACATCCAGAAACACGCCGTTAGCATATTCTTTTTGGTCTAGCGCTCCAGCAATGTACGAATCTTTGTTTGTTTTTTTTACTTTTTATGTAAGTTCTTTCCCTGGTTTTCTGCCTTAATGTCCGAATTGGCAAAAAGTTCAATACTTATTTATTTACGGGTATTTGAAAGCCTTGTGAGATTAAGAAACTTTGGACAGTATCCTAGAGATATCTAGTCGATAGAAACAGGTAGGCAATTATAATCTCATTCAAATGCTCCAATTGAATGAAGCTATAAATCAACATCAAAAAGAAAACGCGTATTACAGATAATTGTGTATGTGAGGCCAACTCTTCTCACCTGGAGCAACATGGATAAAAAAGCGATAAAGGCTCCTTGAGCTGGCTAGTTACTGAACTTGTCGCGTAGGGTACTTTCTACAGTTTCTAACCTGTTCATATCCATTATATCGCAATTAGCAGTAGGGACAATGCTCTAATGGACCAAAATGAACAGTTTAAGATGCCGCTTGAAGAAGACGGGACTGGTTAAGCGATTAATAAACCCTACGAGAGTGGAAGCACGCGCTCTTCTAGAAAGACGTTCCCAGGGCCCTTCCGTCTGGAGGAAAAAAGGTGGTAATTAAACTAAAGCGGGAGGCAATAACCGTCCAGTTCGGTTGGGCTTTATCTCCAGAGCCTCCACTTGAATGAGCAAGTAGTTGCAGTCTCTCCTCCTTGAACTAGTTGTATGCCAACGTCGCTCCTAATCTGGGTCTTCCTCTTCAGTTTTATTGTACCCAGCATTTTCATTGTTTCCCAATTACCTCTAAGTGGTCATTTAGTTCTGATGGTAAAAAAAAAATATTCGAATAAAAAAAACACCTGTTAAAAAGTAATAATAATAAAAGTGTCATGACATGGATTAAGGAAGCTCGTAAAGATCTACATATGCCCAACATCCGAGAGTTTCAGCTGTTGAAGAGGATTGCTTTTCGAGGTTTGGAAGGGTTTCTAGTCGAAAGAACTGGAAGAGCCTGAACGGATCTATGGAAGCAACAGCCCAGCATCATGGGAGTTTATATTATCTATGAAAATTCTGAGTGTTATCAACATAATCATTGTAAAACATACAATATAATACTGTGTATAAAAATAATTGTATTCGTTTTTTTTTCTTGAATACATTTAAAAATATATTAAGAAAGAAATATATTAGATATTTTTATTGTTATTTAAATTTTTGAGGCTTAAAATTCTCTGATGCTTCAAATTTGCCGTGAGAAATGTGATAAAACCTCCACGTAAAAATTGAAGGATGAATTTCATTAATAAATCATAAAATAATAGGATATGTTGCTACAAATAATTACCTTTAAATAAAAACTAAAATTTCAATATGATTTCGTGAAATTCTTAAGTACTTACTTCTAGGCCTTAGATATGAAGTCCAGTCAACTTTTCCCATTTTCATAATTGATTAATTGTCATTTATTTTATTTTTGAACTTTGGAATATTGTTGGAAGGGACTCTTTATTTTTATTGGGGGAGGGACGATTGCACTCCCCTCCCTCACCACATCCCCTAGCAGAGAAAATGCTATATATTTTTTTTAATTAGGCAACGAAACTTTTTCAACATGTTTCATTTTCTCGAATTCCGAACAACATTCCTCTAGCAATTATTAATTTCTATCCTAAATTCGGTCTTGATTCGAACATTTCGGGTGCGGTCAGACTTTCCGAGGAGAAAAGGACCATTCAATCAATTAAAGCCCTAATCCTGACAAATTTTGAAAAATTGCTCAGCTCCATAAAAATGAAATAGGAGCTATATTAATATTCAGAGTGGGAAGCCTAGCATCTTGAAGATATTTAATATGGGGTTAGCTCTGAGGTTTCCCTTTCCTCATGCTTCTCAAACATCTTGGAAACCTGTTTAGTTGACAGTCTTCGTGAAAGTGATGTTTCTACGGCCTAAATTTTGGCAATTAGTGAGAGGTTAAAATTAAAAAACGTTTAAAATTACAAAAAAGATAAAACAATATCAATTTGTACTAAAAATTAATTATAGTGATAGAAGACTCATCAATATTTTTTTTTCCAAAGAAGGGTAGATCATCTTTTTGAAATTATTATCTTATTTGAAATTTGAAATGGCGACGTAATAGAGAGTAACATGAATTGGCTAATACATTGATTTATTTTTAATAAGAAGGTATTTAAAAAAAAAAAAAAAGGCATTGATATCAAACAAGAAGTAAATGTTTAAATCAGGGAGTATGCTTCGTTTATTATTTGAAAATAAGAGTATAATAATTAATAAGAGTATCACAGTAGTAAAATAGACTTTATAAAATTCATGTGTAAGAATACATTGTGCCGTTTAATTTTTAATATTTTAATAACGATAAAAATTAAAAAATAAAAGAACGATTCGCCGCATAGTGGTCTGAAAGCGGCAAACCCCCTATTTTCAAGGTTTTATGATAATTAAAATTCTATGATTTTAATATGTGATATAATTAGTACATAAAATCTTGACGTTTAGGCCCGAAAAAAAATACTGGTTTCCAACATTTTCAATGAAATATAAATATAAATACTTCTACCACATTAATCTTGCAAACTTGTTATAAATCATTAAATTTATTCTAGGCGTTTTGCTGAATTCCGATAGTAATTTTTTGTTATGTAACTTGTTGAAATGAGTCAAATAAATTCGTATATAAGTTATTTCTTAATAAATTTTAAATATCCGTATTTTCATAGGATAAATTATTACCCAACGGATCAGGGAATTTCGCATTTCCATAGGATAAGTAAAATATAAAAAAATCGATTCTATCTACGTCTCCTTCATAGTAATATAGGCAATAGATATTTATAATTGATTTGGTAAATGACCTTACAAAATACGCTTTCATTTTTACAACTTATTACATGCAAATATTTTTTTTTATTTATTCGTGAAAATATTAAGAAAAATAATAACTGTTGGTATTAACAAACAAGTTTTAGTAAAGTTTCAATATTCAAGCAGGATTCTAGGTATTAGTCAAGCTAATGTAAACGAAAAACATTGAATAAAAATCTAGTGAAAATGGACTCAGCCCAAATGATTTCAATGATTAAAAAGAGTTTTTATTTGAAAATACATGTTTTTTTTTATAATATAATAGATGTATAAAAAATAAATGATTGCCTTTCAACTAAATAATTGAATTATTATTTGTGGATTGACTGTTGACTGTAATCAATGATTGAAAATTCTTCTCTTCAAACATGTTTCTTGGCAAAAATAAAAATCCCAACCACTCAATGTTTTATTATTTCTTTGATATAAAATACAATTAATCCTCAAAGTATAGTACATTGTTATCTGCCGTCATTGCCATCTGCTTGCCAATTACTCGATCCCGCGCTGATACCATTCTTTGCCTTGGCTGTCAAAGAACTCGTGGACCGCAAATTCAACTTCTGCAAAATTATCAAAAATTTTTCCCATGAATAAAATGGGTCAAAATAAGTAGTAATCCGATGGTGTGAGGTCTTATGGTAATATAAATTCTCATATTAGAATCAATTTTCACAAATTTCTAACCTCTTAGCTAATTTGCTGAGGAGTAAGTTCGTAAGGAACCAGTCTACTTGTCTTTTTCACCTTTTCCATGGAGAGTAGATGGCGACTAACAGCATCTTCCGACACACCACACTCACTGGCAAGTTCACAAGCACTTGTGGACGGATTGGACTCAACAGCTTCCTGCAGAACCTCATCAATATCCATTAATGGTCACCCGGAGCCTTTCTTCCTTTCTAACTCCCTCCATTGCTAAATTTTTCAAACAAACGTCACGCAGTGCGCTGGTCAAGGACACATTCTCTGTATATTAATTAATTTCACCAGTTGCTTCAGCGGCTGTAATTTTTTTTTTTCCAGTAATGCCTTAAAATTACTAGAATTTCGCAGGACACTGTCATGTTTCTTCTTTGAAACAAATAACTAAACTGAGGCTTTTTTTAAGAAGTCGAATGGGATAAAGAAGCTTAGAGGATGATCTTAAGGGATTACAATGTATGGTTAAGTATTAAATAGTATTCAAATATTTTCAATTCTTTGAAATCATGAATTTGATAAATCGGACTTTTTTTATACAGCTTATTAAAAGCCTGCCATTGCCAAATGTGAAATTTATATCCCATTTCTTCACATCAGTCCCTTAATTCTATTTCGTAACACATAAATAATTAATAGACACATTTACAAAGAACTGGATTTTCAGTACTAAAAAATTAATTCGGTTAGCCAAAGTTTGGAATAATTAAATTAAAAACAAGAACATAAATCAGTATTTTTGCCAATTAAATTGGTCAGTATCTTAATGAAGACGATTATTATAGCTGATGTTGAGCTTACAGAGATAACTTACCGAAAAGTTGCCACCTGATAGAAGATATAACTGAAATTAAAAGAAAATGGCAAAAGCTCATTAAGCATAATTCGCCAAGACAGGCGATCGAAATTCGCAACTCAAGTTGAGATTTTGATTTACTGAACGGTCAGAGACTGTAAGTGTATTCGAATCCGGATAATTTCACTGGAAAAACGAATTATAGAAATGAATTCATTGCCTTAACATTTGGAAATATTATTGTAATAGATTCTAACTATCCAATTTTCTTTTTGTCTATAACATAAGCATGTTACTAAAATTTTGTCATAAATTTGTGACCCTTGATTAAGAATAACAAATCAAAAGTTTTTTCAAACATTTCCCATATAGCCATAATATTCCATAAAATCATAATATTCCAAGATTTGATGCGTCTAACATCAGTGAACCACTAGGTATCAAAATTTGAATTCATCCAAAAATGTCACTTATCTCCTTTGTGTTTTGAGGTCTAACGTGTTTTTATATTAATTGTATGTGTATTTTTACATTACAGTGTTTAGTCATAAGTTATCAGGCATCTGTTATTATATCATGTTAATTAATATTTTATAGTCCGCTTCATCACTTTAAAATTTATTAATTTGTCTCTGTATTTTTCATATAGATTTTTATGCTGTACTCTTTGTGCGGCAGAGTTGTTAGTAAATTTTGTTTAAGGAGATAAATCCTTATGATTTTAGGACTCGATAGCTTCTTTTTATGTCAATCAATAAAGTTCTGTAGCCTTTTTGACTGAAAAATCTCATAATCAGAATGTAGTTAATTATAAGATTTTGATGGATGAGGATATTTTGTTCAGTGAATAACTTCTGTTGCTTGGCACAATTTAAAACAACCCAATCGAAACCCAATAAAAAAAAAAATCATTTTAATTTTAGTTTTTTGCTTCTTTGTAGTAAAGGAATACGAATAATTGAATGTTGCATTCGGAATTCAATTAGTTGATAAGGATTCATCTTATATTTTATCAGTGAATTGTGTTTTAATAATAATAATAATAATAATAATAACAGTGGTAGGCACGATCGGATTAAAATTACCTCTTGAAGTGCTGAAAGATGCTCAACACGCAGTTCTCTTGGACACAGCACGTATTGTTCGAAAGTTTTTAAATATCTAAAAAATAATAGTTATTAATTTGAAGTGGCTGGACTTCTGGTCTCCTACCACAGAAACTTACTCCTCAAAGCGAGAATAAAGAATGGGAATAATAATAATAATACTTTATTTATTCTGGGACTATTAATTATGTTTTAAAAATAAGTAGCTTATCTAAATAATAAAGGAACTTCGATATGCTATTTATTTCGTAAATCATAACTATATTTCTCTTTTAAAAAACAGTAGTCTTCTAGATACATTGTAGCTGCCATCAAATCAAATGAAAGCATTATTGTTTCTGTCAATCCAGCTTTTTTTTTTTTTACTTCAAGGGCTACTTAAACATAATTTTATATACAATACTTAATAGTTGACCGTTGTATTATTAAGGAAGGAGATGGTCTGGGGTGGCGGTCATAAATATACAAAATAGTGACATAACTATTTTATTAAAAGCCGTGTCGTTCTAGCCCTAAAGAAAACCTGCAAAGTCGGGTCGAAACGTTTGCTATTAATAAAATAGTTTTGCCACTATTTAGTCTATTTATGACTACCACCCTGGACCATCTCCTTCCTTAATAATTTGATATAGTTTCTTTTATTATCAGAAGAGTATATACCGTCATTAAAAATAAATAAATACAAGCCCCTGCCCGAAAATTAAATCCTGGATCGGTCACTGGCCCCAACCAGAGCTACATATAGAAAGAAAAATAATTACAGGCAATTTAAAACTAAGGGAGTGCTTTTTACTTGACGTAGCTGTAGCCAATTAAGAACACATTGTCAGAGCTGTAAGGTATGGTACTAAGCATGTTATTCAGGTATGTTACTAAGCATGTTACTCTGGTATGTTACTACTCGTGTCGAACAAGGGTTCCGTACTAAAAGGAAGATATGGGGAGTGCTAGATATGGCCATCATGTTTATTATCTGGGGCAGGCTCGGTGTGTGGCACGGAGGCGTGAAGCACGCGACACGAGCACGGCTATTGAGGTGGCTGCCGGCGTGATGTCCAGGACCACCCTCCAGGATCTTAAGTAATATCCTTTACTCTCAGCTCATAAACAAATAAGTAATATCTAACTAGCCCCTTCTAAAATCAACGAGGAAATTCAAAAACGACGTTCTTAACTTCCTATTTTCCAAGGTGAACTACAGTGTATATGACGGGGTTATGTTAAAAATCAACGCGATCCTTTCACGCATTATTTGGTACCCAGATTTTTTACTGTTAATAAACTGGACAGAGTAATAGTTATACTCCGACCTTATAATAACAGTTATTACAGCCTGATCAAAGGTGCTTGAAAAAAAAAAATTAACTCAATAATCGGAGTTTTAAAAAACAACAGATAATTATATAATTAAATTTCAGCATAATAAATATTATTTTAAAATCTAATAATTGTTCACAATCAAACACTTCGTCCTTCCAAATCTCTCCTACTTCATCATGTCACAACTATATTACATAGTAAATATAAATTATTACATTTGGTTAATTATTTTAGCTTTTTAATGTATCATATATTAAAAAAAAATTCTCATTGTAACATAATTTTAATCCTATTTATTTAGTTCTCATTTTTTTTCTATTATAGTCGACTCTCGATAATTCGAAATCCAAGAGACTACAAGAAAACTTTGAATTATCGAGACTTCAAGTCATCAAGAAATTAAATTATCAAGGGAAAAGAACAAAAAAAAAAAACGAATTATTAACATTTTTATTATATTTTTGGAAATGTGTATGAGTACCATATAAATAAATTTTATATATAGAAAATGTCTAGTTCGAATTACAGAACGTTCTTTCTCTCTCTTGTTCCGAAAAGGATATTGATTTTTTTCGATTAAGTGAAGTAAACAGCTGATGAGTTCGAACTATCGAAAAATTCAAATTATCAAGAGTTGACTGTATATTGCTATTACTTAAATTAAGTAATAGTACTTATAGCTATTACTTAATTTATTAATATTTTCTGTAAATATGGTGTGGAATGTGTTGTCATTATATCGTTCCAGCTAAAACCGTTCAAGAAGTACCGTATAATTTTGTTTTGTAAATATATATTGATTTTACAAACTTTTAATAACTTAGATAGTCCTGATTTTAAATATATCCATTTAAAAAAAATATTAACCGGTATTTAGTAATAGATGTTTTTTTCAGTTTGGAGGATAGTGAGAAAATTGTAAAAGTTTATGAAGAAAATCCCATCATATGTGGATATATATTTTCATGAAATATATAATTTTTAAAAATAAAACAAAAAATATTGATAGTGTATTTAAAAAAAAAAATTTAAGACAAATCCTTCCCTCGCTCACTAAGTTTAAAAAATACTTCAGAGGTAAACTTCATGAATATTTTTGTGAAAAAACTTAATGGTTTTTCGGAAATATCCAAATCGAGAAATCGATAACCCAAAACTGATAATCAAACTGTTAGTGTTTCGATGGTAGATGTTTCATTTTTTACATAGTTTTTTTTTTTTTTTCGTTTATTGCTCTGTTATTTAAAATAATTTGAGAGATTCAAAAATTTGTTTTAGAATTTTCTAAACATAACATTTATTTGAATTTAGTTATATATATATATATATATATATATATATATATATATATATATATATATATATATATATATATAATATATATATATATATATATATATATATATATATATTTGTTTTAAGTCATTGAATTATTCTGTTTATTATTATGAATTATTTCAGCAACACTTACACTTAATTAAAATTACTTATATTTATCCCAAATAGGACATAGCCTTAATTAAAACAAAATATGTTTTATCAATTTAGAAAATAATTTCTTAAAAAATTCAACTTAGTCAAATGTGTAAAGCGTGGGCGATTTTTTTATGGCGTTCATTTTTAATTTGAAAGTTTAATTAAGTTTTTTTAAAAAAAATTTTAATTAAATATTTTATTAAAAGTTTGGATTACAATTTAGTATAATTTATAAAATGATCAAATTCATACCTATAACGTCCCTAATCAATCATATAGTACGTGTTCAGATTGCATAGAAGGCGTATTTGTCTCTAGAATATATATATTCATAATGAGCTTGTATTTTATGATTTCGGAACTCTCCTATATCAAATTATTTAATTAATGACAGCGATCAGACACAACGTGAATGCGAAATTGAATAAGTTGAAGCGTCGTTATACAAGAGCGGCAGCCGCCCGATGTCCTACAACTGGAATATTTTGTTACAAACTCATGTTTTATATAACACCATCGGATCGTAAATCTGAATTTCTCCTGTGAATTTGTAGATTAGTGAATAATTTATATAATTGCAGATGCTGAATAATATAATTTATTAATGAGCGAATTTATAATACGATTTATTATTATTATTTACTAAAGTGGTTCTTGAACAGGTTATTTCGAAATCTCTATGTTGGATTCGGCGATTTGTTCTAAAAACAGTATTTGTATGGAGTCCACGTAATTTGAAAATTGCTACCTATAGTCCGTGGTACAGACCCCTTTCTATTGAATTATTAACATCCGCCTGAAACTTCGTAAATAGTTTCATCTCATCGTAACCTACAACTATTTCATTTACGAAATAACTTGGAATTGGGGGGTTTTTAATTTGGAGAAGGGCAAACTTCGTCTATTTAATTAGGTACTAAAAACTCATAAATACCCATTTCTACTTGGATCGTAAGATAATTTGATCACAAAATCGATAAAAAAGGCAGTCTACAAATGTATTGGGCCGTTTGTCCTGTATAGCTTCGTTATTTTGAAAAATCACGCCATCACGTCAAACGGCTATTATCTTTTCAATCAAGCTTATGAATGAACTATGATTAATACTATAGTATAAATCAAAATAGTAAATTAATTAATTTTTTTTGTAATCATTTTAACTAAAGGACATTCAAATGCTTTACTTCCTGCGGATGAGGGAACTGTGAAAAGGTCTTCGGTAATAAACACTCAAGAGCTAGGTCTTTTTAATCTTACTTCTATTTATATTGTTCATTTTTTTCAAATCATTATACTTCCATGAACGTATAGGGAGAATTATTTATTATAATTCTCCTCTTATGCTCTCTTATTTAAATAAAATAATAAAAGGCATATGCCTACCCACTTTTTTGAATCCTTAATTCAAATCTTCGACTTGAAATCCACGAGTATGGGGTAACTGGCTATCACTTAGGACAGTAAGTACTATAAATATCTAAAGAGTTGGTACCTATCTATAACTATAAGCCCTCTCTATATATAAGTTTTCTATCTATAAAGTTTTCAATCTGTCTTCACCTGGCCTTAATTTTGTATTCCAGCGGCTATATGCTGGTGGGAATGCATTTTTCTCATCTATGGATAAGGTCAATTTATAAGGATAAACGTTAGTATTAAATAAGACACCTTTTTTGCCACCGGCTACCGAACTATTTTTATAACCTGGAGGAAAAGATTGTCTTCAAAGTTATGGCCCAATCATTGGATTTAATGAAAACTTAAAAAATATCCTTTAAGAAATAATTATTACTATTATAGCTATTATCCTATTTTGGTTTCTTTTAGAAAAATTAAATTATAATATATTTCTTTAGTCCACAAATCAAAAGTCAAGAACTAATATGACGTTACTTACAAGAGACGAAATTTTAAATTGATAATGTATGATTAATATGAATAGCTAATAATTTAAATAAAGGTTAATACTTTATTTTGAAATGTCTAGCTCCGTGTAATTAAAATCAAGATAGGTTTTCGTATCAGTACTATTTCTCAATTTCTGAGGTGTTCTCAATTTTGCTATGATTATTTATTGTACTTATAAAATTTGTTCTTTTCTATAAAATATGATCTGGAAAAAAAAAGCATTTCATCGAAAACCTTAGACAATGTACGATGTTTGCTTATTTGGATTTGTTTGTTGCTTATTGGATATCTATCAATCCGAACGTGACATAATAATAAGCAAGACCCTAAGGGGCCAGCCAGAGTGTAGGAAGAAATTAAGTTCCATGCATCAGGCAGTGGTTTGTAGATATTGAAAGCATCAGGATCGAACAGAGGTTTTGGACAAAAATCATATAAGCCACCTTAAGTACATAATAATGTACTAAAATTCTGCTAATATTTATAATTATAAAATTATTTATTTATTTACTCTCTAGCTTGCTTTACTATAATGCCGGTTTTGGCGAGGGTAGCACAATAAAAGATACATATATTTTCAAGTTAATTTATTATTAGCCATATTTACACCAATTTAACAAAAAATTTTTTGTCACTGAATAGAAATGAGATGGATGACATATGGATGACTCAGAAACAAGGTAAATTTAACTTATTTTGAATCATTTAATAGAAAAGAATTGAGTAATAATAATGTTGTTAAATAATTAAAGGTGAACATGACAATAATAAGGAATTTTATTATGAGTAGACGCTTGCAATTCGCATAAGTGAAAATGACAGGTACATGATGGGTATTTTAGGTACATAATAAGTATCTTTATAATTTGAAATATGTTAAAGTTAATATATGATTGTAAATGAAAAAAATTTTTTAGACTTGAAAATGGCTCGACGAGCCGAAACGTCGTCATTTTGATGAGTAGTCATTAAGTGACAAACAATTTTTTTTAAATTGGTTTAAATATGGCTAATAATAAATTAACTTGAAAATAAGTAGTATGCACCGAAGAAGAATTGAGTAATATTGTGGATACATATATTATCTATTACTTCTGCCATTTAGACTCCTCGGTGGTTTGAAGTTATTGCAATTCGTAATTCCATATACTTCGTCTATTATGGATTATTCCTTCAGCCGCTTCCCGCCTTCGCCTAGGGGCATGAAGTTCGAAGTGTTCCTGTCCTACAACCATCTCCCACCCGTACACGAACTCTTCGAAATACGAGCAGTAATAATAATTATTATTTTATCAGGGGCAGGAAATCACTTTCTGTGATGACGCATATCCATGTTTTCTTACGTAGCATGTTCCTTAGTCCTTCAAACACAGTGCAGATCTTAATTATATAAATATGGAGAAGTCCAAATCCTCTCAGATCATGCTATGTGGGATTCGGAGCGCATCCATGGTGTCCACCAATACAAGTAGCTCCCAGGGATCCAAGACCCATCACACAGCACCCCACGGATCTCAACCAGCGGGGAATAAGGAAATATATTTTAAGTTCTTAAAACATTTGGCATTGAAAGCCCGAAGAGGTACCTCTATTGTAGCATAGTATAAATCATTATATTACCAAGATATATATATATTCATTAATTAATAGATATTCATTACATGTTTATGTCAACCTAATTTACAAGATAAATGAAGTTATGAATTCAGAAAGTATTCTACTTATTATGCTCCTACTTGACGAAATATCTTCGTCAAATGCAGGAACGAAGAATCACTTCTTCGGGCTATCTAGTTCATTACGCAGCTCGGTGGACCGGTTTGGAATAAATGGAGTTATCACGGGATCTAATATGTTTGCATAAACTTGTACTCGTGTTGTCAACATATTTCCGTGGCGACGAACTTGAAGAATTCTGTTCTTGCACAATGGTTGGAGGTAGGAATCCGGTGCCTTTTAATATTTTTGATTTGATCACTATATTTAGTTATGACATATAAATAATGAGCTACAAGTATATGTCATTCATTATTCATATGCCTTAATTAAATATTATATATATATTCATTATTTATTTTTCAAAACAACTATAAATCAATATATTTTTGCTCGAAAGATCTGTGATACTAAAATTTCTTCATTAGTTCTTTAAATTTTTATTTTTTCTATAAACATGACCATACTTCCTGAATATGAGGCAACAATCCCATCATGCATGTGAACTAGGAAACTCTTTCTTAAACAACTACGTGATTTTTTCTATAAATACTGATTATTATATGTCCTCCATGGATTTATTTTTTTATGTTCATGATTTTAAAATACCAATTTGAAGAAAACCTACAGTAGGTCAGTGTATACGAAGTTTTTAGTCCTTTTTTTATGGTATAAATATGTCCTTAACAATATACAATTACTCATAGGTGGGAACAACAGTCACCTATAAAGTCGACTTCAGTTTTTTTTGTTTTTTTTTTTTTTTGTTCTTCCCTACCTCGCCTTTTAGGCTATACGGGATTTTCCCGGGTCGGGGGGTGAGGGCGGGGAATTTAAAATCCCCTCCGGCACCGGGACGCGAACTCGTACTTTTTATATCATCTCAAATCTCTATTATCCGGTTGCCAGGCAACTAGCGGTGTAGTACACACGCTTTAGCCTATTCGGCCACCCCGCCCCCCAAAGTCGACTTCAATATTATAAGTTTGTCCCGGTATATTTATAATGAATGCAAGCTATAATTACTGGAAGCTGTAGTAGTGTAACGCTTAACAGTCTTCCAGATTGACGTTTATGGCTCCTGCAACTATATAAATTAGTGGTTAAGTTATGAAGCCTAAAGCTTCCGTCAATAAGAAGTGACTTTAACCCTAAAAGAAAATTTCAAATCGGACGATCTTGAAGTTAGCGCTTTGAAGCTAGTAAACTTTGTGGAGTTTACATCAAGGCTATGGTTTGCAAGGCGGAACAAGAACTCATTTTTGAAAAAAAATATTGACTGAAAATCCTGAAAATTTGGTATCAACTTTTTAATTAAATGATAGTGGATTGATGTTTGACGGTAATGAATAATTGAAGAGAAGTTGGTTGGAATGTAATATATATATTAAAAATAAATAAAAGATATTTATTTTATATTTGCCGACCCTACAGCCTAAAGTTCAGACTTTCATCAGAGCTAACAAAAGACCAGATAACAATAGGTTTGGGAAACTATAAATTTATGAATAACATAATAATATTACGAAAAAAAAAAAATAATAATAACAGTAACAGAGAGGAACTTATGAAATAAATAATAATGGCATCAATGTTATGGATTATTATGTGGTAAAAACGTAAATATGAAAACATAGAATAAATGAGGTGATGTAGTAGTAGCTAAAATATAATGTCTTAGAATGCCAAAAAGAAGTGAGATAGACATAGAATAAAATGTAAAACAGAGAAAAGTAATATGAAATTATATAAAGAAAATAATAGATTTAAAGAAAATAATATATTGTAAAATCTATTGTTTTGATAGATTGATAAAATCTATCAAAACATACTGACTACATAGAAATGAAATAAAAAGTTAAAATTATGTAAATATTGTAAATAAGATGTAATGGTTAATACAGAAAATAGAGACTGGGATATGGAAAATAAAATAAAGAGAAAAAGGAAAATGAAGAGAATACTGAGATAAAATAATAAGACCAACCTGGACTCAGGAATTGTTGCCTTAATTTGTCTATTTAAATCTATTATTTCCTTTATATAACTTAAAATTTCTTTTCTCTGTTTTACATTTTATTATTTGTCTAACTCACTTCTTTTTAGTATTCTAAGACATCATATTTTAGCAACTATGTCACCCCATTCATTCTATCTCATAATATTCCATTACATTTCTCTGTTAATATTTTTTTCTATTCTTCTTGTTACCTAATTCCACTTTTTTTTTTTTTTGCTTATATCGGTGAAACAATGTGTTTTAACGCTAATAATATAAAATTAACGCTGACAAAATTTGCAACAGAAATGGTTATCTCTATTTCTTCGCTATCTTCTAAAGTTCCCGGGATATCCGTCCTTGAAATTGACTAACTTCGAAATAAAATTGTTTTTGCCTCCTATTTTTAAAACTATTTGACTCGATTCTTCATCTTCCCATTTTACGAGAAAGTAATACAGATGAAAGTTGTTTAACATTAAATTTCCTTTAATAATATGTATTAAGGATAAAACTTAGTATGAAATAAGATAAAAGGTTGTAGCTGTACTAATCCTAGTTCCACGATATAATTGCAATACTTTTGTGAGACTGATTTTCTTTTGACGTACTCAACATTTTTTGCGTCTGTAAAACCAGAATACAGCTATGATAGTTAAATTCTTATTTCCAGCTTCCAACAAAGTTGCAGTGAACTAAGTAATGGTGAAACATAAAAACAACAAGCATCTTATCCACATTTATTACTTTTATGCGCTTATAAACCTATCAGAATAACTGAATGTTTGAATGTCATTTTATGCTTTTGAATTGGTCAGAATGCATAAAACCTGTTAACACCCCTAGAGGGAATAGAAACAAATTCTTGTATACACTTTTTCAAACAAATATATAAGTACAAAATATGTTAAACTCACATGTCCACCAAAAGATAAACTCCATCCTCTTTGGAGTATGAAGCCGTATTTAAATTTAAAATTTTCACTTGACTAACCTGAAAAGGCGACATGACTTTATCAAGTGAAGGATGAACGATCGGCCTTACCATAGCAGAAGGACGTGGGCAGACTTATGATGAAAGAGGTTCCCGCTGTGTCCTGGCAGAACCGATGGCCGTGGAGGGTATCTTGCACATCTCCACCGGCCTCTGCATTTGTCCTCTTGTAAATATTATTCCAAGCGTTATTTACCAAGTCAAAAATATCATAACCCACCAGATATGTTCGAAGGCATTTCACAGTCCTATGGTTTTACTCTTGGATGATTTGAAATATTTAGTGTTTGTAGTTAGTCTTCCCTATAACTGGACAGAAAATTTAGACACACGTGATTCTTTTCAATATATTATTATTATTTTTTATTGTCTTAGCTTGCTCAGATTTCGGTAATAGTATCCACATACCGGAAACAAACATTCAAGGGAATATAGATGAACGTAAAAATGAAAAAAATTATTTATTTAGAAACTGTCTGACGATCCTGCACGTATCGAGCAGTACTGCTTTTTGTGCTGCTTTTAAATGCGCTAAATTGCTGGGCCAAGTTGCTGGGTACCCTCTACTGCGCTTTTCAATATTAAACCATTAGAAGATATGATTATTGGAGTAATCTTCACTTTTCCCAAGTGATATAGCGTTTTTAACTCGTAAGCAAGTTCTCGGTATATATAACAAGGTCTATATCTATAATTTCTTCAGTTATATTCCTTTTGTTTATAACCAAGATATCCGGACGGCTATGTGATACCTTATGGCCCGTTATTATATTTTTATTCCAGTAAACTTTTATAATTCTATTTTCATTACATTTTTCCGGGCCATTGCGATAATAAGGTTAACTCATCACTCTCCAGTCGTCCGAATTTTCTACATATACTTTGGTGGTATATTTTTGCGACATTATTATACCTCATGAGGTATTCCGTTCCTGCCAGAGTATCACAGCCATTGTTAATATGTTGGATAGACTCATATGTCCAAAGCCGACACTTATCCGTGGACAGATTTTCTTTTCGTGCATGTTTCCTATAGGCCCTGGTTGAGATAACCTGATCCTGAATAGCTATAAAAAAATCTTCTGTTCGCCGTATGTTTGCTCTCACTTTTTCCACTCAATTGAGAGCTCATCGTCAATCTCAGGTCATGTTTAACTTATTATTATTATTATTACCCCGAAACGTAAAGTGTGATTGAATATTTAGTTTAGTTTAGTGGTAGTTAATGGAGCTCTTGGATGGAGAAAATCAAGATAATCAGCGTTTAATTTCTAGGATTTTTATGTGTTTCAGAAAGAGGTGCATATTTACCTACAGTTGCCGACTATTTTGGGACGGTTTGGACACTTCAAAATTTTGAATGGTCACTTACGAGAAAAGAAATTAAAACCTGAGATGATTTAAAAACAAAGGCATAAGAATAAGTGAGTTAACTGTTACTATTTTAGGTGCGTAGTAAGTTGCGTAAGTTGCTAGGTGCGTAGTATAACAAATAAAATTTTAGAAATCCAACATTATAAATTATACAGCTCTAGATGTAAGTAATAATAATAATAAGGCTTAGCGAACCCGAAGGTTCGATGCCGACACCACCAATCGCTTGTTACACACCTCCCTCCACCGTTCGCCGTCCAAACCCAGTCCCTTCAGATCGGCTTTAATGCAATCTTCCCACCTTCGCTTCGGTCTACCCCTCGGACGCTTACCATTCGGCACAGCAAATATTACCCTTTCAGGAATTCTCTCGTTACTAAGCCCAACAACTTTACAAGCCCATTTGATTCGCCGCGATGAAATTACATCAATTATATTACCCGGATACAGCTCACGCAATTCGGCGTTGTGTAACCGTCTGAACTCTCCGGTTAACTCATCCTTCTTCGGTCCGAATATTCTACGCAATACTTTATTTTCAAAAACCTTAAGACGCTGCTCATCCCTTAATGTAAGCGGCCAAGTTTCGCATCCATAAAGAACTGTAGGCAATATAATTGTTTTATAGATTCTAATTTTTAAGTTCCGGGACAAGAGGCGCGAACTAAGTAGCTTTGTCACAGAAAAATAACAAGCATTTCCCGCCTTCAGTCTAACCTTAATCTCTTCTTCAATTTCGTTTTTTCTAGTTATCGTAGAACCTAGATATCTAAATTTATCTACCTGTTCAAACACATTACCATCTATATCGATGTCACCAGTAGTATCTCCATTTTTGCAGCTAACCATATATTTTGTTTTATCCACGTTTATTTCGAGTCCTAGTTCTTTCCCGGCTTTCATTAACGTTGTCGTATTTAGTTTTATAGTTTCAACGTCTTCGCTTAACAGTACCAGATCATCAGCATATCCCAGCACGGATGTTGTCCCGCCCAGATCCAACCCTTTCTCGGTTCGCATTACCTCCCTAATGGCATGTTCTAATGCCAAATTGAACAGGACAGGCGAAAGAGAATCCCCCTGCTTTAAGCCCGAACGAACCTCAAATTTTTCGGACAAATTATTACCGATTCTAACTTTATTGAGTGTCTCCGTCAAGCACATCCTGACTAGATTTACTAGTTTTTTTGGAATCCCCTGCTCAATTAGAATATTATACAGTTTCTGGCGGTCAATAGAGTCGTAAGCCTTTTTAAAATCTATATACAGCTGGTGAACAATACCGTTATATACCAATTTTTTCTCTAATATTTGCCGTAAAGAAAATATTTGATCAATAGTCGAACGATTCCGTCTAAATCCGCATTGGTAGTCTCCGATAATTTCCTCGGCGTATTCCGTGATTCGACTGGTTAAGATTGAAGTGAATATTTTATAACATACCGGAAGGAGTGAAATTCCTCGATAGTTATTACAATCCGTCCTCGGACCCTTTTTGTGAATCGGAATAAGAATAGATTCTTTCCATTCTTCAGGTAATTTCTCGTTCACCCAGATATTTTTAACCAACCGATGTATTTTAGAAACTCCAGCTTCCCCGCATGCCTTAATTAGTTCAGTAGGAATATTATCGATTCCCGCTGCTTTATATGATTTTAATTTTCCGATAGCTACTTCAACTTCCTCTTTACTTGGTCCTTCTATTAACGGTTCAGCACTCTGGTACTCAGAAGGAGGACACAGATCATAATTTCCCGTATTTAAAATATTGTCAAAGTGGTCCTTAAACTTATTCAATATGTCAACCGGATCGGTCAGAATATTGTTATTAACATCCCTAATTCCAGACGTTACGGGCCCTACATATTTACGTGATCTGTTTATACCTTTGTACATGTTTCTTACGTTATTTTCGATTCTATTAGTTTCTATTTCAATTATTTTATTTTTAAGATACTCTCTTTTTTTATTTTTGAGCAATTTTGTCGTTTCGTTCTTTGAGATTCGGAAGTATTCCAGATTGTCTTCGCTAGGATTATTTAGAGCTTTTAATTTAGTGGCTTTCCTTTTTTCGCACATGTTCAAGCAATCTTCATCAAACCACGGTTTGTTATTCTTAGTTTCCTTGTTTCCTAGGCACGAGTTACCGACCGCTTTTATATTATCCCTGATCACTACCCATAACTTGTCAATATCCGCGTGGTCCTCGTCAGGAAGCTCTAAAGCTTCAAACCTATTCTTAACATCTAGCTCGAATTGGTTTCTAATTGATGGATTTTCTAATTTTTCCAAATTAAAATTCTCAAAATCGAAACGGTTTTCTTTTCTCTTTTTTCTATTAAGTTTTTGTCGAAGTTTCGCGATTACTAATTCATGATCCGACCCACATTCTGCTCCGCGATAAGACCGTACATTAATTATAGTGCTTTGCCAGCTATGTTGTATCAAGACATGATCGATTTGATTTCGTGTTTGCGAATCCGGTGATGTCCAAGTATATTTATGAATATCCTTATGTTTAAACATCGTACTTTTAATTATCAGGTCTTTCGAGATGGCAAAGTTTATCAGACGGATCCCATTATCATTACTATATTCGTGCAAACTTTCTTTACCAATCGTCGGAATATAAACTTCTTCCCTTCCTACCTTTGCGTTCGCGTCACCTACAATTATTTTCATGTAGTTTCGCGGTAGTTTATCATAAACCCATTCGAGTTTATCGTAAAATTCACTTTTGACTTCATCGTCACTGTCTTCGGTCGGACAATGTATGTTTATTAATGCGATTTTAAACCAACGTCCCTGAAATGTAGCTACCGAAATTCTATCACTAAAGAATTGTACGTCGCTCAAAGCGGATAGTAATCTACTCCTAATTAGAAACCCGGTACCTAAACAATGATTCCCGCTTCCTCCGTAACAAATAGTGTACTTTCCTTCCCTCATCGAGCCCTCCCCTGGCCAGCGAACCTCTTGCAGAGCCACGAAATCCAAATTGTACCCTTTTACCTCATTCGCGACCGATTTTAGCCCTCCTGCTGTGTTTAAACTCCTTACGTTCCACGTACCAATATTTAAATCCCTATATTTCAACTTGCGCCATGAATCCCCTAAAGCAGTCCCCACCCGGAGACCCGAACGGGGGACTAGTTTACTTCCGGATAATGAGCGTTTTACCTTAGGGAGATCCATGACTTTTTGTGGTGTTTGGTGAACTAAAGATATGTGAGTAGGGCGTTCAATCCTACGTCACACCCTCCAGCAAGTCTGGTGGGCCCCTACCTCCAGCAAGTCTGGATTTCCCCTCCCTCCAGCAAGTCTGGGGGGCCCCTCTCATTGTTGGTCAGTGAGTCCATCGGACTTAGCCGGGAGGAACTTCCAAGGAATTTCCACCGACCATCCCCACATCCGCCACCCGTGGGACGCTCCTCATACGCGGTAATGAGCCCGCGCGAGGATGTAAGTAATTAGACAAAAAAAAGTAGTGGAGATTTGTAGTATACATTGGTTTACTTGTGGGTTCCTGTTTTCAAAAATTTTACTGATCCAGAATTTAAAACATACTGTCAATCAATTCCGTAGGAGAACAAATAACTATAAATTGAAACTAAAATCCCTAATCAAACCAATATTAGTCATATCACTGAATTATGATATTACATATAGAATTGGTGTTAGCAGAATATTATGATCTTTAATGCTTTCGTGCTGACCGTTTTGGAGAAACATTTCAATGAAGATACTTGTATCAAGTCTGTTCGTGTCCGGTAGTCGGAAGACCTTAACACTACAATTTTTATGGATTTACAAAATTGTCCACTACAGAGAAGTGTCGGCTAAAAGAAGCTTCACTGTATATTAAGGTCCTTATGTCCTACAATAATTGTGACAGAACGACTCCCATGAATTATCCTGAAGATTCATATACAATGTTGTTTTTTAAACAAATTTATTGAATAATAATAATACAACCTGCCAGATGGAATGGTATCAAATATTAGAACAAAAATTGGTCGTTCATAAAATATACAAATACAAACTGAAAATAAACATAATTATTAAAAAAGTAAAAACAAAATAGTAATATATTTGAAGTTGAGTGAAAATAAAATAACTCATATAAAATACAGTCCTTCCTAAGTACAAAATTTCCTTTTATAAATCCACCAGTTGAGGGAAAAGCAGAACTCAAGAAGTTCATAGTGCAACTCTCTCAACCAGCATCTCTAGTACTATAATCCAGTATTATTGGTTTCAAATTTTACTGAATTAAATATTTCACCACAATTTATCAGTTTTAAGTGGGTTCTCAAATCTCAAATTTCCCTAGCTTTTTGAATTTTCAAAGATTGCGATGGATGACTACCTCCTCTACCTCTTCAGTTAGCGAGGTAGCTGATAAGTCCTAATAACTGACAATCGACTCCTAATCCTTCACATAGATTAAACTCTACTGCTGATTAAGAATATCAATTTCGTCTTTGTTGAAAACCTCAGTATAAACCTCTTCCAGCTTGAACAGCAGATGGTCCAGGACTCGATATATAGACTACTATGCGATCACCCGTAGCAGAGCAGGGTATCCTATGTATTCATTTCCATAAATTAGCTGGATGCAATATGCTGGAGGTAACTGAGCTCCAGTGGAGTTATAGCTGTGGCGGCGCCCTTCATCTCTGACCCCGCTAACCTCTCGGCTAAATGGAACAGATCCCGCTCGGTCCTTTCATTATCCTAGTCCACCTTCGAGCCCTCATGTCGAAGCTCCTCTTGAAATCAAGATTCACTAAGAATTTTTAGAAGAAGATTATGGTATGTCCCCATCTTCCTTCTATGGTGGTTTATATCGCGGAGGGATCGGTGTATGCAGTAAAAAAATATTTCTGTTCAAGATCCTTTTAGAAATCCTTCATCATCTATTAAAGCCACACACTCCCGTAGTACTAAAGGACTAAGGCTATAATCAAGAATTATAGCGATATTCGAAAGAGTACTGTATAATACTGTAAATATACTGGATAATACAGAATAAACACATTTAATGAAAAAATTCAAATAATATATGTACATATAAACTTTGTTACAACTGATAAAAAAAAAAATTCAAATATCGTTTAATTTCTCTCCTTGAAGCAATGATCCCCAAGATCGGCCAGCGATGATCTTCTGGAAAATTAACGTAAGTCTAAACGGAGGAATACTAAATCGTTTGACACATCTACTTTTTTTCGCTATCGACACCTGCTTTTGTAATTTCCTTTCTCTGCACAAATGAAAAGACTCTTGTGCATTCGTTCTGTACTCATATTGAATCCACACTTAATAAAAATAAAATATATCCAACCCAATGTAAACAAGAGTGAAGGATAATGAGAAGGAGAATTTTTTTTCGAATAAGCGGGATTCTTAACAGTGACTTATGAATTATAAGAAATTTAATTCAACTTAAGAAAATCATCAAAAATTACCGATGGGACAAAAATGCATATAATTTTTAAAGCGCTATTTTTCGAAGGGACCAGCAGATTACTTTAAACTAGTGTAATTTACGAATTATGAAAATATTAATTATTGAGTTTATACTATATTTACAAGGGGAAAATATACGTAAATGCTGAATTAATTGGGGATGAGATTAATTATTGAATTGTTTTGTTCCGAAGTCAGATTTTTAGTAAATAACAACGGTAACCGAGACACCAATAAGCAAGAGAATACATATGACAGAAACTAAGTTTTGAGTTAAACTTCTACTGTAAATGTGATGACCCCAACTACACTGGTGTGCTATCTTTTTTTTTTTTTTTTTTTTATAAGTCTTTCATTTCTTAAGTCACTCTGACAGTTTAAATGTATTTTCACTATATTTAAAAATGCATTAAATTGCTTTTGTATGGCAAGTTGCACTTATACCCTTTTATAACAAATTAATGTATCCACCTAGCCTGTAGAACCCATTCAATACTGATGTTCGTTTTTGGCTAATCGAGGGAGCTTCAATGAAAATACCACAGATTTCCAGTTAATACCATCGCGAATCGATTTATACAAATTTATCTAACAAATTCATCAAAAATATAATTTAATAAATATGAGACTGGTTTGGCCAACTTGTGAGTGATTGAACAAGATTAAGGTGGGAGGACTGCGTGAGATAAAATTTGCTGATTTATCTTTTAGATGAGTGCAGACAGTACATTGGCGTAATTTATGAGAGAAACGATTAAAAGATCTGGGAAACATTATCATTACCAGATATGTTAACATTTATGTTGTTTTAATAAAATACTTTCCAAAAAAATGTCTCTTTTTGAAGTGAAAACTTCTTTAGGCGCGCTTTGCACCTTGTTTAAGGGTAGTGAATGAGACGTCAGATATGTAGGGCTCATTCGGGTAAAGTCGGCTCGAGTTGACTAGTTGAAGTGTTTTTGCGTTTGGATTAAAATATATCTGAAACTAAAATTCGGACCAGCATAATGTAAGCGAGATTAATGATCAGCACTCTTTGTATTATTCAAAGTTTTATCTTAACATAATGCAATGTTAGAGAGGCTAAAAGGGGAAAAAATATATTTTACATTATTAACCTCGCTTTGTTGATGTTTTCACTTCAAATGTGTGATCTAAATAGAATTATCAAGAGGAAAGGAAAAGTTTTTAATATATTTTTAGAAAATGTATGAGCTTACATAAATTTTATACAGATATAGAATCATTTAAAATATTATACTAGGAAAATTATAATTATAATTATAATTATAAAAATGAGAAGAGGTCTAATTCCAATAAGAGAACGATATTTCTCCCTGTTACGAAAAGGATATCCAGTTAGCGATGCCACAGTGTATCAAAAAAACACATTTTTTCAATTTAGCGAAATTGACGGCTACAAAATTTAAATTATCCAATTATAGGGAGTCGATTGAATATGAAATATACAAATAACGAAGTTATAGACCTGAGTATGGTGTTTATCTGTTTTTTTAGAATATAATTTATTAGTTTGTTGAATATTGATTAGAGATTATAACATGATACGAGACGTTACAACTAGTGTTGCCAGAATGCAGGACCAAGACTCGGCTTGCGCACTCAGTTTTGGTTGTGGTGTTGGTCTTGAGCAAGAGTCTCGCAACAGTCTTGCAGTTATATACTAGATTATTGCCATAGAAAAATTACGGTAATTTTTTGGATAAGAGAAACCTAACTAAGCCCGAATGAAAAATTAGAAGAGTTAAATGCAAAAGTATGTTGGTTATACCAATTCTTTACAAATTGTAAAGTATATGTTAACCAGTATATGTTTTTTACCAGTCTTGGTCTTGCACTTTGAATTTTTGGGGTAACACTAATTACAACTATCATGATGTTTGCTATGGAACCTTCCGTTTAAAAGAGACCGGTGTTTTTCTGCCTTCAAGCAGTCGCATGGCGGAATTTCTCAAGCAATACAAAATTGTTGGACTTCATAAATAGTTAAGTAAAAAGCCATATTTATTCTCCGGATCTTATCAGTTTTATTAATTTAACACTTTATAAGATTGGTCTGACATTTCTATCGTACCGAAATCGTTCGTAATAATTATTCCATTTTTAGAAATGCGAAACGAACTAATAAATAAAAATTAAAAAAATGGTCATCAGAGCAATTTCCACCATCACACCAAAGATGGTAGGACAGTTTACAAATATATCGTGGACCTGTCGCCGGCAGATCTTGTGATCAGATGAAGTTGCCACGCTACTCCATTTTGGTTATTTACATATCATTTTAGGAAGGGCAATTTCTCAGCTATGCAGGGACTGGCCGAAACTGTCCACCTTAAATCGAGAGAAATGGCTCAGAGATAAATTATGGATCTGAATTATTTACAAGAGAAGATGAAAATGCCTGTCATTAATCGCCAATACTTTCGCTGCATTTTCATGTACATATAATTATTACTGACGATACTTAACGTTATCTCCAGGAATTAGGGAGAGTAAGCACCCAAGTGCTATTAAAAAAGAGAGATAAAAAAAAAAAGACAGTTAACCAGTTACGAAATAAAATGTTTGAGAAGCCATTCGTCGGCCTCTATTGCTATATAATTGATAATTCAGCCCGAAATGGTTTAGAATTTGTCCAATTACTGCATGTCTCTCAATAATTATAAACAATTTATGACTATATGTTGGTCCGAATTCAGTGAATTCTCAAGCCATTAATTAGCGGCCCTTTTGATTGGCATTAATTTTTTTCATCCAATTTTTTTACTATCGTCAGGTTTGGCTGACCATCGTTTCTGGTTTTTTTTTTTTTTTTCAATAAACCTTATGACACTTATTTTAAAGTTCCATTTTCGGTTCCATTTTTAGAGATGGATCGACCACTTGGTTGTGGACATTGGACTCTATCGTTGCAAATAACTTCATTTTGCACTGCCGAAGGTTGGGATGCATTGTTTTGGTGTTGAAGGTTAGCTAAAGTTTTATGTACTCAGATTTGAAAATATCTCCTCGCGTTTGTGTTTCAAACATCAAGGAACAAAACAAATTTGATTCCGTGCCATTTTTTTTTTCATCCCTACCTTTTAGGCTATACGAGTTTTTTTTCAGGGCCAGGGGAGAGGGCGGGAGAACAATCCTGTGATAAAAGTCCCACTGGGCCGCGGGATTCGAATTCATAATTATTGGTTTATCTCAAAACTTCGGTTATCAGGTTGGTGGGCAACGGGTGTGCTAGGAATAGCCTATTCGGCCACCCCGCCCCTAAAATTTGCCAGTCATCAGCCGGTCTCGAATCCGAGACCTTAAGTTCTGAAAGACAGTGCTCACCTACTGAGCTGCCCCTCTTCCGTTCCGTGTCAATCTGTAGTCTAATCGATGTGACGGGCATATCACCCTCTATTGTTTATCATATTTTCATGAAATTCTCAGGGACTGTGCTTAGATGTTCCCTTATTAAGTTCATCGCACTCCATCTGATACATTAGCTTAAGAATAAATGTTTTTTTTTAGATATGCCTATATTTCCTAAACGATTCAGTCGATTGTATTGGTAAAAAAAAGTTGCTATATCAATTTTATTTAATTTTATCCACTGTTTTATCTTACCTATGGGAAACCATATTTTCGTTGAAATGTCTGTATCAAACTTCACCTTCCATTTGGATTCAACTTTGGAGGGATATTAGATATTGATAAACAAATCTGTATCCAGTAGGTGAAGAACATTATTTCCATTTTTTTATTTGTACAGCGAGCCAACTTTCCATTACTTTGAGCTATTAAACTTCCAGTCTTAGTTATTAAATGATTTAATAAAAAAAAAAGGACATGATGCCCTTTACATCTGGGGCACAGAAATAATTAAATAGGTTTCAATTTCATCAAATTATATCCATTAAATTTAAAAAAATACTTATGCTAACGGATCTGCAAGCGGTTAGATTTTTACAAGATTAGAAATTGGCTAGTTCAATTTCATCTAAAGTTGGAGGAAGTTCTGAGAAATGTATACAAATTGACTGGTATGAATTTCATTAAACTATGTGACAGACTGTATAAATTTATTTTATAGTTTTATGAGATGACATGGTTTGAGATCTATTCTGTTATCAACTCTATTCAACTGGCATGACACCTACTGTCGTTACTTAAAATCTATGTAATTTTCAATGATTACATAGTTGACATTCGAATTTCTGCGTTATGTTAGTATATGCATTGAGGACGAATTATACAAATATGTTTACACTTACATTGAATTAAGATAGTTTAACACTGAGACATCTGTGAAATCTCACGTTTTCGATAAACATGTTTTTTTTGTAAGTGAAACAATAATATGTAGTAAAAAACAAAACAGTATTGCTGATTTCATCAGTTCGTATTTTTATAGTTTTTTTCTATTCGCTTAAATGAGGCGGGGACTAAAAAAAAAGATTGTCCAGTGTTGTAGCAGTTACTGGCGATTTCTTTATTTTATAACTATAAACTTAGAATAAAGAATCCGTTATGAAAGTAAGGACACTCTAACCAAACAGTATTACCAAATAATTTATATAAGACATAGATTTCTATTTTATTTTAAGCCAGATGATATGTTGGGTTAACATGAGGGAATAACGGATGTGGGTGGGATAGGATCTCTTTTATTTCATAGGCTTCATCCTAAATGGATAGAACACAAGAGAAAAATCTAGATCAAAACTGTCAACGTTGTTCTATCGATTCCGTGAGAAAGAATTAAATCAGTGCAGACTTCCGCTGCTAACGGTCTGTTTTCGGAAAGTTGAGGAACCACCTGTTTAGCTAATTAGTGCGAGGGTTGAACCCAGGCTACAATGTCCATTCCCATATGAAACAACGGATCTCATGAATGGAAGTAGCAATTATCTTGACCACTACCATTTCGGGATCTTCCAGGACTGCCAGTGAATCGAAAGTCATAGAAGTTTGACGAGAATCGATCTGATTACTAAAGCAGTTCTTGGCATAGTGGTTTTGTTTTTGTTTGCAAACGAAGAGCCTATGGTGAACTTACAAGGGGAAAACATGAGGGGCAATAGCATTCATGTGATAAGGGAGTTTGTTTGATAACAAATAAAAAAACTTCATATTTTGTTAATAAATAAAAATATCAGTGCGTCCAAGAAGTATGTTGAGGATTGCAGAGTGGAGTGAGTAATATCGCAATGCTACTTTCGTATCATTTGTATTTTTTATGGCAAGCATATCGAGAACCGCGATGCATAATCCTGTAGCAGCAAAATACAAAATTATTTACAAAACGAAATAAATCGTGTATTTTTATTTTATGATCAAAATTGTTTGCTTGACTTTTACTACACGCTTAAGACAAAGCCGTAAAATTTGAACATACGCAAAGACTAGTTAAGCGCCATTTCAGAGCCAAATTGAGTTTTTACTGCACGTTTTCCGGATTTCTACTGCACGAAAATCCAGTCTCAAGTCAATTATCTAAACCGCTGGAAAGAATAGCTCAATCCCAAATCTCTAAATTGCTTGAAAACTCAAAACTACTCGAACCTCTCCAATCTGGTTTTCGACCTGGCTTCTCCACACAATCCGCACTACTAAAAATTACCAATGACTTACATACCGCAATGGACGAAAAAATGTTAGCTGTGTTAATTCTTCTCGACTTTAAGCTGTAAAGATATAAAAAAAAAATGTCTGAAAAAGGTAGGAAAGTCGTGTGAGTTGACACACCAGATTTTTAATAATTGCACAGCCATTTAAAATAATAAAGCAGTTAATAGTAACGAATAAATAAATAAATTAAACTAAACTAAAGTGGCTCTTTTTTGAGTTGCTTCTAACAATCATCGTTTAAATATTATTCAATGAATATCGATAAACATTTTTCGTGATAATAATTTGACTAATTTAGCAAAGATATATTTATTTAAATCATTTTGTTAACAATATATTCCTTATTCATTTTTTGACAAATTTTACTATTTGCATCAACCGCTTAGAGATTCTATCCTCATCGTCAGTATTACCTTTAAAAAATCTGGTGCGGTGCGCGCATCACACAGCTTTCACTTACCACCCTCTTTTTAACAGAAATAAGCTCTTTTCAGACGAAAGGGAAGTGAAAGTAAAATTTATAAATGCTTTATTGATTTATATTTCGTTGTAGGTATTTTTATTCGTATAAGTATTACATAATTTAAATTTTAATATTTATATAGCTGTAATCTATGCAATTAAATATTAAATAATACCAACAATAGCATTTACGAAAACCTCATATGTATATTCTCATAATATTATATTAAGCTCAGGTTACGTATGGAAGCGTGTTCTAATCTTTCGGGCGAAGTCGGATGAGCTGGGATGCACTCGTATTCCATTGGTTCTTGAATTCCAACTATTCTCTATTACGACCTCTAATATCTCCTTTAGTTAATTATCAAATTCTGTCACATTTCATATTTAACTATCTTTTATATTATAGATTGATGTGAAATGGTCAATTATTCCAAATAAAAAAATTAAAGGTACTTTATGGGATGCTAATATTGAAAATTAGCCATTTGAACCCTGCTAGAGAACATCAATCAGAATAAAAACTACATTTTATTTAAGACTACTTAATTTACGCTGATATAATGAATTTAATCAAAATCGTTAAAGCCGTTTTCAAGGAAATCGAAAAAATGTCTTTAGCACTTCATGGTATAAAGTGCCACTTCCGGTAATTGGATTTTGACGAAAAAGTTTCTGTAACATTCCAAGCATATAAAAACCTTAAATATGCAATTTCACTTTCGTACGACTTTTCGTTTTTGAGCTGGACTGTTAACACACTCACACACCATAAAATTACGTGTTTTAAACAACAGTAAAAACAAATATATCTTTCTTTTTGATTGCAAAAATTTACATGGCTTACTTTACTGGAAAATTATTTAACAATTTCAGTCGACAGAATGACTTGCTCCAATATCAAACTTTTTGAGTAAAGTCATTTTAGTGATATTTCTAGTTGGAAAATTTATATCTGTACAGACAGTGATTAAATTGATTCCGGAATAGGTGATTGCGGTGTTGAAATATAGAACTAAAATTAATAATCGAAAATGTTGAAATTGGACTTAGTCATTCTATCAAGTGAAAGGCTCAACTAACAACTCATTCAATACTATAATCAATTTTTTTTTTCTCATTCCGCACAAAAGAAGTAATTGCTTGGTATATAATAACCTAAAAATCCGAGTAAATCAAAAGCAAAAATTAATAACATAAATATTGTTCGAAATTATATCATTTTTTTTTTCACGATTGGTAAAAACTCTTAAACATGAGTCTAATATTTTTCGGCCTAGTAAAATAAAACAAAAGTTTCATAAGTTATTTTTTATTTTTTTTTATTTCTGTTTTATTTTCTATTTTCTATTTTATTTTATTTTCTTATTTTAGCTTTACTAGATCATTATTTATTCATTTTTCAATTTCTTTATTCGTTAACACTTATATTCTTTATCTGTTAACATACAGTTATCAAATATAATCTTTACCAGTTTGTTATGCACTCATTTCTTATCTTTTATCACAATCTGTTTACTTTTCACTTACATTTACATGTTATATTCACCTCTGTTTTCTTTTTTTATTCATATTTATTTTCAATTTTTGTTTTTATTTTCTCTCTCTCTCTCTCTCTCTCTATATATATATATATATATATATATATATATATATATATAATACTTGATATTTTAATAACACTGTTACACACTATGTCTCTGATGTCATCTTCTAATTTCTTTATCAGCAAACTGTTTCTTATTTAATATTTACTTATAATTCATTTATTTTATTTTCACCATGTACTTTTTATATTTTGTATCTTTTGAAGCCCTGATGAAGACCTGCAAGGTGGGTCGAAACGTCGCCGAAACAATTAAAAATACTATTTAGTAAAAATTTAGTATTTATTTGACCACACTCCCGAACAACTCCTTCTCAAAAAAAGTTTCATTCAAATTGGTGACTCATCTGCACTGTTCAGGTAATAGGGAGCAGGAGATAGAAAGAACCAGAGGATTGGAGTGATTTTGGGTTGAAGAATGAAATGTAGTGTATTTGTCGTGGGTGTAGGATTTTACTGTTGGGTTGTTTAAGTCGTCATGTATAGTAGTATTTGAAATGTACCTAAAGGTGCATTAATAATTTTTCGTAAAAATTTTTATTGTGCTGTTTGTATTTTGTTTATATGTGTTTGTTTTGCTGAATCTCAAAGTTCTGCTCCATATGTCCATATTGGTCTCAGTAAGGTGTTGTAGATTAGTCGCTTGTTTCGTAAGTTAAGTGAAGATCTGTAGTCCAGAAGATGAGAAAGTTGGCTATATCGTCTAGTGAGTTCTTGTCTTTTTAATTTCTTATGTATGTTCCAAGTAAGTCTTTTGTCTAAGTACAGTCCAAGGTCCAATGCAGACGGTTTAGTAATAGTTCTTCGAATATTTTCCACATTATTCCAAGGTTTGGGAATCATTTTGATTGTGGAGTGTTTCCAAAGGAGAAGAAAATAGGTAGTGCGTAAAATGGAGTTATAGATGTGTGTAAGAAATAAAACAGCTTTTCGAAATATAAACAAATTTCATATTTTTATTAAAAAATACAAGAAATAATTTTAATTCCCCCAAAAATTAACAAAGTTTTTTTTTTATTTTAAGTAACTCATTTTTATTCCTTGTTTCTCAGAAGAACGTTACTAAAACGGCTTCTTATCTGGATAATTATCACGTCGTATTGGATTTTTATAGCGACAAGACGGCGTTCGAAATGCGGCTAAGCACATTTGGGGTCCCATTCCTGAAATAATTCCAATGGGTGTTTTGAATGACGACAGATGGTAGATAAGCACAAATGGAGCTAATAATTCAGGATGAGCCGGTCACTTGCATTGCTTGAATATATTCATAAACCGTAAGTTCTTGTCCAAATACTCCATACCCGCTCGAGGTTGACACATATATCCAGTTTAATAACTTTATTACGTCTCAAGAAATAGCATTCCAAATGATTCTGGTGATTTCGAAATGGATAAAATCGCCGCCCCATCAGGCAAGTATATGTGATGGATATCATGGGTTGGTTTCAATTACCAAGCAATTTGAGGTACTTAAAAAGATATCTCGGGAGAAACGCAATTTCGATTAGGTTGGAAGGCGGGTTATTTTTTCTTGAAACGAATAAAAAAATGGGAACGTTTTAGTAATCTGGTCGAAATCGCATAATATGTACTCTTTTTTTTTTTCATATATATAATTTTCAATCATGATGGTGAAAAATAAATGATTGGTTAAATGTTTTACTCTGGCCTTTGTAATTTTCACAAATAAAAATCTTAATTCCTATTTTTTTCTTTTTATTTCAGATAAAGCAAACATAACATATTAACTAAGCATAACATGGTATTAAGCAGGGAGAAAAATACAAATCAAATTTTTAAGTAAAAATAATAATTATTATCGATATGTGAAAATTTTCTAATATTATAAAACAAGGTTGTGTTTATTTCTTCACCATATTTATTTTAATTTACATAGCTACGCTTCGGCCGATAAGCCATATCCAACCAAGCTTTTTGCATGTAATCCAAAGTCTGATTGATTATTATAACACAAATCTAAAAAATCATCTACAGCAAGAACTTCGATGCAGCAAACCTCTTGAGCCAGTGAACAGCTTGTGGCAGTGAAAAGAGCTTATGTAAGTGAATTTGAATTTGGTGCCAGTCTGTCATTAAAATCATTCTGTAACAGTTGTGGTGGTGAATGAAATTTCAAGATTTGAATATCAGATTAGTCTTAAAAGGGAACGTCAATACTTTTCCAATAAACTTTGGAAGGAGTGTATTGTGTGTAAATCCAATATGCTTTGCTGTGCGCTATAACTCGATGCAATAGGAATCGCGAACCTATTAAGTCCAATAATTATTGCTTTTAATGTAATTATGTTTCATGATATTCTCTTAGTTTTATTTTCATAATGTAAGTACTTAAATTTTCATTAATTCATATCTTTTTCTTAATTTTCTCCTTTTCAAAGGTACTGAAATCCCAAAAAAAATTCAAGAAATTAAGGGTGCACAATGCTAGTATAAAGCCAATTCTAATGTATAGTTGTGAGATCTGGACGCTAACCAGAAAACTAGAAAAAAAGTGTTACAAGATTTAAGAAAAAATCCTACGCACTATATCCAGAGCGATCTGGGATCAGAATACTAACACTTGGAGAAGAAAGACCAATAAAGAACTGTTGATGATCCCATGGTACGAAGGCACGGAGGTTAAGATGGGCGGGGCATGTAGCTCGTAGCAGGGCTATCTAAAAGGCTATGCGTAACAATGAATGCTTTATTAGAAGGTAAAAGACCATGTGGAAGGCCAAAAAGCAGATGGCTAGATAGAATCAACAAAAATGCAATTGAGCTCCGTGCAGACAAATGGAAAGAAATAGCCCAAGACAGGCAGAGATGAAAAAGACTTGTTAAGGCGCCAAAAGATCAACATGGTCTGTAATGCCAACAGAAAAAAAGAAATGACTTAATGAATTTTCATCGGATTCAGTTTTTTAGTCAGAATTCTACACTGATAACAAAGATTATTTGGAACTTGAGCCTATATGATTAGGGAAGAAAAATTAAAAGTTGCAAATTCATGAACTATGCTTAAGCAATAACGTTTTTTTGTTTTCCAGTATTTCATAATTATTAGTATATTAGCATTTTAAAATTGATGGAATAAATGAGGACACTCGTTATAAAGGCCTGTTAGTTTCCTTTTAATATGTTACAAACAATTTTAAAAATAAATATACAAAATACTTTTTGAGTTACTGAATACCATATAATCCATTCGTTTTATGTTACATTTAAAGATACAAGAATTTCACAGCAATCCTCAGGTCTAGATCTAATAAACTCAGCGGCTCTCGATTGTTATCAATATTTTGTAAAAGATGCAAATTAATATAAAAATTGAATGATTAAGTCCACAGTGATAAGCTTATATTAGTAATAAAATTAATTTATTAAATAGACAGCCTAAGGCACCACAACAATTTTGAAATAAGTTTTATTTCTGAAAGGAAAATGGATAAAATGTAAATAAACCAACTGAGGCTATTATTTTAACTGTTATAGAATAAATAGTATATATTGAATTTCTTCATTTTTTCATACATTTGTATGAAAATCCTTCTTAGTGGCACATCCCAGGCTCGTGGTCTAGAATTTAATGAACCTCTTTCAGACTTAACCGGCTTTACGGCTGCAATCATAAAAAGAACCTCTTGCAATGAGTCAATCTGATGAAAACAGCCTCCTTTCTCATTTAGCAGAAAGTGGACAGCTATTTAACAAGTTTATTATGCAACCAATCTTCTGTAAATAAATCTTTACCATAAGGAGTCAATTAATTCGAAATATAAATATATAAAAATAAAATCGCATCAGGAAGAGATTAAAAAATAAAATTAGAAGCTGATTTTTTTTTTTTTTTTGTAGAGTAAAAATTAATATATTCTGGTTAAGTGAATTAATGATGAAAATCAGTAGCAAAGAGATTTCTCACCTCAAATGAGTATACATAATTTCATACTATTGAGATTCGGGTATTGTTGAAGGCAGGATTGAAAGGGAAAATATTATTATTTTGCTATTCATTAAAGGCTTGGTATTTCAAAACTCATTTGACCGAAATTTAAAACTCAATAAAGCGCTTGTTTAAAATTTTTTTTAGAACAGGTAGTAGCTTTGGAGGAAGCAGATAGCTGTAAATTAAAGACATAGGCTATGCACTCCTTTAGTAAGTTGATTTAGGTAAAAGGAAGAATATTAAAAAAAAAAAAATATATATATATATATATATATATATATATATATATATAAGCACGTTTTTGCAGGAGTGCCCAGAAAGGCATTTCATGGTGTAACTTGTGCCTTCAATATCTTTGAGGGGGACACATTTTTACGAGGATTTGAGATTTTGAGGGGGACACTTGTTTTCGATTTGGAGTAACTTTCAAAGCAGAGAACAAGGGAATAACACTAAACAGATTACAGCAATTGTCATTTTATCTGATCAACAATATTTTGAACTTTACTTTCGCTTTCAAGAAGAGAAGAGTAATAATCTTTCATGGTTTAGGGGTGGTGGGTTGATCATGTGCTGCCATCGACCTTGAGGGGATGGACAGCCCAGCGCTTTAGAATGAAATTATACCGTTCTCGAGTGTTTATTTTGGTTTGAACTCTTAAGAGTTCAACTCTTAACTCTCCGGTTCTCCCGGATTATCGGGTCCCGCAAGTCCTCAAGGGGCATAGAAGCTTACGGACCAAACTGCAATTTTGGCAAGGACGTTGAGCTCGTATGTCCCAGGTATAGCGTTTCAAAAACTACCGAAGTTGTAGTATTGACTTACACACTGTGTTTGAAGAACTTAGGAACAGAGAAAAAAAGGATTGTGTATTATGCTAGAAATTCATTTTCCTTCTTCTCATGAAACAAGAGAACTACCCGTATTTTGAAGAGTTTATGTACGGGTGGAAGATGGTTGTGGGGCCAGAACACTTTAACCTTGGTGCTCCCAGGCGAAGAGAGGAGGCGGCAGAAGGCAGTCTATAATGGACAAAGCTCCTGAAGGTGTGAACTTCAGTCGATCCACTGAAAACGTCTTAGTGGTGGAGGTAGCTTATAAAATATATCATTTATTATGCTGCCCTCACTAAAACTCGTATTGCTGTAAGACGCGTTAGAGTGTAAATGAATAAATAAGAAGAGTTAAACTCTTATGAAGCATTTTTATTAACTTTGAACAATGGAATAAAATAAATCATAATATTCATTTGCTAGAAGGAAGAAATAAAATGAGTTTTTTACCTCTCAAACAATGATTATTCACTGATATAGACCCGATTTTCTTGTAAAATAAAATAAAGAATGACACTTAAAATGCTCATAGAAACACCGAATGTTTACTTTATGAGTTAAATCACCTTCAGTAAAAACATTAATCTAGTTCCAATTCCAATTTAGAAGGACTAGTGTTTACAACGATGAGCAATCACCAGGTACAAGATGAATTATTAATATAAATAAGGAACTCGAGAACGCTTTCACACCTATCACAACGCCAAGCCGTATTCCAAATGAACTGAGGAATCCCGTACAACATATCTCATCAAGAGAATCAAATAGAAATTGGCCAAGAAATTTCAATTAAGCTCTCCAGCACAGGAGCTGGATACGTCGCTGCCATTTCATTCGGAAGCTGGAAGATTACCATAAGCTAATGGCTGGGATCATCTTATTCATCGAGGTCACTGTAATCCGACCCTCGGGGTCTGCATTTGTATTCCAGGAGCCGGGTATGCGGGTCGGGCAGGAATCAATCAGGACATAGTCGTTAGTCTGATGAGGGGCACCTCGGGGCCTGCAAGTCTGTGGTTAGCACTTATCGAAACAACATTTTTACAGAATATCTAATTTTTAATCAATAAATGAAATTGAACTTAGGGGCGTTCCAATGGTTTCGCGAATTATCTACCATCATGTCAGAACTGCCCAGATATTTAAAAAAAATATCTATATTGGTGTTTCTAAACCGCAGACAGGGACATTATCTTTGTGTATTATGTCAAGTATACACAACCAGAGAAATGGTCCAGAGTGGTTATGATTTTCCTCACTGAAAAAAAAAAAATAATAAATAGACTAACTATATCAGTAGCTGACAGGTCACCAATATTGACACCCTTAAAATTAAATTTGTGTTAAAGTTTCCAAAACCAGAGATTCTCAACCGGGGCGCTACGTGTGAACGCCAGGAGTGCCGCGAAAATAATAAATATTCAAATTTTAAAGTCGAAATCGATAATTTTTCAATATAACCTACTCCAATATACCATGAATGGTCTTGTCTTCAGTATTTTATAAGAGAGTACTGTTTCAAGGTCAACGGCTGTACATGGAGGTGATAAGGGCGGGATCACGTTCCATCACTAAGTTTTTCCTCTTAATTAATTATTTAAATAAGATCACCCGCTTTATAGAGCCTAAGTGACCCAAGAGAGGCTTCCAACCCCAGGGTCAATCCTTATCTGATGAAAAATTACTTGTCATCAGCCGGACTTGAACCCGGGACATTTTGTTAGCATAGATTCTAAAACAATCATAGATATCCTCTACAAAAAGTTGAAGTTGGATTCATCCATTTTTCTAGAAACCAAAGATATGCTAATGAAAATTTTGATTTCTAGACTATTAATTTGTTTCTATATTTTATTTATCTTTTCTATTTTTTGATACTGTTTATACTCCTTTTTTAAAACTGACTTTATCCAAGCAAAAAGAATTGTGACGGGTGTCTATATTATTTATTTTACATAATAATTATTAATATATTATTTAATATTTAAACCCTGATATAAAAGCAGCTACTATTGATAAATCTTGTTGATTTGATTCATTGAGTCTAATGGACGATCAGTCGATATTTCCCTTATCTACTGAGCATGACGAGATTAAGAAACTGTTAATAAATAAATTTTAATTACATTTTTAATGAAAAATAACCATATCTAATGCGAAAATAGCATAATAGGATAGCATAATGGAAATTTATTTAACATAACTGTTATGAATAATATTTAGGAAAAATACCTTGTTACGATCATTTTTCTTAATTTTCTACCTCATTTCAGTAATTGCTCACTTTATATTTCATTTACTATTTTTATTTAGTTATTTGATTAATATGAGATTTTTAATTTTTTTTATATAAAGCCTGAAACAGAAAAAACAGATTCCTATTGATTTGAGGATTTTTACTTATTACATCTTACATTGTGAAATAATTTAATCTGAGCACTGAGAATATAGATTTCTAAAATTGATATCTATATCAATTTTAGAACCTTCTTTGAGTATAAATGAAAGTAATAAACCTATTTTATATTTAAGTGTTTTTATTTTTATTATATTTCTTTTACTCAGGTGAGACAATTTTCACAACGTTATACATTTGAACACGTGAGAATCCTAAACTGGTGCAAAGATGTCTCCCTCAAAGAGGAGAACCACTTAAAATATCATTTCATTTATTTTTACTTTATATTTGCAACTGCGTTGTGCGTTTTATTCTTAAGGAATGTATTTTCAGAATAAAATTTATTTTTTATTCTATTCCATTATCTACATTAAAAGCGGCCACTTATATAAAAAAAATTACTTTTTTTTTCTCTATAAAAGCTTTCATTTGATTTCATCAATAATTAAATAAATCATATCACATCCAATTAAAAGTTTAGAACTGTTTCTATTTGAAAATTAGTAATGATTTGAAGGGCTCCCGAAAAAAAATTATTAATTAAAGGCACTTAATACCGCCTGGCATATGCTTTATCAGGAACGGGATAAGGTATGGAAGTTAATGAATAATTAGATCAGTCTTCCCACCATTATCTCCATTCTGCCGAAAAAAAAAAAAAAAACTTTTTGCCATTTGTTCCAATAACCGGAGTAGAATCCGAACTCGTTTCTGAAATTTCAATGAGGCACCTTCATTCAAACCCCTATCGGGCCCCAGTTTCGGAATTTATTGGTCCGGATTTCGAAAACAGAGCCAACTTTCTAATACGAATCGATATATTTTTCCCTTTTTTTCTTTGAAAAATTCGTACCGCGGACACGCAACGAAATTAAATCCGGCCAAGCAGCACCTAACTGTGAACCGCTAGAATTTCCCACGTTTCGTACTAATTGGTGGCAAATGGACACATTTTGTTATTTTTTCTTTAACTTAAACATATTTTTTCATGACCTCAGAGCAGACATTCTATGTTAGATCTTAATTATTGGTATTATCTTCTCAAAACGTTTGTAAATTAATATACTTCAGGAAATATAAATGTTAACACATGTTAGATAGCTATTTAAGATGTTCTTTTAATGTGTGAAAAATTGATTCTTCAATATATTTTTAATACTAGGTTGTTCAGAATGATTTCGTAAACCGCCTTATTTATTTTAGATACAGGATTCCCAAGATTAATTGACTAATGTAAGTGATCTTGAACAATTCGATTAATCTTATAATGGTTTTGTTCTTTTGCTCTAGAGTTTCGCAACTGTCTTGCAGTTACTTATTAGCTTATTACTATAAAGATATTACTGTAATTTTTTAGACAGGAAAAACCTAACTAAGCATGAATGAAAAATTTGAGGAGTTAAATGCAAAAGTATATTGTTTATACCAATTATTTACATATAGTAACTAAGATTGTCAAGTATTAGTAACTATTATACCTTAAGTTTTATTCACAAAATCAATTTTTTTTTTTTACCAGCCATGCTCTTGGTTTTACAACAGTTAGGCGGCCTTGGTCTTGATCATGCAAAATGCAAGACCCACACCGATTTTGGCAACACTACTAACAGCTGTGGAAGGGATTAGTTTAATACATTAAACAATTACCGTACTCGTAATCGTTGATTATGATTATGCAGATCTATGGAAATAACTTTTAAATATTTAATGGTAGACATTATATAGTTAATAAAACTATATAAAGAGATGGTTTTCTGAAAACGTACACTCTTTCAAAACGTCAGAAAAGGAAAAAAGGTATAAGATGAGAAGTAAGAAGATCTATTATCAAAAGTTATAAAATAAATAATAATATAATAAATAGAGTGCTACCAATGGGTAGTTTCTCAACAAGCGTTTTCATGTGATTGTATTATTACTGTGTTCACATTATACTAGTTGTATTTTTTTATAATACAACTATCAATGAAATATCAATGAATAAAAAAAAATTATAATAAGTAAATAAATTGTGTTACTAATACACAGGTGACTTCTGTAGTAGAAATATACAATGTTTTCCACCAAATCCTTTTTCATCAACATACTTTTTTTTGAGAAAATGTAAACATAACTAAAATAAAATAATATTATCAAACAAATAAATAAAAATATTTTACAGTTTCGCCTAATTTCTGCTTTGTGAGTATTTGTGAAACGAATCGAACGATCTGACGTGTTATTTATTTCACAATTATCATTCAAATATCAAATAGAATAATAATTGAATGGTACTTATTAGATTCAATCCAAGTTATTCCACATTTTTAGACGTAGTAGTATTAGTAGTAGTAGTAGTGTAGTCTCCTCTGCATTGGAGCGCGGAATGTACTGTACGGGAGTCTTTCTCGACGTTGAACAGGCGTTTGATATAGTTTGGCACCCGGGACTGCTGTACAAACTCCGAAAATTCCTACCACTTACATACTTCCTCATTATCCGTTCCTACCTTACTGATAGATACTTTAAAGTAAATCACAATAACGCCTATTCATCCCTTTTTTCCCATTCCGCTGGTGTTCATCAAGGCAGTATCCTAGATCCTATCCTCTATACAGTTTATACAGCTGACACCCCTACCTGTCCCAACACTGTCATCACCACATATGCCATACACACATGTATCCATCACACATCATAAATCTAGAAGAATGGTGTCAAAACTGGAGAAATAAATAAACTCCAATAAATCCCTCCAGATTACCTTTACCCTTCGTCGTAAACCAACGACTTCCTGTCCTACTGTTTCCTTTAACAATACTCCACTTATCCCTTTTGAGCAAATCCGATACCTAGGACTCCACCTGGACAAACGACTAACTTGGAATCCTCCTCATACTAGACTGAAACGACAAGAAACCGCTCGACGTTTCCGATTACTTCAGCACTTAACTAGACAAATGCTCTAAACTTCCCATTAATTACAAAAGACTCATATACTTGACAGTAATAAGACCTATATGGACTTACGAAGTTGAGCTATGGGGCTCCACTAAGCCATCGAATTCCTCTCGCATCCAATTCTTAAAATCCTCAATGCTCCTTACTTTGTCACTAATAAAATTATTCACAAAGATCTTAATATTCCTTATGTTTCAGATCTAGCCCAATCCAGATACCTATCCTTCCATAATAAACCTCAGAATCATCTCAACCCTCTCGTTTCTAACCTTGCTTCCTCTTCAATTCCTGATAACCCTCCGAGGCGTCTGAAAAGAAGATGGTCCCATGATCTCCTAATGTAGTCATATCATTAGAGTGCTACCATTGGGTAGTTACTCAGCAAGTGTATTCATGTCATTATATCTATTATATCCAATTTACAAGATGTATTTATGTAATACAGTTGTAAATGTCATTAAGAAATAAAAAAATAATAATAAAAAAAATTCCACATTTTACCACTCTAAAATTAAAAAAAATCAGTCTTACATCAGCTACAAAGACAACCATTTCCAAATATCTGAATATACAGGTTGTCCCATAAGTCAAGGGGAATGTTTAAAGGGATGGAAGTAGGCCTCAAGGGTTACAAAGAAATTTATGTAAACCGTGGTCCAATTTCTAGGAGAAATATTGAACATGTTTGTAATTGAACATGTTTTTTTAAAAATATAATTATCGTTTTTCGTTGAATAGAAAGAAATAACAAAAATGGTGTTTAATTTACGTAATAAAAAATTGCTTCATAGCAAACTAAATAAAGTTTCAAAATCTAATATTAATATAAAAAAGGAATAGAAGCTTCATCTAAGGCTGGTGGTATAGAAACTTAGATTCCGTAATTCTTCAGATAAGTGAATAGCTTATGCCTTGTAGGATCATTAAATACTGAACCCATGAATATTTAATAACTATCTGGAGAAAGGGTGGTGAAGTAAAGCCCTCAGCTTAAGCCCGTCAAAGAAAATGTGACTTTTCCATAGAAGAGGGGTTTAAGTTATTTATAGCATGACAAATATCAATAACGGAGTAGTCAGCGAGAAACCAGCATATTAATTAAAAATTAATTTATATTAATAAAATTACATAAGGATCCTATTTTATTATTCAATAACTAACAGATATTTAGGATTATAAATTAATCCTGAAAAACCGTAACTTGCTGAGAAACTTGTTAAAAACATTCAAGGAAATTGATTGCGGAAAATAATCCAATTTTGGATTCGAAAGGACATTTCGTTCCTTTGTTTTTGCAAATCGACAACCGGAAGAGGAAAAAAATCTAAGGATTATGCAAATTTAAAAACTATAAATTTGCATTTTGGATAGTAAAAGATTATGGCAATCTAGAGCTGTCCAAACCATACCCCTTACCACGGCCTTCCTAATTAGCAGAATTCTCATGAGTTTTGGTTTCCGTTTAAACAGATACAGATACAGTTAGTTAGCTTTGATCAGATTATGTAAATGATTTATGTGCATATGTTGATAAGTGATCTAGTTTTTTTTTTTTATCAATTTCTTGCCTATAAAGGGTTCATTCGTTACAAGCTGGGAATGAATACTTGTGATATTGTTTTCTTGAAAAAAAAAAGAAGTAATTCTCATTCTGGGATATTTAGTCCCTTAAGAATAATGATGAAGAACATAAATAGTAACTTTGATCTGGCACAAATAATAGTCAAGAAACAAATAAAAGGACAAATATATTAAATATATTAAATTATAGATAAACATATCAGTCTGTTTGCAATATTGATAATATATAGATAACAGTGAGGTAATCACGAAATGAGGCTGCCAGTACTAAAATAAAAAACAAAATTGTTTTTACTTATATTCGGAAGATACGAGTAGATTGCTGTGAAGATGGGAGAATAAATGGTGTTTAAATCAGTTGAAAATGAAGATTTGCTTATGGAGGTGGGTAAAAAATTTCAAAACAAAGCAACCGGTATGAAAAACAAACAGTTCTGTGTGATGGAATTTAATGTTTTATGGGATTGGCTCTCGTTTTGGAAGAATCCACAGAGGAATAAGATGTAAAGAAATCAGAAAGGTAAGGCGATTTTTTTATTGTAAATTCGGAAAAAGAACAGATTTAGGAAACATGGTCATTGAAAAATAGATAGGCCCACTTCATCTTTTATTTATGTAGTTTTAATTTGCATAATCCCATTGAAGCGATGTGTTCATTATAATTTATATATACTCCTACATTTATGCACATTTAAATGCATCTAAAAGATTTCAATAATTTCTGTACTATTCATTAAACTATTCTATTAAAATTCATGAAGGATCGAGGGTTCGGTGCTTTGTGAGGAAGTATTGTTTCAAGGCCAACGGTTGTGTGCAGGGAGATGTTTGAGCCAAAATCGCGCTCCACTGACAAGTTTTCCTCTCGACCTCCTCCTGCGAGAAGATGTGACCAAACAAAAGTTCAAGAAAGAAGGCTTGGGTGGAGTTCCAAAAAATCTAAGGGTGAGGGTGGTGGAAAGTCTCAAAAAAATGGAAAAAGATAATCCTACAGGATACGATTCAGGAATGGAGCCGTCGGTGGGTTGCTACCCCGAAAGGGAATACTCTTAGGAAATACTTCCCCACAGTACAATCGCTAGATGTACAATGGGTCCCCCCGGACTATTGGGTTTCACAATTCCTCACAGAGCATGGAGATTTTCGGACTAAGCTACATAGCTTTGGCCAGGACATAGATCCCAAATGCCTCACTTCTAAAGTTCTGGAGACTGTCGAGCACGACCTGCACTGCATTTGAAGGAGTAAGGTCAACAATGATGAGAATCGCGGGAATTTACGTCCTAACAGAGGATGAACTTCCTCAGTTGGTAAGTAAGGAGAACTTAAGCCCTCGGTTAAAGAAATTCATTTATGACTGGAAGGAGGCAGTGGGTCCAGCCCCCTTCAACATCGAAGCACGGAGAAGACCACCACCAAGAAGACCGCTGGAAGACGGTCACCCTTGATCAGAAGATGAAAACTTTTAACCTGTTTCACTTGCAGTAATGTACTGTTATGCAGTCATGCATAAAAGCCCAATATTGCAACCGTATAGCCCATCAGGCAAGGTAGAGTGGAATGTAAATAAATAAATAAACCGCCCATTTTTCCCAAGATTACCCACTATATAGGCAAAGTGTACTCTAGGATCGAACCACGAATGATTTAACAGAATAAATAATTACCAGTCGTCAGTCGTTTTAATCCCTAGAATCTTAAGCATAGGGAGTAAGTGGCTTACCTACTGACCTACCCCAATTCTTGTATAATATATAAATTACAACCAGTTTTCTTCTGAACAATACCCAACGAGAGAGAAAGGTGACATGAATTTCACCTTAAATTGGCACTCCTTCCCATTTTAAAGTGTTATTATACATTTTATTACATACATGTTATTATTTTTTTTTTCAGATAGATCGAATAATACGTTAATTAACAATTATTGGATGCCGTTAAGGCCCCGTTCAGTAATTATGGACGTTACACTTTCTAGAGCAATTAAATTAAGAATAATTAAGAGTAGCTAAAGGTCGGCGTCGCCTTGGGTCCGGAGGAAGAGCGTAGAGCTCGTGCGCTAAATGTTAATTGCCTATGAGAGCTGGCTCGGTAACAAGTCTGACCCCCTGCTCTCTGGTCACGGAGAGTGGGCGGTTCTTGTACAGGATGGCAAGCAACAGCTATTTTAATACCCATTTCTGTATTTTAGGTGAGAGATATTAATTAACAAGGAGTCATAAAACATAGCGTCTTAAAAAATAAATAACTTTTCCGCTATAAAAATGGAGAGTCTATGGTTCAACACTCGGTAAGGAAGTAGTGTTTATGGATGAACGGTCATGTAAGGAATTTATGTTTTCAGCACTCCCAGAACAGCCTCAAGCTTACCCCTCTCTCAGTTAACTAAGTTCACCATACAAAGAGAGGCTGGATATGCTCCACGATGATTTCCAGATATTTTTACCCGTCTACGATGATATCTGGAGAGAAATTACTTGTACAAATGGTTGTATAACGAGTATTTCATCTATCCGCTAAATGGAATGCAGCGATTTTTTAATGAACGGCTCCACCGATTTCTAAAGTTAATCGATTTTTTTTCGTAAATTAATGCAGGCTATCGTTTTAAAAATAAAGAGACAAAATATATTATATGAAACTATTCTATTCTACGATTTTTAAAAATTCATTTCCCAACGAAGTGCATGTTAACTTCCAAAAGAGTCTTGAGTATTCTTTCGGGGTGGATTTTTCCCCAATGCTACACGAAGTTTAAATATTCATAGGTGTTGATTTCTCTAAAAATCAACCTAGTTTTTTTATTATTGAAATTTACAACTGTATTAAATTATATATACAACAAGTAAAACTGAAATAAGTAACACGGCATATACAATATGAAGAGAGACTACCCATTGATAGAACTCCAATTATATTTCTATATTAGAAGGTCACGAGGCCATCTTCTTTTCGGACGCCTCGAAAGGTTATCAGGAATAGAAGACGAATCAAGGTTGGAAACAAGAGGGTTCAGATGGTTCAGAAGTTTATTATGGAATGATAGGTATCTGGATTGAGCTAAATCAGAAACATATGGTACATTAAGGTCGTTATGGATGATTTTATTTTTGACTTTGAAGTATCTGTCAGTAAGGTAGGACAACCAAGTTGTTAAATAAGAAATACAAATATATTCCTTAAGATATTATTTCTGTGATCGGGTATGTTTAATTATATTCAATTTATTTTTCTATGAATATGGTTTGAAGATTATATAAAAACATAAAACTACATCCTTTTTAAAGTTTGTTGTAATTTATTTTATAATGATTTGATAATTTAATAGAAAGGAAAAAAAAAAGAAACAGGAAGCTCTAGGACTACACACCATACAAAATAAATTCTTCAGAAATTTAACTATGGCATTAAACGTCGATATTCGGTAAAAAAAAAATTAAATGTAAGTTTTCTTGGGGAATATTTAGATCTCATGATTATGAAATATTACACATTAACTGTCGGGGCATGCACCTAGATTAAATATCTAGGACTCCACAAACTCTGTCTAATCCAAGGATTCATGTGATACATGTAATATATGACCACATTCAGATTTATGGACAATATTTACATAATAAATTGAACCAATGTCGTGTAAGTTCAAGCGGAGAAGTCAAGGAAGGCATAGCTGAACTGTGCAGAAATGGAGCATGTAATTGCTTATAGAACCTTTCCTATTAGTTGGTTATCAACAACGGCCGTCCGCAACAGGATCAGTTCAGGGACACTAGTTTTCACTTCCTCCTCTGAATATAATCCTGTAAAAATATAAAGTTACCGGACACCAAACCTATAATACATACCAGTTGATATTTCTGCACTACTTTCAGGAAGAAAGCAAACGTTCTTTTTTGACATAACTTATCTAGGAATCATCTAATACTTGCAAACCTAATGGTATTTTTTTTTTTTTTTTCTTCATACAAAAGCATAAATCTCAGTCATCAGCATCACGCTCTGCCAGTGTAAGTTGCACCCAGCAAACCGAATCACCATGGAGATCGGTCACCCTTAAACTATGATTTAACCATTCGGCTGGAATGGTACTGGCCTGCAAGATATCTGATGACGGGAGCTGATAAACAGAGGCCTAATTTTTTTTTTTTTTTTTAAAGAAATATAATAACCTGTCACGTGGACAATAATTATAGTGAGATATGAACACGTTCACATCATATATACAGAAAACATAAAATTTACAAAAGTAAAATAATAATCAAAAATTATGTACAATAAAAAATAAATTAACCTAAAGATAAAATTAAAAATATAAAAACACAGTCATACCTATATAGAAGATATGCAATCAGGCAGAGAACCCAAGCCAGGCTTGTTCCTCCAGCTATAGAGGGAAAAGCAGGACTCCAAGAGATCCCTGCGCTACTCTCTCAACCGCATCACTGGTGCTAAAGCCAGTGGAGTTTGAACTAGAGCGCTTTAAGAAGAGAAGCCTTTAAAAGAAAAACGCCTGTTGGTCACCTACGCTACGCTCTTAGCAGCGTCATTGGTGCTAAAGCCAGTGGAGATTAAGAGAGCGATTTAGCCTCATACAATCATGTCTTGAAAGCAGAATCTGGTCATTGCCAGAACTCCAAGATCTCTGGACCACTGCCGCTTCAAACTTCGAGGAGGATTGTGCGGAACTGGAGATCGGTCTAGATAGGGATTGTGCAAGGGGGTATTAATGATTTATAAGGTTCTGATGGAATTAAGAAAAATTTTCGGGATAAGGTCTAGGAAAAATGCAATATTAAAGTCATGATGTAGGGTTTTGTTGGTTACATAGAACGGAGCATTGACTATTGTTCGGAGGACTTTCGACTGAAAGGATTGGATGCGTTTGATGTTGTAATTAAGTGAAAGCTTAGAGTATATGTCCAGTAAGCGCTGGGATATTCGGAAGCTTTTCTTCAAGTGGAGTCCAGTTGTAACATACAAGAGGCATAATTATAAAAAAAAGGAAATCGCGACTGCTATGATCGGACACATTGCGTATTAATAGTGAAATGAAAATGGGTATCCTGATATTCGACGCAAAATATAGCGAACAGGCGTTGTCGGTCGAATCACTATCGCGACATAGTCTTAGTTTGTATTTATTCTACTGTTGGGCCCGGGAAAAATATTGTATAGCCGAAAAGGCGAGATAGGGAAGAAAATAAAAAGTCATAGTTACAGAAGAAAAAAATAATTTTAGGATATTATTTCTATTTTCTTTATTATATAAACATATATTATATATATTATTATATAATTCATTTTACTATCTTGTTACTACTTTTTTAAAAGGCAATCATGGAAAAACAAACCTTTGCCGAGTAAGCCCAATATAGCTTCCTTACCATTTGTATTGGTTACACAATTAGCTATATTTTAAGGTAAATATTTTTTTCGTTTAAGAATACAACCTTCTGAGGAAGTCAAATTCGAAAAATTTATTATTATTATTCGTTTATAAAAAGAAAGATCGTCGCTAAAAAAAAAAAATAAATAAATAACATTAATCTTTTCACGTGTTCGCAGCCTTCCATGTTTCTGTCATTATGATCTTAACGAATAGTTATATTAATTTTAATTGTTAAATGAAATTGATACTAGGCAATGTGTGCAGTGTTCTCCAAATTTCCTCCAATTCTGGGCTAAATTGAACGAGTAGTGTTAAAGTTATAAGTGAATAAAAAACGATACATTTGCAGATCCGAAATCAGAAGTCTTTTTTGACACATGTGGATAGAATTTGATATCTACATGATCACTTATTTATAAATCCCTAATTTCCTCCCAACTTTAGGTCAAATTAAACATGAAGTTTTTGAAATATTGGCCAATCAAGGAAAATATGTTTGCTCCTACTAAAGAGAAAGTAGCAGATGGGATTCAACAAAATTGATTTGGCATGGTTGTTTTTTTTTTGTTTTTTTTACCTATACCCACCTTTCTCTTAACTTTAAGCCAAATCAAACGCGCCGTTTCTGAAATACTGGCATATCTGAGAAATTACTTTTGCACGTGCGTAAGCGAAAGTTTTGATAAAGTTGTCATGAGAACATCTAGATACCAATCTTAAACATTTCATGAAAATTGGACAAATGGTAGTAGGTGATACTCCGTTACATCGATTTAACTAAAGACAGCCACCGAACCAAATTTGATCCTTGATATCCGAAACGCGAAATGCGAGTGAAATTTTCAATTCAGTTTAACTTTTTTTTTTTTAAATCCAGCACGTATACAAAGCTTTTCTATCTTCGGTAGTGAGAAAGCGATATTTTTTTATGCTTTCGGTTTTATTTATTTTATTTTTTTATTCGTTTTATTGAGTATTGATACAGTTTGCCACACTGAATGGCATTGCTACTCGGGCTATAGTATTCATTCTCACTATATGTCCATAAGAAAGGAAAATAAATATAAATGACCAAAGTAGTATATATATATATATATATATATATATATATATATATATATATATATATATATATATTCTTAAGGGACTTTGTCCCAGAATAAAGTTGATTCTTCTATTCTATTCTATTCTATATATATATATATATATATAGACAGAAAATGAAAAGATAAAGTAATATACAAGATAAATAAAATGACATATTAAAGACGTATGATAATAAAATAAATAAAACACATTCACACCTATGTACAATATTTTCGGTTTTTTAAAGGACTATTTACACTTGAAACTAAATAGAGCTATTGCCAGTCTCCTCGTTTAAGTGATTAACTTTGGAAAGCATGCTAATGTAAAATGTAATTTCATCATTCAAGTAGATAGATTCTGAACAATGTTTAGAAATTTATAATTTCGTCTTTACAAACATAGCAATTATTATGTGAAAAAAAATATCTCGACCTGGATATCTTTGATTCAACTAACAACAATAATTCGTGAATTGACTGAAGTTGAAATTAATTGAAATATTTATGAGGAATTGAAAATAGTAATAATAAAAAAAAAAAATAAAACCCACTAGATCCGCTGCTAACGTTCGGAGAAATTCTCTCTTCAACTAATGCGAACAGGTTAAGAACAGAAATCGTTACCACCCTAAGAAAAGATAATATTTTATTTACCTCATTTTCCGTTCGAAATCGGCATATACATCTAATAACATTTTTTTTGGATACTTTGTCAAGAATCATCTCGCAGTTTGGCCATTGAGAACTGGGACAGTCTGAATATGAATGTTTAGAAACATATTTTTATCTCTTATGTTCAAGAAGCGAGTTCATACATTTAAATGCGCGGCATCCATGATTGCTCCGGAATACTTGTGAATAACATTTATTTATTCGTTAAGAGGATAATCGATTAATTACGATTTTTCTCGTAATATAATAATAAGATAATATTTCTCTCAAATTCTAGTTTCTCTGATAGTTCATCCTCCTCCCATTCCAATACCTCAAAAAAAAAAAAAAAAAAATTTCTCAATTTCGACTTACACTAATGAGAGTCAAAACTAGATCATAAATACGAATTCCCCATTTAGGCAAGTAGTAAGAAAAATCAAATGTGAAACGACCAAAATTTTTGTGATTTCATCATACATTTTGGTTCCTAGAGTTCAAACATGAGGAATTCAAAAATGGATGAAAATATTTGGTTGGATGAGGATAATCTAATCTATAACCAGCAGTTTTGTCCGCTGAAAAATTAAAGGTTTTAGAAGCCTGCCTAAAACAAACATAAAGTCGATATTAATTTTTTTTGGGGGCTTTTTTACTTACCATGATAGTAAAAAATATATACAAAATATCTTTAGGGTGATATATCCTCAAGGCTTTTCCTTCCAAATTTTGGGTATATTTGTGGTTAAAGAAATTTCTGGTTAGATTTCCATTTTTTATTTCAATTAAATCAATCATATTTCCTGCACAATTAGAATTTTAATTACTGTCGGCTGAAATAGGAAAGCTAGCTTTGTACAACCAACCGTCCTTCCTGTTCCTGCAATACATTGACAATCAAATGTATGATAGATCTGAGAAGAACTATGAAAAATTAATTAGGGTATATTTTAACAATTAATTAACATCAAACGATTACCGCTTATTATTCTAATTCTAAACTATTAATACTCATTAACCATTATAATTGCTGTATTACTGAACGTAGAAAACATATTCAGAATAAATGAAGGTGATAACCATTTACGGATCGGCATTACAATTGGGTACTCCTGCTTGGGAAAGGTAATTAGGCGGGGTTTTTACACCTGGCTAATGGAGTTAATGCACCTGACGGAGGGTCCGGACGCGCGGTAGCGATAAGAGAGGATGCGGCTATAGAAACGTCCGTCGCGTGGAAGCGATTGATTTGCTATTTGTGAGGTAATGAGGGAGCAGATATCGCTGAATGCTATCTCCGATCTGAGGCTAGTTAGTGCCCTAACCGCCTCTGTCACAACCGACCGGCGTTTTTGCAGTCCCCATAGATCCCGATGTCCCGCCTTTTAGAAGGCTTCTGGTTCTTATAAGACAGAGTATGAACGCGTTCCACTTTTAAACATTAACACAGCATAAGCAAATTACTATCATCTTTGTCTTTCTGCTACACAGGTTTTTCTCTGGCCAGAAGAGAGGGCGGAGTATTTATACCGGAGCCAAATGCCACGGTACCGGGACGCATAATTACAAACCCTATATGGATTCAGACACCATGTCTGATTCCGCCGAGTGTTTGTGATGGTTCTTGGGTCTGACTCATAACAAACTCCATGCAGATGTAAACACTTTAACGCAGCCTACTGAGGAACTTAAGTTGCTTAAAATTAATCCATAAATATATAACAATGTTTTAAATGTCCTGACTTAGAGATTAATTACTTAGAGATTAATTACTTCTTAATTATGACCAAATAAATTGTTAATTTTTTTTATCAATATTTTTATACTGACAGACAATACAATCACAAGGCAAAAGAAACATGTACTAAATAAAACTGTTTTAAATAATAATGAATAGCAAAAAAAAAAAATTTATAAAAAATAATAAAAAGGACTTATTATTAAAAATAATGTCGATATTGATTGAGATTAATAGAATAATTATCTTCTTAGAAAATACGGTTTGTAATTACGATGGCGGGACTCCAAATCGTTATGTTCTGGTTACCTGGTAACGCTTGTATTGCGAACTCCTTAGCCGATCGGCCACCTCACTGTGTTTTAACTTGAATCACCCATGCAAAGAAGTATGGATCCATAAAAAAATATATATTTTATATTTTTTAGGAGGAAAGCTTTAGCGAAAAAACGCATCAACCACCTCCGTCCTCCTACCAAAGGATCGGCTAGTGCTGCAAAATGGTCTAGAAAAACGTTTAAATGTTTCATTGTAGATATTTTCTTTGATATATTGGAACCGGTAACCTAACTAAAGTCGGATTCATCCAAATGAAATAAATTATCTATACACATATGAAATCAAACATGTAAAAACCATAATTACTAACACGGGCCAATAAGGGGAAGCGATTTACAGCCAAAAATAAAACAGATTTTTCGATCATTTTTTATATTTAAATCTACATCTACAACCTAACGATACATGGAAGCGAAGTACTAACTCTTTTAATAAGCTAACTAAGTTAAATTTTGAATCGGATGAGTAACTAAACTTTAGTAATTTCATTAAGAAGTATGGTCGAAAACCAAGATCAACGCGTGCTAACTTTTACAAATTTTGCGGAAAACTAAGAAAAATTGCTATAAATTCGTCTGCAGCTTAGAAATCAGTTTTCTTAGAGGAAAAACTCATAAATAAAAGTTGTAGAGCATCAAATCCTGCATCCGTTGTTTACCAACATTTTTGATTTTTTTTTTATTATTATTTATGAAATTTACAACTGTACATTTAATATACATTCAGCAAATCTGATACAGAGAAATATATGACATGACAAGGCTTGTAGAGAATCTAGCCATTGGTAGCACTCTAATAAAGTTTCAAAATTTGGAGATCACGAGGCCATCTTCGTTTCAGACGCCCAGGAGGATTATCAGGAATCGAGGAGGAAGCAAGGTTTGAAACGAGAGGATTAGGATTGTTCTGAAGTTTATTATGGAAGGATAGGTATTTGGATTGGGCCAAATTGGAAACATATGGAACATTCAGGTCATTGTGGATTATTTTATTTGTTACAAAAATAAGGAGCATTAAGGATTTTACGAAGGACTTCGGATTGTTAAGATTGGATAAGAGAGGAATTCGATGGTTTAGTGGAGGTCCATAGCTCAACTCCGTAAGTCCAAATAGGTGTTATTATGGTCATGTATATGAGTCTTTTGTAATTAATTGAAAGCTTAGAGCGTTTGTCTAGTAAGTGCTGAAGTAGTCGGAAACATCGAGCAATTTCCTATCGTTTCAGTCTGGTATCAGGATTCCAAGTTAGACGTTTGACCAGGTGGAGTCCTAGGTATTTACATTTTTAATATAGCTCAATAATTCTCTCAAATCGGGTTGCATAGTTTCTTCAGGCGATTCTGTTTCTTTTAATACCTCGTTTCTCCTTGGCTACTGGAATGTAGAAAACAGCCTAAAACTGCATGTAGCAAACTCTAAAAAAGAATAATCAAACCTTCGCCTGAGATGAGTGTCATTATTATACCCTGACTAGAGCTCTGCTCCTGAAGCTCTGGGTACCAATACGCTGCATCGGTTGTATTTTTGATATCTTCGCCTGATTGTCTCTCAAAGTGCTAATATCTTATGCCTGTATTTTCAATAGAAAAAAATATTATTTGTTTTATGATTAGGTTGTATAGCTATAGGTGTTCTGTCTTGTTCTGTTTCAGCGCAATATGATTTTTATCAGACAGCTTAACCAATGAATAAATCAGGATCCCTTTAGAGGCACGGACTAGTATGCTCGTGCGAGTACAATAAATCGCCAAGGAAGAGAGAGCAGAGAGCTAGAGTAGAGCAGAGAGAGGAGATAAAGAAGTTAGCGGAAAGGGAGCGGCCATAGATCCAGGGGACACGGTATATCACCGCCCTATGCAGATCTATGCAAATCACCGAGCTGCAACACAGCCCTCATTAACTCTGTCTCTAGGATATCTTGTGGGCACGGGCTCTTCTCCCAGTCGTATGCATCTTGTTTTTCACTTGGAATGTATTCCCTTTTCAATATTAAAAATATAATATAATAGCATAACTAATATTTTATTGAAAACTAAAGTTTACCAAGAATCTTCCCTTACCTATCCATTACTTTCACTTACCTACACATGGTATATCACAAGAGAATGTACTATGGAGACTTCTTATTTTCAGGTAAATGTACCAGTCTAAGGTTCTTTATGGATACAAAGCTTGGCCACTTACATCAAGTGATGAGCAACACCTTAAGGATTCTGAAAATATTACGTAGAATATTCGGAACGAAGAGAGATGAGTTAAACGGAGAGTACAGACGATTACGCAATGGTGAACTGTATCCAGTTAATATAATTGAAGTGATTACATCACGGCTAATTAAGATTGTACATTGGGCTATAAAATTGTTGGACTTAGCAAAGAAAGAATTTCTAAAACCTTAATATAACCCTGTGTATAGTCTATTATGTTAGGGTACAGGTACCCTTACTGTCTAGAGTAAGGTTTTTATTAAGCGGAGAGAGGTACAGTAAGATAGGTAACTACCTACCTTGGCTATTTCTATTAACTAACTACCTACCTTCTTGGCTATTTCTAGGTGGCCGGTGTATGCCCCTGTTTATTTCCACTGTCTATTATCCTTCATTCTTAAAAATGCCAGAGCAACCTCATCTATTATCCAGAGGTGTAGCGGAGTCAATGACAATAAGATTGTCATACGCAGTGCCGACTGGTAAACGCCCGAGGTGTAGACCGTGGCGAAGGTGGTAAGATTGCGTTACAGGACGATCGGAAGGGAGTTGGTTTGCTATAGGGAGGTGTGTAGACCTCCTTCGCTTTCACTAAACATTTTATTATATATTTTAGGAATAAATTCCGTATCAGTCATACATAGTTTTCAACTCATTAACAAACTTTATATAACGAAAATATAGTGCAACTATGGATAGATTCGCAGATAAAACACATGAGAAAGTGATGTCTGAAGCTCGATCTAGTGATATCATGCCACGATAGCCGACTGTCAGTTCATTTTTTTAATTAAAATAAGGCTGGTTTTGTTTCAAAGAGGTTTCCCTACTACTTTTCCTTAAAATAAATTAGAATCTTTTATTCATTCATCTGTGGTTAGCTATTTCTTAGTTTAAAACCATGGAGAATTTTTGGTTCTTTTTTAATTATGTAAAGAACTATTTACTCCAAAAATCTGATGGTCTATCACTTGTGTAAAATACTCTATCAGAATTCTTTAAGTTTGTCATAAAAATTTAACTAATTGAGTGTATAAACTAACAAACAATTCTAAATTCGCTTACAATTAAACCCATCAGAATTAAAGCTGCGGTTGACATTAATTTAAAAAGTTCCTCTAAAATAAATCACTAGATTTTGGGGCTTCACAAAGTCATCAAATTCTTCCCGCAACCAACCTCTACTATCCAATATCCTGCGTAAAATCCTTAATTCTCCTTATTATGTGACGAATAAAATTATTTATGACGATCTTAAGATTCCTTTATTTGAAGACTTGGACATTCCTCTTTTAATCCCAAACTCTTTTGTCATACCAATCTTCTAGTCCATAACCTTTCAATCAAAACGATCCCTGATATTTTTCCGAGGTGTCTGAAAAAAAAAACATTGCTAATGGACTTCCTATATTAATCTAATCTCCGAAGTGCTACCAATGGCTAGCTTCTTCACAATTCGTTATCATGTTGTAGCAGATTTACTTGTTGCGTGCATGTATACATTGTAAATATCAATAAAAGAATATAAAAAAGTTGTAATTTCTTAAACAAACGAAATCGTAGAAAGTTGGTACGCTTTAAGGTAAAACCTCATCGACCCATATAAAATATTTCCTTATATAGCTATATCCTAATTGGCAAAACATCGCGCGGGCGGGCGACGGAAATGGACTTTTAAAAAAACCAACATAAATAATGTAGTTGGGTCTCCTAATTGTACTTCCAGGGTTCAATTAGGACACCCAGCAATGTTATTTATGTTTGATTTTTTTTTTTTTTTATCGTCTGATTTAGCACCTAAAGTTTTTTTCCGTTCGCGAGATACTTTGCTTATTTGGACTTTACCATCATTACTTTACCACCATAGAAAATTTTAGGTCCTATCAAAAGAAAATAGAGGGCCAACCGTACAAACACTCCATAAATTTTGCATTTAGTATAATATATAATATAAATATATATTATGAGTATATATATAGTGAATATAATATAAAATGTAACTTTGCACTTAATAAAATCCAAAAGCTGATACATAGGTCAATCAAGGCTTTAATTTAAGGGTTTGAAATAGCAATAATATTTTCTTATGAATTATTCCAATCATAAATGTATATGTATAAATGCATTATGGAAAGATAATTTCAATTAAAAGAAGAAAGAAGAGTTAATCAATTAAAAGAATATTTTATTGTTAATTTTTCAAACTATTTTATTTCTATATAATATTTATAAACCAAAATTTTTAAGAAAATAGATGAATTGGTAACAATAAGTTATGTGTAATTAAAAAGGTATTGAAATAATGTATCTGTCTATCACATACAAAAGTTTTTAGGGACTGTGACATATTTTATTTTATTATTATATAAAGCGGGACCGTAACGAACGGGACGTACCATTACGAAGACACCATACTTCTTATTCCCATAAATTTTTCTCCCATAATGTGGTTACGAATTTGTAATAAGAATAATTATCTCTCTTTCATTAAAACAGATTTTAGTGACCGCGTAATATTTTATTTTACATGTGTGTTAAGTTTTTTGATAGAGTCTAGTTCACGGGACTGCTTTATAAACTCCGTCAATTCCTACCTCCTACATACTTCGTTATTATCCGTTCCTACCTAACTGATAGATACTTTGAAGTAAATCACAATAACACTTACTCATCCATCTTTTGTGTTGCTCAAGCTAGTATCCTAGGTTCTATCCTTTACACAATGTATACAGCTGACACCCCTAACCATTCTAGCTTGCCATCACCATGTATTTCGATGACACGTTAGTTATATCAGTTAATAGTGAGTTATATCAGTTAATAGTGATCGAATGATTGCATCCCCAACTCTTCAATCTCACATCACAAACCTTGAAGAACGGTGTCAAAACTGAAGTATGAAAATAAATTCCAATAAATCTTAACAAATCTCCTTTACCCTTCGTCGTAAACCTAAGACTTCCTGCCCTACAGTTTCCTTTAATAATGCCCCTCTTATGCCTGTTGAACAAATCTGATACCTTGTATTCCAGTTGGAATAAAGTCTAATTTGGAATACTCATACCAGACTAGAAACGACAAGAAACCGCTCGACGTTTCCGATTACTCCAGCACTTACTGGACAATTTCTCTAATCCTTAACGTAATTACAAAAGACTCATATACATGACTAGAATAAGACCTATTTGGACTTACGCAGTTGAGATTTGGGAATCCACAAAGCCATCGAATTATTCACGTATACCTAGTAATTACCGAATTCTTATAATCCAAAATCCGTCGTAAAATCATTAATGCTCCTTACGTTTTATCTAATAAAATCATCCATAACGAACTTAATGCCCTTATATTTCCGATTTGGTCAAATCCAGATACCTAACCTGCCACAATTCACTTCAGAACCGTCTCTGAACCCTCTCGTTTACAACCTTGCTTCCTCTTCGATCTCTTATAACACTCCGAGGCGTCTGAAAAGAAGATGGCCTCGAGATTTCCTATTGTAAATACATTTTTCGAGTGCTAAAAGTGGATAGTTACTCAATAAGGTGCCAACACCACGTACCAGCCACCATGTTTATCTTCTTCCCATTAGAAGATACGGTATGCCCCAGGAACGTCGAATGACTCGAGATTCGATACAGTGGTGTCACAACACAATAAAGAAATTCTGATTTTTTTTCATGTTATTATTTCTTGTTATCATATTTGCTGAATGTGTATTCTTAAAAAAATTGTAATTATCATATATAAAAAAAAATGTGTTGAGCAACTGTGATCTTCCATTCTTCTAATACATAATAAAGATTTTAGACCAGAAGTGTGTGCGGGAAATTGTGGTAGAAACAGTTCGAAATATAATAGAAATAGTTGGGAACAGTTCGAATAGAACTGGGCAGTGAAATGAATATAACAAAACAAAAAATTAAAAAATCTTCCAAATTTTGGGTGTTCATACTATGTTTGTACTACGAACTTCATAGTATCCTAAAAGCGTTCTTAGTTGCACTCCGGAACAATTCTGTTTCTTTTGAACGAGAAATTACTAAGTTCTTAATTAGCCCACACCATTCCAATTACTGCATTCATTCAATAAACAAGACTACAAGATACAGACGAGTCTTAATAATAAACAGATGGATCAAGCCGTGGGCATTAATTCCGACAATAGCGGATCCGAGTGAAAGGTGAGGAGGAGCAGAGAGAGAGATGTGGTGCCGCCAGCTCGTTACCAACACCTCCAATAGGGCGAGTGATGGGGCAATTAAAATGCAGCATCTGGCTCCTTCTATTTTAGCCTCCTCCTTAGCTCTATATTGTTCCTCTTGTCTAGCCGCCGATTTATATTGCCGTCCGCTCCCGAGGGTGCTTTCCTTTTTATTCCTCTTGGCTATCTCCCTGGCAGTTCTCACCCCTCGGACGGCACATGATTGCTGATACTGTCCCAGATGTCGATTAGTCGATTGCAAAAGACGAATGTCTAACTCAACTGGAGGCGCCTTTTACTGCGTCCAGTTTTTCAACAAGACTATTGTGTTCAAGAAAGCCGAAGATCTTGCCTTTTAAATACAGGTGTTTTAGAACAATTCTGATGATTTTGTTGTTTTATAATTCCCCAAACATCTAATAATAATAAAGTAATATAGGTTATTATTATTTTTATAAAAAAATTCATATTAACCTCTATTTTTGAATGAAATGAAAATAGATTTTTATTATCCTGGGACTGTTGTCCCTTTAGGACAAATTATAGATACAGAGGAAATGCCTGTGTTGTCATAAAATTAAATTAAAAATTTACAATTCTCATTATAATAAAAATATTCGTAGCAAAATAAAACATTTTTTATTTATATGATATTTATAACTTTATACAAAAAAATACATCTAGTAAATTTGCACATGAAACACATGTTGAGAAACTACCCATTGGTAGCACTCTAATAATATGTCTATATTAGGAGATCACGTGGCCATCATCATTTCAGACGCCTCGGAGGGTTATCAGGAATTGAATAGGAAGCAAGGTTAGAAACAAGAGGGTTGGGACGGTTATAAAGTTTATTATGGAAGGACAGATATCTGGATTGGGCCAAATCTGATACATAAGGAACATTAAGGTCATTATGGATGATTTTATTTGTAACAAAGTAAGGAGCATTGAGGATTTTACGAAGGATTTTGGATTGTAAGGATTGGATACGAGAGAAATTTGAAGGTTTGGTGGAGCCCCATAGCTCAACTCCATAAGTCCAAATTTCGTTAGGTCATGTAAATGAGTCTTTTGTAATTAATTGGAAGGTTAGAGCGTTTGTCTAGTAAGTAGTGAAGTAGTCGGAAATGTAGAGCTGTTTCTTGTCATTTTAGTCTGGTATCAGGATATTAAACATGTGAAAAAAAAATAAAATAAAAAACATGTGAAAATAAAATAACTTAAGTAAACAAAATCATTTCCGAAGGAACTTAAAAAGTTCTCTTATCTACTTTTCATGATCAATCCGGTTGGGAAAGAAGTAAGTGCTTAAAATGGAGAGATTTAAATGAAGGAACTGATTCCGCATGTCGGATATCGGGAGGGATGGTATTCCAGATGGAGATGGCTTGAATTATAAATAATTTGTCAAACGCAACAGTTCGGTGAGGAGCTGGATAGAGGTCAGAAGTACGAGATCTAGTCGGACGGGATTGAATGGAATATTTAAATTGTAGACTGTGAAAAATATAGGAAGGTAGCTGAGTTTTGATGGCTTGGTATAGAAAGGTAGCAAGGAAGTACAGACGACGGTTGGATGGATAGAGCCGCTTCAACTCGGTGTAATACTGCGTATGCGTATCTCTTGAGATTCCGAAAGCAAAACGTATTTCGTTCAATTTGGGACATATTTAAATTCTTTCTTCTCATTTCTTTGTTTTGAGTAATCTCGTATAATATATTTTGCCTAGCATTTTCTGAATAAGATAAATTCCACAAGCTTAGGTTTCACTCAGAATTTTGTGACTGCATGATATAATGATAACCATTTTCAATTGACTTATAAATTTATAAATTTGGATAAAAATTCTTTAGTAAATGTTTGTATATATATATATAACCAAATTTAATAAAGAATTTTTATCCATGACTATTGAGTTCATACTGAATGAAACAATTTGAGTAAATGGAAACATTAATTGTGGTCTTAACTACTATCAACTTGTTCTTGATATGAAATAAAATACGAGTTTGCTGTGGATTGCAAAACATAAAATGGTCATTTGCTCTAACTAAATGACCTCTAGTTTTACGACAGTAAATCTAAATGTTTATTGATTCAATTAAATTAGGAACATCTGAAATTGTAACTACCAACCAGTAAACTCGATTAGATTAAAATCTATCCCTATTCTGAAGTAATGTATTTTTTTTTTGTATCATTAAATTTATATACCTTTATTTATAGATTTCGTACTAAATATTGAATTAACAATGCCCCCATTTTTTCTATAACTACCTTACTGGCATTTAAAATAGATTTCGCGATCCTGAATAGGAGTTGTCAATAAACCTGTAGGTACCACTACAATGCAAGTGAGGATTTGGTTTCTAAATAGTTCACAAAGCACTTTTTCTTTAGCAGAACTTATACAAGAAAGTGTAGTGTCATTAACCACACCCAGCCACCAGGTTTATCTTCATCCCATTAGAGGGTAAGGCATGCCCCAGGGACGTCGAATGACTCAAGATTCGATCCAGTGCTGATATAACACAATAAATAAATTCTGTACCAGATATGAATTATCGAGCGAATAGCTTCTTTAAAAAAAAAAAATCTTACTTTGCTAAGCTAGCTATGACGTATAAGTAATGAACACTATTGGGGGTGGAGTAGATGAGTGGGCTAACGCCTGAGCAAAATACCTGTTGTCGGGTGAAAATTTAACTTTAGCATTCCCTCGGTCTCTCCCCTGGTCGCGTAAAAAACTCACCGAAAAGACAAGGAAGGCGTAAAATTAAATAAACATGACCCTTATGAAATAAAACAAATATAATCAAAATTATTTTCAAGATTTCATATTTTTTTTTATATAAAAAATTTTTTAAATACATTAATAGTCCTTCGTAGGAATTTATATGTTCTTTTTTTTCGATTACGTGTTTTAATGAAAAGAAAGTTGGAAAAATTGTTCATTGGAATTTATTTAATAGAAAAGGCACCACCTAACCATACAAAAATTAATAGGAATTTGGAAGTCTATATGCTACACGAAATGGTACGAAATCGACTATCGTAAAAAAAAAAAATGGAATCAAAGATAAAAATAAAATAAAAATTATTGAGAAGTGTTTCTAATTTAAAAAGAAATGAATCCTAAAAGTTATCGATGTGGGCTGAAAGAGTAGTAATTTAACTTTCCAAAGGTTGTACTAACGTTGAATTTGAAGAAAATCCTGAGGTATATGAATGCTTTAGTTATCGGCCAAAAAAAAGTGTTAAATTTTTTATTTATATAAAAATTCGTATTTAAGAGTTTCAATGGTCATTAAAAACGAACCTAACTTGCTTTCTCATAAAAAAAAATATTTAGTGTACTTTAAAGGAAGTACTTTTTGGTTTTTGTGACTTAGGGTACATTATAACTCATTTAATAAAATAGTCATGGACTATTTTATTATTGAAGGAAGCTAGTCGGCTGTTCTTCATATCACGGATGATAAATATTCAGGACGCAGTCTTTAAAATAAAAATTAATTTTTCGTTGGTGCCAACGTTTCAACCCAAACATGTGGGTCATCTTCAGGGCACTGAAGGCTTTCAAGTACTCTTGCACTGAAAGCCTTTAGTGCTCGAACCACGCCCTGAAGATGACCCACATGTTTGGGTTGAAATATTGGCACAAACGAAAAATTAATTTTTTTTTTTTTTTTAAAGACTGCGTCCTGAATATTTATTATCCGTGATATGTAGAACACTCGACTAGCTTCCTTCAATAATAAAATAGTCAATAATTTTCTCTTCCACAAAAAAAGAAATCGATTGAAATATAATACCCTAAAAGTCCGGACAAAGCAAAGGCAAAAATAAATAATATATATTTTGTTAGTAATCATATAATTTTTTTTCTCGGCTTCTATTGACCATTGGGAAGAAAGCTTGAATATGTATTTAATATTTTTCGATGTAGTATCACCAGAAAAAAAATAGTTGAAATCGGTGACCCACAGACTGTGTCCTCTCCTTGTAAGTACATTTTTGATTAAGCTAAATTTTTTAAGAACGTTTTTGTAAATTTCTACCTTTATGGTTAAAAAAATATAGTTACAGACCTGAAATAAATCGAAGTCTTTTGTATATCTAATATAATTACAAAAAAAAAGGACTATTTTTTATTTATTTATTTTTACATTCCGCATCTACCCGATCGGGTCATTAGAGGCTTTAGATGTAATCAAATTAGGTGTACAAATTTAATGTCTTTTATAAATTCAAACACTTTTTGTATCTTTTCTTCGTCATCTGAAAGTGCTTCAGATATGTTGTAAGGTATATTATGTTTTGTTCTGGTGTCAGAGTATAGTCTGCAAGTTGTTACAATGTGTTTCAGTGTAAGTGATGTGTTGCATGTTTTACAAAATGGTGGTTCCAGGCCTCTCATTAGGTAGCCATTGAAAGGCTGCATGTCCAATTCTAAGCCGAGTTAAAATTGTTTCTTCTTTCCTGTTCTTTCTGAAAGAGGTCGAAGGACTATTTTTGGATTACGCAAAAGGTAAATTGATCAAATCCTAGTGAATAAAGGTTATGTAATGTCACGTCATGTCTCGTAGCAATAAACCGAGGATATATTTTTATGATGATTTTAAACTAGGATTAACTATTTCATTTATATAATGAATAAATGAATATTACATGAATGATGGCCGATCTCTTTAAATAAATTTAATTTATAGAGCTATAAGTTTAAAGGAATTTCAGTATATAGGTATATACAGTAATTAAACCCGTCGTAACTACCCTATTATACTACGTCTAGTACAATTACTCAACAGGTAATGGTAAAATCGATCTAATAAAGGAGAATAGGAGTGGTGACAGATAAAGTAGGTACTGGTGGAATTGTAAGGTTTGGCCTCCATTTATTGAATTAACTGAATTTATTTCCTTGAAACAAATATAACCGACTTACGTAAAGAACATATATATCAAAACAAAATTAACTGTAAATCGAATAATCGAAATTCAATTATTTGAGATAGATATAAATTAACTAGAAAAAATTAAAACATATAATAAAGGCGAAATGATGTATCAGAAGACCGAATTCGTATTTAAAAACTTAAACATTAACTTAGCCAATAGCAAGATGCTGTTGATTTCCAAAGAGGAAAGAGATGTTGAGATGTTCACTGCATAGCCGGATCTACAGGGGAGGGGGTAGGGCTTTCAGGCTAAAGCTCCCCCAAAATGGTAAAATATGACCATGATTTACAGAAAAAAATATTTAAAAATATCTCTTAAAGTATTCTTGTTCGTGTAATTATATTTAATGGGACTTCAAGAACCACTTGAACACCATTTTAAATAGGTAATTAATTTCTTAATTTTTTTTAAAATTAATTATTGTTATATGTATATGAAAAAAAAATCTTTCGGGCTGAAGCCCCCCAAAATTAAATTCAGGATCTGCTAGTGGTTCACTGTAATATGACAGTAATGATCGTAGAGTTCCAGTAGAATTCCAATAGCTTTCTGCACTTCCAAATAGGCGATTACTAAAAAAAAAAAACTGCTAAAAAAAAAATTAAAATTCCGTGGATTCGAAAAAAAATTCAATATTTTTTTTTTGGATATACTTCATGAACACCATATTAGCAGCTTGTTTGACATGTTTACTCGCGAGTCCACAACGACGTAGGCCACCCACCTTACATTAAGCCGACCAACTCTCCACCTGCCGTGAAGCACTATCAAAGAAAAATCCCATTATGCTTATTAGCTAATCTTCTTCGAAGATCAGGAAGAAGAAATCCACATGTTGTCTTAAAAAGACTGAATAGGCTTTGAATTTTTCTTCCACAAAACAGAGTTAATGGTGGAACTATTCCGACTTCCACGTTCATATTACTGGTCTTTTACATTATTCCTATTTTTAACATTAACTCATTTGGTAACCCATTATGTTCTGTGATTTTTTAGTTTTTCACTGAAGATAAAATTCGAATGTCTTCATTGTCTTAAGCTTGCGAAAAGAAATGGTGGTTATAGATATTTTACCGTATTACTTTTATCAAACCCTTTAGCACAATCCTTATCTAGCTCCAGTCATCCCTACAAACATCCTCGAAGGTTGAAACGGCAGTGGCCTCGAGATCTCTTGTAAAGACGTCACTGGAGTTCTGGCAATGGCCAGCTTCTCCACTCAAGTCATGAGTGATTGTGGTTTTAGTGCCCTCTCTCAGTCTCCACCGGACTGGTAATGCCGGCGATGCGGTTGAGAGAGAAGCGCTGGGATCTCTTTGAGTCTCGCTTTGTCCTTCACACGTGGGGGAAAGGGCTGGACTCGGAGATCTCTTACCTAATTGTAAATATTGTATTTAAGTATGAATGTTTTTCTATTTATTTCTATTACTTATAATTTATTTAATTTTGCTACGAATTTCTGTATTTCATTTAATTTTAACTCTAAGTTACATTTCCTTGGTTTATTATAGTTTCGCCTTTGTTATATAGATTTTTATATTTTTTTATATTTTTTATTTATTGATTTATTTTTTTTTTTTTTGTTTATGTATTGTATATATGGTATGAATGTGCCTCACTCAGCCTTAGTACTCAGTGCCCTTAAGTGTGGCAAAATGTATTATTACTCAATAAACAGATAGATAAAAAAAAAACTTTTATCATTTTTTTTTAATGTACTTTTTTTTAGAAAAGGGAGATTTTGGATTTCAGCAATATCTGAAAATATATTTTCATACGTGCAACTTATTCTATATATCCAACGTACCGATTTCTAAGGATAATATATATATATATATATTAAACTTTCTTTGTTATGAATTTGTCTGAAATCAGAATGAAACACATGTAAGCGGACACACCACATATTTTATTTAAGTGAAAAATAGTCAAAATATCACATAATTTTATTCCTCAAGTATAGAATATTTATCATTCCGCTAAACATTTGTTAAGTAAAACTGGAAGAGAATATTTATTTTAGAAATCCCTCATTAATCACAGAGTGCGTTTTAATTATATCGTATGTAATAGATTGTATGTAATACAATAAATTGGTTAAGTTACAGCTTAAATTATAACTTAATTGGTTTGCAAATAAATAAATAAATTCTGTAGTGAGTTTATGACGTCTGCCTTGTTAACACGATTTCTCCCAAAATTATGTCTTCTCATTAGGAATTAAATAAATTCTTTATGTTTAATGGAAGGTTGTATTGAAAGGGTTTCACTGGCAATGAGATCCTTTGAAATATAATAACTATTTTTAGTATTTTAATCAGCGCTGAGGTTTTTAACTATCGGGAGTAAAATTTTACGATACCAACCGGAGAAGCTGTAATTTTCTTTTCATGACATTATTCCAACGCAATTCGATTTTCCTGTACTGATTGGTATACTAATTTTTTTCTATATTATTAACAGTTTCAGTTCCCCGTTTATATTTGAAACTCCAGTATGATTACCTGTCTTTAAGCTTCTTGAAATTAATATCAGTGGTTTAAAAAATTATCCCAAGAGTTCAAGTCTTAACTGTTTAGAATCATTTGCAACTTACAACAAACTATTCAATGTTATTGGTAAATACCGGAGATAATGTTTATATACTCTAAGCGGTAATAATATAGTATAGCTTTTTCGAAATTATATAGACAAGAAGTTAATACTTATAATTTATTTTAAAAATGATTATCTCCGACGAAATAATACGGTTTAATACTAGAAGGATATGATTATTAAAGTCATGTTTAAATCATGACTGTAAAAATAAAAATCTGGTGTGTCCACTCTCACGACTTTCCTACCTATTTCAAAAAAGTTTCTATATCTTTACTAAATTGAATTTCGGGAAAAATATCCGGCTAAAGGCTGATCGGTGTAAAAATTTCAATACTCTCTAATATTGTTGATCATAAACTTTTTGCCATAGCTTAGTATTTTCAAACAATTTCTGTTAAAAGTAGAGGAAATAGAGAAGCTTGTGTGATGCGGGCAACAGATTTTCTTACTTTCACTTAGTCATCTGTTTTCTATCATTCACCTCTTTCTGACACCAGGATATGAACCCGTAATCTTACATTGGAAATTGAATAGCTGTAACTTCGTTAATAGTTGTCCAAAATGAACGATTTTTATATTGTTTCGTAGGGAATTTCATTACTTTTCAAAAAAGTTAAAGTTTCATCAAGAGCCGTTTTCGCGCTACACTGTATAGAAAAACATGTATTTGATCTACTGCGCGCAATTACTGTCACAGGAAGCATTAGTCAAAACCCTACAATATAAAAAAAGAAGCAACAAAATCGGTACAATAGTTCCCGAGAAAATTATGGCACAGACAGACAGTCCAATGGCTAAAAATGTGTTTTTCGGACTCAGATGGCTCTGAAACGTGTAGATTCGTATAGAAAACCGGATATCGGAAATTTGACCCGATTGCAATACTTTCCTTATTGTACGTAGGAAAGTAAAAAAATTGATAATGTTAATGGAGAAAAATAGTTCTATGATCCCTTGCGTACTCCGGTAATATAGAAAGAAACTTTTCGATATAGTCCAGTCAATGAATGATCGAAAAGGGTGTACAATAGGAAATAATTTTTGACTTTGGGACATTGTTTGGACCAGTAAGCAGGTGAACTTATTAAGTTACCTAAGTGGTGAACCAGATTTGGTGGGAGGGGGAAGAGAAGGAGCTCCGAGTATTGTCACTTTTTTAGGGTTTATATCAGGAAAACTATCCATCGCATCGAAAAAGACGTTATATACAAACTTAAAGCTGATAAAATTTTCAATATGATTGGTACTATACAATTTTTCGCTACCTCTTTTAGATACCCAGATATCCGTCCTCAACTATGGTTAATTTTGAAAATTATTATTGAAATTTTGAAAAATTTTACCTCATGTTTATTGCTGTTTTTTAAGTTTCCGGGTTTATATCAGAGAAACTATCCATCGCATTGACAAAAATGTTCTATACAAAATTAAAACTGATAAAATTTTCAATATGATTGATTCTATAAATCTTTTCTCTATCTCGCTTAGTTTTCGAGATATCCGTCCTTAACTATCACTAATGTGAAAAAAAAAAATTGTTAACATTATGTTTTTTACTGTATTTGACTTGCTATCTCTTGATTGCTTCGTTCTACGGTTAATTCATGGTGAAAAAAGTTTTTAATAATTAAATTTTCTTCAAGAGTATATCTTATTTTACTAGTTTATTTTCAAACATTCAAAAGTTAGATCAATTACAACTTTGTTTGTCAATTCCGGAAATTTGAAGGAAAAATAATTTTTGTAATATACGTTATTGTATATTTTGTGTATATGTATACATATGCATAGAGATTTAGATATATAAAGTGTTAAAGCAATATAAATATATAAGACTTTAAAGTTTCATTGGAATCAGTATATTAGTTTAGCCACAACAGTTCATAGCGAGATATATTTTTCAAGCCGTCATCTTGAAAGGAAAGGCCGGATGGTAATGCCGAGTTCCCTTTGACATTGATAGCAAATATCAAAACAATTGGTCTAGTAGTCTCAAGAAAAAGCCGACGGCCTAGGACGGACTTATCTCTTATATCTTAAAACATATAACCTCAAATTTGAGGGGCTTATTAGCTTAGTTTTTTTCTTTGTAGATTACAATGTTTAATTGTTGAAAAAAAAATTACCTATATAGTCTATTTACAATTAGGCAAAGGAACTCCGAACCAGGCTTTTCTGTACTCCTATGGAGAAAAAATCAGAACACCTGGAAATCCCTCACCTACTCTATCCAACTACGTCACTGGTACTGTAGCTAGCTGAGCTAAGCTGAGCTGGTATTTTGCTATTGCCAGAACTGCAATATCTTACAAGAGATCCCGGGGCCATTGCTTTCTCTTCTTCGAGGGCTATCATAAGAATCGATGGAGCTGGATGGAGATTTTGCAAGGGATAATATGTAAAAGGTTCTGGTGAAATTTGGATATTTTTTCTAGATAAGGTTTTGTACTAATGGGATATTAAGGCCACGGTCTAGTGTTATCTTTGGATAGATTTTGGATAGATAGATGTGGACTGGATAGATTGGATGCATCCGATAGTGCATTAATCGAATTCAATTAAACCTATGATCACGTATATTGGTCATCATAACTGTGAACATTCTTGCCGTTTACTAAAGATAGGTTTTTAAGATCTCTGAAGACTTCGTAGATCGATCTTAGCTCGTTTAATATTGATACCAGTATGGAAATCACTTTGACATGATGGCCGTGACTGGTGTCAGCTCCGAAGGAGGGTACGCGTGCAAGAAACCAGAGTAATATCGGAGCTCTTTTCCACCGAGAGAGAGTGAGGGGGGGAGGAAGAGAACCGCAACCTTGATGATGGTCCTTATGATACTTGCTAATTAGATTAGTCACCTCCTTACCTGAGTAAATAAGTCGACAGGTAATTGATTACAGCTCTTTGCATCAGGTGACAAATGGATCCACCATTTCCTAGAACACAGTCATCTGATGGTTGGGATATTCGATCTGTATCCGGGATGAAGAAGCGTCATATTGATGTGATTATATGGAATGCGACCTGAATTATCATAATGTATAATCATGGAAACTCTTACTTGAGTCACGTTAAATCTATTTAAGGGACTGCTTTACATGTTTACGGAAGGGAATAGCCTTTTATACGCCCGATTCCTGTATATGGTTATTTTAACGTCTTTTCTTGCCAGTTTTGACATAGAAGATCCACAGTAGAAATCCATTAAATAAATTTCAGTTCTATTCTATTCTAAGCTATGCTGGAAATAAGTTATTTTAATTTGAAATGATTTATCGGTTTCATTAATATCAGATAACTCGTTTCAGGCGTCGTGATAAACAATAAATCTTATGCCTTTACAACATCAATTGGAAAAATCTTTTATAACCAATCGCACTATAAATAAATGGTCAATTGTTCTAATTATTTTAACTTATAATTAACAGAAAGCTATAAAAAAAACTTGTGAACAAGTTGAAGGTACAAACAAATAAATTCAGAATTATATCTAATTACATTGTGCAGGTATGTATGTTTTGATATCTGTATTTGTATTGCTTTGCATATGGTCCTTTTTTCGTTGGTTTTTTAATGATTTAGTGCCACAACTTATAAATTTCAATTTTTGCGAAATCAATATCCAACGAGATATTCATGGTTACGCAAAGCTCAGAAAATAAAAAAATAAAAAATTTGAGCAGGCGTCCTTGATTACACCTTTCGGTATTTTTCAATTTACCACGTATTTTTCATTTTCTAGCATGTCCGTGTTATTAAACTTTAATTTGTGATTTAGTACTATACTATTTCGGGCCAAAACGGTCAAATTTTATTTTATCTCTTTCTGCTATTTCCGATGTGTTCTTGTCTCGTCCCCAGTTTTCTTTATATAATAATTTAATTAATGTTATTTTTATATTTATTTATGTTTTTATTTTATTTATTTTTTTATCTATTTTATCTTTCATGTTTAATTTTATATGTTATTTTCAATATGTAAAAGAATCATTATATTATTATCGTCATCTTCATTAAATATTTCTGTTGAAGCCAGATCATATTGCATTTTATAATATCATCCGTTTCTATTTTCCTGAATCTACTCTTGTCAATATGATTTTGATTTTTGTTTTTTCCCTGATCCTTAGAAAATACCTATTGTCAAAATGATCCACAAACCCAAAAAGCCACCAGAATATCCATCCTCTTACCGTCCCATCTCTCTTTTACCCATCATGGGAAAAATCCTGGAAAAACTAATCTTAAAACGCCTGTACCCCATCCTAAATTCTAATCACATAATCCCAGATCACCAATTTGGATTCCGCTCCTCCCATTCCACTATACAGCAATGTCATCGTGTAGTAGACGTAGTATCCTCTGCATTGGAGCGTGGTATGTACTGTACGGGAGTCTTTCTCGACGTTGAACAGGCGTTTGATAGAGTTTAGCACCCGGGACTGCTGCACAAACTCCGAAAATTCCTACCATCTACATACTTTCTCATTATAAGCTCCTACATTACTGATAGATACTTTAAAGTAAATCACAACAATGTCTATACATCCCGCTTTTCCCAGTCTGCAGCTGTTCCTCAAGGTAGTATCCTAGGTCCTATCCTTTACTCAGTTTATACAGCTGACATCCCAACCCATCCCAACACTGTCATCACCACATATGCTGATGACACATGTATCCTATCAGTTAATAACGACCCATCTATTGCATCCCAAACCCTTCAATCCCACATCATAAACCTTGAAGAATGGTGTCAGAACTGGAGAATTAAAATAAATTCCAATAAATCCCATCAAATTACCTTCACCCTTCGTCGTAAACCAATGACTTCCTGTCCTTCAGTATCCTTTAACAACACCTCACTTATTCCTGTTGAACAAATCCGTTACCTAGGACTCCATCTGGACAAACGTCTAACTTGGAATCCTCATACCAGACTGAAACGACAAGAAACAGCTCGACGTTTCCGACTACTTCAACACTTACTAGACAAACGCTCTAACCTTCCAATTAATTACAAAAGACTCATTTACATGACTATAATAAGGCCTATTTGGACTTACGGAGTTGAGCTATGGGGCTCCACCAAACCTTCAAATTCCTCTCGCATCCAATCCTTACAATCCAAAATCCTTCGTAAAATCCTCAATGCTCCTTACTTTGTTACAAATAAAATCATCCATAATGACCTTAATGTTCCTTATGTATCAGATTTGGCCCAATCCAGATATCTGTCCTTCCATAATAAACTTCATAACCATCCCAACCCTCTTGTTTCTAACCTTGCTTCCTATTCAATTCCTGATAACCCTCCGAGGCGTCTGAAAAGAATATGGCAACGTGATCTCCTAATATAGACATATTATTAGAATGCTACCAATGGGTAGTTTCTTAACAGGTGTTTCATGTCTTTATATCCATGTGCGAATTTACCAGATGTATTTTTTGTATACAGTTGTAAATATCATATAAATAAAAAAAAAAAAGATTTTTGTTTTAATATTGATTCATTTATTTTTTATCTGTAATTCTTTTCTATTTTTGTTTGACATTTGCTCTATTCAATTTTATCAATTTTTTACTGCATTCGTTTTAATATTAAGACAATATTCAGAATTTGAAAAGGAACCAAACTTTTGTTTTTAAAAAGTGTCAGTATTACTGGAACTTTTACTGTCTATAGGTTTTCAGTCCTTTTGCAACTAGAACTTGCCATTTGCATCTTTTATATTGCTGCCGGTTTTGACTTTTTGGCTTTCAAAGCTTTTGTAATGTGGCAGAATCTCCTTATATTTTCTCCATAACTTTGTTTTAGCTCCTGGCCGAATTGCTCCCAGGTCCTCATCTTAGCTGATCTAATTATTCTTTTGCCCTCATTTCTGTACTTACCATATTCTCCACATTGGATAGGTAATTTGGTTCTACAATATGTTTTATAGGCATCCTTACTGCTCTTTACACCTCATCTTTCCACCATTTCGTTTTCATGGCAGACGACCTCATTTTCTTAATGTCACATGCTAGCCGTATCGATGATGCAATTCTTAATTTCTTTCCAAAGAGTATCAAATTCAATATCTCTATTTATTAACTAAAGGCGGCTCTCCAGCATTTTTTTGTACTCTTCTTGTTTGGATTTCATTTTCAACATTTTAACATCGATTATATTAAATCCTTTGCTAGTCCTCTTCCTTTGCTTGTTAGTTTTAGTATCAGCGGTTAGTAGCTTGTGGTCTGTAATAAGTTCTGCGCCGCTTCTGAATTTAGTATCTGTGACAGTGCAAGACCAAGACCGCCTTACTTTTGCAAGACCAAGACAAGACGTAAAAAAAATCGACTTTTTGAATAAAAATTAAGTCAAAATAGTCATTAATACTTGACAATTTCAGTTATTATATATATATATATATATATATATATATATATATATGTATGTATAGAGTCGTTCTAACCAATATACTTTTGCATTTAACTCTTCTAATTTTTCATTCGAGCTTAGTTAGGTTTCTCCTATATAAAAAATTACAGAAATATTTTTATGGCAATAAGTTAATATATAACTGCAAGGCTGTTGTGATACTCTTGCCCAAGACCAACACCACAACCAAGACTTAGTGCGCAAGACGAGTCTTGGTCCCGCATTTGGGCAACACTATCTGTGATGAACCTTCAGAGGTCTCGTTCCATAATGATGACACTTTTCTCAATGACTGAAACTTTTTGTCAATGACACTTTTTCTCATACCCTGTGCTCCTCTCTCATCACCATATGCCATACCATATTCTCGAAAGTGTTCTTATGTATTGTTTTATAATTAAACCACGAGTTTCCAATAAGCAAATTATTTTCTATACAGAATTCTATGAGTCTTTGAAACTCCAATTTCAATTTTTTTTATTTCCAATGACAAAATCTATACCATTAACCTTTATTCACTGTTCTCTTTTTCAACATTGTAATCACCTACTCTGGAATCAACTTACTCACTGTCCGTATAGATATAATTTTTCCAACTAGAAATATCACTCAAATGACATTACTCAGAATGTATGGAGTTAGTCATTCTGTCAACTGAAATGCTCAGAGAGTGAAGTTGTGTTTATAAAATCAGATGGAGTAACTAGATTTTTATTGCCTGTCGTCGATATAATAAATAGAGTATTTGTAATTTTAATAGACTTAATGATTTTTTATCTGTAAGCTTTAAGTTTTAGCTGCGTTTAAAATGCACTTCAAAATTTTTATAATAGCCCAACATTGCCGTAAAATAATTTTTATTCAAAGTAGAACTGTAAGTGAAAGTTGTGTGATGAGCGCACCAAATTTTTTTTTTAGGATCAGGAAAAGTAAAAGATTTTTATGATCATGAATAAATTAGTTTTACGTTTCTTGAAGTTTGAACGCTACTTGCATTAATAGTCATTTATTCTAAGTCCAAGAATATCAAAGGAGGAGTACTTTGTAACTTTTATAGTCACAAAGAAGTAACTTAATGCCCAAGACGTTCTATATACCTGTCTCCCTTGGTGAATGCAGAGTAAGACGCATCTTGCACTTTAATATGCACTTCTCCTGAAGAAGTCACAGTATAATTTATGCTGGTTATAAGGCTCCGCATAAAAAAAGGCGTTAAGGAAAGTCCATATCTTAAACGTCCAACGTTCCCGCAGAGCTCTGGATAGTGCGATGCGGGGCTAAATTGAATTAGATTTTAAAACCCTCGGCGCAGTCCGTATATCTATAAAGTCTTCAGGGAACATGTTCCTCGCTCTCAATATATTTATCCTCTTTAATGAATGCGAGAATAAATCGGTCTGGAAGGACCGCAGCTAGGTCAATCTTAGCTCAGGCAACTATCTTATACTCTTTTATCGTCAGGCTTTTACAAACACATTTCCTGACTTAAAACGAGTCAAATGAAATCCCAGATGTAAGCTATCGCTGAATCTTTTATGTTTGAATGAATAATTGAGTAGCTAAGCGGTACTTAAGTTTCTATCCAGCCTATAAGTAAAGCACATAATTCCAACCATGAATTGACTCCTTCCGCAAACCACAACCGATCGATACAAAATCGATCTACACAAGACTTAATTGATTTTTTCCTATTACCCTCTACACCTCAATTTCTTGCATACAAGGGGAAGAGATCGTTCTAGAAATACAACCAAGCCTACTCTAACAAGTGGAAAGTTTAAGAATTATTCCGTGGATCCGTCACGAAATAAATTTCAACTCGCCCTGGCTGAATTCGAACAGGCGTCACAGCGTAGAATATAACAATTAAAGAAATACATAAAAAGAAACAATTTTTTTTTTGCATTATAACCAAGTTGTTGGTCGCCTAGGAAACTCCCAACCACCCCTAACCACGTAACCAAACCCTAACCACCCCTAACCTAACCTAAATGTACTTAATTATGATAGATTGTAATATTTCTGAATAAATAAGTGAAAATAATAATAATAATATGAATTAATCCGAACATATATTATTACAGTAATGCTCGAAATCGGTTTTGTACCAAATATAAGCTCCTGTCATGCTCAAATACCATGAATAGGGTACCGTTGGTTTCAGAATTTCACGGGGAGTTAGCGAATCGTATTCTCCACTTTTGTTTTTCTTTCTAAAATAAATAAAGTCGATACAAACATTTTGCTAGGCTTCAATACTGGAACGGTGGTAGGTCTGTAGTTCGATACGGGACAAATTGGATCTTGAAAATTTTGATGCGTACAGCAAGACCCGGATAATTCCTCTGACACTATCGGATCCTACGGTTTTAACCCCAAAAACGTATTATTTTCGAGATAGCATAGGGTTCGCATCCACACAATTGTAGTACAGTTGACATTAATTGTAGTACTGTCATTGAATACATGTCTCATTTTGTCGACTAGAGGTCTCTATGATCGAGAGAGGAGGAGTTTATATTATTTATCGATGGTGTTTTTGATCGGCAAGCCATATCATCGTTAATTTTTCACCAAATCTCAAGATTGAGCCACCAATTTCGAAGGCTTCCTTCTCCTTCAGGCGGCAAAATAGTCCAATCACCCAGAAAATTCAGGCAAACAAGTTATGAAAGAAAATCAAACTTTATTTGCGAATAACTGAAAAATTACACACTTTTCCTTGGTTATGCCCATGATTATATAAAAGATTATTAAATTCCTTACAAAAGTAAAAAAAATCATCGAAATCGGACAATTTTTAGCGAAGATACAGCTTACTGAAATTTGGAAACATGTTGGTTTCAAACAAAAATGAAGATTTAAATTAATTTCTGTTTGCTTTGTGGATTATATTTATCGATAAAGTAACATTTGATGTCTCAATCCTTTGATACATTGCATTTTTTTATTTTCTTATTAATTTTTTATTTGTTAACTATATGCTGTGCTAATTTTCCGCACGGGCCTACTAGTAATTAATAATTTATATTATGAATTATTTTCACCCATGTTGTTCAACTTAGTCCTGGAGAAGGTAATAAGAGCAGCATCACAGGGAAATGGAGGGGTCCACGTCGAAATGAATCATTAAATACTTGGATACACAGCTGAAATAGCTGTCCTTGCAAGTAATCAAGAAGACATTGGGAAACTCCCTACAACACTGATAAGAAAGGCAGAGCAGATCGGCCTACAAGTAAATGAAGAAAAAACAAAATATATGATATTGAGATAAAGTTCCACTCCAATAGCAGGATCTGCGTAAAAGGTAAATCATTCCTGAAAGTACAAAAATACAAATACCTCAACTCGACAATAACCTCAATGAATGACTAACGGGCAAAAATAGACCAGCATATTACTAGTGCAAATTGGACTTTCTTCTTCCTCTCAAAAGTATTTAAATCCCAAAATATCTCAAGAAATCTCAAACTAAGGGTGTACAATGCTATGATAAAGCCAGTTCTAATAAATGGCTGTGAGACCTAGACACTAACCAGCATTCTAGAAAAAGTGTTGACAGATTTGTGAGAAAAATCCTCCACACGATAACCGGAGCGAGCTGGGATCAGAGTATTAACACATGGAGAAGAAAAACCAATAAAGAACTGCTTACATAAACTGGTCAATCAATATCCCATGATATGAAGGTACGGAGGTTAAGACTGGCGGGACATGTAGCTAATAACAATCCATTTGGAGTCTTCGAATTTTCTTTATTTGAAAGAACCGTATGTATGGATGTCCAACATTACATTATTGCGCTATGATTATTTCAATACACTTGTATTGGTATCTAACCCAATATTTCAGCCTCGAGCTCAAAAAATCGTTGCATAATTTTCAGCGACAACCCTTACACATAATCCTAGTGTGGGCTTGTCTTAGTCGGGTAATAATATATAATGAAAAATAAATATAAAAGATAAATAAATCTAATAACGTAAAATCGTAATATAAGAGAGGCAATTATTAACCGGTGGACCAGCTGATCCTCCTGGGGCTCAAGTAATCTCTATAAAGTTGGTACCGGATCTTATTAGGTTGAAGTTTTTCCTTGAATAATCATCGGTAAAGAAACAGTGTGTTCTAACCAACTTTTTATAATTTATTAATTATTTTTTATTTTAAAGACAGAAAGAGGTATAAATTTGATTTTTCTAAATGCTTAAATTGACTAAATTACAACATGGCACTCATACAGTGTAAAATTCGTTTGTTCAGAAATAGGAGTCAAGTCTCAGTTATTATTTATGGATCGGATCGGATGGATGGATCGGATGGAAACGATCAGAGCGAACTCCTCTTTCGATAAACCCACAAATCTTTCCGAAGCACGTGATTGCCAAGCGGATCCTATAGGTTTCCAATAGAATACATTAATGCCTTGTCAATTAACTGGACCATCGGGAAAAGTGGAACAAAATCCTATCTGAGGCACCGCAGGAGTCCGTCATAAATATGTATTGGATGATTTGGAGCAATTAAGACTGGACACCTTAGATGGGTTAAATCATTCTTCCACGGTAGATCTGGACCTGAAGAGACCGAAGAACGAAGAGGTGAAACTTGAGGTGGCTAATTGATTGTTCTGCTCTGTTTATTCAATTCCTACATTCCAATAAATCAAAGGAGGTGCGAGACAGGTCCATGTAACCGCTATAAATCTCAGGACCACAACAGACCACAAGAATCGGTCGCATTGGAATAAATCATAAATCAGAAACTGAAACTAAATAAACGAATAAATAGTCAATAAAAAAACATAGAAGATTTATAAAAATATATTTAGTCGGGTTAAACTTGTGTGACTTATTTGAAGAAAATTTTTATTCACACAACGTATAACATTTATTTTATCCATACTAAAAATTATAATGTCAAGAATCAGCAAGGCAGCAGATCTGTTAGCTCTAAACGGAGGCGTTTTAAAATGGCTCCTTTAAGATACTGGCGAACCAATTCCGTAAAATTTGCATTATTTCAAGTTTATTTTTTCCAAGTCAACATGAAACTGCACCAACTTGCTCAAAAAATGTTTGGCAAAGTTGGACGGGAGCGATGATTCAAAATACATGTTTTTTCGTTTAATAATAAACAGCCCTGCAGGCCATGTTAAGGCATTAAATTATGGTCAAGAATTCGAAAAAAATATTATCCTGGTTTGATCAATATAAAATTCCTATTTTTCGAGTTTTTACAGTTTAGACCGTTCCTCTTGGACAATTGAACTATTGAAGGCCTTGCAAATGTTATTTATTATCGGGTAAAAATACGTGAATTTCGGCAAGATTATCTTCGGCAAACAACGTTTTTGGTACCGGTGGAGAGTACAGTTTCACATCTACTTAAAGAAAAATCATGATAAAGAATCAGTAATCCCATTTTAATGGGTGCCGTTTTGAAAATCGCTTGCTTTGAGTTGGCAGACTTGGAGAAATCGAATGCGTTGGATAGACCTTATAATTATGCATGATCTTCAAACACGTCACAAAATTTTAACTCGGCTCTTGGATCATTTTTCATATCAAGATATCGTTCCTCAATAGATAAGAAATAAACTAGAAGCGGTTATTCATAGCTCCAAATCTCGTCTGACTTATAAAATACCGTTTGGCCCTATTTGGAAACTTTGCAAAACTAATAAACAAACAAAACTTAAACAGTCTAATACCCTTACGCTAGTTGTAAAATATTGTAAATAAATAAACATTAGGGAAATAATTTCCTTCTATTTACTAAATGAGTTTGCTACCATAATAAATCATCTAAAATGCATTTTTTTAAAGATAAAATTGTTTTATTTACTTGAATGTAATTGCGGTCATTGTGAAGTTGCTATAGCGAACTTCACACAAAGGGTTATGTATTTGAGCTGTCAGCTAAAAGGTATGTATCTAACAAGTGTTTGAGCGAACGGCTGGATCGATGTTTAAGTTTTTTGGCTAAAATTATTAGGTGAGATCCTGTGGGTATTTTGAAAGATTATTTCTCGATCTCAGTAGTCGGTTTATTTATTTTTTTAAATTCCAGTTACTCTATTATTTCTATTGGTATCAATAGAAAATATTATGAATCTGAAATTATCCGAACAACTATAACATTTTTTTCAGAATTGAGTCAAATTTATTCATTTCCCTAACTAAAATTAAAAAAAATATTTAACTATAAAAAAATAAAAAATTAATTCAACATCTAATGTTATTTTGCTCAAAACCTAAGCACCTAATGGAATGCAATTAATTTTATTTTCCTTTCTTATTTTGAAAATTGGGTTGGTACTTCTTCAATATTTTTAGCTAGCTTCAAGTAGAATAGTTTCTAATTCAATTTTTTTCGGGAATTCTCAATATCAGAAATGAATCATTAATAATAATAGTAATGATGTATATTTTTTTAAAGTGAAAATTCCTCGGCAATAAACATAAAATCATCAGTAAAAATGCGACTATGAACAAATTGTTGATAGTATTATTATATTATAATAGTATTATGGAGTAGAATTGAAAATCCACATTTGCTGGTTTGCAAACATTAAGATTTCGGCATTGTAATTCGGCGAATGTTAGCCAAGAGATGATTATTACGTATGAGAGCACACCCATCAGTTAGAGGATGATGTCAAGGTAATTTATGGAAGCCGGGTTGTTACATTTGGAAATAACAAATATTACAAATCAATTTTGCCCCCAGGCTGATCGATAAACTCCTCGGAATTAATGGTATATCTAAAGGTTCAGAATTAGAACCAGGGGCCGTGAGCAGTCCTCAGCTCTTGTACTGGTGATTACTGGTAGATAGCATCTACAGAAGAATCGGCGTGTTTACACTGCCCATAATTAGCACTGGGAGATATTGGAGCTATGTGGAAGAAGTATTTAATGGTTGCGTCGAACCGCTTCGTCAAGGTGTTCGAATGTATGTCACACCCTATGGCATTCTCATCCTATTATAAACACGCTGACTGTTCCACGTGTGGAGGGAGGTTTTCAGTTTGAACCCCTCCCCCGACCCTCTCACTAGTGTCGCCCAAATACGAGATCGAGATGAGTCTTGGTCTTGGAAACTTAGTCTTGGTCATGGTCTTGGTCTTGCGTAAGAGTCCCACAACCTTGCAGTTACTTATTAGCGTATTACTATACAGATATTACAGTCATTTTTTAGATAGGATAAACCTAACTAAGCCCGAATGAAAAATTAGAGGAGTTAAATACAAAAGTATATTGGTTATACCAATTATTAACATATAGTAACTAAGATTGTCAAATATTAGTAGCTATTTTGCCTTAATTTTTATTAAAAAAATCCATTTTTTTACTAGTCCTGGTCTTGGTCTTGCAACTTTTAGGCGACCTTGGTCTTGGTCTTGCAAACACTACCTCTCACAAATGGAAAAATATATTTATTTATTTATATTTGTTTATATAATCGATTTAAACTTTTTTTGCATTAAGAACCACTTAAATATCATTTCGTTTATCTGTTTTTTCTTTCTTTTTTTCTTCCACAGAAATTTAAATAAACTCATTATATTATTTCACATTTTTTAAAAAATATAATTAATTAAGTATATAATTAATTACCGGTTTCGCTGCTGAGGAAGAAGCATCTCTTAGAGAGACTTTCCTTCCTCACATGGGTGAGAAGGGGCTGACTTGAAGCTCCATCGGCAGACAGTAAATATTATAATTAAGTATGATTGTGTTGATTTATATCTTTTTGGTATGGAATTTATATTTTATTTCAACTTCCGTTTCTCTTGTTTTTGTTACATTTCTTTTTTGTTATATAAAGTTTCTTTTATATTGTTTTATTGCATATATGGTATGAATAGGCCTCACGTATACTTAAGTACGTATACGGATACTTAAGTGGGGAAAACGTATTATTTCTTAATAAAAAGATATTAAATAAATTTTAAAAAATATGATTAAAAAGTCTTTAAAGAAAGAACTGATCCAGTAAAAAGTAAGTTAAGAATATCAATAAATTGTAAATGTAAAACATTTTAAATCGGTTACAATTAACATTACCAAACTAAAAGAGAAAAATTGAAAAGTAGTCCATGATGGCTATTCTTCAATTAGAATAGTCATCATGGACTATTTCATATTCCCTGATGATGACCCGCATTTTCGGCTTGAAAAGTTGGCAATAATGAAAAATCTCTGCTTCCTGATTATTAATCTCATTAATCTCATGTGGTATATTTACTTATTATTATAAGCATTTGGTACTTTATCAACAGTTATCAAATAGGCCACAATTTTTATCAGATTGTGTAATATATGATGAAATATTTATGAAGTTTTATTAGTTATTACATCTATAAATTCTCAAATGGACAATATAAATAAAACAAAATAAAAATAGAAAACGTCAAATGAATTGATTCGTCAGATTAAACAAAAATAGAATAAATAAAAAAAAAGTTTATTTCTTTCTGCAGTTGTGAAGTTGGGTCGATTATTTATTTACTTTTTATCTCAGTGTAAAATTAAATGCAACCATGTTGCATGAAATGTCAATAGATGTCAGGGTAAAAGAAGACACAGACGTAGAAAAGCGGCTACCTTCCATAAAATGGGCCACAAACTGGTCGTAAAACTTTAAATTTACACACTGGATTCGATTCGTATTCCGCCTTCGTCGTCTCGGCCTAATGGTCGAATGGCAATTGAACCGAGACAATTCCAACTGCAGAAGAAGCGACCTCAACGGTCTCGCCTCTGGGAAGAAGAAAAAATCTCCAGCGGTATTTCTAAAGGGCCAGTTCACGTCCATCTTTCAATTTATATTACAGTTTTTCGCAGGGAAACTAATAAAGGAAAAGGTAAAGAAATGTAATAGAATCAGTTAAAGTGTAGGGATGAGTTTCTGGGAAATGTGGTGAGGATGTGCTCTGTATTGTCAATGCCCTCCGCTTATAGAGAGAGCTTCTCGCTTTGTTTCCTCGCTTTCAGAATTTCATCGAGTTCCCACACGATGTTCTATTGCTCAATTGATAATTTCCTTGCAAAGGATAAACCAGAACTATCTACTTTGCAAAACGAACAGCCACAAAACGAGGTATTAGGTAACATGTAATTTGAAGTCAAAAAAATCTCCAGAATCGTTTCAAAAGCTTTCTTGAAAGACTATGAAGACAAAAAAAAAATCTAAATAAAAATAATTTATTTGGACCAGTATTAGTAAAGATACAGTGAATATCTATTATATATTAGTAGAAAAGATCTACATCTAACATAATGAATTTTTTGTCAACAACTTTTCGAGTACTCCTTCAACTTCAGATGTACAGTACAGCATGAATAATCATAAAAGGATCAATACTACTAAAGATATGATACATAACCATATACATCTGCATTTTTTAAAACAATATAACTATTATTTACATAGAACAACTTTTGTGTTTGTTGAGAAGTTTACTCATGGGACCTAACTTTTTTTTATTGTTTTATCATAAATTACTAAAATTATTGATTTTCAAATGGATATTGTTGGTTTAATAATCATATATTTCTTTTAAATAACCAAGTTATGAAATATTTAGAAGGATGAAACATTGCACTAATTTGTTATTTTCATTTGCTTACAATGCATATAGAGGACGGGATGCCTGAGCACGTCGGGGGGTGGGTCCCAGATTGCTTGGTTCTGAAAGTTGTGGGTTCGATTCCCACCTGGGTTGGTTACTTATCATTACTCGGGAAATGAATCCTGACAATCCCACTCTGGAAAGTACGTATCGGCAACCTCAAACGTAGCCGTTAGCATTGGCAAAAAAGAACACGATAGGCCCACTTGCCAGACTAGTTCCCCCCATCGGTACCAGTACCATATATATATTTCTATTAATAAAATTTATTTATTCCTATAATAACATTTTTTTTTATCTAAGAAATCTAATATTTTATTATTATTATTTCCATTTGACATCCAATTTATTTATTGTGTCCACATAACATTTATTTCCTTTTTTTATTGTACAATAGCGTTTTTTTTTTTTTTTTTGAAATGAAAAGTTTGTGAGTAATATATGGCTGTAAATTAAATGCCGGCTCCTAACCTCCACATTTCATTTCTATTCATGTTCCTTCATTTTCATAAAATTAACATTATAGAAATATTTATAAAGTAAATTTACGATAAAAATAAACACGATACAACAAAACCATAATATTGTAATTATTAATAAATGTTTTGATTAAATCTCTTTGAACATGAACAAATAAGAAACACAGTAATTTGAATCTCTTTAAAGCAATCCTTAGTATAAAAATAAAAAAAACATGCTATCACAATTTTACATAAATAGGGAGAAACAGACACTATTGCGGAATAGAACGCATTCTGATTAGGATTAAAGAGAGAGAGACAGATACGTAAATCACATTAAAGTCACAGAGGCATTGAGATCTCCGTCTTCATCGTTGCTAGAACATTTTTTGATACGATTTTCTCTTCCCACCTTTTCTGTCTCTTCTGTTAGGAATAATCTTATTTCTTCCACTAAAGATGGGTAAAGGAGTCGGCGATAAACTGTTTAATTTGCATTCTGGTAGGATTGATATGTCCTCATGTTTCGTTCCAGTGCGTCCTTACTTGAAGAAAAAAGATTTCAACATAGATTGCGGTATCTTTAAGGCATTAACTACATATATATATACATATATCTTCAATGAAATTCCTTCTAACTATCACTATAGTTTTATATATTTCCTTCATAACTTGTTTCTGTCAAGTGACGGAGAACGCGATAGTATGACCAACCATATGTACCTACGTACTTGCAAATTTTTAACATTTAAACTGGATTTTGCAATTTTCGTTATATTTATTTATTGTTATTATATATTAACAATTTGTATCAAATGAGTAGAGGACAAATGAGGAAATATATAAAGAAACAACGGATCTAGAAACTGACGCTAGAGTGGGAAGGCTGAGGTTCTATGGCCATATGATAAGGATGAATCCTGAAAGACTTAACCATAAAATCATTCAGCGCATCCACAGTCATAAAAATGTAAGCGGGTATTTTAAACAGCTTAAGGATGATATGGACCAAGTGGGGCTAAGAGACCAAGATTGTTTAGACAGAGATGAGTACAGGAAGGCGCTCAAGAGAATTGTGGGCAAGAAGCGCTCCAAAAAGGGTGTTGCGTGGTATAAGGAGAGAAAACGTAAGCACGCGGAGCTCATGAGGGGTATATGGGAGAAGAGGAGGCAGATGAATAGGAAGCATTAACTTCATGGTATTCGCGTGGTATTTAAGGCCTGTTCGTGAAAACAAAAAAAAAAATTGTATATCTATTCTGAAGAATGGTAAATAATATATATTATATAAATTTTTCATCATTATGACGACGGAGTTCGTCAGGGCCGAGACTATGATTTTTTTTCTGGAGGAGCATTAATTTCTTTAGCAATATTTTAAGTAACATAAACTTATTTTTTTAATGTATCAGGATCGAGATAATAAAGAAACTAAAGTTTTTTTTTTTTAATTAACTATAAAAATACAAATCGTCCGTTGTTTTTGCAAAGGAGTGTGTTGTGACATATTTTAAGAGTGAAGTTGTGACAGGGGTATTTTTTTTGTTATGCTTTTAAATACCCAGAAAATGCAGAAGGAAGACTGAAAGTTGATTCTTACGCAAATGTTTATACCTTATTAGTTTTAGTGATTAATTTTTACTTTGATTTTATTTATTTTGGTATAAAATACAATAAAAGTGATTTTAGACTAATTTGTTGTGTTTTTTAATCTATCACTGCCGACTCCAAGAACACCTATAACTTTAGACCGGATTTCCATGTTATTGCATTTTTTTATTTGCTTGGGTGTAAAAACTCCGGACGCGAATATCTATCCGTTTCAGGTTCTGTAGAATAACATATTTAAATTTTATTTTATTTTATTTTTTTTTTTTTTTTGTATTTGTTTATTGAGTAATAATACATTTTGCCACACTTAAGGGCACTGAGTACTAAGGCTGAGTGAGGCACATTCATACCATATATACAATACATAAAAAAATAATAATAAAAAAAATAAATAAAAAATATAAAAATCTATATAACAAAGGCAAAAACTACAATAAACCAAGGAAATGTAACTTAGAGTTAAAATTAAATGAAATACAGAAATTCGTAAAGAAATTAAATAAATTATAAGTAATAGAAATAAATAGAAAAACATTCATACTTAAATACAATATTTACAATTAGGTAAGAGATCTCCGAGTCCAGCCCTTTCCCCCACGTGTGAAGGACAAAGCGAGACTCTAAGAGATCCCAGCGCTTCTCTCTCAACAGCGTCGCCGGCATTACCAGTCCGGTGAAGACTGAGAGAGGGCACCAAAACCACAAACACTCATGACTTGAGTGGAGAAGCTGGCCATTGCCAGAACTCCAGTGACGTCTTTACAAGAGATATCGAGGCCACTGCCGTTTCAACCTTCGAGGAGGGTTATAGGGATGACTGGAGCTAGATAAGGATTGTGCTAAAGGGTTAGGATGGTGGATTAGGTTCATGTGAAAATTTGAGAATCGGGATGGAATAAGGTCAAGGATATAAGGGATGTAAAGGTCATGATGTAGGGTTTTGTTAGTAACGTAATAAGGAGCATTGATTATTATACGGAAGACTTTAGACTGAAAGGATTGGATGCGTTTGATGTTCGAAAATTTAGTTGTCCCCCACAGTTCAAGTCCGTATTTAAATTTTCTATTGCACGAAATAGCACGTTTTGCCATTTTTGGCTTAAATTGCCTAATTTTGATTTTTGTTATTGTGCATTAAATTCCACATTTTTACACTTCTGTACTATAATAAACAATTTATAAATACAAATGTATAAGTGAATGTGCTAATATTTATTTTACATTTCATTCACCGGTATTGTTCAAATTAAATTCCTTAATCAAAATAGAAAAATGTGAGAAAGACAAATAATTCTGTATGAAGCAAAAATCGTATACATTACAAAAGGAAGAAGTAACTCACTCACCGTTCAACCATTCAGTATCACTTCTGGCTTTGAATTGATTTGTAGAAATTTCATTCTTATAATATATATATATATATATATATATATTGCTGAAAGTAAAATCTAGTCTCCCGTTAAAAGTTAAAATCTGGATATAAAAATGCCCCGATTTGAAATGTGAGGACAAAGAATTTGATGAAAATTTCTATACACTTTATGAATCAATCATGTGATAGGAAATCATTGATAGACACTCATTGGGGAACAAGTAAGGAACAAATATTCACAATATTTCTCCAATTCTTCTTCGGTGCATACTATTTATTTTCAAGTTTATTTATTATCAGCCAATTTTACACCAATTTTCAAAATTTGGTCAACTTAATGACTACACACCTAATTACGACGTTTTGGCTCGTTGAAACAAATATTCTTATCAAAGAATTGAATGTTTTTTAGAAAGAACGTAATCGCCAAAAAAAATTTAGTATTGACACGTAGTCAAGTGAAAACTTTAAACCTGTTTTATATATATATATATAAACTGGTATATTAACATAATTTATATATATAATTGAGGACGATTAAATGAAAATCGTCACAACCGTACCCAGATGATTCCTTTCTATGTTTGTATAATGTTTATTGATGTATAATATAGTAGCAGTATTATTTAAGATTTAAAATTGCCAGCCAAAGCTCCGTTATTGTATTTCATAAAACAATAGATAGATTTTTTCTATCTATCTACCTTACATAATAGTATAAATAAATCTTTAATATTAAGCCCAGCGAATTATATTTATTAACTAAATATATAAATAAAAATTTTTTTAACAAATTTGTTTATAACATAGCTCTAAAGGAAAACTATAAGAAAGGAGAAGATAATATTTATAGCTGGTGGATGTTGCTGAGTTTCAGAAGAGCCTTGTACAGCCTCGGGCAGTCCCGAACAACTCTCAGATCACACCCTTAAGATTAAATAGTTACATAGAGGACTTCACGCCTCTCCTCTTGTTATTTTATTCCGCTCCAAGGATTAAGAATGATATTATTATAACTTCGTAAACATAATTTTATTCCTGCGTTTCTCATTATTTTCATATAAATAGAAAAATAAATAAATAGCCAACATCAATAATAAATAAAATGAAGAAGACGAAGGCGAGAATAATGGTCGAAGTGAAGAATACAGATAACTCATTAATTTTAGTTTTATTAATGTATAGATTCCATAAATCAATAGATGGTGTTTTTAAATGATTATTTATTTCCCTAGCAAATCAGTTATTTTAATTAATATTAAACTAATGTAGATTTTTTTTTTAATATTTCTATATTTTTTTCCAAGGTAATGTTTTTTTAATTCAGGTTTTACAGCCGTTGGCATACAGTTGGTTTTATCACAGCACTGTATACATTTAATATGAGATTTCTTGATAGTTTTTTGAGATTTCAATACCTTTAAGAGGGGAAAGAGGGGAGAAAGAAAACTTAGCACGTTGATTGAAGGGTTCTGGAATGAGAGTATTAGCGCATGCAGAAGGACCAATAAAAAACTGCTAACAGAAACTGATCAATCAATAGCTCAAGATTTGAAGGCGAGGAGGTTAAGTCAGGGAGCCTCGGAATAATCCGTGTAGTATAGTAAGCATGTGTAAGACCACTTGAAAAGCCAAAAAGCCAATACATAGATGCAATGGAAAACTGGAAAAAAGTAATTCAAATAAGAAAATATGGAAAATGCTATTAAAATCGGCAATAGAAATTTACAAGAGAATTTCCAAGGTCTGTAATGACAGAACATATTTACATAGCTCTTAAAAAAAGTTATATAACCTTTAGCGTTATAATAATGATGGTCTCGACGGCGATTCCGAGGGATTTACTGTGAATCTTATAGGTTATTGGAACGACTAAAAACCGAAAAAAAAGTAATTACATTAAGATAAACAATTTTTTAATGATTTATTTACTAAAAATTATAAGCGAATATGATTTTTTTGTTCATCAAATGCCTACTCTTTATTGTATATTAATATCGCTTGCTCAGCCCCAATCTTATTACAATAGGTATTTCACTGTATAAATAATGTATGATTTGCTATTTTTTACGATATAAAAAATTATTTAGTTGCGATGCAGAGTAGAAAAAAATTTCATAAATTATCCATAATCATCACCAAATAAAACATAAAAACTTGTCTCCTAATTATTCTACCAATTTAAAATAATAAAATTTTTTAGTTATCTAAAAATTCGAAAAAATTTCAAAAGAATTAATAATAGCAAGGCAATACAAGTATCAAAATACTCAGATAAGGCTCGTTAAGTAAGAAATAACTGTTAATAAATCGGTATAAAAATTGAGCTTGATCACTAACACAAATTAAGCAAGTTAAATGCCGAGTGTCAGTTATAATACTGCTTGCTGTTCTTCGCAATAAATTATACACATTTTCCTGTACTTTGCTAATGTTACGACGGAACAAGAATATTACTTGTCCAACTTCAAGCATGACTAATCCATCTACAACTTAAAATGCAGATGCTCTCAAACCACGTTATTAACAGGAAAAATATGTTGCCTTCTGGAAGGAAAAGTGAGAAGCTGGATGTAAATTCTCTGAGTAAGGAAGACCGGAGACTTTAACGCAGCGGTGACATGAACGCTGTAGTACTAAATAAAATCAACCGCTAAGGATCTTTTTTTTCATCTAAAAAAAAAAAATAAAGTATATATAATATATACTATTGTAAGTCATATAAAATTCAGGTATTATATGAAAAAAAAAATACTTTCAGTTATATCGTTACTTATTAATTACTTTAATTTTATTAAAGCTTCTACATTCTGACTAAATGGCCGAGAAAATATCAACGAAAGTAACATGACAGAAAAATTATAGCAATTTAAAATCCAATGTAGAAAAAGAAATTCATATTTGTGAAATATTTAGTGAAAGGATTGAAGAATTCGTAAAATATATATATTTTTTATTATTATCATTTTTTTAATAACCCCAATTCCCAATGTAATTAATTCTTGAACGATTCCCTCTTACTCCATCACAATTTATTCTTTATTTATATTAAATATCTTTTACAGAATTACAAATCATCAATATTTGTCAGGCAGTTATAGTAAGGGAGAGTTGTGAGGAATCAAGTAATATAAAAATACACAATAGAATAGAAAAAAATAAACTTCATTCAGTATTGAAGTCCCTTAATAACAACAAAAAGGCTTAAAAAAAAATTACTATTTTAAGAATATTTTGAAGAGAATATTATAAATGCTTAATGTATATGAAAAGCATATAACAGTAAAAATAAAGAATAAATCTTCGAATTATTGCAAAAAATCAATACATTTTTAATGCATCCAAACGTTGAAGTTAGTCTATTGTGATTTCATGCTTATTTATCATGTACAACCAATTCAAGAGCATCAAACAGGCGAAACCATGCTATGTATAAAAAATATTTACATTAAGTTCAGAATGATATGAATTCTTAGAGAAAAAGTTCATCAATGTACTTAGTGATTTAATTTTCTGAAATGTTACTCAAAAACGGTTATCCATAAACAGATACAATGTAGTTTAATATCCTAAAGCAAAATCGATAAATAGGTATATTAAAGGATTATTAGATATGTAATTATCAAATATAATTCGATTTTTTTTCTGTTGGCATTAAAGATTTCGTATATCTTTTTCCCGTCTTAACTAACCATTTTCATCTCTGTTTATCTTGGTGTATTTCTTTTCAGTGATCTCCGTGTAGCTCTATTGAATCTTTGTTGATTCTTTCTATCCATCCGGTTAAACTGATTAGAATTATGCATTAGAAACTGCATGGTTTCTTGCCGATAATAGATGCATTCATTGTCGTGTAGAAGCTTTCTGATGTTTGAAACTCCTCACCCATCTCAATCTCCTTGCCTTCATATCATGAAATATTGATATAGAAAACAACGTGAAAAAATTAATTATTTTCTTTTAACAAATAACAATGAAAGCTGATGAATAATCAGCCACTATTTATTGAATTAACGTTTTTGTTAAAAAAAAATAAAAATACTTTTAAGAGTTGATAAACATGACTTCTGTGATTAGGTAGTTATGATTATTATCTAATTTAGACAATGTAACACAATCGTACTGCAAAGGCTGTTACGCATAACGACCTCTGATGATTTTTTTTTTTTTTTTTTTTTTTTTTTTTCCCTACCCCCCAGGAATTTCTTGAATAAATACAATATATATATAAATGTATATATACATATACATAAATTTTCAAATTTCCTTTTATTGCCCAAGGGCATATTAAGGTAAGAGGGCTATGCACGCTGTATGCGTTCTTTGCATCTGTGGCCAGAGGCCTTTTATTATACCACTGGGCGTGGAGGGACCGCCCTAAAGTGATGATAATAAAAAATCTAACAATTTGACCTGACGGTTTTTAACACAATCTGCGAGATTTGTACTTAAACAAACAATTATTTACAAAAAAAAAATATTTATTTTATATTTAGATTACTCCAAACATAAAAATAGATTTCGAGAAGTAATAATTTGTGATTAAATAGTTTTTAAAATTTCACCATAATTTTAAGCGTTTATTATTTTTATATATATATATATATATATATATATATATATATATATATATATATATATCATATCAATTTATATTTGGAGCCCGTATCCTTTCAATGGTATATTTGTTTTTTCATTTGTACATAAATTGACAAAGCTAAAACTCATATTTGAAATAATTAACCAGACCAAAAAGAGGAATTAAATAGCTGTAAATATGTTTAATTATCAAAATGAAATACCTACCATGTAAAATAGGTAAAGCTCTGATATTAATTATGGTCGAATAACGCTACCTCCATGAGCTGTTAATTACATGATTAACATTCAAGAGACTTAAATTAAATTTTACTGGTACATGAAATTGCTAGTTAATTTCATTGCCCTGATGAACTTTGGCTAAAACATCCACGACAGGTTTTCCAAATAGTTTCGAACATACTCTAACCAAATTGAGAACATATAAAGTAGATCCATAATTTAATATTAGTACTCTTATATAAATATTTTACGCAGCTAATAAGATTTACAACAATGTTCTGCTTTTATATGCTTTATCAAAACGAAATATGGTAATGATATACCATTAGCTTGATATGATCTACAGCAAAACGTAATCATAATCAATGTCCTGATTTTTATTCAGTTGCATGCAGTTTTTAAACTGATGATCAAATATTTTTACGAACAGTGTACCCAGATGAACTTAGTAAACTTTTACATTGCATATTTTTGTATATTTGAAGATATATACAGTTTGTAGCATATTTTATACAGAATACTACGCTGTTACAATGCTCCCAATCCCGAAATGTACCTTCCATTCAAAGTCCATATAAAGAAATTGAGATGTGTCAGTCAATGTGTCAGTAGAGTTGCAAACCCAGAACATATTAGAATCTATGCAAAAAACACAACTTTCTCGATCGAGTCTCAAGAAACTTATATCATGCAGTCAATTTATCTACAACAGTCTACATCAGATTCTCCTTCACTTTCCAGAATACAATGACTGTAGGCAAAAATTCTTTCAAAACTTCATCTCAGAATCTTCTGATAACCACAACGTCGAATCCATACTGAATATCGATTGTATAGATAACTTAAATAAAGTTTACTATTTATGATGGGAATACACAAAGTGCATACACAACATTGTTGATCATAGCCCATGCTCTATTAAGTGTTTTTTTTTTTTTTTAGTTTATCTTAAAGTAATATTTTGTTTTTATATATATAAATATTAACCTTCAATCTATCCGTACAACCCATTCCAAACGAAAATATTGTAAATTTTATCTATTTTTAAATGATATGTATATAACTTGTAAAACCATATTATTCTACAATAGCCATGCTAGGCTCTATTTGTATGGGAACCCTCCTCAAAAAAACAAAAACAAAAAAAAATTTCTATCTATCTATCTATCTTGTTTGTACTATATATTTTTTATTTCAAACAAAACAACATAATCAAAAGAAATAACAAACTAAAATGCATAGTCAGACACGTCAGCAAGCTGAGTATAACAATTCTCGAACTGTAATATAAATTCTGAGTATTTAGCGTCTTGATAAATAAAAAACAATATTCAACAAAAAAAATATATATCTGTAAATTAATTGTTTAGTTAGAAGTATTGCTAATTTATTTTATTACTAAATTGTAAATTTATAATATTTTCATTTCTTAATAATTATATTTTTAATTATTTGCTATGGTGTATTTATCTATTTTTACAGTCATTTCTTTATTTTAAATAAACATTTTAAAATATTTTCAGTTATAATTTTTATATACAACAACCTATATCTGTTCATTTTTTACTAATTTGAAGTCTGTATTACTTTCATATGTTGGTTCTTAAAAACTACTTCATATTACGTTTTTAACCATTGATGAATATATATATTTTTATTTTTTATTTTTCACATTATGTTTTCGATAATTTGGTTTAAAAATATATATACCTTTTTTTAATTCTTCCTACAGTTTCATCATTAGTCCAAAACGTTTTGTAGGCGCATTAGTGTAAATGAATATTCTAATTGTATTATTTCATATTTTGATATTTTTGCTGCATTTTTTTATATTTCAGTACTGCATAATTTACCACGTATTTGACGGTTGTTATTTTTATATATATATATTTTATGGCATATTTTTTAATTTTTTCGCTACCTAAAAATCCGGACTCGGTCCATAACCATTGGAAAGCTTTCTTGTTACAGAAGATATACTGCTATCTTTATAATATCGGACCGATCTAGAACAAGATAAAATAGATCTTTTAACCATCTGTATCTCTATTTTGATATCAAGATGGTGAAAAAAAAATCATGTCCACCATCTGTAAAGATAGACCTAAGAAGTTGCCGCACGTTTGGACGCCTGAAGGGAACATGTAAGAGCTGGTCTTTGAAATGTAGAGTAGACAGTAGACAGTAGAGGGCTCATTTTGATGCAGTCAGCTTCACTTTAATTAGGAGTCTATTAGTGAGGATGAAAGGGGATTCGATAATTTCCTGCTGTGTCATTTTCTAGCCTCTCTTCTCACACCTACACCGTCCATTCTTCTCCCCTCTCATAACATCCATTGTGTCCTTTACGAAACTCGGTTACATACTTTCTCTAGTGACTGTCATTCGGCCCAGATCGTTATCAACAATTGTTCTTATTTACATAGCCAACTTTCGTAAACAATCGCCACGTTGTGTAGGAGAATAATGGCAGGTCCACTCATCACCGTGGTAATCGCTTGTTTGGGAAAGTGAGAACTTGATATAATCCTAAGCATTTTTATTTTTACTAATAAATAAATACCATTTCATAAATTAATAAATAGAATAAATTGAAATATATATATTCAAACTTACAAGAAAAATCTGGTGCGCACAAAACACAACGTTCACTAACCGCTCTATTTTGGATAGAAATTAATTTCTGGCACATTATTAAGACCATTAAAATTTATTATCTTCACTATTAATATTTATTATCACCACGGTAGGAAATAAAATCTAGATACTCCATCTGATTTTATAAGCCACACATCTTCGAAATATGAGCCTTTCAGTTGACAGAATGACTAACTCCAATTTCAACATTTTCGAATAATGTCATTTTAGTAATATTTCAATTTGAAAAAGTTATATCTATGCAGACAGTTGATTCCAGAGTAGGTGGTTGCTGGGTTGAAATATAGAAATGTTAATAAAGGTATAAATTATGCCACTAGAAATTAATAATAAACAATGTTGAAACTGGGGTCAGTCAGGTCAACCGAAAAGCTCATTTACGCCTAGAGAGATTTGAAAGTATATCCGAATATTTAACCTTTAAATGATAATGGATTGTAGCACTAGTAGTTATTAAACTGTTATTTCCCATTGTAAAGTTTACTAAAATGAAATTATGAAATTTTGATTGTCTATCATGGATAGATCAAAAGTAGTCACACTAATTGTAAGAGGATAATATTGGGATTTTTCTAAAGGAAAATCCATCTAATTATTCATTAATTTAAATTTCTAAAAGATTACTTGATGATATTTTGGAATGAACGGCCAATAGATACCTAATCATTTAAAGATAATATCATATCTAGAGCTATTAAATGACAGTAAATGTATTTAAGGTTATAAACATATCAAAGAAGTATTTTTATATTTCACTTTTTCATTAAAACAAGTACAATGAAATAGTATTTTAAACAATGTCATTGCCTTGATTTGGTGGATTTTAAATACTAACTTAAAAATTTTAAGTTTTAAATGGATTTTAAGTTTCTAACTTAAAAACAAAATTAAAGTTTACATTTACTAAGAAAATTTCATTTAATTTCCTTGGAAATATCTAATTTATGAAAAATAATATTAGTTTTCTATGATTATTATTTATGTTTTTTTCATCACTCTCCGTTACCTTCCACAACTTTATTTATTTGATATTATTGTTTTCTAAAATTCTACGCTTTCCAACGATATATTATATGTATACCTTCTGACTGTTTTTTCCGTAGATTCATTTTCGACCTCAATGCGCATTTTTTTTCTCCAGTTCCCAATTATCATATCCTTTTAAATTTCATATTAAGCCATTTTTTATAATTACTGTCTATAAAAGAGAGTTTTTTTTTAAATAAACCACATTAAAGGTACTTTAAAGGAAGACCCATATGAACATCGGGCATTTAAGCCCTGTAAAGTAACATGAATGGGGATAAGACCTAAATGATATTAAAGACCACTTAATTATACAATGATACACCGAGTTTAATAAATATGGTTAGAGCCGTTTTTGTGTAAATTGTAAAAATGTTTTTCATAGTTGATATCATAGTTGCACTTCCGGTTATCCGATTTTAAGGAAAAAAATTCTGTCACGTCTAAAGCATATACTGTGTGCACACTTCACCAAATGAATAAGATTAACTCAACAGGAATAGTTTGCAGCAAAATGGAAGCCATTAAATGGTGGTGAAGTCTGAATTGTGAAGTTGTTTTCGTTTGTTATTTTTTGTGTTTCAAGTTTTTTTGTCATATTAAAGATTTTAATGCTAGTAGTGTTAAACTTTTAGTATATTTTATGTTTAAATAAACTCTGTTTTTTAAGATATAAGTAAATTGTAGGTCAGTACAGAGGAACAAAGACAACCAATTCGCTGTCTCATAACATGTATAAATCTTCTTAAGTTTCTCCTTAAAAGAGATCAGATGTAAATATGCTGTTAGGGTAAGATGGAGGCGGGTGCAGGAAGTATCTAGATACAATGGTTCTGATAATGAAGATCTAGTTAGTGTTGGGCACAAGGCAATCCGTTACTGTTTCGGAACACGCTTTGAATAATTCATTCCCTCCGTCTGTTTGTGAGTGACATCTGATTTTAGGTAAGGCTGAGGTCCTCATACTTTTTGTAAAAAATCAATTCAATAAAAATTTAAATATCATTTGAGAATAATTTAAAAAAAAATTAAATAAATATTAATGTCACAGGCAAGACAAAAAAAATGGAATTATCTCACACACAATGTTGAAAACAACAGTAGAACCCGGTGTTCTAAAACCACGTTTTTATAAACTGGAGAAAGAATATTAATAAAACAATAAGTATTTTTAATGCTGAGACAGTTTACTAAAAATATGGCTACATTTTCCATAAATGATTTCCCAAAAGCATATCTTTCTACTATAAACCATCATTCATCTTCCTAGGTATAATCAATTATAACTATTATGACATAATGACAATAATGATGAATTAAAACTTTTTAAATTAATATACATACGTCTACGACTATAAAGGTCTATTAAACATATTTAATATTAATAGATATAAATTATGATGGGTTAAAATTTTTACATTATTGAAAACAATCCAGGTCACTGGTAAATTTTTTGCATTGAGTAAACGGTGCAACGTTTATTGCAAGAAAAAAAATCGGAAATACAGGTTGATTTATTTTTTAAAATAACCGTTGTCATTTTAACCGATCACAGACTAATTTTAAGGGATTTACAAATCTCTGATACGACAGCACCCTTCTGTTATTAATGGCTATCAGAAGAAGTTAATTTCTCAGAATGAAAAAAAAGAGTCTACCTTTCAAAATTTCACGTATTTCATTCGAAAAGGATAATTGTCGGTCAGCGAACGCAAATGTCATTTCACCAGGTGTCAATGAGATCAAAATAATCAGGTCGTCTTGAAAAGAATTGAATTTCTCTTTTAGATATTCTGGACATGGGCCGTCATCTTTTTTTTTTTTTTTTCTCCTCGCTAAATATATCGACCAGAATCTGCCTCAACGTCATGAATAAGTAGGAAGTGGAAAGTGGTTCCTGTATATTTCTTCACAATCTGGATAAGATAATTGGCCTCAGCAGCCTGGAGGAACAGGTTTCGCGTCAACCGATGGATTCAATCCCGTGTCAACGGGGTTCTGCGATGGAAGAGATATCGTCACTCCAGCCAGCGCCTTCCAAGGATTTTCTCCTTAATGAGACAAATCTCTTCTGCTATAAAAGAAGGATTTGCGATAAACGTGTGAATAAGGAGACTGAAATTGGTGGAAGGCACTCTAAGGTGTCAACTAGACCTAATGATTCCGAACTGCTATCTTCTTTTTCTCCTTTAGATCAAGAATTAATCGATTCACAATAATTAAAACTCAGTGTCATAAACCTAGCAGAAAATCTGAGATGTAGTTGGAAATCTAAAGAAATATATGATAAGATATAATCCAGTAGCTAAAAAACGAGCAGGAAATTGACTTCTTAAAATCTAGATAAAAAAAGTCTAAGAGAACTTCATGATAAAAAGTCCTAAAATAATGTAGCTTGGATAAGCACCAAAGTAAGAAGGTTTTTTTTTTTTTTTTTTTTGGAAACTGTCATCGTGCAATAATGACTTTGCAATCCTACATTTCATGACTCATATCATAAATTAGAAAAATGTTAGTGGAATTTTACAATTACATTATTCCAGGGGGGCGTTTATTCATTGGTCGACTTTTATTCATTCATTGATACAATTGAAAACCTGCAATTATCTGTCAAATATCGTCGTATATTGTGTTCAACGGTATCATGTTTCGAAATAAAAGAATAACCTCAAACACTGGTCGTGTGTTCAGAACATTGTAGGGAAGTACTATTTTCCGGCCAATGGTTATGCAGAGAGATGATTGGGTCGAGATCTACCGCCGAATTTTAGTTAATTTATTCCATTAGTTAATTTATTTATTTATTTCTAACTATAGAGGAGAGGGTTTTCAACCTCTAATAGGCCATTTATTAAGAGTACCCACTTTTTATAAAATGAATGTGCCCCAGGAGGGTCTCTCGGACCCTAGAGTAATCCAAGCCTGGTGTAACAGAATATGTAATCGGCTTCTACTACCGCACTGTGGGACCAATCGCCAATTTAGAATGACAAAAACAACTTTCAAAATATGAGAAATGTAATATAAAATCCTTTTTATAAATAGCTAGTAGATTAATTTAAATCCTTTCGTTCTGGTTTTATTTTATTAATATTATAGTTAATTTTTATTTTAATTCTTAGGAATTGTGATTTTTAATTTAAATTTTCATCATAAATGAAATTTATATTGACTTTTTTTTCTTTTTCTTTTTTTTTTCTCCCCTATCGGGTGTTTTCCCGGGCCAGGGGGGATTTATAAGACCCCCAAGGCACTGAGAAGCGAACTCTTAATTTTATTGTCTACAACTTTTGTTATCAAGTTTCCAGGCAACATACGGTAGCTGTGCACATAGGTCAGTCCATTCGGCCACCCCGCCCCGCCCCCCCTAAAAATGAATTCTATTAATAAGGATTCGAACTCAGGTCTCTAGGGTGAGAGTCAGACAACTAACCCTTCAGCCATACCATCTGTTGTTAAATTTATATTGACTTATTCAAGACCGTAAAAACTTTTATTTGTGACGAATATATGATTTTCATTCGAAAATTATTCCTAATGAACTTTGTCCTCCTAGATTGGCTGTCGGCCCCACCGTGAGTAGGGTGCGAACCTGGAACCTAGAAGCATAGCAGCAAAGTGCCTTGTCTACTGAGCTACTCCTTCAATAATTATTACGAAATTAGCTTTTGCGTTCACAATGAGCTTATTTAAAGTAAATTAGTTTCCCGTATGGTTGTAATGATTTAATTATATTTAAATGATGCTATTGACGCAAAAAATTCTCGCTCAAAAGTTATTTCATACTTCTACTAACTGAACATTGTATTAAATTTTATCTTTCGAAAATGCATTTTTCCATCGCCATCAGTGAAAATTGATATAAAAACTATATGTCAATAAATATCAACACCAAGAACAAATAACTTTTGATGACTCTATTTTAGGTATTCGACAACTATAAAAAATTGCATGACCTGAATTTATGAATTATCTAATATTCACTATATATAAAATTAAAATAAAACAATAAAGAGGTGAACCACCAGAAGATCAATCTCAAATCGATCTTCATGAGTTATTCCTTATCATCAATATATGTTGCTTTAACACTATCAATATGTATAAATTTAAAAATCTATCAATATGCAAAAATCGTTATCTTGAAAACTTATCTCTTCATATTAAGGATTGTCGTGAAATTGTTAAGGAAACTGGTTCACAAGTTAGCCTCTTTGCGTGGGTAAAGAGATTATAGGAGAAGGGTAGGTGTATAATTATAGCGCAGGGTAATGTGAAAAATTATATAATTTTTATATAATACGTGTATCGATCATGAGTTTGAGGAAGATTTTCGATTGAAGTACCAGTAAATTAACAAAATTTTTGTTATTTCACAATCTGTAATTTGTCTTATTTAGGAAGACAAATTTTCGCTGATAGACTGTCAAACATCATTAAATAATATTTTAAAAAAATGTAAATACTTACATATAATAATAATTTTTAAAGAACATGAAAGATAAAAATGAAATAGAGAACAAAATGGCATCTTCTTTCAAATAAAATTCACATGATTCCCTAACAAATACTGTGTATGAAAAACGGCACAATCTTTCAAAGAAAACAAGATTTTAAAAACTCAAAACTGATGATAACAAAAAAAAAACTAATATTAGCGAAACATAACATGTTGGAAAATTTGATTTCAATAATATAAAAATATAATACTAAAATAAAAAGATATTAATAAAAGCTCATTACAAAAAAGATGAAATACTGAACATATTGTTTGACCGCAAAGTATTAATCATATGTGAAGTTATCAACATTTAACTCACTTCATGTAATAGAGTAACAGCTTCTCCCCTATAATTGTTGATAATTCTTACTAGCAATCAGCGCATCAATATATTTTGATCGTATTAAAAAAAAAAAAAAAGTGTGATTTAAAATTCCTACTAAATAGTGTTTGGTTATGGAAACCACAGCTGCCTGGAATCCTGGATTTAAAGACAAGGACCCCTAAATTTGGTGGAGGAACAGTTGCCATTACGATACCACGAGCCAGGGCGTGCCCAAGACTATCTTGATCCAACTCGGATCCCGCCGATGAAGATGAATGATAGAGCCAAATAAATTGGTTTCGCTCAACGCTAAACGCCGTCTTCGGTAAACTTTCCCGCTTAATCGTCCATCCTCCCGATCATCCATTTTATCCGTATCGGCATATTCACATTAGTTTGAAGTAACATATTTCTAAGAAAATAATCATATTTATAATAATTATAAGAGAAGGTCACAATCAATGCGTCATCGATTTAACTATTTTGTTTTTTTGTTTTTTTTTGGGGGGGGGAGAGGGGAGCTCAGGCCCCGCGAGCCCCTAGTAGTCGGCGCCTATGGACAGTGTAATATAGATTTGTGATTCTGCTCTTTATCCGATATGTTGCGGGGAGCCTTGTGGGCGGGGTGGCCGAATGGGCTAAAGCGTGTGCACTGCACCGCCGTTGCCCGGCAACCTGGCAATATGAATCAAAGATATAAAAATAGTCACGAGTTCGCGTCCTGGTGCCGAGGGAGTCTTTTAAAACCCCGCTCATATCCCCTGGCCCGGGAAAATCCCGTATAGCTAGCCTTAACGGCGAGGAAGGGAAGGACCCAAAAAAAAAAAAAAAAAAAAAAAAATGTTGGGGGGAGCCAAAACCTCTCCGAAAAGGTGATTAGTTGAGGATTCAAAATTAATAGTAAATTATGATGAGATGTGAGCATGGAGAGATCGACTGCTGTCAACCCCATACTGCCAACTTCAAGTTTTGGGAACCCAAGACAACCAATGGAGAAGCGATATCACTGACTTGACCGACAATAACTTATTCTGAATTGCTGTAAAGAAAAATAAAGATATTGAGGGCCTCGTGGACTTTAAAGATGAAGTTAGTAAGCGCTGGTTTGAACTGGTTATTAAGCGTACTGCAGTTTTTTACAATAATTGCATGACATGCAATTACGCATTACGCATTATGCAAGAGGGGTGTTAATCAGGTGACGAGGATATTAGAGATGAAGATTAGTTTTTAGAACATTTCAATTTTTTTTTCTATGTAGGGAATTTCTTCTATATTTATATAATATTATTCGATATTCAGTTTTCCTACCAGGAAATATGTTTTTTATTTTGGCAATATAAATATTAAGTAATTTACGAATATCTCTGTGTCGTGTGTTGATAAACGTTCACTGAAAAATGACTGAAGTGACTGTTTCATAAGATTTATTTTCGGAGCTCCAACTTCCGAGTCAAATAGGCTTTACTATATTTTGCTTATATTCCCTTAGCGTATACCTTTAGCGATCCTAAAAACCAAAAAGCATCATAATATCCTTGATTTTTTTATCCCTTGTTCCTCCACTGACTCTTCTACTCCTATAAACAATTCCATAAAGCTTTACACACCTTCTCATTCAACTGTCCCCTTATTATCCCTTTTACTAACCAAAACAATTACATTAAATGCGCATTCTGGTTTAGCCGATAAAAAATTAAAAAATACTTAGTTTTTTTCTATCTTCGGATCTTAATTCGGGCTTGTTTTGAATCATGCAATAAGCAGATGCGTTGTTATTGTGATTGTAGCAATTGGTATCTTAGGCATGAAGATGGTACCATCTAGCAGTACGTCTTTCTAGTCTTTATTTACTTCCTTAATTGAGGAAAAGATAATTTACCTATGTTACCATCTAGAGGACATGCATAGATTCGGAAAAAGTATGATAGGAGAAGCAGAACTAATCAGCCTACATCTGAATAAAGATAAAACAAAATGCATTATCAATTTTGCTCCCAATATCAATTTTGAACAAAAAAAAAAAGTTTGAATAGTTTCCTCTAGTTCTCTTATGATAGAAAGGAATAAATTATATATATATTTTTTATAGATTAAATTTTTGTGTAGTCAGATTTTCTATCGCCTTTCTGGACTGACTTTGCCAGATAATTACCAAAACTGCAAGTTTAACGATTATTTTGATACCAGTTACAGATTTGTGTTCGTTGGCGCAACGTAGTTATCTTATAGTTAATAAATCGAAGGGAGTGAGAACCTCAGAATTAGTACTATCATTTATTTTGTCTGTTACATATAGTTTCTTATATACTGAATTATGCTATAACTATATGGGTTAACTATAAGCATTACTCCACAACTCCAACAACAGTATGACATCGAGATCATGGATCTAGGTCTCCTGACGACAGTGGGACCAAAAGAATATAACTGCAAGAGTGATTTATCCTGAAGATCAAAGCGGTAAAAATGTACCTAGCAATAGTAGTAGAGGGAATGAGAGAAGTCGGGAAAGGGCTGTAAAGGATGTTGTTTTTTTTTCCATTGTCCCTTTTTTATTTATCTTTGTCTTGAATCTTTGGATTTTTGTTGTCTTCTTAGTAATCCTTTTACTGCTAAAAAGCATTGTAAGGTGTATTTAGCTTTTTTTTTTTCGTTTCTGAATATTTAAGGACGTTATCAATAATTGAAATTCTTATCCGTTGATGTCGATATAAAAGTCTGTAAGAAAGGGGTCATTTGCCGAATTCTGTTATTGCTTCATTAGTCTTGATGTCCTGTGGGTGCATTTAAATAACTATTCTACAAGAGTACACCAATTAGTACAGTTCATAAACTCAATTATTTAAATAAGGATTAAATTAATGTTATTATTTACATATTAAATACAAATTAATATTATGAAGTTTACAGATTAAGTCCATTGTGTTTAAAATAAGAAAATGCAATATGTGTTGAGTAATACCATCCAGTGAAAATACGAAATTTTTAATTTTTTTATGAAATCACTTATCTGACTCCATTCAAAAAACTAGGAATCGATATTTTTTTTTTTTAAACCCAGCAAAAATACCTAAAATATAGTTAATGATATATAACAAGTTGCAGAATTAATGCAGTGGAAACAACCTTTTTATTTATGCTTTATTGAAAATCTTGGAACCAGTATTTTATTCATGCCTAAACGTTTTTAATATATAAATAAACTATATCTGACATAGGAAATTTTATAACATAATACCTAAAATATAGTTAATGATATATAACAAGTTGCAGAATTAATGCAGTGGAAACAACCTTTTTATTTATGCTTTATTGAAAATCTTGGAACCAGTATTTTATTCATGCCTAAACGTTTTTAATATATAAATAAACTATATCTGACATAGGAAATTTTATAACATAATACCTAAAATATAGTTAATGATATATAACAAGTTGCAGAATTAATGCAGTGGAAACAACCTTTTTATTTATGCTTTATTGAAAATCTTGGAACCAGTATTTTATTCATGCCTAAACGTTTTTAATATATAAATAAACTATATCTGACATAGGAAATTTTATAATTACAACACCTTCAAAACAGGACGCTCTCATACCACTGTGCACCTTGGAGGATTGGAAAAACAGTGAACTGAAATGAGTGATCCATCATGAATTATGATTTTGTTCTATCCCCAACAACGAAGAACGTTTAAAAAAGAAAACTTATTGCTGATTGACAGCAAACGGAGATAAATAAGTTATAAATAATAGATTGCGGACTAGATGGTGTAAAGGCTGTTATGACATTAAGAAAAAGAAAAAAAAAAACAAGTTGCTATCCAGCCGAGCAAAAAGGTCAGACCTCTTCCATCATAAGCACTACACAAGTTTACAAATAGACAAGACCGATTGAAAGGCAAATCAGGCAGGATACTATAATATAAAGGACAGCTGAGGAGGACGATGGAGTTTGTGTGAGAAGCGGTAGATGAGGAGAGAGGAAAGGGGGGAGGGGTTTGGCGTGTGCAGCCCAAGCATTACGTAAAGGTACCTTTTGTCCTCCTTAGCTGAATAATAAGGACCTTCTCATTACAGAGTCTCGGGACCTTGGTCTTTAACCGGGTAATGACAGAACCGCTTTATAGGCGTATCCTTTTGCTAGTCCAATTACCATGACAGAAATGTCAAACCATCTCGGGGATTCTTCGTCTTTACTGCTGTTCTTGTTCAAGACTTTAATCAACCTCATCTTAGTGAAGGTTGGTCATCAGCCTCTGTCCTCAAAAGGAGTTGAGGCCGGGTTATTATGATAAATATGCGATGTGCTTCAGCTCGCAGTCAACAGCCTCCTGAATAAAAACACTGTAGAGTATTTTAATCTTCAACATAAAGTATATCTACACTGCGATGATAAAAACATTCCGTGCCTTCCGAAGCCAGGGATCCTTGACATTTATGGGATAGGTGATGATGTCTTGCATGTTCCTGTCTTCTGGACTATAAAATTTAATTTTAAAACAAGAATTTATTTCATTCCGTCATTAATTAGAATAATTTATTAAATGACTTGACCGGAGTTATCGGAGAAGATAAAAAACAAATTTAATAAATAGCAAATACTAGTTAAAAAGATACTGGGTACTGGTGGGGGAACTAGTTCGACAAGTGGGTCTTTTGGTCCTGACGGCTACCTTCATGTCATTAGTACCGCGTACTACCACAGTGGGAGTGTAAAGATTCATTTCCTCTGGTTGCCGAAAAGTGAAAATTAACTGACCAAGAGGAAATCGGACCCACAATGTTCACAACCCGTCACTCTGGGACCCACGTCCCAACAAGTTCGACAATCACGTCCTCAGCTTAGACGAAACTAAGTAGTCTAAATCAACGATCAAACAAAACACTTCATTGTAATATCTATAGCCTATTTTAAATACAAAATAAAATATATTCCTAGTAAAATTTAAATAATTGAGGCATTGATATAAGGTAGTATGTAATTATACAGGAGAAGCAAAAAAAACGTATTGATAATTAATAATGAAAGTTTTATTTGTAAAATAGTAACGGAAAATCCATATATATCTAGGCATTGCATTATCAGGTAAACATTACAATGATTTTGAACAAAGTTTTAGGTAAAATGTGTGAGATTTCGGATCCATTAATTCTAACATAGAGAAGAGATATTTATTCTTTGGATCACTGATAATTGATTTTCTTGATTGCTCTTAATGGATTTTCCTCTTTTGAAAATGTTGACCTAACTCCATGCTTCGATTTCAGTTAAATTAGTTCTGATTTTTATCTGTAACAGTTTATCCCTAGAAATCCAAATCCAAAAATGATCTTTATTGGCGACGTATTAAATACATCGCACATTGAGGAAAAATCATAGAAATCTCTGTCATCACTACTATTGGTTGTACATACCTTGCTTTCATAATCATTGCAGCTACTTTTTTAGGAACATTCGCTTAGGAACTTTCTTTCTCTACTCTATTATGCCAAAATTGCGATCGTATGGCGTATATAAATGCCTGATTTTACCAATTTTAGATTGACGTTACTATAAATATTATTTATGACAGCGTAGATTAAAACATCAGAACCATCATATTTTTATTGGGTCTGGCACAGTCATCACGCCATTTTTTTCAAAAATTTCTTTGTAGTCATGTCAGACATGATCATCTTTAGAAGACAAGACCTCATTTCCCCCACGACCATCCAAGCCTTCATGCCACAAGCACATGGTACTCAGATTAACTTACTACCAATTCCCTTCCCCTCTAGAATTCTCTTGATACCAGTGTTATCTATCGCCGTTCTCAGGAATTAAACCACTTCCAATTTTGACCTTTCTACACCATTGATATGGCTAATCATTATCTTTTCTAATGAAAAAACTGAAAAATATTTTTAATTTACACACTATCTTTTCCATGTCAACGCCTCAATTTATAATGTGATTTTGGTTATTTTAATTTTTTCTATTTATGTTTCACTTTAATGTTTATGTTTACTATTGCAGGTCTAAAACTAATTAGGGGATCGAAATCACTTAAAGAATTAAAGAATATTTTTTTTTTTTTACATTGAATTAGGTCAATTTTTACCAACATTTTATTGATACGCATTAATTTGACGTTTCGACCATACTAAGGGTCATTTTCTAATCTTGATGAGTCCTCCGTTATATGTTCATCATTAATGTTGTAATTAATATGTTCAGTGAACAGTAACTTGTCATGTTATATAGGGGCTTCACCCACGTCATTTCTGGAATGATGTCATCAGTCCCATCATCCTGCAATTCCTTATTTATCAATTACCTTTGTTTCTTTGTAAATAGATGAATTACTATGAATATTTGAAGTTCGCCTAAATTTTTTGTACAGACCTAGATTAGTGATTTTCCAACAGCTTTAACCCCCAGTTAAATCGTTACTTAAAAGATCTGTGACGTTATTTACCGATATTTTCAAGAAGAAAGAACTATAAAATAAGTATTGAATATTTAATAGTTGACAGTTGCATTATGAAGGAAGGAGATGGTCCGGAATGGCGGTCATAAATAGGCTGAATAGTGGCAATAAAATAGTTTTGCCACTATTCAGCCTATTTATGACCGCCACTCCGGACCATCTCCTTCCTTAATAAAATAAGTAACTGAAATAATAAACAACACGACTTTCTCTGATTTAAAAAAGAACAATAATTTCTTCATATTAGTAGACATAAAATAATAAACTAAGGAGAATACTTAAGAAATCAGCACATATTTCTTTAGATTCATTATTGGTATTTTTAAAACACAATTACCAAAGAATTCTTGTGAAACTAAAGCAATGGCTAATTTAAAAAAATAAAATATTAAGGTTAAGAAAAATAAAATAGCTTCTCCCCTACGAGATGAATTTGACGGGAAAGGTAGAGAAGAATTTATGTTTCTTATAGTCGCTGCAATTTTCTTCTTTTTTTTTCGCATTCTTTTGAATGTGCAAATATTTCTCCTGCTCTTCTTTTCTTGTATAACTGTCTCTATCAATCACAAATTGTATTATACAGTCATATTTTTTATTTTTGATCGAAATTAAGTATTATGAATTTTATATAAGAGTTATGTTAATATTAACCATGAAATTAGGTATATGTTAGGTAAGTATACTCGACTTTGAACTTCTGAAAATAAATAGGCCTTGCTTTTGGTAAATAATCTTTTAAAGTAGGGTATTGTTTGCAGAAAAAAATCATTAAATTTCAAGAGGTAAAACGGATTAAATACCTAATACATATGTTTTTACTGACGGATATGCTAGAATAAAATTATTGACACTTGTAATAATAAAAACAACCAAATGACCACAATAGTTCTACTTTGTTTTTACTCTACACTCAACCATTCACGCTTAGGCCATTTTCAAGGTAAAAACATTTAACAAACAAAACAGGCATCACAACATTATTACATTTACTGATTAATTATTTTTATAGTCTATTTTATCTTTACAAAGCTATTTTAATATATAAATAAAATCATATGGGCTAAATTCCGCTTGTCACAGTACCTCTATTTTCTAATACTACCTCCACTCATAAGGTTATAGTCCGTGGTACAGACCCCTTTTTACCCAATTATTAACATCCTCCTGAAACTTCGCAAATAGTTTCATCTCATCGTAATCTACAACTATTTTATTTACGAAAACTCTTGGAATTGGGGGGCTTTCAATCTGGGGAGAGTGCAAACTTTGTCTATTTAATTAGGTACTAATAACTCGTAAATACCCATTTGTTTTCTACTTAGATCGTAAGATAATTTGATCGCAAAATCGGAAAATAAGGTTGCCTTAAAAAATATTGAGCCGTTTGGCGTGACCTATAATCCCAAATTTTCAAAATAACGAGGTTATGTAGCACAAACGGCCCAATATTTTTGTAGGCCACCTTTTTTATAGGTTTTGTGATCAAATTGTCTTACGACCAAAGTGGAAAGCAAATGAATCTTTAGGAGTTTTTAGTAACTGATCATATAGACAAAGTTTTTCGCTCTCCAAATTGAAAACTCTCCAATTCCAAGAGTTTTCGTAAATAAAATAGTTGTATGTTACGATGAGATTAAACTATTTACAAAGCTTCAGGTGGATATCAATAATTAGATAAATAGGATTCTGTATCACGAACTATTATGTTTATTTAGACATCTTCCAATATTTACGCAATCTAAACTCCAGAAACGAAACAAAGAAATAGATAAAGCGGTCATTCACTCAGATTCAATCTTTACCTATCTCAAGTCCGGTAAAAAAAGTTTCTACCTGGTTTTTACATAATTGGAAACTAAGACTCAATTGACTGCCCAAGAGCTAAAATAGAGGATGTCCAATCTTTCATGGGCTTCACAAACGAAGACGTGAGTTATAACACTTCATACGGAAAATGGAATTGTGAAACAAGCAAGTCCTTTGGAATTGATGCACGACTTAGTAATTAATTATTTGAGATTACACAATCCATAGAAAAATGATCTTTAGATGACGGACTTATTTTTACTCAAGACTGGCCAGAACACGTAGTACAAACCATCTGAAAACTGGTGCTTGACAAATAGCGTCTATTACGGGAGTACTATTAAAGCCAGCGGCACCCGGGGCGATGTTTTGCCGAAATTTCGTCTACTTACGAGAAATTAGCAGTGGATGGTACACCTGCCACTAATGACCACGGCAATCACCTTGCTCGGTGGGCGTGGCTATGCAAATCTGAGGTCACGCTGGCCAATTATATTTGCTCCTAGCCTACCTCTTCATGTCGTCTCCTCCTTGTCGTCCTTCGATGAATATGCATTTCGAAAGGAGCTGTTGTCCATTAGGTGCTTATTATTAACCGTGTCAAAAAATAAATAAATATATATGGGATCCTCCATGCTTAGAATACCTTAAGGCTATAAATCTGACGATTACAAAAAATTAACCCAATATTAATGTCACCTAAAACTCGCCAACGATTCTTTAATGTCTAGCATTTTTCGAGAATGCTGCTTCATGTAGCTTTCACATATTCTAGTCTAACGATATTCATGTTTCATATTCATTAATGACATAAGAAGTCTATATATGGAAATAATACTTAAACCTGGTATTTGAATCCTATCCTCTTCACATACCAAGACGGAATAGACTGGTATTAGGATGGGCTGTGTACTGGGCAGTAGCAGATTCAGGATTTTGAGTGGGCTTTTTTATTTATTTATTTTTTAAAGACTGCAATTATTCTGGTACATGCTCATTTTAATTAATTACATAATGCTTTTAAGCATAGTAATTCAACAGGTGTAATGATGTTTTTAGAAATAAATGTCTTATATAAATATTTTGTGGCACGCTCTTACATTTAGAAGGTATATGTGCATTACAATTTAAATAAGAGGATATATTATAATTATATAATTAATCAACACAGATTAATCACATAAACAAATATGGAACAATAAAAAATAAAATAAAAATAAATATATATATATATATATATACTCCTATATATATATACATGTTACCAGTTGAGGAGGCTCCCGAAAACTCCCCCTCCCATCATTTCATTATTAAAAATTTATGTTTCTATAAAATAAGAAATCATAGGACCATTATGAATTATAATGTTAGTATTCAAAATATCGTAAACAAATAACATGAGGAACATTTAGTCCGTGATTTAATACAATAAGAGTCAATTCGATAATATGGATATATGGACCAAAAAACAATCAGTCGTTATCATTTTAGTTGACAATAAATTGAAAAACACTATTTTTCATTTCTTTTTATGAAAAAAAAGTGTATTTTTAGTAGTACTTCCATTACAATACATCCCAGGTAATGTTCATTTATTGTTTTTTTACAGTATAGGAGGGGCGTGCATTTGTTTATTTGTACATTCTCCATGCATTAGGCATAATGTATAAATTTAATGAAATTTAAGAAATATCATAGTTCTTATAAATTAGATGAATATCGTAATAAAATAAAGTACATACTTCTCTAATAAAAAAATAATAATAATATAAATATACAGAAATCATAACCAAGAAAACTAAATTTTAAAAATAATATAACTATAATAAAATTATAAATCACTTCAGGTTTCTTGGGAGAGTTCAAGAGTAAATATCCCCGGTTAAGTAAAAATTTATAAAAAAAAAATTATAGTTAGTTTACCATGTAAGTTAATTTTTAATTAACTTTATCAGATATTTTTTTAGTTATAACGGACCAAGAAGGCCTTAAAATAGAGTTTTTTTTTTAAATTGAACTATAAATTCTATTTTTTTAAAAATATAGAAAAACAGTACTTAAAATTGCGAATTTTTTTGTGTTTCGTAATATTATTATTGTAGATTTATTCAATTAACTATAGAACATTTTCACTAAAGAATAACAACTTATTAGCGAATATAATCTATTTTTAAAATTTCTTATTTGTTTATTTTTTACTTTCTTTTATTTGTTTTCACTTTGTGTGGGTGTATATATAGTGCGAATGTAGACGTTCATCCATAATACCTATTTTCCTTGATTTAAGGACACTTTATGTTATTAGTATTAAAAAAGTAATTATATAAAAATATTTAAAAAAAAAATGCTGCAGATTATTTCACAAAGCTTTATTATCCAAACAATTATAAATCTAAAGTAAATTATAAAGGTGATTTCAATTATTGGACTAAACATTTATTTTTTTAACCATTAGTAATTCAGTGACACTTTTCACACTCCTCAGCGTTTACTTTTTGAGTTATTCGGAATCTAATATTACCATCCCTCGTAACTTTTTTTTCAGCTACTTTTCGTTGAAGTATATTATATGGATACATTTAAAGGGCATCGAGAAGAAGACTTTAGCGAAGTTTCATTGAAATCGATACATTCGTTTAGGCGCTACAGTCTATAGCAACGCAGGTTTTTCGGTCGCCATCTTGAAAGGAAAAGGCGGATAGAAATGTCGATGAAGGAGGACCATCCTCGGGTGACCTCTAATTTTAAATCCAAATTTTAAAAAAATCAGTCCAATAGTTTTGAAGAAAATGCTCGGACGGTGGAAGGACAAACAATTTTTTATTCGTTTTTGTAATTCTACGTATCCTGAAACATAAAACCTCAAAATTGGAGAGGGGGTTAAGTTTTTGAATTTTTTTGTTCGATCACAATGGTTCATTATTGAAAATAATAAATCGATGGATTATCTAAATCAAAAAATAATTTGTAGTCGATTGACAACTTTCCAGATCAGTCATTCAGTCAACCCTACTATTGAAAACTATTGACTTTTGTTTTATAAATGAATTTTCTCTGATTCGGCAGCTCATGTTTGATTTTTGTAAAAACTCTTATAATTTTCCTAACTGTTGAAAATTAACTATTCGACGTTATCAGAACAGGTGCATGTTATATGCATCCATAAATAACAAAGAATCCGCAGTGTGGTTTCTGCCGCAATATTAGAGGGTTTTTAAGAGCTACGATGTCCATCATTAATGGGCGTCACTCATCATCCCGCCGGGGCAAATGGGGAGCCGGGGGCGGAGCGTGGTGGCCCCGGGCGGCCGTGCGCACCTCAGGCCCCGCCAATTAAAATCACTTAAGCCCCGGCTAATAGTTGCCGAGTCCGTCCACTGGCGGTGCCATTTGGGCATCCAGCTGTGGGATAGAGTGATGGCGATGGCGTAATGTTGCATTACTTCATTCAATTATCTATTGATATGAATACATAATAAGGGGAAGTATTATAAATGCTCCCCTGCAAACTATACGGAATTTTCTTAGATAATGATAATGATCAAAGGCTTAGCGAACCCGAAGGTTCGATTCCGACACGACCAATCTCTTATTACACACCTACCTCCACTGTTCGCCGTCCAAACCCAGTCCCTTCAGACCTTAATACAATCTTCCCACCATCGGTCTACCCCTCGGACGTTTACCATTCGGTACAGCAAATATTAATCTTTTAGGAATTCTCTCGTTACTAATCCCAACAATTTTACAGGCCCATTTGATTCGCCAGGATGAAATCACCTCAATTATATTACCCGGATATAGTTCCCGCGATTCGGCGTTGTGTAATTCATCCTCCGCTTAATTCATCCTTCTTCGGTCCGAAAATTCTACGAAATACTTTATTTTCAAAAACCTTAAGACGTTTCTCATCCCTTAATGTAAGCGCCCACGTTTCACAACCATAAAGAACTGTAGGTAAGACAATGGCTTTATAGATTCTATTTTTACTTTTCTACTAGGTACGGCAAGTATTGCAATCGGGTCAAATTTCCGACATGCGGTTTTCGACGGATCTATACGTTTCAGAGCCCACTGAGTCCGAAAAACACATTTTTAGCCATTGGTCTGTCTGTCTGTCTGTGCCAAGATTTTCTCGGAAACTACTGAACCGATTTTTTTATTCTTCTTTTTTTATTTTGTAGGGTTTTGACTACTGATGCCTGTGACAGAAATGTCGGTGCTCTATGCGCAATAGCTTGCGCGCAATAAATGAAAAACATGTTTTTCTATAGACTATAGCTCAAAAACGGCTATAATGATTTTGATGAAACTATCCTATAATGTTCTAATCATTGTTCTTTCAATTTTCGTATATAGACTAAAGTCCGCAAAAAAATCAGGAAAAAAAGTTGTAAATAAAGAATAGAAGAAAAAATAAAGAAAAGAAAAATGTTATGGGGCCTAACTGTCTAAGTATATATTATACGGTAAAATTTCTAATAAAACTTTTGAAAGGTAATTAAATTACCAACAAAACAAACAAAAAATCATCGGAATCGAATCAGTATTAGCGATGATATATATACTAGGTCAATACCAAGCTATGCCAAAAAGTGTTTGATTAGCAATATTAGGAAGTATTGAAATTTTTACACTGATCTATCTTAAGCCGGTTTACATTGCTTTAGTTTATCATATATATCGTACTCAAATCTTATTTTTTACCAATTTTCAGGAAAATGTATCTAGATCAATTCTTTTCTTTTTTTCTTCATGAACATATGTAAAGATATAAAAACTTTTCTGAAATAGGTAGAATAGTCGTGTGAGTGGACACACCAGATTTTTTAAGTTGCGGGACAAGAGGCGCGAGCTAAGTAGTTTTGTCACAGAAAAATAACAAGCATTTCCCACCTTCAGTCTAACCTTAATCTCTTTTTCAATTTCGTTTTTTCTAGTTATCGTTGACCCTAGATACCTAAACCTCTCTATTTCTTCAAACATATTACCATGTATCTCGATATCACCAGTTTATTTCGAGCCCTAGTTCTTTGCTGGCATTCATTAACGTTGTCGTATTTAGTTTTATAGTTTCCAAGTCTTCGCCCAAAAGTACCAGACCATCCGCATAGCCCAGCATGGATTGTCCCACCCAATTTTCTTAGAAACTTTTTTAATTTAGCAGAAAATTGTCAACAAAAAAAATACATATCAGTGCCCCGGAGGTGACGAACAACATGTCCATTTTTAAATAAAATAATTTAAGAACTAAGAAACCAATTATAACAGCTCGTGCTTATGGAAAATTGACTTCCCGAACATACAAAAAAATATGGTATGATGTCCTTTACCTCCGTGGCACAGACTCAGTAAATATGAAACAATTTTTAATTGCTCTAAGTTATGGAGAAGTTGCTCCACTGATACGAAAATGGACATGGTGTTCATTACCTCCGAGGTAAATATATAATCCACAGAAACAAGGCCATGAACTAGTAAAAAATATTTTATTATTTTTGTGATTGATGTGATTGAAGAAAATAAATATAAACGCACTAGTAAATTGGTCAGTGAACAATTAACAGTATAATATAGAAAGAAGTTAATGCAATTTATAATGAGATAGAGCAAATAATTTTCTTTTTTTCTTTTCTAGTCAAATCTCATTAGTTTATTTATAATAATAAAAAAAAAACCATGAGTACATTATTTTAGGTTGTATCTTTATTAATAATATTCCGATTTATTTATCCGATTTATATAAAATAGTGTTTTTTATTTGCTTTGTACGAAATATAGTAAATCTTTTAAATTATTGTGTGTCTGATACCAATGTCAAAAAATTTATAATTTTTGAGTTAATTGCAAATAAAATGTCTTTTCGTTCACACTTTTTTTTTCCCTGAAGCTTTTTTCCATGAAATTCCCCTTTCGTTTGATATCTCATTCGTCAAAATCCATCCCTCTTGAGAGACGAAAAAGGAATCTACACAACGAAATACTAATGTATGATGTATCTATAATGATAAATTTCATACGATGTTTCAGATGAATAAAATATATCGTCGGTTTATTGAAAAAAGTCATTAAGTGCATTTTTGGTTTATACCAAACTATATTAACTTTCAAATTTGTTTTTGTGGATTTCGAATTTATTTATCTATGTGTGAATATTTAAAAAATAAATATATGATTATGCCACATCCAATTTTATTTATTTTTTATACTTACTGCTATAAATATTTTGTGGTTCATTATTATTCGATAGATAGAATTCGTTTTATCTCCAAACTTTGCAAAGAGTCTAATCAATACGTATTGTTTAAAAAATATTATTATGTTTATAAAAAAATAAATATAATTAATTATTTAATGAAAAATTACTTCCATTATTAAGTTTTCGTTAATAAATAATTTCCAACCCGACGTTTCGGATGTCTCCTCTATCTTCAGGATTCCATTTGATAATAATTATGTCAAATAATTTATGATATTTCCCATCCATATTAAAATATTTTATCATAACAATGAAATGAAAAACATATTATTATTTATTTTTTTAGACGTGTCCTGTTCTGAGGAAATCACATTAGCTAAATGTGGAATAATTATGATAGAACAAAACCCTCATTATTGAGTTCTCTGAAACATCTATTTATAAATGTTTTATTAATAAAGTCTTTACAATGGAGGTAATTTTTCAATACATTATTATATATATCTTAATATTATAATGTATTCTACGATCTATAATTGACGTTTCGTGATTAGGATAGTAAAATAAATTAGTATAGGTCTTGACATTTCTGTTTTAATTAACTTTTTTTTTCATAAATAGATCAATTATTTTCCTTGAAAAATGAAAAGTTCTGCCAAGGTGTCAAGAAATACAAAAAGACAACGTCGGCGTTGAGGTTAGAGAAGATATTAATGATCTTATCTGCACCTAGCCACGGATCCATAAATGTCAAGGTAATTTTAACTTCACTTCATAAGCTAATTAATATAACTCCTATTCCAGACCAGCATATATTAATATATAAAAGACATAATTGCCGGAAGTTTAATGTCATATAAAATTACTACGATTTGTAATATTGATATCTTGTTGGATATATTGAAAATTTGATACGAACATGAATGGACAAGTTTTATCAATAAATCTCTTATTGTCTATACCTATCTATTATTCACAATTGTGTAATTTTGCAACATAGTTGTGTGTTCGGCAATTAATATAATATTTTTAATTTAATATAAACCCCAAACACTTACTAAACAAACGTTTTAAGCATTCAATTAATTACAAAATACTCATTTACATGACTATGATAAGGCCAATATGGAGATGGAGAGTTGAGCTTTGGGGTTACACCAATTTTCTTATCCAATCGTTACAACCTAACATCCTCCATAAAACTTTTAAGATTAAGAATTTTATCACAAATAAAATCACTCATAAAAACCTCAATATGTGGCTAATTTGCTCCAATCCAGACTCATAGTAAACTCCAGACTCAACCGATCCCACATGTTTCAAACCTTGCTTCTTCTTCGATTCTCGATAATAGTACTGAGACTCTGATAAGAAGATATTGCCTACTGTATAATGAAAAAAAATTGTACGATGACATTTGTTATGGGAATCAATTGTTCAGATACCATCCACACCTTATATTATTATTTGTCAGCCAGTACATTGATTTTTTCAAGACCCAACGTTTCAATTATTTACGATTAAATGCGCAGTTCCTTGTTTGGAACCTCCAAAAATATAAATAATTCAGATTATTATTCTAAAAACCAAATTAAAAAACAATTTATCAATGCTAAATGGATGCAAACCAACAACCCCTCCCCCTAAAAACCGCAGTTCCCCATCTACGTATATACGTAGTAGGATTATCGGGAATCAAGGTTGAAGCAAGTTTGAAAACATGTGGGTTCGGTTTAGTTTGGAGATTACAAAGAAAGAATACGTTTCCGGATTGGACCAAATCAGCTACATATGGAACATTGAGGTTTTTATGAGTGATTTTATTTATGACAAAATATTTATTTTAAGAGTTTTATGAAGGATTTTAGGTTGTAAGGATTGGATTCGAAAATTAGTGGAACCCCAAAGCTCAACTCAGCATATCCATATTGGCCTTATCATAGTCAAGTAAATGAGTATTTTGTAATTAATTGAAAGCTTAAAACATTTGTTTAATAAGTGTTCGTGGTTTAAATTAAATTAAATATATTATATTAATTGCCGAACTCGCAACTATATTGCAAAATTACACTATTGTGTACGATTGTATAATAGATAGGTATAGATAATAAGAGATTTATAGATAAAACTTGTCCATTCATGTTCATACCAAATTTTCAATGTATTCATCAAGCTATCAAAACATCAATATTACAAATCGTACCGTGGGGAACCACGGTCTCGGAGGCCGCATGTGCCCTCTGTGACCACTAGAGGATCCAGGATTTAATTTTTTTTTGGGGGAGGGAGCTTCAGCCCGAAAGCTTTTATTTCATAAAAATAACGATAATTACTTTGGAAAAAAAGAAAGAAACTAACTACCCATTTGAAATGGTGTTTAACTGATTCCTAAAGTACTTTTAAATGTAATTACACGAACAATAATACTTTAAGAGATTGTATATTTGTATTATATTATATATTTATGTATTGTAAATATGTTATATTTTTTTTTCCATAAAACATGGTTGCATTTTACTATTTTGGGAGGAGGGTGAGAAGAGCTTTAGCCCCAAAGCCCCCTCCGTAGATCCGCCCGTGTTTGTGACGTAATTGCGGCCTCTAAACGTTTTCGCCAGCTATTTATAATTCTAGATATAGAATTAATTAATATTTAATTATTTATGTGACGACATATCGGAAATTAATAGTATTACGTTGAATGTATGTATGTGGGTGTTTAGTGATATGCAAAAACAGCAACGGGAAAATACAAAGAATGATTATCGCCTCCATTAGTACTACCTCACTTAACTGCAAAATGATTTCCAACCTATGGTATAATAGAGTCAAATTCGCCATCATCAATCGAAATTTATTTTAAAACCTCATTATTTCAGTGAAATGGTTGACACATATTTTATCGTACCATTTCTGTATTCAAATTATTTACACATATTCAAATCGTATAAACTCCTGAATTTAGAATGAGATTGATAAGCTTTTAGATCAACCAAAAAAAAAAAAAAACAGTTGATTCATATTTACACGCACCGCATGCGAATATTGATTAAACGGATTGATAGAATCTGCAAAAGTTATGATAATCAGATGTAGTAGTGCGTAAAAAATAGGGCTAAATTTTAAAATGGTAGCTAGAAAGTGACTTATATTAACACGCACTGGTGAATTCTATAATAATATTTCTAGATACTATCTGCGAAATTAAATATTGTCTGAATTAATTTTGTGACAAACTTTCTACACTAATGAGATTAATGTAAAGAAAATGCAAATTAAAAAAATAAATTAATTTAGTAAATTTTGTTCTATATGGTCTGTGACAAATTAGATGATTTGACAGTCCATTACGCTAAATTTTAGTGATTAATGTCAATAATTTTGTTTAGTTTTTAGTTTAGTTAAGCCTCTGGTAAACAGACGGAGTTATTCAGCATACAACAGTTCTAGCATAAAACCACGTAAGAATATCCTCCTTGCGTACCGATGAGACAATATATAAAATTACGTAACACAGGTAGTATTTATATGATATATATTCTCATTCAGTATTATTCACAAAAGGGATCATATTGTATTGGATTGGCATATAAGTCATTTCAGTTTTTCTGTTTATTTTATGACACTATGATACAATTCTTATCTGATGAATTAAGCTGGATTGTTTATCCTGTTTGTAATATGTCAAACAACTATATCTGTTAACTCTTGTTAAAACTTAACTTATTATTGTGTTTGCTATTGCACTGTAAATATGGAAGAAAATAAAATTCATTTTGTTGTATTATTTTAAAAAAGGAAAGCGTGCTCCATAAGCTCATAGAAATATTTTGCAGTGTTTATGGGGATGATGCCTTAACCGAACGCACCTGTCAAAATTGGTATGCGAAATTTTCTTGAATGAAATTTTGACATCAATGATGCTCAACAGTCTTGTCGGTCATGTGAAATTGAAACGAGCAATGTTAAGGCCATTGTTGATCAAAATCCCACCCAATCAGTGCGAGAGATTGCTATGTGTCACACATAAGCGTAGAAAACCATTTTCATTAGCTCGGCTATGTTTCTAGGTTAAATGTTTGGGTAACTCAGATGATTTTTTTCAAAAATCACAAAAAATGTTATAACTTCAATACGACTTTAGCTATCTACAAGAAATTTAGTAGGAATTTAAGGCCATATAAACTATATAAAATGACATCAACAGAACCTTCGCAAACAAACTACAAATGGAGATAAAAAGTAAAAACTTATAAGGAGTTTTTGTTTATTTATTCTTTATCTAGGCATTAAATTAAAAAAAAACATTCATACGGCATTAAAAAGCAATAATTCATCTTTCCAACGAATATAGTAACATCGAATTTGAAGAACATCCTGAAGAGTTAAGAATGATCGAAAGAGTGTTGTGTTCCACCCAAAACAACGTCCCAAACCTCATTGGTCGCTTGCAGTAAATTATGGAGCCTTGGATGGGAATCTTTTGCCCCACTCTCCTTATTCACCAGACCTAGCTCCAAGTGACTAAAATTTATTCCGGTCTCTGCAGAACTGCAGAAGAATGGAAAGAAATTCCAAAAGGAAGAGGACATCAAAAATAACTTGGATTAGTTTTTTAACAATAAACTCCAGGCATTCTATGAACATGGCATTATACAGTTATTGGTAAGAAGGAAAAAGTCTTATTAAATAATAGTCAATATATTGTAGATTAAAATAAATTTTATGCCAATAATACATTGAGTTTTATTTCGCCCTGAAAAACCGAAAGGATTTATTTGCCAACCCAATAGTTAAACATTAATTTAGTAGTTCAATGTGGTGAATACACATTAAATTTTTTTAAAAAAATGTATGTACAATTTAGTCCTTTTTTTTTGTTAGCTTAGTTTAGTCATAATAGGATTATTCGCTTGGGGTAAATGCTTAATGTGTTATTCATGCTAAGTAGCCAGCACAAATTTTAAATGAATGATAAATGACCGTTGTGAGCTAGTCTGCTAAAGTCCAATTAGTTATAGTAAGTTTATGATTGGAAAAAAAAGTGTAAAAGTTCTTCTGCTTGATTGATCTAATAATGTTTTAATGTTTTTTTTAAAATCCCAAAGCTAAATAAATAAGCACAATTCCGTTGATGATTATTTGATTGAAAACGCTTTAATAGAAATCATAAATGAAGATTCAAAGGCTAAGAACTTGATAATAACATAAGAAATTGATAAGAGAAGCAGAGCAAATCGGGCTTCAAGTAAATTAATAAAACAAAATTTATGATAATAAGCCGAAAATTCTACCCCAATAATAGCATCTACGCAGAAGGAAATTCGTTCTCCAGAGTAGACAAATTCAAATACCTCGGCTAGAAGACCAACGGGTAGAAATAAAGTAGCGTATAACAAATGCAAACTTTCTTCTCCTTTTTAAATGAATTGAAATCCAGTACAGTGCTATGATAAAGCAAGTTCTAATATATGGCTGTGAGACCTGGACACTAACCAGCACCCTAGAAAAAAGTATTGAAAGATTAGAAAGAAAAATCTTCCACACGATAACCGGAGCGGTCTGGGTTTAGACTACTAACACATGGAGAACGAAAGACCCATAAAGACCTGCTTACAAAAACTGGTCAATCAATATCTCATGATATGAAGGTATGGATGTTAAGTGGGACGGGGAATCTAGCTAAGAATAATTCATCTGGAAATCTCAACTTGATAATGAATGCCTCAATCGAAGGCAAAAGACCATATGAAAGTCTAAAAACCAAAGGGATAGATCGAATAAACAAAAATGCAATAGAGCTGAATGCAATAAAATAAATAGCCCAAGATAGGCAGAGATGGAAAAGGCTGGTTCAGGCGGTAAAAGATCTACACCATTTGTAATGCCAACAGAAAAAAAAATGTATAATACGGTGTAATTCATCTTACATTTATAATGTGAGCATTATACGAGAACACCGCTTATTAAAGGTAAAAGTAATTTAATTTACATTTTTAAATCAAATAAGATAGACTAATTCACTAGTTATGGTCAACTAACCTATTATGGGCATGCTTCTACTATTTTGATAATAACCAAACGCTCGATGTTTTGGCGATGGACCCTCCGCAATTATTTCTTTAAAGTGTTTGTAATTCACTTACTATTCCCTTCCTTCGTACAAAAAAACCCGTACAGCCCACCACGACGATTACGTAGGCGTTGGACAAGAGACCTGCTGATTTGATTTATATCCCGGACATGATGGGAAGCTGTGAAGCTGCTAAAAAATTTGCTTATTGCAAAGAAATTTGCAGATTGCAAATTTAATCTAATGTTCCACATTTTTGTTTGGTTAATAAATGAATAAATAAATAAATACTATTCCCTTGTGCATGTAAAATACTTCCTGAAATAATGTTATGCAATACCTCTTTGGTGTAGTAACAGTGCCATTACCGTATTTCAAATGAAAGAAGGAGGTAGGAATTTCTATAAAATAGTGGAACAAGCAGGTGAAGATTCGTCATAAGTAGGAGGAGTGTCCCTGTGGTACACCTAGCTTACCCTCGGGACCAGACATCTGGGTCAATGGGACATGGTCTGTCCTTGAGGAGACCCGTTCCGTGCCACCCTTCTGCCAATCTTTGACAGATCGCTCCTGTAGTCTTTTGAAATTGCCAATCTACGACCAAAGAAGGACAGACTGCGCTGGGTTTCCCGTGAGAATGCTTCCTTATCCGTAATCAGATTATTTGAGTATTAATACATAATTATAATAACAAATAATGTTGTTTTTTAGTCTGATTAAAAAAATAATAACAACATTTTTGATATACATTATTTTAAAGAAAAGAGGATATAATTCCATTCCATTCCTTCAGCAATCATATTTGCATTCAAACATAAATCATGAACATGTCTTTGGGTCAATAATAAATGCACTCTTAATTTATCATCGGATGTCAGAAATATATATATATATATATATATATATATATATATATATATATATATATATATATATATATATATATATATATATATGCCTTGACAGTTTTATAATTGTATTAAAATTTTTATATACATACGAAATACCGGTATTCTGATTTTATTTTTTTTAAATACTTTCTAACCCTTACTAAAATTCAATCCCTTTATGTATGGTGCACCAATTAATTGTCTGATTCGTCGATATTTTATACAATTATATTTTATACAATATAGTTTGTATTTCTCTTTACCTCTGGTTGTGCTTTTTCTTTCATGTATATATGTTTATATTTTATACTTTTTGTCTCTCTGTGTAGCAATATTAGTAAGTACGTATATATAGTTCCTTTTTTACCTTTATACCACAATTATTCCTGAGATTTTATTTTATCTTAGTGTTTCCTTATTATTGTATGAATCACTGTAAATATTATTATATTTTGTATTAAATTATGTTTCTATTAGATAGCCTATTGTTTATAAATTGTGCAGTTATGTATATATAGATATGTAATTTCTTTTGACTTTTTTTTTTTTATCGTAATAATAAGTAAATTTGGAGAAGATTGTATGTTCATTTATATATGTATGTATTTGTATGTGTGTATATTTATGTGTGTGTATATATATGTATATGTATGTGTATGTATTTATATATGTGTATATTTTTTTTGTTTATTTCTTAGTGGTTACATAATACTTTTTAAATAATGTATATTATGTTAGAATTTTTATAAGTTAGTTTTTGGCCAGATTGGTATTTTATTTTGTATTAATTCATCTTTGTTATTCTAAGGGGACTTAGTCCCAGAATAAAGTTCTATTTTCTATTCTATTATAAGTATAAAATATTATTATACAAAGATATTGATACAGAACCATTTAATTAATTCATTAAATATATGCTAACATAGGAGAGTGGGGTAGCTCAGTGTCAGTATGCGCTGACTTGCAATGCTCATGGTCGAATCCCGCTGATGGCAGATGAATTATTTATTCTGTTTTGTCGACCGTTAATCGATCAAGGGTCTGGAGAACCTCCTAGAGAACACCCAGCCTCCACAAAGTGAGTACCCTTCATTAAATGTTTATGCGGGAAAACTTGGCGGTTGAGCGTGATCTCGGTCAAATCACCACTTTGCTCAACCGTTGAACAAGAAACAGTACTTCCTTAGTAAGTAATGAACCCACGACCCCTCATGGGTCGTGATTTTATCTAATGGTACATGATTTTATATATGCTAATATATATTAGGTAGTAATCTATATATTAGTGTGATTAGTTCATTTAATGAACATTATATTCCTATTATTCCTTCTCTTTTCATCTGTTCATAAATTAAACGTATTACACATTTGTAATATTTATACCAAACATTTTATTTATTTTATTGAGAATGGTATACTGACACGTCGGACTCGTGTTTCATGAATCTATGTTCCATTAAGAAATGGTTTCAAATTTCGCAATTTTTTCAAAAACCGTTAGGATTTGGAACAGGGTTTACTAAGAGATAAGACATGTTTATCTCTATAAATAATAAGGTAGTTCAATAAAGAATTGGCGACCAGTTCTAGGCAGCTAAAAACAAGTTTGCGAGGAATTATATATGGCTGAGCACTATAAAAAAAATTGACAAGTACAAGGAATTATTTTGTTTATTTTTTTTAACTAGCTAGTTCTTAAGGTCAGTTGGGTCATCACTAGAATCGAGTTCTACTTTTTCTCATCATGATTGAATTATAACTATATTTAAAACATTCATTATAAAAAACACATTTATATTTCTTTTAAATTTCATTTTCATTGTAATAGACTTTACCTCATGGTTTTTTTAACACTAATATGAAATATAGGACATTTACAGACATCACCAATATGTCAAGACTCCCATGATTATAATGTAAATTTAAACCAATAAATATAAGTATTATATTTACATATCTAAATATGTGGAATGGCTAACTCCAATTTCAATATTTTTGAGTAGTCATTTTAGTGATATTCCTAGTAGGAACATTTATAATATTTATACCGACAGGGAGTAAGTTGATTCCAGAGTAGGTGATATTTTATATAGAACTATGAATAAAAGTATACATTTTCCCACCAGAAATATCACTAAAATTAATAATAAGGAATATTGAAACCGCTAATTCTTTCAACTGAAAGACTCATATTCAGAAGACTACTGTGTCCTTAAGAGAAATATAGGTTTACGAAATAAATAAAATATCGATGTTCCTTTATTACTTTGATACGCGACATTTTTAAAACATTATTAATTAAACACGTTTTACTGATAAAATTTAAATGAATCCTCATCAACTATTTGAATTCCGTTCAATTGCTCACATTTCTTTGCTACAAAGAGCAAAAAAAACTAGAATTATAACGGATTATTTTTTTAGATTGGGTTTTCGTATATTTTTTTAAATTGTGCTAGTAGAAATGATTTACTCAACAAAATATTAGCCCAAAATATAAACCCATTTTCAATTTTATAATTCAAAACTTTCTAATTTTTCTACAAATTTTAAAATGTTGACATGGCCTATAAAAAACTTATTAACATAAAGTCATATGTCAGATATTTTATGACCAAAGCGTATTATTTCTTAACAGAACTTTAATAAAAAATAAAATTTACTTTTACTGAAAGATTTTCGCTTTAAGTGACAACATTTAGATGTTTTAAGAGTATCTGATGTCGTTGTGACTATATGATATACCTATAGAATAACTTTACTCCCTCGTATTCCAGAAATGACCTTATAGGAGGATAAAACAAGCTCAATAAGAATAAGAAAAGAAAAAAAAAACCTTAATCCTAAGAATAAAACTGTTTTATTAATGTTTTAGAGGAATTCGAAATTTGAGCCTGGAAAAAAATTCGAAATAGTGTCTTATGTATTTGAATCACAATCTGGAAATTCCCACACAGAGACTATCCCCAAAACAAAAAACAAAACATCTACAATGGACCATCCCTCCGCACATCCGTCAATCCAAAACCCTTCGTACCTTTAAATCACGACTATTCAATAATTTCTTATCCATCCAGTCCCCATAAAATTGTAAATAGTTACTACTGTAAATATGTATATAAATTATTAGATCCTACTTAATTATTTTTATTTCATGTTTACTTTCAATTTTTTATTTTTTATTATTAACTGATCTAAATTAGTAAGTAAATTTTTTTTTTTTTGTTCTTCCCTACCTCGCCTTTTAGGCTATACGGCATTTTCCCGGGCCGGGGGGTGAGGGCGGGGAATTTAAAATCCCCTCCGGCACCAGGACGCGAACTCGTACTTTTTATATCATCTCAAATCTCTGTTATCCGGTTGCCAGGCAACTAGCGGTGCTGTGCACACGCTTTAGCCTATTCGGCCACCCCGCCCCCTTTAAAAAATGGGAACTAACTACCTATATGAAATAGAGTCTAAGTGATTCTTTAAGTACTATTTAAAAAAAGGGAACTAACTACCTATATGAAATAGAGTCTAAGTGATTCTTTAAGTACTATTTAAAAAAAGGGAACTAACTACCTATATGAAATAGAGTCTAAGTGATTCTTTAAGTACTATTAAATGTAATTACAGGAGCAATAATACTTTTAGTTTGTTCTTCCCTACCTCGCCTTTTAGGCTATACGGGATTTTCCCGGGCCGGGGGGAGAAGGCGGGGAAATTTAAAATCCCCTCCGGCACCGGGACGCGAACTCGTACTTTTTATATCATCTCAAATCTCTGTTATCCGGTTGCCAGGCAACTAGCGGTGCTGTTACACACGCTTTAGCCTATTCGGCCACCCCGCCCCCTATAATTAGTAAGTAACTTATAATTTTTTTATTATTTATTTTTTTTTATTTTGACTATTTAATGACTACATTTTTCTTTATGTACCTCTAAGGCTCCTTAACCCACATTATTTTCTTTCTGTATTATTCTAAAGTGACTCGTCCCAGAATAAATAAAGCATTGTTATTATTATTACAATAGTATAGTACTGAGCATTATGAAATATGGGTCAGTAACCTGGACCATAAAAAGCAACTTCAGGAAGAAACTTCTAGCCACCGAAATGGAGTAGTGGGGAAAAGCTGCGGGAATATCCAGAATGGATAAAGTGGGAAATACGACCATCAGAGAGAAGATGGAGGCTAAAAGAACGATTCTGGAAGGGATTGAGAAAAAATCTCTGAAGTATGGACATTTGAAAAGAATACTTGAAGGGAGACTACCCAAAGAGGTCCTCTTATGGAAAACTAGGGAAAGAAGAAGACGAGGAAGACCTGGAGTAACGAAGTGGAGGAATCCATGGTCTACGGGAAGAATGGACCTTAGGACATTATGGAAAGAAGCCATCCAAGCATTTTAGGTTAAGGAAACCCACTATTATTGGAAACTCCTAATAAAAAAATTAAATTTGAAAAAATCCGGAAATTCTATATAGTTTATCTATGCAATATTAAAGTAAACAATTTAAAGGCGTCCAATATGGACTTTGGTATATGCCAGCTTACGAATACACCTGCATATATATGATCTTGTTTTTACTGCTCTGATGATGCTTGCCTGAATTGAAGGATTGTTGACAAGATTATTATTCACCTGTGTGTTGGAAACCCTTGGATTTTTTTAGTTATAAAAATAATAATAATTATATATAAATTAGATATTTTTACATTTGTTATCAACGGACGGGGGACTTTCTCCTTTTTTATATAGTGATATACAATTAATACGATAATAAACGATATTTCTATAAAAACCAAAGATTACATTTCGAAAAATTGCGAAATTAAAATGTATTAATCGATTTTTTTAAATTATTGTCTGATAGAATAATATATTACTGAACGCTTGTATTTAGTATTAACGTCTGTAATTAAAATAATGACAAGTCGTATTTTGCAATTTAATTGGAAACAGCGAGCTTTCGCAAGTGATATTATTAATGAAAAATGTAGAAAGCTGAGAGTACATTTGGTCATTGAGGGATATCTGCTGTGGTTTAAAACTACGGTCATTTACGGTCATATCCATGGAAGTTATATAATACATTAAATTATTTTTTATAAAAGTATTATTATGACGGCTCGTTCTCTATTCGAGAAAAAATGTTAAATGAAAACTAAGCATGCTAGTGACACGTTACTCGATCCTCATTTGATATTTTTTAAATATCTCTAATTTTAAACACGAGAAAGAAATTCAAAATTAATTAATACTGGCAGATGTTATCGATCGAGGGTAATTCTACACAAAACATTTTCTAAGTGAATGCATGTTATTTTAATTAGATACCAATCCTTAAGAGAAATATTTCTTTAAAGGGAGAGCTGGATTTCTTTACCTAACAACGAGATTTCTGAAAGTCACCACAGTTAAACAATTGAATGGAAGGAATCAACTTGCAGTAAACTAAAATTTAGAATTATGAATTCATATAATTCGCAAATTTTATTTGTTTCTCTTTGATAGTAAATCTATGGAAGAGTAGATCACTTCTCAGTTTAACAACTTCAAAATATGTTTTATAATGTCCCAATAGGTGTTTTTTGTTAAGGTATTTTACAAATTAAACATAAAAATAACTCATATATACTATCATAAATACTATCATTTAGGTGGAGTTTTAGGAGTTGATACCTTCATATATGGTCCCATATCAATTTTATCAAGTTATTATATATATATTTTTTTTTGTATAATTTTAATTGAGTCACCTCCGTACTTCTTTGGATATCTTGTTTTTTATCCAGTCTCTCTGTCACATTCTTTTTATTAATAGTAGCATCAAAACAAAATAACATATTGTATTTTATTATTTATTTATTATAATATTGCTTCCACTATACCTTTGTATCCCTGCAGGAAGTGAAAATAAATGTTTTCCTCAAAACTGAAAATTTCCACTCTAGTCTTATTTCCTTTAAGATGTCAAAGAACTGATTTGGTTTCTTATCTGTCAGTTTGTAGTCAAACCGAATCACGGGAATTAAACATACCACCCTGATTTATGAGGCTAAATTTACACGGATCTTCAGTTAATTTTATCTAATTACAACTTAAAAAAGATAAAAAAAAATTTAAAAATCAATTAATTGTACTGTTTATGTATTTTTGGTATGTATCTGTTATTCCTTATATATTCATTAGAAATTGTGAGGCAGCTATACAGACCTATTTAGCCGACATTTTCCATTGTGTCTGTTTTTCATATTGGGGATTCAAAATTAAGACAATAGCCAAATACACGACACCTACAAAATATTATTCTTAAAAAAAAAAAGAGTGTGAAGAATGAAAATGTAAAAAGGAAAGAAATAGGAGTATATGCACAGACTTCGGGCGACATTATACATCACCTAGTAACATTACCTTCCTAGTAAATAATAACAACGAATCTAGTAACAAAGAAAAATAAGTAAAAGGTGATTCCTATTATTTTATCATTAGTAATTTTCTAAAAAAAAAAAAAATATTACTTCAGCAACACATTCGAAAATCAAATACCAAAACAAACGAAATAACTTTTGCGTTAGAACATACAAAAATATCTTGAGACCGTATCTTTGCACCAAATTGTCCGATTTTAACGATTTTTTTTTTGTATTATTATTATTATATTCCTTATTTAATTAAATGCAGAGCTATTCCCAAAATATTGAACATTGATATTTTTAAATGATACTTTGAAAAAGAAGGACTGTAAGAAATTTATTCATTTTTCGTCTATAAACATCCTAATGAAATAAATACATCAATTATAAAATATTTGAGGCATATATTTGGTAGATATGAATTGAGACGATTATTGAGACAAGTATCGTTTCACATGTAAAAACACCGAATTAATCCGATGGTACATTTTTTTTTTTTCATATTCCTAAATATCAAAGAAAGTGTTATGAGAATAAATTTATTTCTGGAACCGGCCAGTTTTATCAATGAATGTAACATAAATTTTATTTCTTAAGTATTCTTAAAAAATAATTCAATCAAAGCTTTTTTGACCATTTTATTTAAATTAAAAATAAATTAATTTGATTGTACCATTATTCTAAATAAAAATTTATTTTATATTGTGCAATTTTTATAAAGATTCTTATTCCGGATAATACTCAATCTTTTCTCTCCAAACTAATTAACCTTACTTTTTTGTTCAAAGATGGTCCTTTAATTTTAATTTAAAAAGCGACCCTATTCTGGTTCCAATGTATTTTTTAATGAATATTGAAATATTCAGCGATTTAGGAAATATGTGCAACAAATAAAGAATTTCCTAATTATTTTTTAAAGAGTAATAACTTAATTTTATATACCAAATCGATTTTCAATTATTTCAATTTAGTCTGCGGTACAGACACCTTTTTATCAAATTATTAACATCGGCATAAAATCTCATGAATGGAGCCTTATCCCATTAAATTAATTAATTTAATTTAATGAGAATCAAGAAAAAAAGTCAACATCAAAAATATTGGGCCGTTTGGCCAACATAACCTGGTTAATTTGACATGTTTGGGGTGCAGGCACGCTAAATGGCCAGATATTTTATAGGTCACATTTTTTTCTCAATTTCGTCATCAAATTATCTTCAATTGGAAAGAAAACAGATGCCTATCAATTTTTAGTACTTCAGTAAGTAGAAGGAGTTTGCTGATCTACAGATTAGATACACCTCAATTCCGATAATTTTCTTAAATAAAAACTTTCGGTAAAATGAAGCCATTAACGTTTCAGACGTGTTTCAATAATTTGACAAAATGGGGTCTGTACAGCGGAACATTACAGAAAGAATCTACTCAATTGACCATCAAGGATAAAACTTATGTAGAGTTCGTTATAAATTATATTGTAATTGTATTTGTAATAGTAAAATTGTAAATAAGTTTTGTACTTGTACTTGTACTACCAGAGTTTCCACTCTGGTTGGTGGAAGCAATGGACCCTCGGCCACTCAAAAAAAGTCTCGGAAGTATAAATTATGTATACAAATTATGAGGGATAATCAAAATAGTTATTATACAACGGAGAATATAATACCCCATATACCAATTAATTTATGTTATTTGTTATTATTTTTTTACGTACGGATAGACTCGAAAATACGTTAGCAAAGCAGTTTATTATATTATGTATACATTTTGTTTATTTACAAGTTTTCAGTGAGCTTGTGAGATGAATTCACAATTATCAGATGCTTCAAAATATGCTTCAAGTCGCGGCAAATGTGACTAGATCTTAACTTAAAAATGGAAGTGTGCCCATGAATGAATCATAAAATCCTATAGTATGATACAAATATAATTTTTGAATATAAACTAAAATTTCAAAAATAGGAAAATAGGATGAGGTAAAATATTGGTGTACCTATTTCTAGGTCTTAGATAAGGCATCTAGTCGTTTTCTGCTGTTTATTTAACCGATTTTAGTTTAAATATTTTGTTCATTCATGTAGATTCATTAGTAGTGATTTTATATTTGTTTTTCAGAATATTGGGGGTGGGGGGGGATGGGAGTAAGAACCGATATTCTCACCTCTCTATTTTTATTGGGAGGAGAGGGGTCACCTTCTTCGCCCCCCTTCCCTCCCTCGATATCTGCGCTTATGGTTTTGAATGTTTCTCTATACTGCTGAACTACTAAAAGTTTGCCTTATTAGGTATTAAAAAGTAGATATAAAAGTATTCATGAATTATACGGTTCATAGATTATTTCTGGTGATCATAACAATTCTATAAGGACCGTTAGACTCAATCGTCCACAAGAAGAGAGTGGCACGACAAACCCCCCACCTTCCACCCCCTACTACTTAATCCAAGGGCAGCGAAGAGCAATGCGTAAGGATCCGTCTTGGTGTCGGATTGGTCAAGGGGGAAATGGGTCATCCAATCAGAAATCCGACCTCAGTGGAGAAAGGAAGGCTCCCGAGGTGGGGGATTATCCTCTTGGGGCATCAGCTTACGACATCGCCGCCTTAAGGATTACCGGGGGTATCCTGTCCTGGATCTTAGGGCAGGGGTGATTTGACGCCTAGGGTCTGATCTTTATTTATCTGGAGCAGCAATTTGAGTTATAACTACTCGCTGAACAGTGAGCTTAAGTAAAAGCAACCCGCTATTTTTTTTTTTGGTCCTCCCATTCCTCGCCTTTAAGGCAATACGGGGTTTTCCTAGGCCAGAGGGTGAGGGCGGGGATTTAAAAGACTCCCCCATCACCGGGATGTGAACTCGTGACTATTTATCAATGTATTATATATCAGGTTGCTGGGCAACGGCGCACAGTGGGACGACAGACGGGTTTTCGAGTACATGGTAACTGACAGAACTCGTAAATGATGTTCGATTAACTTGATATTTAGTAAACTTATGTTTTCAAGGCTAAAGAACACGAATATAACGTCAGAATTTGATAATTTTGGCGAAAAACAAAAAAATCCCTTTAAACCTGAGAATTTTTAAATTTGACAATAAATTAACTTCGAAAATGATAGAGACCTCGTAAAACCCATAATTTTAGATACTTATTTATAACTACTGCCTATATTAATACATACAACCGTTATTTTTATTTACTTTTCTTATTTTAAATTAATTTTCATAGAGTGTGAATGTGATCTCTGAACACTATTATAAATTTCCTATGAGACAGATTGTAATATTTTTCAATAAATAAGTTTAAAAAAAAACACAATAAATCACAAAATATAAATATAATATACGTATATGTAATAACTTAAAAGTGTATCGTTTATTAATTATAAATATTCATTTTATGATAGTTCTTATGGAATAATAACCATTTTATTTTATTTTAATTACAAAAAAAATAAAAACTATCGATAATGATATTTTAAACACCATCGATACTTCCTCACATTTTCCGATGAAAATAATATCTAATTTTCGTTGAGGCCGTCTTATACGGGTTTAAACTTTTATTTAATTTTAAACTTTCAATCCTTTAGCGGTCTTGTGTTTCTTTATTTATTTAGATTATAGTGAAAATGAAGGATGAAGTTAAAAGAATAATATAAAATATTTTTTCTTTATCTAGATAGAAAAAATTAAAATTTTAAAACAATGAAAACGAAGATTTAATATTTAATGTAATTTTTTTTATTGTTGTGGTTTGAGGTATTTTACGAAAAAATAATCACAGAGCCTATTTTTTTATATTTTTTTATGTTCAATACAATTCTTAAAAATAAATTTGAGAGCATGTCTAGTTATAGGAACATTTATACATACATAAATAATTTTAAATATATTTTAACTACCTCCGGACGGACCATGGCGGTTTAAATTAATAACAATTTATCTTCAACAATAACTGCTAAAAAGTTGTATGAAATCAATTTTCCGGAGGATATCAGATGTTTTTTTTAAATCGCAGTATCAAAAATTTGATTTAAAAACACATATTTTTTTTTAACGAAAAATAATTATAAGTTTTCTGAATAAGCAGTATTGTCTAATGAAGCAGACTGATAGTAAAAAGTATATTCAAAGTAAGTTTCAAGAAAAAATTATCAACTATCAGCTCGAACTAAGCAATTTTACAAAATCTACGAATCACGCGAAATTCCGCTAACTAATTAGGTTTTCAATTCAACTATTTACTAATCACAGTATAAAATATTCATTCTGCCAACTAAAATTATGACCACAAACTGCCTAAGATATCAATTGAACAGTTTATCTAGTTCTTAGAGTTATAAAAAAAAAATATTTTTTTTGTCGACGTCGCAGGTTTCCCATTACTCGGCCCACTGTGCGGCGGTGCTGTCAGTGCACACGTGTTAGCCCGTTTGCCCGCCGACTTAAAGCAATCCGACATGAAAAAAATATCAAATTTAAAAGTAAATACAACTTTTATACTATGTTATGTATTGATTTATTTATTTTATTATTCTAACCCTGTGCCAACTTGTGACTTAAAATTTATTGCATAAAATGAAATTTTAACTATTATTTTTAATCAGTTTCGGTATGACTGGAATCTTTATTTTCGTTTTTTTTTTTTTTCATTATTTTGATACTAGAACTATTTCCCTTGCAACTTTTCAAGTAAGGGTTTTATAGACTTTTATTTTTAAAAAATCATATTTAAAATTTTTGTTAATTTTCCAGAAAGTCTATCTGAAAATTGACTTTTATTCTTAGTTAATCTAACAAATGATGTATTAGAAGCAAATAAGTCATTTAAGATAAACTATAACTTTAATTTTAGAAACCTGTTTTTCTAAATGATGCGTACTGTTAAAATGGAACTTTTTGTTAATTGTTCCATAAATGTTTTAAATGAATAATAAATTAAATTTGTTATTTTTTTTTTGTTTGGCTTAAATGTTTAAAAATTACCTATTCATATTTTTTTTCCAGTTTTTATGTACTTCATGTTTTTAATTTTTTTTAAATTAATAATAATTAATTCAACACTTCATTCACGGATTTTTATTCCAGGTATTAATTTATCCACGAGTTTATTGGAATGGTGACAAATTATTGGAAAAAAATATATATAAAAAAAAACCTTAATATACGTACTTCATGTTAAAATTATGCAGTTTTAAATAAATCAAATTGCAAAAATGGAAAAATAACCTAGTAAAAGTTTTACCTGACTCTATTTAAAGAAATCCATTTGTTAATTTAAGTATCTATAAAAAGTTCTTTTTATCAATGTTAATCCATTCTTAGCTATTTATCAATAAATTCTCGAAAAAATATTCAATATATATAATTTTTTTTTTTTTATTTGAATGGCGAATATATATTACAACCAGCTAATAAAATAAGAGCTCAAGATAATAAGCCAGAGAATGATATTATGTATTAGTTACCCTTCAGCTAAAATTTAATATTTATCAAAAAAATAGTTGAATTATTGAAAAGCTGTTGGGGAGATATTACTTACATTTACCTTTAGTGTTTTAGTGCTGACATTAAAACCATTTGGTACTAGAGTGATGAGCCAGTAAGAGGTTATTATAGATTACAATTACAATTAGATGGTTATAGATTATGTTATAGATTACAATTTACAGTTATCTAATATTACATTCTAGAGGTTATTACAAATACAATTCCGACCTGAACGTGATGCACTTGAGGTTTTCACCACAGTAAACGTATGAGTTATTTAGCTCCTGCATATTAGACTAACCAATCTGCCATAAAGAAATACGGTTATTTCTGCTTCCATTATTACGGTGGTTTCATTTGGATAAGTTTCTTTGATTTCTTGGGGTTTAAATACCACTTAAGCTGGTAATTACTATTTAATATTTATGTCAGCTTACCATTCATATATGTTCATATCTATTTTTTTATCGCTCAAGACTTTATTAGAAAAATTAAGAGAAAGACAAGGCACTATGGTGAAGTAAGAAATCATCTCTATTGTATGTTTAATGGAAGAAAGCCTTCGAAAATTAGTTGGAACTCTATTCCATCAAGTATTTATTTTTTTATGCCTCTCCCTATCGAGCAGTTCCCAATTATAATTATAAAAATAATTCATAGTCCGTGGTACAGACTCCTTTTTAAAAAATTATTAACATCCTCCTGAAACTTCGTAAATAGCTTCATCTAATCGTAACACACAAATATTTCCTTTACGAAAATTCTCGGAAGTGGGGCGATTTCAATCTGGAGATCGACAAATTTTGTATATTTAATTATCTACTAAAAAATCGTAAAGACGTATTTGCTTTCCGCTTGGATAGTAAGATAATTTGATCACAAAATCGATAAAAAATGTGGCCTACAAAAATATTGGGCCGTTTGGATTATATAACCTCGATATTTTGACGATTTGGGGGTGTAGGTCACGACAAACGGCTCAATATTTTTGAAGGCCACCTTTTTTCCTCGACTTTGTGCTCAAATTATCTTACGATTCAAGTGGAAAGCAAATAGGTCTTTACAATTTTTTAGTAGATAATTAAATAGACAATAGACGTTTGTCGATCTCCATATTGAAAACGCCCCATTTCCGAGAATTTTCGGAAATGTAATATTTGTAGATTACGATGAGATGAAGCTATTTACGAAGTTTTAGGCGGATGTTAATAATTGGTAAAAATGAGTCTGTATTTTTTCAACAATACAACGCCTTATACTTTATTTTCTTAATTTTTTAGCATTTTCCGTGTATTTATTTTCATATTTATGTTCGTCACGATTAACTTTAGATTAAAAAAAAGATCACAGTAATTGTCATAATTTAACGTAGTACAACATAATCATATATTTATGTTTTACTCTTATATAGTATTTAATTAACGTTCAATAGAAGATCTTAAAATATTAGATTTTATCTTCAGAACATTTTTTAATTTTAGTTTATTTTTCCTAACATTTTTTGTCGTCTAATTTTTTATTTCCCATGATATTATAAGGAAGGAATGCCGATCAAGCTTTAGGGGAAGCGTGATCTAATGAATAATGAAAGAACCGTTCTTCCTTTGTTTTTTTAAATTTTTGGCAGGAGATAAGATGTTAGAGAATGCCCGTGGACGGCCATATAACGTACTTCAATGGAAAGAAGTTAGAAAAAAAGTAACGAAAAATTATATTTTTTGTGAATATTGTGTAACTTTTTAAAACTTTACGGAATTTCCTAAAAAAAAAAAAAAAAAAAAAAATCGTTAAAATTGAACAATTGGGAGCAAAGATATGGTCTCTAGTTTGTTTTTATATGTTCTACTACAAAGGTTATATCCTTTGTTTTGGTTTTTGAATTTTGAATGTGTTACTGAAGTAATGCTATTTTAGCATATTACTTTTTTTTTTTCTTTATTGAGTTTTATAACAATCTGTCTCTTGGACATTGGTTATAGTGAGGTAGGATGACATTCACACTATATGTACAAAAAAAATAAAATAAATAGAAAAAAATAATAATCAAAAGTATATAAAATAAATAATAAAATAAAATAACCTAAAAAACAAGAAAATTAAAACTAAGAAAAAAAAACACATGCATACCTATATACAATCAGGCGAGGGAACTCCGGGAGAACCCTGCGCTACTCTCCCAACCGCGTCACTGTTACTAAAGCCAGCGGAGATTGGTCGAGAGCACTTTAGCCACATACACTCATGTCTTGAATGAAAAATCTGGCCATTGCATTACTAGTGATTAAAAAAAAAAAGTTTAGTCCAATAATTGGAATCACCTTTTCTTTATTTTTTTTTTTGTAATTAGGAAGGTAATGTTACTTTAGATGTACAATTGTTTGGAAATAATAAAGCATTGTGAAACAATTTGCAGCTTTGTTAATATACGTTCACATATCTGAAATTTCGTTAGAATTTCTAATTTTTATGAATGTCCCTTCAAATTAATTAATAGTTGTTTGCTCGACAGTTCGTCCAAAGGTGAGTCGTGAAAGAGCAGACGTTAAAATGTATTTTTCCGCGAGATATTAAGCAAGAACTGAACTCTTCTGCTGTTTATCACACTAAATCTTCGACATGAGCGAAAACCTACCGAAGCCGGTATCACAATAGACGGGAAAGTGGAATACTCGCCTTCCGTAGACTAAAGAGAATTTCCCAATAGCACGATAACAAGTGTCGGGGGTTGTGCAAGCCAGGGACCGCTCGCTGCGGTAATGGAGTATGGACATCACGACCGCGGCGCGTGCTACCCACATCCGCACTCCCTTCCCAATTTGATGCCTTTTTTACGCCCTTTTATTTTCTTATTCTAGTCACTTTTATATGAATATTTATATAGCATGTTCCATAAGTAGAGGGAAGTATTCAAAGGGGTAATAGAAAACCTCAAGAGCTACAAAAAAGTTTATATAAATAATTCAAGTGATTTATCCTGATGAAGGCCTGAACCTGAGGCCGAAACATCCACAAAAATATAAATTCTTAATTTAAGCAATTACCAATTGCTTCACAGTAAACTATACAAATAAATTATATATATATATATATATATATATATATATATATATATATATATATATATATATATATATATATATAAAGGAAGGGGTTGCGGTCATAAATAGGCTCAATAGTGGTAAAACTATTTTATTGAAAGCCGACGTTTCGACCCGACTTTGCAGGTCTTCTTCAGGGACGAACAAGATACAAAAAGATAGAGAATTGTGGTAGTTACATAATATTTAGAAATAATTTATAAACAATGTGAATAAGCTTATTAAAATTATAAACAGTAAGTACAATAAGATATGAACAAAGTAAGCTGAGTAACAAGATCCTAAACTGAAGTAAATAGATGCTAACAATTGTTGTAGTGTAATATATAATAAATGAAAATGTGAATATACTTCTACAAATCTACAGGAAAGATTGAAAGAAAAGGAAAAAGTATTAACTATTAAATAACTATTAAAAAACTATTAAATATTCAATATGTATGTATATATATATATATATATATATATATATCGTTCGCTCGATAACTGGAGCGATCTGCGATCATAGTACTTAGATAAAGTAAGGCATTTATTGAAATAATAATTATAAAATTTTCAATTAGTTCCCTGTCAGGAGAATACCCATGAATTGTACAAAAATTTCCAGTAGGAGCATTTATGTCACGAACAAACATGGAGAAGAAAGACCACTACAGAACTGCTTACAGAAATTGTAAAATCTATATCTTGCATGAAGGCGCGGAGGTTAAGATAGGCGGGGCATGTAGCTCATAGTAATCCATCTGGAAACCTATATGTAATAATGAATGCCTCAATATAAGGCAAAATACCACATGGAAGGCCAAATAGCAGAAGGATTGATAGAATCAACAAAGAAGAGATAAATGGAATGAAATAGCACAAGACATGGAGAGATGGAGCATGCTAGTTAAGGCGGCAAATGGTTTGTAACGCCAACAGAAAAAAAATACACAATATTTCTCACTTCGTCTTCGGTACATACTATTTATTTTCAAGTTTATTTATTTTCAGCCAATTTTACATCAATTTTTAATTTTGTCAATTTAATGACTAATTATTAATTAATTTGTAATCAGAATTGTGTAGTGGGGCTATCGCCCGGTGAAATAGTAATATGAGAACACTCATGCAATTTATTTTCAGCCAATTTTACACCAGTGTTTAATTTCGTCAACTTAATGACTACATCTCAATTACGACGTTTCGGCTCGTCGAGCCATTTTCAAGCCTGTCCTTTTCACTTATGCGAATTGCATGCGTCTATCATAAAATTGTATATTCTTGTCATGTCCACATTGTCATGAGTCACCCACATGTCATCATTCTAGATATGTAATAATGTAATCATGTAATAAGTCATTAGACTGATGACATGTGGGTGACACATGATAAGGTGGACATGACAAGAATACAAAATTTTATTATGAGTAGACGCATGCAATTCGCATAAGTGAAAAGGACAGGCTTGAAAATGGCTCGGCGAGTCGAAACGTCGTAATTGAGAAACGTCGTAAACCTATATTATAGGTTGCCGTCAATCTATTAAGAAAGCAGAATTTCTGTGTATTACATGTTAGATTAGTCTATAACAATGCATTGTCTTCATTTGGTTGCTAATTTCTTCTGCTATAGATTGCTGATATAAAATGTACATTCTCTGATCTTTATTTAAGTTATTCCTCATAAATGATAACATCGTTCTTGTTATCTTCTCTATTATTGTTATCTTAAGCTCGTTCCCCCGCTTATTTTCCCCCACTTTGACTACGGTATACTCCATTGAACACGAGGATAAACGGAAGGAAACCGTGATCTGCTTATAATCTTTGATACTTGAACCATGCGGTATCACGTATTTCACCACCTTTTCGAGAATTTAAAATGACTCTTTCTACATTTTCGCGGAGTCTGACCTATACCAAACTGTCAACACCAGAACCGTTGCTACATCTGTCGTTTCAAATTATTAAAATACTATGTATAATAACAGATAAATAGTATACGAATGGATTATAAGCTTATAAAAATAATATAATAAATATTTAAAAAAAAAAAAAACCTACTAAAATACCGATCTGACTGATGTGAGTGTATATTTTGTTTTGTTTTTTCTAAACACGAATTCTGCTATTGTACTGAATTAAATCTAACATTTTAATATTTTCCAGCTTATTCAGAAATTCTGTTTAGGAAAAACAAACAAAATATACACTTTGCATTTGTGTATTATAAATAACAGGTTTTGTATTTGTAAAAAAATAATAAAACCTATTAAAATTATATTAATATTAATTATAAGAGTATGACATATTATATAAATAGGAAACAAATCCTCCGCATGATAACGTGTGGAATTTGAGATCAGAGTACTAATGCATGGAGGAGAAACAACAATAAAGAACTGCTTACAGACATAAGTCAATCAATGTAACATGATATGGAAGGCAGGGGAATTAAGATGTGCGGGGCATGTAGTTCGTAGCAATCCATCAAGAAGCCTCTACGCAACAATTAATATTTCAATAGTGAGCAATGAGTTCCAAAATATAAAATAATCACTAACTTCGTTATAACATTTTTTTTTTATCTTTTTAGGAGGAAAAAATGGAAAATATAATATAAAATTATTCCAAAACTAATTTTTTTTTTTTTCTGTTCATTTTTCCTACTTCTGGTGTCTTGAAGTTTTTTTATTTGTCACAATAAATTAGGACATTTTTCACCAACATTTTATTATTACGCATCAATTTAACGTTTCGACCATACTAAGGGTCATTTTCAAAACTGGAAATTTATAATAACATTATTATTTAATATTCAGCAATTATAAAATGAATTTCTTATTACATTTAATTGAATTTTCTAACGTTCTATGTCAAATTATTTCCGATATACTTAAATTTATATAAAAATATTTTTTTCTTTAGGGTGGAAGTACCATTCTGGATCCACCAATATAATTGGTTCTTCTCAAAAAAATCAACTAGGTGTAATTTTTTTTTTTTTTTTGTCCATCCCTGTCTTGTATTGCCTTTTGACTACACGATTTTTTTACGGGCAATAATAGAGGGCGAGGGATTAACGTCAAGAGTTAAAAGCCTCCTCACAACCTGCACCTGAAATCGAAATTATTTTATCATGTTAACTTCGGTTTATCAGGTTGTCGGGCAATGCGTGTTTTGCAAATGTGTTAGCCCAGTCGCCCGTCCCGGTCTTAATCATCAACTATAATCAGGACGAGTATTGGATCAAGGTTAAGCTAGATGGAAGCATATAAAAATTTGAGCGGAGACATGTACGAGGAGAGCACGAAGAAGCCCTAGATCAGCCATGTGGCTATCTGAAAATATATTTATGAAGGTGGATGGGGCAGAAAGGGAGGCATTATTTAGCCTGTCGGTAGTGCACGACGCAGGCGCGAGAACATGTGGCCGGGTCGTGTCGCCCAGTTACAATGACCCGCGCTCTAATATATTGCCAAGTCTAGGCTCCCGTGACAAAACCCTGTCGCTCTGACCGGCTCCGTGTCTATTCCCCGATCTAATTACAATTATTAATCAGGATAAACCAACTGTTTTAGTCCACAGCATTCGGGATAGAAAGAAAAGAAATAGAGTATAAAAACAACGTAAGGAAGACATCTAGCGGATTCGAGAGGGATGGGGAGTGCTTTATGGATGAGGCCTTCTAAAAAAAATTCTAAAAAAATGCGTCGATCTGTATTAGGACAGTGTGGACTCGTAAACCTCTTCTTCCATCAAATATTTGAAATAGTTTCATTAGGCCCAATCAATGTTTTGAATGACCTATATGTTTATAGTCCTGTACAAAAAAAAAATTAAAATCTTACATAATTATATTTAAGAAAGCTACTGACTGATCTACTGTAAGAAGGGAGGTCTTTCAGGGACCTCAGCTTTCGAAAATGGAAAAATAATATTTTTTTTTATCAGTCCATATTTGTTTTTGTAATTAAGTCCATAATTGAGTGATCTAAATTAAACAATTATTATGAATAAATTATAAGAACTTAGATACTCAACCACAATTTCTAACTCCTCCAGAGGATTTCAAAGAGGGTATTGTGAGGTATAAGGCCTTCTCTGGAACCAAAAACTTACACTGTGGCAATGGAACAGGATGGCATCAATCCAAATAACGACTATGCTGTAGGCCACTATAGTATACAAGACAATGTCACCTGAAGGGATACAAGGGTCGGTACCTCTTGACCTCCTCCTGCGAGAAGAAGTTAAAAGATACTTATATAAGACAAAAGGCTCTATAGGACTTCGTTTAGTAGAGGATTGTGGATGGGCCGAATGTCAGAAAATAGTCGGTAGGAACATGATTAAGGCGTGGAACAGGTAGAGGAACTAAATCTAAAGATTGTGAATTGAAAGAAAACTTTCCCACGGGATTTCCCTATTTCTTACTTGGCATGAAGATTTCGAAGCAAGCTCCACAGTCCTACCTGTGGATTTCCGGAAACTGTAGAACACGTAGCCACGACTGACATCGCATTTGAAGGCTTAAGAGGTACATTAAAGAAAGCCGCGGTAATCTATGTTCTCACTTAAAATGAGTTTCGTCGATTAGTTACTGAAGACAATTTCCCGAGGTTCAAACAATTCATTTATGTATGGAAAACAGCCGTGAGGCCGGGCCACTTTAACCTCGCAACACATGGAAGAAGACCTAACGTAGACCACCTAGTAGACCACATGACCCACAGGAAGCATAATAGAAGGTCAATCAAGAGAATAGGAAATTGTAGGACATTATGAATGAAGGGAAGAATTAGTGTTGCCCAAATGCGAGACCGAGACAAGTCTTGGTCTTGCAAACTCGGTCTTGGTCTTGCGCAAGAGTCTCGCAACAGTCTTGCAGTTACTTATTAGCTTATTACTATGGATATATTCCTGATTTTTTTTAGATAGCAGAAACCTAACCAAGCCCGAATGAAAAATTAGAGGAGTTAAATGCGAAAGTATATCGGTTATACCAATTATTTACATATAGTAATTAAGATTGCCAAGTATTAGTAACTATTTTGCCTTAATTTTTATTTTAAAAATTAGATTTTTTTTACCAGTCCTGATTTTGGTCTTGCAACAGTTAGGCGGCCTTGGTCTTGGTGATAAAAGAAAAACTAAGACCGACTTTGGGCAACACTACGGAGAACCGACAGAGGTACGGAAGTTCTATGCCTGCCGAATCCCATATCGCCATGAAAAATGAAATAATCAGCACCAAAATAATGCATTAATAATTATATATAGTGTGTAGCTGTTGTTATTAAAGTAAGGTTTCTTCAAACAAGGAATCGAAAATCTTTTAGTCATATTGGCTAGGCAGAGATGCAAACAAATAAATAAAAATTAAATAATCATGATAATATATTCTCTTTTAAATTTATAATGGATATACAGCTACTAATTGTAAGCGCATGTCAAGAATAAATATAAGAAATTTATTTCTAAAAGTATTACTTTTTTTTTATTGACTAATATTCAATAAAAAAAAAAGTATAAAAAAAAGTCATTTATTTATTTTTTTTTTATTGACTAATATTAGCGTGATCTCGGTCAAATCACCTTCATGCACAACCGTTGACCTAGAAACAGTACTTTCCCTAAATAGTACTGAACCCCAGACCCTTCATGGGTTGTAGTGGTAAAGGTTTTTATTGACTAATATTAAATTCTGTCACATGGACATATTCTAAAAGTATTAATATTCCTGTAATTACCAAATTATTATTATTATTCAATAAAGAAAAAAAAAATGGTTGTAGAGATAATTTTTTTTCTTTTTTCCTTCCATGATCACTTAAACTACATATCTTTAAGGTACCTATTTTCTTTTCTCGCAGATAAATTACCATTATTATTAAAAATAAATAAATAAGTCTCCCCAAAGTTAAACCCTTGTGAGAAAATACAAATAATAAATATATTCACTATTATTGTTAGAGACCCATAAGATTACTTTGTCTAAAATCTAATCCTGTTTAACCGCGTTCAAACATTATCCAAAATATGGGGAAGACGAGCGTTTAAAAGCGTAGTTTTGCTAGGCAAGCGTATGTTCTCCTGTTCGATCCGTGGCACTTTTTTAGGAAAACTATTCTTAAAATAAATTTTATATATATATATATATATATATATATATATATATATATATATATAACAAAAATAAAAAAATCTTTAACTTTTATTTATTTAAGAATTTTAAAAAAAGTTACATTAAATGACAGTAAAACAGTGATTAATTGGTCTTAGAGTTCTATTTTATCCCAAATGATTTAGTATATTATGAGTCATTTGAGTGGCTAAGAATAAGGGTCTTATTTTTAGGTCGACTTTTTGCCGAAACCAACATAAAAAACCTCAGCATGTTTATTTCGTCAAATAAATGTAAGCACGTGACAAAAGAAAATATATTAAAATGTTATCCATGGAAAAATAAAAAAATGTTCCTAAATCAATTCAGAAATTAATAATACTGATTAAATTAAAGAACTGCTGCTAATAAAAATTAATTTTATATTTCAAATTAGTCTCTCTGTAGCCTAAATCAAATTATTAATAATGAATAAAATAATTTTATTTGTTATAGATAATCTAATGCATTTTCACCAGTTTCTTTCAATTTTCTTTTCAGTAAATCACTTTTAGTGCATTTTAGGAAAAATAAATCGTTTACTATCAATCGTTGTGGCATTCCATCTTCAATGTGACCTAGAAAATGAGCCACCATTTTGACGCAGCTATTCGGAATTAATAAAGAATCTACTACTCCAGCTACTTAACGGTGATTAAAAGTAAGTATATCTTATTTTTTTACTATAGTAAAAAAATAAGATGGATTATAAATATCTTTTTTTTCCAAAAGTCATGCTGTTTTTCAATTGTTCTTCTTCTACTCCTATATTTTTACCCATGTTACGCACTCTAAAGACTGAATTATAATAAACAACAGTCGATAAAATAATAAATGGCCCTTTATCTTCTATCACATAATAAAATGCTATACCAACAGAATTATTCAGAAATTGTTGATTTTATCCGGTACTAGAAAAAGCCTGAAAATGTGCTGAATGAGAGATCAGGTTCCAATTCCTTAGAAAACTGAATCTAAATCGGGAAGAGGTATTGCCGTTTATTAACCAGTATACTTGGTTGTTCGTACTAGTATGAATATTTGGTTATTGCCAACTTTTATTAAAACAGAAGAAATAATTATGTATTTAGATGTATGATTGAAAATGAAACACATCACTAAAGATAATTAAAATTATCAGTAATTGCTGATAGTAATTATGGAAGCGCATAAAGGGAACCAATATTTGTTTTCTAATACAGTTTATTGCTTGTACAGTAAAAGTGTAATCCGTAGAGCCATTATGTTTCGCAAATGCATTTAAACGCAATAGGAGCATCCACTATGGGGGTACCTCATCCCGGACTTGACACAGGATGATATACTGCTTATATAACATAATGTCTTGTTTTAATAATCCAAATAGATCGTTAAAACTGTGACAATGATGTATATAGGAAAAATTAAAAAAATTCAAATCAAGAAGAGTCCAATCCGTAATTAATTTTAATAATATTCCATTAAGAATGGCCACCCATTCGCTCAATTGCATAACTCAAGTCGTAAAAGCAGTTCTAATTAAACGCTTAGATTGGCAACGAATGCTTGATTGAGGTAGTTGCATTAAAATGCAATCAAACAGGCATAACCCATGCGGGTGCAAAACCACATAACTCGTCCTGTAGTCGCATAATAAAACGGAAATATGAGGGAAAAGTTGATAAATGTATTAAAATAGAAAACTCTTATAATGGTTAGTAGGACTGAAGGAATTTAGTCAAGTCAAAACAGAAAACTATTTTCTTTCTTTCCTATATACTATATTGTACTACGGTTTTCTTCTGGTTACTATGTTTTTGATTTTCTATAAATTCCTTGGAGCCGTAAATTAATGTAAATAAAAAAGTGGAAGAAGTATAATTTATATACACACGTATAATCCTTGACAAACAATAATCATAATTACATTGGGAGCCTCCTATCAAAGACGGATATCTTCTAATTTTCAGAAATTTTACAATAACATTTTGTACATTTTCGAAACGAAATCTAGCAGCAGGAGTCATGGATTTTTTTTTTTTTTTTTTATAGATACGGATTCCACTACTTAAAAGACTGAGAAAACGCAACGGAAATCAACTCAATTTCGATTTTAATGTCCGCATCTGATGTAAGACCAAAACACCAATTGAGAAATAACAATATTTTTAAAAATTCCATTTTATTTATTTTTTTATAATGGCATGGAAATGGTTGACCGTATATTCTAATTTCGGAAGAAGTTAATAAAGGATGTGGTCAAAAGATACTATATTATATAATAGTATAGTATTTTTTTATCACATCCCCAACTTCTCTTATACATCAAGTTTAAATTAATCAAAATGACACAATATGAATAAACGTATATTGTGAAATAAAATAAAGTTTATTGTAAGCTTGAATTATTTCTTTTAAATTACCAACACATGAGATAAAAAAAAAAAAAAAAAACGTTTTCTACCGAATATCCTAACTGCTTTATACAAAAAATCAGCTATTATCTTGTTTATAATTAAGCAAAATTAGACTCCCTTTATATTTATCTATTTTGCAACGATAAGGGTTTAGACCTCCGTTATTAAGAATAACAATTCAAGTTATAAGATCACATAAGTTTGAATAATATAATTGATATTATTTTCATATTCATCAAATCCCAACTCTAAAATAGTTTAAAATTCATACAAACTAGCTGGTCCGTGCTATTAATTCACATAGTATATTGCTCACCAAACTAATAGCAATGTAATAGGGTGTATAAAAAAAATGACCGTTTTTCAACCAAATATTGGTATCATTATTTCTTTGATACAAATTTTATTAATCCTCAAATTATAGTCCATTGTTATCTACCGTCAGCTAGCCAATTGCTCGATCCCACGCTGATTCCATTCTTTGGGACGGCTATCAAAGAACTCTTGGACCGCAGTTTCAACTTCTGCAAAATTACAAAAAAAATTCCCTCGAAGAAATCTAAAGAAAATGGGCCATGGATCTAAATATGTAGTAATCCGATGGTGCGAAGTATGGAGTATATGGTGGATGAGATTAGAGTTCAAGACCGTGAAGTTCTTTAAACTTTTTTTTGGTTCGAAGGGAAGTGTGAGAATGACCATTATCTTGTTGTAATAAAATTCCTTTTCGTTTGATCAAAGCAGGATAACGCTCTGACAACTTCGGGTGCATCTTTCAAATTGTTTGCAGTAGAATTTAGAATTCATAGAGCTTCCATCAGGAACAAATTCATGATGAATAACACCATCAAAGTTAAAAACAAATCGCAAAGCATGGATTTTTTTCAAATTGCCTCTTTGCAGCAACCGGAAAAGCAGTTTGACCGCGATATATATATTGCTTACATGTTTTCGGATTTCACCAGTAAACTCAATATTCATCACAGGTGACCATCATCCTGTAAAATCTCATATCAGAAGGGGTTTTCAATAAATTTTCACAGATGTCTAATACCTTAACTGATTGCTGAGGACTAAGTTCGTGAGGGACCAGTTTAATGATCTTTTTCAACTCCGCCATCTAGAGTATATGGGGACTAACTGCATCTTTCAACACGCCAAACTTCCTTACAAGTTTGCGAGTACCTGTGGACGGATTTGACTCAACAGCTTCCTGCAGAACCTTATCAATATCATCATTTGATTTCAGCAGTAAATCCACCTTTCATCACATTTGACAATCTTTCTGTATAATCTCATTAAAATCATCAATATTATTGGTCGCCCGGAGTCCTCTTCCTTTCCAACGTCGTATCTCTAATGCTAAATTTTTCAAAACGCCGCGCAAGTGCGCTGGTCAAGGACATCTTCTCCTTCACATATAATAATTTTACGAGTTGCTTCAAGGGCTATGAATTTTTTTTTTCAGTAATGACTTAAAATCACGAGAATTTCGGAGGACCAATATTTACAATCCTTTAACATCTTGAATTTGATAAAACGTTCTTTTTTTTTTCTTTTATACACTATTATTATGGACTGGAGAGTGTATTTATTTTATTAATAAATTAATTTTATTCTATTTTCCTTGGTCTATTATAATAGGCTCTGTCTATGTTAAAGAAGGTCTGCTTTCAATAGGTTTTTCCGCTGTTTAGTGGAATTCGCAATCTTTCAAATTATCATGTGAATAATGAACATTTTGAATTACTCGCAAACCAAGTTTCATTTTCTTCATAACTTTTTGCTCTAACTTGTCTGTGGATATTCTTATTTTTCATAAAAGAAGGAGAAGATGATCTTGAATGTGATGAATGGATTTGATGAAGAATTACGAAAATATGGTGAACTGACAAACAAATACCGTTGAAAAATAACATATAACGGTCCATCTTGTTTAAGCTTGTTACTGTGAAGTAACCGTCCTGATATAGAGTCATCAAATTAGAATTGTATTGTAATCATACATTTAGTACATCATAACTTTTTTAAATTGCTGACAAAAAATAAGACAGATTCATGTTTCATGTTAATAGACCACCATTTCAAAAACACACATTCGTCGGGTTCAACTGGGGAAAGAAATCGCTGCAATGATACCCCGAAACGCCTCTTCGTGCCGCGGTCATAACAGAAGAACTGCGAATTCCGTGACCTCCGGAATCTTGGGGTTCACGAGGACCACTCGGAGCCGGATGAACGCTGAAGATAAAGAGGCGAGGGAAAGTGTCTGAATACGGACATTTATAACTAGTCCGCAGCCGGTGATTGTGTTATCAAATCGTGCAAGACCATCTCCGTTCTCTGATCAAGGAGTCGGTTAGGGACTCGCCAGCATGAGCGGAACTTTATTTAGTTTATAAAATATGAACTTAATTTGTATTTTCATTATAAAATGACCATCTACGTGGCTTGGTGATCAATGCCAGAGGTTCTTAATTGCTCATTTTTTTTCGGATAGCATTTTAAAGCTTAACTTGGAATTTTAAAGCTCTGGAATTAAGATTATTTTGAATCTGAAATTTAGAAGGGATGAGACTGTTCCCCATCTTTATTTGGTCATCACGGTCAATAATAATTTCTATTTTTGATTGTGTTCTTACTTGTTAAAAAAAATGTTGTTCTAATTGGTTTCTTTGATATTTTATAGTATTAATTGTTTTAAATGACCAATAATTTGGATGAAAGAACAATTGCATTTATTTTTTCATAAAAACGGAAGAGATGGTAATTTTTTTAATAATTATTTTAAATTATTATTATTTACTGACTGTAGCGCCTAACGAATGTACCGATTTCAATGAAACTTCGCTAAAGTCATTTTCTCGACACCCTTTAAATTTGTCTATATAACATACTTCGACGGAAAGACGCTGGAAAAAAATTTCCGGTAGATGGTAAAATTAAATTCCGAATAAGTCAAAAAGTATACACTTTTTTGTGGATATTATATATGGATTTTTTAAAAGTTTATGGAATTTTCTAAAAAAAACAAAAAAAATGCGTTAAAATCGGACAATTAGGAGGAAAGATACGGTCTCTAGTATTTTCCCCTGAAGAGGCGAAAATTTGTATAAATTTAAAATGTATTTTTTTAATTGTTGAGACTAAAAAAATTTTTTTTTTATAGATATTTAATAAAGTATCTTACCTCAGAACATCTTTCATAAGAAATAAATATCTAAATTTATACCTTTATTCTCAGTTCTATATTTCAACACTACAATCACCACCTCCGGAATCAACTTACTCACTGTCTGCATAGATAACTTTTTCAACTAAAAATATTACTAAATTGACATTACTCAAAAATGTTGAAATTGGAGTTAGTCATTCTGTGGTTTATAAAAACAAAGAAAGTTGTGTGGTTTATAAAAGCAGATGGAGTGAATAGATTTTTATTGCCTACCGTCGATATATTGAATAGACATTTTGTAATTATAATGGTCTTAATTACTTGTTATCTGTAAGCTTTAAGCTTTAGCTCCGTTTAAAATTTTATAATAGCCCAACATTGCCAGAAAATAATTTCTATTCAAAGTAGAGCGGTAAGTGAAAGTTGTGTGTTGCCCGCAACAGATTTTTTTTTTATTTTGCAGAAAATTAAAATGAAATTTATTCATGGCATTTGAACATGACAAGGGCTACAAATTCGGTCTAAAACCTATTTTGAGCCTAAGCGAAATAATATATATGGGAATGTTGTTTAGGAGATGATATTTATAATTTTCAATGTGTAAAATTAGAAGCAATTATCAATTAATACTCAAATCCTTTATACTCTTGAATTAAAAGCTTTTCAAAGATCTCAAGACTAACCCCTTTCTTATTGGGAATATTGATGAAGGTCTCGAGTAAGGCCTCCATCCCAGACGGGGAGCTGTAGTGAGGGAAGTGCACGGCATTCCGTAGAGAAGACAGCTGATGAACTGTTGCCGATAGGACCAGCTGTGTCTCTACGGAATGTTAGGTCACACCTCCTTTGTCCGGCCTGATCTACGACCCGGGCCTGCCCTCGGGTTAACAATACCCCTGTCTTCCTCGCCTCCATGTAACACGTCCTCTCTAGCTGCTTCCGCGTCCCGCCGAGCGGCAGTCAATGCATCAAGGGCGGCTGGGAATCAATAAAATGTTATCTTCCATCGGACGGTTTCCATCATCGAATTTAGCTTGAGAAATTGGTTAAGGGTGCGGTAATAAATGTAATTGTACAGTCCAAGAGCCCATTACAAAAACAATCTACATTATTTGATGAAAATTATGAAAGCCTTTTTTTTTTTTTTTTTTTAATATTTTTAACATTTATATTTAAAAATGAGAGTCTGCCTGTTGGATCTTGCTACCTCTAAAAATGGCGGCTGATGTAAAGAATATTAGGCAAGTAACTTGAAGACTGAAACGGGAAATTCATTGCGAAAAATGAGAGAAAATTTTTTCACTTTTATATATTTATATATATTAAACATGTAATAAACAAAATCGCTAATGCGTACCACCAAAACCACTTATTATTCCGTGCTACAGACTCCTTTTCATCAAATTATTAACATCTGCATGGAACTTCGTAAATAGCTTCATCTCATCGCAACTAATAATCATTTTATTTACAAAAATTCATTTACTATAAAGTATCTGATAGTTAAAACAAGAAATGTATATGAAATATCTTTATTGTGAAAAGTAGCCACGTACATTTTTTATGGAGCTTAAGTATAAGTACGCTTTTGTGAAGCGCAGAAAGTCCATAAATCTATTATGTGTTTTTATTCCAAATAAAGTGAAGTCCAAACCAATAATATTGGAATATATGTATTAATAAAATATAAAGTAATATAAGTCAAAATTATTTCAATTTAGTGCAGAGTTATAATGAAGTTATAAGAAATATAGTTATTCTATATTTGATTCATTACTTATAATTTTTATCGAAGTTCGATAGGAGAAGGGGTCACCCGAGATTGCAGCCACGAGACCTGGTCTTTAAAATTTTATTTTTAACTTCTAAATTTACATAAAAACAAAGTATAGATAAAAATTAAATTGATTTATTATATTTTATAAAAGGCTTTGGTTGGCTTTTAGTGGTATATTTAATATTTGAATAGAGCTCGTTTTTATCATTATTCTTATTATGCTTACATATTGATTTTATTTATAATAATATTTTCATGTATCTTAAATTTCCGTGTTTTATATTTTAATATGCCCTTCATATAATATTTTTATTTTCTAATTTTCCTATTTTGTTATAATGTTTTCATCATAACAATAATTATTTATTTTCAGACAACACTCCAGGACAAGTAGCAGAACTAAGTTTTTGAGCCTCATAACTAAATATTAAAGGATAAAAAAATAAATAATAATAATATTAAATTTAGGAAAAAATGAAAGAAACGTGATAAGAAAGGATAATAATAAGGAAAACAAATAATATATGTACATTAATATTTACAGAGACACTACTTAAATATTATTGGGAACTGATTGGATATGGAGTGACTGAATAGATGGGATTTAAAGGTGGACAGTGTATTGGAGCGAGGAATAACTTCTTGTTATTTACTGTTATAGGCTTATAGTTTGACCGGAACGTCAAAACGCAATAAATTAAGATTTTTTATTCGTGTGTTTAGAACGCACCCCTCACCAATGTCTTCTAAAATTCGATCTACAGTCAATAATGTACAAATATGTGTACCTTTGTAATTTTTTTTTTTTAAAGGAATACTTAAATTTGGCAAAAAATTATGTATTAAGTTACTTGATCACCCCACATACCTTATTTTAATCATGAGGAAATATTCATAAGTTGTATAGCCATCATTACTCAAATTCTAAAGAATTTAGCAATCGTAAATTAGAAGGGAAATCTGAGTTTTAGATTTGAGTGTATTTGAACGTAATAAAAAATGCTACTCAATGCCAAAATCATTGTTCTTAAATAAAAAAATTAAAAGCATTTTTGATGCAACTAGTAAAACCTATAATTATACTTGCAAATTTCATCGATAAAAAAACTGGTTGAAATAGTTAGTATATGTCGAAGGGATCAAAACAACGTCGATTGCAGCATTTTATCTAAATACAAATGAATTATTAATAAGAACGGCCTTGGATGGTCAAAAATTGGATCAAATTGCCAAACGACTTCCGTTGAACACTGATTGCTCGATCGTGGCCCGCAATTACTCCCTGGTAAAGTATCCGACCGGTTAATTAAAGACGCTAAACTGTTTCACCCACAAGTTGCCCCTTGTAACCGTATCATAACCATTGAGTAAAAGGAACGTGTAATTTTGGAACCATTATCCCTTTTCGATTCTATGTCTCATAAGCGAAAATATTCGGTCGTGAGTTCCAATATCGTTAGCATTCAATTCCGGATTTGAACAGGTAACTCGAAACTGACCCGTTTGAATAAATATAGATTAGTAAAGCTCAATATAAACAAGTCTATACAGGTACTAATATTTCTATACTCCAGCCAATCCAAGGTAGTATGAATTCATATAATATCAATTTAAAAAGTTATTCGAAATTGTTTATCTAAAATTATTAAGATCTAAAACTGACAATAGCTCCAATAATGAGAATTAATAAAATAGACCTATTCTAATAGCAGATTTACCAGACAGTGTTTTTTTTTTTATACTTTTCTTTAAGTTATTTTATTTTATTCATTGTATATACTTTTTTATTATTACTTAGTTGTTATTTTGCTTCTGATATTTTTAAAAATATTTTTTTGTATATACGGTATGAATGTGATCCTCCTAATGACCATTGTCCAAGTGTCAGAATGTTGTATTATTCAATAAATAAATATATTAGAAGGAATTGATCGGGGGTTGCGGTCAAATAAATACTAAATTATAGAAATAGTATTATTTAATTTTTTTGCCGACGTTTCGACCCACCTTGCAGGTCTTCATCAGGCTACAAAAGATAAAATAAAAGGTAAATGGTGAAAATAAAATAAATGAATATAAGTAGATATTAAATAAGAAGAAGTTGTCTGATAAAGAAATAAAAAGATGATATCAGAGATATAGTGGGTGACAATGTAGTAAAATATCAAGTATTATATATATAGAAGACACATATATTATATATGTATTTCGTATGTATTTCATATATTTATTTATAATATATACTTGATATTTTAACTACATTGCCACTATATCTCTGATATCATCTTTTTATTTCTTTATCAGACAACTTCTTCTTATTTTATATCTTATAATCATTTATTTTATTTTCACCATATTTGGTATCTTTTGTAGCTCTGATGAAGACCTGCAAAGTGGGTCGAAACGTCGGCCAAAAAATTAAATAATACTATTTCTATAATTTAGTATTTATTTGACCGCACCCCCCGATCAACTCCTTCTCATATTATATTACGGTCAACCATCTCTACATCAAAATAAATTTATTGTATCGAAAATCATGGTAATATATAATATAATAGCGAAACGGAGACGGTGCATCTCATACCAACAGCTAAACAAGACCCACCATATAGAGAAAGTGACCATTTCCAGATTGTTAAATATTTTTTTTATATAACTGTTTGATATTGGTCATATGATGAGAATCAAATATTACCCAGAAATCTTAAAATTGAACTTTTAAGCGTGATTAATAATGCGTGATAAGTGGACTGTGTAATTTTTGTATTTTAATTCACTGAAATTAAACATGAGTGTGAAGCATAGAATATATTAAAATAATAAATAAAAAAATAAATATTTGGCTTGTATGACCAACGAAAGGACTTTTCTACCGATTCTAGACTAATTATTACCACTTTAAAAATATCCATAAAAAAAAAAAAATTAATTAGTTTCATTTTTATGAAAACCGATCAGGTATATGATATGAATACGATTACTTTCTTTAAATAAAACAAAGTAAACGGGATTTGGATGCGACCACTAAAATCTCAGCATATACAATTCATAGACTGTAACTTCTTTTTTTAGTTTTCGGAAATTTAATATCCTTTTAAAAGATTCTTTATAAATTTTACCATACAATGTATAGTTTATAAGTTAGGTTCCAAAACATATTTCTTTAATTTTTGGGAGAATTCACAACATGTACGACAATTGAAAGGACCTAGACTTAAAGTAGAAGATTATGACCACATATCAGAAATTTGTTGTCAAATTTATGTGAAAACTCACGTGGATTAAATTTGGTGTTGGGATACTTCTGATACTATACATCTCTCATTTCTCCTATTTTGCGCTTAAGTTTTTTTTTTTTAGCACGTCATGAATTGTTCAGGAAGTCTAGAAAATTGGCACTCTTTCATCTCTGTAGCCTGAGGCTCGACTGTGCAGAGAAATTGTGATCAAAACGGAGACTGATAAAATGGTGGTGATATTTATTAGAATAACATTTTTTCTTCTCTTTTCCTTTTTGTGGTTCAGGAGTAGATCCCTGAGCAATAGTATAAGTTTTATGAGTGGTTGTTGAGTGAGCCACGACCTGAATCTACTGCTACTCATACAGTAGGATAGTTAGGAAGTACTGTTCCTAGAGCAGGTTTTTTTTTTTTTTTTTTTTTAATAGCCTTTTAGGCTATACGGGATTTTCCCGGGCCGGGGGATGAGGGCGGGGAATTTAAAATCCCCTACGGCACCGGGACGCGAACTCGTACTTTTTATAATCTTCTCAAATCTGTTTTATCCGGTTGTCAGGCAACTCGCGGTGCTCTGCACACGCTTAAGCCCATTCGGCCACCCCGCCCCCTCCTAGAGCAGGTTTGGTCAGGACCACGATTAATCGTATTTTTTTCCCCAAATTAAGGGCACCCTCTTCGAGTGGCTGGATAAGCCTTAAGAGGGTCTCCCAACACCAGGGTCAATTTGTATATATATCAGAATTAATAATTATTTTGCCATAACATGATACACGCCTGGATCAGTATGATGCAAACTGAAAGCCTTCCTGAAGTATTCCACTAGGAAACAACTATGTTTATATCTCCATTATTTTGTTTTAGATTCTTGAAGTGAGATGTACTATTGTATGTGTATTCATAAGATCACATATTTTTATGTCCTTAAAATGCCTGAATAGGCAAAACCTTGCTTGATTAATTAATAAAAAATACTTTTTTTAGAATTATCTTTTCAAAGGTTAGAACATGGTAATTTTATTATTAAGTTCGAAGCTTAAATAAAAAAAAAAGTAAATATTAAATGTCCGATATTTATTCTACTATATCAAAATGTCAAAAGAATCTTACCTAATATATCGAGCTTATTAGGGGTGCACAGAAGGGCATTGGATTTCGCAAGGCACGTCGAAATTTTTGAGAGGGCTCATTTTTATAGAGTTTATAAAGTTTGGAGTGGGGCACATGTTTATGAAGTTATGAATTTTTGGCGGGAATCTTTATTTTTTATTATTAGTTTCAATTACGGAAAACGTTCAACAATATTTGTCATAATTTTACTTTTGTTTGCATTACTTCGAAGAAGAAAGTAATCGATTGAGTAAATCATGTTACCATCCATCACTACGTTAGGTTTGATGAGTTCATGGAACACTCAAGTGTTTCTGTCAAGATGTTTATGGCAACATATCAGTTATTAGAATCAATTATCCTGCCATAAAATCTTCATATAATGTATAAATTATTTTAAGTATTATTCCACACAGCGGAGGCGATATACTAGACACGTAGACCATATGTTACTTAGCAATCTGACGCTAGATGCATGACGTCTAGATATTACTTCCAGCTTTTGAACCCAAGCAGAATCATGTTTCATTTCGAAAACACCGGTAATCTTATGCTAATATTTGTCAAACTAGAAATGGAATTTTCTCAGCGACTACTCTAAGCTACAACCACCACGTTCTGTAAGGCGAAGAGGTCATAAATTGTCGGTAAAGTAATATGAACAGGGTACTCTCCTTATCCAGCGTTTAGCTACGAAAAATGGAAATCCTTTATGAAAATATATTATAAAGAATAACTATCAACGTTGGATGTCCTTCTGACACATGCTGGCCTTGCAGTTGAACTTCAAAGAAGAGAAAGCGCCATAGTAAATATATATCTACCGTATAAATTATAACTGAACCAGATAAGGAGCCGGGACTGAGATTTGCATATAACTATGAAAAGATATCTACAAGATTTTCATCTATATTATACGGATGCTCTCAATATTTCTCTAAGTACTAGAATGAAGAAAAAAAAAAAAAAACAACGAAGTAAAATCCTAGCATGATATTACTGCAAAAAAATGTGTTTCAAAAACGTAATATATAGATGGAGCAGTACCAACTGAATTTAAATTGAGAAAAATTTTTTTTTTTTCATTTTCAAACGGAAATGAGCTATGTATATGTATTTGAGAATGACAAATCAAATAAAACAAACACATTATTACACCTATCAGAATATAAGGCTACTAACACTTGAATCTTTTCTTCATGGAAATATTTGAGGTCAGCATTGCACCCTAATCGCCTTATATTTTTTTTCTTATCAACCATTTTACTACATAAAAAAATATTATGACACTGACAAAAATAAATATATTTTTTATTATTTATTTAAGTTGTGAGATCATTAACAATTCATTTTTATTCCTTTGAAGCAATATTTTTATATATTAAAATTATTTCGTTGTATTATTTTCCCCTGAGTTACAGTACAAATATATTCTATAAAACAAACAGATTTCGAACATATTTTTTATTTGAAGATGTTAACGTAATATTATAATCAAGTAAAATATCCGTGGTCCAGATTTTAACGTAAATTAATTTACATAAGAAACAGTAAACTAAAAATTATTATTTTTATGTTGATTGTCTAAAACATAATGATTTCAAAATCTTGATAAAAGAAACAAATGGAAAAACGCATTTTTTATTTGAAAAAAGAAATTTCTAAAATATTATAACAAAGTAAAAAAATATTAACAAAAATTTAAATAAAAAGTAAATTACTTTTCAAGCTAATACAAATTACTATTTAATTAATTTTGAAATATTTATACTTTATATTTATTTTCTAAAATGAAACAGAAGACCCTCAATAAACTACTGAAACTATTTTGCCTATATTTTCCAAGTCTGAAATTGAGACAAAAGCTGAATATGAGTTTATAGTGCATATTTTAGTGAAAAAGACCTATGAAAGAATTTTACATGTTTATTCTCTTTCCGCTAACTTGCATATTTAGTAGTCTCTGCAACTTCTATAAGCAGTCTACTAAATAGGAAAACAGCAGAGAGAAATAAAATATGTAATTGTACTAATTATTCTTAAAGAAATAATTAGTTTTTTATTATCTTCTGTAAAAAAAACTCGATTTTTACGTACGATCTGTTTCACTGTGGGCCCAACCCACTTCTCCCTGGGAAGGCGTGAAGAAGCAGTACCTGGAATGATTAGGACAGGAGAAGAAGATGGAGGACGATAAACTAAGTGACAAAATTATCAAGCAGGCTGTGTGCACAGTGCAATTTAAAAATGTAAAAAGATAAACTTGCAACAGTGATTTGTTATATGTATCAAGTCACTGCTGCAAACTCCCGTATTGTCTCAAAGGCAGGGTAGGGAGGAAAATAAAATAAAATAAAATAATACGATCTGTTTCACTAGCAGTAGTGATATGTACACACACTTAAGCACATATGAACATACTCATCACAGTTATCGCCAAAAGGCCCCATCTAAAATAACTAAAAACCTTCCAAACAAATTTACTAAGACCCATAACAAAAGTATCCTGGTATCTGATTATCAGTTCCCTACATACTGACCTTCGTGTGCTAATAGTTAACCCAACATACAGTGACACTTTTCCAAAGATTTTACATCAATTTAAAGGAGCATAAAGATAGTTTAACAAGATACATAGATAGCTATATCTGACATACCCATTATAAAGGAGGAGATAAAAAAGCGCTGGATGCGAGTCTTCCTTATACAATTTTAAGCCACTAGATAACGTCAATTTCAATAAAGATAAAAAAGGTTTTAAGTGTACTATTCTTTTCCATGCCTGGCATGTCATATTTTCCTGTATTTTTGGCTCATTTGCTAAAGGCTCGGTCACACAGAACGCGATATTTATCGCGGCGATATAGCGCCACAGTTGTATTACTATCTATTCCACTATAACAGTCACATAGAGAGCGTTACGCCACAGCGATACATGCTGTAGCGCCGGGGCCGGCGATACATTGATACAAATTACAAAAATATCGCCCTCCTTCGACGTTATTCTCTACCTAATGTAGGCAGAAAAGTTAGCTAATACCCAAGTTAATAGGATTATTGCAGGATTATAACGGCGTGTTCACACAGAAGGCGTTATTTAGCGCGGCGCTACAGCGCTACAGTTGTATTACTATCTATTCTACTATAGCAGTCACACAGAGGGCGTTACACCTCAGCGATACATTCTGTAGCGCCGGGGCCGGCGTTACGTTTGAAAAATATTACAAGTGTATCGCCGGGGCCGGCGTTATGTTTGAAAAATATTATAGATACAAATTACAGTTGAAATTATTTAGTGGTAGTATTCATATAGATATGTAAAACACCGAATTATTTATATAAAAAGTGAGGAATTGTCCATTTTTATTTGATATGACACCTCAAGCAAATATTAAAAAAAATTATTAAAAAGGAGGTTACATGGAAAAAAATTGTGGAAGAGCTAAATATCACAAGTAATGTATTAATTGATATTATTATTATAATTATTGAACATTATAATAATTATATGTTATATTCTTTTTTATCTTGAAATCATTTAAAAATTATACTTACGTTCTTTTACTAATTTTAATTTTGCCTATACTAAAGACATAAATGATAAAAAAAAAATCTGTGTATATTGCATATTTAAAACGGTTGAGGAACAGATAATAACTATCCAAGATATATATGGCAATAAAAGAAATTCGTTACTACGAAATTAATATTAAATAGATATGCCATTTGAAGTAAATAATAATTTGAAATAAATCTGAAGTTTTACATAAGAAAAAGTAGAACGAAAGTTCATTATTAAAATCTCTTCTGGAATATACTAAAAAATTATATATATATATATATATATATATATATATATATATATATATATATATATTTAATTTTTTGAATATTTCAAAGCAAGAAATACAGGAATAACCAAATAACATATCTTTTTAGAATTTTATGTTCATTAGCACAATTTTTAAGAATTGGAATGTAATACAATTTTGTTAAAGAGAAACAAGCTTCATCGCTAGAAACCGGCAGTAAATATTCGAAAAACGTGTAGCAAAAACTCAAACACTAGCAAAAAATTGTTGGAAAACCTAATAAATATAAAGCAAACAATTTCTTAATAAAAACAAATTAAATTGAAACATAGTTTATTTATCTATAAAGTTATGGCCTTATTGTTAATTTAATTTTTTTATTATATTATTAAAAAATAGATGGTTTTTCGATTGTAGATTGTCAAGTCCTCATTTATTTAGTGTTGAATGGAGTGATTCGTAATTTTTGACTAGTGGTTCACGTCAATAGTCATCTCAACAAAAATAATCAAACCAATTGTCCTCTCATATTTATTAACAGAAAAATTAAATTTTGAAATGTTACCAAAACAGTTGTTAATTAATTGGCTTAACCTCAAAACTATAAGAAAATATATTGGTATTTTGACTTTCGCTTACCTATGTATGTAATATATAACAAAGGGAAAGTATTCCTATCGCTAAAATTTTCGAATCTGAGTTTTCAACGGAAATACACGTTATGAGGTCCCCTAAGCCCAAATAACCAAGTCCTGCTAAAGGGTATGTGTCTGTGTGCAATTGAACAGCCTAGCTCAAAAACGAAAACTCACACGAAACTTAAATAGCGTATTTAAGGTTTTTATATATAAAATCAGCTAATCGGAAGTATCTCACACATATTTACAGTTTTCCCAAAAACTGCTCTAACGATTATGATTAAACTCGGTGTATCATTGCATAATTAAGTGGTCTTTAATATCATTTAGGTCTTTTTCCCATTAATCTCACTTTACAGAGTTTAAATGTACAATGTTTATATACATCTTTCCCTAAAGCACCTTTAATATGGATTATTTGAAAAAATCAACTCCCTTATATTGACAGTAACTATAAAAAATGGCTAAATATGAAGTTTAAAAGAATATGATAACTGGAAACTGAAGAAAAAAGAAAAATGCTTATCCTGGTTAAAAATGAATCTCCGGAAATAACAGTCAGAAGGTATACGTATAATATATCGTTAGAAAGCGAAGAATTTCAGAAAAATAAAATTAAATAAATAAATGTAATAAATAAATAGAAGGTAACGCAGAGTGACAAAAAAAAAATAGAAATAATAATTTCAGAAAACTAACATTACTTAACGTAAATCACATGTTTCCAATGAAATTAAGCGAAATTCCCTTACTAAATGTAAACTTTTAAAGTACTTTTCTAAGTTTGAAAAAAAGTATTTAAAATCCACCGAATCATGCTAATGTCATTGTTTAAAATACTATTTAATTGTACTTGTGTGAAAGAAGTGAAATATAAAAATATTTCATGTATATATTTATAACCATAAATACTTTTGATGTGGTTCTATAACTCTAGATATGATATTATATTTAAATTATTGGGTATTTATTGGCCCTTTCTTAAAATCGTCAAGTAACCTTTTAGGAAATTAAATGAGTGAATAATTTTATGAATTTTCCCTTTGTGAAGCACCAACATTGTCGACTTCCAATTAGTGTGAAAATTTTCAACCTATCCATGGCAGGCAACGAAAATCTCGTAATTTCATTTTAGTAAATTTTATAATGGAAAATGACAGTTTAATAACTTATAGTCCTACAACCCATAATCATTTATATGTTAAATATTTAGATGTACTTTCAAATCTCTCTAGGCATATATGAACCTTTTGGTTGTCAGAAAAACTAACTTCAATTTCAACATTCTTCATTATTAATTTTAGTGATGTTTCTATTGGCGAACTTTATGCCTTTATTCGCAGTTCTATATTTCAACGTTGAAATCACCTACTCTGGAATCAACTTGCTCACTGTCTGTATAGATACAACGTTTCCAACTAGAAATATCACTAAAATGACATTACTCAAAAATCTTGAAATTATAGTTATTCATTATGTCAACTGAAAGGCCTCAGAGACTGAAGTTATGTGGTTTATAAAACTAGATTTTCATTGGCTACCGTCGATATAATAAATAGACTTTTTGTAATTTTACTGGTCTTAAAGATTTGTTATCTCTAAGCTTTAAACTTTAGCTCCGTTTAAAATGCACTTCTAATTTTTTTAAATAACCCAACATTGCCACAAAATTATTTATATTAAAAGTAGTGGGGTAAGTGAAAGTTATGTGTTACCCGCACCAGATTTTTTTTGTTACTTGTTTAAAGCTGTTATAGATTTGAGAAATACACATGATTTAATAAATTATTTTGATTTTACTGACCTAAATGAAGTTGGTTGGTGGTTTGTCTCTCTGGATAAAGAACATCCAGGTTATCAATCAATGCCCGATCAATTAAATAACACTACTTTTAAACTAATCAGGTTGTAGTTTCAAAATAAAAAAACGTCTGCCAAGTAAGGTCAGTATAGCTTCCTCACCGTTGTCATTGTATATTACAATGTATACCATTTTTTGTATGAGAATAAAATCTCTGGGAGAAGCCGATTCGGAAATATAGTTACCCTTCAACATTCAACAAAAGAGTGCTGTATTTGAAGATCCCATATTTGATTATCCTTAATAAAAAAAAAATAAAATAAAATGCACCCTGAACATGAATTTCAATACTGTTAGTGTAAAAGGTCTTATGTAAAAATTTATTGTTTTACAAGAGTGCATAAAACTTATTATTTCTTTATGCTTTATTAGTATAATTTCATATTTTATTGTCATCTGCTACTATCCATAGTAGCAGACTACTTATATCAGTTGCAGACTACAAAATGTTACCTTTAATACAAATGGAATACAATTTGAAAAATTTTACATACGACTTTTTGCACTAATAGTAGTAATATACAGTAGCGGACCCAGATTTAATTTTGGGGGGAGGGCTTCAGCCTGTAAGATTTTTTTTTCATATACACAACGATAATTAATTTGAAAAAAAAAACCGCTGCAAATTATTGCACAATTTCCAAACAATTATACATTTAAAGTAACATTACCTTCCTAGTTATTAAGAAAAAAGGTGATTTCAATTATTGGACTAAACTTTTTTTTTAATCATTAGTAATATGCTAAAAAAATAATTTAAAACCCAAAACAAAAGATATATATATATGTATAACCTTTGCAGTAGAAAAAACTAGAGACCATATCTTTGCTCCTAATTATCCGGTTTTAATGAATTATTTTTTTTTAGGAAATCCCTTAAACCTTTAAAAATCATTATAGCCATAATGCGAATGGCGGACGGCGGACTGACAAAAAATTTTTTATTCGTTTTTCGTATTCTATGTATCCTGAAACGTAAAACCTCAAATTTTAAAAGGGGTTTAAGTTTTTGTATCTTTTGGTCGATCACAATGGTTCATCATTGAAAATAATAAACCAAGAATATATTAAAATCGCGATATCTCTACTAATAGTGCTTTGATTTCTATGAAACTTCATTCATTTTTTAGGAAATTTAAATACCTTTCAAACATCTTGTCACAACATCGACAAAAATGTGTATATTTTTTGAGTTATTCGAAATTTAATTTTACCATCCCCCGTAACTTTCTTCCCAGCTTCTTTTCGTTGAAATATGTTGTATAGATAAATTTAAAGGGCGTCTGGAAAATGACTTTAAAGAATTTTCATTGAAATCGCTAGTTCGTTTAGGCGCTATAGTCTATAGCAACCTAGGTTTTTCGGCCGCCATCTTGAAAGTAAAAGGCGGATGGCAATGTCGGTGAAGGAAGATCATCCTCGGGCGACTTCTGATTTTATATCCAAATTTGAAAAAAAATCGGTCCAGTAGTTTCGGAGAATGAGCGGATGGAGGATGGCGTACGGCGGACGGCGGACGGACAAAAAAATTGAATTCGTTTTTCGAATCTACTTATCCTGATACGTAAAACCTCAAATTTTAAGAGGGTGATAAGTTTTGAATTTTTTGGTCACTCACAATGCTTCATTATTGAAAATAATAAACCAAAAAGACTAAATAAATAATTAATATAAAATAAATACACTTAAAAATATTAATAATAAGATAAAATAAATAAACTTTAAAAAAATAATAATAATAAAATAAATAAATGAACTTTAAAAATGAAAAAATAATAATAATAAAAATAAAATAAAAGTTCTGCTAAGGATCATTAGTCATAAACACCATATATTTTTTATAAGACTTTCATAATGTAGGAATTTCAGTTAAACCTAAATGAAGTTTTAACCTGAACCTAATTATGAACATATTATTTTATTGAGCGTTTGAAATTTTAATGCACTTCTTAAAATTAAGTAACATTCTTTCATCACAATTAAAGGGTATCAAAATGATGCAGGAGAAACTAATATTACTCAGAAAATGAAATCTTTCCGAGTACATGATGTGAAATTTTACCTTTCTAAAAATGGTAAAACTATGTAGAGGTGTAAATTAAGTTAAATTTTCGATATTTGTTTTCCATAAAGTTAACCAGTTTTGTGTTTATCTGCTTTTCTAGTATTAATGTTTAAAAAAAAATTATTCATTTATGACATATGAGATTATAACTGTTTTTCTACTAAAAGTTACTGGCGATACTTATGTAAAAAGACCCAAATATTTATTATTTAACGATCAAGACAATAGAAATCAACATATATTTAAAATTAGAGTTCCTGATTATTTAAAGCATATGAATAAAATCACGATTGTTAAACCCTCTTGAATAGAATAGAAAAATAACTTTATTGTGGAACGAAGTCCCTTTAGAATAACAAAATAGTACAAAAGAAACAACTTAATTTTGGCCGAAATGCTTGGTATTTAATTTCATTAAATTTTTTATTCTATTTAACTTATTTATTGAAAAATATTACAATCTGTTTCAAAGGACATTTATAATAGTGTTCAGAGATAAATACAATAAATAAAATAAATTATACAGAAAAATAATATATAATACAATAAATAAGTCATTAAATCAAATACATTTAATGAAATTAGATTAAAAAATCACTGAAAACATGAAATAATCTTGCGATATACAAAACATTCAATCATAATTTCATAATAAAATAATCTATGTTTAAAAAAGAACATAAATGTAAAGAAAGCAAAAATAAAATTCGGAAATATTGAAAAAATCTATCTTCGTAAGATTGAAGCAGACGGCCGAGGCGATGGTATTCTACCAATCAGTCTATGTGCTTTTTGATTTCATGAATCCTTTTTCTTTTTTTTTTTACCTTATGCTGAAGAGCTAAACTAATGAGCCTCCTCGTCAGAATCACTTATTTTCTATTAAAAAAAATGAATAAGAAAAATATCGAAAACAAATTATTAATATACAAGTTGCGGGAAGCAGGTACTCTAGCTGACTAGGCCAGGCAGAGCGACGGGGCTGCTGTATCGCTTTCAAAGTAACGCCCTCTGTGTGACTGCCCCGGATTAGATATCGCCGTGAGTATCGCGCGTTATTGTAACGTAACGTCGGATCGCGTTCTGTGTGACCGAGCCTTAATCGTCAAAATACTACTGTTGGAAGTAAAAAATAAATAAAAAAAATATTATAAGGAAACAATTTAATTACAATCGCGGTGATTCATGCCACATCTGCCGTCGCTTTGCTGATTAAGCTAATATTCCTGTCAAAGAAGCGTTTTATCGATCATCTATAAAATTTATTTATTTTAATTTATAAATCATTGATAATTATTTACACTTTTATAAGTTTTTAAAAAGGTTTCTATTGCATCTTTTGAGTTAGTCTACGGTAATACAATTGTTCGAATATAAATTTATACAAGAATCTTAAACTTTAGGGTTTTACTAAACCATCAAATTCGTCTTATATCCTTGCAATCCAAAATCCTCAATGCTCCTTACTTTCTTGCAAATAAAATTATCAACATATAACGACAATTTTCCAACGATTGTACACATATTTAAACGATAATAGCAGTTTAAAAAAAGACATGGATGGCTACAGGTGACACCCAAATATATAATAATAATAGTAATTAATATAATATAATTATTATTACACAGTTATTATTCATTATATAAGGCAATATATATATATATATATATATATTATATAAGCCAATGTATACATAATCATGTTGACTTATATAAAGATTAAGAGCTGTGTAATATCGAAAATTACGAAAAGTAAGTTTTTCCTCACAGTTTCTTAGTAAAGATCAAGTTATAATTGCTCTGGCTTTTATGTTATTGAAGATAAGAGGACAAAGTAATATATATTCTTCAAAAAACTTGTATGTTAAATAAATTTTTTCTTCATGAATGTTTCGTAAAATGAAAAGATAAAGAGTTAGTGAATCAAATAATCATAAAAATGCAAGGCAAAAAGAATTATTTTTCGATTCAGTGAATTACAAGGACGGATATCTTGGTAACTAATTTTAAAAGCGAAAAAATAAATATAACAATAAATGTATAATACATATATAATAAATGTTTATATTGCATATATTTTCAGCTTCAATTTTACGCACATTATCATCTCTAGAGCAACAACCTAAGTAATTGAATAAACTCAGGAAAGAGGTGTTAAAGGGTATTTTTTGAATCGTAAATTCCATTTTTCAATTTTAAATCCAAGGGTATGGGATGACCGAGTATTATTTCATGCTTTAGAACAGTAAATAATATAAATTTAAAGGTTTGGTAGCTTTCAATATCCATATTCTCTCTCTATTTTTTTATATCTACATAGGGTCTCTATCTATCTTCAACTGGCCGCCATTTTGTATTCCAATGGCTATATGCTGGCAGAAGTGCATTTTTCTCTTTAGGCCTGTGGACATGGTCAATTTATAAGGAAAACCCTTGGTATAAAATGAGTCATCTTTTTTGTCTATTTAGATTAAAGAACGCTCGATGAGATATTTTCTTCCTTATACGACCTAAGAAACTGAATCAAATTAGAGAAGAGGTGTTACTGGGTTCTTGTCCGCACATGACATGTCATATTTTCCTGGATTGTTAGCTCATTTGCTGATCTTCAAAATACTACAGTTGGCAAGTAAATGTCCAAAATAAAAAAAGGTTTATGAAAAGAAACCAATTTAATTATAATATTCATGATTGCTGCCACATCTATTGAGTGTACCTTGCAGCCATTCATGAAAAACTCATAGTGCTTATTTAAGTTGAATTATCCTTCCTTTGATCAAGGAGCCGTTGTAGATTGAGGATGCCGTGTGATGCAATCTGAGTAAAGTAGGAAGTACAGAGGGGCAACAAATTGCAGACCAGACCACGCCCAGCCGTCCTTCACCTTTACAGCTGAGTAAAAACAATAACTGTACCTTCAACAACAGGTACCTGCCATAGATTATATCACCGTCCATTCCTAGCTCTTATTAAATGTCATTTTTCACGCTTTGTTACCATAAATTAACAATATAAAATAGTAAAGAAGATTGTATAGAAATGTCAAAAACAATTTCATGTAACTATCCGGTAAAAACTCAAGACTCTTTTTAGCCATGTATATTAATGAGTTGACAGATAATTTCTTCCGGTTGTTAAAGCATAAAATAAAATGATAAAACGATGTACTATAGAATAAAATATATTTTAATACATAATCTATTGACCATTATTTAGTATGACATGTCCGTATCTTTCCACTAACTGGCATAATGTTCATGAACATCACCATGTGATGTCTGGAGTATATTGTCAAAGACACCAGACTGATACGACAAGAAACCACCCGACGTTTTTGACTGCTGCAGCACTTACTATACAAACGTTCTAAACTTCCAACTATTTACAAAATACTTATATATATTACTATAATAAGGCCTATTTGGAATTACGGATCGAGCTTTGGGGCTCTAATAAACCATGAAATTACTCTCGTATCGAATCCCTACAATCCAAAATCCTTCGTAAAATCCTCAATGCTCCCTACTTTGTCACAAATAAAATCATCCATAACGACATTAATGTACCATATGTTTCCGATTTAGCTCAATCCAGATTCCTATCCTTCCATAATAAACTTCTGAACCATCCGAACCCACTTGTTTCCAGCCTTGCTTCCTCTTCTATTCCTGATAACCCTCCGAGGCGTCTGAAAAGAAGATGGCCTTCTAATATAGAAATATAATTGGAGTGCTACCAATGGGTAGTTTCTCTTCATGTAACTTATTTCATATTTACTATAGTGGACGTTCCTGGATGAGGTGTTTAATAGTGACTGGAGTATGGCATTTCACTACTTCTTGAGGTGTCTAGCGTTGTCTTGGTGGAAAACACTTTACAATTTGTATGTTTTTTTTTCCGTATTGATTAGTCCGATTCCGTTAATTAGGAGTAGTAAAGCGTTAAATAAATTGTTATTAGGTTTGGAAATTGCTCATAGGAAGTAGCAACATTGAAATCCCCCCATTTAAAATTTTCTGTATCAAGTTTCGCAAACCAATTTCGGAACGTGCCTTCGGTATCATCCCCATAAAGCCGGTAAGGCATCATCCCCATAAAGCCTGAACATCTTTTCTGCAGTATGTTCAAGCATACTCATAACTTTAAAAAAAAAAATTTTTAAATATTAATTCAAGATATTTACAACTGTATTACAATATAAAAACATCAAGTAAATGTGTTCACAAGAATATAATCACTTGAAAACGCTTGTTGAGAAACTACCCACAGGTATCACTCTAATAATATGTCTACATAAGGAGATCACGGTTTTTTAAAATTTAAATTATTTTTGTTTAGTCAGATAAGGAATGATATTTTATGCAATATTCACTGTGTAATAAATAAACAAAAGCACACAAACATCAAACTCTATACCGTTGCAGATAAATATGAAAAAATTGTAACAAGTTATTCCATCTGTTAAAGAGGTAATCGTGATATTAACAAGCAGACCCATATATGATAATGAGTATTTTGGTGAGTTCTCTGAAATGTAAAGTTCGGTAAAAATTTGATGAGAATTTGAACAGATTACAATACTTTCATTACCTGAGTCATAAAATCTTATATCAACAAAATCTTTAAATAAAAATAACGAAATAAATTATGCCTAAGTCCAAAAAAAAAAAATAATGCAGTCACAACAATCAGGGCTACCGATTGCTAGTCAGTTTTGTTTACTTGAAATTCAGATCAGCGAAAATATTTTATTTATTTATAAATGTTTTGGGCTCTTCAACCAACTGGGGAATTTTCGCCATATATTACAATTGGATCAACTACTACATAGGCATACAAAACAGAACTACAGCGAACAAATATAATTTAAAGTTTAGAAAGTTAAAAATAGTTACAAATATTACAATTGAATTAATGTTATAAAAATTGAAAGTTAAAGATTAAAAGGAGATAAGTTAGCTAAGATAATTAAAAGTTCATGATTTTAAGAACAAAAGCTAAAAATACGTTTTTAAGGAATAAAAATTAATATTAATAGAAGAGAAGTTAAAGAGTACAATTTAAATATTAAAAAGTACAAGAAAAAAAGTTGACAAAAAAATTAAAATTAAAGACTAAAAAAAAGTTAAGTTAACGCAGACGTTTATATTTATACGTTTATATTTATGATTTCAAGAATATAATCTAATAATACGGTTTAAAAAATATTAAAAGAAGAAAATTTAAAAAGTACAATTTAAAAATAAAAATTACACGAAGAAAAATTGAAAAATCATTATAATTAAAAAGTAAGATTAAAAGAAGAAAACCAAACAGGTATATTTACAATTACAAGCTGTGTTAAAATTTTGTACAAATTTGTAGATGTGATTACAATTTTGTGAAATATTGTAACTTTCGATTGAGATACGGTGATATATTTATAGTATATATTTATCACCAATGATATGTAGAACAGTCGATTAACTTCCTTTTATATATAATTCTATTCAGATCGATTGCAAAAGAAAACAATTCATTTATGTAACAACGTTTTTCTTCGGGAAGGGGTGCATTCATGCATATGGCCGTAATCTTGAAATATGAGCAGATAACCAAAAATTATTCAGAAAGAAATTATACCATTCTACTAGATGAAATAGTGGAAGAATATTGTTATGACACACAGACACACTAGACTTTGTTATAACGGTGGAATAAAAAAAAAATTGGCGATCTGTTATGGATGCCTGATACTTTTTTTTCCATGGCTGTACCAATATACCAAATCCTATATTTACATATTCTTTAAATCCTTTATGACTACTTAGCTCATGAAAGGTACTCTCTTAAGTGCATGTTCATTTGATGGCTTACCTAATCGGGGAAATCATTACAATTATACGCGGGAGCCGTGGATAAATCAAAGCAATCCAATAGGTCCGAGCTTAAAATGAAACAGTAAATTAGTTATCTCTTCCAACAATCTAATTCATTTAAATAGAACTAGTCCGAAAAATTAAAATTAAGAAGAAACCGTTGGTGGAAAAAGTCATCATGCCGTGATGAAAAGAAAGTTTGATTTCGATCCGAATAAAGAACAAAAAAAATATATATATATATATATATATAATATATATGAGGTTATATTTACATTTTCTATAAGTAAGTTAGGAAATTAAGTGTTATAAACTAATAGTTTATTTAAACAATCAGTTTTTGACTAGAACTTCATTAGTTCCTCAAACAATTACTGAGCCATCATTAGAGCAGATGTCGGGCTGGAATAAATTCCTTTGCGTATTTTTTCCACATCATCTGAAAAAACGGGTTAAAGAAAACAGGAGAAAAAGGGACGAGAAGGTCTTTCTTTACAATTCCTTTCTTATCCTCTGTTTTCTAATGCCTCAACTTGTTTTTATCTGAGTTTAATTGATTCCGTCGCTTTGCTGATAGAGCTAAGTATTCCTGTCAAAGGAGCGTTTTGTAGTTCTTCTTTAAAATTGTATTGTAGTGTTTTATTTATGAATCATTGATAATTATAATTACACGTTCATAAGTTTTTAAAAAGTTTTTATTATATTATTTGACAGTTAGTACAAGGCATCTGTTTAAATAGAAGTTCACTTAAGCGTCATCACAGACGAACTATTCGCCATATATCAGGCTTTGTTATTACTAATAGGAAAAAACATAAAAAATGGCCTTATAGTTACAGACTCTTTAAGCTCATTAATAACCATTGCCGAAGGAAAAGCCGACAATGCCATTTCCAGGAAAATCAAAAACTGCCTCTGGGAAATGAAGGAGTCGCCGGACAGATACATCGTCATCGCATGGGCACCCTCACATTGTGGCATATCTGGGAACGAAGCTGCAGACAGAGCTGCGAACCTAGCAAGAAGAAAAACAAAGGGAACCACAATGATCAATTTAACGACCACTGCTGACTGGAGATTGGAATGCAAAAAAATCCTAAATGAAAAATGGCAATTCAAGTGAAACCAATCTACGAATAAATTGCAAGAAATCAAAAAAGATACCAAACCGTGGACGACCTCTTTCAGAAAGAACAGGAAAGAAGAAACAATTTTAACTCAGCTTAGAATTGGACATGCAGCCTTTACCCATGGCTACTTAATGAGAGGCCTGGAACCACCATTTTGTTAAACATGCAACACACCACTTACACTGAAACACATTGTAACAACTTGCAGACTATACTCTGACACCAGAACAAAACATAATATATCTTCCAACATAGCTGAAGCACTTTCAGATGACGAAGAAAAGTTACAAAAAGTTTTTACACCTAATTTGATTAAATCTAAAGCCGCTAATGACCCGATCGGGTAGATGCGGAATGTGACAATAAATAAATAAATAACTTGAGGATCTTCAACTTTAGGGCTCCGTTAAACCGTCCAACTCCTCTAATAGCCAATCCTTCCAATCAGAAATCCTCAGTGCTTCTTAACTGATTGTCACATATAAAATTATTCACAATAACCTCCTTCCATATGTTGCCGATTAAGCCCAATCCAGATACCTTACCCTTCCATAATCAAACGTCAGACCCAACTAAAACCACTAGTTTCTAACCTTACCTCCTAGAGTCAGGAAAGAAGACGCTCTCAAAATCTTCTGATATATACCAGTTATTGGAGTGATGCCAACGATTATTTCTCTACAAGTCTGTCTATGCCATTTTCCCCATATACTTGTTGTATTTTTAGTTAATATAGTTGAAAATTTCAATTAATATATTTATTTTTAAAAAAAGGGATCTTCATTAGATGTACCTGCCACTGCACATCTTATTGGCTTTGTACGCAAAACGAACACAGTTCAAAAATTCGTTTGCTATGCTAATCAGTATACTTTAAATTAAAATAAATTATTTTATTAACATCGGAAAAAAGCTTTGAAGTATAAGTTTTGTTTCTACCAACATAAGAACCTCACACATTGATATAACTATACAGTCAAGAATTGAGCATCTATATTGCAGATGCAGGACTCTTTAATGACCGATTATTTGATTTTTGTTTTGATTTTTATAAACAATTCTGTACTTGTATATTCCACTAATATATATATATATATATATATATATATATATATATATATATATATATATATATATATATATATATATATATATATATATATATATATATATATATATATATATATATATCAATCCTTCACAAAATAATTAGAAATTGATTTTCTTTTTAAATCAAAAGTTAAATATGTACGCATATATATAATTATGTTTCCACAAATATGTCGCAGAAATCCTGGAAGTCTATGAAAATGAGGTAAAAAGAAAAATAACATATTTAGAACTCAAACAAAAAATTAACTATTGAAGACTTTTAACATTATGAAGAAATTTGAGGGAACATAGACTGAATGCTTTCAAAAGAAAATTATTTTGTTGTTGTTTTTTTTTGCTGTTTTTGAACATGGAAGAATGTTCAACACCTTGAGATTATTGCAAATAAACTACGGCATAGATATCCGGAAAGAATAAGGATATAATTATCAGATATTTTAAACGGATACACTATTCGTGACCTGCTTTAATAAATGCAATTGAAACGGGTGTGTTGAGATGATTAAAGAATCAAGAATCCGTAGAGTTGTAAGGGTAATCCGAATCATAAATGGAAAAACTATGTTAGGACTGGTCTTAATGATTAGTTTGTTGATGGAGCTCAATGAAAAAAAACCTGTGAGGTTCATTGGCATTATAATCCTTGTGAATTTCCGAGTTCACTCAGCCATTTATTTTATTTATTTATTTTCAAATGATATATCTCACACATGAAACGAGTCGATAAATGTGAAACACGAAAGATGCCATTAACACAGAGATATTTAACAAATATTTTATTAACATCCCGCACTCGACATGACAGCTCCCGTTACGACCGAGACAAAAACAAGACAAGCTGACAGAAGAACAGCGATTCAATTTCCTCCTGAAGAACTCCAATTACTGAGATCACCACCGGACGCAGAAGAATGATCGACCGATCTTAGGATACGATTTGCCGAGTACGATCCTGCGGTCGATCCATCATAATTAGTAAGACAGGTATTTCGCGTTATGTCTCGAAGTGAACAACGAGAGAGGCAGCTATCAGCATGGTATCTTTCGATTAACTGCGCAGGTTTCTGCGAGTGTCGACGACAGGTGGGCAGTTTTTGTTATTCGTAATTTTCTGTTCCAGATCTCTAAGCCAAGAAATCTTCTCGCAACTGCTAGAAAAAGAGGAAGAAAGAGCACGAAGCTTCATTTGGAATTCAAAGTGGCTATCGTCATTGCCAATAAATCGTAGGGGGAAAGTAAACCTCTAATTTGAAGAAGATGCATGAAGAACAAGATTGTGAAATATAGTGCTTTCGAAAATTAGGTATAGCAGAAAGAAGAACACTAACTGGTGTTCCATATTAATCTGCTGCAAATCGTGAACAACTTTTAGAATATAGTTTCGGATATCAATAAATCCATCAGGGACTAAACTAAAATGATATTGCCTTAAGTCAAGTTTGCTTATTGCTTGGAACGTGGAAGTTTTGTAAATTAACCTTAATGATATATGTCATAGATGTGGGATCTTTTCGACTGTGATAATAAAGGCCTTAATATTTTTTTTTTACTTTACTATTGCTATTTTTATTTATTAGTAAATCTGATATATTAACCCTAATTATATTAATTTTTCATAACCTAAATAGTTAAATATTAATTAATTCTAGATTAATCATGATTAATCAAGACCCGCAAAAAACTACGGGAGCAGCATGCGATCACTGAAGCCTATCTTTCAAAGCCTATAATTTTTAGTACAAGAATAAAGTCTACGGATCCGGAATCTAAGAAGCCGTTTTCAGAAATATAGTAACTCGTTAACATTCGGAGATTTGATATACACCAATGTTGTTCATAAGCAAATACTAAAATGCGGAAGAGTTCCACATTTCCGAATCGCGTATTTGATGAACCATGATTTTAAAAAAAAAACCCAGTACATAGAGATGTATATCGCTACTTTTAGTGTAAAAGATCGTATGTAGAAATCGATTTTTACTTCTGTTTTACAGGAGATCATAAAAAGTAATTATTTTTTAATGATTTATTAGTGTAATTTCATATTTTATTTTCCTCTGCTATTTTTCACAGTATCAGGTGGCCTATATCAGTTCACGAAGGCCACATGTAGGATATATGATCCCCACCTATGATATACTCGTGAATTATTACAATTATGACAAGTCTTTTTAAAAATAATAGATGATGAAAAATGGATAAGATTGGCAAATCAGTTATTGAAATAATTACTCACAAAAATATAACAAATGTTTCTTGTTTCCAGTATGAAGAGGGGATAAAAAGTGGGTTCCGAAATGTCATAAAAATAAAAAATATTTTTTTGGGAGACTAAACTGTTACATTAACTTTATTATATATACCTTACATAGAAATTTTATTTATACATCGCATGGGCGACTTCATATAAAAGACAGACATTTATAACTTTTAGAAAGTTGAGAAAAAGCCAATTTTTGTAACATAGCTTTAAAACCAATTCTAATGATTTATTTCACCCATTAAAGTTTCATAAATCAATGTATCAGAAACAGTTCGAGTTGAACCTTTAAAACAAAAATTGACTTTTTCTGCAGTTTCTGAAAATGATATGTCCGTCTTTGATATTAGATTAATATCATATGTACAATAATGATGTATGTATGTAATCTATGCACCTGTATAATTACACTACTATCATTCTAACCCCTAAAATATTGTTTGAACTAGAAATCAAAAAAGACAGGATGGTCTTTACTTTTGACCTATAGCGGATCGAGGATTTAATTTTGGAGTTACTTATTTTTTTATTACATTTATTACACTAAAAGAAACAGAAAGAAACAACCTATATGAAATGTTTTTTATGTAGTCCTTGAAGGCCATTACCAAAATAAAAACAGGTATATATTGGAACAAAAACGTTTTTAGACATATATGTTTTTCTTGACACGTGCTTACACTAATAAATTATAATGTAAAAAGAGGACATATTGGGACTGTTTAATAATTTAGCTTAGATAGCTCTCAGAAACAAATATGGACAAATGAAAAAAAAAATTATTTTTGAGAAACTTCAGCTCGAAAAAGCTTCTTCCGCAGGATGTAAAAATTTAGTGGCAATCGCAATGTTTATTTGTCCTTTTTAATATTTTAATAGACGATCAGGCTATGTATGTTTAAAATATATTTTAATATCAATAAATATAATTTATTATAAAATCCTAACAATTTTTCGCTGATCCTGAACTTCACAGGAGTCACTCTAGGCCTGGAAGTAATCTAGAGAAAATATATGCCCTTGTGTAGGAAGAGATTTAGACCACCAACTGTGCGGATTTTAATATATGAGGGTCTATTGAATATTTCTTTGTACGTCCGTGAAGCGGCTAAGATATGAACTAGCGTTATAATTCAAGTAGCCGTTCGTCTACATTATGGCTTCCTATTACTAAATACTACTGAAACTTTGAATATTGCATTGGAATCTAAATATGTTTTAGCTTTCTCTTCTTTCTAATTTAAAAAATCAAAACGGCCATCTCTTCGGTAATTATCAATTTTCTCTAACTGAAAATTAAATATAAAAAGACACATGGAATATATAATGAAGTAATGGGACCATGGATAAATTGAGGCAGACTGTAATATTTATCAATAAACAAGTAAATAAAAAAAAAACTTATTTGAAGAATTTATACTAATACATTCTAGTAAAACACATTCCTCTGTTTCCCTACAAAATTAAACCTGACTAAGATTAATAATATAAAATATATTGTTTTAAAAATAAAGTATATCTACTAAAACTTCAGTTATTTTTTTAAAAATAACTTCTTTAACGAGGATCAGTAATTTGTTGAAACTTTGCCGAGTGTAGCAGAAAATCGAATATAGACATAGAAGTTCTTATTTTTTATTTTTATAGCAAATTTAAGGGAATGAAAGTGTATTTCATGATCTATTATCCGACTATAATTCATATCTTAAGTTATATATTATATACTATTGTATAGTTACTTATATACGTAATGCAATACATAAAACGTATGAGCAAACTAAATCTTAAGTTGCTATAGAATAGTTATAACAGAACAACTGCTCTAAATTCCAATTGGATAATGGTTCTGGTAGACAATCCATATATCAAGATGGAGCAGTATTTTTTGAGATCCGTCAATAGTTGAATTTAGTGTTGTAGCGCGGGAACATTTAAATATTTATAATGGAGGCAGTGGCGCGTAGGTGTGATTGGTGGCTTGGGCCGAGCTCCTACATTTGAGGAAGGCACCCGCCGGCCTATGAGAACCCTCCCTTGCGATCATTAATGTGATTTATTTCAAATTCGACTTTTCCTCCCATTTGGTATCCTTCGGGGATTGATGTTATTAGTCATCTCCGGCCCACTCCTTTCTGTATTTATAGCTCCTCCAATGGAACATGGCAAAGACATGTGTTCGCCGTGTAGACCCGATCCAAGCAACTAAATGTCTACTTCTTCCATCAGTTTTTCGTCTTACTGCACAGTATTTTTTGTACAGGAAATCGACATTAAATCGAAATCGGTATACCTCCAATTATTCTTGGCTATTACAGAGAATTAAATTATCTGGAAACTTTTCTCGGTTATATGAATCAAGACAAATATAAAATATTGAGTTGTTTTTATTTTTAATATTGAGTTATTTTTTAAATTATTTATGTACTAGCATACCTTGTTTCGGTTTCACTCACTCTTATAAACATAGAGCTTTAAGAATTTGATCTAATAAGTATGCATTTTTACTTTCCTACTATACTATAGGTAAGGAAAGTATTGCGATCGGGACAAATTTACGGTTTTCGGCGGATCTAGCTCCCTGAGTCCGAAAAACACATTTCAGCAATTGATCTGTCTCTGTTTCTCTGCCAAGATTATCTGGGGTGGACCAATTTTGTTAATACTTTTTTTTATTTTGTAGGGTTTTGACAACTGATGCCTGTGACACAAATTGGGTGCTCCATCTGCAATAACAGCTGCTCAATAAGTGAAAAACATATATTTTTCTAGACTGTAGCGCTAAAAGGGCTTTTAGCACTAGATTTTGATTAAACTTTCCTATCATTTGATCTGATCGTCCACAGGCTCGGTTTACTCGTACTTAAATCTTTTCTTTGGTTAATTTTCTGGAAACTAATACATTTGTTTTTGTTTTTTTGTTTCTTAATGAACATATTCAAAGACATAAAAGCTTTTCTGAAATAGATAGAAAAGTCGTTTGAGTGGACACACTAGATTGTTTTTAATGACAAATCTAGATATATCTTTATATAAATTCCAACACCACTCATAGTGGTAAATTTTAGTTTAAAAGGCAGGAAAAAATCAAAAATTGTGTTGCACATTTAAGCTAATGTGATAGCGCTCCTATCTGAGTGATGGGTTTTTAAAATCGATTTTCATATTAATCCACATCTCCACATATAATTTATTACAGTAAGGCACGAAATCGGTTTTGTACGAAAACAAAGATCATCCTGTGTTGCTTCAAATACCAATGAAAGTGGATATCGTTGGATTTCAGAATTTCACGGAGGATTAGCGAATTGTATTCTCCACTTTAGTTTTTTCTTTCTAAAATAAATAATAGTCTAATACAAACATTTTGCTAGCTTCAATACTGGAACGGTCTGTAGATCGATACCGACAAACAGATCTTGAAGATTTTATGCGTACAGCAAGACCCAGATAGTTCCTCCGAATCTATCGGCCCTGCGTTTTAAGAAGCCCAAAAACGTACTAATTATCGAGATATACGCAAGGCATAGGGTACGCTCCATACAGTCTTACATTGAAATTGTGGTTCTGTCATTGAATACATTCTCATTTCGTCTACTTGAGGTCTCGATGATCGACAGAGGAGGAGTTTATATTACTTATCGATCGTGTTTTTGATCGACAAGCCATATCATCGTTAATTTTTGACCAAATCTCAAGACTCAGCCGGGCAAAATAGTCCAATCATCCCGAAAATTCAGGCAAACAAGTTATGAAAGAAAAGAAACTTTATTTGCAAATAACTAAAAAATTAAACCTTTTTCCTTTGGTTATGGCCATGATTATATAAAAGATTACTAAATTTCCTACAAAGAGAAAACAAAACATCGAATCGACTATTTTTACTAAAGATACAGCATTCCTGAAATTTGTGAACATATTGGTTCCAAAACAAAAATGAAGATTTAAATTAAAATTTTGTTTTCTTTGTTCGAATATATGTATCAATAAAGTAACATTTGGATTTCTATATCTTTTGATACCTTGCATTATTTTATTTTCTTATTAATTTGGCATTTGATAGCAATATGCTGTGCGAATTTTTCGCACGGGCCTACTAGTATTTTTAAAAAGCAATTATTGTATACACGAATACAATTTTTTGTTTCATAATGATAGGTAGGTAAACCGAAACGACGATGGGATTATACAAGGGATAGATTGTAAACTATTCCACGGTATGTGTAGAATGTTTTTTTTTTTTTCTGATTAAAATGTAAATGCGTCAATAGTCTGTCACGTTATGTTCTAGTCATTAAACATTGGTATGTGTATTCAAACTATCCATAAACTTTCCATGCAAGTGTAAGATGTGTGTAAAGTCCAAAAAGCTTTAGGCACTAGTCCGTGGTACTGACCCCTTCCGCCTAAACCTTGGTAAATAACTTCTCATCTCTCTTTAATTCTCATCTCATCGTAACATATTTTTATTTAATAACAAATATTTTATTTACAAACATTGTCGGAATTGGGACGTTTTCTCTCAGGAGATCGTCAAACTTTGTCGACTAGGTACCAAAAATAGGTACCAAAAAACATGATTTGCTTTCCACTCGAAAAAGGTGGCCTACAAAAATATTTGTGTGTTTGGCGTGACCTACACCCCCAAAATGCCAAAATAACGAGGTTATATAGACTAAACGGTTTTCAGTACCTAATTAAATAGACAAAGTTTACTTCCAGATTGCAAATTCCGAAAATTTTAAATAAAATATTTGTATAAATTGTAAATAAAAAAAAATATTTGTAGGTTACGATGAGATGAAGATGTTTCTTAAGTTTTAGGCAGATATTAATAATTTGATCAACAGGGGCCTGTACCACGTTCTTTACGTTCTTAGTAGACTCAAATATGTTCATTATTCTTGGTGAAGATTTTCTTTACAAATTATGTTATTGAATTTTCGAAGATTCAATATTGTTTTTCCATTTTTGAAGTCATTTCTCTTGAGTACAAGGGTAGTCTTTGAGTAAAGCCTATTCATTAAAAGAATGGTTGTAAAGTCCGCAAAAGTTCAGGTAACATGAAAATTAAAATTAACAAAACTAAAATTTTTAACCAATTGAGTTAAAAGTAGAACAAGAGCTTGAGATCTTCGAAAATAATGGAATTAGAAAGCTGAATTATTCCAGATAGGTCCACTAGAGAATGAGGCTTAATCCAAAATAAGAGTATTTAATTCGAGTTCTTTGGTTAAGATGATAGAAGAAGTGGGATATCGTACTGTAAAGGAAACTGTGTGATTAGATAAAAATCCTAGCAGTATGGTCAGAACATTGTGTTGAGGGTTATGAAGAGATTTATTGGAATGTGAGAATTCACCAAACGATTGTTTTATTCAATTATTATAGCACCTATTAACAAAATACAAAAATCATCGCAAACAATTATTTCAATTTGCAACAGAAACTACACAAATGGAAATCACGCGTGTCTTTTACTAATGAATACACGAAACGTACGTGATTCAAAACCTGTTTTAATGAATAAATTTAATCTATTTAAATTTCAAGTTTTCGAACTATGCAGTTGACAGACCTGAACTATATAACACCATTGCGCCCGATAAGACTCGGCCCGTGGTATCTGCAATGTAAATGAGAATGGACAGCGTAGCGAGGTGATGAGAGCTACAAGATGGATCTCTCGGAATTACTGTCCAAGATCCAGGCTGATTTATTGGATCGGATGGAAATCAAGGCCACTTAGTGAGGCCATTCCTACACAAATCCGCCACGGCAATTTCCTCTCCATTTGAATAACAGCTTTTTCCAGGATGGCCTTTGGAACAGTTCGGATGATGCATACGCAGCTTCAGAGCCTGATTTCAGTAAGTGCAGCATTGTAGGCCAGGCGGGTAGTCATTGCTCAAGTATGCCATCATCTTGGTTCCAGTATTATTGTCGTAAACTGTAAAAATAATGGGAAAAGTGTGTATATATATATTCACGGGCTAGTTCAACACAATTATAGTTGAGATCTTCGAATAATTGTCCATATTCTAACCTTCATAGCAATTTTGTTACCATAATTCTGACAACCGGGAGAGGGATGTTTTAGAACTATGACCAAACCTATTCTAACCAAAGTAGGTAGATAGAGATCCATTGCGTAGGTCCGCCAAGAAATAAATTTCAGCCCTCCTAGGCTGGATTCGAACAGGAGTCGCCAAATTCGAGAATGCTAAAATGAGCAACGCCTCATCACGGACTCTTATACTATACGTATAAAGAAATATACTGCATCATGACTTTAACATCCCATTTTCCAACGCTTTATTTGATCAAAATTTATTATATAAATTTATATATAATATAAATCCTTTAATACAATCGCTGTCTACTTCTAATTATTCCAATAATGTTTCTTGAAACCTGCGAGTTAAATTTTGATAAATATTTCGTAATATATCGTATGTTTAGCATAGGTCAGAGTTAAGATCAAATTTTTCACTCAATTCTAAGCGTTGACAACTAAATAGTTCTCATTAACTTTCGCTGCCTTTTAATGCTACGAATCTAACTGAAAATGAAGTGCTGAGATCTCCTGTAGATCCATTTTTCAATGGAGTTCCATAATGTTAGGTGCGTACTGTTCAATGTTTCATACCGTCGGTGTATTGCAAAAACTCTACTAGCGCATTTGGGAATTTATTTTTCTGTGAATTTCTACTTTTTATAACGATAAAAATTCGGAGTAAGTGCACTATAATGACACAAACACTTTTATATATAAAATATAGTTACAACATATGCACAATATTCTGATTTAATTTAATAACCTTTCGCAATAAACTATTTTTCTTTTTAAATCTATTGTCATATTATTTAACCTTCTTTTTTAAATTCTGCGTGAGTGTGATAAATTAATGATGTGATGCATTAACATTTATTGACCTTTAGATGAATTGTAGTACTCGTTGATAAGAAAGAATTTAAATATGTCTCAAAAATGAAGAAAATAGAGATTAATAAAACATTATTATTATTTTTTAATTAGCAAATTTCTATTATATAATTGAAGATATAAATGCAGCCAATTACTCTGCAGAGTAGAAACTATTACAGAAACAAAAATCATACGCATCGCACTTGCATCGGGTGTCCTTACATTTCCTACTTACAAGACTCAAAAGAAGTAATCAACGCTTAAAATATTCCCAAACAGATAAAAATTTATCGTCGAACATTAACATTAATAATATATAATATGCCTAAATAACCAATTAATGATTTTGAATAAATTGATACATGGACTCAAAACAGGACAACAATAAGGTGATTATGATATTTCTATACAAAGTGAAATCAGGATAAATTGAATGGAAAGTACCCATCTCAGCCATTTATAATTATCGAAATCAGGTTTCCTTTTACCTCAATAAAATGTTTTATTAATTTTTCGATTTTATAATAAATATATAGATTGATATAAAATTGCCTATGAAAGTTGATAATTTTTATTCTAACAAGGAAATTGAAATAAATCTAGTAGTTAATTTAATGCTTCAGTATAATACCCACATAAATATTATACTGAATTAAATATAGATAATATATGTGATTACAGAATAATTGCTCAATTCGTTTTAGTTTTTCATAAAACTTGTTTATGAACCTCCAACAGCTATTCAATGGAGATGAATTTATTTACCACTCCAATCTCATTCGAAATCTAATATTCAGTGACTATAGCTCACAAAATATTGACTATAAAATACAAAAATTGAAAATTGAAAAGATATTTTTCCATTCAAGAAAAAATATTTTAATCATTTTAACTCTTGTATTTACGCTTAAAACACCCCTAATTTACGTTTAATCCCTACGGATTGCTTCAATTATTTTTATAAAAACATAAATTTTAGGGCAAGAAACATTGAATTTGTCACTTATAAACACGTATCTGAGAGATTTGGGGGGAACGCGGTTTAGTAAATACTTTGCATGCAAAATATTTAAAAAATAATTTTTTTTTTTTAATTTTAAATAGGAAATGTATTTAGGCAATTACGTTTATTAAAATAAATCGTAGATCATGAAAAAACAATAAATAAATAGTCTTCCCCTACTCCTTTAAGAATAACCAGTCACGAAACTAAAATGAGGCTGATGAGATGTCGGTGACACATTGTAACGTAATTTTAACTTATTTGAATCATTTAATCTTAAATAATTGAGTAATAATAATGTTATAAAATAATTAAAGGTGGACATGACAAAAATAATTTTTTTTTACATGAGTAGAAGCATGCAATTCGCATAAGTTGAAAAGGACAGGTACACGATTGGTATTTTAGGTATATAAAAAGAATCTCTTTATGTTGAAGTGTGTAATGTTTTAAATATGACTGTAAATTGTAAAAGTTTTTTAGACTTGAAAATGGCTCAACGAGCCGAAACGTCGTAATTAGATGTGTTGTCATTAAGTTGACAAAAATTTTGAAAATTGGTGTAAAATGGCTGAAAATAAATAAACTTGAAAATAAATAGTATTCACCGAAGAAGAATTGGAGAAATATTGTGAATAAATAAAAGCTTTGCAATAGTTAATTGTAGTCATATTTGCAGAAAACACGAGCACTATTAGATAAATGGGTAGAAGTTGACACCATTTCTTCACATTACTTGAGATGAATCTCAATAATTCGCTTAATAAACCTCAATTTAATTAATATGCTTATTAAACGAAGAATTTTTTTTAAAAAGGGTGGTATATGAAGAATTGTTGGATATTGATAAAAAAAAAAAATCGCCAATAAATTTGATTTTGTTTAAAACAGGATTTGGCCAAGTTCAGCCGCTCAAACGTCCTATTTAAATGGTTTTAACAATGACAAATTCTATTTCCGTTTGAAGAAAATTGTATCTGGTTTACAGTGATATAATCGTCAATTACATAAATTAAGTATTTGTTCAGTTGTCTCTTACTTACTTACTTATAAAACACTAAACTTGGATATTCTACTATTCTACTGAGAATTGGTCCTTTGCTTATAAGAACTTTTTGTAGGCCTTATGATCTGATATCACCGCTTTAAAAATTTCCCTCTACTTATGGGACACCCAGTATAGATGATCTTTAACGCAGATGTACTACATGATTCAATGGACTATTAGGCTATAGTTACAAACAAATAACGCAAAGACATGAAACAATTTTTTTTTCATTTAAAATATTTTTTGGATAATTTCATTAATTATTTTGAGGACCAAAAATATTACAAGAATGAACCAGACAGATCGAAAGATCCTTTGGACAAATCAGAATATAAAAATTTTGGAGGATTTAATTTTTTCATTGAAATTAAAAGATAAAAAAAATTAAATAAAATTTTAAAAATGCTCAGAGCTATAATAACCTGTTAAAAAGATTTATAAATAATAAACAAATAAGATCTCACATGCTTGGTAGCTGAAAGATATACGCTGATTTATTCATTCTGTTCTCATCTCCATTATCATTCTGGATTTATGGAGGATTTTCTTTAAAAAATTCTTAGGCGTAGGAACCTTGTATTTTGCTTTTATGCTGAACCGATCCGCTGTTAAACATGAATGTTTATCTGGTAGACAGAAGAGTTGGATAATTTCTAATTGCTGCTATGCTCATAAACATACTCGATATTCCTTCTCATTCTTCGGTCCAGTCATTCTCATTGTAAGAACAATGATTAATCGGAACTTAAATCAACTTCAGTACATTTTTCTCTTCAACAAATAATTACTTCAAACGCTGTTAACAATTTATTTTTTAAGACTAATTTTGTTAAATGTCAAGGACAGTATTTATTAGGGTCAGTCGATTATTTTATGCACTTCACAACATTCCTTTAAACTTACTCAAAGGAATCAAAGAAGGTTGAGTTATATAATTTATAATTCTTAAATAATTCGAATCCAGCCAAGCATAAATCTTAACAATGAACTCGAAAGGCAGATATCAAGAATAATTTTAGAAAATTACTGAAAAAAACCCTGATTGAATACGTATGTAAATATGCACGCTATATATATATATGTGTGTGTGTTCTCAACACCAAAACCAACCAGTTCTTTCTGAAATTCCAATAATTTTTTTTATGACGAAAATCTCTTTTCTTTATTTGTATGAAATTGTTTACTCCTAGAATACTGTAAAACAAGGGATTCCAATTTGATAATATCCTAAATTGTTTGTCCCATGGAAGAAAAAATCAATTAATGTCGGAATTTAAATGAACTACAAATATGCTCTACTTCAGTGACCTACTCAATGTTCGCAAGAGAGGCTACAAGGAAAGTCTGAGGTTAAAATTAGCTCCTTTGAAGTTTATTTCAGCCTAAGCTGTGCCGAAAATTGGAGCAATTATAATATTGAATAAAATAAAATATTATTGGAATTTGATTAATCTGTTGATTTCATTGCCCCTTCATTTCCAGTAATATTATGTAAGTCTATCATCTGCATCTTCTGTCATTTCCTAAGGACACTGCCCGGCACGAGCAAAATCTCTGTCTTCTTCTAAATCTGGTTAGCACAGGACTGTGGGTAATGAGTGATGCTTTTCGTAGGAAAGTAGGGTTAAATGAGAAATGTTATTATTAGGGGTAATAAGTATGCAAGTATTTTAAAGTTCAGTCAGAGTCGCCACAAGCATTATAAACCAGCTTATTAAGTTAATGGAGTTCCAGTAAATCGGTAAAAATTTAGTAAATCTTAAAGGCTGGGACACACATCGGGCCGGGTTTTTGCGTGGTACTCGTCCACGACAATTTATAACAACATTTGTCCTTGTCGGTGCATTTAGTTGTGTAAATGTAAATTAAAAAGTTAATTGAAGAAATTAGAAAGTTTCGGGTCCTAAATGTGTAATTCATATGTTCAAACATGCCTCAGAAAAATTGTAAAATCTTTACTTAACTATAAAGATAACATCATATAAATGTTCAACTTACTCTTAGCTAAACTGTTAACAGAAAAATATGAAAAACATTATGTTTAAACATTAAAACATAAAACATACTTTATAATTAAAATAAAAAATTAAAGTAATAATATGATAGTAAAAAAAGTACAGGCAGACGGTTCTTTACCATTGATAAAAAAAAAGTTTTGTTATTAAAAAAAAATGAATATGTAAAATGAATGAATATGAAATACAGCTTTCTTACTATCTATCTAATTAAAATAAAAAAGCCTGAAATATATAGTTAGATTAGGTTAGGTCAATAAGGTGATGAGCAACGGCCATGTGTGGGTTTCGACAAGGGTACCGACCAAGTCTAAATACTGCCGGGCGCAAATGCAACCAAATCTGTTCCATCCTATACGCTACTTAATAGATGCTGAGTATTTATTCTATGATTTTCAAAAACTGAAACTTTCTGTCATATTTAAAGAGAGTTCATCTGAATAGCGAAAATATATTTATCAAGGCACATTTATATTTGACTGACTTTTAAGGCTATTGACTTATAGCCTTATACAGTTGGCGTGTTTTTCATTAACAAGCAGTCGAAAAACAAAAAAATATTTCTTCTGACAAAAAAACATCCATTACAACTCAATTAAAAAAGTAAATTACTATTTCTTCCTCTTCGAACATTCTAATTAGTTGTTAAGGGAGCAGGAAGAAAAAAAAAATTAAATGCGACTTTGCAACCTTCGGAAAGACAGAAAAAGAAGAAACTGTACATCCCATCAAGTACGTGACCGGAACGAAGTTCTTCCAAAAGAAAGCTGTAATTAAAAACTAAATGGCATTAAACGCGGGGCTCTGGGAGTTCGTCTTCAGAGAGAAATTGGATCCGAGGTCCATCAGCGGTTATTACAGATGCTGAAGAGACCACCTGCAAGAGGAACTAGGCCCAGATCTCCTATCAGATCTAAATCGGCTCCGGTATTACCGGTAATCCTCCGGTATATGGCCAACAGCCCTGGGTGGTCCCCGGGCTAATAGGGTATTAAGGGTAACACGGGAGCCCCGGCTGTGTTAATGTTTCCAACAAAGAAAACAAAGAGCTTAATCTCGGTAAACGGATTAGGACAGAGAGATAATGGACTTTTCGAGTACACCACTTCGGCGATTGTCTATCTTCTTTACCGCATATCTAAATAATAATCAGGTCGGACATAATATCTTACCGCTAGGTCTCTTTAAGTGAAATCGTGAGCGGTTATAAAAAAATACTAACATGAAAGAATAGTTAATGCAACTGAATGGATTGAAAGATTCAATATCAAATTTCAAACATACAATTATAACCTGATTGCTAGATCACTTAAAACCATTCACTCAATCAAATTGAAAATATACTATCTTATCATAAATTATTACATTAGTACTGCTATCTTTATTATTATATAGTAGAAAAAATCTACTATTTTTCCACTATTATAATCTTTTTATGGCCGCCCCCCCCCCGGACCATCTTCTTCCAATAAAAGAATTTTTTTTTTAAATATTGGTTACGATATTACAATCGAAAGAGAAAATGTTGGTGATGAATATTCACGACGCAGTCTTTTAAAAAATAATAATAATAATAATGAATTTTTTATTTGTGCCAACGTTTCAACCCAAACATGTGGGTCATCTTCAGGGCGTGGTTTGAGCCCTGAGGGTGTTCAAGTGTGTTCAAGGGTGTTCATTTATATCATTTATCACCCATGATATGTAGGACAGTCGGCTAACTTCCTTCAAGAATGAAAAAATAGGTATAGTTTTTCGCCTTCCCAGAAATATTTCCAATGACGACTACTTTATATTTTAGAAATAAACTACTAATATGAAAACGGACGAATTACAAACAAAAAATCTAATAACGCCTTAGTTTTCAAACCACATTGTTAATCACCACAGAAGAAAAATCACATCTTTTTATACGCATATAATATAGATACTTAACTCTGCCCAAAAAAACACAGCAAGATCGAAAAATCCTACCAGTTGGGCGATATCAGCCTTATGCAATTTCCTTATCTTCAAACAGTCAGACTTAAAGATAAATCAGTTTCAATAGTTCATCTTACGAGAAGCAGCCCAAGGCCTTCCAAGACATAGGCTCCAGGCGTAGGCGTTCCTCGGGTGCGTTGAAATATCGCTAAGCTACCGCGTTTTCAGCAAACTGTAGGCAGTTAAGTACCACAATGTGTCCGCCCTTCGGCTTCACTCACAAAGACAGATCGCTTTGTAAAGAGGAGGATTTGTCTTCATTGAAGAACTACAACTGGTTACAAGGCCTTCATGTTTTTTGTTTCTCAAGGACCCAATATGGTATATCCCCTGGCGTATAAAAAATCATTATTCACTCATTCCAAACTACGTATACTACGAGTCATTCATTATATTTCATCCATTAACGACTGTACAAATAAAAACCACGCTAAATTTACATAATGAGTAAACGAAATCGAATCAATTGAACAATCGCTGACATGCTCTTTACGAGTCTTATGTTTCACAGTCAAAATGAATATTTCAAAATTTTAATAATAAAATATTGTTTAGAAACGTGGAATAAGAAAATATAAGAGTCTATGATGGGACATATGTTGCGAAAAAATGGATTGCAGAATGAAAAATGTAGGAGGCCGTTACAGCAGAAAATTTATAGGTTAAGAAAACCTACTGATTTATGATACAAATCTTAAAAAATAGGTTCATGATATATAATAGAGTAATATTATATTTTTGAAGTAATTCCATAGTTGTTATGACAGTGGGTGATAAATGTGAAAACAGTAAATTAAATTGGCAACCGATAACGTTTATCAACTACGTCATAATAAATCATTCAAAAATAGGAAAATTTTCTTCTATTTATTTTATTAAACGGATATTAAAAAGAATTGAAAACAAATGAAAATATTTAATTTAAATTATTATTCAAATCCCAGATTAGAATCTCATTGGACTATGAGATATACACATATCCAATAGATGGGTTTCCAACCATAAAAAAATTAATCATGTTTTATGTAAACGCAGTATTTGTTAACGAAAAATTTTCCATTTCCAATTCGTTGTACAGGCATAAGTGCTATCCATCTGTGATAAGAGAATTAAAATAAATCCGAATTAATTCAGGAAATTTATTGGCGGTTATTTAATTATTTCTAGAGGCGGAAGAAATATATCAAAAATTTTAGAGGAACTTTCACTTCTTAATTTCAAATGTATAAAAGTTGTTTTACCTGAAAAACCAGTAATACATATGGTTAATTCGTGTCTCCACCAATTTTTCATATAAAATAAAATTCAATTACAATTTTTCCTACATTCAGCAAAATAAGACCTGTCAAACCATTTCTCTTTTCCTTGCTTTTATACAAAAAAACCGCTGAGACGGAAATAATAATCAGAAATAATTCTATGTGAGAAAACATATGAGAAGTGAAGAAAGCTTATAAATTTAAAAAAAAATATTTATTAATAATTCTATCTAGAATAAATAATTTCAGTTGATTCTTTTTTTTTTTGTTATTTATTCAATTCTCAAATACTTATCCCAATGAACAGACAAAGTTGTACTTGAAATATTTTGACCTCTAGGTCTTAAACAGCTATCCCAAGCCGAATTGCATAAGCAGGATCCATAAAATATGATCGAGGTGATTGCATTGCAAAGAATGAGTGAGATAAGTTCATAAGAAGAACGAGCGTTTTATCGGTGGTCATAGATGAGTATTGTGTTACGGCAGAGATGAGATTTTTTATTTGAATTACATTTGCGTTGGAGGAGTGTTTTAAAGGTTCAGAACTTTCCTCTTACACCTCGCCATTGCGAAAAAATAAACACATAAGTTATATGTGAAACAAATCTTTAAACACAAAAAGTAAGAAAAAAATCAGCCATTCAATTGATTTAAAAGTTCGATTCATTTCCCTCCATTCAAGTTCGCCTTGAAGAAATAATTTTTCATCTGTTCCCAACCAAAAATAAGATCGACTTCAACTGAGACAAAGCTCAGAGTTTTTATTTTTAAAACTTTGAATTGGCAATCCATTCCACTCAAGAAATTAATTAAATGAATTTTTCTTGAGTCAATGCGGATACAATTTCAAAAAACAAATTGAAAAATTCGAAAAGAAAAAATATCAAGGTAGGATACATTAAAAAGAACAATAAATATTAAATGGAGCAGATCAAAAATAATAATTATCTATGATTCGATAGCAGCCAAATATCAAAGCGGCGGTGCCTGACTAATTTATTTGCTTAAAGGCCATTTCATTTAATGCGCTTAATAGAAGGGTTCCTATCCACGACGGCTCCGAAATGGAAAGACGTTTTGGACGAGAACGTTTTGGACGCTCGTTAACCACAATTAGGAAGCCGAAATCAATTTGATGGCAAAGAAGTGGAGGCCAGTTTATTTGCAATTAAGTGGCGGTGTGAGGAGCAATCAGGGAAAGAGGAAACAGAGTCCGGTAATCAACTGGGATTCGGAATGGGATAGGACCGTCCGCTCATTAGCTCAGCTATAAGAGCGGATCCCAGCAATCGGGATAATAACCTGTTGCACGGGAGCTGTCTGCCGGTCCTTGAGTCCTTTCCCGAGAACATAAATTGGCAGTATTCGAAAGGACCAGGTTCGATTCTCCCTATGGTGATGGCGAGGAAAGTACTTTGATATCACTACATTCTGCTACTGGAGGGTAGCCTGGATAAAATCTGTAGTTGAGCCCATCGAGGAAGAGAGGTGGCTGCACGTGATAGTTGTAGAGAAGAGTTCATTGTTCAATGCACTAATGCTGGAACACTTACCTAAATCTGTGTAGGGGAGATTGGATACGGTTGTGATTTTCGTCATATTAGGAAAACTATAAGGAATATCTGATAGGTTTATTAGAAAGAAAGCGATGTTGTGCCTGCCTAAACGTATTTAACAGTATTGCTAACGCATCGAGCGACATAACGCTAGGAGATGCCTTTATTACTTTCTAACAGACAAAAGTAATTATTTTAATAAGCGTTGTTGCATAAGTACATATAGAATAATGAATGTTTTAATCGTTATAAGTTAAAGATTATTTGTTAATTAGCAGTGATTGGTTTGTACGTAAATAACTTTATATTGTCGTGATGGGTGTCCTTATTTTTTCGATTTATTATTTTTTTTTTGCGGAGGAGTGGATTGAGCACAGTTGTGACACATTCTCTAGGTAAAGTTGCGGGACAAGTAATTCTTTTTAGTCCCATCCTTCGGGTTTGGTGCCATTTTCTCATAATTTAACATATGTCTATTATAGGCCATAGGTCACCAAAAAAAACGCAGTTTTTTTATATATTATATGTATGTTTATTCAACGTTTCGGATTCAGGAGCCCTTTTCAAGAACCTGCAAACTAAATTTTAATTTACTTTTTACCATTCAAGTATAGCCTCAGACAATAAACTTGTATCATTCACCTACCATGCACCGCGCCATAAAATTTTTAAAATTTGTCATTACGATATGACTCGTCCTAATTCATTCTTTTATTTCAAAGAATGTCGTTTTCGGTTTCTAAAAATTATAATATATAATTATAAATTAAAAATAGACTGCTATAATTAATTTAAAAATTTTTAATTTTCGATTTATATACCTCTATTTGCAGACGGTATCAAGAAAGTATTGCTCTTCTATAGGGCATTCATACAGGACTGGATTTACTTAAATAAGGAGTGGGGTGGAGGGGTTAGTGATCAGCTGTTTTATATCAATATGTTATATATTAATTTTGTCAATTGTGCTAGCATAAAACGTGTTTAAATTATCAACATCTGTCTGTTGATTCACTGCATTCTTTGAAATAAAAGAATGAATTAGGACGAATCATATCGTAATGACAAATTTTAAAAATTTTATGGCGCGGTGCATGGTAGGTGAATGATACAAGTTTATTGTCTGAGGCTATACTTGAATGGTAAAAAGTAAATTAAAATTTAGTTTGCAGGTTCTTGAAAATGGCTCCTGAAGCCGAAACGTTGAATAAACATACATGTAATATATAAAAAAAACTGTGTTTTTTTTTGGTGACCTATGGCCTATAATAGACATATGTTAAATTATAGTAATTGTTTTTTCATTTAAATAACCAAAAACTCGACATTTTATTCTTACACAAGTGTTTCCACCATATTAGTTATAAATGATTAAATTAGATAAGACCTTTAATACTATATGGTATGGAAACAGTCAGCCTTCCGAGCCTAGAGAAAATCCTGAAGATTGGGAGGAAGATTCTGAGTAGGATTCACGGACCCAGGGTAACGCAAGAGGGGTGCAGACTAAAATCCAATAAAGAAATATAAAGAAATTTGGAAGATTTTGAAACAGTCGTTAAGACCAGAAGACTGAGGTTCTAAGAGCACATGGTCAGGATGAATAGTGAAAGACTGAACAAGAATATTTTTTACAAAGTTTCCAGCTATAAAAGTATGGGGGGATATGTAAAACAATAAAAGAGGAACTAGACAGGCTAAAAATCACGGATATAGATTGCTTGAATAGAGAGGTTTTTAGGGAAAAACTGAAAGGGGCTGAGTTTCTTGTAGATGGGAGGGAGAGACGAGGGAGAAAATGGACTAAGGTAGAGCGAGAGGAACAGTCCAGGAGGGTGAGAGAGTATTGGAGTAAGAGGAAGCCTGAGGGTGTGAAGAGGAAACGTTGATATTCGCGTGGTCCATGTTGGCCGGTTCGTGTAAAAAAAAAAAAAAAGATTAAATTGTTCCCAGATTTTATTTATTTTGTTATATAATCATATAAAAGTGATTTTAATCTATTTTGATGTATTTTTGAACCTGTCACTCCCGAACCCAAAAACAGTCACAATCGTCCTTGGGATAACGTCGGTTGTGACATTTTCTTTCTTTTTTTCTAATCGGTAAAAATTTTAGTATTTATACATAGTCAAGTGTACACTTTACTATAAAAACACCTGTCTTCTATCTAATCGGTATACTAATACAATTGAGGTGCCTTCTTACTTAATTATTATCATTTAATTTTTTCTCACTTATTTAGAACTATTACAGACAGACCGCTTTAATAATTTTCATGACAGAATGACACTAATTCAAACCCACTTACTCAAGCTCTATCTACTGCCACATCCGTATAATCCGCCCAGAAGACTGATGATGCGCTGGCCAAGAGACTTATTGCATTGAGCTATTATTTTTATTGTGTTATTATGTTATCTTATTTTTATTTTACTATTTTTTTTTTGTTATTATCATTCCTTTTTTTTTTTTTTTTTTTACTACAATTTATTCTCATTGATATCATATTTGCTGAATAACGAAGCAGATGGGAAACTTATTATGCTCTAGGAATATCTATAACTAATAAATAAAAAAGAGCTTCAGGAATTAAAGTGTTCTTTATTAATACTAAAAATAAAAATATTTATCGTTTTGGAAGGGATGGATTTATAATTAAAAAATTAAGAATTATAAATGTATAGTAGTAAAATATAAACTGTTAATAAATAGAGCTAGAACTCGGTTTATTAAAAAGTGATAAAAATGAAAGTGAATTACTAGAAAGAAAAATTATTTTTCTTGATTATTTTTCTCTTTTAATTAAAGGAAGTAAAAATTATTTTATAAATTGGCTATCAAACAACAGCCACTGGAGTCTTGAATATCCAAGCAGTAAAATTTTCTAAGCAAGCGATTTGTTTGATAAGCGGGGAAGAAGTCTCTACTAAAACTTCTGAGGCAATAAGTTTCACTAAAAATGATCTAAATCTTAAAAAGAGAAAGATAATTATTTTGTTGTTATTTATTTGTTGTCTATTAGTTTATTTCAAAGATATAAATAAATATCGAATAGATAATGTTTTTTTTTTTTTTTTACTTTCAATATCAATCTGTACCCGTCGACGACTGTTAAAAATAAATTTTAATCGTGATGCTATCACAAATTATTCATTAGAACACATTCCAAAAACTAAAAAATGTGAAAAAATAACTATATTACCCAAATTATTACAGTAATCATTGATATAAATTATTTATAAATAAATGTATTTGACTGCGTAGAGTTTAACCGGTAGTGATTTGATAAAATGTCTATCACGATTAAATAATTTTCATAGCACATATAAAAATTTGTTTATTCTAAAAATTGTCTGTGTTTAGTTACTGTATTTAGTTACGGCCTGTGTATGTGTTTAGTTTCGCCCATGTGTAGTGGTTAGGGGCGTGAGTGCGTAGCTTAAATTATAGTAATATTCAGTATTTGCATATAGTATAGGGACAGTTACATTTTAGGATCTATTTAAGTGTTTAGAAAAAACTGATCCTCGTGTAATTATCTCTATAATGGCTCTGACGTGAAATTACAATAATCGAGCTCTTGAGTGTGCATAACCAAGTAATTATAAAAATTAAACCACGGTATTTATAAAATCTGCTTCATCTGTGTTAATAAAGTCTCGAGTTTTAATAACATGGACCAGGTAAAAAAAAATATTTGAAGGAAAGATATAAAATATTTGCAGTTTATTTAAAATATTACAAATTACTCAACAGCTGCATGTGTAAGGAGGATTCGTTTATTATTGTACATAGGGGTGAATGTATGTATATAATTATTTATAAATATATATTTATAATTAATTTCTTTAATACCTTCAGCGTAACATTTAATTAATAGTAGAAAATATTGTCTTTAAGGCAATTTAAAGTTAGCATGATGGAAAAATTATAGATACTAATTGAAAAACTCTTTAAACCAAGAAACAAACCAAATTTAAAGATAAAATATTTAGCATAATTTATGTGTAGGTAATTAAATGAGTTAAACTTAGTTTTTATTGGGCAATAATATTTCATGCTAACAATATCCCAACTTGTTAAGTCTAACGACGTTTTAATTGCTTTATTTATTCAGTTTAAAATTATCTTATGTTATTATTATTATTATTTTGTTTAATGGATCTTGTCATTATTGATTGATTTGTGTGACACTTAATAATTAACGGTTTGACCCGAATAGAAAATAAAATATAATAATGAACTGTTAGATTAATTACCGAAGGCATTTTTTACATGCAGTACACAAGCATATGTAGCAATCTTTCTGGATTGAAAGTAAAATTTACAAATATTTAAAAGCTACTAAAATAACTACAGTAAAATAAAAATAAGTATAGAAAATAATTATTCTAGTTAAACTAATTTTATTGTATTGTGTAGAAAAAAAATATTTATAGGTACAGATATTTATTTTCATTCGTTAACTTAATAGAATACTCCATAAGTCTGTAACTTATTTGAAATATTGTTTTAAAAGTTAAACGTAAAATAGTTGGAAATCAAAAAAAAGATTCATATGTAAAAATACCCAATTAATTCAATGGTTCAACTAATTTTGTTTTTAAACTAACCCAACTATTAAAAAAGTAATAATAAATAAGTTTATGACTAAAACTGGACTGATATGTAATAATTTTTACATTGAAGTATTTAATAAAAAAATCATCAAAAGGTTTTTCAATATTTTCGAATGAAAATGAGAAACAACTTATTATATTATATCAAAATTGTTTAGAAAAAGTAAACATTTTACAGTACAATTTTAATATATTACTTTTAATTACGGAATCATATAATATTTTTTCTCTCCAAACCGATCTCTAATTAACATGTTTTATTTCAAAATAGGTCTTGAATTTAATCTATCCCAAATGTTGCCCAATTTATGTTCAATGTTTTGAACTTCTATAAAAATAAACAATGATTTTCAAAATTAAGAACTACAAATAATTATTATTTTTTCATATTGCAATTATAATAGGAAATATCGTCCGTTTATTACAAAAAGTCACTTAGTACACTAATGGTCGATTTTTATCTGAAGGTACAACTGGTACAAAATAGAGACGTGTGGATCAAAACTTAATAAACGAAAGCTTCACACTGCTTAGCGGTACATGAGGATAAATTAAGTAAAAATATTATAGAGATGAACATTACACACCTTAAATAAAAAGGCCGGCTCCAGAAGCAAAATTATTTTAAAACAATTTTTTTTATAATAAAGTTCGCTTTTGAAAAAAAAAAATTACGAATCAACTAATAGTGTTTTTACACATGGATCGATACTTATCTCGATAAAAAAAAAAAAATGAGAGTTCAATTGAATTTATGGGCACCTCTATTGTTTTACAAATATATTATTTAATTTTAAGTTTCAAAATAATATTCTCATAAAAGTATCCATTTTTAGATCATTCCATTAAACTAACAATTGTATTTGAGAATAATGAATATCAGTTTCAACTAATAAACTTTTTATTCTTTCTCTAGATATTTATAAAAAAATGGTTTGAATAAAAAAATAATTTTTGATCTTTATTTAGATTTGTTTTCCATATTTTATGATATTGATACTCTATTTGCGTTTTCAGAACATTTGTCTGTGTAACAGCTGTCGACAACTATTGGTTGTGAAGCACATGTTAGAAGATTTATAATCAATGGAATTATAATCTAAGTATCAATCTAAGTACCATAATGTTAAATAAATAAATAAATAAAATAAAGAACATTTGTATATTATTATTCAATTCAATATGTATATTATTAGTCAATTTATTAATGATTAGGGTCAATTTTGAAAATAAACGACTCAGTAATAAATTGCAGCCAAACTGTGTTATTCCAAGTTGAAAACTTATTTTATTTCTTTACATTAATTTATTTTTTATTCACTTATTTAATTTATTTTAGGGAGATATTATAACATTTACCAAATAAAAAAGACCAAAACAAAAAATGAACAACTATTACAGTACTAGTTAATAATTTTATCACCAAAATCGGCCTGTTTATTCAAGATGTGTGATGTTACATTCATCTCTTAAACATTTTTATTTAATCCATCCTCATCTACCGCTAAGCAGTGTGAGGTTTTCGTCTATAGAATTTTGATCCACACGTCTCTGTCTTGGACCAGTTGTTTTGTTTGCTCGTCAAATCTGATCCTCTCCTGTCAAAGGCTTCTTTTATTCCACTTTCTCAGGTCTTCCTAGGTCACCCTCTAGGTCTTCTACCTCCCATCCGCGTCTCATAAGTGAGCCTTGCTAATCTACCTTCTTTTCTGCACGTAATTTATTTATTGTATTTATAAATATGATCAATATTAACAGATACATGCGTATTTTTAGGTAAAAATTGAAGAAAGTGTACTGAGTGACTTTTTACAATAAACCGACAATATTTCCTATTATAATTGTAATATGAAAAAAAAAGTTGTACAGAACTCTGAAAATCATTTATTTTAATAGTAGTTAAAACATTGAAACTGAAATAGGACCACATTTGGAGCAAACTAAACTTCATGACAAAACAATGATTATCATTATTTTATACATAAATTATCTTATTTTTTATCATTTATTTGGATTTATTTTATAATATTTATTGTACATAGGTGTGAATGTGTTTTATTTGTTTTGTTATTACTCGGCTGGTCTGTTGTTTTAATTATCTTGTATATTACTTTATCTTTTTATTTATATATACATATATATATATATATATATATATATATATATATATATATATATATACATATATACTTTTTTTTCCCTTTCTTATGTACATATTGTGTAAATGAATACTATAGCACTAGTACCATTGCCCTTCAGTGTGGCAGACTGTATTAATACTCAATAAAAGTTTAAAAAAAAAAAAAAAAAATTATAATATTAGATTCACGCTATAAAAAGGCCGCAAAAAAAAAAAAAATTGAGTAACTAGTACTGCAATTTGACTCAAGCATCCTAGTTATATCGAAGCATACCCATGACCCACAAATCGACACCCCCGTTCCCACAATTTCGTTATGCAATGACTTTAATTACATAGTCCAGAGCAGAGAATTAAGGGTTTGATTTAGGAAGGATTATGAATAAAGCATGAAGTCACCCGAGGTACCGATGTCCCGAGGTACTGGCGTCCTAATACCATGTTCTAATTAGCCCAAGGTACGCCATGGCCTAGTTCCAGGGACTACACCCTCACAAGGACGGCTGAGTTGGGTGTGTTACGTTCATCCGCGTCCAGCAAAACCCCGATCGCCGTTGATAACTAAACCATAAATCATTGATAATTGTCTCTTAAATTAACTATCAGATGTCAGATAAAATTAAACATAATATACATTTTTGTTTCCTTAATGCCTCCTTTCCCTCTCTCCTCAGGAGACGGTGAAATGTTTCGTTCGAGACCTTCAGGTTGGGTGTAAATGTATATGATTGGGATTGAAAGTTTCTATGTTGTTTTATTTCGTACTTAATTCATTAAATTATTTATTTTTGTTTTTATAAAAGGCTAGAATTTAATGCAGTCAGCACTATTATGTATTTATAAAGTTTATTTTGCTTTTCGACAACCTAGGTCATTTTCGCCATGTATTACAATCATTTAATTAAAATACTCAAAAAAGAAAACTGGAGCTAACAAATACTATTTCACTATTGTTTACCATAACTTTAGAGAATTAAAAAATAGTCACAGTTAAATATCTGTATCACCTGTAAAAATTGTGTTAAGTGCTTTTTTTTTTATCAATATCGCCATAAAGCCATTTTTTCTGTCTTTCTTTGTGTATAAGAGGTTATTACACAGGTGAACATTCCCTTATAGATCATTAGTTGAAATTTTAAATTTGAACTTGCATCTGTGATAATGCCAAATTTTCAATTGCATTTTTCACTAAATATGATTTCTGTACTGCTGGGTTTAATAACAAAAAATTTAATATGCACTCTGCAGATTGGCGTAGGTTCAAGGGGTAGACCGAAACAGGGGTGGGAATATTGCGTTAACTCTGATCTGGTTGGGCTGGCTTTGGACGATGGAGGGAGGTCTGTAGAAAGAGATTGGTGGTATCGGCATGGAACCTTTGGGTTCGCTAGGACTTTTTATTTATTTATTGTGAGTTACTTAATTTGAAGTAATTATTGCTTGTATTCACAAATCAGATTGCAATTATAACTATAAATATATATAGTATTAAATCCCTGCACTATTTATTTTTGTATTATGCCAGCAATGCATATAATTATACGAATGAAAAATAAAAAAAATTAACTAGTATCAAATCTGAACCCACATCGTGTTGTGTCATTGCTTGGATGTGAAGCCCTGTTAGCTTTACAATAATAAAATAACTGAATATGGGGCGTTGCATGCAATGCCCAAATACGCAAACATTAATATTATTGTATATTTTTGTTTCATTTACGTATTTTATTCTTTTGCAAAGGCATCGAAAATCAATTGAATTTTCGATATTTCAGACAAATATTTCTGTTTTATAATTATTTATTTTCAAGAAACATTCAAGTTTTAATTTAATTGATTTAATAAAAAATAAGGTTTTAATAAAGATGGACTCGAGGCCTTTGAATATAGAATTTTTATTAGACTGCTATCAATGGGTAGTTTCACATACTGTTGCCCAAATTCGAGACTGGTCTAAATTTCTTGGTAATGGTCTTGGTCTTGCGCAAGACTCTCGTAACAGTCTTGTAGTTACTTAGTAGCTTATTACTATAGAGATATTACTGTAATTTTTTAGATAGTCGAAACCTAACTAAGCCCGAATGAAAAATTAGAGTTAAATGCAAAAGTATATTGGTTATACCAATTATTAACATATAGTAACTAAGATTGTCAAGTATTAGTAACTACTTTTCCTTAATTTATAATTCCTGGTCTTGGTCTTGCAACAGTTAGCCCGCCTTGGTCTTTGACTTGCAAAGTGCAAGATCAAAACCGATTTTCACATTATATCCTTTATGGCTTGTATTTGTATGTTAAATACATTCTTACGTTATAAAAAAAATAATTAGTTTTCTATGGTGTATTTGATTCCTCACATTACTATTAATTATATTCGTCTTAAATAAAGAATTAATTTAAACTACTTTTAAAATGGCAAAATTAATGAATAAAATTCTATGATGAAAACAAAAACAGATCTTTTATTTCGTCGCTTGGTCTCCAAAATTAACACCACATAATAATATTGCTATTAATGTTCTAATTTAATGTGAACGAGGTTGTAAATGGACGCCATATATAAAATATAACTTAATTTGAAGACAGTTAAGTAAGATCGCTATCGAACAAGAATGTCCCAAATACAAATAATATTCTTGTTAGTCCTCCGACACCGTATTAATAGCCCAGGTTGTTCACGAATATTCCCAATTTCGGGCCATTAGTTGAAAAATAAATCTGGTAGTCGTTTCTGTTAAATAACTAATAAACAATATTAAAACGATTCGAACAGGTTAAGGTTTCCAAAAAAAAAGATTGATAAAAAACGAATCTTACCCATAATATAAATGTAAACGAAATCACAGGACCTAAAATAAATATGTCTGATACTTTGAAAGTCTTGAGTCTCACAGGATAAGAGTAAAAAAAATATTCCCATACAAATGAGATCTTGTCCTGAGCCATTTACCAAAGAAGAGAAAATCAAGCTCTTGTGCCCTACTTCACACGAAGCTCTCCGATCACAAGGATGGCTTGAACTTTCAAGGACAGCAGAATTTTAAAAAATCCAGTTCTTACTTCTAAAATGCCTTGATTGTTATCGCTAAACTGTACTTTAAAAATAAACTTAATTTTCATTCAGAATTATTATTTGTCAATTGAGCCGTTTATTTCCGAAGTGAAACCAAATCATAATTGACAATTTTTCAGAAAACGTGAAAAACTATATTTTTTATTCCAATCGTGATATCAAAATCACATCAGTGTATGTGATCAGTGTACGTGACGCGGTTGAGAGAGTAGCGCAAGAACCTCCTGGAGTCCTCATTTTCCGTCCATAGTTATAGGATCAAGCATGTCTCGGAGTTCCCTCTCCTGAAGTCCTCCCTAACCATAAAGTATATAATAGATATAGTAGCATATAAATTATTACATCAAGCCTTTGTAAAAAACAAAACACCCCGTTGTAGAGAAATAGCATTAAAAGACTCAATTCATGATTTCAATAGAAAATATAAAACTTTTAAACACAGTTGTACCATAGAATATAAAAATTAAAGAAATACATTAAAAGACACTATTTTTTTTTTGCGTTCAGAAAGATACGTTACAAATATTAACATCATAGCTCAAGGGAGTAATAATCAAGTTGTTGATCGCCTAGGACAACTCGTAACCTAACCTAACCTTCTAACTCTGACATCTATCCCCGCCCTCTCCACTGGTCCGGAAAAAATCCACGTATAGCTTAAAGAGCGAGGAAGGGGTGACACACACACAAAAAAAATAAACAAGCATTCCCGAGTCAGAAGTTGGGTTGGTTTCAGTGAAACTCGTTATAAAAGATTAATAATATATAAGATCCGTAAGATATATAAGATCCTCCATCCTGCCCTAGTTGGATTACATAATAACGCTTAACAAAAAAAAATATGAGAAAAAGTTGATGGCCTCTTACAAAATATCAGTCCTATGCTGTAAAATTATTTTGGGTTTAAGCTAAAGCCATTAAAACAGAAAGACAAAACGAGTGTATCGAGTTATATTTATTTTTTAATATAAAAAAAATTAAATGAAGGTCTGTAAGTTGACGGTATTTTCATTGTTAAGTTCGAAACAATATCCGGCTTGCAACGACCCATCTTTAACCGGTGAGACGGATCAAATCCCAAGATGACTTGCTATGAAATGACTGGCACGTGTTAACCTCTTCAGTTAATTTTTTTTTTAAATCCGTAGACAATCTAATCGCATGGCTAATAAGTATAATGGACACAAGTCAGTGTTTTTTGTTTATTTAGGCCCTTCAAGTTGCCTAAGGGCCCACTTGAAATGTTCGGCGAGGTCACCGAAATCATCGGATCAAGTCCGAGGGATTGGAAAAAGGAGAAAATCAACGCCATCGAAGCTTGCCTCGATAAGAACTGTTATAATTTAATTTCTTGTATCAATGTCTTTTTTGGAGTAATATGAATCGATTCTTGTTTAAGAATTTTATAATATTTATATTTAAACAATTATAGAGGAGTATAATGATTATTAAAATGTCATTCAATTATTTCATTTCTGAAGTTCCTTATTAATTATTTACCTCTTATCTTATTATTATTTATCATTAATAAGTAAATAGTCTAGGATAAATTTACTATTCAAAATTCTTGTTATTTAGTTGTTGCAAATTAATTAGGAAAAACCATTGAGGGGTCTGTCTACAACAGTTCTATTTAAAAAAGTCCTTGTGCATGAACACAACTCTTAATTCCAACTCTCGTAATTAATCCTATATGAATGCTATAGTTCCTACAATGTATGTCAATGTTTTCTTTTACTAATCCATTAATTTCTTGTGACCTGAGTTGGCTTTTTGGAGCCATAAACATTTTTAAAACAAACGTACAATGTCAAAAAAAACAAAATCGTGATTCGCGGCCTTTTGAGACATCACTGGAAAAAAGTGTTCTTAACGCAAAGGCCACCGCCGAAAAAACTATGCAATAGAAGGAGACTCAGTTATCCACCGGAATACTGCCGCACTATGGTTCAGGCGTTTCAACAATGGGAATATGACCCTTGCAGATGAACCTAGATTAGCCCATTGGTCGTTGATGATGATCTTCTTGAATATGTGAACCAGAATCCATATGCAACTACCTGTGACTTATTGGCCATAGTAGAGGCTTCTAATGCCACTGTGGTTCATCTTAAAAACCTGGACATACGGAATTTAGGACCAAGATCCGACCCACATGACGACACAGGACAAGCCCAGCAGCGACTTTATATTTGCAATTTTTTTCTTAAAAATCAGAAAGATGGCAGACTCTGAAAAAAAAAACACAAGTGACGAACAGTTGATATTTTAAAATATCTTAGCTAATATTAGCAGTGGGTACGGCCAAGCGATGCTCCACAACCGGAGTTTCGTCAAGATTGGTTTGGGAAACTAGCGGATCCAGGATTTAATTTTATAGGAGGCTTCAGCCAGAAAGATTTTTTTTTTCATATACATATAACCATAATTAATTTAAAACAAAAAAGAAAGATACTAAATGTATGAAATGGTGTTTAAGTGGTTCCTGAAGTTTTATTAAATGTAATTACAGGAACAAGAATACTTTCAGGGATAGTTTTTAATATTTTTTTCTGTAAAACATGGTTACATTTTACCATCTTGGGGGGAGGGGACTTCAGCCCGAAAGCCTCCCTTCCCTCCCCGTAGATCCGCCTGTGGTTTGGGAAAACATTGATATTTTTATTTGGTGGAACTTAGAAAGGCGGTTTGCATTTTTGAGCTTGTTCTTGGTGATTGGCAGTGAACTCAATTTTTTTCTTTAAACATCTAGGCAGAGTTAATGCAGCTCTGAGGGTGAAATATCTCGCTTTAGTCAATAGGAACCAAGCCATTTTGCAACACAATATCTCTGCACATCGATCTCGTTTGGCCAACGTTTTATCGTTTTATGAGTAAACGTTTTATATCGTTTTATCGTTTTATGAGTAAACGTTTTATAAAACGTTTACTCATAAAACGATAAAACGTTGGCCAAACGAGATCGATGTGCAGAGATATTGTGTTGCAAAATGGCTTGGCTCCTATTGACTAAAGCGAGATATTTCGCCTTCAGAGCTGCATTAACTCTGCCTAGATGTTTAAAGAATCATCCCGCGTGTATGCTAGATATTACATAACCAGATTATGGTTAGTTTAGACCAATGGCTCATTTTTTAAAAGGTCGGATCTTTGATAATTGCGAGAACGTCAAAATTAGATGTGAAGAGTTGTTTGCCTCACAACCAAAAGAATGATACTGCCATAAAATCCAATTACTGACAGAAAGATGGATGAAACTAGTTGAAAATAATGGACTTCACTTTAAAGATTAATATTCAATAGTGTTTAATTAGGTACGACTTCTAAAATATTTTGATTGATACTATGATATTTGCATTAATACCATTAAGCTGAAGTATTCTTGAGAATTGGTTGGAATCTGACAAGAAAAATCTACCATGCACTAAATGTACTCAATAAGCTACAATTAGAAGAAGCGTCATCTCAAATTCCCAATGTAAATTAACTTCGTTCTGATTGAATTAGATATAAAAAGTAATATATTATTGCTGTGTATGAGGAAAATCTATTCCAACCACACTACATTAGGGATGATGATAGAAATGAGTCAGATCAGATGATAAGTTATAATTTTATCTAATAATTTTTGATTGGAAAGCAAGAAACTTAATTCGTGTAGGATGCCTAGAAAAGGGTGAAAAATGCTATTCCTGTAAGCAAACATCAAGATTCATTTCAAATCTTAATTTACAAAATATTTTGTAAAATTTAAGAAGAATAGTTCAATGTATATCTTTAGATGTAAATTCAACTCAAGTTTACAGATCCCATCAAATTGCCTTTAAACTCCGTCGTAAAACTAAGACTTCTTATTCTGTAGTATCCTTCAATAATATTCAACCTGTCCTTGTTGAACAAATCCGCTACCTAGGGTTCCAATAGGACAAACGTCTTACTTGGAAACCGCAAACAAGAGTGGAACGACAAGAAACTGCTCGACGTTTTCGGCTACTCCAACACTTTCTAGACAAACGCTCTAAACTCTTAATTAATGACAAAAGTCTCATTTACGTGGCAATAATATGATCTATATGGAAATACGGAGATGAGCTTTAGGGTCCCAACAATCCATCAAATTCTTATCGTACCCAATCCTTACAACCCAAAATCCTTAATTCCCCATATTTTGTCACAAATAAGACCATTCATAAATATTTTAATGTTTCGTATATTGCTGATTTAGCTCGAGCCAGAAATATATCCATTCATGACAAACTCCAGTGCCATCCGAATTAAATAGCTCCCAGCCGTTTGAAATGAAAATGGCCTCGTGATCTTCTTACTTAGAACTATTTAGGGATTGCTATCATTGGGTAGTGTCTCAGCAAGTTTGTTCATGTCATTATTCTTGATTTGTTCATATTTACTAGTTTTATTTATATAATAAAATAGTGAATTTCCATAAATGAAGAATAAAAGATAAGTTTGCAGACAGTGGATGATCCTTAAGATGATCCGAAAGATCACTGAATTCTTCATTCCATCTGAATTCTTATCATCCACCTGTTCGTTTAAAGGAAAACATTGAAAAAAAAAAAAGATATGATGCGTATATTAGCCAACCGTTCAAAATTAATAGAAAAAGATGAATGATGATAAGCCCTAAGGAATCACCTATTGGCAGGAAGAACTCGGACAAGATGATAGATAACCTTCCAGTGAGTTGAAGAACCTGCCGGGGACATTTACGATTTTCTTATTAATTCCGGAATTTTAATGTTATAAGTTTATAGCTTAGTTACATTCTTGGATGATTAACATGGTATTTACATCTACCTTAGGTAAGTCATAAATAGTCTTCCATTTTATGACTTAAAATATGTTTGAAGGGTTCATACCCAAGCTGTATAAATTTCTACTCGATGATTTTTTGCAAGGGTGAATAGTTAACTAGCCTCTATAAGGGAGCCGATGACAGAAGTCATCTTAGCATCTTACTGATTAACATTCCACAGATTAATCATACTTTTGAGGGAGAAGCACGAGTTGTTAATTTTAACTATGGGCATCTTTGGACAAGAGTTGTTATAAATTATCTAAAGTAAACTGTACATTTTATATTTCCTTTTTTTAATAAACAATCATTTACAAAACTCTATAAATTAAAGCAGAGCCTATTCAAAGATAACTCTCTAGAGGTAATATTTCATTAGTACTAAATTATAACTTTCGGCTGAAATATAAACAAAAACATTAATAACTAATCGGAGCTTATTCATCAATAACTAACAACAAATCATAAATAACTAATAAGTGTGAAACTGTCCTACAAATATCTTTTTAGAAATTATTACGCAAAGAACGTAAACAATTTGTCTGACAAAGCATGGGAAAAATAAATCATAACGGGAAATATGTTCTGGTTTAGTATATACCTATAACAGGAAGTTAGAAAAAGGTAAACATATAATCAAGTATGTATGAATTTTATCAAATTCTATCCCCTACTCCAAAAAAAAAAAAGAAAAAAGAAATACTTCCGCTTTCAGGTCAGGAAATTTATTATTTGATACGCCTATAGTTTGAAAACTGAGCGTTCAATTTGACCCAAACATTGAGGAAAATTCGGAGAATAGTATAGAAATTACTCATTATCAATTTCATTGAATTCCGTTTAATAATTGAAATTAATATAAATAATTGTTAACAATACAAAAGCTGTGAATTGGGGAAGGCATTGATCATCTAGAGTATGAGTTAGGTTAAGACAATATTTTTATGAGGTTATAAAATTTTAGGTTTTATTCAAAAATTTAATTTATAATCACATGATACTTACTGCCATTACTTAGATTTCGGGTAATTAAATTAATTTTTACTCTGAGTTTGTAAAAAAAAAGTATTATTTTTTTATTATTGTGCGCTTATTTCTATTGAAGTTCAACCAACTCATTCGCGGTTTCGATTTTCACCTTAGTTATCAAAGTTTTGTGAACTACACATATATTTTTATATTCCAACCTCATTAGTTTTGTTCTGACTAAAAAAGGTATTGGTCTCGTTAACTCCGAACAAACAAAAAGTTGAATTTTTCGTATGGATTTTTTGTTCCATCCATTTTACAAGTGAAAACATACCTATTAAGTATATATCACTACTATTAGTACAAAAGGTCGTATGTCAAAATTTTCAAATTTTATTCTATTTTTGCTAAAAGTGATATTTTATAATTTGTAACTGATATAAGCAGTCTGCTAAGATGGAAAATAGCAGAGGACAATAAAATATAAAATCATAAAGAAACAATTAGTTTTTATGCACTCATGTAAAATATTCAATTTTTAAATATGTTCAGTTCGCACTGGATTTTTTTTTTAAATCACGAATCATCAAATATGCAATCAGCAAATGCGAAACTCTTTCGCTTTTTAATATTCGCTGATGAACGAAACCCGTGGAAATCAAACCTGTATATGGATTACTGAATTTCCTTAAACGGCTTCTCCCAGAGATTTTATTCTCATACGAAAAATTTTAGACCTTGTAATACACATATTATTTAGCCTTTGAAAACGGTGAAACGGTGAGGAATCTATACCGACTTAACTTGGCAGACGTTTTTTATAACGTAAATGATCAGATAACGTAAGTATTAGTAATATTACTAATATTAGTAAAACTATTTTTGTAATTTTTTAATGCTTTTTTGCAATGTTTTCTGACGCCTGCAAACCATTGGTATAAAATATTTTTTAATTGATCGTGTTCGGAACTCTTTTTTTCTGGCTAATACTTAATGATAACTGCACCACAACCTGTTTCGAGAAATTTAACTGCTGTTTTAATTGTTTCATTTAGTTACAGTTTTAACATATCATTACATCAACATAATAGTACCGTTTCTTTTACTACCTTTTTAAAATTTATTTCTAATCAGCTTCTCGGTTTATAGGCGGTTAAGTAACGTTTATAAAAGCAATTGAGCTTTAGTTTAAACGATAAACGCCATGGCCTTAGTAATGGCACATGAACTAGCTATACTACTATATAATTATAATAATATCTTATATAATTGCAAGGAGGTAACATAATATACAACTTATTAATTCTGTAGGAAATAGATATGGTTAAATAGTCATCATCCGGATCACACATACATATCCAAGCAAAATCCTCTCTGTGTGTAACGCAATCATAAAATAAAATAATTTACGCGTTAATAAAATTGAAATTATTCACATATCTTTTTGTTTGTACTTAATTTTTTAGATACATAATGAGTCATTTAAGCTCCTACAAGTCTGAAAGACTTGAGCCTATTTGATGGAAAAAATTGTATCCGAATTTAACGATATAGTTTATACAACAATATAATTTATTAACAATATGGCTATAGACTTGAATAAATTAATAATAATCTCAGAGCCAGACTGTATAAAGTCCAAATTGTGGATTTTATATAAATTGTATGTAATTTTTTAGATACATAATTGGTCATTTAAGCTCCTACAAGTCAGAAAGACAAGATCCTATTTGATATGTTAAATTTATCGATATGTTTAATTTAACGATATGGCTGAAAATAGTCCTCGACTCCCAGGGAATCATTCACCACCACGTGCATGGCTAGGCTGAGAGATTTAATTTCTGTATTTATTTATTTATTTAATGAAAAATGTTTATTATATTTGTTTTATATTAAATTGTATTTAATTGTAAATGTATACACTTTTGTTTATTGTTCGTTGTTTGTTTGGATGTCTAGGCGCAAAAACATCCAGGTCATCAGCGTTTGATCAACTAAATAACACTACTTTTATACTGTTTTGATGGTAAGTCCAAAAAATAAGAATAAAAAAAGGATAAAAATAATTAAATAAAATAATTAATAAAATAAAACAACAATAGACACTTATTGATAATAAGATAGAATAGATAAATAAATATACTTTTAAAAAAATAGCAATAAATGAGTTGAAATTAATAACCAAATGAACTTTTAAAATAAAAAAATAAAATGAAATAAAGTAAATAAATAAAAAAGTATAATAAATTTTAAAAAAAATAATAATAAATCTGCAAAGGATCGTAATTTATAAACTTTTTATATATGTTGTTTAAGTCATTTATTATCTAGGAACTTGGTAACGATTTCTTCTTGATTTCCCAGGGAATCATGTTATATTTTGTTATTGCTATATTATAATTTTAAGTATCTTAATATTGTGTGTAGGAGAGGGGTATAAACAGAGAGAAGTGAGAGAAAGGGAAATTAAATGTTAAAAAAAAGTAAAAAAAAAGCATGAACAATCAATGAAAGGAAAATATATATATATATATATATATATATATATATATATATATATATATATAATATATATATATATATATATATATATATATATATATATATATATATATATATATATTTATTATACTCATATAAACTAACCACTTCTGTATATTTATGTATAAGTTTATTTATTGTCCTACGGATCAACCGAGTATGCTGTGTATATAGCAACCCAATATAATTGGGCATCAACCTTTTATATTTTAAATGAAAATAAAGTGTTTCTCTCTCAAGAAAAAATTTAAACCTCCAACTTTTTGTAATTTTCTTGGATCTATTTACTTTCCTATCTTTCTACTAGGCAATCGGCACTTTAGTATTGCGTTTTCGTTCGATACCTGGTTCATCAAAGTCTATCCCACCTGACAGCCGGACCAAGGATTTATATCACCCCATAATAAATATTGTAGATTTTCCTCAGCTATCTAAATGTGTAAGGTGGCCCCCAGATCCCATTCAGCATTGTGCTGGATGATGAGATACTGTTACGCCATTTTTAAACATGGCGATACCCTTGACTAGGATGGAACAAGGAACTATTGAATAAATTATGTGTATAAAAAATAAGATAATAAAAGAAAGAAATAGTATTGACATTTGATAGAGATAACTGTACCTCAGTGGATAAAGTCACGGGAAGCGTATTGACAGTAGGTGCATTGCCATACGGAGCTAGGGCCGGACGCCCTTGGACAAGAGACCAATCAGTATAATGAAGGCCTGGCGAGCCCCCATCGGAAGACTCGGCAATCGCGAGGCGGACAGCTCTCGGCGAGGGAAACCTAAAACTGAATAATGTATAGAGTGGTGGACTTATTGCTGGGACCGGGGCCCTGCTTTATCGCCGGCTTTGTGCCGGCACCGCCTCCTTGACGGACAACTCCTTTAATTCCTTCATCCTCCTCGGATGACCTCTTCATCTCCCCGATCCCCGCTCTTCCTTGTAAAATAACAACTATTATATCACTTCAAACAGGAAACATAACGTTCTGGAATTGAAATGAACTGAAAGTTCCCCTCAGACATCTGGTCAGGCCTACATCCAACGGAACACTTTGAGTTATTTATTGTTTTTATAAACGACTTTATTGAGTAATATAACATTCTGTTCACAATATAGACGATGGTTATAGTGAGGAAAGAGTACATTTACACCATATTTATAACAAATATAATAAATAAAATAAAACATAGATAAAGGTACTTGTGAGCGACGCGGCCTCTGTGGACTGCTATCTCTGCAGATATCTTGTTATTTAAAGTATTGTTGTTGTTATTTATATTTCTTATTATTAAATTACTACATTACTGTTATATTTATATTTCTTATTAATGTATATATATATATATATATATATATATATATATATATATATATATATATATATATATATATATATATAGTAATTTAATAATAAGAAATATAAATAACAACAACACTTTAAATAACAAGATAACTTCAGATAGCTGTCCATAGAGGCCGCGTCGCTCACAAGAACCAAGATAAATAAAAACTAAATAATAATCAAAAAAATATTACAATAAATAAAAAAAAATCGGTGCAGTAGTTCCGGAGTAAATGCACGGACGGTGGACGGACAAAAGAAATTTTATTCGTTTTTGAATTCTACGTATCCTGAAACGAAAAACCTCAAATTCTGAGAGGGGGTTAAATTTTTGAATTTATTGTTCGATCACAATGGCTCGTTACTGAAAATAATAAACCAAATATATTTTAAAATCGTGATGTCTTTACTAATGGAGCTTTGATTTCGATGAAACTTCCTGTTTTTTTTTTAGACAATTTAAATATTTTAAATCCAAATTTGACCAAAATCGTTTCATTATTTCCGGAGAAAATGCGCGGACGGCGGACGGACAAAAAAGATTGTATTCGTTTTTCGAATTCTACGTATAATAAAACGTAAAACCTCAAATTTTGAGAGGTGGTTAAATTTTTTAATTTTTTGTTCGATCATAATCGTTCATTATTGAAAATAATTAATCAAAATTAATAGAATAAAATAACACAGACATATCTATCTACACTATATACATTATGGTAAGGGAATCCTGAACCAAGACCCTCCCTCTCGTGAAGAGAGAAAAGCACTACTCCAGGAGATACCTACTCTCTCAATCGCGTCACTTGTAATAAAGCCAGTAGGGATTGAGCGAAAGAGCACCCACATAAACTTATGTCTTGAGAGCAGATCATATATATTACAAAAGGTAGAGAGACTACTGCCGTTTCAATATTCGAGGAATATTGTAGGAAGACTTGTACTAGAAAGGATTATGGCATTTAATTTGGATGATATGTAAGGTTTTGTTAAAATTTTTAAACTTTTTCTTGAATAAGGTCTAGAACATATAGGATATTATGGTCGTGGTGCAGGATAAGACATTAAGTAATAGTTAGCCCATCTGGGGAAAAAATTAATTTTATTTAAATTAGGGAAATACCACTATCATTCCCTTGGATGAAATATTCTTGCATGTATTCGTATTTTGTTTGTAAACTCAAAACGTTACTGAATATTGAAATATTGTGTGGTAATATTCATAAACGTGTAAAATACTAGGAAACAAACACATTTTATGTTGTTTCTAGATAAGCCCTATCTAAAGAGAAGTGTAATACTTCCGTTTTTGGAAAGCAGGGCTTTAAAGAGAATGGAAGGACCTGGAATAAATTGAGGCACCGTTTTGCTGGTTTTGTGGTATGGAGGGTGGAACAACCAACACCATAATATGGAGATGTCATGTTCTGGCTTATCACTGTTGGATCCACGGGAACAGGAGAGAGAGAAAATGGAACTTTTAGGCTGAAGCCCCCTAAAAATTAAATAAGGTATTTTTTTTTTTATTCGTCCATATTTGTTTCTTCGAGGGATCTGACCTAAATAGCTACTACATATATAAGCACGTGGTAGTAACAAATAGGATATAAGCACATGTTATTTAAAAACTACAAAAAAAAAATATTCCTTAAAAACATTATTATTCTGAACTTACTGTTTTTTTGTTTTATTTATTATCTATCTTTCGCGATACAAGCCAACTTGAAAATGACGAAAACCATGGCTGAATTTAAGGAAGACCGGAAGGGGGTTTCATGGCCATCAAAACTTTTTAGGCAGGCACATTTTGGTGTGATTTAGATTTTTTTTCTATGAATTTTAGTTATCAAAAATTTTAAACCCGAGAGAAAACCTTAGACCAAACTACTGCAAGTGTAATTGTGCCAATACGAACTACGCTTTTTCTAACTCTAATTTTGCGAGCACTATTTTTAAGAAGAGGAGAGTAATTTTTGTGGAAACGATGGAAGATTTATGCGCTATAGACCTTGTGGGATGGCCACCCCTGACTGAATTTACCCATAAAAACTTAAGAAAAAGACGACAAATTTTAAGTTACAAATACTGCTGCTATGATTTTTATATAATATTCATACGCAAATCTGTTTACAGCTTCCATATGGGTTTGAAATAAAATGAATTAAAAAGAGCACAATAGCTATTTAAGAAATGTAATATAATAATTGGAAAAAAATTATAATAACTGGTTTTAAATAACGCTTTACTGAAACTGAGTAAGTGTGATCACCTCATAGTTGAAAGAATTAAATAGTGCAAATTGAAAAGAAATTTCGTTCTCCTCTCACATAATACAATGTATCTACTATCCAGATTTATTGTCAGTTGGTTTGAACAATATTGTCATTCTTAAGGGACCTAGTCCCAGAATAAAGATGTTTTTCTATTCTGTTCTTTCTACTTATTTATTATATTTGGATTTATTATTTGGAATGGACCATTGGAATTGAACAATAATAAAAAATATAATAATTTGTCCCTCTTATAATGCTTTGAATTTACTTATTTTGATTTGATTTGTATATTGCCATGTGTCCGCTGATGAATAAACCATACAAATTATCCACATGGGCCAACTTAAACAATATAAATATGAGTAAGGATAATCATGTGTCTGTGTGTGTGTGCATTCTAGACATACAATTAGTACCTTATATATAATTATTGTATTCTTCGAAGATAATTTATATGTTTATACGTAATTCATATGTTGGGGCTTGATAGTGACAGGTTGCCATGAGCTGAGCAGTAGCTGATGATGCCCAACACCAGGGAAGGCGGTGTCGTCGTTAAGGAGTAGTTAGATGAACCTTTGCTAATTGCCGGGCTCGCCTCTTCAACCCGAACACCATCTCCTCTGATGGTATGCAAATCGCGCAGGTCCTCCCTCCTCGATAAGGTTTTAATAACGGGCCCTCATGGAGTAAAGATTTTCGACACAAGGTCTGGAATTGGCTATCCATCCGTCGAGGTATTCATGCGACGGCCCTCGCCGGGCTGGAGTGAGGCCACCGGGACCGTTCCACGAAAGCTACAATTAATATTTGGTCCCTGAAAGTGGTCTAGAGTGAAAGTCACGTCGGAGGACTATTTTGGAAAGTGGCATATTACATAAACAATCGGCTACATTAATTATGAAACATCTGTCAAAACAGCCGAATCCGAACATCACCTCAGGTCTTGTACAGCGTCAGTTCAAATCTCAAGTTGGTTGAGTTAACATTTAATCAAAACTGGGCCAATAACAGTACAGTGATATTAAATTAATTTGGGTTTTGAGGCTAGTTTAACGTCAGATTTCAAATTTAGCCTTGTAAATAGGCAGGACTTAATCTAACAAATAGAATTATACCAATAACTTCATTTCAGGCCCATTTCAACTCCTTCTCTCTCTCCAACGCATAGCTTTCGTTTGTACCTCTTTATTTCAAAAGCATAGCATTCATTACATTTTTAATTAGAAGAGACCTTCATTATTTTAAAAAGCGAATAAAGTGTAAGCTCTTTTATTTTTTAAGTCCTCAAAAATTTATCCCTGTTGGGCGCCACTTCTAAAGGAAACCATACAACTTTTTTTTATTAAATAAACGATTTTTATTAAAAGGAATCTAATTTTATATTTTTTAGTACCTCAAAAATATAAACGCCCGGGATAGTCTAGGTACTCCACTGCTCCCATCTATTTGCTTTTCGGTCAACTATTAAGAAGTTCACTCGCCATTTAATACAGATCACATATTCGATAGTTCTTTTGTTATCCATTCCATGTAATTAGCACTCCAGTTTCAGTCAAGATTAAGGACTGGCTACTATTATGGCTAATAATTAAACTACTCTTAATTATTATTTAAATTACCGGTAATTACTAATTACCGAAACAAGATAAAAAGAACTCTAGAAAATAAAATAATAAAAAAAGTAGGATTACTTGGAAAATAGTATATGTTTGAAAATATTTCTAAAATATACATATACATCAAATAGGGAAAAAGAAACAATAATTAATGAACAGAAGTATACAATGCTATAAATTGAAACGTAAACAAACATTTAAGAATTATATCATCTTACAGTACTAAATATTGTGTAAAGAATGTGATGCGATATTTTTGCTTTCACTTATAAGTACACTTATAAGTATTGCGATCGTGAAAATTTTCAAATCTGAGTTTTTAACAAAAATACATGTTTTGAGATCCCCTGAGTCAAAATAACCAATTCCCAAAAAATGGTCTGTGTATGTGTGTTTCAAACTGATATTACCGATTTAAGGTTTTTATATGCCTTCCATTTTCGTTAAAAAATTAGTGGCACTTTATATAATCGATAGAACACATTTTTACGATTTTCTCGAAAGCAGCTCTAACGATTTTAATAAAACTCGGTAGATCAGTGTATCATTAAGTTGTTTTTAATATCAGCTAGGTCTTATCCAAATTTATGTCACTTTACAGGGCTTAAATGCTCAATGTTCATTCATCTAAAGTACCTTTAATTTAGTTCATTTACAAAAAAAAAAAACTCCCTCTTATCGACATTAACTATAAAAAATGGCTAAATATTAAGTATGTAAGATTTTGATAACAGAATAAAGGAGAAAAAAAAACGGAAAACGTTCATTTGGACTGAAAATGTATCTCTGGAAATAGTTGTCAGAAGTTATATGCATTATACATCGTTGGAAAGCGTAGAATTTTAGAAAAAACAATATCTAAGTCGTTGAAGGTAATGGAGAGTGATGAACAAATTATAAATAATAATTTGTGAAAACTGAAATTATATAACGTAAATCACATGTTTCAAAGGAAATTAAATGATATTTACTTACCAAATGTAAATTTTTTTTAAGTTTGAAAAAATATTAAAAATCTACCGAATCAAGCCATTGATATTGTTTAAAAAACTATTTCATTTTACTTGTGTGAAAGAGAAAGTGAAATATAAAAATATTTCATGTATGTATAAAACATATTCTTATAACCTTAAAGACATTTACTGTAGTTTAATAACTCTAGATCCTATATTATATTTAAATAATTAGGTATACATTGTAGGTTTATTACAAAACAATTTCTCTTTTTGAAATCACAACAATATACACTTACAATTAGTGTGACGACACTTGACCTAGCGATGCTATATTAAAAAGCAAGTAACTGTATTTTGGTATGTTTTCTAAAGGTAAAAAATAAGAATTTAATTTCTAACTAAAAAAACTAAACAATTAAAATTATAGGATGACATGAAATGTATTAAAAGAAGTGTTTGATTGTATTTCTATCAATCACGTATTGTATTAATGATAGCAGAAGAATGACTTCTGCTTAGTATTAGTTAATTGTTTAATCTTTTTTTTAATTCTGTACTTCTCCTAAAACTACGAATTTTTAATTTTGTTGTATTAATATCTCATGAGGACTTGCTGTGTTGTGGAGTAATTTCCCATTCGAACTCTTGATATGATTTTTTTATTACTGCGATTATTATTGCACGGAATTCTGTTCAATATTCTTATTCAAATCTATATTCGTACAAATATTAATACCAACATACAGTATACTAAAACTAAACTAAAAGAAGTTGTCAACCGTAGAGGGGTTAACTAAAGTAAGCACATTATTCGATTGATTATTTCAAAGTTTTTATTCATGAAGTTTCCTATAACCGTTAACGATTCTCTTTAATACTTGATATGCCGTTAGCATTCATTGATCCCAAGGAAAAATGCTAAAAAAGGAAGCAGTTAATGGGATCGTTGGGGAGGTTCAGGTTGGCTTGTATATTCGTAGAAATGTAATATGAGAAAACAAGTTAGAAATGTTACTGTTGCTATCAATCTACTATGCTAGGAGATACAGGCGGATCTACAGGGGGGCTTTCGGGCTGAAGCCTCCCTCAAAATGGTAAAATATAACCATGTTTTACAGAAAAAAATATAAAAACTATCTCTTAAAGTATTCTTGTTCCTGTAATTAAATTTAATAGGACTTCAAGAACCACTTGAACACCATTTCATATAGGTAGTTAATTTCTTTCTTTTTTTTCAAATTAATTATCGTTATATGTATATGAAAAAAAAATCTTTCGGGCTGAAGCTCCCCCAAATAAAATCCTTGATTTTCTAGTGCTAGGAGGTTAAAGTTATCCAACACAAAAGCTACAATCGGATGCAGTAACAATTAATTAGAATACATCCGAATTCGGTAAAAGAAAATTAATTTAAATTAGTAGTGTGTAATTCAAAAGAGTTATTTTTTTCTCCAGACTCTACCAAAAATTAAATTTTTTTTTTATTATTTTAATGGAATTTACAACTGTATTACATAGAAAATACAATAAGTAAATGTGAAATTGGTAACATGACATGTACATGAAGAGAAACTATCCATTGGTAGAACTCAAAAAAAATTAAATTTAATAGTAATTTTGAATCCTTCCGTGTGAAAATTGTGTTTCTTGAACATCATTCTTCCATTTTACTCAGTTTTCTGTACTGTAATGTGCATAATGTATACCATCTTTAATTTTATCTTCCCTATTGAGCAGTAGCCAACGGTTATTACTTGGAGACAAGTTTTTAGTGCTTTACTTGATCAAACCGTAGATAGACATGCACAGCATTTCAAAACAACTAGCCCCGTAAATTTAGGATTTGATTTAAAGAAAATTCATAATTGGCTGTAAATGCGGTAATTAGTTCCTTATCGAATGCAGATCAAACCATGAAAACTCTACTAAAATCTTATGTCCGCTTCCATCCAAAATGGATGGTCAATGATCGACACCTAGCCACGTTCTGTCTTATGTTATATTTTTCCTCAATCTCCGTCAAAAACAATCGTTATTGAATTCCATATAAAGTAATATAATCGGCAAGGATGCTTTCTTCGGATTACAACGAAGTTCACCTGATAAAAAAATAATAAACGAGCTGTTCATTTATCTATACGGTATCAATAAAGCGAAATTTGTTAATCCATAACAAGTATCCTTTTCGATAATATTAGTACTTATGGAATTCAAGAATGATGGTTTTTGACGGAGATATGAGGAAGAGAGAGAGAGAATCACTTTATTATCATAAAATAAAATGGTGCTGCCCAATTAGATTGGATTGCTAACAACACAGCATACTTGTTAATCACTACATACAATGTTTAAAATGAATATACAATTATATAGGATTAACAATATGTATGAGCATAGTACACAATATTTTGTATATATATTTTTTTTCTATATTTTTTTTCCATTTTTTTTTTTTTTTTTTTTTTACTATTTCTTTCATTAATTTATTATAAAATTGGACAGAAAGTGCTAGGTGGCCATTTTGATGTGAAAGGGTATGGGATTGAGGCGACTTTTCATGGTTCCACATTTACAGCCAATTATCTATTGTCTTGATATCGGCCCTGTGTTTTGCTTATATTTACTAGGCTTCAGGAATTTCACCGTATATTTATTACCGTATATATTTTCAATGTTCAAACAGTATGACCGAATAGGATCATTATTTCCCTACATGAATTTTCTTCGAAATATTCACATCGTACTTTTCATGTGGGCTTTTCAAAACTATAAACCGGAGCCATTTGGTCTCTAAGGGATTATTTAAATCAAAACCAAAAACTGGAGTGGAAAAATCCTCATTACTTAGCGCAGCTCATATTTCGATTAATGCATATTATCAATCGATTAATATTTATTAACTATTACTTTTGTCTTTCTCCAACCCCTTATTTTTCTTAAGTATTACACCCAACATTTATACCATTTTCGATTCTCTTTCTTTCATGACTTGATCCTGTTCAGCTTAAATGTAAACTAGGCTGGAGAAAGGCACTTGTTTTAGATTAGAAAATGTTATGTATTTTTATTTCCGACTTTCACTCACTAACCAATATATGATCAGCTAATGGCTTTAACTAGACTTTTACTTTTAAGACGTAGAAACCATTACGTCAACTAATTAATAAAAAATATTTGAATGTTTCACAATTCTTTCGTCTCCATTCTTTTCCGCAATAACCGTTCACAGCACGTACGTTATATTAATCAACGTTTGTCAGTGTTATGTATGCAACACAATTAACTACCTGTTTACTTAAATCTGGACCATTTTTATACGATTTCCAATCCAGTCTAAGCTCTCGCAAGAGCCCAATCACATAATCACTAATCGTTAGAGCTGACAACGGATTCACAATGCAGCGTCCCATTACATTATACTGTTTTAAGTCTCCCTACTATTACAAACAGGAATTATAATAGTTTTCTAACACATAGACTGGAATTAATACGCTGGTGACCAACATACCGAAACTAAAATGGAAAAGTACGATAAGAATCTGGCTGATAGATCGAGAATAACAACTTTTTTTGCTGAAGGCTGAAGTGTCATGGATGTGCTACCCTTATTCCATATTTTTTTTTATACAGCTCCTGTGGTAATTTTATTACTTATTAATAAGAGGTAAGTAATAATTATTAGTAATTTAAATTATATTTTGGATGTATTTAAAATATAAATAAAATTGTCAGCTTTTGTAATTTAAACAATGAACAAAGATACCTTCATTTGGATTATAAGTGCTCTGATCAAGAAAATTAGCTTAATTAAATCGAGTTATTTTTAATGAACATATTTAAAATTTAAAAACAAAATTGTTGAAAAATCTATCAATAGTTATAAAATCAAAAAGATTTATTACATTTTTTTTGTATGAGTGGAACTTAGAAATAGGCATTAATAACTGAAAACTTGTTTTAAGTTGTCTGAAGACAACATTTCTTTAATTATATTTTTTGTTTTATATGAATAGTTTAAATGGGGGCGGGGTGGCCGAATAGGCTAAAGCGTGTGCACAGCACCGCTAGTTGCCTGGCAACCGAACAACAGAGGTTTGAGATGATATAAAAAGTACGAGTTCGCGTCCCGGTGCCGGAGGGGATTTTAAATTCCCCGCCCTCACCCCCCGGCCCGGGAAAATCCCGTATAGCCTAAAAGGCGAGGTAGGGAAGAACAAAGAAAAAAAAAATGAATAGTTTAAATATGAAATATAATATAATTAATTATGTATAATAGTCAAATATAACCAGGTACCTACGAAAGTCTAGGAAGTATGGAAGTAAGATAGTTTTACGAAAACTATTAAAAAAAAAAAAAAAATGACGAAAACTATTTTAATACGAGAATTCGCAACAAAATAAATGTTAATCCGCTCATGCCGGATTCGAAACTGCCCCTCTACACTCGTGAATGATGAAGCAGGCAATCTTTTACAAGCTCGACCACCACGGCCTCTTTTACGACACATACACATTGTCATAATCACAAGTTCTAAATATTTAATGGACGCGAGGTCTTGGTTATCATTTTATTTATGCGCTTGATTTTTGATTGTAAACATAGACCAATTACGTCACCTCTACCACAAAGTTTTATCAATTAACTAAAAGGTGTTAAATGTGCTCTTTTGAACCATTTTTCATTTATAGTTCTATTCGGTTGTATTTAGTGCTGTCAAAGACCAAGACCACCTGTTTGTCTGGTCAGAGACAGCTACCTGTACACATCGCTATTACTCTCTTATATTATCAGTTCTGATTTTTTAAAATTTTAATGTTCAGTACAGTTCATTATAGTTGAGTGTATTTTTCTTCTAACAGTATTAGTATTCACTGTGATTAGTGTAATATATTCACTTTTATCTACTTAAAGAAAGTGTCGTGAATCCAATTGAGTTCTAGAAGCTACGGGAGTGTAAACGTCTACTAATCCCTACAGCATTAGACAACACTGTTTACTGCGTTCATCAAAACAACTCTCTCCCGGTATTTATTTACATTTTAATTGTTCTATTCTAATTAAATATGGTGCAGTGTAATATTTGCAATAATACTATTGCACGCGAAGATAAAAACAATCTTTGTTGTGTAAAATGCAAAATTATTTTTCACGGTCGGTGTCTCAATCTAAGTGAAAAAGAAATTGAAGCCTTAAAAGCACACAAAAAAACATGGGTATGCCCTAATTGTGACCAGACCAAAAAACCTAACACTGAGCCGTCCGCCTCAGAAATACTGGCGGCAGTAAATCGCTTAGACTCGAGTGTCAATGAAGACATAAAAAACATAAAAACAACCCTCGATAAATATGGAGAGCTCAATTTTGAGCTTAATGAAAAATTATCGAAAATTGAGAAACACCTCGAAAGTCAAGCCAGTAATTTCGAAAAAATTATTCTGGAAAATAAAGCCCTCAAATCTCGAGTGGGCGAATTGGAGGTTCGCCTGAATAACGCAGAGCAGGGCTTGTTATCCAGATCACTGGAGATCCGAGGGATACCGGAGCGAACTGGTGAAACGCCCGCCGCTTTGGTGACCAGCATTGGAGCAAGTTTGGGCATCAGGCTCAGTACAGATGACTTGGACATAGTACATCGCCGCAGAAGTAGAAAAGATGACCCACGACCGCCGCCTGTCATCGCGCGCTTTGTCAAACAGTCAGTCAGGGACGACTTAATAACGAAGAGGAAAGTCAAGAGGGACCTCACTACTCGGGATATCGGCTGGCAGGAGAATGACTGTCACCGGATATATCTGAGTGAGGAAATGACTCCCACGAACAGACACTTATATTGGCTTGCCCGACAGAAGAGAGCTGCGGGGAAAATCAAATATACGTGGTTTGCCGCCGGAAAGGTGCGATGTCGAAAGGAGGACGGGCATAAAGTTATTCTGATTGAACAGGCCTCGGACCTCGATATATTTGCCTGACCACGAAGAATTCGTCTACTCCTCATCCTCATTAAAATAACTTTGAACTCAATTATCTACAAAGGAACATTTTCACTTCTACGCATAGAGATATCTCTTCACACTTACACACTAATTTATATTTTATTGACCATATGTTTTTTATTTCTTTTGGTTCCTGCTTACACTTTCTTTTCTGCTATTTTCATTAATTGTAAACGCCTTTTTGTATTTTCTATTTGTTTTAGAGTTTCTCTACCAAACTCTGACTGTTTCCCTCCCAATTCCTCTCATGTCTAGTACCCTAATCACCTGTCATGTTAACTCTCAATCCCTCCCTGCCCACTATGACGAGTTCCTGCAATATTTCACTCAAAACTTTTATCATATTATCGCAATCTCGGAAACTTGGCTTAAACCTTACATCCCTTCCTCTTCTGTTTCCTTGCCTAATCACACCCTCCTCCGTCATGACCGGGTAAGCCGGAATGGCGGAGGAGTAGCCATGTTTGTCCATAATAGCCTGAAGACTCGAATCCTCGATTCCTCACCACCCTCCGATCATCCTCAGGTTGAATACCTTCTAGTAGAAATCCATTGTAAGGATCTTCCTCTCCTTTACACTGTGGTATATCGTCCTCCCCATGTTCCATTTGATCAGTCCTTCGAATCAACCCTATTCAACTTCGTTCCTCTATATCCCAGAATAATCATCTCCGGTGACCTCAATACCAATTTCCTCTCTAACTCCAATGACAAATCCTATCTAGAAAACCTAATTTTCTCTCTGCACCTCTTCATAGTTCCATTTTCCCCCACCCACCACACCAGCAGGTCAGACACTTGGCTAGACTTCTACATTATAGACTCTGTACAAAATCTCCTCTCCTCTTCTCAATTGCCAGTATCATTCTTATCATCTCACGATCTTATACAAATAACATATAATATCCAAACTCCTTCAATCCAGCCTCGAACTATCACCTTCCGTCACCTAGATTCCCTTACTCGAGAAAAAATATTACCTGACCTAGAAACCCTAGACTGGAATGGAATATATTCTTGCTCTTCCATCGACTCCATGGTTGACATTCTTACCACCAATCTTCTCAATATTCTCAATACCCATGCTCCCCTCAAAACCTCTACCTTTCGTCACCGGCCTGCTCCTTGGATGTGTCAGGAAATCAAAGATCTGCAGAAGAGGCGCGACGCTGCCCGAAGACGTTTTAGACGTACGAGGCTTGCAGATGACTACCAAGCGTTCAGGGTGCTTCGCAACTTGGCACAGACAAGGATCCGGCGTGCGAAAGCTTCCTACTTCCATGAAACCCTTTCCTCAGCTCCTGATATCAAATCGAAATGGCTACTGCTTCGTAAACTTTCCATTGGTAATCCTTCCAGATCCCCTACCGCAGCCTATCCTGTATCCTCCGATGATTTAAACTCTTATTTTATATCTGTCGCTAATACCTCTTCTCTACCTTCCTCTTCTGGCTTTGCTCCAGAGATATCCTTTAACGACAATAACTTTTATTTTTCCGACATTTCTCCCACAGACCTGTTAACCGCGTTAATGAAATCCCACACCAATTCCATAGGGCCAGACGGCATTCCTGTCAAATTAATAAAAATATGTCTACCTGAAATCCTCCCAGCTCTCCTTTTTATCTACAATTTCTCCCTTCAGAATTCAGTATTCCCTACCTCTTGGAAAAAAGCCATTGTCCTTCCTTTAAATAAAAAGCCTAATCCATCCTCACCCGAAGATTTCCGTCCAATTTCAATTCTTTCTAACCTCTCAAAGCCTCTTGAAAGACTGGTGCAATCCCAAGTCTCCAAGTTCCTCGAAAAGTCCAACCAATTTGATCCTCTCCAATCTGGTTTCCGTCCCGGCTATTCCACACAATCTGCCTTAATTAAAATTACCAACGACATTCAATCTGCAATAGATGATAGAAAATTAACTGTCCTTATTCTTCTAGACTTCTCCAAAGCTTTCGATTCCATCAACCATTCCATCCTCTTCAACAAACTAAAATCATTATCTTTCTCCAATAGTTCCATCTCTTGGTTCCAATCTTTCCTCTCCCAACGCACCCAAGCAGTCTCCATACCCAACCAACCACTATCTGCTTTCCTTTCTTTATCCTCTGGAGTTGCCCAGGGTTCAAGCATATCTCCTCTCCTTTTCAGCTCCTACATTAACGACCTACCTAAATCAATTCTCCATTGTTCCCATCACCTTTATGCAGATGATTCCCAGATCTACCTATCCTTTTCTCCCTCTGAGTTACTGGGGGCATTTGCCAAGATTCAAGAAGACCTTGATCGAATCAATGCCTGGGCAAATGTAAATGGATTAAAGTTAAATGCTGCCAAAACTCAGGCCATTGTCATTGGTTCCAAGCCCCTCATTAGATCCCATACTGACTTTCCCATATTACACCTTAATGACCAGCCAATTTCCTTCTACTCCTCTGTTAAAAATTTAGGATTTTTCATAGATCAAACCCTCTCCTGGACCAACCATATTTCTCACATTTCCCGTCGGACAATTTCTACCCTTAAACTATTTCATCGCTTCCGCCATCTCCTACCTCAACATATCCGTAGACTCCTAATTTCCTCTCTCATCTTCCCCCACTTTGACTACAGCTGTGTGGTGTATGATGGCCTCTCGGTGGAGCTCCGTGATAGACTGAAAAGATTAATGAATAGCTGCGTAAGATTTGTTATTGGTGCCCCGAGGTACTCCCATGTCTCTCACCACTACACTGAGTTAAGGTGGCTCTTCCCCTCCTTCCGAAGACAATACTTTCTAGGTACGTTCCTCTACCAAATCATCAACAACCATCGTCCTTCTTACGCCTACAACCTTCTCCAGTTCAAATCCTCAGTCCATTCCCTGTCCACAAGATCTCGACCTTCTGACCTTTACATGCCTTCTCACAGATCTGCCTCATTCCAAAATTCCTTTATTGTTCGCTCTGTCAATTTCTGGAATTCCCTCCCTATCAAAATTCGACATTCCCCCTCCATATCCACATTCAAATCCCTCCTATTCCAATTCCTATCACAAAAACAGTCAGATACTTGCTAACCATTCGAGCGGATTTTAATAGAGAATTTGATATATTTTTATTTTTTAATTCTTTATTTTTTTCGGAAAAGTGTATACTGGTCTATAAGAGCAAATAGCTTTAAGTTTCTTGTCATAGTATTAATGGTTTTGTATATAGTTTAGTTTGTTTTGTATATAGAGTTTTTACCTTATATTTTTTTTACATTATTTCTTTTTTTCGATTTATTTTGTTTTGGCCAGATGTAATATTTTAATTTTGTTCTAATTTGTTATTCTCAAGGGACTGTGTCCCAGAATAAAGTTATTTTTCTATTTCTATTTCTATTGTTGTAAGATCAAGAACAAGATTAGTCCAAAAAAAAAAAAAAATAGTTACTAATATATTAGATAATTTTATTTACTATATTTCCGACAAACTTAGAAAATTTTTTTTAAAATCGGACCAGTTTTAATAATGTTACAGTGTATTGAATTTGATACACTGATTTTAATAATTGTTCACTTACCCGTTTACATTTCTTTAGTTCATCAAAGAAATCGTACTGAAATTATTTATCTGATCGGTTATCAGGAAAATTAGTCTAATTAAATCGTGTTATTTTTAATGAACGTATTTAAAATTGAAATAAAATTGTTTAAAATCGGTAGGAAGTCATGTGAATGGACACACTAGGTTATTTATATAAATAATTGGCGACACTGTAATGATTGTTTTTCTCTACAACTCTTCCACTCTCAACGCCTATTAGAATCACTCGTGACAATGTCTTTACTGTATTGTCAAGCTAAATTTATTAATCTGGTTGGATATTATTATGTTTAATAAAACTTCTTAATGCACTTATTATGAAGCGATTTTTTTTTTTAAGTTTTAAAGTAGTATGTTTAACAAATAGTAATAAGCTAATAGGTAAATGCGAGACTCTTGCGCAAGATCAAGACTCGTCTTGGTCTTGCATTTAGGCAACACTAGTTATGGTATAGGTTTGTGCTCTTATTATATGAATTTTGATCAGTGTGTTATTGATTATGTGAAGTTGGAAGAATTATTTTAGTCAGTCAAAGACGTTTGCATGACATGATACGAAGTAGTGTAGTGAACAAAAATGAGATTTACGGCCTGAAACCGCCTAATAGGGCAAGGCACGAAGAACAATGCACATCAGTCAGTACATTTGACGTCACTAATGACGTCACGGGGATGAAGGACGTCACGAAGTGGGTGGCTCCAGTTTTTTGGGGGCTCCGGTAATGACGCAGCATCAATAGGCAGTAATCTATGAGCTCGGCTTTCTATGCGCCCTAATAGGACGCCTGCTTAAAAATCTTCATCTACCGTTGCTCCCCCTCCCCTGCATTGTATGTAGACTTTGTATAAATGAATACGAAATATTATAATAGAGCCTTTGCAGTAATGAAACAATGGATCGTACATCAGTTACATTAAAGGACGATTCCTTCTGTCAAATGCCAAACCTTTCTGCAAGTTGAACCTAATGGAAGGTATGTTTAGTGGAACACTTCGGACTCTCTATTAAATTTTCCGGAGAATTTCATTGAATTCATTTAAGGAAGATAGTTCGAGGGTAATATCACATGAGATGACACTTGTTAATATCTGTTTTTGATTTTAATATTGATTTATGAACCCCAAGGTTCTTTACCACTATCACTAATACCTACATTGCTCTATTTCCATGCCTTCACATTTTATTTCATCTGTATTTTTTTTAGTTTTAATTCTTTTTTGAATTCCATTATAGTAGTTTTATTTCATCTTATAGTTGCCACCTAACAGTTCCATATCATTAGCAAACCGAGATTTACGATACACAGTCTAACTTTTTTAGTGCGGGTTTTCTTCCTACCATAGGCGAATTTACGGGGAGGGAAAAGGATGGAGCTTTCGCGTTGAAGCCCTCCTCAAAATTGCAAAATATAACCATTACTTATGAAAGAAATATTAAAAAATTACCTCTAAGGGTATTATTGTTTAATTAATTACATTAAATAGAACTTCAAAAATCACTTAAACATCAATTCATAAAGTATTTAATTTCTTTCTTCTTATTTCAAAGTAATAATCATCATATAGCTTTTATATTTATATAGCTTTTGGGCTGAAGCCCTCCTCCCCAAAAAAATTAAATCTTGGAGCTTCCTAACGGTATATTTTTAAGTTAAAGTGATACAACTTAGGGATAGAAAAGTGATAGAATCACCTAGTTTTAAATTTGAACTAATTCCAAACGTCTAGGATAATAATTAGTTTCAATTCGAACTCTTTCTTCTTGATAAATCTTTCAAAAATTGGAAATTTTCAACCGAAAATAATTTGATATTTTATGTTTAAATAATAGTTTGGTCGACATCTCTATATTTTCGACCGATTTTTACTTATAAATGTGTTAATGTCCAGCAAATAAAATATTGATGTTTTTATATTTAAATTTCCATCTAATGTTCAATTAAAAGAGAAGAGGTTGGTGATATTATCAACACGTTCTCTGTCCATCATATCCTTTATAATTCCAGTATAAAATGAAAACTTAACTTATTCATACTATATTATTAAAGGTTAATTATTTTAATACATAGCTTATCAATGTTCCAAAAATATAACACTTATGGGAGATCACTTAAAGACAGCGTCCTAGGCAAGAACTCTATCAACGAATTATCTTATAGGTCGACTGTTCGCCTACGTGTTAAACCCGCCTAATATTTCATAATTGAAAGTTATATAAAAAATATACATAATTTTTTTTAGTTAAATGTAAAATAAATATCTTCATGTATACTATGTATACTAATTACACTATTTACAGTTAGCTAGGGAAACTCTGAACCAGGTTTAAAGTTTTAAAAAAAATTATTCCTTTTTTTTTATCTCCCTAATTTTCATATTTTTCGTACAAATTGAAAAAAAAAGTCTGACGTGTCCGCTCACACGACTTTCCTACCTACTTCAGAAATTTTTTATATCTTAAAATATGTCCATTAAGAAACAAACAAAAATTGAATTAGATTTATTTTCTCGAAAATTGACTCAAGAAAAGATGTAAGTTCGATTTCTTAAATAAACTAAAGCAATGTGAACTGGTTTGTGGAAAATCAGCGTAAAAAAATCAATACACTCTAATATTGCTAATCAAAAACTTGTTTACCTTTGCCCAATTGTGTCAAACAATAATTTCTATTAAAAGTCGAGAGAATACTTGTGTGATGCAGACAACAGATTTTCTTACGTTCACTTTTCTTTTTTTTTTTTTCTCATTCACCGCTTAGACCTGTATCTTTACATACGAAATTGAAAAGCTGTAAATTCGTTCATAATTGTCCGAATGACAGACAGACCAATGGCTGAAAATGTGTTTTTCGGACTCAGGGAGCTCTAAACGGTATGGATCCCTTCAAAACTGTACGTCGGAAATTTGACACGATCGCAATACTTTCCTTATCCTAAGATAGGTAAGAAAGTAATAAATTAAAATAAGTTTACAAAATAAAATACGCTGTATCATCGCTAATACTGCTTCGATTCGGATTTTTTTTTTTTTTTTTTTTTTTGTAGGTAATTTAATTACGTGAGGCCGTTTGGCTTATATAAACTCGTTACTTTGACATGTTGGTCATGGAGGTAGTCAAACAACCCAACATTTTCCTAGACCACGTTTTCTTCTCGATTTGTTGATCAAATTATCTTCCGATTCACGTGGAAAGAAGTGGGTGTTCAGGAGTTTTTAGTACCTCCGTAAATATAGTTCAATAGTACCTTAAAAAAATTACTTATATCAGATTGAAAACGTCTCATTTCCGAGAATTTTCGTAAATAAAATAGTTGTAGCTCATAATAAGAATAACCATTTACGATGTTTTAGAAGGATGTTAATAATGTCATAAAAAGGAGTATATGCCGCGAACTGCAACATTGATTTTGTTTATTTATTTAATTACATTTTATGTAGTCCTGCATTATATCATTTAAATTTATAATTTTTAAGAAATCTGAATGAAACAATAAGCATCATAAAAAAAAACAAAAAAAACACGTGCTCTACTACAGAAGTATGTAAATAAATCGTTTTATTACTCACAACTTGAATACTCCTTATATCTTTCATGTTTTATTTACCCACCCACACCTTTAAACAAATAAAGGATGGCACATCCTACCTAGGAGTCGTACAGGATTTCTACAATCGGACACTACAAGTACAGATGATCTAATATTCGGATGTTGGAAGATCGCAATATAGGGGCGTGGTTTTGACCACACCCTCAACAAAACATCCCGGATCAAGCTGCCGTCCACTCCTGCCATCTTGAAGGCTGCGCAAGAGGACATCCTGCTGGCCCGGCGGTGACCGGAGACACCATTACCATAACAAGAACTTCACAACAACTTATAAATAATTATTGCAAACCCCCACCTCATCACCCAGCGCAACAAAACAGTCAATCACGACCCTGCGCTTATTGGCTGGATGGTTTTACGACTTGGAAAATCCTTAGGAATGATTCACTAAGACTGGAGATTATAGAATAATATAATATAACTGTTGTCTATCCTATTCGCACCGCCATTATACTGCTGTACTTTCTACTTATATATAAATTATCCTTTAGCCAAAAATGAAGTATACTGTGTATATACAGTAAATATATCATATTAAATACAATATGCAATGAAATATAATGCAAGGCACAATGTAAGGTGACACATGGTGGACTGTTTTCCTCCGGCTTCCAGGCCGCATTTAACTGTTTAAGTAACAAAAATTTGTAAATTAAGAGAATTAAGTTGAATATATGTATGTCGATGTGTGTATTTAGTGATACTTTTTATTTTAAATTGTTTATTGATAAACATTACAATATGTCACAATCAAGGAAATTTATAATAGTGTTAAGTGTTTGCGGCAGAATAGGACTTCAGCGGGAGTCTTGGGCAGACTATATAAAAAATAAAATAAAATAAAAAAATTGTTCAGTGAGCAAGTTCATACTCAATTTAATAACTAAAAATGAATAATACGGAAACTTAATAATAATACATTTAATACTAAAAGTAAATGTATATAAACAAAATAACTAAACTTATCAAAATAACAACTTAAACTAGAGCGTACTTAGTGATAAATAAATATAAAAAATATAAAGAGTCGTTGCGGCCTCCATTAACATCACCTTACCAGGTAACGTGATGTTAATGGAGGTTACCTTAGTAAGCCTTACTAAGGTAAGGCTTACCTTACTGCGGCCTCCTGGTTTATACAATCCAGCTGGACAAAAATCAATGTGATTGAATTAATTACCTACTTTATTAGTTAAAAAATACAGTTAACAGGTGCAAAAAAATAATTTACTATAGGAAATATTTCGAATACTACTTGTGGTCCCCTTAAAAAAAAATATGTTGCGGTTACTGTTGCCCAAAATCAGTCTAGGTTTTGCACTTTGCAAGACCAAGACTAAGAGCGTCTAACTGTTGCAAGACCAAGACCAAGATTAGTAAAAAAAAATTTATCTTTTGAATAAAAATGAAGGTAAAATAATTACTAATATTTGACAATTTTAGTTACTATATGTAAAGAATTGGTATAACCAATATACTTTTGGATTTAACTCTTCTAATTTTTCATTTTGGCTTAGTTAAGTTTCTGTTAAATGAAAAATTACAGTAATATCTCTATAGTAATAAGATAATAGGCAACTGCAAGACTGTTTTGCAAGACCAAGATCAAGATCAACACTGTGTGCGCAAGACCAAGACTCGGCTTGGTCTTGCATTTGGGCAGCACTATTTCATATATATGTAGGTAAAAGTAAAATTAAACCAATTAATAACGATACAAAAAATTATATCATATTATAGCGGGGTTCAAAATTTATGTCTTAATACAGTTTAAAGGAAATATATAAATATTAACAAATAATTGCTTGGTGGCCCGAAAAATTACAAAAAAATATATTTAAATTAACAAAAAATAAAATTGGATCTCGTAGAAAAATTTCTGAGCTTTCTTTACATCTATCATAAAAACGTCCAAAAAAAAAATGATATTATTTATTCGTTCTTCTTTAGTCGGGAAGTATTGGTGTATTAAATAAAATGTTGGTAATAAAAACTTCCAATTCTGCAAGCAAATATTATATTTGCTTCATTTTTTTTTTTTTTTGACGTTTCGTCATAGCATAGGTAAATAGAATAATCAACAAACCTGTAACAGCATTTACATAACAAAAATTGTGACAACATTTATTAAATTTTAATAATAATTTTTATAGAATAATTTATTGCTACACTTTATAATTTAATAATAATTTATAAAGTGAATGCAAGAAAAAGTTCTGAAGGTGGGAAAGATTTTCCGAAACATCAACAAAAAGAAAATGTGTGTAATACAATATTTGCTTCCATCAATCGGAAGTTTTATTGCAAACAACTTAATTAAAAAAAAAAAAATATATATATATATATATATATATATATATATAAATATATATCGTTTTATATTGTGTATAATACCGAATCTAATGTGAAACAACGCAAAATTCTTCTACAGAGTGATTCCACAAACATTTGCTGAAAGCTGTACAAGAGGTTAACCAGGATTCGCAAGATTCTTTCGAGCCAACCAACGTTTAAAAAGTCGTTAAGCTATTGCGTAAGCACAGCAGAAAACTAAAAAAAAAATGGAGCGTATTTCAACAGAGTGATGATAAATCAAAGTCAAAATAACAACCGTGTGATGAGGGAGGAAGATGATTTAGTAGGTGTCAACTAAGCTCGAAGGTAGTCCACGGTTAAATTTTAAGATGATAACAGTATTATTTATTATTTATAAATTTATTTCATCATTCAAGAATTTCACCAACGTTCAACCCACTACATCCAATACCCTACCTGTAACCGACTCCATATAAATAAATTTAAAATGAATGATATAAAAATATTTCTTATTTAATTGAAAAATGTCATCAACCTAAAAATGATCTAGCAAACGGAGCTAACATTAAACCTATACTGATTATTTTGGTTTATTATTTTCAATAATCAACCATTATGATCGAACAAAAAATTCAAAAACTTAACCAAAATTTGATAGTTTCACGTTTCAGAATGCGTAGAATTCGAAAAACGAATACCAAATTTTTTGTCCGTCCGTCGTCCTTTCTTTTCTTTTTTGTTCTTCCCTCGGCCAGGAGGGTGAGGACGGGGAATTTAAAATCCCCTCCGGCACCGAACTTGTACTTATTTTTGTCTCTCAAAACTTCATACATCTGGTTGCCGGGCAACTCGCGGTGCTGTACACACGCTTTAGCCCATTCGGCCACCCCGCCTCCTTCCGTCCGCCGTCCGCCGTCCTCGCATTTTCTCCGAAACTACTGGACCGATTTTTTTTTAATTTAGATATAAAATCAGAGGTCACCCGAGGATGATCTTCTTTCATCGCCTAAACGAATGTACCGATTTCAATGAAACTTCGCCAAAATCATTTTCTCTACGCCCTTTAAATTTATCTATATAACATACTTCAACGAAAACAAGCTGGAAAAATGTTGCGAGGTTATAAGATATTTCAAGGTAATAAGATGTTTCAAAGGTGTTTAAATTGCCTAAAAAATGAAGAAAGTTTCATCGAAATCAAAGCTATTTTAGTAAAGATATCGTGATTTTAAAATATTCGATGGGTCTAGGCCCTGCAGTCTGAACCGGATCGATTATCAAAAGAATAACAGAACAATCCCTCCTTCCATAGTAAAAAATAAAAAAGAACACTGTCACAGTAAGACATTTGTATTCCACAAATCCCACTCCTATCGTTATAATGTCTTCGGGCAGTAATAGTAATGTAGTCCAAGTATATATATTATTGCTCGCAATGTATATATTGTAAATTGTAAATAAATGATGAGGAGTTGGAAAAAAAAAAAACTACTATGAGATACCATATTTTTTTTAAGACAGAGATTTTATTCATTACTAAGAATTAAGAAATGTTTCGGTAATGTGGAGTAAGGTAGTATCCTTAAAAATATTTACTAATCGTCCCTGGAAAATATTACTCTCTATTCAGCCGAATCAAGAGCAATTAAAGAGAGTCGTTCAAAAAGACTACTGGTCCTAAAAATGGGCAATTGGAGACGATCGTGTGGTGCCTCTCGCCTTCAAAAAGTTCCAAACAGAGAAATAAGGAAACGAATAGAACAAATGGAGAACATCCTTCACACCATTCAAACTATAAGGCTGGAGCGGTATGGGCATAGGATGAAGATGGAAGAGGGACGATGGCCGATTGGAAACCAGAAAGAAACAGAAAAAAGGTTGCCCGAAGAGGAACTGGTATGAGGCCGTAAAGAAGAAGACTGACAGGACAGAAGATGCCAACAACTTATATTTGTATTGACTTATATAAACTTATATATTGACGAAATATGACCAATGTTGTAAAAGTCGTGAAATAAATAAAAATGAAGACATTTGGAAGAATAAAAACATTTAATTTTATTATTGTTTTCTAATATACTCTATAGAATTTTTTAATACATTTGTCCAGGCATTTTTCAAGAATGTCTTTGGAACGCTTAACAAGAGCCACACATATGAGACAAAAGTTGGAGGGAGAACGGGGGGAAGACCTAGGAAAACCTGGGAGTAAAGAGTCAAGGAGGCTGCAAGAAGAAGACACTTATAATTAAATACTTAATTAAAAGAATTGGTATAGGAAAAGAACGTTTGGATCTAGATCTACTTGCTGGATCAAACCCTTCTCACTGCACGGAAGAGATGCTAGATGAATAATATATAAAAAAGTATATTTTTTATCTACCGAAGTTATTTAATCGTTTCTCACTAGTTAGATCACCAGTTTTAAAATATATTTACATAAACTGACACTAAAATTTTACTTTTATATCAGTCGAATATCGAATCTTTGGTATCGATATAAGCGTCTAATTCGATTTGATACTTCTAATATCATACATATAGCAAGTCCCAGTTGCTGTCCAAATCTGGCTGATGCTTTATCTTTATCATTTCTTTTGTTAGAATGGATGCGATCTTTTTAGTATACTCATCGAACCTTTTTTTTTCTTATTTCTGCAACTGTAACCTTTAAAAAGATATAATATAATGACACAACTCGACAGAGGGTCAAAAGAGAAACTACGAAAGTGATAAACTTCGAAGGACACGTAGTAGGAGTGGTAAAATAATTAATGGTCCCGAAGATAAGAAACCGAAGAAGACCTACTAAGGAAGAGCTTGTCTTGAGAAATATGGACAGGTCGGAGATAGACATCCATAAAAGATCACCGAGCGAGCGAGAAGGCTTCCCACATACATTACCCGCCTGTCATACCCTGGATTAACTCGTCCCCCTGCCAATCCTCATTCTTGGACGAGGACAATAAATATTTTGCCTGCCTATAACAACACCAGTCTTCCTCTGCTGTATTAATCAGCAGCAGCTTTTAAGGAACTCCCTCTTCGACCGGAATATAAATAAATCGACGGATAAAACTTTAAAAGGAATTCCTATTCATTGAATTACGAGCCATCATCATTGGCATCCTGAATACCCTTCATTGGGAAACTATAATTTGTTCCTTTACATTTATAGAAATTTTTATGCTTTGAGAGATTGAGCAAATGTGGCTGGCTGACTGTGATATACTTCAAAGGACTAGGAATAAACAAGAACAATTCAATTCTAGTATCGTTTCTGCTTTATTTCCGCCCGAAAGAAGTTAGATTTTACTTCATAATATATTTAATGCAGAGGCGTAATGGTAATCAATTCATATTATATTTAATTTTAAAGTTTCCTGAATTTCACACCACAGTATTCCTCTGTCAAATAAAAGAGAGATTTTTATTAAAATATTGTTATTTTATATTTCAAACTACCCTTTGGTCTGTGATGAATATGATGAACATGAAAATGATGAACCCTCTACGTACTGGTAGGTATTAGTGGCTTGTAAAACTTCGAGTTCTGATTACATTGCAAATTATAACTGAAGGAGATGGTTCGGGGTGGCGGTCATAAGTCTAAATATTGGCAAAACTATTTTCATAAAAGCCAACGTTTCGACCCGACTTTGCAGGTCTTCTTCAGAGAGGTGTGTTCAGCTAGGAGTTTCACTTAAAACTGTTTCACTGTAGGAGTATCACTTCAGTTTTAAGTGAAACTTCTAGCTAAACATACCTCCTTGAAGAAGACCTGCAAAGTCGGATCGAAACGTTGGCTTTTAATAAAATAGTTTTGCCACTATTTAGCCTATTTATGACCGCCACCCCGGACCATCTCCTTCCTTTATAATGCAACGGTCAGCTATAAAATATTCAAATTATAAATGATTACATAAAATTATAAATTTTAATCACTAATAATTTTGAGTGATTTTATCTTTCACATAGGATGCTTTGCATTTATACAGGAAATTACAAAAAAAAAATTCCAGGAATCCGAATTTTCCATTTATATTATTTTTATACATAAAGGATTGAATTTGGTTCCTCATTTTCCCCATGTCATACCCATAACGCCAATCCAAATTTTGAACAGATTGTACAGCGTAAAAAAAAAAAAGTACACTTAAAATAGCAAATCCCTTATTATATTCTTTGTCATATCACAAAATCTTGTACTGAAAATCTTATATAGAAATCCAGTTTTCAGTGTTTTATTTTATCAGTAACAAACCAGACAAGGCGTTTCAATAGCCTGCATGGAAAAGCTTTATTTATTTTCTTTGCCTCTTTAAGGAAGACTAAGATAATATTTTAACATAATTATTTAACTGGGAATAAGGTCACTTAATAATTATTCAATAAACTACTAAATGTTCATTGCTTATGTATTTATTCGACGTTTCGATACCGATTTTTTATAAGTTAACAATGGGATCCTCTTCTAAGTTTTAAAATAGAGCCCTGATTCCTCAGGACATAACTCGATACCAACAGGACTCGATACCGGGGCCACACCGACATTATCAGCAATGTCCAACAGCACAGTGATAAACTTAGTGTAATATCTTATAACAATATTATAATAACAGTGTAATATCATTATATCATATATAATATAATCCTATATATTATTTCTAAAAGATGTTTTTTAGTCGGCATGCCATAACTTCGTCAATTCTTCAATCAAACCGAATGATTGACCACTCATTCTGAAGACATTCTTCTCCTTCACGCGCCAAAAATAGTCCCAACCCCCCGAAATTTCTGGAAAAAAGTTATAGAGGAAAAGAAACTATATTTTTGAATAACTCATAAAGTATGATTTTTCTTGATTGTACACATAACAATTAGAAAGATTACTAAATTACCTACAAAACAAAAAAAATCGGACAATTATTAACAAAGATAGTTCATTAGTTTTGTTACACTTAATAATGTCTTCCTGTTTAAAGATATTGCATTTAGGAGTAGAATAGTCTACTTTATATTTTTTTTCCTGGCTTTTATATTAATTTTATGATTTCTTAAAGACATTTGGTTGTTCTTACATTATATTTTTTTTTTATAATTTAGAATATCCCATAATCGGGGCATAATTTTGTCTTTATTACTTTTATTATCTTTCCATCTCTATTTTAATACTTAGAAGAGGATCCCATTGTTAACATACAAAAAACCGGGATCGAAACTAACAATAAACACAGAAGCAATGAACATTTAGTAGTTTATTGAGTAATTATTAAGTGACCTTATTCCCGATTAAATAATTATGTTAAAAAATTTATATATATACATATAATCATATATATATATATATGTATTATAATAATAATAATAATATTTTTTTTAACTTTATTTATTCACCCACACCTGTCATAAGCAATGACAATTAACGGGTCTGCTGTCGATAAGTGTAAAGATAATAATAATAAAAATTTAAAACGGTGCATGATAGATTTTGCATGATAATACTTGAGAATAGCTCATGAAGCCGCAACGTTATCAATAAAAGGAATGCAATAAAAATTAATATATTCTTCTATTTTTTTTGTGACTCCTGTAGAAATATCGATTATAATAAAACAATAAATAATAAAATGGAGAAAATATAACAAGAAAATTTATAAATACATAAAAACTCATAACGAAAATGAATTGAAAGCCATATTTTGAATTTCACAATGTATATATTATGTATATTTAATAATAATAATAAAGAAATACAGGGCCAAACTGGTATTTTCGTTCAAATGTCTCCAACAACTGGCCATTAACAGTTACACCAATGATTGCTACTTTCCCAACCGATGAAAGGTTCACAAAGGAGAAAATATTGCTAAAGCCAGGGGAGCAGAGAGCTACGCTGACCCAATGACTGGGTCCTTGACTCGCTGATGATCTGTAATGACTCACTCCTTGACTTACTTTACAACCACCTCCTTGGCTAACACATCCCGCGGTACGAGATCGCAATCTGCTCCCGCTTAGCGCTCCTCCCTCCTCGACATGTAAGGGCGACTCCGGCCTCTTGTATCATAATCGCTCATTTTCATAATTTCCTACATGTCTCACAGCACTCGAGGCGGTCTCCTCAACTTCACAAGGAACGCCCGAGGAATCCGCTGTAGGCGAATCGACTCCTCCTCCGCTTTGCATAAACATCTACAACATCTCGAGGGAATTTGTCTCATTTGATTTGTTTGGGTGAACATGAGCGAATTCATTTCAGAAACATTTTTTACATCAATTGAGCGCCGTGCTTTAACAATACGAGTAATCATATACTCCATAAATTGTATTGTTACTATCTATAAGTTACTGTAAGTAGGATGGACTTTGTATGTGACAACTAGTGTTGCCCAAATGCGAGACCGACGATTCTTGATCTTGCAAGAGTATCGCAAGTCTTGCAGTTACTTATTATCTTATTACTATAGAGATATTACTGTCATTTTTTAGATAGGAGAAATTTAACTAAGCCCGAATGAAAAATTAGAGGAGTTAAATGCAAAAATATATTGGTTATACCAATTATTTACATATAGTAACTAAGATAGTCAAGTATTAGTAACTATTTTGCCTTAATTTTTATTTATTTTTTACCAGTTCTTGCAACAGTTAGGCGGCCTTGGTCTTGAACTTGCAAAGTGCAAGACCAAGACCGATTTTGGGCAGCACTAGTGAAAACAAAGTTATGTCATCTTTAACCTTACTGTATAAGCTTTATTTCTTCTTTTTTTTTTAATTTTTACAACAATTCAATTGTCGTATCTACCTTAATAATGACTAGAGAAAAAAGAAAAAGGTTTAAGGACTTCAGGGTAAAGATTAAATTTTTCGTGAGACCAAGACCAACAGTTCCGTTAAATGAAGGATGAAATCCGAACTCGAGATCTTTACTATAGATACTATTTTACACGTCTTATCACTTCGGTAAATATTTAAAATAAAATATTTAAAAATGCAATATAAAACACATTTTTGTATTTTGCTTTTTAAGAATTAAAATCCCTCCGAGGCGTCTGAAAAGATGATGGACTCGGGATCTTCTAATATAGAACTTTAATTTGAGTTCTACCAATGGGTAGTTTCTCTTCATGTTGTACATTTCATGATAACAATTTCACATTTACTTATTGTATTTTCTATGTAATACAGTTGTAAATTCCATTAAAATAATAAAAAAAAAAGAATTAAAATATTATTGTGTGTAACTATTTTCTTTTTCAAATACAATATACAAAAAAATTAATTGTTTAATTTCCACAATACTAAAAATACAAAAGAAGTATTTTATTTTGTATTTTAAATTCACAACATAAATCACCAAATAGTTTAGGCTCGTGGTTCCTAATCGTCTGCTTGAAAGTATTTCGTAATTGTATTTTGTTTTTTTGTAATCAAAATGTATTTCAAAAAAAATTTTCTGATAACATTTTTTTTTTATTATTGAAATTTAAAGCTGTATTAAATGATAAATACAACAATTAAATATGAAACAAGCACCATGACATGTACAACATGAAGAGAAATTACCCATTGGTAAAACTTCAATTATATTTCTATATTAGAAGATCCCGAGGGCATCTTGTCAGATGCCTCAGAGGGTTAACAGGAATAGAAGAGGAAGCAAGCTTGGAAACAAGAGGGTTCGTATAGTTCAGAAGTTTATTATAGAAATATAAGTATCTGGATAAATCGGAAATAGACGGTACATTAAGGTCGCGATGGATGATTTTATTTGTAACAAAGTAGGGAGCATTCAGGATTTTACGAAGGATTTTGGATTATAAGGATTGGATACGAGAGGAAAATGATGGTTTAGTAGACCCCCAAAGCTAGATTCCATAAGTCCAAATAGGCTTTATTATAGTAATATATATATGAGTCTTTTGTAAATATTTGGAAGTTTAGAGCGTTTGTCTAGTAAATAATGCTGTAGTCGAAAACGTTGGACGGTTTCTAGTCGTTTCAGTCTGTTATAGGGGTGATAACAATTTAAATACTTTGTATTTAAAATGCATTTTTTTTTTTTAAATACTTTTATTATATTCAAATCTTCATCCGCATCTATCATGGTAGTGACAATTAGCAGATTTTTTGTTACGGTAAAAAAAAAAATGGTATGATAGGCGTGAAGAAGAATAGTACCCAGCAGCACCTCAAATCAGGAAAGGAGATCAATCATTCAGCTCCTTTTCAGTCGCCTCCTGATGAGCATGTCAGCCGTGACCAGGTCGTTCATAAGTCCGTAGTGAAATAAATTCTTTCAGATTAAAGGAGACCATTATATTTCAGTAACGAATAATCATAGTCGCTTTAGTGGCCAAAAGGGGATTAACGAGTAACACCATATTCAATAACCCACACGAACTACTTATGGATTCAGAACCATGGTATTATCTTATCGTTTTATACAAATCTTCCATAGATGTGATGCGTGAAGTTCCACAAGTACTATCTTTGAAAGTTTAGGTTTTTGGTATAAAATATAAAGGTAAACAGTAGCATTTAGTATATAGACCTATAATTTATAATTATCTTACGAGATACTTTATAATGAAACAGTATCTTTCATGCTCTTATTTTGCTTTCCTATTAACGTCCTGAATCTATAATACCTGGTACAACATTGATAGAAAGAAATTTTTGAAAGGAAGCTGTCATGAATAGGAACGTATCGCCCTTATCTCTGATCAAACTACCATTATCATAGACTTCGGCCACATTAACGAGCATATGATCCTCAGACTACACATCCTTCAGGATGTCTGGGAAGACGAAGAGCTCGCACCCTTGACAGCTGAAAGGGTGTGCTCTCCTGTAACGGGATGAACAGATACCATCTGGATGTCGTCCAGCTGATACAGCCGGGACTGAAGACAGGAGGACTTGGTAATTGCCACTCTGACCATCCCCGGCCCATTGTCTTTACTGACAACGTTTAATTGACTCTTCTTCGGCGAAGGGAGATCCTATCAAAGATCCGTAATTCAGCCATTTCTAAAAGGTCCTTTTTCTCTTTTTACCATGTTTTATTGGTTCAAAGGAACTTGGAAACGAAATTATGTGGATGAAAATACTTGCTGAAGTACTTAGTGGTAGTTAGCCAACGTAAGACTTAAATCTTAATTTTAAAAAGTTACCAGTTTTGTGTTGTTGTTTTTTAAGTAAGTCTCGTTTTATGTTGAGTAGGAAGCGACGACTAAAAAAACATATTTAGTTTAATTGACTTAAAATTGCGTAGCAGCAAACCAGACAAAATTCACTTTGAATAAAAGCCAAATGTGTCAATGCTAAAACCTTTTGAAGTATAATTTTTAAGTAGCTAAACTCTGCTAGGTTCTTTTAGGTTCTTTTTAAAAAATAAAATCATAAATTAATGAAGAGAAGAATAGTTGGGGTGGTCAGTCAAAAAAGAAGGCAAAAATAAATAATAATATTTATTTTTACATATGCCGACGTTTCGATTATTTTATGTCGGCATATGGTTCGATTTTATTTTTTTATTTTATTTTTTTTATTTTTTTTTTTAATAATTATTTATTTATTTTATTTTCTTTTTCTTTTACCATCACTACTTATGTTTCTCATACCTTGTTATCTGGTTATTTTCTTAGCCCTGATGAAGGCCTGAACTTCAGGACGAAACGTCGGTATATGTAAAAATAAATATTATTATTTATTTTTGCCTTCTTATTTGACTGACCACCCTAACTATTCTTCTCTTCATTATTCACGGCAGTCAACCATTTACCAATTAAAAATCATAAATTATTCGCGATTTTGTTTTATCAATCTCCAACTATATTATAGATACCCCATTTTTAGGAAAAAAAAATCGTTTCATAAACATGAAGTATACATTAATTAAATTTAGGTTTGTTTGGGAAAAAGTTTAGATTCGCCTCAAGTTGTGTAAAAAAAGTTATGTGATTTTATATCCTGTCCCCTAAAATTAAACTTAAAGGTGTTTTCAGCAAAAATTACTAAAAAAATATATTGTAAAGCTTTTATCTTTTGTTTTTTTTCAAGACCAGGCATGTAATATATTATAATAAACATAAATCCATAAATATATACACAAACAAATCCGTAGGTTAAAAATAATGATTTTTCGTAATATTTATCATACAAAGTGATATAGAAATTGTAGTTTTTACTCTGATTCCTATCATAGATATTGATAAATATTTATAGGTGACTAACTAAATGCTTTTAGTACCTACTAATATTTACATTTTCATTAAAATAATTCTATATTTTAATATTGGAATCATTTAGTTGGTCAATTATAAAAATTAAAAATTAAATATTTTTTTTAGTTGTTTCTTTATATTCATCAAAACATCTGGTGCGCGCAACACACAACTTTCACTTACCGCTTAGCTTTAATTTGAAATTATTTTCTGGGCTATTATAAAATTTTTAAATTGCATTTTAAACTGAGCTAAAACTAAAAGATTACAGCTTACAAATGACAAATACTATTAAAATAACAAAAGTCCTATTTATTATATCACCGGTTGATTATGGATTGTACGATCCGTTGATATTTTTTTCGCCACTCCGTTACCTTCTACAACTTTCTATATTATATATATATATATATTTTTTAATTCTCCGCTTTCCAACGATATATTATACGTATATCTTCGGAATAGTATTTCCAGAGATTCATTTTCGACCTGCATTTTATAAGCATTTTTATTTTTTCCTCCTTTATTCAATTATCAAATTCTTTCAAAAGTTACATTTAGCATGTTTTCGTAACTCTTAATAATGAGAGATAGTCATTTATTTAAAAGAAACCATATTAAAGGTACTTTAGAGGAAGAGGCATATGAACATTGGGCATTTAAGTCCTGTAAAATGACATCAACGGGGATAAGACCTTAATGATATTAAAGACCACTTAATTATACAATGTGACACCGAGTTTAATCAAAATTATTGCATTCTTTTTTCAGAAAATTGTAAAAATGTGATTCACCGTTGATATAAAGTGACACTAATTGATTTTAAGGAAAAAGTTGCTGTGACATCGAAAGCATATACCTATCTTAAATACGTAGTATCAGTTCCGTAGGACTTTTCGATTTTGAGCTAGAGTGATCACATACACACAGACCATTTTTTGGGACTTGGTTATTTGAACTCAGGGGACCTCAAAACGTTTCCGATGAAAATTGTTATTTAAAAATGTGCACGACCCCAATACTTACCCTTACTATATATTACATATATAGGCACAGGCTGATCTACAGGGGGGGCTTTCAGGCTGAAGCCCCTCCTCCCCCAAATGGTAAAATATACAGGAAAAAAATATTAAAAACAACCTCTTAAAGTATTCTTGTTCGTTTAATTACATTTAATAGGACTTCAAGAACAACTTAAACACCATTTCATATAGGTAGTTAATTTCTTTCTTTTTTAAAAAAATTAACTATCGTTATATGTATATGAAAAAAAAATCTTTCGGTCTGAAGCCCCCCCCCAAAATTAAATTCTGGATCCGCTAGTGTGTATAGGTAAATGAAAATAAAAACGTAACTTGGTTTAAAAAGCACAAAACTTTAATTTCCAACTTTCCAGCTGAAAATCGGGCCATGGTTTATATATACGTTTTTGTAGCTCTAGAGATCTGCTACCAATCCTCTATTCCTATACTATTCCCCTCTAATTACGGGATACCGTGTATAATTCACCTATGATTTAAAGCTTATTACACCAGTGTAAAATTCTTCTATCCATTTTTCTAGTATTTTACTATTACAGCGATTCGATAAAACACGTCTTTCTGACAATTCAAGAAAAAAATCTAAAAAATTTTACAACTGTTCCCTCAAATGAGTATTACAATTATTTGGTCACTGAACAATAAACTGTCATTTATTCACAAGAGCCAACCATAAAAATATCTCGATCGATCTATAGCATGTTTTTTACTATGAGAGCGAGAATAAGGGAGGCGATTTTAACAGCAGCGACCATGAACGGCCATAGGTATGCGAAGGAACGCCAAAAAGCACCCCGAGGCCGGAGGAGACAAAGGCTGAAGGAGGTCGTGACATGCACCGAAGGGGTCGATAAGCATCTGCTTATCTCCGTGGAGACGAACGTGTCTATCCGACTGTACGACAAGGCGCCAGCGTGTTCTGGACACCGTCTGCACGTAGCTCCTGTCCTATGGCACTTAGCATAACCGCAGCCACCTGTTCACCTGCCCTGTGGGAAAAACTGGCCGGTAACATCAACCAGGAATTTATATGGCGCTTCTTGAAAAGGCTTAGCTACGTAAAAGAAATTGCACAGAGCAAGTACGGCCATCAAATGTACCCACTCTTCTACGAATAGTATCCAGGAAAATACCCAAGGCTTGAGAAAAAGAAGTGTTTCTGGATTACTGGACACAACGCAAACAACTTACCAAGAAATAGCCGCGATTTAGTAAACTGATGATTAGTTATCATACAAATATACATGTTAATAGAAATACTCTCGTAAAGGGCCGATAGAATGTGTATCCAAGAAGCACTTATCCCCTTACACTCTACTTACTGTTCGCTACCCTACCCTACATACTATTCAAATTTTGATAATCGTATCTTTATAACTAATTGCCAGCCATCCGGAGATTACCAATTTCGTCTGGGGTAATTGATGCTCTACAACTTTTATTCTATAAGCTTTTCCCCTTTTAAGACTCCTTTATGGTAATATGTCTCAGTTTTCGAAAAATTTGATAAAAATTATCAATTTTTGCCCATAATTTTGACCACACAACTTAATATAATTATTATGTTTAGGTAATAGTTCGAGGCATAATTTAACGATTTTTAATTTTTTTTTTTTCGCTTTGATGCACTGTTCAGAAATTATAACTGAAAAACTCTAGCTTTTTAGACTGTCGAGCGTTTTTCCGTAGTGGCTTGTGTTATCAGTTTTTAAATGTTTAAACACATATATAAAAGATAAAAAAATAAAAACTTACTCCACTTTTTCGCAATATGATCTCCGATACAATCCTAGACTTACTGGAATAATATTTTTAAATCAGCGGCTCGGGAATAGTAGAAAAAGTTCATTTTACGTGGAATAACATATAATTGCGTAATTCTCATTAATACTTTTTTCTGAAATGAGTACTCTTTTGGGGCTCTGGTTCCAGGGTTTTTAATGGAAAATACTGTCAACAATTGGTAACGGAAACTTATGTATGATATTGTATAATGAATAAATGTAACAATTTAATTATAGGAACTAAGGGAAACACTAGAAGACATTAATTTAAACTCATACCTTGTAACAGCCAAAAAAATCTATATGATGATGTCAAAGCATGCGTTAAAAACCGAAGCCTCTGTTAGTAATAGCTTTCTCTTATTTAAAAGGTTTAAAACTGAGATGTTCACTGTCTTTGGTTATTTTTAACATTTAAATAGAAAGGGCTTTAAGAGAATTGAAGAAAAAATCTTGAGGTGTGAGCATAAAGATCGGAGATGATTGCCTATTCAATCTCCACTTTGCTGACTACCAGGTGTTCATCGCTTCAAAAGTTTAGGATGTGGGATATATGATGAGAAAATTCTTCAGTAATACACAGGCTGTGAATATGGAAACAAAGAAAAAAATATATATGTGACCTCAAATTGCGAAGGCGAATACCTACATTACGGCAGTTGGATGATGAAACCCGAAGCTCAATTTAAGTAAATTCAGGAAGTCGTGTGAGTACAATAGGAAAAGCAGACATGGGCAATAAAAAGACCATAAGCAACGGGAAGATAATCATCAGAACCTTAAATTCAGTATTTTGGGGTAAATTATTATCCTACAAAACAAAAAAATTGATTTAGAAATCATTCCTAAAAAAAATTACTCTCTATTCAGCCGAATCTTTTAACAATTAAAGATTGTCAAACAAAAATATTGATAGCTCTAGAAATGGAGTATTGGAGACGATCATGTGATACCTCTTGCATTCAAATCGTTCCAAATGACTAACTAAACTGATTTATTAATGATTTTGTAGCTCAATACTCCAAATATTAATGTTCAAGGTGTGGATATTAAATAACAAGAGTCTATCAGATCAAAATAAAATGTTTTACATCATGAATGCTGTAAAACATTTTATTTTGATTTCAGACATATTTACTTATTATTACCTTCAGAACTGACCTCTCCTCTACTTCTACAAAGATCTATGCGAATCTTCCATTGTCTGAAAAAGTGCTGGAAATCTTCGTCAGGTTCTGAAGAACACGTGTCTCTTTCACATTCAGCAAAAACGTGAATGTAGTAATGTTGATTAATAATTTTAACTTCAGGAACCCAGTGAAGATAATCCCATGAATATTAAAAGAAAACAATCATCTTTGAATTCTGATTTGCTCATTCGAACTTTTTTTACTGACTCTAGTGGAAGTAAGACTTTGCCAGTGCATGAATTGGGGCTTCATTTCAGGTTCGTAAGTAAAAAAAAAGAAGATTTGTCTATCTGCATTAAAAGGAACAAGATTTGAGTACGTTGAAGCAGCGAAAGAGTAAGCGGCACGTGTCCTGAATAGATGACGGAAAAAGACTTGCCGCACTGTTTCAGACAATTGAAGATTAGCATGAAGCGTTGGGAATAGAGAATGGGTGTGTATTGAAGTTGATAATAAGTAAATATGTATGAAATTAAAATAAACTGTCTTACAGCATCAATCTCGTTATTTGATAGCCATAACATGTATTGCTAACTCTTCTTTTGTTGGTTCACGTAACATCGATTGTAAAAATCCTAATAAACTATGAACCAAATAATCTCAGATAATGAGTTGATTAATTGATATAAGTACGGGTGTCCAGAAAGGGATTAGATGCCGCAAGTAGCGCCATCAATATTTTTGTGGGAGCACATTTCGAGGATGTTACGAATTTTCGAAATGAAGAGTTTCAGACCAGAAAACAAAAAGAAGCATGGAACAGACTGCGGAACATAAAATAGCAAATAATTTATGATTTTTTAAAATTCTACTTTCGCTCACACTGCTTGTTAAGAAGAGAGCAGAAATAAAATATATTGGGAGTGCTGACTGAAGGTTCATGCGGCATCGACCGTGAGACGGAAGAAAGCCCCTGGATCTAGGTATAATCTATGTGAAATAATCGTAGAATAAAAAATTAGATCAAAGGGCCGGAAACGTATTAAGTCTGATTCAACAGAACCAGTAAAGAAAAAAATTGTCATTTATAAAGTATTTTTGGGAAATGAGCAGTAGCTTAGATTAGAAGGGATTGAAATAGCTTTTTATTAATTAACTGAATATACTTCAGTTGACTTCTTCCAGACAAAATATGTTAAATATTTTGCAATGAAATATAAGTAGAGCAGGCTCTAAATTTTAAAATGAACTAACCGTTTCAGAACTACAAGAGGGAAGAAAAGACTGATACAGGAGTCTATCTTTCAAGCTCGCCAATAGGAAGTTGGCCAAGAGGTTTCAATACTATAAATTTGAGAGGATGATAGTTGTGATTTACGAACGGCCTAGGGTGAAGAAAGTGTGAGGAATGAAGACTTGGCCGGCGGCCCTCTGTTGTTAATAAGGCCCTAAACGGGAGCGAGATAGCCATCGCGGAGGTGTTGCGATAAGCCTTGGAGGTGTGGCCCGGGTAACGAGGGCCTCGATACAAATACCTCACGATCCCATCCCTTCTGGGAAGGGCAATCGCGGGGCATCTGTTAGGTTCCTTGGTCCCGGTTACTACAATGCGAGGCTGAGTGTGCCCAACGTAAGCGAAAACGTCTCCATTTCGTGGTCACATCAGTAAAATAAGACAACTCAGGGAGTGAGTAGTACCTTAGGAGTAGTGAATGTCCTGGAAAATCGAGAAAACTGTAAGGGAGAAAATTCCACTCAATTAGCTTATCTAGAGAGAGAGCTGTCAGCTCTGTCCACTTCCTAAGGGGACTCCACAGCAAAGGATTTTACTTAATTTGATTTAAATTACATAATAGCTTCATAGCAAAAAAAAAAAAAATATTAGTAGAAAAAGACCTTTTCAGTCTCGATAAATAATTGATGTATTTCAAATTTTCGCCTCAAAAAACAAAAATAAAAATTTTATTATTGTGGGTTAATGATTAACTGTCGTGAATAATGAAGGGAATGGTGGACTCTATTGCTATTGGACTCAAAAGATGACTGCACTTTATTGCTGTCAGCTTTTGGAGGAGATCCGATGAAGGCCTGAATTTCAGGTCGAAACGTTGGTAAATGTTAAAATAAATATTATTATTTATTTTGCCTTCTTATTATTGACTGATCACCCCAACCATCGTTCTCTTCATAAAAATTTTACTGTTACAGAATTTGAAAAAATAACATACTTTTGAAAATATATATATATGTATGTATCTTATTTGTAAATAAAATAAATTTCGATAATTTATAGATTTAAATAATTTATATTAAAATAATAATATATTCTGTGTTTCAATTTCAGTCACGTAATATTTAAATATTTTAATGTTGGCTGTGCCTCTCCTCCTTGAAGGATTGGTCTCATTCGGCTGTGTTCTTTGACTAAGTCTGCAAGTGGGTGCACTGCTATAAGCGAGTAAGTTTTTATATTTTGTATATATATATTATATATATACAAAATATAAAAACTTACTCGCTTATAGCAGTGCACCCACTTGCAGACTTAGTCAAAGAACACAGCCGAATGAGACCAATCCTTCAAGGAGGAGAGGCACAGCCAACATTAAAATATTTAAATATTACGTGACTGAAATTGAAACACAGAATATATTATTATTTTAATATAAATTATTTAAATCTATAAATTATCGAAATTTATTTTATTTACAAATAAGATACATCATATATATATATATATATATATATAAGTGCAAGTGGGTGCACTGCTATAATATATATATATTGTTGAATATTGTTTTAAAGGTTATTATGGTTTATAAAATGGGCTAATACCTAATAGTAAATCCACTGAAAGATTTTTGTATATATTTTAAGATGAAAATTTAAATTACATGCGAAATCAGATTATCCCTGAAGATGCCTGAAGAGACAAAAATTTGGATAAATTTTAAATAAAGCAATTATTTTTCGAGGCTGGAAAGGCCGTTTTCTACTAATACTTATTATAGTCTCTTTCCCAAAATCATCTTTCATGGAAAAACTTTTTAAAATTTTTTTTTCTTGATTGGTTTCCAAGAATGCCTTATATTATAATTATATTTAGTTGGTCAATTATTTAACTGAACATTAAAAATAAATAAATAAACATGATAAATCAATATTTTTTAATATGAAATAAAATTTTCAAATATATTTTTATTTATTTTGGTTTAGGGGTCCTCAATATTAATACTGGTCCAGGCCACATTTATTAATGGGTCCTACACCAAGATGATTTTTTTAAAAAACAAAATTTATTAAGTGATTCATACAATACAAAATTTAAAAAAGTATATTGACGGAGGTGGATATTACTATTTATTATAAGTATTAATTTTGTTAAATCAACCTGAGACCAGGAAATCTTCCTGTGCTATACCAAGCCTCTATAAAGAGGGTACTCATATTAAATTAAGAGAGAAACCTGGCGATCAACCATGAACTAGGCCCAATCTCTGTACACCTGATGACATCGAATCATTACCCCATTACAAAGCTCTGAACCGAAGACCCTTCATGGGTTGTAATGGTACAGGCAGTAATTATCACAATGCATCTAAAGCAGTATTTTCCACAAAAAAAATGTATTTTTAGTTAAGTTTTAAGAAAATTACAAAATAAATTAATATATTGTGGATACTAGGTGCAAAGTTTGAAAAAAGGATCTGGAATTATGAAGATGAACGGAGGTCACATGTTGGTCTACTCAGGAGTTCTCTCAGGAAATAGGTCATAGAAGGAGTTGGAATTATAATGAAGAATGAGGTTTTTAGAAGAGCAGAGGAATGGGAGTCAGTGAATTCACAAATATTAGAAATCAATATAAATTTGTGCAATGGAAACTGAACTTTAACATACATTTGCCATCAATCACTCATGTATCCAATCTATACAATCCAAAATCCTTTGTAAAATCCTCAATGCTCCTTACTTTGTCACTAATAAAATCATTCACAACTACCTAAATGTTCCTTATGTTTCCAATTTGGTCCAATCCAGATAACTAACCTTCCATAATAAACTTCAGAACCATCCGAACCCTCTCCTTTCTAACCTTGCTCCCTTCTCGATCCCTGATAACCCTTTGAAGGGTCTGAAAAGAAGATGGCCTATTTTAAATACTTTTTTTTTCGGGTACTACCAGTGGGTAGTTTCTCAACAAGTGTTTTCATGTTTATATTTTCTGTTGTCACATTTACTGAATGCAATTTTTCTTAATACAGTTGTGAATATCATAAATAAATAATAAAAAAACAAAAAAAAACAAGATATATCTATGCCACTACAAATGAAGTGGACATTTTAGTTAAAGAACAGTTTTATGGAGACCTAGAGCATATCGTGGTTAAGAACAAAAGTAATAACAAGAGTATTTTAATTATGGAAGACGTCAATGCATGGATAGGCAATGACTACATGAGAGCACATGATGTGTGATGGGTCCGCATGGAGGTGAGAGGTTAAAGAACGACAGTAGAAACTGGTCAGTTGATTTTTGTGTGTGCAATGACATGCTCATAGGGAATTATTTTCTGCACAAGTCGATGCATAGAATTATCTTCTGAGCTGCTGAAAGACATGCTAACAGCATTATTGATCATTTTATATATGGCCGCATTATCAGCAGATTTTTCATAGATGTGTTGGTTATTAGGGGAGCTGAGATAGGAAGTTTGTTTCTTTGTTTCGATGACTAGGCACAAAACATCCAGGTCATCAGCGCTCAATCAACTAAATAACGCTACTTCTATACTGTTCAGGTGGTTGGTTCACAATATAAAATAAAAAAAGGATAATAATAAAAGGGGTGAGATAGGAAGTGATCATATGGTACTGATTGTAAACAACCAGATACTTCAGGAATTTAGAGATAATTTTTTCCTAAGACAACCATTTTACCACTTTGGAAGACTTCATGCTCATTTAATAATATATATGTGTTATTCGGATTAAAAAAAATTACCAAGATTTATTCATTCAAATTTCTTTTTCTGAACGGAGGAAATTTTGCTACTAATATTATCCTGCTAACATATCTAATGAGTTAAAATGAGATTGATTAATATTGCTGTGTTGTTTTTATTTTTAGTATAGTGAAATGATTTCTAGTAACTTTGGTTGTTTTACTAACAATAGCCTAAGTATTTTCGACAATTGAATGGTTATAGATGAGTTAGTTATAAAATGCTTATACTATTTCTAAAATATAATAGTGTCAAAAGTTATCCAAAGATGGAGTACTCATCCCATTGTATTTTAGGAGATCTTGTTGCTCTTCTTTTTAGCAAAGGATAGAAACAGTTTCAAAATACACTAATCAAAATATAAATTCAAATTAAGTTATCAATTTTGATGTTAAAATGAACTAAAACTTAAAATTATTAACATGTAAAAACGAGAATAATCATAGTCAAAGAAAAAGAATCATATTTAAAGACTTATTAAGGAGGAACATTCACAGAGTAAATCAGTCATTGGTATAGAGGTTTTATCATTATTTGTATAGTGATCATTTACAGTGATAGCAGCATCTTTATTGTATTTTTCTAGCATTGAGGGCATGTAATAGATCTCAATAAAACTATTGACGATATTCTAATTTTGGAGTTTATATAAAGATAAAACATTCCACATAGATATTGTAAACTACATAAGACATTTAGTAGGTTGTTTTTTATTACAAGTCTAGCAAATCGTTTGTAAGAATTTGTTACATAAAAGATATAAGGGGAGAGGTTTATCAGCCTGCTGCCCAAGAGTCAGATGGGTGGTTTAAATCCTGACATGTTCCGCTGTCCAAGGTGGCTTAATAGGCCATAGGGAGTGTATTGTAGGTGATCTTTTGTCAGTATGGGTGAATTGTGTACTGGTCTGAGCTAGTAATTGCTGTATACTGTACTCGGAAGACTGGGTTGAACATAATCCCCCACTAGCCATGCATTCAGCTAGCTTCTACAGGATGTCATGCAATGGATTTCAATAAAATCATTTGCAAAATTCTAATTTACGCATTTGGTTCTAGTAGAAGATATGTACCAGTGACCTGTAAAATGTTCTTTGATTACTATGAACAGCAAACTATTGTTCAACATTGTCCAACTCATTTTTCTACTGTCTTTGGGATTTAATCTGCTATATTTTCCACACTAATTTATCTTAAATTAACTTTCTGTCTCCTACATTTCCACCTGGCCTTTAGGTGGGGCAATCGGGGTAATTGCCCTTGGATGCTGACCTGAAGGGGTGCCCGTTCTGGATGTCAGCCGATCTTCAGGGGTGCTTGCCACTTCTTAGAAGTTAAAATAAATACAATGAATTAAAATAATTAATTTTAGCCAATCAACAAAGCCACTATATTACAGAAATGTTGAATGAAATAAAATTCAAATATTATATAAGTTTAACCAACTTAAGAAGTAAATTTTTAAATTTTTAGGAGGTGGAGGAGATGGCGTCATTGCCCGGGGCCACCAATGTCTAAGACCGGCACTGGTCCAGAGCTCTTCTTAAGTTACTTTTTATAATCTTGTATTGAAAAAGATCTTTCATTACCATCTACACTAAAAATACATACTACACTATAGACTTGAAGAAACTAGAAGCTGGTAAATGGCGGTTTATATAAATTAAAAACAGGATAAAAATAGAAATTAAGAAAAGGAAACACTAAGAAATAACCAATTAAAGTTAATATCTCTAAGTTTTTAAGCACTCAGAACAAGTATATCTATTTAAAATAACATGGAATTTATTTATTATTCACAATTTTTCAATTGATAATTAATTTTTATTTCAATTCATGTATTGCGGTAACAACATATGTTCCAAGGCTTAGCCTTTTTCTATTAGTTATTATTTACATTTATGACTCTAACTACAAAATAAATATATTACTTATATTATTTATGTTATTTTAAATAGTGACATTGTAAACTGGGAAGTAATTTCAACTAAATTACAACACTTTTTGATCAACAGCTATTTGTTTCAACTATTATTATTTTATATTTATAATTTTATTTACCTTGGTTTTCAGTTCTGAAGTCATCTCAGCATTAATTCATCAAGATAATGTTGTATATTAGAGTGGATTAACATGAATTTATCATAAGAAAAAATATCTAGATGGCAGCAGAACAATCAGAATTCACTTTTCTTTTTTTTTTTCTATTCTTCAACCTGAAATTAAGATAATAATAAAATTCATAACTGAGAGGAGAAAGACAATATAACAACAACAAACAACTACATTCCTGCCCTTTCAATTTTATTAGTTTTTTCCACTCTTATTCAATTCTGTTAAATATGCATTCATGGTCTATCTGTAATCCTAGCGATACGCATTGTCCTACACAATCTTACATTAAATTTAAGTTAACTAGTAAAATATTAAAAAATGAAAATATAATACTTCCTAAAAATACCTTTGGTAGTGAGGAAGCAAAAAAAAACTACAACAATACAGTATATCTATGAGTAGGCTATGGTCAAGATATGGAATGGATTTTTTAAAAAGAAATTTGTCAAGAAATCATAGAAAATAAAGCCCTTTACAAAAAAAATTGATGATAGAAGTAAAGGATTCTTGAAAACTATTTGTAAGTTTTTAGAAAGAAATAGAAACTCTATATACAACTTTGAACAACTTCAATTTATTATTTGTTACTATTTTAATTGACTATTTAGTAAATTTTCCTGACAAATTAGATATTTATTTCCTTAAATTAATATTTAAAGCCAAGGAAAACCTATCAAACCTTAATAATAGTTGACGTGACTGTTCTCTGTGCAACCAATACACATTAGAAAACAATCTACTTCATCTTAAAATTCCATTTACTTGAAGAAATTACAAGCAGTTTTGGAAAGAAAATATTAAGAATAAAATAAATTATAGAAATCTTGGAAGGTTAATGTAATATAAATTCTTCATCTATCTAAAATACAGGCTGACAAAAAATGTTAAACATATTTAATTTATAGAAATTGAGATTTATAACTCTAAGATTTATCTTTTGTTTGTCATAGAAACTCATTTAGACTCTGATATGAGAAGTAGAGCGAATCAGTCCACAAGTAAATGAAGGTAAAACAAAATATGTGATAGTAAGGTAAAAAATTAATTTTCAATTATTAAACACATTAATAAGAAAATCATTCCTGAAAGTAGACAGATTCAAATATCTTGGCTTCCGAGCAACCTCAATAAACGACCAATGCTCAGAAATAGACCAGCTTAGAAAGGGAGCTTTCTTCTCTATTTCAAAGATATTGAAATCCTGAAAAGTCTCTGAAAAGGAATATCAAATTAAGTGTATGCATTGCTATGATAAAGTCAACTCTAGGTATGACTGCCAGATCTGGACACTAACCCGTACCGAGAAAGAAGTATTAAAAAATTATAAAAGAAAATCCTCTGCAAGAAAACCAGAATACTCTGGGATCTACAAACAATTAGGAGCAAATGTTTACACCATTTAACAAATTGATTAAATTTATTTTACATTTTTTAACCAGTTTAGGGTAAGGTAAGATAATGTACTACTTTGATAATGTTATTTAATTGTTGTCTAAAAAATAAACACTGCTTTTTCATACCTAAAAATAAATCCTTGCATAAAATTCAGCATACAGCGACATAGAATTGAATAAGGATTGCTGAAAAGTTAAAATTAGTTTAGTCTGATTCATATCACGAATATGAATGAAATAAAATTAAAAAAAAAAAAAAATTGTCAATAAGTAAATTATAACTTTTTTTTTTAAATAAAACAAGTTTGGAACTGAAAGTAAAAATTTATATAGCAGAGTGAGAGATTGTTATTCAAATTTGGAAGGATATTTCGTGCCTACACTTGAACAACAAATCAAAAAAAAAAAAAAAAAACCTTTTAGTGCTTAGATAGTTCAAGAAAATATAATTTAACTAAAAGCTAATTAAATAAAACAAGAAGAAGTAGATAGTAAAAACTATCACATCGTCAATTCATTAAAACAAAAAAGGGTAATCAACAAAAAAAGGCTCACGGGAAGAGAAAGAGGTATAAAGGCTTGGCCAGAGGTGCCCATCCCCCCCTCCCACCATGGTCGATGGTACATGAATCGTCCTCCTCCTCCGCTCTCCAAAAATTGAATTACTCTCCTCTTCTTAAAAACAATGAAAACAAAAGTAGAATCAGAAAAATTGTAGCTCATAAAAAATTATACTTGCTGTGGACTGGTCTATGTTTCCCCCTAGTTCTCTATTTAGAAACTTTTCACTCTGAAAATTCATAACTCCATCATAATGTGCTCCCCTCAAAAGTTCAGAATACCTTCATAATGTGCTCCCTATTCTATTTCTAAATGGGGTTAACATGTGTACCCGGTTATAGTAAGAAACATTTGGTTATAAGGGTTTGCTAATCAGATGGTTAGTAGAAAACTACTAGCCTCATCCAAAAATTAAAAGAAGTGTCAAGAACTAAATTAAAGTGTGAAAATGAAAATATTGCTAAAAAATAATCAAAATTTGAAAATAAAAACATCCTCTCAACAATGTAGTATGTGTGATGTTTTGTGGATGGATGTAGTCCACCAGAATGTGTAATTAAGAATTCATAAATAAAACTAATGGCATATATGTTTCTTTAAATGTTTCAAAAATAATTTTTTTTTTAATTTGTTAGGTACGTGCACTGTACCAGATTTTTAATTTTTGGGAGTGTTTTTCAGATAAATTATGAATTTTGTCACTTCTTATTTTTATGTTTTTGTAATGTAGATAATTTATTATTGCTAACTAAAAACTTTTTTTTGATAGAAATATTTAATTATTATTACATATACTCAGTGCCGGCCTTAGACATTCGCTACCGCTGGGCAATAACATTATTTCCTCCTCCCCTAAAAAAATTATTTCTTAAGCTGTTTTATAGTACGTAATATATGAATTTTATTTCACTATTACAATTTCTTTATTAATAGACTAAATTTAATTATTTTAGTATTCTTCTTTTAAATTCCTGGTGGTAAGCGCACCTGATGGTCGGCACAACCACCGAAACGAGCGCCACTCTAGGTCGGGCCCTCAGGTCATTCGCCTCGGTACTGAATTTACTTAATATTTGCTTTTGCACTAAATTTTAGTGTAACTTTTTTTTCTATTTTCCTTTTGTTCACTTATTCGAGTTGATTTTCAAGTTTATTTAGACATTGGTTTCAGAGTGTACTTTTTCTTAATATTATTCTAACAACTAGATTTTAATAAACCACTTGAAAATTTATCTATTAGTTTAGCACTGATTATCTTACTAGTGATTCATTGTTCATAAAGCCCATCTACAATTTTTTTTTTACATCAATCATATTAACTGACTGCTAGTCGTCCCAATTCTGGATTGGGTAGTCATCAAAATATACCTGTGAACTCCTCTTATTTTATATCAAATATTTTATGCAGTTCAATAGTTTTATTCAATATCAATATTTTTAAGAATTTTTGTTTACTACCTATCTTTAAACATGTGCTGCCATATTTAATCTGCAAAATATAAGTTTATTACTTTCAATGATGAATTTCTAAAATGTAGAAACATTTATGTATAATGACATGTTAATAAAGAATTTTTTTTTTAAATTTCATTTATTATAAATAAGTTAACAGAAACATAGTAATAACTATATTTTCATCAAAAACGTGAAAGGTTTATCTCAAAAACCTTTATAGTTAAAGGAAATCCAGAAATATCTAATTTCTAAAAGATTTTAACAGTTTTTCAAGACATGTCATATTACTTTAGTGCTTCTCTATTATTTGTGAATAATAAATGAAATCCTTGCTTAGTTATAAAGTCAGTTATTTTATGAATATTACTTAGCAGGAAAAATATAGAAATATAAATAAAGTGATATCCTTCAGGCTTAGGAGGGCAATTTTTTAATAGATATATGATATACATTTATTTAATGAATGGCATTGATAAGCACAGGATGCATATTTAACGTAATACTGCTAAATAGGTAGCCATACAGGATAACCTCGATAATCCGAACAACAAAGAAAAAACTTAAGTTGACTTACGAGAGTTTCTCAGTACATATTACAGGAATTTCATCATGTGGTAGTGTCAAAACTATATTGTGATGTCTCTAAACTGAAACCATTAAAATTAAAAGGGCAGTCAAAAGTTGTGGAATCTCTATATAGGTGGTTTTTGCAGCAGAGATCACAAGGGTGTCTAATTTCTGGAAAAAAATTTTAAAAGGATGACAGTGCAGATTTTAATGCCATTAAAGATTGACTCAATAATTTCAAAAACAGGTATGGAATAGATTTTTTATATTAATTTTTATTTTACAGGAAAATTTCATTATCTCATTTTATTTTTTATTATAGATAGGTCATAAAAACGCCATAAAAGCAATTAATACTTGCTTGGAGTTGGCAAATTTATATAACGTTGACTACCACAACCTATTGCATTTAAGGAATTTGCTAGATCAGGTGTTTTCTTTACCAAGTAAATCTGATACTCAAAGTGATCATATAATTACATGATCATTTCAGAAACATTTTGTTTGTTTGCAATGAGTTCATATCTAACTGATATACATACATTTTCGTTACCTTGTGCATTTTTTTGATCAATTGAAATTTAACTTTTGATAATCTGAAAGGCTTCTCTGGAATTTTAAAGCTAAGAATTTGTTGTTAAAAAATAAAGAAATATTAAGAATTATAAAATATTTTATATATAAACATAAAGAATTATTAACACATTCAAGTTTTTTTTCAATTAATGAAGGAAAAGATTGATTAAACTTAATTTACCTTAGCTGAATACTAAAAGGGAAGGAATTTTTCGTTAGTGGTGAAATAGTTTCATTAATACTATTGTTATACATACCCATATTTTAGCTGAGGATTTACTGAATTTCATATATTCTGGATTGATTTTGAGAAAAAGTCCATTAAACATATATCAATTCATCTCAGTATTACTATTATCACTCAATGTTTTAAAAGTAAAGATACTCACTTAAAATCTTGCCAGGATATACATATCTCTTAGGTTTAGTCTCATGATAATGAATACAACAGATCAACTTTTTTTTTTTTCTTTTAACACATTTAATTTCTAGTGGAAAGAAAAAATAAAATGAAACATTTTATTTATAAGTTTTTTTTTATCATTGGTATGAGAAAAAACAGCTTTTGGTTTGAAAAAAATGTACATATACAACAAATTTATTTTTCACAACCAGTTTTAATATAAATAATTTAAAGAAAGAAAAAAAGCTATATCTTTAAAAATATAAATAAAACGTTTTATTATGCAATTAAAATTTATTATTGCATTAATAGTTATTAATTGGTTGATTTGGTAAACATGGAATATGAAACATTTGATAGATATATTCTTTTACTATAATGGTAAGAATACATAAGTATATATACATATATTTTATTAAAATTAAGTATATATTTTATTATTTAAATTAATGTAAATATACACATGTAATCATAATTATCATAAAATTTAAAAAAAATTATATAATCTATTTCAAGGTTTGGTTATTAATTCAAAAGTATATGTATCTAAAATCCATAAAAATTGATATATCAATTTAATATTTTTTTATAAACAATTCATCTTTGTTATATTAGGTGTAAAATACTATAATATAAACAACCAGCTGTTGAGCATGGCAGTGAGAGAAGTTAGCAGTTTTGGTGGGAAACAAGTGGATCTTTTTAACTAATGAGGATATAATGGAGCAGGTATGGATAATAGAATAGTACAAGAAAGGGCATATTTAATCAAATTAAGAAACATATTTCAGTTCTTTTAAATATTTGATAATTTTAAACAATAGAATGCCATTGAACGTAGATATTTAAAATAATTTAATTAATTCCTCAAGCTTTACATAACTTCTATGATTTAATTTTTAAATTAGTATTCTAAACTTTAATATTTTAATTTCTATTTGATTTCATGACATTTTAATATTTTATTGTTCATATTCATAAACTGAAATATTGAAATCATATCAATTAAATAGGGCAAAGAATTAAATTATTGTTTAAATATCTCGTAAAGTATCTTACCTATGAACTTATAATTGTTCATACTTGTATTCGCAATAAACAATTTTGGAAAGAGATGGTTGGGCAGAAAATTGTTCTTTTTATCAACATTTATTTTAAAACTTTTACAATGTTCTTGAAAATTCAGATATTTGTATTTTTCTGTATTCAGATTCCCTTTAAAAAAATATGCTATTTAGATTCCAAAGGCTATAATACAAATTATATATTATATATAACTGAATGTAATATAAGTATATTTTGTTGATATTTAGGGCCAACCAGTTCTGTTAAATTATTTTATATCATAATCATTATAATATAAAATTTATTAGATGAGTTGAGATCTGAAGGTTATTTGTGCAACGTTATTATTCAGCAACTGCAAAATTTATTAGCACACCTCATTTCTTAATATATTAAAATAATATAATATATTATTTTAATATATTAAAATTATGCAATTGTAATCAAATTGCATGTAGGTTGCACTTCATTAGTGACCAAAATTTTAAATGTCCAACAAGTTAGGATACATAATTTTATTTATACTATTTGATATCTCACAAAAGACCTCTCTGCGTTGTGGTGAGGAATGATTTCCCATAGCTGAACATAATAAAAAAATATACTATTAAAAATTACAAAGATCAAAGTAGTAATGTCAGGAGTGCAAATTGTTTCGTTTCAGTTCTATTAAATCCATATTTCCATACATATGAACAAAAGGACAATAATTTATCAATCTTAAAATTCAATTGTAAATCTTATCCTGCCTTGAAAGGCTGACTAGCTTCAGAAACATTGAGTTTGTTAACGAGCAAACAATTAGTTATAGAGATGCAGCTATATTGCTCACTAATAGACAAGGTGGTATTCACATCAATTGAAAACGTTGTCACTGTTATGACAGGAAAAAAAAAATGTATTGTTCAGGTGAGTTGTAAGAAATGACTTTAATTCACAATGATTATTATTAATTTTTAATAATATTATTAGTTATTTTTCATGTTTTTACTTATGATGGCTCCTACTTTTATTAATGAAGTGAAATAACAATAATGCAATTCTTAGGGAATTAAACCCTTTCTCTACGATTAATCTCACTGATTAATGATTTTTCCTATAAACCAAGAAATAATTATTATTACCTTCAATAATATGTCTTACAGCTTGCATACCTAATGTTTTCTCAGAAGTTAATACCATTTCTTCATCTGACATGTCATGTCTGGAGGTGTCTCATTTTGCTATTTAAAGAATTAAAACCAACTGAAACATTTATTCTGTTGTTTATTTAGATATTTTACTTTTACTTATCTACCTATGAAATACACTATAATCTTGTTGGTCCATTACTTGTTAATCTGAAATGTTTGTAAATTCAACAAGCTCGGGCTATTCAAGGAAATACATTTTTAATGGTCATAATGGAAGTAAACGGAAACAAAGTTTTCTTATCACTTCATGTTGGTCATTTCTAATTATATATTTGTAGTATTTGTAAATTATGGTTATTATGAAGTTATGATCTGGGCTGTGATACTTTTAATTAAAAGCTTGTTATAAATACATGCCACTATTTGATGTTATTTTTGACTTGTACTCTGTCTCCTTTTTGATTTATCATTCATTAATATGCGATGCTATTAAAGAAATCATAATTAACTATGCCTTATTTTGAACTTATGGCCTTTTATATTCAGTTAAGAGTTGATGATTTTTGTACTAGGTTGCTAAAAAAGTCCTTGTGCTTAAGTATGGCTTTATTTCATATTTTAAACATTATTGAATACTACTATTTAAAGTAAAGTTGTTCCATTGTTTTCAACTACTTTTTTTTATCTTTCTGCCAGTAATTGGATTTGATGCTGGTACCACTTCTTCGGTTTTGAACCAAAAAATTCTCCATTGTATCCTGTCTATGTCCATATAATTATCAAAGATTTACCCTTTTAAAAAATGAGTCATTGCTCTAATTAAACCATAATCTGGGCTACACACAGGATGAGGCAAAATGTTTACTACTTGCAGTTATGATAATTTTCCTTGTTTAAATCAGAAAGACGTACAAGGACATATATTGTGATGTTGCAAAATGGCTTGGTTCTTGTTTACCAAAGTGGGATACTTATCATTCAAAACTGCATAAACTCTGTATAGCTGTCCACAGTTAAGGTTTGAGTCCATAGCTTGAGCGTCACTAATCACCTAAAAATGCAAAGTGCCTTACAATTTGACCACTACCTCACTCAACTGCCAGGTTTCCTCCCTAAGTTGATTAATTAATTAAGTACCCACTTTATAGAGCCTGGGTGCCCCACAGGAGGATCTCCTGACCTCAAAGTTGATCACGGCCGATAAAACAGAATTAATAATTTATCTATCATCATCCGGGTTCTAATCCAGGACCTAAAGCTCTGAAAGTCATTAACCAACCCACTGAGCTTCACTGCTCCTCTAATATCCATAAAATTTATTAATATATTTAAAATAAATTTTTATTTAAAGTAATATGGCAAACGAAAGTTGTGTGATGCACACAACACACTACTTTTTTAATTTCTGCTTATATAGGATTTATATATATAGATATATATAAATGTATGTAGGTTAAAACAGAATTTCAGAATGGTGTAGTTTTACATAGATTGTTATTATGATAATATTTTCAAACCAATCTAATTTATGAACTGAAAATTAACTTTTTTTACCTTTGGATTAATTTTTTTATGTTTTAAATGATGGGTTGTTGCCTTGAAAAGAAAGCTTTTTTTCATTGCTTAAGCTATCTACACAAACCTCCCTCATAAGGCATTATATCTGATTTTTTTTTCTCGCAATTCCAACATTTTTTTGGTTAGTAACATTTTGAGTACATTAATTAATTAAACTAATTGGTTTGTGTGAATTATTGGCAAGTATATTAGTCAGTGAACAAATGGAAATATAATATGAAAATAAATAAATGTAATATATTGTGACTGGAAGAAATGAAATTTAATTTCCTCGACTAATTAAAATGGTTTGTTTTAGTAATGAACCAAAGCATGTGTACAACGTACAATAAATAGGCTGTTTCTTTGCTAATAATTATCTAACTTCAATATATATTTTTCTGTAGGGAATTTCGAAACCTTTCAATTATCATGAGTATATTCTACCATAAATTTTATATATTTCGGTCTATGCCCAAAAAAATTATCCATTTTTCATCATTTTTTTTCCTTACTTCTCTGGGGATTTTACTTATTTTTCCTTATCTGCAAAAGACAATTATCTTCTAAATGATGACTCGATCATTGGATTTGATAAAGAATTAAAGATGACATGGCGTACTGACAAAAACACTTTTAAGAAATAACATATAAAAAGTAAGCATCAAAATTCCAAATGCTTCATTGACAATTAAGCAGACTCTCATTGAATTTAAATTAATAAATTGTTGACAAACATATGTCTTATCTGAGTTCTGGTTGCAACTTGAAACATTCAGTTTGTTCACCTTGAGTTTTGATACAGCATCCTGAAAATCTTTTAAATGGTACGCTATAAAGAGCTTACTTTTGAGGTCAATGATAGACAATTGTTATTATGCTGCCAATAATAGAACTATTTCCAGTATTGAATACCAACTTCCTTCCTTATTCTTTTATAATATATTTAATCTCAAATTTTAATTTTAATATTTCTTAGACTTAAGAGAAAAACAAGGTATACTAATTAATAGTTTTGAACTCTTGCTGGCAATGATATAAAACTTAAAATAATTTAATTATAAAAAGAAAAGATTTATAAATCTTTAAACAATTGAATGGAGAGTGGGGTAGCTCAGTGGCAGGGCACTGATCTTCCAATGCTCAAGTTCCCAAGTTCAAATCTTGGCTTCTTGGCAGAAAAATTATTTATTCTGTTTCATCAGCCTTGGGATGACTCCAGGATCAGGAAATTCTACAGGGGCACACCCAGCCTCTATAAAGTGGGTACCCTTAAACAAATAATTTACTAAGGAGAAAACCTGCTGGTTGAGCTTGATCTCAGTTAAATCACCTCTTTGCACAACCGTTCACTAAGAAATAGTACTTTCTCTAAATAGTACTGAACCCAAGACCCTTCATGGATTGTAGTGGTAGAGGTTTTTAAATAATTGTATATTATTTTAAATATGTCCCAAGTAAAGGATATCTGTACTGCAATTTAATCTCACATTTTATATTTTCAGAAGTTTTAAGTTACTCTGAATTAGTAAATTATTTTAGGGGTCTCACAACTTTTTGGCTATTGAGCCACATTTTGAATGCCACTAAGTCCCACAGGCCACATTAAGACGCCACTAAGCCCTGCAGGTCATGGCTTGTTATGAAAAAAAGAAACAGTTTCTGTATGTCACTTCAGTTGTGAAATGAGCTTTCTAGGATAAACAAAGTGACTTATAAATGCTGTAGTAACATTGTGTTTCAGTGATTCACCAAATTTCATATTTATTAAATAGTTTTTAAAATTTTACCATGTAATCAAAGGAACTTGCGTGGACCAGATTGGCGGCTGGTAGTTTGGAGACCCCTGAATTATTATATAAAAAGTTATTATTTTATATTTTATTTAAAGTAAAGAAGATTTTCAAAGTAAAAAATGTATTTTATGGAGAAAAATATATATTTAAATACATCTCTATTATAAAATATATTATGTTATAAAAAAAACCTTAATACCAAACCTCTTGTGCGGATATCATAAAATTATTCAATTATTGTTATTATTTAAAATTATTGCAATTTTAATTTATAACTCTTTTCTGGAATAGACACACATCAATAGCATTAAAAGAAAATTGTATTTAGTAATTATTGCATTTTGTTTCAGATATGCTTTAGAGTTAAAATCTTTGATGGAAGATAATTTATGGTGTTTTTTCCTAATTGATGCCAGTAAGTAAATTGCAAGTTTATTTATTTATTTAGTTAACATTATGGTGCTGTGTACCACTATATTAGGCTAAAGGCACCATTCCTTTGTAACATTTACAATTCCTTAAAAACTTTTATTTCTTTTATATATTGTATGATTTGATCATTGAATTTATTGTCATTTCCTATTAACATTATTAAATCCTGTCCATTGATTCCAAGTCTTCTTACAATGTCCTGGTGTAGTGTAGTCTGTCAATATATGCTTGACGGTTGTTGGCAGCTGTTATCGGCGAGGGTTTTCCTTCTGGCAGATAGCTGTGAGTTAGCTTAGTGTGCCCAATCCTTAGCCTTGTTATTGTCACTCCCTCTTTTCTTTTGCTCTGCAATATATTTCAGGGATTAGCTGTTTCTCCGTTGTTAGTTTATTAGTTTTATCTATCTGGAGCCAGTTTTCATTTCATATGTTATTTATTTGCTTTTTTACAAAAGATTTTAAATCTGGTGAAGGGATGAAAAGTCATGATATAGGAAAAAGGGTGCATGCCTCTTTGGCAGCAGTGTCAGCGAGAACATTACTCTCTATACCTCGATGTCCGGGAACCCACATAAAATTTATGGTTTTGTGTTCTGATAAGGACTGTATTAGTGAAATAATGTTTGCCGTTATATAAATTGCTGTTAATGAAATTGTTGTAAATATTAGTTAGTCTCGAAAGAGAATCAGAACATATTAAAAATTTATCATAGACACTGTTTGATCTTATGGATTGCAATGCAAGCTCCATGGCAAATTTTTTAGCAGAGTGAATGGAGAAAACATTAGGTAAACAGTTCTGAATGATTTCTGAGCCGATTACTACTGAACAGCCGACACCTTTGTCAGTCTTTGACCCATCTGTGAATACCAATTGAATATTTTCATAATTGAATTAAAATAATTTAATGTCATAAACAGATAAGGCTGATTTTTCAACAAATTGACCAAAATGGAGTACATTTTTGAAGTGATTAAATGCCAAATGGGAATTGGGTGTGGATATTTTATGGGAAGAGTCAAGGGTTATCAGGTCATGGTATTCAAAATGGTGGGTAGGAGGTACAAGAGTGATCCCTTCGAAGCCCGGAATTATTTTCAGTTTGGAGAAGGAATTTATAATATAAGTCCTATGCAATGAGAGTGGTACTTAAATAATAATAAATTACAAGTGCTATTTAAATATTTCTGAATAAACATTATTGTACAAAACTGCATTTTAATTTCAGTAGTTTCAGTTTAATTTATATATGAGAATCAAATCTATAAAAGTGATAGTTCATTTTTATATGTTAACTTTTATTAGAAATAAAAATCTTTGTATCATTACTTCAGATTGAATAGCATTGGCTTATTATAAGAATTAGTTGGAAAAACATCTTAAATATATATATAAATAAATTAATACAATCATTATTATGTATCATAAAACAATCATAATACTGGTGGAGGAAATTGTTTATTTCTATTAGCAGTTAAAACTGTTCCAGCTTATCATGAATAGTTATATTAAAAAAAAAAAAACATGGACAAAAAATATATATATTATCTTTTTAGGTACGATCTTATCTTTTATTATTAAAATGAATTAAATCTTCCCCATAATTCTGTTTTTCTGAAATAAAAACCCAAACAAGCAAGATTTGATCTCCGAATTCTCCACAGAATCTATGGGACAGTTTATAATGATAAAAGCTTGAGACAATGCTTTGATGCAGAATAGATGGCACTTTACAATGACACTGATATAACCATAGCATTAAGAAACATTTACCACTGTGTGGTAAATGTCCTGACATATGGCAAGGATAGACGAAGATGAAACCCTCAGAATTCTCGACTGGTTGTGCAGGCAGAGACAAACAGGTCTATGTTTCACTGGGCTGGCAGCATGGCTGATGAAGTTCGGCCATTCTTATCAGGCGTTTGAAATTGGAGAGTTCCTCTCTTCCCTTGGGGTATAGCACCAATTAAGAATAATAATATTGTATTGGTGGCTCAATATAGATATATAACATTGGTGAGAAACCTGCAATCTGTGAAAATTTATTGTACCTTCCTCAGGATTGCATGCAGCCTCTGTGACAGTTTTTCTACCATTCATGAATATCATCTCTGGTATTAGTCATGTCAATTATGACATCATGGAAATTAATGTTCATGTTTGTATACCTAGACAAATAGAAATACCGACCGTGATAAAAAAATTAATTAATTATCACTGTCTAGCCCAAATGTGGTTTCTAATTATTAAAAAGCTCCCCTCCTATATATAACTATAGAGTATATATATTGTATATTTATCATATCAAATTTTATTGTGATGCTAATATTTATTTATGATGAATAACAGTTTTTAAAAATTATGAGCAATATCGTACAAGACCTGTGCTTTATATTTATATATAAACTTTTCATTAGGTCAGAGAAAATTATGTTAGATTATGAAAATTTTTAAAATATCGTATGAATCATGGATTATTAATAAATTTATTATAGAATCAGTATATGAAAAAAAATTATAATATTGTTAGAAAATATTCTATTCAATTTTTCATCTTTTCTGATGATATTGTGATTATATCTTACTCTTCGTTGAACTTTTAAAAAGCTTTGATAGAATGGACAAAGCAAATCCACTGATAGGGAATAGGAATAAATATTACTCAGAGTCATAGGTGCAGACTTTCGATTTTGATTGGCTATGGACCAAATGCTCAAAAAAATTTTAAAAACTGGCTGGAGTTTTTATTATATGTTAAAATTCAACATAATTATTTTGAAATGAACAAATATAATATTGAATGTTTAAAATTAATTTGTTTATATGTTTTTGTAATTGTAAGGATTTTTATTTTGTTTTACTTATTATATATACTTGACAATACATATAAGCTATTTGTTTAGATTAAACACAGGGAGAAGGGGACACAGTCTTCGTAGCATTTGTACATTTATAGAACATTTTCAGCCAAAAATTAATAATTCAAAAAAATATATATGAATCTAAAAACAACTGTCTACAGAAATTGGGAAACTTCTATCCATCCTAAGAAAATGTACTTCCATATTTACTTAAACATCTTAGTAGATTGATGCGGAAATTGAGATATACCAATATTTAAACTTGGTGTAATAGTCGGGTGTCTTTCACTACACATTACGGCTTCAGGCAAATAGATTGCTTGCCATCTATCGGTACAAGTAAATATCCGAAAATCTTGTTAAGGGAAGGTAGGTACCCGAACACTACATCAAGTTTAAATATTAGTAGATGTCAATTTTACTATAAGTCTACCAAGATGTTTAAGTGAATATGTCAGAACTTTCTCCTAAGGTGGATAGAATTTCCCAACTAATGTACTCGATTTTTTTTTTTAATTCAAATATTTTTTACTTTAACATTTTTATAATTTAAATATTAACAATTTATTTTCATAACATATTGTCAGCTAAAGTTACAAATCAGTCAAGACATCTGCTCAAAACTTACATACCTTTTTAGTGGATTGATTAAACACATTTTACCCGGTCAATTAAATCAATTGAATACATTTTATTTAATGATGGTTCAGTATTTTTAGCTCAAATCAAAACAGAGAATCTCATCGAATAACGTGAGCCAGCAAACTTAATAATCGATCCAGCCGTTCTCTTAAAACAGCGTTACAAAACTTTTTCAAATTTATTAAACACATTTTATTTATTAACGGGTCAGTATTTTCAGCTGAAATTGTTTCAAATCACTCAAGTTATTCCACCAAAAAATTTGAGCCATCAAACAAAAAATAATCCAGCCAAAACTCATTTTGCTTTTTGTGAATCAATTAAACACATTTTATTTAATATCGGGCCATTATTTAGCTTAAATTGTTTTAATACACTCAGGAGATTTCACTGAATAATTTGAGCCATCAAACTAAAAAATCAACCTAGCCGTTCACTTCAAAAACTGTTTTGCTTCGCTTAGTCGAATAAAAAGTGAAAAACATCTTTGATTTCTTGAAGTGTACAACTTCAAATAAAAATACAACGTTCTTCTTAGCCCGACTAGCTAGCTGCAGAAAATGTGATAAGAATATCATGTGAAAATTGAGGGATGATCTAATCATAAAATCCTAGGATATATTGAAATATATTATTTATCTTTGAATATAAATGGTAGTTTAAATAAAAGAAACATTTAAGTATCAATAAATTAGTTATACCTACTACAAGGCCCTAGCCTAGCCAGGCTAGTTGACTTTTCTTAATCAGTTTTCGTTTAGATATTTTATCATTCATGAAGCTTATTTATTATTGATTTTAATTTTTTTTTTATCTCAAATTATTGGGGGGATAGGACTAAACGATATTCTTGCTCCCTCAACATTTTTATTGGGGAGAGGGAAGGGAGATCAGACCTCCCTCCTCCCCCCATCTTTCTCCCCCCGTAGTCTGCACTACGCTCAAAGTAAAGTGAGAATGATTAAATAAGATAAATGTATTTTATTTTATGGTAAAATTTTATTTTTTATAATATAACCAATAATAAACTTGATATAATGAACATAATAATTTGTGTTTGTATGTTACTCATGTTGTGTTGTTCTGTTTGTATATCTTGTATTACTAGCCGATTCAGGATTTAATTTTGGGTGCTTGAGTCCGAAAACTTTTTTTTTTTATATGTAATTACTGGAAGAAAAAGTAAGAAACTAACAACCTATATGAAATGGTGTTTCAAATGATTTTTGAAGTCATATTAAATATAATTACACGAATAATAATACTTTTAGAAATAATTTTATATTTTTTTCATTTGACATCATTGTTTTATTTTACCACTGTGGGGAAGGAGAAGCTCCATCCTGAGAGCATCCCATAGATGTGCCTGTGGCTAGTATTGAGGCACTGAGTCTCATTACAGTTATTAGCCTATTGTTTGTTCGTATGTTGTACATGATAGTCGAGTACAGAACTTGGCGTGGGGTGGAGTCTTGAGAAACTACTAATAAAATAATGTCAACTGAGGAGCTTTCTTATTTAATTATTATTTAACAAGAAAATTCAAATTTTTTTTTACCATGGAATTAATATTTTGGAGATCAGATAAACTTACCTAGAGGTTTCAAGCCGCTATTATTCTGCTTCCTTCTTTCTCTGAATTTCATAAAGGTTTTTTTAATAAAAACTACTCATGAAGTATGGGAATTTACAAGTGTTTTAGAATAACTATATCTTTAATGAATTTTGGATTTCTATAAATCATGGTCTATAATTATGAAATAAATGGAAAGTAAATTTTATTCTGGGCCATTCAGCCTCCAAAAAATAATTATAATGAACAATTTAGTGACATTTGCCTGTCATGTAAGTTAATCATCTTCTTGTTGTTAATTATCTTACATTGCTGTTGAGTCTTTATATTGAAATAAAGAAAGGCGCTAGTTTATATTTGAATTGTAGGTAGATGTATAAGAGTGTGTTTACACTTATGCAATGGGTAATATATAGGTATCTGTAAGATGACGGTAAAATGAGGTGACAGCTCTTAAAAAATATAAAAATATTACTCTCACATATATTTGGAATATTGATTGCTTAGGAGATGGATAAATAAATTTTATTCTGATGCTTATATTTATTTATGATGAATATAAGTTTTTAAAAATTATGAACAATATCATACAAGACCTACGCTTTATATTTATATATAAACTTTTCATTAGGTCATAGGAAATTATCCATTCAAAGGTCACTAGATGTTGATTAGACACTATTTTCTCCCTTCATTTTTTAACAATCTTAGTTCACAAGAGAAAGCTTTTCCTTTATTTTTCAACTATAGTATTAGAATTAACCTTTAATTAGCAGTTATATATTTTCAAATTAACAGGTACATATTATTTAATTTAAATTATCATGATCTTCATAATTATTCCCACACTGAAAATTCATTTTTGACCCTGATTTTTACCACCTCAGAAATCATTGAGAGGTCAAGATTCTTAGCAGCTAATTCTCAAACTCCCTGCTTCACTCACCATAGACTGATGATTCCTATTTTGAAATTATCTGTATTTTCAATTTAAAAAAACAATGGGTGATAAATATTTACTTTTTGGTAAAAGTGAAATTCATATATTACACTATCTTACTTATTTAAAATTGTTAAACTGAATATATAAAATGGTTTTTATTTAACCTAAATTTACTGTGTTTGAACTACTTAACTGTTTAAAGATAAACCCATGTATTGATTAATATTATACGTTTTTTAATGTCAAATATGTTTAAAGTGATTATTGTCAATTTTTATATCTCAATTTTCTTCTTGATTTTTTAAAAAAATTTTTGCTGATTAGGTTTTTGTTAGATATATTTTTATTTGAATTTAATTATACTTCAGCGAAATAGGATTTGGCGTAAAATCTTAAAGCCTAAAAAATAAGCATTTTTATCATGTAGTATATAGGACCAACATTTTGACCCAGTAACTTTAATTTTGATATCAGTATTCCACTGTAAAATTGGTTAAAATTAATATGGTGACCAATGATAACTTAAAAACTAACTATAGTAAGTTAGAATTGGGTTGAAGAATAAAAGATAAAATAATGATAAGACGAGTCTTTATTTGAGGTAATTATATAACATATCAACAATAATATACACAATTAAAACTTTGATTTAATTTTACAATAATGCAACTCTTTCCATAGTTGTATATATCTATAAATATATACAGTTATATAGTTTTAAATATATATATATATAAAGACATAAATTTCTAAACAATAAATATACTATAATTTAAATCTGTCATAAATTACAATATTTGTGATTAAGTGTTTTATATTATAAATAATAAAATCATATTCAAATATTTACAAATCTACATGCTAGTGGTCAATATATACATAATACTTAAAACTATGGTAAAACAATAACTAGACCACCATGAATTAATTTTGGTTGCTAATCGTAAATAAAATAAGAAAAGAGGAAAAAAAGCATCTTAATAACATATCTCAAAGCAAAACTCGAATTTAAAATATACATTCATTCATCGAGAGAAAAGACAAGATAAACAATGTCTATGTGATCAAATTTACAATTTTACATGTTTTGGGCTTTGGTAAACTAGTCTATCACAATACATAGTAAACTTATTTAAGGTGGGTGGCATCGCATATAATAAGTTTATACATATATTTATTTACATTAAGCGATTTGCCAATAAAGGTTAGGTTGTTACTTGAAGCGGTTCTGCTTCTGAGGTGTTGTTATTTAATGTTTCATCTTTGTAAGACAAAGGAGAATATTGTTTTCTGATGACCATAGCTATTGGTGTATCAGTCGGAGATACTGCAGGTGAGCATTCCTCTGAAGTGGAATCCGTTTCATTTGCTTCACCCTGAGGTTGATACAGTCCTGCACCATAGGTCACCTTTCCCATAAAGGATCTAATCTCATCAAAATAAGTGTCCTCCCTCTCGGCCTCATTACTGCTAGGGCTGTCAGCTACAGATACCACACCACTTCCATCTTCGCCTTCATGCTTTTTTAAGTGCCGGTCTAAATTAGTCTGTTGGCCAAAACATCTATCACAGAGGGGACACTTAAAAGGCTTTTCTTTATTATGAATATTTCTGACATGTCTTTGTAAATTAGATGAAATACTGAACGATCTTTCGCAGTACTTGCATTTATATGGCTGCTCTCCAGTGTGAGTTCTTAGATGTCGAGTCAAATTTGCGGATCTTGGAAATACTTTTCCGCAAAACTTACAAGCATATCGGTCCTTCAACTTGCTTCCATTAGCAGAATTCGATAAAACATCCTGATAAGGCTTGTTGAAATTGTTCATTTGTGGACGCATTATTTCATACGGCCGCTGATTATTCGCTACTCCATTTACCATAGTTCCTAAAAATGGAAAGGGACGAGGTCCAAACTGGAAGTTGGGTTCACGTTGTGGGGTAAATCCTGTAAACTGTGGCCTATAAAGAGCCTCTAAAAACATTGGATGAATTGGTCTTGGGTATGCCATCTGAGGCATTTTTTCGTTAGTGTCAGGCGATGAAGAAGAGTCTTCGGGCGGTGATGGCGTTAGATCTTTTATATGTTTTACTGTAAGCTCAGTACTCCTTTTTGGAGTCTCTTCATTCTTGTTGATTGGAGGTGAAGGTGTCTTTCGCACTGTAATTGGCGATGGTTCCCTACTTCTTTTTTTGGTAATGCTCAGATCTAATGGCTGTTCATTCGTTGTTTCGCCCGCTTTAGACGAAACGGGAGACTGCGCTCCATCGCTTAATGAATGGTTTGGTTGGGTTTCTTCAAATTTTGGAAAGGTCGCTGACATTGGCGGACGAGCTGGTGAAGGTCTTTCATTGGAGACTGCTTCCTCCGCTGTAGGTGGTGATACTTTATTGAGGCTCAATATGGAACTTATCGAAGGTGTCGCAGCGTCGATGGGAGAACTGGTTCTTGTAGGAGAGGGCGATCCGTCCTGAGAAGAACCAGTCCTCTGACGACTGAATTTCTGATATGCCTCCATGGTCAATTGAGTACTGATTTGCATCTCCTCTTCTGGGTTGTTGAACAACAAAGGGTTCGGAAGGAACCCAGGAGAGGAGTTGTGAAACAGTGACGGATAAGGATGAATGATGGGAGGGTAGAAAGGAAGGCCGCTAGGAGGTCTGGGATACATAAGGAATGGGTTGCCACCAGGCTGCGGAAGATTCATAGCTCCAGAAGATGTTACTGGTGAGGTCGAATCACAAAACCTCTTATGTTTTGACAGCGAAGTTCCAGTAGAAAAGGTCTGCCCACATTTTCCACATTTAATCTGCATTCTACAGTCTGCATGCATTCTCTTATGCCGACATAAATTGCTAAACTGCGTGTATGCCTGTAAAAGAACAGGCATAAATTAGACAAACTCTTCAATAAGGAGACTGATTAAAAATGTTAAAATATATCAATGAGAGTGATTGAAAATAAAAAAAATACATTACTAATTTACGTATTTGCAATAGATTTGAAAAATATATGCATTGTTTCTAATATCTATTTTATATTATTAAAATAAGTTATAATGAAAGTCGATAAGAGACGCACCTTGAAACAAACTTCACACTGGAATGGCTTAACACTCGAGTGAATATGCGTATGTTGTTTGAGGCCTGAGGACGTCGCAAAAGTCTTGCCACACTGTTCGCAAGCGTGTGATCTAGCTCCTACGTGGTCTCTTCTGTAATTTAAAAATCAGATGTTAGAAATCGGTAACGCTATACGCAGATATGTAAAACTTTATAGTTAGCATAAAACAAGTTTCTTTACCTTATATGTCTTTGAAGGTTGCTGGCGTCTGTGAAAACTCGGTTGCAATTTTCACAAGGATATCTTTTGACTTCACCGTGTTGTAGAGCTTGGTGTTGTACAAGACAGGGTCGCCAACTGTAGCCTTTGGAGCACTTATTGCACCTAAACTGTTCACCGACGTACCTGTGTCCACTGACCAGATGATCGTCTAACCTATTATAAAAAGAGAAAAATAATTATTATTGTACCAGCAAGAATTAGTTTTGGTGGATGAAAAATTTAGGTTTCATTATACAAGATTGAATTAAAATTAAAATGATTCTCTATCTTCATCTTGATTACCACTAGCAGGTCATTTCAAGTAGTTCAAAATACTCTTACAAGTTTTGACTATTAAATGGATATGCTGCTAACTAGTAAAGTAATGAGCAAAGAGGAAGTGAAAATGAAGTTGTTAAGGGAAGTACCGATGAAATTATAACGGTATATACAAGACATCCTATGAATCCTGAAAGCGTTTTTGATGATGTTGAAGTCGTATATTATCTTCAGGTTACGTTTGATACCTCAAGAAGGCCGGGGAATTTTCAATTACTTCATATAGCGCTTGTAAATCTGTGGAACGCAGCGATCATTGGTAGGTGCCGAGGCAGCTATAGGAGGGACAAGACGGTCTAGAGAAGGTTTGAGCATCAATGAAGACGCGCCGCCCCTCATTAGAGACCGGGGGCGGCAATAGACCGTGGCGATAGGCGGCGGCTTTAAGTGCCAACCGTTGTCGACACGGCGGGCGTTTTTATATCGCCGCCTCCCCGTTATTAATCATAGCCACTCTAACCGACAACGGCTTCCATCTCTTCGCGTAAATGCCCATGTCCTCCTGCGGACCCTTGTCTCTTAGGGGAGAAATGAATGTCCAATGATGGGATTCGATATAGATCGCCGTTTAAGGCAAGTGCAGTTGAATCTAAGAGGCTGAAGAATCCTTAGATTTTGCTCGATAATTCCATATTAAAATGTGTAAAAAATTATATTTATCTATTTATTTGCTACCTTGCATATTAAAATATACGGGTGTTTTCTGTAGTTGGATATTAAGCATAACAAACTACTTTATTTGAAACAATAATACAGATTTCAGCTCATGTTAATTCTCCGTCGGCCTCTGGTCAAGGACCAGATTGATACTAAAGGGTCCTAAAGCTGTATGATAATATCAGTAACGGATTCATTTAAGGATTTTTTGATGCCGCCCATAATTCTGACAGATAGTGTTGCACATATTAGCCGTATCTATCCAAAAATGTCTGTATTAATATGCAACAGCTGATTATAAACAATTATGATATTATATTTATGTGATGTTATTTTTTTGTATTTAAAAATTTACAAAAAATCACAATTAAATAACAAACTTAAGAAAATATAAAAATACGACTGCACACCTATAAGCATATAATTTCATTTGAAACTGAATAGAATAATCTAATAAAAACCAAGTCTAATAAATCGCATTGAGTTTAAAATTTATATAACCTCCCATTGTCACGTTTTCTAGGTAGAAAAGTAGGTACTACATTTCGCAGTCATTATATTATTAACCAACATGTTACTTTTAATTGTTGGAATTGAGTATTGAAAATTGTATATTATTCTCGTAATTTACTTCAACCTTCAACCAAATCGAATAAGCCGTATTCGAAACAAGTGTATCGATAAAAATACATTTGCCAATCCGTAAGTGGAAGTAGGGGGTTGAGTTTCGTACAATTGATTATACAGATTTTTTTATCATTAATCCTTTACTTAACCTTCTGTAATAATAAAATTCTTTCCTAACTTCGGTAGTGAGGAAACAATGCAATTTCGTTCAAATTTCCTTTCTACGCAATTCCCTGGTAAATCCGCCATGTGATAATATATGAAGTGGTAATTATAAATGTCTAACGAAACTCAAATTTAATTTAGGTACTTGGAAGCGAAAGGGATAACTGTAAGTTGCCGCCAGAGTTAGGCTTCGAGTGGCCTATTCTCTAAGTTGGATTTCTTTTCTAAAAATTATTTTAAGAATTCATAAATTACCAGAAGTAACAATGAACACAAAATGTACGTACTAAAGTATATATATATATATATATATATATATATATATATATATATATATATATATATATATATATATATACGTAAAAAAACATTTAATATTTATAATTTGTAAATTGTGTTTTATATCATAATCATATATATATATATAGTTACGTCGGGGATAATCTCAGAAGTACATTGATTAGGAAACTTCAGTATTTTATACATTCATGTTAATGCTTATTTAAAAACCGATCAACACCAGTAGTGTACTAATTACATTTTACGTAAAAAAAACATTTAATGTTTATAATTTGTAAATTGTGTTTTTTATCATAATCATTTTATTTTATTCACTATAAAACATGTGAATTTACAAATTTTTGAAAATCCAAAATTGTTATTTCTAACACGTTATTTTTAAGTCTCTTTTGCCAAATGACAGTCCAAGACCAAAAAAATAATAAAGAAAATCAACACTTTAAAAAATAAAATAATCGAAAAATTACACCCATGTCATGAATAAGAATTTCTTTTAGTAGCGTTATAGGTTTTTCTCTCAACCGCGGCAACTGTGTAATGTCAAATTTAAGAAAAATAACTTTTCCGCCATGATTCATTTCTTTTCTTATTGTAAGCTTTATTTTAAATTCGACGTTTTAGGGATGTCTCTATCAATATTTATTTTGTCTCTATCATGGATTGAAGCTTTTATGAAACATTTCAAAAAGTTTCTGTTAAACTTTTTTAAAAAAGAAGTTTTCTAGTTAATTTTTTTCATAAGGTTCTTGTAAAAGTTTAACTGTTATTTATTTTAGTTCTTTAAAAATAAGTTACGTTACATGAGAAATAAACAGTAATTGGTTTTAAATAAGAGTTTTAATTTTTCTGAAATGAATTACTGGATTCTAATGTGTCGTTTGTTTGATCATCTAAGAATAAGAGACATTTTAGATAAAAATTGTTGCCAAATTGTCAAACTTTTTTTTTTAAATAAACGTTCTGTGACATTTTCACTTGAAAAGTTGCAAGGTAAAAAATTGAAAATAAAGATTCCGGTTATACGGAATTGGTTAAAAATTAAATTAAAAAATTCATTTTGAGCTCTGGTCACTATAGTAAAGGTCACTTAGTTATATTTTTCGTTCAGGATTTTTTTCGATGGCTCGTTTTAAAACTGGTAAGTTTTCGAATGAATTATTAACAGTACTGAGATTCAACCCCGTTATTGGTCTATCATTCGCGTATTTGATCTCATATTTGGTGTTTTAATATGTTTGGTTTTTTCTATCAGTGGTTGAAAGTTTTATGAAATATATTTAAAAGGTTACATTGTTACAGTTTCCGTAAAACTTTTAGGGGGAAAAAAAGTTTTAATTTTTTTGTAATTGAGTTCTAGTTAAAGCTAATGGTAAAATTTTAACTATTTATTCAAGTTTTTTAAAAATAAGTTACGTTAAATAAATAATAATTTTCCTCAAATCAGAGTTATCATTTATCTTAAATGAGGTGTTTGATTCTGATGGTTTTTGTTTGATAATCTAAAGATAAAAGTCATTTTTAGATAAAACTTCTGTAAAACCTTTATTACAGAGGAAAAATATGAAAATAAAGATTCCAGTATTGAATGATAACTATTGAAACTAATTAAAAATTTAATTTCTAACTCTTGAGTCCCTATAGTTAAACTAATTTTTTTTTGTTTTTTTTTCGCTATGGTCCGTTTTAAAACTGACAAGTTTTCGTATGAATCATTATCGGTACCGACATTCGACACCATTATTGCTCTATTATAAAGGTATATTTTTGATTTATGGACGTAATAGCGATGGATGTTGTTGGTTTGAGTGTCTTGAACATCTATGAGGATGTTGCACCGTGAACATCGGCGATGTTCCGTAAACGGCAGCTAGACCAATGAGGAGACGTGTAAGAAATAAGTGGTGCTAATGGATTAAGAGAGAAGAAGATATTATCGGTGAGCCAAGTTGTGGGAAGGAGAACAGATGCCCTTAACTGCTCCCGGCCATGAAACACTCCCCGGCCTAACTCTGATTTAGTCACTCTTTCCCCAACTATAAGTAATCTTTACGGCCACTATAGGAGAAACTCTTATTTTATTAAGCCCCCCCCCCTTCCTCCTCGGAGTGATAAACTGTATACAATAAGAGCGTTACGATTTTAGCTGAGAATTGTCGGCAATCAAAACTTGATGATCCTCGCCCGGTTTTACTACCCTCAACTTTAATAAGCCTCAAGTTCGAATGGCTACCTTAAAGCGATATGCAGAAAACTTCTCCTAAACTTAGGGGCATAACTATTTACTACTTAAATAAAATGACAAATCAATCCTAAATAAGTACTGATAAAAATTAAGCATTGTATATTTGGATATCGGTAACAAATCTTTATTATCATCAGAGGCGTTCATAGCTGAAATAGATTAAGTCCATAAATTCTATGCCCCGGAGGCAAAGAACACTATGTTTTTTTTCGTCTAATAATTTATTAACTAAGAAACAAATTTCAAACAAAATCTAAAGTTATGGAAATTCGGCTCCCCAAACAAATGTCCTTTACCTCCGGGCTACAGATTTAGTAATTAAGAAACACAAATTTATGGCAAATAGTTTTTGGATTGTTACAGTAACAGTAACTTGATCGAAGCATAAGTAAATTGTATTTTATTATAAAATATTAATACTTTTAATGGTATCGCAGTCCGCCCGGTGTACCTCGATCTGTTCCTAAGCACTGGAGTAAATTTTAGAAGACACCCCTGTTACGTACCCTTTTTGTCGGAATTTAAAATTTTTATATCCCAAAGGCAGCAACTTTATTGGGTTATCTTGTTGAAGGTTACTTCATGACCAATACGATTTATTTAATTTTTTTAAACCATAAGTATAAAAGAATAAGCAAATAAAATGTTGATCTGACTGAAAATTATTTCAAAAAGGTTTATTATTCCCCAACAATTATTCGGCTAAAGTAACATTACCTTTCTAGTGACAAATTAAAAGAAATAAAAAATTAAATAATTCGCTAAAAAATAAAAAAATAAAATAGCATTACTTCTGTAACACATTCAAAAACCAAAATCCAAAACAAAGGATTTGCAGTAGAACATAAAAAACATCTAGAGACCATATATTTGCTCCTAATCGTCGGATTTTAACGATTATTTTTTTGTTTTTTTAGGAAAATTCGTAAACATTTAAAAAACCATTTGCAATATCTTCGAAACATTTTATCACAAAATCAACAAAAAGTGTATACTTTTTGAGTTATTCAAAATCTAATTTTACCACCCCTCGCAACTGTTTTTCCAGCTTCTTTTCGTTGAAGTATGCTATATAGATAAACTTAAAGGGCATCAAGAAAAAGACTTTAGCCAACTTTAATTGAAATCAATACATCCGTTTAGGGGCTATAATCTATGACAACGTAGGTTTTTCGGCCGTCATTTTGAAAGTAAAAGGCAGATAGTAATGTAAATGAAGGAGAATCATCCTCAGGTGACCTCTAATTTTAAACACAAATTTAAAAAAAAATCGGTAGTTTCGGAGGAAATTCGTAGACGGACAAAAAAATTTTTATTCGAATTTTACATATCCTGAAACGTAAACCTCAAATTTTGAGAGGGGGTAAAGTTTTTAATTTTTCGTTCGATTACAATGGTTCATTATTGAAAATAATAAACAAAAACAAGTAAAACATATTATGATAATAAAACCTTCAACTTAATTAAAACATTACTTTATTGAAATGCTTAAGCCCTCTTTAATGCAGTCGTATTTAAATTTCTATTATCTGTTTTGATTAATATTAAGAGTTAAATGAGGGCACCGCTGAAAATAATATGAACACCCATAATAAACATAATTACGACGAAACTTAAACATCTATATTTTCATACGTTTTAATTAAAAATAAAATATTATCATTGTTAAAAATATAAGAATATGTTGTTTAAATAGATATTCAATTACTTTAATCGGTCTTAAATTCGAATAGCTAACTTAAAAATATGATATTGCAAAAAACATTTCCCAGACTAGTAGGCAAAACCATTTTATATCTGAATAAAATGACAAATCTATACTAATTAAGTATTGATAAAAATTAATCATTTATCTACCAATAAATCTCTATTGTTATTAGGAGAGGAGTTCACAGCTAAAATAGATAAAGTTCATAAATTATAGTTTTGAGATAGTGGATAGTTGAATCCTATTTTATTAATATGATAATTTTCCTTATATGAAGATCAAGTTAAATACAGTCCATAAATTGAAAATCAATAATTATAATTCGGTTACTTTATCACTGATAACAGACATATGATTTCCAAAGATGGTCTGTTGTTGATTAGATGAACTATTACCATTTGTTAAAAAATAGCAGAAGCAGACCCACTTTTGGATCTGTAATATACATAAATAACAATTATAAACCCTAAGAAAACATTTTTTTTTTTTACTTCAAAACTTGATCAATTTAACTAATTGCTCTAAATGCATAGATGAAATTAGTATCATTGAACAAGTGCGGGGCTTGTTTCAGTCGATAAGTACAGGGTCATATTTTGATGCTTAAAAAAAAATTGAATTATCCTATGCATGGAGGACTTTAGTATATAATTCAGACTTTTCTACTATACAAATACCACAAAGTAAGAATAAATTCCATTCCTAACAAAACCTAATGAAAAAACATAAATTTTAAAAAATTATGCAGATCTTAGAAATTAATAACAATAAATAAAGATTGTAATCACTCTGAAGTGAGCCATTAACATCTCTTTCACTTCAGACATAAAGTATATAGAGATATCATAAGATATGATAATAATTAAGAAAAATCAAATTCAATCCAGGAAGTAGTAAAAACAAGGGATTTTGAGTTCATATAAGCAAATAAAAGAAATAAAGTGTAGAAACACCGATCCGAAATCTTAAGTTAACATAACGGCTTTAAAATTATCTGATTCCTACAAGATAGGGTTAATGTCTGAGAAAAAAAATTATCAAACCCATGTACGAAATATACAGAAATAATTGTAAACGAATTAGTTGCCTTTGCAATTGTTTAAAAAGGAGTATGTAATTTTAGAATACTTACACCTGTAATTAAACATTTAGTGACGAAAATAACAGGCGTAACTGTCGGCACGTAATATTTTATTCCAGATTAGTCTAGTCCAAAACGAAGAGGAATATAATAAATATTTAACAATAATCGAAATAACTACACATTCAGATTGGAATTTTTCATGATTTATACTATACATATATTCCTCCGGTAATTTTTATCATCGCTATTCACAAAATGGCTTTAAACTGACATCTCTTTATCTCTGTTTGGTAAAAATTAGAATTTAATATATTTAGAATTAAAGGAATAAGAATCTTTAATTTTTTGTGACATACAGATGGCAAATAGACGCATTTGTTTATTGGCGATTGTTTGCGAAATGACTAATTTTCGTCAAGCGTACGAATTTGTATTAATTTAATTTATCTTTTCTAATTTTCTATCTAAAACAAGATTTCGAAAATGTGATAAAAGATATTCATATTTTTTTCCTAATATTTTTCATGCATGTTTATTGAATCATAGCTGATTGAGCAGAAAAATATAGGCGTTATCATTGTTAATAGTTATAAAAGTTATATAAATATCATAAAATTAAAATTAAAAAATATCTGGAAGGGCGGGCCTGAAACATGATTATTAAATATTGATATAATGAGGTGGGATCAGAAATGAGTTATTCTAATTTTTTTGTAAAATAAAATAAGACATGCTTTTTGATAATTTAAATATAGTACGCTGGTTAGACAAAATATTGTTACGAATTTCAATAATATATAGTAATGTACGTTATAATTTAGGACTATATACCACTTATGCTAGCTTTAAACTGAAATATGAATTTAAAATTTGGATTCCTCATTGATTGTTTTTTAGCTACGTTACTGATTGATCATTATAATTATCTTAAAAAAGGTTATAATTTCATTATAATATATTAAATTTTCCTGAAAACTTCGAATAAAGATATAGACTTACAGAAAACAAGTTATTATTGTTACTTAAATATAACTAACCTGTTACTCTGGTATTCTCGTGATACTAAGTACTCTGATGAGACAAGAAGCACACACAGACACAACCTCACTTCTAACTAGCTTTCGAACAACTAACACAGATACCAGGCAGACTATCTTGTCCTTAGAGGCGGGGAGGGGGTGCACTTTCTGAAACTTGAGGCCTCCCATTGGCCAAGCCCTGGGAAAATCCCGGAGTAAATTTTGAAACTCACCCCCTGTCACCTACGGCCGGGTTGCTTTTTGTCGAATTTTTAAGTTATTCCTCGCAAAGATATTAAATTTATTGGGGTACCATCCTAAAGGTTCATTCTCAAAGTGATTTATTGTACAGCTTAAATTATTTTTTTTTTTAAATAACAACTATTATTTAAAAAATAATAGGAACCCGCTAAAAATAATATGAAAAATCATTATAATATGATATAAATGAATATAATATAAATGCCATATGATATAAATAAATATAATGAAGCGACACGCTAAAAATAATATTATTTAAGAATATGGTAATTAAATATCCATTTCATAACGCTTCATATTTCAATTTGATAAAAATTGAAATAATAATGTAAAATAATCTCAAATCCTTGGATTTCCATTTATAAACTAGTTTATATATTCAAATTTTATATTTTATTTCAATTTTTTTTAGTGAAATCTCAAATTTTTTTGCAATTATGGCCTAATGAGGATAAAAATTCCTTGTGCCGATTGATATCTATATATATTTTTATGAAGTTTACATATGACATGGAAATCGCGTTTTTAGTTTGAAAAATTAGCAGCAAGTTGATAAAAACATAAATATGTTATATATTATTTTTTCGTATTTTTTTTAAATACTGTTACATCTCAAGGGTACCGCATTCCGGTTAATCTCTGCCAGCTATTTTCTCTTACGTTATTCATTCCAAACATATTAAATCTATCGTGATATCATCCAAAAGGTTCATTGTCAATGTGAATTATTATACAACTGCTTTTCAAAATAACAATGAAAACAGGTTAAAAAATTTAAGTGTCGCTGTATTTCCTAAACACATTTTATTAATTTACAATTATGACTTTTGATTTAAAACATTATTTAATTGAAACCTTGTTTTATGTATTAAAAATCAATGTTTTATCAATATTTTGTTAAATAACGATTAATTTCTTAACTCGATAAAAATTTAAATATAACACCAAATGTGTATCTTGGATTTAAATTTCGTTAACTTGTTTTTTTGTGTCATCTTAAATTTATACAAATCATGAAAAAATAACGAGAAAAAAAATTAATTATCTGAACAATATTTTATTTGATTCGTTTTCACATGACAAGGAAATTTTATCAAAACTTTTTAGTTTGATAAATTAACAATAAGTTGGTAAAAACATACATATGTTTCAATGGTACCGAAGCCCGGTGAATCTGTGCCACGTTTCCACTGAGAGCTGGGAAAAACCCGGAGTATATTTTGGAAGAGACCCCTGTCACTTACCATCCCTTAGCCGTTTGTCGGAATTCAACTATGTTATGTTCAAAATATAATAAAATTATTGGGCAGTCTTTTTAAAGGTTATTTCATGCTCGAGGTGATTTATTATAATACTTAATTATTTTTTAAAATAACAATTAAAACTGAAATATCACTGTATATCCCCAGACATATTTTAATAATGAATTTTAATTTAAAATATTATTTTATCGAAACGTTTAAGCCGTATTTAATGAATCATGTGTAGAAATATAGTGGTATATTAATTGTTGATATCAATTTCCATTAATAATAAAAATTAAATCGAGTTTAAAAATAATATGAACTACTATAACAAAGATGGTTATGACAAAAATTAAATATTTATGTTTTCCAGAGTTTTATGTAAGAAAAAAAAAATACTTACATTGCAAATATGTAAGAATTTGTTGTTAAATGTCTATTAAACAACGCTTATTTTAAAATTCGATAACAATTAAAATAAAATATAACGCCAAATGTGTATTTTGGATTTAAATTTTGTAAACTAGTTGATATAATAAAACTGCAATTTTAATTTTTTTCTTTTTTTGTAGTACCATCTTAAATTTATGCATATCATGAACTAATAACGAAAAAAAAAAAGCCCGGCGAATCTCTGCCACGTTTCCACTGAGCGCTGGGAAAAACCCGGAGTATATTTTGGAAGACACCCCTGTCACTTACCATCCCCTACCTGTTCGTCGGAATTCATCTGTTATGTTCAAAATATAATAAACTTATTGGGGAACCTTTCAAAAGTTTATTTCATACTGTAGATGGTTTATTATCATACTTATTTTTTTTTTTAAATAACAATTAAAATGACTAAGAAATCAGAATATCACTGTATATCCCCAAACATATTTTCGTAATGAATTTTAATTTAAAATATTATTTCATCGAAACGTTTAAGCCGTATTTAATGGACCATGTGTAGAAATATAGTGGTATCTTAATTGTTGATATCAATTTCCATTAATAATAAAAATTAAATCGAGTTTAAAGAATAATATGAACTACGATAACAAAGATGGTTATGACAAAAATTAAATATTTATGTTTTCCAGAGTTTTATGTAAGAAAAAAAAAATACTTACATTGCAAATATGTAAGAATTTGTTGTTAAATGTCTATTAAACAACGCTTATTTTAAAATTCGATAACAATTAAAATAAAATATAATGCCAAATGTGTATTTTGGATTTAAATTTCGTAAACTAGTTGATATAATAAAACTGCAATTTTAATTTTTTTCTTTTTTTGTAGTACCATCTTAAATTTATGCATATCATGAACTAATAACGAAAAAAAAAGCCCGGTGAATCTGTGCCACGTTTCGACTGAGCGCTGGGAAAAACCCGGAGTATATCTTGGAAGAGACCCCTGTCACCTACCATCCCCTAGCTGTTTGTCGGAATTCATCTTTGTTACATTGAACAAACAATAATATGAACTACTTTAACAAAGATGGTTATGAAAAAAATTAAATATTTTCCAGTGTTTTGTGTAAGAAAAAAATACTAACATTGCAAAGACCTAAGAATATGTTGTTAAATATCTATTAAACAACGATTATTTTTAAATACAATAAATATTAAAATACAATAAAATATAACACCAAATGTGAATATTGGATTTCAATTTTGTAAACTAGTTGATGTTTTTAAACTGCAATTTTAATTTTTATCTTAAATTATTAATAAACAATTGATGTTATAAAACTGCAATTTTAATTTTTATCTTAAATTACTGCTAAGCAATATTTCACTGTAACGTTTAAGCCTTCTTTAATGGAACGTGTGTGGAAATATAGTGATATTTTAATCCCAATTTATATTTCGATAAAAATTAAAATTAAATAAGAACTCCGTTGAAAATAATACGAACAGCCATCATGAAAATGACGAAAATTAAATATGTATTTGTCCGCATGCTCTTATAAAAATACTCTCATTGCGAAAAACATTATAAATATGTTTAAATATCTATTTAATACCGATTCATGATTTAATTACATAAAAATTAAAACAATAATATAAAAAGCTAACTATTTGACGTCAATTTACAAAATAGTTTATTACTGAAACTGTAATTTTAGTTTTATAATTATATTCTTTATTGCAATCTGAAATGTTATGCAAATCATGACCTAGTTATGTATAAAGTTACTTAGCTGCTTGATGTAATTAATTGTTTTAATTTTATCAAAGAAGAAATAAATTTATTGATTTTCAATGTACTTATTGTTAAATATCCTTTTACTTTAAATGGTAGCGCAACACGGAACCATCTGGACCTCCTAATTCCTGACCGCTGGGGAAAACCCGGAGTAAATTTTGGAAGACACCCCTTGGAACCAGAGGCACTATTGCTTTTAGTCGCAATTTAACATTGTTATGTCCCTAAGGTAATAAATGTAACGGGATAGTTTCCTAATGGTTTTTTCCTGTAAAGGATGTGTGATATATCATCAAACTTAGTTATGTTATTTTACATGTTTCATTAGAACAGTCTAAAGAAATTAAGTGTTCTTCAAACATATTTTGTAATTAAAAACTTTTCATCATGATCTTCAATTTAATGCATTCACTTGTTTTGTGATGTTTAAGCCTCATTCATTTTTATTTTGAATAATATTCAAGGTTATTTCAAGCTGGATGTGAATAATTATCCGACTTAGTAACTTTTTAAAATAACAATTAGTACGAACTAAAAAATAATGTCTCATTGTAGTATTCATCTAACAGATTTTGTTAATAAAGATTTTCCATCATGACTTTTAATTTAAAACATTATTTCATTGAAACGTTTAATTCCTGATTGCGTTGATAGAATTAAACCACCACTGTTTAGACCTAATAAACAACCCGAAAATGATATTTTTTAAAGGCATCGTTTTCTAAAAATATATATTGATAAGGAAACGATTAAATACACTAGCAAATTAACTTCATTTCCTATTTTTATTACCGAAATTTTGCCACCTTAAATAAGTGTTTTAGCATTTTGAAAAATAACTGCTTGATTCTGTACAAAACATTTATTTCTTAAAAACTGTATTATTATTGAAGGCAAATTAAACGGTAACGTTACACTATCAAATTATTCGCTCTCAAAAATAAGTCTTTAGTACTAAAGTCTCTATCTTATTTCAGCTGAATACTATATCACTTGTATTTAAACAACAAATTTGGATCATGCTCTCCCTCGATAAATGGTGTCCCGCTCTACCAATTTTAAAATCTGGTCACCTTAACCTAATATAAAAATTTATTTCTTATGTTTTCCAATATTATATGAAAAAAGTATAAACCAATAAATATTATCATTGTAATAAAATTATAAGCATATTTTGTTATCTGTTTAATAAAGATGTATGCGTTAAATTGATAAAAACCTAAAAATATAAAAAAAAAAAACAACGAAGTAGATACTTGAATTTCAATATTTGTTAATTTTACATATGGAATGGAAATTTGGTTATCAGTATATCTTGAAAAAGGCACAATTGTATTATATTTAAAAAAATTTTTGTTAAATATTGTTTCAATTTCAAAGATAACCCGGGGCATTTCGGGCCATCTTTCCACTGAGCGTTGGGAAAATCCCGGAGTAAATTTCGGAAGATACCTCTGTCACCGAGTACCCCCATGCTTTTAGCAATCATATACCTAAATGTTTGGGCCCTGCATCCTAAAAATATTTCTTGTTCAATATTTACTTATTACTATTTGCATTTCGGTATGGTTATTGTTTAATGCAAAATATAATTTTAATAAAATATTAGGGATGTATTAACTATATTTCTGGTTCGATTAGAATGAAAACCGTAATTAATTTAATAAAGAATTTCAGATATCACTTTAAAAAAAAAATAGTTTTTAATAAAATTGAATTTCTTTCTTTTTATATTTTATATTGTATTTTAAGTAATTATATGTTAGCTCATTGAATGGCTTTGTATGGAAATAATATTTTAAAAAACATGACCAATTTTTTTTTTTTTTTTTAGTACAAACAAATTAGAATTGTTCTCTAATTTAAGATTTTACCTAATTGATTTTATAAATTTATATAATTTTAAATATGTTTAAATTTATTTTACGGGCACGTTAGTCTTGAGCACCTCTACCCCCACCTCCCTCCTCGCTCTTTGGCTATGGCCCGGGGAAAACCCGGAGTAAATTTTGGAAGCGTCCCTGTCGCCGACAGTCGGCTCCCTTCGACAGTACTTAAACTATTGTTATGTCACAAAATAATAAATTTTAATAACATTTTAGGGCTGTTTTCTTGGAATATTTTATACTAGGTGTGCTTTTTACTTGAGTCCAGGCTAAATATTATTTTTTACAATTACAACAAACTATCACTGTAATGAAAATTAAAAGGCTGTGAAATAATAATAATTAAATAATCTCTATGAGGTAACGATTATTTAATTCATTTTATACGAATTAAAATAGAAAAAATAAAATAAATCCGATTCTTGAATTTAAATTTGTAATGATATAGTTATCAAAAGTTTATTGTAAAAAGATATAGGATACCGATAGTTATGGGTAACGTTATTTACATCTTAAGAATTGGAATGAGTTTATGTCCAACTTCACAATAATTTAAATGTCGCTTACAATTAATTGATTCTCTATTAAATTTAGTGTTAGGTTTCTTGTAATCAAACGATTTGTTTAAAAAAATGTCAAATGTCTTAAAAATTAATTTTGCAGGCGTTGATGACCCTGATGCTTCACGCATAAAAACCCCAACAAATAATCACAATTTCTAATCTATGTGTTTGTAAAATTATATGTGCCTAAGTAATTCTCCAAAAACTAAATTGTTAACCACTTTTCATAACTAACAAGCTGCCGAAAATAAACATGGAGCAGAAATATAACATTTGTATTTTTCAATATTCACCGCGTTTTTTTTTTTGTAATTTTTTCTTTAAAAAAAATCAATATATAGCAATTAGGACAAAAATATGTAAACTAACCAGAATATGTATCAAAATAGCAAAGATGACATAGCACTTTTAATGGAACTAAAATTCGAGATAAACATACAAATTATTTAAAGTAATTTCTAAAATTAAAAATAAATGTTTCCAGAAAGCATAATATGGTAAGAACAACGAAGTTAATATTTCAGAAATAATAAAGAAATTGTCGGCTTGAAGAAATGCTAGTAAAAATAAATAAATAATTTAATTACACTTCAGTTAGACTACTCCGAGAAGGAACAAAATAACTTATTTGATATTTTTATGTTATGTATTTGATCTGGTTAGAATATTTTATTTTTTCCTAATTAGACATAATCCATTTTTTCCAAGATAAGACATCTGTGAAAACTTGTGTCATCAACGATACAGCATAAGAGTCATTAGTTTTTTTTTTAAACCAATTCTGGCAATTTATTCAGTTGTCCAAACCTAAGTTGTCCAATTAACCTAAAATAGCTCATAAAATCGAACAATACTTCATGGTTATTGAATTACAACAATATGGGTAATTCACCATGATGCGATAATTTTTACGTTAATGTTTTTTTAATTAAAACTTGTTACACGATCTTTAAAACAGAAACAACCGTTTTAAATTTTTTATCAAAATAAATGATAATAATTGAAAGTAATAAGTATAATATAATTTTACATAATTTAACTAACATGTAAGATGATATTTATCATTTTATGGAAGAACAACCATTTCAATTTACAACAAATATTTATAAACATTTAAAAAAACTATTTTTTTTTTAAGAAATATATTTCCACCATTATCGTGGTATATATTTTTATGGTATACGAATTATTAAGTAGTAACATATAGTACATATTTGTTATCTTTATTCAAGAACGACTTAAATCATGTAATAGAATTCATGAAACATCAGTCTTAATGATTTTGGGATACTTTATTTTTAAATTATTATTATTTCGTAAATTATCTATGTTCTTGCATTAAACCATTTTTATATTATGACAATATAAATTAAAATTTATGTAACTTACAGGTCTACGTCAGGAAACGATAGATCGCAGACAGGGCAACGAGCAGAATCTTCCTCCTCTTCTTCCCTGTCTTCCTCTCCAGTGCTCGACTGTTGGGAGGCTGAAAATTGATAAAAGAGGTAAGAACAACAAAATTTAGAAATATTATTACACAATGTATGGATATGTATTTGATATATTATTACTACAGATCATTCAACCGTTACGTAAATTACATTTTAAATGTGAGCATTGGTGTTGGAGAATTGAATATTATCGAGCATTGCAGGCTAAATATATTTTTTTTTTTCTACTAAGTAAATACTAGTTCTTCCATTTCTTCTTCGTATTATTAATACTGAAAAAAACCCATAGAAGATGGAGGGGGCACTGATCTAAGTGAATAGCCGACATGGACTCTTTGTCGCAAGCGATCCATCAGGCGCTGAAAGGAGCGACAAAGGGATGTCGCATGACGCTCGCGGCGCACTCAATACATCACACGTCAGCCGTTGTATTATCGAGGTAGGGTTCTTTGAGGGTGTCGCTGAGAATCGATTATCAATCACCATCGTATAACGTTAACCAATCCTGGAATCGATTAATTGCATCGAAGTCGGTAAGCATGGTCGACTTCTAAGTTTTTAAAATATGGTATTCTTAGAAATTATGAAGAAAAGATAAATTATAAAATAATCTATATAGTTGTCAACACTTGTTTATTATAACTAATCGAAAATCCTGATTAAGCTATGACAAATAATGTTTTATTTAGATAAGTTGTCTAGTAATTTAGATAGTCAATATAAAATATTAGGCTGTGTGTGGGCGTACATCTCGAAATGCTGATGATAAAGGAAATGCCTATTCCGTTTTTACACAAAAGAACAAACTATTGTGGGAATCCTCAACACACCTCTGTGAGCTCATCATATTACGTTTCCTACTAATTTCTCATTCATTACATTTTATTATTAAGCATAATAGATAATGACCATTGAACGATAAATTATAAAAATAAATTCAAACTTATTAGAACATCTGACAATGAATTCCGATAAGATAGGAACAAGGACTAGAATTCATCTTGGAATAATTACTAAAAGAACGGCATTCAAGTCACTTAATTACACCTAATATAACTTCATCTTCTTCACAAAATTTCAAAAAAAATTTTTCACATAATGAACATAGAGCGCTGTCGCTCAATCTCCACTGGTGTTAAACAATAACGCGATTGAGAGAGCAGCGCAGGGATCTCTCGGATTCCTGTTTTTCCCTCTATAGTTGGAGGTGCTTGGGGTTCCCTGCCTGATTATATATAGGCTTGACTTGTGGTTTTAATTTACTTATCTTTAGGTTATTTTATTTTTTATTATGCATGGTTATTGATAATTGTTTAGTTATATTACTTTTGTTAATTTTATGTTCTCTGTATATATGGTGTGAATGTGGTCATATCTCATTATGATTATTGTCCACTTGACCGATTATTATATTTCTAAATAAATAAAAAAAAATGAATACAGCATGATAAAAAGTTGACAGGCTCGAATATGTTTTTTTTAAACTATGACATATTTAAATTCTTTATTTATCGTGTTTAATGAATATTAACTTGATTAACGAATGATTAAATTATAGTGTTTTCGCTATTTTTTCAAATTTGAACAATATAGGTATATATTTTAGACGACATAAACATTTACAGTTGAACAGATGGCAGATATATTGTTGTTGTTTAAACTCTAGTTTATCTATTTTTTTTTTCTCCAACAAACTTGATACTATAATATCCTTGAGACAGATCCCTACTAACCAAACAGTTGAAGTCAATGACCTCACTCTAACTTTCTCATTACTACCTCTGGTTCCAGGTTGTCTAATTGATGGTAAGGTGTGGGGTGAAGGGATGCAGCCCCTGGGTTTTCCCTGTCTGGTGGAAGCCCGAAGTAGCATCTCGTCACTTATTAGCCTAGAGCTCGGAAAAACCCGGCTTAAATTTCGAAAGTCACCCCTCCGGGTCATTGACCAACGATTTTAGGATAATATTTCCTTTTATCCCTATCATAATGAGATGTTTTGGGCAGAATTCAAAGCAAATTTTTTAAATTTAAATTATTGTTCAGTTCCTTTTCTCATTAAAAATAAATGTAAGTATTTATCTCGGCTTTAATTATTAAAAAAAATTCGATGGTATTAAGATGATGCTATTATTATTATTAAAGAGCTATTGAAAAAAATTATATCACAATTTAAAAAAATATTTATAATAAAGAATTCTAAAAACAACTATTACATCCAGGAACAATTATTTTTATCTATCAAGATTGTGTTAAATCATTCTCTTTCATAAAACTATAATTAGTTTTAATAATTAATTATTTTAAAATACATTTGTAAAATCTGGCCTTTTCTTAACGTGTCCAACGCCTCAAGAGATTTTACCTTCATCTTTAAGGAATGTAATGATTTTTTAAGGTTCCCTTCGTTTTTATTTATAATCGATATTCCTATATATTTCTTTTATTAAAAAAAAAAACAATATACTTGAAGAGGAAACATTGAATAACCTTTTAGAATTGTTAATAAGAATGAGGTTATATGACTAAAAGAACACAATAAAGAAAAAAATCACTTAAATGAGTATAAAAACATCTCGAAATGTCGAACAAGATAAAGAAAGATATTAAAACTGTGATTTAATTTTTTATGGTAGAGAATCACTTCATAAAACCTCAAATAATATAATTAAGTTTTTTTTTAGATATGTACCATTCAAAAAAAAAAAGTTACAGTCCGGTGAAATAAGTCTAATATCAAAATAAATCTAAAAATGGCATTGGTATTAACTACCCAAATATTAGACCAGCTATCCATGGAATTAAAAAAGTGGATTTTTCGAATGAAATAAAAATTAGGATATTTTATTGAAAACCGACAGAAATAAAATATTTACTTAATGACATACAGCTAGCATTCAGCGCTGCCAGAAACGCAACTTTGGCAAAATATCTTTGTAAATCACCTAATAAATAAATAATATGCTTTTAACTAAAGAGGGGTTGATTTTTTAAAATTTAAATTTATTATTATAGAATAATAAAGACGATAGCAATTATTATGCATCTTAATGTATTGCATTCTCTAGCTTGGAATGTGGATATAAGTTAGAGTTTCTATTGTTCCAATAATTGACCCAACTTAAAGGTTATTAATGTTTTAATTTTATTATTTGTTATTAATTTGACTTTATATGCTACCACGCTTATACTCCGTCAACAAAGAAATATCGATGACACTTGACACGTATGGTAAGCGAGTCGCTTCTCACAACCGAACAGAATATTCTTTGTATTCGACATATAAATTACTACATCTAATATTTATCCTGAATAGGTTCTAAGTGTTGCACTTGAATAGATCTTCACCCCATTCTTAATGGTATCAGTGGACGATGTAACAGATTCGATATTATGTGATCGATCAAGTATCGATTTTATCCTATTCAGTTGAAATAATATTAGAAAAACGAAATTTGATGGTGCAGCATACCCAAGAAATGATTTTTTTTTTTTTTTTAAGAACTGATGGTTGTACGTTGACAATTTTAAAGAAAGTATCTGATGACCAATAATTAAGACGAAATAATTAACCAACCAACTATTTTAATATATACATATTAATGTTGAGCAGTTAGTTCTTACTCGTCTAATGTTCAGTCATTTAACTATTCAAAAGCGAAAATCGAACATTTTTTTAAAGAAAATTAACTTGGACCATGTGGTATTAGTTAAAGCAGGAGTAGTTCGAATTCGAGCCATACAATTAACTTTTATTCATTAATTAATTTGTTTAATACGATATCTTAATGGTCTTATAATTGTGAGAAAAATACATCTGACATATTAATATTATATCAACGTATTATCTGAAAACATTTATACAACTAAGTTACTCCATGTTATAACATGTTAATTATATTAAAATTTAATATGTATATAGATAGATTTATATTTTTATAAAATGTAAATTAACCCAACACGGACATGGTAAACATTGCTTTAAACGTTATAATTTGTGAAAAAATAATACATTTTTTTGTAAATAATAAAGTACTCACTACTTCACTGTTGTTTTACACTACAGACAATGTTATAGACAATATATATAACAGACAATCTATGACAAACGAGATGAGCAATTTTCGTTAAAGTTTAGTGCAAACCCACGTGATTTATTGTCCAATAAATACGGAATTAGTTTAAAATCATGAAAGATCCTTAAACTATAAAATTTAATTTGATGCTCTTAAATAATTAAAAACTCGAAAGTAAAATAAATTATAAGCTTATTATCGTCCTCAATTTAACCTGAACTTCTTTTAATGTAAACGATTTTTTTATTTTATTCGTTTGAACTACTGTTTGAAAAAATTATATTATTACAGGAAAAGTTTTAATTTTGTTTTTATTGATTTGAATTTAATCCTTATAAATCATGGAATATAATTCTATTATAAAGGGGCTATCAAATTAGCAGAAGTTTATACAAATTGCAATTTGTTGTTCAAGTGTTCAATTTTTTTGCTAATGTAAACATTAAAAAATGTTATTGATTTCTTTGGACTAAACATATACTTGTATTTTTTTAAACTGTTTTATTGAGTAATGTAACATTCTGACAAAATATAGACAATGGTTATAGAGTACATCCACGCCATAAAATATCTGTAATAATTTCGAATGAATTTTCTATCCTAGAAAAAAAAAATAAAAAAGATAACATAATGTACCTAGATAAAGTCAAAGTTGGCCGAAATCCAGGTGAGACGAACGTGGAGTAACAAATCGCCTCCAACAGGTTACTGCTGGATCGGGAGCCATTTCTACCGCCCCCACTCCCGGATCATCCCCTCTCTTCCGTTCAACCGTCTCCGCTTCCGCTATCCGGGGGTTGTAACTTATCCGTTGAGGGCGGTTATCGCGTTTAATCGAATTATCCGGAGGTCGGATTGACGAATCGAGTGGAACGGACACTACCGAATTGAAACTAAAGTATCTAAGAAGTTCTCTCAAAGGAACCTTATAGTGGTGCTTATCAGGATAATTTCTAAGGATAGCGTCTCATTCAAGTTAATACCATAGGTTCTGTCTTTTGAAAAGATGCTTTTAAAAAGAATCCGGTGTGTCCACTTGCACTTGTCCTATCTATTTCAGAAACGTTTTTATATATTTGCGTATGTCCATTAATAAATAAAAAAAAAAAAAAAAAAATTGAACTACATAAACTTTTCTAAAAATATATATGAAGGCAATAGTGAAGCTTGTGTGATGCGGCCAACAGATTTTCTTACTTTCACTTAGTTATCTTTTTTCTCTCTCATTCACCCTCTCTCAGGAAATTGAATAGCTGTAACTTCGTTAATAGTTATCCGAAATGAACGATTTTTATATAGTTTTGTAGAGAATATCATTACCTTTCAGGCTAAATGTATAGGAAAACCGCATATCGGAAATTTGATCCAATCGCAATACTTTCCTTACCTAGTATAGGTAGAAAAGTAATAAATTAAAACGTGTGGTGAAAATAGAACGCGCTGTATCATTGCTAATACTGGTTTGATTCCGATGATTTTTTTTTTTTTTTAGTTTTGTTGGTAATTTAATTACCTTTCAAAGGTTATATTATAAATGTTACCATAGGATGTATACTTAGCGAGTTAGACCCCAAAATATTTTCTTTTCTTTATAACATTTATCTTTAATTTTCTTGGGAATTTATTTCATGTAAGAAAATTGAAAGGACAATTATTAGATTACAGAGAACAAATAGATAATTTAGTTAGTAAGATAAATGTTAAAATATTTTAAAGGGCATATAGACATGACTAATTTATTTGAAAAGTTACAGGATTTTATTTAGGAGCGTTTATTCTCCATTGAAACTTGTTTAAACAAATTTGTTTTAAAATGAACGAGTTTTAAATTTATGTTGTACTTTTTTCCACAGACTTTTTATTTTTGTATGCATTTCGAGAAACTTCTAACAATAGTTTTCAGATCATCATACAATCGAATTAATATTTAATTTCTAACTAACAAATCCAAATACTTCACAACATTTGAAATAAACAGCACATTCATAACCTTTCATGAATTTCACTATTTCTTTATTTTTATTTTATTTTTCGTAATCGGTTTCATGCTGAACATGAAGTATTCATAAATTATAGTATTTAAAAAAAAAAAAATAGTGCCCTGGATCAAAAAAATAATGACAATAATTCTATAAATTTTAAAATATAATTTATTAAATTTGGAAAGATCATAGTATAGTTATTTATAATTGATATCATAATTTTTTTTTGATAAAGTTTTACATTTGAAACGGATGTTTCGCATGGAATTTCTTCAGTTCAACTCTGTACTCGTAAACGAAAAATATGTTGAATAATTTCTATTGTCACTTTCATTTTTTTTTTTTATTTAAATTTTACAATAAAATTTAAAGTAAGTATGCATTAAAGATGGACTTTTTGCTAAGTTAGATAAGGGCATAAAGCACCTTGGTCTTCCGAGCGTTACACCGGGTGGTGAAACACGGTCGAGTAAACCTTCCCACGGCTTATGAAATTTAATTATCACAGCTAATGTGGGTGAGGGCTGTGGTTATGCTGCTATGAACTTTATGCTTTGCTTCTCTATATCCTCCACGCTACATTGAATGTGGTTGGATGGGTTACTGATGACACTCAACTTTTAATTGCTGTTTACGGGGCCTAATAATTTAAAAAAAAAAGATATTACGTTACTATTAAGTATCGTTTATAAAGCGTTATATTTTCACCACACGTTTTAATTTATTACATTTCTACCTATACTAAGTAAGGAAAGTATTGCGATCGGCTCAAATTTCTGATATGCGGTTTTCGACAAAATTCAAGAATATAAAGAAAAATAAAATTTTTTAAAAAAGGTTCAAAATTTTGAACGAAATAAATAATGATACCATCTGTAGTGAATTTAATATTTAAATTTGAAGATTTTTTATTTATTAAATTTTTTTTATGACGGTTATTACCATTGAAGAAAAGTAGAGAAATTACACATAATAATGTTTAATAAGTCCTTAAAGGCCTGTTAAAATAATATAATAACAGCAAAAAATAAATATAAAAACGGTAATTATAGAAACAATAATGCTTTTAGGTATATTTAAAATATTTTTTCTTGATGTGTGAGTACATTTATTAGCTATCTAAGCGTTGTAATTAAAAGAGAGCACATACGTCTCTGTTTATGGTAGTTAGCTTAGATCACTCACAGTAACAAATGTGGAACTTAAAAAAAATATTACTCTTTTATTTTGGAGAAGGTCAGCTCTAACGCGTGTATTTGTCAGTCCCGTGTCCGCAGGGTTTGTCTGATTTATTTGAGCAGGACGTATTGCTCTATTGGACTTCCGAACAAGTCCATGGATTCCTCTAATATAATGTTATCCACGTAACTTTTTCATTTTATTATGGATTGCGGCAGTATTTCACAGACATTATTGGTGTCAGAAGGCCTCCAGTTTAATCCCTTTAGACAACTTCCCTAGAATTGTGGAGTTAAAAAAGAACGGCTATCATTCATTATTTAATTTTCGCTTTAAGGTATTTAGAGTTTTCATTAAAACATATATATTCTTATTTATTTGATTTTAGTTTTTTCTATAAATAAAGTATTACACCCCTTCTTGGAAAAATTCATCGTTTATATTTCGATCCTTACTTCTACAACAAACGTTTGCCTGTCTGACATCTTTAATAGTAGACATGGGAGTGGACATAAGGTACCTAGCGATGACATAAGGTACGGTCTTCAGGAGTCTAAGAGGACATGGGAGACTGCGGCGCGGAAGACAGCTGGAGGTCGCGCGCCGCTGCTCCGACACCTGTTGATGACCGCCCAGCTGGTCCGATCCTTACCATCTTGTAGCTTTTCGCTCTGGAACTGGAGGGCGTCTCTGGAGTAGGTTTCCCACGATGGGTTTGGTGTTCATCAAGTTAATCTCTCTGTTGACTTCACACGTCAATGTTAATTACAGAAAATGGAAGTTCGAAAGCAGCCTTGCTAATGCTCGTAAAAACCTTGTTTTCTAATGTTAATCGTTTCTCTTTTGTCATTCACCTTCTTGTCATTCACAGCTCTTTTTTTGGATTTTCAGAAGTTGTTCATGAGTTTTTGCACTTCAAAGTGCTCATTATTTCCATTTAATTTACCATCCCAGCTAATATACTCTATTATTGTTTGATTATTGAAAACCGTCTTTAATTTTGTTCTTCTTTATACATTTTTTCTCCAATCCCACATGGGCCATTTTTTCATTAATAAATTAAGCCATTATTTGATATTTTATTCATAGTCTTATGATTTTTGAACAAATCGAATGATCTCCATTTTTAACTGATTAGCTCCTTATAGGGGTGATAAAAATATGAAATAAGGAATAATTTTAATAAACGATGAGTTTCATTAATTGAAGACACGTATGTACGAAGTCGTTATTTTAAAAATTAATGTTTTTTTCATAATTCCAATACCGATCAACACCATTTTCAATTTATTTTATTTTTATTATTTTTAACCTTAAAAATGTGAAATTAAATTTTTAAAAAGTTAAAACAGTCAAAAGGCATTTATATGTTGTTATTTTTTCAAATAAATTCTTTTACTTCATAATAATATATTGCCAAAAATACTAAAAAAATAAAGATAAAGAAATTAAAAATGGTGTTGACGAAATGATCTATCAAAACAATCTTGGTTTTGTTAGTTTGTATAGTTAATTAAAATAATAGTTATTATTAATTATAGATAATTGTCTTCCTCAAATATATACATAAATAACTATGTAACATTAAAATGCATCTATTAGACATGGGTTAAGAACATCAATTTTTAGAAATCGTAAAATGAAATTGACCATTCTCAAAATGGAGTTTAAAAAAAATAAAATAAATAACTTCCATGGATTTATTTCAGTGTTTCTTAAATATTAAAAAAATAATAGGAAAATGTTAATTGCAAATATTAATTAATTTTTTAGATAGGAGAAACCTAACTGAGATCGAATGAAAAATTAGAAGAGTTTAATTCAAAACTATATTCGTTATACAAATTCTTTGCATATAGTAACTAAAATTGTCAAGTATTAGTAACTATTTTGCCTTAATTTTTATTCAAAAAATTGATTTTTTGACCGATCTTGATCTTGCAACAGCAAAGTGCAAGACCAAGGCCGATTTTGGGCAATACCAATAAATATGGAAGGTAATTTAAAATGTTTATGAATTAAAAATTATACCTTATTATTGTTAATTTATATATATACATATATATATATATATATATATATATATATATATATATATATATATATATACATATATATTTTTTATTTGTAATCGCCTCTACCCTAGAGGGTCATTGGCGGCTAGTTTTCTATACTCTAATTTATATTTATAAAAGTATTTTCATTAATTATATAAAATAACATAACTTAATATTGATGGGTATTTTTACCATGATTTCAACGATGAAACGCTTGACGCTATCATGCTGAAATTATATGAAAAAATTTGACTGTTAATAATTAAATATTTGGCAGATTTATTTAGGTATCTAGTTTATTTATTATCGATGTTCAATCAGAATATTTAATTTTCTCAGATTTTTTTTCGCTATTGCGATATAGTAGCTTTAAACTAAAATCAACCGATTTTTCACCGTTTTCTTACTATCATTAATACTTCAGAACGGACACAACTGGTCTCTAACGGCCAATCGACTACCGGAATCGTAGAATAGTTTAAAAGGAAGTAGGCAAGCTCAGGTGTGACGAAGTTTCACCTGTGTTCTGACCAGAATTAGGTGCAGTATGGAGGCGTTACAACAGGTGGTTATTTGAATACGGCATATGTCTTCTGGTCCCAACGGTTTGCTTTTTCAACGGTCCCCAGTGATATTTCTGTATAATGTACTTTTTTTTTTTATAGATGCTATTGAAGAGATATGTATTTATAAATCTGTTATATTCGAAATGAGGAAATTAAATATTAAGTCATCGACAAGTGAAAAACTGACTGTAAGTCACCAAGTATATAAATACTAGTCCGTGATAGAGACCCATTTTTATCAAATTATTAACATTCGCCTGAAACTTCGTAAATACCTTCAACTGATCGTAACTTACAAATATTTTGTTTACGAAAATCCTCGGAATTAGGATGTTTTCAATTTGGAGATCGTTTTAAATTTTGTCTATTTAATAAGGTACTACCAACTCTTGAATACCCATTTGCTCGTAAGATAATATGATCACGAAGTCGAAAAAAAGGTGGCCTATAAAAATATTGATCAGTGTGGCGTGACCTCCACCCCGAAAATTCGGTAAATCTAAAATAACGTGGTTATATAGATTAAACGCCCAAATATTTTGGCAAGCCACCTTTTTTTTTTTTTATTTTGTGATCTTATTATCTTATCAAGCAAATGGGTATTTATGACTTTTTAGTTCCTAATTTTTTTTTTTATCTTATTTATTGGAAAATACTACAATCTGTCTCAAGGACATTTATAATAGTGTTCACAGACTATTTACAGTAAATAAAATAAATTATACAGAAAAATAATATATATACAATAAATAAGAAAAAAATAAATGAATAAAAAGAACACATACATACCTATATACAATATTTACAATCTAGTTCCTAATTAAATAGACAAAGCTTGCCGATCTCCAGATTGAAAACAACTCTATTCTGAGAATTTTCGTAAATAAAATATTTGTAGGTTACGATCATGATTATACGATAAAGCTATTTACGAAGTTTAAGGCGGATGTTAATGATGTGATAAAAAAGAGTTTGTATGTATGTATGGACTATATGTTTCTTTTCCAATAATTAAGTCTTAACGATCCTAAAGAAAACTTAGTTTATATTGTATATAGAAATAATTATGTAAAGGGGGAAAAATATTTTAAAGAAATTTTTTCGAGCAAAAACATATTGAAACATAATTATAATATATTAAGAAATAAATTGATATTGTGATTTTATGTGAGTTTTCCAAATCAAGTATTTTTGTTAATGGAGATTTTATATTGTTTAACTAGTAAATAACTTGGAAGATTTGTCTATCTATACTTTGTAGAATAACATTATTTATGGCACTATCGATTTAAAACAAGTTCAATAATTATTTTAATTTAACCTTATTTAGTGGTAATTATCTTGATTTACCAATAAATCTTAATATTCAATAAATGTTTAATGATTAGTTACATTAATGGAAATTATTGAAAATGATGTTGAGCGACTTACAAGATAAGTTATTAAAGCGTATGCGGGAACATAAAAGTATATCTGAATTTGTTCCCTGAATTCGTAGAAAATGAATGTGGAAGGAAAATTATTTTTGATGGTTGTTGGTTAAAACCCCTCTTTTCTAAGATTTTTAAGACATACTATTTATTTAAAAATTGTAAATAATAATAATGGTTATTTTAGCTTGAGTATTTTTTTAACTATAATAAAAATAAATCTAACTTCCACTGAATTGGAAATATATTGTTCATTATTTTTATCATATCATAAACTTATGGCACGCCTACTCCGACAAATTTACCCCATGACTATCAATCACGGAATATATTATTAGTAAGTTATTTGTAAATTTATGCATGATTAATATGCATTAAATGACCTTCCGTACAAAAGATCCGGCAAATTGATTTGAATTGATGGGGTCATTAAGCATTCAGGGATCTCCACCGAAGGGGAGTATCCCATACGTTGTATCAATCCAAACATATGCGAGGGCCAAATGTTAATTTTTTTTACCGATCCGATAATCACAACGGGGGTGAGATTCGAATGTAAGGTCAAACGCACGATAGGCGCGCGGCGCAGGTGGACGGAAGTCATTACCTTATGCCAGGGCGCGTGCGAACTCTGCATCAGGTACGGCGCTGGTTTGCTGCGGGGGATCGGAAATCGGAAAATCACCGTCGTTGATGGGTGTGTCTAACGTATATTCTGTATGGGAACCGAGTATCGGGTTTTGAAAACTATAGTTAAAAAAAAATAACTAAGGTGTGTGGTTTAGACCACACGATAGGATTGAAAACATCAACAAGGAGAGATTAATAATATGAAATATAAATTATAAATAATAGCTCATTATAAAGAGGAGGAAATTCTGAACATTTCCCTCGCTTACAGTAGGCAGGTCCGATTTTTAGTTTCTGAGATATTTTAATCCATATCTTCAATAAAACTCGTTATAATTTGGCTTTCCACATTATTTTTCCCATTTTCGCCCCTCTAACACGGCGTCGCGTAAGATACACTTTTGAATAATAGCCCATTACAGGGAAGATGGAACGCTGAACAATTCCCTCTCATACAGTATGCAGGTCCGATTTTTAATTTCTGAAATATTTTAATCCATATGAAAAAACATTTCAAGTAGTTGACCCCAGCCGACTTTACCCGAGCGCTGCACATCGGAAATCTGAAGACTCAATATAATTTACTTTCCATGAAAGAGAGAGTAACACGTGCCTAATGAAGTTTTCACTTTAAAAAAATGATTTTTATAAAAATAATTAAACTTTTTAAACTAGGTCATAGATTGGTTAAAATCAATCGGAGCCCCGAACACTGTTGCTTCTGAGGTTAATTTCACTTTCACTGAATTAAAGGTTAAATATTTAGTTCTATAATAGAAATAACATGTATCAAACATGGTCTACACTGGGTCCCTGTCTAGAAAAGCTATATCAAGATTAAGATCTGTATACTGTTTTCCATACTCTTGCAGACAAATGTTACTTGACGGAATAGCGGATGGAAGGTTGGCTTTCAATGCTAAACAAACCTAGAAAATTTGTGAATTTCGTCAAAGTGGGAAATATGGTTTGTGAACACTTCTTGGTCCCATTTGGGTTTAAATGTAATCAGAAAGAGCTTTAGTACGTTCGCTGCTAAAAACGAATTATCTCTTAATTCGAAGTTGTCACGTAAGCAAGTCAATTCGTCGAACGGTTTTGTTTTATCTATACCACATAAAATCGAACTCGTAGTATTTTTATGTTCTTTGAAAGTATTTGGGGATGGGCGTGGTGGATTTTTTTTTGAAAATGTCGCTTTGCTGCTAGCATGTTAAACGGAATTCAATTGGAATAAACCATTAGATATATTACAATAATTTTTCATCGATGATATTAATGTTGATATGTGCAGTCGTTCCTCTAAATCTACTGAAAGATCCATAAAAAAAAAGTTACTTTTACCAAACTCAAGAATGACTCATTTCAGTTAATTATATAATATTGTCGATATAGCAATAATATTAATATAAATTGAAACAGTTATCTCTTTTGCTTACTCGACGCTCAATCTGTACCTGAAGACGTTTTTCCAATAATTTTTAAGAGAAAAAGGAGCATCAAATTCTTTGAAAGGTGTCCTTCTTTTAAGTTTCATACAAGTATTTCTTTTAACAGGAACGTTTAAATGGAGTTAGGGAAATGACTATGGATACCATCCAAAGTTTCCAATTTGACTATCTGCCCTCCTAGGGTATTTCAGGTCTGTTCAGTACTCGTAGATGAATCAGTTTTTGTTTATTTACTTCGTCCGTTCGTTCATTCTGTTTTATTTTAGTTGTTTTATCGGCTTTTGAAGATTATTTAATATAATTTAAATAATCCGGTTAAGTATCTATTAAAAAAAAGCAGTTAAAAAGTGCAAACCGAAGTAGCCAGGACATTTGCTGAGCACAGACTGTTTTGACTGCCCCTGGGATGAGACGCCCACAAGGCCCTGGTAGCTTCTTGGATTGCCTATCTCAGCTCCTGCATGCACCTGCCTATTTCTTTATTTTTATTTTTTTTTTAACTGCTTTTCTTTGAAGAGATACATTCTTCAATGGTCCTTGTAATGCATATACGTTTTTATTTTTAACTCACAGCCCCTTCGAACTAGCATTACGTGATAGGTTGTCTCGAGACGAATGAGATAGTAAATTATTATCATAAAGTATATGTTAAAATAATTTTAAAAAATATTGAATTAATACGATGGTTTAAGAATGTCAGCTTAAAAATATATCTGTTATCAGTATAACAGATAAAGGTAAGTACTTTGAGGTAAGTAAAGTATAACAAGGTTAGTTTGTAAAGGACTTCCCCACTCCTTCTACAGTCACTCTTTTCTTAATCCCTTTCTCTTTCAAAGCTCAGCCTTCAGTAATTGCCCAAGGTATACATCCATTTTTATTTTGAATTATGCTTTGTTTGGAACCTGGTACATTTTGCAAGTAGCTAGGTAATTATTATCCTTCGAAGTGTATAATATTCACATTTGTTTTTTACATATTTCAAGTTGGACACTTAATCTCGACTTACTTCAACAGTCATGAAAGTTGATTTGGCCTTCGATACCGTATGGTAACTGCAGGAAATTTTTCTCATTTAAATATCGTTTGAACGGATGGATATCTATCTAAATCTTCTCTACGATAAAGACCTCTTGATCCCAGATACACCTCATCCACTAGAAGCATCCATATTGTTTTCAGATCGGTCTCCATAACATCGGACATCCGATGACAGATGTAGTACCCTAAATCACCGCTTGACCGTTGCTCTAACCCCGAAAAACACTAATGGCCGGTGCGAGGCGGAAGTGAACTGACTCAGCGGCAGCCGGCTCTTGGAGGGCCTTCCGGTCGTATTATTTTTTAATGACTCCACGATTGAGCGAGGATAGGGTGAGAACTCTGGGGCTCAGAGTCAATATGCTGACAACCTGTGTGAGGGTTGTCTCATGCGATCGTTATGTTTTAAAGAAGCGTGTTAGATGTACAGAGTATTGTTTGCCGTAGCGTCTCAGTTATCAAAACATAATTTGTCTCCAGCTGAAACTGTTCGTTACACACATTTTCTATTCGATATGCTTTGAACGAAGAAAATGCTGCATATTTGGAATAATACTTAAATTTTTATTTATTATTAAAATGTCATGATACACCAACTAGAATCAAAGCTCTTTATGTAAACAAAAAAGTTATAGGGTTTCCAATGAATTATTTGTTTAGATCTTCCACATAGAATTTGTACATGAAAAACGTATTGTTCTCGAATAAATCTTAAAGAAAAATAATATTCATCTATTGCTCAAATTGGAAAACTAAGACATCACGGACTCTTTAAATAATTTCTTCGTTTCTGACTTCGCGTGACCCCTAATGGAGAGTTTGAATCATCTCATTGAAGTTCTTCTCTTATTCAGGAATAATAGCTGGGTGCTGTAGAGTATGCAGGCTGTTAAATATTTACAGAAGCGTCATCACTCAACACCTTTCTGTTTGTCGGTTAAATTTTTAAATAAGTCCTATCGTAGAAGTACCCAGCCGAAGACGGGAACTTATAACTCACAGTCAAAAATAAGATAAAAACAACTACCATCAGAACCGATAGAATATTACAAAAAAAATTATATTTTAATTTTCTCTTAACTTTTTGTATAAAAAAAAAAAAAAAGCACAAAGAGTAGGTCTGACTATAAATGAGCAAAACCGAAATATATGAGAGGTGGTCCTCAACGAATGGATCAGGAGGAAGCCCAGATAGAAATAGAAGACTGCACATTTGAGCGGGTGAATGAATTTATTTATTTAGAATCCCAAATCAAGCCAGATGACAACATACAGCGAGAAATAAATCTAAGGTTGATGGCTGCAAATAAGTGCTATTTCGGACTCTTAAAACATCTCAAAAGTAAAACCCTTTCCAGAAACACAAACGTGCAGCAATACAAAACGCTCATAGTTCACCAGGGCGATCTTCACTAATAATTTCTGGTGACAGAGAACAAATGCTTAAATATCTAGCCTGTACAAAAATATAAGTATTGTAAGATTTAATAAGATTAGAAGACTTTACTGGGCGGGGCTAGTCGCTAGAATGGAACATGATAAGATCCTGAAGAAAATAGGTTTTAGTATGAAAATGAGAAAAAATTGAACATCCTCATAACGGTTAATTGGCATTTGAAAAATATAAATAATTATTGGAGTTCGGGTAAATTTGTTTCTGTAATTTTTTTTTTTTTTAAAACATACATGTATTAGTGTTCCTTTAAAAACTAAATGAGAATTACTGTCGAGACTTGAGTGTCGTGAAAATGAGAGATTACTATTATTATTATACGACATTAACACTGATTCAGGCAGACTGATACAGAATTATTATACAAAATGGGTATTAGAGTTAGATGTTATTTTCCAATCTCAGCCCTTTTATAAAATTTAACGTTTCAGCGAAACAGCTCTGCTGTAAAAAAAAAAAATACTGAAATGATAAAATAATAAATGCCCCAGTCGCAGGAGGCAGAACACTATTATTGCCCTGACATCTATAACAATATTTTACGATAAAGACACGAGGCTGAAAAAGGCCATTAGAGCTGTAATAAAAAAGCAGTTAACACCGCGGCTACCATAATAATGGGCTCATTGTGCAACCCTTCCCGGGGGCGGGGCCGGCAAACTGTTATGATACACCCTTTGTCACCACCCTCCGCTTGACATCTATATCGCGGCAGATGTCCTCCTGGATTAGCATAGCTCCACAATTACCCTGCTCTATGCAGATTTTCAGGAGTCTTAAACTGATTAGCGACAGATGCGGTAGGCCGCCGATGTTATCTCGGCGATGGATTAGGATATGAAATAATTGAAATGTCGTGGCCGAGAAGTCGATGGGACGATAAGACCGTTGGCTTTTGACGTTGGAGTCATGGTCGTCTAGTTCGTAAAAAAAAATGTATACAATAATTAATTGAAAATATTTTTAGTCCCAGGGTGCTTAATCTTCTCTCTTTCAAATTACCCACCTCTCAACAAATTTCATATCATAATTTTCTGCTTTTAAATAATTTTATAGACTTTTCTATATAAATACATACCGTAAGGTGGAGTAAGTGTAGGACTGGGTCAGTAAGTTTTGTATAGCGAGTAACATTTAGTTGATGGTGATCCCGTAATGGAAGCGTTGTGTTAGTTCAGTCTATAAAAACGTGTTTTGTATCGGCATGTACTGCGCAACTACCTTGCGGCACACTACTCATGTGGCTCAAGCGAAAATTTCATGAAAACAAAAATTTTGAAGAAACAATGGAAATAATTAAAACCTAACTCCACAACGAGTGTAGTAAATTAGGGTTCTCAAACTTCCACAAGGTAATAGCGCAATGCATGCCTAAGCGAAGCACGTTGTTGCAGACTGAACCAATAGTGTATCCACCACGCAATCACCACAAACTAAATTTACCATCTGTCCCAAAGTTACCCACCCAGTCCAAACTTTTATCCCTAAATTATATTATATTTAGCAAATTTAGTAAAAAATAAAATTTCACACTTCAAAATTTTCCGCTCTCTAAACGCTGCCTCCTGGAGTTAATACCCCCTTCGTCTTTTATGCCAATTTTAATATTTCTTATGTTGTATCCATTTAATCTAATTTGTCAATATTTATTTTAACACATATTCGTCCTGTAATTTTTTGTAATACCATTCACAAAATGGCATTTCTTTACCTCTGTGTGGTATAAATTAGACTTTAATTTATTTCGAATTAAAAGAACAAGAATCAATTATTTTCTGTGATATACAAATGAAGAATTTTCGTTTCAAATTCACTGACACTTTTTTTTTTGTTTTTCTTTCAAATATGTTTTCGGTTATTTTTAACAGTTATAGTATTAGCTGTTGTTTTGATTAACGAATTGAAATTTTGTTAACAGGATGTTACTGATTTTCTGTTGGTACTCAGGCTACAACTTAGTAAACTTGAAAGAGCATAAAAGTTTTATCTGTTCGGTGCGTTTTCACATAGGTTGATCTGATAGTGATTTCGATGTTGAGAAGTCAATATTTTTTTTACTCTTATGCTTCTTCCACTTTGAGTTTCTAGTTTGTGAATGACCGACAGTTTCAGGATTATTATGCATATTTCTCGTTATAATTTCGATGAAGCCAGAAGACAGACCATAGATCCCATAAAGTTCATGTAAGCATGAAACGAACAACAAATAATAGAGACACAATAGAAGCGGGCGACATCAGATAAAGAGATGACGTTGGTTCGCAGATGCCCAGTGACGCGCATTGAATCGCCTAATCTGCGGTCGCCGAAAGGGGTGAGCGCTGTTTACGTTTCCCATGGCAGCCCGCGGGGCAGATGGGGGCTCGTGCCTCAGTTACGCCCACAGCCGTATCATTTTTTAAAATCACAATCAGCGGTAGCAGCTTTATCTCGCCGGAGCATTATCGCTTGTGCACTCACTACGATATTTTCACCGGCTACTGTTTATTTTCTGAAACTAGTAGCGATGTACCGTACGTATGCAGAAATGTAAATCCATAACTGTAAAAATCCAACCACGCAGCCTTGTGTCTCTAAAATCCTTGTACAGATCAAACTAATCCAGGCATCATCGGGACAGAAAAACAAGATCACATCGCTCCCTAACCTCCAGACATATATTAGAGAATCCAAAAGAGTATGTGATTGGATTTCATGGAGTGAAGTGAAGTAGTTTTTTCTTTCTCTATGATTCCTGGGATTGGAGAAACGTTGACAGGTTAGTTTGTTTTTATTGTGCATTTTGGACGGATATACACAAGACCGTATTGTTGAGTTTTTCCAATTATAACGTAACTTTTTTACTTTCCTACCTATACTAAGGAAAGTATTGCGGGTCAAAGTATTTTCGATGGATCTGTACGTTTCAGAGTCCGAAAAAAAAACATTTCCAGCCATTGGTCTGTCTGTCAGTGCCAAACTTATTTCGGAAACTAGTTGATTTTGTTGCTTCTTTTTTTATTTTGTAGGGGTTTGACTACTAATGCATGGGTGCTCCCAGTCCAATACCGGCTTACCATAAACATCAATAAATATGAAAATAGGCAGTCACCGTGTCAAAACTTTATGGAAATATAAGTTATTGTCACTATGAATAAAGTTCAGAGAAAAAATTTAAAGCATATTGGAATCCACTTTAGAGAGTTTCTTATATTAACATATTATTAATAAAAAAGCGAGTAAAATTAAATATGATATAAAATTGTCTAGCATAATGTTTATTTCATTGTGTTTTAAAGCTCGGACCTAGATCCGGAATGATGTTAATCCATTTAATAATCAATTTTTCCAGGCAATGGTATTAAGTACCGTTGGTATCTCTAATATTTTTTAACTTACTTATATATCTGAAATCAAGCACGTATTGCTTCACATATCCGATTATTCTATATTTATCAAAGCATTTGAATAATGATCATGAGTAACCACGGCTGTCTGATGACATAAAGCATCGAAAGTCAAAGCTATGATCTGTAAATATCCTAAGGAGGGGGTGGCACTCTCCTGCAAACTGTAAGCAAACTGGCAGCAGCTTCAATAAAATGGCCGCCAGACTGAAATACAGCATCCTGCGCACATTTATAGCAGCAGGGAGCCAACGACCTGATCATTTGTCCCAGTACTCGATCCTTTTGCGAAATATCCTCGGCCAGGACTCCGCTCTTGTTTACAGCCCCGCTGCTATATTTGGACAACCAAAGCCGTTCTTCACACTACTTGTAACTCGCGGGTTGTAAATCACGGAGTTAATGTGGGCGTCTTGCGGGCTATTGTCTTTATTCCCTCCTCATGCTGCTCGGTTTAACGGTCGCGTTTTTGTTTGGTGAACAACAGATTCCCAGCTAATGAAAGAAACTAGACATTGAAATAGAAACAGAAGAGACCAGATCGTTTTCTTTATAGTGCGGAAGTGCCTCGAAAGTCAAAAATACCTCTGTACTTGACTTCCATTAAAACCATTCTTCTATATCCAAGCTCATATTCTAAATTCAATTTACAATTGCTGAAATGAAACTTTAATTATTAAACAGTATTTAAACATCTCGCTTATCTTCTCCCTTTAATTTAGCCCAACATTTACGACGGACGGCTGTTGTAGTCCTACTCTTCCCCGGCAGTAAAGGACCTCTTGCACCCCTCCAAGGATCTTAGCTCTGGCCGAGAAAGTTAATAAGAGTCCTTAAGGAGTAAAATAATTTAATCCTGGAAGCCGGAGCGGATTGGTGTAGCGACACTCGCCCCTGTCAGTTTATTAGCAGCCACGAAATACGAGGTTCCTTTATTAACCAATTAATATTTTAATTAAAGCGACACAGTCTGTCTGCTACCGGAGTGTCTGTTTCATCAGTATTACCATCTGTCTCCGTGTCTTTCTATAATTGTTCCTTCTAGTTATGATTTTTTTTTTATTCAATTCAAAATTTAGTGTAATTTTCTGAATTTAATATTCTTTAAAATTCTATAATTTTATAATAATTATTATTAAACGACGATTCGCACGGTTTACATATACATAAAATGCACAATATACAGATTATATCCAGAACAGAAGCCAGCAAGAGTAATATATATAAATTATTCTTTCAAGCATAAGTCATAGAAATTGCATCACCTATTTCTTTTGATTCTTATGTCGATGACTTTGATTTTATTGAATGTTTGTGCTTTTTTTTTTTTTTTGCATATTAAGAAAACTTTAAAAATGTTTCTCAGATTAGTTTTAACTAATAAAAGCTGTAATTAAGGCCTTTATCAAAAAATGTCCTCTTCAAAAAATATTAAAATTTTTACGGAAAATAGTAACGAGGTTAGGATACCACCAATCAACAATAATCATAGTTTTTTTTTTTTAAAAAAAAGCTCCATGGGGTGAAAAGAAGAAATTGGGAGAAGAAAAAAAGAAACGAACAATTTAACCGCTTAATGGTACGAGATGAGTGTTTTGGGAATATCATGTCGTAACTAACAAAAAAATGTCCGGAGATCTTGCAGTAGCAATGTGGTAAATAAAATAAAATTTAATAAAAATTTTACCGGGTGAAACAATATCTATGACCGCGACTGCATGTATTAAACGATTAAATTTTTCTTCAAATTTGAACAGCTTCTTAATTGAAAATAATATATTTCTGAGACATAAGTATGATACTAGAACTTAAACGTATGGTTTATTTCAAACAAAATCGAGTGTTTCTGATTCCAATCATTCTATATTAAAATAACTTAAAATGAATGTTTAAATCTGAAACATACACGGGTAATCAGGTTACTAATACGAATTACTTTTATTGCGTAATTATATCATCTTTTAAATATTAACTAAACGATGTGAACCGTCATAAAAAAATATTTTAGTAAATTAAAAGAATAATAATTGTTAATGACTTCCACAATTTGTGGGGATCCTTCCTTATCTTCTGCTTTCTATTACACCAGTGACGCGATTTGGAAAGAAATAATGGGATCTGCTGGAGTCTTGCTTTCCCTCCACTGGCGGCGAAACCAAGCCTGGTTCGCAGTTTTGCTGGCCGATTAAATACTGTGCATGCATATCTTTGTTTAGGACGTTAATTTTTTATTAAAGTCTGTCATTTATTGCTCAAAATGGTTGAATGCTCCTCAGTTTTTCAAAGTATTATTTGAAATTTTCTATAAATCGTTGCAATAATCTATTTATATATGGATTGCTTATAATTAGAATTAGCTAAGCTGAAAATGTAAGTGCACATGATGCTAATCACTCCATCACAATAGATTAAAAGTTGTATTATTATAACATAAAAATTCAGAATTAATTTTTATTTGTTCTATTACTTATTCATTTCATCAATGATTTATTTTATTTATTTTTTTAAATATCCAAGTCTTTAAAGAATTGTTATATTACAAAAGAATAGTTTCTCCAGCCTAATGTAGCTGTACGTAATGATAAATAAATTAAATCCATGATACATATATTTATTTATATGGAGTAAATTTGTCTACTACTTACCTGAGTGGGATTCTTCATGTTCTGGCCTCAATGGTTCCTTAAGAGGAAGCATGAGTTCTCTCCCAGGCTGGACGTCTGTAACCGTTTCGTAGAAGACCTAAACATAGCAAAAGATATGTTTCGTTAAACTATTCGATTTAAGAAGTATATTTCGTTTTTTTCACACCAGAAACTTTTTCTAAGTCTACTAGTGAATTTAATGAACGATAAACAAGGAAAAGATACTACTATATACTAAATATAAATAAATATACCACCCACTACTATACTGTCGCTATTATAATACTGAATTTAAAGTTAAATAAATCTATTCATAAGTTATCTAAAATATTTTTTAAATATTATTTCTATGAAAATATTTTCAAAAAATATGTAATAATTGTATGAAGTACAGAATATATCTTTAATTTTTCTTGCAATGTACATTGAAACCATATCTTTAGCATTAAGAAATCAACTCAAAGTCCTGTCAAATACTAAAGAGCATGCAAGTATTTATTTTGTTTTTTTAATGTTAACAATTATAGTGATCAAATTCATGCTGTACCAAGAAAAGCAAGCACGCAATTGAGATACGTTGTATTTCAATTATTAAAAACTTGGAGCTTTCCCATAATCTTTCAACTCACATTTTCGTAATTCTCTGAAAGTTTAAAGCTTGTATCATTTTCATGATGAATTTAGTCGCTGTAAAGACTTTTTTTAATTCTTCGTTTTTCTAATATTTATACTACAATATAGTTATTTTTTTTAAAATTATTTCATCAGTAAGTCATGAAAAATATTTTAGCTGCTATATATTTTATTTTGGATTTAGTTCGGTAGTTTTTAATTTGTAAAATAATTGTTGATAGTAATATGAGTTATATAATTGAAATCAGTGACATTATTCGTTTTATCCTGTGAGAGTAGGGCAAAATACCAACAGTTTTCAGCTGAGCTTATCATAGATTTTATACTACAATTTAATCTTAAAATCAACGTTTTTGTACGTATCAAGTAGTTTACACGTAATAATTTAAGTTTTGTTGTTTTGTTTTTTATCTTTAATTATACACGGTGAAGTATTTATTAGGTTAAGTAATATATATATATATATATATATATATATATATATATATATATATATATATATATATATATATATATCTACTATTATAGCAGCAGGACATTATTTGATTACTTCCAAAGTTGGCTGTCTCAATTTAAAATATATATAATTCATATAGCTTATTTTATTGACATTTTTGTTGCCGGCTTAAAAGTTGAATGACCTATACCTGTCAGATCTTTTTATTATTCCGTTAGAACCATCCTTCGTCATAAATTTAGGGATTCGGAAAACCCCAGTTGCAATGCTTACCTTTGTTACCTGCGTATCCGACCTGGCCCTTGAGTTTGTGAACTCAGTCTTACCTTTTGGTACTGTGTCACACAAAGGCATCTTCAGGAAAATACTTTCTCCTGCTTTCACAGCTGTTAATAACTAATTAACTTATCTTAACTGATTTACTGGCTAGCCAATAAATTTTTAATTTGAAATTATAGTATTTTCAGTGTTAATTTGTGAGGAAAAGGGATTGAAACGTGTTTTTTTAGCCATTAAAACCTTATAGAAAATCGGTTTTAAAATCAAAATTACTTATGAGATAATTAAAAAGAAATTGTTTAGACATTTATGTTTTAATAAGCTCTCATTTCTATTTGCTATGGAATAAGAATCTAATACAGAAAAAATATAAATATTTTTAAAAATATTTAAAATGAAATACAAATAAAGATTATTGGCAGGCCAGTTCTTGATCCAATTTAAAGAAAAAAATCTAAATTATATTAAGATTCAAAAGTAATGTAATTAACATGCTTTTCTATAAGTAATATCGAATGATTTTAAAATTAAATGGTTAATGTTTTAGTAATTACAACAAAATAAATAAATATATTATATAATAAAGTTATATTCTTGAGTTGTTAGTGTATGACAATGATATGAAATGCTACATAATTATTGTTTTCCCAATCGGATAAACCATGACGTTTAACCAGTTCAACGTTCGACCCGTGTACCCAGCATTCAACGAATCAAATATATTTTTTTAACTGTATATTTGAATTTTTAAATATTCGATGTTTCACTCCTTTAAGAGTGATTTTATTAAAGCAGGATGAAATAGTTGAAAACAGAAAATTAAAAAAAAAATGAAATTTTTTAGTTTTGATGAGATTTTGTTGTCTTTTGGTTTCATAGTTTTTTTCACAACTACGGTCAATTGATTCAGCACCTCCGTTTGTTTTATATATTTATCTGGCAATACAGTGTAGTTTTTAAAATATTATAAAATTACTTTCCAGTTATGAATTAGATTGTTTATAACATTGTCCAATTTCTCACACTCTGTACAAATCCACTTATTAGTAATTGTTAGCATCTTTGGAGTTAGACTTAAAAATCACCTTCGACTGAGCTGACACGGATTCGGAAATGCTCCATCACCATTAGCACGGCTAGGATAATGAATCTACACGACCTCCACTTTTTCTTCCCGACACGGACGACTTCGCGTGTGACAAGAACTCAATCAAAACGCCAAGAAATAATCAGCGGTATAAGACCAGACAATAACCCCTGGTCATTATTGTTTTCAATCCCCTGATGTTTATCCAAAGGGGGGATGATAAGTCACTGTGTCATGAACAGGGCGCCACCTGGTTGCTTGTCTCTCGTCCGCTTTGTCTTCAAGAGTGAGCAGATTATGGTCTCGATATTAATCTTATCTTGGCAGTTGCTTAAACAGGCGTATCCGATAACGAAATCATTTTTCAAAGATTAAAACTAAAATTTGTATAAACATTTTTTTTTTGTTTAAAAAAATTCATTTTTTTATTTTTCCAAATTTTACAGATTCAAACGCAGAATATTTATTAAATCAATCCCTATAAATATTCTAAAGTATTAAATTATTTTATTTAATAGTAGTGATTCTATTAATAAAAAAAAAGATTTACTCATAATTGAAATGACACATTTTTTTTTTATAGTAAGATGATCATATATTATTGCCCATGATTCGCTTTATTGATTCGATAAAGTAAACTGATTAAAAAATTATCTGAAAAAAAAATACTTATATTAAATATTTTTCGTTTCGCAGCCTAGATAGTTGATTCATGTAAATTCCATTTCTTAATTTTTTTTTTTTTTTTTTTTGTATACAGACTAGTTTACATTACCACTTACATTTTACTAGGGGCAAGCTTCTGAACTCAGAGCTGAATTCATCGGTGGCCTCCTTTCTACCAGTTTATGGTCGAACCCTCTGCCATCAATAAACTCAGGGTAGGGTTCAGCCTCTTGGCCTCTGCTACAGTTACACAGAGCTCAATGACCCTAGGACCGTTTACTGCATATGGAACTAAAACGTCACGCATCTCAAACTACTTTAGGTGTCACTCCATTGTTTGATTTATATTCTTCAGAATTCCTATTTGTCTTCGAATCCTTTCTTTCATTTAAGTTTTATGGATACTTAAACATATTAATTTAGGTATATCATGGATTTCATAATTGAAACCATTTTAGATAGGTAGGGAAGGCTGTTCATTGATTTAATTCAGTACAATTTTTTTTCAACTCTTTAATTTCTTTATAAATATCTACCTGTATGAAAGCGCGTTTAAGTGATTATTGAAGTTCTATTAAATGTAACTAGACAAACAATAATATTTTTAGAGATAACTTTTTAATATTTTTTCATAAAACATGGTTACATTTTAAGATATTAAAGGGGCTTCGGCACGAAGGTCTACCATAGATCCTACTTTAATTGATTCTGAACTTGTGTAGAATTTATGGGAGGTGTTTGTAATATGTGGCAAGATTTTCTTTTTTAATTTTTTTTTTTACCAGCCTATGTATATGTATGTATTGAACAAACGTTCAAACTTTTCAATGAACCCCAGAACCAGTGAGCTAACGTGATGTTCTGTGGATCTCCAGGGTATAATATTGCCTTCAGGAACAGAAGAATTTCTGTAGCAGACTGTCCGAACATGATTATAGCTATAAAGACGGGGACATGGAAGGGTCGGGATTGCGCATGTGCAGTAGGCGCGTGGTGTTGATGATGTTATTAGACACAATAGGCAGGCTGTGACTAGGTCGGAAGGGTTATTAGGTTGGGTGTGCCTGACAGAGGATGATGTATGGACCGGGGGTGTTTGTCGGCAGCTCCCATCTCCTGGGTTGTCTTATCCTTGTAATCTGTAACAGCTTTGTTCCGTTATCGAGGGAATTCGCGCCGTGGTCCTATGGCTATTAAAATCGCCATCGGATATGAGATTTGAGTTTTCTGTTTTTTTTTTAAACTTATTACTTCTCATGTCGAATAAGATTTATACCTTAATTTAAATTGCAAGATCGACTTTACAGAATACTTGCAAAAAGAGAATAATTGGAGAAAGGATCTGTGAAATGTAGATTAGAGATTTCAATTTTGTCTCATTCAATGTTAAACTAATGAATAGCAAGAAAGTAAGATTTAGATTATTGGGATCACCAACCTTCATGATATCTGTGTAACAACTAGAATAAAGATATAGCGAATAAATAAAGTAAAGATAACTATTATAAATTAGGGCTGAAAAATGAAATTTTTACTTTTTTTCTTTATCATCTTTAAACATGACTGGAATCTTTATTTTCACTTTCCAACATTCAAGTAGATGTTTTTCAAAGCTTTTATTTAAAAAAAAAAATTCCATTTTTAATTCTTTTGATTTAAAGTTGATTTAAAGAATTATTTTTATTCCTAGCTAATCGAACGAACGTCAAACTAGAGACTAGTATTCCTTCAAGATAAATTATAACGCTAATTTAAATCCAATTCATGTTTATTTATTTATTTATTTTTTATTTAACGTAACTTTTTTTAAAGACTATAAATAAAACTTTATTAAAAAAAAACTTTATCATAAAGACTTAGAACTTTATTACAAAAAACTTTACTTAGACTTTTATTTACTTCACTTAGATGTTTTTCAGAAATAATTACAAAAATCATGATGACTCCGAATTATCTTTCAGTTCAACATTGACCGGAAGGTCTTTCATTTTCTGAAATAACGCAAATAAAAAAGCTCTTGGCTCAAAACTTGTTTTCTTGAGAGTCCCTTGTAAGTGGTTTTCTAAATATTTTAGATTTGTCATAAATCATTTTTAATATCTTCAAGTTGTCAGGTTCTCGAACAGGCATCTCTACCTAACCCGTACCCAAATTCTTTGGTATTTACTTTCCATTGTCAATAAACATTTACAAAGTCACTTCTCGAAAGAAAGTGGTAAGAAGTAAGTTCATCGACCTCCTTAGCCTGGGCATACCCTTTTCAACGTGGTAGGTCTTAAATACGTTCTGGACACCTGCGGAGGGTATGGAAGAATCTGGTCAGTATTTAGTTGCGTAATTGAAATTCTATAAATAAATTGTGTTAATTTCACCTAAAGTAAAAGATACCAAATCCTTATTTGATATACTTTATTTTTTTTTGTATTAAAAATTTCCTAAGAAAAAAATATTTGTCCCCATTATTTTGGTTGGTGACCATTTCCATGACCATTTTGGGATCGTGACGCAGAAAAAATTCGCTTACTGTGCAGTATGTAATTTTAATTAAAAAATATCTATACATATATAAAATATTTCTTACCTGCCCTGCAGATAACACAGGCCTCACTGTGATTTCATCTGGGTTATCGGTGCTCCTTACGTATTTCAACCAGTTTCCAAATTCCAAAGTTCCGTCCAGAAAACCTCTGTTGCCACCCACTCGAACCTGAAATAGAGTAATAGTTGCATACATGAAGTTTTATTCCATTTTATCTGACAGTGCAACAGGAATTGTTTCAGCTCCACTATCTGTATATATAATTAATATAATAATGGATGAAAGCCGAATAATAAACTAATAAAAAAGATAATTTAAAAACGGCAGAAAGATTGTTTCAGGTGTAGGTGGAACGATTTGGTTAGGTCATGATAGTGTTCAGCGAAGGAAGGTATGTTAGCAAGATGCCATTAGCGATATTTGAATTTAAAAAATCCAGATTAATGAGGCATTACTATCATTTATTTTAGTTCATATTTTGTCAATTCATATCTAATATTTAAGATGGCTTAAGTATTTTATTGATTTAATGACTCAATATATGTGTGGTGTCAGAGCTAAGGAGTAAAAGTAATTTTTTGTGACAATGAATTCGTCTAATTTTCAGTGATCTTAAAATTCGAGAAAATAGATGAGCCAATGGAACAGTATTGGCATAACATTTAAATCCTCCCTAATTGACTTTAATCCATTTTCTTAAAGGTAATGTTCTTTAAAGTCAACAAAATATGATTTGAACATGTTTCTCAAATGAAAAAAAAACACGCAATTTCTTAATAAATATTATACAACAAAACATTTTTTATTATTTATTCAAAATATCATATAAAGAGCTCTAAATGATTTTTTACATTAATCAATTTCAAGAGATATGGTCGCTAATGACTTTGGCAGGCAATGCGACGTTAAAAAACAGCTAATATAAAAAAAATCTATTTTTTTCTATTTCACATACTAATTATTATTGTATATCATCATTTAAAAGAGGTTTTTAGCTAATACCTTATTTGTTCCTCTGTTCAAAGAAGTCTCTACTTCTATTTTAATCTGTGCCTCCCTCCTTATAACCTTGAAAATTGTTTTGTGCAGACGGGGTTCAACGTGCAGTTCCTTTTTAGATTCGTATTTGTCATCGTGAATACTTTTAAAACAGTTATTATGTGGTAAGAATATTCTTCTTAGGACTATATCCGTTATCCTTAGAAAAAATCGGTATTGAAAAGAATATTTTTAAAACTTTGAAGCAATATTAGTAATTTTTTTGTACCAACTAACTTCAACGTGCTCATTTTTATTTAAGTAGAGCTAAAGTTGAGATTGAAACGATTATTTACAATTTTTATGTTCTCATTGACCTTAAAGATTAATAATTGAACATAAGAACAATAAATAATTGAAGATATTTTATTTCAGGGTATTAAATAATTATATTCGTTTTTGTTCCTTATAAAAGAATAAAGGAAGACCAATGGTTCGTTGCTCTTTTTCCTTTCTGGATTTTGGTTTGCATCTGATGCTAATTCCGCTTTCCATCCATCGTTAAGCGCCCTCAGGATCTAAGGTTTGGTCAGTCCTTGGTGGCTCATTAGATCGCGGAAGTGCTATTATCCCTTGGAGGAACTGATCGGCGTCGTACGACCACTTCCTCCGAGAACTACTTGGCCATGAAGTGTGTGGACTCGCACCTGCCACGCGCGGTGTCTTGGTCGCGCCAATCTCTTCTTTCACTTCCTAAGTCGTTGGCTCGTGTCCTGTATAATGACTTCCTCGTTCATTCATAAAAAAAAAAAAACGTTATGTTATCTAGGCCTTATATGCGCAACATCAGATTTTCTGTTAAGTGAACAACATTCTGGAACAAGATAATTTATTCCCTTATTATAATTTAGCAGTAATTAACTGAAATAAACTGAGCATCAGGACGCAGCAATTTTCATCTCATACCAAACTCTTTATAATTTATTTATTTATTGATTTGTATTTTATGCAATTTGCACCTGCGCGGCTGCGCATCTAGCAAATTTGTTGTATTTGTACAGTCTTGGTGTTTTTTCTTGATTTGGTTTTTATTGATGTAGTAGGTCTCTTGGCCATTTTCTTAATAATCTGCGTTGTTCAGGTAACAGGGAGCAGGAGATAGAAAGAATGAGAGGATTGGAGTGATTTTGGGTTGAAGAATGAAATGTAGTGTATTTGTCGTGGATGTAGGATTTTACTGTTGGGGTGTTTAAGTCGTTATGTATAGTAGAATTTGAAATGTACCAAGGTGAGTTAACTTTTTTTTCGTAAAATTTTTTATTGTGCTGTTTGTATTTTGTTTATGTGTGTTTGCAGAACCCCAAAGTTCTGCTCCATATGTCCATATTGGTCTCATTAAGGTGTTGGAGATCAGTCGTTTGTTTCGTAAGTTAAGTGAAGATCTGTAGTCCAGAAGATGTGAAAGTTGGCTATATCGTCTAGTAAGTTCTTGTCTTTATAATTTATTTCTTATTTCTGAACTTTTCGGAGTACACAGAAAAGCTGGTTGCACTGTACGAATAATTTCATATAATCAAATTTCATCAATACTCAAGGTGAAATATTTATAATATTGAATTAAAGCATTCTTACAAATTGCCATGTATAAATTTTTAGTTTTATGCCGACTCTAAACCATATGTTAGTCTTGAACTAATCTAAGCTTAACAGAGTATATTCACTACTGAGATTAAATTTTAACCAGCCAACTTTCCTTTTTTTTTTTTTTTTGTCTGAAAATAGTTAAATTCTTTATTATTCTAGTGTAGGCTAATTCCAAAACTATTGTTGAGTCAATAATTGATGTTATTGACTCTACAATGTGGTTTAGTTTACACCTTTATAATTTAACAATCCTTGCAATAAGGTTCAAACGTAAAAACTTAATAATAATGAATAACACAGTTATGAATAAAATTAATATACGGTATTGAGTTTTTAATTAACAAGACTGTTAATTGTAAATTGTAGAGTTACAATTTCCATTGATCCTTATATTAAGTAAATACTTAAAATATACTAACATTATTTTATTCTATTTCTATTTCATTGATGATATTTACATATTTAAATTTATTAATTTACTCTTCTCTTGTAAGGTAGAAGCGAGTTCAGGTATCTTCAGGACTGATACAAGTATTGTGAATAAGAATATCGTGTCATATATGTTTGGAATATTATTACAATTCTATGTTTTTGGGGCGAGGTGGCCGAATGGGCTAAAGCGAGTGCACAGCACCGCCGTTGCCCGGCAACATGACGTATGAATCTAATGATATAAAAATAGTCAGGAGTTCGCGTCCCGGTGTCGAGGAAATCATTTACATCCCCGCCCACACCCCCTGGCCCGGGAAAACCCCGTATAGTCTTAACGGCGAAGATGGGGAAGACCAAAAAAAAAATTCTTATGTTTTCGTTAAACTTATTATTTATTATATGTGGTAAAAATTTGTTCATCATATCCTTTAGTTAGCTTGTGTTGTTGGTAGCGAAGCACTGGCAGATTCGCTGAGAGGATGGGATGTTATTGGGCTGAAGTCTCTCCCAAAATGGAAATATATATTTATATTTTGTACATGTATATATTTTCACTGTCTATATTTATGCGTGTGATCTAAATATTTTAACAACCAAAATGTTTAGTATTTTTTAAAATTTTAATGCATGTATTTCAGCTACTAAATGCAAGCACTTGTCAATTTTTTTTTTCAAATGGCCTAAGAAGTATTATTGTTCTTTCGTTCTTTCTTTTTTTTAGGTCTTCAAAAACTACTGCATCATAATTTTATGTAATTTTTTTTTCTTTTAGAGTAATTACCATTAATAAAAAAAAAAGAAAATATACCAAGCTCTCCTCCCTCCTTTAAAAAAGTCTTATTTTACATGATTTTAAAAATGAATTTATATACGAAATTGAGTTTAGAAAGCAACGCCTGCGTTATATGTTTTTTAACTGCGTATTCTCAGTAAGTACGATGCCAGGCAATCTGCTCCTACAGCTTGCGTGAGCCTTGCTACAAGTGGGGGAGCGCAGCGGAGTAGAAAGCGCGGCGAGGAAGAGAAGTGGTAGGAGATAAAGCGACGGCCCCTCAGCCATCCATCAGCCAATGAGAGCAGCTCCTTAATTGAGCCTAAGCCAATGGGTGACACTGATACATATCCTTCCTCTGTGAGATGTTTCCCTCTTCGCCATTAGCTCCCAGCCTAATGTCTTACCCATTCACTGGCCACATCTTTTAACCAATGATTAATTGCCCGGAGGGGATTCACTTAACCTCCTCACTCTTTCGTCCTCGGCGGTGCCATCCGCCCATACTAAAGAAGCTCAATTAGGATTTGCCCCGCCTTTAAGTGGGAAACCGTGTATTAAAGCCCCATTAGTCCGACAACTGGTGGATACCAAAGTTACTCTTTCTGTCAAAAATCATATTATTACAAGTATTATTTCATACATTTAAAAAGAATCTTAGTTATTTATTATAGAATTTATTTAACAAGACAAAGCCCAACTAAGGATCACGAATATACCGTTTCTAGGCTTTTTGTGCCCAAATTCTTCTCAATATTTCTCCCATCTCTCTCTTTCAATTCCGTTCTCTGTTCATTTCTTACCTTTTAAATTCTTCATCTTCACTACAAGGAACATTATGTTTTACACTATTTTCTCGATTTTTTTTATATCTTGGTAGTCTTCCACATTGATATCCATTTTTTCTACTTCGTATTTTATTTGTTCCGGATATCCTTTTATGTTCCTCAATCCCATCACTTTATCGAAAATAAGCCTGGTAACCTATTCTGATCCATTCCTTTCATGTGCCTGAAGAATTTTAGTTTCCTTTTCATCATTGATGTTTTTAAGTTTTCAATATGTTCAATATTTCAATTGATATCGTCCATACTAAAATCTTATTGATGAAATAAAATTATTTAAATTAAAAATATTCGTGAATATACCTCCAGTTTATTGGAAAAAGTACCTATTGGAGCAGAACTTTGAAGAGCGTTTTGTGAATTTCGTCCTTATTTATCGATTAAGAAAATTGCACAGTAAATGCATTAAAATTACACAAACCCTTTTATTTATATATAAAATAAAATCACAATTTTTCGATTTCCCAAGGAGATAATTCAACAAAGTTCTTAATGATTTAAGGTTATGAAAGGTCACTTAATGATTCGTAACAATAGACTGACGATGTATTATAAAATTTTAATTACGTGATTTCAAGAGGTCGAATAACAAATGAAAAGAAGAAAGTGCATAAGTAGTAATTAAAACTAAGCCCCTAAACATATGTATGATAGGAAGCAATATTTTGCTTTATATTAATATAAAGCAAATATAAATATATATATGCTTGTGTTATAAAAAGTATCCCATAAATCAAAAAAAAAAAAAAAAATGCTTGACTAATTATTTAGGTGGCACTTTTACGTTTAATGAATATTATTATATCTAGAATTCAAGAATAAGCAGTTCAAAAATCTATCCTATTCGTCTTGAACACTAGGAATTATTAAATATTATCCCTAGACAAATGAATTAAAAAATACTTCATTTTTTTTAAGAGCACAATATACTTGATCAAATAAATAAAATAATCCAAGTAAAATTCATAAAAAAATGAACAGGCAAGACATTTTACAAGGTGGCGCTACCTGTGTCCGTTAACGAGATACAGGTGAGAGTGCTTTATGAAGTCGCCGGTAGGTAGAGCTCATGTCCAGACTAGTATTACAACCCCCTACTTAGCATTTCAATGATTTTTTTTTATTAGTTCCTTATAGTTAGCCATTATGGGAAGTCGGGCAATTTATTCCCAGCTGTCACTGAAATTATTTTATATTGCTTGGAATTCATAATCATCGATTTACATTTAATTCAATGAATGTATAAAATATAACGTTTTAAAAGATTTGTTTGTCTTATAGAAAATTTTTACTAATTATTGATTTCACCAATAATTTTAATCGGTTGCAAGTTTTTGTTAATATTGGTAGACCAAGAAATTGTCTTTGGAAGAACGACAAAAAAAAAAAAAAAAAAAAAAAAAAAAAAATACAAGGCAGGCAGTCCAAACGAACCCAAATCACGGTAAACTATACGAAACGTTATAATTATTGCCATTATTAAACCATTTCTCTGGGTCATGTAGGATTTTCCTATTTAGGGGAAATGAGTTCCAAAACATCAAAGAACTACTTATTTCATTAAATCACACATCTTGTTTTGTTTGGGATAAAAATGTGGAGAATACAGTATAAAAATAATACAGAAATTAAGATTATGGGGCCTATGTTAGTAACCGTTGAAAGTAGGAAGTTTAGGAAACAACTCCAATTCACTTGTTTTGTTAGTTTTATATATATTTAACTAGCCTAAAAAAATTAACGGTTTCAAATTTATTGAATAATCGATGAGATTATAAACCACCTCATTGTTAACTATTAGTGCATTTTTTAAGAACAAATGTTATGTGAATAAAAATATGTTTAATATACATCCTTTTAAAAATTAAACAAAAATCTTCAAACAATTTTATTTTATGTTTTATGAATAGATTAATAAATATATTATATATATATATATATATATATATATGTATTTTTTTTTATCCATTTTATTGTCATAACATTTTATGAATACAATACATTTAATTAATTATTAAAAGATTTTACTGATAAGAGTGAAACATTGTGAACGTTTTTATAAATAGATTTTATTTAAAATGTAATTTTTAGGCGGATATATTAAATAAAAATATGACTATTTTTTATCTATCGAACCTCAGTTCTGCGAGGAAGTGCACCCGGGCGGGTCTTATTCACTGAAAGAGAAATATTTCCCAGGTTGTGAATGAGCTAACAGAACGTCGGAAGACCTGCGAGAGATGATCCCATCATCCCGACACCTCAGTAGCTATCTAGTCAGCCGTGGGTTCCCCATTCATTGACGGTTTCATGAATGGGACACTTGGTACAGTGGTACCTGGATTAGTGGAGACAGCCAGCGGTCAATGGACCAGCAGTGCCTAGCAGAGCTTTGTCATTGCCGCGGGGGTGCAAATTATTGATTCTATTGTTGCACGGTACAATAACAACAGTATTCTTTTCTGTATCGTATAACATATCAACAGATGTATCCTGTATCATTGATTATAATAGGAGTGTCCCTATTATTATGAATAGGTACAAATGATAATACATTGGTACTCAATCAGATAACCAATCAAGTGAACATAATATTTTCAAGATTATGAGAAAAAGGGTTAATATTGATATATATATATATATTTGTAATCTGTCATTTCATTCTTTACAACATTAATTGCAGCTTGAGTACATATGAATAGGAGTATCCTTTTCATTTGATATAAGGAAAACTAAAGCAAGGTCTTAATCGCTAAAGGGTTTCAAAACACTAACAAAATAATATAATAACCGACTGAAGTCACAATCAAGTATAGAATGTAAACGATATAAACTATTCATTATAGCTTTATTATTTACTAAAAAATAAGAAAAAAACATTCGCTGTGAAATACTATCCAACGTATTGAAGCAGCTAAAAAAATAAACAAATCGAATGTCAGTTCTGTGCTGAAGTACATACTGTTTTTTTTTTCTTCTTCATATTTTTTTCCACACCTGTCATAATCTTGACAATAAGCAGATGTGATGTCATAGTAAAAATAATTGGCATTTTAGGCATGAGGAAGTACATACTTAAAGTTACTAACGGCACCACAATAGACCGCTGAAATATGAAACATGGTGATGTTTTGTATACACACATATTTATATGTAACGATGTTTATAATAAATACGATACTATAATGCGTTTTATAAATACGAGTTACATATATAGAGAATATTTTCGATTCTACAAAAAAAAGTGAATTCTAAACATCAACTTCAGTCTAGCAAATCTAGTACTTTACCCCTAACAGATAGTTTGTTTTCTTATGGATTCTAAGGGAATGTAGCTTTATTTTTTTTAATGTATTTATTCTCAAATTTTTTCTAATCTAAAATTTTTCTTTTTTTTATTCATTATAATTATTTTTAAAATTTATTTTCGTATCACATCCCCTTATTGTTAAAGGCTCTAACAGGTGTGGATATAAAAATAAAAGTGAAACATTATTAAAAAATATTTTCAAAACCCCTATGTTCAGATACGATTTCGAATTAAAATCGTTAAACAGCCGCTACATTTATTTTAAGGTAGTTTGATGCTGGAGGAAGACTGTCATGATAAAAATAAATGGCAGTAGGAACTATTAAGTTACGAAATATGACCTTAAAGTTGTAATAAGTCGTTATTTGACCTTATTATTATTTTTTTTTTTTTTGTACATTTTTCGTATGCATGATTTAGGGTTGCTATGGTGCAAGAGCTTCCAACCGTTTGTTGAAAAAAAATGATTAGAATATATTATAAGAATATTTTTCTTCCAAAAAATATTTAACTAAAATAACATTCACTGTTTAATGTATCATGTTATCTTAGTTAAATTTTTCCGGTGCATCATTTTAACGAGTAGAATGATTTATAAAACCATTAATCTTTTGATTCAGAAGTGTTTCTATATTTATTTTCCTTCGTACTGTATATAATTTAAAATACAAACTTTGTGACAGAATGATTCAATTCTATTCTCCATAGACATTGTTTATCTAGTGGTTCTGATTTATGCTGAAGAAATCTAAATAGAAAAGTTTATGTGTCTGGGGAAAAGACGTACAAATATCCAATGCGATGACAGACAGAACTTAAATAAAACTCTCAATATGTCTTCGAGAAAATTGGATGTCTTTCAAATAGCATTTTCATGATTATGAGAACTTTTTATGACCTTTTTTTATTAAAAAAATTTGAAATATTCGTTCGTATTGAGAAATTACCTAAGTATATTTAGTGTGCCCTAGACCAAGCATTCTGATCCCCACCCTGCATTGAACTGTCAAACCGAATCAATTTCAGGCTTAGATTGTAAAAAGGGGAAGTTTAGTTTAATATTTATAAGGCTGTCCCAGATACCCCATGATAGACCTTCCCTAATTGAGAAAGTAGAGCTATGGTAAAAAATAAAATAAATAAAAGAGGGCGAAAAAAAAAAAAATAGTGATAAGCGGCCTGGAGTACTCGCGTGACCTAATGAAGTTCGAACAAAGGGAAGTCAGTGTATATTCGGTAAAATACCTTCTTTGCCCTTTCGGCTTCGTTATGAAGCTACATTTTAGCAATTTATCATAAGGGAATTTCGTATTTTTTATCAAATCCTTTTTATCTTGGAATAAATTTACTTTATCTAAGCCTAATTATGAATAAAAATATGTACTCGATTTTATCGTACCTATTTTAATTATATTGTCAAATAATAACGGTAATATATGCTTGTAGTTAATTAGTGATTAAAACAATTTAAATTGTTAATTAGGTTGTTAAGATTAAATGGAGTGCCAACGTTATGACCATATGGCATACGTGTATTATTTTTAGAACTTCATTTCTATCGACTATAAATTTTGTCATACACTTCTTAATTTTGTTTTTTTTATTTATCCAGAATTATATAATTGTCTTTTAATTTGTATTGATTTAGATACCTATATATTATATGTTGTTATAATTTCTATTATATTAGAAATATAATATTCACATGTTGAAATAGTTTCAGTTTTATAGCAAAATCTAATTTAGGAAAAATGAATTAATTGTACAATTTTCTCTTTTAATTTCCGAAAGATGTACAATCAAAAAAACTTCATTTTCTTTATTCATAATTAAGGGCAACTTTTCGGAAGCACTTCATCTATTTCCAAGTATAATTTCATTTTAATCCGTACTCATTTTACAATTTCATTTTTATTATTTTTGAAAATAATTTAATTCAAGAAGTTTCTATATTTAATGTACACGAACGTCTCTATCTCTTAGTATCATGAAATGTTTTATTTATCAAATTATTCTGTGTCGATTTAAATAACCGAAAACAAAATGTTGTCTTCTAATTGTGAATACTGTAATTGCATTGTCTTGCATCGGAGCTTCCAATAATACGAATAAACAATATGAAGTTCGTAGGGTTATATTTTTTCACGTTTAAGATAAAAAGGCTTGGAAATTTTTCAGGTAGTGGACATCTGCTAGGGGGGATTATGTAAGTTTTTAAGCTTAAAGCCTTTCTGTAATTGAATCCATTTGACGAATAAAACACCTACTATTATTTATTCGATTAAATTAAATTTTTAAGCGTTCATACGTAGGTAGTATACAAAAGATTTTTTTTTTTTACATTATAAAATTGCTTTTCCAGTATATTCACCGTTTGGCGTGACCTACACCCCCAAATTGTCAAAATAACGATAGCCCAAACTCTCCAATATTTTTAAAGGCCATCTTATTTATCGATTTTGTGATCAAATTATCTTACGATACAAGTTGAAAGCAAATGGGATTTTATGAGTTTTTAGTACCTAATTAAATAGATAAAGTTTTCCAATCTCCAGATTGAAAACGCCCCATTTCTGAGATTTTTCGTAAATAAAATATTTGTAGGTTACGATATAATGAAGCTATTTACGAAGTTTTAGGCGGATGTTAATAATTCGATAAAAAGAGGTCTGTATCACGGACTTGTATTTTATTCTCAAACGATGAATTACAAACCTTGAAATACAAGTAACACTTTTTATTTTTTAATCGTGAATTAGAACGTTTTTTGCTTCAATAACGTTTGGGATGGTTCCAATCCGACAAATAAACGTTATTCCACCCCCAACCACCTAATTTCTATTCCAGCCACCCCTGCCCATCTCGGTCGAAGGATTCTCACACAGCAGCGGAATTGGATTTGGGGTATCCTTGACAAAAGATGTGAATATTCAAAGAGCTCAGGTAGATGTCCCGGGAGATAGGTGTCAGCGAATGAGTGACATCGCAGCTGTCCTGTTTGTTGATCCTTCTCCGCAGCCTTCTCGCAACTTAGCGCCTTAACTGAGATGTATCCATTTCACGGCACCGCATTTTCATCTGTCATTATTTTATCTTGTCTTTAGCTTACGAAAAGAAAATAAATAAATGAAAAGGTTCTGTCGAGTAGGTCAGCAGCTTCTTCATCATTTCTATTTGATACAATAAAGCGTAAAAAAAGAAAATAATAAAAATAAATAGTTGTCTACATAAAGAACCAGTGTCCTTTATTTAGTTATACTTATTTTCATAAAGGAATCATTATTTTTCATTACAGCTTAGTTGTTTGTATGGAATCTTGTTTAAGAATAAATTTAATTTTCTGTTCTTCAGTCTTTATAGGTACACTAAAATCTATACTTAGGGGTTTTCAAGCTACAACTGCAGTTTCTAATACTTGGGTTTCATTTGAAATTTAACTTCAAAGAATGATTAAACTAGATCTGGAACGTACAACATATATAGGCAGAAATAGATGATAAAAAGTGAGAATTTCATATATGTATATATATGTTTTAGATATATATTAATTAGACGATAAGAAAAGTTTATTTTAAAATTTTAATTTGATGAACAGGTTCTTTATCAACGACAGTTTCTGTATAAATTATAAAGTATCTTCTTTAAGTTAGGATACAAAACCTTCAGGAGTCAACCGGGTTCATGTGGTGCACCTCCATCTTTATTATTTAATGTATGATACACAATATTTCCTAAGACATTACGCTATAGTATAATGTTGTCTAATATTTTTGAAGTGAAAACTTTAGGAGTGTTTTGTACTTTTTTGTGGAGAGTGAATTAGATTGATCCATCAGATTTCGTTCGGCATTAACGCTCGGATAAGTTGGCAAGAGCCGACTAATTAAAATATTTTTACATATGGATTAAAGTATCTTAGAAACTATAAATCGTGCCTGCATACTGTAAGCGAGGAAATTGATCAGCATTTCATCCTCTCTGTAATAGGGTATAATTCAAAATAGTATCTTAAAACGATGGCGTGTAAGGGAGGCGAAAAGGAAGAAAATAGTGTAAAACAAACGATGAGGTTGAACATATGGATTAAAATATTTCAGATACTCAAAATCGGATCTGTATACTGTATTCAAGCGAAATGTTCAGCAATTCCATTTCCCTGTAATGAACTATTATTTATAATTTATATTTAATATTATTAATCTCGCCTTGTTGATGTTTTCACTTATATCGTCTGGTCTAAAGAACACACCTTAGAAGTTTTTTTTATATTTAAAGCAGAAGAGATATCACTGCACTTGAATTGCTTGGTAAAAACAAGATATTTTATTGTGTTTTTTTTATGCAGACAATACTCTCAGAGAAAAATATGCATCAATAAATCGGATTTTCTTAAAAGAACCAGAGAAACAGACGTTTAGAAAAATATAACAAACGTTCTGTATTTAAATCAGTAATTCTTGTTACCTTTGAAAAATTATAGTAAATTGTTAATTACCATACAGAATCATTTCTTCGGCCCGATGAAAGACTTGAAATCATTCGATCATGAGGATTGTATTGGTCCTATTGTCTATTAGATGAATAGATAAGAGATGGATATTGGAGGATTCCTCTGCAAAATCCTCGTTCATTTTGGTAATGAGTTGGTTGCAGAGGGTGCAATAACAATGAGTACACAAGGAATACAAAGGCCCCACCTACGTGTTCCAATTGGCACCAGGACCAGTTCGCACATGAGATAATCCTTCAGTCCAATTTGGTTCCAAGGATTGCCTGGATTCTGGAGCAGAGCCTCAGCGGGGAGTGCCTAATCCTGGCCAGCTGGTCTGCTCTCTGAAAGTGAGACAAGCTGCGCTTCCAGGCGAATACTCGAACATACGCTAATTTCGGGAATATTAATATTTATATTTTAGCGATTAAAAGAAATGTTTAAAGAATTAAATACATAAAAAGAGGTACGACAACTTATAGAAAAATTTATATATTCCAGATATTTACAAGTTTTTTTCTAAATATGTTGCCTCTACATTTATTAATTGTAAGCTATTGCAGCAAGCTAACCTATACTAGTTGCAAAAAAAAAAAGAAGATCGCAGTACAAAACTATTCTTTGTGGTGACGAAACATCTTCTAATTTAGATTAAAAAAAAAAAATAAGATATTTATCTTTCACTGTTATGTTTACATTGGATTTGATGGTGAATGGCTTGAAAAATTGTTTTTGTGAGTACAAGTTAGTTATATTGGATAGAAAATAATAACAACTATCCAAAATATGTTACTGTTTTAATGAAATAGCAATTATTTGAGGCTTTCAGTTAACACAAAAGCTTAACTAAAATCCAAAATTTGTCTTTAAATTACAGTTAATGATATTTTTCATTAGAAATTTAAATTTTCTTTCATAGGTATGGCAGAAATATTAACAATTATTCATTAATCCTAAATATTTCTGATATACTTCTTATTAAAAAATTTTAATTTCCAACGAGAAAGAATATTAAAAGTACTTCACTTTTAATTTTTTTTTTAAATTGGAATTAGTCATTCAGTCAAGTGAAAGGTCCATGTAATACTTGTAAATATATTTATACTATATATTATGTGAAAAAAATTGTTGTATATAATAAAAAAAACTAATATTAAAATTAATCTCACTAAATTTGAACCGATATGGAAGCCTGTTATTTATTTATGTTCAAGATAGTTAAATTCGTGTTTCATGTTTTAAACATCAAGAATCATATTCGAGATTTGGTCAGTCTGTCAATATGAGAGATGAAATACCAAACTCCGTTATTCCTTGTTTTACGAAGTTTTCAGGGATTGTTCGGGTTGGTAGCTAAATGGTCTCATACCAGTTTTAGTTGGGGAGTTCCCTAAAAAATGGTCCATTAATGATGATACTGTTAAATTATGTAGATTACTTGAGCTTATGCGTGTGCAATAAATAGTATTTTCCTTTACAGGCCTATATTTAAAAAAATAAAAAGTTTGCTTTTCATTACATATTCGATACAATCTTATAAACTATAGGTATTAATTTAAAATCAGCAGATAATTTCAGAGATGATACGTGGTATCCCAGCTCACCCTAGCCGCATCACCTCCCTCCTGATTGAGGCCCGCAGCAGGTAGAGCGATCTGAATTTGACTAGAAGGAGGCGTGACCCACTAAATACTCCGCGACTGTTCTCCACCGAGGGTGAATCGCTAAAGTATCGTATTTCTTCCACGTCGATAACTTCTCGTTGTGTCTTCTCTCCTATCCGATGAATTATGCAGTAGTCGCCTACAATACGAACAAACGGAAGATACAGAACGGCCTTCGATATCTGCATCTCAATGAGGCCGAAAACTAACTTCACTGTAGTTGTCAGAGATGAAACTTTGTGAGAAATTTAGGGCCGCATTGTAACTTCGCAACGGTGTGCGAATGATACTCTTGGGAATCGTTATGTGTCTTGTTTGGTACATCCCAGATAGCAATCTGCATCCTAAATTACCAAATATCTTAGATGCCCATATTTGTAATGGTAATTCCATCTCTTTTGTATATTATCATGGATTAGAAGTTTAAAAAGATTTCATAATTATAATCAATTCGCTTTATTTTTCTTTAACTACTTGATTTTGCTTGTTAATGCTTTCCCCAACAGTTTATTACTTAAGGTGCTCATTTGACTGATTATCCCTCATAAGAAATGGAAACGTCCAAACAAAAGACTGCTTATTATTCGACTGTATTGATAAACAACTCACTCTTTAGGATAATCCATCAAGATTAGAAAGTTAAATTAACCAATAATACAGAATTAATATACCTGTATCAACATAATAGGTCCATTATAAATTTTAATAAATATTCTTCCAAATAAATACAGTAAATCTTATTAGTACACTATACAAACCTAACATAATAGTAAATGAGTAAAATTATAAAAAATTAAAATTCTACAAGAAATCAAGCATCTAAGGAAATTTATAGAAAGATGTTTATATTTATTCTGTACCATTTTTGTAAATTGTAAACATTTGAAGTAACTTTAAATATGCAGAACATACAATATTAATCAACATACATTTTTTGAAAATGTCTGGATATTTTAAGTGTAAAAAGAAATAGGCGATTCGAGGTACTTTTTATGATCAAAACATTGAAGATATCTTTATTTTTTTATTTTATTTTTTTTATGGCAGTTATAAAGAAATAATAAAATTAATTCCAGACACCACAAGATACTGTTATGGTCGTTTAGATATTTTGTTTTACCATAGCAATTGTGTATTATTAATGTCTTGTTTGCTAACCCTTTAACTTAAGTTGAAGGTATTATATTTTTACTGAGCAATGTAAGCTTGTATTGTTGACCAAAGAGTAGCTATAATTTCAATGTTGAAGATGTTAGCTTGAAAAACACTAACTTAGAATAAAACTACGATAGATACGTAAAAGAATCCAGGTTGTTAGAGAGGATAAGTGGCAATAGTTGTCAGTTGGTGTGGGGTGAGCGTATAACAGACAGAGAGGTGTTATTGGTTGGTGTCGGCTTCCACTCCCTCCCCGATAATCGCAGCTAAGTCCCCACATCAACAACTTAATTTGGATTGTTCTCTTCTATCTCAGTGTCCGCTGGCGCAAGAGGGATCTTTTTTTGTTTGTCAGTCGTACTTTCGCTACTGCGTATTTTTTTTCCTTTTCTACTATTTTTTTTTCTGTTCTTTTTTTTTTTTCACCGACCCGTATCCACCCCTTCTAGTGGATCCGAGGCCAAAGGGGAAGTATCTCTTGGGGTTCGGGTGTGAAAGAAGGAATCTTCAACTGTCAAAATCGGCTTCCAGGTCATCCGATGCTCGAGGATTATCGTCACCATTTCGTCATATTCCGTTCGTAGGCTGTCAATCCTCTATACAGAAGTATCTATTCTCTTTCTTGCCTACCTGTCTTGTGGAACTGTTATATTATTTCTTAATATTTTTGTAAATAACCGGTTTGTTTGAATGCATATTAAAAAAAAAAAAAAAAAAATCATTGATTGTCAACTATTTCTTGATGTTCACGAAATTAATAGAAATATTTTAAATAATCTAAATATCATCATCACCACATTTGAACTTCCATAAAAGTTGTATTAATATGTATCTGTAATATCATTATGCATTATCTATAATTACATGCTTACAGGAATAATGTAATATGATATTCTGTTTGCTTAGAGTACCAGTGATTTCAGCTAAATTAATTACAAAACTAAAATAGTCTTCTTTTCTGCGTGGTCTATGGTCTGTTGTATTCTTATTGTGGTTGGACTATAACCTCTATAGATATTTTTCTTTATTAACCTGAAAAACACATCTTGTTTTGCCCAAACGCGAGACCAAGACGAGTCTTGGTCTTGCGCACTCAGTCTTGATCATGGTCTTGGTCTTGCGCAAGAGTCTCGCGACGGTCTTGCAGTTACCTATCAGCTTATTACCATTGAGATATTACTGTAATTTTTTAGATAAGAGAAATGTTACTAAGGCCGGTTAAAAAATTAGAAGAGTTAAATGCAAAAGTATATTGGTTATAACAATTCTTTACATATAGTAACTAAAATTGTCAGATATTCATATCTATTTTGCCTTAATTTTTATTCCAAACTCGATCTTTTTTTTACCAATCTTGGTCTTGGTCTTGCAACAGTTAGTCGATCTTGGTCTTTGTCTTGTAAAGTGCAAGACCAAGACCAATTTCGGGTAACTCTAAACGCATTCCAACATTTAAGTAACAAAATATTTGTAGCATTTTTTTTTTTTTAAATTGCTTCATTTATTATTTTTTACTGTTGAGTTATAACGATCGTTATGATCATCACATAAAAGAAAAGTGAATTAAAATCAACTGTAATAAAATATTATTCATGAGTTATTCACTTGAGAAGGAACACAACGACGCATTACTCCAAAAGACTCGACGGTAGTAGAGTATTTAAAAGAGAATATTTCCAAGGCTGGTGGAGTTTTGATTGAGTTGTGTCGGAGAATACACGCTCATGTGCAGGCACAGAGCGATCGACGTGTAGCTGATATCCTGTCAACGCAACGTCTCTTTGCAGCCCCACTACTTCCTTTCATTCCCGTATTCGCGTGTATCAAAGGTGATAGAATTATTTACTCTTCTTCGGTATAGCGTTTAAAAGGTCATTTCGCTAGCCATTAGGAAAAAAAAGTTAACTAAAAATAAATTATGCAAAAAATATATTAATAAATTTTTGATTTTCTATTTAATTGCAATTATTTTTCATAACATATGTCTGTCTAAACGTATATAAAACATAATAAGGAATATGCGCAAAATATGTTTTGATATTAGATGACGATTCATAAGTTCCTAAAGAGAGTCTTTTAGATAGATCTTAAAAAGTATTTAAGTCAAAATAAATCAGTTTCTCTATATTGATTTAAGATTTCAGAATTGTTTTTGAAATCCAGTAATTGAAACTTTTGAACAAGTATTTACAAACTTGAAAAAGTCAGTTTGTAAATAACTGATAACAACTCAAATTAGATCCTAGTTAATGTATTGAAAATTACGATTAGTTGATGTATGGTTTGATGGTTGCTCAACGACTTGCTAGTTTTACATAACATATAAAAAATATGTAACGGTATATTATAACGAGTTATAATAATTGCCACGTCCAGCTACGAAGGTAATAGGACAAAACATCCTCCGCTAATAAGCATCGGTCATTCCTTCCCACGACAGGGGATGTCCTCAACTTTAAAAAAGGCGATGAATAGGGAAAAAAATCGGTGTCCCCGGCAAGGACACGTCCGGGGGAGACTGACGTGGGAAAAGAGAAGAAAGAACCCTTCAAACTGGACCGCGCTAATGATTAGCTGACGTTCGACGGGCAGAGGAAATATGGAATATTGAATATGTCCAAGGGTCATCTAGTACATATTGGAGGGTCGGGTTTTGGAGGGAGCAAAGGGGAAGGAAATGATCTGAGGCTGGAGCACCGAGATCCATTGTTGAGGACATAAAAAAAAAAAACGGTATTTGAATAACGAATCTCTAAACTTATTTACAGAATATAATATAAATATATATTCTGATATGTGATGCATGCATAGTGGATATTACAAAATAAAACTATCTATATAAGAAAGGATTCTTTTCAAGTGGGGACAAAAGAGAAATAAGCAGTAAGTTAACTAATGGTATCTTCACTATAGAAGAAAATAATGTTCCTGGAAAAATCCACGTAAGATATATTATTGTTATTACATGAAATTTAATTACAGTTGGATTCACTTACCACTTCGTATACACGATTTGCATTGCATAATTAAGACATCTGAACACTCAGTATTTACGAAATAATTTTAAGGGTTAAATAAATAAGGGTCAGAACCATAACTAAAATTTAAAGCATCTAAATTCAAAATAATTCTTTCTGTATTAGACATATATAAATCATTTAGAACAAGATTTTAAAATCGAACAATTACCACCTCTAACGAATAATTTGGTGTATGAATATAATGCTGATTTGTTGTACATAGATAAGAACTGGAAATGAAATTTTAGTTCTTTTCTTTTTGTCCGTTTCGTTATGTCTGGAATCTTTATTTTCGTTTTTTTTCCGGTATTTCGAATATAACATTTTAAGCAGTATATTCGTAACTACTGGAATAAAGGAACTTATTATAAAAATCAGGTAATCCATTTAGGATAAATTATGTATGTAATATATGCCATATTTATTTTATTAACCATATTTCAAAAATGTTTCCGTTTTTTTCTAAATTGTTTTCTTTAAAAGTTCCATTTACTTTTCAGTTCCTGGTTTTATAAGTTAATAATAAATATATTTATTTTGTATTAAACAGAATTTTAAAATTATTTTCACTAAAAATGCACTTGTACACTTGTTTGTGTAGTTAATCAGTAATACTATTAAAATATATATGTTTTTTTATTTTTTTAATATTCTAGGCCATATGCTACAGAAATATGTTTGTTATATTAGATTAATTTAAGAGTTAGAATTTTCATAAAATATATGTTTTTATGACATGTTACATTATACATATGTATGTAATTCTTTAACATAAAAAATATAATAATTTTTATATCTTAAGATCAATTTATTTTTTTTTTGTTTTAATTATCTTTGTATATGTTATTAATTCATATTCCTTTCCAAAAATATATTTTATGAATAATAGCTATTCTAGATCATTTTTAGGGAACTGTTTCCCCAGTTAAGTTGTACAGTTGTAGCTTCAGTTTTTGCTCGACCCACCCCTTACGAATCCTGGATCGAAGGGAGAGTTCAAAGTTTTTAGGTTTCCCGTTAATTGTCTGCTCATCCCATTCCAGATAAGGGAGAACACGTGACCAGCGGAGGATGAAGACTTTGAACAGGCACGTGAAGCAGATAGTTGGAGGTAATTAGCCAGTGTCTGGTACCGCCCCGGTCTCCGATCATTAACACTTCAACTTCTTCCATGGTAGGAAGGGCTTTTTCAATCAAGTAGTTTGTAGTCATCGCCACGGTTCGTGGATCTCCCGGCGGTGAGGTGAGGTGTAATTAATTGAATAATATCAACTAGCGAAATTAATATAATTTACATTTTAATTACGGGAATTAATTATACATATTTTTTAAAAAATATAAAGTAAATTTAGTTAAATTAATTAAATATTTTGTGACGAAACCATGAATCAGAAGTCTAAATGAAAATATATATCTTTGAAAATGTGATAATACTTAAGAACATCAAAGAATACTCGGTGTAGAATAAATAAGAAATGAAGAGACGGGAGATCAGAGATCATCTACCAAGAGGACATAGAGAACTTTAGAAAGATAGATGATAAAATGGTTCTTGTGGGGAAGAAAGTGAAGGAAGGAAGGAAAGGGACAGAAAAGCGAAGAAAAAAGATTAATTATACTTAAAGAATTATACTTATAAGAAAAATATTGAGGTGATTTAAAAAACAAAATCTCCAAATATATAGAGAATTCGAAGATGAGACATTCAGTTCCAAAACCATATACAAAATAAATATTATTGACATTTTTAAATGTTTTTGGACTACATTTTAATTCGGTGTAAAAAATCCTTTTTAAACAGCTATGTATAGATCGCTAATAACATGACTGTGCCAAAACTAGATGCATCTTTAAGGCGATAAGCGCCATTCATTTCAAGTTTTAATAAGTTTGAAGTAAACATTGCTGTTTTTTAACTTTTAACTATCATTATTTGAATAATCAAAATCGTCAACATGAATAAAAATACTTACTTCAATTTTAATGTGAGTTTCTACATTTTGTTTTCCAATGAGAATTTTGTGAAAATAAAATGTATGCATTTATTAGCATGAAATATTTCAAATACTATTGTTAATAATATTTTTTGAAACTCAATAATTGTTTGTAAATATGTTGCTCATTCAAATAATCGTAAACAATATATTTTCTACTTTATAAGGATTTTTTTTTTTCAAATTCAGTTTCCTGGTAAACATATGTATAGTTAAAAACAAAAGTATTATCCTCTAAATAAAATCAATAGCCCCGAGTTTTATGCACCTTAAACCAAAAAAAGTTTTGTTATGAAATTTCGCATCATATACCCAAAATGATTAGATACTAAAATTATCGATAAAATACTTTTCATGGGACCAACTATAATTTTAAAACCAAAAATAAGTTTTACATTTGTGTGAAATATACGAAATCGACTTTCCTTGTTTTAGAACTGTTTGTCTGGCATATATAATTAATTTTCAATACAGGGGTTATATATCTACTATGGGAATAATAAAGAATAAACACCGGTATATATATATTTATGATATAAAAAAAAATATCACAGTAGACTAGCTATCAAGTTACATTAGTAGACTTTTATTCTATTACAATGGACAGAAAGGTCCCATGACTAAAATAATTTCGTTGAAGGGTTCCTAGTACCGCGGTAGCGATGAAGTGCCCTCGAGTAGTACCGGCAGACCAGGATAATACTAAGTGTTGTAATTTTATCAATGGAGGCGAAAACAATAGGCGGCGGTCATTATATAGCCGATCCTGTATATGCTAAATCTATTATATTTGTTTACGAGGGTAGAGCCCATTGTGGCTTCGGGGGAGAGGAAGGGGGAGCTTTGGCTGTTCTTTCATTGTTATCGCCCGTTTGAGGCTACTTGTTCTTTATCCGTTTAGGGCTATCCGTTCGGGCATCTTCGGAACATTACCACCATAGGACCGAATGACCCAATAATATATAAAATTGTATATAAAGTTCACAGGCAAGCACTACAGACTCAGCAGTAAAGCAGAAATCAAGCAATAGAATGATCTTCACAGTGATAATAGGAAACGTAGAATATATCTTTATGGCCGTAAGAATTGTATGGACCCTAACCTCCTTATTGGAGAAATAATTGAATTTTATACTGTCAAGAGCAAAGCGGCAATTGATCTGAAAACATTTAGATCAAAAGTTAATCAAAGAGTTCAAAGAATTCCTGAGTAGTGCCGAGAATACATGGGTTGAAGGCAGAAAAGGAGCACAAGCAAAAGAATGGAAGAAATATCGGCGCAAAAGGAAGCTGATATGAGTACTACTACGGATACTGACTGACTACTTGAATGTTATATTTAGTGTTGACCAAATACGAGACCGAGACGAGTCTTGGTCTTGCGCAAGAGTCTCGCATCAGTCTTGCAGTTACCTATTAAGTTATTACTAGAGAGATATTTCTGTAATTTTTAAGATAGGAGAAACCTAACTAAGTCTGTATGAAAAATTAGAAGAGTTAAATGCAAAAATATATTCTTTACACCAATTCTTTAAATATAATAACTAAAATTGTCAAGTGTTAGTAATTATTTTGCCTCAATTCAAAAAATCGATTTTTTTTTACCAGTCTTGGTCTTGCTATTGCAACAGATAGGCAGTGTTGGTCTTGGTCATGGAAAGTGCAATACCAAGAGTTATTTTGAGCAACACTAGTTATATTCAATGAAAGCTCTACTTTTTGCATGGCAGGTTGTAGTTTGACCAATAATTTCTGTCATATATCACCAATAAAATGAATACATGATTCATTTTCTCTTTAACTCGTTAGTTAACAGTTCGAAGGTTTTTTTTCCTAATTACAGAGAACGTCAAAATCTGTTTTAAAATCATTTCACTTGTTTCGATAACTTTTGAATTTGATGCGTTTAGTGCACGGCAAGGTGATTTTGGAATACATTTGTATTATTATTTTTTTGAGGAGTGAGCATTGAGAATTAGTTTTACCGTTTTACAATAGTACTTCAAGTGATATATTTCAAAATAAATATTATTGCACCACAATATAAACTGCTTTCAGTCACTGAATCTAAGTCAAAACAATAAAAAAAAAGAAACAAATTTTTTTTAATTAAAACAAGAAATACACTCTCGTTTGAAATTTCCCGCACCTAAATTTAGCATCTCAGGGAAGTGTTTCTTTTGCTCCTATCTAGTTCCGAACTTGGTTTAATAATATTGCTACAGTATTTAAAGATTATTGGTTTGCCTTGTGTGATCCACATGATTAAACTTATTAAACAAATTATTTCTTCAGCACTTCTATTAAATGTGAATTAAAATTAAATTTGGATAATAAAGTTTCTTCAATTGAGCGAGTTCATTTTTCGTTAAGAGGCTCGTGCATAGCCACGGTATTTGTCTATTATTCAATAAATGTATTTTGTTGACCATTTTTTTTTCTTTTGTTTTGTTGACCACCGTCGAATATCAAACATAACTATACTTCAGGAACATTATCATAAGAAATCTTCGCAAACATAACACCCGTTATCGAAACATTACACGATCCCCGGTGAGTAATGCCCCGCCGTAAAACAGTAATAGAGAGCATGTCCTGGAGGAGTTGGGGAAGAAACCATTCCGCTCCAGACGATCCGGAGCAGCGCTCGCCCAGTTTCCAGGCCATTTCCTCCAGACCTCTTCGCTTTTCCTCCCCTTTTTTTATGAATTTCCCCCGCAGATGGTAGGAATGCGACTGATTGCCCTCTCTGGGGTTTATGATCAATGGACAAATGATGTTTCTTCCGAGCGCCCCTCTCCCGGGAACTTCTCCGTTTCTATTGAAAATATCATTTATCCGATTCTGTATAACTGAATCTTCAAGCTAAGAAAACTTCAAATAAAAATATTTTAACGATGCATAATATGATATAGTTGCATTTATTTATTTATTTTGTTTGCTTATGTTTGTATCTGGAAGAAATCACAAAGTGATTCATTAATTAAAAATCATTTATTCGAACACGTTTGACGAACTAAATAGTTATTCTTTTGCAATTATTGTGAATAGAAACGCGTAGAGATATAAAAAAATGAACATATACTTTAGACTACCTATCTTATAATTTTATCTATCATTATTGTTATATTATTCACATAGATACTTATTATTTTCTTTTCTTATTTTATTATATAATAATAATAATATTTTATTAGATATATTTTTTGCTTTTTATATTATTGTAGTCAACTATTTGTACTACTCGATTTATTGCTACAATGGTTTGCTTTGTTAATTTTTATAAATTACAATACAAATAGGAAAAAGTGATGAATAAAAAGTAGGTAATTCTAATAGAATACTAATAATATAAGTAGATATAAATAGTAAAATAAAATATATTACCATAATTTCTTTTTTTTACAGAATGCGTAACTATTTCTGAGCCTCCTTAATTAAAAAATATTTATTCTATAATTAACATTACACATAAAAATCCTTGAATTTTAGTGTTTTGAAAAATCGTACACCATTCACTTTAACCAACCTATCCGTCTAAAAAATTATCTATGTTATGCAGAAGAATAAATTAGAATGTAAATTTAAAGAAACAAATTAATTATGTTATTTTCGATGATTTTTTTACACATATTTGTATTTATATTTGTTTATTGTTCACTTGTTTTTATTTTTCGCTAAATGAAATGTGTTTATATTTTGCCATAAAATTTTAATATATTTGTTAGCATTAACCTATATTTAGTGCACGAACAAGTGACTAAATGAAGAAAATAATTGTTAATTTTTATTGGCATTGGTCAACGAATGATTCAGTCAACTTTCTCCAGAAAAAAAAAAATGATTTCCTTAATCAAAAGATTTACTTCACGAAAGCATTGATTTGGGAAACAAGTAATCTTTTTCCAAGTTTTTATTTAAAATATTGTGACTGTGAATAATTTGTATTCTAATTTATACCAATCTTCTTCGTTTAATCCCGAGGAAGACCATGCTCCGGATACAGGATCTGTCAATCCTCCTGCAGCCGGGTTATCTCCCCCATCAGCCCAGGAGGATCCAGTTCTGCAAGGACCTGTCGGATATTTGGATCCGAAAATTTGTTTAATATTAATAAGGCGTTGACAGGCGGTCACGGATTTGTGACCACCCCATCACTCCCACAGCATGAGCGGTTAAAGATCCCTCGAAGATACTCCGGTTGTGGACAACCCACCTTGGTCCCTTGAATGGAAGAAAAAACGTTAACAATAGCCTGCAAAAATCTTGGTGATGGAAGCTATCTGATCAGGAGCACTATGGGAAAAAAAATGTTTTGAAAACATGACACCATCCCTTGTAACATGTTTTCTGGATGAGCAACGTTTGTTAAATGTCTTCCAACACGGGGAAAATTATGTTGCATTCTTCGTGCTACCCAAAATATAGAACTCTGTTTAAGGATATTTCTTCATCATATAACCTTTCATCATCTTAAATAGTCATTTAAATACCAATATACAATATCTTAACCATCCTACCCGCTGTCACATTACACAGACATCTAGTACATTACAGCTGCCATGACACATGTTGGCTGTCGTCGATATGACGTACGACAAGGGTCTTGGTTATAGCTCTTTTATATAGGACTCCGTCACCTCAACATTTCTGAGAAAAATTAATAAACAGTATAATTTATAAATAACGGCATTGTATTATTATGATTTCCTTGTTTATTTATTTTTTCTGGAAATTTAGTAATTTTCTGACCAATTTTTAATTGGTATTATAGTGTTTTCTTCATCTATTTTAACCCACCAAGAACTCAATTAAAAACATAAAATACATTGTAAAAAATGTGTAATTATTTTTTGTTTTTTTCGGTGTGGATCCCAAGCTGGAAAGGAATACCAAAGAACTGAAACCTGAAGGTTTTTATTAATTAAATAATTTTATAGAAAATTCTAAAACAATAGACTTACTACTGTGACGACTGTTACGCTGGTTAGCATTTTGTTATTTTTACAATTTTTTTTGCACCTCAAACTATATTTAGCTATGACCTTGACTGCTAAGTATGAGTCGACTGCTCTAGCAGTATGCTATTTTCAACAACGCACATGTTACTAAATTTATAAATATTTGTATTCTTTTTTTTTTTTAATACAAATTAAAAATTAATTCTCACATACCTATAATGAGAAATAGCAACATTTTTGAATGGTATTAATAACTAGAAGTTGTAAGTTTGAATTAGTTGAATATGCCAATTGATATTAAAAAAAAAAATCATTAATGTGCTTTTTGGGGACATTTTTAATTTATTATTTAAAACTTAATTTCTTTATATATATATATATATATATATATATATATATATATATATATATATATATATATATATATACCAGAAACTTATTTATTCGATTGGTCAATGATTTTTACTCTTAATGAACCATAAACGATATTCGAGATTGTGTCACGGGATTTTCGCAACCCACTCATGAATGATTCCGACCATCTTCCCGATAAATGTAATTTGAATTTTATTTTCTGTACTTTTTCCCAATACATATCCAGGCATTTAACAACAGCTTAGGTAATTCCTGACATACAAAGACAACTGCAGACATTTCTTTCGTTTGAAATTTAGATCTCTTTAACTTCAAGAGAAAATAATGAATGACCCCATTTGTTTATTAGCGTATTATCACCTTTTTTTTCTGTTCACACACAGATGGTTTTTAATGGTTTCTCGGAATCTCCCGGTTTTAGTTCTTCTCCTGTGAACTCTTTAGTGCTCAGCGGAATCATTCTGTTCCCGCATAAAATTAAACCAAAGGGCAGTTATTAATATCTCAAAGGCATTGTCAGAATAAGCCGGTCCTTTTAGAATTCATTGCTTGCTGTTATTACACTCTTCAGTTCGCCTCGTATACATATATCTATTTTGACGGTTACTTTTATTTGAGGATTTAATTGTTTCCGCCTTTTGGGTGAACCCCTTGTCTTGAAGGATTGTATTACCAGCTCAAGTTGATCAGGGAGGAGAGGTGAGGAAATCGTCTGTTGCTACTATAGTGTATTGCAATTGATAACTAAAACATTTTTGTATATTTTTTTAAAAGACAGAAATATTCAAATAATTTAATTATATACCATTTTTATATACGCTTAATTAGTTGGCTTTAGATCATTATTACCACCTTGTAACCCAATAATCATTTTTTGGAAATCAAAAGGAAGCACAAATTGATTTTTTGTTCTTTTAAATAAATATCAAACAAATTTACTATATGTAGATACTGTTCAAACACATTAAATAAACTGGAAATACTTTCAAATAATATATCATAACATAAATCCCTTACTTAATAAAAAAAACATTCGAACAATTTTTATGAGATTATTTTTGTAATTAATGTTTTTTTAAATCAACGAATTAGTTAAAAGATCACAATCCATTAAAAATATCTAAAACATAAATCATTAATTAATAAATTTGTTGTGGAATACATTTCAGAGCCAAAAAATAAAATGAGACGAAATATATGAAATTTAAATCATTTTTGGGCGACCATAAAGTAATCATTAAAATAATGATAGAGAATATTTTTTAATAAAATATATCTTTTAGCCACTTTCCATTTTTTTGATATTTTTATTAGGGGTTTTCAAGTTAAATAAATTAATTATAAACGATTTATGGTTAGGATTGTGAAAAATTTAGGTGAAGGATAAGTTTCTGATTCATTAACACTGATTGATGAAAAAAACAAAAAAATTTTTTGGTTACGCGCTGATAAAAAGAAAATTATGTATATATGATATTGTTATAAATGTTACACATGTTATTATAGACTTGAAAATGGGCAGATATGGCACGAAACGATTTCTAATGTTGAAATGAGTTAAAATGCCATAAAGTGGTTTGAAATTTAAATAAATATAATATTAAGGAATTAAAGAATATTTGTCTTAAAACTTATCATAATGGGAATTACTTTAAGAATACAAAATTAATATTGTCATTTAAGAAGATAGGCACTAAGTTATTATGCTTCCCTCAATTAATGAATCCATCCTCAAGGTGCTCCGGAGGACCACAAAAAAGACAAGACAAACGCGTTGCGGGACCGAGCGCTGAGCGGCAGCTGGCCGTGACCATTGGTCATCACGTGCTCATCATATATCACGTGGCCCCACGTGCATAAATGTCCCCCCGCGCCCTAATTGCCCCATATTAATCATCCCCCTCCAACCATCAACCCTTCCTCTTCTCCTTAATTGTCCACTTTTCTTTTAGTCTCCTCAATGTCTCTTATAAAAACGGAAAAATATAAATATTTATTTCATAGATTAATTATAAAAATATAAATCTAATTATTTTTGCATTTATATGAATTAATCAAAAGTGCATTTCGTTACCAATTAGTACGTATATGTGAAATTCATCAGTATAGGACTTCAATTGAAGTCTTGGGTCAACGAAAGAAAAAAAAATAAAATTATAATAATCCTTATTGATATTTGATACTAGAGATGTAAAAAAGAAATTTTAAACAAAACTGTAAAAAAAAAAAAAAATTTTTAATATATTTCATATTCTCAAATGCTCACTGAAATAAATAAAATATAGCCAAGTGTTCAAATACAGTAAAGATAATATTTTATTTAATTGTAGGAAAATTATCATTTTATTTTAAATTAATCTAAAAATAATTAATCAATGAAGAGGTGGAAGTCTTATAAATTTTTTCTAAACCATACTTTATAAAGCTGTAATTATTATTATTATTATTTTTAGTATATAATTAAATAAAATTGAATTTTTAAATTATGCAATTTTTAATATTTAACAAAAAATAATTTGTAGAAATATTAGTTCAGAAATCATTCCTGACAATGTATAAAATAAAATAAAATTGATTGATCGTTAAAGCTAACTTAAAGGTAGTGTAAACCATGAGTCATGTTAATGGCTTATTAAAAAACCATACAAATTTGTCTATTTATTTCATTTTTTTCTAATATCGTTATAATTTCACAATGTTTGCTTATTTTGAATTAAAATGACTTTCCATTCATAAATTCCGTTTTGCGTCAAAGAATATTTTTTTAATCTATTGTTTTTTAATGAATAAGGTGAACTAATATGGACGAAGAAACAATGCAAATCCGGTATAATGAATTCCAATAAGTAAACAAGCGATATGAAATTGGGCGATGATAAATAATAAACAAGGAGGCTCTAAGAAAACAATTAAAAACTCGTCAATATTTCAAATAGACTGCGGTAACATTTGATACACGCGAGCCCATTGTTTGTAGCGAAGCCCTCAATAGGGACTGTGTACAAAATTCAATGGATCCCACGTAGCCGTGTGTCTATTGGAAATCGCAATCATGGTTGTGTTTGTCCTATCCGCATTATGGTAGTCCATACATATTGTGTTTGCTCTAGAGAGCTCTATTTGCGCTCTCCCCGCCTCTCAGACAGCTAATAGAGACCCAACAATTACTAGCAAATATATCTCGCTGTATATTTTAGCCGCAACAGTAATTGCAATTGGGAAACCGCCAATGTTCACATTTCCTATGCAATTTTAAACCGCAATATATTGCATAAAACGTAAATCTTTAAATGCATGTTTTAATTCAATGCCCTAGCATTTTTAATTTTAGTTTTTGATCTTTCTATTTAATTAAAAAAAACAACATTAATTTAGTATATTCTCAAAGGGATTAAAATGACATTATAGTATATTATGAATTTTATATTCAAGTTTAATTAAAATCAATTAGTATTTTATTTTAGTTTTTTTAATCGAACATTTAATTTTTAGACATAAATTATAATACATTTTCTGATTTATTGAACCCATCATTAATTTTCATCGGTTTTAGTGGAGCAAGTTAGGTTATTTATTATTTGAAAATAATTTTCAAGCCTAAATTTATCTTAATTATTTTTTTTTTATGTATGAGAGACTCACTCAGAAATCCAAACGTTTAGTATATTCTCAGAGGGATCAAAATAACATTATAGTATATTATGAATTTAATATTTAAGTTTAATTAAAATCAATTAGTATTTTATATTAGTTTTTTTATCGAACATTTAATTTTTAGACATAAATTATAATACATTTTCTGATTTATTGAACCCATCATTAATTTTCATCGTTTTTAGCGGAGCAAGTTAGTTTATTTATTATTTGAAAATAATTTTCAAGCCTAAATTTATCTTAATTTTTTTTTTTATTATGTATGAGAGACAAGAAATTTCATGATAGAGGAATGGATAGAGTGAAGCCAAAAGAAAGTATATTTATTTTTGCATCTATGATCAGTAATTATTAATTGATTGGTTTATAATTATTAACTCATATCAACAAAAAAGAGAAAAACGTTAAAGCTCAGAATACGACTATTATACTCACTTATTTCAAGACGTTCAAAATTGAAATTAAAACAGAAAATGAATATATTATTTACTAAAGCCTCTATGTGGACTTACGCTCCTGAAATATACGCAACTGCCAAAACGACACACATACGGAAGCTTAGAACCTTTCAGTCAAAATCTTTCAGGACTATAACTAAAGCTTCTTGGTACTTCATGCATACCAAAAGTTAACGACCACGTACGGACACACTACAAAAAAATTCACAATGACTTTCACGGATATACTAACACACTGATACAAGACATGGCTTAGACTAACATGCCCGAAAACACGCTTCGGAGGCTCAAAAGAAGCTGAATGACAGACTTCCTCGCCTAAAAATATACTCAAATCAAGAAGGGATGCACTAAGCACTCCTTTCCCTCACGCCGATCAAGTCACTGTTTGTATTTTCACGAAATCAGACTCGGCTAATCGTCAGTACTGACAGGTGTGGGTAAAAAAAATTATAAAATAGTTTTAATTATCTTCTTATTAAATTGTAATTAATCTTAGAGAAACACTATAGCATTTATAAATGCGGAAACTGTTTTTTTTTCTATAATTTTAATTCAATTATTTTCGGCACTTTATCATTTCATTCCATCTCCAATCGTCCTGAGGATGTTCAACAGATATGTTCGAGACACCTATATTTGTAGAGACATATCGAAGCGTTTAGCAATCTAAGTCATTCCTTTATGTTGTAGTTACCTAAAATCCTACTTCTTAACAAATCGTCCAATATAAATATCGAATTTCAGTCTCTTACTCCTCGAAGACAAACATTGTGACTCGACTTGACAGCTGCAGACTCCCCCGACAAAGGAGTACTCCTCGGCGAGACGGAAGTCCGTTAGGGAGGAAGTGGGCGTGGGGAGAGGCATATGCTCGCGTGGCCCACAATGCGCAGGGCCGTTGCGGCTCCGCTTACAGGCGGCATCCCGATGAATGGGATAATGAGGCCTTCTGGGGTAATGTCTGGCTGATTGTTCGATCTGGGGAGTCTTCGGCGGGTGGAGGAATCTTGGAGTAGGGTCAAGTAGGCCGAGTCAAGGATATAGGGTTCCGTTCGGAAGTAGTGCTCCTTGCTGCCAGGGAACGATCCTTGGTTGGAGAGGGTTGGAATAATTATATCTTAGTAGTTTGGGAAATGACTGGGTTCAAAACTATGATGGTCATGAAATAAGTTCATTTGCTAGTGCTGAACCTGTTTGGACCAACGCTTTGAAAATACTGGATACTCTTATTAGTAACTGAAGTATGCTTAAACCTATACCTCGTAAGTACGTCTTATACCTCTAGGACAATTTCAAGGTTTGTGAATAATTACATGTTTGAGGTAATTCATACTGTTGAATCCATAAGTTGCAATAAAACTTATTATATCATTTATTTGTATTTTTTATTACTAAATACTTAAAATTAAAATAAATCATAAAATAAGTGAGGCTTTATACAATTTTTTTAGTTGAATATCCTTAAAATAACATATTTTTTTTATATCTGCATAAAAGTTGGCTCTAAACAATTCAATAGAAAAATAATTCATCTAATAAAAATGTAATTTTATTGAATAAAAAAAATTAGATTATGATGAAATTTAAATTTTGGTTTAAAAATGACAGAGATAAATGTTGTAAATTCTTATTTATACAAAATGGAGAAAATTGCCCATGTAGATGAGCCAAGATATAAAAGTGAAAAAATAATAAATTAACAATCGTTCTTAACGATTTTTGTATTCATCTGAGATGCAATTATAATAAATAGTGCCTGATGTCTTAAAGCAGCCAAGATCTAGAAGAGGGGATAACAGAAATTGGAGCAAGAGGTGTCGTTAGGAAGGTAGGTCGAACCACCGCAGCTAAACAACATCGTTATCCACGATTGACTTAGTTCCCAGGAGGCACGGCTCTTTGAGCAATTACATGTCGCGAACGTGCCGGGGTCTACTATCTGCGGATATTGGCGACCCACTGTCATCGTGGTGAGGGTGGAAAAAAAAATACAGGAGAAAGAAGTAGAGTCATTAAAAGAGCAGAAATAGGGTTTGTTTGATCTCAGCTTAGCGCGGCTATTATTGGTAACATCTCTATACATCAATAGTTCTTTGAAATCGATTATGGCATTCGAAAAAAATATATGTAGTGTTAAAATAAAAGTTATAAAAATGATAACAACGAAACATTACATAGTGAAAAATAACTATTAAATTAGACAAATGACTGAGATTCTGATGGGCAGGTTAATAGATATTGATTAATTAAAATTTTACTCAAGCTGTTTAACAGTTTTATTGTATTTCGTCATTACAAAAAGCTATTAAAAATAAACAAAAATGGTCCACAAATCGAATAAAAAAACATTTTTATTTTTTTAGTTTGATTTCTTTAAAATCTAAAATGACTAGTAAAAACGAAGATATTAATAATTATCACGTGATAAATAGATTAAAATCAAACCAAATATTGTTTGATAATATATTTTCATTCGAGAAAGCTATATATTTCGAGTATGAATATATTTTTTTTATACTCTAATGTGGTTTTTACTAATCAATAATCTTTTCATCTGAAATGCTAATCAGGTACCTTCGTAATTCAAAACCCAATGTAATACACAATAATCATAAAATTTGGAATCTTTATCGTTTCTCATAAAGCTAGAGATGGTACTTGGATCATGAGCTCTAAACCATTAATTTTTATCTTCTTCTGAATGCCAGTAAAACCAACATTGCATTCACGGAAAAAATCTCACGTATCATCGGATTAATGTGTTTTTACACTTTTATCTCGAATTTTTCTCAAAACTCACTTAATTTTTTTTTAAATTTCGAAGTGCTTGGAAAAATACGAATTATGAAAATACATATTTCTGAAATTTCAAAAATTCGATTAAAATTTATTGAATTGAGGACAGCCCTAAGCAAAATCAATAATAAATATAATCATTAAGAACCAAACAGAGATATTTAAAAAAATGAATACAACGCCTAATTTATTTTATTCATTTATTCTTTTTTTTTTGTAAAACTAATAATATAAAAGTCATAAGAAAGTTACGAAAATATATGTTATATATTTTCAAATGATCTTGAGGTTCAATCTTCATAAATATACAACTATATTCTGAAAAGTTTCGAAACTTTGTTCTTCAAATATGCATGACAAAAATATAGGTTTCTATAAAATTTGAAACGCTAAAATTACTAAAAATTAGAAGAAAACTTACATACATTATATATACTAAACTAATTATGTATAAGGAAACTTGAGACTAATTTGTACTTAAAATAAATCAGTGTATGTGGAAATCACGAACTAGAAAAAGAAAAGTTTATAGTATAAATCGAATGTCCAAACAAAAATTTCTACTACAAATTAAATGACACCTACATTAACATCCTCATGTCTTCAGTTGGATTATTTTTGTTATTTTTCATCGTAGCTCTTTTTGTATTATGGTTTTCGAGTTTTTTGATACACATCTTGGATATGATAATCCCAGAATCCTGAGAGACAAACCTCAACAAGCGCAAGCCAGGTTACGCTGATGTAATCTAATTCTGAAGGGACAGGACACAATGCGGCCCTGTTTACCCACGGCCGGACTGTGCTCAATAATTCAGATTTAATTTGCCTCAGCTTTGTACTGCCCCACATCCTCGCTATAATACCCACTTAGTTCCCTTTTTATCATATTTATGCTCTCATGTCCACTTTTTTATCCACCCTATCCCATTTCCCAGTTTGTATAATATTAATTGTAAATTAAATCGGAAGAGGGTAGATTATTTAGTAAACTCACCGTGTAAATAGCATCCTTGATATGTTGAACATGATTATGTTTATTTTTGATTAACTTCAATGAAAACAATGAAGCAGTTTCAAATCTAGATTAAAAATTAATAATCAAAACTTATTTTATAAGAATTATTGTTTATTTCTAACAAATGAAAAATTCATAAGAATAATTTATTCAACTTCAATTAATTTTTCCCCGACGCTTTGGATGATTTGTACGAAGGAATAAAAATGTTATAAACATAAATCAGTGTGAAACGTCAACTATAATGAAATGAAGTTATAAGGATAACAGTTCAGAAAAAAAAAAAAAATTCTAAAAATAAGATTTGAAAATAGCTGGAACGCATTACTTCCCTCTCTTTTTTTAAGTCCTCTTGAACTCAGCTGATAGCTTTATTAAAAAAAAAAAAAAGAAAAATCTGTTTTCTATGTACATTAAAAATAACAGTAAAAGGGTACCAAAATTGTATTCTTTTTTTTTTTACTGAACATTTTTGTTGATCAAAAACTTGCTAGTTGTAGAAAAATGAATATATCTATATTGCTGATATTTGTAAATAAATATTTGAGAAAATCATATATTTATTATCATCATTTCATTTTTTTTTTTTTTTTTAATGCTTTTCATTTGTTTTTTTAATTATTTATTTTAAATAAGTATGAGAAACGTGCATTTATTTTAATCATTTTTTTTTTATAATTCATATATATTCATTGTATCTTTTTATTTTTTTGCTACTAATCTTTTTATTATTTTTCTTAATACTTTCTTTTTCTTTGTATTGGAACTTTTTTTTTGTTTTGTTATCTAAGTTTTTCTTTTTTTTTTTTTTACTGTAAATTGGTTTTCGATTTACAACTCTCCATAGTGTTCCACAACTTCAAGGGGCAATATAGTAGAATTCGCGCAGTCTTAACTCTTTCCATTCTCCCTGTAATTTAATTATACATTAAGTATAATTTATATATATGAACGATTTTATTGTATAAAATGTATTTGAATGCATGAAAATTGAAGTCATGGTTAAATTAATAAAACTTTTTTTTAACCATCAGCTATGATGTGTCCTCTGACAGAACTGGTCGTCTTGCCAACTCTCAATTTGATCCTCCTCTGAATAGAACTGACGTATCATGCGATATATTTTTAACGTCCGGACTATCAAATGTATTAAATAAGTTATAAAGTATTAGAGAGATTCCACTAACCTCCCATGCGAAGCTTGGGTCCAAAGGCTTAGGTACCCACTTTCCCATGAAGGGGCCGTACCTCGCGCCTTGAGGTATCAGCTCGCGTGCGTAGATTCCAGCTGAACCGCGCAGCTCCACCTCCGCCGGCGGTCTAGCGCGGTCGTCTTCGCTACTGCCTGTTAACAGAAATTATTTAATTAGCAATAAATAATATATTTATGTATCTAAGTCATGTTATATATCTATATAGAATATCATACAGGGTGGGTTGGAGCTCCCAACTTCAGAGGAACCGGCTAAATTACCGGGTTGCACATATGCTGTTACCAGATTTACATTTTTTAAAATGCTATTGGCCAATTACAAGTAAACAAAATTTCATAAATTAAAAAATATTTCTTACATATATTAGCCTTTTGTTTATCGAAGTCTTGATTTAATAATAAAAAAATATTGTAAAATATCACCATTGACTTTTAAACACTTTTGGCTTAGTCGTAGTATATAATTCCATCTTTGAATTAGCCACAAAAGGAATAATCCATTTCTATGAGACCTGGAGATCTTAGAGCTCAACTATCTTGAAACATTTCATTTAAATGTTTTGAAAAAAGTTTAGAAGTTAATTGGTGTATTTTCTAACATTTGTTAAAATAACACATCGAAATTCTAATACAATTTAGGTATATTATTTAAGTGAAATCTGCGCGTTTCCCACTTTTTTTTGGAGTGTGAATCAGATTGCGCCGTCAGATCTCCGATGTATAACACTCGAGTAAAGTCGTTAGGAGTTGACTAATTCAAGTATTTTTGCATATGTTTTAAAATATCTCAAAAACTAAAAATCGGACGTGCATATTGTTACCTACCTAAATGTTTATCATTTCATCCTCTTTGTAATGAGCTATTATTCAAAATTGTATCTTAATGCGACGTCTTGTTAAGAATGCGAAAAAGAAAAAATTACTGTCGGCAACCAAGTTTTATGGCAGATATGGATTAAAATATCTCAGAAAGCAAAAATCGGATCTGCATACTGCAAGCGAGGGAAATACTCAGCGTTTCATCCTCTTTATAATGACCTATTGTGTATAATAATATTTCATATTATTAATCTCGCCTTGTTGATTTTTTACTTCTAAAATATGATCTAAAGTAGACAACTTAGCTTTTCTATCTGTGATTTTTTTTATTATTTATAATTATCTAATAAAATTTAAAAAAGTAAAATTAAGATAAGAAGATAGGAATTTTTAAAAAATTTTATTTCCTATTTTCTTCCCACGCTTGGAGTTGAATCCATTCCTATAAACTCTTCCTGTTCATTTCTCCACTTATTTTTATTTAATATAATCCCAAATGTATTTTACAGCGCATACTAAAGTATATTAATCTGATATCTAAGGTACCTAATTGGCTATGTGAACTTGATAAATAATTGGGAATACCTGATCGTTAGATAGCTTACAACTTTATCTACTTATATTATCCAAAAAACCACGTATTTATGTTAATTATGAATAGTTTACCTGTCGAATAAGCATATCACCTAGAGAAACAAATCCGCAAAAAAAATCTCGATTCATATTTTAAAAAAAATATAAGAAAACGGCACCTTCCGATCTTGAGCGCTACTAGCCAGTGTAAGCCGCTGACCCAAGCAGTCTGCGATAGCGGCCAGCACTTCCCAAATTCACGCTATCTCTCAGGATATCCTAGTTCACACGAGATAGAAGATTCTCACGGTTCGCTATCAAGAGATACCGCGGCATCTTCCAGTGTCCTTTGACTTCATTGAAAGGGTCATTTGGTCGTCCCGCTCTCTGTTTACGATACAAACAGTTCAAGCGAAATATCGATCAGATTAATTTGAAAGTACTATTTGGAAATGTAGAGAATTTTCAATAAACTACGAGATATCTTTTATCTGCGAAAGCTTCTAAATATTTCCATTCGCAATGCAAATGTTATTCTATTTTTTAATTATTTTTTCAAAAGGAATAATTAGCTAATTAAATGTATTAAAGTAACCGCTAATTTCTATTGACCGCTCTAAGGCTTTCGATTAAAGATTTTTTTTCTGTTCGGCATTATTATTATTCTGGTTGTTCTCAACAACGATCCAATAGAAACAATCCAATAGTTCAACTTCGGAACAAGATATATTTTCTAAAAAATTTAAATATGAATATTGAAGTCTACAAATTATAATGCAATTAGGAAATGTTCTGACAATGTAGGAAATAATGACATCAGGCCAGGGGAAGGATAGTTAGTGCATAGCAGTATACCTTCTGTTATTTATGAAATCGTTGTAAAGAGGCTTTATGTACAAGTATATATCATAGAAGGTTTTCTTAGACACGTAACGAGGTTTTCAGGTGATGAGTCGAAACATTTTCGATGTAATGGTTGACATTTTGTTAGGACATATCAGTAGAACATATTAGTACAGGAATACATACATACATACAAACTGTTTTTCTAAAAGCATTACTGTTTATGCGATTATATCTCTTCTTTTTTTGAACAGGGCTTCCACGAGCACTTTAACTTATAATTAAAGTTTATATAGTTATTAATATAGTTTAATCATTTCATTTTAATTCACATAAAAATAAAAGTTAAAAAAATTCCAAAATTAGAGAGTCAGGCAGAAAACAATGCTGAGTCACACCTTTTCCAAAATCAACACACCGATAATTATAATATGTATTTATATACTGAAAGGAATATTATAAAGAAGAAGGTATGATGATGTAGAACAAATGGTATTACTATTTTTTTTTTTTATTATTAATATTATGTTTTATTTTTTTCAAGGCTTACTAATTATTATGTTATGTGTGAAAAATATTCTACAATCGAAATTGCTTCGACTTATTGCTTGCTTTCCTCGTCTCACTTGTTCGATGATTATTTATACCCGTGTGACAATAGTGCTTGATAATGCATCACCGCTGACTATAAGATAGATTTATCTGGTCAATATTGATAGTGAAGAAGACACGTGCATGGAATAGGTGTTAATAGACAAGATATCGTAGGAGGACTGAAGGCCAAGGTCACCTTATCAATTCCCAGACCATAACATCCACTCGCTTCTGCTGATAGCTAGCTTAGTGTCATCTTAATGGTACATCGTAACCATATCTTCGTCATGCAAACTATCGATTCTCAAGATTAGCCAATCCGATAATTCATAATGCATATGGTTATAGTTAATTATGTATTAATTTTTAAACCTTATAGTTTATTTTACATTATTTTTACATTTTAATTACATTAAATATTAAAAAAAAATAATAATAATTTATGTCTGTCTATTTACTATTATATATATATATATATATATATATATATATATATATATATATATATATATATATAGTCTCAAAATAAAAGTTATTTCAGTTTGATTATAGTTTTTTATGTTTTCTACGAGGTTAACCGATTAGTCAGATAAGGCCCGTGGATTAACGAAAATGAGGGAAAAATAGATTCATTTTTTAATCATATTATGTTTATGGGAGTCGTAATAAAATTGTTATAGTCAAGTTACCAAATATATTTTTTTATCGATGTTAAATGAAATTTTGAAAGCCTTTAAAATAAGAAATTTCGTGGAATTTCAGATAAGATCACAGCCTCAAATTTTTCTGTAAATAACTATATAGCTATGAAAAGCCGTTTTATTTATAGTAATTTAGACTAGGCCATGTTTGTGTTTGGAATAGAGAAAATTATAAGATCTGATTTTTCACGCTCATGAAGAATTTCATTTTCTCTTGTTTCTGCGAAATGAGTGTGACATTATTATCATCTGATATTATTATCATTATTGTCAATATTCTTTTTAAAAGGTGTGCCAGTCACTTAATGACTCAACTGATTCTTGATTTAGACTGCAAAAGAGCAAACAGAAAAACTGCAAGAACTGAATCAACCAGGTCTATTAATATCTTTAAATCCGATTATTCTTCTTATGAGCGTTTACGTCCATCACTTTCTCATTCTTCGACAAGTTGTCACTCGTTGAGTTCTGTTAAAATTTGTTAGATCTTAGAGAAGGAAATATAGAAAATTTCATTATTTTTTATCGTATTTTTTTTATTAAACGAATTGAGGACTTTTTTTGTAAAGTGCATAACTAATTTTCTAACAAGCAGTTCCGCACTTCATCCTCAATTTCGATTCTAAAATGTAGAATGGGATGATTTATTTCTATTTCTATTATATTTTTGATGATTTATTTTAACGTGAGGATTCCATGGCAACAATAAATAAAATTTAAAAAATAATTAAATAACTCAAATTAACACACGATTTTCACCCTAACTTGAAGAAGATTACATAAGTTTGATTTTCGATCTGGCGAAGGTCGAATAAAACGGAGACATCTGACAGTGGGAGGCGGTATTAGTGTATGGTAGTACTGGAACTGGAGAGCTGGAGTGTGTAATTAATTCCAGGGTCACAATGGGCCCTGTCTGCCCTAAAATACACAGGCTCCCTACACCCACCTACATTATTCCCGGCCCTTTCTGTCATCCTACCGTTTGTGCTCTATTCCATTCGGTTGGAAAACTCCGAGTATATATCTCTTGTCTCATGTCAAGTTGTAGATAACCGAATCATGTTTAATCATTTTTTTTTATAATGACTTGCCTCAAATTATTTTGTTATTTATTTAATTTTTTTTTTTCACTTTCACAGTTTTAATCATGAGGTTTATTTTTTACAAATCGTGAAACTAAGATCTTCGTTGTATAATGCATTCATAAGTGTGGGTTTCTTCGCTAGCATGTCATCAGTCTATTAAAAAAATGCTTTAAGTGACATTTCATAACCTTAAATCAATGAAAACATTAATGGTTTTTCTCTTTTTTAAATCAGAAAATAGTGTGCTTGTTCTAACTATATTTGATATATAAAAGAGTTTGAGCCATTTCGGTGCACTTAATTGTCTATTTTTATCTATAAATAAAGTCAAACAAAACCTATGTACTCACTGACTTTTTGCAATAAACAATATTTTCCATATATATGGAATATGTACTTAAATTGTGTTACCACATATAGACATATCTATGCGTAACAAAGAATGATATAAAGAAACTATCTATTAGTTTGTAATAGCTCAATTAAATTAAGTCTCGATAGATATTTATTAATGCATATATTATCACACTAATAACTTTAAAAGTATTATACATTATATTATATTTCGTTTATGGTTAGATGATTATTAATAAAACATTCCTATAGAGCATTAGATTTTTTTTTATACTTTTTCTTGACAGAATTGTTTGTACTGATGTTTAAGTTATTTTTGATTTGGACTAACTCTATAATTAACTAAAATATATATATATATATTAATCAATTACGAGCCGTTTTTATTAATGATTTTATACAATTTTTTTCCTTAAAAATAATAAAATATTCTTTGGCATGTCCATAATAAAGTATGAATTAAGCTCTTATAAACATATTTTTAAGTAAACCTCTCTTCTGTCTTTTATCTCTGATTGGGTTAAAAAAAAAAATACTGTTACCTATGAATGACGATGAAGAACAAATAAATGAATTTTAGTGTTACTACTTAATAATTGTTAATTCTTCTTTAGTAGTTTGTTAACAGAATACGAGTTGTATGATAAATTTGAACCTACTCGCGGGCTGAAAAGAAGTAGACTTGTAGAAAGAGTTTAGCTCAATAGTATAAGAAAAAATATGTTGTAGTTTGCCCTTGTCTCTATTATTAATTGAAATTAACTAGACTACGTTCATTTATTATTAAGTAACTCTAAGTATATCTGAGTTCCAGATTTTGACACTAGCTGTCCTCTGGAAACCCCGAATAAGACCGCTTTTCCAGGGGAGGCAGTAGTTAAGTTTTAAGAGGGAAGTGGTGGCGACCTATTTTTCCCGACTTTCCCGGTGTGTCCTGTGGGAAAAGATCTGATGGGGTGCGCATGCTCGTCCGCCATTTCAGGCTTTTCCACTGATCGAGCTATCTCTTGCTCCCTACCCCGCCACCCCCCGTCTTCGAATTCCATGGCCTTTAAGAAGGATGGGAAAATGGTTCGGATTATAAGCATCTTATCCTCTTAAAGATTTTATTTTTTTAAACTCTGGAATGTAACCGAATTTTCAGATTGGGAATTTGAAATTGGAATCTGAATTTTTAAATCAATTTCTTTTAGGTCTTTAAATTGATTCGAAACTTTTCTTCGAGATCCTCTGCGAATAATCAATATTACTTGAATTATCCACAGTAAATGAATAGCCTTAATCTATCAAATATTTGTTATCCCTCTTAATTGCAATTTTTAAACGTTTCTCAAAACATAAATTTTCATTACCAAAAAAATAATTATGTAGCACGTGATAAATTTACTATAAATTGTCTCACGTAATTGGCGGATCTACTGGAAGACTATCATGATGAAGTCCCTCCCAAAATGGAAAAATATATATATATTTTTATTTATTTTTTACATAAATTAGGCCAATTATCACCAAACATTTTATTGATACGCTATTTAATTCGACGTTTCGACTGTACTAAGGGTCATTTTCAAGTCTTGATGAGTCCTCCGTTATATATGACAATTTAATGCTCACTGAACAAATTAATTGCGACGTTAATGATGAATATATAACGGAGGACTCATCAAGACTTGAAAATGACCCTTAGTATGGTCGGAACGTCGAATTAAATAGCGTATCAACAAAATGTTTGGTGATAATTGGCCTAATTTATGTAAAAAATAAAACCTCAAGACACCAAAATTAGGATAAATGAACAGAAGAAATATATATATATTTTTTCATCGGTCCACACTTGTTTCTGTTAGTAATATGAGCTTAATACTCAAACCACCAAAATATGTACTCTTTTTTTAAATTATAAACCATTTATTTAAGCTAGTAAATTAAACGTGTCGAGAAAAGTATCTCAAAAAGCATTATTATTTCTGTAAACAAATTTTTATTTTATCTTACATTTTTATTTATTTTTCGTTTTACGGTCCTAAATTTTATTTTATATAGTTTCTTTCTTTTCTCTGCAAAGGAAGTGTAGTTATATATTAAAAATGAATAAATCCAAGCCCTTTAAAAAAAAAATACAAATAAATCCTAAATCAGAACAAGTAACCTAAAAATTTAGTAATTTAAAATTTATTTAATTTACTATTCCAAAAATGATTAAATCCTCATCTTCATTACAACATGATTATGAAGGAATTCATAACTTAAAATCAATCAAAATTGTACTTATGCAACAAAAATTAATTTTTCAAATGTTTCAAATATTTTCGGTTTGTCCTCTGAACACTACTGCACGGCTAGACAGTTTTTAAATTTTACTACTCAAATTATTAGGTGAGATTCCGTGAGCGTTTTGAAACAATATGGATCCCAATAAAGAATAAATTATAACAACTTAATTTTACTTTTAAAGTAAAAAAAAAAAAGTAATGTTCCGGTTGTTAAACTATTAAAGAAACTGTTAGTTCAAATAGACCAAGTGTAAATACATAACAAAAGGAATGCCATATCGTCTGCCGACAAACAGATACAGCATGATTGTCTTCTACCCCCGAGTGAAATACAAGGGTTGAAAAGATTTGAGGAAGACCTGGATAAGATAAGGTACCGTTTCCCGTGTTAACAGCTCGGCAAACAGGAGATATCCTTCCACAAACAAGCGGCATCCTTAGATCTCTGAGAGGAATCTTGCTCGCTATCTTAGATTCATATCTTGTCCGGCTACTCCATTGTCTTTACCTGCCTCAACAACTAAACTCTGGTTTATTCGAGTTTTCATGGCACTGCATATAGTGACGGGCGTCACAATGGGAGATTCAGGGAGAGTTCCGAACCCCCTTCAATAATTTGAAAACTCGAAAAATTTATAAATTACAGCTTTGAGAACCCACTTTGAACTGAAAACATTATGTTAAACACATTTTACTCATAGTCACCAAACATTGAAACCAATACCTGCCATTTCAAGAAATTAATTACCTACGTTAAACAAAAAGTTCTAGTAAAAAGAGTTAACAAAATTTATGTATATATATATTTTTAAAATAAGAGTACTGAAAAAATTTGTTTCTGGTATTGAAATTATATAAAAAAATTTTAACTATTGGAAAAATCACTTGAAAATCGTCGAATTTAGGTATCTTCAGGAATTTAATCACATTCCTGATTTATATTATTGAATATAATCCGTCCAAAATAATTTCTCAGTATTCCATTTAGTCACAAATATCACAGTTGGAGAAAAAATTTTACTTAATCTCTGTAATCAGTAATTCACTAATCAAATAATAATCAATAATAAAATTTGAATTGCGATTTCATTTACTATAACTATTTTATTCTTGTTTATTTAATTAGTCACGGTATATTCAAGCCACAATGGTTCGTTTCAAATAAGTTTCGTTATGGTAAAAAATTATTTTCTTGTCCGATTTCTTAATGAATGAACCCGGAGATCTCAGAATGAATTATTTCATTGATAAAAACAATTAAAAATAGTATTTTTTTTTTTAACTATTGCGTGTACATCTAAGCTTGCGTTCCACCGACTTCAATGGCGGCATTTACTCTTTAAAGAAATTTTGTAAATATTTAATTTTGATTTATTCGGTTCAGTTTTGACTCATCTGTATACAAAAGTAAAACCTCCACGGTATTAATAATTCGGTTATTATGATTCCAATTCATTAGGAGTTAGCTCCATTCATCCCTATTTGTTTTTGTTTATGAATGGGCGGTGGTTACTTTTATTATTGTTTGTACACTGATGATCGTATATTGAAAGAGAAAAAAAATAGGTAAACATTCATTTTATATAGGTTGAATAAAAAAAAAAATAATAATAATAATTACACTTGTTTGTCAGTGGAAGTACGACTTACTGGGTATTGGAGTGTGACGGAGTTAGCTCCCATATCTCGAACGGTCGCGGAAGTGATCGATATCCAGCCGTTTGTGATTAATTGCTGTAACTCGCAGTGTCTGGTCACTCATAGTTGCGTCACTTGTCTGCAGTATGTTTTAGGTCCATGATTCTTTATCAAACCGTTTTTTACAATTAATCATTTTTATAGCAACCCATTTAACTTTCATATAGTTATTGTTTTGTCATTTAGTTGAAGCATTTTATTACCTCCAGTTAATAAATTTATAACGAGTGAAACTTTTTTGTTGGAAGATTCATTATTTTCTGTATTTGACAAAAATCATAGCTAAAATATTTTATTCCATCCACAGTACTTTCTTGTTATAAAGCAAAACTAAACAGACTAAAAAAAATGTATTTTTCTTTTACCTCAAAATATTGCTAATAATATTAATAATGCTAAAGTTAACTAATAATTTTTATTCACTTGAATTATTTGCACTGTGCAATAACAGTTATGTTTTTTTTATTTTTTAATGGACACTTCAAATCGTAGGATGAACACAGAATTAACAAGATTAATCGTCGTTTAGCAGATTGGTCGTACGTGTCCGGGGTTGACTGAAACGTAGACGGGAACATATTTTTGTCTGATCTTGACTGATTTTAATTGAGGGTATTGTGTGTTTTGGACTATTGGAAGGTTATTAAAAGTTTAATAACCTAAGATAATATTTTTAAAAAAAGACCTTTTCTGTTGACTAAGCCTTCGTTATTATTATTATTAGTGATTACCGGTTTAAATTACATGTACAAAATCTATCGTTGAATTAAGACTTAAATTATCATATCGAAATTAAAGGGCAAGCAAGTTGATGAAAAAATTGTTGCCGTTTATCTTTATTACTTTTCTCTGTCAAATTTCGCGTATACCTAATTTTTATGTTTTAAACACATTGTTCGGTTGTCTTTAATTATTCAAAAAGAAAATTTTATTTTATTTATTGTACATAGAGTGTGATCTGTGAACTCTATTCTAAGTGTTCTAGAGACAGATTGTAATATTTTTTAATAAATAAGTTTAAAAAAAAAAAAAAGTTTTCGATCACAAAATTAATCTATATTCATAATGGTATAAAGATAATAAGACTGTAATTATATTTTAATGTGGAGTTGGTGAGGTTACGTTCAATAAACACATACTTATATTATAGTAGCGTTTATTTTAATTCCTAACGTTTGCAGTCTCTTAACTCCTTCCTAACAGCGTAGGTCGAAACGTTGGCCATTAAAACAAATACTACTATAGCATATAGAATATGTCTATTGATCGCACCCCTGACCAACTTCTCCTAAAATCTTTTTTTATAAATTTATTTTTTAAAGTTGGTTAGAAGAAGATAAGAAACATCCGAGATATCAATGGCACATATGCCGAAGAGCCAGGAATGACAAGATTGGCGAACAGAGTAACCTCCAGTAATCCCGGAGAGGTCCGACAGAGCATGCCCACATTATCATCAGCACCCCAGGCAACATAACTCCGGATCTAGGAGCAGGTTCTGGGGCAATACACTCCTTAATGGCAGGGCTACAATGTCCCTCTTAGATAAGGGCTCTCAATTCCAGGGGGTGTGCCCTTTAGCAAGTCTGGGATTTATTGGAGTACGGGGGTGTCCCCAACATTGTTGCTTTTTCAGCCAAGTTAGCCCTTGGTGTATTTCCTGTGTATCGTACCAAACTTTTGAAGATAGACGAAATATTATATTTTGATAACATTTTTTAAATTTGCATCCCAATATTCTTCTCCCACTCACCAAAAAAAAAAAAATAAAATAAAAAAAAAATGTAATTTTCATGCTATCTTCATTTTGATTATATAATGTTTGACAGTACACAACTTTTCTGTGTGTTAATTTCTTTGTATTTACTAAATAAGTGCTTCTTTACTGCGGTAATTACTCATTTATCTTTTAGGGATCTTAAAAATGAAGGCTGTACTACTTTTAATTGATAATCAATCTTATGGTGTACCACTCCAACCTTATTACTTAATCTAACATATTGTGAATATTGACAGCAAACATATTATGAAATATTGATCAATACTTAGAATAAAGGCATTTTTGAACTCTAGCTTCATCATGTAATTTAAAAAATAATAATACTATCATTACGATGCGCACCCGTTCTTGTCAACTCTTGGATTCTAAAGTAATGTAAAATAAAGGATATTTGCAGAAAAGTCTAAAATATTTGTATTAAACGAATACGTCAAATGGAGAACATTAAAACTTCTTTTGTATTATAACGGTATAGATACAGAAATAAGAAGGAAATTAATCTTGAACTATCCATTTAAGATATTTATTTATATTTATTTGTAAATCTATAAAAAACGTAATCGCGACTCCTTATAAAAGTTAATAATCAAATGCAAATAATACTACAATTAGCTATTTTAAAATATTTTACTTGATAAAAAAAATTATATCCATTATTTAATATATTAGATATATGTAATAAAAAATATCGTCGGTCTTAATGTGAAATTGCATAACTGTCGAATCCCTCTTTTTTATAAGAAATAAATTTTTTAAAAAAATAAATTAAATAATTAAGTGTTTTAAAATATTAAGAAATAACAACTGACCTGCTACCTAGTAGAGAAAGGTGACAATTAACTAGGATACATAAAAATAAAGTAAATTAATCCTGAATTGAAACTCTTTGTAGTTATGTGATTTCACACAGAGACTGACATTATGTAAAAATAATAAAAACTAAATAAAAATCACATTATACATTAGAAAATCAATTCTAGCCTTACACAATAATACTGAGATTGTTAAAATACTATGTATAATTTTTTTAAAATTCATATTCATAAATACATAATATTCATAAATACACATAAAAATACATATTCAGAATTATCATGCTCACTCTTATCAATAACATATGTCAATAAAATATTGATACTTAAGTTGTCAAGTTAACTATTGCAACAGATAGGGAAGAAGAGAGGTGACAATTTTATCATAAACAGCCTACTTTTAGATTTGGCATTCATCAGATTGTCAAATAGTTAATTAATTACTGTATTACTCTGCAGCGGAACTAATTAGGAATCAAAGTGATGATCTCGTAAATTTTAGAGAGGGTGGAAATTCGCCAACATCGTAATTAAATCTGAAAACAGGGGGCTCACTTCATGAATATTTCAACGAGTCGGTGAATGGAGGAGTCATAACCGATTGTAAAACCCTAACGATTGGATAACAATCTAACAATGTAATGACTGTATCTGTATTAATGTAGTGGTCTTATACTGTAGTGATTACAATTATATTAGTAATCTTAAAATTATTGATAACATTTTATCAATAATTTTGGAGAACTATATTATATTCACGAAACAATATTATAGGTGGCCCCCCAATAAAAATATATTTCTTTTATTCCAACATATTTCTTTTATATTTAATATTTAATTTACGTTCGTAAAATAAATAAATAAATGCACTTTAATCATAATTTTCATTAGTATTTTATTTTAACGTTTTGAATTACACATTTTCTAGCTGTATAATTTTATAAAAATATTTTATCAATGTTGGTGATGTGATCAACTATTTATAATTTATGTTGAATTTGGTTAAATAAACAAAATATTAGCTACACCAATATCTAAAATGTATATCTTATTTAATTATTTCCACATCTATTAATTAAAATTGTTTATTATTTTATGTTTTATTTTCTATGATTTTTTTTTTTGGTTGTATTCACATTAAAAGTATTCGAATTCAATGACAAAGAAAATGCCAATTCAGTCCATTAAATATATCAACGTACGTTTACTAATTAAAATACACACAATTAACACCAACTTTAACTATCAGTTTTATAGATTGTTAAATACAGTATTACAGATAGAGATCATCGCTTCATTAACAGGTACTTTGATTAAAGTTTAAGCTGAAGGTGACAAGTTTATCAAGGTGAGGCGTGGTCTTATCAACTATTGTTTATTTCCGTTTCCTCTCAAGCGAGCTCGTATTTTTATTAATTCATGATTTTAATTGTTCCGCATTATCTAAATGTATATAAAATTGCGTATATAGTAAATAATCCATAAATAAACTTTCACTGGAAATAGAATAAAAACAATCTTGCACTCATGCAGTTTGATAAGAATGAGTCGGAACATGATTCTATAGTAAGGCGCTGATAACACACTGATAAGAAATTTTGGATGCACCATTCCAGGACTAATCCCATTTCGTTAATATTAAATTTTCAGGCAGTGCCATATTCTATGTATATTTTAAAATATTCAATTAAAATCTAATTCATAAAAAAAAATATATATCTATTTTAGTTTGCAGGCGTTGAGAATTTATTAGAACAAAATTAATGGGGTGGTTTTTTTGACATGACGTGAATTAAAAATATTTGATGGTAAGTGCATGTTAATAGATAGATTTGTAATTATGCTTATTGTTTATTTAAACAAAAAAAAATATCCCAAGTTTCTTGGTTAATTTATGTATAGATAGATAAATAAGAAATTTTATTATAAAAAATAATAAAAAACTGTACCAGTTGTCGTTAAAGAAATTATATTTAAATATATTTTGGATAGCACTAAAAATTGATGCTAATACGAATTCGTTACTTCGTTCTCTACCGAAATTAACAATTTTTTTTGTTTAGTTCGTGTATAAATACGTACAGTAGTTTTGGCTATAGTATTAATTAAACTATTGAACAAATAATTAAATGTACCAAATCAAAGAAAAAAAATTTACCCGGATATCAATTATGCAAAAACTAAAGCAAAAAAAAAAAAAGATTTATTAACTGTCCAGCTGCTTAGCATATTCCTGCTCACGAATTTTTATACTCTTGAATATAATAATAATAAAAAAAAAAGAAAAAAAAATGTGAAAGGACAGAATATAATCAGTTCACTCATTATTTAACCTGAGCTCACGACATAGATATTAAATTTAAAGGAAGAAAAGGGGAAGCAATTGTGATAAAGTTAAGCTTCGTGCTCGTCGCCTATGCTAATGATTTCGACCAACAAGTCACGCCAGCGATAGTGTTGTGATATCACTCACCTCTCATAATGTCCTTGTCTGCTCTCCTTGCTCTCTCCTAGCGACGGCACGAACGCGCACGACAGGTTGTTATCTGGTACAGGGGCTCAACAAAGATCACTTGGATGTCACCAAACACGACCGTGCACCGGCTCTAAATGCTGCCTCTGGGTCCTGGGAAGCTGGGAATGGGCGTGACTGGTGGGCTGGGCCTATCCCCACCCCGCCACCTCTCAGCCAATGGGAAGCGCCCAAAGGCCCCCCACCAGAGGCGAAGATGCGGCCGGAGCGTTAAATGACAGTCAAATAGTACTTTACATATAAATTAGAAGTCACTCGGCAGCTCCGTCGTAAAATTAAAATGCCTCAGGTATCACCACCGCCCTTGACCAATCGTATCTATTATCCATTAAGCTGGTGGACACTTCATTGAAATACGTTATTTCTAGAATATTAACAAAATATTTAAATAAATAAATATATGTAATTATTTAACTATCAAACATTAACTCACTATTAGAATACAATTGATTTTTTAAAATATTTATTTTTTTAAGCTCTCATACTTCATTAATACTCCAACGATAGAAATAATTATTAAAAAATAAAAATATTGTTAATTTGCTTGGTTTCCTTATAAGGTTGCTTTAATAAAAATAAATTTATTACTTTAAAAACGGTCACTTTAAAATGCCGAATTATTTATGTCTATGAATTCTCTTTTCTACTAGATAGTTCAACTCTTTATGAAGAAACTTTTGGGGGTGCAGCTGTTTATATTGACGAACGCTTTATCGTTGTTTTTCCTAGATCTTTGAATAATTTTACGGGATCATATTCATCATGAGAAAATTTCAAACAGATTTTGGGACCTTTCTTCGATAGGCTCAGAACTACTAACTAAATACATCAAAATATTAATAATTGTCATTTTGAAAAATAAAGTCATACTTAATTTTAACAGAGAATATAAAAACATTTTTTTAATGAAAATTCAGTTTTGTTAAAATGTATAAATAATTATATGTAGCTCCAAGAAAATCAAATAAATATCAAACTGAAATCGTCTTTGGAATCGAAACATTTTACGTATGTCGGATGTACGCTAATAAGTAAAAATATTCGCAATAATAACCATTTATTATTATCTAATTTATTGATTTTAGTTAAATAGATAATGTTTCGATATCATATATTACTGTATATTTAATGTTAACATTGTTTCTTAATGTTATTATTAAGAAATATTCAATTTAAGTTCAATTTCGGTTTCATTAAGTTCAAAATAAAGAAGAGAATCGTAATCAATTAGAAAGTAACTTTTGTGATTTCGAAACATATAACATATTTCACTAATTTTTACTTATTGATTTGGACTATTACCCTCTATTAATATTAATAATTAGGCAATTACTTAAAAATAAAGTTTCTGGTTATGACCTAATAATACTCAAATGCCTCAAAAAAATTTCTACTATACACAACTTTAATTTATAGCTCAATGCACAGAATGACTAATTTTTCTTTCAATGTATATACTCATACATTGAAATAATTCACAAAGGAATAACTAACATGCAAACCCCTTCATACAGACCCAATCAAACTGTACCCCAAAATGCTCTAAAATCTTTAAAAACCGTCTCTGCAAAAGATCTCTTGTAATTATCAGTTTTCAACTGAATTACAGCTTCTCCAAATAAAAAAACAAAAAAATTTAATAAGCTCTAAAGCCATATTAATTAAATTGACATTTCACAAACTAACGAAAGAACAAATATTTAAATCATTGTTTTCCTATGTTATGATTTTTGATATTTTCCATTTTCTGTCGGTAACATGAGAAATAACTAAAAAGTTTGGCTTAGCACTAATGTCTCTGTTCGTTGCATTAGATTGTTGTGTTTCCCATAGTTAGTGAGATGTCTTAAAGTTCCTTTAGATTTCTCCCAAAAAATTAATGCGATCTGGAAATCTTTATGCACAAAGTAGTTGTGTATAATAAAATCGATATTTTTAATAAATCCATACGATTTTTCTTCTCCTTTTCAAGGTTCAAATTTGAAATTCAAACTTCCCCTACTTTTTAATATCTCGTAAAACCAAACTCCAGCGTCGAATCTTAAAACAAAACACAAGTTAAAACTTAAGTTTTAAGGTTAAAGAAGGTTCAAGTCTCTGATGATGAACATCATATAAATAAGAATATTTTAATTTTAATTTCAATTTTATATTCAATTAGTGTATTCTAATATTTAAATGAAAGTTTATGTTTTTTTACATGAATAACTGAAACCAATATAGTATGTATTATATATATATATATATATATATATATATATATATAATCCATACGAATCCATAAGTCACCATCTCCTGTAGACAGGGTATAGCGGAGCCCCTAAAGATCCCTCTGCGTGTTATTAGGTTCCCGAGTGGAGCAGGTGCTGCTCTCGTTCCGCCACTGACGGCAATTTATCATCAAGCTCGGTTCTGCATTTCGTATTTCGGCGATCTTTTGTGGTCCATGGATTAGCTTTTAGAATCTGAATCACGAGATACGGTCAGATTGTCTTATGTTGGGTTCTTTAAATATTTATATATCTAAATAAAATTTAGGAACCTAGTAATATATGGTAACATTATATAGGAGTGACAAAGATTAAAGGTGATTTGGTGGGATTTATTGTAATTTATTTCAATCCTCAAGTTTTGACACCATTCCTCAAGGCTGTGATGTGTGATTGAAGAGTTTCAGTTGCAATCGATGGGTCACTATTAACTGATAGGACAGATGTGTCATCGACATGTGTGATGATGACAGTGTTAGGATGGGTTAGAATATCAGCTGTATGAACTGTATAACCTAGGATACTAAATAATAATCTAATCTCGGTATTTATGATTTCTATAATTTTAAACTTATAAAGAAAAAATACTTCCCTTCAAACTTCAAACTCTTTAAATCAAACTTCCCAATATTGATTTGGACAATTTATCAGGAAGTGAATTTATAATTGTAGAATCGATAGAATGAATTTATAATTCATAGTTATGAATGATACGGTTTTAACTCCTTATCCGATTCTCAGCAGTGATAGATTTTGATGAATGGTTGATACGTCATTCGTCAAAATATATCGAATGGGAATTTCGTTAAGAAGTGACGAGGCCCAAGTATGATCCTTAAATTCTTAAAATAACACTAATAAAAGTCTTTGACAAAAATTGGGAGGTTTTAAAACTCATATAGTTTCAAAAATTGACGAGTCTAGTCGAATGGTGGCATCAGTACTTCAATACCTTCAGTACTGCAAACATGCCCTGATGATTGAAGAGTTATAGATATTGTACCCCATATGTTCGGGTTGTGTCGGCAACAATAAAAAAAATCCAAAAAATTACTGCTTCCTGATTATTTGTCTCCTTTGATATATAGTACAGTCGACTAACTTCATTCAATAAATCAATTTTTTTTAAATATATATCTTTAGTTCTTATCCCACATCTGTGGGGAGGTTCTTATCCCACATCGTATCCACATTATTTTTTTTTTTTTTCAATTGGCTTTGATACTACAATTGGAAACTAAAATATAGTTTCCCACGTTTCCTGAAAAATTGTCAGTGATGATGAGGGTCCACTTTGGATATAAACAGCTCGTCTGCAATGTTTATTCTTTAAATTTGAATAATAGAAATGTGTAGGATATGCTAATATATTTACGTAATTCTGGGTCTTAATTTGCTAGTCGACATGCTTTTATAGTTTTCCTAATAATTGATTTTATTACACATACTTTCTTTATTCAGGTAGATTATCCGTTATTGATTTTTATTTTAATACTGGGATCAACCTCTGAAACACTTAAAAATCGAGAAAATATATATATAATTCTAGGCTCGATTTTATTTATTGGCCTCGATTTTAAAATTTTATTCCTGCACAGTTAATCCTAAACTGCAGTGAAGTGTGCACACTCATCTATTTTTTTTTTCTTTATCAGATTATTAAAGAACCATTATTTTCTAAAGCTAAGTGAAACATCCTGGTGGAGGAAGTGTGGGGAAGAAGAGGAGGCGAAGAAATCAAGATCATTTTAAATACCGAGTGAATCCACATTCATCATGATACAATTTTTCATATGAAACAAAATTACTTTGCAACCCCACAATACCAAACTACATTTTTTTTTCTCTTTCATCAGCAATTTTACATTTATTTCTAAAATTATCAAAATTATATCAAGTGCACAAATTTTATTTCTTGTTTGCATCATTATCTCCAATATGATCATTTATTATTCAACCAACATTTACTTTCAATGATCCAACCCTCATACAGTCCATACCAATTGAAACATGAACTAATCCATAATTATACACGTAGAGATCAATGGGTAATATTAGCCTCACATCAAATCACCATCATCGTACAACACTGTTAATTTTTGTACACTAAATTATTGAGAGGTGAGGGCAAAATAGTATTTTCGATCTTTCTCTTTTATTATGAGGGAATGGGGAAGTTGTCTCTTCACTCTTGACTCTGCACCCATCTGTCCAACAACAATCTATAGGTTTTTATAAAGTTACGGCTATCGATAGTGCTATCGAACTATCGCGTACAACAATATCCACTTGTCGAACCAAGACCATAAGAGCTCTTCGATCTCCGACGTCAAGCGCTTCGGATCTGATTGATGGCAAAGCCCCAAATATTTTGGGATCCCCCGCCACAACGGAGTCCTTTCTCCAAAGGGACCCCTCTTATTTGAAAGGATTTCCTCCGAAGGACCTCAAATGACTTTCTGTCAGGCCCAAGCCGGCAATTTATTCATTCATTCCCTGTGCAGTTCATAATAAGGCTCTGAATCCTCTTTTCAACCAACCCATCTCTTATTTATCTTTAGAATCAATTTCTTTCTTCATTATTACAATACTTTATTTTTTATCATTTGTTGTTTTATTTCCTCCAATATTTATGATATGATACTTTAAAGTGCATTTTTTAAATATATGGTAATGGACAATAAATAAGTGTGTAATAATACTAAAAAAAGCATATTTTCTTTAGTTGGAAAGTTTCTTGTTGGTGTAGTTGGTAAATACAACGTTCTTACAATTATTTCTGTTACGTATTGTTTGACGAAAATGGTTTTCCCATCACCAGAAACATTTATCTTCAGTTGCTGGTTCGTCTGTACTCTTATATTATGCTCTTATATTAGCTGATGAGTAGTCACTGAATGAGAGGAAGACTAAGGAAGATAGAGAGAAAAGTTCCATAATAAAATGGAAGGATAGCTCCTGAATATGCACATTCATATAAAATAAACAAACAAACGTTATAATTATATTTATAATTACAGCAAGAATGTAAATTATGAAAACTAATATATGAAGTAAAATGGAAAAAAATATGTATAAAAATATCAATAATTAGTACTTGAATTGAAGCGAGGAACCAGCAACTTAAAATATATGATTCTGTTTGGAAAAACGTTTCTCAAAACGTTTAACAAGAGGTAAGAAAAAATATTTAACTATAATCACAGAGAAGTTTTATTTTTCAATTACTCTAGTAAATAAAAATAATGTATTTTTTATTTATTTAATGCTTAAGTATAACTGAAATTATGTACATTGTTTTTTTTTTAAATTTAAATAATAGATGAACAAGACAATACAGTCTACGAATTTACAGAATGTATTCTAAATGAGGTCTGACGTTCGACTACGCCAACGTGGTCAGTAACTAAAACTGAATCTTACTTACTTACTTACTTATACACAACCTCATAACGGAAAAACGCAGAACCAGGACTCTATGGCAAAGAACCAGATATCCATCACACAAAACATCTTTTAACAGACTAACTCGAAAACTTCAACAAGAACTGTTAACATTAAAAAATAATCGATACAGAGACTAGCTAAAGTCAATGAACGATGGGAACGTATTAAAATTAGTGTTGCCCAAAATAGGTCTTGGTCTTTCACTTTGCAAGACCAAGGCCGCCTAACTGTTGCAAGATCAAGACCAGGACTGGTAAAAAAAATCGATTTTGTGAATTAAAATTAAGGCAAAATAGTTACTAATACTAATGACAATCTTAGTTACTATATGTTAATAATTGGTATAACCAACATTTAACTCCTCTAATTTTTCATTCGGACTTAGTTAGGTTTCTTCTATCTAAAAATCACAGTAATATCTTTACAGTAATAAGCTAATAAGTAACTGCAAGACTGTGGCGAGACTCTTGCGCAAGACCAAGACCATGAACAAGCCTGAGTTTGCAAGACCAAGACTCGTCTCGGTCTCGCATTTGGGCAACACTAATTAAAATTGACAGCAACAATACGTATACTAAAGATAAAAGATGTTCAATACCCTCTCCGACGTACAGACAATACCAGGGTAATAACAGGCTAAGAAAAAGCCATCGAATTCACAAAACATCTTACTCAGGTATATGGAACAAATAACATTAAAGATAATACACTCACTATCAGGCATTTCACCCAAAAGAAATTTACAAGAAAATCAACAGACTTCCAAAAAAAAGTTTCTGACTATGATCTAATCACTCCCTTCATCCTTCGTCACCTACTCCGAAAAGCCGTTCTGTTTCTTACTCACATCTATAATGCTATCTTACGCACAACTCATTTCCCTCTCCTTTGGAAACTTTCTACAATAAAAATGATTCCAAAACCTTCTCTGTCCACCAGTAATCCTTCATCGTATGGTTCTACTGCACTCCTGCCTATGATGGGAAAAATAAACACCAATTTAAAAAAAACAAGAATTAAGCAGGCGATACAAACAACTGTTACATCTTTTGGACTACAGATCTCCTCTCAACTTACAAAATAAGCGACTAATCTCCACCACCATACTGCGACCTATTTGGAGATACGGAACAGAACTTTGAGGTTCCGCAAAACACGTCCACATAAACAAAATACAAATTGCACATTCCGTTATGTCTATTATTTCATATTATATCTTTTTTCCTTTTCTTTCAATTTCTCCGGTAGATCTGTAGAAATATATTCACACTTGCATATATTATATATTACACTACAAAAATTGTTACCATCTATTTACTTCAGCTTAGGATCTTGTTACTTAGCATTCTCTGTTTTATATTTTTATGTACTTATTGTTATTAATTTTAATAAGCTTATACACATTGTTTATATTTTTCGCCTAAATATTATGCAACTTCAACAATTCTATATATATTTTTGTAACTTTTCTAGCCCTGAAGAGGACCTGCAAAGTCGGGTCGAAACATTGGCTTTTAATAAAATAATTTAGCCACTATTTAGCCTATTTATGACAGCCACTCCGGGCCATCTCCTTCCTTTAAATATAAAGTGTTTTGTTTTCTTATTCTTTTTCTACCGAAATTCCACAAAATTTCTCGTCTTCTCCTCATTTTATATTAAAAAAAAAAAAAAAGAAGAAGAGAAAAATGAGAAGAGAAATTTCGTGGAATTTCGGAAGAAAAATACAAAGGAAAACGAAACATTTTATATTCAATAAAAGAAGGAATACCATCGGCTAGTATTCTATAAACATATATATTTTAAGAAATTTTTAGAAATAGTGATGTTTTGTTTTTTTAAAAGAAAAAAGTGCTCTCGACCAATCTCCGCTGGCTTTAGTACCAGTGACGCGGTTGGGAGAGTAGCGCAGGGTTCTCCTGGAGTTCCCTCGCCTGATTGTATATAGGTATGCATGTATTTTTTTTTTTTCCTTAGTTTTAATTTTCTTATTTTTTAGGTTATTTTATTTTATTGTCTATTGTATATACTTTTGATTATTATTTTGTTCTATTTATTTTATTTTTTTGTACATATGGTGTGAATGTCATCCTACCTCACTATAACCAATGTCCAACAGACAGATTGTTATAATACTCAATAAAGAAATTAAAAAAAAAAAAAAAAAAGAAAAAGATTTTTTGAAAATGGCTCTTGGAGCTGAAACGTAAACAAATTAATAATTTTTAAATATTGTTAAAATATTTTAAATGTATAATAAAAGACTCTGAGATTAAAAAGGGTTTTGATAAATAAATAATCAAATATAATACTTATTAACAAATCTCACTAAAAAATGAATAACTTAAAGAAACATTTGTTTATCATGGGTTATACTTATGATCATTTTAAATTTGCTAACGAAGATGCTTCAAATGAATTTATCAGATTTTTTTTTGTTGAAATTTTAGCGTTTGGGGACTACGAATTTATGACACAGTTGAACATTGAAGTATGGACGCTCTTTTTTGAAAACGACTCAGTTAAAAAAATGTCCTATTCGATATAATTCCACATATATGTTATTATATAATATTATTGCTTCGGTTATTATAGTCGAATAAGAGAAATAATATTGGAATCAATTCTGGGATTTAATGACAGCTATAAAGACGAGGGCTATCAGAGATAGCATTGGTAGCTATTTCTATTCAGGCTCGGACATTGAGTTAGTATAAGAAAGGAAGGGAGCTATCCGATAAAAAGGTGAAGAAATAAAGGCAGGATTGGGTTTAGCATTTCAATGGCGGGTCCGGCCTATCCGCGATACCATCTCTACACCTTCTGCCCTTCCGAGAGCTCTTATCATTTCAGCTCCTGTGGGGTTGTCTGGCTCACTTTTTTTTTTTTTTTTTTCTTTTTCTGAATTTAAATTGAATGGAAATTTTTAATTTAGGCATTTAAAATGTAATGTGATATGATTTATTAATTCATTTATTTTCCCATTTTATTGATGTGAAAACTGTTTTCAAATTGTTGAATTTTTTATTGAAGAAAAATTATGCAATCTGCCACAATATAGGGCATTGAGTATTATGGCATACATTCATAAATTTCAAATATACAAATTAAAATATAAATTGAGAAAAAAATAAGAAAACATTTATAAAAATATATACATTTAATAAGAAAAACGTAAAAATTGTGGAGTGAAAAATAAAAATAACATTGAAAGAATAGTAAAGAACGAAAAAAAGATACTCACTCACATATGAATAATTATTTAGGCGTGCTTTATTTAAACTTCTTTCGTGGGTAGAGTATGATAATGTGTCGTTACGTTCGGACGCCGGTAAAGTCTACTCGAATCGACTAATTTTATAAATATTTCAGCATTTAAATTAAAATATCGCAGAAACTAAAAATCGGACATGCAAGCTGTAAATGAGAGAAATGTTGAGCGTTTCATCTTCTTTGTACTGAATCATCATTTAAAATTGTACCTTCACGCGACGCCTAGATAGAGAGGCACAAAAGGCAAAAAAGATTGTGTCGAAAACCAAATGATAACGAGTTTTGTTGAGAATATGGATTAAAATATCTCAAAAACTAAAATTTGGACCTGGATAATGTAATTGAGAAATATCTTCAGCATTTCATCCTCTTTGTATTAAGCTATAATTCGAAATTGTATTTTGACGTGATGCCGAGTTGGAGAGTCAGAAAGGGAAAAAGAATTAATAATTAATTAATTAATTAATTAATAAAAAATTAATAATAACGTCTAATTTGAACATTTGAACTAAAATATCCTAAAATTTAAATACCATGGAGAATTCGTAAACCAATTTGGGGAAATCGATATAGATATTTTTTCACTTAGTCATAAAAATAAGAAATAAGTTTCTGTTACCCTCGTTTGATTTTCGACAAATTACTGACTCCCGTTACATAAGTTGTATTTAAAAAATGACGGAGTTTTTGCTAGATATCAATCAAAAGTATTCATCACATATTTTAGTTATCGAAAATCTATTCTATCATTTTTAGAGTATGATACAAATGGCGGTCAGACAGAGCATACAATTATGATTGTATGTATTGTAAATGTTATCACATAGTGAATAAAGGACAAAAAAAAAAATTATATTTTATATTATTAATCTTGGTTTATCGATGTTTTCATTTCTATCGTTTTGTCTAAAGTGCTTTAGACGCACCGTTGTTGATTTTTGAAGGAAAATGTTCCAGTAATCCACAACTTTCAATTCACTGATAGAAAATAAGTTTTACACGCCCAAAAGAGAGTGCAAATATCAATAGATTTGGAACCACAAGTGATATCATGCCACAATCTTTTAATAGTACAAGGTTGGGTGTTTTCTTAGAACATAAGTTTCAAATTTTGATTCATTCATCTGTAGTTTGCCATTTTTTAGTATTAAAAGATACATTTTTTTTTTTTTTTTTTTTAGTTATACAAAAACCGATTGATCACCAAACCTGGGTGCCTATTACTGGCGCGAATACTCAGAATTTCTCAGTTTTTTATCTGCCATCTCCCGGCAGAACTAAAGCTGTGGTTCACATTTTGAAAATACCTCTTAACGTGTCTATTACCGATGAATTTACCTTAAAGAAATTTTTTTTTTTTTTTTGTCTCTTCTTTACTAATGTCTTCATTTTGGAATTTAATGTGAATTATGTTAAATTTAAAAAAAAACCTATTAAAAGTTGTTTTTGTAATATAGAAACATATTTACCTACCTTCCCGGTCCGGACGAACCATATTAGTTTATACATTGAATAATTTTTTATTCCCATACCGAAACGTCTTGATCAACATGACTCTGCGACGTCGAAAAATCGGATGTGCCGCATTTAACCCTCTATAACTTTATGTTAGCCTGAATTTCTTAAATCTTCCTTGTGAAAAAACTGAGGTAGATTAATCAAAATTCACCATCGTTGGCTTGTTCCTGTTTTTCTTATTTATTAAAGTCCTCGTAGAATTTATACCTTAATATATTTCAGAAAAGATGTAAACACATATGTACGATTCCTCTCAAAGGGAGAAATTGGAAAAGTTCACCATTTCAAATATTTTAGTTCCATAATTCGATAGACGATTCCGAAAACAAGACAATAAGAAGGTTAAGAAGGATCCTTGAAGGAAAAAACATTATTGAGAATATGATATTGAGGAGTTGAGAATATGATTCCTAAAACGAAAAGAAATATATAAAAAAGTATAAAGCTACTGTTAGTGCAAGAGGTCCTATGTAACAATTATATATGTTAATTCTATTTGTGATGATGGTGAGATTTTGTGGTTTGCAATGATAATAAATAGTCTACTACTGTAGAAAATATAATAGAAAAATCAAATATAAAATTATACTGATAAATCATAAAGAAATAATCAGGTTTTATGCTATTTTATAAAAAAACTTAATTTTTCTATATTATCTTTTGCACTAGCAATAGCGATAAATTGGAGTATTTTGACCTACGGAGCAGAAATCTAGACTATCTAAGACAGAAATCTAAAGGACGATCTTATGGAGGAACTCCTGGCAACAGTAATGGATTACTTAAGATGAGTGACGAAAATAAGAAGTAAAATAAGAAACAAAAAAAAAAAAAAATCGAGAGAAGATGGGAGTCGAAAAAAACATTCTGGAAGTGGTTGAAAAGAACAATCCCTGAATCGTTATGGATATTCAAAAATAATATTGGAAGAAAATCAGCCGAGAGAGGTAAATATAAAATAAAAGTAAGGACCTTTCAATGTATGACGTGATATATTTTACTGGACTGGAATCACTTAAAATTTTGGTTTGCTCTTACAACCCATAACTTTTGGTATTAGTAACATTTCTTAATATGCTACAGTGATACGTTATCTCCGTTACGTTACGCCATGGTCCCTTTATGTTACCTCTGTTTAAATTCACCTTTCTAAACTCTTCGTTCTCTTCAGCCTTGATCCATGGCATAAGTTAAATAATAATATCCCTTAGACGTCCTTCTGATTATACGACGATATCCATGACAGACATAGAGCGGGCGGCGCTAATGGAAGTTCCTGCGGTTATGCCCTTAAGACGCGCAGAGTGCGGGCCTAACCACCCTCTTCAGCCAACTCTTTGTTCCAGACAGCTCTTGCAATCTGCCCATCTGACCTACTCTTATCCACCCTCTTCCTATTTACGCGCCCTTAAACGGTCTCTTGCTCTTCCGGCTTTTTGCCCCAATGTCTGTCATCGCTCTACTCTCTTTTGGTTAATTCTTTAGTTTTATTTTCAAGTATCGCGATAGCTTTCTTTCTATAGAACTGAGAAACTTGGAAGTGGTGACACGGATGTCCTTTTTTTATTTAGCTTTTAAACACTATAAGGTACTTGATTTGGTTTAAATTCGACGTCCCAGGCTATTTTCATGTTGTAATATGTTTCTCCTGATCGACACTTATTGATTTTATGCAGTTTAGATTATTAATAATTTATATTTAAAAAAAAAAACATTACCATGCTGGGAATTAGAAACAACTGTCTAAAGCTTCATAAATGGTTTCATCTTATCGTACCCTAAAACATTTTTATTGATGAATATTTTCGAAAACGGGGTGTTTTCGATCTAATGCTTGGTAAACCTTGTCCATTTAATGAGGCACAAAACTCATGAACATTTGCTTACCACTTGAAAATAACAAGGTTAATATTATGCATAATAGGTTATGAAAATAACAAGGTTATATAGGCCATACGGCCCATTATTTTTTTAAGGCCTTTTTTTGATTTTTTAAACAAATTATCTGATGATTCAAGTGGAAAGCCTTATTAAATTAACTAATTTAATGATAGAACGTCCCATTTCTATATATTTTCATAGATAGAATAGTTGTAAGTTACGATAAGAAGAAACCTTTCACGACGTTTTAGATGAATATTAATAATTTGATAGAAGTGGATATATTTACAAAATATTTGTTTCTTAAATTGTGTATCCAAATCTGACCGAGACAAAAGTGACTATAAGCTAATTTACTGAAAACTTATGGTTATGGCATTCTGGGCATGGAACAAGATACTACCGCTTGGTAAGCTTATAACCTTTCCTGTGTCTTTGACTACTTAATTTAATTAAGAAAAACAGTATGTATTTAGTTCATGTACAGTCAATGAAAATATAGTTAGCAATCAATATAGTATTTAATACAGCCCTAATAACATTATTATGCTTAATTTGTATTTTTTTTTTAGATCCGAGGAGGTTAGAATTAGGAAACGGGAAGCAGATTTACAAACCCTATACGGATTTAGACACCTCGTCTGTACTTGCCTAGGGTTTGTAGAGACCCTGGGCGCTAGCACATTACAAACCGTATACCGATTCAGACATTTCAGCTTTGCCTAGTGCCTAAAAATGTTTGTATCATCACTTATATAAATCATCACTTATTGCTGAAGGTTTAGCAAAGTATTTCAAGGAAGTTTCTACCTCGAACAATGATCACATCCACAACTATACCTCAGGAATACATGAAAGGTACTGTTCAGTACCAACCGAATTTAAAGGATGTAAAGAACCGTTTCGGATGCAAGAACTAAATTCTGCCTTACAGAAATGCATTGGAAAGTCAGCCCCTGGTTTAGATGGAGTTACTGGCGAATTCTTGAAAAAATTGCCTGAAGATGGTAAACAGCACCTTTTAGAAATCTACAATGAAATATGGAATACCGGTGAATTCCCCTCCTGTTGGAAGCAATCAATCATCGTACCTATCCAAAAAAAAGAAGACAGTATCCAACCAAATGATTACAGACCCATTTCACTAATATCATGCATTTCAAAAACTCTAGAAAGGATGATAAACACCAGACTTATCGATACACTGGAAAGAAGCAATGCCCTCTCTCCACAACAGTTCGGGTTCAGATCAAACCGCTCAACAACTGACCCCCTGCTGTCATTAAGTTTAGAAGCCGAAGAAGCTTTTTTTAACAAAGAACACCTAATTGCAGTATTCTTAGACCTAGAAAAGGCTTACGATAGAATGGCAAGAGGCCGTGTATTAAGAATCTTGGCAAGATTGGGTATTGGAAAGAATGTGTGGACATACATCAAAAACTTTTTGACTGGCAGAAAATTTTGTGTACGAGTAGGAAACACTTTCTCCTCCAGTCATTCTTTGGAAAATGGCACTCCACAAGGTTCACCCCTCAGCTCGACACTCTTCCTCGTAGCAATTAACGGTATCACATCCGCTATTCAGAGCCACACTAAATATTTGCTATTCGCTGATGATATAGTAATCTCAGCACGTAGCAAATCTTTAGCGTTCATCCAGTGGAAGTTACAAGATACTGTTGAAAAAATGGAAAATTGGACGAAGGAAACTGGGTTCAAACTATCAGCTACGAAATCCAAAAGTATCCATTTTTGCAGACAACGAAAATGTCGTGTAGACCCTCATATAAAATTAGGAGACTCCATTATCGAGTATGTAGAAAACTATAAATACTTGGGAATGATACTTGATAAGAAACTGACTTGGGTTCATCATATAAAACACTTAAGAGATGAATGTACAAAAAGAATTGGACTTCTTAAATGCATTGCCCATTCAAGCTGGGGAGCCGATAGAAAGACACTCATCCAAATATATCATAGTGTGATTCGAAGTAAAATTGAATATGGAGCCCAAATGTATGGAACAGGTCGCAAAACGTTGCTAAAAATGCTTGATTCCATCCACAATTCGGCTCTTAGAATCTGCACAGGAGCTTTCCGAACTTCTCCAGTCGAAAGTATATATGCCGAATCTGGAGAACCCTCATTAGAGATGAGACGAATGTATTTATCAATGAAATATGTATCCAAATTAAAAGCATGTCCACAACACCCCTTGAGTTCAAAACTATTTGATGAAAGATCTGGTAGGCGAGGACTTCAGGAGATAGAGAAGAGCATATTTAAACAAATGATTTATAAAACGCTATGTAATGTGAACATGGATTTGAACACAATTAGACGCATCCCTAACCTCAAAATCCCTAACTGGAAGAACAGTAGACCGACTGTAGATGTATCAATGACAAGACGTAACAAGGAATACCCACTGGATATCCAAAACTACTTTTTTGAATTATTGGAGAAATACGAAGGATATAATGTGATATATACCGACGCCTCCAAAATGGAAAATAGTGTTGGCTGCGCTGTAAATATTAATAAAAACCAACACCAACTTCTGTTTAGCTTACCTGGAGAGAGCTCCATATTTACCGGAGAAGCTACTGCGATCATGGAGGCCCTCCATTGGATATCAAATTCCAATGACAATCAATGGATAATAGCATCAGATTCCAAAAGCGTCATGACAGCAATTGGTAACCCATGGCCAATCAATTCAATTATAAGAGATATATTGAATCTATGGTGGGAATTAAATGAAAGACCGGTCAGAGTGATATTTGTCTGGGTTCCATCTCATTGTGGCATCACAGGCAATGAAAGAGCAGACCGAGCAGCTAACTTAGCAAGGAAGGGAGAGGCACCAGCCATAATTTCAATAGATTGTACCACAGTGGAGGACTGGGTTCACGCAACAAAAAAGAAGTTATTGGAAAATTGGGTAAATAGATGGAAAACTGAAAAGTCAAAATTATTAGAAATAAAAAGAGACTGCAACAAGTGGGCTACTAGCACCAGAATATCCAGAAGAGAAGAAACCATATTGTGTAGAATAAGAATTGGTCACTGCCTGTTTACCCACGGGTACCTTCTTAGAGGTCTAGAACCACCCACGTGCGAAAAGTGTGACAATAAATCGCAGTCAGTAAAACACCTGTTAGTAGAGTGCCACGAGTTCAACGACATTCGGCAAAAATTGAAACTTCCAACAACAATAAAAGAGATACTGAGAGACAACGAAGATGGAGTCACCACCCTACTGCGATACTTAATAGAGACGAAACATTACAACAGAATATAGAAAACTAGCCGCCAATGACCCTCTAGGGTAGAGGCGATTACGAATTAAAAAAAAAAAAAAAAAAAAAAAAAATCAAATGAATTTTTTTGGTGGAAAAGTTGATTCTGTATAGAATCACGCCCTTATTCGGTGTTGTTTTAATATGTTAACAAATAAAAATATTATTTTTATAATTATTGCTATTTGAAATATACAAATTACTTTTTTATAAACTATTAGGCCAAAGGTCACCAAATCTACACAGTTTTTACATCATATATTATTTATTCAGCGTTTCGGCTTCAGGAGTCATTTTCCAGAACCTGCAAACTAATTTTAATTCAGTTGTTATACTTCAAAATACATCCTTATAGAACATATATTAATTCAACAACAATCAATTATATAAATAGTCCAAATTCTATTTTATAAAAAAATTGTTTACAACATAGCATTTTGGTTAAGATTAATTTAAAATTTATCGTCTACCTACCATGCATCGCTTCATAAAATTTCCTAAAATGTATCATTATAATATAATTCGTCTTTTTGTCATTCTTTTATTTCATCGAATGCCATTGTTTTAGTTATAATAAATAATTAACATTCTATGTTAATTATTTATTTATTATAACTTTCAGAAGTGAAAAAACGATATTCGATGAAATAAAAGAATGACAAAAAGACGAATTATATTATAATGATTCATTTTAGGAAATTTTATGAAGCGGTGCATGTTACATGTTAGAGTAGGTACGTTTGGTTGATGTCAAACCCAATAAAGTGTTAATTTATTTATTATTACAAAATCCCCTCATTTTAATTTTAATTTTAATAATTTAATTAATAAAAATAAACTTAGATGCAAAGCTAAAAAAGAATAAAATTAACTATATATAAATATATGTATATATTCCTCCTCCTAGAATCAAATAAAAGAACAATTTTGAATAGAATTAATTTTAAGTTTATAAATAATTGAAATTCAACAACGTTTGGAGTAAACATTTTCTTGAAAAATCACCATTACGGTTGACGGGATTAGGTAAAATGTGACAGTTCACTGTTTGGCGTCTACATCGTCACGACAGGCAATGCCCATCTATCACGCTGTTTGCCAAACTAATAAATTAAATTAAATTGGAAATATTCTTAACCCAAATGAATAAAACAGTTTAATTATGGTGAGGAAATTCTATTATTATTAATTTTTTTTTTTTTGGAACAAATGATATATAATAACTGGAACAAAAAGGATTAACAGATACTGAATTTTAATAATTATTTAAAGTTGACATCCACCTTAAACAAACAATAGAAAGAGGTCTTAACTTTTATATTTCAGTATGTTTTGAGTATCTTTTACCCAGCAGAGATCTCAGCGCCGTTGCACACTCTTGGCTCTTAGTCCTGAAGGCACTCCAAGCAATCTCATCGACAAAAGCCGTTTAAAAGTCGGACGGTTTAAAGGTAGAATAATGAAGTCAGTGCTATTATTTATTTTAGATTATAGTGAAGGCGCGGTGAGGTGGAATGGGGACCAAGAAAGAGGGACGTGAGCAAGGACAACTGAAGTAGATGGGGTTCCATTCCTCTCCGCTGGTCCCCAAAGACTTGGTAGGGGTCTTCCAGATCTCCTGGGGCACCTCGTGTCTCACACTGGCCTTCGGGAGCCCGCCCATGTCCTAGGCAATCTCATCATCCCCTAGTTGTTCGGAATAACAGCTGAAGAACTATGGATTACCTGAAATATTTTCTATACCTTCTGCTATATATTTTAAAGTTAGATCAATTCTTACTTTGGCCGAGGGATTAATGGAAGGAACTACGATTTTAGTGTATCTCCAGATTACAGTTGTACCTCATGCCCCAAAATTTCTTTAACTAAAAAAAAAAAGAATATTTCGTAAACATTTAGGTGGATCGGGTGGCCGAGCGGGCTTACGCGTTTAAAACAAAATCACACTAACCAACTGATGTGAAAACCAACTGTTTCCTCTACTCAGTTAGGCGTCTGAACCGGTATTAAAAAACGGTAATGGTCTGAAAGATCTCTTTCATTTATTTAGCTAAGCAGGAAGATGAAAGTCTGACAAACATATGTGATCAAATTAGTTCCGACAATGTCCACGACATGTTATCAGTAATGAAATATGGAATAGGTGCATTGTCAATGGATATGGTCTTTCCTTTTTCCTTCGTAATAATTAATTGCCAATTTAGACTAATTATTAAATTATTATGAGTTGAATTTGATATGCATTCCATTGTAAACAAAAACAAGAATGGCTCCGCGTCCTGCTTCGACCTAAAAGCGATGCACTATCTGAAGGCGGAAGCGTAGCGCAGACATGAGGAGCTGATACCCTCCTTTCTTACAATTATCATTCTCCTTCTCTTCATCTCCTCTGATAGAGTTTTATTTTAAATCTTGGAATTTATATACTCTTATGAGAACTATTGAGTTTTTTAAAAATTAAAATCTGATGCGTCGATTTTATGCATATTTATATATCTTTTCCTTTTACTCTTTAGACGCGTTTTGCACTTTTTTTAGCGGAGAATGAATTAGATTCAGCCGCCAAATCTCTGATGTGTAGCATTCGGGTAAAGTCGGATGGAATCGACTAGTAGCAGTATGCTGCGTATGGATTAAAATATCTCGAAAACTAAAAATCGAACCTCGTTATTATCAACCAGGGAAATGTTTATCATTTCATCCTCTTTTTAATGGGCTATTATTCAAAATTTTATCTTAACGCAACGCCGTGTTAGAAGGGCTAAAAGCAAAAAAAGTGTCTAAAACCAAATTATGACGACTTTTATTGAAGATGTGGATTAAAATATCACAGAAACAAAAAATTGAACCTGCATACTGTAAGCGAGGGAATTGTTCATCATTTCATTCTTTATGTAATGGGTTATTATTCAAAATTTTATCTTAATGCAACGCTGTGTTACAGAGGTATAAAAGAAAAAATAGTGTAAAAACCAGATTATAACGAGTTTTATTGATGATACGAATTAAAATACATCAGAAAATAAAAATCGGACCTCCAAACTGTAAGCGAGAGAAATGTTTAGCATTTCATCCGCTTTATAATGAGTTATTATTTATAATTTATATTTCGTATTATTAATCTTGCCTTGTTGATGTTTTCACTTCTTTCTAAAGCACACACCTTTTTTGTTATAACACAGAAAAAGTTTCATTAAAATACGCTTGTGATAGGATATGTGTTAGTCATTTTCTTTTCTTTCGAATATATACATTATTCAAGCAGTATTTTCCCTTTAATTTTTAAATATTCCAGCTTATAATTTTATATTATATATTTCAACTTTTATATAATGTATTCGAGTATTAGGATATAATTCTGTCCCCAGTCCACCATTTCCAGTTTTTCATTAAATAATTTAGTAACTAGAAATGAAATTTTAATAGCTCAAAGTTATGGAAAAATTCTTCTCCTGACCAAATTAAAAAATGTGACATGGTGTTCATTACCTCCGGGGTACATATTTAGTTACAAAGAAACAAATTTTAAAAGATTAAAGTTATGGAAGTATTTTATCTCCGGAATTCAGAATTATTATAGTTCCACTTTTCTCTAGATGTCGGATATTATAAAGGAAAATTGGCCAAACAAGTTTTTTTTTCTATCATACATATTGTTAATGGACAATGCACTAATTCCACACTGCTAGTTGTCTCAACATCAATAGATCTAAATTGACATCAGTCTTAAGATTGTCATTCCTGACTGACCATCTAGGGTCTGCGATTTTTTATTTTCTGAACGTATTTAGCAGATGGTTTGTTATTTCATGAATTATTATCTTTTGCGGTTTCTAATTTAAATTTTAAGCCAGTCCTGTTAAACGTAGTCTTGAAAACGGATCATCCTGTTTTACTGGTTTCGGTGTATTTACGATTCAGTTCTTGAGGTTTCAAGTTTCTTTTATTATATTATTTGAATAATCTTTATGCCAAGAAATTTTCACCGTTCGATTTAATGGAGTTAAAATTGGCTTTAATATCCCTCCTCTCAAAAAATAGAGCGCAAGAAGACTTGGTACCCCAGAGCAAGGCGATAGTTGGCAGAGACGTTACATACTGCAGCCATCAATTATGAGCCTTCTGAATAAGCTAACGGCACAGATATGAATCGGCTAAGAGGGTGTCTTGAGCTAAAGAACTGGAGGGGTGTAATCAGGTTTCCAGAAGCCGAAGAAAGACCAGGAAGTGGAGGACATCTGCTGGCGCGTGCCACGGTTTCCGCTGCATCCTTGTCAGTCCTGACGTCCCCGCCTCCTTCAGCCAGCTTATTATTTAATATTGTGCAGGCTTTCATAGAACATTTTTTAAAATACCGTTCCTCCTTTTATTCGAATTTCTTTCAACTAAAAAAAGAAAAGAAAAGAAAATAAGAAAAAAATATTTTGCCTTGAAATCCAATGGGACTTCAGGTATTTGCATAGCATAAAATACGGGTCAAATAAATAAACTTTGGTTTTGGAACACAGAAAAAAATAATTTCAGATTCCCAAGATTCACAGAAACTCATTTATAAGTGTGTTGCATTTTAAACTGTTGCATTTTATATCAGAGGCTCATACAAAACAAATAAAATCAAAATTTGTCATTCCTTTGATAGATATTTTATATTAACTTTTTTTATTTTTAATGAAATTTACAACTGTATTACATGAACAATACAACAAGTAAATGTGACATTGGTAACATGACATGTTGTACATGAAGAGAAACTACCCATTGTTAGAACTCAAATTAAAGTTCTATATTAGAAGGTCCCGAGGCCATCTTATTTTCAGACGCCTCGGAGGGTTATCAGGGATCAAGGAGGAAGCAAGGTTTGAAACGAGATGGTTCGGATGGTTCTGCAGTTGTTATGGAAGGACAGCAGATACCTGATTGGGCCAAATCGTAAACATATGGAACATTAAGGTCTTTATGGATGATTTTTTTGTGACAAAGTAAGGAGCGATTTTACGAAGGATTTTTCATTGCATGGATTGGATACGAGAGGAATTTCGATGGTTTAGTGGAGCCCCAAAACTCAATTCCGTAAGTCCAAATAGATCTTATTATTGTCATATGTATGTCGTAGAAACGTAGGGCGGGTTCTAGTCGTTTCAGTCTGGTATAGGGGTTCCAAGTGAGTCGTTTGTCCAGGTGGAGTCCTAGGTATCGGATTTATTCGACCGGGATAAGGCTATTGTTGATGGATACTGTAGGATAGGATTAAATTTACTTAGTTCCCGAATTCTTCATTTGTATCGATACCTCCTAAATCGACTCCGTTTCCATTGCTGGTCGTCTTGTATTCATATTATCCATATTAATTTCGAATAAATTATTAAGCGTATTTCATTTGTTTAATTTAGTTTTATACTTAAATGTATTCAATTTACTAAATGTATATTTACTTTATACAGTTGTAAATTTCATGAATAAAAAAAAAAATAATGTCTACATATAACTGAACCAATTCCTCAGCATACACTAGCATATGGAACATTTTATTACCCAGATTAAAATAATTTTTCGTATGCAATATCTTTCTTGTGAACTTTTAGAGGAAGAATTTATAAACTTTTTGCTGAACAGCCCCAGCCAGGTTGACATCTCAACAAAGTCAATATACATATATAGAATAGAATAGAAAATTAAACTTTATTCTGGGACTAAGTCCCTTTAGAATAAAAATGATGAGTTAATACAAAGTAAAGTACAAATATGTGCCAAAAACTAACTTCTCAAAATTTTAATATTATTTATTTATTTATTTCCTCACGCGGGCTCATTACCGCGTATGGGGAGCGTCCCACGGGTGGCGGATGCGGGGATGGTCGGTGGAAATTCCTTGGGAGTTCCCCCCGGCTAAGTCCGATGGACTCGCTGACCAACAATGAGAGGGGCCCTCCAGACTTGCTGGAGGGAGGGGACCTCCAGACTTGCTGGAGGTAAGGGCCCACCAGACTTGCTGGAGGGTGTGACGTAGGATTGAACGCCCTACTCGCATATCTTTAGTTCACCAAACACCACAAAAAGTCATGGATCTCCCTAAGGTAAAACGCTCATTATCCGGAGGTAAACTAGTCCCCCGTTCGGGTCTCCGGGTGGGGACTGCTTTAGGGGATTCATGGTGCAAGTTGAAATATAGGGATTTAAATATTGGTACGTGGAACGTAAGGAGTTTAAACACAGCAGGGGGGCTAAAATCGGTCGCGAATGAGGTAAATGGGTACAATTTGGATGTCGTGGCTCTGCAAGAGGTTCACTGGCCAGGGGAGGGCTCGATGAGGGAAGGAAAGTACACTATTTGGTACGGAGGAAACGGGAATCATTGTTTGGGTACCGGGTTTCTAATTAGGAGTAGATTACTATCCGCTTTGAGGGACGTACAATTCTTTAGTGATAGAATTTCGGTAGCTACATTTCAGGGACGTTGGTTTAAAATCGCATTAATAAACATACATTGTCCGACCGAAGACAGTGACGATGAAGTCAAAAGTAAATTTTACGATAAACTCGAATGGGTTTATGATAAACTACCGCGAAACTACATGAAAATAATTGTAGGTGACGCGAACGCAAAGGTAGGAAGGGAAGAAGTTTATATTCCGACGATTGGTAAAGAAAGTTTGCACGAATATAGTAATGATAATGGGATCCGTCTGATAAACTTTGCCATCTCGAAAAACCTGATAATTAAAAATACGACGTTTAAACACAAGGATATTCATAAATATACTTGGACATCACCGGATTCGCAAACACGAAATCAAATCGATCATGTCTTGATACAACATAACTGGCAAAGCAGTATTATTAATGTACGGTCTTATCGCGGAGCACAATGTGGGTCGGATCATGAATTAGTAATCGCGAAACTTCGACAAAAACTTAATATAAAAAAGAGAAAAGAAAACCGTTTCGATTTTGAGAATTTTAATTTGGAAAAATTAAAAAATCCATCAATTAGAAACCAATTCGAGCTAGATGTTAAGAATAGGTTTGAAGCTTTAGAGCTTCCTGACGAGGACCGCGAGGATATTGACAAGTTATGGGTAGAGATCAGGGATAATATTAAAGCGGTCGGTAACTCGTGTCTAGGAAAAAAGGAAAATAAGAATAACAAACCGTGGTTTGATGAAGATTGCTTAAACATGTGTGAAAAAAGAAAAGCCGCTAAATTAAAAGCTCTAAATAATCCTAGCGAAGACAATCTGGAATACTTCCGAATCTCAAAGAACGAAACGACAAAATTGCTCAAAAATAAAAAAAGGGAGTATCTTAAAAATAAAATAATTTAAATAGAAACTAATAGAATCGAAAATAACGTAAGAGACATGTACAAAGGTATAAACAGATCACGTAAATATGTAGGGCCCGTAACGTCTGGAATTAGGGATGATAATAACAATATTCTGACCGATCCGGTTGACATATTGAATAAGTTTAAGGACCACTTTGACAATATTTTAAATACGGGAAATTATGATCTGTGTCCTCTTTCTGAGTACCAGAGTGCTGAACCGTTAATAGAAGGACCAAGTAAAGAGGAAGTTGAAGTAGCTATCGGAAAATTAAAATCATATAAAGCAGCGGGAATCGATAATATTCCTACTGAACTAATTAAGGCATGCGGGGAAGCTGGAGTTTCTAAAATACATCGGTTGGTTAAAAAGATCTGGATGAACGAGAAATTACCTGAAGAATGGAAAGAATCTATTCTTATTCCGATTCACAAAAAGGGTCCGAGGACGGATTGTAATAACTATCGAGGAATTTCACTCCTTCCGGTATGTTATAAAATATTCACTTCAATCTTAACCAGTCGAATCACGGAATACGCCGAGGAAATTATCGGAGACTACCAATGCGGATTTAGACGGAATCGTTCGACAATTGATCAAATATTTTCTTTACGGCAAATATTAGAGAAAAAATTGGAGTGTAACGGTATTGTTCACCAGCTGTATATAGATTTTAAAAAGGCTTACGATTCTATTGACCGCCAGAAACTGTATAATATTCTAATCGAGCAGGGGATTCCAAAAAAAATAGTAAATCTAGTCAGGATGTGCTTGACGGAGACACTCAATAAAGTTAGAATCGGTAATAATTTGTCCGAAAAATTTGAGGTTCGTTCGGGCTTAAAACAGGGGGATTCTCTTTCGCCTGTCCTGTTCAATTTGGCATTAGAACATGCCATTAGGTAGGTAATGCGAACCGAGAAAGGGTTGGATCTGGGCGGGACAACATCCGTGCTGGGCTATGCTGATGATCTGGTACTGTTAAGCGAAGACGTTGAAACTATAAAACTAAATACGACAACGTTAATGAAAGCCGGTAAAGAACTAGGACTCGAAATAAACGTGGATAAAACAAAATATATGGTTAGCTGCAAAAATGGCGATACTACTGGTGATATCGATATAGATGTTAATATGTTTGAACAGGTAGATAAATTTAGGTATCTAGGTTCTACGATAACTAGAAAAAACGAAATTGAAGAAGAGATTAAGGTTAGACTGAAGGCGGGGAATGCTTGTTATTTTTCTGTGACAAAACTACTTAGTTCGCGCCTCTTGTCCCGAAACTTAAAAATTAGAATCTATAAAACAATTATCTTGCCTACTGTTCATTATGGATGCGAAACTTGGCCGCTTACATTAAGGGATGAGCAGCGTCTTAAGGTTTTTGAAAATAAAGTATTGCGTAGAATATTCGGACCGAAGAAGGATGAGTTAACCGGAGAGTTCAGACGGTTACACAACGCCGAATTGCGTGAGCTGTATCCGGGTAATATAATTGAGGTAATTTCATCGAGGCGAATCAAATGGGCTTGTAAAGTTGTTGGGCTTAGTAACGAGAGAATTCCTAAAAGGTTAATATTTGCTGTGCCGAATGGTAAGCGTCCGAGTGGTAGACCGAAGCGAAGGTGGGAAGATTGCATTAAGGCCGATCTGAAGGGACTGGGTTTGGACGGCGAACGGTGGAGGGAGGTGTGTAACAAGCGTTTGGTGGTGTCGGCATCGAACCTTCGGGTTCGCTAAGCCTTATTATTATTATTATTATTATTATTTATTTATTCATTGTTACATTCCGCATCTACCCGATCGGGTCATTAGCGGCTTTAGATGTAATCAAATTAGGTGTACACATTTACTGTCTTTTATAAATTCAAACACTTTTTGTATCTTTTCTTCGTCATCTGAAAGTGCTTCAGATATGTTGGAAGGTATATTATGTTTTGTTCTTGTGTCAGAGTATAGTCTGCAAGTTGTTACAATGTGTTTCAGTGTAAGTGATGTGTTGCATGTTTTACAAAATGGTGGTTCCAGGCCTCTCATTAGGTAGCCATGGGTAAAGGCTGCATGTCCAATTCTAAGCCGAGTTAAGATTGTTTCTTCTTTTCCTGTTCTTTCTGAAAGAGGTCGTCCACGGTTTGGTATCTTTTTTGATTTCTTGCAATTTATTCTTAGATTGGTTCCACTTGAATTGCCATTTTTCATTTAGGATTTATTTGCATTCCAATCTCCAGTCAGCAGTGGTCGTTAAATTGATAATTGTGGTTCCATTAGTTTTTCTTCTTGCCAGGTTCGCAGCTCTGTCTGCAGCTTCGTTCCCAGATATGCCACAATGTGAGGGTGCCCATGCGAGGACGATGTCTCTTTCCGGCGACTCCTTCTATTTTTTTTTAATATTATATACATTATTTAAAAAGTATGTAACAAGTATACAACATATATACAAATGAACATAAAATCTTCTTAAAATTACTTAATTGTGATTAAAAAAAAAAGAAGAGAAATTACATATTTATATATACATAACTACACAATTTATTAACAATAGGCTATCTAATAGAAAACTAACTTAATACAAAATGTAATAATATCTACAGTGATTTATATAATATATATATATTGAGTTTATTTAATAGTTAGCGTTGGAAAATTATTTTATCCAAAAATCATACATTGGTTCTTGCATTAGATTTTATATTAATTAACAACAAACTTATATAAAAATTTATTTTTAATACAATTATTTGATTGGACTGTATATGCATATTTAATAAATGTTTTTATTATCCTTTTAAGTCTAATTTTTATAAATATTTACACCAATTTAAGTCAACAATCGTTTGAATTTATCCGTGAGCTTCTGTAGATCAGCCGGCTCAAGAAATTATTGAAGGAGATTTCGCAGCCGGCTCCTGAGTTGTCTGGAGCTCCGTGGCCATTATTTCTATTAAGAAGCTGGTGTGTCCGTGTAATTTGTCGTGAAATCCTTTGTACTATGTCGGAATGTATTCGATAACAGGCGTACCGTGTAAATGTGTGTTACTAACAACAAAGGGCTTCTGTAATACATGTGAACTAATGTAAACATTTATTAATATTTTCATTATTTTTTTTTAAATATTTCTTTATTGAGGAATATTTTCATTTTGTCACAATGAAGGACATTAATAATAGTGATGTATTAATAATAGAAGTGCTTATCCACACTCATACGTACAGTGAATAAAAAAAAAATGAAATAAAACAACATCAGATTATAATACTAAATATAAATATAAATTTTAAAAAAACAATTGTTTTATATTTATTTATTGAGAAATATTACAATCTGTCACAATGAAAGACATTTATAATAGTGTTCAGAGAGCACATTCACACTTTATTTACAATAAATAATACAGAAAAAACAATTTAAATTAATAACTGCTATTTTAATATTATTTAATTTTGTTGTTATACTTTGAATGTTTATTTGCTGGCTTAGAAAGAAATTATTTATGAAATATTTCTTAAACTACTTATAAGTGCGTGTTGGTTATTAGTTAGAATTGCTGAATTATCTTTTCTTTTTTCTTCATATGTCAAATAATGATATTAAGAAGTCTATTATTTAATATTTAAAATAACAAAATGATATCATTTCCATCTGAGCAATCCTTGTAGATAAACTGTCTGGTTTTCGGCAACTATATATTTTCGTAAATCTTGTTAAGAAATCCGAAATCCTGATAATTTTTACCCATGAATCCGTAATTTGAGAAATAGCAACATGTTCATATTTTTTTTTAATTTTTAATTTAGAAAAATAACATTTTGTCTCAAGTTTTTATACAATATATTTAAACATTATTTTAAATCAATAGTAATCGAACCATGTAAATATATCGTAAATCGACAGCAACACTGCAAAAGCCTGTAAGTAGAATTTCTTTGGAAACTTAAGTTTTGAGCTTTTCTAATCAAGCTTGACCTGGCGCATATTCTGATCCTACAAAATGAAATCTACGATGTTTCATTTCCTCTCTGTGGCGTTTTGTAAAAACCTGTAATTTAAAAATCAGTAAATGGTGATGTAAAAAACTGTAAGTGTAGTGAAGGTTATAGAGATAGTGTAGTCACCGAAAAAACGAATTGAAATGCTTAAGTAAAGGTAGTTCTGTAAATATAGAATTTATTAAGCGTTTTACACTACAGTATCAAGCTATTAGCTTTATTAATAGACTAAAATTAATTTTTTTCATACGGTTTGTATATTTTTTTAAATTTGTAATAACTTCCACCCCGGTGTCTCTCCTGTTCTGAGGCCGGCACAGCTTGTCATGGGACGAGGCGAAGCAAAGAAAAGAGTGTTCACTGGAAATGTAATATTAAACTGGAAAAAAGCTATTCCGACTTCCAGACAGTGTGAGAAAGAGAATTGATTTCATTAATTAGAAAATTTAACACGAAACGCAAAAAGAGCTCTAGTTCCATCTTTTCAAACCGATGAATCTTCGAAATCGCAAGAAGAGCAGAATCTACAAGTCGATAGGTTATCTAGAACTTACCAACCATTTGTGAATCAGACCATGTTCATGAGAAGTTGAAAAAACTAAAAAAAAACATACTTTCATATACTACTCCAAAATGGGACGCATGCACTCCGTTCGACTCATACTCACTTTCCAGTCAAATGTTTTAAAAATTTTTATTTAATGTATCGTTTCTTTACATTCTGGAAACTGACTCTGATCATTATCAACAAAGTTAAGGATGTCACTATAAGATATGATTGCTTTTACCTGATTAATACCTGTTTTTCAAAGTAACTAAAAAGCTATAAGTTAGAAGTAATAGCTTTAAAAGATTATTTAGCAGAAATACGATCAAAAAAGTTACTTAGAACATTACATTTTTGTCGAAATTCTCAAAAAAAAAAAAATATTGAACTGAAAATATAATTTTCATAGAACAAAATAACGCAGTTTTTTTTATTCTCCTGAAAATTTTTAGTTTTTGTTCTTACAGGCTTTTACAGTGTGGCTGTCTAAATATTATGGAATCTGCTATAACTGCCTTTAGATAACAGGTTCCTGCTATTGTTGGATGATATCCCAATGATCCTGGACTGTACTCGAAGAACAGACAGAAGTCGAGATATTCTGTCGAGGGGTTGGCAGCAGCTGTCGCACCCCACCGCTTCTCCTTTCGTGCCTAATTCTCCGAGAAAACTGTTTAATAGAACAGTCGCATAACGAACTCTTCTCTCTCCTGATAATTGTGACTCCACTCGTCGGCACTCGGAGCCCCTTTATGACATAGCCCTCTGATTGGGTAAACAGACCTCCCCCACCAGGTCCTTAAGCAATAATTTGGAGGCTGACAAGGCTTATGGCTTCGCTGAGGCAGCCTTCTAATGATTTCAATTGAATTGAGGACAAAACAATTATTTATCCTTTTTATTCTGGTTTGTTGTCGCTGATTAGCTAAACTTTATAGCTCAATATTCCATACTAATAAAATAAAATAGATAGGAAACAAAAAGGCATTCAATTTAGAGGATACAGAAATTTTTAAAAATTTAACTAATTCATTTAATTTCCTCCAGTAGCTAATATTTGTTATTACTAGTGCTGTCCAAATGCGAGATCGAGATGAGTCTTGGTCTTGCAAACTCAGTCTTGGCCATGGTATTGGTCTTGCGCAAAAGTCTGGCAACAGTCTTGCAGTTACTTATTAGCTTATTAATATAGAGATATTACTGTAATTCTTTAGATAGGAGAAACCTAACTAAGACTGGATTTAAAAAATCGATTTTTTTACCAGTCCTGGTCGAGGTCTTGCAACAGTTAGGTGGCCTTGGTCTTGGTCTTGCAAAGTGGAAGACCAAGACCGATTGTGGCAACACTAGTTATTACTAACAACTTCTATTCTCTGAAGATATCTAAATTACAATTTATTGGTCCATAGAGGTTAAAAGTTAGATAGTAATCATTCCATGAAAAATTCCAATTTCTGTTCCAAGGCTGTTTTTGAATCTTCTACATTTTTTTTTTTTTTTAAGCCGAAATAGATTTATAAAAACAACCTTCTTTTATCTACTACACTCATTAATAGAAATAATGACATACAGTGTCGGTTAGTAATAATCAGTAATAAAACATAAAAAAATTTCCTCTGGCTGTTCCATTATATGATTTTATGTCACGTCAGGTTTTATGAGCGAACGCTAACGTTCTAAGTATAGATTTGTTTACTTTTTTATTTGTAACATTTTTCGTTGTTTACCGTCTAGCTTGAGAATAGTTTTAACCTAAATAAAACTATATCTTCATTTTTCCCATTTTTAAAACGAATCTTATAAATATTAGATCATATCTACTGTAATCTTTCACCGTGTCCGCTTTGGAGTATTGTTTCCTAATTTATAGTACACTAGAGCATTATTTCGGCATAGTTGGTCGTTTCTAGTGACATCTTGTGTAATTAATTCGACAACTACCTCAAAAGACTGATTGATGAGAAATTGGTTGGAATGAGCAGATACAAGTAAAAAATTAAAAAATTAAAATTAAAAATAAAGTAATTTGTATTTTTTCTGATGATTCGCCCCAAAGTTCTTCATCAGGGCTGGTTTCATGAAAGGTTCACGTAAGATGTGTAATGGACTTCAGTTCTATAAAAAAAATGTATTGCCATTTTGTTTGTTTTATTAAAACACCGGCATGTATAAAGAAATTAAGAGCTCCTTAACAGTAAAAGTCGGTCCTCACTGAATAAACATATAATCCAAACCTTAAAGTATAAAAAATACTTAGTTAAATTATTTAATTTTAAAATTTCTTATGTAAATATTAAGCATGATTACCTCAAAAGACCTTGATGGAAGTTCATTACACATTCATTGGTACAATTTTCTCCGATTAGCTTACAAGTTCGCACCCATGGATCAAAACAGGATATAAATAAATAAAAGGAATTTCGGGAGAGAAAGACTGTATGAGAAGATTTCATATACCTCAAAACAGGATTCGGGTTTTGTAACTTTTTATCTTTATGACCAAAATGAATCCTCATCTTAATAACATTATGATATCGCTGATTACTAATAATACCTTCTACTTAATACAAAATTTTCATTATTTTATTGACAGGGACTAATTCGTTGTTCTAGAAATAAGTTTGCCATTAATAGAACAAATTCAAGTCGGTCTAATTCTATTCTAATTAGCTTTATATTGAAGTATGAATTTACTTTTAAGTAAATATTTATTTTAGCCATATTATGAAACCGAAAAAAATTGATTCTCTGAAAAAAATTTAAATTGAGTAATTTATTTTTATTAGCAGTCACCTCATTTATTAAATTCGGAATTTTCTATAAACAGTTTATAATTTAAGGATAAACGTTTCGTATGATCATTCACTGTAATAAGATGTAATACCAATTAATTTATTTAAAATAGAATTAGTAATCGTTATTATATTATAATATATGATATATTAATATTATATAACAATCGTTATTATTTAACTATTTAATGAAGTAAATCAACGAAAGGTGCGTGTCTAAGTTGCACCTGTAACTAAGTATGCAGCTACGTTTTATTTAATATTGCTTTTCACGCTAAACACAATGCATTTTATAAAACACGCTTCGTTATTTGCTTTCTAATCTGGACTTAATATGGAAAACCAGATGTTAAACATTCATAATAGCCTGCATTAAATTAATTCCTATGTTAAACAAAAAGTGAAGAAAAATATTTTAAGTTGAAGAAGCTTAACGATTGCATGACTTTAAATAAATATATAAATCATTAGATTTAGTTAATTAATCTTTTTCAAGTGTAAAAAAAATCTTTTTCGAGTTAAAAAAAGTTTGTCTTAAATTTAAAACAATTAAAAATAATTACTTTACATAATTATAAAAGTAAATATTTATATGTGTAATTATTAATTTACCATTTTGGTTCCATGTAATTTTGGCTGGAAGCATCCATGCACTTAGATCATGTCCGTTGATTTTGAGTTTCTTAATAGTTCACACGATATATTGATATTGTTTTGCATAGTTAGCTGTATAAGTACATATTGACGAAGGATTTCCGTTGATTAGGTTGCTACGAGTAAATAAATAAATTATCCTGCTAGACTTCAGTTGTATAAACATTTTATTTCCATTTTTTGTTTCATTTTTTGTTTCATTTTTTAAAACTTCTACAGGTCCAGAAAAATGACAGGGCTCCTTAATTGTAAAAACCATTTGATTAAATATATAATCAAATCCTTAAAGTATAGGGAATGCCTAATTAAGCAATTTAATTTTAACTAAACTTAAAATTTCTTTTATAAATATTAAGCAATCTATTACAAGATATTTTAATATCATTGTGAATTATGAAAAATGCAATATAGAGTAGTGTATAGAGACAGGTAAATGCTATTGTAATAAAACAAGAACATTCTATGAAAATGTATACAATTAAACTAAGTGTCCATTCAGACTTATCACTTCCCGAATAATTTTCCTCATTATTCACTAAGTGTTAATTTTATTTCATTAATATTATTAACGTTTTAAATAAGATGAGGCGAAATGCAATGTTTGTACTTAATGTATATGTAATTAATAAAGGATATACATTAGCATTTAAATTGAATTTAACAACAAAATGAAAATTCGTAAACAAATGAATAATATAAATGTACCAATAAGATGGAGTGTATTCATTTGTTATTAATCTATTGATTGATAAGTTTTTGGAAATTTTCAAAAAAGTTCGATTATAACAGGTACTGTGGAACGTTTTAGCGAAAAAATTTGTAACCATAAAATTTTCTATGAACACTTTTGGAATAAGGTTGTAGGCTTAGGGAAATGAAAGTTATATAACTTATATTTACTCAAGTTCTGAAAAAAAAATCTATGTTAAATGAGAAATGAACAGTAAATGGGCCTAGGTTAGAGTTATGGTTTATATTAAATGAATCACTTGATTTCGTTGTCATTTAATTGAGTAGCTAAAAATAAATCATTTTTTAGATTCATTTTTCGGCGAAATCAACATAAATTTTAAATATAAAAGTTCTACAAAACCTTTACTTCAAATATTCCAGTACTGAAATAACAGAAAAAGAAAATTAAAACATAGATTCCAGTCATACCGAAATTGATTAAAAATAAAATTTATCTGGTATATTCTATAGAATTTTAGTTCATTTCCTATTCCAAGGAAATTTCTTGAATTCGCTCCCCTGTAAAACGATCACTAAAAGACTGATTCGCGTATAATTTCCAGAACGAAATCTTCACTCAGCAAAGCTATAAGTCATCCTGAAATCATGTATGTGACGAAAAATCTTTCACGGCAGATATTCCACACAACAAGAATATTCAATGAAAAAAGGAAAAAAAAACAAAAAAAAAAACAGCGAACGCATCTCCTCCAGGTAGGGGATGATTTATACCCAACCTCATCCCAGAACCGATCATGTGGACAGTTAAGAATAGGCGTGAATTCTTCCACATCCAACCCTCTTCTGGGGTCAACCGACTCCGCACCCTTTCGGAGATCACCCTTTCCAAAAATACGCGAAAATAGGAAGGGTTGCCTTGTAAAGAGTTTCCACAATTGAGTTATCAGTTTGGAAACCGTGAGAAATCGGTAGAATCCCATATAAAACCCTTTTCCCCTATTTTTATTTAATTATTAGGAATCCTCGAAGGGTTAAGGGTTGTCACGCCCTTTGTGCCCTCTCCCAATTTCTGAAAACGATTGTGACGTTAAATCCTATCTTTTTCGGTGGATATCGTCTTAATCAAGGATCACTTGTTCCCTCACCTACCCTTCCGTTGAATCCTAGGGTAATCTGGATATGGCCGTTGAAGGGTTGATGTCTGCATGTGAATCTAAAAATTCTTCCACGAGAATTTCGGTTGTGATAAGGATATGGGGGAAAACAACTTACAAGATAACAGTATTTTAAAATAAAAATAAATAGATGTTGCATTTCTTTTTTATCTAAAAACGGTTAACACGAATCAACACAAGTCATATAAATTTGTGTCATATTGAATAAATAAAAAATAATGTAATAGTTTACGTACTTCATGCATAAAAAAACAAAGTTTCTAATTTTTTTATTTATATCCCTATTATGAAAAAAAATAAAATGAAAATTTTAAATTAGGGTGTTGAACAGTATAACGGGGATATGTTTAAAATTACAAAAATAAGGCCGAAGCGTTACAAATAAATAAAATAAAAAGTGTGCTGGTATTTCTATTGCTTTATTTATTATTTTTTATATTGTTTTGTGGAGAAAGAGAGACAAAAAGAGTCCTACAAATCGATTACTGATTAACTAATCTTATATTTGTGTATTATATTTAAGGACATGAAAAGATTTAACATTAGGACGCTCTTAAGTCCAAAATATCACATAAATCAATAAACTGTCGTATAGAGAAAGAAAATTAAATGAATAATAATAATAATAATTAACTCATTATAAAGAAATTCGTTGTTATTTAATCAATTTTGTTTTCAGTTTGATCTGTTTACAAAATTTTAGAGCTAAGCGGTCTATTATTTATTACTGGTTTTATTAATTATTGAAAATACTATTATTTTGTATTTCGGAAAAAAAGGTTCCATTATATTTCATTTTTATATGTCAAACCATAAATTATAAAATGTTATAATAACTATTATCGATTCTTTCAAAATATTTAAAAATAAAAATTAATAAACAAACCAATCGTTTCAATAATATTTATTTTTGCCATAAAAAATATTTTAATCTAAAATATGTTTTTGTAAATAATACATTGGTGTTAAAAAGAAAGAAAATGAACTGAAGAATGAGGAAGAAAAAATATATATACATGAATAAGATCAGTCAAGTCAATTATGGATTAAATATCGGGTCATAAATTATAAAATATAAAAATATTGAAATGTATTTAAATTTTCCTATACATCAAATAAAATAGAAACCAACCCTAATTATGAGCTGTACATGTTCAAATACATCACCAATTATCAGTATGTTGAAAGCTTTTCCAATATATTGTTATGCTTCAAGATTTAGAGTTAAATTTACCCTTTTTTATGATTTTAAAAACGACTAGAACTGAAGTCAAATTTTTTTAGTTACATGAGTTTTACAGGTCGGTGTTTTGTTAATTTTTATTTACTTGCAACAATGCAAACCATTCAACCAATTATGGGTCATTTTAGCCTTTATACAATATTTTATATCGGAATACATGGTAGATGCATGAAACTTCCCAGCCAAGATTTCTCAATCTTTGCCGGGTCATTAAACATGTGTGTGGTCCTAGAGTTGTGTTGCAAGATAACGCCTTTCCTATTGATCAATTCTGGACGTTTTTCTTGAATCGCCAGCTTCAGTCGCACTAGTTGTAGATAGTGGAGAGTTGATTTAATGGTTTGCCCAGGTTCGAGTAGCTCATGATGAACAATTCCTTTCCATTCCCACCAAATACTCAATATTATCTTTCTTAGCCTCAATCTGGGCTTTGTCACTGTTTGTGAAACTTCTCTGGGTATTGACCACGATCTTTTTTCCTATATTATGGTCTCACGTGATCAACTTTTCATCACCCGTATTTATTTGATTCAAAAACGGCTCTATTTCGTTTCGTTTCAGCAGCGATTCACAAATGAAAACTAGGTCTATTAATTTCTTATCGACTTTTTCAATGATTGCACGTTCATAGTGAGGTCTATCTTTATTTCCATAGGTCCGTCAAAATTTCGAGAACAAAAACGAGCAAACCAATTCTAACACGGGCGTTCGCTTAACCACTCATAACCATAAACACCATTTTTCACTTCTCGGAAATAAAATAGCAAGATATGACAAAAATGACCTTTCAAACGAAATCTAGAATGGCTTCATTGAATAAGATACTTTAAAGTTACCAATTGGGATGAAGCGAAGTTGATTTTTCCTCAACCTAATATTTTAGTCCTTACAAAATATTTGAAATTAAAAAAAAAAAAATCATTTTTTGAAAAACGTTAAAAACTATTTCGAATACTGATATTGATTAATTATGATTTACCTTTATTATGACTTATTATTAATAATTAGAAATATATAAATGAATTTTCATTAAATTAATATTTTTGATTATTAAACTAATATGTGCAAATGATCGTATAGTTTTTTTTTATAAGAGAAAAAACGGATTATTTCTTTATGATTTACTAGTATGATTTCATATTTTATTTATCTATGATACTTTCTTACTAAGTAGACTACTTAAAGCAGTTGCATGCTAGAAAATGTCACCTTTACCGCAAAGATAATAAACTTGTGAAATTGTTCCATATGACCTTTTGCACTAACAGTACTGATATACTTCAATTGATTTGGTCTATTTACCTTCAAGACAAATTACTAATAATAATTTAATTATTTTGATTTCTTGTATTAACTGTTTTGCAAATATATTTTATAAATGTTTTGTACGAACTCGTCTATCGTTATAACCGATTTTGAAATAATTTTGGTAGTTTTAAAATATATAGGTAAAAAATGAAATCTGGTCAAAATTTTTATCGAACATTTTTAAAAATGATTTGATGATTTTTATTAGGAACGATTTTTATTTTTGATTATAAGTAATAAAAATCATATCCTGATCATTTTTCTTAAGAAAATTTTTACAATTAACAATAATAATAATAATTCTTGAGTAATACTTTTTTTTTAAATCGGAAACATAATTTTCTTGTGATATATATGAATATTTAGAGTATGGTACAGAGAATGGAGAATATTATTGTCAACTATTAGCAACAGAACATCTTTATTGCAAAAATTCATTAGAAATTTTGGTTAAGAAAAAAATAAATATACATATCGACTGTATTATGTATTAACTTTAATTGTGCATATATATGTGCACAATTAAAGTTATTTCAGAAACATAATTTTAAAAAAATGTGTGCATTAATAACGTATACATACAGAGTAATATTTTTTTTTCTCCCTCTTCATATTTTTATCCACAACTGTCATAATCTTGACAATAGGCAGATGTGATGTTACAGTAAAGGAAATTGGCATTTTAGGAATGAGGAAGAATTGTACCCAGCAGCACTTCTTCCTCGTCTTGGTTTATTTCCTTAATTCAGGAATGGAGATCTCTCATCCAGCTCCTCTTTAGTCGTCTCCTGATGAGTCTTGCGAGCTGTGGCCATGTCGTTAATAAGTGTGTGTATTTTAATATGAAATCGGGAATAGAGAGTACGTATGCTAATTAATTTATTTGTAGATGGTGATTTTTATTTTCTGATCAAAATGTTTTTTATTACAATTTAATCGCTATAATAGCGATATATATATAAATATATGAAAGAATATCACTCAGTGAGTGATCATTATTTTTAATCGAATCGATAAACATCAAAGATCGATTTGAATTTCTATTTTTAAATTAGGCATTATTTTTACATTAAAAATCAAATATAATAATTATTTCATGATTTTTTGGAAAACAAAATTATCGATTTCAATCTATGGTTACAACTACGCAGCACTTGAAAATATTTTCCCTAAAAATAGATAAAAAATCAACCGTCTTTCGGAATTACCTAACCCTCGGGTTAATAAAGATAAGATCGTGGTAAAGTCAAGTGAGCTCCCCTTACAGAAGCACCTGGTCGGGTAACCATCACCCCTCATCCCAGGCACCGCAAATCACACAATTCTACAACTTATCTCTTCGAGGGGGTTCCTCATCGTTACCGGTTATTTATGGCTATAGTCTAATAATAATTTGTTACCTACTTCTGAAGAGCACGCGCTGAACATTGCTAGTTTATCGAAAGAAGCCTGTACTGTAACCATTTCAAATATATTAATATCTTACAAAAAAAGTTGATATCGAAGGCAGTTTTTTACTGTTCTACATATCACGGTTAATATATAATCAGGATGCATTATTTTTATTAAGATTTTCATTGCTAACGTTTTAACTCAAGCTTGTGGTCCATGGCATGTACCAGCACTGAAGTTGTTCAAGTAACTTAGGTTGAAACGTTGGCTATAATTTTTTTTTAAAACCTGACTGCGTCTAGACTATCAGAAAAAGAAAATGTTCATAAAATGAAAATTAATTTTAAAATTCACTTTTAATAAAAGAAATATGGAAACCACACCATCCGAGAGATGAAAACGATCTAATACATTAGAAATAATAATCAATAAAAAACGCTGCAAATTATTTCACAATGGTTTATTATTTCCAAACAATTGTACATCTAAAGTAACGTAATCTTCCTACTGATAAAGAAAAAGAAATAAAACTTGATTCCAATTATTGGACTAAACTTTTTTTTTTTTGATCATTAGTAATATGCTAAAAAAGTTAGTATTACTTTAGTAATACATGCAAAAATAAAAAAAAAACACAAAACAAAGGATTTAACCATTGCAGTAGAACATATAAAAACATCTACAGACCATATCTCCAATTGTCCGATTTTAACGATTTTTTGTTTTTTGTTTTTAGGAAATTTTGTTAACTTTTAAATAACAATATACACTATAAACAAAAAAGTGTATACTTTTTGAGTTATTCGGATTCTAATGTAACCATCACTCGTAACTTTTTTTTCATCTTCTTTTCCTTTATGTATAACATATAGATAAATTTAAAGGCCGTTGAGAAGAAGACTTCAGCGAAGTTTCATTGAAATCGGTACCTTTGTTTAAGCGCTTCAGTCTATAGTAACGCAGGATTTTCGGTCGCCATCTTGAAAGGAAAAGGCGGATAGAAATGTCGATGACGGAGTATCCTCAGGTGACCTCTAATTTTAAATCCAAATTTGAAAAAAATCGGTCCTGTAGTTTCGGGGAAAACGCGTGGACGGCGGAGCTCGGATGGACAAAAATACTTTTATTCGTTTTTCGAATTATACGTATCCTGAAACGTAAAACCTCGAACTTTGAGAGGAGGTTAAGTGTTTGAATTTTCTGTTCGATAATAATTATTGAAAATAATAAACCAAAAGAAGAATGAAACTTTACGGACATCTGATTAGGGAGATCAAAAATTTACTATACAAGAAAGTTTTAAAGAAAAACTTTACCAGCACTGAAGGTGTTCGTGTGACTTGGGTTGAAACGTTGGCAATAAAAATGATAAAAAAACTGATTGCGTCCTGACTAGATATCAACCAAAAAAAAGTTCATAAATATAAAATAATTTTAAAACTCACCGTTAGTAAAAGTAATAAGAAAGCCAAAGCATTCGAGAAACGAAAACAATCAAAACTGGAGATAACGAGCGAAGTTTTTTTGGATAGGGTTGAATTCCCGAAACGGCTTCCTAGAGGGTGAAGGAGGCGTAGAGAAAGAGAAAAGAAAATCCTAAGAATACTCAATGATATTTGAATGATTCTAGTCCTTGAGTTGGCCTATAACAAGAATTACTAAAAAAAAATTATTACCTATTTATTATTATATTTTTTTACAAATAGAATAAAAGGGATGTACAGATGAAAGATGAAACTATCGACCAGACTTCGTCAGTAAATCAAATAAAATATTTTAAAATAAAAAACATATCTCAAAAAATAAAATAAATTATTGAATATTTAATAGTTGACCGTTGCATTATAAAGGAAGGAGATGGTCCGGGGTGGCAGTCATAAATAGGCTAAATAGTGGCAAAACTATTGTATTAAAAGCCAACGTCAGTTCTAAGTGAAACTCCCAGCTAAACGCACATCCCAGAAGAAGACCTGCAAAGTCAGGTCTAAACGTTGGCTTTTAATAAAATAGTTTTGCCACTATTTAGCCTATTAATGACTTCCACTCCTGACCATCTCCTTCCTTTAAAATAAATTATCTTTAACAGCCACGGCATATGATAACAACAATATAGGTGACCTAGAAGTAGTTAGTTCTTGGTGGTACAGTAGCCAGCTGATACTGTTTTAGCCCTAAAGAAGGCAAACATGCCGTGGTAAAAACGTTGGATATAGTAATAGAAAACCAATTGTTTATTTTGTTATCTTTTTGTTTTCAGCATCCTACCAACCCGGACGATATTATAATTTTTATTTTTATTTTTATTTTATATTAATGTTCTTCAATGAATATTTTGATATTCATAATACTTCCGATCGACTCTGGACCCAGCCATTATTCAGACACCCGAAGCCGTAACTATTAACGATGGTTTGAATGGTAGGCCAGGCGTCAGTTATTAAAATGGACGTGCCGTTCCGAAGAGACATCGGGTTTGTCCTGGTCCATGTCTACCATCCTGACAGTCCCCTGACACGATCCTGTCGCCTCCTTAAGATATGAACACTGGATGCCCGAAGGAAACAAAACCAAAAAAAGGGAGGTCTTTTAAAATATGCGCTCCGGTGCGACGCGACAGAATCGATGAATCTGTTACGAGTTCTTTTGTTTCGGAGCTTCCTCAAATCCAGCCACTGTTTGTTCTTTACAAAACGTCCATGGGAATAAGTTTCGACAAACAATTTAATGTTTTTAATTTATAATATTATTTTGATTCTACTTTTGGTTGACAAATTTTGGTTCGTCCCCTATTCTGAATGTAAATATTGCTTATTTTGCTCAAAATTTAATTTCTAAATCTTGTATATACAATACTACAATCTACTCTTTTAATATTCATAAGTTTTTATTATCGTGTCGTTTTGCTTATTATCGCTCCTGATATACTTTTAATTTATTTGTATTTTTTTTTATTCTTATTTTTACCATATTTTTTTAAAAAATTATTTATTTTATTTTGGCCTATGTAAGGCCTCTTGATTGTTGGAGTATTATTATTCTATTGTCAAATGTAATTAAAATCAATTGAAAATTCATTGGTTTTTTAATTTCTATGCAACTCTAGTTGAAGAAGCACTAATTTTACATTGAATTGTTACATATTTTCAGTTATATCAAATATAATTAAATACATGCGTCACAAGCTACAGGAAATCAAGAAGGGGAGAAATAATATTGGACACTTTTCATTCACGGATACCTTCTTAGAGGTCTAGAAGCGCCAACCTGCCAAAAGTTTGACAACACATCTCAGACAATTAAACACTTATTACTGCAGTGTCCAGAATACGAGAAAAAATAGACAAAAATTATGTCGAAGACATTAAAGGATATTTTAGGAGACAAGGAGGAAGATGTCATCATTCTGTTTCAATATTTATTGGAAACAAATTACTACAACAGAATATGAGAATTAAGAATTCCCGCCAATGACCCTCTAGGGTAGAGGCGAATACAAATAAAAAAATATTAAATACTGATTAACTTTTCATTATGATAATCCAAAAGTTTCATTCTGATATCACCAACGATGCAGTGTCTGTAAAAAAGGCTGAATTCAACAATTTAATACTTTTCAGGGGAGTCTATTTTACAAAACTTTTTAGAGAACGTGATGTCTTCACCAACATGAGCCGATCTAAAATGGATTGATTCTTTACAAACATGAAACATTCTCTGTATGTATAAGTAAAACGGTAAAAATCGGAAAATAATCAAATTGTATAATTCGCTATTTTTACCCAAAACCGAAGATATAATTCTATATATGCGTCAACAGTAACCTCGATAATCTTAATCTGATATCCTTTCTTGTTTTTCTCTCTTTATCCGTCCTTAAAATACAAATTAATGAATAATGCTGATGTTTCGGGCTACTTTCTGGACTTTTATAACTCAAATGGTTCCCCTTTCCTTTTCTTTTGTTCTGATGGAAGGTTGATCGTAGGTGTACATAAAAATGTTTTTACGGTATGTTTTATTTTGACCGCTTGCAACCATTGTCTCCAAGAATAATTCTTTTTATTACAACCTTTATGGTCTTCTTATTTTTGATAAAGGAGTCTACTTAATATTTTATGTATAGAGAAATTAATTATTCTATTTTGCTGGATTACTTGGATAATAATTTTAATTATCGGACTAGATTATATGAGGTCTGTAATAAGTTTTGATATGCTCCAACGACGGAGCATTTGCTTGGGATCACCGTGCAGCCTTTGCACCCCCCAAAAACAAAGGCCCTACTGGTGACTACAATGGACCACTCCTCCACATTGACCCCTCTGACTGATAAGTCACCGTTGTTATTGCCCCGAAGAAGGGTATTGTACAGCACTTCCGTACCTGGTGGGAACTCACTCCCTCTAATTACCGAGTCGAAGAAAGGCACCCCGTGGTCTCACGATCTGTCAGCGCTCCTTGCGAAATTACACATTTCGAAATGTGTTTACTGCCCTCTGATAATTACAATCCGGAAGATGCCTAGCTCTTAAGAGTGGACCGGAGGAGTGGCGGAAGTTCATCGCGAGCTGTTATTAGCGCACAAAGGCAGCTAAGGTAATCGTCTCTAATATTTGGTTACGACCAGCAACAATTGTTGCTGTTGATTTATTAATGTCTGGAGACAATGTATTAAAAAGGTGTTGGACACAGTTTCACACGGGAGTAGTCATTCAACTGACAAAACTTTACTGAGACATAATTAAACCCTTGTTGAACACAGCGTTGACTATTTTTTATTCTGTTTATTGTCTATAGTTGCTAGCTGTAGTAAGGAATTAAAATTTAATATAATTTCTCTTTAAACATATATGTTGATCGAATTTCCTATATCTATGAGAAGTCTTTCCGTATTAGTTGCCGTACATTTTGTCGTATATGGCAGTGGCCTCGAGATCTTTTGTAAACGCGTCATTGGAGACCTACCTGGCAATGGCCAGCTAGTCTGAATGTATTCGTTAACTGGCATACCGTGTAGATATGTGTTACTAACATTCCAAAGAGCTTCTGTAATAATTGTGAACTGCTGTGAAAATTTATTAGTATTTTCAATTTAAAAAATTGAATTAAAGGAGTTTCCTCCAGTAGCTGATGGGCCTCACATACCCAGAGGAGATCTCGGGCAGTATGCCTTTTCCTAGTGGACGGTCACCCATCCAAGTACTAACCACGCTCGACGTTGCTTAACTTTGATTACCTATTTGATCTGTATATATATATATATATATATATATATATATGATAAGAGGATTGCGTAATTAATATATATTTATCTGATCACACAACTTTTTAATTAAAATAAACGAATGTAAAAATGTTGTATATCTATCAAATAACACCTTTTACCGAACCTACTTTAAGTGTATAATATAATCTTTGTGCAATATTAAAGTGTATTTTTCTGAAAACGTGTGGCGTAGCAAAATTGTGGATGCAGATATACATAACTTTTATTTGTTTATATTTTTAAATTGGCCATATCATGATTTGTCTCACTGAACTTAAATCCAAGTTTGTCTCGCTATTAAAGTTAAAATAAAGTTGGATAACAATAAATTTATTTTTAAAAAAATTTAACGGAAAATTACTAACCCAAAAATAGCAAAATTGGCTGATATGGCCGTTTGGTACAAGACCGACGATATACATGTGTCGAAACTTAAATAATGAGGTGTAAAGAAGAAAAAATGTTAAAGCATTTATTTTATGAGTAGATCAAGTATAATTATTTATTGAATAGTACATATTTTTTTTAGATGTGTTACATACATTATCGCCCAAGAAATAAACATGAGGGATTACTAATTTTCTTAGATTTACTCCCTTCTCTCTCATTAGAAATCTTAAAAGACTTTTCTTGTTAAATTAAATAGATATTTCTTTTATAAACAATGTTGGTATGGTGTTCGTCTGGACCTTACTGATCTCCCGCGAGAGCCGCGCAGACAGCCTTGACGAACCCTGAAGAAGAGCTGAAAGCCATGACGTTCCAATACTCACGGCTTGTCCTTTACGATGGGAAGCCACATCTTCCGAACCCTATCAAAATGTGGGAGTATTGTCTCGCAGGGCTTATGTTCATGGGTTCATGGTAGTTTTAGTATACTAAGCTTATGATAAGCAATATTGTATGCCAAGTATAGTGCAACCTAAACACTAGGGTGCATTAATATTATTTGCAGCTCAGTGGTCTAGGCGCTGTGTATCTCACTATCGACTTCTGTCGGTTGCGAATTCGAATCCAAGGACTTCTTTTGGTGGACTGTGTGGCCAAACCAGCTAACGTGTGTGCACAGCATCGCCGTTGCCTGGCAACCTGATCTATGATACAATGGATTTAGAATAGTCACGAGTTCGCCTCCCAGTCTTTAAATCTTAGTGGTAGTCTTTTATTTCTCCCCTCCCCCACACTCCCTGGTCCGGGAAAACCCCATATAGCCTTAAAGGCGAGGAAAGGGAGGACCCCCCCCCCAAAAAAAATCTAGGGTGCATTAGAAAAGCTTTTAGGCTACAGAAAACTTTTTTTTATGTAATTGATTTCCTAATTAATTTTTTAGTTTCTGCCGATTGAAAGTAAAGTGTCTTAATGAAAATTGAAGTTTTATATTTTTTATAATTTTTATTTTATATTTTTTTTCTTTATATAACAAAATATTCTTATGAGTTGACTATATATAATATACTCCTATGATTTAAACTTTGTTTAAGAAAAACATCGAAAGTAATTTAAAACGAATGTTTTTTGTCGTTTTATTACTGTCATTTAGATGTCTGCCCATATATTGGGGTGAGGAAAAAGTAATTTTGTTTTATCCTAATCGGTGACTTTAAAGTCTCTTATCCGTAATCTTAATTCAATGAAGTCATTTTGTAGTGTCTTTAAAAGGTCACAGTTAGAGACATCGATCAGAAAACACTTGAACCATTTACATAAGGCTGTATACCAAAAGAAGCTCGATACTTTTTATTTATGAATCCCTGCTGAAACGAAACGAAGTCGAGCTATTTTTGGAAGAAATTATTACAGGTGAAGAAAGCTTAATCACTGCAAATGTGCGAAAAAAATCGTGGCTAAGGTTCTCAGATCGTCAGAGACCGACTTGTGGTTTTTACTTAATTGGTAAAAGGTCATTGTTCAAAACGGCACATATATCCGATAAGTGTTTAAAATTCATCTAAATAGATTTATCTAAATAAAAAAACATGTAAAAAAAGAAATAATTTTTTCGTCAACCCAATATATTAATAAAACAATTATTTTTGCATGCATCTGTCAGCGAAATAACGTTTCGAATTTGCCTGCTTCGGAAGGTTGGTATAAAAAAACTTATATAAATCAAACAATTCAAATGTTTTACAAATAAAAAACTTTTTTAATGTTAAAAATTTTCATACAATGCATAACAATATACCACCATAAAAAAATAAATATATATGGATAAGTTAATATAATATCTTAAAATAGTAAACCACAAAAAATAAGTTAATTTATATAAAAGAAAACATGAAAAACAATATCTTTCAAATAGTAGAATAAAAATAACAGCGAATAATCAAGGATAGAACCATGCGTAATAATTCCACAATTTATCGTCCTAAAACTCCAACCCTTAAGCATAAAACATGAAATTCTAGATTACTAGCAATGTGAAAGCCATTCACTTAGTGATAATGTACAATAGTAAAACCTTTTTGAATATATTTATGAAATACGAATTTGTCTGGTTTTGCGATCGTATAGCTTATACGCCATTTCCTCAATTGTACATGGTATTAATAATCGCGATTGGAATAATTTTTATTAAAATTAACACATTTTGACGGAAAAAAACCTTTTTCCAAGCAGGTCAGTAATTAATTCCTCACTTTTTCTATTTGTTAGTTAAGGAACGTAAACTGCAGAATCATCCGAATCCTCTCGTTTCAAACCTTGCTTCCTCCTCGATCCCTGATAATCCTCCGAGGCGTCTGAAAAGAAGATGGCCTCGGGATATTCTAATATAGAACTTTAATTTGAGTTCTACCAATGGGTAGTTTCTCTTCATGTTGTACATGCCATGTTACAAATTTCTCATTTACTTATTGTATTCTCTATGTAATACAGTTGTAAATTCCATTGAAATAATAAAAAAAAAAAAAAAAAAAAAAGTTAAGGAACGTATATTCGGTCGACAAATGTTTTAGGAAATAAATGTTTAGTGTTGAAGAAAATTTAATTAAATTGACACTGCCTCATTTGTACAATAACGGTCAAATCCTAAACTTTGGACCAAATCGGATTAGGTATTTTTGAAATATGACCCAGGAATGAAAAATTTGTTTGCACATGCGTAACAGTGAATATTTCATAGAATATGATATTGGGCCATCTAGGTACCTATCCACGATATTTCTGAAAATGTCATCGATATTTTATCAGCGGCAGTAGATGTTATGTAGGTCACTTGAATTTGACTGCAGGGAGATCCAAAATCCCATTTGGTTCTTGATATCTGAAATGCAAAACAGGAGTAGAATTTTTTCTTCTGTAAGAATTTTTTTTCTTTCCATGTTACAGACCTTGTAGATCGTTGCTGCCAACCTCCACCACTTCTGCCTATAGTGCGCTACATTTTTGCTGCATAGCATGTAGCTTGCTTATGTATTTACTAATAATAATTCATCTTTAAATAATAGAGATTTATACATGAATTATAATTAGCCGGTAATCATATATATCATATGTTGGAATGATCGCCGATTAAATTTATGTGTAATCCAAGGTTAGTTAACCTTAAATATGCCTTTATAAGTCCAAAATAACTGACATTACTCCTATATCAAGCCTTGATTTTCTTGTGAGAAAAGTAACCCTCATTGAGATATTAAATATATTCTATAAAGTTGAGGGTTTGCACAGTATTGTGTTCTTGCATTCCTTTGAGCGTTAAACGAGGAAGGAACTCAACATTCCGGTATCCGGAGGGCAAAATGGCGGTTTTCCCAAGGTGTCCTAGCGGTTTGAGATATCTCGGTGAGGGCTAATTAGGAACTGGCAGGACATTGGTCAGATAAAGGAAGATAAGCGGACGGAAGCAAATTAAGGAGTGTTACCGCAGCGCTATCGAGGTCCCGAGAGTCTTGGAGAAGAAGGAAGGAACAAGATTGCGGAGGACAGATAGTATGGAGGAAGAGCCCCCTGTTAAGACACGATAGTCGCTCCGCTATCACCGTCAATATTCGGCAAGGCGTGGGACTTCTTAGCCGCCCACGCCGGGGAGGAGTCTTCGAGGCCATCTCAGTCGCTTCCTCCGTCTTGAGGTAGGTCTCAGGCGTCATCTCCGCAGTCTCCGCTCCAGGAGGAAGTACTCCCAGCGCTTTCTACAGCTGCTCATCATTCATGGTTTCGGATGGCAATGTGTCGTTTGGTAACTTCATTAATCCTCTCCCTGCTCCTAATAATTTGGTTTTCAAAGATTTTTATTCGTATAATTATAAAATCTGCCACAATCAAGTCCATTAGTATTATAATTCTATGTTAACAGTCATACTATTTATAGATAAATAGATAAACTAAAAAAAAAAAATAGAAAAAAAAATGATTTTAAGAAGACAAATATACATTAATAACAGAAAGAAAAATTCTTGCAAAGAAAAATAAAATAAAAATTCATTAAAGGTAGAATAAAAATAAATGAAATACTGTCACACATTTATACCGATGTACGATATTTACATTCAGCCTAGGGAACTCAGAACTGTAATTTGCCACTCTCGTGTTAAAGGCAAAGCAGTGCTCAAAGAGATCCCAGCGATCCTCTCTCCCAGCCGCGTCACTGACATTCTGATATATTAAAAAATTTAGGAGGAACGTTTTTGGTTTATTTCTGATTTGAAGTCCTTTTTTTTTTTTTAAATATATTTAAAAGTTCCTTAGAACATTTATTTTAAAATGTATTAAAAAAATTCCTTCGAGGTTGTTAAAATGAATTTTTTTTAAGAACTTATATATGAATTTCAAAAATATTATGAATGTTAATTTTAAACATATTGTTTTAGGTAAGTCACCTAATTTGTATTATGGTGCAAACGTTGGACTCCAGAAAGGTATGCTAATCCTAAAATAAAGGATAGATGCTTAATAAATTTTAATGGCAATTACGTATATTTAAAATGTGTTTTTCGCCAAAAAAATTATTTCTAATAATTGTGCTTTTTGAACTTGATTCATCTTAATGTATTCTCATATAGTCATTATAGTCATCAGTGGCAACACTGATCAAGAGAGGAAGGTTTTCTGTACTGTTTTGATGTAACAGATGCAGAAGAAAAGTGTTGTTAAATGATTATCCTGTAATTAGTGAACACTACAGTCATATGTATATTTGTATATGTCATTTGCATCACATGTATAAGTGGAATTGTATAAATTATTTACGTAACTTCTAGGTTATAGTTTTCTAATTTTTAATTAGGTCATTGCAAAAATCTTTGTATTTTTTCCATAAATGATTTGCACTAGTTAAAAATTTGAATAATTTTACTAATCCACTCTAAGTAGTGTTGCCCAAATGAGAGACAAGAGAAGTCTTGTTCTTACAAACTCAGTCTTGGTCATGGTCTTGGTCTTGCGCAAGAATAGTCTTGCAGTTACTTATTAGCTTATTACTATAGAGATATTACTGTCATTTTTTAGATAGGAGAAACCTAACTAAGCCCGATTTATATAGTAGAGGAGTTAAAAGCAAAAGTATATTAGTTAAACCAATCATTTACATATAGTAACTAAGATTGTCAAGTATTAGTAAATACTTTGCGTTTATTTCTATTTAAAAAATCTATTTTTATACCAGTTCTGGTATTGGACTTGCAACAGTTAGGTGGCCTTGGTCTTGGTCTTCCACTCTGCAAGACCAAGACCGATTTTGGGCATCACTGACTCTAAGTACTCCCAGCTTATAAAAAATGGTTAACCGTGCCTTCTTTTTTTTTTTTTTTAACTATAAAACTGTTAACTGAACATGATTGCTGAACACACCACATCCTTCTACAACCGTTGACGTAAAAACAATATGGTTTTATCGACTTCTATTACCAAGATTTTCCACTGGTTGAAGATTCTTCATTTAACAATTGAGATAATTTATAATTGATGTTTTGCTTCATCGTATTTTTTTATACTAATTTAGTAACATTTTTTTAATTCTGTAAAGTTCATTTCTGAATTCATGCCTATTTTTTTACTTATAAAAGCTTATCGATAAAGAAATTAACGAATCCTAAAACTCATCAGGGTTTCACTTCGAGCCGTTTGTAGATTTAGGAAGGAGATTAAGATTCCCCCGACAGGAAGAGAGTACAAGAGCCAGGGTAACATCTTAATGCCCCGCTTGGGGATGATGAAGCGGTTCTGTTCCGCATCATTTGAATGGAGGAGGAGGCTCGGGCAATTACTGCAAGTGTCTGGTGCAAGAGGCAATCAGTTACTAATAACCCTCGGAGGGAAGCACCAAGTTATAATAACTGCTTCGGCAACAGGCGCTCCCATACATCATTAACTTCCAGTCTCAGGTGCTTCTTGCCATCACGGTTCCTTGGATCTGCGAACTGTTATGTTTAGACGTTTTATCATATGTTTCTTAAAACATAAAAGTTGTCGAGATATCATAGAATATATGAAACATAAAAATATCATGTATCGCTTATCATTTTTTTAATGCAAAAACTTCTTTAGACGCGTTTTGCACTTTTTGGGTGGAGAGTGAATCAGATTGATCACTCAGATTTTCATAATGTTTACGCTCGACAAATTGAAATGTTTTTACATATGGCTAAAAATATCTCACAAATTAAAATTCGGGTCTGCATACTGTAAGTGAGGATATTGTTCAACAATCTATCCTCTTTGTAATGAGCTATTATTCAAAAGTATATCTTAACGCTAAGCCGTGTTAGGGGGCCTAAAAGGAAAAAACTGTCGAAAACAAAATTATAACGAATTTTATTGAATATGTGGATAAATAAAATTAATCTTAGTAGAATATAAAAAAATGTTGCGTCCTCCATTAGCACTGCCTAATCTTACTGCGGTCTCTAATGATAAAAAGGTCCCCCACCTATAATATATACAATTATTGAAATAATAAAAAAAACTGTTACGAAAACAAAACAGATAGAACTTTTTCAAAAAAATATTTTTTATTCAAATTTACAACTATAAACATATATACAACTAGTAAATTTGCTATAAGAATATATTACATGAAGGTACGTGTGAAGAAGCAACCCATTGGTAACACTTCCAAGATAAATTAATTTAGGAGGTCCCTTGGCCATCTTCTTTTCAGACACCTCGGAGGGTTGTCAGGAATTGTGTTGGATGAAAGGTTACAAACTAGAGGATTGGGATGACCAAAGAGTTTGGAATGAAAAGAGGTATATCTAGTTAGGGCCAAGTCTTCCACAAGAGGAATGTTGAGGTCTTTATGGATAATTTTCTTTGTTACATAATAAGGAGCATTTAGGATTTTACTGAGGATTTTGGATTGTAAGGATTGGTTACGGGAAGAGTTTGATGTTTTTGTAAAGCCCCAAAGATGATGATAGTGCAAATGAGTTTTTTGTAGAATATTGGAAGTTTAGAGCGTTTGTCAAGTAAGTGCTGTAGTAGTCGGAATCTGTTGGTAGTTTCTTGTCATTTAAGTCTAGTATGAGAATTCCAGGTAAGGCGTTTGTCAAGAAGGAGTCCTAGGTAACGGATCTGTTCTACAGGGATCAGTGGAATGTTGTTGAAAGATATAGTGGGACAGGATGTTGTAGTGAAGAGTAAAAGTAATTTGTTGGATTTGTTTGGATTAATTTTAATTCTCCAATTTGTACCCCATTTTTCAATGGCTGAAATGTGTGACTGTAGGGTTTGTGATGCAATAGTTGGTTCATTATTGACAGAAAACACACACGTGTCATCAGCATAGGTAGGAATATCACCTGTATATACTGTGTAAAGGATGGGACCTAAGATGCTCCCTTGAGGAACACCAGCGGATTGGGAAAAGAGAGATGAATAAGCAGAGTTACAATTTACTTTAAAGGTTCTTTCTGTAAAGATAAGAGCGGATTAATAGGAAATATGTAGAAGGCAGGAATGGACGGAGTTAGTACCTGTTCCAGACTCGAAGATGGAACTTGAAATAAAATCAAATAGACTATAAATATTCATAAAACCATTCATTATTAATTACAATATTTACATGGTTATCATTAGTGGCCGGAATTTAATAAAAAGCTAAATATGTGCATATATGTATGCAATCACATTTGTACAAGTGTGTAACAAAATATGAGCAATATTTAAGAAAAGAAATATTGTAATTTTATAGAAATAAATGTTAAAAACCTACTTCATAATATGTAACAATTCAAGAGACCGAGAGAAGAGTCCATAGGTAAGTATTTATTTTTTGATAAATTAATAGAAAAAAAAAACAACGTTAAATTAACATATGAATGAACGTTGCAACTTTCTTTTTTTTTTGCTGAAGACATAATATAAAACTCCTATAGTTGGAACAATAGACTCTAATAATTTTAATAACCAAAAAAATAAGCGAGTTCCTAAACTCATCGAAGGTAACCATAGGTGAAATTGTGCGCATTCCTTTATTCAGTGATTAATCACCGATGCCTCAGTGGTTCCATCGGCTTTTGGGGTCTACTGGTAACATCATTATAAATTCAGTGCTGTTATTTCTTAACTTACCTAACATATTTGTATTCAACTTCATTTCTGTCTGTATTTATTTCTGTTTTGAAATCCAACAATTCATTGGAAGTTATTTTTTAAGTTTTTTTTTTTTAATTTTCAAGCAGTTTTTAACCTACCCGAAATGTTACACAAGTCGTTCGTAAACCAACATAAATATTTGTCAATCGCTGCTGGATCCTATCGGTTCATGAAATCCATCGATGGAATTATTGCTGAGTGTAAGAACTTGCTCGAGATTTCCCAATGATCACAACCGTCGGAAGAAATTTATAATTATGATAATTTCGATTTTTATAATTAATATAATCGTCTGTCAACGATTGTGCAGAAGACTTCGAAAAATACATGAAAATACAAATAAATTCAGCTCTCAGTTATTGTTCCAGTTGGTTTGAAACATCAATATTGATATTTTTTTTTCTTTTATCTACATATTGTTGAACTCCTTAAAAAGAGATCAATAATATTGTTAAAATGCTGAAAAAAGACTATTATGGTAATTCCTGTTTTTAGCTTACCTGTTTAACGGAAAGCAAGATGAAAAAAAAAACTTGTAGTTAGCTAAGTAGATGTCAGCTTAGGGTCGTTAACAAGCAAAAAATGGACGGGTTACCAGTTTCAAGAAGATGCTTATTGTCAATATTTTTAATGAGGTAGAATTTTTTTTCCTACTGGTCATTCAAAGTGACCAAAACTAGTTTAAATGAATGTTAAATATCATGAAATTAGATCCCATGCTATTATTTATGTATAATAAAAATATACAAATGCCAGAATTATTCAATATTATTTTTGTAAAAAATGTTTTTTTAAATTAAATCTCGAAATCTTTATTTTAATTTTAAAAGTTCATAACAATAGCTATTAAAAGACAATAACGGTATTTTTGTCAGATATTTTTTAACTTTCTAAAAACATTGAGCCGTCAAATTTCCGATGCCTAATGCTCGGGTAAATTCGCCTGGAGTCGACTAATTAAAGTGTTTTGGCTTATGCAATAAAATATCTCAAAAACTAAAAAATCGGACTTGCATACTATAAGCAAAGGAATTGTTAAGCATTTCATCCTCTCTGTAACGGACTATTATTCAAAATTGTATCTTAACGCTACACCGTGTTAGAAAGGCGAAAAGGGAGAAATAGTGTCGAAAACCAAATGACAACGACTTTTATTCAAGATGTGGATTAAAATATTTCAGAAACTAAAAATCATACCTGCATTATGCATTCACTTGTGTAACTGTAAATACAGCCTTATATATGTGTATGTGAGTATGTGTTGTGTGAGTATGTATGTGTGTAAATATATATATATATATATATATATATATATATATATATATATATATATAGAGTTTCCGTTTGTAGATAAATTATATTTAGTTTTTCTTGTACTTTTAATGATTGTAACCTAGTTTTTTCATTTATATCTTATGTAGGATTTTTTTTTTTTAACAGCATTATTCACTTTTAAAGTGGCGAATACAGCCGTATTTATATTTACAGCTGTGAATACGTATCATCTGTATTTCATATATATATTCAAAAGTGCCATAAATATAAATAGTATTCGTATTTATATTTTTGAATATAAACATGCCCATCTCTGCCTGCATACTGGATAAGAAAAATATGCTGGAAATCGTTCAGCATTTCATCCTCTCTATGATGAGCTCATTTTTATAATTTATATTTTATATAATTAATCTCGCCTAGTTGATGTTTTCACTTCTATCGTGTGGTCTAAAGCACACACCATAGTTTTTTTTTTTCATGGCACTTCTCTGTGTTTTTAGCTGTGTATGCGTTATAATTTAATAACATATTGTGATTATTTAAGACACTTGCAAAAATATTTGGGTATGTATCAGCCTGAAACCACCCTCCTTCCTTTAGATCCGCCAGTGATCTTAAACGAATCCATTATTTTCTGTTTTGTTTTTTTTAGTTTTCTTATTGATCTCAGAAAATTTTCTTAATTTATACGACTTATTTTTATCATAAATTTATATTCTTTCTTTAAAAAATCTGAAATAATTTGGCCTTTGTCATTTATTAATGTTTCGACATGATATGATAGAATGAATGAAATTTTAGGGACCGTAATTTGACAGCAGCTTCTGGGTTTATCCATCCCTTAAGACCGTATCTTATATTACTAGATACATAATTTTGGTTGGAGCACATCATGATAGTAATTTTATTATGATTTGTTCAAATATTATGAAATCATGAAATTTATTATTAAGATCAATATTTAGAAGTATAATTTATAAACTTAAACTTATACAATGTGGTAAAAGTCCTTTGGTCTAAGGTTAATAAGTGAGGCTAGAACAGAATCCTTGGACGTTTACTCACATTCATTTGTACAATGTTTTTTTTTTTTTTCTTTTATGTATTCTTGATTATTTAGGGTGGTCGCTTTCTTTATAAATACTATTCACCCTCATAAAAGCCTCAAAGCCATCCGAAGATATAGTCTCCCATACACACCTCAACAATGACACATCTGATGACGAGACGAGGGAGAGAAAAAATCACAACTGAAAACTGGGACGGACCCACCAAACTAGTCGACATGGGGCTGACGTAACGTAAATTGGTGACTGTCACCCCCGACCGGAGACAAAGCGAGGAGAGCCTCTATTCTCATATAATGGCGGCGAAGAGGAGGATATTTGCATGCTCGTAACAATATGACTTATTAGCCTGTCTTTGTCAGGGCCCCCAGCTCTTCCGAGGGCTACCCTTCCTTCAGTCCACTTTCTCTCCCTCGTGTGGTCTGATGTTTTTTGTAAGTTGTTGGGTGTCTATAATCGGATCTCTACTGTTTGTTTTTATATTTGACATCTCAGTTGTTGCATTGCAAACAACAAACCCTTAGGATAATAAACATAACTACATTTAATAATTAGTATAAGATGTTAAACCTCAGAGGTACTAGTTTAATTCATTTTTTTTTATTCTATGCGGATAAAGTTTATTTCAAATCTCACTGGTCAGGGATGAAGATTGATCTAAGATTTACGGATAGGATAAGTATAAGTTAAGTCTACAAATAACGCAAACACCTGACTAAACAAAGAGTCCTCAGTTTTCGGGTTGTTTTTCAAAACTACCATTAAAATGACTGAGTCAGTTTGAATAAAATTCACAGACAAGGAAAAAAATATAAAGAAGGCATGCAAAAGACCACGAGAGAATTCAGCTCCAATTATAATATGAGGAGGAGACTAAAAAGTCGTTGGATAGATATCTTCCTTATACAACCTAAGTAATTCAAAAAACCCAGAAAAGAAGTGCTACTGTGTACTGTCCATTCTAATGCCTGATATATCATTATTACATGTATTTTCAGCACATTTGCTCATTGTCGACATAAATTTTAGAGGTGCAAATACATGTTTAAAGCCAAAAAAAAAATGTACTTAAAGTAAATAATTGAAAGAAATATCAAGATGAACTGATATGTTGTGAAGAAAAACTCTACATCCAAAATAATTTAAAATGCACCTATTTATCTTATCCATGTTCTTTCACTATATTCGAATCACACGACAGCTATTCGGCCTGTTGAATCCGAATCAAAATCATACTTTGCCGATGGCTCAGAAGAATATACATTCCTATTGTTAAAAATTTTGAATTAGTAGTTTTGATTCGATTCAATTCATGAAAACAGATCATAAATTGTGGCTAATTATCGATCTGTTAATGTGAAATTATTAATTCCTTTTTCCAATTTTTAATTTTATTTAGGATGTATAAATGCTGCACGTTTCGTTGTTTCTGTATTTGAACGGTTGTAACATAGAAGACATTAACTGTTTAATACATCTAAATTCGATTACCCTAAAAAAAAAATTCTCTTATTTCATGCTCGTTAGTATTCTAATAATCTCTAATTCGTTTTGTTTTTCTATTCTTAAACATAACTGAATTGTGTAAGTGAACTCCTGCAGGACAAGGTAAGTAGTGATATTTATCAAATTAAAAGTATGGAAGTACACAAATTTATTAGGTTTAAATGCCAACCTAAATAAGAATTTGGTTCATCACAACTCTATGAGACCATATTATCTATAAAAAAATATTCATTATTCTTTCAGTTTAGAAAATAAATTTCATGTCATTACTCTTCTTAAGTTCATTAATTATACTTGAAGTTCAGTTGTGAATTTAAATTGTATTTAATAATTTATATTTTTTAATTTTAATAATAATAATAATAATAATTTTAATAATTTAATAACCAATATATTCTAACTTGTTAGCTACAATGTCAAAATTCATGCCGTGAGTCCGCAACAAAATAAAGTTTAACTCGCCTTGACCCTTTAACGATTTCTTAACGCCTTGGCCATCTAGGCCTCAAACAATTCCAATTCATGATCTGTCACTGTCACTTAACAGTCAAGTAGCACGGAGCTAATTTAAAAACGATGTCACTCGACATACAAGATCAACATAAATATTTATATTCCTCCCCCATCCCCTCGAGCAGAGGACACGGTATCAAAAAATAAACTGTGGAGGTGTTTATAGCTTGAGTTTGTTTTGTCAAGGACCAATAACCGGCTACATATTTTTGTAGGGGAAGCGAAGAGGGAGCTTGTTAGGTATCCTTTGACCGAGTCCTGCAGGACACTAACGGATTTCCTGACCTCACTACAAAGGATACTACCTCCCCTCGACAGGAATAAAAAGATTTTCTCAATTGAAAACCTATCAGAGTCCGGCCGCACTATTATCGACTTCCTTTTGTGCCCAAAGCGGTTCTCTCCTGGTTCGTCCCCAAGTCCAAAGTCCATCTTGGAATTGACATATTTTGACATACCCTTCAATAACTAGCTTGTAAGCCATTGAATTCAGTTTTTGAAGTTACTGACACGAAAATCGTTATTTGATTTATTTTTAACCATTTCAAAAATAATTGATTTATAAGAAGGCATTGGAAAAATTCGCATTAATTATTGTTATTATTAAATATCTTATCTAAGGCCTGTATTATCTCCATATCATTAATCCTAAAACAATATCTAAGTATTTAAAATAATTATTTATGTTAGATACCTAAGATAAAAACATTAACATAAATTGTAATATATTCAGTTAAAATTCGACAAAGAATTTGTAAAATGTTTTTCCCATTCAAGACACTAAGCTATGGCGTAAGTATTCACTCCAAAAGGACATTGGGCCGAAAACAGGGCTCATTATGCTTTAAACATGGCTATAGTAATAGTACGTGCTACACACCCGTGGTCAAATAATCAAAATCCGGCTGAAACTTAGCAAATAGCTCCATCTCATCGTAGTCTACAAATATTTTATTTACGAAAATTCTCGAAATTTGGGCGTTTTCAATCTGGTCGGCTAACATTGTCTATTTGATTAAGTACTAAAAACTCGTAAATACTCATTTGCTTTCCACTTTTTATCGTAAAATGACTTGAGCACAAACTCAAAAAAAATATGGCCTTCTAAAATATTGAGCAGGTTGACTTGACCTACACCCCTAATAGTCAAAATAATGGGCTCATATAGAGCAAACGGCCCAATATTTTTATAGACCATCTTTTTTATCGATTTTTTGATCAAATTTTTTTACGATCCACGTGGGAAACAAATGAATATTTACAAGTTTTTAGTAACTAATTACATAGACGAAGTTTGCCGACCTTAAGATTGAAAAGGCTCCAAGAATTTTCGTAAATAAAATATTTGTAGGTTACGATAAGATGAAGATATTTACGGAGTTTTAGGCGGATGTTAATAATTTCATACTACGCACTATAATGGTATTTACCCAAACATATACTTGTCATTTATTCAGTTTTAATTAATAATTGATTAATTAAATTCTAAAGTTTTTATTTTTAATTTTAATTTTATGTATATATATATATATATATATATATATATATATATATATATATATATATATATATATATATATAAAATAAAATTATATAATATATTTGTGGTTGGAATTTTTCGAATTATAACCTAACTTTTATATTAGTGTTGTGATAGACAAATATCTTAATACTATCTATGATTTTGAAATGGATGTTGTTTTATCCAGTCGCCAGACACCTGTGATTTGGCAATAAAATGAAAATAGGTGAACGAGTGAGTTTAAAATTGTATTCTACCAAATTTGGGCAGTATTTGAAATAAAATATTTTAAAATACAAAATAAAATAGATTTTTGTATTTTGCATTTTAAGAAATAAAATTTAAAATAGATTTCTCATAACTGTATTTCCTTTTTTAAAATAAAAAAAAAAGATTTTGTATTTTATTTTCATGTTTCTAAAATACTAATAAATACATAGAATAAATTACCAAATATAGTAGGTTCCATATATTATAGGCTGATCATCTATCGGTATTTACTTTTTATTTGTATTTCAATTCTTTTTTTTAATTCAAATACAAAATACTTTTAGTTTTATGTATTTGAGATATCTTATCTGAAATCAATTGAAATACTTTGTCATTAAAATACACTTTGTATTTCGAAATAAATAACTAAATTAATAATTTGTAAAAAATATTTAAAATACTTTTTGGCGAGGTCTGATTGCTACAGCATAATTTATGAATTTGTAATTTTTGAAATTATTTTTTTAATGAAAACTTTTAAAGCTCAGTTTTTCTCAACAAAAATTTTCTATATTAATAAATTAGGATTAAAACTAAATCTGGCGTTTGTAAATGTTGTACTATACTATAATAAATAATAATAATTACGTTATTTAGATAAAGAGTAAATATAGGTCGTAATGACCTCAATTATTTTTATTGCAATTGGTCATCCATCATAATAACATTGAGCAATAAGTTATCCAAACATGACACTTAGCCGCTAATAAGTATATGATTAGATGTGACTCGACGAGACATGACTTACGACCCGTTATCCATTGAGGAGAGGTCACAGCGGTTTGTCGGGCTGTCAAGCTGAAGACCAGCCCAGCCATCTTCATCTGTGCATTAGCATACGTCAGTGGCTACAATGCACCAATTAGTGTCTGTTGTGTACACTCTTCCAGCCCTCCATCTTCCAGGCGCCTTTGTCTTATCTACCTGGAGGACTCACCCTCGGAATTAGCATAACCGCAGTCTGGTGAGACTTGACTTGAGCATCAACTGTCAAATCTGTTCAACGGAAAAATTATTGTTATGTGGTTATAAAGTCATATTTGTAACCCCTCCCCCCGTTTATACCTAGTTTACAAGAAATAATTTATTCGGTTTATTTATTTTTAAATTTGATATATAGTAAGTGTCAAATCAATGGTGGGCAAATAGTTACCTCCTCCCAATTTTTCAAACAGTAATAAAACTTAGCTTAATATGTTAACTTAGCTTAGTTCTTTAAGTATTCATATTTTGAGATGTTTGCAAACTCAGTATAAAATAATAAATAATTGGTTATATATATATATAAAACTGTTTTCCAGTTTACTGCATGCAGTCCTGCAGCATCTTTGTTGATCTGTCTCTATCTATCAATCTTCTTTTTGGCTTCCCACATTGGATCTTACTTACTATTGTGGCATTCCTTATTGTGTAGAGTCTTCCTGATGGATTGCTTTGAGCTGCATCTAAATCTCTCATTTTAAACGTCAATTAATTCTTAGAGGCCGCAGATAACTCACTGAGACCATTTGCGGCATAGAGGCCGATGGTTCCCCATCTGTACTACTTGCTGTGTAATTAGCTTTAAACCTATTTCTGAATTATTAAGTTTTAGGCCTGATAAATTATCTAAGTACTCCATGATAAAGGCGAAGTTATAAACTGTATTCTCCCCAATCCTATTATTTTTCATCCTTTAAATTCTTCAGCGATTGAAACAAGCGTTTTCAGCAGATGCCCATGTTGTTCTTCTGCCTCGTAGACTAGAATTCGCAAAGATTCCTATTGTTATAAGTTTAAGTTGTTCATATTATATAAAGTAAAACGTATAATATTATTTTATTACTAATCATCTATATATTTTTATAGTTTGACGTTTTCGCTTGCCCCTAAATTGTATAATATTATTTTTTATGTTCTCTTTAAATCATCCATTTTCTTAAATTAATATCCCTTGCTGCCTTAACATGCCTACTCCACCTCTGTCTGTCTTGGGCTATTTCTTTTCAGTTATCTGCTTGCAACTTCGTTGATGCGGTCTATCTTTCAGCTGTTTGGTCTTCAGGGTGGTCTTTTACCTATTATTGATGCATTCATAGCCGTGATGAATTGCTCCAAGCTACAGGTCCTTCCCATCTTAACCTCCGTGCCTTCATAACTTGAGATATTGTCTGAGTCCTTGCTAAATATAATAATTTAAAAAAAAAAAAAACTAAACGTGGTTTTTAGCAACGTAAGCTGTGGCAAATGAAGTAGTAATTTATAATTTTATTTTTAATCGATATTTTTCCGTAAACAAGAAAAAAATGTAAAATGAACTTCATTACTCTGGCATGCCCCACATCCGTAATATTAAACTTAAGTAATATATTATGAACTGTGTTGGAAAAACAATTTAAAATATTATATTATCTTTGTTAATAAAGTATAAGAGAGCACAAGCATTGTAAATAATTAAAATTTTTACATGTGCATACCACTTTTTAACAATTTATGAGAGTTCCGACTTTGTATCTTTTATTCTTTTGGAAAAAGTCTTTTGATTAGATATGAAAAGGAGAAATGTAGCCAGAAGAGAAGGAATAAGAGGAATATATTTTGGTTTGTGGTGCGGCATGTCATGTATGTGTCATACAGTAAAAGAGCGTAATCAGTTGTGTTCTTTTAACTGTTTATGTTGGATGTCAAAAAAAAAACCTTCCGGTATCAAACTTTGTAGGATCATTGTATCATGTACATGCTATTGTATGTATATAATTGTTATCTTTGAATTTTGATAATTATTATCATCTCCAGTTTCTGTTTGTTAATTTCCTCAATTAACGGTGTGCTTTATCGGTAATTTGAACTGTTAAGGAATGTAACTGGAATTTACTTTCTAATTAAATACTTAAGAACTCATTTATTTTAAATGAGTTTTGATGAATTCCGGAGACCTATCACCTTTAAACTTAAAAAAACGCAACTAATTGAATTTAAAAAAATAATCGTTACTCTGGTATATAATTTTTCTATTATTCTAAAAAATAAAATCTTTTATTTAAATAGTTTACATTGTTGATATGTCTTTAGTATACTTTATTTCTCCTCTAATACTACTCTTTAGTCAAATTAAAAAAAAAAAAAATACTATGTCAGTAATTGGCTAAAATATTTTTGAATCAGCGTCAAATTATTAATTTTCTGTAAGAATTGCAGGATATATTATAGACTCAAGAGGAGGATAAATCATCCCCAGAAAGTAAAAATAATTTTTTAAAAATATGAACATTGTTGTTTTAATTAGTCGTGTAGGAAAAGTAGGAGGTTACATAAAATAATTATTATTTCTATTGTTTCTTTTATGAAATATTGTTTCGTTGTAGATTAAGTTAATCAAATAATAAAAAAAGTATTTTAAAAAGGAAAGTTACATTGTTATTTTACTCCTTATAATAACAATGTTTTGGAGGATTACTCTTATGCAATATCAACCCAAACCCCGAGAAACTTCGTAAACAAACGGTAAATTTCTTTTCTTTTTTTTTTCGGTGATAACTGACATCGCAGACGTCATCCTTGTGTCAGGATCAAACTTCAGGAACAAAGGTAGGGTGAAAAGTTCAGAAATCTTGTCACCTCCCCTACCTGGAAAAGCGTTACATATTAATGAATATCGTGTCCCAAACGAGTTCCACATAATCGGGAGGAGTAGGAGTTTGGACAAGTTGGAAAAAAGTTGTGACGGTTGTCGAAACAAAGGTCCCTCCCACTGGACATGAGGAGAAGACGATGAGGACGAGATAAGACAAAGGATCGGGGGTGAGGTTGAACAATAGCGCTAATCGAGGGACCCGATGGGCAAGTCCCGTCTTGTGGGAATCCTGTCGTTTATGTCAAAACATCGCCTCCTGGACGTTAGGATCAACGGCGACCCCTTTGGATTTCGGTCGTCCGAGGAGGGGGGTGAGGGGTGTTGTCCATAGTTTTTTAGGAGGTCTCGACCATTTTATTACTTGTTAGAAATATTGTTCAATCTCAGCGACTACTTTCGCATTAATGAAGTGATAAGCAGGCTATGGACTTATATGGAACAAACACCATTGCAATATGTAATATGATATGTTTTAAAAAAATTAATATTCCTTAGAATAATATGCAGTACATAAAAAGTATGATACTATGCAACCAAAAGCTAAAGGAAGGTCATACAGACTAAGTATTCAGCCATAGTAACATTTTTTTTTTAAATTACGATAACTGGATGATTTTATTATTTATATTTTTCATATTTACGATTGTTATATCATTCTAACTTTTAATAGCAACTTACCTAATAAGAGTTTCTAAGAGGGGTTAGTTTTTATTTAATTATACTTTTAATGTACAATACCCTGTCATCAGGACAGAAAAACAGCCAATATTTCTATATGTTCTCACATCACTCTATAATATAATAGAAATCCAAATGCATTCGGATTTCATAGAGTGATGATGTATTAGCTGTTTTTCTATCCTGACGATGCCTCAACTGGCGAAACGTTGGTGGAATTTTCTTTGCCTGCATTTTGGAGAAATAAGTCTGTTTAGTTTGGAATTTTTCCAATAATAACCTAACATTTATGTTCTGTCTCTTGTTTATTTTTTTGCTATTTCATAATATATGTTTAGATTGCCTAAATAAGAACAAAAATCAAATTTTGGCTAAAGATGTAAAAATATGCAATTTTGACGAACGATTTAGAATGGCATGTTTTATTAAGATATCAAATTGAATCATTATTGGGAATTCAATCACTACTTTAGTTTGACTTCAACTGATGTAGGAATTAAATTTCTTAGTACTAAAAAAAAGTTTCTATTTGAGTAAAATACTTGATATTCAGTACTCAGAATAGCATTTGCCCATCTCTGGCATCAACACATAATTGATAGAAGATAGCTTGTTTGGCATAATTTTTATTGTAGTCATCAATAGTCTTTTTAATTACAGAATTGGTGACGTAACAAAAAAAAAAATACTAGTTTTATTTACATACCACAGGGCTTAGCTATAATTAGAAACTTTATTTATTTAATGACTTAATGTTGACTAAAAAAATACAGTATTGTTTTTGTGTTTTACAATTACTTTAAAATTATTACACTTATAAAAAAATCAATATAATGTAGATATTCAAATATTGCAAAACATTTATTTATAACATATTAATTGGATTATGAAATTGTTAATTAGATATAATTACAAAAATAACACAGTTGGTTTATCGCACCTTCCATATTATATACGAATTATATCCTATATTTTGTTTAATTAGTTGGATTTTACAATTGTGCTTACATGTTGATTTTATTTTTAAAAAATAACGGTTTTCTTGTGGTATAGACACATCCATCATTATCTTTTACCCAAAATCTCATATCCTAAAAATGTATGCGAAAATTGTCGGCAAAAAGATATTGCTCTTATTTAAGTAAGGTTATATTTACACTATGTACCTATGTATATTATAAATGTAATTTGTTCAAATCACAAATGAAATTGAGTTATTCAAATCGAAAAGTATTTATACTTACTAACTTGTAAAAACTTTCAATCAGTAGAAAAAGGCCTTTTCAGTCTCGATAAATAATTTTATTTCAAATTTATCCAAATTTCATCATTCACTTTTTAGCAATGCACACTTAGTCAAAGAACACAACCGAATGAGACCAATCTTTCTAGGTGTTCTTTGATTGTGTTCTTTGACTAAGTATGCATGTGGGTGCACTACTAAAAAGTGAATGCAAATTTTGAATTACATGTAAATATCAGATTATTCCTGAAGATGCCTGAAGAGGCGAAAATTTAGATAAATTTGAAATAAAGTTATTATTTATCGAGATTGAAAAAGCCTATTTATATTAAAACGTATTGTAGTCTCTTTCCCAAGATCATCTTTAAGTAAAACTTCCAATTACCACATGATTCTTTCAGTTGACAGAATGATTAACTGCAGTTTCAAGATTTTTGAGTCAAGTTATTTTAGTGATATTTCTAGTCGAAAAAATTTATAGTATCTGTACAGGCTGTGAGTAAGTTTATTCTAGAGTAAGTGGTTGCATTGGTGAGATATATGATGAGAGAGGTATACATTTTCCCACTAGAAATACCGCTAAATTTAATAATCAAAAATGTTGAAATCGGAGTTAGTCATTCTGTCAATGAAAGTGTCTTATAATTCACAATTTAGTGAAGGCGACGATTGTAAAATTACTTCCTAAAAATAAATATTTAATACCTACATGGTGGGCTCAATATTTTTCAGAAATAAATAGATGATTGTTAATTTTATTTTATAACCATATGTCATATTGACTAATGATTATTTCTGTTAGAGGGATAAATCGACAACAGGGGCACAGAAGTGAAGAATTGGACGAACATGTATAAACAATAAGTTTTCTGACAATGGGAAAAATGTCTTCTGTAACATCATATGTGCTGTGTTATATATGTGATGAAGTTGAATTTCCAACTATTCTTTTGAAACATGAAACTTCCCAAAACAAACCAAAACTTAAAAGAAATTAACAATTATTAATCATTTTACTTCGTATTTTTAACCACTTTACTTCGTTTTTAATTTGAGAATCTTCTTCGACTAGAAATCCTTCAAGTTAACGACATGGAACGAATTGTTATTTCCGCTCCTGGCCAGATGTTCATATAATCCTCTACATATCCCAATATTTTTGTTCCTTTACCTTAAAATACACTAATAAAATGAAAACTTCCGCTTTTCACCACACCTTTTGCTTTTCTGAATTATTTAACGAATTTTCTTTTCGAAGGAAAATCTGAAGCAGTTTTCAGACTGCTATGATAAGACCCCAGTAATTAGCGAACTGTACTCCCTCTACTTCTTTCATTATACATTTTATTTTTTTTTTTTAATATTCGTTCATTAATAACTCGAATCGGAAATAATCTTTACGGACACTTAAAGAACTGTTCACTTCAATTTTCTTCTAATCTAAATGAAATACAGTTTATATCGTAAGGAGAAAAAAAAAATAAACAGCAGAAAATCAATTAATTTCTTTGTAGATTTTCTTTTATAATTGACTTTTTTTTTTAATTTGATTCAAACCTACGAACATTTCCTTGAATCAAATATCTAAAATAGACTCAAAGTGGAATTCGATACTGTACAAATAAATAGCGAATGAGTGGGATTTTAGACATCGAGACAAATATTTCTCGATTATATTAAACTTATTAATTAGTAGCTAGTCATGATTTATTTTTTAATTTCTGTCATATTCTTGGACGAAGTTGTTTCATCCTGTATTTTCTCCTTCATTGTCCATTTGATCCACTCATGAAACTGTGAAAGTTTTCAGTCTCATCTTTTATCTGCAGAAAGAGAATTCACTTTTCATCTATTGATAATTCTGGGGTAATCTTTTCTTCCTATTATATTTTTAATTTGTTCAATATAGTGCATCAGGGGTTACCTCGCCAAAAGCTGGCTCAATAATAACCCAAATAGACTAGTAAAAACCAGTCAAATAAATTAATGTCACTTCAGTTTCAACGTCAACGTAGTAAATCTGCAGTAACTTGGAAGACGACAACTTGAGTCAAGATCTGAAAACTGTCTTTTGAAGTTCGACCGTTTAATAACAACAGGAGCAATATGAATTTTTAGGTGATTTGTTGAATCAAATAAAATCGTTTACTAGATTTATTTATCCATACAAGTCTAATGCAACAATAATAATTAGTGGATTGTCCGTTAAATCAGTAATACAATAATAATTTCATGTTAGGCATGAGGAAGAAGAATGCACAGCCTTAGTTCTTCCATGGCATTATTTTAGACAAAAGTTTTTTGGATTATTTGTTTATTGATAAATATTACAATCTGTCTCAATAAAGGACATTTATAATAGAGTTCAGAGAGCACATTCACACCATATTTACAAAATCAAAAAATAAATAAGGTAATTTCAAAATAATACAAAGAGAAATAAAAACAAAATAAAATATCATAGTGAAGGAAGAAAATATAAATAATAGTAATAATAGAATAAAAATAAATGAATAAAATAAAAATAAAATTTTCCTTAAAAAAAATAATAAAAATAAACATCTTAGATGGGGCTATGGGAGCTCCGAACCAAACTTGTCTCCCCACATGTATAGGGAAAGCGAGGCTTCAGGACATCGCTGCGCTTCTTCTTCAACCACTTCACTGGTATTAAAAGCCAGCGGAGATTGAGTAAGAGCCTTACAACCACAGACACTCATGACTTAAGTGGAGAATCTGGCCATTGCCAGAACTCCAATATATACATGTTACAAAAGGTCACGGGACCAGTGCCGTTTTAACCTGCGAGGAAGATTGTAGGGATGAGTGGTGCTAGATAGGGATTGTGCTACTGGATTAGGGTGATGGGTAAGGTTCTGATGAAATTTGGATAATTTTTCTGGAATCAGATCAAGAATAAATGTTAGACAAAAATAGAACAAACTTAAGGTGTCCCATTCACGACTTTTCCAGGCTCCTTGTAGCGGCCGTTCTTAATATTAACTGATTGTTATGTTCTTGTAAATGGTCATGAAATATTTCCGTAGTGATTCCGCATGTATTCGCTGACTTTCGACCTTGCAAGGACATTGTGTAAAGTTACATTAGAAACATATCGTTGTCTTTGTATATTTAGTCTAAATATTTTGGATTGGAATGTTTGGAGTCTACGTACAGGTGTATTTTCAGCAGAATCAAAACTTTTTAGCAGGTTTCAGTTAGTATGTGCAGGTAGCAAATTTTCTATCTTAGTTTTTATTATGATTGTGATCTGAGGAATTAGTATAACAGTTTATTTCGTTGATTTAATATCTTACGTATTTTCTTAATGTGAACTTGAATTGGGAGAAATATGTTTTTTGTATTTGCACTTTGTCCTCCCCTTTCCTATTCCAAGAATATGTTTACAAGTCCAAAAGGAAATGAAAAATAATAATGTAGTAACAAAAATAATAAATGTTTTCTTGAAGGCTAAGTGTTAAAAAATCCCATTAATAAATTTTGGTTCTTTGTGAAAAATAATCAAATATATACAAATAAGACCTTGTTTTCATAAACATTATTTTTTTTCTGGCAATAAGCAACAGAAATGATAATTCAATTAATAATAATGAAAAAAAAATATTTTTCTTAAATAAAAAATAATAATAAATTAGACTTTTGAGCTGGAAAGAAATTCTAGAAATCCTAAACGAGTGACAATACAGATCTGATGAGTCTTTCTTTTAATCCTTTTTTTATCTGGGAAATAGATCATTTTATTTATATCCCCTTTTTAATTTATAATTAAGGGATTCCGTATTCAGTTAACATACTGTTCTTTACTTGCTTGCTTTGCCTCCTTCAGTCACAATTCTGCCGGACAACCCTCCCAGAAGGCAATCAGAACATGAGCAGGACAAACCTCTGAGATAGGGTTGAGAAGTGAGATGAGGTCTGGAACTATAAATGGCTGAAACGATATCGGGCGTGGAGTTATGATAAAGCCGTGGGCAGCGTTGGCAGGTCATTAGCGCGGCCGAAAGGTAATGGAAGTTGAGAGCGGACAAAGCCGCAGGTCCTGTCGCAGGCACCCGATCTATAGTCCACTTCTCCAGTAGACCGCTCCTTCTGGTCAGCAATATCTCTCCAGCTCTCTCGGCTTCTCCAGTAACCGCTCCGGCCATTGTTATGGAACAGTTGAATGTGTTCAGCATTTCGGTATGATCCGTCTCTCGGGCTTTCCCCTTGTTAATACAAACGTTCAAAGGGGTGAACGTCAGATTTAGTAATCAAAGTTAGGGATGGAGTGATTATCACTACAAGCAGTAATGGACTAATTGGTAGGAATTTCTACCCGACAAAGGTGGAAAACTTAATCAACTTTCCAAAGAAACAAAGGCAACATTCCGGTCCAAATTCAGGAGTAATTTAGCAGTATTTGTTTCTGAATCCAATTTTTTTATTCTTCACAAACATACCTTGAATTGTATCAGTTTTATTGCTATGATCTATTAGTCGATTTTCTGTTCTTACATAATGATACTTGCACAGCTGTGATTCGTTTTTGGGCCAGAAAAAGTGTCCATGAAACAATATTATATTCATAGGAGACTAAGGGGGAGGGTCAGCGATCGCTCAGTCCTCTCAATAAAATTGTTGAGTGGACGGGAATATCGTTTCACCTCCTCTCCCGATGGTTTGAATAAAAAAAAAAAAAAAAAAAAAAAAAAAAAAAAAAAAAAAAAAAAAAAAATGATAACATATAAGACTAATGAATGAATACAATATGTAAACTAAAATCGATTAAGAATGGTGGACTAGCTGCCTAGGCTGAAGCTATAAATATATGCGTAGCTCTTTTATCATGATCTAATTATTCTTATTATTAAAATTTTCATTTATATTAAGGGATGATTATTTAAAAACGTTTATAAGAATTTTATGATTCATTCACCTCTCATGTGTGCACCTCCATTGCCACGTGATTTTCTTCGATAATTCAGGAAGTATAAGTATAAATATATTGTACAAAGAATATTTTTAGAGACATTTTTACGTAAATAGTTAGTCTGTGAAATCATTGTGTTTTTATTTTATGGTTGTTCAAACTAAGAAATAAAAAATATTTTTAGGTTTTTTAATATTAATTTTTAGCTGGAAAAGTTGTAGAAATCTACCTATGTTATGAAGACCATTCTCCTTCCTTCCATGTTTAATGCTCAGATATTTTCAGGTATATCCATATTAATATAAACAAATCTACAACTTCCTAATAAATATATATATATATATATATATATATATATATATATATATATATATATCATATTCGTTCGTTTCACAATAATTATATTGAATTTTTACACATAAGATCTACTGCTATTTCTTTTTTTTTTAATTTTTTTTTTTTTTTTTTTGTCGCCCCCTAATCGAAATGGAAATTATGTGCCTATGGTTATATTACTGGAAATTAATTAATGAACTCTGATGTTCTTATGCTATTTTCATTTGCTTAAATTTTATTAGCTAAGTGAATTGAATTAAACAATATTATAAATGTCTTTAATTGTGACAGATTGTAATATTTCTGAATAAATAAACAAAACAATATTCCATACATATATTAGCAAGTAATAGACGAACTAATGGGAACACCATGACAAGCGAAATGAGCGGGAGCTCCTTCATACAGAAAATGCATTTTCATTCTGATACTTAGAAGAACATCCTCTAAAATTCTTTATAATTCAAAAATCGAAATAGTGTTAGACGATTCTCTAAAATTAAGAGTTCAATTAAATTACCGTCGAAAGTTCCATATCACACGTTTACCTAAAACTCAAGTTGAAAATTGCTTTTGACTTTTAAGTGAGGATTGTTGCAAACCCACATGGTTGTGAGTTGTGAGTGTTATTAATAACGTCACAGAGCATGAGGATAGCCTTCCATATGTTTAGGATAATCTTCCGGTTGCAAGTGTTGTACTCTCTGTCCATGGTACGGATACATGCCCTCGTACTGTGTATTCGTTACTCTTGTTTATGAAATGTCTAATTGAGCAGCGATTCTTCGTGAGTTACTCGTTTTATCTCCTACTATGTCAAGAATATGATCTATATTTTCTAATCCTTGAAAAGTATTACAGCACATTCGGATGTTATAGTCTCGGGATGTTCTCTTCTCGCAGTTTTTAAAAACTCTGATAAATACTTGAAACCGAAAGATTGATAAATACGGGAAACCGTTGCCGATGTCCCTTCGCAACCCAATTGCAAAAATCATTAACAAACATCATATTTGCATATTCTCCATGTGAATAGGTGGCATTTTGTATGACTTTAATCATCTAATAAAAATGAAAATAAGAATTAAATCACTCTGATGATCACTGGCACAATTAATATATGTTTTAATCTGATCGTGACTTGTTTTCAATCTGTTGTAAACAAAATAATAATTCTAATACTGAAATACGTATATACTCCTGGAGTTTGGCTCGTTCTTCCCGACTCAGTCTGTATAGATTACCCATTTTTTTATATAATTATAAATTATTCTTTTCTTATTCGTTTGTTATTATCATTATGGACTGAATTATCATCGTTTTCAATCGCAATAATAGTGAATGCCTTACGATTTCCTCTAGTTTCGGCAGATCATGGTATTAAAAAAAAAGAAGAAGAAAGAAGAAGCCGCCCTATAGCGTACTGTTACGATTCTGTCTCCTAGCTCCTAGCTACGTGACTGATATAATAGCTGCGAGGATTGGACCCGTTCCACGAAGTTATCTGTTCCAGAGTCAATGTCGGGTCACAGGATGAGTCCAAAAGCGGAATGCCCACTGTCAGGCTGATATTAATGGCGGTGGCATTGTTACTCCACCTTCTGATACTTCACACCAAAAGGTAACGTGACTTCGACCAAGTTTCACTGGCGTCCCCCCTGTGCAAGAGACAATATCATAAGAATGGCAGAAAGTGATCTAGTGAATAAAGATATATACGTTTCTTCTTAACTGCTAAAGAATGTTACCTACTTTAGTGCAGCTAGTTCTTCTCAAAGAAGGAAACCAGAGGCATTCCTAAAGCGGAGACCAAAGGTGCGGTCTACCACGAGCCTATGTGCAATGAGGAATATAAAACAATTAAATGATAAATTTATTGTAATAAAAAATTACATATTTTTGTTCAATCTGATATACATATATATATATATATATATATTATATATATATATATATATATATATATATATATATATATGTATGTATATATATAATGGCCTCCATCGTATCATCAAGCTCTTTTATCGTATATTAAGATGAATTTAAAGTTGGATTTCATCAAAAGAAGGGATCACATATGGGTGACCTCAGCTAAGTCACCAAGCTTACACAGATTTATACCACACATTTCAATTCACAATTACAGACACATTCACAGTAATGACTACAAACTTACGCAAGTACTTACGGAACATGGGAATACAAAACAATATCTTAAAAGATTCAACATTATACAAACAGACTTATGCGATGAAGACGGACAGGTTCAAAATTTCAAACATATAATATATGAATGTAAACGATTTGACAGACAGCGATTTGAGTTAATAAAAAGCATAGTTATCAAAAGTGGAAATTGGTCTGAGACGGAACAAAATTTTAGTTATTTACTGAATTCAAGACAGACTTTCTTAGATTTAATTGATCTATCGACTTCGACTTACCAGGGATGGGCAGCGTGGGTGATTTCTTGTTGGCTTTGTTGGATTGACTTTCTGTGTTTAATATTTAATATTCCAATTTAATTTTTGTTTTATTTTTGTGTGTTTATTCTTTGTATTTTTGTTTGTTCATGTATATAAATTTGAACTAAAAATGTATATCATGTAAAACTAGAAAAGAAACAATTGTAAACAAATGTAATTCATGTAGTATGCCTTTAAGGCATGAAGCATGAAGGAAAATCAAATAAACGATCCTTGTGTGGGGTTACCACATAAAAAAAAAAAATCAAAAAAATATAAATATATATTATACTATATATATATATATATATATATATATATATATATATATATATATATATATATATATAGTAAGGGAAAGGGTCTGAGTTTTCAACTGTAAAAAATCGTTTTGAGTTCCTCAGAGTCCAAATAATCAATTCCCACAAAATGGGCTGTGTGTGAACAGTCTATCACATAAATGAAAAGTCGTACGAAACTGAAATTAGATGTTTAATTTAGGTACATGCTTGGAATATTAAAGCATGTACTTTTTTTTTAAAAATCGACTAACCAGAAGTAATACTTTATACTATCGTTTTTACAATTTTCTCGGAAACGGCTACAACAATATTGATTAGACTCGATTCATCAATGTGCAATTAAATTTAATGTCACCCAGATCTTATCCGCATTTGTGTCACCTGAAAGGGCTTGAATGACCAATGTTATATTTTCCCCCTTTAAGGTACCTTTAAATCTGATTGTACTTTAATTTTTAATAATTAAATACATCTCATTGTTAATAGAAATAAAAAAGGGTCAATATAGACCATAAAATAATTCGACAATTGACCGAAGGGTAAAAAGAATTTTTTTAAATTTTAAAATGAATTTCCGAGAACAATTGTCATAAAGTATAAGCATATATATGCATCGTTGGAAACCTGAGATATTTATCTCATACAAAGTCGTAGAAGTATAAGTAAGTGTAATATTGAGAGTAGGAAAAAAAAAAAAAAAAAAAAAAATATATATATATATATATATATATAAGTTATGATTATTAGTATGAAAAAGATTGAATCAATATTAGCAATGAGATTTTATAACTTTTTTATTGCCGGTTAACCTTATCAAACAAAAACAAACAATATCAATAATCGATCACATGTTAATATATCTTAACACTAAAACATATTTTATATTATGCTAACTTCCTCCCTCCAGTTCCTTCTTAAGGAGGAACTCTAATACTTTAAACAAAAGAAAAACTGGTCTATATTTTAAATTTAAATGATAACAGAAAATACTTGCATTTATCTGAAACTTGAAGAATAACAGAACTGTTTACACATATTTATACAAGCAAAAAAAATATTATATAAAACAAAAAAAAAATTATCTAAATTGTACAAAACACATTAAAACTAATTACTGATTTTTAACGACGTGGAGTTTCTTGTTGAGCGCCGCAGCCAGACTCGAGACCTGATACTTCTCGGGGTACACGAAGTTCTTCGAGATGTACCGTACGTGATCTGAACGGGTATTTTACGTCCCGAATGGTAAACAAATTATTCTCCCTGATGGTTATAATTTTATAGGGGCCCTCGTAGCGTGCGGCAGTTTTATTTCTCGCTGTTCTCAGCCGCCTGTACACAGTTGTTCCTAATGTTAGCGGACCCTTGCTATAAACTACGGAGCGATTATTCGCGCGGTCCACGCGAGTCTGTTTTTCGCGAATTAGTTTTTCTCTAATTTTTTTCCACGACGTCTGTCGTTCTACTCGAGCTTGATATAGTGCCTCCCATAATTTATTATTATTAGTTGTGATGAGATCTCCTCTATCGCGTCGCCTTTGACCAAAAACGATTTCTACTGGAGATAAACCCGTCGCTGCATGTATTGTATTGTTGTAGGCAATCACTGCTCGCGGCATAGCGTCAAATGGATCCAAATTTCTTCCTAGTTTAAATAATCTAAGGTGTTCACCTAAAGTGTTGTGTAATCTTTCCACCGCACCTCTCCCTTTGATGTGATGGGGGGTGTTTAGTCGCCAAGTGATGTCCAGCGTTTTACATTCATTTCGAATAAAGGCATTGTCAAATTCTCGGCCACAGTCTGACACAATTTCGTCGGGCACACCATAAATCGCGCACCATTGCAAAATCCCTTCCCATACTGCTCGGGGTTTTTTCTCTTCAATGGGATGAGCCAAAGCGATTTTACTAAACGTGTCTAACATTGTTACCCATGATTGACCCTCGTTAGAATAAATGTCTACTTGTATTAAGCGTAGTGGTTCTGGTGCGGTGGGCGACACTACTTGTTCAGCTACCGGAGGTTGTCGATCATATTTCGCCCGCTGACAGACTTCACACTTTGCGATATAATCGCGTACCGTTCGGCCCATATTTTTCCAGAAATATAATAATTTCAGTCTAAGGATAGTAGGGGTTTGTGATCAGTGATCAGTTCGAAACGTCTTCCGTATATATAGGGGCGAAAGTATTCTATTGCCCACACTACTGCTAATAATTCGCGTTCGATAGCGCTGTAGCGACGTTCGGCGTCACTTAACTTTCGGCTTGCATATGATATCGGCTTTTCTCCTATTTCATAATTCTGTGACAATACGGCCCCAATAGCAATTTCACTCGCGTCTGTGGTAACTTTAAATGGCCTGCGGAAGTCGGGAAAAGCTAACAGCGGACGAGTGGTAAGAATCTCACGACATTTCTGAATACTCGATAATTGCTCCGGCCCTAATTGAAATCTCCTCCCTTTCTTTAATATTTCTGTTAACGGGTGAATTATTTCTGCTATTCCTGGAATGAATTTCCGATAATAGTTAACCATACCTAAAAAACGTCGAACTCCGCGAGCATTCTTAGGTAATGGTGCCTCCCGAATACCTTTTACACGTCCTTCATCAGGTTGTACCCCGCTGGAGGAAACTACGTGTCCCAAAAATTTAATTTCCTTTAACCCAAATTTAGATTTTTCACGGGATAATTTGAGTCCGAATTCGCGTACTCTGTTGAAAACTTGCTTTAGATGTTGAACGTGTTCTTTCTCAGTTTTGCTGAAAACGATAAGGTCGTCCATATAGACTTGGGAAAAATCTTCACCTAATCCTCTCTGTAGCTCGTCCATGAGTCTTTGGAAAGTTAATGGGGCCCCTTTTAACCCGAATGGCATCCTGACAAATTCAAAATGGCCCCGTTCCCATGAGAATGCTGTTTTCCCGATATCCTCCTCCGCCATTCTAACTTGGTGGTAACCACTTTTGAGGTCCAGAGTACTGAAAATATTTGCTCCCGACAGTCGATCCAGTATATCCTCTACCCGAGGAAGAGGATAACGTTCGTCTTTTGTCGCTTCGTTCAGCTTCCGGTAGTCTACTACTACTCGATATTTCTTTGGTTCGCCTTCCTGTTCACCTGGTTTCTTCTCAACTACCCATAAAGGACTATTAAACGGGGAATTGCTATATCTGATAATTCCTTGTGTCCGTAACTCTTCCAATTGTTCTCGAATAATTTCTCTCATGGCTTGGGGATACCGCCTATCCTTAACGTAGATTGGGAATTCGGTCTTCAGGTGAATTCGATGTACCGTTTTCCCCGTTGTTGGCAAAACTTCGTTTTCTTTGTAAAATAAATCTTTGTTTTGTTTCACTAAATGTGTAATTGCCTGTTTTGTACATTCCGCGGCCCCGATTTTAATGTCTTCGTGATTTCCCTTCTTTGTAATACGGTACATTCGTTTCCCTATTTTATAACGCCACTCCTTATTGTTAACTCTCATCTTTAAACCCACTCGCTGTAGAATATCACAACCAATAATTAAATCATAACTTGGCAATAATTGCTCAATAATGTGAATTTTTATATGCGAATCCCGCTCCGTTAGCTCACTAAGACACAAAGAGGATTCGCCTAAGGTCTGACATCTGCCGCTAACCGTGGATACTATACATTTGCACTGTTTACGTCCGATCCAAATACCTAATTTCTCCGCTCCCCTCTTGCTAATTAACGAATTTGTACTCCCTGTATCAACCAAAAATTTGATTCCGGATTCCTCTAATCTCGCCACGGGCAACCTAGTCCGATGTTTACCCCTAACGCTATTATTAATTATCAAATTACTCCCTTGGTCGCCCCGCCCGTCGCTGTACCCTCAATCAGTACGTGGGTGTCCCGCTACTACTTTCGACACGGAAGGATCCTCCCTCCAAGGATTCCCTCCACTTACCTCGGTTTTTCTCGTTGCCTGGCCACTGCGCTCGGAACAGGAACTCTCCTCCTCTGAAGATTCTCCGCTGGTATAGGACCTGCCGCTCCTCCTACCAGTCCTCCGGTTGCTGTAGTCCTGGTTATTAACCTCGATTGGCTCACGTTGTGGTGCCCTCCTGTTCTGGCGAGAGTTTCGCTTTGGACATTCCCTGGCTAGATGCCCTCGCCTGCCGCATTCAAAACATCTCGTAAGGTTGCACCGGGCTGCTATATGACCAGTCTGGTTGCATTCATAACAACGTTGTTCTGGTTTACGCCTTCTCTCATCGGGGAACCTGCTCGGCCGTCTATCAAATTTGCTATTTTTATTGACCTGCCTGGGCGGACTTCTGTATTTCCTCCTCGGTGATTTCACTTCTATCCAATCTGTTTCCTGTTTCTCGAAGCGCGTTTCTTCTCTTTCCTTAGAATCTATGAGCTCATGCGCACACTCAATAAAATCTCGATCTCTTGGCAGTGAACCGGGACGATCCACGTAGTGATTCAGTTGTACCTTCAAAATTCCTTTCAAGAATTCTAGTTTCTGTGCTCCCTCCGCTTGACCGTAGGTTTCTACCATTTTCTCTGTCAATTTATTGTATTGAATTAGGAGTTTTTCTGCAAAAACGCCTTCTGATTGGCCCTGGTTTCGTCGCTCCTTAAATAGATAAAACACGTCTTCTTCTGGGGTCCATCTTCCTCCACCGTACAGTTTCTTTAGTTTTACTTTCAAGGAGTCCCAGGAACATGTTAGATCGCCTTGGATGGCGTTTAATACTCGTCTCGAGATACGCCCGACTAAGGATGCCTCTAGTAATTTAACATCAGACTCTATTAATGTGCCAGCTTCATGCCGGGATAATATCAAGGCTTTAATTTGGTCTGCTCTCTTAATAAAATGTTCGAGGTCTCCTACTGTTCCAGTAAATGGTTCTAACTGACCAATTACTTCGTGTATAAATGTAGAATTTTGTGTTCTAATCTTCAACAATTCTAATTGCGTCGTCTCTGCCGCGATAGATACTTGTGATTCTAATTTCGCTAGTTCCGCTACAGCCTTAGCCAACTGATGCTCCAACTTGCTTATCTGCTCAGATTCTCCCATATTTATGCAATTCCACTAATAGTTCGTATAAAATTGGTACTCACAGTTTCAAATTTCGCACCAGCCAACTGCTAAAGTGATGTTGAAGTAATTTCCTTAGTTTCGGCACCAGTTATGATTATTAGTATGAGAAAGATTGAATCAATATTAGCAATGAGATTTTATAACTTTTTTATTGCAGGTTAACCTTATCAAACAAAAACAAACAATATCAATAATCGATCACATGTTAATATATCTTAACACTAAAACATATTTTATATTATGCTAACTTATATATATATATATATATATATATATATATATATATATATATATAACGATTTTTAGAAATTAATATTATGTGACGGAAACCAAATGTTTCCATGGAAACTTAATCAATTTCCTATACTAAATTTAATTTTTTTAAATAACTTTTAAGTTTGAAAAATAAATATATACACATAATTCACTAAATCTAGGCAATGAAATTGTTTAAAACTATATTATTGTTAAAGAAGAAGTGGAATATAAAAACGTTTCGTAGATGAGTAAAATATATGTTTTTATCCTTAACGAAGCTTAATAACTTTAGATTAGATAATATTTTTAAATAATTAGGTATGGATTGTCGATTTATACAAAAAAAACCATTAAGTAACATTTTATAAAACTAAATTAGTAAATAATTTGATGAATTTTCTCTCTGTGAAATCACTACTTAATCTAGTAATAATTAATGTGACGACTTTTGACCTATTGATGCTGTATGTAAAAGCTCGTTACTGTATTTTGTTAAATTTGTGAAGAGCAAAAATAAGCGTTTAAATATATCTAAAAGATGATGGAGATTTAATTCTAGCCAAAATTTTCTGTTCAAAGTTGAGCAGTAAGTGAATGTTGTGTGATGCACGCACCAGATTTTTACAATTTGTTTGTAATCTAAGGGTTATTAAAATGTAACTGCTTCGTCTCTTCATTGAGCTCCTCTTCCCCACTGTTATGCTTCCATCAAATATTCAGAAAGAGGGGGTGAGTTGGAGGAAGCTTTCGCGTATCCTCATTTCCTCTCTGTCTACAGAGGCCCTTCAGCGGAGGGTGGAGTAACCTATTGTTCAAGAAGAGCAAACATTTTGGTTGTTAATATCATCAGTTAAGGGCTCGATCAGTAATTCGATGAATATGTCTTTTGTTTAGTTTCGACAAATAAAACACCATTAAAAAAAAAAATCAATGTAGAAAAACAAACCTGTACCACCACTACAACCCATGAAGGGTCTTAGGTTCAGTACTATTTAGAGAAACCACTGTTTCTTGGTCTATAGTTGTGCAAGAAGATGATTTGACCGAGATCACGCACAGCCGTCAGGTTTTTCCCCTTAATTAATTCTTTTAATTAAGGGTACTCACTTTATAGAGGGTCTAGACAGCCTCACGGCAATAAAACAGAACAAATAATTTTTCTGCCATGAGACGGGAATCGAAACTACGACTTTTAGCATTGGAAGCTCAGTATTCAACCACTGAGCTACCCCATTCCATTGAAAAACAAATCTAATAATTATTAATCATGATGATCAGTTCATTGGGATACAATTAGTTACAAACTTGAAATAATCATCTTATCTGTTCACGTGTTACGTGCTTTTAGGCTAAAGCCTTCTCCCCCCCTCCCAAAAAAATTAAAACCAATTTTTTTTTATGTGAGTTATCTAAGGTATATAAAGCTATAAACAAGTACCAATAGTGATGATGAAATTGCCTTGTGCATACTAGGAGATTTATCATTATAATTATTTTGTAGATGTACCTAATGTTTTAGCAACGTGATTTACTAATTGTTTTCTTAAGTTATTCAATAATTAATCATTTTATTTGCGTGCAAAAACATTTCCTTGATTAAAAATAAATAACTGGTAAAAATAAGTTTAAATTAAAAAATAAATTAATTCATTTACATCGTGTTTGTTACATTGTTCTGCCAAATTGTATGGACAATAACTTTCCGACATGTTCTAAATTTACTTTGTCAATGGCAAACGTTTTACGTTATATTTTTATTAATCAAGATTTTTGAATTTGGTGTTACCCTTTCCTATTGATAATAATAATATTCTGTATTTGTTTTGGAACAAGTCTCTTCAGACTAATATACACAGATAGAAATGTGGGATTTGGAGCCTCAGAGAATAATAACAAAAAAAAAAGCAAATATACATAATAAATAATAAAAATAAAAAAGTATATATTACCTCAGTAGATGCCTCAATTATTAAAATTAATTAACGGACATCTCGGATGTTCAGGTAACTGATAGTAAGTAGTAGATAGTATGCTACTTCGATAAATATACATACGATTAGATATGCTTTAAATTTTAATAAATATAATTTTTAATGAAGTACTTCTTTTTTTAATATCTTTTAAAGGTCCTATCATTAGTTGGTCATCAATGGTGATTATTCTTGATGCAACGCCATTTGTAAATTGTTGAAGTTGGCTCGGGATATTTTCAGTTATTCAACATGTTACCCCAGGGAAATCGTGAAAAAATGAAAACGTCAATTAATTTTTTCAGTTTTTTTCCAAAAAAAAAAAATTCTCCGCTTCCTCCATCCCCCGGGTGCTTCTAATTTCTAGTGCAAACACAGAGGACCTGAGGGTGCAGACAAGGTTTGATTGCGGGGAAAACGTTCATGAAAAATTCTGATCTGGAGTGTGCCTCTCTCTCACACACACGTCAATCAGGGCAACTACTATACAAAATTACTCCAAAAACTTTCTCCCGATTGGGTTTCCGTTGATAAGGTCGTCCTTGCAATTATGGTTCTCGAAACCTAATTGAAGTTAAACTAACTACAAATATTTGTCAACTTATAGTGAGGCTCATCAATTGCAATGTTTCATTATCAACTTCCCAAAGCATATAAGTCTTTTTTGAAGACGAAATGAAGAAGATTTCGCATATGAATCCCTGAATAAAAATTCCTTCCTTGAAAAAGATCAGTTAAAAAAATTGGGCTTCAAGTATGCTCGTCTCAGTGTTGTCTTATCACTGTGTTTGATCTCTCACAATGCCGTCCAAATGACTAATTTTGTAATAAAATGAAGTGGTTAATTTATTGAAATTAGTTTCTTGAGAGCGCTCTCACTCAATCTCCCCCGGCTTTAGCACCAGTGTCGCAGTTGAGAGAGTAGCGCAGGGATCTCTTGGAGTCCTGCTTTTCCCTCTTTAGTTGGAAGGACATGCCTGGTTTGGGGTTTCCTACATAATTATATATAGGTATGATTCAGTTTTTATGTTTTTAATTTATTTATCTTAAGGTTATTTCATTTTTTATTGTTATATTTCAGAATAAATAAAATAAAATAAATCTCTTGAGAATCTTTGCTCTGAAAATCTATATTATTAATTAGTTACTTAAATAAAATTGTGGTCTGCTAAAGACAGTGGAATATCCGAACGCAACCTACTTTTCCATAACATAAAATACGTACTCAGAAACCTCTAATAACACTGTATAATAAACTCCTGTAGCACCACAGAAAGAAGGAGCAAAATAAATGAAAAAAATATTTTTGAACCCCTAATAGTAGATATTTGGTAATTTTATTAATATTATATTATTATTATTATATATGGACCAGTTATCATTTAATGTTTAACGAAATGAGTGTTAATTTGTTTTTACGTTTATGAACTACACATAGGCGAAAACAGAGCTTTCTTCTCTCTTTTAAAGCTCTCATATTTAAAATAAAAATCATAAATTAAAGTGTTCAATTCTATTATAAAGCCAATTATTATTCTTATTGAAAGATTTTTAGAGCAAAATCCTCCGCATGATAACCGAAGCGATCAGAATATAAACGCATGAAGGAGAAGGACCAATAAATAACTGCTTAAAGAAGAATCTGATCAATAAATTTCTCACGATATGAAGGTGAGAACGGCGGGGAGAAGATGGGCGGGGTATGTAGTTGTATGCAATCCGTCAAGAAGCCTTTCCACATCAATTATTTTCCTAATAATTGGCAAGGAACCACAAGAAATGTCAAAACACCCGACGAATAGATTGAATTAACAAATTTGTCACAGAGCTGCATGCAAATAACTTGAAATCCCAAGATATATTTGGAGAAGGCTATTTAAGGCGACAAATGATCAGCAAGTTCTGTGTAGCGAAGAGAAAATGAAGAAATAATAAATGATAACGCTTGCTTCATCTTAATCATGCTCACTTGTTTTACAGATTTCTCCATTGACTATATTTTAATGATTAATTCCTTTGTCGAAATGCGATAACTCAACTTTATAGTACGATTCCATTAAATTCAAAATTTAAATTGTAACATTTTACAATAATAAATATTATTAATTGCTTCGGCGATCCTGATTAACTTTAGTATATACTTCCCCGCAGAGCTTCCGAGCTGCACCTCGACCGCATCTCAGCCAATATCAAGTTCAATTATTAGTACAATTATAGTTCTATAGTTAATAGTTCAATAATTATCAATATCTAGTTCAATATATGTTTAAAAATTTAATTAGTAGAGGTTTGGTCTTCAATTACCTATTCAAATACCATTTGTGACCGCACCGACACCGCCAAGGCATAAGTACGATGCGGCCTCATTGCAGTGATGTGAGAATTATCCATATACATTGTAGGAGATTATACGGCCGATATGCATCCTAAACAATAAGCAAAGCCCGAATAACTAATGCCCGGATTAATTTATTCCTACTCCATAATGAAATATAAAAATAGAATTAGATTTATAAGAGATCCAACTTTTTTATTTTAAGTGCATTATAATTTGCCTACTTATTTAAATTATATGGTTGAAAATTTAACAATAAATTTAAAAAATAAAATAAAAAGCAACTGAATATCGCCAGATGATTGTAAATGTGTCGTTCTAATGTTTGCCACACTCTCACCCCTTTGATCCGGCACCCTCCGCAGCCAATTACCACTTCCTAAGCTTGTTTCCTTCGAGGGACCAAGATATATTCGATTTTAATTCCTTCCGAGATAGACAAAGGGCCGATGTGGCGGAGCAAATTGAAAGTTAACACGCAACAATGAGAGGCCTGCTCCTCAGGGGTGGAAGCCCCTCGCTGTAAAAGATAATGGGGAGGCCCGATAATTTCTGCTCCTGTCCCTGACACCAGCTTTCATCCCTTCTGAAGTCACACCGAGGCGAAATGTAATTTTAAGTTGGGGGTGGGGAGAGGCGGTGTTTAGAGCCGTTATGCGGGGGCGGTTGTGACTTTTGGCGCCCCATCCCTCCACTAAAGCGAATGTTTGAAGTTTTTTAATGAAAACACTTTGAGGTTCTGGGCGGGATTGGAGTCGATTCTCAGGCGGGGCAGGAAAAAAAAAAAAAAAAAAAAACTGTGCCTGGTTATCAGCCGGAAATTGGCCATAAGAAAAACGAACACACGCCTTAATAAAAAGTCTTATTAACTATGCATATTTATAAAGGATTTTATACTTTTACATTGTTTCAATACGACGCAAAAAGTCCAAGTCAAATCCTTTGCAAATTAAAACTGTGGGTATAATGCAGAGAAAGAAATAGAGATGATTTTCCTTGAAGTTTAATCGATTGTTGTTCTGAAAAATGCTTGATATAGGTGCTAAAAAAAAATAAAAAAAATACTACACATAAATAAAAACCTGAAATGAAGCCATTTGCATCTAATGATTCTCATCGTGAGGTATAATTAGTGGAATGAAACAAACTGAATACGTTAATAAAATAAGAAATAAATACACCATTTTATTATGTTAGAAAACTGGAGACCTAAGGAAAGAGACCAATTATTTATTCTGTTTATGGTATCTTGTAGTTTACGTTCTATGGTGTGAATGTTTTCCGAACGACATATATTGGCTAAGACATCTGCAAATAATAGTGGTTTAACACCTATTGGCAAGTTGAGTCACAGGTCATTTATAGGCAAGCAGAAAAGAGTTGGGCTAAGAACGCAATCCTGTGGAACATCGCTCATCTGTTCAAGGTCTTCGGATAGTTCGCAACCTATTTTAACTCTAAAGGAACGATTGGAGAGCTAAAGCGGAATATTTGTCCTGTAATTCAAACGAATGATACCTTATTTAAAATTGTTGTAGAAATATTTCAGACTAGTGGCATACAGGATTTAGCTATGGTCTAGCTTGTAGGACTTTGTGTTAATGAACCCTCGAAAATCTTGTAGTTTTATATTGATATATCGATGATTTGTTGCAGATCGCTGCTGAATCTGGATTCCCACTGTACGTTTTATGTATAGGTAATATAATTTAATTCATATTATAGTTTTGGTAAGGTCACTTCGAATTTCTAATTAAATCGTACTAACATAGTCACAAATATTGTTAGTGACATTTAAATATTTGTTTTTTTTTCTTTCTTACTTTGTTATTAAAGTTTTCTTTCACATGTGGTTAATGAACTGATCTTAGTAACTGATTTAATCAAATAATGTAGTAACTTCATCCGGACTGATTGAAAAACTGAGGATGGAATGAATGGATACTTAGAGAACTAATATACTTCCTGTGAGTGTAGCAACTTGTAATTTTATATCCCTCCCTATTTTTTTACTATTAGTTTTGATTAATTTTTATTTTTATATTAACTAATTTTTTATATATTTTGTATTAAAATACTTTTGATTAAAACATGAGCACGCGTTAATATGTCAAAACTTTCGCATTAAATGTTATAAGTATATTTACTGGCAAAAATGTTGAGGTGATGTGTTTTTAACATTCAAGAAGAGGAGGAATGGAAGTGATCCATTATGGAAGGGGGTTGAAAAAAGTTTTCTTCGCAGGAACCTGAGGCATCTGGAAATTCTCATTTCTCTGTCTCCTAACAATTTCTCTTCCGCAAGGTTGTCTTTAAATATTAATGTCCGTCGTATTGAAGAGGTGCTTTCGACCGAGGCGGAAAAGTAAAACTTCTCTCTCGTTTTTACCATTTCGCATTTACTTTCTTTATTTCTCAACTTCTTTACTATCGAAACTTTACGTTATTAAAAAGTGATCTATATGTGGAATATTTATCCAAATGAATTCGAATATTTCATGTAAAATGGCAAGGTGAACTGCATGGTAATATGTTAGTAACGAATTAACCATATATATATATATATATATATATATATATATATATATATATATATATATATATATATATTTAAAAATTAACTTTAAAATATAAGAATTATATGAACGCGAAAATACATATTGTATTTATGAATTTCTGACGTAGCCTTGAAATGTTATACAGAATGAACCAATACAATCCTGTCATGAGTCTTAAAGGTGAAGAAAATCTTCAAAATTAAGGATCAATGCATTTGATGAGGAATTAGCGAAGAAATGACGTAATGACAGAGAATACCTCCTTGAATATTGCAGTTGTTAATTACAAAGATATTTAAATTGTCTTACAGAGGTTTCCTGAAAAATATAAACCGAATATAATAGTAAAAATTTATCTAAAATCTAATTATCTTCGACATACTCCTCGCTATGTGTGTGTATATATATATATATATATATATATATATATATATATATATATATATATATACTTTATTTTATTTTTATTCTTCTCCTAATCTTTACGCGTAATCACTTAAATATCTTAGGGAACATATCTATATCATTTTCATGTTCGATCTCAATCCATCGATTTACCCACTTCGGAAATTTGACACCTCCTGATTATTTCAATGATTTTTATTAAAGTTGTAGTAGGAATTATGTGATCGAAATTGAAATTTCAATTGAAACACAGCTCTATGAAATTTCCGTTCGTCTGATAGCTCATTCATGAAAATCCACTGCTCCTGATAGCCAAAAAACAGATATGTGCAATCATATAGATTCTTACTGACAAACAAAAACATACGAGTATGACCAAAAAAGAACATACAGTTCTACGAAGGCATTTAAGACCAAGTTACATCAATGAGAAAAAAGTGGTTGAAGTTTTACCGTCACATGAAGAGGAAAAAGATTTATTGAACAAGCGAATCTATGTCAAAAGGATAAAACTTAACAACATCAAAGGATACCCTCAGCTGATTAAAGAAGAATTATATAGAGTAGGGATCGGAGAATAGAATGAACAAGGCAGAGATAATTTTAGAAAGATAGGTGAGAGAAAGAAGGTAAAAAGATTATAATGAAGGAAATGAAGAGAGAGTCGAAGGAAGGAGATGAGGGAGAAGATGAGGAGTTATGGTGAAAAATCAGAAATAAGGATCGGTTTATAATTAAATTAAATTCAATATTATGTGATGGTTTAGCACACTGTGATGTATTATTTTATCAATACGACCGGAATCTATTAGCAATTCATTTCCTATCATATAATGAAGACATTTATTATTTATACATTGTGAATCAAAGGATTGGATTGAAAATAACTTTTATTTGTTTGTGTTTGCAAGATATAATAAAAAAACAATCGTTGAAAAGAACTGAAGGGTTTTAAAGAAATAAACAGAAAGAGGCAGACTGAAATCAATCTTGATGGGGACTTGGCCGAGGATCTAATCGAGTATGCATTGACCCGCAGCGGTCCATCCATTCCAACTCCCCACTGCACCAGCAAGGCCATTTTAAATTGAAAAACGGAATTTATAACCCCGGGGGCTGGAGGAGCGGTCGCCGATGCTAGAATGGAAAGAGATGGGATCCAGATGGTATCTCTGATCCGAACGTGAGGAACCTGTGGCTCGCCCGGGCATAGATCAAGTGGCATTAGGGGCTTTGCTGTGTCGGTTGTAGTCTCGCCTGTAGCAGCTTGTAAATAATGAATATCTCCTCCCTCTCCTCCTCCACCCCTCCTTCAATCTCGGCCTCCTTCACAATGGCTCTTCCTCAGTAATATTAATCGCTCCTTCATTGAACTGCTAAATTGCTATGGATATTAATTTATGAATCATTCTTTGGTTGCAGTGTAATGGAATCATTTTTAAGTATGAGCGCAAAACTTATAATAATAGTATTAATTAATATACGTGTATATATATATATATATATATATATATATATATATATATATATATATATATATAATATATATACGTTTTTTTCTCTTGGCATTTATACCATTTAGATCTTTTGCCTTTCTTGAAGTATTCCTGCCCCGCTCATCTTAACCATGTGCCTTTATACCATGGGATATTGGTTGACCAGTTTCTATAAGCAGTTCTATATTGTTCTTTCTTCTGCATATGTTAGTAATTTGATTCCAGATCGCAATATAGTTTATATATATATATATATATGTATATACATGTGTATATATATAAATATATGAATGGTAAATTTAACCACCCAAAATGCCAGAAATATGTAAGTAACACGTTTTTGTTTATTGAAATTCATAAATTGCATTAAAGCTGTAATAATGGATTACATACATGATTTCATGCAAGTACTAATTATATGAGTACTCATCATCATGATACATTTATGAGTTTAGCTTCCTGTAGATAAACATTAAAAAAAGCTAAGCATTAAAGAAAAATAAATAAAGTTCATAACGCAATTTTAAATAATAATATACACGATTCTCCATAATAATAGCAATCTAGCACAGTTTAAAATAATTATAAACAAACTATACGACAATTATTTCACAAGCCACTAACCATCCATCAAGCATTTGTTTTTTGTTTCATCGAGGAAAGATTCCTAATGATTACTTTTTTCAGACTTTTTTGAAGACCCTCGTCGTTGGTTACTAGTCATATTCTCCTATTTCCTTGTATGATTGGGTTGTCTGGAATGGGAATAAAAGTAAAAATAAGTCGTCTTATTAATTGGCTATAATGTTTGATTATCGGAAGATAGAAGTCTGATATAATTGAAATTCTGGTTACTGAAGATTTTTGTTTACTATGCTCATGCATGTGTATTAATTAAGCTCTAATTTCGTTTGATTGGGGCATATATGTAATTTCTCCTAGGAATGGAATGTGTTATTAATGAAATTTTGGCAGTTTTGTTAAGGATTTTTTTTTTTCTAATAAATCGAAATGTTTTTTTCAATTGCAATTTGCATTTGAGTGACGTTTCACGTAAGAGTATAGAGTATTTCCAATACCAAAGCTGCGAACGCCACACTCAGTTGCGAAAAACGCTAAGAAATTGAGGATGAGATGTAAGCAGCAATTAGCAGGGGATATGGCGTTGCTTCGACATTGGGTAGAAAACCTAAGTTATTATTATTTTCTTAAATCTATTAATTGGACCTCTACTCATCACAATTATTGACAAAATCACAATTTTTGTTCTGTTATCACGGTTAGCTTTATTATGTTTAAATACTAGCAGAGTCGATACTGGTCTTCTTAATAAATCATTTCATGACAGCTTTTCATTCTTACATTCCATCTGATTTAAGACTACTTCAGGATTTTCTCAAGAATATGCTTGTTCGTTTTGTGATCTTGTAGTATCCACAATTCGAATTCTAAGACCTGCCAGAAGTAAACTCAAGCTTTATTTTTATTTCTATTCGGTCATATTTGTACCTAAATAAATTGTTTCCACTCTTAAATTATTGTAAAGAGGTTTTTCACGACACATCCTTTATCTGTATAAGGCAAATGAGGATTTGTTATTTGACAAATAGTAGAGAGTTTTTTTTTTTCAAGTCAAGAAAATTGTCAGTGTTATCCAATTTATTTCTATATAATTCTATCATGCATTTTAAATTAGACACCAAACCAATTTATGAAATATTTGAGAAAAAAAAATGATGATAGTTGTATTTGCTGATCTAAAGCACTTAACTTTCATTTATATGGAAATATTTATTCATATGGAAATAAATCGTAAGTACGGATACCTTTTAATATTATCAAGGTATCGATTTATTGCTAGACATAGGATGATTGTATTAAAATCGCTCTTTAATAAATTCACCTAACTGTGGTATACTGAAATATCCTTGAGAAAACAATTTGTAATTATTTTACATATATTGGGAGCGAGGATGATAAATGATGTAGCACGATACGCATATCTCCAAGCAAAAACGCGAAAATAACACACGCATTAGACAATAAAAAAGGAGAGAAGATAAAGTTGAAAAATGAAGGGAGTGCGGTGTTTAATCAAAATGGAGGCGCCATGTGTTGTAGACTATTTGTTAGGGTGGATATTAGCTAATCGGAGGACACCGATAATTTAGGCAGATATCATCTGGTCCTGACAGCCACCATCGACGGATGTGCCCGCTCCCGATCTGTGTCCCGGTCGTTAGCGACTACCCTAGTCATATATCACTATTCAAGTCAGCCAGGGTTCTCATCTACTAAATACCACCAATTAGGCACGCCTCAAAGGTAATATGTAGATCAGTTTTAAGAATAAGTTAATTTGTAATAGTTTCACTTGGAAGAGGTTGATCGTTAGCAACTGTAGAACAAGTACCTATGAAGGTGGAAATGATTATGGATCGGTGGGAGGTCTTTGATATGTCAATGATTTGCTGTTGCCGGCTATTTAATCTAGATTTCCCCATTCATAATATGGAAGTTTAATATAATTAAATTCATATTATAATTAGGTCATATATTAGGAAGTGATGTCCAAGCCCGTTGATGTGTGGATGCTGCTCGGTTGGAAAAACGTGTGTAGTTCCTTCCCAGCTGTTTAGGCTAATATTTGTTTCTTGGCGGGCTCGGAAAATGAATCTTGGAATGAATAAAATAGAAAATAATAAGGTTATACGGGGAATTTACCGAGCCTGGAGAGAGGGTGGGGAGTTGAAAGCCTCGGGCACCTTCACTCGGACTGCAATAATCTTCAGTTTGTCGGGTTGCCTGGCTACGCGTGTTTTGCACACGCTTTATCACGCTCCATCACACTGGTCCCCTTCTCCTCCCTACTGGCAAGTGCGCGGCGACAACCTCAACTTAGCCATCAGGAGTTGGCAAAAGAGAACCGCTAAGCCCACTTGCCGGACTACTTCACCTATCAGTAACAGTACCAGAAGGTTTCATATGCAATATTCATCATCATACAGGAAAATTTATTGAGGCCTATCTACTCTGTAGCGAAGAGAAAAACACAGGATTCTAGCAGATCCCAGCTCTGTTCTCTCAACCGCGTCACTGGTATTGACCACCATTGAACGCTGAACGAGGGCAATATAACCACAAACGGCTAGAATAAAGAATCTGGCCTTTGCCGGAATTTCAACATATAAATATATACAAAAGGTCTCGTACATAGTGTTGCCCAAAATCGGTCTTGGTCTTGCAAAGTGTAAGACCAAGATCAACACCGCCTATCTGTTGCAAGACCAAGACCAAGCATAGTAAGAAAATTTGATTTTTTGAATAAAAATTGAGGAAAATAGTTAGTAATACTTGACAATTTTAGTTACTATATGCAAAGAATTGGTGTAACCAATATACTTTTGCATTTAACTCTTCTAATATTTCATTCAGACTTAGTTAGGTTTCTCATATCTAAAAAATTACAGTAATATCTCTCTAGTAATAAGCCAATAGGTAACTGCAAGCCTGTTACGAGAGTCTTGCGCAAGACCAAGACCTAGACCAAGACTGAGTTTGCAAGACCAAGACTCATCTCGGTCTCGCATTTGGGCAACACTACTCGTACAATACCGTTTTAACTTTCGAGAAAGATTTTAAAAAAGGATAACGGTATCTAGAGATTTTGTTTGAGAATTCGGATGACGAGTAAGATTCTTAAGTTAAGTATGTTCAATTTGTTGTTGTTGTTGTTGTTTGGGTTTAGAGGCAAAAAACTGCTGAGGGTTATCATTGACCTCAAATTGTACTGATTGATTTATTTTTCAATTATAAAACTAATATTATAAAATTAAATATGTTTTAAAAAATAATAATAAAATATATATATAAATTACTATCGAGAAGAAAAAGAAAAGAGAAAAAAGTATAGAGTAAATAGAAATTAAGTCAATATATCGCAAATTTGTGAGAAAAAATAATTTAGTTCAGATTAGTTGAATTAGCCTATGTTCTTAATGAATTCAATGGTACTATCGATACGTTGTTCGTTATCTGTTAGTGCCTCACAGAGATGACGAGGTACACCAAGTATTCCATCTCTCTCCTGTAGAGAGGACACGTTCAATTTAATTAAACATTTATTAAAAAGAGTTATCAAATAGATCTTTCAACTGAAAAGTTTTTGAAAAACTTACAATAACAGTTAATTTTTTTTTTTTTTTTGCGAAATTGTTGAGCTGTTGTCATTTGTTCTATAATTTTATTGATGTGTTCATTTATTTTTCCTTTGAATAGTGAATCAATTATTTTGAGGTTTACAAGTTGTTAAAACCATTTTTACTTTCACTTACGTATATATGTAATATATAGTAAGGGTAAGTATTGCGATCGTGAAAATTTTCGAATCTCAGTTTTCAACGGAAATACATGTTTTGAGGTCCCTGAGTCCAAATAACCAATGTGTCGCAAAATGGTCTGTGTGTGTGTGTGTGTGTGTGTGTGTGTGTGTGTGTGTGTGTGTGTGTGTGTGTGTGTGTGTGTGTGTGTGTGTTAACAGTCTAGCTCGATAAACGAAAAGTAGTACGAAACTGATATTAAGTATTTAAGGTTTGTATATGAGCCGGATGTGACAGCAACTTTTCGTTAAAATCGGCTAACCTGAAGTGCCATTTTATTTAAACGCTGAAACACATTTTTACAATTTTCTCAAAAACGACTGGAACGATTTTGATAAATCTCGGTGTATCATTGTATAATTAAGTGGTCTTTAGTATCATGTAGGTCTTATCCTCGTTGATGTCACTTTACAGGGCTTAAATGCCCAATGTTTATATATGTCTGCCTCTAAAGTACCTTTAATATGGTTTATTTTAAAAATTTAACCATTACGCATTATTCAGAGTTACGAAAAAATGCTACGTATAACTTTTGAAAGAATTCGATAAATTAATAAAGGAGAAAAAAAATAAAAATGCAGAAAACCCTGCGTTCCTACAGACTGTAGCTCCTAAACGAATGTACTGATTTCAATGAAACTTCGCTAAAGTCATTTTCTCGATACCCTTTAAATTTATCTATATAACATACTTCAACGAAAAGAAGCTGGAAAAAAAGTTACGAGGGATGTTAAAATTAAATTCCGAATAACTCAAAAAGTATACGCTTTTTTGTCGATATTGTATATGGTTTTTTAAAAGTTTATTGAATTTCCTAAAAAAAAAAAAAAAAAATCGTTAAAATCGGACAATTAGGAGGAAAGATATGGTCTCTAGTTTTTTTCCCTGAAGAGGTGAAAATTTGGATAAATTTAAAATATATTTTTTTAATTGTTGAGACTAAAAAAACCTTTTTTCTACAGATATTTAATAAAGTGTCTTTCCTAAGAACATCTTTCATAAGAAAGTAGTACCTAAATTTATACTTTTATTCTCAGTTCTATATTTCAACACTGCAATCACCACCTCTGGAATCAACTTACTCATTGTCTGCATAGATAACTTTTTAAACTAAAAATATCACTAAAATGACATCACTCAAAAATGTTGAAATTGGAGTTAGTCATTCTGTGGTTTATAAAAGCAGATAGAGTGAATAGATTTTTATTGCCTGTCGTCGATATATTAAATAGACATTTTGTAATTATAATGGTCTTAATGACTTGTTATCTGTAAGCTTTAGCTCCGTTTAAAATACACTCTGCAGCAAAATGCAAGGATTTTTTCCTAATATTTCAGTGTGGGTTTGTTTAAATATTCAATACTTCTGCAAGAGACATAACGTTATAATTACAAAATATAAATATAACCATCATTTGGAGCTGGTTTCCAAACCATCCAAGCTTATGAGGTAAAACATTAGTTCTTTGGATTTCGCAGCAGTGATATTTTCATGTATGTACTAGTGGTGCAGCTTGCTGAATAGACCAGGTTCACGTCCAGATTTAGATTAGCTATGTAAATCTTTATCTAATATGAATTTGAGGCCTGTTTGCGAATTTGCGCAATCTGCTGGTTGAGTGAAGTTAATTCCTCATTGAGCGGGATATCGAACTGCCATAGAAGGAGCTAATGTAGAGAACAAACGAACTGTTGCCTTTGGCTGTGTGTGCTGCCGGCCAGGCTGTGTCCACACGGGGCCCGCTCGGATGTTTGGTTCATCCCTGAATTATTGAGAGCGCTGCGGTACAACCTCTGTTTGCCATCCCTAATCACGCCCTTCTAGGGGGCGTTTACACACTGGGTTTAATTTTCTTGTCCCCGTTACTTAGTGGATGTTATAAACTCCGATAGCTTTGGTAATTTGTCTCTCTACAGAGTTTAAGCCTAATATTCTAGATAATTTACTGAATTTCAAAGCTGTTGGTTTTCACTGAATGAGAAGCAATAGCAGTTTTTATATCTATAGAAATATATTTAGCTTTCTATAAATATATTTATTGGGCGATCAGTCTTATAAATATATGTATAATATATTCTGGATGTCCCGTAAATCTTTTTTTTTTTTTATTATTTTATTGAGTATTAATACAGCCGGCCACACTGAAGGGCATCCAGTAAATCAAGGAAAATATTTTAATGAGTGATAGAAAACCTCAAAAGTTATAAAAAGGTTTATATAAATAATGTTGCGATTTTTCCGTAGAAAAGAGAGAAATGTAAGTATTATGTTTTGGGTTTATTATTTTCAATAATGAACCAATGTAATCTTCCAAAAAAATGAAAAAATTAATCCTCCTCTCCCTCATTATTTAAGGTTTTACGATGCGTAGAATACTAAAATCGAATAAAAATTTGTTTGTACGTCCGGCTTCCGCGGATTTTTTTCAAATTTGGAATCAAAGTCAGAGGTCACTCGAGGACCATCCTCCTACCTCGACATTACTATCCGCCTTTTTCTTCTAAGATGGCGGCCAAATAACCTGTATCATTATAGACTGTAGCGCCTAAACGAATTTACCAATTTCAATGAAACTTGGCTAAAATCTTCTCCTTGATGAATTTTAAATTTATTTATATAACTTACTTCCAAGAAAAGAAGCTGGAAAACAAGTTTTAAATAGTGGTAAAATTAGAAGTAAGTGTACACGTTTTTGTCAAGATTGTTTATAAGTTTAAGAATTTTACTAAAAACTAAAAAAAAAAATCGTTGAAATCGGACTAATTGGAGCAAAAATATGGTATTCTAAATATGTTTTATGTGTTCTACTGCAGCGATAATATTTCTTGTTTTGTTTTTTAATTTTTTTAAATTTTTACATCAACTGTAGCAATGTTATCTATTTTTTCAGCAAAATATCAATGATGAAGAAAATTATGATGGCTTCATTAATTTTGACGGCGCAACTTCTGGACTTACCGATGCTTGATCACAAAATCGAGAAAAAAATGTGACTAACAAGAATATTGTTCGTTTCTCGATTTTGTGATCACGTTAGGGTTATTCATGCACGTATTGTAAATGCTTAATGTGCTATCATTTTTTAATGAAAAATTAAAATATAAACTTTTGAATGAATGGTGAATAACTGTCTAACGTGCTTAAGTTATTAATTATAGTAATATATAATTAGTTATAGTAAGGTTGTGCCTGTGAAAAAAGTTGTTGAGTTATTAATTGATCTACTAACATTTTTTAATTATTTTCAAAATGACAAAATGAAGTGAAAAGACTGGGTTGTTTGATTATTTGGTTAAAAATGCTTTATTAGAAAGCATGAATAAAGATTCAGAAGGCAAAGAACTTGATGAAATCTTTAATCTTTACATTCTATTTCTGTGGATATCGTACACAAACAAAGAATCAAACACACCTAAACCTTACAGTAACCTTCTCCCTGTGCGTTTACGAAATTAGCCACGCTATACAAGACCCTAGGCTACGTTTAAGTCGAGAGTGCTAGCTGTCACATTTAACACACATTTCGTAAATAATTTTCTCGACTTTATATATTTAAGAGATTTACAATACTTTGCACTGATTGCAAGAATACTTCTACTATCTAAGTGGAAAGCAAGTCATTAAATTGGTTAGTTTAATGAGAAAACACATCATCTTATATATTATTTATAAAAGGTGTTTTTTGTCCGTACGCCATCACTTCGTCAATTCTTCATAAAATCCAATGATTGACCACCCATTTTGAATATATTTTTCTCCTTCACATGTGAAAAATAGTCATATTCCCCCAAATTTCTGGGAAAAATGAGAAAGAAAAATTAAGATTATTCGAAGAAAATAATCTTATATGAAGAAAAATTTACCCCAAATATGAAGAAAAATTAACTTTAATTGAATTTTTTTTTTATTTCTTAATGACATTTACAACTGTATTACATAAATACATCTAGTAAATTTGGACAAAATAGATATAATGACATGAATACACTTGCTGTGTAACTACCCAATGGTAGCACTCTAATGATATGACTACATTAGGAGATCACGGGGCCATCTTCTTTTCAGACGTCTCGGAGGGTTGTCAGGAATTGAAGAGGAAGGAAGGTTAGAAACGAGAGAGTTGGGATAATTCTGAAGTTTATTATGGAAGGATAGATATCTGGATTGGGCCAGATCTGAAGCATAAGGAACATTAAGATCTTTATGGATTATTTTATCAGTGACAAAATAAGGAGCATTGAAGATTTTACGAAGGATTTTTGATTTTAAGGATTGGCTACGAGAGGAATTCGATGGTTTAGTGGAGTCCAATAGCTCATATTTCCAAATAAATTAAAAAGTATGCATTTTTTCCGGGTTGTACCCATGATTATTTGGAAGATTTTTAAGTTACCTACAAAACAAACAAAAAAAATCGGACAATTATTAACAATGATGCCGTCCAAATTAGATCTTGTATTCTTAGTAATTCCTTCCTCTTTAAAGATACTGTATTTGCTGTTTTACTGCTCGATTGTTCCTGGCTGATATATACTTTATTATTTAATAAAAACATTTTTTTTCCGACATTTAATATTTCTAAATAATTTAAAAAATCCCACGATCAAAGCCTCATTTTCAATATTACCTTTTCAGTCAGTGTTTAAAAATAGACTCTTAGCAAAGCTATTTGTTTTTTTTTTTTTGTTTTGTTAAATGAAATATTATGAACGACCAAGACAAAACAATTAATTCCTCTCCCACATAATACACAGGATCTGCTTATTTCCATATTGTTTTGCTATTCGTTTACTAGACGAAATTTTCTGGGAATTATAGGGCCAACTAGTTTATGAGAATTTTCGCAGATGAAAAAGTTTGTAGGCTAGAATAAAATAAATCCATTCGCGAAGTGTTATATGGATGTTAATAATTTGATGAAAAGGTATCTGTACAGCGAGCTACTAGTGTTCCTCATTAGAAAGGACGGAGATGGTCCGGGGTGGCGGTCATAAATAGGCTAAATAGTGGCAAGACTATTTTATTGAAAGCCTACGTTTCGACCCGACTTTGCAGGTCTTCTTCAGGGCTAGAACGGACAAGATAAAAAAGGAAAGAGAATTGTGGCAGTTACATCATATTTAGACAAAATTTATAAACAATGTGAACGAGCTTATTAAAATTATAAACAGTAAGTAAATTAAAATATGAACTAAGTAAACTGAACAAGATCCTAAACTGAAATAAATAGATGCTAACAACTGTTGTAGTGTAATATATAATAAATGCAAATGTGAATATACTTCTACAGATCTACAGGAGAGATTGAAAGAAAGGAAACAGAATAATAGACATAAAGGAATGTGGAGAAAGAAAAGAAAACCAAAAATTAAATAAATAAGTAAATAAATTGGAAGAATAAAATCAGAGACTTACAGGTGTGTTCAGCTAGGAGTTTCACTCAGAACTGGAAAACCAAGGGTAAGGGCAGTTATAGAGGAAGCTGACTTGTTTGGGTAATGGGAAAAAACCTAGGAAATTACATTACCTAAAATTTGAAGATATGGATGGATATAATGGAAAAATACTATATCTATGGAATATTAAATTATAAATATATACAAATACATATAAAATAGAATTGGGAGATTATAGATAACAGTACAATGTGAATAAACCCAAAATTGGCAAAAGTAAAATATAAATATAGAAACAACTTTATTTACCTACATACATTGCAGAACTAACTTAGAAGTATAGAAAGGGAAAAAATTAATAATTATAATTATATTTGGTTGTACATATGTAAGAAAATTACATTTGAATATTAGATAATATTGAGACATGGTTAATAAATAAAATTAATACAAAGTGGAAAAAGGATGATCATTAACTCAGCTCCTCATTAGATATTGTTTCATTTTGTTTTTATGATTTGAGGATTCATATGCATTAGTCCTGGGTTTCCTAAATTCAGGATACCTGGAATAACTGTTATCAAGCAACGAAGCTCCGACCGGCCTCATTACCCCGCTGGGAGTTAACCAGCAGTTAGGTTAAAGCGGAGAAAAATGAGCGAGCTGTGATCGATGGTGAGCTCACGGAAGGCTCATATCTCTGCCCTCAGTTGTCCTCGAGAAAACGCAAGTGATTAATAAAGCTGCGGCCCTTGGTTAGCCCCGAGGGGAAAGCTAAAGGAAAAAACATTTGAGCTTTTTCACGCGAATCTCTCATGTGAGCTTGGCGGGCACTATCTGACAGTCTTAATAACGGGATCGCATGCTCCCGGCCCCCCGCTGATCTGTCCACCGCCGGGCTAATTTTGATATTTAAAGCAACCCCATTATCGCTCATTTTATGCCAGCCTTTGGACTTATTGCACAACTTATAATTGCACAGCAACCGGGGGTGAAAACTTTGCGGGAAACGGATAATGTATAGTTAAGGCTATCCTGTGATATATACGTGAGATCTACATTATATTAGGGCTTGAAATCAATTGCTAAAAAAAATCATCAAAAATCAAATAACCAATTGATGATTTTTATTTTTGATAGCAAGTGACATCCTGGTCATCATTTTACTATTTTTTTTATTTTTTATTTATTTAGACATATAATATTCTGTCACGTGGACAATAATTATATTGACAAATGAACACATTCACATCGTACATACAAAAAAAAAAAAAAAAATTAAAAGTAAAATAATAAATAAAAACTATATACAATAAAAAAGTAAAATAACCTAAATATAAGTAAATTAAAAACATAAAAATACAGTCATACCTATATACAATATATACAATCAGGCGGGGATTGTATAGATTGTATATATTGCAGGGACCCAAATCCCTGCGCTACTCTCTCAACCGCCTCACTGGTGCTAAAGCCGGTGGAGTTTGAGCGAGAGCGCTTTAACCACCTACACTCATGTCTTGAGTGGAGAATCTGGCTATTACCAGAACTCCAAAATAAATACTGTAAAAGATCTCTGGGCCACTGCCGCTTTAACCTTCGAGGAGGGTTGTAGGGATGATTGGAACTAGATAGAGATTGGACTAAGGGATTTGGATGAATGATAAGATTCTGATGGAATTTTGAAAATTTTTCAGGGATATGGTCAAGGACAAATGGGATATTAAGGTCATGATGTAGGGTTTTGTTGGTTACATAGAACGGAGCATCGACTATTGTTCGGAGGACTTTTGATTGAAAGGATTGGATGCGTTTGATGTTAGAGAATTTTGCTGTCCCCCAAAGTTCAAGTCCGTAGGTCCAAATAGATTTCAGGATTGTCTTGTAGATCAGTAATTTGTTGTCAATTGAAAGTTGAGATTTTCTGGTCAGTAGTCTGTATAATTGGCCGTATCGTCGGTTAAGTTCTTGTCTTTTAAGTCTAGTATGTGGGTTCCACGTTAGTCTTCGGTCGCCATAGCCAAGATACCTGTCTGAAAAAGGAAGCTGAATGGAATTAAAGTGGACTGATGGACAGGATCTGCGGCGGAGTGTGAAGGTTATGTGTTTGCATTTGGATATTTTACTATTAACAATAATAATAATTTTTTAGAAATACTTTTTTAAATCAGAAATTTAAATTTTTTTATACTCTCTATGATATATTTTGAGTCTGAAGTAGTAGTTGGAGATTATTGTTGTCAACTATTATCAACAGAACATCTTTAATTCCGAAATTCATTAGAAATTTTGGTTTACAAAATATATATTCATATGTTTCCCCCCGTTTGGTGCTACAGACCATGAAGACCTTTTGCCGCCAGATTGGTCTCCTTACAGGCGTATGTTGCTTGCGGGAGCATAGATAGCCTGGAGGGGGTCAACCAACCTCACGTTGCTACGAACCATGGTCTCCATGGTGCAACGACAGGCCATCTATAGCTCCATATCCGATCCCTTTGGGGCCAATCTGGCAGTATGCTTCCCATCGGCTCACTCGGGTTCAAGGACAGTGATAAATAAGTCTAGATCCATGGATTATGGCTGCTCAGAGTCAGAAGGCGCACGAGGACCTATATTTCTTTTCCCGAAACAGACCGTCCAATACCGAATCTCAGGGGGGCTAAAGCACATCCCGATTCCTAATTATTATATCATGATTTTGTTGGAAAAAAATAATTATCGATTTCAAACCCTGTATCATGTATAATACGGTAGTATGAATCTCTTTTCCGGCTCTCAAGAGCGATGGATTTTGTTTGGATGGGTATCAAACGAAAGGAAATTTCTTGGACAAGTGACAAATCCTCTTATTACTCATTAAAAAAACTGTGAGGTTTTAAAACTCAGAAGTCAACGAATCGATACGGGATAAATTTTGTATTAAATAATAAATAAATATTGACACGGCTCAGAGGAATTATCGGGTAATGCCTTTTGAAGCCCTAAAATGTTCGTGTTTCGAGAAAAATCTTATTTTTAACCTAATTCTTCATAGGTGCTATAGTTTTCATAGGATGCTCATGACATCTTTAGGTTTTAAAAATTGAAATATTACTTTTTGTGTCTCCGAACGATGTAATAATATATTGAGAATGTAGATGAAGAAGAAAGTTATGCAATCTTTCGATAATGTAGAAAGAAACTTTTTGATATATTTAACCAATATAAAATATATCCATTATAAGTATCGAACTTATTATAACATCATACCATCAAAAAACCAAGCGAGCTAGTGCTAAACTTCTATTTTCCAACGTAACGTTAAAAAAAGTCCTAAAACATTTTTAAGTAATTGAACACTTTTTAAAACTTATGAAGAACTTGTTTTTGGTCAATGATAAGTTGTGATTTACGCTTTAGATTACCATGCAGACATGGTACATACATACGTTCAGACATGGTGCACCTGAAGATGAGTACTTTTTGAGTTTCTCTACTCACTAAGCAAACAACTCGGATTTATTTAACCATGGATTTGATTACCATAATACAAAAATAAAATAAACATAAATTTGATATAAGGAAAAAGCTTGAAGTTCTGAAAAAGGTCTCATTAATTCATTAATCTATCATCATCCATTAATTTATATTTCGACCAACTATGATCTTTGCTCATCCTCCTTCTTTTCATTGTTTCCGAGCTGGTTATCTTCTTACTCTTGATACATCCTCCTTGATACATCCTCCCCTTAGAATGTATTTATTTGTAGATGTCGGATCAGAAGGATTTTGCCCTAAAGACTTAACGAACGGCTCTGGCTATACGACCTTGTAAAGAACGTGACGGTGTACTGCCTGGGCATGTTATGTCTTCAAAGCTGTTTTGTTTTTTCCTACACCTTTAGAGGATAATGGTAGCTATACTGCATTGGTATTTATGGCCCTTAAAATGAGCCGTTGATTGAAATATTTATTAGCTTTACACTTTCGAGCCTCAATTTCGGTTACTGCTGACTTAAGCCGTGCCAAATTTCGTATCATATTTTTAATAATTCATTAGAGTATATTTATGAGAAAGTTACTCCTGAATGATGTTCTGAATTTTAGCTTTTTGTTTCGTCCCCACTCAATATACTTATTTACAAAATAAACCTTTAAATAAATCCAGATTATAATAGAAGCTAGTAGATATTTTATGTATGTATTTAACAACTATCGGAAAATGTTGCTAAACATTGATATCATTTTTATTGTTTGAATTTGAATATTTTTATACAATATTATATAATAAAAACTAAAAAGTAAATTTATCCTAACAGCCTCCATAGGGTTTTGAAGGCAAAGGGTTTGAGAAAATTAAAAGGACACGAGAGATCAAAGAGATGAGAAACTTGTCAGGTATCTCAGCTTCATAAGCCTTTGCCTAGACCTCTGCCAAAGAATCTCCTCCTAAATAATATAACTAAAAAAAAATTTAAAATATCTTTTTCATTAAAATATATTTAAAACTTTAAGTGCCTACCTATGTATGCTAAATGATCAAGATAGACGAGCAATGGGATCTTTAATGGTTGAAAGATATATATATATATATTTTTTTTTCATTTTCACTTTATTGTATACATACGTAATATATATTGTATTAATCTCGAATGAAATAATTAATAAAATATTAATTATAATGTCTTTATGTCTAATTCATAATTTCTTTAATGAATACTCGACGGTTAACATGTTTAAAATACTGTTGTGTAAAATAGTGATTCTTTGACCGCCACTTCGGACCATCTCATTTCTCAATAATTTCTTTAAATATTTCCATCACCTGTACTGAAATATCTAAAGCCTGTACCAACATATGGTGAAAAAAAAAGTTGTACGCTATGCACTTGAAGGTTCGATGTTGGTTTTGATGGGAAAAACTTTTAACGAACTAATTCCCGAGAATTATAGGATGAAAGTTGAAGTTGCCATCATTTATGGTCGCGTGGGCTTATAATTATTTTATACTTTGTTAATAATTTCTTTTCTATGAGTTTTTATATGATTATTTTTCCTATGAAATTACATTTATTCTTTTTAAATTATAACGTTTATATAGCTTCCTAATTTAAGTCAAGAAAAAAAAAATAGAAAAAATCTATTCCAAAAAGTATTATTATTACTGTAATTAATACGTTTTGATTTATTTATATGTACTTCAAGGACCACTTAAACAAAATTTTATATAGTTTCTTTCATTTTCGTCAAGCGGAATTACTGTTACCAATAATAAACAAAAATAAATTTAAAATATAAAAAACCTCCCCTCAAATTAAATCCTGAATCCATACTGCTATAAAATGCTACTAAGCTACTAAAATGCTACTAAGCCATACTGATATAAAATTCTCTGGTCAACGTTTAAAGATTAAAATAATAAAAAAAAATCACTATAATTTTTCCATAAACTGTTGTTTATCGTTTCCTATTGCTACAATCTGGAGTGGAACCAGATAAAGATAACCTGACCAATTGCATTAGATAACGAGCTATCCCACAGGCCGCGGTAATTGTCTCTTACATATTTATGACAATGAATAATTTAATGACATCGGGCTACCGCAGGGGAAAGAAGCGAGGACCCTGGAAAAGACTACGAAGCGACTGATAGTGGCCGGATTTGCATGGACACACGAGCCCATCTATTAATATTCATCATGATATGGTGTCTCCAATCCGGCCCCCGTCTCGGAGAAAAAATTATGAAACTTTCATCAGCCGTAATTATCACGTACAAAGGCTATTTATTAGGAGGGTATTTAGCATAATAAATAAATAATGAGTATTTATATTTTTTTATTACCATACATTTGATGCTAGTTACTTTGACAGATGTATATATCCCAAACGGACGGAAATGTTATGGACGGAATTGGTTAGGATCAACTCGTCTCCTAGCTTCCAAACAAACATAATGAAATTCAAAGATAATGAAATTATGCATTATCTCATATACAATAACCTCAATGACATTTCCAATATATGCATGGCACGAGGTTTAAGCCAATGATAATTAGGAAGGAATCATTCAGGTAAGATGGAAAGGTAACTGATTCATGTTCGGGTTTTGGTGATTTTGGTATGGAATAAAAATTGTGATTAACGTAGAAAAAATGTGATAAAAACTCTATCAAAGTACCATTAATTGAATCATGCCATTTTATTCATCGTTTTTCTCTAAATAATGTATCTTATAATTCAGGTAATAAGGTAATCACCTAGCAATTTTTTTTTGTGCATTGAAGGGCATTAATATTAGGGTTACATTAAACATTCACACAATATATACATACAAATGATAACTAAAATAGAAATAAAAGAAAAAAGTGTTGTGGAAAGTAAAATAAGAAAATTAACATACACAGGTAAAAAAAAAAAAAATAATAATAATAAATAAATAAAAAAATAATAGAGAGAAGCTAAATGAAATTGAAATATATAAAACACATTTATATCTATATACAATATTTACATTCGCTCAGGGGATTCTGAGTCACTTTGTCCCCCAAATGTTGAAACCAAGACAGGACCACAGGAGATCCCAGTTCTTCTCTCCCAGCCGCGTGGAGCCAGTGGAGACTGATGGAGGGCACTAGAGCAACAGACGCTCAGAACTTGAGTGGAGAATCTGGTCATTGCCAGTACTCCATTATATACATATTTACAAAAGGTAGCGGGACCACTGCCGGTTTTACTTTCGGGGAGGATTGTAATGATGGCTGGAGCTAGATAGGAATTGTTTTGGATGATGAGTGAGTTTATGGTGAAATTTGGAAAATTTGTCTGGGATTAGGTCAATAATAAATGGGATATGAAGGTTATTATGGAGGGTTTTATCGGATAGATAGAAGAAAGCATCGACTATTGTTCGAAGGACTTTAGACTGAAAGGATTGAATGCGCTTAATGTTAGAAGGTTTTGTTGACCCAGGTCCAGATAGGTTTCAGGATTGTCTTGTAGCTTAGTAGTTTGTTGTCGACTGAAAGTTGAGATTTTCTATTCATTAGTCTATATAGCTGTCCAAATCGTATGTTTAGTTGTTGTCTTTTAAGTCTGGTATGTGGGTTCCACGTTAGTCTTTATCTAGAAGAAAGTCAAGATACCGGACTGTGGCTGAGAGAGGAAGTGGTATGGATTTGAAGTAGATTGGTGGTCAGGACTTGCGCCGAAGGGACCTAGCAATCAAGAATAAACTAAGAGATCTCATTGAATAATTTGGAATATATTTATGTTAAGACACCCCTTGCTAGCTTGTTATCGCTACAATATTAGTATTCCACAATGTAGCTGTTACGTTACTGGAACTCCTATCCGGACACAGTTACATCGCCGAGTACCAACAGTAATGCCCCACAGACACACACAATATTACTATTCATAACTTAATTAATTCACTGAGGCGTTATCTGTCCCATCCCGATTGGCCCTATGAATATGGACGAGGTGCCGTGTGTCCATGCTAATGCCCTCCTCTTCGTCACATTCCCTCTTTTTCCCTTTATTATTCACTGTCATTAATATGAAGGAGTCGCCGGGTTTGTCTCGTGTGTCTGGCTGACTCATAGAGTCGTAGTCTGATTTTACTTTCAATACTTTAGTAAGGGCACATTCAGATATTAGTCTGTACATATAGTCCGTGGTACAGACCCCTTTGTATAAAATTATTAACACCCGCCTAAAACTTTGTGAATAGTTTCATCTTATGGTAAACTGCAATTTTTTAATTAGTTACTAAAAAATCATCATCCTTTGGAGCTCGAATATACAGTTCAGTAGAAAGAGGCTAATGTAACAAGGCTATATTCGAGCCAATTACGACATATACCACTTGGGCCACCAATGCAAGATACCGAAACAGACTGTTAGCAATAGAGATGGATTTTTGGAGAACAGCAGCAAGAAAATCGAGAAGGGAAAGGATCAAAAAATGAAATAATTCTGGAAATGATGGAAGTAGAAAAACATTTTAGTAAATATTGAAAAGAATAGGTTATGCTGGTTTGGATATTGGTGAAAATAATGACGCCTGAAAGATTGTCAAAGATGTGTATGGAGCTAAAAGAAGAAGGGAGAAGGAAAAGGGGAAGATTAAGGGTAAAATGGAAAGACGCGGAAGAAGAAAGCCTGATGGATCATACCATTATGATGATAAAAAAACAAGCCTTGGATAGAAAAGAATGGAAAAATATCTTAAAGAATATTTAGGTCAAGGACAACCAATAATATCTAAAAGTAGTAAATATCTATTCACTTTCCACTTGAATCGTAAGATAATTTGACCACAAAATAAATATTAAAAAAAAAAAGGTGGCCTACAAAAATATTGTGCCATGTGGCCTATATAACCCCGTTATTTTGACATGTTTGTTGCTGGAATGTTTTTATAGGGCATCTATATTCTCGATTTTATGATCAAATTATCATAGGACTCAAGCTGAGATGAAGCGGGTATTGATGAAACTGAATGCTTTAATTGGTGCATAATTAAATAGACAAAGATAACCGATGTCCAGATTGAAAACACCCCAATTCAGAAAATTCACGAAGTTTTAGGAGGAATAATTTGATAAAAAGGAGTCTGTACCAAGGACTAATCCCTTGATTTTCTTGAATATTGAAACAAATATCTTTGAGTACTACCTCGACAACTCAGAAAAATTTATTTGAAACCTCTATTATGAGTTACACCCGATCAACCCTACATACATGTCTTAAAAAAAATCTGCATTCAAGTCCAACTAACCTGGTCTTCTTGAACTGTTTTTGTTACTGAATAGCCTAGCATAGCTCAAAAATGAAAAGTCTACGAAACTGAAATTACGTGAAAAGTAGGTTATGCAAGTTATTACACATCTTTTCGATTTTCTGGGAAACGGAACTAACCATTTTTGATTAAACGCCTCTTATGAATGCTATTTTATGGTTTCTAATATTAAGTAGGTCTTATCCTTATAACGCCGAAGTTTCAAAATGGATTCAAAAACAGCCTTTAATATTGTTAGTTTAAAATAAATAACATTATTTTACGGCTAGTATCATAGTAGAATAAACGGCAGTAGACGATATGCTTGCCACATTGACTTGAATACAGGTAAATATGGAAACAAATTTGTTCCTTGATGTATTAAATATAAAACGCATGTGAAAATCACTTATTTTTCTCTCCCATTCCCTTAAATATTTGTTTCGGTTATACTTTTAGTCTATTTTTCTAAATATTTTTATCTCTTATCAATATTTTTTTCTCTCCCTCTCTAAAAGGTTCTAACTTACGAAATTTGTATTTTATTTATTTATAAGATACACATATTTTTCTCTGTGTAACATTTGCTGTCTACTAGTTTCTTAAGCAATTATGGTATCAAGATATATATATATATATATATATATATATATATATATATATATATATATGATATCAAGGAGATATAAAAACCTAAAAAAAAAAAGTAGGGAAGTATTTGAATTTAAAAACTAGTGAAATAAAACTAGACCAAAAAATACAATAAAATAATAATACAAAAGTATAAGATAACACAGCAAGTAGCTCAATGCAGTAAGTCTCTTGGCCAGCGCCTCAACAGTCTTCTGGGCGAATCATAATATGGTGGTCATATGGTGGCTTGAGTAAGTGGGTCTGAACTTAGATTCGGTTAGTCATGAAAATTACTAAAACTGTCTGTGGCAGTTGCTGTGATGAAATGAATGTCAAAGTCAGTGTGTAACAAACAAAGAAACATAAATAAATAAAGGGGCGTCTACAATATTACAGTACTAAATTTAAAATATTAATTCCACATCGATCGACAAAATGTATTACCATTCAGAAGCAACCTCAAGACTGAAAAATTGTTTAGTTTAATTTTGAGAGTATGTTTTTTTTTTTTATTAATGGTTTACTTACATTAATTGATTTTCAAAGTTGGAGAATAAGCCCGTATGTATATATATACTTTTATTTTTATCATTATATTTCTTTTTGTCACATTTAGATAAACTTCTACTCAAAGCCATTCCTAAACGATTCCAAAGGCGGCTTAGGTGTCTTAATGCGCAGTGAGCGCTGTAAGGCGGTCCGAATATTGCATATATATCTTGGCTAAGTTGGGAGCTTATTGCGGCCTGTCCAGACTTTGCGACAGAAGTTTAATAAAAGAGAGGGAGGACGCGCAGAAGGTGGTATTGCGGCGGGTATTGGGGACATAAACCAGCCGCAATACCAGCTCCCACTGTCAGCTGTCGCTGCCGCTCTTTATTGCCACCCAGATTTAGTACCTCTTAGCATCTTGTTCGCTTATCACACCGTCCATGAATCTCCTTCCAAGCCGAATAATGTCACATGGGTGCAGAGGTCTCCGGTATTGCGATATCTTGAAGAAGAATTGAGGGCAGTCTTCAAGGTTCTGTCATTAGAACATAAGTTTCGCGGTTATGAAGTGTTGATCGCATTTACACATAGACATTCAAACAAGCTTCCATATTCATTTTACAACATCTCGTTATCAAATAAAAGATGTACAAAATACTTGGGACTGATGATGTACAAACGACTGACCTGGAGATCACAAATAAAGAAAAAAAATATTGAATCACTTGCTCTCACAAGTTACATGAATGTCATACATTTGTAAAATTGTTTAGTCGGTATTAGCCTATTTCCTCAAAAACGAGTCTATCTTGGTATAGGGATATCCCCCGGCGGAAATGTAATGAACCAGCTTGATCACTTTCTTATGATTTCGAGGCATAGACCAAATCTTCTCTATGTCAAAACTTTTTGAGGAGCTAAAATGGACTCATGCCATTTTATAACTATGGCCAAAGTGAGAGCCAGGATATCCATAATCAAAACAAGGCGAAGACAAAGAAGTGAGAGTTGTGACCTACAAAGCTACAAATCTCTCGGATACATCTCCTACTGAAGGTAAAAACGTTAGTGTAATTTAGTTAACCATTGAGAAAATTAACCCCGACCAGACAAAGAAAACATCCCCCTGATTCAACGAGGAGTGCAGCCAGTCTATGAGTACTAGTCTGAAAAATGAGACCTACAAATCCATTCTTCAACCTCAATTGATATTTAGAGGCAGCGCAGAAGAGAAAAGAGCATTCATAAACTTAAGTAAAGAGCTTGAAGAAATAGAAAGATTACGTAGCAGTAATGACTGTCGTCAATTTTACTAAAAGGTGGACAGTGGTCGTAAATCACTTAAACCTCGAATCTCAACCTCTAAGGATTTGGATGGAAAGTTACCGAACGAGAACGCAAAATTAGTTCAGAGACGGAATTGCCTCCTCGACCACCTGCTTAACGAAAATCAGGCACAGGAAACTGAAGAGGAAGAAGTTGACCGTACTTGAACTCGAGCCTTCGGGCGAAGAGGAATTTCGTGCAAATTTTCCGCTGATTTGTTCAAGAAAGGGAGGGGGAGATTAGCTGGACAAAATACTCTATGTATTACACAATCTTTTTTATTGTCAACTGGGCTGGGAAAAGGTTTCCGGCTGCTTGGAATAAGACGATTTTATGTCCAATTAATAAGAAGGGAGATCAGTTAGAATGCAATAATCATCGAGCTATTTTTCTTCTGCCATGCGTCTACAAGATATACAAGGAACTTTACGTTAAAAATAAAAATATAGATGTTCATTATATATATGTATATATATTTTTTTTTTGTTATCTGCCGATTCTATAATTTCGCCGCGGATTGAGATTTTTCCCTAAACTCTACGTCACTAAATTTTTCAAGAAAATTTTGTATGCCTCATTCCCAGTTCAATATTAAAATGCATATTTTTGCATGAAAATGTGAGACCTACGATACCACAACTAGGATGATACACGCAAGAGGCAGACTCGCATGTATGCAGCGATAAAGATAGAGATTATTAGTGTAAATTCAATACCTTCAAGGCATCCCCTTTCCAGCCAAGTTCTTTTTTCTATCTTTATTGTATTTTGAATTAATATATTAAGCAAATATTTAATACACTGGTTGTTACTAGGTTAATCCGTGGTTCTATACATTAAATACCTGAGACCCTTAGCTGGAAAGGAGTATAAGTGACAAAAACTATGATTTGCGTAAACGACGGTTAAATCCTTTCCAGTAACTGCAACTGCAGCGGTTTTTCTAAACTGGCTTACTTTTTCTTTTTATTAAATCTATCAGTCCAACTCTTACTATATCTATTTTGTCCCTAAAAAATAGATATAGTATAAATCCAAATGTTCCTAAATGCCATCAATATTTGAACCAATTAAAGGAAAATGGGACAGAAGTCGCTTTCCAGTGGATACCAGGCCATTGCGGGCTCCACGGAATTGATGACGCTGATAAACTGGCCAGAATAGGTTCTGGAATGATCCAACCCGATATTCCTCTGACCATGGATTCAACAAAAAGAATCATAAAGCAGACCCTCCAAAGTTCACTAGAAGAGAAATATGTACAAACAATTGAAGAGAAACGATGGAGTGGATTGCTGGAAGAAAGTGGCAGGATTCCTAGACACCTCCCTAGAGGGCAAGCCGTGGCATGCTTTAGAATGCTGACAGGCCACGATTTCCTTCAGAAGCACCTCCACCGCATCGGTGTAAAAGATAGCCCGACATGCCCTCTATGTTCCATAGACGTAATGACAGGAGAACATCTGGATACATGCCCTGCATTACAGGACATAAGATGTTGCTTTAATGAAATGGACAGCTATTATGCTCGGAGAACAAAATTGTATTGGACTGCATGGCTAACGAAGCAGACGTTACTTAAAAAAAAAAAAAAAAGTCCAACTCTTACGGTCCAACAATCTGTATTAATGGTATTTCTCTCATATGTGAAATAGTGTTGCCCGAAATCGGTCTTGGTCTTGCCAAGGCCACCTAACTGTCGCAAAACCAAGACCAGGACTAGTAAAAAAAATCGATTTTTTAAATAAAAATTAAGGCAAAATAGTTACTAATATTCGACAATCTTAGTTACTACATGTTACTACTGGGTATAACCAATATACTTTTGAATTAAACTCCTCTAATTTTTCATTCGGGCTTAGTTAGGTTTCTCATCTCTAAAAAAATACAGTAATATATTTATACTAATAAGCTAATAGGTAACTGCGAGGACTCTTGCGCAAGACCAAGACTGAGTTTGCAAGACCAAGACACGCATTTGGGCAACACTAATGCGAAAATATTTTAAATTACTATTAGAATGTTGGAATGCGCTTAAAACCTTTTAAAATCAACTAATTTATTAATAATATTGACAAATAGCCATATTCTCATTCAATATAAAAGTTTATTTTTGGGTCATCGCAGGAAATTTTTATGATAAATACTATCGAATTTTAGATATCTTCATCGAGGATTGATTTATTATAACTTTTCGGATTTCTTGTATATCTATGTTCGTTATTATAATATCAAAGGAATATACTGACAATTTTAAATATATACCTTCACGCGCGATCTTTTTATACTGACTTTATTTTTAAAACCAAGGCTTCCGCTAACCGAATCGTGAACTATTGTGTTAAAGAACTCTAATATGTTAATGTAAATCGAAATGTCACCGGGCTATCTTAAAATGGATTTAAAAATTAAAACATAATTTTTTTCCATTTAGGAAAAATAAAAAATTGTTGTGGAATCATTCATTATTTAACATAATTGGGTTAAATTAATACTTTTTATTGAATGACACATTTCCATACCAGCCTCATTCATAACTCTTCTTTGCTTCTACAGTATTCATATAATGCTCATACACATATTAATGTAACTTCAAATAGGAGTATTGTTATATTATAACTATTCAAGATTTTATATTATTATCAAATATTTAAAATTATTATTATTATTATTTTTACTGACTATCACTTATAATATTTGCAAACCTCTTTTGCTAGAATTGTGATATTTTTCACTTGTCAGATTACAGTTTATTACAAGATAACAGAAAATGATGCTCTCAAAATTCTCATTTGCTCCCACCAAAATGTTTATAAAATATTCTTGAAAGAGCAAGATGAAGGAGAATGATTAGAATGTCAAAATAATTGAACGCCTGCTGCGTTGTAAGATATTTACTTCAGATATAATCTATCGTAAGGAACATTTACAAGGTTTTACAAGAAAGCTTATAAACGTTTCAGGTTGAATAGTGCCCAGCATAGTTGGGCTTGAAGTCGTTGTTTGTCGAATATATTACTGGATCAGATATGTACATGTTGGTAATTTTAGTACAGGCTTTACTGGTCTTAGATGTTATTCCATTTTACTACAATTTAAGTAATCAAAATTTTTGTATTGTTAAGAAATGTGTATATTTTCAGCAATTTCTACCAATTTTAGGATAAAGTCATTCCGTACTTTTAACAATTCGGACATTGACAATCCAATCAATCCACAGATGCCCCCAACTGGACCTATCAGTTTCAGTGCCGAAATGCCATCAGGCCTTCAATCCTTCCTCTAATACCTCTATGGAGCGTGCGTGATCTCTAATCCAGGTGGCTGCGGGAACAATAGTCACGTGACCTGGATTACCCACCCCCGCCAAATCCGCCTACTGTAAACCAATCCCAGAGATCCCGAAGTCCATTTGTGAATCTTCGCCGTATATAAACAATTTATTACTTATCCTTCATCTGTCTCAAATGTCACTTCAATTTGTAGTTTAATTCGAATTTACAGACATCGGAACTTACCAGTTTAGGATTAATTCGTTCTTCGTTGCAGAAATGTATCCCTTAACGATAGGCATTAGGTCATTTATATATTATTAAATCTACGTAAGAGCTTTACATAATTTAATGATTTAACATAAACATAGAAATAAGTTAGGAATTAAAAAGCTAAAATTAAGAAATTACAAAACGCGTGGGCATTGCTAGACTCCACACGGTTAACATAATAAAGCATAAAAGATTATGGGCTATAGCATTTATAATTAATTTCTAAAATTTAGATTATTACTCAACTGATCGGTAAATATCCAAAGGGCAGATGAAGGCTTAAGTAATAGGACTATGTTTTGATTAACTTTGAGAAAAGAGATTTTTACAGTAATCGGTCATAGGTTTTTCTTCATCATTGCTTATTGGCAGTATCGGATTCGAATCACCCGGATTTCCACGGTTTTTATTTATTTCTCTTAACTACGATTTTACTTTTTCCATCATTCTAGAAATCCACTGATAATTTAGTTGTGTTTTGGTTTATGATTTTCAATAATGAACCATTGTAATCGACTAAGAAAAATATCAAGTCAATCTCCCCTCGCAGCAAAATTAGAGGTTTTACGTTTCGCTTTTCGCAGAATCAGAAAATACAATAAAAAGAAATATCCATTCCGTTTTGTTTTTTTTCCGAAACTAGTCGGACTATTGTTTTGAAATTCCATATCAAAATCGGAGGTAACCCGGGAATAATCATCCTAAATAGATATTACGATCCGCCTTTTCATTTCAAAATGGCAGTCGAAAAACCTGTGACGCTATCTGCGACTGTAGCGACACGTCGGTTGTAACAACATTAATGAAACGCCTAAATTCCTCTCCTTGAAACCTTATAAATTGATGTATATACACTTATCCGAAAATAAGCTTTAATTTTTGTTTTACACATTTTGTGGTATCATGTTTATACTTATTTGAAAGATGATAAAGTTACCTTGAAAGAGGGAAAAAAATCTTCCGAATTGGACTACTTGGTGTAAAAATATGGTGTTTTAAAATATTTGTATATTGCATAGTAGATTTATAATATTTCACTGCTGGAATATTTTGTTTCTTTGGAAGCAGCCAATATATTAGACTTATTTTTTAAAATTTTCAAAAAAAATTATAATAAAAATCTTGAGGAGCCAATCTTGTACGGTTTTTTTCGGAGAAGTTGTAAATAATGCCGTGTGCCATGCCACATATATTTGACATATAAATATTTTGAAATAATAAATTATTGTAACGTTTTATAACTATTTTCTTCTTTTTTTCTTTCAAAATATATATATTTAACTTTTAAAATTAGTTTATTCAGTGATGAAGTAATAATTATATTTAGTGAGTTTCACGACCTCAACTGAAATATTTGGGAGGATATTGTTGTGTTACTACACTAATGAATTTTTTCACATGTTGACATTCATTGACACGACTACTTAAAACTGACACAATCAATGTATAAAATGTCTGAATTAGCTACTCGTAAAAAAGTCGGTGTGGTGTTTGACAGGGGCTATTAAGTTTGGGGTAGGGTCATGTTGCTCCACGATCTGTTTAATTTCTGCTGCCAGGACGATCTCTGTCCCAATATGTGGCTGGGCATCCTTCAAAGGTACAAGATCTACCGAATCAGTTGTTATTATGTTGCTGGTATGTTTACTGTGTATTGCTAATAACAATTCATAATTCATGAAATTTATTTAATATTTCCTAATGTGTTCAGTTCTATTTCATCCCTAACCATGTTCGAAAAAATCTAAACATCTTTTTCATTTCATGATTCATAATTAGAATAGTTGATCATTTGGTAAATGATTAAAGTATGATTGCGAAAATAAGATCATAATATTAACATATTAATTACGTCACCAATTGTACACTTAAAGTCCCTGGTACAGACCCTTTATATCAAATTATTAACATCCGCCCAAATAGCTTCATCTCATCGCAAACTATGAAATTTTTATTTACGAAAATTGTTGGAATTGAGGAATTCTTCCAACTGGAAATAGACAAACTATGTCTATTTAATTAGTTATCAAACTCTCATGAACAGCCATTTGCTTTCCATTTGATCACAAAATCGAAGAAAAATGTGACCTACAAAAATGTTGGGCCATTTGGCGTGATATTTATCCCCAACATGTTAAAATAACGAGGTTATATAAGCCGAACAACTAAACATTTTTGTAGGCAACCTTTTTTTTTTTCTATTTTGTGATCACAAAATTATCTTATTATTATTATTTTTGTTACTAGTGCCTCATTAAATTAATTAATTTAATGAGAAAACGTTCCATTTCTGAAAATTTTCATAGATAACAAATTTTTAGGTTACGATATGATGACACCATTCACGAAGTTTTGGTTAATAATTTGATAAAAAGGGATTCACAGACTAATACAGTAATCTTTAGCTTATGTTTTTTAGATGTAAAAACTTTTGGCAAATCATTAAAAACTACATCAAGGTCAGCTAAACGTTTCCTGCACGTTGGGAGAACAAACCCAGTTCCTCGACGTGCGGTATCGATCCCCGCTGACAGGCCGCTACTTCCTCATCCAGAAGCCGGCAAACTGAATGGCTGAAGGTCTTCAGGAGTCACCTTTGTCTGCTCCTGTAATTAGGAGAGTTTGCGAAGCCTTACACAGTCTCTGTCCATTCCTCTTCTCTTTTATTTGTGCAAGTCCTCCTCTAACGCGAAGCCAAACAGAATGCAGCGCGAATGATTACTAGCAACTTTCCCAGAGTAATGACGAAATATACTCGAGAAACATCGTGTGGTTCTGTTTTTCAACTATTTGTTCTTTAAAATCCTGTTTGCTCAAGGTAACAGTAATTTTTTTTATTGTTATAAGAAACAGAGAAGCTCTTTTTAAGAGTTCAAATGATTCGTAGTACTCCGGACTGCGAGCAGAGAGAAATTCGAACATCAGTTTTCCTCTTATAAGACCACAGAATCAAACTGTTTAAGTTGTTTTTTTTCTAACTAAATATCGGTTGTATTAAATATATTATTTGTTTCTTGGAAAGAAGGAATACAAATAGAGTCTAGGTCTATATTATAAACATTATTACACTTATTGAATTACAATATGTTTTTCTTTTTTATGCTACATTAATAAAAATTACAAAAAAATTAACGAAAAGTTACAAACCACATTTATTAAAAAATCAGAGAGTTAAAATAATCCCTATTATTAACGTTAATATAAAATCTAAAATCTAAAATTGACAATAGAACACATTACCAACAATAAAAATAATAAATTAATTTTATTTTTAAATATTAATATTTAATCATGTTATGAAATCAAATTAACAGATTATTCACATAAAAATAGAAACAAACCAGAAAAGAAGATCCAAACAAATCTGTTTTATATTTATCGTAATCTATGCTAACATCCGATCTACACTTTTTGTACAATATTCAGAGATCAAAATTTGAGATTTGAGAAATTTCAGAATCTCAGAATTTGAGAAATTTGAGAAATAATTCTCTATAACTAGATATATTAGAAATGAAAAAAGATAATTTTCTCATATCTTCTATAGTGATTGGATTAAATATTTTGATCCCATTAAGGTTTTCTATACCCTGGTAAATTCTTATTCTCAAACTGTTATGTTGGGCAAAAACAATAATAAAACCGAAGAAGTGTAACGGAGTTAAAATGAAATAAAATACAGAATTTCATAGCAAAAAAAAAAATTAATTACAAGTAAAAGACCTAAATAGACAAAAAAAAAAAAATGAAATAATATTCATACTTAATTATAATATTTAGAATCAGCCGAAGGAGCTCAGAGTCCGGCCCTTTCACCCAAGTGTGAAGGATAAGGCGAGATTCTAAGAGATCCCAGCGCTTTACTCTCAGTCGCGTCACCGGCATTAGAGTCCAGACCGTTACAGACTGACTTACAACATGACAGAAGCCTTCAGCATGAACACTCAGATCTACCATGAACCCATATATCTATCCCCGACAACTCCTGAGGAGATAGATGATTAAGAGACTTAGTCAGCCATTATCTCTTTATGGAAATATTTACTTTCTTTAATTGAGACCTGACGTTACAGGATTGAAATAATTCTTTATTTTTTCTCTCTACACAACCAGTTTCAGTATTTAAAATAATAAATGGGGGATAAATATTCAGGACTCAGTCTTTTTTTTTTTTAATTTTAAATTTAAATTTTTTATTTATGCCAACGTTTCAATTCAAACATGTGGGTCATCTTTAGGGCGTGGTTTGAGCACTGAGGGTGTTCAAGTACTCATAAATAAAAAATTAAAATTAAAAAAAAAAATACAGCTTCCTGAATACTTATCACCCATGATATGTAGAACAGTCGACTAACTTCCTTCAATAAAATAATGAAATTTTTAACAATTTAAAATCTAATGTTTATAAATCATTAAATAAAATGGTAATGACCTAACGTATGGTTATTGAGGACTAAAAATAAAAATAAAACCATTCTATCCAGTAGACCCCACTCTCATTGAAAGGGTCAACTCCATCTTTAGTCCTGAATACCATGCTTTTTATTAATCTTGTAAATGGTTTAAGGGCCACAATTTTTCCATCTCTCTTAAAAATAACATTAATTTTATAAGTATTAGGACCTACATATGTTCTGAAATTATTATTATTATATTGTACTGTGTTGTACGCTGAGTATTCAAATTTTTGTCTTTCATTTTTTCTAAATACCTTTTTTATGATTTCTGTGGGGTACCCATTATTTATTGCAATTTGAAAAATTATAGGTTATTCTTTGTCAATTTTGTGGAGAGTTAAAGGTATTTTTTGTAAGCTATTTGCTAGCCTGTAAGAAGTGCTGAGTTTTTGTGACCAATAGTCAAACGGGTTTTCCAGGTACATTTAATGAATATGTTATGTTATATATTTATTAGTTTTTAATAATTAACAAACTTGGGCATTCTTAAATCACCTTTCTGTAATGTGGAACTAGTAGCGCTGACAACAGAGGGCTAAAAACGATGATCCCTCAGGGAGTGGGCTCAAGTGATTGATAAGGTTGTTATCAGATAACTCCCTTGTTTTTTCTCAGGTCGAAGAGACACAAGGATCCGACATCCAATTTCCTCCGTCGGCAGATCGTTCAGCCTTATCTCGTCCCGATAGTGTCCCTAAATAAAGTGGTCTCCTTGTGTAGCCTTCTCCTCTCTAGTCTTCGTCAATTGAGCGTAGTCTGCTAATCTATTTTTAGATTTATTTCCTTAATTTCTTTCTTCATCTACAATACTTACAACCTTATCGTTAAAAAAATATTATTATTTTATATATATATATATATATATATATATATATATATATATATATATTGTTTTCCACTTTCAGAAAGGTATTTTCCTAATAGAATTTAGAGAAGAATAAAACATCACAAACCTTGAAGAATGTTGTCAAAACTGGAGGATTAAAATAAAATCCTAAGAAATCACCTTTACCCTTCGTCATAAACCTATGACTTCCTGTCCTACATCATCCTTTAATAACACCCCACTTATCCCTGTTGAACAAATACGTAATCTTGGACTCCACTTGGACAAACGTCTCACTTGGAATCCTCATACAAGACTGAAACGACAAGAAACTGCTCGAGGTTTCTGCTTACTCCAACACTTACTAGACAAACGCTCTAAACTTCTAATTAATTACAAAAGACTAATTAATAAGATTAATATAATTAATATTCATGACTATAATAAGATCTATGATGTAGAAACTCTTCATTGCTGGAATTTGATGGCTCTGATACAATGTTGTTTATAAATCTATTATTTTCAAATTAAAATTAATAAAGCCCACTATAAGCCAGAATATAGTCGTTTATTAACTACCCATTCTGATATAATTTTTATTATAATTATCTCAAAAACATGTCAATTATTCAGGACCGTGTTACGTATGACAGATTACACCTGTCATAGAATGACAATCAGCGAGTTCGCTGTCGGGAACGTTACTCGAAGTGGCGTTGAACGGCGTTCGCCCTGAGAAGTGTCCAGCGGAATCTCTTTCCATCTTGATTTTAGTATTCTTTTTTAACCGAGAAGATCCCTCATCCGTCTTCTTTTGAGCCCTTTAAGTGTGGTTTCGGAAACGTGAAATGTAGGCATATCTTGAGTAAAATTGTAGAAATAATTACTCAAAACTATCCAATGGCGTGCTGAACTTCGTCGTATGGGATCCCTGGTTTAAAACAACTTATCTTGTTAGAGTTTCACAGTTCGGATAAATGACTTTTTAACGGTATTTCGTTTGAATATTTTTTCATTCTGGATTCCTAGTAAAAGTATCAAATTTTATTTTTGTTCCGATATATTTACATACCTTTTGTAGGATTTGTATGGCTACAAATAAACACGGAACTTTCTAAAAAGAGACTGCCAAAGAGGAATAGAAAAAACGAAAAGTCAATCGGATTCGTTTGTCCGGTTCGGACTCTATATTGGCTGACCGACGCACGTCCATCAAGATCCGACCCCAAGAGGCGGAACTGAGCAAGTGACAAGGAAGGAATTGAAAAAAGGCCGTGAACGAGGGGGGAAATCAGAAGAACGGGGCACACAAGCGGGCTCCTGAGGCGAGAAGGGTCCCCGCAAAAACAGTGAGGTCGTCCAGTTCCCACACACTATCAGTCCGCAGATCCGGCACCTTGCCTGAATCTGTTAACATAATCTATATTAGATAACTATCGTTATCTATCTTGGTATCCGGCTTCCTCTGTATGTTTTACTTTTTTGCACAGTATTCCTCTTATCGGATTCTAAAATAACTTTATTATTGTAGCCGAATTTTCGGATTTTTTTTTTTTTTTTATGCCATCTCCAAAACTGCTAATATCAGTGCCGGTCTTAATGGCAACAAAAATGAGCAGCGTCCGGGTCCCAAAAAAATTTGTTGTTGAATAAAATTAAGTTACAGCTGGTTTTAACATAAGTACATATATTTTGCCAATTTTGAACCCACTTAATTTTAAAATTATTATAAACCAATGATTTGATAGTGGCGGATTTACGCTCAGTTATCCAAGGCAGTTGGCAGTAATTTTTGAGAATTACCTAAATCATTTGGTGATAATGGCCATTGTAAAAAAGGAGAGCTCGAACAGCTTTTTTTTTGGTGAGCTTAATATTGCGGTATTCATCAAAGAAGGAAGGTTGCGATGGCTGAGCCATATACAAAGGATGTGGGATGAGAGGCTACCAGAAGAGGTAATGAATGGAAGGCCAGGCAAAAGGAGTCTAGCAGGAAGACCAAGGCTGAGGTGGTTGGTTGACGTAGAGGACGATTTGATACGGATAGGAGTAAGAGGATGGCGAAGGAAGGCAGAAGATAGGCAGGAATGGCTGTCAATTTTAAGTGAGGCCAAAGTCCAAGTAGGGCTGTAGCGCCATTGAGTAACTAAAGTAAGAAATTTTGTGATCTAGGTAAAGTTGATAAACATTATCTTATTTGAATTGTTAATTATTTATTTGTCACAGTATTTCATAATGTTTAAATATTTTTTTGTTCAAATTTTCGCGAGGAAATCGAATAAGCCAAAATTCCATTTTACATTCCTACGCGTTCATGCCGGCAGACGTAAACTTTTTAACTTTTCTTCAATGAAATTAATGTGTGGAAAACGTGAAACTTTGTGTAAAAAGCAACACGTTTGATAGGCTCAAGGATTATTAATATTTATTATTAGTTCACATAAATGTTCCTTTTAAACACAAGTTACTATAAAGTTAATACCTTATTCACAAAATGGGTGCAAATATTTAAAATACTGAAATATTAAGTTATATTTAGTGCTGTAGTTAAAAATAATATATAATCTGTATAAAAAACGTTCTTCCCCCACTGGATTTAATTTCTAGCCTGTAGGACTCTGTGCTGTGGCTGTGGGAATAGAATTGGTTTGAGATAAACCCCAGCCAGCAGAACACATCCTCTCTGCGTTAATATGTCGAAAGCTGGCAGTGTTTGCTTTCCCTGAGGCCACAATGCGGCCAAAATCCACAGGCCGTCGTTCAATCTGGCTTAGGGAGCGTGCACTCATTGTTGTTAGTTTTTTCGTCCCTCATTACAGGACTATGACTTATTTAGCGGCTGTCATTCAGGTGGCCATCCATCAGTTGTTATCTCTTGTCAGTTTTTCTATGTTTTATCCCTCATTTTTTTTAGGGGTTATGAGAGAAAACGTATGAAAGGGCTTTGCCTAATCAGGTTAAAGTAGATGCTGTTACTCAGATTAGTTATTTTCTAGTAATTTATAAAAACATTTTTCTAATCACGAAATTGATACACCCCGTAGAAAAATAGAAAAATAGTTCAATGGTTACAGTAAATAAATAAAACCAGAAACTCTACAAGAGACTTATTTATAATCTCATTTTAAATATGTACAAACTCAATAAAATTAAAATATTCAACTATGTAATGTTAATAAAAAACTGGATAATTTATCTCATAGTCAAAATGATGAAACTTACTTCTTATTAACTTTGAATACTATTATACTGTATTAACTTTTAAATACTAAACAATAGAAAAAAGTTGAATTGCCAAACAAACCTAACTTACTACATAATTCATTTGTGTCAGCATTTATATCAGTTTTATTTATTTATTTTTATTTATTTATTTATATGATATTTACAACTGTATACAAAAATACATCTGGTAAATTCGCACATGGATATGACATGAAACACATGTTGAGAAACTACCCATTGGTAGCACTCTAATAATATGTCTATATTAGGAGATCACGTGGCCATCTTCTTTTCAGACGCCTCGGAGGGTTATCAGGAATTGAATAGGAAGCAAGATTAGAAACAAGAAGGTTGGGATGGTTATGAAGTTTATTATGGAAGGACAGATATCTGGATTGGGCCAAATCTGATAAATAAGGAACATTAAGGTCATTGTGGATGATTTTATTTGTAAAAAGTAAGGAGCATTGAGGCTTTTACGAAGGATTTTGGATTGTAAGGATTGGATGCGAGAGGAATTTGATGGTTTGGTGGAGCCCCATAGCTCAACTCCGTAAGTCCAAATAGGCCTTATTATAGTCATGTAAATGAGTCTTTTATACTTAATTGGGAGGTTAGAGCGTTTGTCTAGTAAGTGTTGAAGTAGTCTGAAACGTCAAGCTGTTTCTTGTCGTTTCAGTCTGGTATGAGGATTCCAAGTTAAACGTTTGTCCAGATGGAGTCCTAGGTAATATATCAGTTTAATTCTATAATTGCTAATAAAAAATAAAAAAATGAAGAACATCAGCAAACATATTTTAGTACCCAATTGATGCTTAGAAACTAAACCTTGTTGTTCTATAAAGTTTCAGGTGCTTTGAAAACAGTCCACAATAAAAAAAGGGAACCTTAACAGCCCGTAAAATAGTGGCGCGGTGAAACATATGTCGGGAGGCTGGTGATGATCCTATTTGAAAAAGATGTACACGGGTGACAATGGGCCCATAGGATGATAATGGCTGAGGTGGTGTCGGGCAGAGACGGGGCTGCCCAACAGATGTTCCCAACTCTTCCGTTTATTGGCCGATTACATCGGAACGGATTAGGTTGACAAAGGGGTCGGAGTTATGAAATATGTCAGTCGGGGGTAGGCGTCCCATTGTGTAGTTCGCTCCTCGCTCTTGTTATTGAATCCTCAATTAATGTCTTACTCATCGCTATTAATCACAACTTTGAGATGGGTTCGTAACTAATTGTAAACTATTATGGGCTAATTGCTATAGGAATAAATCTAAAGCGGTAAAGATAAATAATATCCACAGTAAGGTTTCTAGGTTCTAATAAGTAGAATTATTGATGACTTTGTTCCTTTACGTTGTTTATTTACATTTTAATTATTAAATACAGAAGGATGGCATGAGACTCTGATATCATCCAAAAACGAAAAACGTTAAACCTCAGACTTTGACTATTAAACTCACTTCTCTCAAGACTCAAAATTACACCTAAAATAAAAACTGAACACTTAAGGTCCCCTTACACGCTCAATATTATTGATTCAATATCGACTTACGTCTGTATATTGACCGTGTAAGGGCATTAATTATATTGTTATCAATATAATTAATAAACTGATAATGTCAATAAAATAAACATTGTCAATAAAATAAATAAAAAATAAAAATAAACTGATTGATGTCAATTTATTTTTATTTTTATTAAAGCTCATACTTTTATTTCTTTTTCTTTTTTTATAATTTATTTATTGAGTATCTGTCATTTGGACATTACTTATAGTCAGGTAGGATAACATTCACACTATATGTACAAAAAATATAAAATAAATAAAAGCAAAATGAAAATGACAAGAAATAATAATCAAAAAGTATACTCGTATACAATAAATAAAATAAAATAATTTAAAAATAAGGAAATTAAAACAAAAACAAATTGAAGTTCCTTCAATATTATTGAAACAGTGTCAATATAATTTCACGTGTTAGGGCATATTGAGCAACATTAAACCGTATAGGAAGTTCTTACTAGCAATAAATGGTTGGAATTAAAATGTAAAAAATCTTTTTCCCCTTAAATTTGGATCTTAATAGTGTGGATTTTAATCCAATATTTTCTTTTCTCATAGTTTGAGAAGTTTAACGATTTCGAAAGTCCGGTTTGTAGGAGTGACTAATTGAAATTTCCGGAAGAAGTTTCCACATTTGCATTGCAATATCCATGAAACGCTTTTTCATCCTCTTTTTTTTCCTTTCACTTACCAACGTATGAAATATATAGTAAGGGACAGTATTGCGATTGCAAAAATTTTCGAATCTGAATTATCACAGAAATACATGTTTTGGAGTCTCCTGAGTCTAAATAACCAAGCCCCGCCAAATGGTGTGTGTGCCAAATATGTGAACAGTCTAGCTCAAAAACTAAAAGTACTATGAGTTTGAAATTGCATATTTAAGGTTTGTATATACCTCAGATGTAACAGCAACTTTTTTGTCAAAATTGGCTAACCGGAAGTGACACTTTATATAATCGATTCTACTCATTTTTACGATTTTCTCGAAAAAGACTAACTATTTTGATTAAACTCGGTATACCAGTGTATTATTAAGCAATTTTAATATAATGTATGTTTTGTTTTCATTGATGTTATCTAACAGGTCTTCAATGGCTACTTTTCAATATTAGCTTCCTTTAAATTACCTTTTCTTTTTTTAATTTTAAATAATTAATCATTTCACATAATTGTTTGATATAGATGATAGTTATATATAAAATATGAAAGAATTTGTTAATTAACTAAAGGAGAAATAAGATATCGTAACGGATAATGGTTGTAATGGAAAAACAAAGGAATACTTGAGCATTCGAACTCGAAAAGATTAGAAAAGGCTTCCATGTATAACATGAGCTCAATATAATACGGACTTTGACAGTATTATGTATGTATAAATATGCGGTTTTCATTAATGCTGTTGTTGGTATTATTTAATATTTAATTGTATAGATTACAAGGATATAAAAAATTAAAATTTATATATATATATATATATATATATATATATATATATATATATAGATTAAACAATAATAATATGAACAATGAAATTGAAACAAATATAGCGTCTATAATTTTTACATTAATTTCCCCCCTTTGTCTGAAAATATGTATTTCTCCTAAGAAGAAAATTGGTAAGTGAAAATCGTTCTCTGGGTTCGCGACCCACCGCTTCTAAAGATGCGTTTCCATTGTCTTGATTTTCTGATTGTAACATCCGAATGAATTATACTTCATTGTTTCGATTTTACAACATTTAAAATCACTCTCTGTTTAAATGTATCTATTCCTTCATAAAATAATATTTTTGGGTAAATAATTGTGGGTAAATGGTTGACTGTCGTGAATAATGAAGAGAAGAATAGTTGGGGTGATCAGTCAAATAAGAATTCAAAAATAAATGATAATATTTATTTTGACATTTGCCGACGTTTCGACCTTAAGTTCAGGCCTTCATCATGGCTGCCTCCAAAAAGGTTGTTAGAGAAGTCAAGGTTTTTGGAAGCAGCCCTGATGAAGGCCTGAACTTCAGGTCGAAACGTCGGCAAATGTCAAAATAAATATTATCATTTATTTTTGCCTTCTTATTTGACTAATCACCCCAACTATTCTTATCTTCAATAATATTTTTAGTTTTTGTCGTATCCAAAATACTCACATAAGTTTTCGTGACATTTTTTGTTTACATATAACAAATATACCGCTATTGCATAATTTAGAGCTTTTTATTGAATAAAGTATTCTCCATTTGAACATCCCATATCTATTATGGAAAGAAAATATTTTTATGAAATATATATTATATTATATATATTATTATCATCAATATCTTTAATTCAATTAGTTATATAAATCAATATGACTGTTGGCATATAGAAAAGCTGATATGATGAAAGATTTGACAGGCACTCGAAGGTAAAGAACGGCATGATTTTTCCGGGTTATCAGACCCAATTGATATCATAATTCCACAACTACTAGCAGAGCTTTTACCATTAATATCATTCTTTCTATCATTTCATACTTTTTATTTATTGAAATTATATTATAATCTTTTATTATATAATAATAATATAATATTATATTATATTATAATATTTTTTTATTTCTTTATTGGGTATTATAACAATCTGTCTGTTGGACATTGGTTATAGTGAGGTAGGATGACATTCACACCATATGTACAAAAAAATAAAATAAATAGAACAAAATAATAATCAAAATTATATACAATAGACAATAAAATAAAGTAACCTAAAAAATAAGAAAATTAGAACTAAGGAAAAAAAAAAAAAAACACATGCATACCTATATACAATCAGGCGAGGGAACTCCAGGAGAACCCTGCGCTACTCTCCCAACCGCGTCACTGGTACTAAAGCCAGCGGAGATTGGTCGAGAGCACTTTAGCCACATACACACATATCTTGAGTGAAGAATCTGGCCATTGCCAGAACTCCAATTTATATAATCTACAAAAGGTCGCGAGGCCACTGCCGTTTCAACCTTCTTGGAGGATTATAGGGATGGGAGATGCTTGATAGGGATTGTGCAACAGGATTTGGGTGGTAAGTAAGGTTCTGGTGAAATTTGGAGAATTTTTCTGGGATAAGGTCTAGGACAAATGGGATGTTAATGTCATGATGTAGGGTTTTGTTGGATACATAGAAAGGAGCATCGACTATTGTTCGAAGGACTTTAGACTGGAAGGATTGGATGCGCTTGATGTTAGAAAATTTTGCTGATCAACACAGTTCTAGTCCGTAAGTCCAAATAGGTTTCAGTATTGTCTTGTAGATCAGTAGCTTGTTTTCAATGGAAAGTTTAGATTTTCTGCTTAGTAGTCGGTATAGTTGGCCGTATCGTCGGTTGAGTTCTTGTCTTTTGAGTCCAGTATGCGGGTTCCAAGTTAGTCTTCGGTCTAAATGAAAGCCAAGATACCGGACTGTGTCTGAATAAGGAAGCTGGATGGAATTAAAGAGTACTGGTGGACAGAAATTGCGTCGGAGTGTAAAGGTAATATGTTGGCATTTAGATTCATTAACTTTAATGCGCCAGTTATTACACCAGTGCTCAATCAAGGTGAGGTGACTTTGAAGATTTAAGGATGCTATTTCGGGATCAGAGTTGGATGATAAGATTGCGGTGTCGTCAGCGAATGTTGCAAGAAAAGTATCGGGATGAACAGGGATGTCAGCAGTAAAGAGGATGTAAAGCACGGGACCCAAGACGCTGCCTTGGGGAACACCGGCTTTAACGGAGTAGATATTGGAAAATTCTGTTCCACAGCGAACTCGAAAGGAGCGGTCAGAGAGGTAGGATCGGAGGACTAGGTACAAGGACTGAGGTAAATGGATTTTAAGCTATGAGAGCAGTCCGGAGTGCCATACCCGGTCAAATGCCTGTGCAATGTCCAGAAAGGCACCCGAACAATATTCCTTGTTTTCTAGGGCTGAGGAAATATGATCAACAACTCGGAGTCCTTGTTGAACAGTAGAATGTTGAGAGCGAAAACCGAACTGATGGGAAGGGATATTTTGGGATTCTATAATGGGTAGGATTCGTTTCAAAAGGATCTTTTCAAAAATTTTTGAAAGGATTGGGAGTAGGCTGATTGGTCTATAGGATGTTGAGCTATTGAGAGGTTTTCCTGGTTTTGGGAAAAGGATAATAGTGGAGTGTTTCCATAACAGAGGGAAGTGGGTGGTGCGTAGGATACAATTGTAGATATATGTAAGGAATATGACTGCTTTGGATGGAAGTTGTCGAAGGATTTGAGGTGTAAGGAGATCATGTCCAGGAGCTTTACGGAGGATTAGTTTTTTTAATTGAAATTTTACTTCGGAAGGATGAATAGCTTTTGGGGGCAAGGAAAGTGGGATTGGTGATGTAAGGAGTTCTTCTACTGTTACGGTGTGGGCAGGATGGGATTCCGGATGTGAAATAAATATATTGGATAGGTGAATGGCGAACTCCTCAGCTTTATCTTCGTCAGATGCTGCCCAGGAGCCATCACCTCGTCGGAGAGGATGGGAAATGCGGTGAGGATTTAGGATTTTTGTTGTGGTTTTCCAAAGGGAATTGTCGCGAGAAGAGAGGGAGCATAGGTAGGAGTTGAAGGATTGTGATCTGAAGGTGGCTAATTCCAGTTTTAATTGTTTGCAGTAGTAATTATAGGAGCAGCGGTCGGTAGGATGTCGGGTACGTTGCCATAATAATCTGGCACGGCGTTTGGTGCGGATTAGGTTAAGGAGGTGTTGGGGTAGAATGGTCTTTATAGGAATTCTGGAGGAGTCTTTTGGGAAGGAGGCAGTCCAGGCGGCTTGTTGGATTGTGGTAGTAAAGGAATTTACGGCACTATCAAGGTCATCGGGAGTTTTGAGGGATTTGTTGAGATCAATATTATTGGAGATTATTTGGCGGAAAAGGTCCCAGTTTACTGGGCCCCTAATGAATGACGGTGGAGAAGGTTTGGGAACAGGTTCAAGTGAAACATTAAGGATTAGAGGACTATGGTCAGAGGAAAGTTCATTTAGACGTGTAATGGAACAATTGAGGGGACTTAAGCCGCTGTGGATAAAGAAATCAAGAAGATCAGGATTACGGTTGGGATCTGTGGGCCAGTAGGTAGGAGAGTTGGGGGAAAGGAGGTGAAAACGTTGGGAATTGAGTGCAGACAGCAGGGTTCGGCCACGAGAATTCGTGGTTCTGGAACCCCATTGTTGGTGCTTGGCATTTAGGTCTGCACCCAAGATGAAGTGATGTCCTAAGGAGTCGAGGAGAGAACTGAATTGGGCATTGGATATGGATCGGTTAGGAGGGCAATACGCTGATGCAAGAGTGACCGGAAAGGAGAAGGTTTTTATCACGATAGCGGTGGACTGTAGGAAATCATGTATTGGTAATGGGAGTACGTGATGGGAGAGGGCTTGGTGTACAATTACAGCAGTACCGGCATGTGCTTTTCTGTCAGGGTGGTCAGTACGATATGTCAGGTATTGTGGTATATTGAAGTGCTGTTTAGTGGTTAGTCGAGTTTCAGTAATTAGTGCCACATCAATGTTCTTGTCAAGTAGTAAAGTAGATAGTTCGTCTGTATGATTTCTAACACCATTCGCATTCCAAAGGAGAATGGATACGGGTTTAGGGATGTGAGTCATTTAATGATTTTTCAATGGAGGGATGAGGTGAGATACGAGATTCGTGAGGAGTGATATGAGTGGAGTAACAAGGGATTTGAAATCGGTGAGGAAAGATGCTAACAAACTTGTGAGATCTGTTGCATTTGAAGGAGGAGGAATATGAGGAATTTGTTGTTGGTGGTTAGGTATATTAGGATGAAGAGGATTTTGAGGTTGGGTTTGAGGTTGTTGTTGTGGCAGGGCTTGACATTTATCGGTTAAAGTCTTACCTCTAAGTAGTTGGGAGAATGATACATCATTGTTTACAATTCTGGAAGGCTCTCTCTCTCTTCTTGTTCTTAGTGCTTCATCTTGAATCCGGTTTTTCTGGTGTCTGGTTTTGAGATTCTTGTAAATTTGTCAGCCTTTGTAGTTGGCCGGGTGTCCCTCCAAGCATAGGGCACATACTGCTGGATCTTGTATGGGTTTGGTGCACTCTACAGATTTGTGCTGTTCACCGCACTTCACGCAACGCGGCAGATGGTGGCAATATGTCTTCGTGTGGCCATAGGTCTGACAATTATGGCACTGCACGATGTCTCTCTTGGGATATGGCTTCTCAACTTTCACCATTGTGTAGTATATTCTTGTGATATCATATATTTTTTCGATACCTGGTGATGGCTCTAAGTCCACGAAAAACAATGGTAGTGGGATCCTATTTCGTAATCCTGGCTGCTCCCTGTCCTCCTTCAAAACGTTTGTTACCTGGCGTACATTGAAACCAAGCGTCGTTAGTTCTTCTTTAATAACTTCAGTGGGGGTTGAGGAATGTAAATTTCTTATCACTACTCGTAGAGCTCTTTCCTGCCTCAGCTGGTAAGTGTGAAAATTCGCATTTGTTTCTGATAAGTACTTCACTATTTTTCGGTAGGCTTCTGCAGAATCAGGTGTTATTTTGGTGTCATTGGTCCTGTTAAGGAATGAATAACTGCCAGAGCAGATTTTATTTAGTTGGGTGCAGAACATCTGGAAATTTTTTATATTTTTCACAAATATCGGAGGAGGTTTTGGTTCTCTGGGTATTGCTGCAGACTCCATTACTTCTCTGTCATTTTGAAGCATTTGTAGGGGTTTGGAGTAAAGAAAGGTGATTCTTCAATCGTTTCTTGTGCAGATGTACCTGGTTGGGGCTGAGGTTCTGGTTCTGAAGTGTTCATTTTGGTCACTGGAGGTATTTCTCGTAGGCAGCGACGAGTCCTTTGTTTGGCTGGTGAGCTAACTCCGTCTGACCGAGACCTCTTGGGCACCTTACTGGCTATCACTTGCTGATCATACCGCATATCATAAGAGAAAAATAAATAAATAAATAAAAAAAGAAATTTTTTTTTTTTTTTCTTAAAATAACAAAAAAAAAGATGCCAACAGTAAATATCAACTGCTCTGATATACACTTTAACTGTATCACGTGAATAATCAGAGAGATTCCGCTATAAAATTGGTAAAAACTGAGAGAGGAGTTGAGGAGACAACCTTCTCATCAGCTGATCCACTGCCTTCCCATATTATAATATAATAATTCAAGAGAAATAGTTGTTAGTCCTAAAGATAAGTAGTCATTCATACAGTACATACAAGAAAAAATATAAATAAGAACTAATTAATAAAATAAAAATGAAAAATAATAAAAACAATAAAGCATACATAAACAAACAAATATAATAATAATAATAATTAGCAATTAAGAAATAATAATGATAAGAAAAAAATAATATATAAACTTCACCAATAAAAGTCAACCAGGTTTATAACAAACAGTTTATGACAAAAAGTAAATGAAAGACGAATACAAATATACAAAATATAATTAAAAAATAAGAGTCACCTAAAATTTATTCATACTTATCTATATACAATGTTTATAGTACAGAGACCCTTTTTATCAAATTATGAAAATCCGCAATTGCTTCATCTCATCGTAACCTAAAACTTTTTCATTTGCGAAAATTCTTGGAATTAGGGCGTTTTCCATCTGGTGATCGACAAATTTAGTTTATTTAATTAGTTACTAAAAACTCATGAGCTCTTATTTGCTTTCTACTTGAATAGCAAGCTAATTTGATAAAAAAATCTAGAATAAAGGTGGTCTACAAAAATATTGGGCCGTTTGGCATGACTTCCATCCACAATATAACGAGGTTATATAGACCAATTATAATATTTTTGCAGGCCACCTTTTATTTCCATTTAGTAGTAAAATTTTCTTTTAATTCGAGTGGAAAGCAAATGGTATTTATTAGTATTTAATGAACCTAATTAATTTAATGAGAAACCGCTTCATTTCTAAGCATTTTCGCAGATCAAAATTTTGTAGATTACGATAAGATGAAATTATTCAGAAGTTTTAGGCGGATCTTAATAACTTGATAAAAAGGGGTCTGTACCACAGAATTCATTCGCCAGAACATTCGCCCAAGAATTCGCCGAGCCAGGCTTTGTCTTCCACATGTGAGAGACTCCAGGAGATCCCAGCGCCTTTCTACCAGCCTCATTGGAATTGACATCAAGTGACGACTGAGAAAGGGCACTAAAAAGTATTAATTGATGCCAGAATTGGCGAAAATTTGTATTATTTAATAGTAAATCGAATTTATGATTTATAGTAGGGCCTAATTCACTATTATCCTCTAATATAGTCTTCTTTCCTTTTTCTTGATTAATAAATACATTTTAAATATTTAAATGGGATAAGTAAAAAAATATAGAAGGAAGTTAGTCGAATGATCTACATATGATGGGTGCTAAATAGTCAGAACGTAGTCATTTTTAAGGTTTTTATACGTGCCGAAGTTTCAACCCAAATATCTGGGCCATCGTCAAGGCTGAAAATTGTTTAATAGAATCAGAGATATAAAATTATAAGATAGATAGTGGTTAATAATGAAAATAGTGACGGGTAATACGTAAATAGACAAATGAGATATGTAATAAGTTATACAAACTAAAAACATATAATCAATCTTTAAACATTATCTGTCTTATAATAAAGTGTATTAAACAATTTTTAGCCCCGATGATGACCCAAAGGCTTGGGTTGAAACGTCGCGACCAATAAAAACCTATATAATTTCTGCGTTCTGACTATTTATCACCCATAAAAAAATATATATATGTTCACCTATAGCGGAATATCATTCAATGCTCTTTTTTATTTTGTAAAACTTTTCTAGAATTGTTTATAAAAGTGAAGAAATATATTTCTAATGCTGCTATTCATAACTGACTATGACATCAGTACATAGGATCAGACAAAGGCCACCCCAACAGAGCCGTGAAAAATCACCCCTAATGCAGGGACAGGCGACCCGATTCCCGCCTCTAACGCAACAATAATAGGTCCCCCCCCCCACCGAAATGAAAAATATTTCAATTTACACCCCGCCGGCTATGTGTCTCTATTAGGGAGGCTCGTTACCTATGGAAATATCCGGAGGGATCTCTCTACCTGTGATATATGGCGTTTTGATGGACCACAATTAAACCATCCCTTTGTGCCATTGCCGCGTAGCATTGTCTGCTTCGATATTCGCTATTGATATCAGATCTTCGATGCAAATATATTCATAACTGCCAAAGATCGGCTCACTGTTCTCATCGAATAGATTTGTTAGGTCCAACTGTCAATGGTATTGTCTAATTGTACTTACAAAACTGATTTTACGTTGCATTAAATTTATTCGTGTACTGGGATTAAAATAAGTGTCATTACTACAGACAACATTAATTAACTACAAATGCCTCACTAACTCTATAACAATACTTACTTAAATTATAAGATTGGTTGAAACTATGGAAAATTCGGTTAAATCATGACAAATTCAAACATATAACATTTACTCTTCAGAAAAATACATACTATCCAGTTTAATATTGACAATCAAATTCGTCAAATGGACACGGTACTTAATCTTGAACTTACCTTTGACAGAAAGATGATATGAGACCCGCATGTTAAAATGAAAAGTAAGACAACAAACAACTCAAACTACTTTACCCTCTTTTAGATAAATCTTCAAAACTAAAACTGAGCCGGAAACTGAATAAATATATATACTTACTTAAACCCATATGGACATACTCATCACAAATATACGGTATTAAAATGACCCGCCTACAAAAACTTCAAACCTTCCAATTAAAATTATTGCGACTCATAACAAAAGCACCTTGGTACGTGACTAACAAAACTCTTCATACTGACCCCCATCTTCCATCAGTTGACCAACATATAACTACCTTTATCAACAATTTTACACTAAATTAAACGGACATGATAAAAGGCATGGCCACAGCTGACATACCTCAGAACATGAGAAGGAGACTAAAAAGGCGTTGGATGAGAGATCTCCTTCTTAGTGATTAAAAAATGTTAGGGAAGAGGTGCTGCTGAGTACATTCCTTCCTCATGTCTGTCATGACATTGTTTCTTGTATCTCCAGCACAATTGCTGATTGTCAACAAAACCTGACAGGCGCAAATTAATTTTTATGGAGAAAAAATGTTCATGTCCCATCAACATTTTATTTCTTTTATATTATCATTCTTGATAACGTTGCAGCCAAATCTAGAGCCATTTTCTTAATTGAGTCCTCCAATATCCATATTCAATATCATTTTCCTTGATCTGAGAAGAACTAAATTGTCTTAATATCTTAGGGTTTCCCCTTCGTCATCTATGGAGGGACTGATATATGTTTAAATTCGAAAAAAAAATTTCAGGTGTAAAAAAAATGTTCAAAATACTCAATCGTAATGTTTGGGACTCATTTTGTTTGACTTTTCAGGAAAACATTCTTACCATAATTATAACTGTAAATAATATGTTTTTGATGACGAGAACATTTCCTAAAATGTCAAACAAAATCTAATAAACAATAAAATAAACTATAATCATAAGGAAACAGTAGAAGATACAGGATTTAGTTTATGAAAAAGTTTATAATTTTTTTTTTTAGCTTCAATAATTACTTAAACATCATTTCATATAACGAAATTTATTTTCTTTTTTCTACTAGAGTAAATACAGCTATTAATTTTTTTTTAAAAAAAAAAAAGGTAATTACAGAAACAAGAATGCACTTGTAGATAAAATGTTGTACTTTTTTTTTTTTTTTAGGACGTACTTACATTTATTAAATATATATGCATAATAATTTATATTTAAAAAATATTTTGATTTTTTAATTATTTACCTCATATAACACGCATTTTTTTTTTCTTCCTTTTATCACTTTTTAGGCTTTACAGACAGGGTTTTCCCGGGCCATTGGTGAGGGCTGAGGATTAATGTCAGAGTTAAAAACTTTCCTGGCACCGGGACGCGAAATCGTAATTATTTTATTAAATTATCTTTCATGAGGTTGAGAGACGTTGAGCACTCGGCCTAACCACCCCCGTTATATAATTCATAAAAAAGAATAAATAAATTTTTAAAAAATAATAAAATAAAAATGAAAAAATGAAAGGATTCTTCCACCTAACTTTCCCTCCACCGTATATTCGCCATATTAAGAAAGTTATATTTGCAAACTACACCAATTATTTTATTTATTATTATTTTTGGTTTTTTTATAAATTTAGCCCCAGTTGAGCTTACTTTTAAATGAAGCAAGATTTTTATTTTTGTTTAATGCTTAGCTAAGATAGGGATTGGACATTTTCATTACCGGTCCTACACCCATTGTCCGCACCCCCAAACTCTTTTTGAATGTTACTTTTTAATTTCAACTACTCATACTGCATTTGGCATACATTGTGGCCGATGCAGCTGTATCTAATCACGATGCATTCGGCCCTCATTGTTGCATTCCGGTCAAGATGTCTCCCCTTTCCTCATCATTATTGCAACATTTACCGCGCATTGTTGTCCTTTATTCCCAGATGCTACTATTTTTATGCACATCATTCATACAGAGGTCATGTTTTTTTGTTCTGCCAGCCGTACCCTAAACTGACCCAGATATTTGGCGAAACCAGAACGGGACATTGGGGCATTGACCTTTTCAATACAAATAAGCCGCTACCGTTACCGCCGTTTTAGTATTTAATAAATCTTGTTTCGGCGATTGGTTAATTATAGGTTAATTATTATTCCATTCGAACCCTTCCAATTGATAATACAATCTTCCTCGATCCCCACAGACGTTAATAACTTATCACAACGTATGTATATCCAACCATGAATTATTTATTTCATAAATAATGTCGCATAACATTACTAATCAAAACATTTTGATCCAGTTTAAGATTATTAAATTATTCGATTAAATATTTACAGATTGACTGTATTCATCAATCAACGAAAAATACAGGACAATATATCTGTATCGGTCGTAAAAAAGTTGATATGTCTAAACATATTCAATAAAGATTGAATTATTTTTATTTAATTCTGGTACAAGAATTGATTAAATTAAATGTTTAATCCTTTAAATTGATATTAATTTAAATAAATTAAATTTTTAATAAAAGTCCATTTTCATTTTTTATGAAATTTCGTTAGGTTCAAAATACCTTGTGGTTTCCTACGTTTGGAAAAAAACCATTCTCTTCATGAAAATTTTGTTCCAAAACTGTTAATTAACAAGTATAAAATGGACTAAACGCCTCAATTAAATTTTATATTTTCGAGAAGGATGTATAACTGAATCGTTCCTACTAAAACCAATAATTCAATAAAACCAATAACAGTGAGTATGTTCGTATTTATGAGGTGATAAAAGGTAATTAATTTAATATTTCTACAGCAAATATTTTACTTTGATTAGGATTATAGGTTTATTATTTAATTTATATATAAGGTAGGATTATTAATTTATAGAATTTTGAACTAGGTAATTAGTTTGCTTATTCGGTGTGGGATTCATTCTAGCTAAAATGCTTATTTTTTGTGATTGGTGTTACAAGTACTGACGCAAAAAAGCACCATCCTTCACAATTATGTTTACGATTAATTGATTGAGAGAAGGAAAATAACAACGAGGTAAGGTCCGGAATATCCGGAGCTCAGAATAAAGTTAAACCGGCCAAGACCATATAACTAAGCTTGTTTTGACACCTTTAGATGAATAAAGAAATCAATAGAAATGCTACGAGATCCATATGGACTGAAGAAGAACCAAAGAAGTTGAACTAGGATCCCACATTCCCTAATGTCAGAAAGCTATCATAATATGGATTAAGAGAAGAAGTTTGGTTCTGGATCGAGACGTATGATTCCGAGAAAATCTCGGTATAGCCTAAAAGGAGAGAAGGTAGGAGCAGTCAAAAAAAAAAAAATAAACTCATACCGTAATGCCAAACATCACGAGAAAAGGTTATGACGATGAACAACATTTCAGATATTTTTTAAAAATACAATAGTTTTATTTCTATTTATTATTAAATCATTAAGGATGCCATTGGCCGTGGAGCTATCCTGGATCGGGAGATCCTCCTGGGGCACACCCAGCCTCTATAAAGTGGGTACTCTTAATTAAACAATTAATTAAGGGAGAAAAACTGGCGGTTGAGCGTGATCTCGGTCAAATCACCTCCTTGCACAACCGTTGACCTAGAAATAGTGCTTTTCCTAAAATAGTAGTGAACCTAAACCCTACATAGGTTGTAGTGACACAGGTTTTTAATTTTTTTTTTTTATCCTATACCTGCTAAAGAATGGCCTAAAACTTAGGTCGAAACGTCGGCAAACAATAAAATAAGGTTTCTTATTTGTTTCTTATTTTATTTGTGACAATATCCCTTAACTTACGAATATCTTACTATTCATTCCTGGCGGTTGAGCGTGATCTAGGTCAAATCACCTCCTTGCACAACCGTTGACCTAGCAACAGTGCTTTTCCTAAATAGTACTGAACCCAAGACACGGGTTGTAGTGGTTTTTTTATTTATTTATTTATTAACTTTTTTTTAAGGATGCATTGATACCAATGATCTCAGTTCGTCGAATATTTTCAAATTGGTCCAGTTGAATGAATTTTAGTGTCAGTTGAGCCGATTAGACGTGACTCGGCTTGCTGACATCCTTGAAGTGAGAACATCCAAAAAAATGCTCACGAAAACTGATCTGTCTTGGCGATCCTAATATTTTATAACGTTTAAAATATTAATAATGTTTGAAATAAATAAACCTATTGATTACTCGGATTATTTTCATGGAAATGTAAGTATCAGGATTAGGAACATTTAGTTGGGCACTTAAAATTACGGATTAATTTCTGTTATAGTGATCTGGGCAAAAAACATAGTTTTATAATCACTTTAGATGATAAATATTTGAAAAATCATTATTTTAAACATTTTATTGTATTTATGCAATTATCCTTATTATAATACATCTAAAGTCATGAAAAAATAAGTAAATTAAAGCTTTTCGATCATTTATTTTAGACAATTTTGCTGGAAACTCGGTTAGTTTTATGTGGCAGGATATTTAAAGCTCATTTTTTTCCACAGCTTGAAGTGAATCTCAACTGAATTCTTAATGAACCTCCAACTTAATTAAAATCACATATTTATTGGGGGTGACCCACCTCCCTCTCTCCCCATAGTCTGCGTCTATGGAGATAATAAAAAACAAATTTCGAATGATTTCGATATTTATGTCACGTTGACAATAATTATAGTGATATATGAACACATTCACACAATATATACAGAAAATATAAAATTAAAAAAAGTAAAATAATAATTAAAAACTATGTACAATAAAAATAAAATAACCTAAAGATAAGTAAATCGAATGATTAATGATATTTTTAAAAACAGAACTTGGTGTAGTTAATCCAATCAAAAATTCCTTTTAAATGGTTTTAAAAATGATAAACTCTTCTTTTATTTGAAGTAAATTTTGTCTAGTAAACTGTGAATTAATTTTTGTTTTGTTAAATTAAATATTTTTTTTAGTTATCACTTCGTATCCAACAAAAACGTGAATTATTTTAGAAAATATAAAACTTTAATTTCCAATTTTCCTCCTGAAAATAGGGTAATGGTTTACATAAACTTTTTTGTATGTCTTGATGCCTGCTATCACTCATTTAAATATTTACCTCTACTTGTGGGACGCACTGTATAGTTTTAGAATTTTTATTGAACTTATATATATCATAACAAAATAAAGCTAAGAAATGATAACAGTCATAATCGATCGGCATTCCTTTTTCAGTCATTGCTAATTATTCCTTGCAAATAACGAACGCCGTTTTGCGACCAACAGCTGTTGGAAGCAGCAAGGAGGAAGCTCTAGCAAGAAGACCCTCGAACTATTAATCAAGTCTCAGGGGTCAATTATAATTTGCGTTCCCCGAACCACACGTGGCAAACTATTAAGAGCGATACATCAGCTGCTGGACACACGTGGGCGGATCTCCTTTCAGGGTGCCGCTTCTTTGGTCATTCACAATTTCTTGTCTTCTTCCGCAGCTATTTATGTCTGTATTTTTTTTCTTATACTTCTATTTCTATATCCCGTATATTTCTATATCTCAGCTACTAGTTTATTTAAAAATGAAAAAAAAAAAAAACAGTATTTGTTATCTTTTCATATTGGTTCTACACTGAAATTTAGACAACGATTAAATACCTGATAACATACTGTGGAATGTTTATGAACTCATACTTTACATATTGATAGGACCAATTTAAAGACTTTTTTTTAAACTTTTTTATTGAGGTATAATAGATTTTACCACGCTTAAGGGTACTGAGTATTAGAGCTGTAAGGCACATCCATACCACATTTACAATATAATAAAAAAAAAAAAAATGAAATACATAAAAATAGATATATAAAAGATAATGTATATATAACAAAAATAAAAAAAATATATATAACTTGAAGTGAAATAATATAGAAAATTCTTAAGGAAAAAAAATTAAATAAATAAATATTAATTATTAGAAATAAGTAAATAGAAAAAAAAAAAACGAAAACAAAACTAAAAGTCATACTTAATTACAATATATTATACAATCAGACCAATGAGAGAGCTCCGGATTAAGCCCTTATCCCCACGTGTAGAGGACAAGGCGAGGCTCTAAGAGATCCCAGCGCTTCTATCTCATCCGCGTCACCGGCATTAGATTCCAGTGGAGACTAAGAGAGAGCACTACAGCCACAGACGCTCATGACTTAAGTGGACAAGCTGGCCAGTGCCGTTTCAACCTTCGAAGAGGATTGTAGAGATGACTGGAACTGGATAAGGATTGTGCTAAGGGATTAGGATGGTGGATTAGGTTTAAGTGAAAACTTGACAATCGGGATGGAATGACGTCAAGGACATAAGGGATGTTAAGGTTATGATGTATGGTTTTGTTCGTGAAATAATAAGGAGGATTGACTATCGTACGGAAGACTTTAGACTGGAAGGATTGGATGCGTTTGATGTTCGAAAATTTAGTTGTTCCCCACAGTTCAAGTCCGTTGGTCCAGATAGGTTTTAGCTCGGATATTAATAGTTTGTTTTCAATTGAAGGTTAGATTTTCTGTTAAGTAGTCTATATAACTGGCCAAATCTTCGGTGAATTTCTGGTATTTTAAGTCTGGTATATATGGGGGTTTCATGTTAGTCTTTTGCCTAAAAGGAATCCAAGATACCGAACTGTGTCTGAGATGGGAAGAGGTACTGAGTTGAAAAGCATATATGGACAGAATCAGCAATTTAAATTCTGAAGATGAAAACCAAAAATTTTTCAGTCAAAAACAATGCTATCAAAAGAAAAAAAGGATCACACTGATGCATCAATGTCAAGACTCTTCATATTTATACATACTTACCTTATATTTATACATTCGATACCAATGACATAGAACGAATTCTATCTATGTTTGATAAATGTTACATAAAGGCTCTGAAAATATTCTTAAAGGCATGCGATACATTTTTGTTTATTTTCCTCCTGGGCTAAAAAAAAATCCTTTCTGTGTAGTGGGCTTTACCTAAAATGTTATACAAAGTTGTATACCATGGCGAACTCATTGTTGGAAAAGAACCTTTTTCTGATCCTTCAGAATGTTATTTAAACAAATTACAAATATAAGTAAACGATATATACAAATATACTCTCCTTAAATATATAAGAAAAAAACCCCAAAAAGTTAAAAGACTGGCTTAGAAATCACTTGTACTTCTAAAAAAAAGAATAAGAGCAAGCAATTTTTTTAACAGAATTTAGGTTTTGATACCCATCTAATAAAATAAGTCATATAATCGTCTAGGTAAATGTGCGTACTTCTTCGTTTTGTGTTTATACCTCCATCATGCTTTTTGTACTTATTTTTACATAAATATGTTATTTCAAATACAAAACCAATAATTTATCTCAAACTGAAAATATTTATTCGAAATATCTGTAAATAACGTTTTTTTTTTGTAAAATATCTGAAAAGTGTTCTTTAATTTGTATTTTTAATGGCTAAATGGGAGGGAAATGGAGAAAATATTTGACGGTCTACGTTCTAGAGATGTTAAGAAAAGATAATACAGTGCAAACGATTTATTGGAATACTTTCATTTTAAGATTTTTTTCCCACCTCCGAATCGTAGTGCGACGTGGAATCTTACAACGGTATTAAAACAAAAATACCATAAGTAAATGTGAACAGAACTGAGACAGAAACTAAATACATATCTATATTTAGTGAAACCTACATGGACGTACTCCACATCCTGGATATCGTAAGGTACAGCTAAATAGACTCACTTATAAAAACTTCAAACCCAGTCAAACATATAACGAATCATAATTAAAGCACCTCGGTACATCAATAACAAATTCTTCATTTATCCTAAGGGAGATACTTATTTTCTAGGTATATAAGTAAGAATATTTTTTTCCCAGTGATTTATTCCACTCAATTACATCAGTACATCATAACGTTTCGGGATCCACGTATATCCCATTTTCAGACAGTATCCCGCACCATCTTATTCTGCATAAGACTTGTCATATTAATTAAATTGTTTTATTATTTTCCTATTGTTGGAAATCCTAGAGGAGACTAAAATAGGATTTCCAGCAACAAGACAAAAATAAAACAATTTAATTAATATGACAAGTCTTATGGAGAATAAGATGATGCGGGATACTGTCTGAAGATGGGATATAAGTGGATCCCGAAACGTTATGATGTAATGGTGTCATTGAGTGGAATAAATGGGAGAATAAATCACTGGGAAAAAAATATTCTTACTTATATACCTAATCAATAACAAACTCCTACAAACTGATTTCCACCTGCCGATATTTGATAACACATAAGGACACCTTGCAAACGATTCATTCACTAACTTACACGGATATACTAACATACTAATAAGATGGCGTCAGCTGACATGCTCATCTATACGAGGAGGGGACTAAAAAAGCGCTGGATGAGAGACCTTCTTTCTTAACAAACCGTGGTACTTGATTCAAGCCAGGGAAGAGGCACTGCTGGGGACTTTCCTTTCGCATGTCTGTTTTATTATCTTCACTGGAACATCTGCCGATTGTCAACAGTTCGTCGACAAGCACAGATAAATATTTGAAGTGATATAGAATTGGTTGACGTAATGTAATATGAGGAGTTGGTCGAGACCAAGTCCGACCAACTTCTTCTCATAAATATTTGAAGATAAAAAAAACCTAATTTTTCAAGAAAACCCCATAGCTACTTTAAGTATGGGTTTTGAATAATCCTCGAAGATGATATGGCGACCACTTGAAGGAGCCGAGAGGCCCGGCTGTTTGGACAGGTCCTTATCTGCTATTTGGGACAGGCTGTGTCAGCGGGGAGACTTCTCCGACTACTGTCAAGGCTGCAGTCTGCTCTAGCCATCAGCACAACACAGCCACACATCCTCCGGAGTCGATGTGTCATCAGCTAGATATCCTCTCCCAAATTATCAAAGGATCCTTTATTTTTAGATATCATCTTTTCTTTCTTTTTCTCTCTCTCTTCCACTTTAAAGTTCATTATCTTATTCTATCAGTTAAGAATAAAAACATGCTGATCCAAAGTATTTAATTTACATTGAATATTTAATAGTTGACCGTTGCATTATAAAGGAAGGAGATGCTCCGGGGTTGCGGTCATAAATAGGCTAAATAGTGATAAAACTATTTTATTGAAAGCCAACGTTTCGACCCGACTTAGCAGGTCCCGACGGCAGTTCTAAGTGAAACTCCTAGATGAACACACCTCCCTGATGAAGACATGCAAAGTCGGGTCGAAACGTTGGCTTTCAATAAAATAGTTTTACCACTATTTAGCCTAATTATGACCGCAACCTCGGACCATCTCCTTCGTTTATTTAATTTACATTTTCTCAAAAGTAAATGAATCAGGTATATAATTGTAGCATTGTAATATCTGTTAATGTGATGGAACGAGAACCATTTTTGATCACCGTTGAAATTACATATCATTTCTATTACGCTCAGTTCGTGCTAAAAATGCTTTTGAATAGTTAAAATGAGCTTTCGGAAATTGTAATTTAAATAGATTTTTTTTAAATTAGGTTGATCCATCAGATTTCCGAAGTTTTAACGCTCGGGTAAAGTCGGCTAGAGTCGTCTAATTAAAATGTTTTTACATATGGATTAAAATATCTCAGAAACTAAAAATCGGGCATACTGTAAGCGAGGAGATTGTTCAGCATTTCATCCTCTCTCTAATAGGCTATAATTCAAAATCGTATCTTAACGCGACGCCGTGTCAGGGAGGCGAATAGAGAAAAATAGTGTTGGAAACCAAATGATAATGGGGTTAGTTGAACATATGGATTAAAATATTTCAGATACTAAAAATTGGGCCTGTAAGTGAAGGAATGTTCAACATTTCATCTTCTTTGTAATGAGCTATTATTTATAATTTATGCTTCATATTATTAATCCCGCCTTGTATATGTTTTCACATATATTGTGTGGTCTAAAGCATACACCTAATTTTTTTTTTTTATTCAAATACAAGTACTTCAATAGATAGGTTTAGGTATACATACATAAAACATTTAAGTAATTTTACACAATAATTTCATATTCGGTATTTAGTGCTATTTTCTAGGCAGATTTCCTAGGCAATATCCTACAATTATTGGTCAATTTTAGTAAAATTTCAATATATTCAAATGACTTTTCTAGTTTTTTTCCCTAGTTTAAAGGTTTTCCACACTTCTAAAGCTTCTCCAAATTGAGTGGTTGGATTGAAAATTTACAGAAACGTACTTTTTGGAGTTCTCAAATTTTTTTCCACCCACCGATATTTTAAGAAATTAAACAGCTCAATTTATTAGACAATTAAATTCAGTTTCCTCAGGATAAGCCTTAATCAAACTTTTTTTAAATCAATTTCGTCTTCTTTTCAAACAAAAATTAGAGGTGATGGAGCCCTACCGCTTATAGTTATTTTTTTTTTAACATTTTTATCTTTAAAATTATTTACGAATCCACTAACTGTTCGTTGTGTTTCAGTCTTGCAAGAGACTTTCATATTAGGTAATAAATGAGGATGGGTAAGAAAAACAACACACCACGCAATAAACTCAAATTTTTATATTATTTTTTTCTATTTATTTATTCAATAATATAACAATCTGTCACACGGACGATCTATGATATGATTTTTCGTTGTTATGTTCATGAAATTAACAAAACGTTCAAGAGTCCCTAGACAGTAGTTGATGAAGAAGTTTACTTTAAAACAAAAAAAAGGAAGAAAAAATGAAACGAAGAAGTTCTTTTTTTTTTCTAAAACTATCTTTTCTGTTTTACAGTGCTGAAGGGATAAATATGAGGAATTTACGACACGCTGCACGTCGCCGGAGACAGTAGGTTTCATTCAGATATGTAAATAAAAAAAAAGTTTGTTTCCTTCATAAAATTAGTCAGTAGACACATTTTATATCCATGGTGGTCTTCTCTCTCTTCTGAGCCTTTAATGCAAACCGTATTTTTTGAATCATAAATTATCTGATGGTGAAATATAAGAATTCTAGTAGTTATTCACTGTTAAAAAATTCAACTCCTTACTATAAAAATTCAAACAAGAATAAAATTGGGGAATCTGGCGTCAATACTATGAATATCAATTATTTAACCTTTGCAAAAAGTTTCAGTATCGTCCAAATTCTGTAAGAGCATCTTAAGCAGCACTTTCTAAATATCGTAAACAAACAAAAAATAGTAATAATAAAAAATATTGAAATCTTGTTAGATTTCACTAAATCAATCTAGAGCCTAGTAAATAAATAACGAAGAATAAAACCAGTAATTTTATTTATTTCATATGACCTTTAAAAATTAGAGGAAATAATTCCGGCCAGCAATAATGAAAAGATTTTCCACACTTTCCAAAATATTGATCGATTGGAATTTATGGAAGTGTAGTTTAGGTAAAAGAGATTAGATGACTCGATTTTTCCATATGAGACATTTTTTTCGTTCCAGGTCTTATGATATTTCGCATCAGATTTAAAAATTGATTAATAAACTTTTGGATGAATGAAAATAAAAAGCTAGTCGTTTATTTCCAAAGTGAACCCTGATCTTCATTAACAAATTTTCAGTAAATGCGAAAAACTATATTTTCAAAGTAACATAGTTGAAATATCAAAACCAATATTTAAAAAAAAATAATAATTTAAGGAGTTTATTATTTTTAGCACACATTTCCGAAAATGTATGATTACTTCAATACTAATTAGGAAACATTGAATTTTAAACAGGCCCAACTTTTGGAAAGAATCAAACTTCAAGGCCAGTTTTGGAACAAAAAAAATTGTGATTGGAGAAGAAAAAAAGTGTATGATTCATTTCATGAAATCGGTTTAAAAAAAAAATTATTTTCCTTAGGAATGCATAATTCGGGAATAATTAATATATTATTTCTAGTGTTGCCTAAAATAGGTCTTGGTGTTGCACTTTACATGACCAAGACCAAGGCTACCTTACTGTTGCAAGACCAAGAACAGGACTGGTAAAAAAAAAATCCATTTTGTTGAATAAAAATTAAGGCAAAATAGTTACTAATACTTGACAATTTTAGTTACTATATGTTAATAATTGGTATAACCAATATACTTTTGCATTTAACTCCTCTAATTTTTTATTCGGGCTTAGTTAGGTTTCTCCTATCTAAAAAATTACAATAATATCTTTATAGTAATAAGCTAATAAGTAACTGCAAGACAGTTGCAAGATCAAGACCATGACCAAGCCTGAATTTGCAAGACCAAGATTCTTCTCGGTCTCGCATTTGGGCAACACTAATTATTTCATTACAAGAAATGGTCTCATTACATTCCTCGCGACTAAATTGAATGATCACATAATAAAGTCAATTAATGTTAATTATTCATTTTTGTATTGCTCGAAATCGAACCACCTGTTCAAAATCTACTACACTGACACATATACAAACGAATCAACTTTTTTTAACCAAGGGATTCTGAAACGTAAATATTTCTTTAAAAACGGATACCTATATTTTTACCTATTAGTTTTATTAGTCAACTCTGGTGGTGATTTTAAAATTAAAATGATACAAAATTACAAATGTACCTTTTGGTGTCAAAAAGCGTTTTGGTAATCTTTAAATTTTTTATATCGATCCCTTCGCATTCCGGCAAGACGTAGACAGGAAGATGGGCTTAATGAAATGCTATTCCCAGACCGAGGGACTCCTATCGATGGCAGGACACCCCTGACACGGAGCTGCGGACATATGTTTGGGTCCTTAGCATCTGCCTGTCCACCACGTGGTCATTTTCGCTCCTCTATTTCGGTACTCAGCTGCTCCGGTTAACGAGCCAGCCTGATTGTGTGTCTATGAGACAAATTTAGCAAGGCTTGTTTTTAAATGACACACCGTTGAGTATATATTCAAGGGCTGAAATATATTTATGTTAAAAGTTTAAAAAAAAAAAAAAAAAAGGAAGAAGAAAATATTCATTCCTTTAGGAGATCAGAAGAAAGAAGTAAGCCGTTTTTAGAAACACATATTTGTTTTTAGTAAATTAATTCATGGATTTACCTTTCACTTACTAACTGAGAAATTACATAAGAAGTACTATTTAATCTGAATAACATTTTGGTCGTTTGTGCGTGACCTCCACCCTCAACATGTCAAAATAACGAGGTTATGTTGGACGAACGGGTTATTTTTGCAGGCAATCACCTTTTTTCTAAAGAAATATTGAATGATTTACGAGAAACATTCCTCGCATGATTATCGAGCGATCTCGGCACAGTACTTACACATGGAGGAGAAAGACCAATAAATAACCAATCATAAATGCTCTTTCCTAAAATAAACTAAGTTTGAATAATATGCTACCTAACAGTAAGCAATAAAAATTAGCTCTCCCTTTAAAATGGGAAAATTGGTTAAATTAAAATTAACGCACTAAAACCTCTAATCAAATACAGAAACACGTCCTTTGATAAAATCAATTGATATATATTTTTTTTGTTCTTGTCCCGTTCAACCTGTCTTCAACCTGTCTGAGGACTCGCAGGACCTCTTGACGGTATCTGTGAAGCTCATCTAATTCGGTAGGCGGTGGACATCCTACCCGATTGTCTTAGCTTCATTCATCCGCCGGGACTACCTCGCCTATCTTCCCAGCGGTAGGAGCAAGAGAAAGAGGCATGGAAGAAAAAATAAACAAAAAGAGGAGAGAAAAGGAGAAGGACTAAAGAAGATATCGCGTAGACAGGAAGCGATATAATTGTCCTGGGCGTTCCGTTTACCCGAGGGTATGATTCCCCCGTGGGTATTATCTTTCAGCTTCCTAGGGCATTATGCCTGCAGAAAGGGCTTGGTCGATCTGTAAGTGATACCCTTCCAAGTAGCGTCCGTTTCTCATGGTAATTTTTGAGAATAAATATACATTTTTAAATTGTAGCGAATAGCGGGATCACTGTGGGAAGACCCTGATACCTGGTTAAGGCGAGGTGTCAGTGCAATTAAGATCACCTTGTTATGACTGCGCAAGGTGTCATAGTTGTGAATAGGAAGAAGTGGCTACTCTAAATTATTCTATACCGTTCGCTTTTGAATATTGCAATATGAAACTAACATTTCTAAACTGTTTTAAATTTCAATAGTCATAATTTTAATTTATTTACTCTAAAACAAAAGTTCGCTTGATTATCAGTCATGCCACAAACTAAATGTTATAAAAATCTGATACCGCGTATATCACACAATTTTCACTTACTGACTTAATTAAATAAAATTAATTTCTGCTCAAACAGTGCTAGTTAATATTTAATTAGTTAAATTTATTATCGTGGCTGAAGCTATTAAACTAACTAGTTGGCCCGTGCGAATAATTAACAAAATATTGTTCTGTGAACAAATGACAAGACAATAAGGAAATAAATAATTCAACGTATCGTAAGATGGAGGAATCCTATCATATTTTTTCCGGTGATTGTAATCCACCAAAAAAAAAAGGACAAAATTTCCTTGGTAAACCAAAATGTTTACGAATTCCCTTAGCCTGTATCTCAGCCAGTAACGGTCCGATTTAGATGATTTTTTTTTTGTATTGTAGGGAATTTTTCCAATAATCACGAGTATAATGAACAAAAAAATATATATTTTTTGAGTTATTCACAAATAATGTTTATTTTCCTTTATAAGGCTTGTGTAGTCTTCATCATCTAACTTCTTTCCATAAGATAACTGATATTAAAAGTATTTAATTGTACATTGATATAACGAATTTTATAAAAATCGTTGAAGCCGCATTCGAGAAAATCTTGTAAATGTGAAAAAGTTCCTGCAACGCCACAGGCATATATGTGCGTTAAATATTCAATTTCGAAACTTTTCTTATTTGGGTTCAATGGACCTGAGAACATGTATTTCTCTTGAAAATTCAGATTTGAAATTTTTTATGTTCGAAATATTTTCCTTTACTATACATTTCATATATGGGTAATTAAAAGTGAAAATTATCTGCTTTTATAGTTTATTCTTCGTGTATTATCTAACCCGTTTTTTGTGTGTGTGTGTGTGTGTTTTTTGCGTATCAGGATTATTCAAATTTCTTTATTTGGAGAACAACGCCTTTCTATTTTTCATTTTAATTACGATTGTTTTATTATTGATGTTTGTAATGTTTTAGAATATATAGAATTCATAAATCGTCTTAATCAATTTTAATTTGGAATCAATTTATTAAAATTCCTAATACAAAATTATTAAGTACTACTTTATAAAATACTACTAAACTATTAGAATGCTGAATCAAGATACTATAAATTAAAAGTTTTATTAGTCAGTAAAAAATTTATTCATCCCATCATTTTTAACATATTTATAATAATTTGTACCAATTATTTTTTTTTAGATTAATACTGACGTATTGAATCCATAATATTTCCATTTCAAGATATTTCATACTCACCCACTGTTAAAAAAATATAAAATATAGTTTTCGGAATCGAAAGCTGAAACTCAAATTAAAAAGCTATGGTGATTGAGATACTGTAAAGCTGTTCTATTTAAGTGCTGATGTTAATAAAACAAACTTCTGTTAGTTTTAAAGGAGACTAGAATGGTAATTAACTCAAAGTTCAAATATATAAAAAATACGAGAAATCACTAATTAACTATGAAGTTAATTTAAGTTATATCAATAAGATATTCTATTGAAAAATGTTGATCAACAATGAAGTCATTTTAAAATAAGTGAATATTTCATCAATTGAAATTGTCTGACTTATTACAGAAAAAAATCTTGGGTCTTTACAAAACTGAAGTTATATAATTTGCAAAATATTATTACATACCCCCCAAAAAACATGAAATTTAATAATTACGATAGCATGTTACACATTGTTGTGCTATTATAATGAATATAAATAATTATAAATAAAATAATTATTTATACACACATATATATATATATATACACATATATATATATATATATATATATATATATATATATATATATAAATTGTATAAAATTAATTTTCAATATTTTATAAAAGTATGTCTGTATTTTAGTTGTTATTTTGATTAGTTTAGTTTTTTTAAATTTATATTCCTTTACTTTTAGTATTATTATTTTTCTGTTTAATTCAGTTTTATTAATTGTACACATAATGTGAATGATTTACTCTATCATTATAACTAGTGTCCTTGAATGTAATATTACTCAATAAAGAAATTTTTTAATTTTAAAAGAAATGAACGTAAACTTTTCGCTAACTTTGATATTGTCCATTTATTCAGTTCGTAACTTAATATGATGAAATCGGAATCGATTAACAAATTTTCAAATATTTCGCTGCTATTATTAATCGATGGCTAGATAGATCTATAGGAACTACAAAAGTCCAACCTGCCTACTGATATACTTACTCATTTTTTTTATTTGACTATCAAAAACAAAATATTGTATTTATTCAAGTGTTAGCAATATTTTTATTTAAAAAGTCGATTATTTTACCAGTTTTGGTCTTGGTCTTTGGCAAAGTTTTGGCAAAGTTGCCCGATTTTGGACAACACTACATGCCATTAGGTTTGAAAATAAAACCCGGCAAACTAGCTGTAAATATGTAAGAGATGGTTTTCATTCCTTCTCATATTATCTCACATCAGGCCATTATTAATGCGTAATTAAGTTAAAAATTGTTGGATATGAAGGGGAAACGATATTAGTTTATCACTAATGCAGACAAACCTCCAAATTTTAGCTTATTTTTTTATCCCAATGTACAATAGCTCCGTTAGCTCGTCCCCGTGTGCCAGTTCGAATCCGGCCTGGACGCGTTAAAATTTGATTGATATAGGACTCACGGAATGAATCTCGACTCACTCTGATTAGAATAGGTTTGGTTGTACTTAATGAACAATCCGCCCTATCCCCTGATCTCGTCTGCCAGAAATGGCAATCGATAGGGGTATCGATAAAAAAAAATCTCAATACATTACGTACATACATATAAAATAATGTCGTATTAGTACGAACTGAAAAAAAAAGAAAAAAGGGATTGTCTATTTTCACAATCTGCGATGAAAAAAAAAATGTTTATGTTGGGACATTATCATTTTTTTTTACCCAATGTGAAGTATTGGGTACAGCACATGCCGAAAACCACAAAGGACAAAAGGACATAAAAAAAAAGTACGTAGTACAAAAACTTAAACCCTACCCAGCGATCGGTAGGTGTTATACTATACCCTCAGGCTGCGGTAAGACCACATCACAACTCTTTGGGGCCTTCTCTTCAAAAACTTTTACCTGCAATGTTTTCAAAAAACATAGCGTTCAATTATAATCAAGGGTGCGAATGTGTACATATCTCACTATAATCATTGTCCACGTGACGGATTATTATATTTATAAATAATAAAAAAATTAATTTAATGAAACGATTTTTCTATCACAAGATACCATCTATTGAAAACTGCACCTCATACTGCCAGTTCCTTGATTTAATAAAATATATTATTTATATTTATTGTACTGAATATATTATTAATTGAAATTATTTTTAAAAATTCTCTCCATAAGTTTTCACTGGTTTCTAATACCAGTGACGCGGCTGGGAGAGAAGCACTGGGATTTTCTGGAGTCTTGCCTTGGCTTCCACATTGGGGTACAAAGCATGACTCAGAGTCCCCTGGGTGAATGAATATATTGTATATAGGTGTGAATGTGTTTTATTTACTTTAATTTTATTTAGCTCTTATCTATTATTTCATTTTTTGTACACAGAAATATTAATTTACTTATTTTATTTTAACTATCTTAGTTATTATTTGTATGTACATATTGTGTGAATGATTCATATAGCCTTAATATTAATGCCCTTTAATGTGGCAGAATGTGTTAATATTCAATAAAAAAAATGTGGTTGTAAGTGAAATATTTTTCTTTTTTAAAATAATAATAGAGAATAGCAAATCTCATTGCAGAAATAATATTTTGATATGGTCTTCATTGAACACTTTTCATCATATTTAAATGATTAATCTGGACGTCTTGAAAATATATGCATTCGTAATACATAAATGTTTACCGATTTACAATATTACACAGTATAAAATTTCTCCTTATAACAAAAAACAGAATATACATTTTTTTTTAAAAATTGCGTCAGTTGATCCACTAATACAAAATATTGTTAATTTCAGCAATTACAGACTCATCTATCAAGAATTACCCATTTAAAACGAAAATGCATGTTTTAAAGTTAATTTATTTCATTTATTTAAATTATTATTTGAGCAGGTTTCTGTTTATTATTATTTTATTTATAGTTACTTCTCGCAACAAACTAAGTAATTTATTTTTACAGAATTATTGTATTAAAGAAATCATCATAATATCATCAAGATGTACTCTTAAGAAGTCAAATACATCACTTCGTAATTAAAAATCTTATAATTTTTAACTAAATACCAGTCATCAGAATTTAATTTTTAGAAGAGTCTACTTTTTTTCTTTTTAATTTTAACGGTAATTAATCCGGGCGAACCAGGAAGAAACTATATAAAATGATGTTTAAGTTGTCCTTGAAGTGTAATAAAAAAAGTTAATTACAGTAATAATAATACTTTTAAGGATATTTTTTTATATCTATTTTCTTGACACTTACTTATATCAATAGATAAGTTATAATTTAAAAAAATAATAGACATTGTTATTGTTCAAGTATTTAGCCCTGATTATTAAAAAAAAAAAAAAAAAATGAGAATATTCAACAGTGAAAAAATTTATTTTTTGGGGGCTTCGGTCCGAAAGAAAATCCCTCTACCCCTTCATCTCAGCGTGTATCTGCCGGTGTAAATTATCAATATATTTACTATTCATACAGCCCAGAGTGTAACCAAGTAGTGGGGATAATGGACAAAAATCGTTAAACCGCTATTTATTTTCAAATAAACATTTTTATTAATTGATTTCAACTCAAAACAAAGTAACAATAGTATAATAATGTATACTATAAAGCTATAATAATATTAATTGTAATATTTATAGAAATAATATAGGAGGTAATAATATTAGTAATAACAATATTATAAAATATAATATAAATGTAATATAACTATAAAATAATGTAGTTATAGTATAGTAGTAAATTATAATTATAATAATATCGCTATAGAATAATAATATTTTATCATTTTTTATGAAATTATTAAATCATTTCTTTATTCAGAGCCTCAATCGTTTGTGGATTCGTCAGAATGTAAACTTATATCGAAACCAATGTCTATTTGATTATTAATGTCATCCTCTATTATATATTCATTAATGTCTGGACTGGTTTTGCTTTGCCTTTTTACATTTTTTCTCTGGGTCAGATGTCAGTAAGTAAGCCGGTAGGACCATCAAGACGTGAATTGCTCTTCTCTTGATAATAATTGATAACAATTTCTTCTAAATTGATATGTTGTTCCAACCAGTCTTTATATATGGTTGAGAATGTTTTTTCTGTGCGGCGAATATGCTCCCACATTTTTGACATATTAAATGAGAGTAAATTGGTAGTCTTTCTAATACTGCTCAATGTTTCTTTAGGAGCATCGTGCAGATAAAATTGACTCAGTATTTGATCAAAGATTTATTACGTTTTCTTGGATTTACCCACATTTTTCCAAATTTGGAAGAAGAAAAAATTGCATTACATGATGGATCTGAATATAAAAATTAAAAATCATTCTAATCGGCGAATTTCGGCAAATTAAATTGCCCTTAGTACATTATAATTGAGGTAAACTTTAAGCACTTTGCAAGGTCAAGACCAGGACTGGTAAAAAAAAAAAGAAGATTTTAAAAAAAAAATTAATGCAAAATAGTCACTAATACTTGACAATCTTCGTTACTAGATGTTGATAATTGATATAACCAATATACTTTTGCATTTAACTCCTCTAATTTTTCATTCGGGCTTAGTTATGTTTCTTCTATCTAAAAAATTATAGTAATAAGTTAATAAGGAACTGCAAGACTGTTGCGAGACTCTTGTGCAAGAGCAAGACTCGTCTCGGTCACGCATTTGGGCAACTATAAACTAACTACACAAGTATGAAACAGGTTTTGAAGACTTTGCCTTATTTATAATACGTCTAATGTGTTTGTTGATCAAAATAAAAATAATATTCATTGGTTTTATACTATTCTAATTCTTTGAATAGTTTCTCAACGTAACAAGAGGATTAAAAATTAAATATAAGAAAATAAAAATTCAGGTTTTTGTCCATTGGACGTTACACTGTGAGGTCCCTTAAATTCATCTATGCCATTTCACTACACTTTTTATAAACCTTTTTTTTTTTAAATATGAATCATTTAAAACAAAAGGAAAAGGACAGGGGAAGTTTGAAAATGAATTATTCCTTTGACACGAGCAATTTGACTTCTGACTGATCCGACCCTAGAATACAAGACATTAAAAACGGAATGGAAGCCCGTTAACATTTTAGCCTACTGCTTTATTGACCGTAAAACGAGAGACAGACAAAAAACGTTAAGAGAGCTTCAAAATTAGAAGTGACACGATTAGCTTCGGTGGGAGCGGTCGTTTTGTTTCTCACAAACCTTACGTGTTAGTTCTGTCTACCGCATCTTTACGACCTCTTAGCCGCAACGTGTCAAAGCATCTCTTGCTAGATCCTGCTATTTTCGGGTATGCATTCTGCTTCCACCACCTTTGAATATGTTTTTAAAAATATTTTTATTGCTTCTGCAAATTGCACAGTGCTTAGGAGGCCTTACTATTTCTTCACCCCATCAGTCATAAATTTACCCCGCCAGAAACGAATTATATTTTCACTAGAATATATCGGTTCGCTTTGTTAAATATAGAACAAGTATTAATTTGACTAAAATTTCGTATAGAGCCGCACCAACCTGAGCCAAACAAAGAATGTTCAATGGACTATTTCTTCGTCTTGATAACTAGCTATTTCCCTTGTCAATAATTTTAACAATTTAAATATATATATATATATTAACAACTTTTCCTTAATCGACCTATGAGTATTAAATTTAAACTTAACTATTTAATTGGGAATAAGGTCACTCATTAATTATTTAATAAACTATTGAGTGTTCATTTCTTCTATGTTTATTGACGTTTCGATCCGGTATTTTCTTTTTATAAGTCAACGATGGGATCCTCTTCAAAGCTAGAATTTTGAAAAATAGAAGCTTCAATCAGGCCAGAGACACCCCGACAGCCTCAGCACCGTCCACTAGCACATATATTAAGCTACTCAGTAGCTTAATATATGTAGAACATAGAAGAAATGAACACTCAATAGTTTATTAAATAATTAATGAGTGACCTTATTCCCAATTAAATAGTTAAGTTTAAATATATATATATATATTAAGCTGCTATATGCTCAAGAAAAACTAAAAGCATGCTAGTGATCAAGTTATAAGTGATTTGATTAAAAATACTTCTGTTTTATTTAAGAATCAGGATCCCCATCCTCTTCGTTCCATCAGACTTTTAGTGAGTAATCTAATTCACACTTTATAGAAAACCACGATCTATACCCGTACATAATTTTTCTTTATTTACGTAATTATTTTAGCGAACTAGGCCGGTATTCATTTCCCGTTCGCCACGACCCAACAACTTTTTACTGAACCGTGGTGTCAAAGCGGAAGCTATTTACATCGAATCGTAATCTTCACATTTACTTCCCTCATTCAAAGCTCACGGAGCTTCTACTTTATCGACGGATCATCTACTTCAAATCAATGAATTAAAAACTTTCAAATATCATCTTTACCATATGAATTGACAAAGCACTTTAAGAAGGACAAACTTTAATCGACATATTCTTTGTGGTATTGGATTTAAGTTCAATGGCGCAAGTCCCCTTCCTCTTCTCCCAAAATATTTTATTGCGCACCTTTTCTTAAAAACAGAGCAAGCTAAGATAGAATTTAAAAAATCTTAAATCATATACAATCAAACTTGCTGCGGTATGTTCCATGTTTTTCCGCTTGTACCTTAGTCCGAAAATTTTTAACTCCTTCGAAATTCGCCCTCTTAAAAATTAAAAAGCCCGTCAAAATGTGCCCCCTCAAAAATTTTGATGGCGCAACTTACGCCACGAAACCCTCTTCTGGACACTCCAGCTACCATCTATCCTGTTAGTATAAGAAACATTCCCTTCAAATCCAGTCTCTCCGCTAGACTCCTTTTTTAATTTTCCCATGCAAGATAACACTTTTGGAGTACTTCGTACTTGAGGAATCCGGGATTTCCCACGTCTTGTTTGCCCTGGCTACTTGAGAGGCCAGAAGCATTAAAAAGTGTTTGTAGGGAGCGGAGATAGAAGAAAACGCAGGCTCTATTAGCCTTGGATGTAAACTAGCCCAAGTGGGAGCCCCCCCGCTCGGCAGGCCATCTGGTCTTCAAGCTCAAGAGCCGTCAGCCGCATTGTCGTCTTGCTTCGATCCATTCGGCTTTGTCACACTTAATTTTATCATAATTAGATAAGTTTTAAAAAAAGTTAATAGAGTTAACGCGCATATTGCTATGTAGCTCATCTTCATTATTCGAGTCGTTTATTTCCGAAGTGACCCTAATCGAAATTTTTGAAAATCGAGTTAGGTGTCTTTTCCCAAGCAAAAACTCCCAAATTAATCCAACAGTAATTAAAAAAAAACTAAATTTTTAGATAAGTGATATGAAAATCAGTTTAGTTTATTGTTCTAAAACTGTTATTTTTGTTTGTTTAATTTTTCAAGAAATGTAACGAATAAAACTTGTATTTCATAATTATTCTTTAAAAATTACTTTATTAAAAGTCATTAAACTTTTTTTCACGAAATGGCCTTTCAAGACCACGCGGATATTATTACTTATCTTTTCTCATTACTCTTTTCTCTTCTCTCAGTTTCTTCTCATCAGTTCTGCGTGTCTTTGCTGCCTCTCTATCGCCCACGCAGTACCCTTACGTTTTTCTTTATTTTCCACAAGAACCTTGCTTTTTTTTTTCGTATTCTCAATTTTTCTGTTTCCTCACTCATTTGTTATACATATCCTCTTACGTTCTTGTGTTTACCGATTCTGCCAAAAATCGGTCTTGCTCTTGCACTTTGCAAGACCAAGACCAGGACTTTTAAAAATAGTTACTAATACTTGACAATCTTAGTTACTATATGTAAATAATTGGTATAACCAATATACTTTTTTTTAACCCCTCTAATTTTTCACTCGGGCTTAGTTAGCTTCCTCCTATCCAAAAAATTACAGTAAAATCTCTATAGTAATAAGCTAATAAGTAACTGCAAGACTCTTGCGAGACTCTTGTGCAAGACCAATACCATGACCAAGACTGAGTTTACAAGACCAAGACTCATCTTGGTCTCGCATTTGGACAGCACTAATTCTTATCAGTAGAATCTTGTCTTCCGTAGAATCTTAATCTTCGTATTCTTATTTCTAGGTCTTTAACTCTCTGTAGATTTCCTGGTTAGATCTTAAACTTTAGCTTCTCTGTGTCTTCTTGGGCCCATAGATTCTCCTCAGAATCTTTCTCTCTATTTCCCAATAATTTTTCTAGCCTTTGGAGAAATGTTATCTCCATCACGTACAGAATTACTGGTTTTATCACCGTGTTGTAGTGTTATTTTTGCGTTAGGATAGGTTCTTCTTATTGCTAATATAGCCTTGTAGCGAAGCTTAGTTTTTCAAAATTTGTGACTTTCTCTTTTATGCTCTCTTTTTCAAAATCGTTATTGCATATTGTTTCTCCTACATATTTAAAGTTCTAAAACATCAATTAAACATTTGTATTCAGATGGAAATTAAATAATTTTATGGCACTGTTATTGTTAAAAAACTTTAAATACATCAAGTACAATTCTTACAACTATTTTCTCCCTGAATCATACATTATTTATTTTTTAACAAAGTTAAACACTCCAATCAACTTTTTCTTTTCTAAAGCAGTTTTGAAGTTTAATTCTTTCCGAAATCGGCATCATTCAAGTTTTTCAATTACTACTAAAATATTCGGTGATTTACGAAAATACGTGCTATAAATAAAGATAAATAAATAAATAAAGATGCTATAAATAAATTCTCGTAAGTAATGCATGAATCAGTCAAAACAAGCCAGAAAAAATCATCTATTAATTGTTCTCGAAATCACACTTTTCACTTTTCTTTTTCATTGTCCTATTTCATAATTAGTAAAAGTTATATATTTAGAATAATGGTTTCTAATAATTGTTCTAAATCATTGTTAAATTTATTTAACAAAATGTAGTCATTCATTTGTAAAAGAAAAAAATTATTAAGGACTTATATTAGAAACAATCATAGGAAGTTTATAACTTTTTCTTTAGAATAGGATAGTGAAAACTTTGAATCTGAGAAAAATTAAATTTGATGAATTTTTCTAGCTTTTTTTGATTGATTTTCTCAATATTCATCCTCTAAAAATTAGGTGCGGTGTATAAAGATGCATTTCCAATTTTCTTCCTACCAATCAAATTCATCACGTCACAAGTTTTTCACTATGCTCTTTGATTAATTTTCTCATCAATTTAGGATTATTTTCTGAGATAATAGTAAGTAATAGCAATTTAATTCAAGGTTTTTCTTTGGGGCTTATTTTTTTTATTTATTTTTTTTTTCACGAACAGGCCTTAAAGACCACGCGAATACCATGAAGTTAATGCTTCCTCTTCATCTGCCTCCTCTTCTCCCATATGCCCCTCATGAGCTCCGCGTGTTTACGTTTTCTCTCCTCAGACCATGCAACACCCTTTTTGGAGCGCTTCTTGCCCGCAAGAACCGTTATTCTCTTGAGCGCCTTCCTGTACTCATCTCTGTCTAAACAATCTTGGTCTCTTAGCCCCACTTGGTCCATATCATCCTTAATCTGTTTAAAATACCCGCTTACATTCTTATGACTGTGGATGCGCTGAAAGATTTTATGGTTAAGTCTTTCAGGATTCATCCTTATCATATGGCCATAGAACCTCAGCCTTCCCACTCTAGCGTCAGTTTCTAGATCCGTTGTTTCTTTATATATCTCCTCATTCGACCTCAACCTGTATCCTTCAGGTGTTCTTCTAGGCCCGTAGATTCTTCTGAGAATTCTTCTTTCTATTTTCAGAAGGCTTTCTAGGCTGGGAAGACAAGAAGTTTCTGTTGCGTAGAGTACCACTGGCTTGACGACCGTGTTATGATGTCGTATTCTGGCTTTTAGAGATAAGTTCTTCTTTTTATAAAGCTCACTGGTGGCGAAGCTTAATTTTGGGGCTTATATATATATATATATATATATATATATATATATTTTTTTTTTTTTCTTTTTTTATCCTGATATATTTTTCTTTTATCATGTCTACATTTAGTAGGTGAAGGTATTGCGTTATAATTTTAAAAAGATAAAAAGAAAAAAAACTTTAGAGATGAATATATAGTTGACTGTTGAAATTCTAAGAATAAAAAATGGTCAATCAAAAAATCATTTATATAACTCCTCATAAGATTAAAACGGCATTGACCCCGAAACCTTTTGTGAATTTAATTTGGAGTTTTAGTTTTTTGTGTGTGTTATTATGTGTTATCTTACTACTGTTTTTTTTTTTTTGTCTTCTTATTTTGTTATTACTATTCTTTTTTTCTTTATGCTATTATTTCTTCTCCTTGATATCATATTTGCTGAATACCGAGGTAGATGGCAAATTTATTGTAAGCCAAGAATATGTACATTATAATAAATAAATGAATGAGCTAGTCTATTACTATAGTTCTTGAATGTGACAGATTGTAATATATCTCAATAAAGACCAATTTTCTGACCATAAAGTAAAAAAAAAAAATTTAGTGTACATTCTGACCATTTTTAATCCATATAGAAAATATTGATAATGGTTGAGTATTTAGTCCCCAATCATAAAAAGAAATATGGAACAGTAAAAAAAAATTATATTTTTGGAAACAGCTTAAGGCTGAAAACTCGTTTTCCCTGGTGTTTCTCAAGAATTCAATTTAATTCCGCATTTCTTTTATTCAGTACAGGTACTCAGTACAGTGAGCTGTGTATTCAATAGTGATCAAGATAAAAACTGATATTGATATCCACTCCTCAGCCTTGACAATCGCCTGTACTTGTCCCAACGTCACTTATTGGTATTGAATCGGCAATCCATGTCCCATTGAAGACGTCCACTTGGAGCGGAGCTAACGGTCGTACAAAAGAGCCATCAGGAGACTTATCAGCATTGACCGAGCGAATGGAATGAGTAAACTGTTTTGAGACGGGGCCCTCGACGGATCGCCGCCCTGAGGACAAAGGGGCCCGACCCCGGGAAGTGGAGGAACACTACTTGTTGATCGGGCCATTATACCCTGCGGTTTAAATACCGACCCTCCGGCCCGTTAGCGGAAACAATGCTCCCAGCTGCGCGCCCATCTGCTCACTGTCACCACCCACCCCATCTCTAATGAGCTTTAATCGAGTCAACATTCCACTTACGCCCTTTTTATCCACTTACCTAACGTCCTCGCGAGAAATATGGCTCTACATTAGTCGGCCCTTTATCACGGCAGCTCTAGGGCCTTTTTTACTGGGAGGGATCATGTAGGCTCGGAGGAAAGCAGGTCTTTTCCTCACTTATAGTAGACAGATTAGGCTCTTATTAATTTTTTTATCACAATTGTAATTTATTAATATTGTTAAACCAATATTGTTCCAATAGCTGGTACGTGGTAGTATAGACGTTTTATCTGAAAAAGTGCAGAATATTGACTAGATAGATGTCAACCAGTCTTAGACAAGTATGAACTTACCCCTAAATTATTTTTTTTTATTTATTTCTTTATTGATAAATGTTACAATCTGTCTCAATAAAGGACATTTATAATAGAGTTCTGAGAGCACATTCACACCATATTTACAAATAAAAAATAAAAAAAATAAACTAACTTCAAATAATATAAAGCTGCAAAAGAAAAAAGAAAATATCATAGTGAAGGAAGAAAATATAAATAATAGAATGAAAATAAATGAATAAAATATAATTAAAATTATCTTAAAAAAAAAAGAAGTAATGAAAATAAACATCTTAGATGCAGGCATACCTATTTACACTTCCCCTAAATTAAAAGGGACATGATATCAGAAAGAAAAGGAGTATGTCTCCTACTTCCCCTCAGTAATTTGAAAACATTTTATAAACTGCTAAAATTGTAGGAAAGCATATCATTCAAAAAGTTAATAACGAAGTAGGTTACTGTGCTGATTAACTGATAACATTTCTTCATTCTCCAATGACGTCAAATGTTTCGTGTCGTTATACGTACACCCGTGGAAATTCCATGAAATGACAGACCTGTTAGTAGAAGAGTAAACGTGTACATAATTTAAAATGAAATTTAAATTCGAATTAGGGGCTCCACCAAACCATCGAATTCCTGTCGTATCCAATCCTTACAATCCAAAATCCTCCGTAAAATCCTTAATGCTCCATACTTTGTCACAAATAAAACCATTCATAAAGACCTTAATGTACCATATGTCGCTGATTTAGCTCGAGCCAGATAACTATCCTTTCATGATAAACTTCAGTCCCATACAAATCCGCTTGTTTCCACTCTTGCTTCTTTCTCGATCCCTGATAATCCTCCTAGGCGTCTAAAAAGGAGATGGCCTCGTGATCTTCTTACTTAAAATTATTTAGAGAGTGCTACCACTGGGTAGTATCTCTTCAAGCCTGTACATGCCATTATTTATAATTTGCGCATATTTACTAGTTATATTTGTATACAGTTGTAAATTTCATTAAAAAAAAAATCGAATTATAAAGGAAGGAGATGGTGGTGATCATAAATAGGCTAAATAGTGGCAAAACTATTTTATTAAAAGTCAACGTTCCGACTCGACTTTGCAGGTCTTCTTCAGGGCTAGAGCGGACAAGATACAAAAAATATAGAGAATTGTGGAAGTTACATAATATTTAGAAGAAAAAAATGATAAACAATGTGAATAAGCTTATTAAAATTATAAACAGTAAGTACATTAAAATATAAACAAAGTAAGCTATGTAACAAGATCCTAAACTGAAGTAAATTGATGGTTACAATTAATATTGTGTAATATATAATATATGCAAATGTACTTCTACAGATCTACAGGAAGGATTGAAAGAAAAGAAAAAAAGGATATAATATGAAATAATAGACATAAAAAAATGTGGAGAAAGAAAAGAAAAAAATGTTCAGGCTAGGAGTTTCACTTAGAACTGAAAAATCAAGGTAAGGGTAGGTATTGGGGAGTTTGCTGACCTGTTTGGGTAATGGGAAAAACCTAGAAAATGACAGTATCTAAAATTTTAAGATACGTTAATTATTTCATTTATTATATTTATTACTTCATAGACATATAGTATTTTTTTCCTTGTATTCGTATCTTCAAATTTTAGATACTCTAATTTTCTAGGTTTTTCCCATTACTCAAACAAGAGTAGAAATCCTTTTATAAACTACTACGATTGTAGGAAAGAATGTCATTCAAAAAGTTAATAAAATTTAATAACGCCGAAGTCGGTTACTGTGCTCATTAAGTGATAACATTACTTATTTATCCAATAACGTCAATTTTTTTTAGTGTTGTTATACGTACATCCGTGGAAATTCCAAGAAATGAAAGACCAGTTAGTAGAAGAGCAAACATATACATAATTTAAATTCGAATTATTTATTTTTTGTTAATAATTTCTTCTTGATTTTATTGAAATGAAGAGTAGTTAGGCGTTGAAGCCTTGGTTTTACCCCTATAAGCCCTAAATAACAACAACATATACCTAGATTTATATATTTATTTATGTCAAACAACTTTATCAAATTTGTATTTCTTGATTGCTTCTTCTGGAAGCGTAAAGGTGAAAGTGATATCTAAGTTTTTCAAATTGTATTTGTGGTAAAAATACAAATGCCAATTTTAGTTCATCCCTATTAATTAGAGTATTTATTAACTGCTTCTTCAGTCGTAATTTGTGAAATGGTGTTTGTGGGTAACTAAGCATTAGCTGAAACATTCTTAGTCCTCAACGTCTTTGCAATAATATAATATCTATAATATAATGGCAATTTCGAATTTGTGAAAAAAAAAAGAGTTAAAATTGTTTTTGTTAGGATTTTCGTTTTAGAAATACTTTTTTTTTAGTCTTGAATTGGAGTTTGATGGTAGCCTATAAGGCTCAATTCAAATTAAAAGATGTTATTCTTCTCTATACATTTTGTATTATAAAATAACAAAAAAATATATATGAAGGCAGTCTTTTCTTGTTTTGTTTTTTAGGCTCGATAACAATTAAAACATAGAATTTTACCTAATAATATCAAAATTAAAAAAAATTAAAAAAGCATAAATTCCATTTTTTTTTTCTATTTTTAATGAATTTCATAAAATGGTGTAAATTCTCTCAACCTAGCTTTAAATTTTGCACTTAAACTTGTTCTCTACTTTTATTCAAATATTTACTCAGTGCAAACTAGAGGCTGTTTCTTTTATTTATACTCTATGAAAACTAAATTTTATATAATATATTGTTTAATATAATATTATGTATAATATAATAAAATATAATCTAATGTATAGTAAATTATATATACAGTGCAGTGTATTTCACACTTTTTTGACCCTTTTTACTAAGAAAAAAAACTCATATTATCACTTAAGTCTTAATATTTTTACCAAGTGACCCCCTTCGACGCCATATATATTATCAATACAGTGTTTTATTCGCATAAAAAGTAAAATTGTTAATATCTACTGCCCACGTATGAAACAGCTCAGAGAAATATATATATATATATATTTTTAAACTTTTATTATGATATTTACAACTGTATTAGTATGAATACATAAAGTAAATGTGTACAGAGGAATATAATCACATGAAACACGCTTGTTGAGAAACTACCCATTGGTAGCACTCTAAGAGAAATATTCAAATCCAAGTTGAGAAATCTGAAATCTTTAAGAATATAATTGGGGAAAGATTGAAAGATTTAATATAGTTAGGAAATTATTGAAATTGTAAAAGTTTAGATTTTACCCATCTCCTCGAATATTCGAATCTTTCACATCGTTTACATCAAGTATTCCGTTTCAACACAGTGAATTAAAATCTATATTTCAAAGTTATTACTTTTAATCAGATATTGTTTTTATAATAAGATTAGGAAAAAGAGAAACAGGGAAGAATATCAACGAAACGTTATGTCCAAGATTTAAAAGAATAAAAAAAAAAATTTAATTTTTAATTTGAATAAGTGTTCATGAAAGTAAATAAAATAGGCCCGAAAAGAGGGGAGGGGACTTGGACAGGACGAAGCTCCCTCCATCATGTTCACAAAAGAAACTTATTTTTCAATATTTTATTCACCTTCAATATAAATTTAAATTGATCCCTAATTCGTATCAAGATATATCTTTCATATTAATACAATTACCTTACTCACCTATCTATATATGAGCCTTTCAGTTGACAGAATGGCTAACTCCAATTTCAACATTTTTTATTATTAATTTTAGTGATATTTGTGCTGGAAAAATGTATACCTTTATTCACAGTTCTATATTTCATATATTGTGCTTGTAAATGACTTTTTCAAAACGATTTTTTTTTGGTACTGTTTGTTCAAATCATAACATGCAAGTATAAATAAACGTATTATAAATTAATTAACTGACAATTTTTTCATCCTAATTATTATTTAAATTATTGTAAAGTAAATAAAGTATGCTTCTATGATGCCTAAAACTAAACTTAGGCATACACACACACACATGCATATATAAAGTTTCTTGGTAGTATTTCGCCATAAAAGAAGAAAAAGAAAAAAAAGAAGCAATTTATTCATATTTTTGTTCACAAATATTGGATTTTATGAGAAAAATATAGAACATTTTATAAGTAAATTCTGTAAATAATATTCAAGATATAAATATATAATGGATATTGAATACATCGCTTATGTATTACTTCTGAATATAAATGAAAATGTATATATATATATATATATATATATATATATATATATATATATAGAGAGAGAGAGAGAGAGAGAGGTCAGTTATTTATTGATATTTCAAACCTTTGTAAATTATTGTGTTTGTTTCATTGTTTTTTCTTCTGTTTTTATTCTTATTCAAATATTTTGATTTATTTGATACAAATATTTTCTTTTATATTTTACTTAAAAGTAAAATTCTTGTAGTTCAGTCTATCATTAGTATTTTTATGGATGATAAATAAATAAATATAGGTATTAATGTTCAGTACAGATTACCTAGTATGCAATATACCGATACAGTTCTCTCAACCCGCACGCTCTCTAGTAGCATTACATTGAACTAAGGATACACACTGATTTACCTTGATTCCTAATTTTTATTATGACGAATATTATTCCGTATAACAATGTATTTTTCTGAAAAATATGCGTTATTTATTTTTTTTTTACAACTTCTAATTTTCGTTAACTTGTATAATTGCAAATATGTAAATTCTAATAGAAATAATCCTGTGCCATTAGATATTTATTATGTTCAACTTGAACCAAATATATTTTTTTCTTATAAATCTCAGGTTATGTGATTTCCGCTTAATTTATGACATACCCCAGAGTAATTATCTATTGACCGTTTCATGACTCCCGGCAAGAAAGTGTGTTGACACGAAGGGATCAACTATGAGCTTAGGATTTCAGAAAATGTCAGTAATTTTCCGGCCTGATTCGTGAGTTATAAAATATGAGAATTAGTGTTATCATCATTAAAGGAAAATAGCGTGACACTCTCGAAAACCATAAACATTGTTAGTATGTTGCCATGAATGGAACTACAAGAACTTGAGTATCGCCTAGGAAATCTGAATGCATTGCACCGGAGGAAGTGCAATGTGGACAGCAATTATAAATAATTACCCCCTTAAATTTATTTATTTATTTCTTAGAATCGAATAGGGTAAAAAATAAATAAAAGTTTGATAAGTTCAAACATCCTCACTATTAGGAAACTCCTCTACTTAAAAAAAAGGAAATTTCAAATGTGTAATTAAATATATATATGATGAATTTGACGGGATTGATACCGAAACTTTTTTTTATCTAGTCCTCAATTATCTTTCCATTTCTTTTTTCTGGCAAAATTGGATGAGCAATTTTTAGAAGCATAGGCTTCGCAAGGAAAATAAGTTTGAAGAATGATATGTGGGCTTTTATAGACAGATCTTTTTTTCTTGATACCTAAAATATAAAATGAGAATGAGATAATGAGAGCAAAAATTGTTTTTACTTTCCTTCAATAATGAGGAAACTGAAAAAAAAATATAACGAGAACTTAAGGTCATGGATGTTTTTAAAATTTCACTTAACTTAAACGGTTTAAATTTGTCATAATTTTCCTCAAAAATGCTGATTATTGTACTTAGAAAGTCCAAATAAATATATATATATATATCGAATATGAATATTTTATTTATATCGTAATTACTTATCCAAATGAAAGTTAAATAACTCTATTTTAAAATTTATAAAATTGTATGCTACTTATGATAATTTTACTGAAACCTTTTCTGGATAACAACCGGCTCGTTTTCTATTTAATTTATTGAGACAATTATTATTTGAAACTAAAGGGAGGTGGGGGACCTATCATGGAACCAACCCCCATTTTACAAATTATAAATTGTTCATTTAATTGTACTAATCGTTACTCAAATTGTATAACTTGCATTTACATGTATTCTGTAGTTCAGTTTGTATTATTTTTTTATCAACACAAAACAAAATTTTTCATCAACGTAAAACAAACTTTTTATCATACTTTTTGTCAACACTTAGGAAAGTAAGAGGTAACTTTACAGGTAACAGGAGTCCAAAACCTATGTAATTAAATGTAACAGCTGTATTATTTGTCCTGATACTAAAACGAAATAAAATATGAAAGACACTAAAAACTTGTTATATAGTAGAGAGATACTTTCACGAAAAAAACACCATAAGCTAATAATTTTATATTTATTTTTATCGTCTTATTCAATTTTCAAATCTAATAAATTTATAAGTTTGTTGGAATTAACAAATGAAAGATGTCATTTTTAAGAGTGCAATAAAAAAAATAAAAAATACAATTTTCGAAATCAGAAAAAGAATGAATGAATATTGTATTTTGAACGGAATAAATATTAAACCACATTTGGGAAGTGCTCTTTTTTCTTTTCGAATTCAGAGCAAACAAAAACTCCATTTGTACGTCATATGTAATTTCTCAAATATTTGTATCTCTTCATGTAAGAATATGTAAAATAAAACACAATATATTTAAAAAATGTACTTTAATTTCTAAACATAATTATTAACAAAAAATCTATTTATTTATATACCTTTAATAAAAGGTTTTTTCACCTATTTTTCAATTATTTTCATTCATGTATTCTTTTAGATGTTGTGCCATATCCGCTTTTTTTAATCCACTTTTTAAGTATAAAAAATATAATACATTTATTGGAATTAATTATAAACAAATTTAAAAATATTTCTTCCGATACTTTTTTACCAATAAATATTGAGTTATTTCTGTAACAGATTATTGATAGATAGATAGAAAAATAAACTTTATTCTGGGTCTTATGGTATAGGTCTGACACGAGAAACAATAATGAACAAATAAAAAAACATGCATTTATGTACACTTAAATAATGGCAGAATCAATTATTTTAGACTCATTAGGAATCCTGCATTATCATCTTTATTAATTCTGGCCACTTCGTTATGAGCTTTACGGACAGCTTTGAGAAGTGAGAAAATGTGGATAAAATTATATTAGTGAATAAATAAATTATAACATTCAGTACTTTGGATGATAGGGCCGTCAAACTTTATCCTGTTTGTTCTCTCTCATTGCATATTATCTATTGCGACTGAAGGCGGTTTGCTGGGTCATTTAGCCACTCAACATAGTTGAGTAGCTGTACAGTTTTATTGTACATATCTCTCTCTCTCTCTATCATTAAAAATATTAATTATTAAAAAATACATTTTATTATATTACTGATATTTTAAACAACAATAAATAGAATAGGAACAAAATGCATTTTTTATAAAATGTTGATAAATGATTCAAATATAAATGAAATACAGAGCGTTGTATTGTATTGCAAGAAAAAGTTTGGTTTTGTTAATAATATTATATCACTTTTATTAAAATAGATAAATAAACAATAATGTTACTCGATAATAAACCATTTAGGTTTACTTATTTTTTTGTATTTTGGTTAATTTTTTATTAATATTCTTTACATATACACACCTAAGATAAAGTAAAATTCTGATAACGTTTGAATTATGAAACAAGCCTGACATTATTTTTGTATTTTTTTTTTAAATTTTTAATTAAAATTGTTTCTCCTATATTTGAAAAAAAGTTATTGCACCGGATTAGTTTTAATTTATGGCGTAATTAATATTGTATTTATGACGCATTTCAAACCATTATGGGAATAAATAACACATATTGAAAAACATTAAATTATTATAATTAACTCAATAGAATATATGGAATTAAATATTTTATTTCCTCTTTGTTGATTTGAAATTTCGGAACATGGATCTTGTCTGAGTTGAGACAGGTAATTTCTTATATCTTGGTGCATTGGTGAGCAAGTGATGGAGGTGCCTTGGTGATAGAGTGGCAACAACAGGTGACTTAGTGATAATATTGGTGTACCTTGTTGCAGTTTCCTTGCGACGGGTTTGGAGCGCATGTTGTCGGCTAGTGTGCCCCAAGTCAGCTCCCACCAATCCCCTCCCCACTCTTATCACTCACCCCTCTCTCTCTCTACCTGTCCGGCGCCTTTCTCCCATGTATTTGTATTAATATATTCAATGATGATACGAATTCGTGGGTACATATTAATACATACTTTTTTTTTATTGAATAATTTAACATTCTGTCAAATGGACAATGGTTATAGTTAGGCAAGAGCAAATAGAACAACTAAATAACTATACAATACATACAAAATTAAATAACTTGGGTTTTGTTTGGATCAGGCCCGCCAGTTGTTTTATCTAGTAACAGTTATTTATTGATAAATTGAAAATACGGATTAAAGAAACATATGATATGTTTAATAGGAACTTTTCATACATAACCAAAAACATTAGCATACTTTTAATGAGTTACTCCAGGTACCCCTGGAGGCCAAAATTCTACTATGTCCTTAAGGATTTTATCAAAAACGTCTTCATTTGAGTTTCTCTGTCCCCACGTGAAGTCGCATAAATACGAGTCTTACAACAGCTTCCCTTAGGTAGAATTCCTCGTTCTTCAAAGAAAAAATTGAAAACTTCTTTGCACAGGCGGTTTTACGGGGGGGCTTTCGGGCTGAAGCCCCTCCCCCAAAATGGTAAAATATTTTCATGTTTTATGGTAAAAAATGTTAAAAAGCATTATTGCTCGTTTAATTACATTTAATAGGACTTAAAGAATCACTTAAACACCATTTCATAAAGGTAGTTGGTATATTTCTGTTTTTCTAAAGTAATTATCGTTTTATATATGAAAAAAAAAGCTTCCGGGCTGAAGCCCCCCCCCAAAATTAAATCCTGGATCCGCTAGTGCTTCTTTGCATAAATAGCAAACTTCAAAAATCTTCATCGTGTTATCACTTTATAACCGCAATTACACAAGCAATACTAAATTAAATAATATTTAAACATGTGATTTTATTTCTATATCAATGGTATCAAGTTTCGTAACAACTGTTAATAAATATCATTAAAAAATCACTGGCGGGCCTAATCTGAACAAGACCCAATAACTTAAACCGAAGCAAATTAAAAAAAAATATCTGGTGTGTCCACTCACACGACTTTCCTACCTATTTCAGAAAAGTTTTTATATCTTTACATATGTTCATGAAGAAACAAAAAAGAATTCAACTAGATTTTTTTTTTCCTGAAAATTGATCAAAAGTACGATTTATTTGATAAACTAAAGTAAAGTAAAACGGCTTAAGGTAGATCAGTGTAAAAATTTCAATACTCACTAATATTGCTGATCTAAAACTTGATGTCATAGCTTAGTATTGTTAAAGAATAATTTCTGTTGAAAGTAGAGGAAATAGAAAAGATTGTGTGATGCGGGCAACAGATTTTCTTACTTTCACTTAGTCATCTTTATTCTCTCATTTTCCCCTTTCTGACATCAGGATATGAACCCGCAATCTTACGTTCAAATTGAATAGGAAATTTGACTCGATTGCAATACTTTCCTTACCTAGTATAGGTAAAATTCCTGATTTTTTTCGGGATTTTAGTCCACATAGGAAAATTGAAAGCAAAATTATTAGAACATTGTAGGAACGTTTTATCAAAATCGTTAGAGCCGTTTTCGCGCTGCAGTTTATAGAAAAACATGTTTTTCATTTATTGCCCATGGAGCACCGAATTTCTGTCACCGGCGTCAATAGTCAAAACCATACAAAATAAAAAAAGAAGCAACAAAATCGATTCAGTAGTTCTCGAGAAAATCTTGGCACACACAGACAGACCAATGGCTAAAAATTTGTTTTTCGGACTCAGGGGACTCTGAAACGTATAGATCCGTCGAAAACCGCATATCGGAAATTTCACCCGATTGCAATACTTTCCTTACCTGGTATAGGTAGGAAAGTAAAAACACTGACATACCTATATACACTATTTAAAATCAGGTAAGATTTGGGTGACACGACAGGTCTCTGGGCCTCTGCCGCTTCAACCTTCAAGGAGGATTATAGGGATGGGCAAAGCTAGATAGGGATTATGCAAGTGGATTTCGATGACAGGTTCTTGTGAAATTTAAAGAATTTTTCTGAGATAAGGTCTAAAACACATGGGATGTTGAGGTCATGATGTAGAGTTTTATTATTTACATAGAGCGGAGCATCGACTATTATTCGAAGGATATTGGACTGAAAGGATTGGATGTGTTTGATGTTAGAAAATTTTACTGTACCCCACAGTTCTAGTCCTTAGTTCCAAATAGAATATATACATTACGGTTGGAAGAAGGATTTGCCTTCTTAATATTAACAACATTCATTTACAAATTGTATATATTTAATTTAGAAGCAATTTCATCAAAATACATTCTTAGTGATACCTTTATAGTGTTTGACTGATTTATGATTTCAGTGTGACTAAATCTCAGTCAACTTATGACCGAATTAAAATGAAACAACAAGAAATAGAGGGAAATTTTGATACAGAATATGTCTAAGTTTTTATCATCTTAAAAGTATTTTAAAAAATATCTTATTTTTTTATCTCAAATAATTCTTCCTTTGTAGACATTTTTACTTTTACTTGAGGCAACAGCCGATCAGGTTTTGTTTTTCACTTCCTATATAAATAACGGTACATATCTTCTATAAGAATTATCTAATTTCTTTTTAAAAGAAGTTGGTCAAAGTTGTGGTAAATATGTAATACTATGTCACAGAGTAGTATTTTTTTTATTGTATTTTCCGAAATACAAGTGGGAAAATACAACATAGAAATGAAATTAAAAAACTATTATTATATGGTATAGTATTATATATTGACCGCACTCCCGACCAGCTTCTTCTCAAATTATAATTACGGTCAACCGTTTCCACATCATTGTATAATTTCTTCATTTCAGTTTTTGTTTCGTACATTATTTCAGTGATGAATTTAATTTCGAAGGGATACTATGAAAATGTATCCCGATGGATCCTGGTTTCTTTCCACAGCCTTGTTGATTTTCAACCATTCGAATACGCTGTTGTAAAAATACGCAGGAATGCAAAAACTGCAAATCTCAATTTCTCATATTATCTTTGCTCTTGATCTTAAAATCTCATAAAAATGGATCAATATTATTGTAAACGTTTGAAAACTTGGAAAATATACTGGACAATTTTTTTTTTTTTTTTTTTTTTTGATATGTAGAGGTTCGAAGCACATTTTACGAAAAACGGCAAGAGCTTCACATATACAAATTTACATTTGTATAAATAGATGCAAACATGTAAAAACTAAAAAGCTGATTTGGACCACAACGGGAGAACTTTAAATTTAATGTTCGTTTATAACGTACCAAATCTTACATTTTCATGTTTGTTTGTTTTTTTCACTCTGGTGTAACGCCCACGAGAAAGAAATGAGAATTTAAAAAAAAATCCCTAAGTTTAGAGTTTTTTGGCAGCCAACAAACGCGAACTTGTTGTTGTCGAAACTGTTTTTTTAATTAACCGAGAAAGAAACTTTATGGAACCCATTGTTTCATTTCATAAAAATACATTTTAAAATTACATTCAGAAGTAAAGTAAGTAAATGGGTCTTTTTTAATAAAAAAATGCTATAAAAGTTGTAATTTCAATCAAATTTATACTTACCTGAGGTATTGTAAAATTTCATGAGGAAATTTTCAGAGCGAATCGCTTCTATATTTTTTGATTATGTAAACCGAATCAGTTTGTTGTAACTTTGCCTGTATCGGTATTCTTATGTCTACATCCATCTTTATTAAAGCACTCCGTGTTAATTATTGATTTTTACTTTCTGTATGAGTTTTGAAGATTTTTAAATTAATTAAACAGTAGATAATGTTTAAAATTACTTTATAATTGATACAGAGATCTCGGGAAACTTCGTGGATGAAGTATAAATGATTTTTTTGAACTAAATTATTCATCAAAATTTTGCGAGGTTTAATTATGTCGAATGCACACAAGAAGCTATGTCTCGGCGATACGAAATTGCTTTCGCGGCTTTAGGTGATATAAGGTACCTATAATAGACAGTTTAAGTAAACGTTTTAACAATTATGTGAACTACAACTTTAGTTTTAGAGGTCTTTACAATTCGGTTAAATTTACAACAAATTTAGTATTTCAATGTTTCTTTTTCCTTTACATCCAATTCGTTTACTATCCATGACAGTGTATATTGCCCGAAACTGCGGATGAATGAATCAGATAGGAAGAAATGTCAAACTCCACATCTATAAAGCCGTATATCACTCTAAATTATTATATGGCAGCGAAAGCTGGGTCAGCCAAGACAAGCACTTAAGCAGGATTACGGCTGCTGAAATGAAATTTTTACGAAGAATTTTGGGAAAAACCAGGAGAGACAGAGTGAGGAATGAAAGAATAAGAGAGGAACTCCTGATGTCCTCACTGAAAGTAACTATGGAATGCCGTCAACTTCGATTATATGGGCACATGTGTAGAATGGAATAAAACAGAGTACCAAGAAAATGTATGGAAGCGAGGCCAACTGACAGGAGACCGCAGGGCAGGCCTAGAAGGACATATCTGGAATCCATATCCAGTGACTAGGCGATGATAGAGGAAAAACCCTAGGTCGAAGTGGCTGGAGGCTCCTTCACGCTGAAAGGCACACAAGGAGGGAGAATAAGAAGAAGAAGAAAGTGATAAGGAAACCTTTCTGGAACGAATACCCAGACTAGCTTCTTAAAACAACAAACTACCGATCGTCTATTGTGACATATCACTCGAGGTTCAGGCATCATCCTACGAAGTGTTGTAACTGAAAATGTACTCATATTTGCACTCTTTTGAGCGTATAAAGATTATTATCTATTAATGAAAACTGTTTATCTATGACCTTGAAAACTGTTTATTACTAGTACAGTGCCTATTACTGGCCCATTTGCTTTAGTTTTATTACATTCCAGACTACTATCACAGCCGCACTCGCTCAGCGATACAGAACATGTCAATACACAACATACAACGCTGGGACATATCGCGTTATTTGTGCACAACTCTTCACACTTTTTTCTTCGTTAATTGCAAACGTTCATCATTGATAACAATAAAAAAAAATTATATTGATTGTAATAAATTGAATGCGAGGTTGAAACATGTAAATAAAGTAATAACAAGAGTTAACTCCATGTATTACTTTGACCAGAACACAGCCCTGAGCGCTAACATAAAGTCAAGTGTAATTGCTAGATGGTTTGCCGATCCTATCTGCTAATCGATAGATGGCAACAATCGCGTACAGGTTGGTTGCGTGCAACTCTCTGCGTAATCTGTCCCTAACCTCCAATTAACTCCTTCGGCAGGGTTTGTATCCTGCACCTTTTGTCGAGGGTGTGAACTAATTTTCTGATATTTATGGTAATTGTTTATTCATTTTTTTTTGGGAGGAGGGAGGGGGGCGCCAAACTCTCTGGCGTTTAGCTGTAAACTGAGAGGTCGATTCCGGGCGAGGTGGCATTCTCCCTACCCCTATTTGACACAAATTGGACTTAATTAGAAGTTGAGATAATCGAAAATTTAGAGATACCTGCTAGTGATATTAATTGAAAAAATTAACGTAATAATGAATATTTGTTTCTTTTGATGTCTAGGCATAAAACATCCAGGTCATCAGCGCCCGTTCAACTGAATAACACTTCTTTTATACTGTTTTACTGTCATATGAAGTGTGGCCCAAATGCGAGACCGAGACGAGGTCTTGCAAACTCAGTCTTGGTCATGGTCTTAGTCTTGCGCAAGAGTCTCGCAACAGTATTGCAGTTACTTATTAACTTATTACTATAGAGATATTACTGTTATTTTTTAGATAGGAGAAATCTAACTAATCCCGAATCAAAAATTAGAGGAGCTAAATGCAAAAGCATATTGGTTATACCAATTCATTACATATAGTAACTAAAATTGTCGAGTATCAGTAACTAATTTCCCTCAATTTTCATTAAAAAATCGGTTTATTTGACCAGTCCTCGTCTTGGCCTTGCAATATACGTGCAAGACGCTTGGACTTACAAGACCAAGGCCTGTTTTGGGCAACACTAGTTTGTACAAAAAATAAAAATACAAAAAAAAATTAATAAAATAAAATAAATAAATAAAGATAATAAGATAAATAAATAAACTTAAAAGAAAAATAAATAGGAAATTAATAAATAAATGGACATTGAAAAAAAAAAGGAAGAAAAAATATTCTGCAAAGGATCATTAGTTATTTGGATCATTACAAACTTGTCATATATGTTTTATAAAACCTTCATAGTGTAAGAACTTCATAACTTTAGTAATGATTTCTTCCTCTTTTTGCAGCATTGCTAATATACTCTGGAGTATTCCAAGATCTTTTAACCTCGCAGTGAAAAAGTGCACCATTCCAAAACATGCTTTATGGCTAAAGTCTGGTCACACTTTTGACATCTGGGGATAAGATCTTTTGTTATGAGGTGGAGGTATGTCAGCCAGATATGTTCAATCATCTCAGCCGCATAAGGACGACTTCTTCTCTACGACTACTACGTTTTGTGCTGCTTCATGGTCGCACCTCTTTCTTTATTGTTGTAGCCAAATTCAAAATGACCATTGAGAAAAAAAAATGAAAATGTTTATACTCTTAACGATTGTAAGAATTTAAAAATAGTAGATGACAACGACGGTCTCTCTCTCTCTCTCTCTCTCTCTCTCTCTCTCTCTCTCTCTCTCTCTCTCTCTCTCTCTCTCTCTCTCTCTCTCTCTCTCTCTCTCTCTCTCTGTATATATATATATATATATATATATATATATATATATATCTTTAACACTGTTTTTGTATAAAAACGTGATACTAGGTAAATGATGTGGAATTTTCTGAAGCTTTGAAGCTAATTACTTTACTTATCTTGACGATGATAGTTGAGAACTACCCATGTTAATTATCTCCAAAGCTTTTTTAAATGATTTCCATAAATAATAATCTACACTAAAACAACAATTTAACACATAAACTATTTTATTAAAAAAAAAAAACTCAACTATGATGACGCAACTACGAGACGATTGCGTTTGTATATACACAAGTTATGACTTTTAAAATATTTATATAATATAAATAATAATAAATATGTAAATGAAGCAGAAATTAATTACTATCGGAAAAAACACTCGATGTTTATTGTGGTGATAATTAAGGAAATACAAAGTCTAAGTGTTGCTTCATTTGTAGCATTCGAAATCATTTAAGAACTCATTAATTTTTTTTTCGATACGAATGACTTGATTAAAAATTTCAGAAAAATATATTAATTGGTCGGTTTCTTTTTTCTTTTTTTTTTTTTTTTCTCCCCTTCACGACTGTGGCTCTATTCGTTACGTGACTTAATATAGAGCAAGAAACATTCATTAACAGAAAAAAAAATCCAAATGTTAATCTCAATATTTTTTCATTACAAATCATTTTTTTTTATTTAAGCCTTCTCTTTGGTATAACGATTAACGTCTCTGATTATAATAAATATCGGCGATTCTGATATCCTTTAATATTTTTCTGGAGATCTGGGAATAGTACCACTGGTCACAAGAGGATAACACACCAGCTGCAGAAATGAATTTTTATAAAATCGGAATCAAGGATAAGAGGAACAGCGTTTGGCTAACTTTTGAACAACAACGATCGGTTAAGTTACGAATTGGCTCTACTTTCCAGTATAGTATAATTTCTGATAAGACGGTATAGCAGCACATATTTTAAGGGAATACGCGTTAAACCCCAGTAGCTGCATACGTCGCAGGAACACGAACTAACAAAAACTCAACAAGTGGATTAAAATAATTTAATAATTTAAGAAAAATAATTTTTAAAAAAAACTCATGTTTTTATTTAATTTTCATTTGTTTGTCATATATTGGCCTTTTATTTATGAGGATCGTTTCATAGAAGACTACTTCTTTGATTTTTTTACGATTTGAATTACAAAAACTATTTGAGGATGTTCGTCTACACATCAGAATGCCAATGTACTTTAAGCATAACGAAACTCCCGCTCCTTTAGCAACCTTTGGATGAAAAGTTTCCAGATTGTTAGATTGGTCGCTGTCGTCCAATTGATTGGCCTTCAACATCTTCAGACCTCACAGTAATGGATTATTATTTATGGTGCTGTTTCGAATATGAAGTATATAAAGTGAAATTAGACATGGGTTTATTCAATATATTAAAAATGCTGTAGGCGTCATTAAAGAAAGATACGAAAGAACCAAGAGGACAAATATCAACCAACGAAGACAAACCCGAAAATATTTTTTTGTCACTGGTGGTATTTTGAACCTATATTATAATAGGATTTCTGATAGAGCAGCAAAAGAAGCTCTTACTCTTCCAGGCCGTGGTAAAGCTTTTTTGACACCATCTGAGAGAAACCATATCCCAAGAATGGCAAAGACGGTGGGACAACAGCGCACCTAGCAAATTAAAGACAATACAGAAAGAGGTGCATCCGTGGACCAGCTCCAGATGCAGCAATCGTAGAGAAGAGTTTACACCGCAAGGTTAAAAGATCTCGGAATACCCCAGAATATATCAGCATCGCTCGGAAATCAAGAAGAAATCGTTACCAAAGTTATCAAGTTCCAAGATAATGAAAGACTTAAACAACATATATGCCAAGTTTATATCTAATACTCCTTTACATATTTATTTTTTTTTTATTTACTTTATTTCATTTTATTTTTTTATTTTAAAAGTTCATTTGGTTATTAATTTCAATTAATTTATTGATTTTATTGCTATTTTTTTAAAGTTTGTTTATTTATCTATTCTATCTTATTGTCTATAGGTGTCTATTGTTATTTATTTATTTTATTCTATCAATCTTTTTATTTTATACTTTTTTTATTCTTATTTTCTGTACTAACCATCCAAACAGTATAAAAAGTAGTGTTATTTAGTTGATCGGGCACAGATGACCTGGATGTTCATGCCTAGACATCGAAACAAACAAACAAAATAAGATTTCGATAATCGAAACTCTTATGCATGTATGAATTGTTATTTGGTAATTTAAAAAAAATATATAAGTTATCTCTTATTTTATTTTATCCTATAAAATTTAAACAAATGAAAAACGGACAAGAACATGATTTTGTAAACCCACCCCTGGAGTGTGGCCTGTTCCTCCAGCTCACTCTAGTTGATTGTGAGAGCACCGCTGGAGTGTTTTCTTCGCAAAACTCTTGTTTTTTTCTTCTGAGGACAATCATTCTGTAGTTCTAGAAACAGCAGAACGTTTCACTTAGTCGCGATTTGTTTTAAACCAAGAAGATACACTACGTCCATGTAAAGAATGTGTGTTTAGGCAACTTTTCTAATTATGGCAAAATAACTCTCATTAGTTTCAATAAGACAACATTTAAAATTTTAAGGCAACATTCTAATTCTAAAGCAGTGGACTGTATCTTAAGGGATTGGTAGGTTAATGACTGTGCAAAAAAGGTTACCGTCTATGTGCCAGCTTACATATTTGTTACCTGGAGGGCCCTCCGCCTGACTTCTAGTGCTGAGTGCTTCTTGTTTGGTGATTGCCGATAAAATGGCGAACCGACCCAACCAGTCTCTCAGAAGGAAGTGTTATCTTTTATCTTTTAGATCTGCCCCCACCACTCGCCGTAACGCGGGAAATTTTAAAACCATTCTTTGGCACAACCAAATGTGCTTTCAGCTTTTTCCTTATTTTTGTTGATGAATATTTCGCGCCATAGGCCAATAAATACCTCGCCCCTCCCCCCAAGAAGAGATACAATAAGTAAGAAGTTGGGGGAGGAGAGGAGGAGAAAGCAGTATTTCTCTGAGCGGGTGTAATTGCTGAGGCTACTAACTAATTACCAACTGCTCTGAGCTAAGTCCCCACCCGAGTCCTGGCACGTATCCAATTTGCTCCTAACTCGTTAATTTTTATATTTATTGTTACTGCTCAGCTCAATCTGTTGCTAATATCTCCTTCTGTCTGCATTGGTAATGTCCCTGGGGCAAGTTTAAGGATCCCTGTTAATTTACGTTTTGCTGGGGATCGATGAATTACTGGCTTAATTATTTTAAAAAATTAAGATTTTTCCTTTCTTAATCACCTAAGTTACAATATTTGCATGTAAACAGAATCATCACACTTAATTTATTCACTTTAAGATCATTTTAATATAAAAAAATATTTAACAATGTGATCGTAGTCTCTCGTCTTAACTAAGAAACTTTTGGTTGAAGCATCTAAAACATATTAGAGGGTGTTCCTGGTTTTCCAAGACCGTGATGAGTTTTAAGAAAAATTCTTTATTATTAGAGTTTTAAGCTTGGGAATATGCAGAGGAGTGTAGGGCTGCTTCCAGCGTAGAAAAAATAAAATATCGACAAATATAAACAACTAATTGCTGAAAACATTACGAAAGAAATTATTACGAAAAAAATATACCCTCTAAAGAACATTTAAAAATTGTCTTTCCCCTTCTGTCTGAGCTAAATGCGTTCTTGCTCATAATCATTTAAAAGTATGATCTATTATATCAATTCAATAAATAAAAAGTTATCTGATCGAATTTTCGTTATCTCTATTTTTGAGAAAACGGCTAAATTATTTTTGTTGAGTTATATTCATTCTCCACCATGATATCGTCACCGATACTAATATGAATGTTACGTCTTTTCAGTGGATTAAAAAAAAAAAAAAATTCATATTTTACTGAATTCAACTAACTAGCAAGATTAAAGTATTCTGAAAATCCAAAAAAACAAAAAAAATCTAAAATTTAAAATAATTACAAGAACTGTGAAATCATCAATAATAATGTAATTGTAAAATCATATATGTGAGCCTTTCAGTTAACAGAATGTCTAACTCCAATTTCAATATTTCTTATTATTAGTTTTATTGATGTTTCTAGTGAGAAAGTTTTTACCTTTATTTCTATATTTATTTAGTTATATATTTTAACAATCACCGATTCTGGAATCAACTTACTCACCACTGTCTGTACAAATGTTATCAATTTTTAGTAGATTACTAAAATAAATAACCAAAAAATTTTGAAATTGGAGTTAGTCATTTTGTCAACTGAAGTACTTATATAGAGAACGGTAAAATAGGAAAAAAATATATTATTAAAAATATTAATAAAATTTTGATTTAGTATTAATTTTACAGAATATATTTCATTATCTTAGGAATAAGATACTAATTATTAATTTTTTTATAATACTAGTAAATTATTATTATTAAGTTAAGCTAAATTAAATAAAGGGTGAAAAACAAAAAGTAAATCATTATAATAATTGTATTTTTATTCAATTATTTATATTTATATTTTTTGCGTATTTATTGCTTCGATTTATTTCTTAATAATGTTTTATTTCATGCAGGAAAAAAATAAAAATTTTAATAATGCCTATAGAAAAAAGAGATTTCTTCCAATTTTTATTCACTATTGGTTTTCGTTCTGATGTGAAGTAATGACGACATTGAAATTAAATGAACCTATAAAATAAACGTCAATGTTAATATAATTAATTAATTCTCTTATTTATTAATTATTATTCCGATTAGCCTAGTTATTATTCCTTCATTAGCATTTAATTAGCCAATTTGGTTGTATGAATAAAACCTTGGCATGTTTCTCTCAGAGCTACTGTTATATATGCTGATTACAATGTTTAAGAGGTTATTTTTTTTTTTTTAAACGGTATGTGATATTTAAGTTTTTTCACTCAGCTGCATTTTTGCAAAAATAAATTAAACAAGGCTACTGTTTTTTCCTCTCTACTTCATCTTTAAATATTAAAAGTCTTCCTCATTATTGATAAAATTTACATTTATTATTTAACTTCACTCACGTTTTTAGTCTTGTAAATCTGAAAATTATAAGTAAAATCAGTAAATTAATTTAATCTATATTTTATTTTATTTTTTAGCTGAATGATTACGTGAGCCTATTTTTAATTAATAGGTGGCAAAACAGAACTAAAAATTAATATTCTAATGGCTCACTAGATATATGTATTAAACCTTTGTGTATCAAACATTATTGAATGGAATATTGCACGTATCTGCCAGTCTTTTAAATTTAATTTTTTGTTAATTCAATGAGGGCCATTCTTTATTTAAAAAAAAATTATCAAAACTAAAAGTGATCGTTTATAAAACAGTTATAAACGGTATCATGTTAGAAATAGATGTCATTGTTTAAAGTTCAAGTAATCATATTTTTATTTTCACTTACGTATATATGAAATATATAGTAAGGATAAGTATTGCGATCGTAAAAATTTTTAATCTCAGTTTTCGACGGAAATACACGTTTTGGGTTACCTTGAGTTCAAATAACCAAGTCCCGAAATATGGTGTGTGTGTCTGTGTGTTTGTATGTTAGCAGTCTAGCTCTTGTTCACAGTTCTATATTTCAAAACTGCAATTACCTACTCTGTAATCAACTTAGTCGCTGTCTGTATATATAACTTTTTCAACTATAAATGTCACTAAAATGACATAACTCAAAAATGTTGAAATTAGAGTTAGTCCTTCTGTCAACTGAAAGGCTTGTGTGGTTTATAAAAGCAGATGGAGTGACTAGATTTTTATTGCCTACGATATAATAAATAGACTTTTTGTTATTACAAACTGGTCTTAATGACTTGTTATCTGTAAGCTTTAAGCTTTAGCTCCGTTTAAAATTAACTTATGAAATGAAAATTTTATAATAGCCCAGCATTGGCAGAAAATAATTTCTATTGAAAGTAGAGCGGTAAATGAAAGTTGTGTGTTGTGCGCACCAGATTTTTATTAATATTTTAGCTTGTCACTACCCTAATATTGTACAATATGACGAAATAGGAGAAAAGTATACATAAACCCTCACAAATATTAACATTTAATATCCATAAAGAGATTTCGCTTTTTCAAAGGGCGTTTTTTTTTTTTTTTTTTCCAAGAAGAGAGTAATCATTATGAATGGAGTTGTAAGAAGCTGCGGAGTAACTGGCCCGCGATCGGTAGTCAATATAAACGTGGTTTAGAAAACGTGAAAATTGAGAAAACGTGACTTTCCACGAGAGGTTCTGGAAGATTCTGCGGTCGCCAAGGAAAGGTTCAGGCGACTAATTAAAACCACTTTCCTCGTTGAAAAGTTTTCAATGAAACAATAGAGCTTGATTTGTGAATGGATTTGGTTTTCAATGATTTACAAGATGACCGTTTGAGGTTTGTTTGCAATCTACAAAATTCAATGTAAGGCCTTACAGTTGTTTAAACTATTCAATACTTTCACATCAAAATCTTAGGGCTTAATTTATAAATTCCTTGATATCATGATTCAGAACTTAATACTGTACTTGTTAGACTAGAAAGATGAAGAATATTAAATTTTATTCTGAGACATTCACTCCTCTAAGAATAATGAAAATGTACAATAGATTTATCTGACACATAATCGTAGGCAAAAAATAAATAAATAGACTTTACCAGTGTACTGTTTGGGCTGTTCAATCACTTGGATCATTTGAGTTTTTAAAATTCTTTGCCGTCTTGAAATTTTTTTCAATGAACTATTAAATTCGGTGTTGTAATGGATTAATATTTAATTATTGTTCCTTGTTCTGCAGACTTTTACCACTTATTTTCCTAATGTTTCTGTTGGGGTCACTGTAAGATTGTCTTAGAGATGTCATTACACTATGCCGAGCTTTATTTGGAGCATTTGGAAGACCAGCTTGGGTGATGGATTATGTCCTGTTCTGAATAGAGATAAAATAAATAAAATAATTCCTGGGAAAGGACCTGGTTTAGGACACAATAAGCACTACAATAAATATTTTTATTTATTTAACCTCTATCCCTAAGGCCATTGACTTAATGTCTCCATTTTATATTCTTTGATAAAATATTTTAACAGTTTTCCTGTTTTTTTCTCCTCATCATGCAGGATACAATATATTCTTCACTATTCTGGGTGACACAGGACACAGGATCATATATTCACCCTCAGGAATATAATGCAAAAATCATGGGATAATGATAAAAATCTGTACTTAACCTTCCTCGACTTTCAAGCAGCATTTGATTCTGTCCCAGGAAACGAAATATGGGAAACACTAAGAGTAAAAAATGTTCCTAGAACCCTGGTTGAAGCCATTAAATCCATATACCAAAATCCAAAAGGAATAGTCAGACTGAATGGACAGACTGAATCTGGCTATTTTAGCATAGCTAAGGGGGTCAAACAAGGTGTAGGTAGTTTAAGCCCGCTGCTATTTATATTACATATGGATGAAATTGCTGCAATCTGCAAAGGACGGACAGAAGGAACGTTTCTGGGGCGAAGAAATCTGCTTCCAGTTGTATTTCAGTTTCTTTTATATGCGGACGATATTGTCCTGATTGCTGATTCTGTGGAGAAATTACAGCAGGCAGTTGACGAATGGAACGAGGAGCTCCTCAGGAAGGGTATGATCATCAGTACAAGAAAGAGCAAGATCCTACAGGTTGGAAGGGTGCAGGAAGATGTTACAGTGTATTGCGACAGAGAGGTGATGGAAGTTGTGTCAGATTTCACCTACCTTGGTTCTGCTATGGATCGGTCTGGGATAGTGGATTCAGAAATTCTGCACAGGATAAGCAAAGCACCCGCTATATATTACCAGATCTGTAATACTGTGATCGGAAAGAGAGAAGTGAGCAGAGGTGTAAAACTGCACATATTTAAGGCAGTATATTTGCCTATACTCCTGTATGGTGCAGAAAGCTGGGTGCTGACTGACAAACTTGAGAGAAAAATCACTGCTGCAGAAATAAGGTTTCTCCGAAGGATCGCAGGGAAAACGAGACGGGACTGCATTCGCAACGAGAGAATGAGGGAGGAATTGGGAGTTCCCCGATGAAGGATATCCTAAAGACTCGGCAGCTTAAGTGTTTTGGGCATGTCATAAGGATTGAAGAACACAGAGATCCATTAAAGTCTATGGACTACGTCCCCAATGGCAGAAGACCCCGCGGCAGAACGAGAATGTCGTACCTTGAATACGTAGACCGCCTGTGCAAAAATAGAAATAAAAATATATGCCAGTCAGAAATCTTGCAAGAATCAGAGAAAATTGGTAATCCTGGTTAGACGCTCCCTTACGCTGAAAGGCACTACAGGGTGATGCAAAAGAAGAAGAAGTTCTGGGTACTTGGCAATGTGTGCAAGTTGAAGCTTCTAATCCTGGCTAAATAAATTTATGTTATTCTAGTCAATAAATATGAAAAATTAAGGAAGTTAAATTTACGAATTTAAAATAATTAAGTATTTTATTGACGTATTTAATTAAATTAAACCAATACACTATAATTCATATTGTAATGATTCTGTATATCTTATTTGGCTATTATCAAATTAATTCTATGAATGTACAACATAGTATGATAGGTATTAACAAATCTAATTGACTTACACATAAAATTCACATTGCACGGTTCTGGTTTGTTATATCAAACAAATTATATAACTAAACACCACAATCTAACAGATATTGACAAATTTGATTACCTTCTACCTATCCAATTTAGCAATTATCAAACAAAATCTACATATGTAAACTATCTACACAGTATGATAGCAATTGACAATTCTAATTGACTTACATTATTAAATTTACAATGTAATTTTCCATTCCTGCCTCCCATAATGCCTTTCTAGTTTAGCTATTATCATATAAATACTAGATTTGGAGTAAAAAAAATCAATATGAGCACTAATTTCATATATGAGAACACTGTTATAAAGATGTTAGTTAGAGCCAATGTCATGCTTACCTAGATTTCTTGTTTTGAGTAACTGGCACTCATTCTAAAACTTGTGAATTTCCTCCTCACTAAATATTTATTGAGCCACCAATAGATAATTATAAAACAATAGCGTTATTGTACTTTTTTTATTATTTATTTAATGAAATTTACAACTGTATAAAAAATACAACCAGTAAAAATTCACACAAGTCTTGAAGAGATACTATGTAGTGGTAGCACTCCCTATTTAATGCTAAGTAAGATCACGATGTCATCTTCTCTTCAGACGCCTTTTTAATACATTTCTTCTTATATTTTTTTATTTTGTAACTACGTATAAAAGTTTTATATTTATTATAATTTCTGCTTATAAAATCGGCCTTATGGCCAGAATCACTTATAATTTTTGTTTTTACTATTATTATTTAGGAACATAGGCCTAGAATAAAGTTTTTTCTATTGTATTCTATTTACATTGTAGCTTCAATCATGAGCTATATGGCTCCACCAAACCTTCAAATTTCTCTCGCATACAATCCTTACAATCCAAAATCCTTCGTAAAATCCTCAATGCTCCTTACTTTGTTACAAATAAAATTATCCATAATGACCTTAATGTTCCTTATGTATCAGATTTGGCCCAATCCAGATATCTGTCCTTCCATAATAAACTTCATAACCATCCCAACCCTCTTGTCTCTAACCTTGCTTCCTATTCGATTCCTGATAACCCTCCGAGGCGTCTGAAAAGAAAATGGCCACATGATCTTCTAATATAGACATATTATTAGAGTGCTACCAATGGGTAGTTTCTCAACATGTGTTCCATGTCTTTATACCAATGTGCGAATTTACCAGATGTATTTTTGTATATAGTTGTAAATATCATATAAATAAATATAAATAAAATTCATATTCTAATGTTTCTGTATATCTTATTTGGCTATTATCAAATTAATCATATGAATGTACAACATAGTATGATAGGTAGTAACAAATCTAATTGACTTACACATAAAATTCACATTGCACGGTTCTGGTTTGTTATATCAAACAGATTATATAACTAAACACCACAATCACAGATATTGACAAATTTGATTACCTTCTACCTATCCAATTTAGCAATTATCAAACAAAATCTACATATGTAAACTATCTACACAGTATGATAGCAATTGACAATTCTAATTGACTTAAATTATTAAATTTACAATGTAATTTTCCATTCCTGCTTTCCATAATGCCTATCCAGTTTAGCTATTATCATATAAATACTAGATTTGGAGTAAAAAAAAAATCAATTTGAGCACTAATTTCATATATGAGAACACTGTTATAGTTGATAAATATGTTAGAGCCAATGTCATACTTACATAGATTTCTTGTTTTGCGTAACTGGCGCTCTTTCTAAAACTTGTGAATTTCCCCCTCACTACATATTTATTGAGCCACCAATAGATGATTATAAAACAATAACGTTATTGTAATTTCTTTTATTGTTTATTTAATGAAATTTACAACTGTATAAAAAATACAACCAATAAAAATTCAAACAAGTCTTGAAGAGATACTGTGTAGTGGTAGCACTCCCTATTTAATGCTAGGTAAGATCACGATGCCATCTTCTCTTCAGACGCCTTTATAATACATTTTTTTTTATATTTTTTTATTTTGTAACTACGTATAAAAGTTTTATATTGATTTTAATTTCAGCTTATATAATCGGCCATATGGCCAGAATCGCTTATAATTTTTGTTTTTACTATTATTATTTAGGAACATAGGCCTAGAACAAAGTTTTTTCTATTTTACTCTATTACATTGTAGCATCAATCTAGGTATGTCTTATCCGGCTACTGACCACTAGTGAGTCCTCTTCTTTCTTGGTTATTGTAATCAATAATAACAAGCTCTCTTTTAGCTTTTTTTAGATCACTGACAAAAACAAATATGAACGGATGAACAAAAAAAAAAACTTTTTTTTTGGAGTGTCTTCAGTCCGAAAAATTCCCTCCCACCGCCCCCTCCCCATGGCTTTGCCAGTGACATTTACTTAACATTACGTTGCATAGTTAATAATATGAACTACTTCTTGTTTGCGATATAGAGATGGTTGACCGTGATATGATATTAGAAGGAGTTGATCGTGGGGTGCGGTCAAATAAATACTAAATTATACAAATAGTATTATTTAATTTTTTGCCGACGTTTCGACCCACTTTGCAGGTCTTCATCAGGGCTATAAAAGATACAAAACAAGTGAAAATAAAATAACTGAATATAAGTAGATATAAAATAAGAAGAAGTTGTCTGATAAAGAAATAAAAAGATGATATCAGAGATATGGTGGGTGACATTGTAGATAAATATCAAGTATTATATATATATATATATATAGAAGATACAAACAAAAATGGAAAATAAGTATGAATAAAAATAGAAAACAAAGGAGAATATAGCATGTAAGTTAAAAGTAAACAGATTGCGATAAAATATAAGGAATGATGAGTGTATAATAAACTAATAAAGATTACATTTGATAACTGTATGTTAATAGATAAACAAAATAAGAAAATAAAGATAAAGAAATAATAAAGAAAATAACGCACATTGAAATCATATTTTCAAGAAAAATAAGTAAATTAAATAATAGTTACATAATAAATCGAAATTAGATAATGTAAAATTGAAAAAACAACAAAAAATAAAATAAAAAAAAGTGCAAATTCATTTAGAAATGAATATTTTAAAAAAAATTTACTGATTCTTTATAATGTTAGAATAATAATTTTATTTATAATACTCATAAACTATTACTTCTTGTTTAGTTTTATAAATTTAATGTTTCAAAAAACAAAAGACGTGTGTGATTAACGTTTTATTATTTGCACATTATGCAGTATAGAATTGTTCAAAGAGCGTCAGGATGTATTTTTGTTATAAGTGATATTTTTCATAATTAATAGATTGCTTCATTTACTACAAGTTATAATTTAAAAAAAATTGGAGATATTAAATAAATAAAATAAATGAATGCCTTTTATGATTTATTAAATATTGGACTTGAGCAGAAACTGCCATTTATATTTCTTTGATAAGATATTTATGTATGAAGGTCTCTAGGCCATCTTCTTTTCGCATGGTTTTGAAATTTGAGGTTTAACATTTTCGATCAGAATTTATTTATTTTTTTACATCGCATATCTTCAACCTGAAACCTCCCTCATAAAAAAAAAAAAATAACAACAGGACCTTTTACGACACCCGAGAGGTTCCGAGGTTTCGGGGTCAGCGTATATTGAGATTGCTGGGAAACGCTACGACTAACGGTTCTGTGAGAGTTCGAGTCCGATTTTCCCTCTCGTTACCAACAATAGCGACCGCAGCTTCCTCATCGACGTACCAGTCCTGTCAGGTCTTCGCTGGGAGGAGGATGCTGGTCCCGGGATCGGAGGAGTAGGCGAAGTCCGGGTTGTGCTTCAGGGGATATCTGCAACAGTAAGTCTTCGAATAATTGTTTTACAATTACAACATTTATTATTAGTAATTTGAACTATTTTAATAGTTTCGGTTAAAGTTTTAATCTAAATTAAAATTAAAAATTTTATTTTTTTAACATAAATTGGTCTGTCCACACTTGTTGGATTGACCGGCCCTAATGAAGGCCGTACATCGGTAATTGTAAAAATAATCAATTTTTTTTTTAACATTTTTTTAAAAATAATTTTCTTTCATAATATAATTAAATTCAGTTACACTAATAACCAGTTTCATATAATACTATCAAAAAGAATTACAATAGTAATAAAAACTCCCATTAAAATCATATTTACAAGAAAAATAAGTAAATTAAATAATAGGTATATAATAAATCGAAATTAGATAATGTAAAATAGAAAAAAAAAACATGCCAACTCGATTAGTAATGTATATTTAAAAAAACATTTTACTAATTCTTTGTAATGTTAAAATAATCATTGTATTTATAATACTCATTCTTGTAACTGGCTTGCTTCAGCTGTAAAACGCTTAAGAAATCTCTTAATAATCCAAAATCACAAATTACTGTAATTATTTTATAACTAAACTGTTTTTATGAAAACCTTTTTTTATTTGTGTGTGTACTGAGAAGTATATAGAAGAAAATGCATTATTATTATTATTATTATATCTAAGTTTTTAAAGAATTTACTGAATGAAATTTTTTACTCGTTATTTATTCTTGTCAAATTTTTTGTGAGGTATAACCAGATATTTTTAATTAGTAAACATTAAATAACAATTTGAAGTACAATATTCATTAGAACTCCAAATGTTTGGCTGGAATAACCCAAAAATTTTCCCAGCCTATAACGAGTTAGATTTTCATAGATTAATTTATCTCTCAAGTTACTATCAGGTGTTTAGAAAATAATTGTATTAAAAATTGCTGTTTACTGACAATTACTATTGAATATTACTGCATTTATACAAACTGAAATTTCATTTTAGATCTCTATTTAACCATTTGCAACCTAATTTTGAGTATATTAAACATGATAAATAACACTTAAGCGTTTTATAACCTTTATACAATTTGTCGAAAATTTACTCTGATCATGTACAAAACGAACAAAAGGTAGAACAAAAGAAAACCATAATAAAAAATTGTTGAGACAGATTTAGTAGATTTGATCGGATAAAATACTGTAATACATGAATATATAGAACACATCTATTTTAATTTGTTTATATTAAAGATAAAATACATTGAATTATTATTAAGTTCTTTCTGTTGATTGTAACTATCATGCCAGATGCAGATAAATATTTGAAGTAAAAAAAAAAAAACTCTTTCTTATAATTTAGTAGAATTCACAGCGGATTTAAAGATAATATCATAGATAATGTTGGGCAGTTTGGCGTGTATAACTTCGTTATTTTGACGTTTTGGGGGCGAAAGCCACGCTAAACGGACCAATATTTTTGCAAGCTACATTTTTTTCCCGATTTTGTGATCATATTATCTTACGATTTAAGTGGAAATCAAATGGGTATTCATGCGTTTTTAGTACTTCATTAAATAGATAAAGTTTGCCGATCTACATGTTGGAAAAGCGCCAATTCCGAGAATTTTCGTAAATAAAATATTTGTAGGTTAAGATGAGATGAATCTATTTACGAAGTTGTTAATAATTTGATTGAAAAAAGAAAGGAGTCTGTAACATCGACTATAATTTATTTAATTTTTCTTAAATTGTTAAATTGCGGATTCAAAGATGATATCATGATATAGGGCCGTTTGGCGTTTATAACTTCGTTATTTTGACGTTTTGGGGGTGAAAGTCACGCTAAACAGTCCAATATTATTGCAAGCCACATTTTTTTCCGATTTTGTGATCATATTATCTTACGATTTAAGTGGAAATCAAATGGGTATTCATGCGTTTTTAATACTTGATTAAATAGATAAAGTTTGCCGATCTCCATGTAGGATAAGCGCCAATTCCGATAATTTTCGTGAATAAAATATTTGTAGGTTAAGATGAGATGAATATATTTACGAAGTTGTTAATAATTTGATTTAAAAAAAAAAAAGGAGTCTGTACCATCGACTATAATTTATTTAATTTTTTTTAAATAGTCAAATTGGTTCTTCTTATCAGCTGACAAGAAGCAATTTTTTTGCAATTGCAATGAATATTTAAGCAATTGCTATGAATATTTAGCAACTTTCTTGTATTAAAAAAATGTATTTTTATGTTGTAAAAATTTTAAATTTCGACAAAATGTTACTCGTGAATTAAAATGACAAAGATCCGGATGTTGAAAAATCTTTTATTTATATTTAATGGATAACATTAAATAACAATAAATATTTTATATATCAACGGAAGAGAAACATTCTTAAAAAAAAAAATAAAACTAGAAAAAATAATATAATCTCAAGAAAATGAAAAGTATTAGTTTTCTTTTACTGAAGGAAAAATTTTTTGTAATTTTTTTTTACTTAATTGAAATTTGAAAACTGTCTTAAAATAAAAAATAATTAAGAAAAGTTTAAAAATAACAACTTCTTGGTAAATCTATGGTATTTCTATGTTAAATGGTCTTTGTGCCGTTTTCTTTTCTGATGCCTTGGTTGGAAAGTAAAAAAAGAATGAGGCTAGTGGACTTGGGAGTAATGGTTGGTGCGTAGGGATATAATAAAATAAATGCCATCCACCGGACCTTAAAATCATGAATATTTTTTTTTCAGTTAATGGATCACGAGATTAAATAAATTTACTTAAAAATTATATTTTTGTTCACTAATATTTTTGAAAATTTTATTTTAATGGTCAAGTACAGAAAGAGAGAATTTTTTTATAAATAAATTAAAATTAATGATAATTATTGTGAAACAGTTAAGCAAGCACCTCCGTAAAACGGAAATAGGTTGCAATAATGCATTTATTTTCCATTGAAATTTTAATTTACTAAGCAAGATCAAAGCTGTGAATGATGGAATCCTTACCCTTGGTCAGTTATTTTCTCTCGTAATAGGACGAGAGTGTGAGTTCCGTATCTTTTGTCAGTCTATCAGTTAGTTCCATTCATTCAGTCGACAGACGCTCCAATCTAGTCTATACTCTCGTGTTCTAGATTTTACCGGGTCCCAAATGTTGGATAATACCAGATTTTATTTTGTGACTTCAGCATTTGTGACCAATACATGGTAAGGAAACATCTCTAATAGTTCAAACATTTATTTTAACTCTCTATTTGATTACATAGTGTCTTAAACTGAGTATCAATTTCTGTGGTAAAACACCAAAGGAATCCGATGGTACATTTTTTTTTTTTTTTTTGTACTTCATATGTACTTCATAATCGAATATTGTGAAGTATATTTCCTATGTATGCCTATTTTTTTTTTTTCAAGGAATATGATGCTACATGCATTTCTCAAGTATCTAAAAAAATCGTAAATACTTTTTAAAATTTTTATTTCAATGGAAATTAAAATTAGATTTATTTTATTGTTTATTGTTATAGTTTTTATTTTATTTATTGTACATAGAGTGTGAATGTGATCTGTGAACTCTATTATAAATGTCCTAGAGACAGATTGTAATATTTTGCAATAAATAAGTTTAAAAAAAAAAAATATTGTTCATTTATTGTAAAAACAAAATTAAATTTTTTATAGTAAAATTATTTTGACTTTCTCCCTCCCTCCGCCCTCCTCATACAAAATTTTTTTCTATCCAAACCAAATTCCAATCAATCTTTTGTTTTGTTTTTCAAACCAAGAAATTTAATTTGTTCCAAAAGCGGCCCTTTTTCAGTTTCAATTCATATTCAATTAGCATTAAGATGATCGATGATTCTAGGAAATAAGTACTACAAATAAAGTATTTCTTATTTTTTTTTTTAAACCAGTTACTTGTTTTGATATTATAATTGTATCAATATTGATTTTCTGTTTCCAGTAAATTAGTTAATAATGATTAGGATTCATTTAGGACATAAATGACTCAATTAACGAAGCTGTTCCTAACACGTAACTATTACCAATCTGTTAACCAAATAAGGTAACGGATTCGCTGTTTAACCATATGTCAGTTAGTAGGGCACATACGAGTCAATATTTAGCTGTGTAAATGGAGCGGAGAGGTCACTATTGTACTTAAATCGGCAGTATCGATATAATTTTTTTTTTAATATTTAAAATTTAAATGATCGTATTAAGAGGAAATTTATTTCAAAATCGTTTCAATCCATATATGGCTGTGCTCTGTTTGACCTACGTAAATCCATCAGTTTGGTAGAAATTATTGGTCAACACCCTGAATAGAGAACTTTTGATAAATAGATTTTTTTTTTTTTTAGATGAAAATAGATTGAGTCAGTTTTGAAAGTAAACGCAATTTTTGCTATTCAAAATATTTTATTAATATAAATATATATTTTTTAAATAATTAAAAAATGAAACTTTTTGCATTTAAATTAGCATAATTTGATAATAATTTATCTATGTTCTGAAATATTATTGAATTTTTACTCATAGATATAAAATACTCATATATATTATTTTACTCATCATTATTAATGTAAATCCATAGTTTCGTATTAGTTAGTAAAACGATAATGTCTAGATGACCTACGTTTAATTTTTCATTCCTTGACGAATTTCCTTCCAACAGAAATAACATGAATTGAATTATATGAATTTTAGTTTTAAAATTAAAAAAAAAAAGCTTTTTCTCTCTCTCTTCAACCTTCACTCGAACCTCATTAAAAGTGACAATCAGCAGGCAAATAAAACTTAAAACTGAAAATAAACCCTACATTTTATGCTGGTCAATATATTGGAGGTAATTATGTCGTTATTCAGTAATTGCGATAGTATCATTACTAAGAACTATTAAGTATTTATCATAAAAATTATAGCTTCAATCGAATCCTGATAAATTTTAGTCATGTTAATTTCTGTAGGTTTTTGCGGTGTTCTTTTCTCACCGTGAAGTTTTCTGCCACATTAAATATATTTTTGAAATTTGTCTAAGTATATTATTATTTTTTGTAACATTTGAGATTAAAAATAACTTACAAACTTTGAAAAATTTATTAATATTATTACTATTACTTATTATTTTTATAATTATACTTTATAGGAAGGAGATGGTCTGGGTGGCTAAATAGTGGCAAAACTATTTTATTAAAATCCAACGTTTCGACCCGACTTTGCAGGTCTTTTTCAGGCAGTAAAATTCCCGGCTGAACACACCTCTCTGAAGAAGACCTACAATGTCGGGTCGAAACGTTGGCTTTCAATAAAATAGTTTTGCCACTATTTAGTCTATTTATGACCGCCGCCCCGGACCATCTCCTATCTTTATAATGCAACAGTCAACTACTCAATATTCAATTTTATTTTATGTTTGAATGGCAGCATCTTTCAGTATCTGTAACTATATATTTTTAAAAACATGTGTTATTCATGCTTTATGGTGGCAACATAAGTTCCGACGAAATTCAGTATTTTTTGTTCTTATGCGTTGTTTTTGAATATCATTTTTTTTTTTTACTTATATAATTTTCTTTTGAGACAGATTGTAATATTTTTCAATAAAGTTAAAAAAAAAAATATAGAATTATTATTAAACAAAAACGAAGAACATTTTGTTTCTAGAAATATAAAAAAAAAAAATTATAAACCTAAGAAAAACTAAACGGTTGGTTTAGGTACAAAGGCGGGCTGTGACGAAGAACAATTCAAGCGTCCCTACTCCATGTGTCACTTTCTCTGCTTCTCTTCATTCTTCTTCCGCCGTTCGGAGTGCACGTGAGTAGCCCACACTTCTATAGAAAATGTAGGAAGCATGTACCGAATCGTTAGTGATATAATATTTTTTAGAAAAGAAAATTCTGCAATTTATTTTTTTTTTAAAGATATTTGCAACTGTATTAAAATATTATTTATACATTTATTAAATGTGAGCTCAGGAACAAAATGACGTGAATAAACTTGTTGAGAAACTAACCCACTGGTATTACTCTAATAATATATGTGCATTAAGAAATCATAAGGCCTTCTTTTCAGACGTTTCGGAGGGTTATCAAGGATCGAAGAGGAAGCAAGGTTAGAACCAAGAGGTTTCGAATGATTCTGTTTGTTATGGAAGGATATGTATCTGGATCGAGCAAAATCGGAAACATATGGTATATTAAGATCGTTATAGATGTTTTTATTTATGACAAAGTAAGGAGCATTTTAAAAAGGATTTGAGGTTGCAAGGATTAGATATAATTTTTTTTAATTTCTTGTTTACATTACAATCTGTATCTATTAAGGACACCTATAATAGAGTCCAGAAAGCACATTCACGCCATATAAGGATTAGATATGAGAGGTATTCCATTTATCCTCAAATTAATTAATCAAGGAATTCAAGAGACCTTTGTCCTAGATATCGGATTCGTTCAAAAGGGTTGTCGTTTAAGGATACTTTAGGACAGAAAGTCTTAGGTTTACGATGAATGTTAAAACTGATTTGATGCGATTTATCGGAATTAATTTTAATCCTGTTTTGTGATGTGTGATTGAAGAGTTTGGTATGCAATTGATGCTTCATTATTAACTGATAGGACACATGTGTAGGCAAACGTCTTTAATACTTAAATCAGTGAATGTTTACTAGAACTTAGCGGGAAAAAATTATGCAATCGAAATTTAAATAATACTATATATTAATAATGTATTAATTATTATATATGTAAAAAAATTTGGTGCAATGCATCAGATATCTTACTTACTTTCAGTAAAAATTATTTATTTTTTTTTAACTTAATAAACCTTAAGAATTACTTTAAATGTAGGTAGAAGCTAAATACAATTAGCATAAATTACTATGACTCTGTAAAATAAATATTTTTGGTTTATCAATTCGAATTAGTGTTGCTCAAAATCCGGTAAAAAAAATTTGATTGTTTGAATAAAAATTAAGGCACTACAGTTACTAATGTTTGACAATTTTAGATACTCTATGTAAAGAAATGGTATAACCAATGTACTTTTGCATTTAATTCTTCTAATTTTTCATACGGGGTTTAATTAGGTTTCCCCTTTCTAAAAAAAATACAGTAATATCTCTACTAAGCTAATGGGTAACTGCAAGACCCTTGCGAGACTCTTGAGCAAGACCAAGACTTATACTAAGACTGATTTTGCATGACCAAGACTCGTCTCGGTCTCGCATTTGGGCAACACTAATTCGAACACATATGTATGTAAGAAATAGACATTATTAACTACAAAAATTAGAAAAATCATTCTTTTAATAACTGATTATGTTAGTAAGCGAATGACTGCTAATTCGTGACGAAGAAATAATCTCCCTTCTTTTAAAATTAATTTATTTCGTCCTGATTTTTTAAATAATAGTTCATTTTATTTATCATAGTAAAATTTTTAAACTAACATGTTATGTTTATTTGATTTCTTAATCTAACTTTGGACATTAATGGGCATATTACTATATTTATTATCTGATGTATATTTATTCTTCTCTTATTTTGGCGAATTTTCGATTTAGGTTTGTTCAGCTGTGACTTTGGTCAACTTCTTTTGGACGATAAGAAGAGAGAAAGTAGTGCGCAAAAAATGAAGAAAGTTGATATGTTTATGTTGATGCCCGTGAGACCAACTACGGAAAGCTTTTTGTGTATTTCTGATAATGCAGTATATATAATCTTATTTTTGTGTTTTTGTGGAATATGCAAGATAATGTTTTACGCATGAAATAATAATTTTTCTCTTTTGCTGATACCTGATACTCTTTTCTCATCATAGAATTTATTGCTAGCACTCTTGTATTTACAGCGATGCTCGATTAATTTACTAATTTCAAATAATGTTAGATAACATATTACAATATTCAATCGAAAAATAATTTCTACATAATATGAAAAAATAGTTTATTTCCGTCATCATTGCTTTTAAAAAAAGGAGCAGAAAACTGAAAGCTACAGATAATTTACTGATTTTTTTTTTTTTTTTTTTTTTTTGTAGAATACCGACATTTATAAGAAGAAACGAAATGAAAAAAAAAACTTTCGGTACGCAAGTTATGGTGTAGGGAAGTTATACGGTACGGAACAAAATATTGTGGTTGACTGCTTACTGACAACTTCGGTTCTGAAACTGACAATTGTCTGACAAATGGTCGTGAGGGAGGATTTTTCTGACTGTTTGAAGACGTCCTCACTCCTCTTTCTATTGAGCGCAAGCTGGCGAGGAAGGTAGAATATGCAATGCAACCGCTACTTTTGCCTGGCCTAGTCACATTGAAGGGGCTAAAGTATGATAGAAATAAATCGTTTGCTCAATTATCCCCAGATTCAGCTCTCAACAAAGCCTCAAAAGAAAGTAAGATTCTTAGAACTATGGGGTTCTATAGTGGTCTCGTCTGTTCATGAAATTATTGTCTGAGTACCGTTCCTACTTGAATACTGAGTATCTTTGGCGATTAAATCCACTTCTTAAATCAAATACAAATATTCCTTAGATGAATGATCAAAATGAATTTGTGGATTAAATTACTAAATATCAACAATTTCTCGTTCATTGTAGTTAATTTTTTATGTTATTTATCTTTGTTAAATCAAATAAGTTATAAAAGTGTAAGTTAATAATTATGAAAATGTATTTTAAAAAAAGTAGTATATATATATATATATTAATCCGCACCTGTATGATTTGACATTAAGCAGATGTGTTGTAGTGAATTTGAAAAATGTTATAGGCATGAGGAAGAATAGCATCCAGCAGCATCAGTGTTGCCCAAATTGCGAGACCAAGACGAATCTTGGTCTTGCAAACTCAGTCTTGGTCTTGCGCAAGAATCTCACAACAGTATTGCAGTTAATTATTAGCTTATTAATATAGAGATATTACTGTATTTTTTAGATACAAGAAACCTAACTAAGGCCGAATGAAAAATTAGAGGCTTTAAATGCAAAAGTATATTGGTTATACCAATTATTTACATATAGTAACTAAGATTGTAAAGTATTTGTAACTATCTTGCCTTAATTTTTATTCAAAAAATCGATTTTTTTACCAGTCCTGTTCTTGGTCTTGCGACAGTTAGGCGGTCTTGGTTTTGGTCTTGCATAGTGCAAGATCAAGACTGATTTTGGGCAACACTAAGCAGCACCCATTCCTTGCCTTTTTTGCTTCCTTAATTCAGGTAAGAAGATCTCTCAACCAGCTCCTTTTTAGTCCTTATACACACTTCAGTAGTGGCCACGTCATTTATAAGTCTATTGTGTCCGTGTAGTTTAATATACAAACAGGGAGTAAAGAGTAGGTGTTTTCACATGTGTTGGTCGATGGTTGTCGTACGTTGGTGTGTAAAGTTTTGTTGTTTACGCACCCGGGAGCTGGTGTCATCAGTTTTAAAATATTGGATTGGAAATATTTTAGCTTTCGTAAGTGTGTCCGTTTACTTTAAATTTACGTAAGTGTGTAAATTTACTGAACCATAAATCTTTGAGGAGTAAGATGCGGAATCACGATCCGAAAAGAATTTCTATCCAACATCTGACCCTCCTAGATCTTTAATGACAAACTTCTTTAATCCATACTATCGTTGTCTTCTTGTTCCACAGGAAGTCTAATATCCTTTTGATTAATCTGGTTTAGTCCATTTTGTGCAAATGCCCGATAAACGACAACCTCCTCTTTCCCATTGTCTCTGAAATTTTCTCCACGATTTTGTAAATTTCATAATTGTTCTGAAATTTCCAACTGGTTCCAATCTAGATTAGACCCATGATTTGCCATAGTATTTTTTTTTTGAAAAAGTATCTCCAGGATCCTGAAACTTGTGATTCATTGACAGGTATTCGCCTGGATACAGAATATTCTGTTTTTACCTCTGTGTTCTAGTACTTTATTTTGGTTTTACGGGAGATGCAATTTTAACTTATTTTTTATTATTTTAAAGTTCCTTATAATTTTATATTGCTATACATTAAATAATCTGCTGAATACCTTAAATAAACTGACGGATATAAGATTTATACAAGATAAAGTATTCCGGAATTAATAAATGAATAACACGTACTGAAATTTTCTTTTAAAATTTTCAAAACCATCTTATCTTCTTAAATCATTTTTAGCGATAGAAACTAATTATTCAAATATTAAAAAAAATGTTTAAATATTAATTAAGAGGAAGAGTAGACAAGGAGGGAATCGATAAAAATCAAAATCTTGGTAAAGGAGGGTCCAGGGAGAGCGGGGATGAAGTAATTCCGTTTATTGACAAGAGCGAGCCTAAGCTGCCAAAACACTTAGCCGTGGACCATTAGTTCTTTGGGGGTGCCTCCTCCTCCCCCTATATTGATCATAAGGCCCTCTCTATAGCTAGCTCCTTCCTAAGCAAATTAACTCCCCTAAATTACTCTGTTCTGAAAAAAAAAATGTTATCACTCCCTCGAGAAAAATTTCTTGGTTTATATATTTTCTTCATGTGTGCTGAGTTCGAATTTCAAGTTCAAAAAGTTCTACGAAAAAATGCTACATATAACTTTTAAAAGAATTTGATAAGTTAATAAAGGAGAAAAAAAAATGCAGAAAAACCTGCGTTGCTATAGATTGTAGGGCCTAAACAAACACACCGATTTCAGTGAAACTTCGCTAAAGTAATTTTCTCGACACCCTTTAAATTTATCTATATAACATACTTCAACGAAAAGAAGCTGAAAAAAAAGTTACGAGGGATGTTAAAATTAAATTCCGAATAACTCAAAAAGTATACACTTTTTTGTGGATATTGTGATAAGATGTTTCAATGGTATTTAAATTTCCTAAAAATAAAAAAAAAATGCGTTAAAATCGGACAATTAGGAAGAAAGATATGGTCTCTAGTTTTTTCCCCTGAAGAGGCGAAAATTTGTATAAATTTAAAATATACTTGTTGAGACTAAAAAAACTTTTTTCTAGAGATATTTAATAAAGTATCTTACCTCAGAACATCTTTCATAAGAAATAAGTACCTAAATTTATACCTTTATTCTCAGTTCTATATTTCAACACTGCAATCACCACCTCCGGAATCAACTTACTCACTGTCTGCATAGATAAATTTTTCAACTACAAATATCACTAAATTGACATTACTCAAAAATGTTGAAATTAGAGTTAGTCATTCTGTGGTTTATAAAAGCAATGAAAGCTGTGTGGTTTATAAAAGGAGATGGAGTGACTAGATTTTGATTGCCTACCGTCGATGTATTAAATAGACATTTTGTAATTATAATGGTCTTAATGACTTGTTATCTGTAATCGCTAAGCTTTAGCTCCGTTTAAAATGCACTTCAAAAAATTTTATAATAGCCCAGCATTGCCAGAAAATAATTTCTATTCAAAGTAGAGCGGTAAGTGAAAGTTGTGTGTTGCGCGCACCAGATTTTTTAGTTTCATTCAATTTTTCTTGGAATAACAACTCCTTAAATAGAGCTCAGATTTTTAACCAACAAAATCTTGAAGCATAGTTGAAGCATCTTGATTTATAGTTGAAGTATTCAATGATAAAAAAAAATGTTCAAAATGTCGAAAAATTTATTCCGCAATTTCTGAACAATAACGAGCTATAACTAATATAAGATTCCTTAAAAAAATCTTTTGCAAATGCACTAAACAGAAGGAGAACTATGAGCTATAACTCTCTCGATACACCTCTCTATATCCTGCTTCAAAGTGAAGATAGTCCCGATGTGCATCTTCAGCAATCGAAAATAAAGTGGTTTTCACCATAATAAATCTACATCGTCCATTTAATATCATCCAAACTGCAATTGACCTCCTTTTAGCAGCATCTTAAAATATTCTGTTCATCTGTCTACTATACATTCATTTAGCTAAATAATGGATACTGGTCCTTTTCATCTTTTCCAAGGTTTTGGCACTTCCTTTCTCGTTCGCTTAATGTATTTTTCCAATTTTTTGGTTCAATTTCAAGTTTTTCCTCATTTCGATACCAAAAACAAACAATCAGTTCTGGTTTATAAAAGAACTTATAGCATCACCCTTTCTCTCTTTCTTTGTGCCGAGAGAATAATTCATTCAATATTAAAATTTCCTATTTATTTATGATATGGTCCAACTTCCGTACAAAATAAAGGAAATAAAAATTAATTTTTTAGTTAGTGATATATGAGTTTTACTAAACAACCCGGTAGCTATTCATTATATATAGTTCAGATTAGGCATATATTATTTTAGTTTATAAAACAGGTGTTAATATGACTCATTTCCTGGGAAGTATGTAAAAATTTTAATTACCTCTAAGAATCAGTGAATATACAAAACATATTGTTAAATTGCAAACGTTAAATAAAAAAAAATCAAGATATTTAGCAAAGTATTTCTTAATTAAGTTTTATTATTATAATGATATCATTTTTACGATTGAGGTCTTCTTAAACGACCTACGTATATAATAAAGGAGGTTAAATTAAGAAAAAATAATAATAAATTTGTTTTTAATTTTAATTTTTTTTTTAATTTAATTTTTTTTTTACAATTATATTATTGCATTAATATTTGTTCGTTAATAAAACCAATATAATGTACCAAAAAAGTTATTATATCACTATAACTAAGCCATTTATGTGTACTGAATGGTGTGGTAGAGGCCTGTAGGCACCCACGCCAGTACCGCTTTTCTGCCGCATAAGTCCGTTTTCTACGGAACCGCTTAAAATTTTTAAAAAAATAATTAGCGTTTTAGAAAGAGAAATATATTTTCCAGATGTTTTATTTCAGCACGTTTTGCGTTATTGTAAGCCGTTTAATTACAAACGACGCTTGATTTGTAACTTGAAATTTTTTTTGTTAAAAAAATTGACTTTACTGATGTTTTTCATAGCCTAAACCAATTATCTTTGAATATTTCTTCATGTTTTATTATTCTATGACTATTCAGCTTTAATAAAAGACCAACTATGAGGAAATTAAGCCAAATGCTGATTCTCAGTGACCAAAAAACTAACTAAAATCAAAGTCGTCAATCCGCCATCTTTGGACGCCATTTTGGGGCAGTGCGTTCACTTTTTTTTGTGGGAACATTTGCTTTTTTTTAATAAATAGTTACAAGGAACACAACGATATGCAATTTATAGGGACGTGGGGACGGGGGGGGGTGCACGGTAAGGGGGTCTGGCCCACAGGCTATTATCATCGCTTCGTCAGATTCGGATCAAAATTGTATAACGTGGCATTCATCAATATGTATTTATATAAAAATATGAATTATTTCAAACAAATAATATATATATAACGAAATATGTATCATAAAAATTCATATTTATGAATTACCTATCTAGTTATATATATATATATATTTTTTTATAGTTATTTCTTGTGTCATGTCGTTAGTGCTTTCCAATAATATTTTTTTAAATTATTAATGAGAGCTATTTTCAGATTTATTTAGACATTTAATGGCCTAATATCCAACGGCAGAGACATTAAATAAAAATAAGAAGTGTGTCTATGTGGATGATGGTGGTTGGTATTTTAAATTCTATAAATTTAAACAATTTACCTGCACTAATAAAACTTTATCAAACAGTGCCCATCATTAGTTAAACACCTACTATCGCGTGTAACGTCAGGCATAGTGACCCAAAGTGACAGAGGTAAAGAAGACTAGACAGTAAACAACGATTTCGGTTATTTATGTGACCGTAATGGAGGGCAGTTAGTAGAGAGGACAGTGTGTACACTGAGCCTGCCGGGCAAACACTCTTAGCGCCCTCATCAGTGTAAACCTGGCAAACAGTTGTTGTGTACTTTGCAGCTTTTATGGAGGATGCCTCCGGGGTGAATCACTAGTGGATCTATCATCTTGTAAATTAAACGAAGATTAATAGAATCCATAATCAATTTATTTGTCAGCTTAAAAGACTTTGAGACGGTTTTCCAATATGTTTTATGTCGATGGTGTATATTATCAGTGAGCATAGACCAGTATGTTGACAAAACAATGACCGAAGTAAGTCTCCTTCCGAAGTTAAAGTGTGTCAGTCCAAAAAGTGCAGTATCCCTTGATGGTTTGGTCTTCAGGCGATTCAACTCAATTACATACCAAGCCGTCTCCTGTATTCCACAAGGTCCTTTTCACAAACTTGTCTTAAAGGCTCTTATGCCATGTTTTTTTTTTCATTTCCTAATTTAGTCCAAAATTTTTTTTTTTTTTTTAATCTGTTTATTGAATAATAATACAATCAGCCACTGCTGGAGGGCTATAAGCATTAGGGCTACAAGTTCTCATTCATACAATATATACAAATAATAAAGAAATAAATTAATAAAGAAATAAATAGTCCAAAATAGATACTTACCCTTCTATCAGAAGCTTCATATATACCTGTATACTCTCGTTTAGGCATATATTTATTTTAGAGCAATCCTCTGCTATTTCAGTAAAGAAAATGTTTTCAACACCTCCTTAATTCCAACAACAGGGAGATTCTTCAAATCGTTGTAGACAGTATCTGCCTGATCTCACGTTGACTTAGTGTATTCTTAACCCAAGACAATGTAACACTGAGCTGCCCTATTTTCGATTTATTGGTCTAAATGTGCACCTTGCCCGAAATTGCATTTTTTTTATTTTTATATATGAATACTTTTAATTTCTGCTCATGACTATTTTCCGAAACTGCTCTATTCCAGAATATGTTTCTATAACTCCATGTTTTATAACTTGCAGTATTGTGAATGAACTAGAAGAGATCCTCATATTTCCAAGTATTGCTCAATTTATTTTTTCCTGTTGGTATTGCAGACCTTACAGATCTTTTGCCGCCTTGACAAGTCTACTCCATCTCTTCATATCTTGAGCTATTTCTTTCCAGTTATCTTCATCTCTTTTATGTCTTTTGCTAACTATTGAGGCATTGATTGCTGTGTAGAGGCTTCAAGATAGATTGTTTCGAGATTCATACCCCGCCTAAGTTAATCTCCTTGTGTTCATAGCATGAGATATTGATTGGCCAGTTTCTGTAAGCAGCTCTTTATTAGTCTTTATCTTCTATGTGTTAATACTCTTATGCCAGGCCGCTCCGGGTATCATGACCCTCTTATACAATGATCGCAAATACAATCATCCTTTATCTGGACACCTGGCCATATAGGCATTAAAGGAAACGAAATGGCTGATAGAGCAGCAAAAGAAGATCTTACTCTTCCAGGCCGCGTTAAAGTTTTTATGACGCCATCTGAACTTGCACGACCTCTAAGAGAAACCATATTCCAAGAATGGCAAAGACGGTGGGACAACAGCGCACCTAGCAAATTAAAGACAATAAAGACGCAGACTTCGCTCCAGACGCAACAGTCGTAGAGAAGAGGTCGTCCTCACGCGAGTGAGGATTGGACTATTATACTAAAACACCTCATAACAAAGGATCTTATCCCCAGATGTCAAAATTGTGACCAGCCATTAACTATAAAACATGTTTTGGAAGAGTGTCTTTTTTACACCGCAAGGTTAAAAGATCTCGGAATACCCCAGAATATATCAGCATCTCTGGGAAATCAAGAAGAAATCGTTACCATAATTATCAAGTTCCTGGATAGTGAAAGACTTAAAAAACATATAAGACAAGCTTATAACTAATGATACTTTGCAGATTTATTATTTTTTTTTTGTATTTATTTTATTTTAAAAGTTCATTTGTTTATTAATTTCAATTCATTTATTGATTTTACTGCTATTTTTTAAAAGTTTATTTATTTATCTATTCTATCTTATTATCTATTAATGTCTATTATTATCTTTATTTATTTATTTTATTCTATCAATCCTTTTATTTATTTTTTTATTCTTTTTTTATTTTTATTTTTTTGTACCAACCATCCAAACAGTATAAAAGTAGAGTTATTTAGTTGATCGGGCACTGATGACCTGGATGTTTTGCGCCTATTCATCGAAACAAACAAACAAACAATGACCCTTTCATCCAGTGTCATCTCAAATCTTTTACTAATTTTTTCTAGGGCGCTGGTCAGAGTCCTGGTCTCAAAGCTGTTAGATTAGATTAGAACTGGCTTTCGTGCCATTCATAAGAACACTTGTATTATCGTTTATAGTGGACTACTCTTAAATAGCGTCAATTATATCACACAACTATTCCCAAATTCCGGTTCGCCTATTGCCTTAATAATGAAGCTCTGGGAACTGGAGCAGAGGTTGAGCGTGAATGCGGAGCTAAGAAAGGAAAGAATGACAAGGATCAGCCTAAGGAGCGGTTAAGTATTGACCCCGCGATGGAGGATAGATAAGAGCGGCGGTGGCCTGTTATTAATACGTTGAGATTAGGCTGAGTCATATCGCGTGCCATATTTTTATGTCCGGTCCTCAAGCTCAAAACTTATCTCATGCACATCCGACTAATGATCATGTGCCGGTGGGCTTTGTTGTGGCCCTTGTCCGCAAGGAGCTCTCAATCGATAGTCAGAAACGTTCGTTCATGGATTATCTGGCAGGCGAAGAACCTAGTCGTTCAATAGAGCAACCTTTTATAACATTCATTGATTAATAAAGTCCTTATCTCCAATTGCTGGCTGCACCGTGATGTTCACGGTATCCGATAACAAGCTATATTCGAGAATCAGATGTATAAATATTCCTTTGGATTAGGGCCATTAAGGAATTAAAATCTGGGAATATTCCCGGGGACGCCTTTCACTTGATGGGAATACTACTTAACCCTGGTTTATTGCAAAAATTAAGTGCATTTTTCATGGAACTGATTAATCTTAAAAGTTTCTGTGTATTCCTACGTCATTTATCGAAATCGTACCTAATATAGAGTTCCATAAAATAAAGAAATAAAAATAATGTATTATTAAATATACACAGCCATGCGTGACCATTATTTAAAAAAAAATCTTATTCTTTTTTAACATATTGACTGTTTTTAATCGAAGTATTTACCATGCAATGAAAACTACTTAATACATCTGCACAAGTGTTTTGTTTCTTTTTTCTATTGATATAAACCAAACATATCTCTCTTCAAAATTTTGTAAGCTCGGAAAGGATAAAGCATACCTGCTACGAGGTAATTTGTCTTACCTATTATCTTTCAATAATTACGAGGATTTTATTTTAAACTCGAACTTTATTTATTTTATTTAATTATATTCAATGCAATTTGCACCTACGCGGCTTCGCATCTAACAAATTTGTTGTATTTATACTGTCTTGGCGTATTTGCTTGATTTTGTTTTTATTGATATAGTAGGTCTCTTGGCCTTTTTTCTTATTAATCTGCGTTGTTCAGGTAACAGGGAGCAGGAGATCAGAGGATTGTAGTGATTTTGGATTGAAGAATGGAATGTAGTGTATTTGTCGTGGATGTAGAATTTTACTGTCGGGGTATTTAAGTCGTTATGTATAGTAGTATTTGAAATGTACCAAGGTGCGTTAACAGTTTTTCGTAAAATTTCTGATTGTGCTGTTTGTATTTTGTTTATGTGTGTTTGTTTTGCCGAGCCCCAAAGTTCTGCTCCATATGTCCATATCGGTCTCAGTAAGGCGTTATAGATCAGTCGCTTGTTTCGTAAGCTAAGTGAAGATCTATAGTCCAGAAGATGTGAAACTCGAACTTAGATTTCTAAAATTATTTTACCTCTGTTCGTTATTTTTTTCTTATGGAAAAACTTTAAACAAAAAAATCAATAATGGCTTATCTAGATGTTCACATTGAAATCTTAGACAGATTGACGACTGAATTAGTTATTTCATTCATAAAGTTCATTCATAAGGAAACTTGCCTATTGATGAAGGTTATAAGAAAAACCCTTGTAAAATTGCTAATACAAATAATATGTCTGAGATTAAGGTAAATGCTGTTGGGAAACTACCCATTTGAAATTCCATCACGTTGAATCATGACCTTAGGTTTTTTTTTTGCGTAGTACTTGAAGATTGTTTGGCTGAATCCTTTTCGAATCCCATCTCGAACCGTTAGGCTAATCTACACCTTGAGGTGGATGGACCTTCAGTTTTGTGTCAATAAAACTTTATAGCTTTCAGATACGATTTCGAGGCAGTGGCAAGCGATTTATAACTTTTTGAACCGTTGAATGAAGTTATGAACTAAATTATAAAGACTCGATACTTATAACTAGATGAAAGAATGTCGTTTAAAAAATAATATTCTATAGGTTTTGCACTGATGGCGATTATTATTTTTAAGTTATTTTCATTAAGAGGTCTGACAGTTGTATCAATTAATTTAAGGGATAAATTTTCGACAAGCAAAAGGTAAATATATGAAAAATGGTGATCCATGTTACGGAGGCTTTCGTTGATTTATGATATCAATGATGGATATTAATTTTAAATTTATCTTTGAACTATATTTTGTTTCTTAAACAAATCAACATGATGGTTAGTTGAGGATGACAGAAATGTTGTTAAAAATGAAGGAAATGGTCAGGGGTGGCGGTCATAAATAGGCTAAATAGTGACAAAACTATTTTATTAAAATCCTACGATTCGACCCAAAGTCGCAGGTCTTCTTCAGGGCTAGAACGGACAAGATACAAAAAGATTGAGAATTATGGAAGTTACATTATACTTGGACAAAAAATTATAAACAGTAAGCACATTAAAATATAAACAGAGTAGGCTAAGTAACAAGATTCTAAATTGAAGTAAATAGATGGTAACAATTGTTGGAGTGTAATAAATAATATATGGAAATATGAATATACTTCTACAGATCTACAAGAGAGATTGAAAGAAAATGAAATAATAGACATACAGGAATGTAGAGAAAGAAAAGAAAAAGAAAACAAAAAAATAAATATATAAGTAAATAAAATTAGAAGAATAAAAATAGAGACTTACAGGTGTGTTCAGCTAGGATTTTCAATTAAAACTGGAAAATCAAGGTAAGGGCAGGTGTAGGGGAATTTGCTGACTTGTTTGGGTAATGGGGAAAATCCAAGAAAATAACAGTATCTGAAATTCGAAGATATAGATGGATACAAGGGGAAAATTACTATATCTATGAAATATTAAATTATAAATATATACATATACATATGAAATAGAATTAAGAGATTATAGATAAGAGTACAATATGAATAAAATCAAAAATGGAAGAAGTAAAACGTACATAGAAGTAAAATATAAATATAGATAAGTTGTTGTGGCAATGAGTTGTTAAAAATGAAATAAACCGTAATCCAAAAATATTTAACGAAATCGAAGCTTAGTCTTTGTATATACCTTTGGTCAAATGAAGTACAGTATATAAAGCAATACAAGTTATTAATCGCTTATACAGACTAATAATGAAATAATTTATTTATTTATTTTTTAAAATTTTTTTTTTCCTACTCCCCAGGAATTTCTTGATTACAAAATACAATATATATAAATGTATATATACATAAATTTTCAATTTCCTAATTATTATATAATTATTATATTATACAACCAACCAATTAATTTATTTTCTAACATTATTTGCTATTATATCTTTCATTTGTCTCATGAATATCTCGGGATGCGAACTTGTTACAAAACCATTATCTTCCGTACACTACTCGTATTAAGATGAAAATATATTAAACCTTTTTTTTTTCTTTGCTTTTTCCCTACTGTTATGACGATTATCGACGGTTGGACTTCTTGAATATAATTTAGTTTGTTTAATGTACTTCAGTGTTTTTTCAATCCCGCTGTTTGTTTGTTTTTTATGCTGAGTTATGTTTTCAAGTTTGAGTTCTATTCGATGTTTACTATATTTTTTTAACTGGAATAGTCGTTCCCACTGATAACTCCAATTTTTTCCACCTTGTAATTTCTTGAATCCATTCAACGAGAAACAAAAAAAAAAAATGAATTAGAGCTTGTTTTCTCCTTCATCACCTCATTTATTATTATTTCTTGACCATTTTGATGTAGTTCCAAGTTCATGACTTGAATTTGTCGGAGCAATTCATTTTGGATACATATATTTTGTATTATTTTAACGACTGAAAAGGAGTCAGTGAAAATAACTGATTTTGTATTAATTTATTTTCTAACATTAATTTTATTTTTTTCAAGTCGAAGCCTTAAGTCTCTTAAATACCAATAATTAACTGACTAACCGACTTTTGGCTAATTCATGTACAATCAAACATCACTTTATATGTCCTTGTGTTATAGTCTTGTGAGCGCTAAATTGTCTCCGAATACTCTGTTATCTCTATTTGATAAGTCTTTTTTTAGCATCTAGCATGTACTTTTTATAGCATCATGTCGGATGTACTTTTTGTCTTATTACTTAGTGCACGATGAATAGAAAGACTCCCGTTTTCTGTGAAATTCCATCGAAGGAAATTGTCTAGGCGATTAGTCTGAACAAGTTGAAAAATGCCTGCCTAGGACTTAAAAGTCTCGTCCTTCTTCTGACTCCTGCCAATTAAGGATGTCGAAAACTTCCTTAATGGACGCTTAGCGGAGGCCTTCGAGAAGGGCTAATGGTAGAGTGTTGTGGAGGCCTCGCGAATCCCGGGGTCGACAAACTGTGTTGAGCTTATCACTCAGATAGCAGCTGATGCTCAGTGTTCGTCAGGCAGCTCCGCGAGGAGGATCTGTCATGTTCGCATCTCACTGGCCAGGTAACCTAATTATAATAATATAATACATCTTTATAAATATATTACTAATTTAAAAAGTACAATACGTTCGAGAAAAAAAAAAAAAACTTATATCTATATTTGAGACACTTTATTTTCATATAAAATATAAAAGATTGCTGCCCAATTACATTGACTTGCTAAACACACAGCATATTGATTAATCTTTATGACAAACATTATAAACAACATTAGAAATATTCCATACTTAATATAAGGATCAAATATTTGAATATTTTACAAAAACTATAGGAGACTTAATATTCTATGCAATGCAATATAAGACTTCTGGAATTAAGTATATAAAACTTGTAACTACTAGCGGATTAAAAATTTAACAAAAATTTTTATTAACAATAAAAAAGCATAGAATGATTAGCCCATTAAGACTGTCCCAGCCGGAGAACTTAGATGCTTACTTCTTACGGCTTTCAAAATAGTTTTCTAGTTAGAGGTGCTTAATGTCCAATTTGTAATACACGTGAACCCGAAGATATGTACCATTTTTGTTGCATTGCCCTACATATGTAGCTTTTAGACGCAAGTATTTAAATTAATATATTGATGGTAATTGTGACGATAAAGATCAAATAGTACAATTATTAGATATAGAAAACAAATATAAATTCAATGTACTGGTATGTAGAAAGTTGTTTAAAATTAACTAACCTCTTTTTGTTTATTCAAGAATAAATAGTTTCATCTATTCTTAATGTTGACTATGTTTAAGCTTATATGTAAATATAATATTAGGACTAAGCAATATATTTTAATTTACTAAAGAAAAATCGTTTTGTTTATAGTTATATCAAACACACTAATTTTATTTTGTATATCATATTAGATATGGTTTATATTATTAATGTAGTTAATTAGGTATCACATTTACGTATATTCTGATAAATGTATGTGTATAAAACTAAACTCCATTTCTATAGGTTCGCCCGAAAACAAATAAAAAATATTTATTCATTTTAATTTAAATTTATTTATTTATATATCTTGATAAGGATCAAATATGTGAATATTTCACCAAAAACTATAAGAGACTTAATATTGTATGCAATGAAATTTATAAGACTTCCGGGATTAAATATATAAAACTAATTACTGACGGATCCTAAATTAAACAATGGGTTTTTTTATTTATTTAATTTAAGAAAAAATACCTGTATGAAATGTTTAAGTGATCCTATAAGACCTGTTAAAAAAAAAAAAGACAGGAACAACGATGTTTTTATGGATACATTTCTGCTTTACTTACTTATTTTATTTAAATTGTATACTTGTAATTAAAAGGAAATATGATTCAAAGAAATAAATGTCTTTTCTCGACAGGTCCTTACATTTACTAGCTGTGTATGAATTATAATTTAAAAAGAGGATATATTGTGATTTTTAAAGATTCAGCTTAGATCACTCACAAAAACAAATACGGACCAATGAAAACAAAATATTACCTTTCCATTTTGGGGAGCTTAAGTAAGAAAGCCCTACCCTCTTCTCATAGATCCGCGAATGCATTTGACTATCGACAAAGGTAAAAAAAAATTATTGGAACAGACAAAATCTAAAATTTCTCAACATTCACATCCAGGCAGACTTGATTTTCGAACTATGCTACATATTTTAGTTTTCTCTACTATATCATAAAATATTTTAATTCCGTAAACTCTTTTGAATTTGAGCTTTTCACTTGCGAATATTAACGCATAAAAATAATTTTATTCTCGACTTAAAAACATTGGATCCAGTGCTGTCTGCACAATTCGAGGCCTTGAATTGATTCATTTTTAAGTCCTTCCCTCTTCCCCAAAAAAGTATCCTCTGATGTCCTTAGTAAGAGTGTTCCCTGGCTGATTTATTATTTAAGGCCCATAACATTTCTCAGATGAAGCCGTTTTAAGTAAAATTTACATTGTCCGTGTTCATTTAAAACTGTCAATTTATACTGTGTTCTATAGATTTTGTCATAGTTGGTATGTTTAACTTCTAAAACAAATGTATCCTTGTGTACAAAACAAAGGGCGTCCTTTGGTAGTTTGTTACCGTTGTCTCTTACAAGTATTTATGAAGTCAGCCAATTTTTTTTTTTTTTAATGTGGGATTTTATTAGAGTGCTACCAATGGGTATTCCTCTACAAGTGTTCTTAGGCCATTGTATTTCTATGTATCACATTTCGTAAATGTATATTTGTTTTAATACATTTGTAAATATCATTAATAAAATAAAAGATAATGTTGGCTAGAGGAGTTGTGTTATAGATTATAGGCAGGAGACCATTTTTGCCAAACGGTTTTTTGCGGAGCAAATTTTTCAAACTATCGGCTACTTCGTTTCCAGCGATCGCACTGTTTCCCTTCAAGTTTAACTTTTGCGTCCTGGTCTTAAAGATTTAAAAAAATTGTCCTAATTTTTTGTTTAATTGAGAATTTTGTTGACAATATATATTGTAAATACTTAAAAAACCTGTACCACTACAACCCATGAAAGGACTTACTTACTATGAAAGGAAGTACAGTTTGAAGGCCAACGGTCTTGCATCAAAAAAATTTTGATTGGGCCAAACTAGCGCTCAACCTTTTTTTTTTTTTTTTTTTTGTTCTTCCCTACCTCGCCTTTTAGTCTATACGGGATTTTCCCGGGCCAGGGGGTGAGGGCGGGGAATTTAAAATCCCCTCCGGCACCGGGACGCGAACTCGTACTTTTTATATCATCTCAAATCTCTGTTATCCGGTTGCCAGGCAACTAGCGGTGTTGTGCACACGCTTTAGCCTATTCGGCCACCCCGCCCCCAAACTAGCGCTCAACCGCCAGATTTCTCCTCTTAGTTAGTTATTTGATTAAGAGTAACCAATTAAAGAACCTGGGTGTGCGTCAGAAGGGTCTCAAGACCCCTGGGTCGATCCACAGCAAATGAAATTACTTGTCATCAACTGGAATCGAACTCGGGACTTCGAGCTTAGGAAGTGATTGCTTACCCACGGAGTTATCGCACTCTATTTTTTTAAATAGTTTAGAAGAGGTATAATTTGTTTTGTTTTGACAAGCATATCAACATAAATTGTATAAAGAATTATATAAACCGTTAATAAATGTGTTAACATAAGTTGTGTTTAGAAAAAAATACTTAATTTATTAACAAGTTTTGAAAATCGAATTATTTCATGTAGTTTTCATCAAATTGTTACAACAACCATGTAAGGCCCACCAGGCCGATCTGGTAATAAATAAATTTTAAAAAAATGTAGTTTTAATACTCTTGTTTATCACAGTGCATTATCAATCTATTTCTATTAAAATGAATACTAAATTAAAGTTTTACAAATATTAAGCTGCTCTCTCGAAAAGATATAGTATGTTATAATTAAAGATCAAGTCCACAATAGGTATTTTTGTTAACATATAAATTAAATACCCTGACAAATTATTTCTTAAGTGTTTTATAATAACATTATTTAATTTAAATATTTTATTCGTCTGAGTTTTAAAATATTCTATATTTACTAAACATTATATAGAATTATTAATCTCCTTTCTAAAATAAATATATTAATGGTATAATTATATCATATATTTACTACTTATCTGCTTGTGAGTGAGGTTTTGATAACTGACCTTCCTTCTCTTTTACAGTTATTTTCTCACGATAAATATGAAGGACAACTTACCTATCGTGATAAATCTTGCAAAAGAAGTTATCTTATCTAAGCAAACACGGTTATGCTAACATTTTACGTAAATATGGATTTATTTATTAAAAAAAAAATAATTTGAAAAATCTTATTTCTGTTAATAATAATAACTTTTTATGTAGTTTTTTTCTATGCCTTCTGAAACCTATGTATAAATACACAAATGAAATTTTGTTTCAAACATTATTTTTTTAGTTTCTACTAATATGATATTCCGAGCAAAATAAAAAAACAAAGAGAGAAAGAGAAGACAAAAAAAAAATTGGAATATTCTATCTTGTCTAATCGGTGTTTTGAACGTCTAGGAATATTTCTAGTGACATAAGGGTCTGTTAACCTCATTTCTATTTGTTTACGAATCAGACAAAAAAAATATATAGAAATAATTTTCTGAGGTCAGGTTAATAGTAAGGTCAAATATTTTAATTTGATAAGATTTTTTTGTAACCTCTATTTTATATATTTCTTTTCCTTTTCAGAGGCCGCACAATGGGATGATTATAGTGGCTGCGAACGATGCTGAAGAGAAATGTTTTTCCTCTTAAGTTCATTGTTTTTTGCGTATTCGGAATATTTTTCTTAAATTCATCTATCGAAGCCTCATCAACCATCTCATCAAAAGTCATTTCTTCCGAGTGTTGCTCTGATTCAGTCCCGCAGAGTAACGCAACCGAAGAGATCTTGGATGACTCCCATTATTCCTTGGACGAACCAGAACTTTTAGATCATAACACCACATACTCAAGCCAGGACATCAGTCATCCGAGAAGAAATACAACCGATCCTCATGACGGTATCCCTTCTGATGATATTGTGAGTTCTGACCCCGTCTTGGATTCATCTTCAAATTTTAATAACACCTCCGAACCGGAAGGCAACAACCAGAGTGCTACCTCCATTGATGAAAATATTCATCCTTTTTCTGAAACTTATTCCGTCTTAAATGATTCTGATAGGAGTAGTACTTCCCATCATTCACCAGATGATATCTCCCCTTCACCGTGCACTGATACATCACCTTCTCACAATGATATAGGCGTACAACTGATCTCGAGTTCAACGGTTAGGAATGAAAATATCATTGATGGAAGTTCAGCTACATCAGGACTTTCTTCTGAAAACGATACTCTTGAGTGAAGCATCAAAAGAAGATGTACCTGATGATTCGTTTTCTCAATCTCACTTAATCGGAAACGATACCAATTCGTCCAGAACTATATCTAGTCAACATGAATCCTCAAACTATTCGTTCGAAATCATCCTCTTGAATTCCAGCGAAGTAACTAATGTTTCCAAAGAACAAACGAACGGTTTAAAAAACTATTACCAGTTGGAAAATAGCAATATAGCAAATAGCTCCATTGAGATCAGAAATATTTATAAAGAAACTAAGAACCTAAAGAGAGTAAAGTCAAAGAATCATTAGATTTAAACAAAAGTTCAATCCAATTCAATTTGTTAACTCATAACGTTTCTACCACACCAGCTGTACAGAATTGGTTTTACAACTCATCACTGGATGAATCTTCCAAAAATGAAAGTTTTTTTAGAATTGATGAAGTAACTGAAGTACCAAACAACAAATCAACTTATCTAACAGAAGTCTCAGAAATATCAAAACTCCCAGTGAATGAATCATCTTCAATGAGCTATTCTGTCTCTCCTCAAGAAATTACATCTACTACCCAAATACCGTCGTTCCATAACATAAAGGATCAAGAATCTTCTCCTGTAATAGATTCTGCAACCGAACCTGGTGAAAAGTTTAATAATTGTTCATTAGAATGCGATTTATTTAATTCTGCAACCGTGACGCTCATACCTACAACTTCCCAAGAGAACTTAACAAATCCCAGCTCTGTTCCTCGTTCTTTCAACAATTCTAAAACTATAGAGTTCCTTGAAAGCAAGATAACCAGTTCGTCTCCATCTATTATGAAGAAAACAAGCGATTCTTCGGAAATATCCTTCATTACCGAAGATCCAGAGACTTCTACTGTGGCTTCTTCATCTCTCGATATGTTCCTAACGAGTACTGATGCTGTAACTTTAAATAATGTGACTGAAAATACTGTTAAAAACAGTCTACCGACCAATGTTTTTGTAAATCAGACAAATATTTCAAAAATTAATGAAACAAATAACATCACGTCAACACGTCGAAGTCGTAATAATGGCATTTCTGTTATGAAACTCTTTTCATCAACGGAGTCTTATTCCGCTTCGTCGATTTCTTTGATTGATCGAATACCAAGCGTTTTATTAGCTACAGAAAATAACTATCCTGCTAGCAACCATTTCATCAAATCGAAGCAACATTCGTCAGTCAACACATCCTCAAATGATTCTTATTTGGAAAATGAAAATTTTGAATCTTCATCTTTACAATCATTGGAAAATAACAATAATACTTTGTTCCCTACTAATGATTTGCAATCCATACCAAAGGAATCTTCAACTACAGGCGAATCCTTGCTTCTAAATACAAATGATGTTCTTATCAAATCTTCTAGAAATGACAAAAAACTGTCTCAAAATTTCACAGATCTATGGAACAACACCATTTGGAGTAACCACCGAATCGAATCGAACTCAAAACTGTCTAAAGATTTCGTTTATAACTGGGTAAATAACTCAAAAGAATCTAGTTTAAATGAAACAAATCTCTTAAGTACTGCTATTCCACCTCCTGAAGGAGGGAAAATATTTTGGAAGCCCTTGACGAACCTCTTATTACCCTCCTCGCAACCACCTCCAGTCGAGGAAGCTACGACAGAAAGGAAGATCATCTGGAATCTGTGTTTCACCAAGAAACCGGATCTCTTCAAGAACCCCAAAGAAATTATCATGACGAAAAATCCCACCAAAATTTTCTGGAACTTGTGTCCCACCAAAAAACCGTATCTAACCACAAATAGTTATCGCCCTACCGAGTCCTCTGTTTATACGTCTACATCAACTACATCTTCACCGCCCTCTTTGTTCGATATTCCGTCTAAGCCGTTCGAATCCAGTTCCTCGTCCAATGAAATCTCTTCCCAAACAACTACATCGGGAGAAGATGTAACAACTACTGAGATAACGGAGACGACTGAAGTTACATACACAGAAGCTGCAACAGAAGAAACTACTCAGTAAGTTAGTATTTTTTTATCACATATTGTCTAATTAAGTTTTTGATTAACTTTTATGTTGATAAATTTTCATTTAATCAAGTTTTATGATCAAAGAATATTTTTATTTTATTTTGGAGGGAGAGGGCTTCGGTTTTCTATTAGTTGTATTTAATTAACTTAATTAAATAGTTTCTGTTTTTAAGATTATAATTATTTTTTTAAAGAAAAATATCCAATTTTCACGAGACCTTGATTGAAATTGAAAACGTTAAAAAAATTCTACAAACTTTTCTTGCTTTACAATATCGGGCTTAACAAAATGATTAATAACAATATGTCTCCGCTAGTTGCCCCGTGCGAATAATTCGCAAACAAATATGTTTAGTGAAGGAACAGCAAAACCATAAAAGGGAGAAATTTATGTTTTTTCCTTGGTCGATTACAATTATTTTAGTTGCTGTGGGGCAGAGATTCAACGAAACGTTCACTTATAAATAATAATCAAAACTAAATGTGATTATTTGTTACAATTATTATTATATGATATTATATGATTATAATAATAAAGCAAACAATTAATAAACTTTATTAATGAATGCTGCTATAAAATGGGTCCGTTATATAATTGTTACTCTTACTTCCGGGCAAATATTCCATTCGAGGTTATTGATAAGGCAGCGTCCTTGACCTAGTGATAAGGGGCCAACGCAGGTCTCTAGTTCCAACTGATAACGGTTCCTTATCTTTGGATACGAAAATATTCCGAAAAGCTAAAGTTTTATTAATTAATCATCTGCAAATTATTTTTTTAATAATTATAATTATGAATCTGATTTAATATTCGATCTCGTATTATTGCAAACTAAAACAATTTGTTTGCAATATTCCCTTTCTTTTAGCTTCGTTATCAGTTGCGTAACGGTTTTATCTGCGAGTTTTCGATTTTTCACAGATGATTGCTTATCTGCTGACTGATGGATTATTTTCTAATAGTAATTTCTTCCAAGGATGTTTTAATTTTACTGTGTCAAAATAAAAAATAAAAAAGTCAAAAATCTTTCACAAAACTGGAATAAAAATATTTCCAGTAATACTCATACTTCTAGCTTTAGTTCTCCAAAAGGGAGAATTTTCTCTTCTTATATTTCATTCTTAATGTTTAGTTAACTTTTTCAAAGATTTGGAAAACAAATTAAAAAATAAAACTGACACTAACGGAAAAAAATACAGATATAAAATGCCCTAGGAATTAATAATAGTTTGCAGGGGTGACCATCTCCGACCCCAGGTCGGTGTCACATGAACATACCCCCCCTCCTCCCAAAATATTTTATTGCTCACTTTTCTTAAAAACAGAGCAAGCTAAGATAGAATTAGAAAAATCGTAGATCATATACAATTACTCTTGCTGAGGTATGTTCCATGTTTTTCTCATAGTCCCTTAATCCGAAAATTTCTAACTCCGTCGAAATTCGCCACCCTCCCTCAAAAATTCAAAAACCCGTCAAAATATCTCCCTCTCAAAATCATTGATGCCCCCTTCTGGGCACCCCTGATAGTTTCCCTGATAGTATTAATATAACACAAGCTAATGAGAACTTCATCCTTAAAATTGAGATATTAAACAGTTCATAGTAGAAATCACAATAAGAGGTTGATGACCTTGGAGATTGATTACTATCTTGTATTGAATATTTTGTCCATATAGCAGAGGATCGATTTAAAACAAAAAATAATATACTTTTGAAAAAAAAAAGGAGAAAATTAGATATAAAATTATTTGGTGTTGTCATAAATGCATCAAGCATATTGTTGCCCAAATGCTATACCAATACCATTCTTGGTCTTGAGTACTTAATCTTGGTCTTGGTCTTGCGCAAGAGTCTCGCAACAGTCTTACAGTTTTTAGATAGGAGAAACCTAACTAAGCCCGAATGAAAAATTAGAAGAGTTAAATGGCAAAGTATATTGGTTATACCAATTCTTTACATATAGTAAATAAAATCGTCAAGTATTAGTTACTATTTTGCCTTGCCCGATTTTAGGCAACACTAATCAAGCAGGCTTCGAGTTTGCTAAGTCGTAGTATTATAACTATATCTTTCATAGTATTTTTACTCTATCTTTCGTTTTCAATAGATTAAGATTCTTAGAAGCAGATTGTAGAAGTTATGAGTGTTTATTATAGTTCGCCATGTAAGCAGATCATTTATTTTGGCCCTGCTTCAAGGTCTAATTTAGGTTAGTTTGCGTTGGATCTAACTATTAGCATGGTAGATTTATTTTTTTTTTTTATATTTGTTTATTTAGAAATATTACATTCTGTCACATCAAGGACATTTATAATAGTGATCAGAGAAAGCACACTCACACTCTATTTACAATAAAAAAAAATAAATAATACAGAAACTTAATAATAATAAATACAAAAAAATAAAATTAAAATAAATACAATAAAATAAAATAAATGTATATAAACAAAAGAACTAACCTAATCATACACACTCGGGCTTGAGTGGAGGATCTGGCCATTGCCAAAACTCCAATAGATGCTTATTTACAAAAGGTCTCTGGGCCACTGCCGCTTCAACCTTCGAGGAGGATTGTAAGGATGGGTGGTGCTGGATAGAGATTGTGCAAGGGGATTTGGATGATAGGTAAGGTTCTGGTGAAATTTGGAGAATTTTTCTGGAATAAGGTCTAGGACAAATGGGATATTAAGGTCATGGTGTAGGATTTTGTTATTTACATAGAACGGAGCATCAACTATTGTTCGAAGGACTTTAGATTGAAAGGATTGAATACGTTTGATGTTAGAAGCTTTTGCTGTCCCCCACAGTTCAAGTCCGTATGTCCATATAGGTTTCAGTATTGTCTTGTAGATAAGTAATTTGTTTTCAATAGAAAGTTTGGATTTTCTGTTTAGTAGTCTGTATAGCTGGCCGTATCGTCGGTTGAGTTCTTGTCTTTTGAGTCTAGTATGTGGGTTCCACGTTAGTCTTCGGTCTAAATGAAAGCCAAGATACCGGACTGTGTCTGAGTAAGGAAGCTGGATGGAATTAAAGTGTACTGGTGGACAGGAACTGCGTCGGAGTGTAAAGGTAATATGTTGGCATTTAGATTCATTAACTTTAATGCGCCAGTTATTACACCAGTGCTCAATCAAGGTGAGGTGGTTTTGGAGATTTAAGGATGCTATGTTGGGATCAGAGTTGGATGATAAGATTGCGGTGTCGTCAGCGAATGTTGCAAGAAAAGTATCGGGATGAACAGGGATGTCAGCAGTAAAGAGGATGTAAAGCACGGGACCCAAGACGCTGCCTTGGGGAACACCGGCTTTAACGGAGTAGATATTGGAAAATTCTGTTCCACAGCGAACTCGGAAGGAGCGGTCAGAGAGGTAGGATCGGAGGACTAGGTACAAGGACTGAGGTAAATGGATTTTAAGCTTGAAGAGCAGTCCGGAGTGCCATACCCGGTCAAATGCCTGTGCAATGTCCAGAAATGCACCCGAACAGTATTCCTTGTTTTCTAGGGCTGAGGAAATATGATCAACAACTCGGAGTCCTTGTTGAACAGTAGAATGTTGGGAGCGAAAACCAAACTGATGGGAAGGAATATTTTGGGATTCTATAATGGGTAGGATTCGTTTCAAAAGGATCTTTTCAAAAATTTTTGAAAGGATTGGGAGTAGGCTGATTGGTCTATAGGATGTTGAGCTATTGAGAGGTTTTCCTGGTTTTGGGAAGAGGATAATAGTGGAGTGTTTCCATAACAGAGGGAAGTGGGTGGTGCGTAGGATACAATTGTAGATATATGTAAGGAATATGACTGCTTTGGATGGAAGTTGTCGAAGGATTTGAGGTGTAAGGAGATCATGTCCAGGAGCTTTACGGAGGATTAGTTTTTTTAATTGAAATTTTACTTCGGAAGGATGAATAGCTTTTGGGGGCAAGGAAAGTGGGATTGGTGATGTAAGGAGTTCTTCTACTGTTACGGTGTGGGCAGGATGGGATTCCGGATGTGAAATAAATGTATTGGATAGGTGAATGGCGAACTCCTCAGCTTTATCTTCGTCAGATGCTGCCCAGGAGCCATCACCTCGTCGGAGAGGATGGGAAATGCGGTGAGGATTTAGGATTTTTGTTGTGGTTTTCCAAAGGGAATTGTCGCGAGAAGAGAGGGAGGATAGGTAGGAGTTGAAGGATTGTGATCTGAAGGTGGCTAATTCCAGTTTTAATTGTTTGCAGTAGTAATTATAGGAGCAGCGGTCGGTAGGATGTCGGGTACGTTGCCATAATAATCTGGCACGGCGTTTGGTGCGGATTAGGTTAAGGATGTGTTGGGGTAGAATGGTCTTTATAGGAATTCTGGAGGAGTCTTTTGGGAAGGAGGCAGTCCAGGCGGCTTGTTGGATTGTGGTAGTAAAGGAATTTACGGCACTATCAAGGTCATCGGGAGTTTTGAGGGATATGTTGAGATCAATATTATCGGAGATTATTTGGCGGAAAAGGTCCCAGTTTACTGGGCCCCTAATGAATGACGGTGGAGAAGGTTTGGGAACAGGTTCAAGTGAAACATTAAGGATTAGAGGACTATGGTCAGAGGAAAGTTCATTTAGACGTGTAATGGAACAATTGAGGGGACTTAAGCCGCTGTGGATAAAGAAATCAAGAAGATCAGGATTACGGTTGGGATCTGTGGGCCAGTAGGTAGGAGAGTTGGGGGAAAGGAGGTGAAAACGTTGGGAATTGAGTGCAGACAGCAGGGTTCGGCCACGAGAATTCGTGGTTCTGGAACCCCATTGTTGGTGCTTGGCATTTAGGTCTGCACCCAAGATGAAGTGATGTCCTAAGGAGTCGAGGAGAGAACTGAATTGGGCATTGGATATGGATCGGTTAGGAGGGCAATACGCTGATGCAAGAGTGACCGGAAAGGAGAAGGTTTTTATCACGATAGCGGTGGACTGTAGGAAATCATGTATTGGTAATGGGAGTACGTGATGGGAGAGGGATTGGTGTACAATTACAGCAGTACCGGCATGTGCTTTTCCGTCAGGGTGGTCAGTACGATATGTCAGGTATTGTGGTATATTGAAGTGCTGTTTAGTGGTTAGTCGAGTTTCAGTAATTAGTGCCACATCAATGTTCTTGTCAAGTAGTAAAGTAGATAGTTCGTCTGTATGATTTCTAACACCATTCGCATTCCAAAGGAGAATGGATATGGGTTTAGGGATGTGAGTCATTTAAGGATTTTTCAAAGGAGGGATGAGGTGAGATACGAGATTCGTGAGGAGTGATATGAGTGGAGTAACAAGGGATTTGAAATCGGTGAGGAAAGATGCTAACAAACTTGTGAGATCTGTTGCATTTGAAGGAGGAGGAATATGAGGAATTTGTTGTTGGTGGTTAGGTATATTAGGATGAAGAGGATTTTGAGGTTGGGTTTGAGGTTGTTGTTGTGGCAGGGCTTGACATTTATCGGTTAAAGTCTTACCTCTAAGTAGTTGGGAGAATGATACATCATTGTTTACAATTCTGGAAGGCTCTCTCTCTCTTCTTGTTCTTAGTGCTTCATCTTGAATCCGGTTTTTCTGGTGTCTGGTTTTGAGATTCTTGTAAATTTGGCAGCCTTTGTAGTTGGCCGGGTGTCCCTCCAAGCATAGGGCACATACTGCTGGATCTTGTATAGGTTTGGTGCACTCTACAGATTTGTGCTGTTCACCGCACTTCACGCAACGCGGCAGATGGTAGCAATATGTCTTCGTGTGGCCATAGGTCTGACAATTATGGCACTGCACGATGTCTCTCTTGGGATATGGCTTCTCAACTTTCACCATTGTGTAGTATATTCTTGTGATATCATATATTTTTTCGATACCTGGTGATGGCTCCAAGTCCACGAAAAACAATGGTAGTGGGATCCTATTTCGTAATCCTGGCTGCTCCCTGTCCTCCTTCAAAACGTTTGTTACCTGGCGTACATTGAAACCAAGCGTCGTTAGTTCTTCTTTAATAACTTCAGTGGGGGTTGAGGAATGTAAATTTCTTATCACTACTCGTAAAGCTCTTTCCTGCCTCAGCTGGTAAGTGTGAAAATTCGCATTTGTTTCTGATAAGTACTTCACTATTTTTCGGTAGGCTTCTGCAGAATCAGGTGTTATTTTGGTGTCATTGGTTCTGTTAAGGCATGAATAACTGCCAGAGCAGATTTTATTTAGTTGGGTGCAGAACATCTGGAAATTTTTTATATTTTTCACAAATATCGGTGGAGGCTTTGGTTCTCTGGGTATTGCTGCAGACTCCATTACTTCTCTGTCATTTTGAAGCACTTGGTAGGGGTTTGGAGTAAAGAAAGGTGATTCTTCAATCGTTTCTTGTGCAGACGTACCTGGTTGGGGCTGAGGTTCTGGTTCTGAAGTGTTCATTTTGGTCACTGGAGGTATTTCTCGTAGGCAGCGACGAGTCCTTTGTTTGGCTGGTGAGCTAACTCCGTCTGACCGAGACCTCTTGGGCACCTTACTGGCCATCACTTGCTGATCATACCGCATATCATAAGAGAAAAATAAATAAATAAATAAAAAAAAAAAAAAAAAAATTTTTTTTTTTTTTTTTTCTTAAAATAACAAAAAAAAAAGATGTCAACAGTAAATATCAACTGCTCTGATATACACTTTAACTGTATCACGTGAATAATCAGAGAGATTCCGCTATAAAATTGGTAAAAACTGAGAGAGGAGTTGAGGAGACAACCTTCTCATCAGCTGATCCACTGCCGGTAGATTTATTTAAGCACAACAGACATTACGGATCGATTTGGACTCGAATCCAATCTGATTTAAGTGATATTTTTTGGCCTTGGGTTCAAAAGGTTCTAATTGCATTTACTATAATTTTGAGAAACAAAGCTTTAAAGTTACAATTAACTGTAATATAGATACTTTGTTACTTAGAATAAAAATTTTGTTTGTACAATACTTAATTTTGAATTAGACGATGGCTTAATTGTACAACTTAATCTTCTTTTTTTTCTTTTTGGCTATAAAAATTGATTTGCGCCTTTCAACCTTTTGTTGACAATCAGCAAATGTGCTGGAAATATAAGATATAAATGGCATGTCAGGCATGGAGAATGAAAGTACTCAGCAGCACCTCTTCCCTGATTGGTTTCAATTAATAAGGTTGTTTAAGGAAAGATGTCACTCATCCAACGCAGTCTTAGTCTCCTCCTCATGTTCTAACGTCTAAGGCCGGCACTGAGTACAGCTACAGATTATAGCAGTTAGAACTTTCTCAAACTAATTACTTTCAGAAGTTGTTAGAACCATGTCACACTGTTAGTTTCTTTATTTTTTCAATTTATGACAATAAAATTCATTTGGAACATGACTTTGTTGCAAGTGGTTTCTAATTGAAAACTCAATTTGTCCAAATTCGTTAGAATGTTTTCAAACCAAGGCCACGATTTCAATCAGATTTGATATTTATTTGTCAATTGTCACAACAATAATCGATCCTTTATTCTTAAGTTGCATTGTTTTTCTTATGTAATCATCCGTTTAGCAACAGAACATATAAATCCGTTTGGTAATAAAACACCCTTTACAAGTGTAATAACCCTCTGCTATTTTTAGAAACTCCGCCGAGTTTCATTGCCTATAATGGATTATTTGATGGATTGGAAAGGACTAGGTTAATTAAACAGTTATTCCGCCTGGATATGCCAAGGATGCTGATCCGATGGCGTGGTGGGGTGTAGGTTTCCTCTCATTGCTGCTTCGATGAGGTTACAGGTCGGAGTCTTGGTCGCATGCTTACCTCTCCTACCTCTGTTTGGTCTGTGAGTGCACTTCACTTCTATAATCAACTGGTTAACAATTTGGCTTAAATGTTAAAATGTAAAGGATTGTTGACAAACTTAAACATATCGGGCAAGTTCCTAAACTCAGCACTGAACTCATCGATGTATCAGATCCATCTCTAGACTGGGTTAAATCTTGTTATTGATGAGCTGAACGCTTAGATTTGGAACTTGTCAATTATTCTCAGTTAGTGTTTTTTTTTTTTATGTTCTTATCTGAGCTGTGACCTATATATATTAGGTCATTTCGTTAGATTATTCTAATAATTTATTTTAAGAAGTTTTAGCTATTTAATTTATCTAATGCTTTACTATAATATTTATTTTACAAATCATTTATATAAATCTTAACTGGGCATAATATCAATTTATAATAGTATAAATTGATTTTTCTTTTCTTAAATGAGTGTAACTAGATAAAAATGATTCTATTAAATTTATCGAACGTATGATTCTTGATATATGCTTCCGCATAATGAAAAATGATTTTTCCTTTCGTTTATTTCATTTAAATATTTTATAATAAACATGCGAATCCATAAAGGGCTTTCCGGCTAAAGTTTCTTTTCTTCCCCCAAAATAATAAAATAATTATTTTTCATAGGTCCATATTTGTTTCTGTGAGATATATGAGGGGAAATAGTGATATGAGGTAAATAATTAAACAATCACAAAATGTACTCGATTTTAATTATAACGCTTATACAACTACTAAATGTAAATAAGTTTCAGGAAAAAAATATATAAAAATAAATTCCTAAAAGTATTAGTGCTTCTCTAATTACTTGTAAATATATATATATATTTACAATGTCTTTCTTTTTCTTCACTAAAAATAAATTAAATAAAAATTAATTGCATTAATTATTGCATGCTAATTACAGAACATGCATCATATCTTTACCTATACAGATAATCCATTAACACCTCATATAAATAAAAATATATATTCGTATCATAAAACATTTCATAAAATAAATCGCAATTCTAACTAATTTCTATCAGAAATTATTAAACTTATTTATTTATGAATGATCATTACTATTTTTTTTAAATAAAATTGTATTAACGATTTTCGAAAAATTATTATAAAATTGAAAAACACATTTGTAATTTTTTTTTTATCTGATTATTGCGATTCTGTTTAATTTAGCTAGTAGTGGTTTTGTATTTTTTTTTTTAAATGTAAAGAAATGGTTTGCATAAATAATAAGTTGTTAATGAATAAAAGTATTTTAGAAAATTGGTAACTATTTAAAATAATTATGAGAACAAATTCTATGAATATATATATATATATATATATATATATATATATATATATATATATATATATATATATATATATATATATGGTTTTTTTTTACACATTTTATTGAGAAATATTACATTCTGTATCAGTTAAGGACGCTTATGATAGAGTTCAGAGATTTACATTCATACCGTATATACAGAAATATAAATAAATAAAGTAATAAAAAAGAATAAGAAAAAAAAACACATAAGTAAGTAAAAATAAAAATAAAAGTAAAACAGACATCTTAGATACAACCATACCTATATACACTATCTATGAATATTAGTTGGTTTTTTTTTCGAAATTAGTTTATTACTTCTATTGAAACATGATAATTTTATTGTTTATCATTTTTTCTTGTGATAATTCCTATACTTTTCTACATAATCCCATTGAAATAAACTGGAGTTATTCGCACCATCACTCCAAACGATACTTTTGGTTTATATTTTATTTATTCGTTTTGATGTTTGAATAATCATGAATTCTCAAAATCAAAACTATAGTCATTCTTTTCTAAGTCATTAGTAATTTAATGATAGAATAATTGCTTATGAAATATAGCAACTCTCATAAAACTAATAGTCTGTGAAAGTAGCCCTGTTGATAAACATAAGCTAACGGTAGGGAGGTCAAATGACGACAGTTAAACGTTCACTTTAATCATGTAATATCGCTCGTAGTCATTTGTAGATTACCTTTTAGTAATCTAACTGTCAGCTGCGATAGTAAACTACAATAATAGTTACCGTAAAGTGGGTCACGAGTTGTTGCATCTCTTTGAGGGGCCCACATCTCCTGAAACTGCTGCTTCTACAAGTTCGTACTAACTATATTTATGAATAATTATATAAATATTATTTTATGTCAAAACTTGATTACTTATAGCAAGTGTTCTAACCGGTATATAAAAAAAAGAACAATAAAAATTATTTAATTCCTTCGTCAAGATATAAAAAAAAATAAATAAAAACTTTTTTTGTTTCAATTTCTTAAATATCAGCAGGATGATTATATATGTTATATTATATATAAAAGTATAGGCATTGACTATAATGCCTAATTTTCACCATTATACAGGCTATCAAATATATATTTTTTATATTGTGAGTTATTTCTATATTCACTTACTAGTGTTCTACTAAATGAAAAATTTTATCTTCATCTTTAAAAACCAGGCATTAATTTTTTTTTATTCTATATCTATAATATTCGGAGCTAGTATCTTATTGGTTAAGCACTGACTTCCAAAGCTCAAGGTTTCGGATCCGAAACAGACTGATGAGAATTCATTTTTCATCAGCCGTTGATCGTCCCTGGGGTCAGGAGACCCTCCAAGGGCACATCCAGCCTCTATAATGTGGGTATTCTTAATTAAAATAATTAATTAAGGGAAAAACCTGGCGGTTGAGCGTGATACTGATCCAAGCACCTTCCTGCACAACTGTTGGCTTTGAAACAGTGCTCCTAACTATATAACAGTGATACCTTTTTTTTTTATAACGATAATATAATGCTAATAACTCTGAAAGAAAAAGAAACAGGCAATACGACGTGGTATTTAAATGGTCCTTGAATGCCTGATATAATAGTAAACAATAAAAATATAAATAAAAAAAATAGTAAATACAGAAACAATACTTTTTGTGATACATTTAATATTTTTTTTTCTTTTCGTATTTATTAGTTTGCCTTTTGGTCAATTCAATTAATTGTATTAGTTTTTGATTGATATTTATTATTGGACGTTTCAGGGAATCTTTGCCAAACTCTTTAAAAAAAAAAAATGTGTGAAACGATATTTAGAAGCAATGGTCAAAATTGAAAAACGGAATATTTTTTCTAGTTTTATTATTTAAAAAGAGAACATTTTGTGATTGTTAAAGTATGTACCTCAGACCACTCACAGAAACAGAGATGTTTCTAGACGAACGGTTGTACAAGGACAAGGAAGCAATGTAATCAACACTCATGCTCAGCCACCAGGTTTTTCCACAAACTTATTGAATGTCCTTTTTTTCAGTGGCCCTCAGAGTCGATTCACGGATGATATAATAAAAATAAAATTTCCAATTACAACCAGAATCGAACCTGTAATAGTTTATAAACCTCTAATGTATCATCCACTCCTAACCTTGATCTTGATCTTGAAAATGTACACACCAAAGTAATTTTTTAGTAAGAACATAATTACTCCCACCATTTAACAGTTTAATATAAGCTGATATTAAAACATTAACATTGAAGCTGTTATTTACTAACTGTCATTTGAGAGGCTCAAGGTTCCATTTAAAATCTTGGGATAATTCTAATTTCTGTCATATTTTCTTTTATTTTGCCTCTCATTGCTCATGCCAAACATATATTATGTAATTTGTTTAGTGACCCAAGAAGAAGCATTTCTTGAATGAGTGGTCCTTGTTGCTAATAATGTATGTAAATGATGACTTCAGCAAATGATCTGTATTTTTTCAAGCTTTACAAAAAAGAGGTTGACCTCTATCCCGGCTATCTGACTAGACTCAGCAATGAGGCGACCGGCCTTTACGAACGGTGGTTCAGGAAAGAGCAAGTCACTTCCTCGCTGCCTTTAGATGTTGACTGAAGTGGGCGAGACATTGAACTTGACCTGGAGAATGGCACTCTTCCTATCTGGAAATCCCGTGGCATTGTGTTGTTACTACTAGTTCTTTGCTTTCTGAGATCGCGATCATCGTGAGGATTTGGCAACGACGCTTACGGCTTATAGACTTGTACAATGGTACAACCATATATACCAATTATTTAATAATATTTATAATGTTTCAATTTTAAAATTGATAAATTCCAGTAAGAACTTTTATCAAAATCGTTGTGACCGTCGGCTAGAGTCAGTTGGCTATATTGAGATTGGATGATATTTAAATCTAAATATATACAGTTAAATAAAATACATACTCTTGATCTCCTTTTCCTTCTTAATCTAACCTCTCTACCGCTTTTCAGTGTGAGAAGCTCGTTTGTATATTCTGAACCAATTCCCCTGTTTCGTTAGTGTGCCCCTCAGAAAATTGCTGGATCTGCCAATGGTTATGAAGGAAATCTAGTCGCCGAAAAATGGATCACATTACTTATTTATTTTTTTAGATTAGAAAAGATGGATAGGTAGAAAGGATAGATTAAGAAGGAAAAGGAGATTCCTTCTTAATCTATCCTCTCTATCGCATTTCAGTGTGAGAAGCTCGCTTGTAGGTCCTGAACCGATTCTCTTCTTCAGTGTTTCCCGAATGCGAGACCGAGACGAGTCTTGGTCTTGCAAACTCAGTATTTGTCATGGTCTTGCTCTTGCGCAAGATTCCCGTAACAGTCTTGCAGTTACTTATTAGCTTATTACTATAGAGATATTACTGTATTTTTTTTATATAGGAGAAACCTAACTAAACCCGAATGAAAAATGAGAGGAGTTAAATGCTAAAGTATATTGATATACTAATTATTAACATATAGTAACTAAGATTGTCGTGTATTAGTAACTATTTTGCCTTAATTTTTATTTAAAAAATCGATTTTTTTTACCAGTACTGGTCTTGGTCTTGCAACAGTTAGGAGACCTTTGGCAACACTACTCTTCTTAGCCTTCTATGTCCCTCTTCTTGTAGTCTCCTTGACTGCTTCCTTCGAGGTTTTCCTAGGTCTTCCCCTCAGTCTCATTCCTCCTTTTTTGCCTCGTATGTGGCTCTTGCCTAGACTTGTGGTTTTTCCTCAGACTTTCTTCAATATGTCTTGTGTAGATTCCCTTCAATTACCTCCACGGATGAATTTACCTCCAAATTTGTACTTATCGTAGTGTTTTTAATTCTGTATAGGTTCGTTTCGCTATCGACATGTAACAGTTATTTTATCAATGATTAAGCAATCCAACCAATCTAATCTATGATTCCAGAGCAATTTACAGTATTTTATCAAAACTGGGAAGTTTTATACCATTTAATGGTCCAATTAATTCTTTAATAGACAGTACTTCTTTATGAAAGCATTTTTTTTTTTCATATTTTTTCGGAATTCAGATAGTATGGGACAGACTGCCGCTGGTGGACACTACATCGGGAAGTCTAAAGCTCGAAATGAAAAAAAAAAAAAGTATATATTTTTCCATTGGTTAATATTTGTTTATGTGAGAAATCCAAGCTAAATACTTAAAACATCACAATATGTTCTCTTTTTAAATGTAAGCAGGTGTCAAGAAAAAATATAAGAATTTTATCTCTTGAAGCATTACTCTTCCTGTAAACCTTCAAGGACTACTTAAACATCACTTCATATAAATAGTATTTTTTCTTACAGAATAATTAATGTTATAAAAAAAAAATTGTTTTATTTACTTTCTCTTAGTCATTTTTATGAATTTTTGTCTGAATCTGAATACTTTCTACGCGTTCATTCAGTCTTTAAAGCAAGGTTATTATATTGAACATTATAATTTTATAGAGCTTGTTTCATTTTACTTTGCTTTAATATCCAGGTATAACAATTAAAATGTAATTGGTATACATATATTATAACTGTTTCATGGAATATGTATACCTCAGTAGTTTTACTTTCCAAGTAAAATAAGCATTTCTGTTGATTTACAAATGAGTGTACTAAATTAAATGATTCAAGAAACGTTTGCGTTATTTTTCTGTTATGTAATTTATTTCTAGAGAGAATCCAATTAACTGTTATGAGTTCGTTCAAGAAAGTCATATAAGTTAATATGTTTAACGCTTTAAATATTTCAATAGATTTTTTACTTTTTCGTTATATACATTAAAATCTTATTCATTTGTAGTCAGTCCATTAAAATTGAATATAATCTTGATTTGTTTCAACTTGATCATGTTTTTAAATACAATTTTTTATTTATTTTTTTTTTTACTAACCTACTGCATTTTACAAACTGTAATTTATACGTATTTATATATATTGAATTTCCTTAGAAAACTCTTGACATCAAATGAAATTTTTTGTTTTGGAAACTATGCATCCATTACGTAAAAGCACATTGAATGTTTAATTTTCGGGGTCCCATCTTCAGATAATTTTTCCATAATTTTCTCCTTTATCCACCCTTTGCTTAATTTCATTTTATTAGTCACACTCTTAATAGATAAATATTTTAATATTTTAAAAGTTTACATTTAGTAAGAAAATTTCATTTGATTTCCTTGAAAACATGTTATTATTTATATTTTTTCGCCCCTCTTCATTACCTTCCACAACTTTCTATATAAGATATTGGTTTTTTGTATAATTCTCCACTTTCCAACGGTATATTATATGTACACCTTCTGACCAGTATTGCCGGGGATTCATTTTCGATCTTGATAAGTATTTCTATTTTTTTCTCCTTTAATTAATTATCAAATTCTTCCAAAAGTTATATTTAGCATTTTTCTATAACTCCTAACAATGATAAATAGTTATTATTTATAATAAACCAAATTAAAAGTACTTTAGAGGAAGATATGATAATGTTGTAATTTCGCAAAGGGATAATTCATCAAATTATTCAATAATTTAATTTTCTAAAAAGTTACATGACAATTTTTTGGAATAAACGTTGATACCTAATTATTTAAATATAATATCAGATCTGTAATCACTAAACTACAGTAAATGTATTTAAGGTTATCAACATATGCTTTATACATCCATGAAATGATTTTATATTTTACTTCTTCTTTCACACAAGTGCAATGAAATAGTATTTTTTAACGATGCTATTGTTTTGATTAGGTGGATTTTAAATACTTTCTACAAACGTAAAAATATTTTTTTAAGTTTACATTTAGTTAATAAATTTGATTTGATTTCCTTGAGAACATGAGATTTACGTTAAATATTATCAGTTTTCAAAAATTATTATTTATAATATTTTTCCACTCTCCGTTACCTTCTAAAACTTTCTATATTAGATATTGTTTTTTCTAAAATTCTCCGCTGTCCAACGATATATTATAAGTATACCTTCTGACTTCTATTTTCGCAGATTCATTTTCGACCTATTTTATTTTTTTCTCTTTTATTCAATTATCAAATATTTTCAAAAGTTACATTTAGCATTTTTTAATAAATTATAAATCTCGATAATATGAGATGATTAACGTTTTAAAATAAACCATATTAAAGGTACTTAAGAGGAAGATGTATATGAACATTGGTCATTTAAGCCCTGTAAAGTGATATCAATAGTTATAACACCTGATTGATATTAAAGACCACTTAATTATACAATGATACACCGTGTTTAATCAAAATCATAACAGCCGTTTTTGAGAAAATTGTTTCAGCGTTGATATAAAGTGGCACTTCCGGTGAACCGATTTCAAGGAAAAAGTTGCTGTCACATCTAAGGCATATACCTATCTTAAATATCAGTAATATCAGTTTCGTTCGATTTTTCTGTTTAGAGTTAGAGTGTTCACATACACACAGACCATTTTTCAGGACTTGGTTATTTGGACTCAGGGGATCTCAAAAAGTGTATTTCCGTTGAAAATTCAGATTCAAAAATTTTTGCGATCGCAGTACTTACACTTACTATATATTACATGTATAGGTAAGTGAAAGTAAAAATTATGTAAATAATCTCTATTTACTCAACTGTCAATTTTATTTTAATGATCACTTGGAGAAGATCGTATCCAGTTGTGACTATTCCTGTGCAATGAATTGCTTTATGAGGTACGTCATTAATGAATCCTCTGTAGTAAAAATTGTCTATCACCATTAAAACAAAATGTTAAACTTGGTTTGCTAACCATTCATTTGCTGTTTCTTAATCACTTATTCTCTTTTAGCAGCTGTTAACTTAACCAATCCATTTAAAAAATCTTAATACAAAATGAATGAACTTTTCCAGTGTTTAATTGATTGGCAAATTGAGTTGTGGTTGCTACATTCATTCCTGCATTACTACACACATCCCTACATCCTAGAAGCTCTTACTCAACGTACTCTGCCCACTCTATTGATACCAGATCTCAACCTATTATTCTATATATCTCTTCCCATAAAACTACTTCCTTCAGAAAACTCTTCATCATTTGTGCTACCTCTTTTTGGAACTCTTTATTTACCTCCGTACGTTAATCCTCGGTCACCAATTCATTCAAACACCTTCTATTCATTCACCACATATCCTTCAATCGCTACCTCCTTCGTATTAAAACTTTCGTAACCATGTAAAATTGGCTTGCTTTTGTTCACTGTATAATTTAATTAACGGTGCAATTGCAATTATCAGTTAACCAAATACTATTTTTTATTCATCCAAGCCAGACAAAAGTTCATAATTTTGGAACTCCGTACTTATACTTAGTGGACTGTGGTTCCACAATAAAATTATTTTTTCATTTCATTTCATAAATTTATTTTATTAAATGCACGAGATGGACACTGAGTTTTTACCGAATAATAGCATTTATTTAAAAATATTTGATTTGCTTACTGCTACTAATAAAAAGTTTAAATGTTTGTTTTGAAAAACAAATGTTGAAAAATGTGAAGTAAACAAGCCAAAGAAATAAAACGAACCAAAAAAAAGAGGATAATTTTCTGCCTTGAACAATGTCGTAATGCATCGCTGATAAAAGAGACGGTTCATTGAAGATTGCCTCCTGCGTGACTGCAGCTAAATAATTGCTCCGAGTTGCATAATGATTAGGAAATGCGTTGATAATCAACAGCAACGACAACAACAACGGCACAATGCCCTATTAAAGGCATTCATAAAGGAGCACCTTGCCCGGAGGTAGGAAGGAGGATTGGAGCCGCTAGTCAAGGACGGGGAGCGACCTTAACCGGTTCACATCGCTTCCTCGCCCGATCTCCTGGATAACGTCTTATTCTTCCTGATGGGAGATAGCCTGATGGCTACTTGGGCCTCCCTGTTCTGCAAACAGAAAGTTAATTTTTGATTATATTAAATAATCAGGGTGTATAGAATATATGATTTAGTGGGCTTTCGGACGATTTGACCCAAGTATGTAGGTCATCGTCATGGCTAGAAATCAAAAACTTACTCTGAAAAATGGAATATGTATATAGAATACAGTATTTAAATATGACGTTAAAATGTTGGAAAGTATAATGGTAATTTGGACATATAAGTAATATAAACATAGTAGCATGGCAAGAAAATAAATCTGGTGTGCGCATCACACGATTTTCACTTACCACCCTCTTAGCAGTAATGAGTATTTTTAAACAAGGAAGTGAAAATAAAAATTATTGACACTCTATATATTTATAATTCATTGTGAGTATTTTTATTTGTTTAAATATCCTTGTATATATATATATATATATATAACTTTTTTTTTTTTTTCGGTTGGCTCTACAGACCTTGACGGACAGTTTGCTGCATGCAGCTCAGCCGTGTCTTTGTTTATCCTATCTATCCATTTTTGGCCTCCCACGTGGTCTCTTGCCTACTACTCTGGCATTCATTGTTGTGTATAGGCGTCCTGATTACTACGCGCTACATGCCCTGCCCATCTTAACCTCCTTGCCTTCATGTCATGAGATATTGACTGACCCGTTTCTTTCAGCAGTTCTTTATTGTTCCTTCTCCTCCATGTGTCAAGGTTCTGGTCCCATATAGGTCCTGTTATCCTACGTAGAACTTTTCTTTCGAATCTCTCAATTCTGGCTTCTAATGTGCCGGTTAGAGCCCAGGTTTCACAACCGTACAGCAGAACTGGCTTAATCACGGCGTTGTACACCCTTATTTTGAGATTTCTGGAGATTTTTCTGGATTTCAGTACCTTTGAAAGAGAGAAGAAAGATCTGTTCGCACTTGTTATTCGCTGGTCTATCTCTGTTAGTTGATCATTAATTGAGGTTATTGTGGAGCCGAGGTATTTGAATCTGTCTACTTTCGGGAATAACTTAGAATCCTCGCAGATCATGTTATTAGGGTGGATGTTTCGGCTAACTATTACGTCTTTTGTTTTATCTACATCGACCTGTAGTCCGATTTGCTCTGCTTCTTTTAAAAGAGTCCGAACGAGTCTCTCAATATCCTCTTTATTACTTCCGAGGACAGCTATATCATCCGCATATTCTAAGCATTTATATTTCATTCCAACGTGCACCCCTCCATCTTGGCATGATGTTATTCTTATTACATTCTCTAGTGCTAAGTTGAACAGCATCGGCGAGAGTCCATCTCCCTGCCTCAAACCCGTTAGAACTTCAAAGTCTTCAGATACGTCTCCTTGTATCAGTACAGTATTAGTAATATATATATATATATATATATATATATATATATATATATATATATATATATATATATATATATATATATTTTAATTTTCATATCGCTGTATTCTATACAATTAAATATGTAAATGAACATAATATTGTCGGAGTCCGTACTATATGAAGCTTAGGTTATGTATGGAATCCTGTTATAATCTTTCGGGCGAGCTCGGGCCAGCTCGTATTCTTTTGATTCCTCTATTACAAGTATTATCCGTTACGAGCTCTTATTTCTTCTTTAGTTAGTTATCAAATTCTTTCATACTTTATATTTAACTATTTTTTATATCAATGTGAAATGGTTGTTATTTCAAATTAAAAAAAAAATACTTTAGAGGAAGCAAATATTGAAAATTATCCATTTAAGCCCTGGTAGAGAACATCAATAAGAATAAAACCTGTTTTATACTAAAAACTGCTTAATATCGTAAAAAAGTAAGATAAAATCGTAAAAATGTGTTAAACCGATAATATAAGTATCGCTTGCAGTTTGCTAATTTTGACGTAAATGTTGCTGTAACATCAAAAGCTTATAATAACCTTAAATATGAAATTTCGCTTCCATACTACTTTTCTTTTTTTAGCTAGACAGATAACATACATACACACACACACATACACCATTTTACTGGACTTCGTTATTTGGACTCAGGAGATCTCAAAATATGTATTTCCGTTGAAAACTCAGACTCGCAAATTTTCACGATCGCAATACTTACCCTTAGTATATATCGCATATATAGATAAGCGAAAGTAAAAATATGTACGTAAAAATACAAATAAATAAATTAATTGATTAATATAAATCATATAAAATTAATACCCAATTACATTAAATAAATATGAGATATGCAAAAAATAACAGAGCTAAGAGTATTCAAGACGAACTTTTAGAATTATAAAAAAAAATTGGAATACAATAGACTAGTCTTGGTAACAATAGACTACCATTGGTAATTGTTAGTCTACTCTTTATATTAGTTATTTTTTATTTTAATAATGTTGATGCCGTTCGTTGCCCAACATATATATTCGCATTGCAATTATTTATATAATAAAAAAACATTACCTCAGTATTCTTAACTATGTATTTTATTTCCTACCACTTGTTTATTTATTTGTACTATCATTTAATTAATATATTAATATTTGATTTTTTTCTTGTCATAGTATTTATTCATATTTATTTTACTAGTACGAATAGACTACCATCGGCAATTGTTAACCTTCTATTTATATTATTTATTTTTTATTTCTATACTTTTATCTCCACCTGTCACTTCACATCTTTATTCATTTACTTTTTATCACTAAATCTTACCGTATTAAGTTGCCTATTGTATTTCAATTATTTTTTATGTTGTTTTATATTATTCCTAGCCCTGTGGTTATTTTTTTTCCTATTTCCTATTTATTTATTTGCTCTAATCATTTAGTTAATTTATTTGTAACTTATGTAGACTTATTGGTTTAATATTTTTGGTAAAATGTTATGTTTATATTACTTTTATATTCAAATGGCCTTTATTCCATATGTACTTTTTATCTTTTCTTGTTGAGATACTTCATTCTATATCTCATTGTTCTGATGTCATTTTCTAATTTTTAGCTCTGATGATGGCCCACGTTTGGGTCTAAACGGGAGAAAGCCTTCATCAACGATATAAAGACTGTAAATTGTGAGCATTTATCATCCTCATAATGTTAACTGCCTACTATGTATCCAGCTCACATTCAATTTGTATATCTTACAAATATAGTATTTATATTACAGTCACTTCGTGATAAATTAAACCACTTATGGATTTTATTTCAAACTAATGGACGAAACAATGTTATGGAATAATAATAATATTCACAACTGTAAATATAAATTATCCAGATTAATAACATTTTTTATCATAATTGCTAAAACCTATCTTGATTCAATATACTTGCATGTACATCATAAAGCTACGATAGTACATTTCAATAAAATAATCATTTCTAGTAATTTGTTTGCCTCATATCAGTTCTTCATTTTGCACCATTGATTATTTGTTTTTAACATAAACGACTAACTTTTCCCTATCAATTAATGGTATTATGAAACATTTATCACCTTTTGTGAAAAGACTTCCTTGACATACTCTACTATAATAGTAGCTATGATATTTAAGCTGTGAAGGTCAATTTTATTTTCTGAAGAATGTTGAATGTCGACAATTTCAACAGTCTATAGAGTTTAGGAGTTATTGTGGAAACCAATTCGTTTAGGAGTGTCTTTTGTTAGAATATTAGAGCCAATAATCGGAAAATAAAAATAAAAAATTCACATTTTAAATAGTTTTTGTGTCCATCCCTCTATGTTGACTGGTATTGCTTTGTATTAACATTTATACGTTACTTTTTCGGCAGATCTTTAGAGGAGCCGAAAGAGTACATATTTCCAGTTTACTGGAACGTGCCGACCTTCCAGTGCCACAAGTACGGCCTCAACTTCAGCCGCGTCAAGGACTGGGGACTGCAGCAGAACTACCAGGACGAATTCCGTGGTGAAGAGATCGCCATCCTCTACGACCCAGGCGAGTTCCCAGCCCTGCTACCGGCTTCGGGTGGGCGGAGGATACAGAGGAATGGAGGGGTACCACAAGAGGGCAGCCTCACCAGGCATCTTAGTCTCTTCCAGGGTCACCTGGAAAAGCTGATACCAAACGTCAATTTCAGTGGTAAGTGCTAATAACGTTATCGTTAATAAGGTTTGCAAGATCAATTAATATTTTATCACTGATAGTTAGTGTTAAACTAAAAACAATGTGTCAGTTAATATTTATTTCTTAGTTAGGACACCACCGACTCTGATTATTGCAGGGCGCAACTTTTTAGTAAACTCCCGGTAGAGGTTGTTATAATCGATCAAAACTTTCACTTGTACAAAAGAGTTCTCTCTAATAGAGCCAGTCCTACTTACTTCCTAGATCTTCCAACCTTATTAAGTTAATATTAGTCTATTTTCTATTATGAGCAATTTCTCTATGTCCATAGAATGAATGAGACTACTGAGGTTATAATAAGACTATAATCTATGAGCTGCTATTATAATATTTATGTTATATTGGATATTCCGCCTGTACTTTAAAGTAAAGTTGATATGAGGAATCACATTTTAACCATTGGCAAGATTATTAAACTAGAATTTCAATTTTTGACGAATTGTATACAGTGGGGACTTTAGAAGTAGCATCGATAATTTCAGCGCAGGGTTCTCCTGGAGTTCTCTCGCCTGATTGTATATAGGTATGCATGTGTTTTTTTTTTTTTTTTTTTGCTTAGTTTTAATTTTCTTATTTTTTAGGTTATTTTATTTTATTATCTATTGTACTTTTGATTATTATTTTGTTTCTATTTACTTTATTTTATTTTATTGTACATATAGGGTGAATGTCATCCTACCTCACTATAACCAAGGTCCAAGAGGCAGATTGTTGTAATACTCAATAAAGAAATTTTAAAAAAATATATTAGTTAAGAATAGCATCTTATGTACTGAATTATACTACAAATATATGGGTTGATGACAAGAGTTCACTCAAGTTCTTCCACAAGTGTATGACATCAAGATCATGGATCTAGGTCTGCAGGCAAGCGTGTAACTTTAAGAATGTAACTACAAGAGTGATTTGTACAGGGGACCATGAGGGTAATAGTAGAGTGTATGAGGGAAATCGGAAGAAGGCTTCAAAGGAAGTTCAATAATTGATATTCTTAATATGAGTTGTGTGAGAAAGGGTAACTATTGAGAATTGGTATTCTTATCCTTTAATATCGATATGATGTCCATGAGAAAGGAACCTGGAGCTGAAATCTGTTATTCTTCTCTTAAGTCTTGATAATATGTCCAATCAGTACCTTTTAGATAAATGTTTCTAAGCTACAGAGATAGTCTTGTCTTTAAGATTATAGGAATTGTCAATGCACCAATTGGCACAGTTAATAAAATGAATTATTTAAATAAGAATGGAGGGGGGGAGGGGTAGCTCAGTGGGTGAGCACTGACTTACAGAGCTCAAGGTCTCCGGTTCGAATCCAGTTGATAACTAGTCATTTTTCATCAACCATGGGTTGGTACCAAACCGCTGAGCCATTGGTGTTTCAACCGATGAACAAAGGAACGTGCTGAATTCCATTTATAGTTATATCGATCAGTTTAGAAAACGCCTGATGAATATTTGAATATAAAAAGTCTGAGCTGACTGGCCTTAGAAATGAAATTCAAAAAAATATTTTTCAATTTGTTTTATATTAAGCAAATTAGAATATTATTTCATTCAATAAGTCCCTAATTTTTTTTTAATTTGAATTCGCCTCTATCTAGGTTCATCATTGGCGGTAATTCTCAATACTTATATTCTGCTGTAATATTTTGTTTCGATTAAATATTGGAAGGATGATATCTTTCTTCCTGTCTCGCAAAATATTCTTCAATGTCGTGGACATCTTTAATTTTTGTCTCTTTTTTTTCGTATTGTGGACATTCTAGTAATAAGTGTTTAACTGTCTGAGGTGTGTTGTCACACTTTTGGCAGGTGGGCGCTTCTAGACCTCAAAGAAGGTATACTTGTGTGAATAATCAGTGTCCAATTCGCATTCTGCACAATATTATTTCTTCCCTTCTCGATTTTCTGGAGCTTGGGGTCCATGTACTACATTCGGTTGTTATTTCTGATAATTTGGCTCGTTGTATTTTCCATTTAGGTCTCTAATTTTCCAATAGCTTTTCTTTTGTTTCATAGATCTAATCTTCAACGATGATGAAATTTATTGGTGTTATGCCTGATGCCTCTCCCTTCCTCGCCAAATGAGCAGCTTGGTCTGTTTTGTCATTGCTCATTATGCCACTATGGGATGGAACCCAGATAAAGACCACACTCACAGATATTTTTCTCATCTCCCACCATATGTTTAATATTTCTCTAATAAAGGAGTTGCTTGGCCATGGGTTGCCAATGGCCGCCACGACGCTTTTGGAGTCGGTTGCTATGATCCCGTTTTTATCTTTGGATTTCGATATCCAATAGAGGGCCTTCATTGTCGCAATCACTTCTCCACTGAATATGGAGCTCTTTCTTGGTAAGTTGAATAGTAGCTCTAATTCATTTGACTTATAAATATGCCAAAAGTAATCATTCTTATACGCTATGTATTTTTTTTTTTCAAACGAGTTGCGGGCACCCCTCTTCAGGTCGGTGCCCACGGACAATTTCCCCAGTTGCCCGGTCCTAAGGCACTGATTAATGTTGGATTTAAAAACATGTCACGTTTACAGAAACAATATTGAGGGCGGAAATATTTAAAGTAGATACATGTAAATCAAAACCATTAAATGTTTGAAATTTTGGTTCTTATGTTTTTTTTTTCAAACTGTTTATTTAGAAATTATTAGCAATGTCTTTTAATCATAAAAAAATGTTATTTGTGATATTTATCAAAATTATACATAAGTTACAGTTTCATTAGAATGATTGGACATTTACATTTCATATCAAGATTTGTTTTTTCTTAATGATATTTACAACTGTATTAAAGAAATACATTTAGTAAATTTGAACGTATGGATATCATGACGTAAAAACACTTGCTGAGTAACTACCCAATGGTATCACTCTGATGATATGTCTACATTAGGAGATCACGGGGCCATCTTCTTTTCAGACGCCTCGGAGTGTTATCAGGAATTGAAGAGGAAGCAAGATTAGAAACTAGAGGGTTGGAATGATTCTGTAGTTTACTATGGAAGGATAGGTATCTGGATTGGGCCAGATCTGAAACATTAAGTTCATTATGGATGGTTTTATTTGTAACAAAGGAAGGATTTTGTATTGTAAGGATTGGATACGAGAGGAATTCGATGGTTTAGTGGAGCCCCATAGCTCAACTCCGTAAGTCCAAATAGGCCTTATTATAGTCATGTATATGAAGATAGGCCTTATTATAGTCATGTATATGAGTCTTTTGTAATAGTTGGCAGTTTAGAGCGTTTATCTAGTAAGTGCTGAAATAATCGGAAACGTCGAGCGGTTGCTTGTCGTTTCAGTCTGGTATGTATCAAGATTTAAGTCTCAATTTTGATTTATATATATCTTCTATGACGTTTAATATCTTTTTCACGATTCAGGCCTGGCTATAATCGACTTCGAACACTGGCGTCCGGTCTGGCGGCAGAACTGGGGGAGCCTAAGTCCTTACCGAGATTTCTCCAGGCTCATCGAGAAGAGGAGGCACCCCTTCTGGTTCTCGTCTATGGTGGAAGTGGAGGCTAGTAACATTAATATTTTAAAAATGAATATAATATTTATCTTATATGAATATTTTTTTTGAATATTTAAAAACTTCTCAAAACCATGTTTAAGTTTAGAATGTTTCTTACAAGGGACACTATGCTAAAGCATTACTAACAGGTAGTGATGGAAATAAACTACAACTACCTAACTATCTAAGCCTTTACTGAATATTGCAGGCCACCTACCGCTACGAACTGGGAGCCCGCGTATTCCTTCTCGACACCTTGAGGCTGGGGAAGAAGCTACGGCCACTGGCCAAGTGGGGGTACTACGGATTCCCTTTCTGCTTCAACTACACCCCCTACAACAACAGGGCCGCCTGCTCCTACGAGGTACAACTCGACAATGACAAGTACGTTACAGAGCTATTTCTTTATTATTTTATTTTTTTTAATATTATGTTAGGGGTTGAATGCATTTAATAAATCATACTATGAAACATAGAAAATCTTCCTCGGCTGGTTAAGACCAGAAGACTTCACTGAACTGTGGGTTCCGGTGGGTTTTAAATCACGGTTGACTATAACTTTATATTTATTTTTCTCATTTCTGCCTATTCTAGAGAGCTTTTAGGTATCAATATTTACAATATTTTTATTTTCACTTACCTATATAGTAAGTGTAAGTATTGTAGTAAGCGTATAGTAAGTATATAGTAAGCTATCGTGAAAATTTTTTAATCTGAGTTTTCAACGGAAATACACATTTAGAGGTCCTCTGAGTCCAAATAACCACGTCCCGAAAAATGGTCTGTGTGTATGTGAACACTCTGGCTCGAAACCGAAAAGTCGTACGAAACTGATATTACATATTTAAGATAGATATATGCCTCAGATGTCCTGCCAACGTTTTCTTTGAAATCAGCTAACCGGAAGTGCCACTTTATATCAACGGGTCAAAACAAAAACGGGTCTAACGATTTTGATTAAACTCGGTGTATCATTGTATAATTAAGTGGTCTTTAATATCATTTAGGTCTTATCCCCGTTGATGTCACTTTACAGGGCTTAAATGCCCAATGTTCATATGCGTCTTCCTCTAAAGTACCTTTAATATGGTTTATTTTAAATAATCAACTATGCAAAATATAACTTTTGAAAGAATTATTACATTATATTTAAATAATTAGGTATCAACGTTTATTCCGAAAAATTTTCATGTAACTTTTTAGAAAATTAAATAGTGAGTAATTTTATAAATATTCTCTTTGTGATATTCCAACAGTATCCACTACTATTTCATTGTACTTGTGTGAAAGAAGAAGTGAAATATAAAAATATTTCATAGATGAGTTTATAACCTTAAATATATTTACTGTAGTTTAATAACTCCAGATCTGATATTATAGTTAAATATTTAGGTATCCATCATCCATCATCCTTTTATTCCGAAAAATCATCATGTAACCTTTTAGAAAATTAAATTGGTGAATAATTTGATAAATTTTCCCTTTGCGATATTCCAACAGAATCCACTTACAATTAGTGTGGCAACTTTTGACCTGTCTATGACAGACAATGCAAATCTCTTAATTCCGTTTTAATAAACGTTGCAATGGAAAATAACTGTTTAATTACTAATAGTCGTACAATCCATAATCAACGGATCGAACAATTCATATTCAACGAATCGTACAATCCATAATCAACCGGTGATATAATAAATAGGACTTTTGTTATTTTAATAGTATTTATGATTTGTTAGCTGCAATCTTTTAGCTTTAGCTCAGTTAAAAATGCAATTAAAAATTTTTATAATAGTCCAACATGGCCAGAAAATAATTTCTATTCAAAGTTGAGAAAATTTCAAAGAGTAAGTAAAAGTTGTGTGTTGCGCGCACCAGATTTTTTTCAGAAAGTAATATCAGGATACAAATGCCCTTCAACTGTCAATTTACCTCTTTCACAAATGGTCTGATACATTTTACAATCACTTGATTAAATCTATATTTAATTTAACTCCGTATCACTATATTATTTTATTATAGACACTATATAATTTTCTCATTTCATATAAAGATATAAAAACAGATTTTTTTTCTTTCTAGTTTTTGCAACGTGCGCTGATTAAAACAAAATTTTGATCCATAAACATCGGCATAATTTTTACGTACTAAAAATACTAAAACTATGAATACAACCATGAAAATCAAATGCCCACACGTCAAAATGAAAAGAAAGACATTAAACATGCGACTGAAAATACTACACTCTCTTTTTTCCAATTCAAAATTAAAAATCAAAACAAAAACTATATATAATATATATATACAAATATCTACTTAAATCCACATGGACATAAAGGCATCACAGATTTACGATTCACCGAAAAAGACTCACTAAAACTTCTTTTCAGTTCAAAAATTTAATACTAATTACAGCAGCTCTCTGGTATCTAAACAACAAATATTTAGATATCGACTTTCGATAACCAACTATCGACCAACACATACGTATTCTTTACCGATTTCATGGACACATGGACACAACAAAATACTTATAGACGACATGGCCATGGTTCATAGGCCCTTCATGAGGCCATAGAAAAGGAGCTGGATGAGATATCTCCTTTCGTTGAGATATTTCCTTGAAGAAGTAAACCAGAGGTATTTCTGAGTATTATCTTCACTCTTGCCTATATTAGTAACATCAATTCAGCAAACTTTTAATGAGAGGTGCAGATGAAGGTTAAAAAAAAATATATATATTTAGCAATTTTTAATTTAAATAAGAATTCAAATCGATTAGCAAAGAAAGTTGGTTTTAAAAAAATTAATAAATGAAATGTAGGATTTTTAATCTGATTGTTTTCAGTATGTATTGGTTGTTCTCCGAAACAACAGCTTATTACCCCTCGCTATACCTTAAGTACAATGACATGTACTCTACGAAGAGGCAGAGATTCATCAAAGGAAGGCTAGAGGAAGCCATGAGGGTAGCTCAAGAAGTGCCGGTCTACCCCTACGTCTGGTACAAGTACCACGACAACCATCAGTTCATAACCAAGGTTTCATAAGTTATTTTATAAAAAATAATTATATTTATTTAAAATTATAGATTTTTCTCACATTCGTCCGATATCAGGAAGACATGGTGAACTTGCTGAAGATACCCAAAGACTACGGTTGCAAAGGAGCAGTAATATGGGGAGCTAGTCGAGACGTCAACAGTCGAGAGAAGTGCATAGCGCTTCAGAGCTACCTGGATGAAGTGATTGGACCGGCCGTTAAGGATCTTCACGAGGAAACCTTCAGGGAAGGAATTTCCGACCATGAGGTGGATGAGAACTCTGAGGAAGAGTTTGACGAAGATGATATGGAATTAAAAGAAAAAATACTCAGTTACGATGTAAGAGATTTTGAAGTATGAGGTTGAGAACATAAAAAACACAAAATCGATAATCGGTTTTGTTGAATGGGTAAGTTATCCCAAAGAAATTAGGTTTGTTAACTTATTTTCTTTATATTAATTTGTAAAAAATTAAATAAATAATCGCACTTGATTTTCGATTATTATTTATGAATGAACGTTTCGATGAAGTCTGTCCTCCTTTTCAATATATAATATGACCCAAAATTGGGTAATTCGCAAGTTAATAATATTCAATGGTTCAAGTTATACTGTTATAAGTATAACTTGAACCAATAACCATACTTATTATTAACTTGCGACTTAACCAATTTTGGGTCATATTATGTGTCGAAGAGGAAGAGAATAAATAATAATCAAAAGTCAAGTGCGATAATTTATTAGATTGAACTATAAGCAAATAATTGTAAAATGGCATTTAAAAAAAGGACAAAACTGGAAAAAAAACGTCAGTTTTATATTCATTACTATTTTGACTTATATTTATTTTTAATTTCACATTAATAGCCATAATTTAATTCATGGTTATTAATGTGAATGGAGTCTCTTACTGTTACAATTTATTTATTAACTTCACATGACTTTTTCGACATTTCCTCTATCATCTGGATTAACAATTAATAAATAATTAAAATTGATTACCTTTACCACATTAGTAATTATTTAATAACTTTATCTACTATATTTCATATCGTATATTACCCATTGAGTCCACAGCTTCCATATCATTAAATTTTGGCAAAAAATCTTAAATTCCTACTTGAATTAGGAACCTTTCACCTTGCCTAAATTTCTTCTTCAATAAACTATTAGATTATAAATAGTGCAATAAAAATAGTTCAATAAAAATATTAGATATAAATAGTGCAGATAGGGTCAAGAAGGGTATAAAATACATAAAGAAATTGAAATGGAAATGAACATTTACATAAATATCTATTATATAAAATATCACACATCTTCCTCACACAATAAGTAATATAAACTGAAATTTAAAAATAAATTAATATATTTTATTGACTTGAAAACATGTTAGTATAAGCCATATACTTTTTTTTTTTTAAATGACGTACATTAAAATTTGATTATTATTATTTTTTCAATTGAGTTGAATTCTATTAATTAATAAATTCTTTGAATAAAGAAAAAATATTTTTATTTTTATTTATTAGTTCTTTTATTTTTTTTTCTAGGTCTGAATAAGTGACAATTTGCAGAGGCATATAATACGTACAATAACACAAGGACTTGTATATATAACTATTTATTGTAATTATGTATAGTTTTTATTAATAAAAGATTATTTATGTATAGTGAATTCTTCTGTATTACTTTATCTATCTATGTCACCTAGATTGATATTGTCCTTGTAGGTTGTAATATTGTATATTTATTAAACTTAAAAAAGTTTTTAATACAATAATAAATTTATAGTTCCTCAGATTCATCTTTCTGTTGAAGTTTGTAAGATACTATGAAATAGTAAGATACTATAAAACAAACTTCAACAACATTTTCTGGAAAAAAAATTCTATAAATTGTGTGGAAAAAAAAAATTATATAAAATTTTGGTTCTAAAATATACCTAAATTGTTTGAAAAAAAAATTACATAATTTTTTTGTTCTAAAATATACCTAAATTATAAATTATATAGCAATGTATATAGCGAAATACAAATTCAATAATTTAATTGTAGAAACTGATGACCACTAGTCGAATAATTAAAAAAATAATAAATTGTTACTTGATTTACTTAATTATTATCTGATGACATAAAATTTGGATATAAGTTTTCTCTAAATTATAAAATACATTTCGTTCTTTAAAAATACAAAGTTTCAAACTTAGAAATTTAATCTCAAATACATTCTACCTATTATACAATACTAAAAGGCTAGTTCAGTGAGTAGGGTATTGATTTCCAAAGCTGTCCCGGGTTTTAATCCATCTGATCATTATTTGTTCTGTTTCGTCAGTATTAGACTCTGGGGTCGGTAGAAACTCCTGATTGCACACTCAGCTACTATAAAGTTTGATTTCTAGTGGTACAAGTATTTTTTTTTATTATACAATACAAAGTATTTAATATTAAGAAGTATTTACATGATTAAAATAAATTATAAATATTGGTAAGTATAAATATATAGGAAGTAATGAATAAAAGAATGAAAATTTTTTTACTAATTCATTTTTCTCATGAATTTGACCTATTTTAAAATGAGAAAAAAAATATATATTGCTTTATTTACGCGTTTATTCTTCAAATGGCAAGCCCTAAAAAACATTATAGGCTCTTCATTCAGTATTTTAATGTTATAAATAATATATATATATATATATATATATATATATATATATATATATATATATAATGTTCAAGAATAAAAACTATTGAGTTCCACATCTTGGTAAATATATTGGACAGTAAAATTTGTTTATTTTACTATTTTTATTTGCTTTTAAGGAAGTATGGTAACTTCGTGTATTATAATTAATCTGGGAAATACGTCGGAAAATAATTTTTTTTTCCATAATAATTTATTATCGAAATAAAATTGGCGTTGATGACGTCGGATTTTTACACCCTTAAGTTCTAAATAACAAAAACAACGCCGGAAAGTCTGAATCCCTTTTCGCAATCCCTGACGCTTTCATTAGCTCTGAAACGTATAGATCCGTCGGAAACCGCATATCGGAAATTTGACCCGATTGCAATACTTTCATTACCTAGTATAGGTAGGAAAGTAATAATATAAAAAAAAAAATTAAATTACCCGACCTTTTGCAATGTAAAATGTCTAATTTGACTGTTCTATAATTATGTTATGTTTAACCTTAATAAAGTAATTATAATGATAATAAAAATATTCTGCCATTAAAAGGCTGACTATCGTTAAGATAGCCAAGCCGAGCAGACTGATGGCTGCCATGGAAGAGATATTCGTGAAGGCGAGAGAAGACGTCGATATGAGCGGGCTATATCCGTGCAAGGCCCAGCCCGACCCCCATTACTCTGCGAAGATTCGTGAGCGAAGAGCCAATCATATTAATTTCCTGCCCTGGCTTGTTACCGAGCTGCTGCCTATCCGACAGACAAGATGACTATCATTTCCCGACCTGGCAATCAGCGCTCTGATACTTCGCAGGCACGGCAGCTCCCTCTGTCCGGATGTTCCAAATGAGCACCGAGCAGCCCGATACTCTTCTCGTGTTAACTGGCTCATGGTTGGCTGCTCTCCAAGTCCATATCACCCGATGGATGTCTCATGATTACCGTCGAACACACGCTTTACTTAGGACAAAAAGAACTGAAAGGGTGGTCAAAGCTCCTGTATTAGATGTCCAATTTAATTCATCTTAAATATAGATTAGTTTAACGAAAATACCATTTATTTATTAGTTACACATATTCCTGGCTCACAATAAATTTGCCACCTACCTCGGTATTCAGCAAATATGATATCAAGGAGAATAAATGATACCATAAAAAAAAAAAATAGTAATAACAAAACAAATAAAAAAACAGTAGTAATCAGGATAAGTAGAACTCGAAAATCTAATTTAAAAAATGGTCTGTTCGCCGTCCGACCGGTAGTTCTCCGAGACTACTATCCGCGGTTTCCTTTCAAGATGGCGACTGAAAAATTATGTTGTAGACTGTAGCCCCTGAACGAATGTACCGATTTCAATTTTGGCTAAAATCTTCTCTTCGATGCCCTTCAAATATATGTATAGAGCATACTTCATACTGGTCATTTAAAAGTTTATAAATTATCTAAAAAAATATATATAATAAAAATCGTTTAAATCGGACAATTTGGTGCAAAGATATTGTATCGAATTATTAACATCCGGCTAAAACTTCGTAAATAGCTTCATCTCATCGAAACCTAAAAACATTTTATTTACGGAAATTCTCGGAATTGGAACGTTTTCAATACGGAGGTCGGCAAACTTTTTCTATTTTATTAGGTGCTAAAAACTCGTAAATACTCATTTGCTCTCTCGTTTAATCGTAAGGTCATTTGGGTACAAAGTCGAGAAAAAAAGTGGCCTTCAGAAATATTGGGCCTTTTAGCATGACCTACAACCCCAAAATTATCAAAATAAAAAGGCAATATAAGCCAAACGGCTCAATATTTTTGAAGGCCACCTTTTTTCTCGACTTTGTGCTCAAGTTATTTTACGAATGAACTGGAAAGCAAATGGTTATTTACGAGTTTTTATCAGCTAATTAAATAGACAAAGCATGCATGCATTTAAAAATATTTTTCATATGTTCTACTGCAAAGCTTATTTCCTTTGTTTTGGTTTTTAATATCATGAAAGTGTTACATCAACTGAAGCAATGTGTTCTTTTTTCTTGGAAAGTTACTAATGATGAAACAAAAAATTATTTTGGGAAATATTAGAAATCACATTTTATTTTATTTTTTCTTATGTTACAAGGAAAATGATGTTACTTTTGATATATAATTGTCTGGAATTAATAATAATTTGCAGCGTTTTTTAAACATGACATTTTTCAGTATGAAATACGTGTATTTTAAGTCAGAATTATAAACAACAGTCAAAGCACCACCAAACCATTTCTGGATAATAATGTTGTGAAGTGCGAATGTAGATCCGGTTGCTAAAATAGAACTGTTTATTTGAAAAACCGATTTAGAATGAAGCTGTTTCTTGAAAACACATGAATGATTCTATTATATTGGTAGGTGTAATTGGTTGATAGATACGAATATAGTACTGTTATCCAGTAGGAGTCAACTTACGTTCTTATTCAAACCGCTCTTGTTTTAAATTTGATTATTTCGAATAGTCCACGATTTTCTGAAAAAAAAAACAAAAACAGAACTTAGCGCAGTTTGGCCGCTTTAAATGATTTTAACAAGGACTTACACAACTTGAATTTGAAGAAAAGTTTGTCTAGTTTCTTAAGAAGCAAATTTAATTACGTCACTTTAATATTTATTTAGTTATCGCATCCTAATCAAGACGAGATGTAACAACTTAAAGAAGCACATAACTAGAAATATCTTGTTTTCCTACAGAAAATCAGACCATTGTTTGTATAAACTTTTTTTGTAGGCTTCGAGGTCTGCTATCTTTTTTTTTTTTACTTTCCTACCTATACTAGGTAAGGAAAGTGTTGTAATCGGGTCTAATTTCCGAAAAACGTGTCGTTTGAAAGGTAAAGAAATTCCCTACAAATCCATATAAAAATCGTTCATTTGGACAACTATTAACGAAGTTACAGCTATTCAATTTGCAATGTCAGATTACGGGCTCATATCCTGGTGTCAGAAATGAGAGAATAAAGATGACTAAGTGAAAGTAAGAAAATCTGTTGCCCGCATCACACAATCTTCACCATTTTCTCTATTTTTAACAAAAATTATTATTTGACAATACTAAGCTATGGCAAAAAGTTTTTGATCAGCAATATTAGGAAGTATTGAAATTTTTACACTGACGCTTTACATTGCTCTAGTTTATCCAATAAATCGTATTCAAATCTTTTGTTTGATAAATTTTCAGGAAAATAAATCTATTTCAATTCTTTTTTGTTTCTTCATGAACATATGTAAAGATATAAAAACTTTTCTGAAATAGGTAGGAAAGTCGTGTGAGTGGACACACCAGATATTTTTTATACTAGGTTTGTAGTGTATATAAAAAAAAATCCAAGTAGTCAACTGTTAAGGGAGCTTTTCTAATTAAGGCAAATAACTCTCATGTGTTTTCATAAGGCAACATTCAAAATGATGGACAACATTTTGATTACCTTGAGGGCCTTCAAAATTTTTTAGTTGTTTTTCCTTTATGGTCTGTGTTTTTTTGGAATTCATAACAGACTCCAGAAAATCATAAAAACCGATAATTCCTTTATTATTTATTAGTACAATTTCATGTTTTATTTTCCTCTGTTATTGTCCTATTTAGATAAAGCACTAGAAGAAGTCACCTTTAGCGCAAAGATAATAAACTTATAAAATTGTTAAATACGACCTTTTACACAAACCGTAGTGGTATATTGTTAGTTTAGAATACTTATAATTGAAAAATGAAACATAGTCACAAGTTAAAACAAACCAGTACTTAATAAAAAATTGAAAATAAAAATAACTAATTTTTTTTTAATCACATTTATTGTATCATACATATACAAATACTCATACACACACGCGCGTGTATGTGTGTTTTATTGAATATAATCTAGTTTTTGCTACTAAAGCACAACTTATCGGAGAAGAGGGATGATGTATTCCGACCCCCGGAAACAAGCATTGCACGGCTGTTAGACAATTATTACGGTCGGTTGGGAGGCTCCCCTGCATAGAGGCTCAACCACACAACCACAGTAATTAACCTCAATGCCAGAGCACTGTTCGGTCGACCGTAACCCGGCCCTCGACTAGTCCGATTGACTTCAAACATCTTCACATCGAGGATCTTATCATCCCGCCCGTTTTCACTCTTCGTTGGCTCCAAATGGACCGCCTAATCGATCCGTTCTGTTTATTCAGAAAGAAACACGTGCCTCTTAAACTGACTCTGCTTTATCCTTCGTAGAAAAAGGTGGAATCTATTCAAAAGACCTTTAAGAATATATGTATGTAGAGATTTCCTAATTAGATACATTCCTTTTATCGGTATTCGATTAATATGAATAAAATATGTAAAAAAAAAAAAAAAAGAAACCTGTATCACTACAACCCATTAAGAGTCTTGGGTTCAGTATTTGGTAAGGAAGTATATTTCAAGGCGAGTTGTAGTTATATTTAACTATAATATAATATATTTATTAAATTTAACTGATAAATTTTTTAATGTAATGAACCATTCGCCTCTGTTAAAAAAAAAATCCAAAATGTTGTACTGAGCGTACACAAAGGCCTATAATTTGTTCATAATTTATTAGTGTAATTTCATATTCTATTTCTCTCTGCTATTTCCTAATCAGCAGATTCAGACCACAAAGTGTCACCTTTAGGGCAAAGAGATTAAAAATGTAAAATGGTTGCATACGATCTTTTGCACTAACAGTCGTGCATTTTGTAATAAAATGCAACGCTCTAATTTCTCTAATTTAATCCTTTTTCATTAAAAAATAAAAGAAAAATAGGACCTCGCCTATGCACTGTTACTTTTCCGATGTCGGTGTTTCACACTTCGTTCTACTAAATCAGAATTTCTTTACATTCATTAATTATGTAAAATAACGATATATATTTTATTTGGGCGATCGTTTCATAGTGAACTACCACCTTCCTCTCCGACTTAATTTCGTCAATTCTAGTCTTAACATAGGTTTGTATTAACTTATCCCTGATCAGCTCCAAAATACTGGTACTGGTGGGGGGACTTAGTCCAGCAAGTGGGCATATTGGTCCTTTTTGCCGACCCAAAAATTTGATACTACCAGTGGTTGTCTATTGTACCTCTATTCTGTCTCAAACCTTTTTGTTCTTCTAATGAAGTTCAAAAGGTTGGACCATTTTATGGAGGCAGCTTTGCATATTTGGATTCTGTCTGTTCCCAGAAGTCTGTATCTGAGTGACGGAAATCGGTCACATTACGTTATGAAGTGAAGGGCAGTTTCAGGTGCACTTCTGCAGAGATTACAGAGTTCATCATCCACTATCCCACAGATCTTTAAATGTCTTTTAAGTCTGCAGTGGCCTGTAAGTATTCCGATGATAAGTCGGATTTCTTTCCTTGTTAGGCCCAGCAGCCACTTTGTTTTGGAGGAAGAGGGGCTTTTAATAAATTGCTTCGCTTATCTAAGCCTGGTGCATTCCCTCCATTCAGCTTCGAAATAAGATAAATAGATAATTATTGGTAATGTGTAAGGTACTAATAAGATACCTATAACTATTGATAACGCAAAAAATTAGCGATATAAGTTAATTGCCGATTACCTTTATTTTCGGTTTGCTTTATTTATTTATTTTTTTATTAGAATATTTTTAACATAGATGTTTCATATTATTGATATATTTTAAATTCCTTTATGTCTGTATATTTGTAGTATTTTATCAATGCTGATTTTTAAATAGAAGGTAATTTTATTTACAGTACGTAACTATCAATTTTCATTCGATGAGTTTTTTCTTTTTGAGCAAATCGTTTCGGCCGGCCATGCTGAAAACATTTGTACATAAAAAAAATTGATAAAACCACTTATCTTGAAGTTGTTTCATGGATATTTTAGGACGCGCCTTATCTATCACTTATTGGTTCACAAAAATATAAGGCTGTAATATAACAAAAAGTATACAGTAAAGAAGGAATACCTACTGATCGTTAAGGATGGAAATAAATTGATGAAATAAATTGATCAAAATGAAACAGTTACTCAACAACAATGATTTTATAACACTATTTCGAAGTAGAGGTATTGTTGGCTGATAGATGAGAATAAGATATTTTTAGCCGGTAATGGTCTACTTGCATTTATTTCTAATAGCTATGGTTCGATTGGATAACCATGTTACCCATGTTACCCACGCAACGTTTTTTTATGTTATAGTAGGCGGGATTGATAAAATAGAAATTGTAAGAATAATGATCAATGTTGGGCCGACGTGGATACCAAGAAGTTGATGGAAAGTTACCGTCGTTAAGGGTATTTGTTGGATAAATGTATAAAAGCCATTTTGACGTTTTGAAGAATCTTTTTAAGTAGAAAGCAAACGACTGAAAAATAATTTGCTCATTACTTCTGCGCCACGGAGATAAAGGACACTGTGTCCATTTTTCTATTAAATAATTTAGTAACTAAGGAACAAATTCATGGGACATTGGCTCTTCGAACAAATACAAAAATGTGACATGTTTCTTCTTCAACTCCAGGATACCGATGTAGTAACTAAGATATAATTTTAATAGCCCAAAGTAATGTTGCCCAAAATCGATCTTGGTCTTGCACTTTGTAAGATCAAGACCAAGACCGCCTAAATGTTCCAGGACAAAGACCAAGGCTGGTAAGAAAAATCGATTTTTTGAATAAAAATTAAGGCAAAATTGTTACTAATACTTGACAATTTTAGTTAATGTATGTAAAGAATTGGTATAAGCTATATAATTTTGCATTTAACTCTTTCAATTTTTCATTCGGGCTTAGTTAGATTTCTTCTATCTAAAAAACTACAGCAATATCTCTATAGTAATAAGCTAATATGTAATTGCAAGAATGTTGCGAGACTCTTGCATGTCCAAGACCAAGCCCAAGACTGTGTGCGCAAGACCAAGACTCGTCTTGGTCTGGCATTTGGGCAACACTAGCTCAAAGTTATAAAAAATTGGCTCCCCAGAAGAAATACAAAAATGGACATTTTGTTCTTTAACTCCGAGGTACAGAGTTTTATTTAATAATAATTATGATTTAACAGTAAAAAGAAAAGGAAAACCTATCCTCAATTACTTTGTGATTTTATTTTAGAAGTTATGAAGTTAAAAAATCCATATTTAATAATTTAACAAATTTTATTATTCATCATACAGCTTATTTATTTATTTGTTTTTAACTCTTTTTTTTCAGTTGGCATTACAGACCATGCATATCTTTTGCCACCTTTACAAGCCTACTCCATCTCTGAATATCTAGGGCTATTTTTTTAAACATATGAATTGAAAATGTTTTGTATTTTAACGAAATAATGATAGACAAAATTTTTTCGTAAAATCTGTTTTTGGCCGTTTCTTATTTTGAGTTTTTTTCAAGTTATAAATAAATAATTAGGATTTTTTTTTGTGTTGATAAAAGTTTTATATATTAATAATATTTGTTATCTATTCCCAGATTAATCCTTTGGACTTGAAAATAATTTTTAAAAAAGTGTATAAAATAATCATCATGAAAGTTTATAAGATGTAAAAATTATTACAAGTTAAATTTCTGATCTTGGTGAATGTTATTTATTAAAGAAGATAGATTTGAGGTTTTTAAAAAAAAAATTAATTTTCATGAAGTAATCTTCATTTACTAAGTTTTGAATAAAATACATCACGACAAAATATATCATGTATCATTAAAAAAAAGTAAATTGTATTCCGATCATCCTGAAGATTTTTAGGGGATAATCCTTGTTTTGAAGTTGATCCAAACGGTACAAGAGGCAGTTCCTCCAACTCCGTGGAAGTTTGGAGATAGAGGGGGACGAGGCTCAATTGTTTAGCGAGTATTGATCCGCGGGAGCTGTACTCTTTATGTATTCACATCATCTCCGCGATATCTTATCCCTCCTGTCGGTTTGCCTTACGGCTCCGTCCAAACCAGCCCACTCTCCGTCCAAACAGTTTCTCGAATATTAAAACGGGTTCAAAGTGTTCAGCTGCCCCTTGGAACGGTATGTATCAGGCGTTGTGGGTTGAGAAAATCAGCTAAATGGCAGATAACCCATCCATCGAAAATATATCGGTATATAAGATATCCAGTAAGCAGCTACTGTTTCTGAGCCTAAATTCTAAAATAAAGTTAGATAAATTTGGCTATATAACTAAAATCTTTTAATTTTTTTTTTTTTACTCAATCCGACAATGTCTTTCAATAGAAAGCAAAGGACTGAAAAGTCATTTGCCGGATGCTTAACATTCCTGATAAACAGAAACCGGATTTTCATGTAATCGCACATTTCATTCGCTTGCACTTAGAAATCCGTTATAATTATCCGTTTCACGATCTATTGAATAACATATTCATATTGTTTGATTAATACCAGTAATGTGGCTGAGTGAGGGACACTGGGATCTCCTAGAGTCCTGTATTTCCTTCCATGAGTGGGTGAATTTTTGTAAATATTGTGTAAACTTATATGTGCATTTAAGTAGTTATTTTAATTAGTTAGTTTCTTTTTGTCTAGTTGAATTTTTTTCAGTATATATACATTTAATTTTTTTAATTTATATTTTTTAAATTTATTTATTTAGAAAAATAATAATCTGTCACGTGGACATTAATTATAGTGATATATGAGCACATTCACACCATATATACAGAAAATATAAAATTAACAAAAGTAAAATAATAATCAAAAACTATGTCAATAAAAAATAAAATAACCAAAAGATAAATAAATTAAAATATAAAAACAGTCATGCCTATATTTACTTTATTATTATTATTTTGCTGTTTATTTATTTTTATTTATTGTACGTGGTGTGAATGAGTTACTCTTATATCACGATTACTATTATTCTTACATGTAACAGATTGTAATATTTCTTAATGGGAATTAATTTTTTTTTTTTTTTTTGCATAAAATTGCACATTTTTGCTAGATAAATATCTTGTCCATATTAAATTTATAATTTAATAAAGAAAAAAATGGGGAAAGTAAATAAATCTGTGATGAAAAACTATTCAGATTTAACGTAACAAAAGGAAGTAGTAAAGAAAAGTGAGGAATATTTTTGGGATAGAACTTGTCTAAAGTATTGCTTTACAATAAAAACTACCTTCCTAGAATAAGCTATTTTCTTAGCAAAACATTTATTATTAATGTTTTGAACTGAATTCTCATTCATTCTTCAATCCTAAATTGTTCCTTCTGGATTTGAAGTGAATTTACTTATTTCGTTATTATTAAAAATATTTTTTTTTTTAATGAATAAGGCTGAAAATAGAATTTTTTCTCAAGGAATTTATGGGAAATTTATCTTTTGTACGTCCGATCAAAAATCAATGAGTTGTATACTAATCGTAGAACAAATTTCTATTTCTATTAGAGAATTGAATGTTTTTATTTAAAACATTTTTTTTTTTTAATTTATGAAAACAGAATCAACACTAATATTTGGACGCTTAAAATCCTCATGTTTTACAGTGTATTTCTGAATTGTCATATAAATGTTTAAAAATTCCATTAGCAATGTTGCATTATAATTTTTGATTTTAATTTGTTTTCACATTATACGCTATTATAACTCAGGAGCATAACATAAGGTTTGATCAGATTTCGAAGTATTAACTTAATAAATTTAACAAAATAGCTGATTTTTTGAGTTTTTATTACACAATTGTGAATATTTGGGATTTTTACAGAACGATTTAGCACATTTTGAGTTTTTTACTGCACAAAGATCCGGTCTCTACTCATAACTTATATTCCTGAGAAACTCAATGCATTTATATATATATATATATATATATATATATATATATATATATATAATATTTTATTTTTAAAGACATAATTCTAAATTTTGTAATAAATTTTATTTGCATTTTTTTTTCTTTTGATCTATCTAACCTTTATTACTTTTTAATACTTAAAAAACGCATTTAAATTTAGCATAGTTCACCATTGATACAAGTGGTAAAAATTCATTATAGATAAAATTAAAGGTTTCTTGTAAATTTTCTATAAAAATAATTTAGTATTATATTTTATTGATTTAGATTCGTAATACTGTATGCTATATTTAAAAAACAATTCGTCCATGAAATATGAAAATTCACTATTAAAGTGAATTGATTTTATGTAATTTATCGGTATAAAATATTTATACAAATGTGAGAGGATTCGTGAAGAAGAGACGCCACCATTTTGGACTAGATAGTGGGATGAGCGCGCAGGCGAGCTCTGATTGGTGGAGAGCTATCTGTCTGAAACATCCCCGCCCACCCCGGCACATCTCCAATGGCTCTGCTATCTTTTCTCTTCTGAAACTCCTACAAGTCTCCAGGGTCTTCATTCTCTTTTCAGGTCCACGTGTAATATGTTATCGTATAAGTGCCTACTTCACTATACATTAAGATATAAACAACCAGGAAAATTCTTTTGTATGTTAAATGTACAGAATAATTGATTATGAACAATTATTATTTCTATTAATAAACATCATTATTTTGAGTAATTGAACCATTTATTTCAAAAACGACATGTGTGACATTTTCGAGGAAAATAAAAACGGTAATGATGGTGCTATAATAATATTTTATTTTTAATTTTTATTTGAATAAGAAAAGAAAAAATTATTTACATGAGGATAAGACCTACCTAATATTCAAAAACGGTTAATTGTACATTGTACATAAGTGGCTTAGCCAAAGCGCTAGAGCCATTTTTAAGAAACTTTTAGACATTTGTAACATCGGTAATAAAAAGTATCCAGGGGTCGAATGAAACTCTTACAATTAAAAGTAAAAATTTAACTTTAACTTATATATAGATAGATAGAAAAAAAAAACTTTATTCTGGGACTAAGTCCCTTTAGAATAACAATAATGTACAAAATAATAGAATATTACTGGCCTAAACGTTTGAAACAGTAAGTAAAATTGATAAAATAAAATAAAAAGTAAAGAAAACCTTAGGTGTACAAGCTGTATACAATACAGATAAAACTATGTACAGAGCATTTAAAATTATGAACAAAACAATTAAAACTATGAACGAGTCACTTCAACTATGAACAAAACTATATAAAAGGGTTGAACAACATAAACATACACTTTGAGAAATGAAGAACGAAAAAGAGATAGAATGAGTTCATTTCGTAGAGAAAAAAAAATTACTTGATTATATATATAAAAATAAACAGTTAATTATAACTGAATAAAAAAAAAATGTATGTAATGAAATTCCTATGTCGACAGTAGGAAATTCATGTACTATCTCTTACCAAGTATATATATATATAATTTTAATGAAGTTTTTGTATTACTATTAACTATTACTTTTATTAATGTTTTTTATAAAATATTAGGCCAAATGTCACCAAATGCCGTTCTGTATGAATGCGTTACTGAGGAGGAACACATTTAATATCGTCTACGAAAGAGATGTGAAAAAACGACATTAGTTGAAATAAAAGAACGACAAAACGACAAAGTATATTATAAGGTTACGTTTCAGAAAATTTTATGAAGCGGTGCATGTTTCCAGGATCTTGAAAATGGCACCTGAAGCCGAAACGTCAAATAAGTAAAACCTAATGTAAAAACAGTACATTTGGTTACCTTTGGCCTAATATTTTATAAAACACATTAAAAAAAAATGGCACCGAACCTAAAAGCTATGACTAGAAAATTACTTTTGTTGATACATACTATTTCAAATCAGTTTTTAGTATATTTTCTTAACTTTTATTTTCAAACCTTATTAACAAACCATGTATTAATAAGTTTTTATAAACCATTAACTTGAATAGATTTTAATGAAAAAAAAATATATATACGTTTTCTCTAATTAGTACCTGTATTCTAATAATTTTTCTATGCATTTAATATAGCAAATATTTGCAAGGTTTCGAACAAGATAAGGTTTGTTACATTAATTGAAAAATATTAAGTTTTTACTTTTTTAATAAAACAATTCCGATTATTAAATAAAAATTTACTTTACATGTTCTACAAAGTTAACTTAAAAATATTTTCAGGATCACAGAGATTTATTAATTTTCCACTTAGGGTACTGAGCATTTTTCTTAAACTCTATTTAATTTTCAACTATTACAAATATACAATATATAAGTACAAACAATAAATAAATATATATATCTTTGTCAACCTTAATATGAGTAATATTTTATTATATATGTAATATTTTGTAATATATTGTACTTTATGACATTTATATATGTAATAAAAAAGTAAAATATTTTTTTAGCTAGAACTTCTATTTAACAGTTTTGAAAAAAAAAAATTGCCTTTAAGCTCTTATTGATAATTTTTTTTACAAACAGTTGAACTCATTAGTAAAAAAAAAAAAAAAAAAACCGATAATAGTGAAAAAGCGGTTGTAACATCCCATACATATTATTATATATTATGTTTGGCATATATACACCTTTACTGAGATTCTTCGACAATATTATGCAGTGGACTTATATGCACCTATGTATTCTTTCAACTACTATATATAATAGATCGTTATTAAAAATTTATATTTTTGAAAAGACAAATTTTTAAAGGTTGAAATTTCTTCAGCAAATAACACACACTACATAAGAAAAAAAAAACGTGAGTTTCACTCTTGTATAGTACACTTTTAAAGCGTTAAACGCCTCGTAATTTAGTTTTCATGATATTTTTAAATTGTTTTCCTCACTTCTTTAAGTGATATGTTTCAAGACAAAAAAACGTAGGGTATGTCATTATGATAATATTAGTTCTTATTTGTGTATGGTTCATACTAAATTATCAGAGTTAAAGATATTTTTGGCAGGATTTGTTTTTAGTCGAAAGATAAATTAAAATTAGCCAAAAAAAATTAAGGTAAAATGTTTTGTAGCTCACCAAATAAAATATAATATTTACAAAAAATTATAAAATAAAAATAATTTTGATGAAAAAAAAAAAAATTCAAATTGAGGGGTGAATGAATTGACCCTCTAGCGTAAATTTCCAATATTTCAAAACATAACATTTGAATTATATTAATTTAACAATTATGATGAGTTTTCATTTTTTTTTATTTTTTTTTTATCCACTTTCTAGGTACAACGAGGCATTTAAAATCATAATAAATTCCTCATTCATTCCTGTTGTATGAAATGAAAGTTCGAAAACTCTGATTGTTATAACGAGGGGGGTATGTCAGTCCGAAGTGTACAAGGCTTTGATAGATCGGCCAGAAGAATGGGCAGGACCCCGCCATGTTCACATTAACAGAGCCAGATTTACATAATTAATGGAAGACTAGTTAGTTAGGCGACCTGTGGCGTGAGGAACTCTTCCACTACCTCAGACTTCAAAATTCTTGAGTCGGATAACAATTTAAAAGGTTCTGGCATCTTACCTTAAAATAGATAATAGAACTTATTTATAAAAAAAATAATCTAATATAATTCTTCAGTAAAGCGCCACTAGTGATTCCCGAAATCATCACAACTGATTTTAGTTGAAATACTGAAATCAGGGCATAGATTTCCAAAACTAAGCAACCCCATTCTCAATTTTTTATTTTCATATACTTAGTATGAATCCTCAGGGAAAGTTCATCGAATTTCTTAATTATTTGAGAGTATGAAATGTCACTTGATGAGTTTTTGCAAAAAACCGACGATATATTGTGATTGTTTAAGTATTTAGCAGAGATAACTGACACAAAAAATATGGACAAATGAAAAAAAAAAAAAGATTTTTTAATTTTTTTGACAGTTTTCAGATTGCAGAGTCCTATTATGTTCATACAAATTAATTCACTGCTAAAATGTGATTATTATGCTAAAAAATGTCTCAATATTTAATGTTTTTTTAATTATGTGTGAATGTGTTCATATCTCACTATAATTATTGTCCACGTGACAAATTAATATATTTCTAAATAAATAAAATAAAAAAATTAAATATATATATATATATATATATATATATATATATATATATATATATATATATATATATTTTACTAATATTTGGTTATTACCTTTCGGCTTAAATCTGTTATTTTATTTATCTTGTATATTACTTTATCTTTTTTTTTCTTCTACTTTGGTTTTTTATATTTATTTTCCTTTCTTATGTACATATTGTGTGAATGAATACTACAGCTCTAATACCAATGGCCTTCAGTGTGGCAGACTGTATTAATACTCAATAAAATCATTAATCAGCTGTAGTAACCTCCAAAAAGTATTTGGTTAAAGTTTTATTTACGACTATACACACATAGTGATTTTTTTAGTGAAATAAAAGAAGTATTTAGGTATTCATAAGCAAAATCTAATTACAAACATTTTTTGAAGTAACTTATAAATCTTAAGAAAAATGTCTTATGTATTCTCAAAACATAACTTCAGTCAGGAATCCTATTGTCTGTCTTATCGTATGAATCAATGATAGATTTGGATAAACCTTCTGGATAAATGACTAAAATTTAGTAATCTTTTAATTTTCCTTTCATTGATGAGAAAACGTACAATATACAATCATTGTAAGTCGCTTTTACTAATGTGAGGTGATAATGTCGACGGATTTAAGAAGCTAACGTGAGGACGATATTTCATTAAAAAATACAATTATTACCACAAGTTACAAACAATCGTCTACCTTCTGCAATTCCTTGAAATGTATACTACACATAAAATACAATACACATTACTGCTGAACACTGCATACGACTCCTAAGAAAAAGGCCATGTCTTGGGATTTTCTTCTCGCTGAAAACAGAGACCTCCCGAAATAAGAAACAATAAGACGCTGTCAGGAAACCGGCGACGAATGTTTTGCAACGTTTTTCCCAGCAGTGTATGATTGACACCTGACTGAGTCCAAAATATTCCTCGTGTTATAATAAGTGCCACGTGTGTTCCTCTTTCGCCCAAGGCTTTTGGTGAATGGTAACTGGGGCATTGGTCTGTCAGTTACCACCCGCTATTTTACTCCTACATATATTTTTGGTACTTCAAGGTGAAAATTAATTAGGTCATAATGTCGGCACAATGTTGAAGTAACGAATTTTTATCTGTACATTCTTTACTTTAACTTGGATTATGAACTTCATTGTTTGTAAAATAGTTATTTAATATAAAGTAAAAGCCGTTTTCATATTTTCAATTTTTATAAATTGCTAATAAGGAGTGTTACCCAAATGCGAGACCGAGACGAGTCTGGGTCTTGCAAACTCAGTCTTGGTCTTGCGCAAGAGTATCGCAACGGTCTTGCAGTTACCTATTAGTTTAGTACTATAGAGATATTTCTGTATTTATTTAGATAGGGTAAATCTAACTAAGTCCGAATGAAAAATGAGAAGATTTTATAATTTGAAATTCAGCCATATTAATCAAGATTTTAGGAATTTTATTTTATTTTGATATCCCTTTTTTCACCAATAAACTACTTTTTGACCTACAAATATTTTTGGTTTATTATTTTCAATAATGAAACATTGTGATCGACCGAAAAATTCAAAAACATAACCCTTTCTCAAAATTTTAGGTTCACGTTTCAAGATGCGTAGAATTCGAAAAACGAATAAAAATTTTTTTGTCGTCCGCCGTCCGCCGTCCGCGCATTTTCTCCGAAACTACTGGACTGATTTTTTTCAAATTTTGATATAAAATCAGAGGTCACCCGAGGATGATCCTCCTTCATCGACATTACTCTCCGCCTTTAATTTTCAAAATGGCGGCCGAAAAACCTGCGTTGCTATAGACTGTCGCTCCTAAACGAATGTACAGATTTCAATGAAACTTCGCTAAAGTCATTTTCTCGACGCCCTTTAAATTTATCTATATAACATACTTCAATGAAAAGAAGCTGGAAAAAAGTTACGAGGGATGTTAAAATGAAATTCCGAATAACTCGAAAAGATTTTAGTTTTTTGTTGTTATTGTATGGTTTTTTAAAGTTTATGAAATTTCCTAAAAAACAAAAAAAAAATCGTTAAAATCGGACAATTAGGAGCAAAGATATGGTCTCTGGTTTGTTTTTATGTGTTCTACTCCAAATGTTATATCCTTGGTTTGGTTTTTAAATTTTAAATGTGTTACTGAAATAATGCTATTTTTTTTAACCATATTACTAATGATTAAAGAAAAACAGTTTTGTCTAATAATTGGAATCACCTTTTTTTCTTTGTAACTCGGAAGGTACTTTAGATGTATAATTGTTCGGAGATAATAAACCATTGTGAAATCATTTGCAGCGGTTTTTTTTTTTTTCAAGTTTAAATCATCAAATTACAATAGGGAAGAAGGACTGTGATTGACTTTGATATCGCCCCTTCTCCTATACCTGTAGTTTTTTAAAAGCGGTTTACGAATTCCCCAGAGCTTTTACTTTATTATTAAATTCAAAGAGCTTGTCAAAAAAGGGATGCCTGACTGAGGATTTGGCTTGCACTGAGTATCTAAGTTCCCATCTCTCCGGGACTCTAAAGATAGTAAGAAACGATAGCCACTTTGCCACGAGGGTGCGCTCATATATCACAGGAACACCGATCTCGGAAGAAAATTGCCAGAAATTGTACAAAAATAGGGGGTTTTAGCCGAGCTAAAGGTCTCGTGAGATCCCTAGCTAAGGGTTATTAAATATAATATTTAAATGAGACGAGCGTCACGCATAGTCACGGGCGGGTGTTATCAGTGTGTCCGGGCTATTAGGGGTGGGGAGGTAGCTAAGGAGCTGCTTTAAATTTTAAATCCCACCTTAATTAGCCCCGGCGATAAAAGAGGATGCCTGATGAAGGTTTAGGTACCAACCTTTATCAGGACCACGGAAGCCGTTCAGTGGTTATTAGGGGTTGTCGGTTGATGTACTACTCTTTCAGGATCTCCTTCTGGAAATGTAGGAATCAAATAAAGTCGTTTACATGACCTTTATCAGTTGCTGATAAGAAGTCAGAAATTATTTATTTTCTTTCCTTGGCACAAGCCGTAGGGAATGGCTGATAAATAAATTATTACCGCAAAATAGTGATTACCAAAATCGGTATTTGTCTTGCACTTTGCAAGAACAAGATCAAAAACAGGACCGCCTAATTGTTGCAAGAACAACACTGGATCCTGCAAAAAAAAAAAGTTAACCCTGCGTTTTTGGGAATAAAAATTAAGACCAAATAGTAAATAATTTTATTTAATATAAGCAAAGAATTGGTAAAAGCAATATACTTTAGCATTTAATTTATCCAATTTTTCATTCGCGGTTTAATTAGGTTTTCTCATTCTGAAATGGCAGTAATATCTCTAGAGTATGCAGTGGTATAGTATCAGTAGTATGTACTTAAAAGATTATTACATTTCTGAAAAAGCTATAAAAAATCGTCTAAATCGGATCAATTTTTGCAACGTTACAGTGTATTGAATTTTATAAACGGATTTTTATAATTTATCTCTTACCCGTTTACGTTGATTTAGTTCATCAAAGTAATCGTACTCTAACGATTCCTGTGATCGATATTCATGAAAATGAGTCTAATTCAATTGTGTTATTTATAATGAATATATTTGAAATTGAAAACTAAAATTTTTAAATTGTTAGGAAAGTCTTATGAATGGACCACCAGATTTTTTATTTAAATAAATGGTGTATAGATTGTCTTTACACTACAACTCTTCCATTCTATGGTGGAGGCCTATCCTTATCTTTCTTGACAACGCCTTAATGTATTTCAAGTTAATTTTATTTATTTGGTTGGACTTATGAAACATCTATATAAAACATAGATGTTTATCTATATATAGAATGACATCTATTATAAAATATCTAAATGTACTTATCCTGTAGCGGTTTCTAAGATCTAAAGTAATATGTTTAATAAATCGTAATGATCTAATAGGTAACTGCAAGATTCCTGCGAGGCCATCATGCAAGACGGGGTCTTGCAGTTGAGCAACATTACCGTAAGACAAGGATCGGAAGAGAATAAAAATAAAGTCTTATCAAGCAGAATTTGGGGAAGCAGAATTATGATTATTAATCGGAATCAAGATTGATTATTAACGACTAAGCATCTTTAATATAGTTATTAGCAATTATAAATTAATCATAATAACTGTAAATGGAAATTAACATAGGAGTAAAATTATCAATAATTTAATCTGAAATCCGCTCTTGGAATTTCAGCCAGATGTAAAATAAGCATCAGAATGGTTAAATAGGAAATAGCATACATAAAATATAATTTCATGGATTTTTTTTTTTTTTAAGTTCCCATAGAAGATGTTAAATTCATTTATTAGTCCAATATCCTTCCTTGGGATTTTAGTAATAGAATAGATCGAAAATAAAATAATTGCTAAACACATAAATATATAAATAAAAAACGTTGAATGGATTTATCAATGGAGTTTATGTACAAAGTACGAACTAAAAAAAAAAATTCTTAAAAATATTAAATGTCAATTAAGTTTTATGAATTAGTCTATTCATCACAGAGCACAATACTGATAGCTGATATAATATCTTTATATATTATTTCTCAAATGTATTTTACTGTAATATCTTGCTTAGTTCTTCATCAAATCTTTTTCGAGCCATAATTTCTGATTCTAATAATTCTGATTCCAATTCTAATAATTAATAAGATTATTGGAGGTGCGAAAAATAAGTACTTATTCCGAGAAAATCAGGAAAATATTAGGAAAAGGAAACTTAATATGTACATAACTCAAAAATTATACAATTTATGGTCCATTACACCGATTATAATTGGAAAGATGTCTTTTTACCGTATGTTAGCCCAATGTTATATTCATTTAATTATCTTTTTTTATAATGGAGATTTTATTGAATATACTTTTATTTACTAGCTTAATAGGTAGATTGTATGTTATATCCTTCACGGTATATAATATAATTTTATTTAGATATATAAAAGAGAGAGAGAGAGAGTTAGAGAGGATCAGTATTGAACGAAGACGACAGGATAGTAGCGGTGTCTTGTGTGGGCCACGATCGATCCCTGCGCCGGCAATCTCCACGCAGCTCCACCATCTTCCAACCTCTCATTTCTTACATGTCTGCTGGAGGATTCTCGTCCCGTCCCTGTCAGCGGATCAGGAAGCGATCGCTCTGCAAGTTGGGTACAGTATTCTTCGGCGAAAGTATACCTTGGTTGGCATATAGCTATGTCGAAAAAAACGTGAACAGTATAAATCACATCTAAATTATTAAAGAGGATAGAAAAGCTTTTAAATATAAAAAATCCAGCTTTGTAGACGATAAAATAACGAAAATGTAAAAAGAAAAAAAGGTTATTCACTTATTTTTTTATAATGTATGAGGAGGAGTTATAATTGATCTTGGGTTTTTAAAATAGGAGGCACCACATCCGTTGATTATTAATTTATTTTTTCTCCCCTAATCCAGGTTTCAGGCTTCTCAACCCATCTTCGAGGACAATTTTGTTCTAGTTTTGAAAACACTAGCATCTTAAGTATTGTTAAACATTCGAAACGAAATTGATTTTAGCTCCATTACAAAGGGATGAAATGCTGCAAATTCCCCTAGCTTATATTATTCATAGTGTTACCCAAATGAAAGACCAAGGCTCGTCTTGGTCTTGCACATCTAGTCTTGATCTTGGTCTTGGTCTTGCGCAAGAGTCTTGCAGTTACCTATTATCTTATTACTATAGATATTTTACTGTAATTTTTCAAGTAGAAAAAACCTAACTAAGCCCAATTGAAAATCTGGAAGAGTTAAATGCAAAAGTATTTTGTTAATACCAATTCTTTACATATTGTAACTAAAATTGTCGAGTATTAGTAACTATTTTGCCTTAATTTTCCTTCACAAATACGATTTATTTTTTTTTACCAATCTCTTGGTCTTGGTCTTGCAATAGTTAGGCGGCCTTGATCTTGTTCGTGTAAAGTGCAAGACAAGACCTATTTTGGGCAACACTAATTAAGCAGGTCAGATTTTTTTTGAGATAACTTAATCCATATGTTTAACAAAACCAAATCTTTTTCTCTTCTTACCCCTGTAACACAGCGTCGTGTTAAAATACAATTTTGAATAATTGTTCATTAAAAAGAGGCATCGGTGACCATCCCCCACCAAAATCGATGGCGCAAGAACCTCGCCCCCTCCTCTTTAGATATTTGATTGCTCACGTTTTCTACAATTGCACTTGCTGGGATCTGTTCCATGTTTTTCCTTTTAGTCCGAAAATTCATAACCCCGTCGAAACTTGCCCTTCTAAGTGAATTTATTTACCATTATATAATCCATCTCACCCAGCACCTCTTCCCTGGTGATAAGAATTCGAAGATGGAGAATGCTCGCTCGGGATAGAGGAGAGTGGCGGAGGATAATAAGAGAGGACCAGGTTTATACAGGACCGTAGCGCCAATAAATAAATAAACATTATATAAATTGGCAAAAACAAAACAATAAAATTCCGTTTTCTCCTCTGTTTCTTAACCGCTTTACTTTTTGCTTCCTCACTACCGAAGGTAGGGAAGCATTGTGTTCATGCGAGAGATTAAAAAAAAATTTTTGCTCAGAATTGAAAATTTTCACTCGCGTTTTACGTTTCAGACATCAAGGATCAAATTTGGTTCGGTGTCTGTCTGTCTGCCTGTCTGTAGTCAAATCAATGTGGCGGGCATATCACCTAGTACCGTTCATCCTATCTTCATGAAATTTAGGTATGCTGATTGGTGCCTAGATGGTCCCATATCAATTTTATCAAATTCCATCCAGCACTTCCGCTTACGCACGCGCAAACGTATATTTTTAGATATGCCAATATTTCAGAAAGGGCTCGTTCGATTTGGCTCAAAGTTAGACAAAAGGTAGAATTTGGTGAAAAAATAATTTAGTTCTCTTATATATGCACTACTAGTCCGCCGTCCACCGTACGCGCATTTTTTCCGAAACTACTGGACCGATTTTTTTCGAATTTGGATATAAAATTAGAGGACACCCGAGGATGATCCTCCTTTAACGACATTACTATTCGCCTTCTAGTTTCAAAATGGCGGCCGAAAAACCTGCGTTGCTATAGACTGTGTCGCCCAAATGAATGTACCAATTTTAATGAAACTTCGCTAAAGTCATTTTCTCTACGCCCTTTAAATTTATCTATATAACATACTTCAACGAAAAGAAGCTGAAAAAAAAGTTACGAGGGATGGTAAAATTAAATTCCGAATAACTCAAGAAGTATACACATTTATGAATGTGTTACTGAAGTAATGATATTTTTTTAGTATATTACTAATGATTAAAAAACACTTTAGTCCAATAATTGGAATCACCTTTTATTTATATATATAAAAAAAATCTTTCGGGCTGAAGCCCCTCCCCCAAAATTAAATCTGGATCCGGTAGTGTATATCACTATTATTAGTGCAAAAGGTCGTATGTAAAAATTTTCAACTTTAATTCTATGTGTATTAAAGGTGACATTTTGTAGTCTGCAACTGATATAAGTATTCTGATACTATGGAAAATAGCAGATGACAATAAAATATGATATTATTCTAATAAAGCATAAAGAAATAATGAGTTTTTATGCACTCTTGTAAAACAATAAATACATTTTTACATAAGACCTTTTGTAGGAACAGTATTGAAATTCATGTTCACTATGCATTTTTTTTAGTTTTTTTTTTTATTAAGCATGATCAAGTATCGAATCTTCAAATACGACACTTTTGTTGAAAGTTAAAGGGTAACTGTAATCGGCCATTCCGGTTCTGCTTCTCTCAGAGATATTATTCTCATTCAAAAAATTGTTTACCTTGTAATATACAACGGAAACGGTGAGGAAGCTATACTGACCTTACTTGGCAGACGTTTTTCCTTTGTTTAGTAGCTATTGACGATCTTTAGTGTTACCTCTCTATTATATGAAAAAAAATTTAGCGACTTTCATTTTTTATTTTCTTCTAGTATTATGAGAGTAGAAGATGCCAGGAGCTTAACTTATTAGGCGATTACTTTACAAGTTATACAGCTGTTCATTTAATTACATATGTGTTGCGCTCCTCATACCTCCTAATCTCGTACGTAATACAAAATAAAGATTTTAGACTAAAAATTTGTACGAGAAATGATTTAATGACTAAATTTAACTTTCATCTTATAATTATTATAACTTTTAATTTTTTTATGGATGTTTTATAAATAGGCTAAAGTTAAAATTGAATGAAAAGGAAGAGTATTTTTAATAAAACAAAGTTTTTGTTAGATTAAAGTTTATTCTTTGACTGTATTACGAAAACCTTTGTTCTTTGAAAAATTTTACAAGATTTAATCAAATAATTCATGTTAAACCACGATTTCTTCTATCATGGTAATGACGATTAGCAGATTTGATGTTAGGTAGAAGATGGCATGATAGGCATGACGAAGAATAGTGCCCACCAGCATGTCTTCCCTGGCCTGTTTACATTCTGAAATCAGGAAATGATGATCAGGAATCAGGAAAGGAGATCTCTCATCCTGTTCCTTTTCAGTCGCCTCCTGATAAGCATTTTAGCGTGGCCAGGTCGTTGATAAGTCCACTGTGATGTCCGTGTAGTTTAAGATGAAATCGGGAGTAAAGAGCATGTTTGTGCTGGTCAATGGTTGGTTGTCTTAGGTCGATATGTAAAGTCTTGTTGTTGACATACCAGGTTGACATACAGTTGCTAGTCTTAAAATTTCAGATTGAAAAGTTTAAAAATTAAATTCTGTTTTTCTACGTTTCGATCCAAACGGGTTCGTGATAACGAGCAATTAGTGTACTTAAGTCGATTTTATTTTATTGTTGAAAAATTGATTGGTTCGGAGTTCCTCTGGATGTTTGTAAATAGTGTGTTTATTTTATTTTAAGTACATTTTATGCTATTTTTATATTTATTTTTACTTATTAATGTTTGTTTTTTTTCTCTCACCCTATAATTTTTTTATTCTTATTTCTATGGATTATTTTGTTACTTTATTTATATTTCTTTAAATACGGTGTGAATGTGCTCTCTGAACTCTATTATAAATGTTCATAACTGACAATCAGACAGATTGTGATATATCTCAATCAACAACCTAAAACTTAAAATATTAAAAATCTTCTTCTTCTTCTTTGTCTTCCTCTTATGCCATTAGTTAGCGTCGAGGAGCCTCAACCAGTGCAACCACTCTTCCCGGTCCGTGCTTAGTCGCTTCATCTCATTAAGGGTTTTGCCTCTTTTACATCCAATCCTTTGAATGTAATCCTGGAACGTGAGTCTGGGGCGTCCGCGTGGTCTCCTTCCTGTGGGTCGAGCCTCTAATATCCTTATAGGATTCAAATTCTCATTCATGCGGCAGACGTGTCCAAACCACTAGAGTTGCCGTCTTTCTAGAGTAGTTTTAAGTTCGGCAACTCCTAGCTGCTCTCTAATGCTTTCATTCCTAATGCGATCCCTTCTAGTTCTGCCAACAGATCTGCGAAGGAACCTCATTTCTGCTGCCGTTATGCGACTAGAGTGCCTGTCTAGCATTGTCCAGCTTTCTCCGCCATAGGTGAGTGTAGGTAGGTAAACAGACTTATATACGTGCATTTTGGTCTTCTTGTCTACTTCGCGATGGCCGATAATGCTGTTAGTAGTCTGGTAATATACCTGATTCGCCTTACATATTCTACTTGATATTTCGGCGTCTATCTTACCAGAACTACTAATTACGGTCCCCAGGTAGGTATATTCAGTCACCACCTCAAGTGTCTCGCCATTGCAGATCAGCTGGACATCTTCTCGCTCTTCCCTCGCCATAACCAGCACTTTACTCTTGGAGGTGTTAATTTGCATACCGCTCTAGTGCCCTCTTTCAGTCTCCATTGGCTTCTAATACTAGTGATGCGGCTGGAAAAGTGGCGCTGGGATCTCCTGGAGTCTTGCTTTGCCTTCCACATGTGGGGGAAAAAGCCTGGCTCGGAGATTCTTGGGCGAATGTATATATTGTATATAGGTATGATTGTGTTTAAAAGTTTCTTTTTATGTTATTGTTATTTTTTTTTTCTTTTATTTTCTTTCTTCATCAGTATTATTTATTTACTTTTTATATTTATATTTATTTCTCTATTATTTGTATATATTGTTTGAATGAGAACTCTTAGCCCTAATACTTATAGCCCTCCAGTGGCTGATTGTATTATTATTCAATAAATAGATAAAAAAAAAAATAAAAAAAATTTGCATACCTTTCCTGAGCAACTCTTCTTCCCAAATATTAAAAATAATTGTTGAAAATTACATTTAACTGGAAAATTTTACAATGGTATTGATAGAAAGTCAAAAAGATGGAAATAAATTCCGGTGGAAAGTTTAATCAATTCTATCTTGGCTTGTAGACTCTAGATGCAACCATTCGGAAAGGAATTTATCTCATTAAAAAAAAAACACTGATTTTTTGTTGTTTTTTTTTAACATTGTAAGAAAAAATTAAAGAACAAAAATATTTTATCCCAGAACTTTCACTTAGAACTTAAAGGGTCAAAACGTCGGCTTTCAATAAAATAGTTTTAATACTATTCAACTTATTTATGACCGCCACCCCGGACCATCTCCTGCCTTTAAGTAAATGTTTGTCTGGAGATTAAGTGATTGACCACTATAAGGTAGCATTGTGTGGACAGAACATTTTATTTCTTAATTACAAAGTACTTTTATTGTTATTTAGTTCCCCTTCTGTTTATTTATTTATTTGTTTGTACATATGGTGGGAATGTTATCTTTACCTCCCTTATAGCCAATGCCCATGTGACAGATTTTATATTATTCAATAAATCAATAAATAAATAACATTTAAAAAATTACGAAGTATATTAATAAATTTCCTAACTAAATTTACAACTTTTAATAATTATTATCATTATTACCCATTGCATAAAAAGTATAACTATTTTATAATGACATTTCTATAATTTAAGCTTAGTAAAAACGGATGTAGACTTTTTGTTAAACAACAATAATAAAATAATTTTTTTTGAGATACCGATGCTCATATAATGTAATTATTAAAATTCTTAAGAATTCTAATTATATAATAATAGCGTTACAACTAAATACAGAAACATTAAAATAAGGAAAACTGCAATATAAATATATTGTTATATAAATCCTATTGGATGGGATATCTACAGAAGTGGCAAATAGAGGGCACGTGGAAATGGGAATAATATTTATGAAATAGTCTTTTCAGCCTTGAACTTGATCCGGCTACAATACCCTGGCACGGAAAATGAATGCAATGTATTAAACGAGTCGGTATCGACCCAGAGTATCAAATTTATTTATTTATATATTTAGTTCTTTTTAAAAGGTAAATTTCATAAACATTTCTTTGTTAAAATATACTTTTGAATAAAGATAACGATTTCACATCTACTAAATAATGTTTTTAAAATTTACAGTGGCCCACAGTCAGAATGATACACCTGAATATTGATAGAAATTATGGAATAAATAAATAGTTCAACTTATATTACATTGAAAACAATAATTTATTGTTATCAATAAACATCATAGTAATATGTTATTGTCTTATATTATTTTTCTTGTTCTTATGTTACGTTATGTTTTATGTTCTTTTCTTGTGTCTGTTTCTTGGTGTGGGTGTGTATGGCGGCTTCAGCTGTAGGAAATCTTCACTTCATAGTAGAAATATTCACATGGTATATATGTATTTAAAATAACAAAAAATAATATAGCCAATGAACCCCTAGGGTAGAGGCAAATACAAATAAAATAAAAAATATATATATAACAAATATGTTTTTACATTGACATTTTGAGAACAAACTTGAAAGAAATTGGGAGAAAATCTGAGGCTAAAAAAAAATTTAGTTTTTATCAGGATAATGGCTCCAAACACTCTGCCATGTAAGTTAAGGAATAGCTACTTTATAATTACTTTATAACCCCATAGTTATAAAACTTTCGCCACAGTCACCAAATCTTAATGTGATAGAACACTTGTGGACAAAATTGGACGTAGAAATTAAAACACACGGAATTTCAAGCAAAGAAGATTTAAAAATATATCTCATCGAAGAATGAAACAGGATAAGCCCGGAATTCATCAAAAAATTGGTCGACTCCATTACAAACAGACTGAAAGAAGTGGTAGAAAATAATGGCTTGCCTACATTAATTGTATTTAAAGGTTAATAAGAAGTAAGGTGTATCATTTTGACTGTGAGGTAAAATTATTCAGTTTTGTTTTTGTTAAGTTTTTTTTTTAAGCAATCACATTTGAATATTTTAACTTTATCGAGTTTTTATATATATTTTTTTCTCTTTAATTATTTATCCGCACCTGTCATGGTGTTGACAATCATCAGATGTGCATATTTAAATTGAGATTATAAATAAATTTGTTGAGAAGTTTCTTGTCTTATTTGTTTACTGTAACCATCTAAGTATTTTTTTTATTTTTCTAAGGTGTGTATCAATTTCACTGTGAGTCACTCTATATTGTCGAACTCCATTCTTTGATATTAACAATTGTATTACAAATATATGGGCATATTTTTTAATAAGGCAACAATTTTTGGTATAGGCTAATTCCATATTAGCTGAATGGCTGGCAATAATGGCTGGTGACATTTTTTTTTTTTTTTTTTTTTACATATTTAGAGAATTCAAAACAGTATTTTTTTTTTGGCGCTAAATTCTCATTGCTAGGTCAATTCATAATTTTATAGATCTTTGAATAAACCCCTCAATATTTTGGTTATTCTTCAATTATCAATATACAATACAACTTATTAATTAATTAGTTTGATTTTGTTTTTATTTCACTTTATTATTGGACCTAATTATTGTTTATATTATTATATTTTATTATTAGAATTTATTTTTATAGGCTTGTTTCTATCACTATTGTTCTAACAGTCACTCCAACTTTTGATGTACGATATAAAATCCTGAGATTGCCACCTAAGCTCAGTTGTTAAAAACTTCTATTCCTTTTAGTTATGCAATTATTCTTATTGTTGTCTATATGCTTCTTTTCATATTTATAATTATTTTATTTATTTTCTTATAAATTAATGCCGCTATATATTCATATCTGTATATAATCTTTTACAATAATTTTATATTACACTATGTAATCTTATAGATCTCATATAGTGTCATTTAATATATATTATATTAGATTATCATTATGTTACATTTTATTATATCATTATACTATATTGTATTACTCTAATATGTTATATATTGAAACAATCAGAAAAAAAAAATTTAACCATGTAAAAATTATTTCATATAATTAATGGCACCGATCGATAGCCATCAAGTGTTGCCCAAATGCGAGACTGAGACGAGTCTGGGTCTTACAAACTCAATCTTGGTCAAGGTCTTGGTATTGCGCACGAGTCTTGTAATTACCTATTAGCTTATTACTATAGAGATATTACTGTATTTTTTCAGTTAGGAGAAACCTAACTAAGCCTGAATAAAAAATTAGAAGAGTTAAATGAAAAAGTATATTGGTTATACCAAATCTTTACAAATAGTAACTAAAATTGTCAATTATTAGTAACTATTTTGCCACGATATTTTTCCAAAAAATCGTTTTTTTTTTTGTCCAGTCTTGGTCTTGGTCTTGCAAAGTGCAACTCTATTGCCATCTAGTTGGACCAAATTGTAATTGTTGGTTAATAAATAAAAAATGCGGTTATAATTATTATTCTGAGAAGCTCTGTCTCCAGCACATTTCTTAATCTCTTTGCTCATAATAATTTTCTTTGTTCATAAAATTAAGAATGGTGTTTTTATTGGCATAAAATAATTTTCTATCTAGAATTCAAGCAAGCATACAATTGTTTGGTTAAGTCTTATTAATTTGGTAACGAAATACAATATTTTATACACGATAACATTTGGAAACATTAACTATAGGCCCTAATATAATTAAGATGGGAAAAGTTGTATAAATTAATGTATTTTCATAAAAATATCCAGGTCCTGTATTTTTATTCGAGTGCTTCCTCTTCCCCTCTTCTCCCGTCGAGTTTTTCCAGTTATCCCCCGGACTAATTAGTTGCTTTTCGGCGGGTGAAGAGGGGAGGAATGGAATCGGCGGGAAAAGGCTCAATATCCTGGAGCTGGAACAAAGAAGCTCCTTACCTGGATGTTTCTGAAAGGATGAGTTTATATTAAAGAGGTCCACTAATTAAGACGCGGAGGCAGGGCGACTCTTCAATGGTCCAGTAATTACTGCAATCATTACACCGTTTTCTTCAACAACTATTTTAATTGCTCCCACTTCCTCTCACCTTTTCCGCCCCTTTCCGGTACAGTCTCTCCTTTCCAGTATCCTCTTCCGGCAAAATTTAATTTTAAATTGAATCCACGGCTACGAGACCCGACCTACTTATAAACATTAAGGTCGCAATTACAGAGGACTTTAAAAAATATTTTTTTTTAAAATCATTTTAACGAATGGGGGTAAACTTTGTTGACATTGAATTAAAAAATAAAACTTGTACTGTATAGAGAAGTTTTCATTTTTTTTTCTTTTTTCTTTTGTCTTTACTCAAGATCCTAAAATTTGCCTATTATAGATCTTGACAACCACCCCTATAAATTACTCCCTCTATCTTTGAGAGAGATGAAGTGTAGTAGCCTGCAATTTATTCACTTATTTCATTTTCTCGAATGAGGCTAAATTCTAGGTCACACTGAACAAGGTAACAATTTGACCCAACTCTTTTTGTGGTACATTAAATTTAAATTCTTAGGCAAACAAAGTTTTAATATATTAAGTTGTTACAAAATCAGGCTTATGCTTCTTTTCTACGAACAATGCGGGCATACCATTACTTTTTATTACATTTTGATGTGTTGGGCTCGATAATTTCGTCTGGCTAGTAAAGGATCCATTCATTCATGGAGGAATCCCCTGATTCACTTCAAAGTTCTTTTTGGGTCTTGTTTATATTGCCCGCCAGTGATTTTTTAATAAAATATAGGAACAGTTCTTATGAAACTTGATACCATTGATATAGAAATAAAATCACATTTTTAAATATTATTTACTTTACTATTGTTTGTGTAATTGCGGTTATAAAGTGATAACACGATGAATATTTTTGAAGTTTACTATTTATGCAAAGAAGAGGAACGAGTCAGGATTTTCTTTGAAGAAAAAGGAATTCTACCTAAGGAAAGCTATTGCAAAAAAGCCCACATTATGAAATTTTTCGAAGATAGGAAAAAATATAGGTGCAACAAAAGACAATGGCGTTATAAATGTGGCATGTATGGGTACGTGGCTATGTGTCTGCAGCTTACGGATAAGTAAAGCACTTGTATTCATTTAGTCATGGGCACAGGAGTATACGACGTTTAAATTCTGTTCCAAAGAATTCAATATGAGCTCCGCTACAATTGTAGATAGGAAAAATTATCTGCTGGAGGTGTGCATAGCTAGTTTGCTGAAAAATCCGATTGTTATTGGAGGGAAAGGTTGAGACCGACGAATCCTGTTGTTCTCGTCGAAAGTATAATGTCGGAAGCATCTATCCACAGCAATGGGTGTTGGCGTGATATGTGAAACTAAAGAGTGTTTTTTGTACGCAGTATAAATCTCGACAGGAGAAATGAAAACTTGGAGGAGTGCATAAGAACATCAATTAGACCGGGTTCCATAATAATGTCTGACCTGTGGAAGTCCTATAGAAGGAATGATTGGAAAGGATTACAGGCATTGTACTGTAAATCACTCCCAAAATTTCGTCGACCAAGAGACTGGTGCTCACACCCAAAGAGTTGAGTCTATGTGGGCGAAGGCCAAAAGAAGAAAGAAAAAGGAATGTGTGACTCATCGCTCAATATTAGACTCGTATTTATATCAGTTCATGTGGAGGCAGACGTTTTTGATAAAAACCTTAAGCATATAGTAGATATTTGGCCTCCAGAGGTACCTGGAGTAACTCATTAAAATTATGTTAATGTTTTTGGTTATGTATAAAAAGTTCCTACTAAATAAACCATATGTTTCTTTAACCCAAATTTTTTAATTTATCAATAAGTAACTGTTACTAGATAAAATAACTGGCGGGCCTAATCTAAACAAGATCCTTCTTTTTTCGTCAATATGAAAATTTCTTATTAAAATTTCATTTTTAACTTGGTCAATGTAATAAATGGTAGATAGAATCAACAAAGAGCTGTATGCAGTTAACTGCAAAGAAATAGCCCTAGATAAGTATAGATGGAGCAGGCTTATTAAGGCCGCAAAGGATCTACAAAGTCTCTATTACAAAAAAAAAACAGTTATAAAATTGAAATAAAAAAGCTTTCCTTGATGTACCTTTCTCGTAATACAAAAGATAAATAATAATGGGAATTTGTAAATAAAGTAGTGATTGAGTGCACTTTAAAAAAACAAAAACACAAAACTAGATTTCATCAAATTTTACAAAGCAGAGTTCTATAAAAACACACAATTTTTCTAACTAATAATAATTAACATCTGTTTTTTAAAAAATCTGTTAGAACAGTTGTTTTGCCTGGAAATTGATAATAATACATTTCACTTTGTATTCAAACGTAATAAATCAAACGTTCATGGTTAAAAAATTCCGGAACAGTGCCGAAACTTAATTCAAAACTAGAGAAGGCAAAACTAGTGAAAACATATATATTTTTCTATTATGGTGCTTCAGCGCAAAAGTCCTCACAACAATGACTAATCTTGGATTAGGCTTTCGGGTTTGAAATAAATAAAATAAAAACACCTCTGCAAATTATTACACAACGGTTTATTATTTCCAAACAAGTATACATTAAAAGTAACATTACATTCCTCGCATCATAAAATAAAATAAATAAAGGATGATTACTACTAATGGCCTAAATATTTTTTTTCACTACTAATGTGTTATGAAAAATAAACAGCATTGCTTCAGTCGATGTAATGCTTTCAAGAAATCAAAAACCAAAACAAAGGATATCAGTTTAGCAGTAGAATGCGTGGAAAATATTTAGAAAAGTATATTTTTTCACCTAATCTTATATTTTTTAAAGGAAACTGTTTAATGATCACCAATAACAATAAAGAATGACATCAACAAAAATGTGTACACTTTTTGATTAATTCGGAAACCTAATTTTACTATCCCTCATAAATTGTTTTCCCTCACAAGTATTTCATAGAGATAAATTTAAAGTTCCGAAGAAGAAAACTTTAGCCAAGTTTCATTGAAATCGTTAGATTCGTTCAGGTACTACAATCTACCAACACAGATTTTTTTGGCCGCCATCTTGAAAGAAAAGGGCGGATAGCAATGTCGAGGAAGGAGAATCATCCTTGGGAGACCTCTGACATATATCCTTAATTTAAAAAAAAAAAAAAAACGGTCCTGTAGACTTGGACGGAGGACAAACAATTTTTATTATTCAATTTTCAAGTTCTATGTGTCCTGAAACGTAAAATCTCAAATTTTAGGGGGAATTAAGTTTTCGAATTCTTGGTCGATACAATGATTTATTATTGAAAATAATAAACCAAAATTAAAATTTCGAAGCATTACAAACTAATAGAATTAAAAAGGGCAAGTGGCACAGCCTTGAAATCGATGGAGGCAGGACAGGGAAGAAGTGTTACTACCAGAAGCGAACTGGGCTAACAGGTAGCCTAGCGTGATCCACTGTCAGTTATTAATGCGGTACTAATCTCTCATTGGCTCATTAGGGCTCACGTGACCACGCCCCCTCAGGGATAATAGCCACTGGGCTCACGGTCCTAGGTGACTTTGCTTCTTAATGGCCAATAATATTTCTCTTTGCTAATTAGTTTGTTGAGCCACTAAAATATTCATGGAACAAGGATCTGAGCAAGCATTACATTTGTAAATGCAAAATGATAAATCGCATTCAGGAGGGAGAGCGTAAAATATTGTTCCTTCGCGTTTCCGTCCATCTCTGCGGAAATCACAACTCTGAATTTTATAAACCACTTGAAAGTACAAAGATATGACTTTTAATTATCCTCATTGCCTTTTTTTTTTTTTTAACTCTACTCAAGAAAGGGTTGAATTGAACTAGGCAATTTCTTACAATCCATAACGATTTTTGCAAAAATGTGGACTTACGTTATTTACATGGGCGTTCCCTTCCCTCCCCTCTGACTAATTTGAAAGGAAATAAAACATAATATAATATAAAAAAATTTGTCGAAAATTAATTTATTATTAATAATTAACAGTTGTTGTCGTATGTTTATAAACGCTATTAGCATTATAATTTAAAAAGAGTACACCTTTCGGTTTTTTAAGTATTTATCTCAGATTATTAACAGAAACAAGTATGGGCCAATGAAAAAATATATTTATTTTTCTATTTTGTGGTGCTTCAGTTCAAAAGTCCCCACATCACTGGCGGATCTACAATGAGGCTTTGGGGTTGAAGATCTTCCTACCAAAAATAGAAAGATAATTTTTTAATTGTGGGTTGATGGTTGGCTGTAATGGATAATGAAGCGAAGGATAGTTGGGGTAATCAGTCAAAAATAAAAATAGCAAAAATAAATAATAATATTTATTTTAATATTTGCCGACGTTTCGACTCGAAATTCATCGGCCAATGTTATCGATGTGACAATTACTTCACATTTAAAATTGTGATGTGATAATTCACATTTACTTGTTGTATTTTTAGTCAATTCAGTTGAAAATTTCAATAACTGTATTTAAAAGAAAAAATAGGATGTCCTCTTGTTTTTTTATAACGGTAATTACAGAAAAAATAGTGCTGCTTTTAGGGATAAAATATTAATATTTTTTTTCAAATCATCTTGCGGCATTCGAATTTAATGTAGGAGGGACGGAGAAATACATGAATATGATTCAAGTTCTTTGATTAATCAACTCCAATTGAATTAAAAATTAATTTCGTTTTTCATTGGTCCGTATTTTTTATTTTGAGTGATCCAACCTAAACACTTCAACCTAAAAACGAACAAAACATATTCTCGTTTTAAGTGATAATCTATTTATAATCTAAAAGCTATTAAATATAACCACATACTAAGAAAATAAGTATAAAAAATGTTTTAGAGGCACATGTAATAAGATAAAGGTTATGTAATAAAGCATTATTTAATTTCAGTTAGTTTCTTTCTTTTTTTTAAGTGAAAACTTCGTTAGGCGCGTTTTTCACTTTTTTTGTGGAGAGTGAATTAGATTGAGCAGCCTGTTTTTCGATGTGTAACGATCGAGTAAAGTCGGCTTGAGTCGACTAATCGAAGTGTCTGCATTTGGATTAAAATATTTTATTAAGTAAAAAATCGAATCTGCATATTTTTTGCGAGAGAAATGTTCATCATTTCATCTTTTTTCAATGAGCTATTATTAAAAATTGTATCTTAACGCCGCGAAAAAGGAAAAAAAAAATAGGGTCGGAAACCAAATAACTAGTTTTATTGAAAATATAGATTAGAATGTTTCAGATTCTAAAAATCGGACCTGTATACTGTAAGTGAGGAAAACGTCCAGCATTTTTTACTCTTTATAATGAGCTATTATTTATAATTAATTATATTTCGTATTATTAATCTCGCTTTGTTGATGTTTTATTTCTGTTGTGTGGTCTGAAGCACGTATCTCAGTTTTTTCGTTTTTTTTAACAAGTCTGCAAGAACCACATAAACATCATTCCATATCGGTAAAACCTTTTTTAGTAGTAACCGTTGTATTTAAATAAAGAGAAAAAATAAATCCTGGATTCGCTACTGCTCTCCTTCTTCCATTCCACCCCCTTCACCGTGGACACCCCAATACTCATCCATGTTTCCCATTTATATAATGATCCTAACCACCATATTTGAAATCAGAAGTTCCTGAATTAGTTAAAAATATAGAGCAGCTCCATAATAGGTCTCGCCTTTAGGGAGTTTCGAAACGGATAATGTCTCAACAAATCCTTAGGTGTAACAAGAAGACAACCAGATGCGGCGGAGCTGTAAACAGAAGCCACCGACTGACCTTCCAGGAAGACAGGAGAGGCGGCCCGTCTGAGACCAGTTTTTGTCCAGGATATGTGACAAAGTGACCTGTCACATCGATATCATATGGCATCCGAGGAGAAGCGCCGAAGTCTTCTGAACGCTAAAGTGATATGATGGTAAGAACACGTTAGAGGAGAACTGTAAATAAGAAATATGTTATTTTATATAAATAAAGGTTGTCAATTAACTAGTGTTGCTCAAAATTGGTCTTGGTCTTGCACTTTGCAAGGCCGCCTAACTATTGCAAGACCAAGACAAGGTCTGGTCTTTCATTATATTTATTCAAAAAAATCGATTTTTTAAATAAAAATTAAGGCAAAATAGTCAGAAATATTTGACAATCTTAGTATATGTTAATAATTGATATAACCAATATACTTTTGTATTTAACTCCTCTAATTTTTCATTCGGGCTTAGTTAGGTTTCTCCTATCTAAAAAATTACAGTAATAAGCTATAATAATAAGCTTATAAGTAACTGCAAGACTATTGCGAAACTCTTGGGCAAGACCAAGACCATGACCAAGACTGAGTTTGCAAGACCAAGATTCGTCTGAGTCTCGCATTTGGGCAACACCAAAATTAGCAGAAATATTGATATAAAATAGCTTATACGTTGAAATCTGCATAATAATAATAGTATTATCATTAAAGTATATTTCAAGCACAATTGGTGAAACTTCATACTTTATCACGACTTAATAATGATTAACTTGTATATTACTGAGAGTACAGAAGCCATAGATTTTATTTTATTTAATAAAAATATAGAAAAGTTTCGAATTGTTTCAGTTAGTGTCCTTAATACTTTAGTGATCAAAAGGAAGTCTTTTTAGTAATATGAAAATTGACGTATAAATCATGTTATCTATAATCTTTAAATGGGTGATAAATATTCAGGATGCAGTCATTATAAAGTTTTTATTAGTGCCGACGTTTCAACCCAAACATCATCAGGGCTGAATAGTTTTAAATACAATCAGAGATATAGTATTATACGACCGATAATGGTTAATAATAAACTATAATGATTGGTGGTATATAAATTTAAACTAATATTACAATACAAAATATTACAACTGAAATATGTAAAAAGTTATACAAACTGAAAATAACATTTCTATTTATAGAACGTAAATAATTTGCTGATTAAATATTAAAATGTGTACAAGATTGGCGTTGTTTCTTATAGTTACAAAATTGTGACTATTGGCTAGTAATGAAATGAACGTAAGCAAGACGTGCCAATCAACATAAATGTAATATAGTTTGATTGAAGGTATACAATGGTTAGCCAAATAATATTTATAATAAAGACAATTGTAATGGATTGAAATGATACGTAGGACAACATATTAGAATAGAATAGAAAATAATTTTATTCTGGGACAAAGTCCCTTTAGAATAACAAAATAGAACATAATTAAAATACTACATCTGGCCAAAATAAACAATAATAAAAAAAGAGAAAGTAAAGAAAATATTAGTTAAACAGGCTATATACAAAAAAAAAATAATCTATCTACAAAACACTTAAAACTATGATAAAACACTTAAGACTATGTACAGTAGGAAAAATTATAATAATACTCTTTTGAAAAATGAAATAATAAAAAATAAATTGAATTCTTCTTTAAAATGAGGTGTGTTTCTGCTAACAAAGAAAAGACAAAGCTGACAATATAAAATATCAGTGTCTTTAAATAATGATTAATATGTAGACTCATCATTGTCAAATGCTAGAGGTACCGATTTAATTAAATACCAATAAAAAATAATAATAAATAAAAAAAAAATAGATGTGGTCAGTGGCATTAAGAGCCGGAAGATATTGTAATATCCCTAGTGAAGTTCACAGTATAGAATAGTACTATCATTTGATGATGACTAGAATATCGTAAGTTTAGCAAGTATCTGACTGTTTTTGGGATAGGAATTGGAATTGGAGGGATTTGAATGTGGATATGGAGGGGGAATGCCGAATTTTGATAGGTAGAGAATTCCAGAAATTGACAGCGCGAGCTATAAAGGAATTCTGAAATGAGGCAGATCTGTGCGAAGGGATGTAAAGGTCAGAAGGTCGAGATCTTGTTGAAAGGGAATGGACTGAGGACTTGAATTGGAGAAGGTTGTAGGCGTAAGAAGGACGATGGTTGTTGATGATTTGATAGAGGAACGTACCTAGGAAATATTGTCTTCTAAAGGAGAGGAAGAGCCACCTTAACTCAGTGTAGTGGTGAGAGACATGGGAGTACCTCGGGGCACCGATAACAAATCTTACGCAATTTGTTTGATCATAAAAATACAATATTTTAAGAATAAAAATATTAATCATAATAGAAATATATATTAAATTAAGGATTACAGGAGTTTTAATAGTATAAGTAAAAACATATCTGTGCCTGTTTATAGTATATATTCATATAGAGAATTCTGTGTAATATTTTATATTGTAATATTGGTTAAGATTGGTGTACCATCAGTCACTATAGTTTATTATTAACCATTATCGGTCGTATAATATTATATCTCTGATTGTATTTACAAATATTCAGCCTTGATGATGACCCACATGTTTGGGTTGAAACGTCGGCACTAATAAAAATCTTATAATGACTGCGTCCTTAATATTTATCACCTATGATGTGTGGAACGGTCGGCTAACTTCCTTCTATAATCTTAAAGCTATATAGTATAGGAATTCTACCACATTTAAATTTATTAAAAAGTTTTGATTTCAAAGTCAGGGCAGAAACTCAAGATAATAAATGAATAACACAAATAAGTATGAAAAAAAAATGCACTGTTTTCATTATAATTATTTCAATGAATAATTAAATTTTGATAAAAGTTGAAACTTACCAATAACTTGGAATATAACAATACTTGCAATATTCAAATAATTCTTTAAAGCTTACTTAAAAAATATTAAATTCTAAAATTTCTGTGTTTTTGGTTATTTATATATTGTTAAGCTTTGTAAGCAGTCAAAATACTACTCTTCAAAAATTAATTATAGGTTCTAGTATATATGAATATTTCTTATTTACTGCATCAAACACAGTTTAAAACTTCAAAATAAAAAGTAACGAAACTTCATAAGTATCCCATTGGCAACCAGAGCAACCAAGATAATTTTGGCATGAATTACGATTTATATCGAAAATGGATATTTTTGGGGCTTTAAAATATACTTGATGTCAGTGTCACTGTATTGAAACTTAACATTTTTTCAATGAACTTTATTTAGGTGTTTGTCGGAATTTAAGTACTGAAATTTGGATTCGTCACTTTTCATGAAATTACCTTTCGTTTGAAACCTCATTCATCAAAATACATCACCCCTGAAAATCGGAAAAGGTTTATAAGTATAATATTTCTATATTTATAATTATAGACAGGTATATAATAATTATAATATAGATTATAATTATTTTATGTTACAATTGAAATTATTTTCGAACCACCGTCACAAGTTACGCCGACGCATTGAATAAAATATAGTTACAGAAATAAGACTATAAATTGAATAACAAAAATCTAAAATAAATGATAACAATATAAAGAACCATATACATTTAACAATAATATTCTTAAAGAAATTAACGCAACTTAAAACATATGGAAATTAAATTTAAAAAATATCTTTTTTTATTTAAAAGATTAATATTTAAGAAGTCCTTAGTAAAAGAAACAATGAGACGAAGAACCTTAAACTATATTGTTTCATTGGCTGTTGAATTTAATTGATTTTTTTTTTCAATTAGTGAGGGTAATTCTATCCCTCAATAATAAATTATAACATAGAAACTCACAAAATAAAAATCAGCATTTCGTTTTTTATTGTATGTAGAGTAATGTTTGTTTTTTTTTAAAGTTAATACCGAATGATATTTCAAATTATCAGCAGATTTTTGTTAATAAATCATAAAAGAAACCAAATTATTTTCTTCCAATAGAAATATGGCCCATGTCAGTCTAACAAATATTATTTTTAATTAAGTCATTTTATCCATTTTAGCAACCTTCTTTGTTACTAACAACCAAAAATACTACCAAATAGATTATTGGTTGTATAGCTTCAGAAATGCAATAGACATCACTATCCGAATGACCCAATCATATTCTACTTCCTTCCGCACAAACAAACCCAAATAACTTCTTACTAGACGACTCCCCTGAGATAACGAGACCTAAACCTCGACCAAAATGACCAAACAACCGAAGCAGAGGGAGATCAGATAGTGTCTTTCGTGCCGCATTAGGTGGGCTTTATTACAGGTCGGCCCTTTGTGACTTTTCACAACTTAAGGTATTCTCGAAGGGAGATAGTGTCGCTGTAAATGCCCCACGCGATAGAAAAATTACACCAATCAGTCGCCCGATGAACTTCCTTGAAGGCTCATATCGAGTCCGTGGCCTCTGTTGGATAACACACCCAATTTACGGATATTTCGAAATCATCTTGCGGCATTCGAATTTAATGGACGGAAGGATAAATAAATTAATGTGATTCAAGTTCTTTAATTAATCAATAGAAATCGCATGATCCCTGCCTTTTTTATTTAATGCACTGATTCAGGATTTAATTTAGGGGAGGGGCTCCACTAAACCATACAATTCCCCTCGTATCCAACCTTTACAATCCAAAATCCTTAGAAAAAGCCTCAATACTCCTTAATTTGTCACAAATAAAATCATCCATGGCGATCTTAATGCTCGATTTGTTGTCGATTTAGCCCAATCTAGATACCTTTACGTCCATAATAAGCTTTAGGACCAATCAAACACAATAGTTTCTAAGCATTCTCTTCAGTTCCTGGCAATCTTCCTAGACGTTCTAACAGAAGATGGCCTCGGAATATTCTAATATAGAACTGTTATTGAAGTGCTACTAAAGGGTAGTTTCTCTACAAGTCCGTCCATGTCATTATACCAATTCATATTTACTTGTATATTTGGGCAATTCAGTAGTCAATTTCAATAAATGAATTTAAAAGAAAAAAATAGGTTGTCCTCTTATTTTTTTTTATAACAGTAATTACAGAAACAATAGTGCTTTTAGGTATAAAATATTAATATTTTTTTCTACAAGTGCTTACATGTAGTTGATGAATTAGTTATATACTGAAGAACATGTGGTTGTTTAATTATTTTAATAAGATCACACTTAGAAAAATATAAGAACCTGTTAAAAAAAAAATATTTGTCGATATTTTTTGATTGGGGAGTGGCTTCGTCTCCAAAACTCTCCCTTGAGCCCGCTAGTGCATTAACTTAAGTTCTTCTTTTTACTTTTAACTGAAATAAAAAAGGAAGAACTTCTGAGAAACATATTTTATGTGAAAAACAAATCAACCTTATAGCAACTGGCTTCAGCGCGATCCAAACTTACGGAAATTTAAACAGGTTTATCAAATGATGCTATCCAGGTAAAACTGGAAATGGGTTTTAAAGTTACGATTCGTTTCAAAATATGTCTAAAATCCAATACCAATAGTAATGATAAAAAAAATTGCTTAGCAGATCTCAAATTACGAGTTACTTGGTCTAACGGACTCAATCTCTTCTGAGACGGCTTAAAGACTTTTTACGAATGGAATCTAGAATTACTGGTCTCACTTGTCAAGTGGGGAACGAGAAAGAGGGCGACCTAGGCCTATTTGGGAAGATGAAATAAAGAAAACTTTCAAAAAAGATTAATTAAATCGAATAAGAGAAAAAATGTGAGACAGTGAGAGCTGAAGAAGTCTTTAAAAAAATATAGGATAAAGTAAGGTGTAAAACAAGCAATCGATCAGTTTTTAAAATTCTATGCCTGGATCAGCTGAGGATTCCTTAACTCCAAAAAAGTTATTTCTAAAAGATACAGGCCACTGTCGTTTCCAGTTGCTAAAAATATTCCGTTCTTTTAAAGTACAAATTAAGTTGTCAAGGAAACATTACAGTCGTATGAAACGAAAATATTTTTTATTAATAAGCCAATTTCTTTTATGTTACAAGCCATTTTTTAACTAAAATTGTGCATTTTAACAATTAGAAAAGGTAACTTGACTTTTATCAATATTTTATTTATACTTACCATTAACATTAATATCAACCAACATGGAATAATATTAATGTTAACCGACATAATATTTTAATCGGATTAGTTTACAGTAATTATTTCAGAATAAGGCGCTACCTCTTGGCTACAGAGTTAAATAAAACATCAGTTAGTGCAGGAACCAACCGAAAGAGACCGCCACTTAACAGTTGCTTTTGAAATTAATGGATTAAGATCTCTCTCTCTCTACATTTAAATATTTTCTAGGTAGAAATAAAATATAAAGTGGTTCTTTTTTTTTTGGTAATAAAGGCTTTATGTTTATTTTATCACATACTAGCTTTACCTGGCCACGCGCTGCTGTGGCTTAGCCTGGCAAAATGGAAAAGAAAGTAAATAGAAAGCACATATGAGTGGATTAATACCAAAGGACATCTGTTGTAAAGCAGACCCTCCCCATCCCTATCCATATCCCTATTCCTCCCCTCCCCCTACTTATTTTATCGTTATGCTTAATTTTTATTTTATTTATATATTTTCACTTAACGAGCGGAGGACCCTCAACTCCATACATCTTATCAAGACCTTAAGTGGACAAGAAGAGATAACTAACAAAAATCATTCAACGCACCTTCAAATACCACAGGTAGAAAAAGGTCAAGGTAATTCAAAGTATCATTCCGCTAGTGCACTGGTCCGATATGACACTGATATCATGGTTTGTTTTGTTTCAGAGGGATCGGGGAAAAAAAAAAAAAAAAAAAATGTAAAGCAGGGCGGTCCCTCCACGCCAGGTGATGAAATTAAGGCCTAAGGCCACAGTCATTTACCTTCAAATACCCTTGGGTAAGCAAAGGTCAAGGAATAATGTATATATACATTCATAGATGTATGTTGTAAGTAGTGTTAAATAAAGTTTCTGGGATGTCAGAAAAAAAAAAAAAAAAAAAAAGGACATCTGTCATTTTTAAAAAGTTGGGAAACAAATTTGCCTTAAAATGGCTTCAATTTAAACTAATTCTAATGATTTTTTTTCATGATTCAACTTGAACATTCGTAATCATCTGAGTGAATACACCGTCATTCTTAATCATCAGAAACAGTCTTGAGTAGAACATATAAAACTAAAATTGACTTTATCTCCACTTTCTGAAAATGAAAGAAATCCGTCCTTTGATATTGAGCCACTTATATATTTTCATATTTAATTTTATTATCTTTTATATTTAATGTATTGTTTAATGTTCAACTCTATGTTGATCATTTTATGGCAAATAATAATGTAAATGTTTAGTTGTTTAAACCCTTAAATCCCAGAAAGTTCTTCACCCATTGCTTTGAAATTTTGGCTTAACACATTTAAATACGCGCATGGTTTAATATATATACTATTATAAAATATAAGGTGAAACTATACATGTTTATTAAAAACACACTACCAGTTGGGTGTAAAAGCAACACATGCGGTTCAAAATATTTTATGATACTGTTTCAATGTTAAAGATTTTCAGATATCAATCGTGGCAATGCATTGAAATTGTGCTATACCATTTATCATAGCGTTCATTTCATGTGCATTAGAGCTGCCTTCCACCTTCCTCAAAAGATTTCGCATAATCCTCCTAAGATATTTGATTGATTGCTTCTTCTTAAAAACAACTTCATTAAATACAGAATTGTAAAAATTGTAGTGGAAAAATAAACCATGCTAATGAAAGAAATCCTACGGGAAAGGGTACAACCTTATTTCAACATAATCTCAAATAAAAGAATTTATTAAAAATAAAATAAACATAAATCAATAAAAAACTGAATTCAAAAAGGAACAAAAACGTTGATAAGTATTACTAAAGAGTTAAATCAGTTTAAATAATAGCAAATCAAATATTTGAAATGTATCATACTACTTCCAGAATACATTGGGAGGAAAATAAAAAAATGAATATAAAGAGCCTAAAATAGTATTTACCTACATAAGGAGAATCATATCACTTCTTCAAATGATAATTTCAATTACTGCAGTAATTGTAAAATTTTCGATTAATTAATAACAAAAAAAAAGAAAGGAAATGCCCTTTTCTGAAGTAAATGTTTAAGACTCTATAACTTTGCAACAAATTGTCCAATATGACAATTTTTTTATTTTGTATGTAATTCAGGAATCTTTCAAATGAATATGAGTATTATCAATCAAAAATTGTGTATTTTTTAAGTTATCGCCAAATAAAATATTGAATTCATCGTAACATTTTTTCAGCTTGTTTTCGGGAAAGTATGTTACACACATAAATTAAAAGGGTTTCAAGGGGAAAACTTTAGCCAAGTTTCGTTAAAATTGTTAAAGCCATTTTGGCACTACAGTTTATCGCGACACATTATTATGAGGCTTTGAACAAAAAACGTTTAATTTTTTTTTTACATATATAAGATTATCATAAGACAGAAGTACTATGCCAGAAACCTTCCCAGGAGTGTACTGAACAACTTCCTAAAGTTTCATGGCGATCGGATTAATGGTTTAGTAATGCATAAAGAACAAACAGACAGACATGCATTCATTTTTATATATATAGGAGATAAGCATCCAATTCTGAAAATAAAAACGTTTATATATCTGTTTTTTCAGTTACTAGTGTGCTTAATACTCAGCTGATCTACAGGTACTCTTTTTAATATGAAAATTGAGGTATAAATTATATTATCTATAATCTTTAAAGTTATAACATATAGAAATTGTACCATATTTAAATTTATTAAAAAGTTATGAATTCGAAATTGATGAGAGAGAATTGATGATTAGGACAAATAGATATGACAAAAATGAAGTTCTTTCATTATAATTAATTTTTTTAAAAAGTTGAAACTTACCAATAACATACTTAAAATATTCAAAGAATTCTTTTAGCATTTAAGTAAAAAATTTTAAACCCTAAAATTTCTAGGTTTTTGGTTATTTATGTATTTTAAGCTTAATAACCAAGCAAAATACTACACTTCACAATTTAATTTTAGACTCTGTTATACATGAGTAAGAAAACTGAAAACATTATAACACATGTACAATTATCTGGAATTAGAACAACTATTTTTTCTTATTAACTTGTTAAATCCTCTTCATTCCATAAATGAGAATAATCTTTATCCAGCACAATTTCCATTCATATATGTATTCACATAAAATTAAATTAAGAGTATACATTTGTTCAATATAATTTTATTATTCCATTATACTTCACAAAAATTTATAAGCATATTAATGATATGTAAGCTCACAGCAGACATTGGGCAGTTTTAATATAAGACAATAATGTTTCCTTAACATTTGAATGGATTTTAAATTATTTTTTAGACGATCTTGAGGTAATAGTACTAAATAAGTTTTTTAATACAATATAATTGGCCAGTTCAAAAGATATTATATTGAAACATTGAATTCCAAGCCAACTAGTAATTTAAATTATTTATAACTGATATTATACTACTACCCACACCATGGCTTGGCCCTGATTATGTATTCTTGCACACAATAAGTGCTGACTTAAGACATTAGTCGTCCTCGGTCAATGATGCGATCTTCTCCCCCAAAAAATTCCTTCTCAATTTATTTCTTAAATTATTTATAATAAACAATATTTTAATTTTAAATCATTCAATGTCTCTAATTCAGTTGCTTTATTAATAGGCTAAAATTAATTATTCTAATGTGCTTTTATCTTTTTTTATATTGCTAACAAGTGTTGGGTACTTAATAACATTCATTACTCACCAATAATCTTCTTTTAATCAAAGGAATTAAAGGATTCAGTTAAACTTAAAGTATAGTAAATGATTTTATTGGTGCTTCATTTGCATAGGCATATAATTTATGTATATTTGGAAACACAAGATTGTTGCAACTATAAATTAACTAGTTGGATAATGGCATCTCGAACTTCATGAATCAGGTACTGTAGTTAACAGAAATTTATTTTCTACAAATTTGGAAAAAAATATTTTATTTTAGTTAATTTACATTTAATTTTAATTTAAACTACCTTATATCTCGCATCTAGAGACTTTACTACTGGTTAACTCTTTGACTGCGGACGGGATACATGCCTTCCCGTTAGGAGTTGGGACACTGGCGCGGCCGGGATATACTTCCCACCTTGGCTGTCGCCACTTAAAGAGGTAGCGGGAAGTCCTGTCTTCATCATTTGACTTGTGACTTGGTCCGTGCATTCATTAGTCCTGTGTAGTTGAATCAGTGCATTCTGTTAGTTTGAAAGCTATCAGTTGCAGATTTATTCTAAACCCGAGGTATATCCTTCCTCTGTTATTTGTGCCATATACATGATCTTATTTATATAATATTTAAATGTTTTATACATCAAGTAAATATTAATAAGTTAATTAGCATTAAATTAAAACTGCGCTGTTTCAATATGGAACTTTTTTAGGTAAGAAAAAAATTGTATATACAAAGGAATATTTAATTCGAATCCTGCCGTCGGTGTCCTTTATTAGAAATAATATAATTTCATTTTTATGAAAATTTTCAGTTATTTTGCTTTTCAAAAATGAGTAAATATGTAATCTAGTTTTTCAATGCCATGTGCGGCCAGGAAGACATATGTCCCATTTATTAAAAGTTAAATAAAAAAGTTAAAATGCATTTTTGGAATTGAAGATCTTGGAGGATGGCTCAAAATAGTATTTTAAACAAATTTATGCAAACAAAAAAAAATCCATTTTTCTGGATTTTGGGTAGAAACACTCAAATGAGCTGCCACAGTCAAAGGGTTAAACTTTTAAATTTAGTAAAATTAAATATTGGAATAGTCCAAACATGTTGAATGTTTTAACTTCCAAGGGAATTATAATACATTTTATGTAAATACACCTTCACCTTAATATTTTCTAAGGAGATATAACATGGATTTTCACAAAAAAGTTAACAAAGTAACATTCAAGAAGGCACTGGGATGAGATGGAATGCTTCAGGAAAACATAAAAAAGAAAAGATTAAATATGAAATATAGCAATCAGAACCAATTTAAACATACCAAATAGTCATGGGCGATAGATAGTCAATTTTTAAGTTCTTTATATCTAACGTTTCAATAAAGGACTTAAAAATTGACAGCATTACTATTCATCATTTGCATGGATGAAGTATGGAAGTTTTATAAGCGAAGGACACCCAGAGCAACAGTGGGATACTGGACTTTTGTATGGTGCAAAGAGCTGGACGGTCCTGGACAAACATGCAAGTAAAGTAAAGTAACAGCTATAGAAATAAGATACCTCAGGAGAGTTCTTGGAAAAACATGAAGAGACCACTGGAAGAATGAGAGGAACTGAACAGAAGGCCTGTAAAACAAGTCAATAACCAAATGAAGTGGGTTTGGCCATGTGTACCAGATGGGTGATAACTGAAAGGCAAAATGGTTCCTAGAAGCAAAACCAAAGGGAAGAGGACCTAGAGAGAGGCCCCACCAAGGCTGTTGTATTGTGACTACATGGAGAGACTCGGGCAAGCCAGAAGTAGCACCATGGTGGATATGAGAAGGATGGTCAGAGACAGGGATCAGTGGACAAGATGGGTCGAGGGCTGTTCCTCCACGCTGATGGCACAAAGGAGGTGGCAAAAGAAGAAGAATAAGTGATAATTTCCTGAATATCATATACTAAACATATTTAAATGCAACAATAAATTTATAATAATTTTTTTTAAATTTATCTTAGTGAAATGAACTTAGCCACTTCAATAGAAAAATTTGAATAATTATTTTCATTAACAAGGATGTATATTTTGAAACATGTTTTCAACACTAAAACAATAACACATTTTATTACAGCACGTAACAAATACCACATCGCCACATGGGAATAAAAATAGTCAGATCTTATACAATTTCCATTTATGTAACATAAATAAATTCATGATAAATGAATATGGAATGACAGTTAAATAAATGCGAATAGCTAATATTTAAAAATCACTCATTTATACAATTTTGGACAATACAATTTTATAACTTATACTGATGAACACGATCAACCAAACAATTCTTATGCTTGGCACAAATTCTATATAATATTAAAAAATATTTTAAAAAGTGTATTTAAGTAAATAAAATAATAAAAACACTCGTATGATAGGCTATAAACACTTTTGAGGGAATGAGTCTATTATATATACACTAAGGTTGTTCAGTTATACTGCTCTGGAAGGACGTACGATATGTCATCCCAAGGATGTCGGTAAAGTCCTTGCTTCAACCTCTTCTGGTCCATGAAGTGACCTGTAAGGAAATAAATTAGTTATTATTAATAATATACTGATACATATAAATATTATTTTAAGGCTCTAATAATATCAAATTATAATGCAAAATATTTTATCATCAAAATTTAATTTAAATTACCATGGTATTGTTAAACAATTCAAAAAAATAAAAATTACTAATAAATTATTTAGTGACTGAATAATATAGGAAATAAAGAGCTTATAATTAATCCTCTGAATGACACACTAGTAATGGTGAAATTAAACTAAACTTAACAGTGAAACTTTTAATAGAGGAGCAAGAGTGAGAAAAATCATAGATACTTGACTGGCTTCGACATTAGTCAGCTCAGTCTGAAGTGGCTACTATTTTTGAGAAAAACAATTATCCTGATAGTACTTTTGAGAATCCAGAAGGATGTAAGAAGAAAGTATAGTACCAGAGAAGCAGATACTGTATGTTTCATAACAGATTATTAATTTGGATGAGAACCAATGTTCTGAAAGTGATGAAGACGTAACTCCCACTTTTTATCTTGAAAAGAAAATTTTCTACACAATGTTTAACAGCTAGAAGTAGCGCCGAAACCTTAAAGCACTTGATAGTGACAAACTCTCAAACGCACAATATGAACATACGATTTCAACACAAACATACAAAAATAACATCTTTTTAGGCATGGAGGTCAAATTGTTTATGATACCAAAATAGGTTAGATGGTTAAGAATGAAAATGAAAATGAAGAAAATAAATTGTAATAGAAAAGTAAAGTTCCATTTTTTTTTTGTTTTTTTTTAACAGCAAGTCTGATTAATTGAAAAATAGCTTTTTATAAATAAATAATAAAGGTTTATTAACTATATGAATATATATTGTAATAATTCATTCTTAGAATAAATCTTATATTGTGTAGCTTACCAATAAAACCTATGCTCCTTCCAAGAACGAAAAGACTGTTTATTGCACCCATTTCAATATATTCTTGAGCTTCTTCCCTGTAATCGAACAAATAATATTTAGTTATTGACAATTACAAGGTTCAAAATACAACTAAAAAAATGACATCTAATAAGCAGGCTGAATAAAAGTTTCTCTTCCATCAATAATTTTGATAATGCTTATATTATTTAGTAGCAAAAACTTACACATTTATAATTTTTATTTTTCAGTCCAATAACTAACTATCCTCAAATATTTTAAAAACTTTAAAAAGCAATATTTAAAAAAGTTTTTCTTGAATAAAAAAATTCTGTAAACACAAGGTTAAGCAGAATTGGTGTAATTCAAGATAACAAAAGAATATCATTCTAGACTTTGTAAATAACTAAAATCTTCATTTATAATACTCTACTTGAAATATTAAAAATTGGCTGAATTTAAATAAATCTCCGAATAAACACAGAATAATAGTTTATAGTACTACATTATTCAAAATTGGAGATTGGTTTCAAGTGCAAAACCATAAACATATACTGAAGATTGATAGAATCATTACCAATCCACAATAATCATACAGTTGATTTATAATAACCAATAAAATATTTGATAATCAGATAATCACCTAGTAAAACTTCCACTGTGCCTGAGAAGATCTACAAAAGAAACAGCAATGACACCATCCACATTGAGAATCAAATTGGGTTTCTTTGAAGTTGTGATTTTCTCAACTTCCAAGGCGTAATCCAGTAAGGGTGTAGCAGGCCAGTTTTGTTGTACGTATTCTTTGATGATTTTAACCCTCATATCTGGGTTACTGACCTAGAAATGATTTAAAGCAATTTAAATACAATTAATTTCAACAATAAGAGTGATTATTCAGAACTTGACTGTAAAATCTTAATAATACAAATAAATGAAAATTAAAAACTAAATGCAAATTTTACAACAGAATATAAATTATTGTAATGACCCACTTACAGATTTAATCCTATGCCCGATACCCATGATGAGCTGGCCTTTCTTCCTCATCGAGTTGACCATCTCCATGGGGATGAGCCCAGAATCATAAGCTTCTGAAAATTGTTTTGCAGCGCCATCGAGGGCACCACCAAACCTATCTCCCTAAAAAAAGGAAAACAATTTTTTTTTAAATCTAGAAAAAAAAGTTCAAGTAGTAAGTTATTTAAGTTTAGAGCTTTGAATGGATATAATCTTATTCAATATTTTTATCGACATATATTTCTAGGTTTCTATGAAATTTTTCATGAATTTTTTTTTCAATGATGTCTCTATAAAAGTCCTGACACTCAAAGGCAATAAATTCCTGAACAGAATTTTGTAAATAAATGGTAGTTTAGCATTGCACACTTAATGCTTAGCTTTTTGGAAACACCAGGATTTTGAAAAGAATAAGTCTCTAATTGGTTCAGTAGGTACACTAACTAAAATTGTTATGCCTATGAAGATCAGCATTGTAAGTTATGATTTATTGCATGGAAGAAATGGTCCACGTTGTTTGAAGTTGTGATCTTTACTAATTGGGTACTTCCATAGAAAATAATGTAAATTTCAATTGCAATAGAATTCAAGTTATAAAAAACATATATATATATATATATATATATATATATATATATATATATATATATATATATATATATATATATATATAATTGAGATTGCACTTTATAAATAATAAAAAAAAAAGGTCCAGGTTTAGTACATTTGGGAGACATGGTGAGGACTGAAGGTGTTGCCTGAGATCACTGTGGCATAAGGTATACGGCTGCCATAGATGATGCTATCGAACATCTTTTAGCCCTACTTTATAAACATGCATTTGTTAAAACTAATGAAATACATTTTAAACTAAAATTTCTATTTAGAGATGATAGATTAATTGAAAAAAAAAAAAACAGAAAGTTATTCTTGCAATGAAATTTTAAAGTTGGAAACACTATAAGATCAGATACCGTATGATATATCCGAGTCTCCAATCTCACAAATTAAATCCACGTCCATCACTTTTCTTTAATGCTAATTATTTTTGCAAAGGTGCACCAGAAAAGTTTGGAGCTTTTTGAACTTTTATTATTATTATTATAACCTAATCTTCATTGACAAATACAAATCGAAAATTCATAGAAGAAATCAATTCAATAATCAATATAAATTTGTGTTTCATAGATGAAACCTCTAAATTCACACAACACATGAGGCATAAAAAAGAAATATATGCATATATATTAAAATAAAATGATATATTCTCTAAAAAATGCATTCTTATTTAATAATGAGCATTATTATTTAACAATACTTACAATAGTAAGGAGACCTGAGACAAGAGATGAAATAAGATCTTTGCCAGCCCTGGCACAGACGATGGTGTTATGAGCACCAGATACGGCGGGCCCGTGGTCAGCAGTCACCATCAAGCACATTTCGAAGAATTTGCAAATGTAAGGGGGAAGGGCTCTTTGGAACCAAAGTAGAGATATCACTCCACCAATTCCCATTTCTTGCTTAAGAACCTAATAAAAAAAGAAAATGCCTTAGAAAAAGCTTTTAATTGATCCTAATGCGAAAATATTTTTAAACAACACTTTAAAACTATATGAATGCGGGCATTAATTCCAATAAAATAAATATATTTATGTTATCATTGGGCAATTCAATTCGAATTTCTTTTCAGTATTTATTACTTAAAATTATTATTAAATCGCCCTGGTGTATTCTAGTTTGTTATATACATATATACAAATGGTAAATATATTGGTTAAAAAGTCAACTTACATCACTGATGGGCATGCCAGCATACAACAGTTCTTGACCCCTCTCATCGCAAATACTGGTCATGACAGTTGCTGGTTTCCTGATGAGTCCAAGTTCCTATTACACAAAATAAAGTAAAACAAACCACTTCTGTCAAAGAATACCTGAGACAAGTCCTTAATCATAATAGGTAACTTCTAAGACTAATACTAACCCTTGCCCAATTGTAGTCCATGGGGACTGTTGGTGGAGGAACTTCAGGTTGGGGCTCGATTTCTCCGGACTTTACAAGAGCTGTGTAAACTTCATGGATAACATCGCCGAGTTCATCAAATGAACCTGGTACCTTAGCACCAGCCATTTTCAATGCAGCGTTTTTAGCTGAAGCAGTTTCTCGGTCAGAGTTGGCACAAGATCCAGCATGACCAAATTGAACTTCTGAAGAGAACATAGCTGGAAAAAGAAGATAATTATAATGAGCACACAATGGAAAGAAAAATATCAATTTAAAATAAAAATTATAATATTGGATATAATACTAACAAGAACAAGTTCCAATGCACCAAGCGACAAGTGGTTTTGTAAGACGTCCATCCTTGATAGCTTGACAAACCTCGTATTCTTCTACACCACCAACTTCACCCAAAAGGACAATCATTTTGGCCTAAAAATAAATTACCTATTAATAAAAAATACTGAATATGAACAAAATCAAGTTTAAATAATAATAAGTAAGTAGCACCTTATTTGGTACAGACAAAATAAACTTTATTTAATTTTCTCAAGTTAACTAACATCACAGTATTAAATAGTTGGTTAAAATAAAAATTTTGTACAGAGAAAGATTTTATCAAATAAATCATGTAATTTCAATTTACAATTCAGAAAAATTGCAAGCCATTAGAAATTAAAAAAACGTTAGTACTGCTAAATTTCATGCACATCTAATAGCTAATCCTGAATGTAATAAATTTTCATTGTCGACTTTCTTTATATGCAATATTTTTAGCTTTGATTTAAATTATAATACAATTCAATCCACCACGAAATTTCCAAAAAAAAAAAAAATTTGATCATTTAAAATACAGCAATAATTTTCATTGCATTAAACATTGACAGTAAAATATGAACTGACCGAAGGATCTGCCTCGTATCTCATAATATGGTCCATAAAAGTTGTTGCTGGGTACCGATCACCACCAATGGCAACACCTTCATAGACCCCGTCAGTGGCCTTTGAGACGATATTGTTCAATTCATTTGACATACCTCCAGATCTTGATACGTATGCAACACTAAATGAAAAAAATACATATGTATAATCCTTTTTTTTCTTCTCACATTTAAATTAATACTTATAAGTGGATTATATTGTTAAAAATTAAATTTAACGGTAAATAAGGAAAATAATTATTACCTGCCAGGTCGGTAGAGTTTGGAATGAAGAATGTTGTCCATCATGCCTCCAGTATTACCAATCTTCAAGCAACCAGGCTTGATACCACCAACAGTAGCCGGTCCAATGATTGAGACTCCTTTTTCTTGTGCCATCTGAATCAGCTTCCTTGTCATGTTCTCTGGAATACCCTCAGCGATGATAGCAATCACTCGAATCTAGAAATTGAAAACAAAAAATATGTATAAGAAAAAATAGTAAATGACTCAACTTTTATGACTATAAACTTTAGAAAAACTTGAAACAATTTGTTATGACTTATGTTTTTCAACTTTTCTTTTTTAAAATATCTATTGGATTAATTATAATATTACAATGTTATTTTTCTTTCTTTTTGTAGTAACTGCAGCCAAGGTTTAATAAAAGACTCTCTTATTACTCACTGCTTCCTTTGTAAAATAACAGAAAACTCTCAAAAAGAGAAATAATTTTTCTATTATAACGATAATTAACTTTTTAATAAAACAAGATTTCTAACTCTCACCTCTTGATTCAGTTAAAAGAAATTATCTCTTAATTTAGAAAATACAAGAATGCATATGTTTATTTCTTTTTAAGACTTCAACAACAGGTAGTGATATAATAATTTGAAGCAACAGCTCAAGAATTATTTCTAATAAGTAATGCATCTTACATTATACCATTTAAGTAATGAAAACTTTCATACAGCAAAATTTTAAAAATAAATTCATACAAAATATACGAATCATAATTCAAGTAAAAAAAAATATATATGAACACACCTGGGAGAACTTCAATGTCTCAATAGTGCTGTCATAAGCTGACCGTAGTGATGCAAAGTTAATAAGAACATCAGCACCGGGATGCTTATTTATAGCATCTTCCATCTTAGGATATACTAAAAATTGAATAAATTAAGATTAATTATTAATACCACTATAATTCTTTTGACTAATCGTAAACATAGAAAAATTTAATATACAGCTAAGCTGGAACCCCAAAACTTAAAATTCACAAATCGAAACTGTTTCCGGACTGCTATTAATATTTTGGTAGCTAATCCGAGATTGATGGAAACTATATAGTATTTTACATGGGTACAGCCTTTTCTCCAGACGACAATTTACCAAACAAAAGTCTGCACAAAGATAAAAAGCATCACTCTTTGGATATCTTTTGTAGATTTGTGCAGACTCCTTTAAGGGTTTTTAGCATTTTTTGAGCAGTGAAAGTCAAAAGTTGTGATCAATCTTAAATTATAAACATGATGAAAACAGTATTTGCAATTTATTATAGCTTAGAACTTCTACAATCGTTAAAATGAGAATTTCTGAAAGCAGCACTCAAAAAATCAAGTATTCTCCAAAATCACCCTGAATAGTGGTAGTTGGACACATAAAAATTTACATTATTTTTTAAAGTAAAAACAACCTCTAAATTAGGTACAAGCGATAACAGCACAAGGGAATTATGTTAGTGTAGGAGAGAGGTGGGGTGCAAAAAATGATAAGTAGTTTTTAAAGGAGGCATGTGATATTATCAAAACATAAAGTAAAATCAAGGAAGGAGATGGTCCGGGGTGGCGGTCATAAATAGGCTGAATAGTGGCAAAACTATTTTATTAAAAGCCAACGTTTCGACCCATCTTTGCATGTCTTCTTCAGGGAGGTGTGTTTAATTGCTTCAGTTTTAAGTGAAACTCCTAGCTGAACACAGCTCCCTGAAGAAGACCTGCAAAGTCGGGTCGAAACGTTGGCTTTTAAAAAAATATTTTTGCCACTATTTAGCCTATTTATGACCGGCAACCCGGAACATCTCCTTCCTTTATAATGCAACAGTCAACTATTATATATTCAACATAAAATAAAATCAGTAATATAAACAATAGCAGTCAGTAACCCATGCCAATTGCAGAATAGTGGTTTGAGGTATATCACAAGTCCTAGATCAAGGATTTTTTTAGTAAAGGAAAATTTAATAAATATAATCCATTAAGGTAATAGCATTCATTAATAACCACAATTGAGTCAAAATATTTACCTGGGATAAGAATTTCCTTGTGGCCCCAGTAGAACTTCAACTTATGAAATCCAGTAAAGGGATAAACCATGCAGGCTACAGAAGGTTCATCTCGCCGGCAAACAAAGTCGAAATCCAACATGCTCTGAAAAATTACAACAACTTTGTTTTAAAAAATCTCAACTTCTTACAATAAGAGACTCTAAATGCAGTGATGAGAAAATCACCTAAATAAAATTTCAATTCAAAAATGATAAGAGAAATGCTAAATCTAATTTTAAAAGAACAAAATGAAAGCTTTGGTAGTTAAAAATAAACAAATACAAAATTAAGGCACGTACCTGGACAGCTCTGGTTTGCATACCCCAGATGATAGCTTTGCTTTCAGAAGTGAATAATGGTTTGTAACTTTCTGGTTCTTGAATACTCGAAGTTCTTCTGCACAATCCATCAGTTATAGGTTCATGCTTATGTGGTGAAGGTGATCTCTGGAAATACAATAAAAATATATATTAACAAATAATAATTATATTTTTAGATTTCACAATCAATAAAAAAAGTGATAATTAATTTTCTTCAAATATTGCAAAAAAAATCTAAAAAGTTTACCTGGTCTTGGCCACCAGGAAGCAAAAAATTAGCTGTGGCGAACTCTTGTTCAGCTTCTTTAGGGATTGGTTTTTTCCCAAGTGCCATACCAACGATGGCAGTCATGTGGGTTTCAGGTCCAAAAACGAAAATTGGAATCTTCAAAGTCTTGCCAACATCACGAACTATTCTGTAAATAGAAGAGAATAAATTAATAAAAAAATTTATTAAGAAAAACAAAGTAAAGAAATAATTCTTTTTCCTTCCTAACAAATACAAAATAAATTTTACAGTTTGTAAACTTAAAAGATGTATTTCAAGTCAATTACATAATAGATCTATTAATGATGGTTTATTTTTTAAGTTAGATACAAAGTAATTCTAATAATTAACAAAGTACATTAAAATAAAATGAACTAATTTCATAACAGTATGTTAAAGTACTCCACAAGTCTTGATTTTGATGTGCATATCAATATCAACCAAAAGCTATATCTTTTAAAAACTTTATTATCTATCTTTTAGGCACTTCCTTTATATTTATCTTTCATAGCCATAAAGGCCAACTACTAAGTCGACCGAAACATCAGCACAAATAACAGTAAACAATATTTTATTTTTATTATCATCCACCCAAACCTATCACCTTTTAATAACGTAAATGTTATTAAAATCCTTCATTTTAATATAAACTCTTTTTGGTATGATAAAATCTTTTAATCACTAATATAGCTTCAGGTTGACTTTGATATGAAAAACGATTTTACTGTACTTAAAAGTAATACAACAAAGCTTTACATTACCTAAGCCCTTCTTGATAGTTAGGGCCAGCCCTTCTGACATAAATAGAAATTTGGTGTTCCAGAAGTTTCGACTGGAATTCTGTCAATGCAGTGACGACACCTTTGAAAGTGGCAGCAACATTAGTGAAGTTGGCTATACCTCCGCCAATTATCAGAACCTGTATAAGAATTGTATTAAAGTAAACAACATTCCATAACCTCAATATTTCAACATTTAATAAAATTAATCACCCTCTCCCACTTGTTGCCCACAGCACTGGAGCAAACAAAATAAACACCACTGACAATAAACTTATTATAAAATAAACTTATTAGATGACAAACCCAATACTGAGGTAAATTATATACTGAACTTTCCACAAAACTTTCAAATATAAATTACAATGAAAACACTATAAATTAATGAAGAGAGGAATAGTTGAGGTGGTCAGTCAAAAAAGAAGGCAAAAATAAATTATAATATTTATTTTTACATATGCCGACGTTTCGACCTGAAGTTCAGGCCATCATCAGGGCTAAGAAAAGAACCAGATAACAAGGTATGAGAAATATAAAAATTACAGTAAAACGAAGTTGTTAGAATAATGACAATAGTAAGAACAAGAGACAAATAATAATAACAGGTACAAAGTGTGGAATGATGAAGTAAACATAGTCAAAAAAGGTGACATAAGTATTGTAAAGGGAATCTTAGAATAAAATGTAAAACAGAAAAATATGAAGTTATATAAGAAATGAAAATAAATAGTAAAATTAAGGTATAGTGAATAAAATAATTAGATAGAAAATTGAGATGTTGTAAAGTCTATCAATATGTACAGACAAAATATGAAATAATAAAGATTTAAAACAGAGAAAAGAAATGAAAGGAAGGAGGAGAGAAACTGAGAAGGTTGAAATAAGAAAGAGAATAAGTAAGAGAACTATAAATTAAGATCGTTTATAATAAAATAAACTAATTTCAATAAATTGTTCCATAAGCAACTAGACCTCTGGGTAACAAGTGGAAGAGAGTGATTAATAAAGTAAGGCCAAAATTATAAAATAATAACTTTTATAAAATAATAACTCAATGAAAAAAAAATCTTAAATATTCATTTTTAAAATTAAATATGAATACTTAAGAATTTTTTTTCTTCAAAAGTTATTAGAATGACTTTATTATTACAGAAAAAGTAACAAGGCAATTTTCATGAGTTATTCCCGCTCCTCTAATCCAAAAAAGGATTAATTATTTAATGAACTCTAAAAATATAAATATTTATATTTTTATAGTTCATTATATTTGTATCTAACTAATATAGTTAGTTATATTTATACTTTGATAAATTTAATTGTATTGACCAGATGAAGATGAAAATATTATAATTTTTTTTTCGATAACTAACCTTTCCTTTTGGATGTTTCTCCTGAGTCATGAGAGAGAGGATAGTTTTAGCATACTCGTAGGTCTGCTGTTCGGAAGGTGCTCCGGAGTACTCACCATAATTAGCAAGTTCCTGGGCCCCACCTAGGTCGCATATAGTATCGCTGTAAATTACGGAAGCACCTCCACCGGCCACCATCGTCCAGATCCTACCAGACTTATTCAGAATGGTCAACTGAAGATAAAAAATAAAATTACCCAAACGTTTCACACTGTAAATTAGAAATTAAGTTAAGTATTATTTTAAAAATATTTATTTAATTTCCCCCCATCCAAAACAAAATTGACTGGTTTTAGTTTGTAAAAACCAATTACCTTAAGAGAGGCACCACTCTTGGCATCCAAATCAGCAATGTATGCTTCTTCTGGGAAGGCATCCCTTCCGAATGGTGGTGGGTATTCAATATTTCCCCACGCTGATCTGCAGATAAAATCGGCTGTTGAGTCGACCTTCGCGGCGAGGTCTAACATGTATATGCTGTCAGTGACGACTAACGGGTTAATCTCAAGGTATGTGAAGTACAGGTCAACATAAAGATTGTAAAGAGCAGCTACGAAATCTGCAACAATCCTATGGGAAAAAACGACCAATATTAGCACATCAATACTAAATTTTTGATAAAATGTTTTATTTTTACAGAAATAAAAGATTTCATGGAATATTCATGAACAAAATTACATTAGGAATAGAATTAATAAAGCAAAAATGAACATAATAATTTTACGTCAACTATAACATATTCTTTCTGATTTCAATTTTTCAAGTTTTACAGTAAACATTTTCTCTAATGCTGAGCGTTTTTTCATGATTCTAAACTGAATCCAATGATAAATTTTAGGATGTTTTTTAATACAACAATATCATTGAAAAAAAAGCAATGATAAATATTATAAATACTTCATTATTAAGGTCAATGGTAAAAATACTAAATCAAACTCCTTACTTCTGCTTGGCAGCGGGCATTTTTACAAGAAGTTTTGCTTTTATCTCATCGGCAGTAACTGAGCCTCCGATAGGTACATCGAGTTTAAGAGCTTTAGCATCAACATCTCCGATGTCGACACCTCCTTCATGATGAAAGAGAATAGTATCAGCATATCTGTGTGAATAAATGCAGACGTATGCCTCTTCTTCCTAAAAAAAAAAAAACAAATAAAATTATTCAACTGAGCAATAAATTATTACTCAATAATAAAAAGATGATTAGATATATTATTCTTATCTAAAAAAAATCATGTAGTTACAAAATATTGAAAATAGTTAACCAGCTATAAGTTGTCCAATATGAACTGGACTTGTTCAAGGGATTAGAAACCTTACCCAAAGCATAATTTTTACCATTTATTTCTTTTTTTTAAATATATATAATTTTTCATGGATAAAATCCATTAAAAGGAGTGAAGAAGAAAACTAACTAATAGAGAAAATATATTTTAATAATTGGAAAATAAATTTAATAAATTAAAAAATTTCTTTACTTAATTCGAGTAAATATTATTTGAATGTATACCAAAATGAACAAACTAAAAAAATATATTACTTGTTTGTGTGGGATGAATGGTTCAATTATGAAATTTCTCAACTTTCCTTTCGCACGTCCAACCTGAAATGAAAATGAAAAGATAATTTAATTGAACATAATAATGATTTATACAACGTAATCCGTTGAAATAATTTAAATCAAAAGTATAGAAATACACATGCTTTTAGAGTGTAAATTTCTGTGTTAAAATAAAAAAAAAGTAAAACATAAAACTATTAAAAATGAACATTGTTTTTTTTTAATGATTAGTAAATAATCATTAGCTAAAATGTGAATTAAATTCTTATTACCTCTTGATCTTTTCCCATATGTTCTGAGATCCATTTCTTGACACCAGCTAGATCTGTATTTACTTTTATCAGTCCCAGCTTCCCTCTCCTCTTTATAAGCTGATCGGGCTTAACTACCAGTTTCTGATAATGAAATAAAAAATAAGTTATTTTAAAATATCATAATATATTATCACAAAATAATATTTCTATAGACCAGAAAAATCTTCAAATTATACCTAATTTCAATTTAAAATAAACATCTTAAAGCCAGCTAAAACTTAAAATTTTATATAATTAAAAATGAATAACGGCTCTAAGTTTCTTGAAAACATATGTGTTATGTAAACCAAATGAATTTTGCATACAGCTATATTCATTATATACAAACTTAATAGTGAATAATTTAAAAATATAATTATAAACATAATTAACTGTTTTCCGCCATTAGAAATCTAAAACCTAGAGAGGTATTGAGAATTAAGGCAACACTTCTAGGGTTTAAGCTATCAATCACATTCAAAATTCAATACAAAAATAAAACAAAAGATGGGCGTATCCACTTACTTCAGTCTTGAGCCATGGGTTTTGTTGGATTAAATCCTCCCAGTTGGTTTCATCAGTGAAGGTGGCAAACCTACATTTGGCGTGTGCTAACTTGGGTGATTTCAGATGCCTGTTTATTAAGTCTTTTCCGGTAGCTTCTCTGATTGCCTTAGCAGACATGATTCACCACTGAAAAATACATAAGTTATAAAATTAAAAAAGAATAATTAAGAATAATATACTGCAAAATAAAAAATAATATTAAAATGAGAAGTAATAACTCCGATCAATGCATAGTATTATTACGATTTTATTGATTATTTTAAAACATAATTATCTTAAATAATAACATATTCTCGATGTTTCTTTGATAACTGTTAATTAAGTCTCTAAACCTACCATAAATCACAAATAAATTATACACCTATAAAACAAGGTATTTAAAAGTGTACCTATCCAAATTTATAAATATTATTTTTAAAAAATAACATAAAATAATCTGTTGATATACATTATAAATAGCAAAAAAGACTTCCTTGTTTAACAACAATTGAGTTAATGTCTGTTTTAAGTATATGTTTTAAAAATATTTGTGAGTTTGCATTTTTGTGAAAAATTGTTTCAGCAAAAATTAAAATAATTACAAACTTTTTTAATTCTTTAACGACAGGATAACAAAAATAAAAATCAAATTTTTATGGAATTAATAATAGCAGTAAGTTTAGTACAATCTTCAAAATGAACTTTTTCAAAATAAAAAAAATATTAAAAAGTAAAAGTTAAACCAGAGAGTTTAAGCTAATAAAATTATGAAAATGACAATAGGCGTGTAAAAAAATTAAACAACAAACAAATGTGTGGGAAATGCAATAAGTGATAATTATGTAAATTTGAAAATGGAAAAAATGGTTTGATATGGCTCAAGAACTTTAAAAAAAAATGGTAAAGTGTGAAGATAGAAGATTGAAACCAATATTTAAATTAACAAACCAATACTGTAATTAAGAAATATTGCATCATAAGTTAATACATGTATTGAATTTTTATTAAAAAATGTTTTACTTAAAAATTATTTAGTTAATATCATAGCTTTAATACACCTTGGTCAAAAATGTGTTAACAATCAAAATTTTCAACAAAAAAATTAACTTATGTATAAGAAATAATTTTTTTTTTATTCAATAATAATTTACTAAAAGTGGTTATATCGACTATTGAAAAAATACTCTTAAATTGATATAATATAATTAGTTCAGCAATAACAAATTAAAAGTGATGCAAATCTAATATACCATAATTTTGTTATTGAAATTTATTAGCTGATGCGAGTTTGCGATAGTTAATACTTGATAACAGTCAACCCACTTATCAGAAACAGTATTCAACAAGATTACACAATGTGGAAGATAAAGAAATAAAACAGAAACATTTTCAACTCGAAATAGAAATATTACGCAAAGATAAGACAAAAAAATATGTAGGTGTTGCAACGGCCGATAAATTTCCTTTGGAAGAAGCAATGGAGAATATAATTACGGTAAAAGGAATATTGAAAAGAGATTATAGAAATAAACAATAAATAAAATAACAACTAAAGACGGATAATATAATATGTTAAAAATCAACGCCAACTACCATTAAAGTAACGCCTAAAAGAATATTACTAACATGGGGAGGTTACGGACGTGAGGTCACGAATTTTAATTAACTATTTTTGGTGATACTAGGTCGGAAAATATTAAACCATGTCCGAGTGTTCTTTCCAATAAACCAAAGGAAACCAACCAGAAGAGTACATTTTAAAAAACTTGACCATTTTTTAAGTTGTTTTCTGCCCTTGATATGCACGAATTTCTAGTAATATCACCAATATGTTACTCTTTAAAAAAAAAAGGTTGATATTTTTAAAAATATTAAAATTTAATAAATTTTTTTGCCGAGGCACCTAGGGCGCAATGGCAAGAATCCTCGGACATGGGTCTAATATTTTTCAACCCATGATCACCAAAATAAATTTCATTGAAATCGGTGATCCCAAGTACGTGCAAGTATTGAGTTTATTAAAATCACAAAAAAATTAATTATTGTTCCTATGAAATTCTAAATCCCAATAAAATCTTCAACAATAAATAAATATTTAATTCCAAATTTTGTTACAGTAATACCACAGTATAGGTACACCTTGACAATTTTATTGTAATCGTATGCATCGTAGTATAACTCTAAAACAAAATGTAAATAAACCTGATTAAAAATTAATAAAAATAATTCTTAAAAGTATTCGTTAAATGAAAAGATAGTCAAAATACTAAGCTTTATTTATTTATTTTTATCAATCCTTAAGTACATAGTCCAAAATTAAGAAAATTTTAACGTCACATATTCAACAAATCTTTAAAAGATAACATTAAAAAAAAAAACTTTCGTAACTAAAACAGAAAATCGCTAAATCGAAAAAGAAAAAACAACACAATAAAAACCGTTTTGTGCAACCGAATGTCAAAAGTGTGGCCATGAAGGTTTATCACTGATCCTGACATCAAACGTTGCGTCAGTGGAGTGATGTAGCTTTTCGAAAACAGCTGATTTTTTTTTTTGATTTTTTTTGCTCTTAAAATGCTTCGTCTTTTTCTTTTATTAAATAGCTTGATCAAATCTCCGAAAATCCGAAACTACCTAGGGAATCGATCAGATGATATGGAGGTATGAACAACTTTCAATAAAATTATTAGTTTTAAAAGGAAATGAGATATTCCTATCACAAACATACGAATGTTAAGCTATTCCGACAATACGCTACGTCAAGGTCATAAGTGAATAAGAAATGTGCATTATTTCAATACAAGGATTACATGAGAATCGAGAATTATGAATTTTGAAACAATGGGTAATAATCTTCAATGGAAACAGTTTTAAAAATAGAATAAATCTTTTCTTATGCTCGTGAGTGCAAGAAAATGCATTAAAATTATAAAGTCAAATGGTATTATATCATTGCAGAAATTTAATTGTTTTCATTAAAAGCGAGTGAGCTTCGGTGTTTGACATTGGTTGATTATTTTTAAGTATCAGTCGTGGATCGACTTCATGTTAGGGGGACTCTTCTGTGACACACTCAGCCTTGTTAAGATAGCTGAGGCGGTTGACCACACAACCTCAGAAAATAATCGATGGTGAAGAAACAGGATTTCCTAACCAAGTATTGACCCTTAGATTCTTCATCGGTTATAGCTGTAAAGATTTTTTTTTCCATAAACTTAAAAATAAATAGCTACAAAACCAAAATTTCTTAGAAAATGCTTACATTCGGATACAAAATATGCTTTCTGTCTATTAACAAAATATATTATTCCAATGTTTTAGTAAACATAACTTCGCTCTTGGAGCATTCAGAATCAGTAAGCGCGGTAACTTAATACTTTTCGCACCCCAACTCAAGTAATTTTGAATCCTCGTGTAAAGTCTTGAAGATAGCTACATTTTAGTATCAAATTTTCGGGAGAACAGTTTCATAGTTCTTGCTGATAATTCCGACTACATCTTACTTAAAACCCAACAATTTTCTACAATTATAATAGTTATGTGGAAGATCATATTGTTTTTAAACAATTAAAAAAAACATTCCAATGAGAAAATTTATCTTAAATGATATCTGCATGTTTTTTTTTTTTTTTTTGGTTCTTGTCCATAAGTAAATTGTTAATTTTTTGTTGTTTTCCGTTTATTACTCCTGCATGTTTTTTTATGCAAACAACCAAGCGTTGAGAGTTTTAACAATTTTTTAAAAAATTTTTATTCGCTTGATAAGTGGGCATAGGCGTCGACTTATGAAAATTATTGGGGGGGGGGAGGCTGCTGGAGGAATGGGGGTCCCATCATGCTTGTGTCACTGACCAAAATAGGGCACAACAAATTCTTCTATATCTACTAGTAGATAGATGGAGTTGTATATAATGGAATTGTAATTTACAAGCCTAATATGTTTATTTGTTTATTTTTTTTATTTATGAGTTTCCACTAATAGTGGGTTTCCTTAACCTAAAGTTGGATGACTTCTTTTCATAATGTCCTATCTAAGGTCCATTATTCCCATAGACTATGACCCATCATGGATTCCTCCACTTCGTTATTCCAGATGTTCCTCTTCTTCTGTCTCTAGTTATTCATAAGTGAACTTATTTGGGTAGTCTTCCTTCAGGTATTCTTTTCAAATGCCCATACCACTTCAGGCGTTTTATCTCAATCTCTTCCAGAATGGTTCTTTTAGCCTCCATATTTTCTCTGATGGTAGTTTTGCTCACTTTATCCATTCTGGATATTCCGCTCGTCTCCAGTAGTCTATTTCGGTGACTAGAAGTTTCTTCCTGAGATTGCTATTTATGGTCCAAGTTTCTGACCCATATGCCAATAAAGTTCAGTACCATACTATTGTAATTTTTTTTTTTGGGGGGGAGGATAAAGTTCCGGTCCATAATACCGAGTTGAGCATCGATATGGTCTTTTTGCCATCTGAATATTTTCTTTTTATTTCCACATCGCATGCACCAATCATGGAATTTTATTTCAATCATGGAACCAAGATATTTAAAATGTTTAATTCTTTTTAGAACCCCTCCTGGATTCAGTTCTATATCCTCATTATTGAATGTCATGTATTTAAATTGTACCAGCATCCTATGCAATGATGACCTGCTCATCTGCGAAGGATAGGTTATAAAGGAACACCTTTTCTTTCAACTGAATTCCCATGGGTTCACATTTTATTCCCGAATTGTAATTTACAAGACAAATATGTATATGAAGTTCATATTATAGCAATTTGTTGAGGGAGCTGAACCCCCACAACTGTAACATTGGGAGAGGCTCAAGCCCCTTGTAGTCGCCGCAAAATATAAGTAGATAATGTGCCTACGAACGGGCAATATTTGCGCATTCATTTCATGATTAGTCTCATTTAGATTGGAAAACTCATGAGAATCCGAATACAATAGTTGTTTTCTGGCATCTAATACTAGAGAATAGAATTAATTAGAAAAAAAAATTAATTCTAATTAGTTGGATAATCTATTCATTTATACTTCTCCTACCTCTGCGAGGTAATGATCTCAGGATTTTATATACGACAGATCCATTGCATATTCTACCACGATACCTCAATAAATCGTAATGGGCATTCTTTATACAGCTTATCAATTTGTGGTTTATAATATATAAATTTTTTAAAAAATTAACAAGAATAAAGCTAATAAAAATTGCCAAGATGAAATATATACTGATGTGTGGTAAATGTACCAGTAACAGACAGTTTTAAACTCATTAACATATAGTAGATTTGAAACTAGAACACCTGAGAGGGTGATGCATGAACATCAACTGGTATCAACCCACAATAGCCGATTGTTTGATTTTTTAAGTTAATTTTTGAAAATTGAATTTTGTCTAAAATCTTAAAGCAAAAAAGTTAGTTTTTTGTATGCAAGATCTTTGTTTCAGGAAGGTTTCATTTTCATTTTTATTTAGGAGATAGATTTGAAATTTTGATTCATTCATCTGTAGTTTCCCACTTCCCTGTTTAAAATTACGTAGAATTTATTTTCCTTATTTTTAATTATATAAAAAACCCGATGGCCTCATAATTCAAGTATTATTGGTGCAAACTATGCTGTCAGAATTTCTTAAGTTTTGTCACGAATAATAAACTAATTGACTTCAAAGAAAATACGAAACTGTTAAAAGACTAAATTGCTGTCAATTAAACCCATTTGCAAAGATCCACCGACAGAACTAAAGTTGTGGTTCATATTAATGTTGAAAATTTCTCTTCTCTGATTCTGTCTTAAATTCTTTAAAATTTATATCTACACATGAATCATGTGAATAATTTGTAAAGGTTTAATGGCCTTGTAACATCACTTTATCATTTTAACTAAAAAGTTATATCAGGTCAAAATTTTTAACGTCCAAAAAGAGGACAAATTCCTGAAGCATTGGATATTAATGTTAGGTGTCTAATAACTAAGTGATAAGTAATAATGTTGTCACTAATACTCCTTGCTCAAATAGCTTTTTTAGTTATCGTTGCATATTTAACAAAAATACATTCTTGATGTTCACAAACGCCTATATAAATATTTCTTATTCTTCTCATATGTGGAGAATAAGAAGAGGTTTTAGCATTAACAAGTTTTTCATGTACATATTCATTCATATATGGCAAAATCGAATCGGAAAATGTTTGTTTAAGAACGGTTTGCCCACTGAACTGAAAACAAGTATGAGTGACACGGAAGAAACTTTTTTTTTATATCTAAACGAACGGGTAACCTAATTTTGTGATATTAAACTAGCCTAATTAGGGGAAAAAACATCACTAATAAACGAGCAAACCCCACGTGGGTAATTCTGACAGACTGGAGCCCATTCGAATGCCTGAAAAGGAAGTTGGGACCTAACTAATGACTTTTTTAGAATTCGGGACCTAACTAAAACTTTTCCTATCACATATGCCCTCGAACGAGATTAGTAGACCACTTTATTCATACATCAGATTCTATTTTATCCACACTGAGCATTGTTTTCTTTTTAGTTATACTGCTGAGTAATTTAACAAACAAACATTTGAAGCCGGAAATAAACACCAAAGAAAAAGAAGTTGAACTTCATAAAAAATAAATAATAATTTTTAAAAAATCTGATATGGTATAGTCCGTGGCACAGACTCCTGTTAATAAAATTACTAACTTGCACATCTAACTTAGTGAATAGCTTCATCTCATCGTAACCTACAAATATTTTATTTACGAAAACTCTTTGAATTGGGGCGTTTTCAATCTGGAGTGAGACAAACTTTGTCTATTTAATTAGGTACTAAGAACTCGTAAATACCAATTTGCTTTCTAGTTGGATCGTAAGATAATTTGATCACAAAATCGATTAAAAATATGGCCTTCAAAAATATTGGTGCGTTTGGCCTATATAATTTTTTGGGGGTGTAGGTAGGTCACGCCAAACAGTTCAATTTTTTGTTAGCCACCTTCTTTTTTTTTTTTTTTTTTTTCGACTTTGTGATCATATTATCTTACGATTCGAGTGGAAAGCAAATGGGTATTCATGACTTTTTAGTACCTAATTAAATAGACAATAGTCCGTGGTACAGACCACTTTTTATCGAATTATTAACATCCGCCTGAAACTTCGTGAATAGCTTCATGTCATCGTAACCTACAACTATTTTATTTACGAAAACTCTTGGAATTGGTACGTTTTCAATCTGGAGGGGGCAAACTTTGTCTACTAAATTAGGTACTAAAAACTCGTAAATACACATTTGCACTCTACTTGGAACGAAAGATAATTTGATCACAAAATCGAGAAAAAAGGTGGCCTTCAAAAATATTGACCTACACCCCCAAATTTTCAAAATAACGAGGTTTTATAGGACAAATGACCCAATATTTTTTTAGGCCACATTTTTATCGATATTGTGATCAAATTATCTTACGATCCAACTAGAAAGCAAATTGGTATTTACGAGTTTTGAGTACCTAATCAAATAAACAAAGTTTAGCCCCCTCCAGATTGAAAACGCCCCAATTTTCGTAAATAAAATAGTTGTAGGTTACGAAGAGATGAAGCTATTCCTGAAGTTTTCGGCGGATGTTAATAATTATATAAAAGAATTATGTACCACAGACTATAGGAGTTTAGCAAAAAGTACAAAACGTCAAGCTAATAAAGAACGATAAAGAAAATAATATGAATACCTGATCGATCCTTCTTGATAAAATTTAAAACAAATGATTATGGGATAGTTCAAATAGGAAATAATTAAGATTTAAAAATTACAATTAAAATTAAATTCATGGTTATATCAGTTGAATATGAAACTGATAACAAACTGGGTTACTGGAGGGACCAACTAGATGTCAAACCATTACTTAATTATATTAATTTAGGATTAATTGAGGATGTGACTGAATTAAGAGACCTATAAGAGGGCTGTGTAAAGTTTTTTTTCTCAAAATTTTTAATTTGGGACTCGTCCATTTTTGTTACTAGACATTTCATTGGTAACTAATATTTTTAAAAGTCAAAATCTTAAATCTTCAATTTATCAAACATTTGTTCATTCGGAATTGAGACAATCCACGCAAAAAGGGCCTAAATTGTTTGTAGAACAATTTAAACAATAAATGACGTATTTATTAAGTTCTTAACAAAAAATTACGTAAAACTAGAAATTAACAGGTGCTTCTAACGAATTACCTGATTAATATGATTCCTTTGATTGAGAAGCTAAATGTACTGAATGTACTGTAAAATTATCATTTATTAGATTTAATTTTTGGCTAAATAAAGTGCTTCAACAGAACTTACAAATAAAACCTCTTATTGAAATGTTCTATGGGGAATGGTATAATACCAAAAAAAAAAAAGTAAAAATTCATATCAGAAATGATTAAAATTAAAAAAGAAGTTCATCTTATCCCCTGCATTCTACGACTAATAGATAACACACCGTTAAAGAAAAATACTTATTGTAGATAGCTCCAATGTTACTTTTAGAGTATGGGCCTTTATTACAGCCACAAAACCAATTATTAAGTATTAAACAAAATTTTATTTCAAATGACTATAATTATTAGATTAAATAATCCTCAAAAGTTTCTGAAAAAAAAAACCAAAAAAAAAAAAAAACCGAATACACACGAAGATGTTAAGTTAGTTTTATTAAATAAGATATTCACTTAAAAAAAAAAAAAATACGGTAGTGCGTTAAATTTGATAAGAGGCGGATGTACAAAAATAAATTAAATTTTAATAAAACATTTTGAGAAATAAAAATAAAATTTATAAACCGGTAACGTGAGTGTTAAATTTAAACATTTATAAGATAATTGAAACTATATTGTTTTTGTTTTTTCCCCAAACCAACTTTAGAAAATTACGCTAACAGGGATTGTAATAAATTAATTAAAAATTTACATAATTATAAAAACCATGTTATTTGTAAAGATTTTATGCCAAAAGATAAGTTATGAGATAGTAGCGGTATTTTGTTGTCTGTTTCTAATATTCTAAATAACTATTAATATTAATATTATTCTAATGAACAGCTATTAATCTTACAAACAACATATGTAAAAAAAAATCTTACATCATTGAGTAATCGCTTCTATTTAAAGAACCAGTAATAGAGATAAACTGATACAATAATAGATAGAATATTTCAATCAATTCGAAAACAACTCATGAAAATTATATAGTATTAATACATTGCATTGGGTAGAAATTAAGACCTAATCAAATTTTGAGATAGAGTATGATATCCATAGAAATTATTATTAAAATGGATAGATTTTCGAAGTCATTCTGTTGCATTCTCGAGCATGAAATAAAATGATTGGTACAACGGAAGACTATGAAAATCGAGATTTTACTGTTAAATGTGCCTTTCAGTTGACAGAATGACTAACCCTTATTTCAATTTTTTTGAGTACAGTCATTTTTGTGATATTTCTAGTTGGAGATAATTATAATATTTGTACAAGCAGTAAGTTGATTCCAGGGTAGATGATTGCAGTGTTGAAATATAGAACTGTGAATAAATGTATATATTTTCCCGTAAGAAATATCACTAAAATTAATAATAAAAAATTTTGAAATTAGAATTCGTTATTCTGTAAGCTGAAAGGCTCAAATATAACTTTTAGTCCGTGGTACATACCTTCTTTTTATCGAATTATTAACATCCGCCTGAAACTTGGTTAAATAGTTTCATCTCATCGTAACCTACAACTATTTTATTTTCGAAAATTCTTGGAATTGGAGCGTTTTCAATCTAGAGGGATCTACCACAAAATCGAAAAGAAAAAAAAAGGTGGCCTTCAAAAATATTGAGCCATTTGGAGAATTTAATACCTAATTAAATAGACAAAGTTTGCTCCCCTCCAGATTGAAAACGCCCCAATTCCAAGAGTTTTCGTAAATAAAATATTTGTAGGTTACGATGAGATGAAACTATTTACGAAGTTTCAGGCCGATGTAAATAATTCGATAAAAAGGAGTCTGTACCACAGACTATTCATTAAAAAGAAGATTTAATCTTATTAAAAAAAAATGATAAAATAAATTTTCCAAAAATGTTCAAGAAAAACGCTCCACTTTTTTTTTTTCTTCGACCAAGAAAAACACATTTAATCCCCCTCTCAAATTTTAAGTTTTCACATTTAAAGAAACGTAAAAGAAGATAATTAAATTTTGTTCTGAGACACTGGTTTCCCTAAAAACAAATAATAATAATAAAAAAGTAATTGGATCACAAAATTTGCATTTAAAGACACGTAAAGGAAGATAAATAAATTTTATTCTGGGACAATGATTTCCCTAAAAACAAATAATAATAATAAAAAAATTGCATTACAAACATTGCTTAACAACAGTGAAAAGTAAGTTAAAAATAACAGGCCAAAAAGCATGTAAAAATCATGAAACTTTCTTTACTTTATTTAACCGTTTCAGTAAAAAAATTTTTTTTCCAGAAAAACAGTACATAAAAAAAAATAAATTAAATCAACTGGGCAGTCAATTAAATACACGGGATACATTTAATAACCATGTTTTCAGCCACGACCCTATAAAATTGAGAATAAATATATTTATATGACACCATGTTTGGATTATCTGATAAAAAAATGAGTGTTTTTTAAATACTACAAATATTAGGGAAATGAAAAACACTTCGTCAAAACTTAAAAAGATAATCAAATAAAATAATTGAAAATTAACGTGACAAACACACTATAATGTATTTTGCCTTTTTGAGATAAAGTTCGATGGTTTTATCTAATCGAACTATTATCGATTAATTATTGTTTACATGAAATAAATAGCGAAAATGTTTTGAACATATACTGGCGGTTCGACAGTCAAAAGATTTCGTTCACTTTGTTTAAGAAGAGTATTTTTAGATTAAATTCTTTTGTATTGAATTGTGTTTATTCGTACATAATGACTCATAATGAATCAGATTATTATTCTAGAGTATCTTTTTGTTAATTAAAACACATAATGAATGAATCTAAATTGAATTAATCACAAATAATCCATTTCTTTTATAAGCAAATCTATGTAAATATAGAGAAATAAATAGTGAATTGAGAAAAAATTCTGAAAATAATAGACGATTCCTAGGAATTTCGAATTCTACATATCTTGATACATAAACATTAAATTTTAAGGAGGGAAATTTTTTTGGATCTTGGTCGATTACAAAGGTGAATGAATGAAAGGGAATGGAAATAATAAAAAACAAACAATGATTTTAGACAATATCGTGAAATTTGAAATGATAATTTTTCTTTTTTTAATTACACTTACAGCTGTAAGAGTTGGAACAATGTAACAAAATATGAATAAATTTTTATAACCCTCAAATAAAAAATTCCTAAGTTTATCTGACGAGAAGAAACTAACAATATAGAATAAGTAATAAAAACCAAGCATAAAAAAGTGGAAACTGATGTTTATAATAGTGGAAAATTATACTTTATATCACCATAGCAAGTTGCATTAATTGAAAAAGGTTTTTTTTTTAAATAAAAATTATCTATATCAATTGGATTATAATTTCCCAATATTTTTTTGAGAAGTTATGAATTCGAATTTTATCAATTTTACTTTATTAAAGGTTTTTAATTTAATCTTATCGTGATATTATTAATACGTAACAAAGCTAACAGAAAATCGTCTCTTTCATTTATGGCAGAAATGATTTATCAAGGTCAGATCCATCAAAAATATAATAACCTTGAAATCGTAAGGAAGTATCACGCGATTTATGTTTTTTATGAGTAATTTGAAATATCGCAAAACAATCTCACCTCTCCACAACTAGTAATTTAATTATTTCTTTCGTTATCTAATACAAATAATATAAAAATATAAGATGAAGTAAATTTAATATTTAGTAATAAAAAATGTTAATTAATACACTCTTTTGTTTTTAAATATTCGTTGTTAACAAAGACAATTGGGAGGAAAACTGGCAGTTAATTGTAAATATTCTTGCTTTTATCTGACACTTAATTAATTTTTTTCTACCCAACTTTCGATGGTTAAAAAAATTATAAACCTTAATGTTCATTAAGAAATAAATGAAAATTTCAAAGTAAAGCCGGAAATTGTCATTTTTAAACTAATATTTCTGAATAGCACCAAAATTGTTAGCAAAGAAAACAGACAAGAAAAATCAATACATTCAGTGTGCTCGATTTCATATAAGTATTAATTTTTTTCCTCCCAATTTTTCGTTTTTTTTTATATATATACTGTGTATTTTATTTTAACACCAGACAAAATCAATTTATATTTCGAAATCGCATATAATTCGAATTTTATCTGTGGATCTCTCTTTTTTTTGCTATTTAGAAAAATGCATAAACATTGTAAGTAATTTAATTTTTACATTTCTATAAAATAATATTTTATTTTCGTAAAAAAATTAAGTATCTTTTCCTTCATAATTTGATCATTAGTTTATTTATCAATATCCAACAAGGACGTTTTATAGATGAATTTATTTAGTTCGAAATTATATATCTGTCCGTTCAACTTCAAATTAATCAAAATAGTTTGAATTTAATTTAATAATAAGATTAATAATACAACAAATTATTACAGTATTTTTTAATTATTTTTTTTTAACAAACACTATAGGTACTTTAACTAACTCCGATATTTAAGAAGAGCTTCAAGAAAATTGATCTCTTTTTGAGGTAAATAAGTCGGAATATTACAAATTACTTTCCAACAGTTATGCACAATAATTAATAATTCCTGAATAAAGATGGCAAATGTATATTACCAGTTAAATACTAATCGTAAAGCGATAGACAGGTTCAAGACGAGATTCCTATATCAGAAAAATATGAAATTCCCCAACAATCACTCTTAATGACACTGATTAATTTAAGTTGTTACAATTTAATTAGAAGGATAAATAAATGACTACCAATGCACTAAATTAATAAAGGACTACGTACGATTGAGGCGAGACGAGCTGCACCCAAGAACTAAAGGAAGACAGAGATATGGGCAGTTTAAATCCGCAAGCGATAGCCGGTATCACGTGTGAGCCGGCCTCAATCACGGACGATTCTCAACTGATAAGGTCTGAACACGAATGGCCTCCTCGCCTTGCCACATACTCCAAACGTATTCGCTATCAGCTGCTCCTTTTGGAATATTCTGGAGAAAGAGTTGGAGAAGGCGAAGAAGAACCATTTTCGAAGATTTCGATGAAAATAAGAAGTACCTTGCTTAAGCAGTACCGTTGGAAAACATTTTAATTAGTGAATGTAGAGCTTTGTTTATGATAAATACAACCTCTTTCAAATATTAATCAATCTAAGAAAAATACGGGAACATGTAACAATTAAATCGAACTAATGATTTACATACATGCAGACAGAAACACCAATTTACAACTTTTGGATAGATGAAAAGTGAATGTATGGGCAGGATTTAAATGTGTAGAGAGTATTTGAGAGAAGGATAAAGGACTAAGGAAGGATTAAGTTCTAAAAGGATGAGGATCGAATAATGAAAGATCTGTCGAAAGCCGTGGTTCGCAGTGTTGCCCAAAATAGGTCTTGGTCTTGCTAAGTTCCGCCTGACTGTTCCAAGAGCAAAATAATTACTAGCACATGACAATTTAATTATTATATTGTAGTGAAATTTTTTCAAAAATTTCCTGAAAAAGTCATATCATTCCATAAAAAGATTTTTAAAAGACACCCAGCAAATGATTTCCTTACAATTTCAGAGATGAGGAGACTTTGAATTGGGTTGGCAAATAAGTTCTTTCGCTTTTTTGTTTATTTTTATGTCACTATGATACACTTCATATCTGATGAATTAATCCTTAAGGTGGATTGTTTATAATATCTCAACAACTATATCTACAACTACAACTATAACATGTTAACTCTTGTTGAAACTAGCTTAGTTTTGTGTTTGCTATAGCACTGTGAATATGGAAGAAAATATCATTCATTATCGGCACATTTTTTTGTATTATTTTAAAAAAGATAAGAGTGCTGCAGATGCTCATAGAAAAGTTTGCAGCGTTGATGGGGATCATGCCTTAGCTGAACGCACCAAATTTCATTCAAGAAATTTTGACATCAGTGGTGCTCAACGGTCTGGTCTCCCACATGAAATTGAAACGAGCAATGTTCAGGCCATTGTTGATCAAAATCCCACCCAATCAGTGCGAGATATTGCTATGACCCTAAATGTGTCGCACACATGCGCAGAAAACCATTTGCACAAGCTCGGCTATGTTTCCAGGCTTAATGTTTGAATTTCTTTCGAAAATCACAAAAAAAATGTTATAACTTCAATACGACTTCAGATATCTACAAGGAATTTAGGACTATATAATGACATTAACAGTACCTTAGTAAACAAACTACAAATGAAGATAAAAAAACCTATAAGGAGTTTTTGTTTCTTTATTCTTTAATTAGGCATTAAATAAAAATTAAAAAAAAACTATTCATACGGCTTTGAAACGCAATAATTCAGCTTTCCAACGGATATAGTAACATCAAATTTGGAGAGCATCCTGAAGAGTTATGAATGGCCGGAAGGGTGTTGTGTTCCACCAATACAAAGCTTTGCCCCACACATCATTGGTCACTCACAATAAATTATTGAGCCTAGGATGGGACTTTTTGCCCCACCTCCCCCTATTCACCAGACCTAGCCAAAGCAACTACCACTTATTCCGGTCTCTGTAGAACTCCATAACCGAAAAGAAATTACAAAAGGAACAGGACATCAAAAATCATTTGGATCAGTTTTTTAACAATGAACTCCAGACATTCTATGAATATGGCATTAGAGGAAAGATGGGAAAAAATCATATCAAATAATGGTCAATATATTGTAGATTGAAATAAATTTTATGTCTGTAATACATTGAGATTTATTTCACCCTAAAAAACCGAAAGGACTTATTTGCCAACCCAATATTACCCTTTTAGCTCGGATTTTGAAAAGACGTTAATAATTAAATTTTATATAGCAGCATTTTAAAAAATGGTTCTGGTTATGGACGATACTTTCCGTAGGAAATCCTCTGGTCTTAATGATGCAAGATCCCCTTATCAAAACTATCAATTATTAAAACAACTCTGTAAATATTGACGACGCTAGGATGTTTTAATAATCTTGCAACGGGGAAATGTGTCTCAAACACTCCACTTTATTTATACCCTCCAGCTTATCTAAACGATACAATATAAAATTAACAGAACATGTTAATAACAGAAACTTAATCCCTTTCGGTGTCACTAGTTTATAAATCGCCGAGATATAAAAAAATAAAAACAAACGTTTACTTCGAGGTTTGACTTGTGACTCTTTAATGTAACTCAGGGTCAGGTTCAGCGTAATTAATCAACCTTGAAATCGTAATGATGTAACGTAAAATGTAGGCTGGTAGTATTTTTTATTATTTATACCTACTACTGATTAGGTTTTTTTGTTTCTAATGAATATTTTATAATCTTAATATTCTGAATTTATTATAACTGATCTACTTTCTGAATTTCTATCAAATTCAGATCAGTAATTGTGGGAAAAAAACCGATGTTTTGGGAAAAGTAATAGGTAAATGACAAAGTAATATACCTACTACTTTAAAATGTTTATATTAATGACTATCGTTATTTCAAGCCCGATATTTTGATGGTGCCGATAGTTATATTGATGTTGGGCCTTGGATATTCCATCCCAAATTCAAGTCCTTTTTTAACCTAACGGGAATGTAGGCTAACTAAATACAACACACCCCACACCAACAGTCCAAAAAAGAGCCATCAACCAGTCTTTTTTTCAATACCAGAGTTGAAGAAAAGTGGTAACAAGGATTTAGTGATGCCTTTTAGCGCGAAGTACAGTTTTCAAGACTGAGATTGGCCACTCTATTCGAATAGCTTTCCAGTTGTCAACTTGAGTATTAAATGGGACCATTCCCGATCTAGCAAAAAAATTAGGTAAAAGGAACTTGGTTCGAAGTATTTGAGTCCAAATATAGCGAGGGGATCGTAAACATACTTTAACGTAAGTGCCTAGTGGTAACGGTAAACTAAAAGACGATCAGACCAACATGTTTCCGCAATTTTTTTTCTTTAACATTTGCCAAATCTACCTATAATATATAAAATAATCACAAAAATCTTTTGTAATAAATTAATACAGAAAAAGAAATTATTGGTTTATTATTTTCAATAATCAGCCATTGTGATCGACCAAAAAATTCAAAAACTTAACCCCCTCTCAAAATTTGAGGTTTCACGTTTCATGATGCGTAGAATTCGAAAAACGAATAAAAAATTTGTTGTCCGTCCACCGTCTGCGCATTTTCTTCTAAACTACTGGACCGATTTTTTTTCAAATTTGGGTATAAAATCAGAGGTCGCCCGAGGATGATCCTCCTTCATCGACATTACTACCCGCCTTTTATTTTCAAAATGGCGGCCGAAACACTTGCTTTGCTATAGACTGTAGCTCCTGAACGAATGTACCAATTTCAATGAAACTTCGCTCAATGAAAAACCATTTTCTCGACGCCCTTCAAATTTATCTATATAACATACTTCAACGAAAAGAAACTGGAACAAAAATTAATGAGGGATGGTAAAATTAAATGCCGAATAACTCAAAAAGTATACACTTTTGTGGATATGGTTTTTTAAAAGTTTACGGAATTTCCTAAAAAACAAAAAAAAATATAGTCCGAATAATCCGACAATTAGGAGCAAAGATATGGTCTCCAGTTTTTTTTTTTATATATTCTACTCCAAATGTTATATCCATTGTTTTGTTTGTAAATTTTGAATGTGCTACTGAAGAAATGCTATTTTTTTTTTTAGCATATTACTAATGATTAAAAAAAAGAAGGTTTAGTCAAATAATTGGAATCATCTTTTATTTATTTTTCTTTGTAACTATGAAGGTAATGTTACTTAAGATGTATAATTGTTTGGAAATAATAAACCATTGTGAAATAATTTGCAGCGTTTTTATTTTAATATAGTACACAACAAATTAAAAACATATTTATTAAATATCCATGATATACCTAGTCCTGCCATAAACACTTTTACAAAACATCCTTGAGTATTATTTAGATAATCCTCACCTCTATCAGGTTATTTTCTTTACATGTCAGGATAATAATCCCAATTAGTTTGTATTTTTCTTTCGCTCAGTTAACACGGAGTGGGGTGATAAAGAAATCCGAATAGCTGTGATCGCCTTACACAAAGTTGGAAAATGCAGATCAGAGATTTGTCTCGGGAAATGGGAATCTCTATCAGATTTACGTCTGGCACAATAAAAAGTGACCGTAGGATGGGTGCATTTCGAAGAATGACAGGACAAAGACTAACCACTTCCCTAAAAAATAATTAGAGTGGATAGATGCAAAGTGTTCATTGGCCGTTACACCAATGTCCTTCATCGAAAGATTTTATTTAGTGAGGAAAAAATGTTTACAATTGAAGAAAACATTTTACTTTTATACATTGATGGCACCACAAAGCTCCATTTTTGTGAAAAAAGAAGTTAAAATAGCCGCTAAAAATTGTTAGGAAGTCTTCATTTTTTATTGGAGCATGAATTAAAAATACATCTTATATAAGAGAATGCAACAAATGAGCGAAACGAAATTTCTAACGAACAGGCCACAGAGTGATAAGAAATAGGTAAAATCTAAAATAATTGTATTGTGCTATAGAGGAGTAAATAGATAACAAGATAAAACAAAAATCTTGATTGATGAAACGATTGCGGTGTTGACAATTTACAATGACCTTATAAGTGCTTCTGATCGTAAATATACAATAAATACAAAAGGCCCTAGGGTATCTTTAATTGACTTCGTAATGCTTTTTTCCCCTTACAGATGCTTTATTAAAACTAAAGGCTTGACTTTTAACACTTTTTGAACTTATTTAAAATAATAACTCAGATTGTTCGGAATCACTTGCAAGAAAATACTAATGTAAATAAATATTAGCGCCCCAATATTTTTCATTGAACAATTTGGATTTTCATAACCAAGAGAAGAAAAATTGTTTCCTATAGACTTAACTTTTCTTCAAGTTGAAAGAAATATAAAACATAATCTTCATTTATTACATTAATATGAATTTTTAAGATAATGTTAAACATAACATTTAAGTAACATCCAGAAAACAAAATTTGATATTTAATATCAATAAACACTGTTAAAACAACTATTAACTAATATCCAATAATTTCTCTAACAAATCAAAATCCTTTTGAAAAATTAAGGAGAAAGTGAATCCACGCATTTCTCTTTTTCCAGTAAAAAAATCTGTTTATCTCAAAAAATCTCATTAAATCTATTCTTAAAAATTAAATATGAATTATATGTTCTCATTAGATTTATGGATATATCAAGAACGCGAAATACATAAAAACATCTTTAATTCTTAAAGTTAAATATAATTTTTACTATTTACTTTCCATCCATTTTCGACAAAATATAGGAAAAAGGTCTTAAATTGGAAGTTTATCAAATAATAAATGATATTGACAAACAATAAACGATCATAGAGTTTTATTATTGTCATAAATAAACGGAATAAGTAACACTGGTGACGAAAGATAGCGAAAAAAAATTAAAATAACGTCAAGAAGAGTAGTACAAACAACTAAAAAGGGCGTCAACAGGGTGATAAAAAATGACAACGATAAAAAAATTTAAAAAAACACAACATGACAAGAAAAAATGAAAAAAAAAAGGAAAGTTTTCTATTTTAATACGATGGTGTATTTAAATAGCGTTATATATTAAAAATCATCTTTCTCTGGAGACAGAATTTTCATGTATTAACGAATTGCACAGCAGAACGTAGAAATCATTAATTTTTTATATACATATATAAGGTAAATGTACCGGTAACAGACACTTTTACGAATTAAGAAAATTTTACAAATTAATATGAATCACAACTAAAGTTCTCTTTGCTGAAATGACAGCAAATTTAGTCTTTTACCGATTTATTTTTTTCTATCTGTCAATTAGTTTATTGTTTATAAAAAAACTTGGGAAATTCTGACAGCTTATTTTGCATCAGTAACAAATATTCAGTTTAGGGAGCCAAAATATTTTTTATATAATTAAAAAAAAAATCCAAAATAAATTCTCCACAGTTTTAAACAAGGAAATGTCAAACTACAGATAAAATCGCCAATTCAAACCTATCTCCTAAAGAAAAGTGATAAAGAAAGCTCCCTGAGACAAACACTCAGCCTTGTTACATTGAAAAATCAACCAATCGGCTATTCTGTTATGATATCACCTGAGGTTCAAGTGTTCTAACTTTAAATCTAATCGTATTTACACTCTCTTAGAAGCTTATTACATGTAAATCAGTTCAAAACTGTCTATCACCAGTAAATTTACCCTGCTTTGAATCTAATCATAAAAACACTCCAAATTATTTCACGATGGTTTATTATTTCCCAACAATTATACATCTAAAGTAACATTACCTTTCTAGTGACAAATTTAAAGAAATAAAAAGTTAATTCCAATTATTTGTCGGAACATTGTTTTTTCAACATTAGTAATTCTCTAAAACAAAAACAGCATTACTTCAGTAACACATTGAAAAATCAAAATCCAAAACTAAGGATTTGCAGTAGAATATAAAAAAACATCTAGAGAACATATCTTTGCTCATAATTGTCCGATTTTAACGTGTTTTTTTTTCTTTTGTTAGGGAACTCCGCAAACATTTTAAATAATAATATACAATATCCAATAAGAATATACAATATCCAACAAAAAAGTGTATACTTTTTTAGTTATTCAGAATCTAATTTTACCATCCCTCGTACTTTTTTTCCAGCTTCTTTTCGTTGATGTATGTTATACAGATAAATTTACAGAGCATGAAGAAGAAGACTTTAGCCAAGTTTCATTGAAATCGGTCATTCGTTAAGGCGCTACAGTCTATAGCAACGCAGGTTTTTCGACAGCCACTTTGAAAGTAAAAGATGGATAGTAATGCCGATAAAGGAGAATCATCCTCGGGTAAGCTCTGTTTTTAAATCGAAATTTGAAAAAAATCGGTCCAGTAGTTTCGGAGAAAATGCGCAGACGGCGGAAGGACAAAAAAATTTGTATTAGTTTTTCGAATTCTACCTATCCTGAAACGTAAAACCTGATATTTTGAGAGGGGATTAAGTTTTTGTATCTTTTGTTCGATTACAATGGTTCATTGTTGAAAATAATAAACCAAAAATTACTTGCACACCACACAACATTTACTTACCACATCAGTCAGTAATAAATTATGGCGAAACTAGTATATCTGAGTGAGAACTCACTCAGATTGCTATACTTCACCTTAATGAATTCGACGAATAAGCAACATCAGACAAACGTAATTATTCGTATATAATAATATGAATATTTTATTTATTCTGGGACAAGTCTCTTTAGAATAATATACAGAGATGAAAATGTGGGCCTAGGGACCTCAAAGAATAATCACAAAATAAGCAGCTTGTAAATAAGAAAAAAATTGAAATAAAAGTATTTAAAACAAACTAATAATTTATATTCATATTTACTATTTTACTGACTGACTGAACGGATAAGAGGTAATTGAACAGGCGGAATATGAAGGTGGGGAGGGTATTTGAGCGATAGAAGGGATAGAATTCCATAGAGACGATTATCGAATAATGAAAGATCTGTTTGGGTCGGTAGACCCGATATATTGTATATAAATCTGAAGACCGGGAACGGGTTGGCGGTATAATAATACAATATAATATTATCATAATAATCTACTTAACACACACAATTGATGAAGCTTCATATTTAAGCCACGACGGTCATAGCAAAAATTTGTTTAATAAATGATTAGCTTGTTCCATTGGAAAATATCTCTCCAGTTTAATAGTTAAGCAGTAAGATGCGGCTATCCTTGAACTTAATTAATCCATCATCTTAGGCGCGCTTAGGACCAATTTGTTTGGTGCACAAGAACCTTAGTTCGTAGTCCTACCTCTTGCTAGGAATACAGAAGTCAATTGATGATGATACATTTTTTTCTAAATTGTGCCGAAATCCACGGAAGATCTTAGAGTGATCTTCGTTTCAACATTTCCTATATATTTTTAGTTTTTGAAAGCTAAAATAATTAGCAATATTTCAACTTGTAAAACCAAGATATGTGATAGTATACCATGGGAACAATAACATCTAAGAGGCTTTCGGTAAGAATTAGGATTTGTCCTGAAAACGGTACATTGTAGGGCTTTAAAACATGGTTCTAAAGGAACTATAACGGGTCTTTATGTCCGCTTCATAACAGTAAAAAAAATTTATCCCGTCTCGATTCGTCGACTTTTGAAACCATCTGAATTTTGAAACATCTCAATCTTTTCAATGAATTTTATTGTAGTTGTAGTAAATCGTCACTTCCCCGTGAAATTCCCATTCCTTTGATTCCCCATTCATCAAAATTCATCGCTCCTGAGAGCCGGAAAAAGAGATCTATACTACCGAATTATATATAGTGCAGATGCAGATAGAATTGTAGTTTTTAAACTATTCCAGAGAGGCCATTCTCAGGTTATAATCAGGTCATAAAGGTTATTATAACCTGTTCCATTTTACAAGTGTCTCTGTTTTTATAGAAGTTGAAAGATTGATCAAACATATGAAAAAAAACATACAAGTCATGGGCCCACTTGAACCTTAATTTATATAGTAAAGTCTATCCCCAAACATCGGACCACTAATGAATCATGCATCAGCGATCATTATCTCATATGAAGCCACATTATTGGTAAAGCAATGCAACGTACTCTTTATCGTTTCACGCACGTTGCCGATGACAGATTACACTTATCAGGCAGTTGGAACAAAGTGGCCATGGAATGATCTGATTGCCCCTGAGAGAGCTATTATCGCATCATATATATCTTATTAATAGTGTAGCTCAAAAACGGACTTGTTCATGCATTTTCGCAAGATCAAAACCAATACCGCCTAATTGTACAAGACCAATATCGCCTGATTGTAGCAAGATCAAGATTGGCCCTGTCAGATTTGAGCAGAAACTAGACTGGCCTGGGGAGAGGGGGAGCTCAGTGGTAGGGTTCTGAACTTCCAATGCTAAGTTCGAGTCCCGGCTCATTGCAGAAAAATTATTTATTCTGTTTTATTGGCCATGGGGCGATCCTGGGTAGGTCCTGAGGCACACCCAGCCTCTATAATGTGGGTACCCTTAATTAAAATAATTGATTAAGGGGGAAAACCTGGCGGTTGAGTGTGATCTTGGTCAAATTACTTCCTTGCACAAACCGTAGACCTAGAAACAGTGCTTTTCCTAAATAGTACTGAACCCAAGACCCTTCATGGGTTGTAGTGGTACGGATTAAAAAAACAAAAACTGACCTGCGAGACTCTTGCGTCTCCCAGTTAAATCAAATCGAGTTTTGGACGTTATTGAGTATCCACGATTCGTTCCATCAAAGCTGTTCGTTACAACGCTTAAATGTATTGGTCATTATGTTTTGAGTTATAATAAGGTGCTAACAATGGTTTTGTTCTTGTTTCTCGAACCGTGTATTTGCACTCACAACTCCAAATAACAACAATAACAAATTAAACATTTGTTTTGACAGAAGATAGAAAAAACAGCAACGTGTTATTGTAAATAAAAATGAAGGCAAAAAAATAAAACAGATCTAAACTAACGGGTTTAATAAATAGTAACAGATTAATAGGTAATTGTTGCATTTATCAGCTAAGTCTCGTCTTGGTCTTGCATTTAGGCTATGCTACTGAAAAACTTTCTAATTTCGTAAAGTTTTAAGTTCTTGCAAAAAAACATAAAAAATCGTACGTGTAATACTACTGACAACCTCATTCATGAATATGTTCGTTTGACATATTTTCCGAAAGAAATTTTAATATTTTTGTGGTATGTTTTGAAAAAAAAAAACACGAAAAAAAGATACATTATTGCAAAATAAAACTGATAGTTAACCATCATTAAAATAAATAAACGCACATTGGGCCAAAAGCATACTTTTCCGGAAACAATTTCATTAATGACAAATTATTTGAGATAAGAAACAATAGGTTATTGATCTTTATACCTTTGCTTATTCTGATACGAATGAAAGGTGAGTATGTTTGTGAGACTAATAATATTTGAGAATTTAAGGACGTATAAAAAAAATAATAAATGAAAATAATAATAATACGCCTGTATGTATAGAAAAAATAATGACTAGCTAAGGTACAAATCCTCTCTTGCACAAAGTGCCTTTTTAGGCACTCACTACTCATTAATGAGGTTTAAATTTACTGAGGAGTGTATGTTATAAGATAAAATAACTGTTTCAGTCTAACTGATATAACTTGCAAAAAACAAAAATACATTCCATATGGCAGGAATTTTTAGTTCGTCAGAGATGACGAGGTTGTTTCAATTATATTCCATAAGTATATTACAATTAGAACAAGTGTTTTATACGACAGAATTAGTGATTTTTTTTTATAAATTGATTCATAGAATTAAATCTATTATATTTGTGTTTTATGACGTTAGATTGCATAAAGTTAAAAAATAAAAAAAAAAAAAAATGAATTTCAGATCACTCTCTAAAAGGAAAAAAATCTCATATACAAAACCATAGTAAGGCCAGTGGTCATGTATGTATGTGCGCACGCTCAACTCCTGGGAAAGAAAAGTATTGAGAAGAATATGGGGCGGAATCTTTGAGAATGGAATTTGGAGAAGAAGAAAGAACGAGGAGCTGCGGGAACTCTATGGTGAACCTGATACTGTGTCATTAATCGAAAGAGATGGTTGGGTCATGTGGAAAGAATCCGGATGGCAAAAGAAGTAGAGGGCGCCCTAGGATAATATGGCTGGCGGATGTTGAGGATGATCTGAGGCGGCTGAGCGTTCGAAGATGGAGGGAAGTAGCACAAGACCGAGGAGATTGGTTGGTTTTAGTGGAGGAGACCCGGGGTTTTGCAGGACCGTAGCGCCATTACAATAATAATAATAATAATAAATAAAAATGAAGCAACTTGTGCATTATTGAGTAGTTTGTAGTGATTATTTTTTTGTGTCGTATTAAGCAGTTTTAATAATTCTTTTCCTTATTTTTTTTTTATGGAAAGCTGAAACCACCAACCATTGCTTTCATATTTCCATGCACCGGACTCGGTCCAAACCCAACCTCGCCAGAAAAGACTTGACACAATCCTTCCAGCTTCGGTTCATCCTTCCAACGCTTACTAGTCGAAGCAGCGCACATTAATTAAGCTTTTCATAGATTCTTTCGTTTCTGGTTTAATAAAAATATATAACTAAAATAAATATATATATATATGACTAATTTTATTTTATGATATATATATAAATAAAAATAACTGTTCTTTTCGATTTTTAATAATCAAATCCAGGTGTTTTTAAAATGTTTGGACAAGATGGATTATTCCTATATGTTATCATTTATATGTTTATCTGAACACAAATTTACTCTTTATTATAATTTGTATTTATTTTATTTTAATCAACTACTCCATTTGTAGGTTTTGGATTCTGTAATTCACGTTCTAGATGCGAAGAAGTGAAATATCTAAATCAAGAGAACTTTTCTCTCGCGCCCTAGATGCAAATGCAGAGAAAGAAACCTATGAATATGATTGCATTTCATTTAAGACGGATAAATAAACCTCTAGCAGAACCAAGTAAGATGCCGATTTCCAAGAAATTTTCTACCAAGAAATAAAACGGAATTTTCAAAGATAAATTATTCTCTATTGAACACAATTCTACAATTAAAACGAACAGAGAAACGTTTATGAACAGGAAAATCGTTTACCTACAGATGCATTAGGATGTCGAAAAATGTAAGGTCATGTTTAAAGATAATAAAAACTTACCAAAAAAGAAAGTCATTTTTTTTTTTGCTAAATTCTTTTTTAAACTTTCTGGCAAGTAAAAAGGAAATTTATGCTTAAATCGTTAAACGTTAGTTTTCCCCCTCAAAACGCCATGCTTCTACCTTAGAGAACCCCTGGCAACACATACTGCGGTGGATACATTGCGATAGTACACAAGACTTTTTTTGCTCATTATGTAATATTCTGTGACTGTATACATATACATATACGGTGGTCCACGTCACGTTATCAAATATTAAAAACAAAACATAGTCAGGAAAATTCGAGTATAGGTTAAGAGGATGGATTGAAGTTTCATGTATTGAAAATAAATGTGACTGCCCTTGATTTCTGAAGGATTAAAAAAAAAAGTCCCAAGGACCATGACCACAGATACGCAACTCATTTGTAATGAAACCCGTTCGGAATAAAATTAAGACTGTACAATACGAATAAATCTTCTTCGGATTGTAATTTGATTCGATATACATTCAATAAATTTGATATATAGATAATTTAATTTATTAATATTAGAGATTACTAAAAGTTATATTTATGTATACAAAATTACAGGATTGATGAAGAGGGTCACCTAACATTTCAGGTATTAGATTGGACTTTCTCCTATCTCATATATCATGTATCATATATATATACACCTATTTAGTCCAGTAAAGTTAGAGAAAAACTTTACAGCCTTACCCCAACATTAAAAAATAAAGATGAAACTTGTCATAAATTGTTCATTAGCCTCTCCATAATAACTGGTAAAAAGTCCCAAAGAATCCCGCTTTGGATACAGAAAACTGGCATTTTTTTTTTAGTTTTTGAAAATATCCCAAAAACTAAGAGCTTTTTCGCAAAGAATATTCAATATAGCCCCCCGTGGTTCAATATAAAAGTACTTTAAAATCTACATAAAAATGACCTGATACATTTTTTTTTTTATAAAATCAATGGTTACGGAGATATTTATGAGATAATATTTATTGCACTTATTGCAAAAAATGCTCCAAGGACGAAATTGATGTTGTTTTTTTGTAGATGATACCTTTTTGAAGTTTAATTAGTATCTTTTTAACATTTTGGATCGTTCAAATTATTACCTGAAGTTTTTTTTATTTTAATGATTCTTAAAAGTCATTGAATACAGAATTATATAAATTTTGTAATTTTTAAGCCAACCACGTTTTAAGCCATTGATTGATATCGAATATTCGATCTACACTAGGTGTTGAAGTTATTGCCGGAAAAAAATGCTTTTCTTATTTTTTTTAAAAAAGCGGAAAATGAACTTGATGAAGTTGTAGGTGGATTTTAATAGAACTTGAAATTTTAACGAAAGAATTAAGACAACACATCTGAAAATCAAAATTACTCAGCTTGTAGTATACCAACTTCTGGTTAAATGTTTAACCCTATTTATGTACGAGATTTGAAAGTTCCATAGTAATTAATTTATGGCACTGCATCAACTAGAGAGACGCAGATTAACTATACAACTAACCGTAACTTAATGTCAACAGAAGCAGATTTTATTATATCTGCTGATAGTAAAAAAAAATATGATAGTAAAAATACTGGAGTAAAATGAACTTATAAAAAAGGAGATAATCGAAAAGCAAAAATAATGAAGGACAAAATTTAAATTCATTATCTAGTCAGTCATTTTTCCTTTCAAGAAATCCAATGAGGCTGATGACATCATCACTAGAACAATTATTCGCATTCGAATGTCGTTCGAAGCGATGACATTTAATGTTGCCCAATGTCAAGAAAATCAGACGAATCATCATCATCTACAAACCTAATCCTTAACAAGATATTGAGGATTAAAAAAATCCATAACTATGATAATTGAAACATTACCAACAATAATTTACTGGCTTTCAAAATGAGACGTAGATTTTCAAAACCAAAAAAATATATTTTCCATTCAATTTATTCTTTTTAACAGGAGCTAATATTGGAAACATAATATATATAAAGCGCTAATATTTTCATCTTAGGAAAAAAAAATCTAAAAATGTATAAATTATTATTTTCGATAGAAAATATCTAAAAAATGTATAAATTATTATTTTCGATAGAAAATATCTAAAAAATGTTGTAGGAATTAGTACATGTTTATTAAAGAAATTAATTTAAAAATTAAAACGCAAAGATAAGGAAAAACATATGGCCTAGCATTCCTCCATCAGGGCTAAGAAAAAAACAATATGTGAAATATGAAAATTGTGTACATGAATAATGAGAAATTAATGAACTATTTTAGTACACGGACTTGGGCGAAGGATTTCATTTTGTAGAATTTTCTTAACCCCATTAATCGACAAACAAACTCATTTCTTTTTTTTTAACTTCAGAAATGAGTAAGCCCCAAAATGCCTACGTCAAAAAAAAATGTAAATATTTTTACTTATTTTTAGCCTAAATGTTAAAATGGGAACATTATTCATTTATGAAGAGAAGAATAGTTGGGGTGTTCAGTCAAAAAGGAAGGCAAAAATAAATTATAATATTTATTTTTTACATATGCCGACGTTTCGACCTGAAGTTCAGGCCTTCATCAGGGCTAAGAAAATAACCAGATAACAAGGTATGAGAAACATAAGTAATGATGGTAAAAAAGATAATAAAAAAATAAAATAAAATAAAAAAAAAATTATTAGAAAAATAAAATAGATAAATATAAAGTAAAATGAAATTGTTAGAATAATGACTAAGAGCTAAGAGATAAATAATAAAAACTGTTTCATAGTGTGGAATGATGAAGTAGGCATAATCAAAAAGGGGTGACAAAAGTGTTACAATGGGAATCTTAGAATAAAATGTAAAACATAAAAAAGAAATACGAAGTTATATAAGAAATGAAAATAAATAGTAAAATTAAAACATTGAGAATGGAGTTCTATCTAACTACTCCATTCTCAATGTTTTAATTTTACTATTTATTTTCATTTCTTAAATAACTTTATATTTCTTTTTTATGTTTTACATTTTATTCTAAGATTCCCATTGTAACACTTTTGTCACCCCTTTTTGATTATGCCTACTTCATCATTCCACACTATGAAACAGTTTTTATTATTTATCTCTTAGCTCTTAGTCATTATTCTAACAATTTCATTTTACTTTATATTTATCTATTTTATTTTTCTAATAATTTTTTTTTATTTTATATTATCTTTTTCACCATCATTACTTATGTTTCTCATACCTTGTTATCTGGTTATTTTCTTAGCCCTGGTGAAGGCCTGAACTTCAGGTCGAAACGTCGGCATATGTAAAAAATAAATATTATAATTTATTTTTGCCTTCCTTTTTGACTGAACACCCCAACTATTCTTCTCTTCATTATCCACGACAGTCAACCAATTACCAATTATTATTCATTTATTATTCATGGCACAATTCATTTTGTGACATTATTATCATGCGCTTAGGAGGGATTTAATTTTGGAGGTATTTAAAATGTTCACAATTTTAATCATTTTTTTCCTATTTGTTTAATTTTTATAATGAGTCAACTTAATTACTTTTCAAAAGGTGCTAACACCATGACATTATGAGAGATTCATTTATACTTCATGTACAAATATTAACTTTTCTAAAGTAAATAATGAAACAAAAATTATTTAAAGAGGAGCTAACAAACTGTGAGACTATCTCATTCTCCCCCCAATGTGTTACATGTCTGATCATTATCACAATATACTATCAACGTCAAATCGAAGATATATATGAAAATGAAATAGGTTATGTAGGAAGTAGGAAACAGAAATATTAAATTTTGAAAATTATAACCGACCTGACCAGTACAAAAAATTATGAATAAAAATTTATCTTTTGAAAATGGGTTTTATGTATATACATATATATTGCTTTAACATAACTATTTAAATTGGGAATTACGTCACTTAATTATTATTCAATTAACTACAAAATGTTCTTTGATCCTGTTGTTTATTCGACGTTAATTTTATATATATATATATATATATATATATATATATATATATATATATATATATAAATAAATATATACAAAGAGAGAGAGAGAGAGTGAGTGAGATATGTAACATTAAAGCAACTATATTTGGAACGTCTAAAGTAACAGGAACAACCTTTCACTTCAGAAATCTGTAACGGTTCGTATAAATGAAGGTCGAAAACTCACTATCACTCTCACACTCTCTCATGTATTAATACGATATTAAGGGATTATCGACCTTTAGAACTATTACTAAAAATCGGTTATTTAAAATAAAAATCAATAGATGAGGCCTGCAACATTATTAGACTTGGCGTTGATTGACATCTTGCGGGCAATGTTTGAATAAAATACTAGAAAAAACGGGAAAAATTACTGATTAAGAAGAGATTAAAAAATATCGAAAAAGTTTTTTTCTAGAATAAGATTTGATGACATTACTGTGCATATTATCCAAAAAAAACTTCCTCATTATAGAATATTCTTGGAATAAATTTAAAGTTCTCTAACTATCTGAAAAAGAAATATCGTTCATAAAACAAAACAAAATATACATATAAATTCATTAAGATGGAAGAAAACGAAGGATAAAAAATAATTAATTCTATAAATCAATCGATATCTATAAATAAAGAAGAAATTTCAAACTTTAGCGATTTCCAAATTTAATTCTCTTATCTCACAAATATTAACATCTATGCGACAAATTAAGAGCACATACTCGAACACAACGTTGAAATGAAAAATGAAAAGTTTCTTCACGAACAGTAAAAACACAAAAAAGGAAAGTTAAATATAAATTATTCCGTAATTAATTAACAGTAATGATATACATTTTTTTTTTCAAACCCTTAAACGATCCTTATCGCCCAGACTAAACAAAACAAAAACAAATAGTTTGCGGCGAGTTCTGCGCATGCGCTTGATTTGAATACCCACATTTCACGTCGTGTCCCACAGTTTTACTATTTTTTAGTAGAATAAGTGCTCAGTTTTACTTTTTTTAAAAAAAAACTAGTTAAGCAGACATCAAAACAACAACAATGGACTAACACCACAGTGAGTAGTGTTGTTATTTACTGTGTACTATTACAGACAGTGAATTTAGTGATTCAGCGTCTATAGGCTTAATCTCTATAGCCATAACAGCTGACGGCTCCCCTCTCCAGTTGTGGCTCTGCCACGTAACTGGCTGTTTCTCAGCCGGTGGTTCATCCATTGTAATAACACGCAGACGTAGTTTTATTTATTTATTTATTTTTTTTCCCTTTCTTTTTTTTTATATGCGATATTATCACCAAGTAATGTCAACTAAGAGGTCCCATTCAGTTGGCTCTACCCCACGTAATTCACCGCCTAAACAGAAAACACGTCGTAGTAAGCGATTAACACCCCCCGGAACTCCTCCAGCGAACACTCAAGAATCTGTGTCTCAACCACTGCCAAGTACGTCTTCACAAGAAATGGAATCTCCATTTTTTACACCTAATCCATACCAGGTGCTTGAAAATGACAGGGAAGAAATGGAAGATGCACCTATACCTCGAGAACCACGCCCACCTCCTATCTTTGTCAAAAATTTGAGAAATTTCCAGTTGTTGTGTACTCAACTTAATAAAATCTGCCCAGGTAGCTATACATGCCTAAACAGAATAAACGATACAAAAATAATACCGGCCACACCTGAAGCGTACCGAAAAATCGTAAAATATTTAACAGACACAAATGCGGACTTTCACACATACCAGTTGAAACAGGAAAGAGCACTACGAGTTGTAATAAGAAATTTACACTCCTCAACCCCAATAGAAGTGATTAAAGAAGAGTTAACGGCGTTAGGGTTCAAAATACGTCAGATAACCAATGTTTTAAAAGAAAATAAAGAACAACCAGGTGTAAAGAATAAAATCCCATTGCCCTTATTTTTCGTCGATCTAGAGCCATCGCCTGGGATCGAAAAAATATACGATGTGCATAGAATTTTCTACACCAGCGTAAAGGTCGAAAAACCGTACCCAAAAAGAGAGTTCATCCAGTGCCATAATTGCCAAGCATATGGCCACACCAAGTCTTATTGCCACCACTTACCACGCTGCGTGAAATGTGGTAAAACACACAAGTCTGGCGAGTGTAATAAACCAATTACAGAACCAGCAGTCTGTGCCCTATGCCTGGAAGGCCATCCAGCCAACTACAAAGGCTGCCAAATTTATAAAAATCTCAAAGCGAGATATATGAAACCCAGGGACCCTGATGATACACCTAAACCAAGAAGAGGACCCGCTAAAATTGTGAACTCTAAGGTTTCTTTTGCCAAGCTACTTGGGGGTAGAGACCCGACTAATGTATGTGAGGCCCTGCCGCAAGAACAAACTCAACCCCAATCTCAATATCCTATCCCACCTAATGTACCTAATCAACAACAACCTCACCAACATCAAATCCAATATGTTCCTCCACCGCCTAATGCTACAGATCTAACCAGCTTATTGACATCCTTTCTTTCAGAATTTAAATCCCTTGTTACCCCACTGATATCACTTCTCACTAACCTAGTATCTCACCTTATCCCTCCTTTAAAAAATCCTTAAATGACTTCCATCAAACCCATATCCATTCTCCTTTGGAATGCGAATGGTGTTAGAAATCACATACACGAACTAACAGCCTTACTACAAGACAAGAACGTAGACGTAGCCCTAATAACGGAAACTCGACTGACTAAAAAACAGCTCCTAAAAATACCACAATACATAACTTACCGTACCGACCATCCTGACGGTAGAGCACATGCCGGTACTGCAGTCATTGTGCACCAATCCCTCTCCCATCACCTACTCCCACTGCCTACACACGATTTCCTACAATCCACCGCAGTCGTAATCAAAACCTTCTCCTTTCCTATTACCGTTGCATCAGCGTATTGCCCTCCAAACCAATCCATCTCCAATATCCAATTTAGTTCCTTCCTCATTTCCTTAGGACATCATTTCATCTTGGGTGCAGACTTAAACGCCAAACATCAACAATGGGGTTCAAGAACCACGAATTCTCGTGGTCGAACATTGCTGTCTGTACTCAATTCCCAAAATTTTACCCTTCTTCCACCCAACTCACCTACCTACTGGCCCACTGATCCTAACCGTAATCCCGATATCCTCGATTTCTTTATCCATAATGGTTTAGGTGCTCTCAACCATTCCGTTGCCCGTCTTGACGAGCTTTCCTCAGACCACAGCCCATTAATACTCCAAGTATCACTAGCTCCTATTCCTAAACCCTCTCCTCCGTCCTTCATCAGAGGCCCAGTTAACTGGAAACTCTTTCATCAAATCCTCTCCGATAAAATTGACCTCAGAGTAACCCTGAAAACCTCTGAAGACCTGGACAATGCAGTACATTCCTTCACTACCAAAATTCAAGAAGCAGTCTGGACTGCTTCCTCCCCTGATCACTCCTCAAAAATCCTTAAGAAACATAATTTACCTCAACACCTCCTTGACCTAATCCACATAAAACGCCGTGCCAGATTATTATGGCAACGTACCAGACATCCAGCCGACCGCCACTCCTACAATTATCACTGTAAAAAATTAAAAAAAGAATTAGCCACCTTCAGATCCCAATCATTCAATTCCTACCTCACCACACTCTCTGCTCATGATAATTCCCTTTGGAATATCACCAGAAAAATCCTCAAATCCCATCATATTTCCCACCCTCTTCGACGAGATGATGGCTCCTGGGCAGCATCTGATGAAGATAAAGCCGAGGAATTTGCCAAACACCTTTCCTATACTTTCGCTCCTCATCCAGAATCCCATCCCAGCCACACAGTAAAAGTAGAAGAATCCCTCTCAATACCTATCCCACTCTCCTTACCACCTAAAGCTGTTAATCCCTCTGAGGTCAAATACCTTTTACGGAAAATCACACCTCGCAAATCTCCTGGATATGACCTTCTAACCCCACAGATCCTTCGACAACTTCCATCTAAAGCCATCACATTTCTTACATATATATACAATTGCATCCTACGAACTACCCACTTCCCTCTTTTATGGAAACATTCCACCATCGTCCTCTTCTTGAAACCAGGCAAACCTTCCAACAATACAGCATCCTATAGACCAATTAGCCTACTCCCAATCCTCTCAAAAATTTTTGAAAAGATCCTACTGAAACGAATCCTACCTATAATTGAATCCTATAACCTTCCTACTCATCAATTCGGATTTCGTTCCCAACATTCCACTGTCCAGCAAGGACTCCGAGTTGTTGACCATATATCCTCAACCCTAGAAAGCAAGCAGTATTGCTCGGGTGCATTTCTGGACATAGCGCAAGCTTTTGACCGGGTATGGCACGCCGGATTACTCTTCAAGCTTAAAATCCATCTACCACAGTCCTTATACCTAGTACTCCGATCCTATCTTTCCGACCGCTCCTTCCGAGTTCGCTGTGGCACCGAATTCTCCGACTGTTACTCAATTGAGGCTGGCGTTCCTCAAGGCAGCGTCTTGGGCCCCATCCTTTACATTCTCTTTACCGCTGATATTCCTGTCCATCCCGATACCCTCCTGGCAACTTTCGCTGATGACACTGCTATCCTTTCTTCCAACTCAGATCCTGAAACAGCGTCCGCAAACTTACAAAGGCACCTCTTCCTGATTGAACACTGGTGTAAGAAATGGCGCATTAAGGTAAACGAATCTAAATGTAAACACATTACCTTCACCCTTCGGCGTAATACCTGCCCACCAGTTTATTTTAACTCCATCCAGCTTCCTTTCTCAGATACAGTCCGGTATCTTGGCTTTCTCTTAGACAGACGACTAACATGGAATCCACATACTCGACTTAAAAGACAGGAACTTAACAGACGATATGGCCAGCTATATAGACTACTGAATAGAAAATCTAAACTTTCTGGTGAAAACAAATTACTGATCTACAAGACAATACTGAAACCCATCTGGACTTACGGACTAGAACTATGGGGAACAGCCAAATTTTCTAACATCAAACGCATTCAATCCTTTCAGTCTAAAGTCCTCCGTACAATAGTCAATGCTCCCTTCTATGTAACCAATAAAACCCTACATCATGACCTTAATATCCCATTTATTCTTGATCTTATCCCAGCCAAATTTTCCAAATTTCACCAGAACCTTTCTCATCACCCAAATCCCGTTGTACAATCCCTATCAAGCACCACCCATCCCTACAATCCCCTTCGTAGGTTAAAGCGGCAGTGGCCACGAGACCTTTTGTAAATATGGATATTTTGGAGTTCTAGCAATGGCCAGATTCTCCACTCAAGTCATGAGTGTCTGTGGCTGTAGCGCTCTTACTCATCCTCCGCTGGTTTAAAATACCAGTGAAGTGGCTGAGGGAGAAGCGTAGGGATCTCCTAGGCCTCCCTTTTCCCTCCACATGTGGAGGGAACAGGATTGGTTCGGAGATCACCTGGCAAATTGTAAATAATGTATGTTTTATATAAGGTGTTTGTTTTACTTTTATTTCTATTTTTATTTACTTATGTGTATATATATTATTTTTTTTTCTTTACTCTTTTGTTATTTCTTCTTATTCTTTTGTTATTACTTTATTTATTTATATTTTTGTATATACGGTATGAATGCAATCTCTGAACTCTATTATAAGTGTCCTTAACTGTGACAAATTGTAATATTTCTGAATAAAAAAAAAAAAAAAAAAAAAAAAAAAAGTTTGCGGCAATCTTAAAAGACCCATTTTCAGCTCGCCAAGTTGTTGAGATGTGGTATTAATTAAACAGATATCTAAGTACACTCACCTTAGGATGTAAATAGTTATTTCCGAGATATATTTTTTAATTAATTAATTTTTAAGTTAAATTAATTATTTAATTTTTTTCCATAAATTATTATTTATATTTTTTTCATCACTCTTCGTTACCTTCAATAACTTTATTTATAAGATTTTTTTCTAAAATTCGTTGCTTTCCAATTATACGTATCTTCTGACTACTATTTACGGAGAATCATTTTGATAAACATCTTTCTTTTTCCCTCCTTTATACAATTATCAAATTATTTCAAAAGTTATATTTAGCCTTTTATCATAACTCCTAAAATGAGAGATAGTTGATTATTTGAAATGAATCAAATTAAAGGTACTTTAGAGGAAGAGATTTTGAACAATGGGCATTTAAGCCCTGTTAAACGACACTAATGAAGATAAGACCTCAATGATATTAAAGATTACACAATTACACAAGATACATTAACACACCGAGTTTAATCAAAATCGTTAGAGCCGTTTTAGAGAATATTGTAAAAATGTGTAAAACAAATATTTCCGTTGAAAACTTAGATTCCAAATTTTTCACGATTGCAATACATTCCGTTACTATACATTACATATTTAAGTAAGGGAAAGTAAAAAGAACATATTTTGATCTGTCAAATATTTAGTTCAGATTATCTTAAATCAATATGAATAAATGAGAAAAAAAAATCTACTTTGTTTGTATATTAGACTTTAGCCCGAAAGCCTCCTCAAACTCGTCAGATGGAAACCATGGTTAGAATTCAGCGCGTTCCTTTATCCAGCGATTGTATCACCGATGGTTCAGTGGTCTATCAACTTCTCAGGTAGGTGGATCCGCTGGATGTAACCTTAGTGTTGTTATTGCTCAATTACGCTTTAAATATTTATATTCAGTTTACTCTCTATCTATGTTTGATTCTGTTTTAAAAGTCAAGAATTCAGTAGACAGTTATTTCTTTATATTTTTTTATTATTTTTCATGTGCTTTGTAACCTTCTATAAGTGTTAACAATCCGCTGGAATTCGTTCCTTATGTCCATCACTGCTGGATTCAATAGATTGATGAAAACCATCGATGAGGCAAGGAATTTATTAGCCCTATTCTACAGTACCACTCGATATTTTCATTCGCATCAGTATCATATTTTCAGTTCGCAGCAACTGACAAATTTCAATAGAACGAATCAAAGTTTATTTAGGAAGGAGATGGTCCGGGGTGGCTGTCATAAATAGACTAAAATAGTGGCAAAACTATTTTAGTGTATTTATGAGCGCCACCCCGAACCATCTCCTTCCTCTATAATACAACGGTTAACTATTGAGTATTCAAAGTTTATTTACTACAACTATCAATTTCACACAGATTTTTTTTATCGAAATCAGCCTCCTTTCTAGATAACCATCGTTTTTAACAGGATGCCCCATTCTCTTCACTTCCCGTTCCCTATCCTGATAAACATCGCAAATATTTGCATTTGAACAGCCGTTGCAATATTTCAGGAAATAGAAAATGGAAAAAAATATACGGGGATGGTCGAGAAAAAAAATCGTGTATACTTTTACACGCTTAGCAATAATTAATAAAAAATAAAACCTAAAATTCCTGATGCCATTTCTTTACAAGTAAATATGTCATAAAAAAAATCTAACATACTTTATTTTAATTAGTTTATGATTGAACGCATTTCTTTTATGGCGCCAAATTTCTTAAATTAATAAAATAAGAACATAAAAATACAATCCTTCCGATTTTTTAACAAATAAATTGGTATACAAAATCAGACGTTACAAATACATAAATGTCATAACATAAATAAAAAGCGTTATTGAGATTCAAATACCTGAGAATAATACATGGGTATTTTCAAAAAGATGTTGAGCAATTACTCCTATATAAAACATGCCTAGGATATAGAAGAGATACGTGTCATAGAACATATTTACAAGGAAATACGCTAATCTCATAAGTTCAAAATTAAATAGGTGATAATAAATTAAGAACGTTTAATGAGAAGGTAAATGGTATGGCACCCCGGGCTGCTCTACAAGCTGAAAATTCATCTCCCTCAGTCCTTATACCTAATCCTTCGATCCTATCTCTCTGACCGCTTTTTTCGAGAACAGCATTTTCCGATATTAATCCAATTAAAGCCGGTGTTCCCCAGGGCAGCGTCTTGGGTCCCGTGCTTTACATTCTCTTTACCGCTGACATCCCTGCTCATTCCGATATCTTCCTTGCAACATTTGCTGATGACACCGCAATCCTATCATCCAACTAAGATCCTGAAATAACATCCTTAAATCTACAAAGGCATCTCTCCCTTATTGAGCACTGGTGTAAAGAATGGCGCATTAAAGTGAATGAGTCGAAATGCAAACATATTACCTTTCCTCTCCGACGCAATTCCTGTCCACCATTACACTTTAATTCCATCAAGCTTCCTTACTCAAACACAGTCCGGTATCTTGGCTTTCTCTTAGACCGAAGACTAACATGGAGCCCACATACAAGACTCAAAAGACAAGAACTCAACCGATAATATGGCCAGCTATATAGACTACTGAACAGAAAATCTCAACTTTCAATTGACAACAAACTACTGATCTACAAGACAATCCTGAAACCTATTTGGACCTACGGACTGGAACTGTGGGTACAGCAAAATTTTCTAACATCAAACGCATTCAATCCTTTCAGTCCAAAGTCCTTCGAACAATAGTTGATGCTCCGTTCTATGTAACCAACCAAACCCTACAACATGACCTTAATATCCCATTTGTCCTAGACCTTATCCCTCAAAAATGATCCAAATTCCACCAAAACCTTACATATCATCCAAATCCAATTGTACAATCCCTATCTAGCTCCAGCCATCCCTACAATCCTCCTCGTAGGTTGAAGCGGCAGTGGCCCAGAGACTTGTTGTAAGAATATATAGGAGTTATGGCAATGGCCAGATTCTCCACCCAAGTCAAGTCTGGTTTATTTATTTTGTTAGATTGATTTATTTTTATTTAGTTTAATATCTTTTAGTTTATATACAATTTACTTTAGTATTATTATATTGCCGTTTATTATTTTTATTTATTGTATGGTATGAATGAGCTACTCTATATCATTATTACTATTGTCCTTGAATGTGACAGATTGTAATATCTCAATAAAGAAGTTTAAAAAAAAATTAGATGGCAAAACAATCTTACATTAAAAACCACGTCCAGATTTTATAAAATGGGTCTAAAATATTTTCATTATTATTTAAAGCACACTAATCTGAAAACAAGTGAAATACAAATGGTAGATAATGACTGTATTTACATTAATGTCTCATTAAAACATTTTATTAAAATTAATTCAGGTAAAATTCAGTCCCATGATTATACTAACGCTAATTCGTCCGTCATTAAGGAGATATACAAATTGCTACATAATTACTACATGATTAATATGAAAAAAATGAAGGTCACATTTTAATCATGTAGCGAAAAGCTCACGCCTAATTTTGTTTGATAAAACAAAAAATATCTATAAATAAACAAATAATGAGCTTATCAAGTGTTTTAGGTTGCAAGTTGCTTAAGCCGCCATATCTTCAAAACAACGTTTTTCCTAAATTAAAGACAAAATACCGCTATTTATTTTCAAGAAGATTGACTTAACTTAAAACTTCCCATAACCAACGACTCTGCAAAAACTTAAAGTACTTATGAAGTACTTTTTACTTTCCTAATATAACACCTCAAATTATTCTATCGAGAGATTAAATTATAGAAATGTTCTAACACAAAAATTAATTATCAAATCAATAATTTTAGGGTTTTATGTTTAAATCTTATCCTTCTATCTAATTTAAATAGTAAAAATAGTAATATAAATAGTAAAGTTTTAAAATCTTCCGCATTTTCTGTGAGACCTTGAAATTTTTTTCCCCAGGAAATAACAATTTTTACTAAGGACATAACCGCAATGTGTTCGTTACAAAGCTCATACACATCCATCCTTTATCTTTTGTTTGAAAATTGGGGCAGTTGAGAGTTTTTAGAAATATCAGACAGGTAAAAGGAAAAATATGTATTCATAAAATAATGAAGAGAATAATTGCTATTAAATAATTAAAAATTTAAATGCTAATAAATAGTAGAGAATTCTTCATTTTTATATATTTTATATAAATTTATTTTAAAGATGACATCTTGGCCAGAACTAAAGCCATTATCATTATCAAGTCTTATTTTATATTACACTGAAAATCCCTATGATAATATTTTTCTTCCTTTGTTTAAATAAAAGAAGAAATTTGTATAATTATTTGTTTACAAAATGAAATAAGTTTAGTCTGCCAAAGCCTTTTAGGTTTACATTCGGGGTATGAAAAAATAATAAAAATATTTTAATGAGCATTGAGTACAAAATAAGATTTGATAATAAATAAATAATGAACTCTAGTGCTGGCCAAAACGAAACGTTGTCTTTAAAACTACATAAACAAAATCTGGTGCGCGCAACACACAACTTTCACTTACTGCTTCTAATTTGAATAGAAAAAAGAAGAAAGTATATTTACTTTTTAAAGAATAAGATATTTAACAACTTATAATTCTGTTGTATGAGCCTTACAGTTGAATATGTAAGATGGATTAAATATAAGCATTTATTTCAGTTGACAGAATTAATAACTCAAATTTCAACATTTTTGAGTCAAGTCATTTTAGTGATATTTCTAGTTGGATAATTTATAACATCTGTACAGGCAGTGAATAAATTGACTTCAGAGTAGGTGATAGCAGTGTTGAAATATAGAAATGTGAATAAAGATATAAATTTGCCAACTAGAAATTGCAATACAATTTTTTTTTAACCTAACTTATTGAAAGATATTAAAATCTGTCACAATTAAGAACAAAACAAAATTAATAATAAAAATAGTTGAAATTGGGGTTAGTAATTCTGTCAAATGAAATAAATGCTTATATTTAATCCAACTTACATACAACATACAAGTAAAATTCTAATAAAAAATAAATGTATTATTCTATACTTGTTTCATAATACTAAATTAATAAAAATAAATAAAGGTGCGATTTAATATCTATATCATTTTTTTTAAATTATATAAATTATAGAACAATGTCAACTAGAATAACTTAGACGGTAACGAATCTGGGTTAGAAAAAATTATAAAACAATGAATATGAGTAATTAATAAAAAAATCTGTACGATAGTAACAAACATAATTAATATACCGGAGAAAGAAACATTAAAGAATGTTATTATCAAGCCGTTCCTTACAAATGATGGACTCTGAATTCAAGTTGAGAACAAAGCCAAAAAGGTTTTAAGAATAAAGTATATGGCTAAACATTTGGCTTATGAAAGATGAGTCGAACCGAGACCATCGAGGGGTCCAGACAACGCGGAGCAGGCCAACAGGGCGTATACAGACCGGATTCCTGCCGGGGCACTTTCTCGTTTCATGATCTGACCTTCACCTCACCTCAACCGCTTCAATAAATGCCTATGGCCGCCTAGCTATCAGGTAGCACTAGCAACTATGCTAGTCTCATGGTAAACCGGTGAAAGGAAATTTTAAAAAAAGTTAAATATTAAGAAATATAGCAAGGCTATGTAAAAAGTCATAAGGCATAATAATTAAAGATTTATGGCTTATAAACAGCATAACAGCTATAACAGATAATTAGATTTTCGATGGAAAATATTATTTAGCAATCATACCTGAGTGCAGGGTTACCACATCTTTAAACCATTTATCATATAAATGTATATAATAAGGTACCGTCCAACTCTCTTTTGTTTTACTTTTTAAATTGTAAGTTGTTGGAGAGTAAGCAGTGTGATTTATCAAGTCAACACAATTGAGTAGCCGTGCAATATTATTGTACCTCGTTCTACCATAAATACTGTTACAAAAGTTGAACTTTGTTTTCATCCTTGGATATTATTTAGATATTTTCTTGCCTCTGTAAGGTTATTTTCTTTACATGTCAGGATAATAAGCCCAATTAGTTTGTATTTTTCTTTTGCTCAGTTAACAGGAAGTGGAGTGATATAGAAAACCGAATAGCTGTGATCTTCTAACACAAAGTTGGAAAATGTTGGTCAGAGATTTTCAACACTCTGAAACCTTTGGGTATCAGCCGCATGTTCCTAACTATAAATAGATATAATGAGACCCTGCCTGTATATGACGGGCCGAGCCGTCCCCGCACTGTGAAAACGGCAAATGCAGAGTGAGCAACAACAAATCATGTCTCGAAAATTGGGAATCTCGGTCAGATCAATGTCTCGCACAGTAAAAAAAGTGACCTTAGAATGGGTGCATTTCGAAGAATGACAGGACAAAGTCAAACCGCTTCCCTAAAAAAAATGAAAGTAGATAGATGCAAAGTGTTCCTGGGCCGTTACAGCAATCATCTTCATCGAAATAATTTGTTTAGCAATGAGAAAATGTTTACAATTGAAAATGAAACAATTTATAATTGTTTGGAAATAATAAACAAGTATAAAATAATTTGTAGCGTTTTTATTTTAATATAGTACACAACAAATTAAAAACTTATTTATTAAATATCCATGATACATAGTCCTGCCATAAACACTTTTACAAAACATCCTTGAGTATTATTCAGATAATCCTCAATTGTATCAGGATATTTCCTTTACATGTCAGGATAATAATCCGAACTAGTTTGTATTTTTGCTTTCGCTCTGTTAACATGGATGGAGTGGGGTGCTAAACCAAACCAAATAACTGTGATCGCCTTACACAAAGTTGGAAAATGTAGGTCAGATATTTGTCTCGGGAAATGGGAATCTCTATCAAATCAATATCTCGCACAGTATAAAATGACCTTTGGATGGGTGCTTTTCGAAGAATGACAGGACAAGGGCTAACCACTTCCTTGAAAAAAAATTGAGTTGACAGATGCAAAGTGCTCCTTGGCCGTTACACAAATGGTCTTCATCGAAAGATTTTGTTTAGCGAGAAGAAAATATTTACAATTGAAGAAAAATTTAAACGTCAAAATGATGGTGTGTACGCACACAGTTCTAAACAAGCCCAGGAAGTCATTGGAATAGAGGAAAGAGGTCATCAAACTTCCTCAGTGATGGTTTAGTGTGGAGTTTGCTTTGATGGTACCACAAAGCTCCATTTTTGTGGAAAAGGAGTTAAAACAGCCTCCAAAAACTATCAGAACGATATTTTGGAACCTGTTGTCAAGCCTCTAAATGATACTCTGTTTGCTGGAAGTCATTGGGTTTTCCAGAAGGATTCCGCTCCAGCTCACAAAAGAAGGCTGCAAAAGAATATTCCTGAGTTCACCTCTGCCTCGGATTGGACACCAGGAAGCCCTGATCTCAACCCACTAGATTATCGGCTTTGGTCCGAACTGGAGAGGATGGTATGCCGCAGAGTACACCCTATCCTGGAAAGCCTCAAACAATCTCTGGTACGTGACGTTGAGCGCTCTCCTTAAGAAGTGCTGCGTCCTGCTATTGATGACTGGCCACGGAGATTAAATGCATGTGTCAAGGCAAAAGGCGGACATTCTGAGTAATTTCTTTTTTTTTTTACACTCTATAGATATACATTTTATTTGCTAATAAAGTCTTTTTCCTTGTACCAATATTTATGACAGTATTAGGTAGTCTCTCACAACCAACTCTTTAGCCAGTAACTGGAAAATTTGATTCGGGGCGTGCATCACACAACTTTCACATACCACGTTTCTTTTAGCAGAAATAAGAATTGCCAGAAATATGGAAGTAAAATTGAAAATTACAGTTGATATAACAAATTATTGAAAAGAATTAATTGCCATACGTTTTTCACTGAGGTATAATATATTACACTTAAGCTTTTTTTTTTATCTAACCATTTTCATTTGCGACTCTATATTTGAATTATTTATCTAATTATAATAAAACAGAGGGATACCTACTGTCCGCCTAACGGTGAGCCCACTTTACAAATTATACCAAGTGTTCATTTACATGCATTCTGTAGTTCAGGTTGTAATTTTTTTCTTTTATCAACATAACATAAACGACGGCGATATAAAAATAGAAAATAAACGATGCACTACGGCACAAATTTGTAATTTCTTTAAAAATCTATATTATACATCTTGTTGCCAATTTATACTATTATTTAACTATAATTATTCTTGTCAATTTTTAACCATAATAGGGGAGAAATAATTCTTGGAATAAGCATTGTGGTGTCTTAACTACGGTTCATCCTGCTGGTGTCAAATTTACGGTCCGACCCAGTAGTGCCTACCTTACGGTCCGTCCCGCTTGGTATATATATATATATATATATATATATATATATATATATATATATATATATATATATAATAAAATATGACACGGTCACTAACTGCTTTTTCATATTATAGTAAAATAATTAAATGCCACGAAATATTATGAGTCCGACATGAGTGCCTTTGATGACTATCATATTTATTTATACTTCATAATATTAAAACACTGGTACATAAATACATTACATTACATACATACATTACTTAATGTTTTCGTTTAAATCTCGGATGCGAAAATTTTCACGATCGCTATACTTTGCCTAACTATATATTTTATATATAGGTAAATGAAAGTAAAAATACTGGTATAACGCAGAAGTTTATAATTCCATTATGACTGATACTTTTAGATGTTTATCATATAAGAGTGCCAATATATTGGTACTGTCAACACTCTTATCAGTAAGTCAATATTTTTTTTTCTTTTTTCAATAAACTTAAAAAATATCCAATCCTAAGATATGATACTGATGTTCATAGGTTTCATCGACTGTGTACAACTAATTGATAATTATTTTTTCGCAACTATCTTCTACAGAATAAAGATAAAAAAGTAAACCATTTATACATATCTTCGACGTCAGATCACACTTAAACCATTTTATTGCCAATGAAAACAGGATAATAAGCAAGAAAAGAGACGAATAATTCAGTGAAGATAAAAAAATTAAACGATATTACAAATGCTAATTATAATCTTTCTAATTCATTACAATAATTATCTGGTAATCTCATTCCATTCAATAGAATAGAAGAATAAATCACTGAGTTTGAACGATATGGATAAAGTTTGACTATAATTGGTACAACATATTTATTATCATTCAAACAACCAAGCAAACCTTTGATATTCAAATTCAATTCGAACATATTCTGAATTAGACCAAATTCGATTTTTTTTTTTAATTTAACAAATTTACATATATATGTATATATATATATATATATATATATATATATATATAGTGATAACATCTTGAACATGTTTCTAACATTGCTAAATTACCTAAATATAACTGATTACAGCATATCGTAAGTATACGACAATAGATGGATTGACTAGAAAATTTTAGGTAGCCACACAGTCGCCAATCACGTGCCTTGCGCCAAGTAAATATAATTTATTCTACATCAACGTAGCGCTTGAAATGCCGCTAATATCAGCGACAAACCTCAAATTCCATTAAAATTCCTTAAATATTATTATTATTGATAATAAATTAAATGCTCCCGAGGCTGGGAGATCTTATCGGGACGCGAAAACTCGTAATTATTTTACCATATAAACTTCGGTTTATCAGCGTGTTTTGCACACGCTCTAGCACGCTCGGCCACTCTGTCCTCTAGCCAAGCTCAGTGCACACTTCGAAACATTCTGGGTACGAGTCCGATCTGGGACAATTAATATTTGTATCACGCCAACCTTGAAAAACGAATTTTATCATTCCCAATCTACGAATTACGCAGCATTAACTTCAAAATATATGTCAGAGGTAAGCAGAAAAAAAAACATTGCCGGATAAGCTTCCCTCAGTAGTAATAATAAATCTTACTGAAATAATTAAATTCCTTCTCGAATGGGACTACTTAATATTCAAATATTTAAATTAATTGTCGAATCAAAAGTAATTAAACTTTAGAAAATTTATAAATAACTCGCATTGAAATATTTTTAGCGCCAAGACTTCTCCAACAAAAGCACAATAAAATAATTCTTATACAATTCCTGAAGAAAAGTATACAAATAATTTTCACTAAAAGTATTTAGTTCTCGTAAAAAGTGTATTTCTTTAAGGAACGCTGAACAATTATTTCATGTAGTTTCTTTCTTTTTCTTTTCAAATAATTCCGTTATTAAAAAAAATATTTTTATAACATTTTTTTAAATTAAAAAATAATAAAAACCAAGCCACCCAAAATTAAATTGTGGATACGCTACTGTACACTCATGGCCTCCAAATTTACTATTTCTTCAATCTTAACGAGATGAATCGAGTTATCTAAAAACTATAAAAAGACAGTATAAAATTAATATTGTTTTTTTATTGCATATTTAGTGCAATTTGAGTAGTTTAATGTTAGTTTAGAAATCTAATTTAGTCCCCTTAAACTTATCCGATTTTATTATAATTAACAATGAAAAATATAAATTATTTAAAATATACTCAATTAAAAGTACTAAAGAGTTCCTTAAATAGAGATGTAGAAGTACTAATTTGAAAATTCAGTACAAAAATTAAACACCTAATTTCAGTTTCGTACGACTTTCGTTTTAGAGCTAGATCGTTCACATACACACCCATATCAAATTATGCGAGACTTGGTGCTTTGGACTCAAAGTATATTTGGCAAGCAAAAACCTTAAAAAAGTAACCCAAATACTAGACTTTAAAGCCAAGAACTCATCCGACGATATGGCCAGATAGACCTATATAGACTACAGAATAGAAAATCTCATCTTTTTATTAACAAAATATTACTAATCTACAAGACAATTCTGAAACCTATTTGGACCTACGGGACTAAAACTATGGGGGACAGCAAAATTTTATAACATCAAAAGCATCCAATCCTTTCAGTCCAAAGTCCTTCGAACAATAGTTGATACTATTTTATGTAACCAACAAAACCCTACACCGTGACCTTAATATTCCATTTGCCCTAGCCCTTATCCCAGAAAAATCCTTCTAATTTTGCAAGAACCTTACTTATCACCCAAATTCCCTTGCACAATTCCTATCAAGGTCCATCCATCCCTACAATCCTCCTAGAAGGTTGGAGTATCAGTGGCCCAGGGAACTTCGGTAAATAAGTACATATCGGCCCTAATCAGCTACCATTGGTCCTTAATACCAGTGATACGGCTGAGCGATAGTCCCTCCCCTCTCCCCCCTGGGATTCCAGATTTTCCTTTCACGATAAGGCTTGGCTCGGAGTTCTCCTAGAGTGGATGAATTTTGTAAATAGTATATAAAAGTTTGTGTGTATTTAAGTTGTTATTTTGATTAGTTTAATTTCTTATATATATATATATATATATATATATAAATCTACTTTTCATACTATTATTATGATGTTCAATTTATTTTTATTTTTTATTTTTATTTACAACATAAATTGTGATTGAGCAATGCTATCACTATTACTGTCCTAAATTGGGACAAAATGTAATATTACTCAATAAAGAAATAAGAAAAGAAAAAGTTAATTTCCGTGAAATACTTAAATTCGAAATTAATAAGATCGTAATATTTTCTCTTACTATTATATATATATATATATATATATATATATATATATATATATATATATATATATATATATATATATATATATTTCATACATAAGCAAGAGCTAGTAAAAATTGGAATAGTGAAATACTCTATGAGAGAAAATTAAATGATGTAATTTAAATAAAAAAACTACAATATAACAAATGCAAAATAAATAAACTAAATAATTTTATTCCCCATAAGATAATTTATCACTTTAGTCTCTTTTTCGGCAATAGTTATATTTCTGCCATCTTAATTTTATTTGTTATGAATATTAATTATAAACATCAGGAAAAAACAAAGAACAATGGTGACAACTTAATTGAAACATGGTTAATTCCAAACCCATTACAATGAAAAGTACACACTCATCACTCAAAAACAGGGTTAACAATGAACATAAAATTGATTAATGAAATCTGGAAAATTTTACAAAATTTTAGAGAGCCATTATTTTTTTCAAGAAAAAAAATAATCGACCAATAAAATGTCATCGGCACAGAGAAAATAAGATAAGGTGTGGCAGTAGTTTGAACCGGACAACAAATTGAAAACAATTTCGAGAATTTTTAAACTTATTTCTTAATAACTTTTTTTTTTAGAAATGCAAGATGTCCATTAACGTTTATTTATTCAGTTAGCAATGTAAAAATTATGCTTTCATTGCGTGATCACTTTACGATGAGGAGACAAAATCGTTCTAGCTAATTTTTAGTAAACTGTGAAAATGATTGACGGTTAGTATGCTTAGGCGAAAAATTTGCCATAACTTCCGGCGACTTTTCGTTTATAACGTTCAATTTCAATACATTTGAAAGAGCAATTTTTTATTTAAAGTGAAAATCGACCAAGAAAATGTCATCGGCTTGGAGAAAGTAAGCAGGTGTGGCAGTAGTTTGAACCGGACAACAAATAGAAAACAATTTCGAGAATTTTTAAACTTATTCCTTTGGAAATGCAAAATGTCCACAAACGTTAATTTACTCAGCTAACAATGTAAAAGTTATGCTTCCATTGCGTGATCATTTTACAATGAGGAGACAAAACCGTTTAAGCCAATTTTTAAAAAATCGTGAAAATGATTGACGGTTAGTCTACTTTGGGGAAAATTTGCCATAACTTCCGGCGAATTTTCGTTTATAACGTTCAATTGCAATACATTTGAAAGAGCAATTTTTTATTTAAGGTGAAAATCGACCAAGAAAATGTCATCGCCTTGGAGAAAGTAAGCAGGTGTGGCAGTAGTTTAAACCGGACAATAAATCGAAAACAACTACGAGAAGAATTAAACCTATGTTTTAATATATATTCTTCAGAAATTCTAGATGTATTGAAGATGTCTATAAACGTTAATTTATTCAGCTAATAAAGTAAAAATTATGCTTCCATTGTGTAACCATTTTACGATGAGACTACTTGTCGCCTTAAAGGATATTATTTGAATTTAAAATTTTACATTAACCTATTCAGCAGCATTAAAGTTTAAAAAAAATTATTAACCAACTATTTTTTCCACATAATGAAAATACAAAGATACATATTTATAACTAAACTGCGGAGGTACTAATAAGAATAATTAAACCCTTAATAATTAATTAGAACTGAGTTTTTATAGTGAATTTTCTACAGTCAATCTGATACTTTTTGAGTTAAAATTACGTTAAAATGACCAATAATATACAAAAACTATAGATTTACAATCGAAACGTAGAAAATAATTCTTGATAGGAATACACATTTCCTAACTCATATAGTTATAATCATTAAAAATATTATTACTTAACACCCCATTCTATCACGTTATATATTGTATTTAAAATATTTTTTTTATATCGAATATTGAGTTTTTACCGTATAGAATCATTTAAAAATATTATAGACAGTTGAGGAAACAAGAGAGTTCGGAAAACGGCCATGACAAGAACCGAGATAGAACCGTCGACACCATTTGACTTAACTGTACTTTTTTTTAGAGATGATAAACTGTTTTTTTGTTGTTTTGTTTTTTTGAGCCTTACCTATATATTTGGATTCCGCAACAGACCTCCGAAACACAGATACTGTCAAATACAGTTACAAACTATTTTTTTTTTTACTCAAGACCCTTTAAAAAATCCTTGATTATTTTAAAGTCAAACCTTAATGAAACCGTTATTTCAATATTTTTTCTAATAAAGATTTCATTTGTCACTTAATATTTTCTATATCAACGGTTAAACGAGGAGATGCTGCCAGTACCACCGTTCAACCGCCAGATTAATTCGTCATATCAACCCAATAATTTCCTGCTCAAAGACGGACAAGAATACAGGCCCAGGACTAATGAGTTCCTAACTCATTCTCCTTTATGAAATAAATAATACATACAATAAAATTCAGTAAAATTCAGAGCTGTAATATTTTTTCTTGAATTATTAAATGAGGATCAATGTTTACGAATTCATATTACATTATAGACACTCAGAAAGAGTGCTCGTAGCTCAAGCAGAATCAGAGACTTAACCAGCTGAAAAAAAAGTCTCATCAAGGAGGAAATGAGGAATTAAATTTACAATAGAAGTTGGCAGATATAACTTCCTGGCAGCTTTTGCACATTTTTAATTATCATAATTCTTTATTTCGGGAAATGTTTTTTAAATCATCAGAATCGTTTTCACTATTGTTAGGCACGTCGCTACACTTCAACAAATAATTATTGGTATATTTGTTCTACTTTGCTACATATTATTAATTAGTACTTTTCATCTTCCCTTTTTCTATATCTCATATCCTTCCCCATTATAGACTATTTGCCTACTATAATGATTAATGTTTTTTAAATTCTTACAGGAATGTCCATACTACACAAGGGCTATGGTGCATTCCATTCTTCTCAAGAAAATTTATGACACTCCTCTTATTAAAAACGGAACAAATCAACGTAAAATTACAGTTTAGTTTTTCCATTCTTTTTTGGATTGAAAGACCTCTTCAATTGAAAACCTCACAAAAATATGATTCTCTCCAAAAATTTGCGACCCAGTAAATATGTGTATCTATAAAATCTATAAACCCTTGCGTTCATGCCCCACCCTTTCTGGGCCCTCCTGGTTTGTTATATTTTAAATGTCTTTTATGTCGGCGCAATGTATTCCCAATTTCAGGAATCTGCTTTGTAACTTATTATGATCACATATTTTTGGTTATATTTACAGTTTTCATTAATTTTGAAACTGTATTGAATTTGTATGTTATGTTGTGGCAGTGTGGTGGTGTTGACATTTTCTGTATTTACAATTTTAAATGTATGTGAGCCAATATTGTTTTCAGTTTTTTGAAAGATTCTCAAACGTATATTTTTTGACGATTTTCTATTGAGTTGTATTTGTAGGCTATGTTATGCAAGTCTGGTAGTGTTGACAATTTTATATTTTAGGAATTCGATATATATCTTACAAATCTTGTTTTCACTTCTTTGGAAATTCCTCTAATGTATACATTTTTCGATAATTTTGGCATTTTGTTTTGTAAACTATATACGTTTTTAATTTAATGTATAATTCATGTTTCCTATATTTACTCAGCTAGCTGTCATTAGATAAACCTAGTTTAATTTTTTGGTGGTCATATATTTTTAATATTTTCTTGATGTCCCGTTGTGTGATACATTTTGTAGAATATTTTTTCATTCATCCTTGTTTATTTGAATTGTTTTCCTTTATTGTATTTCTTCCTTTGAAAAATTGTTTTTTTGATTTTTAATATTTTTTAAAGTTATAATTGCCAACTTCAAGAAAAAAAAACCTGTACCACTTAAACCCATGAAGGACTTAGGGTGCAGTACTTTCTTAGGAAGTACTGTTTCAAGGCCAACGGTTGTGCAGGGAAATGATCAATCACGTTCAATCGCCAGGCTTCCCCCTTAATTAATTAATTGATTAAGATTGACCACTTTATAGAGACTGGGAGTGTCCCAGGAGGGTCTCCCGACCCCAGGGTCGATCCACGTGTGATCAAAAATTATTTGATATCAGTCGGATTCAAAGCAGGGACCTTGAATCTAGCAGCCTAATATCTGCAAAACAAAAAACCTCCAAACAGAAAAATCAAGAAAGAATTAGAAATAGAAAATAACTTTATTCTGGGACAAAGTCACTTTAGAATAACGAAATAGAACATAATTAAAATACTACATCTGGCCAAAATAAAACAATAATAAAAATGAGAAAGTAAAGAAAATATTAGTTAAACAAGCTATATAAAAAAATAAAAAAAATCTATATACAAAACACTTAAAACTATGATAAAATACTTAAGACTATGTACAGTAGGAAAAATTATAATTATACTCTTTTGAAAAATAAAATAACAAAAAATACATTGAGTTCTTCTTTAAAATGAGGTGTGTTTCTGCTAACAAAGAAAAAAACAAAGCTGACAATATAAAATATCAGTGTCTTTAAATAATGATTAATATGTAGACTCATCATTGTCAAATGCTAGAGATACAGATTTAATTATATACCAATAAAAAATTATAATAAAAATAAAAAATGCAAACAATAGATGCGGTCAGTGGCATTAAGAGCCGGAAAATATTGTAATATCCCTAGTGAAGTTCACAGTATAGAATAGCACTATCGTTTAATAGTGAAATAATAGCACTAACTACAATTAAGTTTGAATTTAATGATGTTTCTCAAAATGTAAAAAAAATAACAATCAACCAGTCGCTCTCAATAAATTATCACAAATTCTATATATCTGTAGCTATTTTATTTTTAATTGTTCCTATGTTATAAGGGAGCAGCTGCTCAACCTTGGTTCGTGCTATGAATCTTATATATATACCCATGTATATTATGCACAAATCTAATAAAATTACTCGACAAAATATCACAGCTCCACGTGAGAGATGAATTAGATCAGGAAGCGTTACGCCACAATGAAACGTAGACATGAAACAAATTTAATGACATAATGAATAATTAATAGTATGAATAAATGTGAAAGATCTAAGGCGCTCCGAGGGCTCAAGGTCGAGAAACGGTCGGCATAGTATTCGACACGGCACGGTGTGGAATGCCCCGGGCGGTCAATTGAAATTGAGTGTGTGATCTTGCTGTGTTAGGCACTTTGTTAGCTATATACCGTTGGACCACAATGTCTCCGGTATATATTTGGGCTTACTGATAGATTTGTTCCCATGAAATAATTTTGTTTGATTTACTATCAAATAGATTTTTGAGAATATTCTCTCGTAAAGATCAGCAGGCAAAAACCTGATGGGACCAAAAAGTTTCTGATCCAAGAAGCGAGATATCATACATATTTAAAAAACGTCTAACAAGTAAGGTCAATAGAGCTTCCTCACCGTTTTCTTAGGCTAAAAAATATCTATATTACACTATAAATTATTTCGTATGTGAATAAAATCCTTGAAAGAATCCGTTTCCGGAAATTCAGTAATCTCTCAACATAAACGGGCTTGATATCCACGAGTTTTGTTTATCAGCAAATACTAAAATTCGAAATAGTTCAACATTTGCGGATTGCATATTTGATGATTTGTAATAAAAAAAAAATCCAGTGCACACTAAATATGCATATCGCTACTGTGCAAAATATCGTAAAAAGTGATTGTTTTACAGGAGAGCATAAAAACAAATTATTTCTTCATGGTTTATTAGTATAATTTTATATTTTATTGCTCTCTGCTATTTTCCATAACAGTAGATTACTTATATCAATTGCAGACTGCATATTGTCAAAAACAGAATAAAAATTGAAAACTTTTACACTAACATTAATGATATCTACTTAATAAGTATGTCTCCACTCGTCAAGTGGATGGAACAAAAAATTGATAGGAAAAATTCAACTTTTTTTTTGTTCTGAGTTAACGAGACCAATATTTTTCTGCGGTCAGAACTAAACTAATTAGCTGGAATATAAAAATATGCGTGAAGTTGACACAATGTTGATATTTAAGGAGGAAATCGAGGCCACGAGGAGCTGGTTGAACTTCAACAGAAATAAACAGTCAGAAATAAGATTTTAAAGAATTTTTTATGAACTCGGAGTAACAATTAATTTGAATTTATTGAAAATTACACGAAATCTAAGTAACGGCAGTAAGTGTCATGCCAGTAACGTATGGAATCGACCAAACAATACAGTATAAACTAACGTTTTGAATAAAACCTAAAATTTTATAAACACGTAAAATTATTGTATTAACATCTCTCCTGCTCCATATGTTCAATTCCTTCCATATTTCACAGCTATTATATTTTTCAACAATTATTTATATTAATTTTAATTATTAAATGGAATTCAATGAAATTAATACTAAGTAATTTCTACACTGTTCTCTAAATTTCCTCCATGTTTGGGTAAAATCGAACGAACCGTTTTCAAACTATAGGCGTGTCAAATAATACATTTTCTGATCTGAAAGCGGAAGTATATTTTTGGTAATAGTGGATAGAATTTGATAAAATTGATACATACTTGGTTATCTGTTTACCAGTCCCTAACTTCACTCCAAATTTGAGCCAAATCAAACGTGCGGTTTTAAAGATTTAGACGTATCAAGGAAAACACGTTTGCGCATATATAAGAGAAAGTAAAGGACGGAATTGAATAAATTTGGTGCTATATTATTTCTTTTATTTTGAGACAAATTGAACGAGCGGTTTCTGAGATATTGGCATATCTAAGAAAATACATTTACGCGAGCGCAAGTGGATGGAATTTAATAAAATTGATACGGGACCATCTAGACGCCTACCTGCAGAATTCCTGAAAATTTCATGAAAATCGGATGAAAGGTAGTAGGTGATATGCCCGTTACATCGATTTGACTACAGACAGACGCCTGACCAAATTTTATCCTTGATATCTGAAACGTAAAACGCGAGTGAAAATTTTCGATTCTGAGCACAAAACGTTTTTAGTCTCTCGCACCAATACAAAGCTTCCCTATCTACGGTAGTGAGGAAGCAATATAATATTGTTACAAATGGTATTATATTAATGTATTATATTTTATGAAATGTATCATAATATCATTGTAATATTATGATACATTTCTAGACAATTGATCTCACGACATTGAATGACGTCTCGGTTACCTTGTGTCCTGCGAAACATTTCTTCGCGAAATGCCATTTTAAACGTCACGGTTGATTAATTAATAAAAAAAATATAATAGAAGTAAACGTTGTGACTATCAATCCAAGTGAAAACACCCGCCTTCAATATTAAAATTCAAAAAACAAAGTCCAAAATTTCTTTTTTTAGAGACTGGTGGATTCACGTGGGTGGAGGGCGCTTCAGGGCTCAATCTTCTCCCTGAGTGGCAATTTTGTTTTCATCGGTCCAAACTTGTTTCTGTGAGCGATCTGACCTAAATACTTAAACAATCAAAATAAGTACTTTAAAAAAATTATAGGGCATGTATTTTGACTACTATATGCAAACAAGTGTCAAGAAAAAAATATTCCCTAAAAGCATTAATGTTCCTGTAAATTTATTAATTTTTTTTACAGGCTTTCAAGGCGCACATAAACCTTATTTTATTAAGTTTCTTTCCTTAATTAAAGATTGGGTTACACGATATAAGTGTTCACAATAAAGGCCTGCAATCACAATTTGTCTCGTTTCTAGCACTTCAAAATGAGCAACGCCGGGAATATTCCACCAAACATACAAAAGGGCCTTTTTGGGGCGTGGACTGGCTTAGCAGTGATTTGTGGCGATTCTTTTCGAGAGAGACGCTGCCTTCTGTGTTTTGAATTATCATACAGGAGCCATCTTTCATCTTCAGTGATCAAGCGATAAAAAAAGCTTCTGCATTGTGCCGTTGAAGCAGTAAGTTGCATGCGGTGGTTTCCCAATCTGCTACAAATGTTCTTGGGTGGTTGGAAGGTTGGGTAAGACTATTTGACAATGCATCAATTGTTTGACAAGGAGTTGCTTCGATTTCCGTTCTTAACATGTCATTGTCTAACGTTGTTAGTCTTCCTTATCGATGGGAGTCGGAAAGGTCAAAATTACCGGATTTGAACTTGAGAAACCACTTTTGGCATTTAAGAACGTCTAATGTATTTAAATAAACTTCGCAAATGTTTTTGGTGAGAACTGTTGCGTTACTACCCTTGTGAAACTCGAAAAGCTTGCAATACCTCTTCTGGTATTTCACCAAAAAAATAGAAACAAAGAATTTAATTTAATTGTTTGCAACTAATGAAGTCACTTATCTTTAGAATGTCTTTGCCACGATATAGAAATATACGATGAGCTGACGAATGACAATCAAGTAGTGACATGCTCAGAAACGATATTACTTTCCGGTTCCCCTAATACTTAGGACTGTAATTTGTGAGGACGTCAGCAGTGAAGAGAATTTAGAGAATAGGACCCAAGATATTGCCTTGTGGGATACCGGCCTGGTAGAATGTGAGGACTAAGTACAAGGATTGGGGTAATGCGTTTTGAGCTTGAAAAGCAACCCATCGTACCATACCCGATTGAAAGCAAGCGCTACGTCCAGGAAGGCAACAGAGCAATAATGCTTGCTTTCAAGACCCGCTTAGGTTTTGCTAAACTATGAAGTGTCATGAGTGGAAACCAAACTGGTGTGGAGGAGTATTTAGGAATTCTTTCATAGCTAGGATTCGTTTGAGAATGATTTTTTCAAAGATTTTTGATAGGGATCGGAAGCAAGCTTATTGGTCTATATGGTTATAAAACAGGTTTGCCTGGTTTAGGAAAGAGTATAATTATAGAGCGTTTCCAGACAATAAGAAAGTGGGTTGTGCGAAGGATACAATTGTATGGATATGGCAGGTAATATAATGTTTTTTTTGAGAGAGTAAAGGGAATTCGTCTTAAGATTTGGGAAGTTAGATTATATCCAGGGGATTTTCTAGGTTTGAGATTGTTAATAAAAAAATTGAGCTCAGATAGGTTGACAGCTTTAGGAGGCAAGTAGAGAGGAATCTGCGGAGAGAATTTCTTGAATTTTGGTTGTGTTGACGGAATCGATTTCGGAATGGTAGTGAATGTGTTGGCTAGATATTTATTCTCAACTGACGAGGCCCAGGAACCATCATCACGACGGAGGGGATGGGAATTAGAATAAGATTCCACGATTTTTTTTTTTTAGTTGACTTTTCAGAGAGAATTATCACATATGGATAGCGAGGAAAGAATCGTAGGATTCGGCTCTAAAGGTCTAGCTAGTTGAGTGTTGCTCGTTCAAGCATCATCGTGCCTAGCGACGAAGCACACTGGGGGGAGTGTAAGGTTTCTTGGACATCGGCTCTAACGTACTCGGAAATTGCAGTATAATGTTCAAATTTTGTCTGTTTATGATTTTGAGGGTCTTAAATTTAAAATCGAGCCATTTAGTCGACCAGATTCATGCATTAAAAGCAAAATAATAAAATATTAATCTTTTTTTTATCTTGCTAATATTTTTTCTGTTTAAAAATTATATGGGTACATATGAAATATTACTGTTTTACCACTATAATCTTCTATTATAAAATAATTATAGATGAAAAAAATAATTTGTGTGTGTGTGTGCGCGCGGGCGTGCGTGCGTGTGTGTATGTGGAATTTAATATAAATAATTTTCAACTCACTTTCTAATTAACTTCTAGAACGCAAACTTCTCGTTTTCTGTGATATTGTGCATATAATCAGTTCATAAACTTGATACGATGAAATCGGAATCGACTAGCAGATTATTAAATATGTCTCTGCCATTATCAATCATTGACTTGATAGATCTATAGGAACTATAAAAGCTGAACCTGTCAACTTATATACGTACTATTTTTTTCTTTGACTATCAAAAGTAAATTAGATTACATTTATTTAAATGTCAGCAATATTTTAAAACGTGATAAACAATACTTTCTTCATTTTGATTTATTTAAAACAAATATTCTCGGAAAAAATTATTTTCTGTCATTATTGCTCTAACTTATGAATTGCTATTTATACAAGGTATTATATGTTAAATAATAAGTGTTACGTACAAAATAATCACTTCATTCAATATGAGTATTGCAAGTATAAGTATTTCAGGTTAAATAAACATATCAAAAATATTCGTGGTATATACCAATAGATTGTTTAAAATTCATGTCTTGTAGTTTTTATTGTAAACATTGCATTGTTCAGATACTGTATAATTTATTACTTACTTCATTACGACATATTTTACTAACATATGAATATATAAATTTTCATGTATGTAATAATAAAGAATATATTTTTTATCTATTTATTTATTTAGAAATATCATATTATATATTTAGAAATACCAATATTAGAAATAATATTGGAATCTGTCATGTGGACAATAATTATAGTGAGATATGAACACATTCACACCATATATACAGAAAACATAACAATTTTTATTTACTTTTATTTTTTTTTAATGAGCTATTAAATTCGTGATGTTTATAATTTAGTTTGTATAGACAATTCGATGTTATTTAGACAAAAACTGGAGCGATGGTAACTCGAATACGCTAGTAAAAATTAAATAAATAAAAATTTATGTCAGTCATTTTAAATTCAACTTCCCAGCGTTTGATAAAGTTTTGAATACTGTTTTTAGAAGTTCAAACCCTTGTTAACAATAGGATCTATCTAGTTTTTTTGCGCGATTTGCGAAATGAACCAAAATTGCTTGCAACTGTTTGAAACGTCGTAAAAACCATATTTATTAATAAACACCGATGTTTCCGCTGTCTTAGAATCCATTAAGAGTACCTAATTCTGCCCAGCATATACGATTAGGTTGGAACAAAAAATACCGGCAAACCAGCTTTAAATATAAAAAATGTGGTTTTCATTTATTCTCCTATTATCTCACATCAGTGCATTATTAATGCGTCAATAAGTTGAAAATTGATGGACATGAAGGGGAAACGATGAAAGTTTGTCACTAATGCAGTGAAACTACCAAATGTTAACTTTCGTTTTTTATCCTAATGTCCAATTGTTGCGTTAGCTAGCCCGTGTGCGCCGATTCGAATGACATAGAAAAGTTAAAAAAATATTTTGAGAAAGTTGGTTTGTATTTGTTGAATACTTTTATGTAATTTATTTTAACATTTAATTTGTTCTGGATTAATGATGTAAACGAATATAAGATTAAAGTAATGTAAATTTTGTGAGATAAATAAAAACTTCTCAATATTCATTAAAATTTAGGTATGTACTATGGCTGACTAAGTTTGAAAAATAAAAAATAAACCTTTTTATTAAAATTGTAGAATGGTAATAAATCAGACATAAACAAAAAACATCTTTTCTATTAAGAATATTAATAATAATAAATCACAACAGTTTATGTGCAAAACAGAATAATTTCATAATAGTTTTTTTTTCCTCGCAGTGAATACCAACAATCGGACGATGGGCTTTAAGTAGACATGCAATCTCGGAGCTATTAGGATAGTTAGGAGAAAGCCAATGACCTAATACCAGAACAATTTTATTTATTTATATACATGGTACAACAATACATACGTACAAAAAAAGCCGTATGTTTGTAATTATATGTATTTGTATTTATATACAAGTATACATATATAAAATACTACAAGCGACTATAACATTATTCGTCACTTTTTAATTATAGACCAAAAGAAAGCGGCGATCATATTTGTTTATATATATATATATATATATATATATATATATATATATATATATATATTTATTATTTAATCAAGCACGAAACTAATTAAATAATAAATTATTTGAGATACATCAATTATTTTAAACGGCAAATGGCGTGAGATAAATAAATAAAAACAGAACTTCCCTATACTCATTAAAATTAAAAAGAAACGTTTAAAAACCATGACAACTAAGAAATTTGAATTAGCTCTACTAATGTATATTGTTTGGGTAAAATATGAAATAACTTCGAGACGATATTTTACAAAAAAATAGTAAATCATATTTATGAAACAACATAAAATATTCCAATAACAGAGAATGGGCAGCATTATTAGGCAGGCGTAGCAGCTAAGGTACACATAATTACGCTATAAAACAGAACTGTACAACAACTGCATAAATAATGACTATTGATGGAAGAATTTGTTCACCAAACAAATAAAAACAACTGAACAAACTAACAAGAAAAAGGTACAAATCAACTATGAATAAACAGCACGGACTAAACAAAATCTATAAAATAATTAACATTCTAAAAAAGCGATATTCCTCTCAAAATCACGGAGAATTTTGATAAAACAGGAAAAGCAATCGTACCTACGTAAGTAGTAAGGATGGTATCAGGTAGGTAAGTGAAGCAACATTCGAGGGCAGACCGCAGTGACGTCGCACGCAACTGATAAGAAAAAGAACCCATAAACAAAACTTGGAAAAAAAAAAGTTTAAAAAAATCCAACACCCGTTAAAGGTCTAACAGGCCTTGAAGAAACACAAATGCAGTAGCAAAATTAACAACATATTTTGAAACTCACTCCTATCATTATGTTTCTGAGATGTCAACGAATCTGCCTTAATGATAGATTGATAAGGAATTGTGTTTATCAGATTATTGATAGTGGCAACGGAGATAAAATAAATAAATGGTGAACAACACCTCACACAACTACTAAACTTTCTAATGCAAAACAAATAAATACTCCAACTTTCACCTAATGCATTCTTTAAGAAATTTACACAAAAAACAAATTGCCTAAACAAAAGTTGTAATGTTTGGGCTTTATTGTTAATCAATAATCGATTAGTAAAATTACAGTAAATGATAAAATATCATATCATATAAGATGAAATAACAAATAAAACACAAGCCAAAAAGTAGTAGATAAGGAGTTCGACCGAGGTATTAAGCCAACACTTATAATCAATAAAGTCATGATAAATTCATTAAAATCTAAAGATGTAACACCTTACGGAGAAGCAACACTAGAATGTGCTAATAAATTAGGTGACGTTCATATCACGTATATCAAACTGAAAGCACACCAAAATAACCTTACCGATCGCTTGTATAAACTATCTCTCTCCATATACAATCAAAAGTACAATAAGTAAATTTCATATTTCATTCATTTATGTGTTAATGACATTATTCGTGCTCAATACATAATACAGGAAATATCTTACATACAAAACTATAAAGTAACCTGATCGATGATATTGCACTGATATAGCTGTTTAGTTCTGAATAATTGTTATAGAACCGGCATGTATTTACCTTGTTGCTGGAGGGTGATAGTGTTGAGAAACAAATCGAGGAGCCGACTGAACAAACAGAGAACATACGTCGACACAGGAATGAACCTCCTCCGACTTGGCGACTAACTGAAAGCCGCCATTACGTCACAATCTCGCTGTCTTCTCATTGGCCAGTCGTTTTATAACCATTTCTTCTGAATACAAATTTCCCTTTTGTATTCCTCTTCTCTCAATGTTTCAATCCTTGGCTTCGTTGCCATTTTTGCTTTCGAACCAGAAAGTGTTCGATTAAAACATACATGACTAATTTTTAATATTCTGGTAGCTCATATGTAATGCACATGTATGAGTACATCAAAAAAGGTGAACCATGACATGATAAAAATTGAAATTACACCATCACTCTTTTGGGGAATTTGTTCAATGCCATATTCAAGAAAAAATCCGCTTATAAAACCATCATCTATAATAGAGAAAAGATTTCCTTGTTTCATCAATGTTTTAAATTTAATAAAAAAAAAAAAAAATCAGCTTATAGTGATAGCTAGTAACAATATGAACAGTTCAAATTTCCAATAGTTGGCTCAGTAATCAAATTATATAAATTTTAAAAAACTATATAAATAGGTATTATTATAATACAAAACAAGATTTTTTTTTTCAAACTTAAACCATAACTTGTCATAAAACCTTATTGCCACAATGACAAAACAAAAATATTTTTCATGGAGTCATTTCTTACTTGTGCAATAACAAAAAAAATAACAGTTCACATCAAATAACTTTCATCACTTGATCCATGACCAAAGAAACTATATTGTTTTTGCTGAACGATGTAAAAAAAAAGTGTAATCCAGTGTTAAAACAAAATTAGTAACAATTTAAAATTAAAATCTGTCGTTTAGTCAGTTTTTTTTTCATTTTACCGAGTAATATAAATTACTGTTCTGATGAACCAATAAAAATATTTAAGAATCAATTTTCCCAAAAAGAAGGTAGGTATGAATATAATAATATAAAATGCCTGCCATTTGCACAAACTACAGTACTAAAAAAGAACCTCGAAAGTAAGATAAAAGAAAGTAAGGATAGTCATCATAACAAGATATAAAAAGAAAAGGTAGTTAGGCCCACTGATCCTCCTTTAAGTTTTGAATGATCAGCAACCAAGAAGTTCATCTCTAAGAACAATGTTGATATGATAAAAATAAATTATAAAAGGGGAGAACCAATGTTAACAATAAAAAATAGTCAGTAAATTAATTATGGCAAGATATACCATATTTGAACTATTAGGATGACATTTAATAACAATCAATGTAATAGACTGGGACATACAACAGGCTTAACTGTTGAAATACATAAAAATGAGAATATCATCTAAAATGAAAAATTAAATAGATAATGAATAATGACTCTCCAATTAACTACTATTATTTTCAAGAAAACAAAAATATTAGTTCATTTATGGGATTAAATGTGTCGTATCCATCTTTTGTATTAATGAAACAAACCAAAATATCAAATCATAAATCCACTTTTTAAAAAATAATTTTCTAAATTTTATATTTTGAAGATACATATTTTAAAACATAGATGAAACTTAAGACTAAAAATTTAAAAGGGTAACGAAAATTAGGATTAGGAACAGCTAATTCTTTTTTCAAATCTTAAATAGTTCTGTTAACTTTCAATATCCAAACTTAAAAAATAATAATTATTATTTAAAGTTTAATAAGAACTGTTTTTACCTCAGTATTACACATTTTTTCTTCACCGTCATCCCTTCGTTGAGATAACAAAACTATATCATAAATAAATGTTACAATTGTGTAATTAACTTTCAAATTAAATTTAAAAGAGTATTGAAAAAAACTATAACTTTACATAACTGCATATAAAAAATTAATCTTTCTTCTTTTTCGACAGGGTAGTTGAAAACAACAGTCAACAGGATAGATGGTGATCCAAACATATAAACTACATTTTAAAATAACAATAGTTTTATTAAAATATAAATTAGAAGATAATTTAAAACAAATGTTATATGCTGAGTAAGTCTAAATATACAAATTTCATAAAAATATGATATGTTTTATAAACATTACATATTATACACACTGTATTTATTACTTCTTCTTGGTACAGGAATACAGCCATTTAAGATTTTTTTTTAAAATTTACTGATCCAAAATTTCAATAATAATAGCTCCTCTAATTCAATAAAAACTATGAAATGTAATACTAATGTTGTTTTCAATTTATTTTTTGAAGTAGTAATTGCAGGATAAATTTCCAGAACTAATGTAAGGTCCAGTTATCTTAAAACTATGTTTCAGTCAAATAGTTATAATCTAAAAATTAAATAAAACTAAAATAAATGTATACCTATGACAAAGCTTATGCCATTCAAAAAAAAAAAAATCTTTGGTTTATTTCAGACCTGAGCGAAATACTATTTAAATGTTACTCCAATCAAATTTTAATAAATTCTGAGAAATTTCAAAATTGGTTCTTTTACATATTTTAAATAGAAAAACTAATGTATAAACACCTGATTTTATTATATCTATAGTATTTTTGTAGACTAGACATTGAATGGAATTAAGTACATAAAACATTAAATTATTGTTTGAAAAACAACATACTTTTTTAATATATATGAATGATCCCGTAAGCATACATCTATAATTAATATATTAGAAACAAAAAATAAAATCTTACTTTTTTTTTAAATATACCATTCTATTTTCATAATTGGAGCAACAGATAACTGATTTAAAAAAATAAATTGTAAAAACCATTTTATTTGGTATTTAAAATACTCAGGTCTGATTTAATTTAATTTTCATAATTATGAGAAAATTTAGTTTTAATACAATACAAATTTTAGAATAAATATTAAATTACTATGGGAATTTGACTTACAACATAAAAAAAAGCTTTTAAGTCACAATATAAGCATAGAGTAGAGCAAATTCTTGCATAAATATCAACATTTAAAATATTACCATAAACAGCAAGATATCTGCTTATTAATTATGAGAGAAAAAATCTGTAACTTTTATTTAAGATTTACATACTTATATTTTTTATATATATAAAATAATGGATTTGTTTTCAAATAGTAACCAAAAATGTTAAAGAAGGAATATACAAGTACAATAATTATTATGTAATGTTTCTACTCTCTATCCCTTTCAAACAATGAAATCAAGTCATAATCTTAAATAAAAACCATTTATTAATCATTATAATAACTAAACATTTAATTACATTATTCTCGCCGTAGATCAAACAGTTAATAAAAAGATGTTAACCATAACAATTTATTACTACTTCTTATTTGTTATTATTCTGAGGTAAAATATTTGTAGTTTTCTAACGTAATGTAAAGTACATTAGTTTACATTAGGCAGCAGCATGAAGTAAACATTTACTAACACACAGGTTTAATTAAACTAAGAGGTATTTAATATTTAGTGGTTCATAAACAATATTTGCTGACTACCGCCCTGCAAAAGCCTTTAATTACTAGTATAATTTTATTAGAAAGAGTGGTTTTGACCTGTTGTAGTCATTCTTGGTCTTACGCAAATTTGAAAATACAGATCAAAAATATCACACTTTATTCTTAATCATGCAGTAAAAATTGAATAGAAAATGTAGTGCATAAAATAAGAAATATGTAGTTTATTTTTTCAAGTGAATAATTATAGTTTTTTCACTTGCAGACTTCTGCAGTGTGGATATCGATATTCACAGTTTAATAAATAAAATACTTCTTTTTAAAATTATGATTCTCTGGATTAAGTTAAAATTTATCACAATGCATCATAATTCATGTAAATGTACTTCCATGATTTATAGGAATTCTAAACAATTTTTCAGAAAAAAATTCTACATTAGCACATTGTAAGTTGTCAATCATTTTTTAATTTGTAAACATACGCATAAAAAAATTATTTTGAATTTGAATATGCATGGAAGAAGTTCAACATAAATAAATATGCTTTATGTCATCTTTTGATTTTTTAAATGTCATTTCGTCAGGCACTTATATTATTTCTTTTTTTATAAATTTGTCTAATACATTACCCATTTTACGAAGTGTTCATATTGGCACAGTTTTATTTCATCGTGTTTTCAAATATTTCATCCACAAATTTAATTATCTTCTGATTCCATCAATATTTTCTTTCTTTTAGATTTTTATTTGAACCCTTCAATTTAATTTTTTAAATTTATAAAACAGAAAACTACTTCTTTTGACCAACAGAATAAACAATCTCATTTTCATCTGCGATGCAATAGAGAGGATAATATTTAAAATGCCATCTTTTTGTATATTAACCACAAGTTCCTTATTTCAAAAATGAATAACTTCTTTATTTTGGTGTCCTTAATTACCTGTAAGATGCTCATAAAAATTAATGATTTTCAGCATGTCGCAGAACAAAATTTATGCAATGAACATTAACCAAAGCATTACATCAATAGTTTTCAATATATTTTGTTTTCCTTTTTTAAAAATGATGAATTAATCATTATCAGATTTTTATAAAAATAGAAGCATTTTTTTTAATTACATTTTTCTTGAATTGAAACGTTTTATTAGATAATGATTAATTTATCACTAAGAGAAAGTTCTACAATAAATTTGTAAATGACCCCATCATTTGAGTTGACTTACTCTTTAAAAAATAAAAGTGATATAAGAAGCAACAAAGCCTGAACGTTGCAATGGTTAAAATAGATTACTACACAATAGCGGCAGAAGGTCAATCAATATTAGTTTACAAAAAAAATTAATAGATTAATTAAAATTAATTAATTCCTACCATGGATGATACTGCATTATTAAAATGCATAAAAAGTCATAAACACTTCATAAAAATACACATATATACCACTTTGAAAATAAATAACTAGAAAGCTCATTAAGAAATACAGATATGCTCACAATTCATAAATATTACAAATAATAAATCTCAATTTATAGTAAGAATTTGTTTCTAATTTACATCTACCTTTATATACAGGATATCCTTTTTATTATAAAACATGGTAACACTATTTACATAACAGTTTAAAATGCATTTTTAAACATTAAAATCCCATAACAAAAATAGATTAACAATATTTACAATGGATAATTGCATTAAAGAACACCTTTGTATTTCTGAAGGGTCTCCTGAGTCTTCTCAATTACTGTGTATATATAAGGCCGTTCCATTGGAGATACTTTCAACATCATTGCTATTAACTCATGCATCTCCTAAAACAAAGCCGTTTCCTCAATGTAAAAATATGAGCATTAAATAAAGTCTAGCTTCTGTGTATCGCAATGCCAAATTAAAAAAATCTGTAAATATTGAAGTTTTAAAGAATAAAGTTTACTATATAGAAAAAAAAAATCTGGCGATAATGAGATATGTCTATAGACTTTGTCCAATATATTACCAACCTAAAGGAATAAGGCAGATACTTTTTTGCTCACAAGGGGATATAGTACCTCTAGATGGAAGGACCCGGAATCTAATTGTTAGTGGATAGTAGGCACGGGACAGATGTACATGATGTTTGCAGTTTCAAAGGTGTTTAGTACAAGTCAACTTATTTTCCAGTTAAGCCTATGAAAGTAACTTCATACACAAGAGCCCCATAAGAGTAAGTTAAGGAGACTCATGATTTAATTAGGACAGGCTAGAGAACTTGAAAAGCATGGAATCAACTGAAAAGAATTGGTTTTTGTTTAAAAAAGGGATGGAAGAGGGTTGTAATTGAGGTTCTAGATGAGAGACAGCAGTAAAGGAGAAACAAATGATATTAAAAGGAATATAAAAAAAAAAAATAAAGATAGAAATGATGCAAGAATGAAACTGATACTAAGATTATTGAGAACTATCACAAAAAAATACAGAAGATAAAGTTGGAGTAAAGAAAACTCTGTAAGAAAAAAAGAGAGAAAAACTTTGGGAAGATACAGAAGGAATTTGATATAAAAAGATTCGAAGATATAAAGGATAAGAAGGAAATTAGGACATAGTAAGAACATTATAGAAAGGTGGTGAGATATTTCCAGAAGTTATTGAATATAAGTAGGATAAACAGTTGTAGTTCTATGGGTGAGCAGCTGGAAAAATGAAAATCATTGCATCACTTAAATATTATAAATCCCCATAGCCATGGAGCCAGGGCCCAAAAATCGACTTGATCGCAGGCGCAGGTTTGATTGTGAACTACGAAAGTGTATGTTATTCTGAGTAAAAAGAACCTTGTCTGCCGTTCCAGAGACACTGCTTTCGAAAATAGCGGCTGATTTAAAGAATATGAGGCCAGAAAGTTGAGGATCAAAATGGAAAATCCATTGCAAAAAATGTGAGCGCAGTTTTTATTTTTTTAAATTTGTATATATGGGTCTAGACAAGTAAAAAACAAAATTGCTAACAACGGGCCACCAAGGGTAAATTTTTTACAGCCAAAAAAGACACATTTTCTTGTTTTTTTCACCTATAACTCCTGAATAACATTAAATTGTGCATCAAAGGAGTACCTAAACTTCACAATTTGGTTAAGTAGTATGGTAGAAAACCATAATCAACCAATGCTGATTTTTACCAAATTCGTCAAAAACCGAGTCAAATTACTATAAATGGCCCCATAGCTTGGAAATGAGTTCCTTAATAGGAAAACCGTATAGAATCAAAGTTGTACAGCATCACATTTTGCGTCCACTGAGTACCCACTATTTTAATGTAGGTCACTTACTCCGAACAAAATCAGGTATCTCCCAATGGTTATAAATTGGTAATAAAGGTATACATGATTTTCAATATTTCAACAGTAAAGATTCTGAGTTATTTTTATTAGAGTCTGTTGCATGTAATATAAGCCTCTTTTTCACCTCTCAGTTGCGAAGGATTTTAATAAACGATGTGTCGAAAGATATCGAATTTCATAAAGAAATAACGAATCCAGATTCGTGATATATTATTCGCCTACAATAAAAATGTCAGTACGCAGTGGAGGCAAAATTTGATTCTCTACAACTTTGATTGTAAGGGTTTTTCCTCTTAGGGAACTCATTTTCAAGGTACAGGGCCATTTATAGTAATTTGTCTCAGTTTTTGAAAAATTTGGTAAAAATCAGCATTGGTTGATTATGGTTTTCTACCATACTACTTAACCAAATTGTGAAGTTTAGGTACTCCTTTGATGCACAATTTAATGTTATTCAGGAGTTATAAGTGAAAAAAACAAGAAAATGTGTCTTTTTTGGCTGTAAAAAGTTTTCCCTTGATGGGCCTTAGCCTTAGCAATTTCGTTTTTTAAATATCTAAACCAATATATACAAATTTAAAAAATGAAAAATTTTCTCACATTTTTCGCAATGGATTTTCCGTTTTGATCCTCAATTTACTGGGCTAATATTCTTTAAATCAGCGGCTCTGGAATGGCAGACAAGGTTATTTTTACTCAGAATAAAACATACTTTTGTAATTCACAATCAAACCTTCACCTGCGATAAGGTCAATTTTTGGGCACTGGCTCCAGTATAGAGAGATCTGGTCTGAAGAATCCTATCCTTGGTCTAGTTTACAAGAGAAATGACAGAATGACATGCAAAAAGCTACCATTGGATAGCACTGCTGACTATTATGTATAAGGTTATTTCCTTAAACTAGATCAAGATGGATATCACCAATCAATTATTTGTTGACTATTAGCTTTTGATTCACCAGGAAGGAAGAAATTGATTTAAGTAAATTAGATTTATTTTGTGGAGCAAGTAAATCACCAGATTGCTAGCAGTATCCTCAGCTGCCCTGAAGTAGATAAAAATACCATGATGCACGTCTATAAGTCTGTATACCTTCCTATTCTCACCTATGGCGGAGAAAGCTGGACTATGTCGGACAAACATTATAGTCTCATAACAGCAAAGGAAATGCGGTTCCTAAGTAGATCGGAGAGGAAAACAAGGAGGGATTGCATTAGAAATGAAACTATCAGAGAACAGCTGGAAGTGCCTGAACTCAAAACTACCTTGGAGAACAGGCAATTAAGGTGGTTTGGACATGTCTGCCGCATGAACGAGGACATGGACCCTATAAAGATATTAGAGGCTTTACCCACAGGGAAGAGACCACAAGGGCGTCCCAGAGTTTCATATCAGGAGTTCATGCAAAGGATCGGAGGTAGAAGAGGTAAATCCTTCAACCAAATGAAGCGGTTAAGCATAGAACGGGAAGAGTGGCTGTGCTGAATAGAGGCCCCTCGACGCTAGAAATGCCATTGTGAGGAAGACAAAGAAGATTTATTTTGAAAAATTCATAGTCTAACATCTACTGAGTAAATACTTAAAACCGTGGAACTACATTACCATGTTTGATCTATTTGATCTAATCTAATTTATTTTGATGAGAACATAAGGTTATAAAATTTATTCAAGTGAAAAATTCTTTAGGAGCGTTTTTCACTTTTAAATTAGACTGAGCCGTCAGATCTCCAATGTATTTCGATCGGGTAAAGTCAGCTGTAGTAGAGCAATTGAAATGTTTTTGCATATTAAAGTATCTCAAAAACTAAATATTGGACCTACATATTGTTAGCGAGGGAATTGTTTAGCATTTCATTCTCTATGTAATGGGCTATTATTCAAAATTATTTCTTAACGCGACACCGTGATAGAGAGGCAAAAAAGAAAAAATAGTGTCTAAAAACAAATGATAACGAGTTCTATGGAAGATATGAATTAAAATATCTCATAAACTAAAAATCGGACCAGCATACTGACTGTAACCGAGGAAAATGTTCAGCATTTCATTCTCTTTACAATGAGGTATTATTTATAATTTATATTTAATATTATTAATCTCGCCTTGTTGATGTTTTCACTTCTATCGAATGGTCTAAAGCACACACCTTAGTTTTTATAACTTATTATCTTCATTTTGTCCATTAACATTTTCTCAAACCCATTGCTTTAAACATTAATGCAGAAACTTTTATTCCAGTACAAATGCTCATAATTATATTTCCTGTTTACATTCCTTATAGGTCTCTTAATCTTCCAATGGGCGCCTTTATTTATAACAACAGCAGGCATGCGATGCATGGAATGGATGAAGCGTGCCTTTCTGATAGTCATTAATTTTTTTTCTTTTGTTTAGTTGAAAATTCAATATTTTGTGCATTAACATATATTTATACAATTTCTAATAGTGTTTATTTAAATAAAATTATTGTAATTTATTTTTTATGTTGTTTTAAACTTAATTTTATGATAGGGAAACAAACGTGTTTACTTTTTAGTTTTCTATATTGAATATAAGGCAGGGCATATCAAATAAAAGAAAGAAAGAAATACAAAAATATTTATGAACTTTAATTTAATAGGTTACCTCTGACGATAAAAAAAACAAATATAAATTATATATACTTGATAACATAAAACATAAGTTTGTTTACAAAAGACATAAGTTTAGATTGAAAGCAATCAGAAAAATATAAAAATTAAGATATTAAAAGCAACAAATTCATCACTTATTCAAATTAATCGTAATCAGATTTGTCTAGCCTATAACACAAAATGTACACAGTCTCAATTACAAGATGGGCTGTCCTAGTGTATTTTTTACACATGGGACATGTTTTTTTTTTCCTTCTACACACATGAAATCTTCACATGACATTTTAAAAACTTCAACCACAAATATCCAAGAAAAACTAAAAGTATAACACAAGTGAGCTTACCATTCAAAGTGTGCCACAACAATTTTCCAAGGGTTGTAAGGGTCAGGAGAAGGTAAGAAGATAGCAGAAGGACAATTAGAGTTTGAGATAAACGAATACCTACAACTACCATGACATCTGGACACTTTAAGGGATTTGACAGCCTAAAAACCGAGGGTGGAGCATTTCGTGCAACAGCGTGCTCAAAGGTTAACAATTTTTATACCATTTTATTTAGTGAAATACTTTTACTATCATCACGGGTTAAGTATTTTACTATCTAATTTTTTTTTTTATATGGTATGTATCATTTAATAAATTAAACAAATAGCCTGAATTGAGTGATTTTTTTCAATAATTGCAATAAAAATAATTTTTAAAAAATAGGTACAAATATTGGTTATGTTTTCAATTAAGAGATGATGGGAGGAGGTAATTCCAAATAAAACATATAATATAGATTTAAATTAACCATTAAACAAATAATTTTTAATTCTTATTTTATTATTCTCTATACTATTTTCAAAGCAGAATAATATGATTTTTCTCATAAGACTAATTACCCCAAAAAGAGCACATAAATAAGTATGAAGTGATATAGAAAAAAGAAAAGAAATTTAAAAGCAATGATAAGTAAAAAAACGAAATTAATACCTGAGTAAAAGGAGTGATGGTAGGAAAATCTATGCTTCCACTAATAACAGCCAGAGCAACAGAATCTCCTCTCTCGTAAACTGTATCATAGGGAGATTTAAAGTAACACATCGCATATAACATGCAACCTAGAGACTAAAAAAAAAAATACAAAAATTATTAATAAAAAATGTAAAATTAAATGTTTAACACCAACCTAAAAAAGGATTCCTTGAAACCTTCCAAGCTTTTAGTCATGTTTTACTCTTACTGTAATTAATATTGCCTGTTTCATTTAGCTAATTTTCTAGATGGTAGAAATAGAATGGCAATGTTTATGCCTTTTTCATTTTTTCAAATTATTATAAAGTCATTTTTAATGAAACAGGAATATCAAAATTTTGTTATTTTCTATTTGGTTATTATTATTATCATTTTTTTTTTTTCTTTTAGTCACCATAAAACAGTAGCATAGGTTATCTAATTCTATAAGGTTCTAATAGCAAAACAAAAATTTAATCAATTTACCCAAATATCAGTTCGCTGATCAATCATACAATAGCTTTCAACATTAAAAAGTTCTGGGGCTCGATATGGCATAGAACATCTTTCAGATGCTAGATCCTGTAGTCTTTGCGCTTCCGTGCTGCCACAAACCTTTACAACGGCTGGAGCAACTGATCCTAATATAAGAAAATATATTGTTATAATAAATAAATAAACATTATTTTAAAGAACAAATTTATTTACTTAAGTCATATTGAATATTTAATAGTTGACCGTTGCATTATAAAGGAAGGAGATGGTCCAGGGTGGCGGTCATAAATAGGCTAAATATTGGCAAAACTATTTTATTAAAAGCCAACGTTTCGACCCGACTCTGCAGGTCTTCTTCAAGGGATGTGTTCAGCAAGGAGTTTCACATAGAACTCAAGGGAGTTTCACTTAAGGAGTTCTAAGTGAAACTCCTAGCTGAACACACCTCCCTGAAGAAGACCTGCATAGTCGGGTCGAAATGTTGGCTTTTAATAAAATAGTTTTGCCAATATTTAGCCTATTTACGACTGCCACCCCGGACCATCTCCTTCCCTTATTTACTTAAGGAAAAATATATTGTTACAATTTAAGAGTAATTATTAAATTTTGCTAGCTTTGTATTCCATCCAACCTGGCTAGAAAATAAACTTTTTTTTTGGTGCCAAATGAAGATCACATCAAATGGAACGATAAAATGGGGAGGCTGGAGTGATTAATTTTATTATTAAATCACTGATAATTTTTGTTACATCTTTTAAAAATAAAATGGAAAACAATCAACCAACACATATTTTATATTTACAGTTCACAAATATTTCAATGTACAAGTTTATGGAACTCTTTAATTTAATTTTATAACATAATAATAATAACAAAAATAGTCAAAGTAAAAAATTTAAATAGTTTATAACATCATTCAATATCTTAACATTTGAATGTAACATATTGTGTACAATATTCACACCGATGAAGGATGAGCTAACTGGAGTTTAGACGGTTAAACAATGCTGCAGTGTGTTAACAGTATCTGGTTAATATAATTGAGGTGATTACATTGTGGCAAATTAAATGAGGTTGTAAAATTGTTGGACTTAGTAACGAAAGAATTCCTAAAAGTTTAATATTTTTTGTGGCGACTGGTAAACATCCGAAGGGTAGACCGATGCAAAGGCGGAAAGACTGCGTTAAGGCCGATCTGAAGGGACTGGGATTGGTAATTGGTAATAAGCGAATGGTGGTGTTACCATCAAACCTTCGGGTTCATTAAGTCTTTAATTATTATGTTTTTTCTCGCTTTTGCGGGTTGAATAACATAAGAAGTGGTTGATGTGGGAGACAATGTCTAGCCACCTTCATATTATTGTTATTTTTAAATATTTAAAAATTTCTGAACGATTCGTGATGTGGCCAAAAGAACTGATTGCTTTGCCTCTCTTAGCACATCAAGAAATAATTCTAGACTATCTGTACCTGCCTCTCTTGATTTTGGTATCATCTCATTGGTGGATATTATAATTGGCGTTGTTGTAACTCTTTCCAATTTATATAGTTGCTTTAATACGATAGCCAATTCTTGGTACTTTCTGAGTTTTTCTCCCACAGTGGAACTTATATTATTTTCGTTGGGGATCCCGGCATCAATCAATTTTGCTTTATTCCCTTTTAAATCTATAAGGAGGACGCCAATACTGTTATTAGGCACAGCATGGTCCGTGATAAATGATTCATCCCAATAGAGCTTGACAGGACCTTTTTGAAGGAGTCTATTTGGATGGTACTTATAATATGGTACCTTATCATCTAGTAAGTGGAACTTCATCGCCAGGGCCTGATGAAAAATTTTTGCCACATTGTTATGCCACTGGAGATACTCAGTATCATCTAGCACCCCACATCCACCTGTGATATGTTGGTTTGAATCCAGTGTAACTGAGCATAACCGGCATTTATCCGGTGCTGTCATGTCTTTCAGATGGCCATAACCTGATCTTGGATGGCGATAAAAAACCCTTCTGTTTTGGAGAATATCTTTCCAACTTTTAACCATTCGACTGATCTTTCCTTGTCAATGGAGATGTCATTCAATTGGCTGTAGAATCTCCCATGCAGTGATTTGGTTTTCCACTCTGTCAACTGTTCATTTTCTGACACAATTGTAGAGTCATCATGTTTGCTCATTATGATTTTAACATTATTAGTACTACTTATTAGAAAAAATTACATAAAGGAAAGAAGATTAAAGTGGTATGGATATGTGAAAAGTGTGATGGCGAACGACTCCTCAAAATGGCATTTGAGTGAGAGACTGTGGGTAGGAGAAGAAGAGTAAGGCCTCATGTTAGGTGGAGAGATGTAGCTGAGAATATGGTGGGCCGAGGGCTGACGGAGGAGGAAGTGATGGATAGGGAGAAGTGGAGGAAGCGACTGAGGGAAACTTCAATTTATGAAGAAAACACCCTTAAATAAAAAAATTACAGCAAAATAAGTTTACAAAATAATATTTTAAATATATTTAATAAAATCGATTATGTATATTTAGTTCTGCTACTTTGTGACAATAATAAAAAAATAGTTGAATGAAAGAATTTCAAAATTAATGAGAGGGACCGAGAACCAATGAAGAGACTCTAACCTGATCAAGCTTGGCTGAGAGTTTAGAATGACTCACAAACATAATTTTCTGTATCATAAATGAGAATAAGCTCTGATAATTCTAATAAGAGTGGTTTTCGTAAATCTGGTATTAATTAATATTTAATTTTATGATTAAAGCTATGTAAAAATTAAAATATGTATATATGCCTATACTTAGAACAAATAAAACCATCCAAAATTAACTATAAATAAATATAGTGCCCTACATAATCACTAGCATTCTTGCCCCACTAAAAACATTTTGAAGAACCCTAATAATCCCCACATATATTATTACAGTAAGGCTTGAAATCGGTTTTGTACCAAATATAAGCCCCTGTCATGCTTAAATACCATGAATGGGGTAGCGTTGGATTCAGAATTTTATGGGGGGTTAGCGAATCGTATTCTCCGCTTTTGTTTTTATTTCTTAAATAAATAAAGTCGATACAAACATTTTGCTAGGCTTCAATACTGGAACGGTGGTAAGTCTGTAGATCTGCTTTGGAGATTATGATGCGTACAGCAAGGGTTTGCATCCATACAACCTTATGTTAATTGTAGTACTGTCATTAAATACATGTCTCATTTAGTCGACTTGAGACCTCTATGATCGAGAGAGGAAGAGTTTATATTATTTATCGATGGCGTTTTTGATCGGCAAGCCATATCATCGTTAATTCTTCAGCAAATCTAGAGATTGAGCCACCAATTTTGAAAACTTCCTTCTCCTTCAGGTGGGCGAAATAATCCAATCGCCCCGAAAATTGAGGCAAACAAGTTATGGAAGAAAAGAAACTTTATTTGCAAATAACTAAAAAATTACACACTTTTCCCTTGGTTATGCCCATGATTATAAAAAAGATTACTAAATTATCTACAAAAGGAAAAAAAAAATCATCGAAATCGATTAGAAATTTTTCCAATATTTTTTTTTCATTTTATTGTTTATTTTTTCTTATTTTCGATTAATATTCATTAGGAGAGCTCTATTATAGCCCATTTCATTAGAAAATAGCTATATATTTGGCATATTGCTATAGTATGAGTACATTGAAACAATTTGTACTGACCAAGGGAGGAAAGTGAGTTCAAATATTTTTTAAAGGGAAAACAGAGTTGAGATTTGTATTTCGCACCTCTATAAAGCCTCAAATACAAATTTTCATAGAAATCAAAAAAAATTTAGTTAGCACCAAATCGGAACTAGGGCTTCGATTTTCTTTCAAAAATCACAAAAAGTGGGGTAACATAAAAATGACTCCATGTATCCTCATGAAAATTTATGTTAAGTTAGGGCTACATATGCTACATGAAATGACACAAACCAGATCCCTATAAATATAATAGAACTAGAGATAAAAAAACCAAAACCTTTGAAGAGTTTTTCTATATTTATTATTTTTAAACGCATCAAAACTAAAAATTATTGATACGACTTGAAATTGATCATTTAGTGGTAATTCCATTTATCACTTTATCAAGAGATAAAACCTAGCTGTCAGAATGAAATTGTTTATGCAAAATTCTATTTGAAATAATTAATTTTATTATTTTTAATAGTTGACCAATCTTTAATCACTACTTCCATTAAGTATTTCATGACTAATAACATTATTAAAAGGATTCCATATGGACTTATTTGAAATGAGTACAATATAATTCAAAGATCATAGGTGGTCTCACATGATAACCTTGTAAACTGAGTTATTTGTCATAATTCAAAATTGGAATAAAAACTTTATCTGATAGTTCTGTGGCTTAATAATGAGGATAGCTATATAAAACTTATTTAGAGGGTTGTACCAATTTTTTAAGCCACAGAGCTATCTGATTTTTACTAAAATTAAAACAAAAAAAATTAGCTACAGGATTATCATGTGTAGCTATTCATGTGAGTTAGAGGAAACAATTAACTTAAGATCATATACATTAAAAAATTTTGAACTGATAATTACCCAAATCCATTATCACAGGTGTGCTATCAACATCCAATAAAATATTGGCAGGTTTTAGATCCCTATGGGCCAAAGGAACAGGTTGGGCATCGTGAAATGCTTTTACTCCATCACATATTTGTAGAAACATTCTCAATATGTCACCTTGGTCCATATATTGTTTGTTTTTACTCCTTGCATCTAGACAATAACCCAAAGTACCCCTCTAGAAAAAAATTAAATAACTAGAACTACGGAACAAAGAACTCCTTAGCAACAATCAACTTATAGTATGACAGTCCATATGAACACTAAAAGAACACTGACCGAATAATAGTGAAGTAGTAACAAAACTTGACTGGTTGTGTTCAAAACAGGATCAGGACATCCAGAAACATTGTATTCAAGACAAGGAATGATGTTAGGATGGTTTAATATTTTATGGTATTCAACTTCTTGCAGTGCACACTTTTGGTCATCTCTGCCATGACAAACAATTTTTTTAACAGCGTATCTTTTCCGTGTTCTTGCATGTTCTACAAGCAATACTGTGCTAAATCCTCTGAAAAATAAGAAATAAATAACTTAAAACCAAAACAAAGAAGCAGAAAGAACATCTTGCATGGCAGGTATTGTTGTCAAAGGTTACCCTTGTCCAAGTTCTTCCAAAATATAATACTTAGAATTGCCGATAACTACATCATCTTTAGAACACAAACAACCCATTTTAAAAATCACACTGAGACCTAAAGTATTCATTTTAATAAAACACTAATGACTACAATATTCTACAAACTACATACTTTAGTTCAAGTCTCTTTTAGCAACCCACCCTTTTTAAATTGTTATCGATTCTACACAACTGTTATCACCAAAGAAGTAACTTGCGATCTCTTCGTCTTTATCACAAAAATGAACAATGCAGTTTCAATCTACGAGTTAATAATAAAAAATATAACTCATAGATGTTTCATGTTGACGAATAATTCATAAATTGAAAAAAAAATTAAAAAGAATCACAAATAATCTAGTACTATTTCATAGTACTATTTAATATATATGGTCAATTTATTAAAAAGATCGTTCATTGAACTAAGGCAGGGGTCCCCAAACTACGGCTCGCGAAGATTCCTTAGATTACAAGATACAATTTTAAAAAATATGAAATCTAGTAAATAACCAAAACACGAATTACTACAACATTTATTGCATGTACTTTTTCTCTTAGAAATTTCATTTCAGGTATAAAGAGTCATTTATTGAACAAGTTTTTTTTTTTTTTTTATCATACGCCATATTCCGCGGGACTTAGTGGAAGCTCCATAAGGCCTTAGAGTTTTAGTGAAGGTCTCAATGTGGCCCGTGGGCACTAGCGGATCCAGGATTTAATTTTGGGGTAAGCTTCAGCCCCAAAGATTTTTTTTCATATGTATAACGATAATTAATTTGAAAAACAAAGAAGAAAGAAACGAACTACCTACATGATATGGTGTTTAAGTGATTCTTTAAGTCATATTAAATGTAATTAAACGAACAATAATACTTTAAGAGAGTTTTAAATATTTTTTTCTATAAAACATGGTTATATTTTACCGTTTTTTTGGGGGGGGGAGGCTTCAATCCGAAAGCTCTCCCCTACCCGTAAATCCGCCTTTACTTTAGCGCCAAATAGTTTGAATATACCTGCATTGAGACTTTGCAAGTTACTGTAGCATATTACCACCCACACCCAAACTACCTCTATTTCAGCTGACATACTCAACACTCATTTTGTCTCCTGTTCATCCGATCCCTCTGTCCAAGCACCAGCTCCACCCCTCATACTCCCCTCCTTTAATCCCAATCATTTTTTTCTTTTCGCATATCACCCCTGACGACCTCCTTAAATCCATTTGTAAATCCCAAACCAAAGATTTCGGACCAGATAATATCCCAGTTAAATTAATTAAATCCTCACTTCCATCCATTTCCCCAGTCCTTTATCATATCTATAATTTCTCGTTACAAAGTTCCATTTTTCCTAGAACCTGGAAAACCGCTCTTGTTCTTCCTCTGAACAAAATCTCTAACCCCACAACCCCTAATGATTTCCGTCCAATTTCCCTCTTGTCTAACCTTTGGAGCGAATAGTACAATCTCAACTATCCCTATATCTTGAACAAAATAAACATTTGAACTGCTTCCAGTCTGGTTTTAGACCAGACTACTCCACTCATTCCGCCCTCATTAAAATCTCCCAAGATCTCCACACAGCCATAGATCAACAGAAACTCACCATCCTGATCCTTATTGATTTCTCTAAAGCATTCGACTCAGTTGACCATAATATCCTCCTATCCAAACTTAAAACTATATCCTTATCATCTAGTACCCTTAAGTGGTTCCAATCCTTTCTCACCGATCGCTCCCAGTACGTTGTAGTTCCTAATAATCCTCAATCAATGTCTCTACCTCTGTCCCGAGGCGTCCCACAAGGTTCCTCATTATCCCCCACCCTCTTTTCCATCTACATTAATGACCTCCTTTCCTCTATCATGCACTGTCAATATCACCTATACGCCGATGACGTCCAAATTTATCTTTCCTTCAACCCGACAGATTCCTCTAATGCTATCCTGAAACTGCAACAAGACATCAATAGAATATGCGGATGGGCAAATCTTAATAAGCTGACATTGAATATGGATTAGACAAAAGCCATCCTGATCTGATCCCCCTCACTCCTCAAATCCATTTCAACACCTCCTAATCTTCTTCTGAACAACTCACCTATCTCCTTCCATACCACTGTTAAAAACTTAGGCGTTACCTTCGATCAAAGCCTCCCCTGGAAACCACACACCTCCCAAATCTCCCGCCGTACTATATCTACCCTGAAACAGTATAACCATCTATGTTATCTTCTTCCGTTCAAAACCCGTCAACTCTTGGTCTCCTCTCTTGTTTTCCCCCACTTCGACTATGGCTGCATGGTGTATGGTGGACTCTCGGGAGAACTCAAAGCCAAACTTAAACGTTTAATGAATTGCTCAATCCGCTTTATCTTCGGGATCTCAAGGGATACACATATTACCCAGTTCTACACCAAGGCTCTATCTGTCCTACTGCCGTCAATATTTTATGGCTACCTTCCTATACTGAGCCATTACAACACGGCGACCTGCCTATATTCTACAGATCCTACAATTCAAACGCTCCTTTCAATCCCGTCCCACCAGATCCCATGCGTCCGACCTCTATCCTCCCCCTCACCGAACTGCAGCATTTGATAAATCCTTTTTAATACAAGTTGTCTCCCTCTGGAACTCTATACCTTCAGATATTCGACACGCAAAATCGATATCCTCATTTAAATCTCTCTTCTTCGAACACCTACTCCATTCCCAATCCGATTGATCATGAAATGCACTTAAAAACCTCAAAGTACACCCAGATACCCTGATTATTTTGTAATTCATCGATATTTCGTTCACTTAATTAATTTCTTTGTATATTTTATATTAACATTTATATCTTTTCATCATTTATAACTTTATTGTACCCCAAATCAACCTGTTAATATTGAATAGTATTTCATGGACACACCAAAATATTGATATATATTCTGTATTTGTGACTTGTTCTAAAGGGACACTAGTCCCAGAATAATAAAATTATATTCAATCATTCATTCATTCATTTTGATAAACGGAATTCCTTTGCCTACATTGGGGCTATAAAAGCTATTCCATACTTGAACTTACAAAGTCTTAGTAATGTAATGAACTAAGAAAAGCTTATCTAGAATCATGAGTTGTTTTTTTTTTCATTTTTTAGTGAAATACATTCTCAATTTAAATTTTATCCAACTAGTTCGTCATAAATAGTTTTATCCAACTAGTTCTTAGTTTTAATTTAACTATTTCAATAGTTTGAATAAAACTTCATAATTTCAATAAGTATTGGAATAAGGTTTCATAAATTCAACAGTTAGAATAAAATTTCTCAAAAATTATAGTTGCAAGTTTTTGTAACTTAAAAAAATAAAGTCATAATTTAAAAAAAAAGACGTATGTAATTAATTGGCAAAAAATATTTTAATTTTCTCAACTCTTAGATTTTAGCTTTTCATCAACCTGTTACGAATTGTTATAGTTTATTTAATTTTCTTTTCTATTTAAATGCAACATTGTGTCGACAAAATCCCTATCTTTTAACTTAAAAAGTATTTGTTGGTTTTTTTTTTTGCTTCCAAACTTCCACTTGTCCTCTACTTCTTCAGATGCTTATGTATATGGAAGTGACCTGAACCAATCGCCGCCACCCTGCCATTTATGAATTCCTTTAACTGCCCAAAAGTATCCTTCTTCACCAACCAACCGAACTCCTCTTCAGTGAGGACATAAATTCCCGTGATTCTCGTCATTGTGGCTCTTATTCCTTCAGAAGTAGAGCAGGTCTAACTGAGAGAAATAGGCTCGTCGGCTCCATTCTTCAATTGTTTCATCCTAGATTATAAATTTTTGCAGTATTATGTAAATTGTCCAATCCCAAATTTTTCATGTTGCTGTATTTCCAAATACTGGAGGGAGTGATATCCTCCTTCCCTCAACCCCTTTGTAGCGACGTCCTTGATTGAAATAGAACTGTAAAATTGTTTGGTGTATAAAAGGAATGAATCATAAATAATAATAAACTCCCAAGGTATTAAAAGAGAAGTAAGATGGGAGGATTGCATCCCCTCTAATATTTTTAATTTGGTTTTGAAGGGATTTTTTGGAAGGGGGTATATAGGCAATAATTGTAGCACCAATAATAGGTAGTTGGTATTGAACCGTTGAATTCTCTTATAGCGTGTTATATAGTGTTATATAGCAAATTGTTTGACGGATGGCAATTGTATACAAAAGTTCATACAGACTGGTATACAAAATGTATACATCAGGTGATATTGGTGTTGTTGGTACGTACCTCATCAAGAAATAGCAAATTGAAGGAATAGAGAGGTAACTATTAAATAATGTATCAATATTTTTCAAATGTATTATAGTATAGTAATATGAAATAGTAATATGATATATTGTAAAAATCTATCGACATTTTATTATTTCAGAAGGATATAAAACAGTAAATATTAAACAATAGTAACAATACAAATATTATTAAATTTAATGAAATATTAATAAAATATAGATGTTTTGGATTTCGAAATGTTTTTAATCTTTGAAAGATTTGAAGCCTTGAAGATATTTAATAGCTGTAATTAAATTTTTAAATCTTGCCTATAAAAAAACTATCAATTTATTAACAATGGTAAAAACAATTATGAAAAATTATTTCCAGGAAATAGCAATTGAAAAAATCAACTAAATAGCATAAACCAAAAATAAAAATCCTAAATATGAGTGACAGTATGTCATATTTAATGAATAACTAAAATCCTATAAAAATGTTAACATTTATCATAGAAAAGATTTATTACTAAGAAATAAAAAAAAATTAATTAACTGGCTCAGGATAAAAAAAAAATGAAGAAAATCAAATTAGAATTTATCATGACTGAAACGTTTCAGTATCTTTAGCTGATTTCGTAATGGAGAGAAACTAGGTTGAAATTATTAATAAATTGTTTAGTTGTTTCATTTTTGGGATTCTTTAAGTACTTTCTTTTTCCTGGCCATGTAAAGAAGTACTTTCTTGAACAATTTTTACTGAAAGTAAATGAACTTAAACTAAACATATTAAAAAAAATATTTATTAATCAAACTAATAAAAAAAAACAACAGGGAACTAGTCCAGTAAGTGGGCCCTATCGTGGTCATTTTTGCCAACCCCTGACGGCTATGTTGATATTGCCACCGTGTATTTACTAGAGTGGGAATGTCATGATCCATTTTCCAGGGTCGCTGAGAAATGAAGAGTAACAGATCCATGTGAAAATCAAACCCACAACGTTCAAATCCAGACACTCACCCATGTCTCATGTGCTCGACAATCCGGTCCTCAATGACAGAGAGGAAAGTGTACAGAGAATCTAGAACTAACAATAATCAATTATTTACTTATTTGCTGATGGATGATATTGATGAAAGAAAGATTTAAAAAAAAAATCAATATTAATATAAAATATTTAGGGTGTTATAGTTTGACCAATATTGAATGAATGACCAATTTTTTTAAAGTCTTCAATGTTTTAGGGAAATAGAAAGATTTGATTCTCCAGAAGACACAAATTCCACAATGCCTTTTATTAAGCAATTAAGACAATGTGTTCATCAATTCCATATTCTATGACGATTTTTCTAACACTTTCACCTTTATCACCAACATGTTTTATATTTTAATTTTTATATCTGTAGATAAAAGATTATGATTTATTATCACCAACATTTTTGATGCCAGTGATCCAAACTGCTGAACTATATTTGGTCTACACGAAGTAGATATTAAAACATAAATATATTAGAAGAAGGATTCTTTTTATAACCTTAAACTCCTGTAGTACTTAATTACTCCTCCGAAATGATGGCGATTCATTTATTTCCTCATTCTCCTTGTATAGTTAAATTTTATTATAATACTCAATACATCACTTGAATGTAAATAAAATATATATGTAAATTAAAAAAAAAAATTAATAATGATTAATAAGAGAGAGAGAGAGAGAAACCCCAATTAACCTAGTACCCTTATAATTAAAATTCTACAGCATACCATCATGAAGATTATTTCAAATTTATAGACGGACTGCTTTGAATTCATTCAAAATATTTTTATATATATTTTATTTATTCAATAAATTAAAAAAAAAATACTGATGTGCTCAAATACTTTAAAAATATTTTCATTTTCTATATGAACAATGTAATATTAATTTAAATATATAAAAAATGTGAAAAAGTGTTAAATTATTTATATTTCAGCCAGATATATTAGAAGATAAGTTACAATACTTTGGTTACACTCAGTAATTATTGATAATTTTTTATTAAAATACTAAATTTGTTATAAGATCAAAACAAACTGTAACAATTTATAAATCTCTAATTTTAGAAAGGAGCTGCTGCCAGTACAAGTTTGTGTAGGAAAAGATTGTGGGAGGTATGTGCATACTTTGTAATTAAAAATTGTTAGAACAATTTATGTAGCCTTAATAATAGTATGTGTTAAATAAAGTAAATAATTCCTATGGTACCAATTAAACATTAAATTTCATTTTTATAAAAACTTAAATTGTAAAAGTAAATATTTATTGTAAAACTTGAGTAACAATAAAATAATTTGATATGTGCAATTATTAACTTTTATTTATCCACCTCCTGATGGTTTTAGAGATAGATTTCCATCACAAGTTCAATTGAAGGATTAAATAGTAATATAACACACAGATAAAGGTAATTTTATTTTATTTTTCAAATAAAAATTTTTATTTTAATGATATCAGAGAAGCTAAATTTAGGAAATTTGATAAATTTTTCACATCATTGCTAATTGTTTCCATAATAAAAGTACTTTAATACAACAAATAAACATAATATACAACAAATATATAATAAAGTTGATTAAAAATAATTTAATTTTAATTTGAACAAACATTATACTCTAATTTCATAAACTAATATGTTTAATTTATATGAATAACAATTAAATTTTCCTAATAAAATGGATTGAATAATGGGCTCACCAGTAGATCATAAGTATATCAGTAAGTTTATTTATTTATTTTTTTATTGATAAAATAAATTTGATTTAAAACTCACAAATTTTGTCAGGATTAATCTTTGTTAATTTTAATTTTAAATGTAGCTAGGTTATTTATCAGCTCAAATATACAGAATAGCTAACACATTTAGTATCTGAGTATAATAAAAATTAATAAAATTGCATGTCTGAACTAATAACATTGTCTACAAGTCAGATCAAAAAGTATTCATACAACAGTTACAAAACATATGAAATAAAATATATGTTTATTATTATCAGAAACTATTTAAAAATAATAAAGTCATTTGATATTAGCATTAACTATCTAATATAAAACATATTATTGTTCATACAGATTGCATAACATAGCCGTTTAAATAAATCATTAGAAATAATCAATGAAAAACACAAGTCAAAATTATTTGAATACTTCATTAGTATATTCCTAAATTTACTCCATTAGAATGTTAATTTAATATTAAAACTTAAAAGATTAATAAGTAATTATTAAGTGAGCCTACCACTAGCTTACGGTACACATGTAAGTGCTGTGGCATTCATTATTTCTTTTTGTTATTGTCAATGATGTAGGAATTTTGTTCCACAACTTAATAGTTACACTCTTAATCCTTAAGCTGTTGAATTGTGTGGAAGAATATATAATTTTTCTTTACCTAATTTGTTTTTGTGAATGCCTCATTAGGATGAGCATTAGATAATATAAACATGATAATAAGAATAGATAGGCAAGATAAGACTTTACTTGTATATGTAATATATAGTAAGAGAAAGTATTGATTGCTTCCATGCAATTTTTTGAATCTGAGTTTTCAATGGAAATAAATGTTTTGAGGTTCCTTGAGTCCAAATAACCAAGTCCCCCAAAATGGTTTGTGTGTGTGTGTGTGTGTGTGTGTGTGTGTGTGGTGAACAGCCTAGCTCAAAAATAAAAAGTTGTAGGAAAATGAAATTGCGTATTTAGCGTTTTTATATGGGAGGGATGTTACAGCAACTTTTCTTTTAAAATCAGCTTACCGAAAGTGCCACTTAATATCATCAATGTTAGACATTTTTAGGATTTTCTCAAAAACGGCCTTAATGATTTTGATTAAATTCATTATATCAGTGTAAATATAATGTTACTCTTATTTTCATTTATGTTCTCTATCAGGATTTAAATGCCTAATTTCCACAGTTTCTTCCTATAAAGTACCTCTAATTTTTTTATTTAAAACAATTAACCAATTAACATTGTAAACTGATATTAAAAATGGTCAAGCATGAAAAAAATCTAAAGGAAAAATAACCTAATATTATAATAGAAAACCGACAAAACCCTAGCGTACAGCTGACCTTGGCCAAAAGGTTAGAACAGGCTTTTCTGTAGGCAGTTTTCATAAATGCTAGTGTTGATATTAATTAACATTTAATTGTATAGTTTACAGCAATATAAAAATTTAAATTTATATATGTACCAATGCTTAAACAAATAAAAATACCTACAATGAAATATATATAAATTTTGTGGCCCTCATTATCAGTGACACTCATATTAGACTAAAATTATTTTGTGGCTCATAATAAATTATTACAATAAAATAAATAATTAAAATATACAATCATTAAAGGCAATTATTAGCAAAAAAATACCATTAGTATAATAAATTATATGCCTGTGAAAAATATATAATTGTTTCAAAATATATTTTATATGTTTATGTGTTTGTATGTATATATGTTTATACTTTCTCTTCCTTTATCTGAAAATACCCATTCCTGCTAAAAGAAGAGTAGTAAAAGTTGATTGAAAGTTTATTGATGCATGTACTGCACCAGATTTTTTCATTAAGGCATTTCTTTCCAAGGCACTTCTTGACTTTCATGAAATGTTTATTTCAATATCCCATTGGTCAGAAAATACTAACTTGTTTTAAAAACCAATCCTATTTTTTTAAATATATTCTTTGACTCAAATAAACATTTTTTAAAATTACATTGTGAGAGTTGTTTTTTTTTAGCTCTTTTGCTTTAAAATTCATCATTTTGAAAACATTGATGTTCATTGGTTTTAGCAAAATGTTCCTCCACAAATTTAGCCTCTAATCTTAAATTTAGTACGCTTTCTCACTTTTCGCTTTCATAGATTTATCAGTTGTAATATGGTTACCATAATTTTCTTTCTATATCAGCCCTTTCAACTTGATTTATGCCCCATTTTAGCTATACACCACAGTAAGAATAATATATACACTTACACAGGCATGGGTGGTCTCAATAAATATTAATAAAAGTCAAAATTTAGCCTTAAGAGAGTAAACTCAGAACTACATAAATAAGGTGTGAGACACTTTTGACTCCTGATTGAATTATTTTGAATTTTTATATAAAGCAATGTTATACGGTTTCATAATCAAAAATATGTTTTAAATTAAATTGTTGATGATGATATAAAATGGTTTCATTATTTTAAAATACCTCCTGCTAATAACATCAATATTTTTAATTTTATATAATTTAAAACTGTTATATGAAACCTTTTACTCTAACATTACCTAATTTTCTTATTCATGGGAAAAGTAAAATGTTTTATGCTTACATTAGTAGAATTTTATTATTTTAAAAATTATAGATTTGTACTTAATTATTTAAAGATATGTAATTAAGCTGAATGTATGAACCATTCAGCTTAATTGTTTGAATAATATATTATTAAACAAGGATAATTATCAGCTCAAGAGTTCATTACCAGCCTTTTAATTCGCATTTTCTTACATTTGAAAGCAAATGTTTAGAATTATTTTCTGAAAATATTGTGGTATTGGTATGTATACTGTACATAAATGTTAATTTGAGCTAATAAGAACTATGGTTATTTATAACAATTGTGATTTTGAAAGACGAAACCAAAAACATTGTAAACAAAATGTATATAATTAAATAAAATATATTAAATTTATATTTTAAAATCATATAATATCATATTTATAAATACCACAATATTTTCAGAAAATAATTCTAAACATTTGCTTTCAAATGTAAGAAAATGGGAATTAAAAGGCTGGTAATGAACTCTTGAGCTGATAATTATCCTTGTTTAATAATATATTATTCAAACAATTAAATGATGTGCACTGTAGAAAATAATAGTACATGAAACATGATTTTTTTTCAGCATCCCAAACTCCAAAACAATAATGAAAATTTATATAATTATTTTTTAATAATTAATTCTATTGCTACCGTACTAATAACTGAAAATCAGTTAAATTTTAAATTTCAAGATAATTATTGAAATTATATTTGTATTTATTTATTTTCCTCTATTTTAAATGGTCATTGGTAACACTGGCATATTAAGCTCAATTGTCTACTAGTGTTGAATTTAATTGAAATCCAGTTTCATGATATGTTTGATTGTAAGAACGAATAGTTCTGTCCAGTTTGGTTGTTTATTAGTTATATTTAAATTAAAAATTAGTGTTAATGAAAATAAAACTGGGAGTGTGAAATATTTAACTCAAATCCATTTCTCGTTTTTCGAAAAAGATTTTTTTCTATTTTATTAATTTTTTAAACAATAACTAAAATTGTTAAAATGATAATGCAGAAATCCAATAATTCATATTCATATATTGTACAAGTGTTTTCCTATTTCTTCATAGGACACAGTAGAGAATTAGGCAGACTTAGATGTTTACATCTATTGAAATTCCACCATATTTTAATCCTTATTAAAAAACCTTACATTATTATTGTTGCAGGAAGAACACAGACTTGACATTTTGGTTGTAAAGCTATATTTTTGTTGTTAATTAACCACATCAGTGATAAATTGTTGGTTTGGCAGTGAACAGCCTTTATAAGTTCTAATAAAATAAAGAATATTTTTTTTTTCTTTTCAGATATGGGAGCCTTGTTTGGACTTACAGTGTCCACAGGCTACATTATTCTCTCTTGTCTTATAGCATGGTGGGCAAGAAAGTTAGCTGACAAAGTTTGGCCAAAATCAACTATAGCAAAATGTCTTTTCCTAGAAGGTATTGCCACTTGGGAGTTGTGCTCAACATGCTTTGAACTTATCATAGGTAAATTTAACTTGCAGATATATTGAGTGTTTGTTTTATAGTTATATATTTGAAACAATTTGAATTTTTTACTTGTGTTTGATTTGTCACTGAAAACATCGCATTTTTCTGGTGAAGCAGAAAACCATTAAATGAGGTAGTGATGGTGAATTATGTTTGGACATATCGCTGGACCCAATCCTAAGAGGTGTGCACTCAATTTCTATCTGGCTCGGTTAATGCATTTTAATGGTGGTCCTGCAAAATGACATCCTGATACTGTTTAGGACACTAAGTTGCAACCTCTAGGAAATTATCAAAGCCTGATTATTTTCCCCTAACAATGCTAAAACCATTAATCAGGTGATAAAATGAAAGATGGACATTATAAATACCAGCTAATACATCATTGATTATTATAAACTTTATGTCTGGGAAAAATTCAGTCTTATTTTCTCTTTACGTGGTACCTGAATAACTGTGATGTAAAAAGAATAGTGGAGGTGGGAGAAAAAAGTAGAAACCTCCAAAAGGAACTTCTCTAACACAAACCCAGTTCACATATCAATTTCAATCCTCTTATTCAATTTGGAGATACTGTAATTGTGCACAAAATCTCAAGAAAACATGAAAAAAAAAAATGGGGTTGAAAATTTAACTGAAATATACACTGTCTGTGGAATAGTTCTGCCTAGAAAACAACCCAACATACCAAATTTCATCTCATACAAAGGAAGTCCCTTTATATTTTACTTATACTTAGGAAGTATAAATATATTTATATTTTACTTATACTTAGAAAGTATAATAAATATATTTATATTTTACTTGTGACTCTTTCTATTTTACTTATAATTATGAAGCCATTTTACATTTTACTTTACTTATACTTTATAAACGGATCAATTGAATTTTTTGTCCCAAAAAATATGTTCTGGGGTTTTACCAACCTTTGATGAAGTACAAACATTTTTTATTTTCTGGTAAATACAACAAAAAGTTGCCTTCTTTATGAGAGTTATGCTTGCTAAATATTTAAAATAAACCAATATTTTTTAGTATAGTTTATATACAGTCGCGATCATAGAACTGGCCTCACCGAATGCAAATTTTATTTTATTTATCAGAAGTGCTATCTGCAAGATCTCCGAATATTTCTTTGCCAGTTTTGAAACAATATTCTAAAAGCATTCAAATTGTATATTGTAGCAAAAAAAATATTAGTAGCAATATATATTGTATATTGTAGCAAAAAAAATATTAGTAGCACGCCTATCTTATATTAGTAACCATATTTAAAAAAAGATACATATTTAATAATTAGTGTTAAAATGGTTACATATTAAAATAATAATAATAATAATAATAATAATATATATATATATATATATATATATATATATATATATATATATATATATATATATATATATATAAATTATTCAAAAATCTGTAATGGTAAGGCAAATCATAGATCATAGTCATGGAAGTTCATTGATACAAAATGTTTACAGATATTTTAAACAGTTTACCAAACATTTAAGGTTACATATTTAGAATTGAAACCACTTGTCCTATTTTACATAAATTGTCAAATCTACTGTATTTTCTTTTCAAATAAATTTTACAACTGCAACAGATACCTGTTATGGGCATGATGTATGGGTCTTGGTCATAGTAAAACTAGTTATGACCCTATTAACAAAATAAATTAAATGATAATTTTGACACTTGCTATCTATACATATCAACATAGATTAATTTACTATTTCAAAAGTAAATAAAATAACAAAATACACATTAAAATTTTCTTAAATTTAGATAAATATGTAAATATGAATTCTAATTAAAAATTAATTTATATTCAGTTAAGATTATGACGAATTAAAAATAATTGACAATCAAATCTTAGTGGAAAGAGTTAGTTGCAAAGTTTAAATTATAAACAATTTATTCTGATATTTCAGTTGCTGATAATTATGGAGTTCTCACTTATGGTTTATATCTTTTCCTGTTAACCATTTGGTGGTCACAAGTATGGGGTGACTCTTCTGCTTGTCCCTATACCCACATTGAAGAAATCGTAGAGGGTGGTCAAGGACCTGCTGTGGTTGTTGCTAAAATTCTAGCGGAATTAGCTGGTGGTGCGTTAACTTTCAGGTACTACTGTATTTCATTGTTTAATTCATGACTCTACTAACAGAAAAATTATTATATTTTTCATTCTTAAACGGTTACATAAATTATAGTTTTTATGAAACATGGTTGGAGTTTCATAATATTTTTTCTTAATCCTCAAGGAGCATAATTAAACATTCTAAACTATTAGCATCCCATGAGGTCTTATGAGCATAGGATGTTCAACCAGGACTATTCTTGATGTAAGAAGTGAATATGGCTTGAAACCGTTCTGTGCAGTTTGACTTTTATTTTAAAGGGAGTCCATGAAATAAATTTCAACCTCAATCTGGCTAGAATAGTTGAAGAACATAGTCCTTTTTGCTTTAGAAATACAGTATCACAGTATGCTCTTAATATGTATTAATAGAACAAAATGTAACATAAAGGTAGATAATAATTTTAAAATATAAAACCTTTGAAAAGTACTGTTTTTTTTTTTTAATCAAAAAATTAGGTTTGTTATAATTTCTAAACAAAGATGGTGAAATAGGAAAAAGTAAAAAAACGGATCAAATAAAATATTTTGGAAGTGGAAAAGTTACATTGGGTTATTTTTTTTTTACAATTTTAATCATGCTACTTGAAAATTATAACTGATGAACCCAACATCAAAATTGATGTTGATAAATGTATTTACATTTTGAAGCAATACCTCATCTTCAGGAACTCAAACATCATTAATTTATTATTTATTTCTTGCTCTTGCGACTAATGGAATACAAGATGAAAAAAATAAGTTATTATTTTTGGAATTTTACACTTTCTTGGCTTTTGTCAGAAATATTCACCTACCTGGACCAAGGTCAAGGATTAGGCACAAATATTAAACTATATTTAAATTTTTTTTATGATATTCACCATACCAAGCAAAGCTTTCTACCCTTCCTTTAATACTTTTTCTGGCAGCTTCAAATTCCAAACAGAGCGGATGGTATTGTCTGAAATGAGACCATTGTTGGATATTACTATCGGATAAACCTTTATATGGTCATGTCTATAGAGTTGCCAAAGCTCCTGGCACAATTATTAATATTTTTAGAAATTGTCTTTCCAATATTATCATCATTAGGGACTGCAATAGCAATGACATAGCCAGTTTTTTTTCTTTCGGTCAATAGTTTACCACCATTTGGTATGTAATTATAGAGCGGTCCCAATATTTTGTTATGTTTCTTCTGACAGTATCAATTTGGGTTCATATAGAATCCATTATAGCTTATACGTAATAAGGAAGCTGGTTCGACATGTTATATAATAAGGCCAAGGCTTGGTGCAAAATCTTTGCCAGGTTATTGTGCCTCATCAGGTATTCTTTTTCAGCCAACACATGACATCCTGATGATATTTGCTGGATTGATTCGGCTGCATATTTACAAAGACCACATCGGTCACTCATGTCATCTCTGCATATATATTTTCTACAGGCATTAGTGGAAACTACCTGATCCTGAATTGTCAAAATAAATTCTTGATTCTTAATTGATTATTGAATAAGAAAATAATAATATTTTTTATTAAATAATAATAATAATTACTATTTATTTTTTTTACACATTACATGTTTGTTTTTAATATTTGGAGACCAAATTTAGTCAACCAAATATATCATAAATATATTTTCAAGATTATTTTACCGTTCCCAACAATACTGCCATTTGCATTTTTTGCATTGTCCGTTGGCAAGTCCAGCTCATACAAAGAAGAGTGAGAATGTTCTGGTAATATATGCATTACATGAAATCGTCCACAGTAGAACCCGGCTTTCCTTTAAATCATACAGTTGTTTTAATTCTTCCTCCAAATTCTACATATTTTCCCACCACTATCTAGTGCAGATTATCTATTTCTATCTAATTTCTATAATAGACAATATTTTCTTTTCTTTATCAATTATTAAAATGTCAGGCTTATTGTGAGGGACAGTATGATCCGTTAATATAGGTTGATCCCAGACATTGACATTAACATTAAGCTTGGAGATGATTGATTCAGGATGATATTTGTAATACGGACAATAGTTATCCCTTAGTTCCAGCTTCTGAGCCATGGCTTGATGCACCACTTTAGCTGTATTGTTATGCCCCAGTAAATATTCTTTATCCGTCATTATTGTGCATCTAGAAGTTATTTGCTGAATCACTCCACTGGTTTTTTGTATAGGCGGCATAAGTCATTTATATACTCTCCACAAATATGCTTTTTATATGCTCTTGTGGCTATTAACTGCTCTTGGATAGCCAGCAAGAATTCTTCGGTTTCTGGGAAAATATTACCACTTTTGAGCCATGTTAACATTGCCTGAGTGTCGATTCCTGTCGCTGTCAGTCAATGATAAAATTGCCCATGCAGTGATTTATATTTTAATTATCTTCCATTTAATAATGATAATAATTATTATTATTATTGTAAAAATCTAAAATAAAATATTCTATATTTTAATAAATTTAATTAGGCAAAAAATTGGTAACAAAACATTGTAAAATTACTTATAAACAGAGAACACCCTAAAAACTTAAAAATTAATATCAGTTGATACCATAGGCTTTAAATTTACATATTAAATATAATATTCATTCTTCAGGATTATTGTTATTCCTGTTCATCAAAAGTTGCTTCTGTTAAAAGAAAATGGTAGTTCTTCAGAATTACTGCTATTCTGGTCTGTTAAAACTTACTTCTATTAAAATAAAATTGTGGATCTTTAGGAATACCGCAATTTCTGTTAATTAAAACTTGCTTCTTTTTAAAGAAAATGACAATTCTTCAGGGTATTGTCATTACTCAAAATTTATCATCCAACTATATTTGCTGATTGACTTTTATAATATTTTTGTTACTCCTTTAGTGTTCAATAATTCTGAACAGTTCAAATCCCTGTTTAGGAGTTTTGATCTTATAAAAGGGAAAGAGCAATGGAAGTAAATATCTGTCCACTTCTATTGGTGGAACCATAGAACCATGGCTTTGGTAGAAACATAGAGCACCAGGGGCAAAGTTTCCTGGACTCTCCTTTCAAATATTGAATTCAGCTCTGGAACCGAACATCGTCCATAATAATGTATGTAACGAAAATATTAAGTAAATATATTACATGTTATATATTTAATGTCCTGTATACTAAAAGTAAAATGTAAAACCTGGTGGGCATAGCCATGTCCCTAACATCCTTTCTCTGGCCCTGCAATTGTGAGAAACAACCTATTAATTTTGAAAAGAACAGCTTTAATAAATAAACGTGTTATTCAAAATCGAAGAAATCTCTCGAAATTATGAGGGCAAATAAGACAGTTTAACGGCCAGATTGCACCCTTTTTCTATACTTAAAACTCTACAAAATGAAGACCCATTTATGCCAAGTGTTTAACATATATGGGGCAAATCGTGATCCTTAATGGGGTTGGTGGGACATGTTACAGGTCAAAACTGGATTGTCGGAATTAAGGTATAAGTGGCAAATCTGATTTTAATGTTCTTTAGAATGAAATACTGCATATTCTTCTATGTAGGAACCAAATACTTTCAATGGTTTCTTCAACAGAAAAAGTCAGGCAGGGATAGTTTTTTTATGTAGTACTGTTTCATTATGCTCTGACATCGAAATCTTTATTCATTTAAAAAAAAAATAGTTCACAATAACTGTTAAGCAGTTATAACCATTTAAAAAAATAATAATAATAGGTAACTTTTATGGAAAAATATATCATTTTAAAAGGTTACTGGATAATTATTTTGTATTTTTTATTTTTATGGGGCGGATGGAATTCGCAATCCATACATTGTCTGATAACGTGAAGATATATACATGAGTTCAAGATACATATATGAGTTCAAGTTTATTTCCTGGAGGCATTAATTCCCTATCTGCTCCCCTGGAACAGGAAAACCTCTGATAAGGTGATGTAGCTTTTTTGTGTCGTTATTTCGATCTCTGGACATAATAGAATAACTGTAGAATCTTTTAAAAGATTTTGAAAAACTACCAAGTACTACATATGTATCGTAGATGATCCTTGTTAGAATCCTATTTTATAAAGATATGGAACTTACTTTACATCGTTTAGGTTTTTTTTATCAGGCCAGTTAATTCTGATTAAGTGTTGATATGGAATTAGGAAACGGGGAGCCACCTGTTGAGTAGAGCTGGGGTCAATGTCAGCTAGCTAATGTCAGTCCTCATTGGAAGGCCCATTGTCAATCTTCTTTTCAAACATTTCATTCCGACTACAATCGCCATTATTATTTACCAGCCTAATGCGAAACGAAAATCCCGTTTTCTAATTTAATATCAACACTATATGAAATTGGTCTAATAGAAAAAACTTCAACAATCAACAATGGTAAGTTCCATATTTTTACCATACTGCAGATTAATAAATTCTTATTTATTTGATTCACTCTTCTTTCATTATCTTATCCTCTTAAAAATAACATTTCATTCAATAAAATCACATAAAGGAATAGTCATGGATAAAAAAAAAGAAGGAAATCAACCTTTAAAAAAATAAGTAAATACCATAGTTTCTAAATAGTTCACATTTTTGGCAACTACTTAGTTTTTTTTTTATATTTATATTTTATTGCTACCTCATTTTTTATTTTATTTTTTAACCCCTTTTAACTTTTAAGGACGTACTTGAACTCGTAACCTTAAGTTTATCAGGTTGCTGGAACGCGTTAATCGGCTGGCCAGCCCGCCTCCTTAGGATTCATTAATCTCTGAAATTAGACTAGTGCTGAATCTTGTCGTACTAATACGCTCCATAATAAGATTTAATCTCCATTTGCGATAATTGATCCCATAATGCTTACACATATAGCATTATTACTTAAATTAAAAAAAAAAATCTTATTCCTTCTTCCAATTAAACGGTCACATAAACGGTGATAAAATAAGGAAATCGTGGTTCTCCTGACGTCCTCCAGTTTCCGGTAGAGTTTGGTTTCAAGCGATTTCGGCTCAGGCCAATCTTCTTTTTAGCCTCATAAAAAAAAAAAAACTCTGAAGAACGTACTCAACTATTTTTTCTCTTCTTTTCTATTCTGAATTTGTAAAAGTGAGCATTTAGTCTGTTGTGGTTAGATCCGAGTCTGTGCACTTACTCAGCTCACAATTAGGGAAGAAAATTAAGAAATTAACATTCAGTTAAGTCTCCTAAACTTGTAATAACATTTGGAATTTGGAGAGAGGCAATAAGGCTTTAGTTAAACTCTGGAGGGGTAACACCGAGGCGTGGTGTGATCAACTTCACACAATCTTTGGAAAGTATGTTCTAGATTCTGTAATAATCTGGAATAACAACTTGGCCAGATCCACCTTTTGGCATAACTACTGCACCAAAATTTTCTTTCTTCGAATCCTAGACCTTTTATGGATTGTGGTAGTGCATATTTTTTCGTCCCTTATTGTTATAATGCTTGTATACATACAATTTACTAGACTTTATAAGTAAAAACAACCAGACCTGTATCTATTTAATTGTCTATAAATGCTATTCATAGAAGTCAATATGTAACAAAATTTGTTATTTCATTTTCAATTTCAATATGATGTGATTATTTTAGTTGTAAATTGTTTTTAAGTTTCTGAACTTGTAAATCTCAGCGTTAAAAAAAGTAAAAAAAAAAAAAAAATATTGACGTTATATTATTGTATTCGAGTGGCAAAAAATGATTTGGAAACTTTAAAAAAAATTATATAGAAGTTAATAAAACTCTTATTACCATAATTAATATAGCTTGCTTACGTGACATTTGATGTTTCCCAGGAACAATTAAACAAAAAAAAAAAATATTCAGAAGTAAAAAATCGCAGTGAGAAAAACAATTAACATATTTATTATATAATTTTATAATATTTGCTCTTTTTTATAAGCTGGTCAGACTTAGTCCGTGGTTCAGACCCCTTTATTTCGAATTATTAACATCTGCCTGAAACTTCGTAAATAGTTTCATCTCATCGAAACCTACAACTATTTTATCTACGAAAACTCTTGGAATTGGAGCGTTTTCAATCTGGAGGGGGACAAACTTTGTCTATTTAATTAGGTAAAAAAAAACTCGTAAATACTTATTTTCTTTCTACTTGGATTGTAAGACAATTTGATCACAAAATCGAGAAAAAAGGCCACCTTTTTTTCTCGATTTTCTGATGAAATTATCTTACGAACCAGGCAGAAAGCAAATAAGTATTTACCAGTTTTTAGTACGTGATTATACAAAGTTTCCCTTCAGATCGAAAATGACCCAACTCAAAGAATTTTCATAAATAAAATAGCTGTAGGTTACGTTGAGATTTTGAACTATTTACGAAGTTTCAGGCGGATGTTAATAATTCCCTAAAAAGGGGTCTGCACAACCGACTAATTGGTTATTTATTGTGGATGCGAGGTATTTGAATTTGTCTTCTCTCCTTTTTAAGCAGATCCTGTTATTCTTTTGGAATTTTCGGCTTATTATCATATATTTTGTTTTATCATCATTTTTTACTTGCAGGCCGATTTGCTCTGCTTCTCTTATCAGAGTCTTAGCGAGTCTCTCAATATCTTCTTGATTGCCTCCAAGGACATCGTCTCCATATCCAAGGATTTTATGATTCATTTCGTCGTATACTCCTCCATTTTCACATTTTTTTTATTTTATTATATTTTATTGAATAATAATACAATCAGCCACTGTTGGAGGGCTATAAGTATTAAGGCTAGAAGTTCTCATTCATACAGTATATACAAGTAATAAAGAAGTAACTATAAATATAAAAAGTAAATAAATAATACTTATAAAAAAATGTAAATCAATAGGAAAAAAAAAATAAATAAATAAACAAACAAAATAAAATAAAAACTTCTAAACACATTCATACCTAATAAAATAAAATAAATAAATAAACAAACAAAATAAAATAAAAACTTTAAAAAAAAATAAATAAATAAACAAACAAAATAAAATAAAAACTGGGATTTTCACGTATTAGAATCTATATTATCATCATTATTATTTTCCGTATAATTTATTATGTATATTTTATTGTATACTCGGCATCGTATTTTGCACATCACTGAACGGCAAGAGTTTTCCACCAGGCGGTCAGTTCATGTCTAAGAAAGGAATTGGAAATAAACGTGACACAGAATGACAACGACATTCTTCTTCTTTATAAAGTAGTATGAAATAAATCAATAATTATTTTTATTTTACCTTTTATGTACTTTGATTCAAACTATTTATGTTTTTGAATACTTAATGGTTGCCCGTTTTATATTTTAGAGGAAGGAGATGGTCCGGGGTGGCGGTCATAAAAAGACTAAAATAGTGGAAAAACTATTTTATTTAAAGCCGAATAACAACGGCTTTAAATAAAATAGTTTTTCCACTATTTTAGTCTTTTTATGACAGCCAGCCCCGACCGTCTCCTTCCTCTATTTATTTTTTTATTATAATTATAATATTTTGTAATTGTAGTTATGAACAAGGCCTTAAAGGGCTGAAGCATAATACATGTGCGGTTTTCATTAATGTTAGTGCTTGTATTATTTAATATTTAATTGTATAAAATACAATTCGATATAACAATTAAAATTTGTATACATACCAGTGCTTAAATAAATAAAGATGCACGCAATGACAAATAAATATTACGGCCTCCTTTATCACTGTTGGACTAAAAATATTAATAGTAACTTTAATTATTAAAATCAAATAAATGGAGTTAATTATTTATTGTAATTAAAAAAAATATTAAAATATTCAGTCGTAGAAGTAAATGGCTTGTGACTAAAACCTATAAATTTTATATATTAGAAGGGTGGGAAAACATGAGGTAATTAAAGGTTTTAAATAATATTTTGTACCATCTATAATTTTTACATTCTCTACCATATGTACGTTATAACTATGTCTTATGAAAAAAATTATCTCTAAAATTATTATTGTTCGTGTAATTACATTTACAATAGGAGTTTAAGAATAACTTTTTCATCATTTTATTTTGGTAGTTAGTTTCTTTCTTCTTTTTCTAAAGTAATTATCGTTATATATATTTTAAAAAACAAAAGCTTTCGGGCTGATGCATCCCAAAATATTAAATATTTGATCCGCTAGTAAATATAAAAACTGTCAAGACAAAATATACGAAATTTATCTTTAAACGCATTATTGTTCCTGTGAACGCGTTTTTTCCACCTTCCTTCGAGGGCCAGTTATACGTCATTTCACGTAGGTTTCTTCATCCAGAGAAACTATTGGTATTAAGAAAAAAAAAAATAATAAACCCAAAACTAAATCCTGAATCCGCAACTGCTTTCATTTACGAGCCTTTTAGTTGGCAGAATGTCTAACTTGAATTTCAACATTTTTGATTAAAGTCAATACAGTGATATTTCTAGTTGGAACATTTATAATATCTGTACAGACATTGAGTAACTTGATTCCAGAGTAGGTGATTGCAATAGTGAGATTTACAACTTTGAATTTTATTACGTCAATTCAAAAAACATTATTTTCTGTTTTATCACTACCTCTTTTTTTATTATGCTTAACGATATAAAATATTCTACATAACTTCTCAAACTGACTTCTTCAATAACTATTCTAAGACGTGCTACTTTTGAAGAATAGTTGAAAGAATTTATAACATTTCACATTTTTATAAAGCCTCGAACATTGATTAAAAAATAAAATACTAAACCCTACTCCAATATAGGAATCCTTTGACAAGGTACGAAATAAGAGAGACAGAAACGAAAATTAAATAAGGGCAGGATAGAATCAAAGAAAGATTGACCTGAAACGAGGTATAAATTTTCCCACTAGAAATATCACTAAAATTAATAATCTAAAATGTTGAAATAGAAATTAGTCATTCTGTCAAGTGAAAGGATCATAAATGAAAAACATATTTCTACCCTAAAGTAGATTGGCAAATGAAAGCTTTGTGATGCTCGCACGGTATCAGATTTGTTTTATTCTGGTGATATGATATGTTCTGCCTTTCTATATTTATGTGATTTTACCATTTTCTGTCATGATGCCTGGAGTAATGTTGCCCAAAATCGATCTTGGTCTTGCAATTTGCGTACCAGAACTGGTAAAAAAAATCAATTTTTTTAGATAAAAATCAAGGCAAAATAGTTACTAATACTTGACAATCTTAGTTACTGTATGTTAATTATTGGTATAACCAATATACTGTTGCATTTAAATTTTCATTTGGGGTTATTTAGGTTTCTCCTATCTAAGCAATAACAGTAATCTCTCTATAATAATAAGCTAATAAGTAACTTCAAGACTGTTGCGAGATTCTTGCGCAAGACCAAGACTGAGTTTGCAAGACCAAGACTCGTCTCGGTCTCGCATATGGGCAACACTAGCCTGGAGTTATGTTGGCTGGTTCTGCGTTGGTTACACTGCTATTTGAGAGATTGAAGGATTTTCTTTTTTAATTTTCAAATAATATCTTTAGAACTATTTTTGTTATTTATTTCCGTCTCAAAGTATTCACAATATTTATTTCCAATGCCGTAGACTTATTTATTTATAAGGCGATTTCGTCATCCTCTTGCTTAAAATTTGAAAACGACTGAATATAGCTTAGGGGCCGCTGGAGAAAGGGGAGGCCTCAGATTGCCAGGTGATTAGCAGGAGTTGGAAAGGAGCCGGAAAAGGATCCCAGATCGATGGAGACTGTTTTCTCAGGTCGTCCCATCCTATGCACCATTCTAATACCCCCAACCTCCTCCAGCTAGCGGCGTATTCTTATCTTCATGGTTCATTTCTCCTTCAGCTACTGGCTTCTAACGTGTCGTAGGGCCAAATGGATCAATTAACTGTTTAACAATTATTTACTTAAAAATTCTGAGCTTTTCCATTTGTTCGAGGGCGATAGCTTGTTTTTTTATTTTAACTTGGATTTTATTTAAAAGATAATAATTTTTACAGAATTTAATGAGCCGATATTTATTTCATTATTACTTTTTATTTCTTATCAACAAATCATCGATATAATCGGTAGTATACTAGGATAGGTTACGGAAAGCGTATGATACAAATTATTTATCTAACTTCAACCATTCAAATCTATTTGTTTCGTGCAGAAGAATCTGGCTTTGTATTTATCTCATCAAAATGATGGAAGTCTATTACTGAGGATACAGAAGCCATATACATCTTTAATTTATTATAAACTAGCTATGTGCCCATCGTTGACTTGGATTTAATTTCATAATATTGGATGGGAGAAGGGGAGTAATTTTAATTTTGAGGAGTTTTTCTTCCGATTTTCGGCTAATCCGTTTGGTTAATCCTAAAAATGTATACATTTCTTAGGCTAGGGAAGGTGAATCAAATGACGCCTTGAAAGGGAAGATCGGACAAAGTTGAAAAATGAGTGTGTTTTACCCGTGTTTTAAGCGACAATGCGTTACAGATGTTGGGGATTTCGGATTTTTTCCGTTGAGTTGTAATGGATTTTTCCATCAGTGGAATATTACAACTTTTAAATATGACTCACAGAAGAATAGGTTGGGATGAAAATCGAAGTAACTGCCTAACCGTTATCTCTAGACAAATTACTCAACAATTCATAATTTTGGTTCTACTCCATGTTTTGTCTTCAATTAAATCCTATGTTTTAAGTCGAGCAAACCTAAATTAAATGTCGAAAGTCTAACATTAGCCATTGCTGAGCTTACTCCTGACAAAATTTCGTTGCAATGCGGACATACAGACAGACAAACATTTTTTTTAGAAGTGGATTTGATGTCAGCAATGTATGAAACGGTAGGATATCATAAAACGGGTTGATTCTATTCAATGTACAGACAAAACCTTTATTTTATTTATATAGATATCAAAAGGTTTCTTTCTATAGTATCTGAAGCGGCCAAGGAATCAAAGAGCTATTCTCCTCCATTTACTTTCCCAATAGATTTTTAGTTTGTTGAAGACTATCATAAATGGCAATATTTTGATTTTTAAAACCCCAACAGTATCACATGGCATTCAAAACACTCCAGAAGCTTTCGGCAAGAAGCATGATTTATCTCAAAAATGGTAAGGGCTTTAAAGGACCAAATCTTGAGCCGTCGTCGTTTGAAACCACCTGAGCTTTAAATGTTTCCAATGATTTATTAAACTAGTTGTAGGATCTGGATTGGGCAAAAGTCACTTCTCCATGAAGTTTTCTTTTGATACCTAATTCATTACAATCCATCGCTTCTGAAAATCGGAAAAGGAATCAACACCTTATGATAAATAGATTAAATAATAGAAAAAAGAAAAAGTTAGTTACAAAAGAAAAAAAACAATGGGAAATTCAGTCACAGCCACAGGTATAGACCGCAGTCTACATAGTTTTCATAATAATTTTGTAAAATGACCACATCGTCGGATAACCTCTTGTCTTCTAAGTCTAGCATGTAAGGAGGGACGACCATCCTTAGTCAATATTATCGAAATATCAATATTTTCCTTCCCGTGTTCGATAATTTAACGTCTATAGCATCTATTTAGATATTATCGATTATCAATATCGCTCCTTCGATATTTTAATTTAAAACTATCGTATTTGGACAGCGCTAGGAATCATATATGAATCTGACCGTTAGGAAAAAAATATATACTTACCTTGCCTGTTTCATGTCGAATGTAGTGCGTAGTAGAGGAAAATATCGATATTTCGAAATATCGACAATCGAGTTAAATATCGACTAGTTGAGTTAAATAGCGCGCGTGGGACGCTTCTTTCTCAGTAAACTCAATTTGTCCAAATTTGTCAGTTAGATCCTTCTCAAACCAAAGACACGAATTGTCAAATAAATTAGTGTTTCGCTGAAATCGATCTATGGAATGGAAGGCATAATTTGTTGATGAAAATTTTCGGGTAAAAGCTGAGGATATCGAAGATGGGTAAGAACTAGACAATTTTACTGAGGAGGGTATAAGGATTTAAATTTCCATTATTTAATTTAAAGAAGAAAGTAACATTTTTCTTGGTGCGTCTGTATGCTAGAGAATCAATGTTTATATTGATATTCATATTTAAAAAATGTTTATAATATCGATAAAAATATGGATTATTGATATTTTGATGGTACCGATAGTTATATGTAATATGACAATATTAAAATATAATCTTGATCCATTAATAATTAATCCATTAATATGGCAATATTAAAATATAATCTTGATCAAATATAATATGACAATATCGATATTGGGCCACTAGAATATTTTAGTGATATGATCATCGAAATTATTTAATGTATAAGCTCGACCGTAATGTAAAAAATCTGATTTAAATAGGGTATAAAGGAAAGGTTAGAGAAGTTTTTTTGTACAGAAACATATTGTTATTTCAGAAGTGAAATATTATTTTTTTTATTGCGTGAATACTCAATCCAAGTAGGCTTTACAGAAAATAAAACATAATATTAAAATAATTTAAAAATGTATTTTTTAAAATTAATTGTGATATTTTTAATTTTTGTAATATTATGTTTTATTTTCTTTCAAATCATTTGGCGGAGACAAGGGCCCAGACCCTCTCCTTGCATACCCATGGTTGTTGCATTGTTGCATGTAAAGGCGTAAAACCTGTTGGTCATCAACGCCGTTAATTAAAATTATATATTATTGTTTTTTTTTTGGTTATGAATATTAAGAATTGGATAAAATTAAAAAGATGTAAAATTCACGTTAAGGTTGAACTTATTTACGGTTATTTAAAGTTAGCACGTTCGGTAAGAGAGAAAAAGGAAGAAACAAATAGGAGAAAAAAAATGCAAAAGGAAAAAAGAGGTGGGGAGTGCTTTGTGAGAGGTTCAGATATTTTTTAAGATTCCTTCCGAGAGAAAACATATGATTTTGCCTAAGATTTTTTCATCATTTACCAAAGCGTCTGTTGTATTTCCCTTATGTTTAATTCTCTAATGTAAAAGGCACAACTCTCGAAGATATGGACCACTGTCATTCTTTCTCCACACTTCCGACAAACGGGCGGGTTTCCTTTCGTAATTAACTAAAGGTGCGTAAGTGTGGTATGATCTATTCTTAGACTTCCAATCCAATGCAAATTCTGCTGTCTGCACTACGGGACAATAACAGTCCAAATAAACTACAGGTGATAAAAAAAGAAGTGAAGCCGTGGAGCAGTTCCAGTCGCAGTAAGAATAGGTTGTTGGTTGTTGGGATTCCGGATTCGCTGTTTTATTATTAGTAGTGTAATTGTAAAAGGAGGATCTTTCCTCATCAGTCATTTCTTACGGATTAATTCAGGCACGGCTGGAACAACAGAATAATATGACTTTGAATAAATAATTGAAGAGTATTCCCATATTCGTTAATGAGAATCTATTCATTTTGTTTCTGTCTAACCTGTCGGTCTAATCGATGGATGAGCATTCTATGTTTAGAATTGAAGCGTTTTCCTTGTATTGGAAAATGGAGGAAACTATTTTTTTTTTTTTTTACCGTGATGCAGTTACTAACTTAAAAAATATACAACCTTTCTCGCTTTTGCAGATGTAATAATTTACATAACTAATTTGTGTTCTCCAAACCAATTAGCGACCAGAGTTATTGAAAAATTAATATACAAAAGACTTGTAGACATAATGACTGACCAACAGATAATATTTGACTACCAGTAATGGGCGTACACAGAAGAAGGCAGAGGGAGGGAGGCTGTTGCTCCCACTAAAAAAATTAAAGAAAATAAAATATAATATGGTTGCCGAAAATCCGAGAAAAATAATTTGAGAAATAGAAATAGAAAAATAACCTTATTCTGGGACGAAGTCCTCTAAGAATAACACAACGGTAAAAAAAAAAAAAAAATTACTTCTGGTCAGAACTATTACATTAAATGATAGACATATAATAAAAATTAATTCGTTTCAACTGCCTACCGCAGTGCCACATCCTACGCCCTGAAGACGACCTGCAAAGTACGCATAACAGTTTTTAAACAAGGGACTGTTACTTCATTCGTGGTTAGCCAGTTTATGACTGTTCCGTCAATAAGAATTGGAATAGGAGGATTTTAAAGGAACTCGGTGGAATATTTATTACACAGTTATGTAGTTTGTACAGCTGTTTTTGATATAAAAATATTTATAAATTGTAATTACGGTAAACTAAATAGTATAATATTATAGAGTTTAAAATCACTTATATACCTGAGATTTTCCTATATTCAGTCTTGCGACGAAGGCTGGACCTTGGGCCGAAACGTCGGCAAATATAAGATAAATATCATGAGAAGGAGTTGATCGGGGGGTGCGGTTAAATTAATACTAAATTAAATAAGTAGAATTATTTAATTTTTGCCAAAAATCACGTCGGCAAAAATTAAATAATTCTACTTATTTAATTTAGTATTAATTTGACCGCACCCGCCGATCAACTCCTTCTCATATTATATCAACGGTCAACCATCTCTACATCATTAAGATAAATATCATTTATTTATTTTTACCTTCTTTTTTTTTTTACTAAACACCGCAACCAACTTCTCTTCAATTATGACCATTTTAATTATTTCGGTGAATACCTTAACAGACCGTGATATTATTATTTATATATATTTATATACCTTCCAATACTCAAGGTCCCACGTTCGAATCCCGACCCATGGCAGAAAAATTATTTATTCTGTTTCATTAACCGTGAGGCGATCCTGGGGTCGGGACACCGTCCTGTTACACACCCAGCCTCTATGAAGTGGGTATCATTAATTAAATAATTAATTAAGGTGGAAAACCTGGAGATTGAGCGTGATTTAAGTCAAATCATCTCCTTGCACAACTATTGACTAAGAAACAGTACTTTACCTAAACAGTAGTGAACCTAAAACCCTAAATGTTGTAGTGGCACAGGTTTTTATTTTTTTATCCTGTACTTGCTGAAGCCTAAAACTTAGGTCGAAACGTCGGCAAATAATAAAATAAAGTTTCTTATTTGTTTGTTATTTTATTTGTGGCAATATCCCTAAACTTAAGAATATCTTACAATTCATTCTACGGACAAAATATCACTACTATTAATTTATTTATCGCTATATATGCAAGCTATTATATATTATATAATCTTCTAGAGGTTTGTAGATTATGATTGACAGCTCTAGAGAAGCACATTTCTTTTTTTTTATTCTACTCTAGACAGTTTATATTTAGTTAGGTTCATAAATAGAATTGGCTTGGATTTGGAATACTCTTCCCACCAAGGCCCTATTTATTTGTGAGCTCACATTTTTTACTATAGGACATGTTGCATGTAACCTTTTGCTCTTTGATTCTATAATATGGCCATGCAGTGGTAGGGAGTAGTTAGAATACGAGGAAAAATTAAATGACGTTTGATTACTTAAGGTTGTATATTTAAATAATTTAAAAACAAATCGTCAATAGTTTTATGTAATAGCTGATAGCAGTATCCGTTTCATCTTTCATGATCAATTGACTAAAATTATATCCTTTGTTATAAGATAGTGATTGTTGCGTAAGTAACTATTTTTAAAGATAAAATTTACAGTGATAGGCAGAGATGCAGAAGGTTGGTGAAGGTGGAAAAAAAAGATTTAAAAGTTCTAGAATGCTAACAGGAAAAAAAAATGCGATTAATAAAAACATACATATTATAATAAAAAAAAATGTATATATATATATATATATATATATATATATATATTCATAGTTAATTATGAATGAATAATAATTAGAAGGCGAGTAATAACGTACTATTTTCAATGTAATTAATAGTATTTATTTAATATATGTATATATATTTATTTACTTTTCACGAATACGTAGTATATGATTAATGCTTTTTACAAATGAAAACGATATTTTGCTAATACAATATTGAAACAAACGAAACCGTGATGTATCGTTGTTTGGTTTATTATTTTCAATAAGGAACCATTGTGATCGACCGTAAAATTCAAAAACTTAACCCTCTCTCAAAATTTGAAGTTTTACTTTTCAGATACGTAGAATTCGAAGAACGAATAAAAATTTTGTTGTCCATCCTCCTTCCTTGCATTTTCTTCGAAACTACTGTACCGATTTTTTTATTGTTACAATGGAATTAATAATCATTAAGTATTTATTATACATTTATTTAAATCACACAACGTTCACTTACCGCTCTACTTTGATTAAAAGTTATTTTCTGGCAATATAGGGCAATTAAAAAAAAAGTGCCTTTTAACGGAGCTATAGCTGAAACCTTAGCTAAGAATTAATCAATACCATTAAAATAATACAAACCCTATTCATTATATCAACGGCAGACAATAAAAAACTGTAAAATCCATCTGTTTTTGTAAACCACATAAATAATTTATAATAACAACAAATAATAATTTGTGTTACCACAAAAGTTTCTGAGCTATATCTAGATGCTATATGAGACTTATTATATCGATAATAACAAAATGAAAAGTTCATCAAATTATTCACTAAGTTAATTCTCTAAAATGTTACATGATGAACTTTCAGAATAAACCGACGATAGATACCTAATTATTTAAATATAATATCGGATCTAGAGTTATTAAACTACAGTAAATGTATTTAAGGTTATAACCATATATGTTTTACAAATCCAAGAAATATTTTTATATTTCACTTCTTCTTTCACACAAGTACGATGAAATAGTTTTTTTAAACATGTCATTGCCTTTATTAGGTGGATTTTATATACTTTTATTTTTCCAAAATTTGGAAATAATTTTAAAAGTTTGCATTTTGTTTGGGAATTTCATTTAATTTCCTTGAAAAAATGTGGTTTCTGTTAAATAATTTTGTTTTTCAAAGATTATTATTTATACTTTCTTCGTCACATTCCATTACTTTCTACTAATTTCTATATTAGATATGTTTTTCCTAAAATTATCAGTTTGCCAATTATATATTATATGTATACCTTTTGACTATTATTTCCGGAGATTCATATTCGACCTAAACAAACATTTTTCTTTTTTCTTCTTTATTCAGTTATCAAATTCTTTTAAAGTTTATATTTAGCCTTTTTTAACGACTTTTAATAATGAGAGATAGTCACAGAATCAGAGCATTTTGTGGGATGTGATTATTTGGACTTATTGGACATTAAAAAGAGTATTTGCGTTGAAAACTCAGATTCAGAAAATTTCACGATCACAGTAATTTTCCTTTCTTTATATTAAATGTATAGGTAAGTGAAAGTAATAAATGAATGAAAAAAAGATTTCTGGAAATATAGTTGCAAACGCTGTCCTAAATTACCTAAGTCGACTTCTACTAAATTCGACTAAACTCTGTTCTATCTGCAGAATATTTTTAAAAACATTTCTTATGCATTTCCTTGTTACTATGGCAATTTTCAATTTAAAAATTGAAGAGTTACGTCCTAATATGTTCTCTTAGTTGGATGTGTTTACAATAATGTCAGGATACATTTAGCAACTGAAAGAGTGTTTAGAGCTCCCTGTTAAAATAATTTGCAAGTGTTTTCTTTACCTGATCGGCTAAATTTAACTTTGATTTTCAGTAAATCTTGCATACTACTCCTATAGTTTATTCAATATAAACTTTTTGTGTCTAGAACTATCAAAAACATTTAATCTAAGTCTAATGTCTAATAAAAATTATAGAACTATTTCAAAACTATGAAATATTCCATAGCCCATATGGAATCAATACGTAGGTGGTTGCCCTGTTGGAACTTCCGTAATCTAAACAATCGAATAGTCTGGGAAAATCGATGAAGAACATTTCGAACACAATGTATGCGACAGATTAATCAAACTTTTCAATGCTTGACAGATAAAACTAAAGTAGACAAATGAATCTCTACATTATAAAATCTGTATCATGTCTATGTCTATGTTCTTTGATATTAGGCAAGTTTGAGTGTTGGAGGTTAAACTTATTTTTTGAGGAATATTACAATCACTCTCAACTGGGGACATTTATGACAGTGTTCAGAGAGCACATTCTCTCTATATGTATAGTAAATAAAAATAAATTAAGCAGTAAAATAATAAAATTAAACGTATATAAAAAAAAAAACAACTAAACTAATCAAAATAACTGCATAATACAAGCATTCTTTTATTCAAGCCAAAGATGAAAAAACTTCCGTAAGTTGTAGGATTATTTAAGAAAAATCATAATTTAATTTATGCCAGGAAACTATGATATACTTCGCAAATGACAGTTACCCTTGGGTCAGTTTGGCAAATATACTTTGGTACACAGGCGGATCTACGGAGGGGAGGGGAACTTTCGGGCTGAAACCCCCTCAAAATGGTAAAATGTAACCCTGCTTTATGGAAAAATATCTCTTAAAGTATTATTGTTCGTGTAATTACATTAAATAGGACTTCAAGAATCACTTAAACACCGGTTCATATAGGTAGTTAGTATCTTTTTTTCCAAAGTAATTATCGTTATATACATGAAAAAAAAGCTTTCGGGCTGAAGTCCCTCTCATCCCCCAAAAAAAATTAAATCCTGATCCGCTAGTGCTTTGGTATAATCAACTTTTGTATAAAATAAAAAAACCTGTACTACTACAACCCGTAAAGTGTCTTGGGTTCAGTACTATGTAAAGAAGTACTAATTCTTGGTCAACGGTTGTTTAAATAGGTGATTTGACCGAGATTACACTCGCCACTAGACTTCCTCCCTTAATTAATTAGGAGTACCCACTTTATAGAGACTGAGTGTGCCTCAGGAGTGTCTCCCTACCCGAAGGTTGATCCACGATCCATAATGCAGAATAAATCATTATCTGCTATCAGCCGTACTCGAACACGGGATCTTGAGCTTTTGAAGTCATTGCCCTAACCACTGAGTTACCCCGCTCTCCTTGGGTAAAATAAAGAACAACGTAAAATTGAAGCAGTAAGTTTTTTTTTTTCTAAGCCTCCTATAATTTGTTGTGTTAATGATCTATAGAAAGTTCACGAAAATAGGCGGAACTAAAGAATTGAGACGTTGCCAACTCTCGCTTCTAAATCATCTTTCGCTGACGAAAGTTATGTAATGCATTCGAATGTAAGACAGACGGGCATCGTTTCCTAAACGATTCCAAAATAGAGTCGAGAATGCTCCTGGTGTAATAGAAGATGCATATGGAGAAAATGAGAATAAGAATACAAATAATAAAAAATTATCTTTCGACATAAAAAAAATGTAAATTATAAAAACAATCTAAAAATCAAAAGCTTATGTAGTTACGTACTGGTACTGGTGCTGGTGGGGTCAATAGTCCGGCTAGTGGGCCACATGGTCCTTTCGCCAACCCTGGCGGTACCTTGAGGTTGCCGCCGCGCATTTACCAGTGGGAATGTCAAGATTCATTTCCCAGGGCCACCGAGAAATGAAAATTAACCGACCAAAGTGGGAATCGAACCAGCAACGTTCAGAACCCTTGCCATGACACTTTCATACCTGATGAAACAAGATCATTACAGAAACTTTATCATCTGAAGTAGGGAAAACAAATGAAATAAAAATGGATAAATGAAAATACAACTTCATTATTAGGTTATTTTGTTTTATTGAGTTAACATCCTTAAAATACGAGTTATTACTATTTATAGTATCATAATATTTAATTATTTTGTGCTACCATTGTTGGCGACAATCTGTTTCCCATGTTTTTTCACAAACGAAATGGAATAAATAAATACTATGTATTAATTTTTCTCAGTTATCATAACCGCCTTCGGGAAAAGAAGAAATTCTCCACTACTAGGATGAATTCATTAAAGCTTAGAACCTGTCAAGAAAATCTAATATCAATGCTACAATAATGCGACCAATGTTACATCCGTAAAGCGAATATCTAAATGGCGTGCATAATAAATAAAGAACACATTACAAATAGTTATGAATATTCATATATTACGGTTAACGACATCGTATGCAAGTATTGAAGTTATGACTAGTATTGTTTGTCCGCCTTGAAATATTATTTTCTTCCTTTTAAAGTATAAAAAAAACCTTTATAACAATATAAATGGTTTTATTTACAGTTAAAGCTATGAATTTAGCTAATAAGCTATGCTCATATAATTACAATCGAATGGCTAAAACTTCTTTAATTGAGCATTTATAAGCTTTTATACAGATGTAAAAATTAGGAATAACAACATACCATAAACCGATTTCATTCTTTATTTGTCATAAAAACACACCTTTTATGTATGTTTCGAACTCTTCTCTATTTTTGAATAATTTAAATTATTAAAATTTTTTTCTCATAAACATTTCAATAGAAACCTCCTTAATTTGCTTCAAATAACGAAGGGTTATGTTGATAATATTCGTTTGGATTTATTAGAACATGGCTATAATTACGTCCAATTTACAGTTATTGTAATATTTGATTCCACATATCTTCCTATATTCTATAAGTTCTGTCTGGAAGATTCTATCTTCCTATAAGTCAGCTATCTATTATAAACCAACGTAAAGTATGAACATTCATTTAAAATTTGTTATTAATATAAAAGCTGACTTTCAACTAAAAATTGTGGTATTAGTCTGCTTGTTGAAATCATATGAAACCAGCTTATGCAACCACTAGTTTCAAGGTTACCTAAAATTGAAGTTCGTCAGGAGTAATGAAAGGCTGCCCATGTCTACATGTCTACTAATCAACAAACAGACCGGCAAACGAATCTACATTCCTTGTCCCTTTTCCAAAAGTCCAAAACACAATTATATCCATTTATATTTTTATTTTCACTTACGTACTCGTATATATGGAGTATATAGTAAAGGATGGAAAATATTGAGATCGTGAAAAAAATGGAATTGAAATACACTTTTCGAGTGTCCCTTAGTCCAAAAAAAAAGTTTCCCAAAATGATCTGTTTGTGTGTGTGTGTGAGAATAGATCTGAGTGCGTGCGTTTGTGTGTGTGGAGAGTCTAGCTCAAAACAAAAAGTCCTACGAAACAGAAATTAAGCATGTAATGTAGGTTATATTATACTTTGGATGTGATTGCAACTTTTTTGCCGACTAACTGCAAGTGGCACTTCATATTTCCGATACCGGAGCTTGAATGCCAGATTTTCAAAATTTCTTCAGCTAAAGTACTTTTGATTTTGTTTATTTAGAATAATTAACAATTTCACATTTAGTAATAAAAAATAGGTAAATACGAACTATGAACGAATTTGTTAATTAAATATAGGAGAAATAAGGATTAGTCATAGATAGAAATTGTTAGAACAATCCGATGCCCTTGAATTTCCTGATCCTCCTCCATTTAAACTACTCTCGTCAGTACTAAGCTTTTTTTTATTGTTATTTATTGTTAGTTTAACTTGTTACACATGTGGATTACATATAATTTTCAAAAAAGATTTTCATACGAAATGTTAAGGATCAACTAATATATATAATATATCTTCTCATGTTAACTCTTTTTTTTTCCTATGGTATATGTTTTGCATAAATCTCAGAATTCTTACTTTTTTTTTCTTTCTAAAAATTGTTTAGTAACAAGCAATTATTTTTTAACATCCGTGTATTTCCTTCAATCAGTATTAAATTTAATATTTCCTGCCTGGCACAATTTCTTGTATGTTAGTTAAATGTTTTAAATGTATATTTTATAAAATTGTGTAATAAGCACACCGCACCAGACTTACTATATTTAATATGATATACCAGTAAAACGTCTTAAAAACCTTGTATATATCAGTTAAAAATTTTCAAAAATTGAAATATTTTATATTCCTTAATAACATATCTTCAATGATTAATGGTTTATGTATTCCAATCTTATTATGTATTATTCTTCAGAGAATAAACAAAATGAGCGGAGGGAAGGCAATATGCCGAGGGCGAAAAACCCAGACTGGAATCAAATCCTGAATTATTCAATGATCAGGAGACCGTGGAAGGCTTATCTTCGTTTCTAAATCACAGCTCCCTCTAAATGCTATCTTCTCAGGTCACTGGAGCCCATTTAATTTCCTCTCTGGAATCAATAAATAAAAATAAATATTAGTATTGTAACCGTTACGTGCTTATCACATATGGGTCCGCATCACATATATAAAAATATTGTTATTAAGCAATAACAGTTTTTTTTCGAATTTCAAAATGGCTATCGTTAATGTTAATGTTATTACCGAACAATGCTAAATTACTATTTTCAATAATTAACGTGTTCTTATTATGTGTTTTCTTATTCTTAGAATAATAATGTGCATATTAATAAGAACCACGTGCGGAGCTACGGGGAGGGGAGCTTTCGGGCTAAAGCCACCCAAAATAGGAAAATATAACCATGTTTTATCGAAAAACATTATTTCTCAAAGTATTATTGTTCCTGTAATTACATTTAAAAGAGCTTTAAGAATCACTTAAACACCATTTCATATAGGTAGTTAGTTTCTTTCTTTTTTTCCTAAATAATTATCGTTATTTTTATGAAAAAAAAAAATCTTTCGGGCTGAAGACCCCCAAAATTAAATCCTGGATCAGCTAGTGATAAGAAATTAAATATATATATATATATATTTTTTTAGAAATTAAGTGAATTTAGTAACAGCGTCATAATATTGTTTTTAACATGTCCTAAAAATGTACAGAAGAAAAAGAATCTATGATTAATAAAGAATAAAATTGTAGAGGAATATCCTCTTTGTATAAACTATGGTCGCTTACTTTGAAATAACAACAAAGCCGTTGAATGTTTGAGTATAACATATTGGCTAGAATATTTATTTGCAAGGATAGGCAGAATTTAGGAAATAAATTGAACTGCATCACAACTTTTGAAGTGTGCATATAAAGTGGATGAGCTTAGTAATTACTGAACCCTTAAAACATGAATAAGCACTGAGCCAACTCTTTAACTTGAGTAGGTAGAACGAGAAGTTGTTGGGAGGATTGCGTAAACGCTGGTTCGCGGTTTTGGGTACGGACGGTAGAGGATGGAAATGTGTAAATAGCGATTGGTGGTGTCGGTATCAAACCTTCGTGTTCATAAGACATTTTATTATTATCCTAATAAAAAAAAGTCTACAAAGTAAAGCCAGTATAGCTTACTCACCATTCTCATTAGATAAATAAGATTTCAAATTCTATAATTTTTAGTATAACAACAAAATCTACGAGAGAATCCGTTTTCGGAAATACAGTAATTCGTTAACTCGTAAACATTTGCGGGTTTGATATCTGGCAGTTTTGTTCATCGGCGAATACTAAAAGGCGGAAGAGTTCCATATTTGCAAATCCCCTATTTGATAAATCATAATTTAAAAAAAAATCCCAGTACATACTGAAGATGCATATCTTTATCTCTGCTATTAGTGCAAAGGTCGTATTTAAAAATCGAGTGTTTTACAGGACAGAATAAAATCTAATTATTCCTTTATGATTTATAAGCGTAATTTCATATTTTATTTTTCCCTGCTATTTTCCACAGTACTACTTACTATATCAGTTGCATATTTCGAAATGTCACTTTTAGCGCCAATATAATCCAGATCCCAAATCTAAATGGCTAATCCTTCGCAAACTTTCCCTCTGTGAACCTTCTAGATCCCCTTCCTCGCTGTTCTTTTCCGTTTCACCTGACGATTTAAATTCACATTTTATTTCTGCCTCCTCTACCTCTTCTCTTCCCTCCTCTTCCAACTATGCTCCTGAGTCATCATTTAATGATGATGACTTTTATTTCTCCTACATTTCCCCGACTGACTTACTAACCGCAGTAATGAAATCCCACACCAATTCCATAGGACCAGATGGCATTCCTGTCAAATTGATAAAATTATGTCTCCCCGAAATCCTCCCAGTTCTCCTTTTCATTTACAATTTCTCCCTACAGAACTCAATATTCCCTTCCTCTTGGAAAAAAGCCATTGTACTCCCTTTAAATAAAAAGCCTAATCCATCCTCTCCCGAAGACTTTCGCCCAATCTCAATTCTTTCCAATCTCTCAAAACCCCTAGAAAGATTGGTACAATCCCAAGTTTCCAATTTCCTAGAAAAGTCTAACCAACTCGATCCTCTCCAATCTGGTTTCCGTCCCGGCTACTCCACACAATCCGCCTTAATCAAAATTACTAATGATGTTCAGACTGCAATAGATAATAAACAACTAACTGTCCTTATACTTCTTGACTTCTCTAAAGCCTTTGATTCCATTAACCATCCCATCCTTTTCAACAAACTAAAATCACTCTCCTTCTCCAATAGCTCCATCTCTTGGTTCCAATCTTTCCTATCACAACGCACCCAAGCAGTCTCCATTCCTAATCAACCACTATCTGCCTACCTGCCTTTATCCTCTGGAGTCGCCCAAGGATCTAGCATATCTCCTCTCCTTTTTAGTTCCTATATCAATGACCTCCATGACTCAATTCTCCATTGTTCCCACCACCTTTATGCAGACGATTCTCAAATATACCTATCCTTTTCTCCCCCTGAGCTATTGGTAGCATTTACTAAGATCCAAGCAGACCTAGATCGAATCTGTGCCTGGGCAAAATTAAACGGATTAAGGTTAAATGCTTCAAAAACTCAGGCCATTGTCATTGGTTCCAAGCCCCTCCTTAGATCCTATACGGACTTTCCCATACTAAACCTTGGTGACCAGCCAATCTCCTTCTACTCCTCTGTAAAAAATTTAGGACTATTTATTGATCAAACCCTCTCCTGGAGTCACCATATTTCTCACATCTCCCGACGGACAGTCTCTACCCTCAAACTATTCCATTGCTTCCGCCATCTCCTACCTCAACATACGCGCAGACTCCTCGTTTCCTCTCTCATCTTCCCCCACTTTGACTACTGCTGTGTGGTGTATGATGGACTCTCGGTGGAGCTCCGCGACAGACTGAAAAGAATAATGAACAGTTGCGTGAGATTTGTAATTGGTGCCCCGAGATACTACCATGTCTCTCACCATTACACTGAGTTAGAGTGGCTCTTCCCCTCCATTCGAAGACAATATTTCCTAGGTACATTCCTCTATCATATCATCAACAATCATCGTCCTTCCTACGCCTACAACCTTCTCCAATTCAAGTCCTCAGTCCACTCCCTCTCCACAAGATCTCGACCTTCCGACCTTTACATTCCTTCTCACAGATCTGCCTCGTTCCAAAACTCCTTTATTGCACGTTCTGTTAGTTTCTGGAATTCCCTTCCAATCAAAATTCGACATTCTTCATCCTTATCTACATTCAAAACCCTCCTATTCCAATTCCTGTCCCAAAAACAGTCAGGCACCAGCTAATCTTTTATGTAAAATTACACATTATATATAAGACCATATTCACATATAGCTCATGACCTGAATACTTATTATAGATTCGACTTTCTTTTTCTCTTTTTTTTTTTTTTTTTTTCTGTTTCAACAGAAACAGATTTTACTGTTAAGAAGAATATACATTTATTTTTTCTGTATTTTTTATTTTTTCTAAAAGGGTTTATTTATATTTTAACATCGTACATAGTTTTAAATATCTTAGTATGGTTTCAAGAGTTTTTTATATAGATTTTTATATTTTATTTTGTATATAGTATGTATAACCAATATTTTTTTTCTTTTCTTTTCTTTAGTGACTTATCATTATCTTAATTTGTTATGTTTGTTTTTATCTGGCCAGATGTAAAATTTTAATTTCTGTACTTTTTTGTTATTCTGAAGGGACTTCGTCCCAGAATAAAATTATTTTTCTATTCTATTCTATTCTATTCTATAATAAAAATGAAAAATTGTGACATAGGTCCTCCGACATTGCATTAGTAGTAGTGATATATATTTAATCGGTATGTTTTCACTAGTGAAATGCATAGAAGAAAAGATCCATCGGAAAAATTAAACTTTTTGTTTGTTAAACGTTTTGGAGTTAACGAGACCACTATATTCCCTCAGTCAGAACTAAACTAATTTAAGCTGGAATATTAAAATATGATTGAAGTTCACACAACTTTGATGCTTAAGGAGGAAACCGAGACCACGACGAGCTATTTGAACTTCAATAGAAACAAACAAAATCACAAATAATACTTTTTTCTATTTACCAACCAAATTAAGTAAACGTTATTTAAATTTAACTTAAAATTACTTGAAATTTAAGTAAAGGCAGTTAGTGTCCGGTCAGTAATGTTAGGAATCGACCAAACAATACAAAAATTAACTTTTTGAATAAAATCTAAAATGTTATAACCTCATAAAAATATTGTACTAACCTAATCCATATTCTATGTGATCAACGACTTTCATGTTTCACAGCCATATTGTTGTTATATTGTTAACAGTTTACAGCCATATATTGTTAACAGTTATTTATATTAATTTTAATTATTAAATGGAATCAAATGAAATTTGTACAAGACAATTTCTGAACTATTCTCCTCATTTCCTCCATGTTTGTCAAATAATGATCCGAAAGCGTCAGTCTTTTTTATTGAAGGATAGAATTTGATAAAATTGATACTTACTTAATTATCTGTTGACTAATCTCTAACTTCCCTTCAAATTTGAGCTAAATCGAACCAGCGGTTTGAGAGATATAGACTTGTCAACGAAAACGCGTTTGCTTAGATATAAGAGAAAGTAGATGACGGAATTCAATAAAATCGATATAGAATCATTATTTTACCAAAATCCAACTTTCTTTCAATTTTGAGCCAAATCAAATGATCCGTTTCTGAAATATTGGCATACCTATGTATGAAAAAACATTTAGGCATGCGCAAGCGCTTGGATGGAATTTGATAAAATTTATATGAGACCATCTTGACACCAACTTGCACAATCCCCCCCCCCCAAAAAAAAAGAAAATCGGATGAAACGTGGAAGGTGGTATGCCTATCACATCGATTTGACTACAGACAGACAGACGCCAAACCAAATTTGATCCTTGATGTCTGAAAGGTAAAACGCGAATGGAAATTTCCGCTTCTGAGCACAAAATGTATTTTAGCCTATCGCACGAATATAATGCTTTCCTACCTTCGGTAGGGAGCAAAACAGGAAAGAGGATTAAAAAATAAACAATTTGTTTTTCTTTTTTAATAAAACATAGAATTCACTGGTCTCTTTTGAATGGACTAATGGAAATATGATAATATATATAATAATATTTACCATAAAAATAAAATAACAAGTCTGCTGGTTTGCTCAGTTTAACTTCCACACCACTTTTATCGGTTCTATATTTACAAATATTTTAAACCCTGTGATTTCTGGTTTTGGAGTAAAATCTAAAGCTATTCTTGAAGTATATTATTATCTAGAAAAAACTCTCGCGTAATTTTTAAAAATAGAAAGTTGATAAAAGCGATATTAGAACGTTTACGTTAAGAATCTCCAAACAAACTATATTAGCGGACAGGATCCGTTTCGCAAACTCCTCCAATCCGGCCCTCGAAAGTAACTTTGAATCTTTGGTAAAATTTAAAAAAATATGGAATTCAGTAAATTATTTAAACACAAGATTACTTCAACATTTACTGTATGAGTAATTTTCTATAGATATATTAATACTATTTATATAGAAATGTATTTTTATTTCCAGTACCCATGTCCTGACTACATGTTGCAAAACAATATTTTTATTTCGATTCGGAACTCGACCATCAAAAACGTTATGAATTTTCAACTCTATCATCTAAAAATTAACATGTTCCTTCTGTACTAGTGAAATACATTAAATTTTATAAACTACTATTTTTATATCTCCTTATTTGTTCTATTAAATTATTATTATGTATATATACTATACTAAGAAATATAAGACACTTATTAGTGTATGTTACAATCTCTTCAAGCTTAATGTTAAAGTATACTAAAAAAAGTAAAATAAAGTATACTGGTTAAAAAATTTACAATTATTTAATAAATGTTCTTCAACGTCAGCCGCTACAATCGAATTGGATTTATGCTGATTTTAAAAAAAAAAAAGGAAAAATTTTATTTTAAATTACCACAGAAAACAAAAGCTATTAATAATTTATTAAATTTAAATAAATAGAAATAAGGAAAAGAGAAAATATTTGTGAATGTTGATGAGGTAGGGCTGACTGGAATATTGGCTCAAACGTCCTCGCCAACATAAATTATCTGGATTATGGAATTCATGTTTCATCCACACTGACCCATTGCAGGCAATCATATACTTGATTTATGATATCATCGTATGTACATTGTGTCTTATGATGGATGTTTGTCGTATTTTAGCATGTCTTATTAAATAGAAGTGAATTTATTTAATAGCACATATTGTTTAGTTCTCTGTATACTTGGTATCATAGTTTTCTTTAATATTGGTTTTGTGAATTATTGGAAGTCCACTGAAATTGGAAATACCGATGATACCTTATCGAAATGATTTTAAATTTTGATGTTACCTCTTCAGGTAAAGTTACCCATTGCCAGTTTAGACCCGGGTAATTTAGACCAGAGATGTGCAACCTTTTTGTACAACGGGTCAGTTACAAATTTAAAAATCTGGTGTGGTGAGTGCAACCCCAAATTTTCACTTACCATTCTACTTTGATTGAAAATAGCAATGCTGTTTGTGTTATGAAGTTAAGGTGTGAAACCCGGAGGTTATCTGCTAGTTGTGTATAAAAAAAAATGAAAATAAAAGGAGAGATAAGGTTTTAGATATTTTTCAAAACCCCTTATTCGCTAAGCAAAGATATCACTTTAATTAAGATTTTTTCCTCATTTACCAAAGCAGAAACGAGCGTCTCTTGACCAAATATTTTGATGGTTTCTTTCAGAAATTGATTAATTTTTAGTTTGATTCTAATCTGAGCTTCTTATATCTTAGATGCAGCTCTAATTTCTTTTATATGCCAGCACATTTTAAATCTGATTTTTATACCTTTAGGGCTTACTCAAGTGTTCTAGTTTATGTTCTACTTTCATTGTTAATACCATACAAATATATTTTAGAGAGAATATTTCGTATTGAAATTTTTAAATAAACCATTTTCGTAAACCAATGACTTCCTGTCCTTCAGTATCCTTTAACAACACCTCACTTATTCCTGTTGAACAAATCCGTTACCTAGGACTCCACCTGGACAAACGTCTAACTTGGAATCCTCATACCAGACTGATACGACAAGAAACCGCTCGACGTTTCCGACTACTTCAACACTTACTAGACAAACGCTTTAACCTTCCAATTAATTACAAAAGACTCATATATAATAAGTCATTCATCAAAGGCTCATATAATAATAATAAAGACATGACTATAATAAGGCCTATTTGGACTTACGGAGTTGAGCTATGGGGCTCCACCAAACCATCGAATTCCTCTCGTATCCAATCCTTGCAATCCAAAATCCTTCGTAAAATCCTCAATGCTCCTTACTTTGTTAAAAATAAAATCATCCACAATGACCTTAATGTTCCTTATTTATAAGATTTGGTCCAATCCAGATATCTATCCTCTCACAATAAACTTCATAACCATCCCAACCCTCTTGTTTCTAACCTTGCTTCCTATTCAATTCCTGATAACTCTCCGAGGCGTCTGAAAGGAAGATGGCCCCGTGATCTCTTAATATAGACATATTATTAGAGTGCTGCCAATGGGTAGTTTCTCAACATGTGTTTCATGTCATTATATCCATGTACGAATTTACTAGATGTATTTTTTTTTATACAGTTGTAAATATCATATAAATAGTAATAAAAAAAAGTTATAAAAATAAGAAAAATATAAAATTGTTTTGTTAACATATTTTTTACATTACAAATATTTAAAGATGATATAAATTTATCTTTAAATGTGCAGTATTATATTGTTCGTTTTGCAATAGATATGTTAATTTTCACACATAATTTTTATGCATAATATAAATTTATGAAACTATATTTTTTTTCCACCCCTCTCTATTAAAATGGAAAATCTGCGCCTATGGTCGCAAAACAAATTGCGCATTAAAATTACCTCTATCGATGCCAGGAAGCCCCCGCAATGTTCACGGTTGGACTTCCACCGTAACGAGAATCGATTTTAGAAGAGCTTGTTGTGGCAGGAGTTATGAACTTAATAAAATGGAGGATTGAGGAAGTTAAACGGCACCTAGCCTAGCCGGCATAAAATAAATTGAGTAAGGGAGACGTTCCATCAGCTAATAGAGTTTTTTATACACTCAGGGAGGGGGGAGGGGGATGGCAAGGTTAGGACGGTGTCCTTTTCACTTAACCTTATTCCGTATTGCACACCATAATATAAATAGCAATCGTTCTTTCTTATAGTTTTCTTGGCTAATATAATTAATATGATTTATATCAATGCAATATATATATATTATATATATATATATATATATATATATATATATATATATATATATATATATATATATATATATATATATATATATATATATATATATATATATATATATATATATACATATATATACATATCTTAGATAATATATGATATATAATCCATAATATATACATATTTCAAAATATTATTGGGGACTGTAAACAATTAATTTTTAAGGATGGTACATAGACAATTAAACATGTTACAACTCAACACACATCATTCAAAATGCACATTGAACATGCTACAACAGTATATAAAAATGAAACAAATAGACGTTTTATTAATCCAAGAACCTTATACAAGATTAAATAAAATTGTAGGTTATAATCAGTCAAGGGTTTTTCAAACAATAGGAAGCAATCCCAGGGCTGGAGTCGTTGTGACCAATAAAAACATTGATGCCTGCATGATACTGCAACATTCTGATTGTGATTTTGTTTGCATAGAAATATCATACAGTGAATTAAAATGTATAATAATATGTGCTTATTTTGATATCACCCGAAACATAAATTTGGATTTACAAAAAATAGAACGCGTTTTGGATTATTTCAAAGATTCTAATATCATTATTGGATTGGACTCCAATGCAAGATCTAAATATTGGTTCGACAAACAAACTAACGAAAGGGGTAAAAATATGGAAACTTTTATTATTGAGAAAGATTTGTTCTTAATGAATATAAATTCCGAACTAATGACTTTCCAAGGGCCGCGAGGCAGTAGTAATATTGATTTAACATTATCTAATACAAAACTGATTAGACATAATATTGTAAAAAATTGGACAATTTCTAGAGAAACAAATTTTTCGGACCACAACATTTTGACTTATGAGTTACATTTACAGGGAAATGATAAAACTGGAGTGCTAGCAAAAAACTATATATATTTGACAGAGAATGGTGACTGGAATAAATTCTTGGCTAACTTAATACATCAGTTAGAAAAACAGTTTTTATCTCAACATTGTACTGATAAGAAGAAATTGACAGTTTATGATACCGAAAAGCTGATTCTTAATGAGTTTTCTCTTATGCCTACTGATATTATCATAAATAAAATGATAAAATCTATCGTAAAATCTTGCAATATAGCATTCAAAAGATCCGGCCATTTCAAAGGTCGAACTAGAAAAAGATCAGTACCTTGGTGGAACCCTGAACTAACTGGCTTGCGTAAAGAGACAAATCATCTAAGAAGAAATTACCAGCGGACAAAAGACGATGGACTAAGGGAATCAAGGAGAGTGATCTATCTCAAAAGTAGGCAAGCATATCAAAAGCTAATTAAAAGTTCCAAATTAAAGTCCTGGAAGACATTTGCTACTGCATCAAAGGCGTGGCAATGGCCATATAAGTTTGTATCCAATAAAATAAAACCTCAAACCTTACTCACTACCACTTTGAATGAACTAGGAACATACACAACAGACACTAAGAATACATTATCTCATATATTAAATAAGATAATCAAAGATGACAATACAAGTGATGACACTAACGAACACAGACAAATGAGAACAGAAATACTTATCCCGCCTAATAATGATGATGACACTAATATCCGGGATTTTGAAATATTACAAGTTATTAATAAATTGGATGACAAGAAAGCACCAGGAATAGACAAAATTGACCCAAGAATGATAAAAAAGATAGCTGACTCCTTTCCAAAATTGATAACTGGACTTTATAAAACCTTATTCAAAAGAAATGAATTTCCTAAAAGCTGGAAGGTGGGTAAATTAACATTGATTCCTAAGGCTAATTCATTTTCACTGAGACCACTAAGTATGCTTCCTGTAATGAGTAGAATTTTTGAAAAAATAATAAAAAATAGATTAATGCATCATCTACTTAGTAACAATATACTCCACCGACACCAATTTGGATTCAGACCCCAATCAGGAACTGACGATGCACTCAGTGAATTGAACGACCATATCACCAGTACACTCCGGCAAAATAGTAATTTACTGGTTGTTTCTTTGGATATCGCGGGTGCCTTTGACAACGCCTGGTGGCCTGCGATTTTAAATAATCTAAAGAAATATAAGTGTCCAAAAAACATATACAAAATCATTCAAAATTATTTTTCTGACAGAAAACTTGCAATCCAAACAAACTTTCATTATATTGACAAGAAATTGACGCTAGGAACTCCTCAAGGATCAGCACTATCACCTATACTATGGAACATCTTAATCAATACTGTTTTCGAAATAGACCTACAGGAAAATTCAACATTATTAGCATACGCAGACGATTTATTATTACTTATAAAACGAAGAGATTTCGATGAATTACAGACAATAGCAAACATAACATTATCAAGGCTGAGACGATGGACTAGACGCAACAAACTTAAATTTAATCTAGACAAGACAAAATATATAATCTTCACAAAAAAGAGAATTGTACCAGAATTGGATATTCGACTCAATACAGTAAGAATAACGCAATGTGATACATTATCATATTTGGGGCTTCTCTTTGACAGAAAACTGAATTGGAACAGACATATAGATAATCTATATGACAACACTTTAAGGATTATAAATGGACTATCAGTGGCTGCAAGAGCGACATGGGGACTCAGATCGAAAGTGTTAAAGGAAATTTATGAAGCTGCTGTACTTCCTAAGATGCTCTACGCTGTGCATGTCTGGCATCCGGCCGTTGAACGTAAGAAAAATTTGGTGAAGTTGGAAAGGCTTCAGAGGTTAATTGCGATTAAGATATGTAAGGGCTATCGTACACTATCATTCGAGGCCACAATATTATTGGCAGGGCTGTTGCCAATCCAAATGAAGATTGAAGAACGAACGACCTTATATAACATTAGAAAAGGAAAGAGAGGATACAAAGACCTGACCCTAGACAAAATAGAAAGAATCACTGACTGTAAATCTTGGTTACACCCTGCAACAAGTTTATGGACTGGACCGGGAATTACTTCTGAAAATACTGATGTTTTCACTGATGGTAGTAAGGACGGCGAGAATGTTGGATGTGCATGGTTGTTCAGAGCTCAAGATGGTAGGAATATAGAACATCAATATAAATTAGAATCATATTGCTCAAATAATCAGGCAGAAAAATTCGCTGTTTTAAAGGTTACTGAATACATATATGAATACCCTCTACAAACGAATACTCACGTTACTATAAATACAGACAACAAAGTTCTGCTAGACTCTGTTAATAATTGGGACATTCATGATTACTTGACTGACCAAATTAGAAACAAATTGTTAATGATGAGAACTGTAGGGAAAGTAGTGACTCTAAAATGGGTAAAAGCACATTGTGGGATTGAGGGCAATGAACGAGCCGATTGCCTTGCAAAAGAAGCAGCTAAAAGCGATTTGCCGCCATCGTATCATCAAGCTCCTTTATCGTATATTAATATGAATTTAAAGTTGGATTTCATCAAAAGATGGGATCACATATGGGTGACCTCAGCTAAGTCACCAAGCTTACACAGATTTATACCACACATTTCAATTCACAATTACAGACACATTCACAGTAATGACTACAAACTTACGCAAGTACTTACGGAACATGGGAATACAAAACAATATCTTAAAAGATTCAACATTATACAAACAGACTTATGTGATGAAGACGGACAGGTTCAAAATTTTAAACATATAATATATGAATGTAAACGATTTGACAGACAGCGATTTGAGTTAATAAAAAGCATAATTATCAAAAGAGGAAATTGGCCTGAGACGGAACAAAAGTTATTTACTGAATTCAAGACAGACTTTCTTAGATTTATTAGATCGATCGACTTCGACTTACTAACCAGGGATGGGCAGCGTGGGTGATTTCTTTTTGGCTTTGTTGGATTGACTTTGTGTGTTTAATATTTAATTTTCCGATTTAATTTTTGTGTGTTTATTCTTTGTGTTTTTTTTTGTTAATGTATATAAATTTGAACTAAAAATGTAAATCATGTGAAACTAGAAAAAAAAACAATTGTAAACAAATGTAATTCATGTAGTATGTCTTTAAGGCATGGAGCATGAAGGAAAATCAAATAAACGATCCTTGTGTGGGGTTACCACGTAGGGAAAAAAAAAAAAAATATATATATATATATATATATATATATATATATATATATATACATATTATAATACCCTTCGCCCTTCTGCGGATTAATTATTCATTGTTATTGCCTGCTTATCCATTGATATTTTATTCCCTGAAGGAATTATTAATTTTTATTAAATTTGGCAGAAGGAAAGAACATAATAGACAATAAAAACAAAAGAAAAATTGATTTTGACTTTATTAACTGGAATTTTTAATAATAAGAGTGAATAATAAATTGAACTGCAAAAGTAAAATACTATTCAATATTTAAATTTAAATAACATGAAATTTTTTTTATCAAAATTGAAAGTTTATATCTTTACGTACATAAATATGAATAGTTTAAAATTATCACCTTTATAAAGTAAACCATTCAACAAACGATTACTCTTTATTTTAAAACCTCAACAACTTTAATGCATTCGACATTCGCCGCCCTAGGGCTCTGACGTCAGCAGCATAACAAATGTTGAAACACCGTATTAACATCACATTATAATAATCAATACAATAGATTTCAGTGTTATAACTACTTACTTTATAGTTAGACGGAAACCAAATACTCAAGAACGCACAAATCCCAGTTTTATTTAACTGCGAGACGCAAGACTCTTGCAGGTGAATCTTGGTCTTGGTCTTGCGACAATCAAAGCGGTCTTGGTCTCGCAAAACTGCAAGACCAAGACCATTTTTGGGCAACACTAAAAGTAATATATGTGTTGTATGGAACTATAGAACGAAAGCTTTTTCACTAAAAAATTTATGGTATACGTATGTGGGACATTTTTGTGTAGTATTTCATAAAGTCATGGACAGAAGTTCAAATGGGCTAAATGTTAGAAAGTTTGTACCCCATATAATTTTTCACTGTCGAACGTTTGTCTAAGATATTGCACTTAATCTATTTGGAGAATTTTGGCATTGTCACGTTAAACATGTGTGCAAGTTTCATGTCGAAGGATGAGTACTGTGTCGGGATTAGTCTTGATTTTTTAAAGTTTGCGAAAATCATTTAGTTTTATTGAATGATGAGGTAAGATCTTTGAGGCTTGTATAGGATTTTCATATCTTCTTAGAATTGCAGTATCGTTTGCGTAAGTGGTTGCAGTAGTCTTTGTATTGTTTGGAATATCGTGTGAGTATATGGTGTATAACAGTAGAGCGAATACTGACCCCTGTAGAATTTCTGCGAAGAATGCCCTCATGGCAGGAAGTTCTGTGCCTTGTTAGACAGAAAAATCTTGCAGATGGAAAGAATTGATATGATATGATGTAAATATAATTTTGGTTAAATGATGTTTAGATACAATATATATATATATATATATATATATATATATATATATATATATATATATATATATATATATATATATATATATTTATATTTATATACAATATAATGTCAGTGATTTATTATTTTCTCAGTCGCTGCATTAATTTTCTTATCTGCATACTTATTGGATTAATGAATATCAAAATCATTACTTAAGTTAAGAGATCGAGTTCGATAAATTGATTAATAATTTTTGAAAATTTATTTTATTGTATCTATAAGTTTGATTTAAATATTATTTGGTAGGACCATTGTCAATATTTTACACCGAAGTATTTTGTAGATATTTTTTAGAAAGGCTGTGTGAAATAATCACGTAAAACCTGTCATTGCCAATCGACTGTAACTGTTCTTTCTCAGATAAATAACTTACATAAGAGCAGAATTGTTTATTTACATCCAAGTAATTACCAATAGTGTTACATAATTTAAATGATGTATTTCACTACTTTTACTTTTTTTGGTTCACGAACGGTACCCTAATCGAGAGGGGTAACAATAAATCATTTGAACATTTCTCGGTTTAAAATTTAGAAAAAAGTGGCTATCTATTGTAGTTTTTTTCTATTTAATAATAGATGAAGACATTTTTTTTTTTTTTTTTTAATACCGAATATGTAAAAATCCTCAGCTTCCAAGTAAGTCTGTTCTTCAAGACGACCATTCCCTTAATTAAGAACCCAATAATCTTAAAAGAATTCCTATTCGAGAAGAACTAGAAGGTCCTTACACTAATGATGACTAAAACGTGCCGCGGAAGTAGCCTTCACGGAGAAAGTGACAGAGAAACAGCATCCATCATCGTTCAGGCTTCATCCTTCTTATCCTATTTCTGAACAATTACAATAGGCGTATTTTTCGACTCGAATAACCTTAAATTTTCATAACAACCAAAAAAAACTAAAGCATGTGAAAAAAAACTTTGATTCAAACAATAGAAGTTAAAACATCAACAAGGCGAGATTAATAATACGAAATATATATTTTTATTTATTTATTTATTTTCCATTAAATTTACCACTGCGTTGTAACGCATCAAGCAAATGTATTGGAGTTTATTGTATCTTCTTGTATTCTTGAAATATTCTTAACTTGCCAGCAGAAGATCTCTAGGCCACTGCCTTTTCAGTTGTCGTTGAGGCTCACCAAGCAACAGGGAGGAAGATAGAGGTAGAACGAGTGGATTTGGATGATTGAGAGTAGAAGAATGAAATTTCGTGTACTTGTTGTGTATGTAGGATTTTACTTTTGGTACGTTCATGTCTGTGTGTATGGTGTGATTTGAAATAAACTAAGGAGCATTGACGATTTTACGAAGTATTTTGGATTGTGTGTTTTGAATTTTGTTTATGTATGTGTTTTTTGCGGAACCCCAAAGTTCTTCTGCGTATGTCCAAATAGGTCTTAGTATGGTGGTGAGGATTAGTCGCTTGTTTAGTAAGTTGAGTGGAGATCTGTAGTCCAAAAGATGTGATAGTTGATTGTATCGTCTGGTCAGTTCTGGTTTTTTTATTTTAGTAATTATAAATAAATAATTTTTTAATTATTTATAAGGATTATTATAAATAAATTATAAATAAAAACTCCATATAAAGATAATGAAATGCTGAACAATTATCTTATTTACAGTATGCAGGTCCGATTATTAGTTTCTGAAATATTTTAATCCATATCTTCCATATAACTCGTTATCATTTGGTTTTCGACAACATTTTTTCCTCCACGGCTCCTTAACACAGCGTTACGTTAAGATACAATTTAGAATAATATCCCATTAAGAGAAATGCTGAACAATTCTCTCGCTTAAAGTATGCAGGTTCGATTTTTAGTTTTTGGGATATTTTAATTCATACATAAAAAGACTTCAATTAGTCACCTCCACCTGTCTTTACTCGAGCGTTACACATCGCAGATATGACGGCTCAATCTAATTCACTCACCGCAAAAAAAGTCCGAACGCTCCTAAAGAAGTTTTTCAACAGGCTTATTTTCGTTTTTACTCTCTCTATCGTCATCGATTTTTTTTCCCCTCTAAAATTACAAAAAATCATGATCACTTTAACAAGACTCCATCTATCCCTCATGAAACAGCAGAGATTTTGTAGCTTATGAACTATACGAAATTAAACAAAAAACTGCAGTAAACTGATTAGAACTGGAGAATGAATATAATCTTAAACTCTGCATACTAAAATTAGATTATTTTATCCACTAATCTTATGATGTCATAAATAATATTGACAAAACAAGAATTATTATTTGATACATTGATCATTGTGTATGTTGCCAGGTATGCACAGTACCTCTGGAGCTTAGAAGTAACAATTAATCATAGGGGAAGAGCTTATGAAGCATGCACTGCAGATTTGCAGGTTAGTTGGAAATATATCTAGACTAAATTCTATGACAGTATTAATATTTTGGATTTTACATACTTGCATTGGATTTTATATGCTGAAACATTAATAAAATAAATTATTACAAAAAAAAAATTATGTTGATGCAGAAGTGCCTACTATGATAATGAGGTTATCAGTATTTGGTTTTGAAATTTACTTTTCCTTAAGAGTTCCGAAGACGGAATTATTTTAGCTCAAGATAAAATTAAATGATATAATATTCTTAATTTTCAAGTTTCAAGACCAATTTTTAAAATAAATTTATTTTATTATAAGAAATGGTTATCTGGGACGTCCCTTCATATATCATACGATGTTCTCTATAAAATTATAGACAGATATCGCATCTCGAACTAATTAACATCACCGCACTGACAACTTCAATGCTACTCGACCTATATACGTGACATAAATGAGGCAGTAGAACAAATATAATAAATAAAATGGGCCTCATATATGTACCCTGAGGGACACAGATTGTTGTAGAGGGCGGAGGTGGAGGGTATCTGAAACAATAGACCAGTAGCTGGGGATGATTACATCGGTGATTTCATCCATCATTGCCTATTGAATGAATTCGGGCCAGCCTGTCTTTGACAGGGATATCCAGTCAATAACATCCTCAGGGAGAAACCTCTTCGGTAACACCGCGTTACTGACTAAAAAGATCTGCAACTGTTCAACCCTTGTAACTAGTCGTCATCCACAGATTCTTTTCAAATCATTTTTTTTTTTTTTAACTACAATGGTTAGTTTTACCTAGCTCAGATTCGAGGACTTTTCATTTATGTCTGGAAAGTTATAATTAATTAAAGTAGTTTTTGTATTATATTAATTTCAACTAGACAGCTTTAAGATTAAAAAAGTTACTAATTTTTAGATCTTTATACTTTTCTATTATTATTACTCACAGGTTATCTTCAATAAAGTTCCTATCCCTACTTCAGAAAAAGTGCGTCATTCAACAACCTGGACAAGATTCTGATTTGGAGAACTCATATTAAACTGAAAAGAATACAACTGGACAAACGATCTGGATTGTTATCCAGGTTACTCTACAGACCCTCCAAGTTATCATTAACTAATAAAGTTACTATCTACAAATTAATTATAAAACCCTTATGAACTTGCGGGATGGAGCTATGAGCCCCTGCCAAAAAGTCTAATATAAAAAAAATTCAAACTTTTCAATCTAAAGTTTTGGGAAAAATTGCAGATGCATACCCAAGGACTTGAACATTCAAACGGTTTCAGATACTGCAACAAATACTAAAAAAACTTCCACAAGAGAATAACTTGTAACAATTTTTTTTTATTATCCTCCTCTTCCTCGCCTTTAAGGCTTATACGAAGTTTTTCCGGGCCAGGGGATATGGGCGAGGATTTATGGGAGACTTTCCCGGCACCGGGACGCGAACTCGTGACTATTTTTATATCATTTGAGTCATATAACAGGTTGCCGGGCAACAGAGTTGCTGTGCACACGCGTCAGCCCATTCGGCCATCCCGCCCACTAATGACTTGCAATATGAACCTATTAGGCCAAACACTTAACTCCATAACAAATCCGTACATTCCAACCCGACGACATTTAACTTAACTCCTACCCGGAAGTGTACAGATTTTCTTGCTCCTGCTGGTGCTAGAAAAAAAATAAAATAAAAATCACTTAGAAAATATTCATTGATCATGACAGATTAAATACTTATATTATTACTTTTACATATTATTATTTATTATTTGGGAGAAGGAGTTGTTTGATTTCATCAATTTAGTATATTTGGCGATCTTAAACATAAAAAAAAAGCTTCAATAAACTTGACAGCTAATAATTTAGAAAATCCAAATAACACATTTCCTTTTTACAGATGCTGTAAAGTAATTTAAAATTAAAATTTCAGAAATGAATAAGAAAATATTTATGGTCTTAAAGTATATAAGGTATTATAACTATATAAATGATCCCTGATTATACTATAAGAGTTTCAGAGCTATTAAGTACTCAAGCATTAATATCGTTATATGACACTGAGATATTGGAATGACTGTCGATGTTAGCAGGAAACTAATAAAAAAAATAAAATTCTAAGGACCTGTAACCTATCACAATTTGATTGCTCGTATTATGCGTTATGCTGACGGAAGTGTGCTTTTTCCAATAAAATTTAAGCACTTTCTCAGCTTTGAACTCTTATCCACAATTGTTGCTACTTTACTCGTATCGGTTTTACAACTTTCTTTTATGACCTGAGAGTCTTTCCATTTCTTTAGTGTACCGGGATTGTTTGCAGTGAGCACTCAACTCAACCGTTCTTTTTTGTCTTCTCTCTCTCTTTATATTTGTTTTACCCTTGTATGTTGTGGTATATTAAATTAGAATTTTATCCAAACATGCATAATGTATATACACTAAATCAAAGCTTAAACGTCCAATATGGCATTCCGTAATATGAGTCATTGGGAGGATTAAGTCAATGCAGATCTTGTGGATTTATGATAATTAGTGATTTTTTAAAGAGATTTAATTAAGATTCTGATTCTACACTTTTGTGTTATTGCTAATCTGGTCCCAACACAAACTATTTTAACTGTAATAATATATAATAATAGTTTGCTTTGGACGCGTAATCAAAAACAGATCCCAAAAATTTTTGTTTTTACATTGTTGACTTTTATCATGTACCCTATGGTATATCAGAACCAAGCATTGAATTTTCGACTTACTAAAAAGTTCTATCTAGATTAATATATGGAATGTCCTGTAACTAAAAACATTTAATGAAAAATGTATTAAGAACTAAAATATTTTTTACAAACTTATTCATCATAAGTGAATTCACTTAAAAAAATTAGATTAAATCGTGAAAAATCACGACATATAACATTTACGCTCCGACGAGACACATGCCTATCAAATTTTAGGTGAACACTGTTCGTTATCTTGAGCTAATATTCGATAGAAGGATGACATGGCGAGGCCCACATGTCAAAACGAAACGAAGGACTTTCAACAAGTGACTGAAAATACTCTAATAACTTTTTTCAAATTAAAATTAGATCCAAAAAACTAAATCAATTTAGACAAAAACTAAATAAATACACATACCTACTCAAACCGGTATGGACATACGCCTGATAGATTTTCAATTCAGCAAAAAAGATGCCCTTACCATAACCATTTCAAACCAAAATTTTAAGACTAATATTTGCTGCTCCTTAGTACGTAAACAACAAAACATTATATAAGGAATTACGACAACCAGCTATTGACCAACACATACTACTCCAAATTCATATTAAACTACACCGACATAACAATAGATTTATAAACAACATATCCAAAATTGACATGCCCATCAGGAGACGACTGAAAAAGAGTTGGATGAGGGATCTCCTTTCCTGAATTAAGGAAGAAAACATTGATGAGGTGATGCTGCGTACCACTCTTTCTCATGCCTACATGCAATCTTCTAACTTCAATAGGGCTGATCCGCTTATTGTCAACTTAATGACAGATATGGATTTAGGTCTGAAGAGAAAAAAAAAATCACTTTATTTTAGTTAAATAGGTGTTAGAATGGAATGAATAAAAACAAGTTAAATTTCTTTACTCGTCAGTTTTCAAATTTCGTTTGAATTATTATCTTAAAAAGCTTAATAGTCATGAGGAGTTTAACATGTAAAGTTATTTACATTTTTCTACAAGTTTTGTATAATGTTTAATAGTTTAAATATACCATAATTAAAAGATTACTGCTGATGACCTTCCATCGTTTTCGCCGAAATGCCTCACGCCAAGATGGATCCAATTGGGTGGGAATTTGCTAAAGATTTTCGATGCTGAGTGCTCTCTCGTGGAAGACACTTAAGTTGCAGCCGGGGCTTAGCACTTAATAGGCTTTAGCCATCCCTCCCTTATTGGCTCATTCGCCTCAAGCTGCTTCTCAGTATTACCTTGGGGATGGATAAGCTATCTGTATTTATAATAATCATTATAAATTATATAAATATTATGAACATATATTTAAATTACATTTAATAGGTACACGGTGTAATTATATTTAAAGTAAGGAAACACCACTTTAGAGAGGTATGTAGAAATATGGCAGAATCCAATGACAATTAGTGGTTGTAATGGATTAAATAAATATGTATTTTTTTTTTTAAATTTAAATGAATAACACCGAAAGCTCCTGAGAACAAAGGACAAAATAAATGAGGCTGTAGAAAAAAGGGTTTGTTTTCTTACTTTATATAAATTATTTATTATAAGTTATAGCAAAAGAGTTCTCTGGGCATTGCAAATATTAGTTACTATAGTATAAAAAAGAAGTAACAATGAAGTACCAGAAAGACAATACTTTTTTTAAAACTTATTCTAATTATAGTGGGAAGATCAAAATTCATTCCGTAAATCCAACACAATATCAATTTCAACTTGCGCTTATAAATGAAAATGTTGAAAGAGGCTTGATCCTTTCGATCATCACAAATTCGCAAAGGTAATACTTAGGACTTTAGGAATGGTTTATGTATATGTGTGTGCAGAGGCATACCTGAAACACCTGTATATATATATATATATATATATATATATATATATATATATATATATATATATATATATATATATATACTTACTTAATGAACTAAGGATCTAAAAACAAGAAAAAAATTACTTTTGAAGGTATGTCCGCAAACGCTTTGTTTAGGAGATATTCACGACTAAAGATTTTCGTTGTTATGAATTATTTACGTTATATGAAATAAATAAAACCTATTTATTTGTTCTAACTACTTTATTAATTAAACTTAAACATTAACATTCATATTAAATGTTGTTATTATTAATTATTAAGTGATGTTCCTTCTCAGTTGTAGTGGAATATTTTCAACTAAATCGTAGTAATCGTTATTAAGAAATTCCAGAAATGTACGCGCATTGAGTCGAGGCGTCAAGAAATGCTGGTCTATTATAATATTGTTTATTATTGCCAACCACACATTCAGAAATTGCCTGGCATGTTCACGACGGACAGCATTAGCAAAACCATTGCAAAAGCCGTATACAAACACGATATCGGTATGTTCACCATTAGTATAGATGGAAGGTATAATGATGAGTACTCTGCAAAATCCTTTTACAAACTGATAAATGTTATCGAGAGTTCCCAATGCTAATTCCAAATAGTATTAATCCTTATGTTGCCAATAGTTTCTATACAGTTTTGGATTAAAGGCCATGTTAGTATTCTATCAATTCCATCTCCTAAACAAAGCGTTTGCGGACATACCTCCACTTTGAACAACATTTAATATGAATGTTAATGGTTACATTGAATTGATAATGTAGGTAGAACAAATAAACAGGCTTAGTCCATTTTTGCAGTTTGACCACTTAACCCTGAAACACCCTGTATATATGTGTATGTGTATATATATATATATATATATATATATATATATGTGTGTGTGTGTACATACACATATGTTGGTATATGTACATATAAATTAAAAATGTTTGTTGCATTCCCTATCATAAATGTAACTGATAATGCTCGCTTCCCGAGGCCCTTGATCTTGATGTACTCCACCTGATCTTGTTGATACAATGGACCCATTAGGTTGAGTGAGGAGGGCTGTCACAGCTTCCACTTCTTAGGCATTACCATAAATTTGCATGAGCATCTAGATCCCTCAAGGCTGATGCTACCTCTTCCTTCTAGGTACCTGCCCTCATAGGAGCTGTCATTGAAGGTTTAGCAACCTGCCTCTGCAGGATCGTCTCCAGGGCTATTTCCGAAGTTGGAGTACCCTACGGATACGTCGCGGATTCCTTCTTCGGGACAGCTATGGTTTTAGCAGGTGAGTGCTATTGGTGTTAATAAAATAACATCTTTTAATTATTCAGATACAGGTTCATATAGAATTATTATAGAAATAGGAAGGTTTTAAAAGTTTGAATGGAAGGGAATTGAGAAGGAATTAGAATTTCATGGAGAAGAAGATCAGATAAGAAAAGATCTGCCAAATCAATAAACATGAAAGCCAGTCATTATTTTCTTAATTTTTTTTTTAAGATGGTTATTCGATATAAATTATGTCAATTGCATAATAATTACAAATATTTGCTATACTCATATAAAATATGTTATAACCAGAGCCTGGATTTTGCCAAGTGGTACCAGAGAACCATAATTTCTTGAATCTTCTCTTTAATCTTTCTTTATCTCAATCAAATACAGCTTAATCTTTTCTCAATCCGGAGGCTTAAATTGGCTCTCACTATTAAATTCTTTCATGCCTTTCCCCAGTCATGATGTGGCTAATTGAGATATTCCTCTATTGGCATGAAGTGCACATGAGGCTGTCCTTGGGCTCCTCAACAGCTGCCAACCATCTCACGCATGGATACTGGTACTGGTACTGGTGGGAGAAACGAGTCCGATAAGTGGGCCACGTGTTCCTTTTTGCCAAACCCTGACGGCTACCTCTTGGACCCACGCCCCAACGTGCACGGCCATTCCACCATCACAAATATGGATAACAGTGATCCTCGATAAGCAAAGATCTTGTCTTACCGTCTTTCTATCGGCCCTTCTGCCTACCACATGATCGCATACAATATATTTATGTATTTGTACACCCTATTGGCCACTCTTTCGTCCCTATCCTCATAACAAGGCTCAGCCACTTTAAGCATTGTATTTTGATGAAAGAAATGTTAATTTCGTTATACACTCGAAACAGGTTACTGTTATTCTTCCTTGAACTCTCCTCATTATTAATTACTCATTTTAACCTCACCAGTAGATTAGGGATAGATAATGAACAAGCTGTATTCTCGTCATCGAAACAATCAATCAGTATATTATTCATTATATTTACCAGGCTTGTAGTATGATTAAGTTTAACGTAATAATCATTTTTGTCTAAAAATAATATGGCTCTGAATCCTGTTACATCTCGTGTGAGACTCGATATTCAATCCTATGCTACTTCCATCTAAACGAATTATTAAATCATTAATATTATGCATATTCAGGGTGTCTCGTAATTAGGGGGAAATATTTAAATGTTTGACAGTAGAATTAAGATCTACAAAAAAGTACAAAAAAAACAATTGCTCAGTTACTAGCAGAAAAGTAGGATATTTAAGATTAGTTATTTTTTAGACGAGTCACGTTTTTTGTTTAATTTAAAGCGATAACTTAAAAAATATTCGATTTAAGTATTTATACTCTATTGTAAACTAGTTAAAATTTGCTTTAAAACAAAGTCATTAGAGTGCTACCATTGGGTAGTTACTAAGCCATTATATCCATATGTTCAAATTTACTAGATTTATTTATTTAATACAGTTGTAAATATCATTAAGATATAAAAAAAATAAATAAAAAAATAAAGTAGAGTTTGCCAGTGGTAAAACTATTTAAAGAGGACATTTGAGTGGCTAAACACAGCTAGGTTCCGTTTTAAAGAAATTCATAAATTATTTGTGATTTTTTTTATCACCTCTTAACCGTACTACATTTACCCCACTTTTACAAAAACTTCCTCGTTTAATCAGCTTTATGTTCATATTAATTAAGTTGAGGTTTATCAGGAAATATTTTGAGATTCACCTCAAGTTGTATAAAAAAATGATGTGATTTTCTATCCAGTCACCAAAAAGTATTGTGTTTTCAGCAAAATGACTACGATTAACTGTTATAAAGCTTTTCTTTCCTGTTTTTCCGTGATATGGGATATATTGAAATAAATATAATTGCTTTAATTATAAATTAAGCATTTTATTTATAAAAAAAATAAAATTTAAAAATAATTTTCAAATATTTTTAATGTAAGATGGTTACGAAATCGTGTTTTTCTTCCATATTTCTGCTATTGAAATTGATGTGTATTCATTAGTGACAAACTGAATGTTCCTAGCCCTAATAATTACGTTCATGAAAATAATTGAAGCCATCAGTAGATTTATTTATTTTAAATGTAAATTTTATTAAAAAACATTAAGTTTTTCACTGATAGGTCAATATATCAATTCACTGATATATCAATTCCTAAGACAGATCTGGAAGAAAAACACAATTTCATAACCAATTTACTTGAAACATATTTGAAAAATAATTATTTTTAATTGTTTTATTTTTATAAGTAAAATGTATTTTTAGGCAATTATTTTTATTGCAATCCATCCCATATCACAGAAAAACAATATATATATATATATATAACGATAATTACTTTGGAAAAACAGAAAGATACTAACTACCAATATGAAATGGTGTTTAAGTGATACTTGAAGTCATATTAAATGTAATTACATGAACAATAATACTTTAAGAGAGTTTTTAATATTTTTTTTTCTATAAAACATGGTTATATTTTAACGTTTTGGATGGGGGAGGGGGGCTTCAGCCCGAAAGCCCCCTCTCCCCCGTAAATCCGCCTGTGCCCGTGGGCCAAATAGTTTAAATATACCTGCATTGAGACTTTGCAAGTTACTGTAGCATATTACCACCCACATCCAGACTATCTCTATTTCAACTGATATACTCAACACTCATTTTGTCTCCTGTTCATCCGATCCCTCTGTCCAAGCACCAGCTCCACCCCTCATACACCCCCCCCCTTTAATCCCAATCATTTTTTCTTTTCGCATATCACACCTGACGACCTCTTTAAATCCATTTGTAAATCCCAAACCAAAGATTTCGGACCAGATAATATCCCAATTAAATTAATTAAATCCTCACTTCCATCCATTTTCCCCAGTCCTTTATCATATCTATAATTTCTCATTACAAAGTTCCACTTTTCCTAGCACCTGGAAAACCGCTCTTGTTGTAATTAAACGAGCAATAATACTTTAGGACATATTTTTTTAATATTTTTTACCATAAACGTGGTTACATTTTGGGGGAGGGGGAGGGTTCAGCCCCAAAGCCCTCCCTCCCCCCGTAGATCCGCCTGTGGCTGAATCTTAATATTTTTCATAATAAACCTCAACCTAATTAATATGGAATTAAAGCTCAAACGAGGAAGTTTTTGTAAAAGTGGGGTAAATGTAGTACAGTTGAAGAGTGATAAAAAAAATCATAAATAATTTAATAACAGAACTTAGCTGTGTTTAGCCTCTCAAAAGTCTTCTTTAAATAGTTTTAACAGTAACTCTACTTTCTTTTAATGTCAATTTTATCTAGTTTATTATGGAGAAATGTTTAATAACTTAAATAAAATATTTTATAAGTTATCGCTTTCTATTCAACAAAAAATGTGACTTGCTTATAAAATCACAAATCTCAAATTTCCAATTTTACTGTTGGCGATTGGGCAATCGTTTATATAAACTTTTTGATAGATCTTGATGTATACCTTTTAAATATTTCTCTTTGCTTATGGGACACTCTGTATAAAAATAATAGGAGAGAATCAATTAATAAAGGAATAATATACGTAAAAATAAACAAAATCATAAGATACGTAAATAATACAAATATAAAAAAATAGAATATAGTAAATAAGTGATATTTTTTCTTTTTAGTGAAATCTGATATTAATTATAATTATTATTTATTTTAGAATAATTTTATTTGTAATATTAAATTGTAATATATGACGAACATGTCAGTGGAGAAAACGATCCAAAATGTGGTTAACTGGAAGAAGAATAAAGTCATCGAAGCCGAGTTGGTTGTACGTTGATTTCCAGAACATACAATATACAATTAAGGAAATTTAAATTAAAAAAAAAATTTAATAACCAACAATAGGTTCGATTTAAATCTTTATTATGTATTGTTCTTTGTACCAAGGAAGATGATCTACAATAAGGGCCGAAAATCGACATTAATTAAATAGTTTAAACTTTTTTTTTAATCTTGACACTGATAATCTTTTAGTTAATTTAAATTCTCAACATATAAACTGGTAATAAATATGATAGTTAAAACCTTTTTGAAATACTCAATTTTCTTTCTTTTTTTTTTTTTTAGTATTTATGGATTATACATTATCCTATAAGATATTTCTTATCTTTGGTACGTGCATAATCTACTTGCTGCGATAATTATTACAAATTAAATTTAAAAAAAAAATAGACTTGCCAGATTCCTTAAGAGATGATTATGAAAAACGAATCTCTCTTCTGATTAAATTCCTGAATGTCACAAAGTAATTATGACTAAATTATTGTAAAACGCCAATGGCTGTTTAGAGCAGAGGCGGGAAAGAGAGAAAAAAAATATTTTTAGTAATATCATAATAATATTATAGAAATATTAATATTATATACTCGTAAATATATAATATAAATATCATTTCTGCTGATAAAGAAGAATTGTGTCTCGTCCAATTGACATTCAGCTAAATTTAATTCATGGCCATAGTAATTCGGGCAATGAGCTCCTAACATTCACCAGTGAGAATTTCCCATGTTGAAAATGAGTTTTTTTTTACTCGAATTTAATGTATATATTATGTTTTTTTATTTTGTTAAATACAAATTATTCAATAACATATAATAAATCAAAATATATTAATATAATATAAAGAAATTGAAAAACAGAATAACGAAATTTTTTAAATTGACTGAGTTAATTTAATTTAAAACGAAGTAATAGGGGTCATTTAAAAATTCATTTGTTCTAAACTTGTTTTGATGTTATTATAAAAACCACTGATCATAAGAAAAACCGTATATGTAATCATTTCACATTGTAACTAGTGATAAAACATGATTATTTATAAACTTTGATAGAATTTTGTAATTAACATAAGAAGAAATAATGTGTGGTAATGTGGGACCGACAACTAACGAAGATATCCGAGCGTGCGCATTTCAATTTAATTTTTAATTATTTCTACTCAAAGTAAAGTGGTAAGTGAAATTTATGTGATGCGCTCATCGCACCAGATTATTATTTTTTTTTTATTTAGGTTTTTCTACAACTTAAGGAGTCATATTCCCAACACCCAAAAGCCACTGCTCCCTGTCCATCTAATCTCCTTCAAGGAGCCCTCTGGCTGCCATGCTTTCCTCCACTTCCTCTATCCATTTCTTCTTTGGCCTTCCACGCTTCCTTCTTTCAGGTGGCATATAGTTATAAATTTTCGTAGGCCAGCGGTTCTCATTCATCCGCATTAAATGACCATACCACTTTAACCTTCTGGTCCCGATCAGGTGAATGGTGTTCTTTTGACATCCGGCCTTGTCTCTAATTGCTGTGTTTGGGATCCGCTCGATTCTAGATATGCCACAGCTTCTCCAGAAATCCATTTCCATGGAAAGCAACCTATTTTCCTCCTTTTTTGCAATTGTCAAAACTTTTGATGCGTAGGTGGCTTTGCTTTCTACAAAGGAATGGTAGATCTTTTTAGTTTCCAATCTTATTTCTTTACTCTATAGGGTTGAATTTATCGAACTTATTATTCTTTTCCCATTGTTTATTTTATGTTCGATGTCAACCTCACTACCTCTCTTTGAAGATAGCCAGTATCCGAGGTACTTGAACTGTTGGCTAACATTGAGCGTCCAGTCATCAATTTCAAGGGGTAAATTTGGAGCGTTGAAAACCATGTACTCTGTTTTACTTGTACTGATTTTCAGACCCCATCTGGAATACGTGTCTAGCAACTTCCTCAACATATAGCTCATATCATCCGGATCCGATGCGATTATAACTTGATCATCGGCATACTGCAGATTGTAGATGACATCCCCGATTTTAACACCCATTCCACCGCACGATCTTTTCCAGTCTTTAAGGGCTTCTTCTGTATAAATGTTGAAAATCAGGGGTGAAGGCAGCAGCTCTGTTTCAATCCTTTGTCCAGATTATTTTCAAAGTAAAAAAAAAATAGATTTTACACTTCAATTTTTAAAAAATGTAGAGGATTTATTTTTCATCTAATATTCAAAGTATTCACTAACTTTAAACTTTAATGCTAAAATTTTGTGAATGCGAACTGACTTCATGCATACAAATGAAAAATTCATGACAGATCTAAAAGGCTTTTTAGACGGTTTATTTTCAGCCATTAGAAAAATTAGTTATTAACGTTAAATTAAGATAGAGCTTCAGAGAGAATTGTTTCACATTCTGGAATCGAAATAAAACTGATCGATATAGGACTAGTTCTCATTTATTATTTACGGCCATGTTCTATCCTAAGTTTAATTATTTCTAGGCTGCAAAAGATAGCCGACTAATGACTGACTCGCTTCTCTGCAATTAGCCTCATCAATATAACAATTAGGAACCTGCTTGTATATTGATGTCTCTAGGTGAGCTACAAAGAATTAAGTATTTAAGATTTAACAACATATAGTGTAGGAGTAGAAGACATTATAGTCAGAAGAGAAATCGTTTTTCCTCCTCACAGTAAAACATTAATGATAATATTAATGACAGAAATTATACAATTACATTGTTAATTACTGAAATGAAATGAAATGAAATAGCCTTTATTATGCAAAATAAGTAGTTACATATGTACAAATGGTTTTTATTTTTTTTTTTATAACTACTAATATAAAATAGCATGCATATCTACATGGATACGCACACACACATACACTATTATACACTTCTTCTTCTATGTCTTTCTTCCTGCACAGGCCTTCCCGTGAGGGAGTAGTAGTCAGCACTTCTCTGGGTGACTAGCCCTGTTGAGAAGCGGGGTTCGTGAGCTCTGTCCATTTCTTTTTCCATATAACCCTGTCTTTAGCGTCTCTCCACGAGATGGGTCCCATCGTCAGCCTGAATACATCGCACCATCTCTTCACTGGTCGGTCTCTCTTCCTTTTTAGATCATATGGCGTCCACTCGGTTGTTATTTTCGACCACCTAACATCATTGCTACAGAAGAGGTGACCAGCCCATTTCCATTTAATTTTCCTCAACTGTAAAATTGTATCTTTGAGGTCTGTTTCTTTCCTTAGTTTAGTGCATCTTATTTTGTCTCTTTTCTTTACCTTCATAATACTCCTCTCAATACTGTTCAGCCACACTTGGATTTTTCTCTCGTGGGGCTTAGTTAACGACCAAGTTTGAGAACCACATGTCACTACTGGGAGGATACAGCTATCGAAGGTCTGTCTTTTAAGATCCACATCTAAATCTCCTTTATTATGTGCCTCAGTGATCAAAACTTGTTCCATCCCATTGCGATTCTTCTCTGTACTTCTTTTGTTGCTCTATCCGAGAAGGACACCAGCTGGCCTAGATACACATATTCGTCTACATATTCTAAGGTGTATTTATTTATTTTTATTTCTTTTGGCTCCCTATTTGACATTATTTTGATTTTGTCATAGTTTGGATATAAACCGACTTGTTCGCACAACCTTAAAAGTTATGTAATCATTTCCTTCAATTGTTGACTGTTTTTGGCAAAGAGCACGATGTAATCGGCAAAACGTAAATTGCTCAACCATTTACCATTCACCCTTATACCAACATTCCCCCATTCAAGATTCCAAAACACCAGCTCCAACACCAAGATAAACAACATAGGTGATAATGGGTCTCCCTGACGAACCCCTTTCTCAACCCTGAAGCTTTGACCTTTCTTTTCTGTCATAATGTATGCTGACATTTCTGCATAAAGTTCTGTTAGAATTGGTAATTACTAAGCCAGATTATATTGCTGATATTTGTAAATCAAAGTTTATTCATGATTTGCTGGAATTTTTATCTTTTAACAAAGTTTCGTTATGAATGGAATCTTTGTTGTTTATTATTTTGAACTTAGAACTTCCCTTGCAAATATTTAAGTTAAGATTTCATAGAACATTTATTTTCAAAAAAATGTTTGTAGAAGTCCTGTTGATTTCGCAGAAAAATCTAAAAAAAAAAAAATACTTTAATTCTTATCTAATCAAACAAACAAAACATTAGAATCAAGTAATTCATTTATGATAAATTAATACTCTAATCTAAATCCAACTATTATTCATTTCTCATTTAATATTACTTGTTTTAAGAACTTAAATAAATAAATGTTAAACTTTTACCATGAACCTAGAACTTTGTAACAAATAAGCTCCTTGGAACTTTGATTTTAAAAACTTTTTTCCTTAAATGTATCATTAAAACTGTAAAAATAAAACTTTTTAAAGAAGTCCCACAAAAGTTATAACCCCTATATTTAACATAGTCAAAGGCGAAGATTTTTCTTTCAACGTAATGTAAGAATTCTGGTGTTTCCAGAGATGTACATCCTTCATCTCCCCCAAGGTCGATGGCGTAGGAATCTCTCCCCCTCTTCCAATATATTTTATTGCTCCCCTCTTCTTAAAAGCAGTGCGAAATACACCCCCCTCAGAAGTTCAAAACACCGCCAAAATTTTGATGGCCCATGAAACCTGCTTCTGGCACCCGTGGTTATATCTACTGATATGAGTATTGTTGAAAACTTTATGATATATATAATAAATATTTTCAATTTATTACCAAATTCAAATAAACAATTTTAAAAAGATTGTAAGTAAACTAAAATTATACATTTCTAGTTTGTTTACTAGCTTATATTTTAACGAGGTTAAGAGAATCAGTTTTCCTGTACTTGAAATTCCCTCTGCAGGCTTGTTAAGGCAGAATCTACATGGTCTATAATTCTAACATAAAAAAATATATATAAATACCTAGTCCTGTCATAAATATTGTTACAAGGAAATATATACAAATTTCAGCAGAAAAATCATTTTTCCAAAAACTTTTACATACATTTATTAGAAAATAAAATGTATATCTATAGAGTAAAAAAAAAAAAATTACTCACAATGTGCTCCTTTTGTCTTGACACAGGCAGTTAATCAATTGCAGCACGCAGCACTTCTTGAGGAAAGAGCTCAACTCCTCGGACCAGAGATTGTTTGAGGCTTTCCAAGACAGGGTGTGCACTGCGGCATGCCATCCTCTCCAGTTCGGACCAAAGCCGATAATCTAGTGGGTTGAGATCAGTGTTTCCTTGGGGTCAATCCGAGGTAGAAATGAACTCTGGAATGTTCTTTTGCAGCCACTGCTGAGTTGACCTGGCCTTGTGAACTAGAGCGGAATCCTTCTGGAAAACCCAATGACTTTCAGCAAACAGAATATCATTTAGAGACTTGACAATGGGTTTCAAAATATCGTACTGATAGTTTTTAGCTGAGGTTTTAACTCCTTTTTCACAAAAATGGAGCTTTGTGGTGCCATCAAAGCAAACTCCCCACCAAACCATCAATGATGAAGGGTGATAACCTCTTTCCACTCTTCCAATGATTTCTTCAGCTTCTTTAGAGCTGGGTGGGTACACACGGTCATTTTAGCGATTAAATTTGTCTTCAATTGTAAAAATTTTAGAGAAGTGGTTAGCCTTTGTCGTGTGATTCTTCAAAATGTAACCATCTTAAGGTCACTTTTTATTTTGTGAGACATTGATCTGACAGAGATATGATTTGTTGTTTTCGAATGGGATTTCTTCTTATTCGAGCATTTGTATTTTTCTTTCACCCAGTTAACGATATTCTAGCCCCCTCTCTATGTTTATTGAGAGGGGGCCGTTCCTGCACTGTGAGAACGGCAAATGCAGTTTGAGCAGTGGCTGCTCGAATGCTTTTACTCTCTATAGATATATATTTTATTTTCTAATAAATGCTTGTAAATGTTTTTGGAAAAATGATTTTTTTGGTGAAATTTGTATATATTTCCTTGAAACAATATTTATGACAGGACTAGGTATTTATATATATTTTTTTATGTTAGCGTTATAGACCATGTAGATTCTGCCTTAACAAGCCTGCAGAGGGATTTTCAAGTACAGGAAAACTGATTCTCTTAATCTCGTTAAAATATAAGCTAGTAAACAAACTAGAAATTTATAATTTTAGTTTACTTACAATCTCTTTAAAATTGTTTATTTGAATTTGGTAATAAATTGAAAATATTTATTATATATATCATAAAGTTTTCAACAATACTCATATCAGTATATATAACCACGGGTGCCAGAAGCAGGTTTCATGGACCATCAAAATTTTGGCGGTGTTTTGAACTTCTGAGGGGAGTGTATTTCGCACTGCTTTTAAGAAGACGGGAGCAATAAATACATTGGAAGAGGGAGAGAGGTTCGTAAGCCATCGACCTTGGGGGAGATGAAGGATGATCATCCCTGGAAACACCGGAATTCATACATTACGTTGAAAGAAAAATCTTATTTTCGCCTTTGATTATGTTAAATATAGGGGTTATAACTTTTGTGGAACTTCTTTTCTTAATAGGAACATAGGGCGTGGTAAAACACTTGTTTAGCTATTTCTAGTCTTTAGCTATATACTTCAAAGTCGACTTTTCTTTTGTAATTGATTTTAGTTATATATTTTCTTTAATCAAGTAGATTAATTGTTATTGATTTTGATTTTATTTTCTTCAAAATTTTGTTTTCACAATATTAGAGGGTGAAACGATATTCTCGCCCCCTCTCTATGTTTATTGAGAGGGTGATAGTCCTCCGATGTCGATGTCTGCGCTTATGAAGTTCTGCAGTATCTTTGTTGATTTCTGTCAGTAGTTATATATCTATATATATATATAATATATATATATATATATATATTAGTGACAATGAATTCAAAGCAAAACCTCACAGGAAAGCCGATTTTGGGCGAAAAAATAAGATAATATATTGGGTTGAGTATACAATTAGCCTGGAACGGTGGTAGAGACAGGAGACGCTATTAGTGGAGAGACAGCTGACTGACGGAGGCTTTGAAGTAGCTCCATGGCTGCTGTCTTGATTGTAGTTCATTAGCCCTCCTCGGCCTGTCCTATCTCTCCTTTCAAAGTAGGGTTTCCTCTTCCCCCACCCTCCGCCCTTTGGAGAAAATATTTTTGTACCGCAATATCTGGAGCTGGAAAAGCTCTTCATTTCAAACCCGTAAATTAAAAGCAAGAAGGTACTCTTGGTAGTGGACCTAATAGTTGCAGAACTGGGAGTGATTACCGATAATGAACTCTTTGATTAGTTCCCAAATTTTAATATTTCATACCTTATTGTTGGTTTTAATCTTACTTTATATCTGTACCCCGTACGTATAGGACACCGTGTCCATTTTGGTATTTGTTTATGATAGATAATTTTCCATTACTTATTAAAACTTCTTTCTAATTTACTTTTTTCTTATCCCATTTTATTGAGAAATCATACATGTTGCCTCGATTAAGAGCATTGATTATTAGAGCTGTGTAAGACTCATTCATATCATATATAAAATAATAAAGACAATAGAAAAATTATAACAAAAAAAAATTTATTTGTTTATTTGATGTTTTGTTGCGTCTACTTTGTAGGGTCATTCGTAACATCTTTAAATTACGCTCTGTTGTAGAGTTTTGTCTCTTTTAAAATCCTTAAAGTTTTTTTGACTACATTTTCACTGTCTTGCAGATTTTCTTTTAGACTTTGTGCCATATCTAATTTTTTCCTTGTAGGTTCAAATGTAGGGCAGTCTTGAATAATATGCGTTACTGTCCTTTGGAATTGCAGCTCTCGCAGGTCGGAGGATCAAGTCCTCTTAGTAGGTAGGAATGCGAGAACTCACAATGTCCAATTCGTAATCTGCAAAGGGCTGTCTCCTCTTTTCGAAAGGATCGGTGAGAGGTTTCCCATTTTGGTGTTTACTGGGAAATCAATGTTAATGTTCCAAGAGTGGTGTTTAATTTCCTTTAATTTAGATTCTTTTTGTTCCGCCACATGTTCCACACATTCTCCTTAATTTTTTTAACGTAATCTTCTCGAGGAATTTTATTAATTGATTCCACGGATGTTGTATCTAGCTTCTTGCCATGTTGACTGCTTGATCGGCTTGTTCATTACCGATGATCCCGCAATGCGAAGGGACCCAAATGAACGCTACTTCTTTGCTCTTCTCCCTTAGTAGCCACCAAACGTTTCTTACATCTTTTGCGAGAGTGTTTTTTGACCTGGTTTGTTCAATGGATATTAATGAACTCATAGAGTCTGTCACCACTGCCCAATTGGTAGTTTCACTTGTCTCTCAGTGTTCAAGAGCTTCTCTGATTGTTAGAATTTCACCAGTAAACACTGAACAAGCCTCCGGAATTTTGAATAGTTTTTAAGTGTTAGAATTTATAACGGAACATCCTACTTCCTTATCTACTTTTGAGGCATCCATATACAAGATGTGACACTCTTTATATTTTTGCAAATTTTCTAAAAATAATTTTTGAGCTTCAACTGGAAGTGCCATATCCTTTTTATGTCTGGCAATTGAGGTATTTATAGTTGGTTTGACATTGGGAGTTACTATATGCGGTACATCCAGAGCATTTTCAATGTTTAGATCCGAAAAATGATCAAGAAGTGTTTCTATAAAGTTTTTCTCCCTCATGTTACCTGTTTCCTCATTATAGAATAATACCTTATTTAGTATGTGTCTTGGGTTAGTCTTGATTTTGAGACCATACTTCGTTGTCATAAGTAACGTTCTGAAGGTTACAGGAGACTTAATTAAAAAAATTAAAAATTAATAAAACAAAAGAAATGAAACTTGAGACAACATCAAATAAATATATAAAAACACATTTCCATATCATTGAGCTAAGATTGTTTTCTTAGTTGCTAATTACGTTCGCATTTGTCTTTCTCTAGTCTGCCGCTCTAAGTAAGAGTCCCCTATGCCACTCTATCACTGAGGTCCTGTCATAGATTCAAACTGAAATAAAAAAAGATAACTAACGGTTGGTTAGAATAATTGGCATGGTGTTGGCTATTGGTACTTTGAAGGATCTTGTAATGAGTCCATTTAGCAATTAACTAACCATAATCTGAGTGTGGAGATTCTGTTCTCGAGCTAGTTACTCTGAGATTCTTGCCGCAGCATGTTCCACCATCATGGTCTCGTGGTTTTGGGAATTTCAGTAAGGCACCGAGCTCCTATTCCTGGATCCTGGTTTTAAGTCCAGGAATGGCATACAATTATTTTGTGTTAAATCAGTCGTGAACCGTTTATGGGGTCAGGAGGCTATCCCAAATACCCTTTATTAAAATTGGTACTGAATTTAAGGTGTTCAAGTGTAATTGCTTACCATACCAACTCCCAGTTTACCGTCGAAGAAACATTGACTACGACTACACTTCTTAAAGGGTAGATTTTTATAAATATACGTTTATTATATTGAAACTGTTGCAGTAAATAACGTAGTGTTCATAGTAGTTAGTGTAATAAACTCTACAATATTCAGTCCACGACCAATTTTGAATTATCAACTAATATATTTACTTCACATTATCATGAGCTACTGAAAAAAGTATTACACACCTTCCGTTTTATCTTTACTGCCACGGTTTTTGAAATAATTTGCTGGCTTATCAGCTTAATGTATTCTTTCCTTCTTATCTCGACTTCTCCTAGCCCTTTAAACATTTTTTTTAGTCTATCTAATTTGCGGCACGTTTAATATGTTAACAATTTACTCAAATACTGGTTCATTTTTTTATTTTCATTTTCATTTTCAATAAAAATCAACAAATAATCTCTCCGAGTCTAAATGTTTAGATATATCTTGAATAATAGGTTTCACGATGCATGTGAAATTATTCTTTTGGAATAATTCCAAGAACTGAATCGCAGAGGTACTATCTCTTTTTAATAAATAAGCTATATGTTATTCGAGGAAAAAATTCTTTCTCCATTATCCCTTTCACTCCCTTCTTGTTTTTATGCCTGTATTATTCAGTAGTGTTTCGGATCTCTAAACATGTTTCGTGCCGTCTTCACTTAAACTTCCACATTAGCTTCCTCGTTGATGGTTGACCTTACGGAAGTATTAATTCTTAATTTTTTTCGATTTATGGCCTCTCCATTTATCTATTTACCGGGTCAAAACTATTTCTTAGTAGTGGAATTTCAAACTTTACTTCCCAGATGTGAGGAAAGGATCCTGACTAGCAGTATGATGAAAATTTATCCTAATAAAATATAATTGCAACCAATTTTTTTCTATATCACCGGCACTTTTTTTTTTTGTGTTAACCCTTACTTCACCATTTTTTGGCGTAAGGGGAGATTATTTTAGAGCTACTACCAAACATATTCTATTCAGAGTGGGAAAGTCGAGGTTGATTCTGTGGGTAGGCCACGAAATAAATTTCAACCAGCCCAGGCCGTATTACAATCGACGCCGCTAGACTCCAGAATGTTAAAATGGGCAACACTTCAACGCGCTGGGCCATAATGGCATCTACTGTAGCCACCTTCGACTTTACCACAAGAAATACCTTTTGCCCGCTCTTCCAGAGCACCCTTTTCTTTCAACTCTTTACTCGACTCCCAAGATCCATTCACTTTCCACTTCCTCCAAAGACGATATTTTTCAGCAGCCTCCTCTCTCTCCTCTCCCTCGTCTTCCTCTTTTGTTTTAAAAAAACAATTTCACACAAATTTATTATTACTATTCTATTTACTCATTTTCTTAAAGAGCAGGATTGTGGACGTTTTTTACGAAATTAACGAAAAAAGTGGTTTTCCCATTGTAATTGGAATTTATATTATCTTTATGATTTGCTAAGTGTTAGTATTATATTATATTGGTACTATTAGCAATAGTCGAAGCGAGGAAATATTAAGAAAGTAATCAAGAGTTTACGGATTTCAAATGGAAATAGATGGCGGAGGTAATTTATTCATTTCAAAATGGAAAAGGCACGACGGGAAATATGGAATACATGGTTTTTCTAGAAAAGGGTTTGATCAAAGGTTTTTCCTAGGTTCTTGATGGTGTGATAGAATTTGATGGGATTATCGTGTAGGAACAGGGTTAGTATATTGGGAAAAATTTTAAGGAGGTGACTGAAGCCTATCAAAATTGCTTTGGTCTTCTCGTCATTCAACTTCAAATTGTTCGCATCCGCCCACACACAGATTCTATTTAAGTCCTTTTGAAGTTTTTTTGTGGCTGATAATAGGTCAGAAGGAGGGAAGGCCAGGTATATTTGGAATTCATCTTCATAGATATGGTATTGGGAGTTATGGATCAGGAGAAGAAGGTAATTTATATAAATAGCAAACAGAGTAGGAGTAGGAAGAAACCCTGAGGGATGCCGCAGGAGAGGGGAAGTGTCTTAGAAGGAGGATATACCGTATTATGAATGAATTGGAAGTTTCAATTTAAAGACACACAGATTTTGACGGTTGGCAACCACCTACCATACCCGGTTACCGGCTTTAACTTGATTAAATCTGATTAATATCCTTAATAGAGAAGAAAACAGGATAGGCACACTAAATACGTTCATGCTCCACTGTCACGATCTCGTGATTCTCACTATACAGGCCAGTTAAAGGAAATTCATCAGCGTCGGCTTTTTTGAATATTTAACCACCAATCTTATTTACATCGAAAATACCTAATGAATTACTTTAAACAAGTGAAAGTATTCTTGTGTAAAATTCTCTCTTCTTAGCTTTAATATGGTGAATATTTTATGAACTATTAGATAGCTCACACATTTTTCTCTATATATCGACAGTTATACAGAAATAGTCTAAAATTAGTATAAACAAAGTTAGCATAAATGTGAAAAAAATAAAATTATTCATCAGACAAATTAAACGGCGCATAACTTATTTTATGTGAAAGATTTTCTGTTTAATTTTTTACTACATACTTAACACAAAGAAAGATGTAATCTTTTGAACAACTTTTTTTTGTTGTATTTTTAAATATGTACGGGACCAAGTTTGACCAAAAAAACTCAAAAGTGCACTTTCTATTAAATTGTATTTGCACGCTTTTAAAGTGTGGTTATCGATATTTTGATAGATGACTATGCAGCTTATTTAAGTATTTTATGCATGTCTTAAAGTTCATTCAATATTTTATAAAATATGAATCCTGGCATTATCATTTTGTAGTAATATTTTCTATTCTTTAACATATCACACGTTAAATGAATGCATGAGTATATAATCAATCCACAACTAGCCCTTAAGAAGCTTATTGAATTCCATTCAATTATCCGTTGTTTTGCTGGTTTTACGCTCGGTTTCCTTATATTTGTTCTTTTGTTCCTTCAAGGATAACTATTCCACGGTTTAATTACTTTAAACGGTGGCAGGAGCTGTTTACGAACCCGTATCAGTTACGTCAATCAACTTGCTGTTTTTTCTTATTGTTTGTCTTAAAGTCATTGTATCGTTATGTAATAGCAGTACAATATAGTTGATATAAAAATTTACATACGCGTTATTTGGAGATAAAACGTGATAACGAGAAATTGTTTTCAAGAATGTTTTAGAACACTTTCTATTCATGATTTGAAAATAAGCTACACGAACACAACAATAGACTATTAAACGGCATGGCAACATTTAATATGCCCTGAAGGCGCCTGAAAAGGATCTGGATGAGAGATCTCCATTATTAAGTAAGTAAACAATGACCAGGAAGAGGTGCTTCTGGATACTATCCTTCCTTATGTTTATAATACCAATCATTCAACAACAAATCTACTGATTGTGAGGTGCGGATAAATATTTAAAGAGAAAAAAATGTTTGCCAACATCATGATTATATATTTGTGGAAGTTATTTTATTCATTCCACAAATGCAAAACAGTTTTTTTTTATTAACCGTTGTTAAACTATTTATGGCCTTGGCGATTTAAATTTTGATTTTCATCAATAACTATTCAGAATATTTTATATATATATATATATATATATATATATATATATATATATATATATACATAAAATATTCTATAATTTCTAAGGCTTAATACAACCTGTCATATATATATATATATATATATATATATATATATATATATATATATATATATATATATATATATTATATTATATTATATTAGACAGGTTATAAAAATCCTTAAAAAATAAGAACTTGGCCAGATGATGGGGTGGCATTAGTTAAGGCTCTACACTTAATCGGGAACACTTCCCCGAGGGCGCTGACCTGAAAACTGCAAAGCCTATTAAATAAATAAACTTTAGTTTATTAATAAATCAACTGAATAAGAAGCATACTAAATGAAATAAAATTCGAATATACAGTAACGTATAGCAGATTAAGATTATTTTTTTGATGGGGTTGAGAAAGGGAGCTCATTACAGAATTGCATTGGGCGCCAAATTTCTAAGGTCGGCTCTGGGCCGAAGCTTTCTTATCTACCAAACTAAAAAAAAGTCATGTTTTTTTTTTATATAAAACATGAACTTAAAATCCATCTTTGAAGAATTAATAATTTCAAAATATAACATCCGAAGATTATAAGTTGAAAACAAATATACCTAACTAAAAATTTATTTTTCTTCCATATTACAAAAAAATAAACTATGTTTGAGCCCCCCTATGTATTTACTATTCATCCTTAGAAAAGTAAAATGTATTTAGTACACTTAAAAGCAGTATCATATTAATATATTTTGGCATCGCATCGAAACTTTATTGTTTTCATATTCATGCCCTACAGTATTGTAATCATTTTTCACATTTTATCATCACATCACTTTTTTTTTTTAGAAAATCATTTTAAGCACTAAAACAATCAAAACATACTTTTACTACTGATATGTTATAACTTAAATGAAACATAAGGGAACTAGGGACTATTGTTGATAATTACAAATCAATTCATTGAACAATAAATAATCTGTGACTAAAACTTTATAGTTAAATACGGATTCCACTGAACCAATAATGCTTGATTCTTCATCCCTTTGATGTTCTGATCATACTGTTCCTCCTGTAGTTCATTCATATCACCCAAGTATTTATGGAAAAAGTAAAGATGGTGGAGCAAGAAGTGAACTTTCAGACTCATCAGACAACCAGGAGTTATGAACTTGTCTATCATATTAGCTACGATAAGTTCATAGTTAAGCGCTTTCACGTTACCCAAAAACTTAGTCACAACTTCTTTAAATGATATAAGTCTCATTTTTATTTGTGTTTACCGTTGCTTGGAAGCTGAAATCGTACATGAGCTAAATAGTTAAATTTTTATGAAATTCTGTTAGAATTTTCGTAAGTTTCTTCTTATGGACTGAATAAACTATTTCCAACCTAATATTACTTCAATAATTACTACCAGTAATGCGACTAATAGGCGCTGGGATCTCCTAAAGTCCGTCCTCTCCTTCCACGAGTAGGAGAGAGGCTTGGCTCGGAGTTCTCCTGAGTGAGTGGATTCTGTAAATATTGTATACAAGTATACTTGTGCTTAAATTTTTGTATTGATTAGTTTATTTCTTTTGTTTATATATATTTACTTTTAGTATGGTTATTTTTCTGTATTATTTATGGTAAATAGAGTGTGAATGTGCTCTCTGAACACTATTATAAATGTCCTTAATTGTGACAGATTGTAATAATTCTGAATAAATAACTTGAAAAAAAAAATTTTCAAGTTTTGAATATAAAATATTTTGTTTTAATATTAAAATGATATTGGTAGATGATGCGACTTTTTAATTATTATTTTCGGAATCAACAAACGAAACCACAGGAATTAAAGAACCGCTCATGCCTTACCTAAGGTAAAATTATTGAAAACTTTATTTCATCGTTGGCTAGTGTAATTTGTCAAATATAACAAAATTGAAATAAAATATTCATAAAAATTAGTCTAGATTTTTCATACTGATCATTCATTTTTTTTTCTATCTGGCCAATAAATTTTCACTCAAATTGATAAATACATTATATTGTTGGTATAAATAAACTTTAGTTTATAGTAATATTCATTTTACTAAAGAACTTATTTCCTGAAAGAAATTCTATTAAATAAAATCAGTACTGGCGGTCCGCTCAAAGAGAAGCCTCCCGTATTATATTTACAATCAGATACCACCTCTCATTTCCTCTTTCCATTCTATATTTATAAATTGAATCAATACAAGAGGCTTCAAAAACTCTCCGTCTGAGCTGGGCCTTGATTGGCCCAAAAAGCAGTCAGAATGAGGATTCATAAAAAGCTTGTTCTTGGACCCTGTCATTGGTAACATCTCACGTTCAGCTTATTGTTCATATGGACCAATATGGCCTGATTAAGCAAAAGATGTATTATTCGTAATAGAAAGACTGTTTATTTTATCTGGAAAAAAATCTCTTTCTTTGTACATTCTCATTCATTTATATTCCATACGATACACGGCGTTTTAAGAGTCCATATTATTCTAAAAAAAGTGATATATATATATATATATATATATATATATATATATATATATATATATATATATATATATATCCAATAATACATCTTAATTATAAATTGTCACATAAGATTCTGCAATTTCTATACATTCTACAGGATTCTATTACACCATTTTTTATTTATTTCGCTATTGATTTTTTAACACACAACTATTTTTTTTTTAACAGTACGACAATTTACCAATGATTGGAAAAAAACTAAATTTTTGAAGTCCCTCCGATGCTTCTGAAAAGAAGATGGCCCCGTGATCTCCTAATGTAGACATATCATTAGAGTGCTACCATTGGATAGTTTCTCAACAAGTGTTTTCACGTCATTATATCTATATGTTCTAATTTACTAAATGTATTTCTTCAATACAGTTGTAAATCTCATTAAGGAAAAAAAAAAGAAGAAATTTTGAAGGAACAACACCCAAATTGGATGTAGTCGATTTAGAAAGAGGTATATAGAAATTGCAGAATCCTGTATGACAATTAAGAAATTCTTTTTATTCTTTATTTATTTTTATTCTTTATAGAAAATATTACAATCGGTCTCAAAGGACATTTATAATAGTGTTCAGAGATCACATTCACACTCTATGTATAATAATAATAATAATAATATATATATATATATATATATATATATATATATATATAATATAAATAAGTATAAAATAATCTAAAAAATAAATAAATAAAAAGAACACAAACATACCTATAATTATAAATTAAGAATTAAGATATATTATATATATCGATAAATAAACCTCAAAATATGTTTTCACTCACAATAAAATTGTAAAAGTCAAGTCTACATGAAAATTAGTTAAATTAAAAAAGAAAAAGCTGTATTAATGAGGAAGCAAAAACTACTTTTGTTTTATCAATTCATTTCCTATGACGATAAGAATGCTAATTTCTATTGTGTATTTTTAACTCCTAAAAGCTGCCTTGATTAAAATAATGATCTAATTAATTCATGATAATTCGATGTTCAAAATAGGCTTTGGGAGTAAACCTTCAAACTTTTTTTAACAAATTTGTTTTCTTTAATTTTGGAGTAAATAAAATAATTAGTTGAAGTTGCTGTAAAAAAAAAAATAATAAATAATAAAATAAATATATGATTGTTATTTCGGTTTTAAATTTTAGTTTTGGAAAATCTGAAATTATTATTTTAGAACATTTTGATAAACAACTATTAGTATTTTGTTTTTACTGAAATAAATATTTCGAAATTGTTAACCGTTGATTAAATCTACGAGTTGATGTAATAAATGTTTGATTATAAATTATTAAGATATTAGGTATACACGTTTTATTTCATTTATTTCTACATATTTTTCTCTCATTATTTTTTCCTTTTTACTGCATTTCCAATAATCATTTCCGGATTTTAATCGCCGCTTAACAATTACTGCCAAATTATTTAAATTAGAATAAAAATCCTGCAAAGGTTCTTATAATCTTGATATCCCTATTCTACATAAAGTTACACCAAGAATTTTCATGTATCCTTACAAAGTCGCATAACGGCTTAAGCACCAGTGTTGGGGTTGAGAGAATAACGCAAGGATCTCTTGAAATCCTGGTTTTTTCTCCTATGGTAGGGAAAAAATACTTATTCTGAATCCTCTTGTAATTACTGTACACAGATAATGGTTGTGATTTTATATAAGTTCCTTTATTATCACACAAATTCAGATTTATATATATATATATATATATATATATATATATATATATATATATATATATATATATTATTTATTTTGATTTCACTTTTGTAGTTACATATTATACAAATGAACACTTAAAGGCTCAATAATTCTTGCTCTTAAGTATGACAAATTATATTATCATAGAGATTGTTCTAATATTGTTCAATAAACCTGTCAAGGTTACAGATTTTTACACACAGTTTACAAAATAAAAAAAAAAAGAAGTAAAATAATAATATATTGGGTCGTTTCTTATGAACAGCCAGTTTTCACACAAAAGTTTATTTAGTAAAATAACTGTATCAGTTGTTAATCAACCTTTTAATCCCGGAAATGAAAACATTCCTAAATAAATGGAGAAGGAAAATGCGTTTTTGACCTAAGAATCATTTTAAAAAATGTTACCTTTAAGGAAGCTGTCCAAATTTCTGAACAGATATAAATCTATTGGAGATAAGTCTGGCGAATAAGGTCGATGTGGAAGGACTAAGTAATACAGCCCGTTTAATTTCTTCACTGTCTGTCGTGAAACATGAGATCTGGCGTTCGTGTAAGAATATGGTCTCCTCCGATTAACCAATTGAAGGTGTTTTTTTTTTACGCATTATGTCAATATGATTACAGTACGATGTGGATGTGATGGTTTCACCTCTTGGTGGTAAAAAGGATAAATTAATTATTCCTGATTAATTGTTCGTTACAACACCCTTCCCCAAACGACGCGGTAATGTTTCTTGCAGCTACCGAGTGTCCAAGTTTAAACTCATAAAAAAAAAGAATTGAAAATTGCGTATTAATTGGAATGATATTATCAAAAAAGAGAGGACTAATAATGGCTCATTATAACCTGAAAACATAAACGTATTAAACAAAAAAAGTCCTTTAATCCCACTTAGAATTTCTCAAATAATATAAACGGACATTTCATATGAAATGATCTAACATGAATGCGTAGTATGAATCATATAATGCGTTTAATAAATATAATCTAAGAGAAAATTTCTTCTTCAAGGAAGATTCTTTTCAAATAAAACTGCAAAAAATAGGAGTGAGGACGCAATGAGAGATTCGTGATTAAGAAAATTCTTTTCACTCCTTTAATCAAGATTTTCCCGCAAGCCATTTTCATCACAAACGCTTAGTCAGAATAACCGTTAAAAGCTGATTAATGTTTTATAGAAGCTAATGCAACACTAATCTCTGCTAAAATTAAAAAAAAATTAATATAATTATTATATTTTCAAAAACTATCAATATTTCAAGGGGGGAGGGGAAGTAAATTGGTCAAAATATCTCTCCGAAATTCTGTCGAAGCCAGGCGGGAAGGACTTTTCAAATATCATACAAATTAGATTTTATAACCTCGCGTTGTTTCAATTTAGTCCAGTCAGAATATTTCAGGCCGAGGGAAATTCAGAAGTTTTAAAAGTTTCAGAATAAGTAGGACGGGTGGCAGCCATGGGCTCATTTACATTAATATAAACTTTTATCTTTCAGTGAAAGGGTCCTCTTTAGATATAACGATTCCCGGGATAATGGCGAATTTCTGACTTTCGTTTGTTGTTGAAACGAACCATCGGATGTTTTTTAGCTTCGTATCATATTCTTGTTTGACACCAGACCCATTTTTGAAAAAATATCCTACGATTTCTGAATTATCGTTTTTTTTTTTTTTTAGTTGCTTTTTGTTTGTTTTCAATTCCTCGCCTTTTCGGCTACACGGGTTTTTCTCGAGTGAGGGAAGAAGGCGGGAGATTAATGCTAGAGTTAAAAGTCCCTCGAGATCGTGATCTGAATCCGTAATGTTCGGGTGATTTCCGCTCGACCACCCCCGTCCCCTGCCTTCAGAATTGTTAACAATAAATATCAAAAGTTGATTGTGATCCATTATATTAGTACACCCCAGTGAGAACTCACATTATACGCCTATCGTCCCCACAAATGCACTCGACGTTTAAACGACATCAGCGGACCACGTATACATACTTGCAAACTAGAGTCTTGGTGGCAAGAGTCTCGCAACAGTTTTGCAGTTACCTATTAGCTTATTACTATAGAGATATTACTGTAATTTTTTAGATAGGAGAAACCTAACTAAGCCCGAATGAAAAAATAGAGGAGCTAAATGCAAAAGTATACTGGTTATACCAATTATTAAGATATAGTAACTAAGATTGTCAAGTATTAGTAACTATTTTGTCTTAATTTTTATTCAAAAAATCGATTTTTTTTACTAGTTCTGGTCTTGGTCTTTCTGCATGGGGAACAAATCTACCAAAAATGGTATTGGATAAGACTTCATTTAGTTAGTAAATTTTTTTTTCTTTATTGAGTATTATAACAATCTGTCTCTTAGACATTGGTTATAGTGAGGTAGGATGACATTCACACTATATGTACAAAAAAATAAAATAAATAGAACAAAATAATAATCAAAAGTATATACAATAGATAATAAAATAAAATAACCTAAAAAATAAGAAAATTAAAACTAAGCAATAAAAAAAAACACATGCATACCTATATACAATCAGGCGAGGGAACTCCAGGAGAACCCTGCGCTACTCTCCCAACCGCGTCACTGGTACTAAAGCCAGCGGAGATTGGTCGAGAGCACTTTAGCCACATACACTCATGTCTTGAGTGAAGAATCTGGCCATTGCCAGAACTCCAATTTATACAATCTACAAAAGGTCGCGAGGCCACTGCCGAAGTTAGTAAATATATCAAAACGTTTCTTTTTATGTTAATTGCCCAAGAGATCATGGAACTATTCTCCTCCATCTATCATTTCAATTAATTTTTAGTTCATCAAAGACAAACTTAAAGAGCAATATTTTAATTATTAAAACCTAAACACGTTATTTTTTAACTTGTTTTTTGAGAAATTATTCATTCCATCTCAATTAAGAACATTTATAATTGAGTTCAGAGACCACTTTCAGGACAGGGTGTTGTGGGCAAGGACAAACCTATATACACCATTTGCAATCTGCCATAGGAACTTCAAACGAGTCTTGTCCTCCCCACTTGTTTAAGGAAAAGCACGGCGCCAGGAGATCCCGGTTCTTCTCTCTCAAACACTTCGTTGGTATTAAAAGCCAGCGGAATCTGAGTAAAGGCTGCCACAGACAAAACACGTTATAAGAATCACGTGACAACTATAGCACCTAAAAGGCATTTCCCAGAATTACGACCTATTTAGAAAACTGGAACTTTTTGGGCTTTAAATTACAGGGCCCGATAGCTCATTTGGAAGTATACCAGGTCTTGATGACCGTGTCGGAATCATTAAAACAATTTATCCTGTTTCGATTAGTTGACTGTGAAACCTCTCAAGATGTTTTAATGATTATTATTAAAGTCGTTACTGGAAATTTAAATGAAGCACCATTTCTTCATGAAGTTTCCTTTCATTTGATACCTCATTCATCAAAATCCACCGCCCTTGAAAGCCGTAAATGGAATCCCTACTACAGTGTTACATACATTGTTGATTTACATCAAAAAAGGGGGAACCCTCGTCCCTCAGGCTTTTTATGACTTCTCTTGCAATACAATATGTCAGAAATGTTTTTATAAACGAATGTCTCAAAAGATTGAAGTCATTTATTGAGAATTATTACAATCTGCTTCAATTAAGGACATTTATAATAGTGTTCAGAGGCACATTCACAGGCACATCTATTTACAATAAATAAAAATAAATTAAACAGAAAAATAATAATGCTAAAAGTAAATTTATATAAACAAAAAGAACTAAACTAATCAATACAACAATTTAAACACAAGCATACTTGTATACAATATTTACAGAATTTATTCGCTCAGGAGAACACCGATCCATGGCTTTCTCCCCAATCGTGGACGAAGACAGACAGGAAAGACAGGACCCTTAGAGATCCCAGCCCCCTCATTCAGCCGCATTACTAGTATTAATGACCAATATCATAAGCAGAGTAGTTTTAACAAACAGGGGGCGGGGTGGCGAACGGGCTAACGTGTAAGCACCGAGAGTTGCCTAACCACCAGATAACCAAAAGTTGGAGATAATAAAATTACGAGTTCGTGTCCCGGTGCCTTGGGAGTCTTTTAAATTCCCCGCCCTCATCCCCTGGTCCGGAAAAAAAACTCGTATAGTCTAAAGAGGCGAGGTATGGAATAACGAAAAAAAAAAAAGTTTTAACAAACAGAAAAAAATCATTTCATTATAAAGATAAAAGAAATAATATAATGTATATTGATATTGTTGGGATGCGGCGGATAGGATATGGTCTAGTTGCGTTCTATTGATATGGATAATTGCAGTAGCTTGTTAGCTGACCCGTTGAGTTCAATTGCCGGGAAATAATTACTGAGACCTTCCTATTGCAGCCAAATGGTGGCCTAACGTTTCCGCCGCAGTTCGTACGTGTGGCAAGCCAGTAAAATAATTGGTCCATTTAAAATAAAAACCCCTTCATCTATACCAGTGAATGTACCTTATTTTCGATGAAAGTTTTGAGATGTGTCATGGTCAGTTCTTGCAGTCTTGTTCTGGTACAGTCTTTCAGAACTCGAAGAATTGAATTAATTGTTTCCTTTTTTTTATATTATTATAAAAAATGTTACATTATTAAGACCTTTTGCTCGCAAACATTGTTATATGTCCATATTGCGCCAATCGAGCTGTTTGCCTTCAAGTATTATGAAAATTTATGTATAAGAGTTATTTAGATTTACTTAAAAAAAAAAATTCTTCACATAATTCACCATGCCTTCAATCTCCTTGCTAAGTGCCGCAATGAGTAGTGAAAGGCACCCGACTTCTACACCAAGTTTAAATATTCGTAGATCTCTATTTACCTTACAATCTACTAAGGTGTTTAAGTACTTACGCAAGTACATTCCCTTAGGATAGGTAGGATTCCGCTCTTCCTGTAGTCGGTCTTTTTGATTAATAATAATAAATTTATTTATTGAAAAATTTCTATCATTCATTATGAATTAAATTCGAAAAATGCTTTTTGGCATATATTGTATGTGTGCTTTTCATCGGTAAACTTCATTAAGGGGAAAACGTGATTGGAGAAATCTCCTAGTGAAGTAACCCTATCGTGAATTTAGCAGATTCCTGCTCCAGAGACGTTTAAGTCTTCTCATCAGATTCGGAGGTAGTTTGTCCGTTGGTAATGTTTGTACAAGTGGATTAGAATGAACAATAACATAGAAATGTTTGTAATATTTCTTAATTACGTGAGTCACATGTGGAATTTCTGGGTATTTATCAAGCGATTTATTGTTAAGTAGAACGAACAATGAGTGATTAGAGAAATTTTGATTGGAAGATTTTAATGGTCTACAAGTGATATTTTTTTTTCAATTATTTATAATTTATATCCAACCTTGTATGAAAGCGATCTATACAGAGTGAAGATTGAGGTCCGCCTATCTGAAACAAATGGCTGAAGTAAGGGTGTTGTCTGCCTGGATGAGGTAGTGAAGCATTGGATGAGAAGAATTTGGGAGTACGTAGTTTACTTAGTACGTTAAGGAGACGACGATCTCCTTACCCTGTTCTTCGCAGACGATCAGGTAGTGATGGCCCACAAGAAAGTTTTCCTGGAGTTGGTGGTTGTACAATTAAAGAACGTTTATGAAGAGGCAGGTCTCAGGATAAACTTCCAAAAGACTGAATATATGGCACTGGGAGATGTGCAAGATGATCTACGCATAGGTGATCAAGTGTGCAAAAGATTAATAGCATTTAAATACCTCTGGCCCTATCTGTGGTGACGTTCGAATTGCATATCCCAAACAGGGTGAAAATGTCAAGAAAAGCAACTAGAATTCCGCATCCTGTTCTCTGGAACAACACTATTTCAAACGTGAATAAGCGGCGTATCTTCACAGCTATTGTCCTTATTAATCTACGGATGTGAGGCAAGGTCGATGGATGACAGCTTGTATGCCAAAATACAGACACCGAAAAAAAGTAATTTATTAAGTAAATAATAGGCTATACATATTTTTACTCTTTTGTAGGTCTTTTAATTTGTTTTGTTCTACTATTTAGAAAGGTTTCTGCCTACTGAGTACCAATTACATCACTATTATAAAGTATGTTATGTAATTGTAACTACAAAAATGTAAATATTATTATGACATAATGTGTTGTAACCATATCTTTAAAAAAAATAGTTACTTGGGAACCATATGAAAATTAGAGCATTATATGTCTTAGTTCATAATGGCCAAACTCTGGAGGGTGATTCTTGACAAAATTTCCAACAAAAGAGATCGTTTGATGCATGGGCAGATTCCAAACGGAAAAAGAGTAAAGACAAATTTTGTGTTTTTGAAGTGAAAACTTCTTTAGCCGCCATTTTGCACCTTTTTTTGTAGAGTGTGAAATAGATTGAGTCGGCAGATCTCCGATGTGAAGCACTCGGGTAAAGTCGGCTGGAGTCGACAAAGTGAAGTGGTTTTGCTGATTAAAATATCTCAAAAACTGAAATTCGGACCTGCATATCAATAGAGAGGAGAATGTTTATCGTTTCATACCCTTTGTAATGTGCTATTATTCAAAATTTTATCTTAATGCGACGCTGTGTTTGAGATGCGAAAAGGGAAAAAACGTATAGCAAACCAAATGATAACGAGTTTTATTGAAAATAGAGATTAAAGTATCTCAGAAACATAAAAATCGGACCTGCATACTGTAAGCGAAGGAAATACTCAGCATTTCATCCTGTTTATAATGAGTTATTATTTATAATTTATATTTCAGATTATTAATCTCGCCTTGTTGATGATTTTTTAAGGTGTTCACGGTTTTTATCGAATAAAAAAAGTTTCTCAAAATAATTAAAATCTAAAGGTTTAAAATAATTAAATTCTGAGTACAGCAACGTAATGTAGACAAATCTTTTTAAATTTACTAAAGTCAGTAATAAAAGAGACTTTCAGGAGGTTTAATACAGCCGCTGTACTGCTCCAGTTACAATACCCGAGTAGCATATCTCTGTATTCGCGATTCGGGAAATAACTCGGTATAATGGTAGGCTTTGCATTATTAGACCTCATGAAAGTCCCATTTATCATTAACTTAAGTCAATTTAATCACGGTTGTCTCAAAGATAATTTTGTCTACTTTACGATGGTGTACTTAGAATTTAATTATCTTGAACAGATTTTTAGCAATTTCTTCATATTCAATTAAAACAGTGACCACCTTAAAAAAAACTCCAAATTGGTCTTAACTCATTTTTCGTTTGGAATCGGCTAATGGATAAAATGAACTTTTTTGTTGGAAATTTTGTCTAGAATCCCTCCTCAGAGTTTGGCCATCAAAAACGGAGAAACTGTAAACTAAAATTTAGGAATGAGTATACTAATTAGATACCAAGTACAGTAACTTTTACCATAATTAATATAAAAGAAAAATGGGACGATATAATACCAATATTACCATTATTACTCACCACCATTTTCCGTTCTGCAAACCATAAAATAGTTCTTGTTTCGAATGTTTCCGCTTATTTGTGTTTCATTGTGAAACGTGTAATTACAATGGCTACTTCCTCCACTCCCGGTGGAAACTAGCCTAGTCATTGTATTATTTGGTCATTTATTTCAATGTGACCCAGTATCATTGCCTGCGTGACAGCTACCCGAGTCACGTCTGGGTCGTTTATAACAAACAACGCCTGTCCGCAGAATCTCGTTCGTTGGAAAGTGTTTTCGATTCTCAAATAGGATATCGTTAGTTAGTATCGAGGTATTCGTGTCAGACAAAACTTATCCGTCATTGACAATATTCCGCATATAAGTCGAAAGGATTGACATATATGATATGATAACGAGAGGCTACGGACGTACGGGTCAACGATTTCAATGAAACCTTTTTTGGTTCGGTTTGGTTTGAGAGAAAAATATTAGGCCCGTGTTCGAAGGTTCTTGCCGATGTGCCCTAGGAGTCAAGACAAAGCATTATATATATTATATTATTGTTTTTGTCTTTTCTCTGCATAGATATACAGGTGGTGATATAATAATAGATTTTTTGTAAAATAAGAAAAGTATTATTGTAAGTATATAAAAGTATAATTGTATAAACCGAACTCAAATATATAATAAATTACAAATGCATACTATGCTTCCAGTAAATTAGAAAAAGTAAATTTCTGTCATGAAAAAGTCCCGGCCCACAGATTCGTCATTTACGTCCTTTAAACTCTTAAATAGGAACTTGTTTTGATATAAAAAATATATAATTTATTTTGTTCTTCTCTTAGTCTTTCCTTTTCGACGGATTTTTCTCTGTCCGAGAGGGTTTAGAAATTTTCTCAATTCGACCAGTGACCTGTAGGGGTACCTCAAGGATCAAATACGCAGACGATACAACAATTTTATCAAAACACCATGACACCAGACTAGTCTCACTAAATTTACAAAATTGGTATTCACTTTGGAAAATTAGATCAAATCATGACACTTCGTTACACTTCGACGAGACACACGCCAACCAGTTTATATCAGCGGCAATTAAATTCCTCAGACGGACACTGTACTTTACCTCGGGCTAATATACGACAGAAGGATGACCTGAGGTCCACATGTCAAATTGAAACGAAAGACTTTTTCGAAATCAAAATTGAATATCAGATAAAAACTAAATATATATATTTACTTGCTCAAACCCATTTGGACATACGCTTCACAGATTTACTGTTCAGCAAAAAAGACTCACTTACAAAAACTACAATCTTTTCAATCTACTATTTTAAGACTGATAACTAATACGGTCATCACAGCGGACTTATCAACGACATGGCCACGGCTGACATGCTTATCATGAGGCGACTGAAAAGGAGGTGAATGAGAGATCTCCTTTTCTGATTTAAAGATGTAAGCAGACCAGGGCATAGGTGCTGCAGGGAACTATTCTTCATCATGCCTATCATGCCATTTTCTTACCGTAACAACAAATCTTCTAATTGTCCCTACCTTGACAGGTGCGGATGGAGATTTGAAGATAAAAATATGTCTATAAAATTAGTTTTTAAGAGATTTTTTTTTATTTCCTCTTAATTAAACTTTGCTACTACCGAAAAGCTGAAATCATTGCTCTTCCAACCCGCATCAATAACTTTTACATTTTACACTTTTACGACGAATAAATAGATAAAAACTACTCAAAAGTTATAAATTGTTTACGAGGGTCAGATTTGTGCCGTACCACCTTGTGTAGTTTATAGGTCCTTAAATGCTTTACGAAACCCGTGCTGTCTTTCCTATGGTTATGTGTTTTCATATTGAAGATATCAGATTTTTAACAAAAACACATTGAAGGCTCCACCCTCGTCTATAAGAATTTTGTGATGTGCGGAATACAAATATCAACTTTCTATTTCCTTGAAAAAAAAAAAATGTTGGAATCCACTTTGCTCCTTAGGCAACTGCTAATTGTTTCAATATTGTCTTCACATTATAGCTATATGCAAAGTATTTTTTTTCTAAACCGTCTTTTTTCCTTTCCAACTCATTAACTCAGCGTCATGTCAAAATTCATTTTTGAATCATAGCTCATTACAAGGAGAATGAAATGCTGCAAAACTCTTTAACTTACAGTATCCAGGCTGTAGTTTTAGTTTCTGAGATATTTTAGTCCATATGTTCAACAAAACTCGTTATCATTCAGTTTTCGACACTAACTTTTTCCATATTTGCCTCTCTAACACGACTTTAATTTTAATTGCGTTAAGATATAATTTTAAACAATAGTTCATTACAAAAACAATGAAATGCTAAAAATTTTCCTCACTTACAGTATGCAGGTTCACATTTAAGTTTCTGAGATATTTGAATCCATATGTTCAACAAAACTCGTTATTATTTGGTTCTCTAACTATCTTTTTCCCTTTCCGAATCTCTATCTTGGCGTAATTTCACAATATAATTTTGAATTATAGCTCATTACAAAGAGGATGAAATGCTGAAAATTTCCCTTGCTTACATTATGCAGATTCAAATGCCAGTTTTTATGATATTTTAATCCATCTCTTCTATAAAATCCGTTATCGTTTGGTTTTCGACACTATTTTTTCGCCTATTTAACATGGCTTCGCGTTAAGATAGAAATTTGAATAATAACCCATTACAGAGAGAATGAAAGACTCAACAATTCCCTCGCTTACAATATGCAGGTCAGATTTTTATTTTTTGAGGTATTTTAATTCAAATGCAACAGTTCTATTAGTCGACTGGAGCTGACTTTACCCAATTGTTAAACCTCGGAGATATGACGGTTCAATCTAATTTATTCTCCACAAAAAAAAAGTGCGAAACTCGCCTAAAAAAGTTTTCACTTAAAACATTTATATTTGGCATATACGTATTTGTACGAGTACATATATGTTATTCAGTCATTAGTGTTTGAGTAAGTTGTCCTCTTTCTGAGCACAAACTGTTTTTTTATTCACATTTAATATTGCGATTTAATGTCTATCATGGTATTCGAAATAATCTTTTGGCAATATAATGTTTATGAAGTAAATCTAAAACTCATTTAAAAATCTACAGCACCCCATCAACTGAGTGGTGTGGATCAAATTTTAAACCTCAATCGCTGTTATGGGTTACAGATCAATATTATGTCCGAATAGGAACAGAAGTGGTTCATGGCATAAATTATACAAGCCTGTCTTTTCAAGTCAAGGTTCTGACACGCTTTGATACGTTGGAACGTAACCCGCGAGTTCAGACTGTCTGGAGAACATTTTAATGTTTAATAGCCTCTGGATTTATCCAGTAGGATACTACGTGGGGCATGGGGCAGATTTGTTTTTGAGCTCCAAATAAAAATTCGGCATTGAGGAAGGAATAATGTAAACTTTGGATTAATATTTACTTACAATTAGTAAAATAAAAAAAAATAAAAAAAATTGATGTTTTGAAAATTTAAATAAAACGAATGAACAATCAGATAATTGAGAATAATAATGAGAATGCTCAAATGTTAAAAAGTCTTTTGTAATCTTCATGATTTATGCTTATCGTTAATCAAAATTATTAATCATTATTGAAGCTTAATTGTTAAACACCATCTACATTAAATAATAAAATTACAAAAAAATATTTACACATAAATTACATTATACGATTCTATATCTTTACTGAAAAAATTCATTAAAATTAAAAAAGCGTAAAAATTATTGGAGCCTTCATCATAGTCGTGTTTATAGGAGTAGATATATTTTTAAGTCTTTTGTCAAAGCTAAAAAAGTACTATAAAATAAAAAAAAAAGTTCTTAGTGATTCAAGTCTATCCATTGTTATTAAATGTCTTCTTGAAATACACTGGCGACAGGTATGTTGTAACCGCTGACCTCAGATAATTTTAATTTTTTAACATATTCAAATATATTCTCGGTTATATTTACATCACCGAAATTGTCGGCGTAACTTATCCTTGAGACCTAAATGATATTAATACTATACAATTCCCCTCTCTCTCTCACTCTCTCTTTCTCCCTATATACACATACTTTTTTCTTAAATTAAAATTACACAAAATTAACCAAGATATTGTAGTGAAGTGGATACCAACAACTATAAAATAGAAAAGGCAAAGAGTGATAATTAAAAAAAAATATTAAAAATAAATTATTATACTTATTTTTGCCGACGTTTCGGCACAAAGTTCAGGTCTTCATCAAGGCTGGTCAAACGAAGAGACATCGAAAGACCAAATATTTTTTTTTATTATCAGCCCTATCATTCTTCTTTTGAATTATTCACTACAGTCAGCCATCAATCCACAATTATGAATCTAACAATATTGTTATTTGTCAGTTAACTTGGACAAAAGCTCACATTATTTGCATTAAGGTTTGCAATACCTTAGAGATAACAACTACTATTAATCTTCTTCATCGAAGTTTAATTAAGCTCCAGCTAGGAGCCTACCTTACAAAGTGTAAGGAACAATAAGTCAATTATTATCGATTGCAAATATATTAACCTTGATCGATTATATTCGCATGTATCACTGAGCCGCGACCCAGAATGGTGTTTCGACAGATCGCGGTGTGCCAACCGTGATGAGACCAATGAAGACATTTATGAGCAGGAGGAGTAACTAACTCTTCTCTAGCAGTGACATAATCCGCTAGTTACAAGGAAGTCTTCGTGCTCTTTTGTAACCCGCTGTCCCAGTTCTCACACCGGCGCGGTTCGATTCTCAGGAGGATTATTTGGCTCGTTTTCGTTACTTTTTAAGAATCTACTTAAAGCTTTCGTTACTTACAACATCTTTTTAAGTGATGTATTTTAAATAAATCGGCCTATTAAAAGAAAATCGATCCAAGCGGAAAAAATTATAAACATAGTAATAACCAAAAAAAAATGAAAATAAGATGAGTTTGCTGAATGAGGAAAGTCTGAAACAAAAAATTAACATTTACATTCTAAAAATGATTTTTTTTAAAGTTTGGCAAAGAATTACAGCAAACCAGTGAAGAGGTGCGCATCCCTCCCATGGTCGATGGCACATGAATATTTCTCACAAATTTGATATTTTTTTTCTCCCAAGATATTTTTTTACTATCCTCTTCTTAATAACGGTTAAGCTAAAATATCATTTAAAAAATCGTAAATTATATTCAAATACATATACTGCAGTCTGTTCCATGCTTCATCTTGTTTTGTCCCCCCCCCTCAAAAATTCAAAAACCCATTAAAATGTGTTTCTTCTCAAAAAATTTGTTGGCACAACTTGCGCCATGAAACCCCCTTCTGGGCACCCATGGTTTTGGGATAGCATACGAGTTAAAAAGTAATTTTTAATAAAACAAAATAAAAGTTCATCTCTACGAATAGTAGTATCACCCGTTCTCACTTATGGGTTCGAGATGTGTGTAATTACAATTTTCAATGAAACGAATATTTTACTTCTTGAGTGACCAATTTCGAGAAGAATATTTTGATAGGAGAGGGAAGTAGACATGTGGAGAATCAGGAAATTTAAATACTTTTGTAAAAAAAAATAATAGAGGTTGCACATAGGTTAACAAATCTTCTATAGTAGTCAAGATTTATGGTTATCTTTTTTTAAAGCGTTTAATATTATAGTAATATAGTTGTTAAATGTATTTCACAATTTATAATAAAATTTATTGCACGTAAATAACATTATACGATTCCAGACCTACACGGAAAATAAAAACAGTTGACGGCATTAGCGGGCCATCATCATACAGCAGTTTTTATAGATGTAGGTATAGTTTAATGTCTTTTACCAACATCGTGCAACATCGGTTGCGTACGACATTGCTTAACGAGGAAGTTAAGTGTACGATGTGACGTTCTCGGCAACTAAGATAACAACAGTTATTTTCATTTAACTAGCCATAGTATTTCACTGTTCTTTCCAGCACTTTTCGTATCATTAACCATTAGCCATCTGGAAGAATTCAAAGTTTTAAGTGAGTTTTCAAATCACAATTACTCTCATATTTATCAAAGTAACGTTGTTGATTTACGTTAATCAGAACAGACATAATTAATTCACCTATTTTATTTATAATAATTGAAGCAAAGAACATACGTCTGTAAGATGGACATCTTACCTGGACAGGTCAGGCGGCAAAAGATCACTTTTTACATCGCCAACTTAAAACAAAAATATACCCTTATTTCTTACACAATTTATTTAAATTATTTTTACAAATAATTCAAATGAAAATCAGATCTATAACATAAATAGGATAAGACAACAATAATACACATAGTCTCCTTCTTCCAGAATATCATTATTCCATGAGAGTTCAGCTGACCCATCGGAATTTTGACGTCGGGGTTTTGAAGTAATTATATGTCAAAATGTCAGTGGATTTGTGGGCAAACCACATCGTTATATAAGTCGCTGTAATACACTAACATGACCTTTCAAGAATAATGCTGAAGCGGTCCCCTGCACTATTAGGCAGACCTATTGTTTTCAATTCGCTTACCTGTATGTAAAATTTATAGTAAAGGAAAGTATTGAAAAAAATTTCCGATTATAGTTTTTAACGGTAATAGACTTTTTGAGGTCCTAAAAGTTTCCCAAAATTGTGCATGAATAAAGAGCTGATTTCATAACGGAAAGACGTATGAAGATTAGTGTTGCCCAAAATCGGTCTTGGTCTTGCACTTTGCAAGACCAAGACTAAGGCCGCCTAACTGTTGCAAGACCAAGACCAGCACTGGTAAAAAAAAATCGATTTTTTGAATAAAAATTAAGGCAAAATAGTTACTAATACTTGACAATCTTTGTTACTATATGTTAATAATTGGTATAACCAATATACTTTTGCATTTAAATCCTCTAATTTTTCATTCTAATTCAGGCTTAGTTAGTTTCTCCTATCTAAAAAATTACAGTAATAAGCTAACAAGTAACTGCAAGACTGTTGCGATACTCTTACGCAAGACCAAGACTGAGTTTGCAAGACCAAGAATCGTCTCGGTCTCGCCTTTGGACAACATTAATGAAGATGAAATTACGTATGTTAGGTATATTCCTGGGAGTTTACAGCAACGATATCTCCAAAATTGACTGTAATCGGTACTTTTTATTATCAAATTTACAGATTTTTACAATTTTCTCATAAACGGCTCTAAAGATTTTGATTAGACTAATTTATTCAATTCATATATTTTGCATTTAATGTATGTACCCAAGTTGTAAAGAACACCATGCCCATTTTTGTATTTGTTCAAGACAGCCAATTTTCCAAAACTTCAAGCTATTAAAATTTGTTTCTGAATTACTAAATCTGTACTATGGAGGCAAAGGACAACATGTCCACATGGAAATGCATGTATGTTTCAGATTCTCCTTATCTTTTACTCTGATTTAAAAGCTACTCTCGCAAAAGGGTCACTGTGTATGTCCGTATATGTACATCTCATCAGCATAGCTAAATAACTAAAAGACGGTACTAAAACATCTTTAGGATTTATGCTTAATCTTTAGGATGGATTTATACTTAGGATTTTACATTGCTTTTTAGTGCCATTATACACACTGTTAGTGCAAAAGGTCGTATGTAAAAAATGTCAGCAAATTGAATCTTTTATATATTTTTTTCTTTCCAGTCAATTAGTAATAGCGTATATATTTTACCAGTAATAGGCAGACAGGTCTTAAGGTCACCTGGTTTTTTTATATAACTCAAAAAACTAAGGTGTGTGATTTAGAGCACACGATAGAAGTGAAGATATCAACAAGGCTAGATTAATAATATGAAATATAAATTATAAATAATAGCTCATTACAGAGGGGATGAAATGCTGGACATTTCTCTCGCTTACAGTATGCAGCTCTGATTTTTAGTTTCTGACATATTTTAATCCATATCTTCAATAAAACTCGTTATCATTTGACTCTATCTTTTCCCTTTTCTCCTCTCTAGCACTGCCTCGCGTTAAGATACAATTTTTAATAATCGTGACCACACGATAGAAGTGAAGATATCTAAAAGACGAGATAAATAATTTGAAATATAAATTAAAAATAATAGCTTATAACGCAAGAGATGAGATGATGAACATTTCTATTGCAAAAAATATACAGGTCCGATTTTTAATTTTTCAGATATTTTAATCCATATGCAAAACCACTTCAATTAGTTGACTTATGCCGACTTTATCCGAGCGCTACACATTGAATATCTGATGATCGGCTCAATCTAATTCACTCTTCACTAAAAAGAGCAAACCTCCCCTAAAGAAGTTTTCACTTCAAAAACTTAAAAGTAAATCACAGTTTTAAACGAATAAATGGCAAACTATAGATGAATGTTTCTAGTTGCAAAGTTCCAACCTTATCTCCTGAAGAATTTTTTTTATTTCCCATTAGCTCATTTCAATCATATTTTTTAGTAAATACCTAATACTTAAATACTTACTTCGAAATAATACCCTTAGTTATTCCATCAAATAACGTAGCAAACGAAGTAGTTAGAAGAACTTCAAGGTAATTTCATGTAACCTTGTTTTGGCCTGAATTAACTGAAATTGTGACTGGTTCTTTATCATTTAAATATATATAATATATTATTATTTTTACTTTTTTTCTTATATAGTGGAAAGAATTAAATAGGTACTGTGCAAAAAGTAATGTATTCATTACTTTTTCGATTATCTATATTATATATTTCTTATATATCACCAATATATTATTGGTATTGATATTCAGCAAAACGCACTTCCGTATCGAATTGTTATGCTAACATTGGTCAATAGAATGCGCCAGTGTTCTTGAATATAATGAGGTAGAATTAAATTGATTTGTTGGAGTGTTTGAGCGGAGAGTATCCCCTCGAAATAATTGGGACCGCTATTGTTAGCAGATGCTTTATCCGAACAGAGTTCTTTAAGATCTTTCATACAAAATTATTTTTACATTAAATATTTAATTCTATAGAGCCTGGGTTTATGATAATTCTTCAACTGCTGAATGATATAATCATATCATATAAAATAAAATAAAAATATATATAATGATGTAGAGATGGTTGACCGTTGATATGATATGAGGAGTTAGTCGAGGGTGCGGTCAAATAAATAAAAAAATTAAAATATATAAATAATTTTAATTTTTTGCCGACGTTTCGACCCACTTTGCAGGTCGTCTTCAGGGCTACAAAATATACAATTACATATATAGTATACAATAATACAATATATACATGTAATAAATTCCTTCCACTGCCCGAGGGCATTTTAAGGATTGGGGATAGCTAAGGGTTACATATGTGGCAGAAGGCCTTGTGACTTTGACATTGAACGGGGAAGGACCGTTCTGCTATATTTATAATTTAAATATATTTGTATATATATATAGTTTAATAAAACTCTAGAATATTTGGGAACAGATACAGAAAGTCTATAATCCGATAGATATTGGATATATTTGCTTTTATTTTTTATTTATATTTGCTATTCTTTTATAGCAATGGTTTTTGAACGAATGGTCATTTTTATAATTATTAATATCGTCTTAAATAATATTTTTTTAAATTAAATTTGATTTTTAGAAAATTTAAAAAAAGAATTGAAACAACATAGTAATAAAACTATGTGATTTCTTTGTAAAGGCCTTCTATAATTCAGAAGGATTCATTATCCATAATAAAACACGAATGAAGGGAGTTGTTGAATGATTATTGGAGTATGGAAATGATAATATAACATGTTTTTTTTTTGCCAATCAAATCCTCAATCTTGATACCATACTTGACAACTTTAGCACAAAATAAATCGATATTTTTTATTATAAGCTACATGCCGACTAAGTTTTACTAACTTCAACCAAGCTTGCAAACTTATCTATATCCCATCATGGCGTCTGAAGAGAAGATGGCAACGGGAACTTTTAACATAGAATTGTCTTTGGACTCTTATCAGTATATATTTTTTCGCAAATCGATCTCATGACATTTTAATTAGGACTGTTTTTATAGTTTCGAATAGCAATAAATTATTTTTACTTTAATTAAGAAAACAAAATTCACCGCCTTTAAAAAAAATTTTAAAAACAAAGAGTTTTCACCGCTTGGTTCATTCTTCTTAGGGCAAATGGCGGTTGAAAGACCTCCCCAGCCCAAGTAGAACCAGTTACCGAGGCATTTCTCCTTGACCTCTCAAAATTACACCGTACTCATTCTTGAACCACCAATTTAGAGTATAAAAACGCGTTCTTTATATTTCAGAATTATGAAATTGAATATTTTAATTTTAATATTTAAAAAAAATCGTTGATATTGCAAAATATTTTATTCTCGCCGCTGTATTTTTTTTAATTCATTTTTTTTTTTACAGACTCTACATTACATAAAATACTCCTACAAAAATTTATCTATTAAAAAAGCAAACATTTAAAATTTTAATAAATATATTTAAAAGGTAAATACTGCAGAAAAGCTCTAGTCATACCTTTAGCACTTAAATAAAATAGTGAAAACTGATATTTTTAAGGATTTTTTTTTCTCAAATTAATGGGCAATATAATATTCTGTCACAAAGACTATAATAATAGTGAGGTATGAAATCATTCATACCATATATTCAGAAAATATAAAATAAACTGAAGTAAAATAACAACTAGATAATAATCAAAAATTATAAACCATCAATAAAAATAAAATAACTTAAAGAAGATAGTATGTTTTGTGGAACTGATTTAATTTTCCTTATTTAAAATTACCACAGGTGTAGAAGTTTTTATCCAGGTCTGGCTTCTGAACTCCACTCTTTTGTCCCCAAGTACATTTTTGACAGAAATGAACTTTTTTAAATTGTATTTATTCTTGATGTTTACAGCTGTATCAAAATAGAAATACATCTAGTAAATGAGTCCATAGGAATATAATCACATGAAAACGCTTGTTGAGAAACTACAAACTCTAATAATATATTTACATAAAAAGATCAAGAGGCCAGCTTCTTTCCAGACGCCTGGGAGGGTTATCAGGAATCGAAGAGGAAGCAAGTTTTGAAACGATAGGATTCGGGTGGTTTTGAAGTTTGTTATGGAAGGATAGATATCTGGATTGAGATAAATCCGAAACATATGGCACTTTAAGGTCGTTATGGATGATTTTATTTGTGATAAAGTAGGGAGCATTGAGGATTTTACAAAGGATATTGGATTGAAAAGACTGGATACGAGAGGAATTCGATGGCTTAGTGGAGCCCCAAAACTCAATTCCGAAAGTCCAAATAGGTCTTAATATAGTCATATATATGAGTCTTAAGTAATTAATTGAAATTTGAGATCACTATTAATATATAGCACTTGTTATTTGTCTAATAAGTACTGGAGTAGTCAGAAACGTTTCTTGCCTTTTCAGTCTTGTATGATGATTCCAAGCGAGTCGTAGTATTCTGAGGAACACCAGCAGACTGGGAAAAAAGATACAATAGGCATTGTTGTGATTCACTCCGAAGCACCCATCAGCGAGGCAGGAACGGACAACGAGGAAGTGTGTAGGTGGCAGAAACCCACGGAGCCTAAACACGATTCCAGGATGCCGGTCTCTATCAAACGCCTTGAAAAACGATTTTGCGAAAAGTTATTATTTATTTATTAAAAATGCAGTAAGTTAAAATTATGAGATTATGAAAACACTTTTAAATATCAAATGTTGTCACAAAAAGAGCATTTTTTTCGGATTTCAAAAAACGAAAATTCATCAAAGTTCTAAGTGTTTTAATGTTATGAAATGTCACTTGATGACTTTTGGATTAAAACCTTTTTTTTTTTATTATTACAAGTAAAATTGAAGTCCTAACCAACAATACTAATAAACATATATATATATATATTAAAAAAAAAAGGCTTTAATCCAAAAGTCATCAAGTGACATTTCATAACATTAAACCACTTAGAACTTTGATGAATTTTCGTTTTTTGAAATCCGAAAAAAATGCTCTTTTTGTGACAACATTTGATATTTAAAAGTGTTTTCATAATCTCATAATTTTAACTTACTGCATTTTTAATAAATAAATAACAACTTTTCGCAAAATCGTTTTTCAAGGCGTTTGATAGAGACCGGCATCCTGGAATCGTGTTTAGGATCCGTGGGTTTCTGCCTTTATATATATATATATATATATATATATATATATATATATATATATATATATATATATATATATATATATATATAAATTTATTATAGGAATCATTGAGCTGCGTATAAACTAATAAAAGTTTTTATGAGAATAATAGGTTGTGAATTTCTGAAATTTCATGGAAAACTGAAATAAAAAGGATTTATTATTTTTGTTTAGTAAAGATGATAATACTTTAGGTCAAAAGAGAACACTGTTCCATTTTATTCAACTACAAAACGTTCCTCACTTAAAAATAAATATAATTATTTTATAATTATATACTCAATATAAAGTGTTTTTTTTTATTATTACAAGTAAAATTAAAGTCCTTACCAACAATACTAAAATATATATATATATATATATATATATATATATATATTAAGAATATATAGTCAAGATACTGTAAATAGTTAAGATTCAAAATAAATTTAACGAATTTTAAATGAAATTGAGCATACAAACTACTAAAAATAAGGCTGCCGAAAATTGCTGTAAAGATTTTTATTTCTTTATTGATTGGGAATATTCCTAAAAAAAAAAAAAAACCGGTAATACTTCTTCTTTACTATCCTAATTGGACTCAAAACGTACAATACTGATTTATTATAAGTTTGCAATTAGATGAATCTTAACTGAAGAGATCTTATCCAGAAGGGTATGCCAATTGCTTATTGATTAAACTATAACTTCTAGATATTCTGTGTTGAACAGATTATCCCGATGATAATATACTATTATATAGATAAAAATATTTCCCTAATTTCAGTTATAAGTCTAGCTTTGTCTTTCACACGTGGGGAAAGGGTTGGACTCTTGAGATCTCTTGCCTGTTTGCCTGTTTAGTACTCAGTGCTTTTAACTGTGGCAAAATGTATCATTTCTCTTAAAAAAAAATAATAATTCAGTTATACTTCGAGTGTACTAGAGAGGAGATCTTTCTGTGCCCCGGAGGTAAAGAACGCTATGTCACATTTTTCTGTTTGTTCAGGAGATCCAATTTTTCATAACTTTGAACTATTAAATATTATTTATTAGTTAGTAAATTATTTAATAAAATTGGTGCCCTTTATCTCTGACACACAGCGTTAATGCTTGAGTTCTCTCAATGGTGTAATAGTTAGTATTGATTTAGTCAAATTTTTACCTCTTCTAATAAATAGCTCCAAATAATGTTATCGGTAAGGACTCCTATTGTTTCACCTTGTGAATTGGTTTGTCCTCCGACATAATCTTTTCAATCACCTTAAGACTTCTTCTGTTCAGCGTTGATGGCACACTTAAGGACACTTGAGGAGTTTTTTCATCCTTGAACTTGGCGCTCGTGTATTCCCGACCTCGTCTCTATTTCAATCATTAGCTTGCTTGCCTTCGGGATAGTTTGGATGTGTTAAACTTTAATTTCGTTATTTTTAACATTATAATGTTATCAGGTAATTTTAGACTGTTTTTATGTTCTTATAAGTTTCTAATTTTTGACCATTGACAGTCTCTATTTTATAGTCCGTGGTACAGACCACTTTTTATGGAATTATTAACATCCGCCTGAAACTTTGTAAATAGTTTCATCTCATCGTAACCTACAACTATTTTATTTACGAAAACTCTTGGAATTGGGGCATTTTCAATCAGGAGGGGGGCAAACTTTGTCTATTTAATTAGGTACTAAAAACTCGTAAATACCCATTTGCTTTCTACTTGGATCGTAAGATAATTCGATCACAAAATCGAGAAAAGAGGATGCCTTCAAAACTATTGAGCTGCTTGGCGTGATCTATACTCTCAAATTTTCAAAATAACGAGGTTATATTGGACAAACGGCCCAATATTTTTCCTCGATTTCGTGATCAAATTATCTTTCGGTCCAAGTAGAGAGCAAATGAGTATTTACGAGTTTTCATTACCTAATTAAATAGACAACGTTTGCCCCCCTCCAGATTGAAAACGCCCTAATCCCAAGAGGTTTCGTAAATCAAATAGTTGTAGGTTACGATGAGATGAAACTATTCACAAAGTTTCAGGAGGTGTTAATAATTCGATAAAAAGGAGTCTGTACCACGGACTATTATTTAAAAACTTTATTTTTAGAGAAGCTTTCGGTGTCCGTGCACCATATTCATCTTTATAATTATAATGTTCCAATTAGGATAAATTAACAGTTAATTAATAACATTAACAATATATGTATTACATAATTTTTGAATGTCATACAATTATTATCATACCATGTTATACCTTTTATTAGTTTTGTCTATTTAAAAAACATAAAGGATAAGAATAGTATTCTTGTTCTTCGTCTCATGTCAGCTTTTTCCGAGAATAGGACTCCTCTTTGTCGAAGACCATCTTACTGAGTGCTGAGGATTATACTTTATTTAATTTACTATTGTTTGAATTTTTATGAATGGCTATTATTTGTGAATAGTACTGTGGAATGTGGACCGCTTCCTGTTTTGAATTTAGCACATTTTTTTTATTTATTGCTATATAAATGGATTCTAAAATTTTGAGCTTTGATCGGTAGTTTGATTTATGAAGTATTTTAATATTTTCGAAATCTATTTAATGTCTAAGGTTGTTTGCATGGTTTGATAAAGCGGTAACTGTTTTAGAATTAGGTTTAAGGGTACTTTTATGGTTATATATTCTGGTTTTTATACCGGTCGATGTCATTCCTATATATGATTTGTCGCATTTTTTACAGGTGATATCTTTTTTTTTTTAATAGTTATTTTCTGTTTCTTTAATTTTATTAACTAAATTCATTTTTGTATTATAATATTTTAATAATTCCTTTACCGCTGCTAATCAGTCGTTTTATATAATTAGAAGTCAAAAGCTATTTTTTTTTTCTACTTTCTAATTTGTTTTTACGAGCTTTTGGATTTTCGGAGTGAAAAGTAAAAGAAAATACTGGAGAACTAGAGGGAAAATATGGGATAAACCATACCAAATGTAATTACGTATATATGATCTACGATTTTTTCTAAATATACTTTCAGTAGCAATATTTTAAAGAAATGGTGAACAATAAAATTTCTTTGGAGGGGGAGTGTGGTTCATGCTCCATCTAACGTGAGGAAGACGGGCATTCTCACTGGAAGAAGACTCGTTCGTGACATAATTTTCTTACAAGAAGAGTCTGGAACATCCACCTAGACTCAATCAATCGTACCGGTGTAGACTTTCACTATTATGGAGTCCCTACCTTCTTATCCTTCATCTTTCTCTGGACCTAGGGAAGGTTTACGATTTTGAATATCCTAAACATCTGCGAAATTTGGGGCTTCTAATTAACTTCATTTCATTGTAAATTTATAAGTGATTACAAAACACAAACTGAACTGACACCAGTCATCTTCAGTCTGCACTTGGCTTTATTCTAAAAACTTTTCTAAGGATCACGATTTGTTTTAATCTATTTCAAGAAAATATTAAGAACTATAGCATATATGATATGTTTGTTCCTCGTCTCGTTGCCATAGGTGTGTTCTGGTTTTTCCAAAACCTATTCCAGAGAATGGATCCTGATGTACACTTTTTTTTTTTTTTTTGTTGGGTGAAGGTAAATTTCAGGATGACCACAGAATTTGAGTAATACTATAGCTGACAACATAATAAATGTATTATTTAATTATTTCATATCTCGATCTATTTAAAATCGATTGTTGTGGTCATAGATTAGGTAATTAATTAATTTCATTGTTGAAACAACAACCATCGATTTCTAATTAGATCTTTCAATTATTTTTACCTACATATTAATGATAATTTATTCACAGTTTCTCACAAGCGTTTGCACTTCTATAAATATTTTAAATAGCCATTTTTTTTTCTCTCAATAATTATTTGGGATTGATAAATTTTCAGTTTCGTGTGAAAAAAAAATCATTTGTTGTTTATTTAACTATCTATCGATATGATAAATTGAGTTATTTTGTCAAGTTGCTCTTTATTTTATAAAAGTTCTAACCCTACTTAACAAATCAGAGAATTCTTCATAATTTAAGTACTTAGCATAGTTTAAAATCCCTAACGTTATATTGTCATTTAATAAATAACCTGGTCTTCATTTTCTTTGATCTCTTTTCTAAAAAATAATCTTTTATTTCCTTAGATCTACTTAAAGATTCATGGATCATTGTTTGCCATCAGCTATGTATAAATCTCTTCCTCGTTTGTATTGTCTGTAAAATTCACTTTTACTGGATAACCAGTTATTGTATGTAGACAACATAAGCTTTACAGACGTCGCACATTCTATCTCCTCCTAGAATTGCATAGAGCTATGTAACTTACTGCACTTGCTAGTGACGTAAGTGCCGGAACAGCCGTGAAGAATCACGCTTTCACAGCTAACCTGTTCCTGTATGACTTACTGACTGAAAAGCTTTCCAAACGAACTTGTGGGCTGATTGGAGTTCAGGGGCACTAAAGCATCGACTGGAATATTCGCAAATCATTGAAAGACAAAAGAATGAAACGAAAAAAGTACAGAGAAGAATATTAAAATTCGAAATTAAACGAAGTAGTCCAGGTTTCAATGCAGTTTCTGAAAATGTATATGCAATTGATCAATAATATCAACAACAAATATTTTTTTAAACATTTATTTCTTCACCCATACCTGCCAGAAATACTGACAAATAATGATTAGATTGTCAAGAAGTGTAGTAGTAAGACATTGATAGGAGTGAGGGAGAGGAATATCTTACAACATATCTTCCTATCATGATTTTATTATTGCTACTCATAGATGCCCACAAGGGGGTTTCATGTCGCAAGTTGCACCATCATGAAAAGTTTCAAACCAGAGGACAATAGAAAAGCATAGTATAGACCACTGACTGAAAGTGTAATTGTATATGACCTATGATTTTAAAAATTTAACTTAAGCTTGCATTGTTTTTAAGAAGAGGAGGGAAATGAAATATCTTCGAGGAGAGGAAGGTCATGCGCCATCAACCTTGGGGGGATGGACGCTGCTGTTACTATCCTCTAAAAGTAATAATCATAAAACCATTTTTATTAAATCTTTAAATTGTTATTTCAATAGATTATATTTTCCGGATTTAATGAGTGAGACAAATGAAACCGCAAGTACTGTCACAATGGATTGAGGCTTGGAGATGAAAACTTTTAAAACTACTGCAGGTAAATATGCTGCTGCTTACAAGAAACTCATCTCAACGAAAAACACTCAGTGAAACTCAAAGACTACAAGATTTATAGAAAAGACAGACACTCTGAAAGAGCGTGGGGAGGAGTCGCAACGTTTGTTTCAGAAAACATCCATAGTGAAGAAGTGATACTACAAACCCAGTTCGAAGCATTAGCTGTGAAAATGTATTTTAATCAACATTTGACAGTATGCAATTTATACATACCACCCTCACAAGCATTTTCCAGTGAAGATATTGAAAACATTATCAATCAACTTCCAAAACCCTTTCTTCTGTTGGGAGATTTCAACGCTCACAGCTCTTTATGGGGTTCCTCGCTCCCAGATTTAAACCATAGAGGCAGAACTATTTTGAAATTCCTCGAAGAAAATACTTCGACGGTACTATTAAATACAGGAGAAAATACCCACTTCAGTTCAAAAACCAATAGTTTTTCAACAGTAGATTTAAGTTTTTCCGAAGTCAGATACGCACTAAAAGTCCGAAAATGGAAAACAAAAAGCCATCTATACGGTAGTGATCACTACCCAATAGTTATCGACACATCGGAGACAATCAATGACATCCCCTCAAATATTCGATGGAACTACGAAAAGGCAGATTGGGAAACTTTTAGCAAATTAATAACTGATGAATTACAGGCAATAGCAACTTATAGAAAAATAGATGAAAAGGTGAATTTTTTTAGTGAGCTAATTATGAAAGTAGCAACAAAAACAGTTCCTACTATTAAAAACAACACCAAACACCATAGCGTGCCCTGGTGGAATAGACAATGTAGTGATGCTATTAGAGCAAAGAAACAAGCTCTTAATCGGTTCAGAAAAACTAGAACTTTACAAGATGCAATAGCATTCAAAAGACTAAGATCGATAGCTAATAGAATTATCAAATATAGCAAAAAAGAATCTTGGAAACAGTTTGTGTCATCGCTAAATAATCTGACTCCAGTGACCGAAATATGGAATAAGATAAGAACCCTCAGAGGAATCGGGAAACGGCAGAGAATTACTGGATTAGAAGTCAATGGAGAAATTATAACCAACCCTGGAGATATTGCTGAAGGTTTAGCAAAGTATTTCAAGGAAGTTTCTACCTCGAACAATGATCACATCCACAATTATACCTCAGGAATACATGAAAGGTACTGTTCAGTACCAACCGAATTTAAAGGATGTAAAGAACCGTTTCGGATGCAAGAACTAAATTCTGCCTTACAGAAATGCATTGGAAAGTCAGCCCCTGGTTTAGATGGAGTTACTGGCGAATTCTTGAAAAAATTGCCTGAAGATGGTAAACAGCACCTTTTAGAAATCTACAATGAAATATGGAACACCGGTGAATTCCCCTCCTATTGGAAGCAATCAATCATCGTACCTATCCAAAAAAAAGAAGACAGTATCCAACCAAATGATTACAGACCCATTTCACTTATATCATGCATTTCAAAAACTCTAGAAAGGATGATAAACACCAGACTTATCGATACACTGGAAAGAAGCAATGCCCTCTCTCCACAACAGTTCGGGTTCAGATCAAACCGCTCAACAACTGACCCCCTGCTGTCATTAAGTTTAGAAGCCGAAGAAGCTTTTTTTAACAAAGAACACCTAATTGCAGTATTCTTAGACCTAGAAAAGGCTTACGATAGAATGGCAAGAGGCCGTGTATTAAGAATCTTGGCAAGATTGGGTATTGGAAAGAATATGTGGACATACATCAAAAACTTTTTGACTGGCAGAAAATTTTGTGTACGAGTAGGAAACACTTTCTCCTCCAGTCATTCTTTGGAAAATGGCACTCCACAAGGTTCACCCCTCAGCTCGACACTCTTCCTCGTAGCAATTAACGGTATCACATCCGCTATTCAGAGCCACACTAAATGTTTGCTATTCGCTGATGATATAGTAATCTCAGCGCGTAGCAAATCTTTAGCGTTCATCCAGTGGAAGTTACAAGATACTGTTGAAAAAATGGAAAATTGGACGAAGGAAACTGGGTTCAAACTATCAGCTACGAAATCCAAAAGTATCCATTTTTGCAGACAACGAAAATGTCGTGTAGACCCTCATATAAAATTAGGAGACTCCATTATCGAGTATGTAGAAAACTATAAATACTTGGGAATGATACTTGATAAGAAACTGACTTGGGTTCATCATATAAAACACTTAAGAGATGAATGTACAAGAAGAATTGGACTTCTTAAATGCATTGCCCATTCAAGCTGGGGAGCCGATAGAAAGACACTCATCCAAATATATCATAGTGTGATTCGAAGTAAAATTGAATATGGAGCCCAAATATATGGAACAGGTCGCAAAACGTTGCTAAAAATGCTTGATTCCATCCACAATTCGGCTCTTAGAATCTGCACAGGAGCTTTCCGAACTTCTCCAGTCGAAAGTATATATGCCGAATCTGGAGAACCCTCATTAGAGATGAGACGAATGTATTTATCAATGAAATATGTATCCAAATTAAAAGCATGTCCACAACACCCCTTGAGTTCAAAACTATTTGATGAAAGATCTGGTAGGCGAGGACTTCAGGAGATAGAGAAGAGCATATTTAAACAAATGATTTATAAAACGCTATATAATGTGAACATGGATTTGAACACAATTAGACGCATCCCTAACCTCAAAATCCCTAACTGGAAGAACAGTAGACCGACTGTAGATGTATCAATGACAAGACGTAACAAGGAATACCCACTGGATATCCAAAACTACTTTTTTGAATTATTGGAGAAATACGAAGGATATAATGTGATATATACCGACGCCTCCAAAATGGAAAATAGTGTTGGCTGCGCTGTAAATATTAATAAAAACCAACACCAACTTCTGTTTAGCTTACCTGGAGAGAGCTCCATATTTACCGGAGAAGCTACTGCGATCATGGAGGCCCTCCATTGGATATCAAATTCCAATGACAATCAATGGATAATAGCATCAGATTCCAAAAGCGTCATGACAGCAATTGGTAACCCATGGCCAAGCAATTCAATTATAAGAGATATATTGAATCTATGGTGGGAATTAAATGAAAGAACGGTCAGAGTGATATTTGTCTGGGTTCCATCTCATTGTGGCATCACAGGCAATGAAAGAGCAGACCGAGCAGCTAACTTAGCAAGGAAGGGAGAGGTACCAGCCATAATTTCAATAGATTGTACCACAGTGGAGGACTGGGTTCACGCAACAAAAAAGAAGTTATTGGAAAATTGGGTAAATAGATGGAAAACTGAAAAGTCAAAATTATTAGAAATAAAAAGAGACTGCAACAAGTGGGCTACTAGCACCAGAATATCCAGAAGAGAAGAAACCATATTGTGTAGAATAAGAATTGGTCACTGCCTGTTTACCCACGGGTACCTTCTTAGAGGTCTAGAACCACCCACGTGCGAAAAGTGTGACAATAAATCGCAGTCAGTAAAACACCTGTTAGTAGAGTGCCACGAGTTCAACGACATTCGGCAAAAATTGAAACTTCCAACAACAATAAAAGAGATACTGAGAGACAACGAAGATGGAGTCACCACCCTACTGCGATACTTAATAGAGACGAAACACTACAATAGAATATAGAAAACTAGCCGCCAATGACCCTCTAGGGTAGAGGCGATTACGAATTAAAAAAAAAAAAAAAAAAAAAAAAAAAATTTTAGCCACACAATGCATAATGGTCTGCAAACAGCAGACAATCGATAAGACAAGAAATAATCCTGAGCTGTGTCAGAATTGGTCATGACGAATTTTTCTATGTACCTTCATCGTAGTCTATAGTTGTTGACCGTATACTAGTGATTGGACTTAATTTTGGAATTTTTTTTTTTGTTAATACTTTATTTTTTTTTCTTTTATTTTTTTTTAACGAGAATAACTCAGGAAGAAAAGAAATAAAGTATATAAAATGACGTTTAAGTGGTCCTTAAGGCTCTGTTAAATAAACAAAAAACAAAGAGAAACAATCGAGCAACAGCAATTGCAGGAACAATTATGGTTTCAGGGATAAGTTGTTTGTATTTTTTTTTCTTGTCACGGGGTTGTCAGTAGGGGTCAGTAGTTGTCTGTTTATGCATTATAATTTCAAAAGATATCGTATTGTGATCGTTTAAGTATTTAGCTCAGATAACTCACAGAAAGATGGATGACAAACATGGGCCGAAGAAAAAGAGACCGATTTTCTTTTCTATCGTCGGGGACCGAAAGCTCCACCGTCGATCCGCCACTGAATGATAGTAAACATCATACTGTAATGATGAAACATTATTAAAAAAATCAAAAGATAATAAAAAGTAAAATAAAGTTTAAAAAATATATAAAAAGTCCTCCACATATTAATGGTAAAGTCTCCAGAAGATTTCAGAGCTTCTCTTCTCTCGACGGAGAAAAATCACTATAGCTACGGACGTTTAGGACTTGCCAGAACTCCATTACTATCTTTACACCTCAAGGCCACTCTCGTTTTAACCTCTGAGGAAGATTATATAGATGTATATTATATGATATTATATGATTATATATATGATATTATATGATATATTATATTATATATTATATTATATATTATATATATATATATTATATATATTATATGATTATATATTATATAGATGAGGAAGATTATATAGCTGTACATGGATTTGGATGATGAATAAGATTTTATTCCTAAATCTATATTTCAAGGACATATGGGATGTTAAGGTCGTGATGTAAGGTTTTTATATTTTTTTGACATAATGTAAGCATAAGCATTAACTATTGTTCGTACTTTTGACTGGAATGAATGAATGTGTTTGATATTCGTTAATTTGCTGTCTCCTAATGTTCAAGTTCGTAGATCCAGCTAGGTTTCAGTACGTTCTTATAAATTAATGTTTTTTTTAATTTAGAGATGAGATGTTCTATTTGTGGAAATAGAAATGATTAAATTCTGGTATTTTAAATCTGGTATGTGGGTTCCATGTCTGTCTTTTATCTAAAAGGACTATTGCTTCTAGAGGCCCCTTTTGTTCTAAAATAAACTTTTGAGAGGTTTATTTAATTATGTGAATCGTATAAAAGTTTAATACTAATTGTACTATTATCTAAGCTACGCATACACAATTGGCATCTTTTGCATTCTGTTTTAATATTCATGATTGAGCGATGTATTCATTGCATATTGATGTTAAGTTTATGTTGATATTTGTAGGTGGTTTATTGAAATGGCCATTGAATGCAAAAAAAGTTTTCCTCGGAATTTTTATAGTCCTTCAGATCCCTATTTGATAGGGATAGCCGTAAATACACAGCGACGGAGTACTTTATAATCCAGTTGCTTATTTGTTTTGCAGGAATTACGGTCTACAGAATATTACAGCTATTTAGTAACACAAAGCCGGGGTAGGAATTCCAATTTGGAGCCTTCCAGGAAAGGCATATTAACAAATCGATGGATCCGAAGTGGATATAAAACCAACAGCCTTTGTAGGCCGGGGGCAATAATATGGACAACAATGGCTCCCTACCGATCCCTGTTCAATAATGCACAGCCCTTTTGGAATGTCTTCATTAAGTAGAGCTGGTATCGGCACAGCTGTAAATCCCGGGCCTCCTCCGTAATTGAGGGTCATTGCATCGCATGAACCTGATATATAGGTATATTTATATAAAGACAAATAGTAAAATGGTTTCTAATTTAAAGGATCGATAATTTTTATAAATACGCAAATAACACTTTAATTTAAGGGTGTGTATCCGAGAGGCAGAATTTAGAGACGGTCAATTTCGAACAAATTTTCATAATTAAAAATTCTATTTGGATTGGTTCTCACATCGTAAATATCTGGTTTTCTAAACAATGATGAAGCTTTGTTTAACTACTTCGAAAAATCAAAAGGTTAAATAATATTTTAATAAAGTTTAATTTAATTCAAAACACGCCTTAAAGTCATAACAAACAAGAATATTTATTTATGAAGTTTTAATTTTAAGGTTTTTGTGCAGTATATAACTCATAATGCGTTTAGCAAAAATCGTGCAGAGAAAACCCAAAGAAGATGAAAATGGAAGATCAAGACTGAGCTGGGTGTTCCCGGGAAGTTAGTGAGGTTGATGAAAGCGTGTACAAATGATCCTAAATGTAGGGTACTAATACAAGGAGACGTACCTCAAGCCTTTGAAGTTCGAACGAGTTTGAGGCAGGGAGATGGACTCTCGCCGATGCTGTTAAACTTAGCACTTGAGAAAATAATAAGAACAACATCACGCGAGGATGAAGGGGTGCACGTTGGAATGAAACACAAAATCCTACCATATGCGGATGATATAGCTTAGAGTCCTCGGAAGTAATCAAGAGGATATTGAGAGACTCGCTCGGACTCTGTTAAAAGAAGCAGAACAAATCGGACTACAAGTCAATGTAGATAAAAAAAAAAATACATGATAGTTAGCCGAAACATCCACATAACATGATCTGCGAGGACTCTAAGTCATTCCCGAAAGGAGACAGATTCAAATACCTCGGCTCCACAATAACCTCAATAAATGATCAACTATCAAAGATAGATCAGCGAACAGATCTTTCTTCTCTATTTCAAGGGTACTGAAATCCAGAAATATCTCTAGAAATCTAAAAATAGGGGTGTACACTGACGTGATTAAGCCAGTTCAGCAGTACGGTTGTGAAACTTGGGCTCTAACCTTCACATTAGAAGCCAGAATTGAGAGATTCGAAAGAAAAGTTATAAGTAGCATAACAGGACCTATTTGGGACCAGAACCTTGACCCATGGAGGAGCACAAACAATAAAGAACTGCTAAAAGAAACGTGTCAGTCAATGTCTCAAGACATGAAGGCAAGGAGGTTAAGATGTGCGTGTAGCTCGTAGCAATCCATTAGGACACCTTTACACGACAATGAATGCCAGAGTAGCAGGCAAGAGACCACTTGAGAGGCCAAAAACCAGATCTATAGATAGGATAAACAAAGATACGTCTGAGCATCATGCCGCAAACTGGAAAGCAGTAGCCCAAGACAGGCAGAGGTGGAGAAGGCTGGTTCAGGCGGCCAAAGATCTACAAGGTCTGTAGAGCCAACCGGAAAAAAAAGATAACGTATATTAATGTTTATTTGTTGCGTGTAGTAAATAAATTTTGAACAGCGTAGTCACTATTTTTCAGCTGATTGTTTATTAAAAGAATTTTTACTCTGAATATTTTATTTTTACGTAAGAATTTTCCAAAACCTTGAGTTTTTCTTCTCTTTCGTCATCAGTCATTATTTGCATTTTAATTAAGCCTCACCTTTATCACCACGATTAAATAATGTTTGTTACTCTCTTTTAATTTAAATCCACTAATTCGAGACGTTGGTTTTTTGTTAACTGTTTTCGTTAATACTACAATTAAAATCTTCTTAAATTTCATTATTAATAATATAGCTTTTTTATATAGAGCGTGTGTGTTTTATTGTTTATATCCGATCCCACTTATAGCTATCAACTGGGTCTTTACTGGCTGAAGTACTATCTTTATGTTATATGTTACTATTTTATTTATTATCGATACGCCATATCTCCGTTAATTCTCCATCCGATGAGAATTAATTCGATCAATGATTGAATTAATTTGAAATAAGGGCTCAATCAATGATTGAGCCCTTATTTTGAAAAAAAAAATTCTCCTTTTTTGGGAAAAATAGTCCTCAAAATCACAGGGAAAAATTTATGACTGAAAAGAAACTTTATTAACGAATAACTCAAAATGTATACATTTAACACATATATAACACATACAGTTCTTCATTTAACCCATGAACATTTTAAATGTTAATCGATTGCATACAAAAGGAAAAAAAAAAAAGAAATTGGACCATTATTATCAAAGATCTTTAAGTTATTTTATTTTATTTATTGCATATATTTTTTGGTTATTCTATAGTTGTTATTATGCTTCTGTTTATTTTTTTTTCTGCATATTGTGTGAATGTGATCTTACCTTCCTACAACTGTTGTTCAAGTGACGGAATGTTATTATTCAATAAATAAATTTATAAAATAAATTATCATAGATTATTTTAAAAAATGTTTTTTTTTTCTAGGTCTTGGTAATTATCTGCCCTCTTAATAACCCTTTTACTGCTATGAAGTATTGTAGTTTTTTAATTTAATTTTGTGAATTTTATGCAATCTGATATATATATATATATATATAATCGGTATTATATATATATATATATATATATATATATATATATATATATATATATATATATATATATATATTATATATATATATATATATATATATATATATATATATATATATATATATATATATATATATATAATCGGTAACTGTACTCACCTCTATTCACCTTTTAAAACAGGAATGGACTTTTAAATTTTAAATTAAAATTACCTAAATTTTTAAATTTTAAATTAATATTTTATTTTATTTGGTCGATTACTATTACCTTATTATTTTTGTCATGTGTTCACAGACCAATATTCAATAGGAATTATTCGCACAGACCAACTGGTACTTAATATTTTAATATTATGTTAAATCATAATAAAAAATGTAATGATTAATAAAGGCACATTATATTGAGAGTAAACTTAATGAAATGAACCTTAATTGATTTATGTGTACCTAACGGAACTCGAGGCTGCCCACACATTCCAGCTTAAGTGTCCAAGAATTTGTGTTATCCGGCAAAATTACCTGCTATTGGAAATACTTGGAATGAGGGGAGGATAAATGGAAGACAATTACTGTCAAATATAAATATTTCTAAACCAGGACCAGAATTGAGGCAATTATTTTTATGTTTATGCAAGAAAAAATTTTAAAATAAAAATAATATTAGGTACGCGTATGAAACAACTTTTACATACCATCCTACTTTGAGAAGGGTTTATTTGTTTTTTTTTTTTTGTACCTGGGTTCCTAAACTCAACTTCTAGGTAATTGAAATTAATCGATTTAAAACTAATATTTTAACCACAAATAAACTTAAAAACATATTACCACATACAAACTTAAAAACATATTAACACATACAAACTAAAAAGAAATATATGCAATCAGACAATTTATAAATCAAGTATGTTGTAAATAAACAGAACCAATTCAACTTGAAACTGTTGGAGCTATGACGAAGAAAGAAATGTTTTCCTTTAGAAGATTGACCAGAGCCAATCTTAAAGTAGTTTTCCTAACTTATGTAAAATGGTTACTTAACTTTCCCTTCGAATTTGCATTTCTGTCTGGATCATTTTTATTTAATATATAGTATAGACCAATTCCTCGAGTCAAAAAAAAAAAAAACCCTACTTCATATATAGTTTTTAGTGAACCTTGTAACGTGATGTATAAAACGCTTCTTGGTTAAATGCCCCCAAAGGAGAACTTAGTGCATACAATTATTCTCGAATTTTTTTTTTTTTTTTATTTGTTTATTTAGACATACAATATTCTGTCACGGGGACAATAATTATATTGATAAATGAACACATTCACACCGTATATACAAAAAAAAAAAAATTAACAAAGTAAAACAATAACTAAATAATAATAAATAAAAACTATATACAATAAAAAAACCTAAATATAAGTAAATTAAAAACATAAAAATACAATCACACCTATATACAATATATACAATCAGGCGGGGAACCCAAATCCCTGCGCTAGTCTCTCAACCTCCTCACCGGTGCTAAAGCCGGTGGAGTTTGATTCTCGAATTAAAATCGAGATTTTCATTGGCTGCCATGGATAGTTCAAAAGTTGTCACACTGATTGTAAGTGGATAATGTTGAGATTTCTCAAAGGAAAAATTAATCAAATTATTCACTAATTTTTTTTTAATTTTATTTATTGAAAATATTACAATCTGTCTCAAAGAACATTTATAATAGTGTTCATAGATCACATTCGCACTATATGTACAATAAAAAAATAAAGTAAATTATACAGAAAAATAATATATATACAACAAATACGTATAAACTAACCTAAAACTAAATAAATAAAAAAGAACACATACATATCTATATACACTATTTACAACCAGGCGAGAGAATTCCGAGTCAGACTTATCCTTCCAACTGTGGAGGGAAAAGCATGACTCCAGGAGATCAGTGCACTTCTCTCTTAACCGCGTCACTGGTGCTAAGCCCAGTGGAGATTGAGCGAGAGTGTTTTTTCACTAAAACAAGAAAAATAAATTAGTGAATTTAACCTTTTAGAAATTTAATTTTTTAAAAGGTTACTTGATTATTTTATGGAATAAACGGCCGATAGATACCTAATTATTTAAATATATCATATCTAGAGTTATTAAACTACAGTAAATGTATTCAAGATTATAAACATATCCATGACATATTTCTATATTTCACTTCTTCTTTCACACAAGTACAATGAAATAGAATTTTAAACAATGGTATTGGCTTGTTTCCGTAGATTTTAATTCCCTTTTTTTCGAACTTAGAAACAAATTTAAAAGTTTACATTTAGTGAGAAAATTCCATTTAGTTATCTTGGAAACATGTGATACACGTTAAATAATGCTAGTTTTCTGAAATTATTATTTATATTTTTTTCGTCACTCTCCGTTACCTTCTACAACTTTGTTTATTTGATATTAATTTTTCTAACATCCTTCGCTTTCCAACGATATATTATACACATACCTTTTGACTGTTATTTCCGGAGATTCATTATCAACCTGGATGAGCATTTTTCTCCAGTTCTCAATTATCTTATTCTTTCAAACTCCATATTTAGCCATATTGTCAATAAAAGATATTTATTTTTTTAAAATAAACTATATTAAAGATACTTTAAAGGAAGACGGATATCAAGATTGAGCATTTAAGCCCTGTAAAGTGACATCAATGGGGACAAGACCTAAATGATATTAAATTCCACTTAATTATACAATGATACACCGAGTTTAATCAAAATCGTTAGAACTGTTTTTGAGAAAATTGTAAAAGTGTATTTCACCGTTTATATAAAGTCGCACTTCCTGTTAGCCAATTTTAAGGGAAAAGTTGCTGTCACATTTAAGGCATATACCTATCCTAAATACATAATATCAGTTTCGTACGACTTTTCGTTTTTGAGCTAGACTGCTAACATACAAACACATAGACACACAGACCATTTTGTGGGACTTGGTTATTTAGACTCAGGGTACCTCAAAATTATTATTTATTTAATTATTTCTGTTGAAAGCTCAGATTAGAAAATTTTCACGATCGTACTGCTTTTTCTAACTATATATTACATATAATATACATATACTTCAATAAGTAAGTGAAAGTAAAAAAAATTTTTTTTTGAGCCTCTCACACGAAAAAATTATTAATCTCATGCATATTGAATGTGCATGAAAACTTTTTACATACGACCTGAAGCTATGTTTTCACTCCTAAAGTGGGTGGAACGAAAAATCGATAGAAACAATTCAACTTTTTGTTTGTTCGGAGTAAACGAGACAAATACTTTTCTTCAGTCAGAATAAAACTAATTAAGCTGGGATATAAAAATATGCGTGAAGTTCCTAAAATTTTGATATTTAAGGAGGGAATCGAGACCACGACGAGCTGGTTGAACTTCAAAAATACCTACTGCTGTTATATATTTTTTTTTTATTCATTGATATTTACAACTCTATTATAAAAAAAAAATACAACTAGTAAATGTGCACACAGTAATAATACAATCACATGAAAATGCTTGTTGAGAAACCCATTGGTAGCACTCTAATAATATATTTTGATTATTTGATATTTGGAGGGGATGTTTTATTAAAAATTGCTTCTGATATTTGCTTACATATTCTAAACAGTGCCTCTACAACCCACGGAGGGTCTTGGGTTCAGTACTTCTCTTTTAAGGCCAATAGTTGCGCAGGGAAGTAATGGGGCTGAGATTACGCTCAACTGCCTGTTTTTTCTCTTCATTAATTATTTAATTAAACGTGCCCACTTTATAGCCGCTGGGTATACCGTAGAGGGGACTCGATCCTGGTACCATCTGTATAGGACGTCCAAGCCATACCCACTGAACTACCCTTTAAGCCTTTTATAAATGCAGTTGGTATATATTTTATTTTATAGTTTAAATTATAGAACACTAGAATAAATTTAGGTATATGAGTGTGGATAATTATGAATTTACACTTGTCCTTACCTACAAAGTGTATTAGCATTTACATATTTTTTACATATTATGAGTAGGTATAAAACATATCTATACTATTATGTATTATGTAATATCTTATTTTACATTACTATCAGTAAAATCGGGAGCAGTTTCGCCTTCTAGACTTCCTCAGATGCGTCTGACCTTGCGTATGTAGTATACACTTTTTATCTTGAACCGACAAGGTTTTTGTAGTTTTTGTTTACAACCTTTCTTTTAAATTTATCGTATCTTCAATTTACGCCACTAAGTAAACTTTTTTGACAAGGTTATGACACATATCGCTGTAAAGGACCTCTAAATCTGTACCACACGCTTGATTGTAACGAGACAAGTCGTACAATGGTGAATAAATTAGTTCGATTAATATAAATAAAAATTTTATAATTGTAAATATCAGTAAAAACAGTAACATATAAAAATATAAATATAAATATAAAAATATTTTTTAAGGGAATTTTCACTTTAGGAAAAAACAAAAATGAGAAGTATTTAAGCTAAAAGTCACCAAATGTTTACTTACATAATTTTTAACCTTATATTATTTTTTATAAACAGATTTATGATACAAATACAAATGTAATACAACGTTAATTAAACCAAAAAATGATCAAATAATTAATATTATTTGATTCATTAATTAATAAAAAAATGAATGCTTTCACGATACGCTTCATGAATGAAAACCTTGACCTTGAATTTTAAACGCTCGCAGTGAGTCCCACTCCGAGGGCCAAGCACTCGAGATAAAAACTGAAAATGGTATTATATTTTTAAAAATGTATTCAGAAGGGCATATCATATGTATAATAATTAATTGATACATATACATAATTTTACATTGTGTTATTGACGATTCAGTATTTTTTATACCGGCAATTTATTAATTGATCACCGCAGAAATAATCTGCAATACACGCTATAAAACTATTTTTAACTCATCTTTCATATTTTTTTTTTTTTTTTTTTTGAGGGCGGTCCCTCCACGCCCAGTGGTATAATAAAAGGCCTCTGGCCACAGATGCAAAGAACGCATACAGCGTGCATAGCCCTGTTACCTTAAAATGCCCTTGGGCAATAAAAGGAAATTGAAAATTTATGTATATATACATTTATATATATATTGTATTTTGTAATCAAGAAATTCCTGGGGGGTAGGAAAAAAAAAATAATAAAAAAAATATTCCAACAAAAGGTGATTGTGATCTTATTTACCGAAAGATTTTTTTTTTTTCAATTCCTGATATTTATTTAAATATTTATTTATTTTAACATTTTAAGCCATTTGGGACAACGCTGCAGCGCACCTAGCAAATTTGATTAATTAGGCATTAACTGCGAGTTTGCTTGATTTTGTTATTGTTGTAGGAATAGGTCCCTTGGCCATTTTCTTTTTAGTCTGCGTCGATCAGGTAACAGGTAGGGAGAAAGGATTGGCATTAGCCGTGGGTCGATCTGGTGCACACCCAACATTTATAAAGTGGGTATTCTTAATTCAATTATTAACTGAAGGGAAAAATAATGCTGCTGAATTTCGGCCCAATCATCTGCCATGGCAATCGCTTGCCTTAAAGCAGTACTTCCTTAGAATGAGTTGAATGAGTTGAATTGATAGAAGTTTTATATTTTCGTATATAAATTATTATTTTTAATAAATACATTAAATTAAGAAACTTTTGGTCTTGAAGTAGAAAAAAATAAGTCCTAAAATACATTCAAATCTTGATTTTTTATGTGCAAAAGTATATCTTTTAGAATATCTAAACTTTTATAGAGAATATCCTCTAGAAATAATAATATCTTGATTATGGCTTTTCTCTTTTGGAAATATGTCTTTTAGTATTGAACGCTGTAGAGATCTCACCTCGGAACAGGCAGGACTGGCGGTCTAAGCTTGAGCAGGCTATGACTAAAATAATGGGTCGACACGCCGAATAAGAAGAAGAAGCTTTCTGGTCAGGACAAGAACACGGAAATTTATAGCATGAATAAACCTTGAAATAAAAATCAAGGCCCTAATCCGGATTCGAATTAGATGCCTGAATTGGCAGAACGTATACCACGTTAATTTTAACTAGTGGTTGAGATAAGTTTGTCTTATTATCTGTTACCTAGATCCATTTTTTTAACTTTTGTTTAATAAGAATAGGCTTATTGAAGTCCTGATAGTTTCTACATGAAATCAGCAGCTTTCTCCTAGAAGACTTGCTATTGCATCTTATCTAATCAGTCTGCAAGCAACATCTGTTGATATCTCTTAGTCATGATACCTTGGATTTAACCAAGGTTACATTTTTTAAACAACTTAAATAATGAAAATAATAATATAAAATACAAAGAAATAAAATATAAAACGATATTAAATATCGCTTTGTTTCATATTTGTGAACCATGTTACATTGCAATATCTGGGTTATATATCCTGTTTATTTGACTTTGACAACATAATACCTAAAAAAAAAAAAGGGAAAAAGTAAAGATATTCATATAAAAAAAAAGGAAATAATAAAGCGCCAATGGTTATTTTATATATTTTTTCCAAAATTAAAAATTCTTTCAACAGTTAACTAAATAATTGCGGAAAATTCTTTTTGGATTCCAATATTCATATTATATATATAAAAAGATTTGTTACTCTCAGGAATTTTCATTTAATTTCAAATTAAAATAAATACAATATTTAAATGAAATACGGTAGTAAGAAGCTTTATTTATTTATTTAAATAGTGACAAAATACAACTTTTTTATCAATTTATTTTAAAGTTTTCATTTTTTTTATCTATGACTGGTTTCTTATGTTTTAAAATCCATTGATTTCTATCATTACGATCTTCCTATTCTATTTTTCTCAGTAATTCTGTAAATCATATTTAATTCCTCTGTAATCTATACTTGTGAGGGTCTCTCATTAATTTAATTTTTTAAACTTTTTTTTACCTATACCTAGTTAAATACAGATAGGATAAGCCTCCGAGGCGTCTGAAAAGAAGATGGCCTTGTGATCTCCTCATGTAGACAAATTATTAGAGGGCTACCAATGGGTAATTTCTCAACAAGCGTGTTTCATGTGATAATATTCCTATATACACATTTACTTTATGTATTCATACTATTACAGTTGTAAATGTCATAATAAAAGTTGTAAATAATATAAAAATAAAAAATACAGATAATGGTTTGATCGGCGCAGGGGCATTCCTATTATTTATTTAAAATTCGAAATTGTATCTAACTGCCACATAATTTCTTAGTATATGATTCTTCAATCTTCATATATATATATATATATATATATATATATATATATATATATATATATATATTATATATATATATATATATATATATATATATATATATATATATATATCATTCGAAATTTCTCGTGCCTGAAATTCTTACAAACAAGACAAATGACCTTTTTCCTTAGATCCGACCCTGGTGACATAACTAAAATGCGTTAAAATAAAATAAAAAAATTATAATAATAGTTGATAAAAGAACGCAGACAGCAATTATCGGGTCGATATTATTGATAGGAACACGATAGAAACAGGTTATCGGCATAGACTGCCCCCAATTAACAATCTCTTTCTCTAATGTATATTCCAGATTATACAGACTTTCTCATTATCTGTCTATGTACCCCTTTTGAAAAGCTCATTAGTACATGAGTATATATTTAATACAAGTGAATTAATTGTTACCGAAAGCATATTATAAAGACAGCAAAATAAAAATATTTAAATTATCAGTTGTAAGTAAATATTCGATTATTTAACTCATTAAAGAAAGTTCTATAATTTCCATGCAAGTCTTTAATATATTTAGGCATATAGTATCTAAAAGTTCGATTGATGGAGATAATATTTATTACAGTTAATACTGTTCCACTGCCTACTTTCAAAGCCCAAATGTGCAAGAAAAGTCAATGTTCGAAATTTCAATTCACCTTCAGGCCTTTACCAGTTCAGCATTAATTGTCTTTTTCAGTGACTTTATTATTTTAATTACTTTTTAATTTCAGTGATATATATAAATTACCAATCGACAAATTGATATTCGTATCAATTTTCTTGTCCTGTTCAAAATCCTTTTTTTTTATTCCACTCTTTAATTTCCCATCCTTCTGTTAATGATTGCCGTATGCTGTGCTAGTTTACCGAAAAAACGTATTTATAATTCTGAATTGCAAAGAATATAAGGTAGATTGCATATAGATAATTTAATGTTCAGATTGTGTTATTTAATTTCAAGTTTATATTTTGTTTTGATCTATATCCATTTTGAAAAAATATATAAAAATGTAGCTTATACTTTCTAAAAGTAATAATATATTCCATATATTGTTATATGGATATAAATAATATATTCCAAGATTAATATATATAGTAAGTTTTTTCAGATGAAATTGTTCTTGATGATGAAATTAAGGCAAATAATATATTTTTATGTATTAGAGGTTAACAATTTAGCAATGTGAATTACTTGAAATTAAAAACATTTATATATTTGGGTTTTTGAATGCCTGGGTCATTTTTGCGGTATGACATGAATTTAAAGGTTTAAAATTCTATGATTGTAAAGAGATCAATCGCAAAAAATATTGATCTTCATGAGTTAGAATTAAAGTAAATGTAATATAAAAATTAAATTATAAGTCTAGAACTCCGCTGTATCGAACTACATGTTAAATTAAACAGTTTATGAATTTACAATAAGTACTGCAAAGTACATAATTAACTTCAAGAAGGTATTTTGCATTTAAGGGACAATAAGAAGTCCTCACCAACGAAAATGAAAAAAAAACATTGTATTTTTGTTCTATTTTATAATTACTTAAATAATTTATTTCCAAGCTCTACTTTCTTTTTCCCGTGTAAATTAAGTACTAAAATATAGCCTTAATTAAAAAAATATGTAAAAAAGGCTTCACTTTTCAGAAATGTTATCCCATCTAAAATGATATTGTGTATATGTATATGATTTTTTTAAAAATTGTATTCAGGATATACAACTATATTAATATAAAAATACATCAAATTTCAACAAATATGTCATGAAAAGACTTGTTGCTAAACTACCCACTGGTTGCAGTCTAATAATATTTACATTAGGAGACGCCTCGAAGGTTATCAGAAATCGGAGAGGAAGTAAGGTTAGAAACAAGAGGATTCGGATGGCTCTGAAGATTATCATGGAAGGATGGGTTAACCCAATTCGGAAAAATAAGAAATATTAAGGTCATAATAGACGATTTTCTTTGTGAGAAAGTAAGGAGCACTGAGAATTTTGGATTGTAAGGATTGGATACGAGATGTCACTGGCTGTCCAAATAGGTCTTATTCTAGCATGTATGTGGGTTTATTGTAATTAATTGGAAGCTTAAAGCATTTGTCTAGTCCTGAAGTAGTTAACATCGTGCGCTTTCCTGTCGTTTCAGTCTGATATAAGGATTCCATTCCGTTTGTCCAAGTGGAGCCCAAGGTATCGGATTTGTTCATCAGGGATAAGTGGGGTATTATTAAAGGATACTGTAGGACAAAAAGTCATATGTTTTATGCACATGTGATTATTTTCTTATGAACCCAACGAAAGCAAATTTTTTTAAATAATACTTTTGAAGTGACTCCTTCAAAAATGGTTCGAAAATTAATGTCGATATTTGGATGGGAAACACTCGGTCAGGATGTGAACCCACGGTCACCCTCCAGGCTATGCATTGAGGCGATGATGCTTCATCAAGCAGTCGTTAGTAAGGCGAGTATGTAATGGAGGCAAAAGGTGGAACCTATACACTTCTCAATAGGGACTGTTGGAGGAAACTACCCAAGAGGGCAAGATACGTAACCAGCTGGAGACTAAGGTGCAGTCCCATCAGTAAGGCGAACACCCGTGCACCGGGCCGCACCGCAGTGACAATAAAATAAAATAAACAGTATTAGTATTAAGAGTATTGGCAGCAGTAGCGGTACGTATTCCAACCGTGTCAACGCACTGTTGAAACCCCGTCTGGCAAATAATGCCAGGAAGGGGGTCAAAAAAAAAAAAAAAAAGTAAGGCGAGCATGTGGGCGGGGTGGCCGAATGGGCTAACGCGTGTACACAGCACCGCCGTTGCCCGGCACACTGATATGTCAATCAAATGATATAAAAATAGTCACGAGTTCGCGCCTCGGTGACGAGGGAGTCTTTTAATAAAATCCCCGCCCACTCTCCCTGGCCCGGGAAAACCCCGTATAGCCTTAACGGCGAGGAAGGGGAGGACCAAAAAAAAAAGGGGGAGTATGCCCGATCCTCAGCACAGCTACTTCTCTTCTGGACTATAGTGCTGAGCATTACAATCTCCAAGACTCAATGTATTGTCTCCTGTGGCAATGAAGAGGTTATCAAGATTATTATTAAACTTGAATTGACTATATAGTTGAATTAACTACATACAATTCCTTACATCCGACTTGAACATTAAAAAAAAAAAGGCTTAAAACGTTAATATACTAACCAAATATGTATTTATTCGGAAATGGACAGTTGTAACTATTTTTTAACGATTAACACAGCGTTGGCTATACTCCCCACTGAGGATACAAAAACCAGAACAAAACTAGAACTTGCAAGCAAGAACTATTCTCATAGATAAATGAACTAGAGCAATGTCGAGTAAGTTTCACCTGAGGATTGTTTTCCTCATGCTCTAAACTCTTAACGTGAGGGTCTACATCTCATTTCATGTATTGTCAAGAAATGTTTTTCGTTCTTAGATTAATCAAGTTAAAAAAAAAAAAGAAAAAAAAAGACATTACACGCTGCTTAACGGACCGTGTAACCAATGCTATAAAACAAACGAAGGTCATGTTTCGGTGTATTTGAATGATGAGAGAGCCATTTACCTTTGTTATAACTAGCAATCGTTTATAATATACCATATCAGAGAATCTTTTGTTGTTACTGAATATTATATCCGTTACGCCGGAGTTATCTGATGAGTTACAGTTCCGCAAGGATGGTCTGTCATGCATGATTTCCACGCCTTAGTTTCTCTAATAGGCCTACAACTTGTTATCCTTTCGAAGAACAAACTTATACAAACTTAGCCTGAGTGTTCTCTTCCAGGCTGAATGCACGTTTACTCAACTTAATGTAGTACCAAAATAAAATAGCTACAATAAAGCTGATTCAATATTGCAAAATATACCTAACATACATGACCTACATACGAATGAATAACAATCTAATTCAAAGTTACACTTCTATTCACGACTGTCTGTATTGAAAAAACAAATTTGATTGATTTACTTAAAAAAATTTTTTATGATAAGTACGGAACGTAAAAGGGGTCAGTCTATTTAAAATTATCCAGCCAAAAATGAAAATGAAACACATACCTTCAGATTTTAAGATTCTTTTTGAAGTGAAAACTTCTTTAGGTACGTTTTTCACTTTTTTTAGGAGAGTGGATTAGCCGTCAGATTTTCGTGTGTAATGCTCGGATAAAGTCGGCTAGAGTCGAATAATTGAAGTGTTTTTGAGTATCGTTTAAAATATCTCAAAAATTAAAAAACGTACCTGCATATTGTTAGAGAGGGAAATGTCCACCATTTCAATCTCTTTGCAACCAGCTTTAATTCAAAACTGTATCTTAACTCTATGCCTTGTTAGAGTGACGAAAAAGGGAAAAATAGTGTCGACAACCAAATGACAACGAGGTTTATTAAAGATATTAATTAAAATATCTCAGAAATTAAAATCGGACCTATATACTGTAAACGATGGAATTGTTCAGTATTTCATCCTCTCTGTAATGGGCTATTATTTAAAATTGTATCTTAACGCAACAGCGCGTTAGGTAGGCGAAAAGGAAAACATAATGTCGGAAACCACATGATAACACGTTTTATTGAACATATGGATTAAAATATTTCAGAAACTAAAAATATGACCTACGTACTGTAAGCGAGGGAATCGTTGAGCATTTCATCCTATCTGTAATGGGCTATTATTTATAATTTATATTACATAATATGATTCTCGCCTTGTTGAAGTTTCACTTCTATCGCGTGGTCTAAAGCACACGCCTTATTTTTTTTTTTTTGTGACAATATCTATCCCCATAATCATGTAAAAGTTTGTTTGAGTATCTTGAAAACTTTTTGCGGTAATAATTTTAAAATATATACCAAATACAACGTTTTCGCTTTCCCGATAGCTTTAATAAATTGTGACATAATTTATTTTAAAATTTCATGTTTTTGGCATTCTTCATCTTATCTCAACGATTTATTGCAGCAAATTCTAAACGACCGAAAGAATAATTCATAAATCCATTTATCAACGTAACTACTAAAAGCTCTGCAATTATCAGCTCAAACTTATACTTCGTAAAAATTTTAAGAATTTTTTTTTTAAACAATAAAATGAGTTTTAAGATTAAAGGTGCTTCAGTTACTAATAAACTATGTTTATTACTATTATTATTATGTTTTGAGAATTTTTAAATGAATTAACATGATATAGTATAAGATTGTTGGTTTTTGGATATTTTTTTCAATTGCTGTTCTTAAGGGTATACACCTCATAATCTTTTCAATGCCTTAGGAAGTATTACCTATACCTATATCTATTTAAATAATACCTTAGGAAATAAAAAAAATCTGACATTCCACGGTGATCAGAACTATGACAATTTCAATTATTTTATTAAATATGACCGCAAAAAAATAAACCACTACTGCTCCAATTTAATATATATTGGCTGTATATGAATATGAATTATTAGGGATGGGCAAGAGTCTAAATCTATAGATAGAGATTCTAATGTTTTTATAACAATAGCGTCTATTTAAATTCAACCAGAATCATATATTGAATTAAATCTTAAATGATGGTCCATTGTTTTATTTCTGGCAGTATCAAATATTTTGTTCATATCTATTTAAATTTTTTTTTTCAGCTTTCAACTACTCCGGCGGATACTTCAACCCAGCCCTTGCAACAGGTCTCAAGCTGGGCTGTGCTGGCCACACCACCACCCAGTTCGGCCTGGTCTATTGGGTGGGTCCTATCGTGGGAGCGGTAGCATCTGTCTTCTTATATAGAGGACCATTTGTCCAAGGCTTGGTGAAGAAGATGTCAAGAAAGCAAGACTGAGGACTCTTCAAGTCTTCACGATTCTATTATAAAATAATGACTTGTAATCGCAGGGTTATTATTTCTGTTAAATATCTATTTATTGAACTGCTACAAATATCAAATTAATATTATAAATTAACAAAATAATAATTTTAAAAAATAATAAACTATTTATTTTATCGATAACTCTCAATTATATAGAATTATTTGAATTGTTAGATCCTTACAAAATATTGCTACAACAATCATGAAAAAATCTATTTATTTTATTTTATTAAAATGTAATATCCTTCCTATCCTTCCTTTGATGCCTTTACTACCAGCAAAATCAAATTGGCTGATTGTCACTTTCATGATAGGAACGGAAGAAGATCTAAAGGGAAAGAAAAAAAAAATCATCAGATTTACATTTCTCCTGGATCCCTCTTAGAGTATGTCAGAAGGGATTCTCTAAGAATCAGGAGAAGACCCAGAAGCACAAATATTTCTATAGACAGATATATTAAGCTGCGTTCAGATTTTTTACAGACTTTTTATTCTGGGACTACAGTCTAAGAATAATAACGGAGTTCCAAATTTATGGGTCTTAGTCTGGCTTAAAATAATAAAAAATACAAAATAATTAACTGCTGATTGTTATTGCAATTGTACACTAGATTGAAATTAAACAGTATACAGATACAAATAATTTTACATATTAGCAGAAGTTTGCATGTGGTGTACCTGGTGCAACTGGAGTAGTTTGAAGGAATGTGTGGAGGAGGATAGACTTATGGAGATAGGAAGAGAGTTTCAAAAGGAGGTAGTACGAATGACGAAGGATTTGCTGAAAGAAGTAGTTTTATGGTAGAGAATATATAAATCTATGGGTTGAGACCTGGTATTGAGAGTGGATAGTGGAACGTAGAGTAAGGAGTTCCAGGATGTAGGTAGGGTTTTTGGTTCTGAAGACTTGGAAAAGAAAAACACCAAGGAGGAATTGTCGTCGGGAAGCAGGATAAAGCAACTTCAACCTGGTGTACCATAATGAAACATGCAAACGCCTGGAAATCCCGAAGATGTATCTTATGAAAGAGTTTATGAGTTTCTTCAGTCTCATTTCTAGCCAAGCAGATAGCCCTCCATACACCAAACAGCTATGAGAACACACAGTTATCTAACTACACTAATAGCCACATTAGCGCACACTCGTTTTTTTATTTCCCATGTCGCTAAAAGCAAATGAAAAACTTCAAAAACAAGAAAAAACCGCACTATTATAGTGATATTTATATCTTTAAGGAAATACTTATGTTTCTCCATGGTTTGTGAAATGTCTAACGCACCTTAAAATTCTCACTATATACTTTAATTTCTATTTAAAATATGTACTTGTAGTTAGGCAATTTTTTTTTTTTTTTTTTTTTTTTAAGAACAACGATTTACTCCACAGTACCGAATTCAAGATTCTGATGATTATCTTCACGTTGCATATGTCCTTTTTAATGTTAATGTCTATTGCTCCTATGGTTTTCATCCAGCTTCCTAAATGCTTAAATTGAGCTTCTCGTTACATCAACCAAATGTTTAAATGTAGGCATTCGCCTTGGCTATTAAAGGTCATATATAAAGTTTATTCTTTGCTAACTTCAAGTCGCTAGCTTGTGTACTCTTGGAGAATTTTTATCATCATCCTAAATGCTCAGCTTTTGAAGCAATGAGCACCTGGTCGTCAGCAAACTGGAGAATGAATAGGCAATCATTATACTATATGCTTTTTGTGATTTGACAAAGATTATATGTATTTCTTTAAGGTGCGTTATTGCCTTCCCCAGGAGTTGCCTAATTAAAAAGATATGGTCACTAAGGGTAACCGCCCTTTTATCATATAAGGAATTATAAAAACTATTAATTTCCGATTTAAACCTATTGATATATTTTATTCAGTTAAATGATTTAAATCATTAAATTAATTAATTTATTTATGTTTGTGTTCTAAAGTAGGCTTGAATAATCTACGTTTAAACAATTTTTATACAGTGAACTGAAACCTACAGAGACCGGATGTGTCGGGGTTGTACCTCAGACAAAAGGTACACCGTTTGCGCTTGGGGAAGGAGGGTTGACTTTTGTTCCGTGGGGGAAATGGAGAATAAATCTCGACCTTTTTTTTTACTGTAATAGGTTGCTTCATTCTTCAGGACTATCTGCCTTTCTTGGCCCAATTTCTGCACATAGAAGGATTTCTAAAAGTAAAAATATTTATTTTTGTTGGGTAAAATTATTATTTAATGTATACAGGTCTGCGAAGTAATTTATCATATATTCCACCTGGTTCAGTTAATATTTATGGGTGGTTCAGAGAAATGAATTTTAACATTCAATATGGTTAGTGCGTAGCGGCAGTATCTAGATGGCTACAAATAAGTAAAATAAGTGCTATTGCTCACTTTATAATCACATTTTCTCCATTGTCATTTAGCGAAATCTATTTTTTTGAATCATCAGACCTTTTTCTAATTATTGTCGCTTTCTAAATCACTTACATTTGATTGATCCATTGTTGGGAGGGAGATTGATGGAACACCGGTGTTTTGCAATGCGAACGGAACTGTTTAAATGTCGGTTTGACTTTCCCATTTGGATTGTGTAATAGCTGCGCTAACAGATTCTGCTGGAGAAACTGTAACGTGGTAGCTTAGCCCTTCCTACCGGAAGGAGTATGTACTAGTTTTTTTTTAGACTTATTTCATTTTCAGGTGTATCAGAAAGCGAATTCAAAACAGTCCAAGGTATATAATATCTAGTTTATCATTCCAACTTCTACTGGAATTTATGTAGACAGATAGATAGATAGAAAGTAAACTTTATTCTGGGACAAGGTCCCTTATGAATAACAGATATGAACAAAAAAATAAAAACTACATCTGGCCAAAAATTACATTAGTCAATATTAAAGAATATATAGTATCTTCAGTAAAATTAAATTAAAACAAGTAAAAATAACACCATTTAAAAAAAAAAGATTATTTAAATGAAAAGAGAACAAAATAAAATAAACATGGGTTGATTTTAAAAATTAAAACTATCAATTTTAAGAACCATTCATCTCAGTCAAAATCTTTTTCGCAATATTATTTCATTGTATAACTTCATTTTGGGATGTGAGAAGGAATCGGTAAAGATGATATTTAAATGAGGACAAGGAAGAGGCATGGCGGATTACAGAAGGCAAGGAATTCCAGAAGGCAGTGGATCGGGCAATGAAGGAATATTCAAACGTCTTAGTTCTATGGGAAGGAATATAAAGGTCGGAAACAAGTGATCTTGTTTTCTAGGTGTGGACCACGGGTTTAAACTGTAGGAGATTGTAGATGTAGGAAGGGTGTCAGGTGTTGATCGTTTGGAATAGGAAAGATCCAAGGAAATATTGTCTGTGGTAAGAAGGGAAGAGCCACTTTAACTCATCGTAAAGGTGGGACACATGAGACCATCTCGATGGACCGAAGACAAATCTTAAGCACTTATTCATGAGTCGCTTCAATCTATCCTCGAGTACCATCGGGATGCCTCCGTACACCACACAGCCGTAGTCTAAGTGGGGGAAAATGAGAGAGGATACAAGGAGCTTGCGGATGGGTGGTGGGAGTAGGTGGCGGGAGCGATGAAATAGCTTAAGGGTACCTATTGACTTACGAGAGATGAGGGCGATAGGGGGTTTCCAGGAGAATTTTTCGTCTATGGTGATTCCTAGGTTTTTAACGGAGGAGCTGAATGTGATAGGATGATCCTTGATGACTAAAGGAGTAAGGAAGAAAATGGATTTAAGAATAGAACTGGAACCTATAATAATGGCCTGAGTTTTCATCGCGTTTAGATTTAAATTATTCAGACTTGCCCAGGCACTGATCCTATCTAGGTCTGCCTGAATATTGGCGAACGTGACTAGTAGCTCAGAAGGATGAAAGGAAAAATAGATTTGGGAGTCATCAGCGTATAAATGATGTGAACAGTGGTAGATGGATTTGGAAAGATCATTTATGTAGGAATTAAAAAGGAGAAGGTAAATGCTCGAACCTTGGGCCATTCCCGAGGACAGTGTGAGAAAGGAAGATAGGGGTTCAAAAACTATATAACTATATATAAAATTTAAACCAATGTAGTTCAAATCAAACTAGTGAATCTTACGATTCTTCTTAATGTGCACATTATGACTCGATGACTTACATTCACCAGACTCCAGCTCCGGTGTTTCAGGAGCAGCTGTACATGTTGTAAAAAAATGTGTGACACGATAATAATAAGATTAAGAAGGTTATTCAAAATAAAGCCCTAAACTATTAAAAATTATCCTGATCATACCTGAAACATATAAAATAAACACGCAAGGCACAATTAAATTGCAAAAACTATATAACTTAACAGACAAAGGCCACCTGCTTTGAAATCATTTATTCCATAGATAAGCGAATACTTGAAAAGAAAAAAAAATGTATTGCCGGCTTTCCTACCACACAACTCGTTACAGGACACGCCTCGATTAACAACTGCCAGTGCTAATTGAAATTGAAAGATAGACCTGTGTACCCCAAAAACAAACTGATAAATCATTTTACATACGATCATGGCTGCCTTCTAGTTGCTTTTTGTATGATTTTTTTTTGCCATTACAGACCATGTAGATCTTTGCCGCCTTAACAAGCCTGCTCCATGTTTGCCTGTCTTGGACTATTTCTTTCTATTTTACTGCACGCAGTTCTATTGCATCTTTGTTTATTCTATCTATCCACCTGCTGTATGGCCTCTTACGTTGTCTTTTGCCTTCTATTGAAGCATTCGTTGTTACGTAGAGACTTCCAGATGGATTTCTACGAGATACATGCCCCGCCCATCTTAACTTTCGTGCCTTCATATCATGGGATATTGATTGACCAGTTCTGTAAGCAGTTCTTTGTTGGTATTTATTCTCCATGTATTTATTCACTACTCTGATCCCAGATCGGAGGATTTTTCTCTCAAATCTTTCAACACTTTTTTCTAGAGTGCTGGTTAGTGTTCAGGTCTCACAGCCATATATTGTAACTGGCTTTATCATAGCATTGTACATCCTTAATTTGAGATTTCTTGATATTTTTCGGGATTTCAATACCTGTCCTATTTCTGCCCGTTGGTCATTCATTGATTTTATTGTCGAGCTGAGGTATTTGAATTTTTCTACACTCGGGAATGATTTTCCTCCTACGCAGTTCCAGTTATTGGGGTGGAATAATTTTTTCTAGGAATAAATTTAATGCATATTTAAAAAGGACAATATTTACAAAACATTATTTATTTATTATTAGAATCGTATAAGTTTAATACTCATTAATATATAAAATTTATTTTATTTTCATTTGTAGAATAAATTTATTTTCATTGTTTGGATTTGACTCCAGTGTTTAGACTTAAGGTCCAAGATTTGCTAGCATTCATTTTATTTTATTAGTCATTTTATTAACATTATAGGCTGTTTTATTTAATATATTTTAATTTTATGATATATTATATGGTAATTGTTGAATGAACTTAATTAAATACTAAATGTAGATTGTAAGATGCATGCATATAGAATATAAATAGATAAACACTACATTAAATTAAATTCATACAGTGCTACTTTGCGAAGGACAAAAAAAAAAAAGGATAAGAGTAAAACTTCCGGAGATAGTATTTCATAACTAAATTTCTCTGATAGCTTTAATAACATAGATTAACATTTTTCAATCAAAACTTCAGAGTTCTTATTTGATTTAAAAGTGAATCCATTAATAGTACGAATCAGTATCAGTAAGAATCAGTTTTATTCAGAAGACGGAGCAGTTTATTGTTAAGAAAGGTAGAAAATACTAGGTTTCGAACGAATTGTGTTTTTATCTAACCAAATTCTTCCTGCGTGCTTTGATTAAGTTCATACGGAAATCTTCAAAAATAGATTAATTTCAAATCATTGACCAGAGAAAGCAAACTACAATAATTTATTTTATTCCGAGAGTCATGGACGAATTAGAGGGAAAGTTTTATATAACGGCTTCACACCATAATGGGAGAGATTTCTGTAATATCTTAGGCCCCACAATCGGAGAGCCGTGCTGGGGGAGACAGTTGGGAACACTTGGGGCAACTGTTGTCGAAAATGAAATATCTTAGTAGCAGTCCTCAACGGCGAGCTCCTATAATATCCATTATCCATTATCCACTCAGGTAAAGGGTTTCAACAATATGCTGGTAGGGATTGCATTGCTAAACCATATTTTAAGTATTCATTTAATTTATTAAATTGAAAAATGATAATGAACGGAAAACCTCAATCAATAAAATTATAAGAATAATTATGGAAAGTGTGAAATAAGCTTAATATCAAAAGATGGTTTATTAATCACGCATATTATTCTAGATTAGTATGTTAGCACATCTCGTAATGTATTCGAATATATTTTATATAGTTCAATATTGAAAATAGAGTTAATAAGATTTTGTTTTTGACGAAAGACAAATTTCAGTTAAAATCATTAATTTTAATAATAAATAATTAAAGACGGCACCTGCATTTACACTTTTTTATTAAAATTAAAGTAAAATTTATGTGATAATTGTATTAGATCTTTCTTGAAAAATCCTTAATATCTAAAATTCTCAAGGCTCCTTGCTTTGTCCTAAATAAAAACATCCATAGTTATCTTAACGTTCCATTTATAACCTATTTGATCTAACCTAAGTAAACTTCATTTAATTCCTTCTATAATAAACTTCAGAACCATCTAAACCCACACATATATACATGAGCATTTATCCTAATTTTGCTTTCGCTTCTTTTTTAGCGTTATTTTATAATAGGGTGGACAAAAAAAAAAAATGAATTTTTTATCAAATTCAAGATTTCAAAGTATTGTTAATGTTTAAACTTGTTTAATCCCATTCGAATTAAAAAAAATAAATAATAAAAGCCTCAATTTAGTTATTTGTTTCAAAGAAGAAACATGACAGTGTCCTACGAAATTAACTTAATTTGAAGACATTGCGGGAAAAAAAATTTCCCTGAAGCAACTCTTGAAATTATCAAATATGAAGGGAAAGGTGTCCTTGACTAGCGCACTGCGCGCCGTTGGTTTGAAACATTTAGCAGTTGCGATATGACGTTGGAAGAAGGGCTTCGGGTAACTATTAATGGCTATTGATGAGATTCTACAGGAAGCTGTAGAGTCAAATCCATTCACGAGTACTCGAGAACTCGTGGAGTGTGTTGTGTTGAAAGATTCTATTCTTCATGGAGAAGATTTTCAAGTGCAGTAGACCGGTCCATCATGAACTTACTCCTCAGCAATCAGCTAAGAGGTTAGAAATTTGTGAAAATTTATTGAAAACCCCTTCTGATATGAGATTCCTGCCCATCCACCATATATTTCAGACCTCGCACCATCGGATTACTATTTATTTAGATCCAAGGCCCATTTTCTACAATGGAAAAAATTTGATAATTTTGCGGAAGTTGAAATTGCGGTACAAGAATTCTTTGACAGTCATTCCAAAGAATGGTAACAGAGTGGGATCGAGCAATTGGCTAGCAGATGTCTAATGACGGTAGATAAGATTGGACTATAGTTTGAGTGTTAATTGTATTTTATATCAAAGAAGTAATAATAAAAATATTTGGTCGAAAAACAGTACTTTTTTTTTACATCCTATTATTTTCTTTATTTATATATCATACATTTACCTTTCCAAATATGTATTAATGTTAAATTTTATTTTACCTACATATTATTATACTATTCCTTTTACCTACATATTATCATTTCTACATCTACTAGTTTCTCATATCTATGATATCTTGACTTTTCTTAGCCGTGATGAAGGGCTGAACCTTGGGCCGAAAAGCAATAAAAAATTAAAATAAATATAATTAATTTATTTTCACATTGTTACTTGTGACTGAACTCCCCAACCAACCTTTCTTCAATATATCTACGACAGTCAATTATTGATCAACAATTATATTTATGACTATTGTTGTTTTTATTTTTTGTTTTTTTTTAATGTTTTTGAAAATGGTATTTAGGTCCGAAACGTTAAAAAAAGAGAAAATAAAAATTCTAGTTTAAATTTGTTTTTTTGTTATTTATAAATAAAAACTGTGGGATTAAAAGATACCTTTTTTATGCATAAACGTTAATCATATACTATAATAATCATATTAAGTTCGCATAAAAAAAAAGTATAATCTAAATGAGGCTTTTTACCATAGAAAATTAGAATATTTTTTTAGTGTAGTAAAAAATTCTCTGAATTATTAGTTATATTGATTGATGCTAGTTCGCATCTTGCACTATGCAAAGGAAGCTGTCGTCCTTGAGTAAGAGTTGTTAGATAGATTAATAAGCCCACCTCCATCATTAAGGATAAAACAATTTTACACCTGTTCAAATATGTTCGCTCAAGTTCTTGTTAAATTCGTCTCAAAACTTTGGGAAGCCTTCTATTATGCAAAGAGCAGGACGATAGCGCATAACCGCAATCCAACGTCGTAACGTCCAGTCATCATTACTTATTCATGCCAATAGCTATACCATCTGTGTCAAGGTCCAATTCATATGGCACGAAGGATGCCATTGTTAATTCTGAAAGTTTTAATTTTTAATAGTCAACGTGTCCAAAGAATTTCAAAACGCTATAATATTCTTGTAAATTTTTCTTTTAAATTGTATGTATAGTATATAAAATAAATTGATGGATTACTATTATTATTAAATTTGAAAATATTTAATAATAATAAAATCTACTAAGATTCAAAAATATCAAGCAACGGTATATAAATATGTGTGAGTGTTTGTAGTAATAACGGAAATTCATCGTCCCTTTGGCGCAGCGGATAGCGCGTTGGACTTCTAATCCAAAGGTCGTGGGTTCGATCCCCACAAGGGATGCTCGTTTTTTTGGGAGCAGTAACAGAATAAAAAGTGATTGACCCAAGACCTTAAGAAGGTGTATATATTAAAAACATTTTCATTTGGAAATTTTGTAAATTTTCAAAATTTGAAAGCTTTTAGCAATTATTAATATAATTGTACTGGTATTCTGGGGATAGTTCTGAAAACTATTACAAGTAGGGGGAATAAATTTAGCCCCAAATCAACTTTTAATTTATTCCATCACTTCATGATAAGTAGAAATATTCCATTATTATTCCCAGCGAGATAATGAAAAAAGAACTATTTATCAATGCGATGATAGCAGGCAGAGATATTTATGAAATAAAATGTACACGTTATAGACATTCAACAGGACTATGAAAAACGGAGGTAATAGATCACGATTATTATTATTAAATATGAAAATATTTAATAATAATAAAATATACTAAGATTCAAAAATATTAAGCAACGGCATATAAATGTGTCTGAGTGTGTGTAGTAACCATGGAAACTCATCGTCCCTTTGGCGCAGCGGATAGCGCGTTGGACTTCTAATCCAAAAGTCGTGGGTTCGATCCCCACAAGGGATGTTCGTTTTTTTGGGAGCAGTGAACAGAATACAGAGTGAATGACCTATAAGGGGGCTACCTTGAGGAACACCTTGTTTATAGAAAATATATATTAAAAATCTTTTTATCAGGTAAAATAATCATAAATAAAATTAATCAATTTTATGTTAGTTAATTTTACAATACAACTTAATAATTATAATATATTAATAAACAACTAAAACTTAAAAAAAGTAGTAACATAAATCATTACAAATAATTTAATTTCTGAATAAAAAAATTATTTACAAATGAATTTATTGTGATTATAAGCTGCATACAATTTGTTAAAACTCCATTATTATAGCAATACCTAATTAACAATTTTAATAATAACATAATTTTTTATTTTTCTGTAACCATCAAAACTTTTATTTCCTCTTTATGATATATATTTGCTAGAAAATATACGTTGGTAGGAGACTGCCTTATTACACTTAAACATGATAAAAACGATGCCTAACAACCACAGCGCCATCTTGGGCTTGGACGATATGTGTTATCATTACACCAAGGACGAAACGCGAGAAGAAATCTTTGAACATTTGTATGCACAAAATACTCTGAGTTAAAAGTAAGGATTTGAATGGTGTAAAATAAATAGTTAATGTTATTTTTCACAACTGTAATAAATGATAGTTTGGTATAAGCATGACCCAATATGAACAGCAGCACCCACTAAAAGTCTTCAGCAAAGAAGATAATTCATCACCTTATCTGTACTCTCTTCGTAGGAGTTGTATCTTTTGAAACATCATTTTATTGTTAAATGTATTTTTGAAACATAATAATGTAATGTTTTAGTATTCCTAGATTTTCTCTAATCAGTTCTGTATTTCATTGAGTTCGGTGCTAAGCTCATGAAAAAAAAACCGTCTGATTACTTGTAGTCCAAGATCTTGGGGGCAAAAGAAATTATTATGAATAACTATTAATTAATTATTATATATTAAATCTGAGACCATACTATACTTGAATTTAATAAATGCCTTATGGCTAAGAAAAGTATCTTAAAAGCAAAGATTAATGAATATGTTGAAATGTCTGTAGTAGTAAATGACAACTTGATATATATTTATATCATAGTATAATATACATAGGTCTTCTGCTATTATATAGTCAGTCAAAAGTATTTTAACCGTATATTTCAATGTGATGTCCAGGATTGATGGAGAACATACCAAATTTTAATCACCCATTCTAATTTAATTATGCTGTTAATAAGATTAAAAAAGAATCGACTAATATCTAGAGCAAGTTATCTAGTATCTATATCTAGATAACTATCTTCATCTAGTTATTCATTAATAATTAGGAAGGAAGACAATCAGCGTGAATTTGCTTCTAATCGGTATAAGTGACAAAGTATCTAATTCATATATTCAATTCCAGATTTTTTTTTATTAAGCGTATGAATGGAAAGCATATATGTTGTTCAAAAGAGGTAATCAAGAAGAAAAATACAAAGTAATATAATTTTGAAGAATATTTCCATATCAACCGAAAATTGAGGCAGGATTAAAATGCCAAGGTTAACTCTAAAGTGGGTTTACATAATAAATATTTCCTCACCTTATAATCCAAATTAAAAGTTAATAATTTGGTATTTTATTTCTATGAGAGCCATTGAATTATTAATTATATATTATAAGTAATAAGTTAAATTACTCGCCCCACATAGCTTGAATTGAAAGATTTTTAATATATACTATCTATGAACAAGGTGTTCCTCAAGGTAGGGTCTTGGGTCAGTAAATTTTTATTTTGTTCACTGCTCCCAAAAAAACGAGCATCCCTTGTGGGGATCGAACCCACGACCTTTGGATTAGAAGTCCAACGCGCTATCCGCTGCGCCAAAGGGACGATGAGTTTCCATGGTTACTATACACACTCAGACACATTTATATACCGTTGCTTAATATTTTTGAATCTTAGAAGATTTTATTTTTATTAAATATTTTCATATTTAATAATAATAAAAGTAATCTATTACCTCCGTTTTTTATAGTCCCGATGAATGCCTACAACTTGTACATTCTATTTCATAAATATCTCTGGCTGCTATCACCTCATTGATAAATAGTTCTTTATCCAATTAATCCACTTGTGGATAACTTAGTCATTTTATTAATTAGATATATAATTCAATAATTACATTTTTTTATTTATAATATTTACAACTATATTAGTGTAAATAGATCATGTAAATGTGTACAGAGGAATATAATAACATGAAAACGCTTGTTGAGAAACTACCCATTGGTAGTACTCTAATAATATGTCTACATAAGGAGATCACGAGACCATCTTCTTTTCAGACGCCTCGGAGGGTTATCAGGAATCGAAGAGGAAGCAAGGTTAGAAACAAGAGGAATCGGATGGTTATGACGTTTATTATGGAAGGATAGGTATCTGGATTGCGACAAATCGGAAACATATGTAACATTAATGTATGTATGGATTGTTTTATTTGTGACAAAGCAAGAAGCATTGAGGATTTCTGATTGTAAGGATTGGATACGAGAGGAATTTGAAGGTTTAGTGGAGTCCCATAGCTCAACTTCGTAAGTCCAAATAGGTCTTATTATAGTCATGTATATGAGCCTTTTGTAATTAATTAGAAGTTTGGAGCGTTTATCCAGTAAGTGTTGGAGTAAGCGGAAACGTCGAGCAGTTTCTTGTCGTTTCAGTCTTGTATGAGTATTCCAAATGAGACTTTTTTCCATGACAAGTCCTAGGTATCGGATTTGTTCTACGGGGATAAGTGGGGTGTTATTATATATTATATGGGGTGTTATTATATATTATATAGGGTGTTTTATATATATATATATATATATATATATATATATATATATATATATATATATATATATATATACATATATATACATGAAAATTCTCATAGATATAAATTAGACTCCCTCAATATTTCAAATATATATTTAGTGGATGTTTTTAAATACAAATAAAGATTTTTATAGTTTGGAACATTTAATATTTTTGAAAACAACACAAATTCATTTTTCGAAAATTGGTATGTGGTATTAATAACATTATTAAGCATCATATATGAAAAATAATTTCTATATATAATTAAAAATGATTATAGAGCCATGCATCCTTCCCTGCATTCCGAATCCATTGCAAGTTTATTTGTTGCTAACTCAACATGATGCCTCACAACAACAATTTCGGTTATACTAAAGTTGAATATATACATACATAATAAGATGTAAGGTGGATAAAAATTCATTTTTTTTTTTTTTTAGAACAAAATGTATACTATTTTTAACAATACACAATGTTGCCAATGGATGCTCAACGTTAGAAGAGCGAATGCAAGACTGCAGTAATAGGGAGGGTAAGGGTTGGAGAGAAGGGATGTTTTTGCTGAGACAAATGAATTGAACTTGGAACTGATCTTGAAGACATAGCAGAGTACTTTCCTGGCTTCTCAATCCAATTATTTAGTTATAACAGAACCTTTCGAGAAAATAAAACACACAGTATGTAAGCAATCTCAGACTATTTTCTCCATGTTAGTTGAATGATTCGTTTATTTCCAAAGTGAACAGTAATTATCAATGAGAAATTTTCAGAAAATGCGATCAACTATATTTTTTATATAGTTATTTTTATATTTTTTATACACTTATAATATGAAAAACAACATAAAAAAAAAAAAATTCTTTATTTGTAAGACATATTTCCGAAAATAAATTATTATTTCAATAGTGATTAAAATATAAATTGAAACTTGTATAGGGCCACTTTTGAAAATAATTAAACTTAAAGATGCGTTTTTAACGCAAAAAAATGTTTATTGAGAGGTTCGGATCGAGAGAAAAAATTGTTTATGATTCGGAGAGAAAAAATTACAAAAATTGTACCATAAAAAATAATTTTTTGTTTAAAATAATGATGTAATATAATTAATTAATCTTTAATTTTCATTTTAATATTAAATTTTAAATTAACTTGAATATTGAATGGTTAAAAAGCTGTTGATGATTTTTTTTCTAATTTAAAAAAATGCCAATTTCTGAGATGAAAAAAAAAAATGTTCACAACTCTTTTTTTAATATTAAGGTTCGTTTTAAAAAAATATATAAATTCACTATCGGATACATTGGCTGATTTTTATTTGGAAATCTATATTTATCTTGATTTTCAAAAAAACAAAATTTTACAATCCACTTTGGAAATAATATGGGTATATTACCCCACCAGTTTTACGTGTTTTTTTTCAAGTATAATTTTTTTGTAAAAAAATAACTATTATATTTTAATAAAACCTAAAATCTCATTTCAGTTTTAAACAATGAATTGAAATTTTCAAAACAACTAATGAGTTCTGAATACTAAAAAAAATCTTCAAAATTAAGTGTCTTTTATATGTTTTTATTTATTTGTTTATTTTTTAGTAGCAATTCTTTCATTTTTATATGAAAAAAACATTTTATGATTTTGTTGTTCTTTTATTTCACGTACTCAGTGTTTAAAATAAAGGTAAAAATAAATAATAATAATGCCAATAATAGAAATGACGTGAGACGAACGGAATCTTGATTAAATGAATTATTTTGAGGGTAATTTGGTTCAGATTTTGTAAGAATATGTGAAGTGAAAAATTGTTGTTATTTTATTGATATCTCGAAGGATTCTAACAAAATCTAACTTACTAAAATTATACGATTCAGGAAAAATGAAAAAAAAAATTAATAACGGTTACGTAAATTGTCATATAACGAATTGCAATATCCATTCATTCGTCCTTGAATATTTTTTTGCCCTAATCTCTTCCGTTTTTTTTACAATTATGAAGTACAAGATGATTATTAAAAACCAAAGAGCGATGACAACACATTAGCTTTTTTCATCCTTAATTTTATCATATGAGAATGAGGAAAACCTAAGGTACTTCAACTGTGAACTGTGTACACAATAAACAGTGAAAACGACAGAATAACATTTAAAATAAAAATAAATCAAATTAATTATATTTATTATTTAGTTTATTATATTTTTTTACTGATTATCATATAATTAATAATAAGTGATTTAATAAATGATTTTTAAACCTTTATTTTAAATGGAGATAAGAGGTAGGTAGCAGATAGAAAATTTCTTAGATCTATTTAACTAAAAAAAAAATCAATTGTTTTATAAAATAATTCTATAAACCAGCGTCACTTCCATGGCGAATAAGTGATTTTTTTTTTTAATCATTATTTTCACATTTGAAGATTGATAACTTAATCATAGCTACCTGAGCAGGTCATTAAATATCTGAATATATTGAATATTGGTCATAATCGTAATAATAATCAATCAATTTAAAAGAATAATAATAAATAAATAAATCATAATTGTTTTTTATTATAATTCACAATTTTTACCTGCTTAGTGTTTATAAATCTATTCAAGATATTTTAAAAATAAAAGCTATAACAAGATACTAAAATAATAAATACTCATTTATAAAAGATATTCTTAAATTGTTTTACAGAATATAATATCAGAATATTTTTATCATGCTGTACTAAGGTATTTAAAAAGGTTATCATCCGTGAGAAATGTGGTAATACCGTGGAAAAGTTTTTCGACATATCAGAGGTGAATTACTTAAGAACTCTAACTATTACAGTTATTTTATAATTATTGCATTACATAAACCTCACTTAATAGCTTCGAATGTAGAAACCTAAAATTCAAAACACTATCTATTTTTAATAATTATTAGGTAGAGGAATACATAGCGTGAAGTTAGTTTCGAACTGCAATGCAGAGGAATCTCGGGTAATGAAGTAAGAAGTTATGAATTCCAACAAATAAGTGAAGAGCTTTTTTAGGTGTGGGAAATAAGATAATGAAAGGATTTGGCTTTTTGGTTTTGAATATCTTATAGCCAATGGACAACGAATGTATAAATGGATGACAATGAACAATGGTTTGAGGCTGTGTTGAAAAAAACCAAGGCCATCAACTTTGCTTCCAAAAACCTTCTTTATTCTTTTCCTTATCATTCCTGAATTTACCTCAATCGCAAACCTATTCACGAGTAGGAGGAGTATTATTTTTATCAATAGAATAATCATATTTTCCATATCACCTACAAATATGTATACATTCTTATACTTATGCTGCTTAAAACATACCAGGCTCTTGAGGTTTATCGAAAAAACTTTCAAATCTGCGCATCATGCAGTACCACATTGGGCAGGTTTACATATTAGTGTAGACTAGACGAACTGAATGTCGAATTGTTTTAGCAAACTAGCACTATTTCCATATCTATCACATCAATCGCTTTCTTCAAGTCCCATTTAACATTTGGTATTCCTCGCTAAAGCTTTATTTATGTGTTATATAAAGTGCTTTATAATAAAGTGTATTTTTTTGTATGTCCAGTAAGGATCGGTGAATTGTTTTTTTTTTTGTTTTGTTTTCTTTGTTTGTGTTTTATAATGGAGGAGGTACCCCTCATCTCAGTATATACCACCAATACGTTTTCGTGGATTGCAAGGAATGTAAAAAAAGAACTTAGGAGGCCAAGATAAGTATATCATATTGAATATATACATAAATTCATGAAAGAGTTGGAAAAAGGAGAATCTCGAAATAGCACCAATGGTAACCGAATTTTTCAAAATTCAAATTCATCGAATCGGATCGAGTCATGGCCACAATCAACATGCCCGATAGCACTCATAGGAGGCTCAAAAGAAGCTGGATGAGAGATCTCCTCCACTAACTTCAAATATTAAAATCAAGATAGGAAGGACGCCGCTGGGCAGTCCTGTCCCACACGGTTATTTCAATCTTCTACGTCTCGACATCACACTCGCTGGTTGTCGGAACTTCTGACAGGTGTGAGTGAAAAATATAAATAATAAAAAATAAACGAAAGGAATATTTGCAAAAACTTAACATTATAAGGAGCCGGAATAGCAGAATGATTAGCGAATATACTATACTAGTAAAGTACAGATCATAGGATCAAATCCTGACCCTACTTCCCACATTCCTATCTTATCTAGATATTGTATGAATGAATACTATATCCCTAGTACCAATGACCTTCACTATGGCAGGGCTGGTCCCCGCGGGAAGTTAAACCACACCCTCTTAATTAGGGGAGGCCTAATTAACAAGTTGTAACATACTTGTAAGAACAGGCTAGTTAATAGAAAAAAACATGATTGTTATAATTGCAATTGAAGATGTAATTAAAGACTCATGTGATTAACTACTGCCTAAGTTTAATATTTTTTTCTTTATCGTCTGCCACGACTTTCGACTTCCTGAACATCTAATTTTGATTAATTTTCTTCTCGTATATCCGACAAAGCAGAACATGAGTTAAACTCGGATCCTTGGTGAATCCGCTGTTGCAGTGATTACAGTTAAGGGGTGCTATACCAATTTTATATAATTTTTTTTAAAAGAAATTATCTCCGGTGATCATCGATATTTACACAGCAATGTCTTTTCGTGGTTTATCAAATGGGAAGCTTCCTCAAGTAGCACAGCCCACCGTTTGCCCAAAGTCTCACTTGTCTGCTCTTCGTGCAGTTTTTCTCGGAGGGATTTATCTATCTTTTTCCTAGCTCGATAGAATTTATCCTATTCTCCGTCTGGAATTATGTTACTCCTTCCTTCGCTAATTCTTCCGTCATGTCATTGTTGAATTACAATCTCTCTCTACTTCAACAGCATTTCTTTTATGACCTCTTGACTGCGAAATCCATCAACCAAGGTCCTGTCGCCAGCCCTATAAACTGCCAGAATTGCAGCTTGGCCATCAGAAATAGTGAATATAAGTCCAACTCAGATATTGAAGCCTTTTATTATCCATAAAATTAACCTGTTGTTGTCGGTCATAAAAATCCATTTGTTATCTGATTCAGAAACTTCGTAATCCGAATTCGAATATCAAAGAAGTGTGTAATGTTTCTAAATTTTCATTAACAATTTTACTTTATTATTGAAAGTTCTGAATCCTTCAGTCCAAAAAAAAATAATGTATAACATGAGGGTGTCATGCATGATAAACGAACCTGCATGCAATAAGAAGTTTGAATTGAAGGCGGAAGTTTTGAGCAAAATATTTTTATTTTGCGATAGCGATAAAAATTCAGATTTTTATTAAACATTTTACTATTAAAGGGTTTTTTGAGATGCGTAAAAAAAAATTGTTTTTTCCAAAAATAATATTTAAAAGAATCCGACTGTATTAATCGTGAATAATATGAACACACGCCCTCCATAAACTCTTGTATACGAATTGTTAATATTTTAATTTTTTTAAACATTAAGAAGTGTTTATTTTATATAAAAGTGTTTTCGTAATTCATTACAGTCTAATCATAGCAAAATAACTTAACTCTTTCAAGCATCCTACAATCAATTTGACTTGTATTACATTCGGCGACGTTTGGTACTTACCTTGCACCTTCATACTTATTTTTTTGTTATTTCATGGTGTTTGTATTTGTAGTTTTGTTGTTTTAAATATTTGCCAGACATCAGGAGGTAGGTATTATAATTTCAAGAGGCTTACTTGACCTAATTTATAAATTATTTCTTCCTGTTGATGGAAAAAAGATACTTCTTGGTGAGGTTGTCAGTTACCTAGGCATAATGTTAGGAAGAAAACCAACGTTGCTCCTCCCTTTGACTACTTAAGAAGTTGTGTGGTCCTTCCTCTGAAGGGGTTTGGTCGCATCGGAGGTGCCTTTAGGATTTAAGACACTCGGCAACATTAACCATTTATGTCATAGGTGGAGAACCAGCCTCGGGTGCCACATGTGGCCTCTGTGAAATAGTTGCGGCCTCCAAACGTTTTAGTGCATTATTTATTAATCTAGCGCTAGAATTAATTAATATTTAATTATTTAACTAAAGGAAATTTAAAAATTAATAGAATTAAGTCGAATGCATGTATGGGGGTGTTTGTATTTAGTGAGAAATAAAAATAGCAACGTTTAAGTATAAAGTATTGTTGCGGCGTCCATCAGCACTGCCTAACCTTACTGCGGCCTCTAACGATAAAAAGGTTTTCCTTATATGATTTATGTGATTGTGAGTATCCTGAGATATGCAAGAGCGGAGTCAGGATGTCTCGCACCAACAGAAGAGAAGGTTGGCGACGATCCAGCGGTGGCTGTGCTGCCAGTTACAAGAGCACATGTGAGAGTCCTTTTATCCTTTGAGGCCGCATTTAGCCTCGGCAGTGACAATAAATTTATTTATATTTCACCTTAGATGTTTGTATTAATTTTATTGTATATATAGACAAATTTTTATTTTATTATTTTTTTTTTGTCGTTAGCTGTATTACTAAATATTAATCAATATAAAATATGGTCTTTATGAATGCAGTAGAAAAACTCATGGAGGTCGCACATATATTCTCTGAGGTGTAGGACAGTTTCCCATGAGATAATACAGGTCTTAACATGAAGTATCTCTATCGACGTATTCTTCGTCTCAGTAAAGTTTCGTCATTTGAATTTTCAATGAAATTTTCAGGTAAGTATTTTTTTTTTCCGATGAAGGTTTCTATAGAGAAAGGATGACATGTGTCGATCTGGAAGCATTTTTTCCCCCCATATGTGGTACTACTTTCCAATATTAAATTAATAAATCTCAAGGACAACATTGTATTTCTTTCAAGTTAATAAAAAAGATTTTGAGAATATATCTGTATTGAAATTATGTATTTCATACAACCTAAACATTTCTCTCTTTTTCTGAAAAGTGGTAGCTGCATGATAATCTAAGCATCGTAACTATCGATGATCATAGCTATCTGAACTATTGCCAATTCTAATACCAATTATGTGGTAATCTTCTTTTGAAGGGCAAAGGAGGACTCCAGGAGATTCCAGCACTTTTCTACCAACTGTATCACTGTTTTGACAAAAATAAACAGTTATATGTTATGTTTAAGGAATGAGTAAATATTATTGCAGTAGTTAATATTATGACATCATTTGGAGTTAAAGAAATAGTGTATTCTTTTAGTAATGCATAAAGAAAATGAATGTATACTTGATGATCTGATCTTAAAGCTAAGAGTTTAACATAAAAACCTTTTATTGTCGAAGAGAATTATGTTTAGTTCATCGTGGTCACAATGCAGATCATTCACATCCCTCAATATAATAGATAAGATTTTTCGCTCGTCGTTGGAGGTAAATTATGAAAAAAGTTAAAATAAACATTACAGGCGTCGTTTGGAACCCCAATCACAACTTCAACACCCTATCCCTCCTAATGTGCAAAACCCTCAACAACCTCATCAACATCACATTCCTTATATTCCTTCTACATCACAAGCCACTGATCTTACCAGTTAGTTGGCATTTTTCCTCACCGAATTCAAATCCTTTTTACCCCACTGATATCTTTCCTTACAAATCTAGTATCTCACCTCATTCCTCCTTTAAAAAGTCCATAAATCCTCATCCCATTGAACCCTTATCCATTCTCATTTGGAATGCGAATGGTGTTACAAACCACACAGACGAACTAACTGCTTTATTACTAGACAAGAACGTCGATGTAGCCCTTCTCGACTGACCAAAAAACAAATTTTAAAAACATCTCAGTACTCAACATGTCGTATCCTGACCATCCCGAAGGTAGAGCACATGCCGGCACTACAGTCATTGTACACCAATCCCTCTCTTATCACCAATTCCCATTACCTGCTAACCAATTTCTATAATTCACTATTATCATAATCAAAACATTCTCTTTTCCTATTACCCTTGCATCAGCGTATTGCTCTCCCAACCAATCCATCTCTAATATCCAATTTAATTCCTTCCTCAATTCTTTAGGACACCATTTCATCCTGGGTGCCGACATAAACGCCAAGCATCAGCAATGAAGTTCAAGAACCACGAATTCTCGCTGCCGAACACTGATGTCTGCACTCAATTCCCAACATTTTAACCTCGTTCCCCCGAACTCACCTACCTATGGCCCACTAGAAGAATAGAATGGCCACTAATCCTAACCGTAACCCCGACATCCTTGATTTCTTCATTCACAGTGGATTAGATTCCCTTAACTATTCCATTGCAAGCCTCGATGAACTTCCTTAGACCACAGTCCATTAATATTCCAAGGATCACTAGCTCCTATTCCTAAACACACTGTCTTTCATCAGAACTACAGTCCAATAAAACACTCCATAATGATCTTCATATTCCATTTGTTCTTGACATAATCCTAGACAAATTTTCCAAATGTCACCAGAACCTCACTCATCATCCAAATCCTTTAGCACAATCTCTATCTAGATCCAGCCATCCCTACAATCCTCCCCGAAAATTAAAACGGCAGTGGCCCCGCGCCCTTCTGTAAATATTTATATATTGGAGTTCTGGCTATAGCCAGATTCTCCACTCAGGTCCTGAGCGTCTGTTGCTGTAGTGCATTCCATCAGTTTTCACTGGTTTCCAATACCAGTGACACGGCGGGGAGAGAAGCACTGGGAGTCTTGTCTTGGCCTTCACATTTGGGAAACAAAGCATGACTAATAGTCCCCTGGACGAATGTAAATATTATATATAGTTGTGAATGTGATTTATTTACTTTAATTTCATTAAGCTGTTATTTCCTTTTTTGTACACAGGCATATTAATTTACTTATTTTATTTTTCTATATTTATTTTTCTTTATTATCTCTGTCTTAGTTATTATTTGTATGTACATATTGTGTGAATGATGGGTGTAGCCTTAATATTAATGCCCTTCAATGTGGCCGAATGTGTTAATATTCAATAAAATTTTTTTTAAAATTATTTGTTTTATTAATATTAATAATATGAAGCTTAAAATTATATTTAAGGGTAAGATTTTATTAATCAATCCCTATTACTAAAATTAATCAATATTTTAAATAATTTTATACACATACTGTTAAATATATTTAAAATTTTTTTTTGGTTAATGTTAGGATAGAAAAGATTTATACTCGTCAGTTATATTGGGGTGGACAGCTGGAAGAGCCCGTGCCTCGTAAACCGCAAATACCGCAGCGAGACTTGCCAACAGGTGCAAAGATTAATTGGAGAGAGCCAACTTGGAGAGGGAAGGTAGGCATCATCAAGAATCCAATAACAATATTTCAAAAATTATGGACTATTCATTTACCTTTAATTAGTAATAAGCTCGACTAATACATAATAATATAATCGGAAATTCAAAAGGTAGAAAATAATCATACTCTTAACTTATATATTTTTTAGGGAAGGAGATATAGCTGACTGTCAAATTTTGAAGATGGTAAATACTCAGGATTTTTATTGTTTATTAGGCTTGCCAACGTTTGGACCCAACCGTGTTGATTACCATCAGGGCTAAAAACTAATAAAAATCATAGATAAAATTATGTACATAAGGAGACATATAATGCAGGAAGAACACGTGAGAGACAAATGAAGAAAATATTACGTAAATACTGACAAGACTGTATACCTCACATTAACAGTAAAAAAAAAAAGACCCATTAAATAGAAACAGGACATCACTCCAAAACTATCTAAATAAAGAACTATTTTAATCGACCAAAAAGTTAACTCCAACTCAAAATTTGAGGTTTTAAGTTTCATGACTTTAAAATTATTCCGTGGTACAGACATCTTTTTATAAAATCATTAACATCTGGCTGAAACTTTGTAATAGCTTTTTCTCATCTTAACTTACAAATATTTTATTTACGAAAATTCTCAGAATTAGGGCGCTTTCAATCTTGAGGTCGACAAAATATGTTTATTTAATTAGTTATTAAAAAAACCCTAATAAATGAAATATTTTTTTTACTTACAAAAAACATTTGACCACGTTAAGATTAGGAACAAAAAGAAAATGAAAAATTATATGTAGAAACAAATGGAATCAAAATTATAGAAATAGGAATTAATAAATAAAATACTATTTATATTTATTATGTTTTCTTTTTCTGAATACCTTTTCTTATCCTTTTTGTTACTAAATCTTACCCTGCAACATTGCCTATTGTGTTCCAATTATTTTTTAACAATCATCTCAAGTATTCTTACCTTCTTTGTTTTTAGCTTACTTCTTATTTACTTATTCAATTAATTATTATTTATTCAGTTAATTAATTATGTAGTTAATTTATTTATACTTTTTTTTATCCATAAATATCTGTATTTTTTCGGCTGATTGTTGTATTTACATTACCGTAATAACATGAGTATTTTCTATATTTTATCTTTTTCCTTTATCTCAGTTTTTTATATAAATTAGCACTTTAGTTCCCTTTATTCTTAGCCCTGATGATGACCCAGATGCTTGGGTCGAAACGTCGACAAATCTAATAACAATATGAATGACTACATGTCTTGATTATTTGTCACCCTCATACATATTTTCTATTAATGTTGTGGTAGCCATACGAAAATCTTACTTGATTGCTAGATTTCCTGTTTAGTGAACAGACTTGGTAGACTTTGATCACTTTGACCAGCTTTCTCCACCTCTGCCTATCATGGACACTACTGCTTTCCAGTTTACCGCATGCAGCTCTGCAGCATTCCTTTGTTGATAATTAGCGGTTAATTAACACAGGTTAATTTTAATTATCCATCGGATTTTTGGCCTTACATAAGGTCTCTTACCAAGTAAAATGCCATTCATTATTGTGCACTGACTTCCTAATGGATTGCTTCAAGCTACATGTCCCGCTTGTAGATAGATTAGATTACTAAATCTCCTTGTTTGCATAAACCGGAGTGCTTAGACCATTTGGGGCCAGGGGCAGATTAATGTTTGAGGTACGAAGAAAATACAATATGAAAATAACCAACAATGATTCAAAGAAAACAATAACGCCGTCTTTCGGTTGAGTATAAAAATGAATTTAATTTTTCTGCGGTATATAATCTTAAAATTAATAATAAAAAATAAAATTACATCCCTGTTATAGGGCCCTTCCATTCTCCCTGGACGCTCCTGTTAGGACATCACGAGTTATAGCACGGGTGCTCTGAAGGAGATGGCATGGCGCAAAGGAACTTTCAAAGTAGGGAACAAGAGAAAAACATGGAACAGACAATGTAAGTGTAATTGTAAATGGTCCATAATATTTTCAATTTAACTTTGCTTGCACAGTTTTTATGAAAAGGAGAGTCAAATTTCATAGAAGGCAGGCATGCTCCATCGATCAGGTGGGGATATACACCCCTCATTTATTGATTGAAAAGTTTTTATAAGCAGTTCTTGATTGGCCTTTATCCTTCATGCGCTAGTTCAATGATCCCATACTGCATGTGGGCTGGATGACCGAACGGATTTACGCGTACGCATAGCACCGCCTGATACATGAGACAAATGATAAAAAATATTCATGAATTCGCGTCCGGTGCCGGAGGAGTCTTTTAAATCCCCGCCCACATCCTCTGGCCCGGGAAAATCCCGCATAGCCTTAAAGGCGAGGAAGAGAAGGACCCCCTCTCCTCCCCAAAAAAGATCCCATACTGCTTGTATTTCATTGTAGTGTACAAATCAGATATGTGCAAATGTTACTCAAATTGAATCAGTATTTGAATTCAATCACTACTTCATTTAAGTTTTTGACATCAACGGACGTAGTAACTAAACTCTTTGGTACTAAAAAAGGTCAGTATTTGAGTAAAATACTTGGTACTCAGTACTTAGAGTAGCATTACCCATCTCTGGTGCACAAACGAGTTGGTGTGTACCCTGATAATTGAAGATACAATAAAAAATGGGCTCGAATCTATATTCTCCCCTGGCCTGGGAATACGAACGAAAAAATGGTAAAAAAGACCAGGAGATGAAAGAAATCCCAAAAATATTGTGTGAAGAACTCTCCTCAATTTTTTCAATTCTTCTTTCTAGGATTCTGGTTCGAGTCCATGTTTCGCAGCTTATATTAGTACTTTGTATGGCTTTATCGCGAAATTGTATATCCTTTATTTGAGATTTCTCTAGATTCTTGGAGTTTCGAGTACTCTTGAAATGCATACTAAAATACCCTTAATAAAATCATATATGTTATTTATTTTCTTTCATAGTTACTGTTCGTTTTTTTTATTATATTTTCTCTTGCATCGTAACCAAAAAGGATGAACGGTTGTTTATTTTATCACTATGTAAATATAAAAGTAAATATATTATTGATGAAGAAACTACAACTTTACCCAATGATTTTACGAATAAATTAAGGAAAAAGGGGTCCTACAATCGGATGCTGCGGAAATCGAAACCACAGTTTAATCTTCTCACAATTTCTGAGCGAAATAAAGCTTCCTGCTATTTGAAAGCTTTTTAAGTATATTTTTGTAATCATAACAAGGAAATGGGGAGGAAAAAAGTCTGTTTAAAAGCGGTTGTAAAATAATTTATACTTTTAACATAAGTCATTTAATAGTGATCCGAGATTTTCTATTTATACAGGAACATTTTCAGCTGTTATTTCTATTAATGCTATTACAGATAATATATATTGATACCATATTCATTTTGTATATAGAATTTCAATTTACAGTATCTTTCCGATTATTTTTATATTTATAATTTTTCTTCTACTGTCATTGTACCTTTATACATATTTATTAACTTCAGAATTGAATAGAGAAGTGGAAGGAGATACAACACTATGGCATTTCAGAATAGGAATTATTTGTTGGATGAATTACATTTAGTTTAATTTTTCTAATCGTTAATAATAGTACAGACAGTTATCATAAGTTAAAAATTGACTTATCTAGTCTAACACAGAAATAAAAATCATCAAATTCTGTTTTCCTCAGATTTTTGTAAAACAGCATGTTCTTCCATTTAGCTTTGGTCTTTATATGTTACATCATAAAGCATTGCAACTTATTAATTAATCATCTCACGAACTATTTGTAAATATTGTACAATTAGTTTTTAGTTATTTATAAGTTACCATTTATCATAAGTGCCTACTTTGTCTCTTTATTTTATTAATTCGCCGTCAGTTTCGATGACATATTTAGAAACACAACTATGTTAGTTAGTCTTGATCTGTCTGCCTGTGCCAAGATTTTCTCGGGAACTAGTTAACCGATTTATTTTTATTTTTTATTATTGTGTAGGGTCCTGCCTGTGATTCAAATTGGGTGCTCCATGCGCAATAGCTGCTGAGCAATATATGTAAAACATATTTTTCTATAGATTATAGCGCGAAAACTGCTCGATTGTTATTAAAATTTCCTATAATGTTCTAATAATTGTCTTTTCAATTTTCGTATATGGACTAAATTTCCGAGAAAATTCAGGAAAAAAGTTATAAAGAAAAGAAAAATGTTTTGGGGCCTAACTCGCTAAGTATATATTCTATGGTAAAAATTGTAATAAAACTTTTGAAAGATAATTAAACTACCAACAAAATTTTAAATAAAAAATCAACGGAATCGAACCAGTATTAGCGATGATACAGCTTATTCTGTTTTCTACACATGTTTTAATTTATTACTTTCCTACCTATTCAAGGTAAGAAAAGTTTTCAGGAAAATAAATCTGCTCCAAGCATTTTTTTTTTTGTTTCTTTATGGACATATGTAAATAAATAAATAAACTTTTCTGAAATAGTTAGGAAAGTTGTGCGAGTGGACACATCAGATTTTTTTTTTGTCGATTACAACGGAGTGATGTGCTGTTTCTATTTGATGGGTCTTTTTTTGGACTGTTAATGTGAGATTCACTGTCTTGTCAGCATTTTTTAATCTTTTCTTCATTTGTCCATTTGATGCCTGAATTGGCCAATTCATAACAGCTGTTAAGTTATTTACGGGTACATAAGATAATGATCCTGTGATTTTGGACTTTTTACAATTATATCCTGTACTTGAAGAAAGTAGGCGACTTTGAACTTTAATAGAGAACTGCATGAAAAAAAATCATAGTTGGGCATTTCATTCTAATTCCAAATTTCTATGCAGTTACTCTTTTTTTTCCATATTACTGATTGATTAACTAAAATTGATTATTATAAACAACAACCAATTCATCCCCATCATCGTCAATCTGAATTTACCACTTATATCTACGTGGGATATTTTAAAAATTAATGGTGAGCCACGGCTTTCTCTTAGAAAAATACATCGATAGATTAGCGGATTATTATCAGTGGCACCTGTCCTCTATGACAGAGGTTTTCTCTGGACGTGGATGGAAAAAAATTGTGCAACAGTTTTCCACTCAGCTATAGTTTAGAGACTCTGATTATTTATTGGTCAATTAGTGGGCAGTGCCCGTCCTTGTGTACACTGGTCGGGTCAAGCTGCCTGATAGAAATACGACATCAGTTATAGAGTCACCTTTTGGCAGCCGAGCGATGGCTGAGGAGAGTTCAAGGAAAATTAATAGGAGTAGGATGATAAATCAGTTTTGTGTATATATGTATATAAAATGCATACACAATTATATTTAACGATTTTATGTATAATTTTGTCCTAAATTCCTCAGAAAATTGTGTTTTTTTTTAAGTGTCACATTTTTGTTGATAAGGAAGCGAAAACTACAAAAAAAATTAATTTAAGTATTTAACAATTGCTTTTCAGTAAAATGGATAAAATTTATTTTAAATAGATGTACGGTTTATTATTGTTAAAATCATTTAATCGGAACATTTATGTGGCTAAGCTACAGTAAATCTAGAACAGTTTTTAATAAAACCATCGATCATTCATGATTTTTTTTTTGTCACCCATATTTCAATCTTAAAATTGTTTAATTCATTATGAAAATGACCAATAAATAAAATCTCCACTACTTTTACCCTACTTTTAAAAAAAATCATTCTTTATTTTTCTTTATTAAATACAAGCTTCACTCTGCCAATCCCTGCTTTGGCTTAGCCTGGCAAAATGGAAAAGAAAGAAAATAAAAAGCACAGATGAGTGGATTAATACCAAAAAGTTGGGAAACAAATTTGTATGTAAAATGGCTTGAATAAAAACTAATTCTAATGTTTTTTTTGGGTTTTTTTCATGATTCAACTAGACCATTCGTAATCATCTGAGTGAATACGCCGTCATTCTTAACCATCAGAAACTGTCTTTACTCCTACGGCCGCTAGAAATTGTTTTATTTCGGAGATAATGCTTATCTATTTCGATTATTTTTTTTTTTTTTTTTTTATTCTCTCGGCAATTCAGGAATCTTTCAAATAAATATGGGTATTATCAATCAAATATTGTGTACTTTTTTAGTTATCGGCAAATAAAATATTGAATTCATCGTTACACTTTTTCAGCTTGTTTTAGGGAAAGTATGTTATACACACATAAATTAAAAGGGTTTCAAGGAGAAGACTTTAGCCAAGTTTCGTTAAAATCGTTAAAGACGTTTTGGCGATACAGTTTTTAGCGACACGTTTTTTTTGCAGCTTTGAACAACAAAAACATTTACATTTCATTTTTTTTACATATATAAAACTATCGTAAGACAGAGGTACTATGCCAGAAACCTTCCTAGACTTGTACGGAACAACTTCCTAAAGTTTCATGTCGATCGGATGAATGGTTTAGTAATGCATAAAGGACAAACAAGCAGACAGGCACACATTCATTTATATATATATATATATATATATATATATATATATATATATATATATATATATATATATATATTATTTATTTATTTCCACCCTCCCATGCCACAATGGCAAATACGGGTGTTTGCGATAGTGTGTTTTAGGCATGAATACTTAATAATACACTACTACTAGATATGCACACAGTTCTTCTGTTTTATCTTCTTCCTTCTTCTTTCGGCCTAGCTTTCAGAATCTGGAGGTCTTCCTGGCGCTTGTCCTCTTCTTCTGCAAGCACCAATATGGAAGTGAGCGGGCCCCACTGCAGTCTTCCATCCATTTATGAAATCCTTAAACCGCGGGAAATTTTCCTCACTGACTAACTGAGGAAAATCTCTCTCTCTCCCTCTCTCTCTCTCTCTATATATATATATATACTATCGAATACATTTTAGATAAAAACAAAGGTAAGTATTTTGGGATGAATGAATATCATACTCCATTATTTATTTTACGTAGTTAGGGTTGAATCTCTTATTTCATAACCATTCTCAAGTTAATTATTATGAGCTCAAATCATCTCTCTCTCTCTCTCTCTCTATATATATATATATATATATATATATAGAGAGAGAGAGAGAGAGAGAGATGATTTGAGCTCATAATAATTAACTTGAGAATGGTTATGAAATAAGAGATTCAACCCTAACTACGTAAAATAAATAATGGAATATGATATTCATTCATCCCAAAATACTTACCTTTGTTTTTATCTAAAATGTACTCGATAACTTATTAAAAAGTTAATTTGTTTTGTTTTTCTGTTATCTGCATTATATTGCACTGAATTATGTAAACAATACAAAATTATCTACATAATTTTATGTTCATTTGTACTCAGTAATAGTAAATTATGTATTAAATAATAGTAAATTAACTAGTAATTGTAAATTAAAAAATAATGCATTTATTAAAATTAATCACCTTAAGTCCTAAAGTTGATGCTTCTTGTATTTAGAGAACAATTCAAAGTCAAATAATTATATAATGATTTTTCTTTTCAGAGATATATAAGTCCCATCCAATAATATATATATATATATATATATATATATATGAAAAGAAAAATCATTATATGATTATTTGACTCACAGTTAGATTTATTTTTTATTTAAGTAATAATAGGTCTATTAATGAATATACCACCCCTTAGTTTATTATATCGATTATAAATAACTATTTTCATAATTGTTGAAATATTCGTATTTTAAATTAAATTGTTTTTGCAATTTAAAATTGTTTAATTCATTATGAAAATGACCAATAAAATTGAAAGCTATCAAATAAACAAAGATGTTTTTTTCCTCATATATTTTTCGTTATAGACAAGTAAAATCTTCTAGAATTTAGGAGAAATTATTTTATTCGCCTTTAACAACTTAAAGGGTACAAACTTGTTCGCAAGAAAAATGTGAACTAAATTTTTTTTCTTAAACCCAGAAACTTTTAAAATTTATTATTGAATATTTCTTGATTTTTTTTTTGTTTTACTATTTCATTTATTGGGTTGGAAAATAAGTCCTTTCGATGTTTCTGTTTATTTTTATGTCACTGTGATACACTTCTTACCTGACGAATTAATTGCACTATATCTTGTTAACTCTTGTTGAAACTAGCTTAGTATTGCATTTGCTATTGGACTGTGAATATAGAAGAAAATATCATTCATTATCGGCATATTTGAATATATATTTGTTGTATTATTTTTAAAAATGTAAGCGTGCTGCAGAAGCTCATAGAAAAATTTTTGTTTTTATGGAGATGGATGATAGCTTAACAACGGTTTTAATCGAGTACATTCAAGGTTAAATGATGTAATGAATTCAACTTTAAGTGTCTTTATCTTTCTTATGATTATTAGTATTCTAAAAACCTTTTTTTATGAATCCATTTTAATCACTGGGGTTGATATAAAAATGATAAATGAAACTAACAATGCTTATAAACAGGCATTGACGACAATGAGACTCTTTATTATTTTATTCTTTCTTCGTAAATGACGGGGATATGGGTATGATCATGTTTTTTTTTTATTATTAAACTATATTTATTGAGAGATATTACAATCTGCCACAAATAAGGAAATCATCATAAATTATGTTTAAAAAAACTTTTTAAATTATGTTTAAAAATGATGGATGGTAATTCGAATAATAAGTAATAAGCCCATCCAATAATATAATGAAATAAAAATTCTAAAAATTGGTCATTTCAACTACATCAGTACGGAAATAGATGAACGTTCAGGAATAAAGGAATGAGTGAATTATTTAAAAAAAAATTGTAGGGATAAAAAACAGTCAGAAAATGCAGTCAAACAATTAAGTTTAAACTTATAAACAGTATAATATAAAAATATTAAGTTATAACATAAAAATATTATAAATAATAATATAGTATAAACTTTTTTTTAAAATTTATTTATATAATATTTACAACTTTATACAAAAAATACATCTGGTAAATTAGCACATGGATATAAAGACACGAAACACATGTTGAGAAACTACCCATTGGTAGCACTCTAAAGTATAAACTTATTTTTGGACTCCACATCCTGACTTATCACCCACCTTTCAGTCGAAATTTTCATACTCAGGTAAGTGAAAATAAAAAATAGACAGGATAACATATTCGTTTAAAACAATTAATTACCACGTATTTTCCCCCATCCATCTAATCAGTTACATTTATGCGTTTGTTGTAAAAAAAAATTTCCTTTCAAATTTATATCGATCATTAATTATTTATTTAATCACAATGGTACCACAATTTGTTTTTAGTCCGACAAGAGTACCATGACAAAAAAATGTTTAAGAGTCGCCGGTCTTTAATATTACACATAAATAGCGAACCTGTTTTATTATTGTGGGTCTTTTAATTTGTTTATATACAGGTATATATAATGTGTATTTAAAATCGCAATATTTAGTGGTGGCGCATCTAATCTTGTCGTCCCTTTGGCGCAGCGGATAGCGCGTTGGACTTCTAATCCAAAGGTCGTGGGTTCGATCCCCACAAGGGATGCATACTTTTTTTAAGAGCGTGGCACATATTAAATTAACGGATGGCCGGCCGGTGGTAGAGCGTAGTCTCGGCTAAATCACCTCCCTACAGAACTGTTAACTTCGATGAAAACCAAAGTAAAGAACTAAAGAATCATCTTATCATGGATTGCAGAGTGCAAAGTTTTTAAATACAAATTTTAATATTTTTATGTTGCCGCAATCAGACTAATGAAATATTAATGAATACCAGATCTGACGTTTGTGAAAGCTTCATATATATTATCGGATTCCCTACGTTCCTTTCCTACGACATCACATATTTACCAGGTGTTACATTAGGTAGCAATCGTTACCTCTCGGCTTCTCTCGGCCACCTTCGAGCACTCTCGAGGGCTTCGTTGGTTTTCAGTTCCATTAGAATGTTTTTATTTCTTCTAAAGTAAATAATAAAATTCGTTCAGAGTTTATTTTATTCACTTGTTATTACTATTCAAAATGTGAAGCGGTTAATTATTTTAAATAAACAACATTAAAGGTACATTAGAAAAAGAAATTTCTAAAATTTATATCCTGTAGAATTTGTTTACGGTGGTCTGGTTTGATCCAGTTTGTGTAGTTTATAGTTTATAGTTTTTTTTTTTTATTTCCGAAAAGTAATGAAGATCCTCCTACCGTTCCTTGCGGAAATTATTTTTAGAAAAAACATATTGTTATGAAATTGTGTAATTAATGGTTTTCGAAGTGTTAAATACAAATTTCAACTTTCTTTCTCCTTAAAAAACTATTTGAATCCAATTAGTTCCTTCAGTCAGTTCAAATTATTTCAATGTAGTACTCATACTACAGCAATATGTGAAATATAATTTTTTTTTTCTTAACTGGACGAGTATCGACAAAAATTCTCCCATAAAATCATGTTCAAAAATTTATTTATTTTTTTCAAAACAAATCAATATTTAAGAGCTTTAAAGTATGCTAATAACGAATCTGAATGGCTTTTGCAGTCATAAAAAATTACGTGACCTACTCTACTGCATAGTATATTATGTTTTTTGTAATTTCCTATAAATTTTAATATGTTTAATATAATAAGCAATTTGTTTTTCACATTTTATTTTATAAAAAAATTGATTTATATATTACAACCTAGATATCTATGCACAGCAAAGGTAAAAAACAATAACATAAAAAATATTTAAAATTTTAGGTATAAGGTATGGAAACTTTTCTCTTCCGTGTATTCAATTTATTCTAAATAATTCTTATTTATCTAAATACATCTGTCTAACGTTTCGGTCTCATTATCCTTCATCAGAGACCTTTTTCACTGTTAGAACATTATACGTTAATAATATTTCTTACAAATTTTTCTATACATATTAATCAATATATATTCCTAATATACTTTCTATAGAATAAGTAGAAAAAAGAAAAATGTTACCAACACGCAGAAGGTAAAATAAAAATTAATTGTAAATACATTTTAAACCAACAAATAGTCCGAAACGTTAGACAGATGTATCTAGATAAATAAGAATTATTTAGAATAAATTGAATACAGAGACAATTTTCTATAACTTATGCCTAAAATAACATAAAATCTTCCTTAAGAAAAATATAAACATTAAATAATATAAGAATTTAATTCTTTTTATTTTTTTCTAGGCTACCAGGGCGCATTGGCAAGAACCCCTGAACTATGAGTCTAGTATTTATTTTATTAGTACTTCTACCTAGTATCACTAAAACAAATTTCATTGCAATCGGTGACCCCCGGGGCCGTAACATCCTCTTGTGTGTTATTCGTTTATAGTTCGATGAAGTCTATAAATAGATGAGATGTATGAGTAGTATGATGTTTTGTTGCATGATTCATTCTAAGTCGTCCACGATAATACTGAGGAAAACGTTACAATAAAGGCAAAACAAAAAAGAATGCCTGAGGCACCTCTATCATTAATAGGTGTTGATCTCCAATATATCATATGTTATGAACATTATTGGTTCTTGAATGTTGATTGAACTCTGTATGCGCAATTCATCTTTCTTTCTCCTTATATTAAATACAAATCTAGGGCTAGAACATTAGATAAAATACATTAAAGATACAATCAAAAATGCTTCTGTTTTAACTGATAATTCAGTATAAAAAAATTCTAAAATTGTTACATAATTGAAAATTTGAATCAGCCAGAACACTTTCTAGGTATAAAAAATGGTCCGTTTTACTTGTAATTTGATAAGATGGGCTCTTACTTACATGATGTCACGATTTCAAGTGGCACAGTGGTTTTATACTCAAAATATTTCACTTAATAGCTGTGTATAGGATATTAACATTTTTCAAAATTTGGACTGATATAATTATCTTAAGATCGCTGGGTTTTTCATGATAAACTGATTTTAGAACAAGTGAAATGGCAACTTGTCATAAAACGTATTTGTCAAATTAATTACTTCCTTCTCCCCCCCTTCTTGATACTTAGTAAATTTATGAAGCACAATTTCAGACCTCATTCGGTAATTTTTTATGACGATTAACTCGGAATCCAAATTTACTCAAATATTTGTTAAAAATTGGTTGCAATTTAAAAATATTCTGATAGCTTATTTTAAAATAAATATTGGCGAGTTTATTTAGTTCTAGGGTTAAGTATTTCATGAATAAGACTTCCTTTTTAGTGTAAGAAAATTCTTAACAGCGCGTGACTCCGATAGCGTGTACAAAGGTACTATCAAAATAATATTCACGAATGCCAATTGCAAATAATTAAGAGAAAGAGAATTAAAAATATGCTTTGGCTAATATAAAAAATAAAAAAGCGCATTTTGTATATCATAATTAAAATATTGCACTATGTGAAAATTCTGTAATATAAACTTTTCAGTTTTCGGATTGGCTTACTCCAAGTTTTCGGTTAAATACTTTTAATAATTTTCATTTCAAAAATTGTAATATGTAATAAAGTTCAATTCGATCTATCTGTCTCAACATTTATTTATTTCCATCTCCAACGTTCCAGCATATCATTAAGGAAACCTTACAAGTAGATTTCATTTTAGGTTGGAGATGAAAATAAAGAAATATTTCAACAAAATTTATCGAATTGATATTCAGTACCAATGAATAATTCTAGCATGTTATATTCTATGATGATCTGATACATTTGAAGCAGTATTTCTATACAAAAAAAATAAACAAGAATCTACCATTTTATCATTATGTAATTATTACTTTTCATTTAAAAAAAAAAAATCGGTTGATATAGGCATCTCAAAAATTAAAAAAAAATAAATATCAATAAAATAATTTTTTTTTAAATAATAAATTGTCTAAGAATACATTTGTTTTACAATATTTAAAATCAATTTGATTAATTTGGAAACCAGGGGATATAAAAATAACAGATATTAACAATATTAATAACATTAATATTTCGTACGATGAGCAATCAACAATCGATATGTCAGAATTAATCAAGAACGAAACAGGATCTAAAGCTTGTTTTACACCGCTGATAACCTTGCTAATATAATAACACGTGTTAAAAACATTTTAATATTATTTAAAAAATGTCTTTAAAAAAATTGCAATATGTTTTACTATTTGCCAATGGTATTTTTGCTAAGAATATTTTGTTTGAGATCTACTTTCAAAGTGTTAAGTACTAAATGTTAAACAAATAAACCCAAATCATTTTTTTTTTTTTTTTTGGAAATTGAGATGTTTAGATTCTTATGTTAAAAAAAAGAAACCAAGGAATCCGATAATGCATCATTTCTTTTTTTTTTTTAACGAACATAAATATCGAAAAAATAGTGCGAAAAATATTTTATTTCAAAAACTGTGATGATTAGTTTAGTTATAGTATTTTCAATGAAAGTGATGATATTTACGTATATTATTATTTTTTTAATAATGCCTCAAAAGCTTTTTAACATAATTATTCGAATGGAAATTTAAAATAATTTTATTTTATTGTACCATATTGTAAAAAAAATATTAAATTTTTGTAGTGTAATTTAAATAACTTCTCCCTTCCTCCGTATCATATACCTTTTTCTCTATAAACCAAACCCAATCAACCTGATTTTGTTCCTTTAAGATCAAACTTCGATCCTTCGAATTTCAGTGGTTTTTTAATTACTGTTAAAATAATCAATGATTTCCGGAAATAAGTGCTACGAATTAAGAATCTCTTAATTTATTTTTTGTTAGTAATTGGTTTTATATTACCATTGGAATATAAAATATAATTTTTCGCGTTTCCTTAAATTTTTCAATGATGAAGGAAGTAATATGTAACCTTCATCATAATATAGATCGTAATAAGCAACTATAAATCTGTTTCTTTCTTATAAAACGAAGAAAAAGAGAAATTTTTGACGTGCTGTGATAAAATCATGACTATATTAAAAAATCTTTAGTTATGTAATAATCTTATCATCACGTCGATAGCATAATATGCCATAGCGTCTTTTTAAATATACCATTTTCATGATTTTTATGTTTTTCTGTTGTCTTTACAGATCTTGTAGACCTTTACAAATCCTATAGTGCATCATATACCTTGTGGTCCTTTTTTTACTTTCACTTACCTATATATGAAATATATAGTAAAGGATTGCGATCGTGAAAATTTTCGAATCTTAGTTTTCAACGGAAATACACGATTTGAGTCCCAATAACCAAGTCCCGCAAAATGGTGTGAGTGTGTCTAGCTCAGTCTAGTCTGGTTTAGCTCAAAAACGAAAAGTCGTACAAAAGTGAAATTGCATATTTAAGGTTTTTATATGCTGGGGATGTTACAGCAACTTTTCGTCAAAATCAGCTAACCAGAAGTGGCACTTTATATCTTGGCCTAAACACATTTTTACAATTTTCTCGAATACGGCTCTAACTATTTTGATTAAATTCATTATATCTAAGTAAACTTAAGCAGATTTAAATAAAATGTAGTTTTTATTCTGATTTATGTTCTCTAACAGGGCTTAAATGGCTATTTTTTAATATCAGCTTCCTCTAAAGTACCTTTAATTTTTTTTATTTGAAACAATTGACCATTTCACATTAATTTCTAATATAAAAGATAGTTAAATGAACAATATGAAAGAATTTGATAACTAACTAAAGGAGAAATAATAGATCGTAACGGAGAATAGTTGTAACTGGGGAACCGAAGAAATACGAGCGCATCCGAGCTCGCCCGAAAGATTAGAACACGCCTCCATACTTAACACGTGCTTAATATAATACGGACTCTATAAATATGCAAATGTGGTTTTCATAAATGCTATTGTTGTTATTATTTAATATTTAATTATGTAGATTACAGCGATATAAATAATAAAATTTGTATATATTAGAGTATTTATAGCAATAAAAATACCCATAATGAAATATAAATAAATATAGCATCTATAATTTTAACTTTCTCTTCCCCTTTGTCTGAAAATACTTATTTCTGCTAAGAAGAGGGTGGTAAGTGAAAGTTGTGTGGGGCACCGCACCAGTTTTTTTTCTGTTGGCTTTGCATATTTTATAGACTCAAACCAAATCAAGTATAAACCTCTGTTATAAAATAAAATTAAAACCGAACTTATAAATCAAGACAAAATTCAAGTATCAATCCAAGTAATTGACATTTTTTAAATCTGAAAAATGAAAGAAGTAGTAGAAAGATATGGGAAGTATGAATGCGTACAATGCTTGAAAAGATTAATTAAATTACTCGTTATTAATCCACAATAAAAAGAATAATTTGTACCAGGTAATATTTTATCATAAAGTAGCATTTATGCAAAGCCTCCAGTCATTTCCTGATGATATTTATATTTTTTTTAAAATGTATTCAGGCCCAAAAAGGGCATTGATATTAAAGGAAATGTCTATGCTAATTAGGTTAGTAGGAAAACAAAGGTTTGTAAACAGCTCCTTGGAAATTTGGTCTCCATTGACAGGAGATAAGAATATGATGGCTATTGAGAGCCGCTGAGTGGAAGACAATGAGCTACCTTCAGTTACATAAGAGGAGGCTCGTCTTTATCTATCGTCGTCTGCCTCTTATCAAAGCAGATAATTACTTGCGAATCTCTCTGCGAATACGCGAAACAACATATTTACTGTCCTTAATTCAAGACTGAAAATATAAAACAGACAATTATTTCATGGGTATTAATGCACTTATTGTAAACGCTTAATGTGCTATGATGCTATGGAGTCAGCACAACATAGTACATTACCTGTCTGCGTGCTAAAGAGTTATTAGTTATAGTAAGGTTATCCTTGTACTGTAAACAAAGTTTTTGAGTTTTTAATTGATCTACTAACGTTTTGATTTATTTTTAAAATGCCAGAACGAATTGAAAATACTGAGTTGCTGGATTACTCAGTTAAATATACTTTCCGCCGAAATTTGTTTCAATTTTTAACAAATTGAAACAAATTTCGCTACAAACAAAACAAAACGCCGCTATCTCACTCGACGGTGAGATAGCGGCGATCCTCGTAGCCTTAAGAACATCGTCTAGAAGGTCGACTCTCAAGCAGCCATCCTCGCTGTTACAAGCACGAATGAATGTTTATCGAGTGCTATATTGGAATGCAAATCCCTCCTCTCTGACCTGACACTCCGAGGCACCAATGTGGTCCTACAGTGGATCCCCAGCCATTGTGGGATTCTAGGAAACGTTGAGGCTGATAGTCTTGCCAAGCGAGGAACAGATTTGTCTCAGCCGATGCATTCAAAACCTTACTACTACAATACGACGAATGGTAAAGATGGTAGTGAAGGAAGAAATTAGAAAAGTACATTTGGGCAAAGTGGAAGGGAAACGTTACGAGTGTTTGAAGGATAATCCGATTCCAGCTGAGCTGCCGAGAAGAGATGCAGTTGCCTGCTTCCGCCTGGCCACTGGTCACGACTATCTGCAGAGTCATCTCTACAAGATAGGCGTGGCTGAGGATCCTAGATGAAAATTTTGTCATCAAGGAACAATGGATGCAGACCATCTAGATACATGTCCTGCCTTGAGGGACATAAGAGAAAAAATATTTTTAAATATATATATTAAAAAATATAAATTATACTGAGCAGCAAGATATCAGATCGCCAAATGACCAACGACTGGCATAAGAGAAAAAAAAATTAAATATGCTTTATTAGAAAGCATGAAGATTCATATGATTCACAAGGCAAAGAACTTGATGAATATATAGATAACATTCTAGCAGTTTTTACATTCCGCTTCTATGGATATTGTACACATATGAAGAACAAAGAATGAAACATGTCAAAACCAAAATAACCTGTTCCGTGCGTTTACGAAGTTAGCAACACTTTACAGAACCCTAAGCTGTGTTGAAATCGTGAGTGCTAGTGACCATATTTAACACACATTTCGTTAATAATTTTCTCGACTTTAAACATTTAAGAGGTTTACAATACTTATCACTAGTTGCATGAATACACCTTTTATTTTTAATTAGTTCAAGAATATAAGGATTGTTTACGGAAAGAAGAAGAAATTGTATTCTAGAACAATTAGGGCCAGTTGCTCCAATTCTGTAAAGCTTAGATTTTAATGTTACGTACGCTTACGTACGTTACCGATTCTTAGATAACGTACGCTTACGTTATCTAAGATTAAACCAAGTTTAATCTAGATTGGTCGACCTTAGAAAACTTGGTTTAATCTTAGCTTGATCTAAGCTTTACTGAGTTGAAGAAACTGGCCCTTAGTCCTCTAAAAAGTATAACAATTACATTTGTCTGACACATAATGACAGGCAAATCATAATTACAAAGTTATGTAACATTAAAATTTAAATAAAGGACTATCCATGTTCCTCCTCAATAAGCCTCCGCCCTTCGACTCAAATCTTGTACTGCCTCTAAGACAATACATAAAGGTGTCCCTTACAATTGTTACCTAGGAGGCTTCTTGCGTCCGCTGCCTCTCCGTCAGTCCACCTTAACCTTGCCCTTCCAGCTTTTGGGGTCCTACTTACGAAAAACCTCTTCTAGATATTTTCTTCTTGATCCATCCTAGTCACGTGACCAGCCCAACTAAGTCTCCCTAGCTTAATTAATCTGACCACGTCAGCCTCCTTGTAGATTTGGTACAGCTCTCGGTTTTTCCTGATCCTCTTTCCCTTGGTAACTCTCAGTGGACCTATAATACCCCGCAAATGTTTTTCTTCATTAGGTCTCTTATACACGTCGCTTATACAAGCCTAGCATAAGTAAACATATGAAATCATGAATTAATGAATAATGACAATGAATTAAATGGTTGTATGTTCACTTATTCACGTAATTAAGCAATATAAATAATAACTGTAAAACAACGGTACAAACACTAATTACTGCATACATACTGATAGTAAAATCACAATATTGAATATTTAATGGTTGACCGTTGCATTATAAAGGAAGGAGATGGTCCGGGGTTGCGGTCATAAAAAGGCTAAATAGTGGTAAAACTATTTTATTGAAAGCCAACGTTTCGACCCGACTTTGCAGGTCTTCATCAGGGAGGTGTGTTCCTCTAGGAGTTTCACTTAGAACTGGAGTTCTAAGTGAACTGAGTTCACTCAGTTCTAAGTGAAACTCCTAGAGGAACACACCTCCCTGATGAAGACCTGCAAAGTCGGGTCGAAACGTTGGCTTTCAATAAAATAGTTTTACCACTATTTAGCCTTTTTATGACCGCAACCCCGGACCATCTCCTTCCTTTAAAATCACAATACATAAACTAAAGAACATAAACGTACATGAAAACCTTGTCGAGGAGATCAGGCGAGCGTTTATCTGTTGCTAAAACCAAGGAATAAATATTTCCTTTAAATGGGTAAAGGCAGACGCTGGAATTTTGGGGAACAAGCTAAGGCTGCGGCAAGGGACAACGCACTCCCGATAATATTCAACAAGGCACCGACCAGCGCGGTTAAACACTTTCTAAGAACAGCAACACGACAAGCGTGGGACCAAATCTGGGCGACATCAACAAAAGCCAGACACACCTACAAATACATTAAAAATTTAGGAGAAAGAATCAAACTTAAAAAATTATCACCTAAACTAGTACAATTTTTGACAGGACACGGAGCGGCCAAAGGCTATTTATTCAGATTCAAGTTAACTGACAACAAAATTTTCAAGTGCGACGGCAGCAGTGAGCAAACATATGACCACCTAGACTGGATAAATACAGATACAAATTGGTCGCTGCTGTCATGGTGAACGGAGACCAATGGCCGCCTTCAAAGAAGGATCTGATTGAAAAATATTTCTCAGAATTTAATGCATTTGTGGAAAGAATTGATTTCTCTGAGCTTAATGATCCAACGGCTGCCTAACCACCTCTGCCAATTACATTTCCTACATCAGTTGCTTTACCAGATCGTACATACTCTGTAAGCCTCAATTTTTATCCAAAATCTTTATCCTTTGTTTTTATCCTACCATATCACATTTCTGCTGTAAATATTCTACTTTTCACTATCTAATGCATCACTGTTGTTTATTATTTCAGTTATTGTATGTTATATTTAATTATTTACTCAGATTACTATAATTTGTTATATAAATTTATTTATTTTATTTTCTAATTAATTCAAAGAATTGTAATATATCAATACTATGTTACTTAAACTAACTATGTATCTCAATACGCGTTATGTCGCAAGATGCTACGCGTAGAAATATATGCACCCATTACAGGGTTACTGTAATGCGGAAAAAAAAAGAGAAAGAAAAAACGGTACAAACACTAAAATATTTGAAAGATTGATAGCTGAAGAGATAAAAAAACATTTGGTGTTTAAATGAAGTTCAAGACGAGATTTTGCTGGGGTTGGGTAATAAATTCTAAAACAACAATCATTATAAATGATTTTTCATAGTAAACAGTTCTATGAAAAGGAATATACAGGTTTGTGGGCTGGGGTCGAGTGTATGCAGTAATAAGACTCCCATTGTTTCATTTCCACTCCGGCTGAAATAGGTTGGCTATCTGTAATTTGGTTAACCAGTCCTTCATTCCCAAGTTAAAGCAACATAGGATTTAATTTTGGAGTATAGGGGACTTTGTACCTATATTAATTTTTCAATTTGAAATCATCTGGCGAAATGGAACATTGTTATATCAAGACTGGAGGATAGTTGTCTGGATACAAAAACGTTTTACTCCGACTGGTAATGTCATGTTCAAACTCTGATACAAAGTCACCCTTTGGTCCTAAAGTAACTACGGTTAACGGTATGTAAAGACGTTAAGAAAAATCTGGTGTGTCCACTCACATGACTTTCCTACCTATTTCAGAAAAGTTTTTATATCTTTACATATGTTCATGAAGAAACAAAAAAGAATTGAACTACATTCATTTTCCTGAAAATTGATCAAACAAAAGATTTGAGTACAATTTATTAGATAAACTAAAGCAATGAAACCGGGTTAAGATAGATCAGTGTAAAAATTTTAATACTCACTAATATTGCTGATCAAAAACTTTTTGCTATGGCTTAGTATTGTCAAACAATAATTTCTGTTAAAAGTAGAGGAAATAGTTAAGATTGTGTGATGCGGGCAACAGTAAACTCGTAATCTTTCATTGGAAATTGAATTGCTGTAACTTCGTTAATAGTTGTCCAAAATGAACGATGAACAATTAAAATGAAGATGAACAAGATGAACGATTAAAATGATAATGATTAGAAAATCATAGAAAAGTTTCATCAAAACCGTTAGAGCCGTTTTCGTGGTACATTCTATAGAAAAACTTGTCTTTCATTTATTGCGCGCAAGCTATTGCGCATGGAGCAACGAATTTCTGTCACAGGCATCAGTAGTCAAAACCCTAAAAAACAAAAAAAGAAGCAACAAAATCGGTTCAGTAGTTCCGGAAAAAATCTTGGCACAGTCAGACAGACTGACAAACAGACCAATGGCTAAAAATGTGTTTTTCGGACTGAGGGGGCTGTGAAACGTATAGATCCGTCGAAAACCGCATGTCGGAAATTTGATCCGATTGCAATACTTTCCTTACCTAGTATAGGTAGGAAAGTAACAAATAATATTGCAGTCAACGATCTAATAAAAAAGTATACAAGAGGCTATTTGGCATTCAACGAGACCACCAAAGACATACACTAAACCAGCTTCTTACCTACCTCAGCCAATACATAATATTATAAAAGAAAAACGTAGGATTAGAGCTCTATAGCAAAGAACAAACTAACTCGAACAAACAAACTCAACAAACTAACTCGAAAACTACTAAACCGTCTAAAGCCTATTCTAGAAAATAGTGAAGTGATACCAAATCACCAGTTTGGCTTTCGCTGTTATCACTCTACTGTGCAACAGTGCCATCGGATAGTAGATGCTATCTCTGTGACTTTCGAGAAAAAGGAATATTGCTCTGCCGTCTTTCTCGACATAGAGAAAACATTTGATAGTGTCTGGCACAAGGGCCTGTTATGGAAACTAAAACCGCACTTACCTTCCACTTATTTTTTAATTCTTCTATTCTACTTTCTTAATAGATTTTTCTGTACTTCCATAGGTTCCTCTGTTTCTTCCTTCTTTCCCCAACACAAAGGCGTACCACAAGGTAGCGTCTTAAGCCCAATACTATATTCTGTATACACTTCTGATATCACTGAGCACCCCAATACCACCATTTATTTCTTCATTGACGACACTGCTATTCTAACTTCACACAAAAATCCTACTATCGCATCAATTGCCCTACAAAACCATCTTCATGATCTTGAAAACTGGAGAATCAAAATTAATAGTAAAAAATCCACCCACGTTAGTTTCTCTCTTAGGAAAGCCTCATGCCCACCCATAACGATTGCCAATAATCCAGTGCCTTCAAAGAACTATGTACGGTACCTTGGACTCTACTTAGACAAAAGACTTACTTGGAACACACATACGAAATTAAAAAGACAAGAACTTACTAGACGATATAGCCAACTTTCACATCTTCTGGACTACAGATCTTCACTTAACTTACGAAACAAGCGACTGATCTACAACACCTTACTGAGACCAATATGGTCATATGGAGCAGAACTTTGGGGTTCTGCAAAACAAACACACATAAACAAAATACAAACAGCACAATCAAAAATTTTACGAAAAATTGTTAACGCACCTTGGTACATTTCAAATTCTACTATACATAACGACTTAAACACCCCAACAGTAAAATCCTACATCCACGACAAATACACTACATTTCATTCTTCAACCCAAAATCACTCCAATCCTCTGGTTCTTTCTATCTCCTGCTCCCTGTTACCTGAACAACGCAGATTATTAAGAAAATGGCCAAGAGACCTACTACATCAATAAAAACCAAATCAAGAAAAAACACCAAGACTGTACAAACACAACAAATTTGCTAGATGCGCAGCCGCGCAGTTGCAAATTGCATAAAATACAAATAAATGAAATAAATAATTAAGCTACAGTAAAAGTATTTAAGGTTATAAATATATCCATGAAATATTTTTATATTTCAATTCTTCTGCCATACAAGTATAATGAAAGAGTTATTAAACAAAGCCTGATGCCTTGATTAAAAGTTTCCGTTTAGTATGAAAATTTCGTTTAATTTCCTTGGAAACATGTGGTTTACGTTAAATAATTTTAGTTTTCAGAAATTATTATTTATATTTTAACCGTCAACTAACGTTATATTCTACAAATATATTTATTAGATATTAATTTTCCTAAAATTCTCCGCTTTCCAACGATACATTATACATATACCTACTGACTATTTCCGGAGATTTATTTTCGACCTCGATTTTTCTTTTTTTCTCCTTTATTCAATAATCGAATTCTTTCAAAAGTTATATTTAGTCTTTTTTCATAACTCCTAACATAAAGAGATAGTTAATGATTTAAAATAAACCAAATTAAAGGTAATTTAGAAGAAGACATTCTGGTCATTTGGCATTTAAGACCTAAATGATATTAGAGATTACTTAATTATACATTGATGCACCGAATTTAATCAAAATCATTAGAGCTATTTTTAAGAAAAATGTGTAAGATCGATGATATAAATCCCTTCCGGTTTACCTATTTTAATGAAAAACTTGCTGTAACATCCCAGGTATTACCTGACTTAAATTTCTATTTTCAGTTTCGTACAACTTTTCGTTTTTTTTTTTTAGCTATACAGTTCACACACACACACACACACACACCATTATGCGGGACTTGGTTATTTGGACTCAGGGGGCTTAAAAACGTGTATTTACGTTGAAAACTCAGATTCGAAAATTTTCACGATCGCAATACTTTCCTTTTTTTATATATTACATACATACATACAATGAAAGTAACTATTGGTAATAATAATTTTGAATGACTTCTTTAAATAAGAAAGAAAGCTCTTAATAAAGAGCAGATCTGCCAAGGATATAGAATAGAAAGACAGTTTGGTGCTTTACACGCACTTATGAGTTTCGTATTGTTATCAGATTAAGTAACAGTGAAGTTGTATTCATAATGCGATCCGGATGGACCATTAATTAGTTGTGATTAATGTTAAGATTAATTTCGAGTAATCTTTTAGACCGAAAATGCAAGCAAAATCAGTGGTGTAAGAGTGTGAGAGAAGGATAGAAGATGCTGTGATATTTCCCATATTCGTCTGTTGTTTTTTTTTTTTTGTTTTTGTTTTTTTATAATAATTCTTAAAATACTTCGGAAAATTTATAACTGTATTTCATTTATTATAGCCATCCTCTTGCCTCTCGCCAACATAGATTTTTGGAAGAAATATCGTATGCTACTTCTGCCGTTTATTCTCATGACTCTTCGTTCTTCCAATTTGTCTGGAGGTTATAATGATTAACCCTCACTAATTCCTTTTCCCATGCACGAAGGCTTCCCAATACGGGTAGTAGTCCTTGCTAACTAGCTGAGGGAAATCTTCCTCCGTGATGATGTAGCGTCCGCACTGATATGGCCATAAATGTGTCCCACACAAGCGTAGAAAACCATTTGCACAAGCTCGGCTATGTTTCCAGGCTAAATGTTTGAGTCCCTCACATGATTTTTTTTCGAAAATCACAAAAAACGTTACAACTTCAATACGACTTTAGCTACAAGCTTTATTTACAAGAAATTTAGCAGGAATTTAGACCCACGTAAACTACACAAAATGACATCAATATGAGCTTCGTAAACAAACTACAAAAATAAGATAAAAATAAAAACCTATAAGGAGTTTTTGTTTATTTATTCCTTATTGCAGGCATTAAATCAAAAAGCCTTTTGAGGCATTAATTCAAAGAGCGATAATTCAGCTTTCCAGCGGATATAGTAACATAGAATTTGGAGAACATCCTGAAGAGTTATGAATAATCGGAAGGGTGTTGTATTCCACCAAGACAACGCTAAGCCCCATTGGTCACTTGCAATAAATTATTGAGCCTTGGATGGCATCTTTTGTACCACCTTCCCTATTCACCAGACCTAGCTGCAAATAGCTACCACTTATTCCAAGAAGAATTTAACTATCATTTAAGAATTATCTCTTAATTTTTTTTTATATTATTATTAATATTTGAACTGTATTTCATTAAATATCTCTCTAACATAACCAGTTGCTATATTAATAGGCTTAAATTAATTATTCTTATTTTATTCCTAACAAGCTGCAGGCGTCCCCTCCAGGTCGGTGCCCCGGGGCAATTGTCCACCAGGTTGCCCGCTCCTAAGGCCGGCAATGTATTCACGTCATTTTTTCAATTACTTTTGTTAAAGTTGTAGTAAGAATTTAACTATCGAAATTGGAATGTTTATGAAATTTCCTTTCCTTTTGAACTTCGTTTGTCGAAATTCATCGCTCCCAAGAGCCGTAAAAGGACCTATGCTATGTTGTGTATAGTGTGGATAATGGAAACGAAAAAACATCAATTTATTTATTTTATTTTTTACATCAAAACATATGGTGTTCTTTACAATTCAATGATCATACTTGATGTTTTAACTAGAAGTAAAGGAAAAGATAATGTTTTAAAGAAGCAAAGGATTAACTAATTTTTCTATACTGAGACCTGATTAACTTATTACGTAATTGAAAGTTTAATATAAACAAACGATATATCAACAATATGGTCGATTTTTCCCAAATGATCTTCAACGTTACATTTAAGTACGTTTAGGGCCTTATCTATATAAATAACTAAACAGGAAAAGATATATATCATTTATACATTTTTTTAATCCAGCTTGGAAAAAGAAGATACGGCACCAGGACTGAATGAAATAAGGCATCGAACGCGGTACGGAGGAGAAGTGGTGGGGGACTGCGGTAGTACTCCGATCTAGTACGAGGGGGCGCAGCGGCCAGTAGCGCCCAAGCCAGCGACTATGGAGGTCTCACTCTACCAAAAGCACGAAGGTGTTTTCAAGACAATATCATGCATCGTACACGCCGTAGGAGCTGTCCACTTCACCTTCGGCTGCTACTACGACTGGTTCGAAGTAAACATCCCCAAGGAAGTGTCACCCATCTTCGCCGCTTTCGGCTACAAGTTGAAGTTCCTCACCTATTGGGATGCTGTGAGTGCTCCCCTCTTTTTATTCACAATTTGACCCTCATTTTCTTCTTTTTTCTTTAATCAACTGCGGTTGATATCAACATTCAACCTTACTCTCCTTGCGCCGCAATGCGTGTCAACGCAAAACGGTTTTGGGAGGATTGGTGAAAAGTGTTACCTTCATCCAAGTGAAGTGCATTTATTTTATTTTTTTCAAAAATCATTTAGAACATTTTTTTCGTGTTTGCAGCTGCTGCAAGCAACATATTTCATATTGGCGACTGTCAACGACATCCTCGGACCGAAAGACAAACATACCGAGGAACCTACGATGTTGTGTAAAGTAAGGGACTTCGTTGAATGTAGTATGGCATTCCCGGTGTCCATGGTAAGCAGGTGAACTATTTGAATTTTCCACTTATTTGAATTTTTGCAGCTACAACAACGGTGCCCTCTCTTATTCACAGTGCAAAGTAAATCTGGCGGAATAGTTCATGGGAAATAAATGAGAGGGCACTAAAGTTGCTCATTTTCCTGCTTATTTCCTCATTTTACTTATTTAAATTGTAGATTATATTTTAAATTACTATGTAATTGTATTTTAACAACTAAATCATTCGTTAATTATATAATAGCATATCAAATCATAGCCAGACAGAAAATTTCTAAATTAAAATTAAATATATACTTGCTACTTGTCAAAAATATACTTTTTTTAAGCTGATAAATAATTTGAAAAATTGTATTTTTTAAAAAATAAACTTTCTAGATAAGTTTTAAATTATTTCTAGATAAGTTCATTTGGATTTCAGAAGTATTCTTAATAGAATTAAAATAAATATCAACCTGAAGTTATACCAAATTTTCTTTTTTTTTTTTTATTTCATTATAATGTTGAAAAAAAAAAGAAAAATTCTATATTTTATCTTTTAGTAAAATTATTGATCTATTAATTATTAAATAACTTAGTTAAATACTTGGTTATTAAATAACCAGAGTGATGATCATTTGATCTTTTCTACAGATTATTTTAATTATCGTTATTTACAGTTAATTTTGTGTTCATTTGCTTCAAATTATGATTTTATCATCAAGTGAAAATTAAGTAGTATACATTTTTCTGAGATAAAAAAGTCCAATCTTAAAAGAAAAAAAAATAACATCTTTTCATTTTGATTATTTTTGATCCAATCTTTATAGTGCAAAACAGTTTTAAAATATTTCATGAAGATGTTTAATAATCTTTCAATGAATAATAATTTTAATCAAATTTTCTCCCAAAAAACTTGAGATAATCTTTTGAATACATTATTAGATTTTGGTCAATGAGATTTTCATAATTAATACCAATTTAGAGTATTTCAGTTGTATTTGATTTAATAGTTTTTAGTGATTATCATTTTTCATGAATAACAGTCATTACATATTTTGAAGGTATATCCAAAAATGTAAGCTACATTATGCAAATTATATTTTTTCCAATACTTTCATGTTTAATTATAAAAATGCTCATTAGAAATTAGCAATCCAGTTATTCGTGATATTTGTTAGTTTGTAGGCTTCACATTTTGGTCTTTAATGGCAGTCGACCGTGAGTTAGTCCTGCCTAAAGCTTTGGACCCATATTTCCCACCTTGGTTAAATCATGTAATGCATACAAACATCGTGATTTTTCAATTCCTCGAGATTACCACTTCGAGGAGAGACTTTCCACCTAAGAAATGGGGTTTACTTGGTCTATCTGTATTCCAAGGTCTCTATCTTGTATGGTATGTAGTATTTTATTAACTAAATATTCATTGTCTCGTAATTCTGAATTTTAATTAGATTCTATAAATAAATTTCTTTCTTTAGGACTATTAAACTAAAACTGTCTATAGACATTAAGAAAAAGGAAAAAAAAATACATATTTCAACCTAATATAAAATTCATTAAATATAATTTCAAGGAAAAAACTATTACTAAAGTTCACACTGAACAGAAATTTCATAACAAAAAATAAATAGTGAATTGTATATTTATTTATTTTATTTAGTATAAATTACTATATATTAATTTCAAAATAAATAATGTTGAATTCTCTAATTGCAAAATAGAAATTAGTATTAAATAAATGTTAATTCTTTATTTTTTCTATTTTTGGAACTCCGATCAATTATTAATATTTTTTTTTAAATAAATAATTGTGAGTTTCATTCTTATAATTAATTTTTGTTTATTGTTTAGTGTTTGTTCTTATAATAATTTGTTGTGGTCTATTTAAAGTATTAGTTATTAAATGTACAGTGTTCATATTTGTACTCAATAAATAAATTACTTCAGTTATGTATGTATAAATATTAAAGTATTCCATAAAATGGTTGAAGGTGATAAGTAACATATTTATAGTTCTGATAAAATTTAATTTAAAATTAATCACTTGCACATTTTTTTTTTAAGGAAACTGATATTTAGATTATATTGGTTTGAATAGAGGAAAAAGCATCTAATTTTAATGAAAAAACTTACTATGCTTTAAAAAAATACTATGAATATTAATTATGCATTGAAATAGATCTTAGGTAATTAAATAGATAGGTAAATTATGATTTTGCTGGTGAATCTTATATGAAAGCTCAGATCCTGAACAAAATTAATTGAAGTATAAATTAAATAAGATTTTTATTTCAAAAATGAAACGAGTATGTTTTAAATATTTCTTAATATACTGACTTTTTTTTTTCATTTTCCTTTATAATATTTTTATAAATCCACATAAGTTCCTAATTTACATAACTTATTTGTCCTTTAAGTTTAATAAAGTAGATAGAGATATTAAATATAATTTTAATCATTTTTAGGATGAATATCGTATTTTTTGTGAGCGGACTATGGGCATATCCTATACTAAATGTCCTTGGTGTTCCAGCAAGGATTCTATTCCTTACAGCATCATTTTTTACTGGATTTTTGTTTTATTTCTTTGGGGAATACCTCAACAGATTCCTATGGGGTAAGGATCTATCTTATTTTATTGATAAATAATTGATGTTTTATGGAAATACTGAAAGTTAATATTTAAATTTTCATACATTTAATTATTAGTGATTGCTCTGTAGCCTTGTGAAGCATTAGATTGCATTTGATATTTCAAAGCATGATGTTCCTCTATTTGATAATACATTCAATTGATGCTTGCTATCTATTGAAGAATTATTTTCTGTAAACATAGAATGATTGATTGTAATACAAAATATAATCAAAATGATGCTATTGCAACTTTATAATAGCTTCATATTTCATATTTATATATATATATATATATAACAAATTTTTGTTTTAATTTTTATCTACTATATATTTTTTAATGGAATTCGGAGCAGCAAATGTTTCTAGGAGATTTGCTAAAGTATTTTGTTGTTACATCTACCAATGAGAAAATTAATAATATTGTTGTAACTTTTATCAGGAAGATCAAGTTAATTTCACCTATCATCGGTGAATTCGTCTGAGTAAGTAAATATTTGGGTAATGAATTCAAGATTAAAATTTTAACCTAATGGCTTGAACTTTATTGATATTCCAGCTGTAAATATATTGAAGAATGAGCTTTTTTTAGGACTAACAGAAAGCATATGTTTTTACAGTGATAATTGTTCATAAACAACCATTTGCATTTGCATATTAGAATTACTTTAACCGTAACCGTATTCATTATCAATGACATCCATGATCATCAACTTTAAACACTTTTATTTACTTTTTAAAGTGTTAAATTTTTACATAGTTCATCAATCATGTCTTTTACATTTGGATAATCTGTACACAGCTTCACCATTAAATCAGTTTTCAAAATGACTTTAACTGAAATTTTTTAAAAAATATTTTGTTTTAATTGCTAAAATCTAGTAGGAATATTATAATGGAAGAAACAAAAACACCTTTACATTCGTTCCTATTAGTTTTTTAAGAAAATGAAGTTTGAACTTTTTTATTGAATCTGAGGAAGAAGGACGGTACGGGTTTATTTTAAAATTCTTAATGTAATAAGTACATAAATTTACTTCCACAAGAGTTAAAACAGCACTGGAATCAGATAAAAAGCTATGATGATCTCTGAATACTACTGGAATTGAATTTTTTTTTAAGGCATATTCATAAGATAGCTACAACTCCACAGCGATCATAAAAATCTGATCTTAATTGCACTTACTTTAAAGTCATTCAAGGTAGGTGACTCCTAAAGACAGAATATTATTGAACATTTTCAATAAATTTTGTTAATTAAATCTCATGTTCCTCAGTTTTCTTACAAGACTTATCTTCTTACAACAAAAAAAAAAATTTTTTTTTTAAAATCAACATTTGAAAACTTCCTTGATGAATCATTTATTCTCCACATCTATAGTACAATACCAACTCTCTTTTTCTTATTTCAATGTAATTTTGTATTATTAATTAAATGTTCGCACTCTAATTACATTTTCACTACTTCTACTTGTCTACTTCTTTTTAATTCAATGTTAATAAATATTTATGATTTTTACTTAAAAGCACTGATTTTTTATGGAATGGTATTTGATTAAATATGTTTAAAATACGCATAGTAAAATTAAACATAGGCAAAAACGATTTTGCATTTTAAAAATTGAAATAAGTGTACCCAAAAACTAACTTACTCACTCTTTGATTCCTGTTTATCCTGCTAGGCATTAAAAAAAAAAGATAGGCTCAGGTTAATTTAGAACTATTATTAGAATGCTATCATAGGTTGTTGTTCTATGAGTCTGTATCCATTATACCATATTTACTTTTTTTTTTTTTAATACATTTCGAAATTTCAATAAAGTTATTCAATTTTTATAAAGTTTTTGTTAAGGTAGTAATTATATTCATTTTAATCATATTCTTAAATTGGTATTTTTATTTATAAAAAAACGTTTTGGGCTGTTTTTGATCTTCAGGTATAGTAAGTACCATGTACTCATAAATTTTACAGGTTTAAATTTACATAAAAATATTTATTTCTAACAATGTCAATTTATTAACTATTTTAATCAAATAATGAAAAAAAAACATTTAAATCTATTTAACAAATTAATTAGTTTATGACACTCACACACACACAGCACAAATATATATGTTTATTGGACTCAGTGAATGCAGAGTCCAAGCGTAACTATTTGTCACTAATTTTGATGTTGGTGTTGGTATTTTGAACTATAAGTTAATTGTTTTAATTGAACGGATTTTGCTTAATGATTTAATAATAATTTAAAAAAAAAAAAGATAGATCTTTTCATATTTTAAATGTTCCAGCTGAAGAAAAGCCTACGAGTCACCCGAATGTTAAATATAGTAAATAAAAATGTGGTGAGTATTTCTTATTTTATGGATTGGTTATAATGCTGGATTTCTTGGGAAGTTTGCTGATGCTTTGTACAGTGGCATGTGTTTTTTTTTTATTTCTATCTTTGCATGTTTGCATGTTACATCTGTCATCTTATAGAACCTTTAGGAAAAAAATTGTAATTTTAATATTATTTGGTTTAGATTTTATTTTATATGGCTGTTATTACAGCTGTCTATAAATTTTAACCAATTGGGAGTGTTAAATTGATTGGATATCCATAAAAACTTACTTTGGTAACAAATAATTTAATTTTCCTCAATAGATTTTAATATGTATAATGTAATGATAAAATTTTACAGAATGATTTTTTAATGAAGTAATTAATAACCAAAGGAGTAAGATACTCTTGACGAATCCCTTCTTAATTACCTATTAGTTAATTTTAACTTACAAATTGTTTCTTATTACTTTGAAAATCATAATTTTCTAAAAACTATGATCTTGACGAAACTTATAAATCACTAATTCTAAGTTATTACTGTTTTCGTTAACACAAGAAAAAATTTTCAAACTGAAAATATATTCCTATTTATTTGATTTTAACTTACTTAGGTAGGTAGGATGGATTATCCAATAGGTAACCAATGTATTCTAGCTAAAGTGAAACCAAGATTCATTCCATGGGTCTCAATAATAAATCAATCTGGCACTGCTTTTGACTCAATGTTGTCCAAGGTGGCACTTTATCACATTTGGCCACCATGGTTTCAGAAAATATTTTTTAAATTGACTTTTTTGATACTGGAAAATCTTCTAATCAAAAGGTTTTTTTTTTCTGGAATTAAAAACCATTATATAGTGGAATAAATTATAATTTTCTTTATAAATGGTACTTATAAATCTTGCATATAAATAGATGATAAAAATGTCTAATGAATTAGAAACATCAACAACAAATATTTCGAAAATATTCTCAGGTATAAAAAAAAAAAGGTTTCTCTTTCAAAACATTTCTTTTTCTTGGGATAGTTATAGAAAATAATAATATTCAGTAGAAAATGTAATGTAGTCTAAATTTATTAGCAATTTGATTTATTCTGAATCTGATTTGTGGTGATAAAGGTGTAATAAGTATTGAAAAATTAACAAAATAAACTCATAATGAAGTATACAGCCAGGGAGCCAGTGTACTAAAATTAATTTATTAACATCAAGCTAAAACATTTTGGGAATTTCCATAATTTCTAGCAAGATAGTAATGGAGTGTTGCTAGAACGTGTTAATGAGTAATTAGGTTTCAGTTTTTTTTTAATCTTGAATTTACCTAGACAAAAATGACTCATGGACTTTTTTTTCTATTGGTTTTACAGAGCTTGTAGATTTTTGACTGCCTGAAGCAGCCTTCTCCATCTTTGCCTTTATTGGACTAGTGCTTTTCAGTTTAAAGCTCTGCAGCATCTTTGTTGGTTCTATCTATCCACCAGCTTTTTGGTCTCCCACGTAAACTCTTGTCAACTATTCTGGCATTCATTGTTGTATAGAGGTTTCCTGATGGGTTGATTCAATGTCAAAACCTTAGCTTGAGGATCCTAGAATTTTTTGGGGGGAGTTTAGTACCAAAAAAAAAAAAGAAAGAAGCACTGTTCTTGCTGTAAATTGATCCATCTCTTTTACTTGGTTGTGGTGAATTGTCTACTCTGATTCTGATTCATTAACATAAACTTTATTTTTTTTATTTTTTTAATTTATTGGAAACCAGGAACCTGCTATTTTCTCATGAAATCTTTTAAATATTGAGCATTTAAAAGATCAAGTTTATAATATAGTGTTAATTATTGCATAGTTAATATCTGACTAATTTTAGGAGAAAATTGGAGGTTGTTTAAGATGAACTGTTTATCTGAAAAAGTAAGGAGAGTCAGATGGCTACCAGACACTCAAATAATGATTGCTAATTAATTGCTTGATAATTCAGCTATGGTCTGTCTTATAAAACCCTTCCAACATTTTAGCTTGTTATTAATAATTCAATCGTTCATGCACTGGCTCCTGAATTTTACTGAGGAGTATGGAATGAACAGGCTATTTTAATAAGCTTTTTGGTGGTGATAATGCAATATGAGTGAAAAAGATATATTAATTAGCAATATAGTTGTTATCTAAGTTCAACTTAAATTTTGATATGTAAGCATGAGGTAATTTTTCAGATAATTGATAATTGTCATGGAAAATGGTTTTTAAAAATTTATGTTCTTCCATATCCAATGAGCAAATTGATTACTCTTTGGAGATTTTCAGATTACTTTTATAAGGTATTGGTTTTGAAAAATAGTCTACAATAACGTATTCCCATTGAAAGAATTGTAGAAGTCAGGGAGTAAATTTTTATTAATTAATAAAATTATATTATGTCATTAATATATTTATTTAAATGTTGTACCAACAAAATTGAAATTTGTTGAGAAGCCCTATAAGGGTTATTATTTTATTTCCAAAGTGAACCCTAATCACTAAACAATTTTTCAGGAAAGATTAAAAACTATATTTTATTTTTCCATTATGATATCATAATCAATTTTTTTTTAAATATTAAGAACTTCTTAATTTGTTGAATATATTCCCTAAAATCACTGATTATTCCAGCAGAAATTAAAAAACATTGGAACTTGATAAGGTTCCTTTTGAATTTTGGAAATAAATTTCAAGGCCCCCTTCAGGACAAAAAAATGCTTGATATTGAGAGAAAAAATGGTCTATGATTCAAGGGAGAGTTATGAAAATTGTACTATGAAAAATTATTTTTTTGTTTTTTATCAAATAAGAAATACAAGTTTCATTACATTATTTGGGGGAGAAAAGGGTAGTTTCAGAAACAAATGTATTTTCACATCACTTTTTTAAATATTTTGGTTAATTTTTTTAAAAAATAATTGTGCCATCGGATTCATTGGATGTTTTTATGTGGGAATCGATACTTATCTCAATGTTGATAAAAATATATTAAGGGTTATAAATATTCAGATTACAGTCATTATAAAGTTTTTATTGGTGCCGAAGTTTCAATCCAAACATGAGGGTTCGATCATCATCAGGACATGTTTCGAGCACTGAAGATATTCAAGTACTGGGTTGAAACGCCGCACCAATAAAAACCTTATGATGACTGCGTCCTGAGTATTTATCACCCATGATATGTAGAACAGTCGATAAACTTCCTTAAATAAAATATATTAAGGTTCACTTTGTAAATTAACGACCCATATTAAGATCTGGTTTAACAAAATAATTATTTAAAAAATGAATTGTAAGTAATACAGTGGATTGAATATTTTATAATCTATTTCAACTGAAGAATCTGTTTTCTTAACAATTTGGAATGCATTTCAAATTTAACCAAAATAATTTTATAAGCTTCAATTATATATATATATTCCGAAGCCTGTAAAATTATTTTGACTATATATACTATCATTATAATTGTCCATATTAATTAATTAATTCTAAAAATAACTGATTTTGTTACAGTTAAAACAGAGATGATTTCCAGGAAAAAAAAATGAAGCCCAGCCAGTTCAAAAATGTAAAAACTAGTCCTCCAAACTTGTGGATTAAAACAAAATTATTTAATTTTTAGTTTTTTATTATAAAATTTGTAAACAGCTGTATATTTGCAATTTTTGTATTACTTGTTTATATTAAAGAAAATCTGGTTTATAAGGGCTTAATACTAAATTTTCTCACTGCCTTCAGTGGCATATAAGTAAGCTCTTTTGAAGTATTAGAAAAGCGGTGAGTATGATTTTTAAAAAACAGTTCCAATTGCCAAGCTTTAAGTAGGGTATCCTCTCCGTGTCTCCTTCAGACTTCAAACTGTTGATGATCTGTTATCAGCTCTTTTAAAATTTTTAAAAGTGATATTTTTCATAATAAAACATTTTATTTTATTCTTATTATTTTGTCTATCTGACCAATTTTATTGGAGGTTTAGCTGTGAGATTTTTTTTAGTGCAAAGCAATGCATTACTTAGTGTTGAGCCCATATAAACTAGGCCTAAAACTTATACAATTCTTTCTATAGTGATGAATTAATAGAATATCACTTAGGCTTTATTTTGGATAATTTGCATTAGCATGACAGTCAATCATATTTATTGGCCTTAAATACTAGTACTTAAGAATAAATTAGTATTAAGTGCCTGAAAACATAGAAAGTAATGATCTATGGCTGTTAAAAGTATAAAAAAAGAGTTAGTGATTTCCATTTTATTTTGTTTTTCATTTTAATACATTTTTAGAGGTTCTTTTGTATATTTTCTGAAACATGTACATATAAAAATATGTAAAAAAAAACAAAACATGATTTTAATATTTTCTCTACCTATAATTAGGTAAGCCAAAGTAAACACACCAAACATATGTGAAATACACTTTGACTGTAACAATAAAAAATAGAGCTAAATAGTTTCAAAACGTAGATATTTAATCGGGGGAAAGTGTGATACTTGAATGATAAACATAGATTTAGTTACAAGACGTTTGTATAATAATCATATTCAAATGTCATATATTGTATTCAAAGACTACTAGGTTATAAACTGTTGACACAGAATGTGTATAAAACTCTTATATTTATTGTTGTTTAGTACTTAAGAAGTAAAAGTTGAATATTTAAAGTTTAGATTTATAAACAGAGGATTTTGATATAGGAAAAGTTTTTTTAATGAATAATTTGTACATAAATGTTAATGAGAAATTATATTAAAATTTTGAATAAATTTGGAATGATTATTTACCATAAAAACTGTTATTTTAGAAGTAAATATTGATAATTTATAATACTCAATTTTCGTGTTGGTGAGTAGTAAGGGTTTGGTAATAAAATGATGTGATTTCAAAATTAAACATTTTTTAAATGTTCATTCTGGAGAATTAACAAGAAGTAATTTTTTGTACAATATATATATAAGAAAGTCTTCATTATACATTCACCATGTATACTCCATTTTCAATGAAGGTTATTTGGTCTTTGAATTATTTACAGCTGGTTCCAAAAGTAGACATAGTGAATGATTGAATTACCATTAATTTAATCAACTAAACTAGTTTAATTATAAGTGGTACAAATACTGGAACTTTAACTATCTGAATTTGACTTCAGACTGTTCATTTATTTCCGATTCAATTAGGAGAGGTAAGGATAAATAGGACAAAGTTTTGTTATAAATTTTTGTGCCATCGAGTTTTTTTATGCCACTGAACTTGAATCTAAGGTTTGCTGACAGAAATTTCCTCCCACACGTTCATTCACTGCTGGAAATTGTGCCTCTTTTATGAATCACTCTCGCACTTAACAGTTAATCCAAAATAAAACTTTCTAGAAATAAAAAGTAGATGATTTTAATTTTGTATATGTTGGTCTTTTAGAGGAAAAACCAACTTTTTTCAACATATAGACAAAAAACTAAAAGTCAACATTTTGAAAAAAACAAAACAAGAAATTTCCATGTTAATTTTACGTCAAAAAACATTTTTGGGTTCAGCAACACAGAAAACTAGCAAATTAAAAATTATATTTAATCATTATAAGATTAATGTTTTTACAAAAAAGACCTGATAAATCCCACAGATTTTATTTAACAATATTATTAGACATACAGATTTTATTAGATCTTTTTAACAAGAAATTTTATTTCCTCTATATTATAACATTTCAGACCTAAACGCCATTTAAAAACATTAAAAAAACAAGTTTGTTGTTTTCTTATTCTTTCTACATCCATAATTATTTTAGCTTTTTATTTTCTTCCTCATTTTGCTAAAAACAGTATTTCTGAAAATATATGAATTACCTAAATTGTCAAAATTCAACAATCACATAAAAAAATTTTATAAAACTTATAATCTCATGAAAAATCTTTTTTGAGCAAAATTCATTTTATCATGAAGAAAACGACAAAATTTTGATTTTTCACCTATACATTTAACAAAATGTTTTTATTGCTTGTTTTTTTCCAAAATACAAGCAAATTCGAAATTAAATTCATCTACTTTTTATTTGTTTACAAAGTTTTTTCATGTTTTTTTAACATTTTTTTTAATATTATCATGTAATCAAAGAAACTTTGCCAGAACAGCTAATCCCTAATAGATAGGGATAGGCAATTCCAACTTAGGTCGGAATGGAATGGAAGGAAATATTTCAACACTAGAGTTCATTCCAGTTCTTGTTCCGTTCCATCTTCGTTCCGAACGGGTTTCCGGACACCTTTTGACTGGGTTTTGAATTTTTGAAGGAGGCACATTTCAGCGGGTTAATGAATTCTCAGAGTGAAAAGTTTCCAAACTGAGAACTAAGAGAAAAACATGGGACAGAGCAATTGTAATTGTGTATGATCTGCGATTTGTCTAATCCTACTTTAGCTTGCACTGTTTTTAAGAAGAGGAGGGTAATACAATTTAGGAGAGGGAGGGAAATTTCATACGCCATGGACCAACTTGACTTTTTCGTTACTAAAGGACTTAGGACAGTGACGTATACTATAACTGCGAGCACAGATCTTTGTTCTGATCATTCTCTTCTCAGTTTGGAACTATGCGACGAGCTTCGTACTAAAAAAAAACAATCAGTTGTAGAAAGGATAATGGATTAGAAAGTTTACAGCGACTACTTAAATTCGACGCTTTCAATCCTAATGTCTCTCAAGACCGAAGTTGAACTAGAAGAAGCCGTTGAAAAGTTTACCAGCATCTTTCAGTAGGCTGGATGGTCATCGTCTGTACAAAGGCCACTTACAAACTATCCACAGTACACTAGAGATTTGATTAGGGCAAAGAGAAGAGCTCGTAATCTATGGCAGACTGATCGACTTCCATCTGACAAACGAACTTTTAATATACTTAAAATTGAACTTAAACGACAGATTCAGAATTTTAAAAGACCGAACTACGACAATTACCTCATAAACCTTTCGACTGACGATGAAAGCTTATGGAGACAGACTAAGAAGCTTGTGAAGCATCGTGAGGTATCAGCACCTCTCTGAAACTTAGATGCTTCCCGAGCTGTCAGACATTGAAAAATCTGAGGTCGTAGTCAACCATCTTTCTTCTGTTTTTACACCATGACAATAACTCCAACTGACTTCTGTAACACTGAACACGAAAGACCTGTACAAACCACTTCAGACATTCCTTTACCGTTATCATCACCTCCTTCTTGCTTCACTCCAACTTAAGTCGCAGAACAAATTAGACAGTTACCTAAGAAGAAAGCCTCCGACCATGACGTAATAAATGCTGAAGTTCTCCAGAAAATGCGAAGGAATGCTCTAATGTACCTAACATCAATTTATAACATAAAATCAGAACGACCAAATTTCCCTTACAATGGAAATATCGATTCAAATGATTCACAAACCAAACAAGAACACCGACTTCCCTTTACCATACAGACCTATCAACTTGCTCCCATTATGTTAAAAAAAATCTATGAAAAACTATTCTAGGAACGACTTCTTCCCATACTGACGAACGAAAACATACACCTGAACATCAATTTGGATTCCGTTCACTCCATTCAACCATTCACCAATTAAACAGAGTGACGAATTATATTGCGACGGCACTAGAGCACAAATTATATATTACAGCAGCAGGGATGTCCATCCCCTCCCCAAGGTCTATGGAGCACCTCTTTTCTTCCAAGATATTTTATTGCTCACCTCCTCTTAAAAATAATGCAAGCTAAAGTAGAATTAGAAAAATTATACATTATTACACTTCGTACAGTATCTTCTATTCTTTCCCTTGTATTTTTTTTTTAACTTGCCATTCCGAAAATTCATAACCCTATCGAAATGTGACGTTGAAAAAAAATCATAATCCCGTCAAAATGTGTACTCCTCAAAAAATTTGATGGCGCAACTTGCGTTTTTATTACAGGAGCGAGTACCTTCTGGGTACCCCTGAACAGGAGTATTTATGGATGTTGCCCAAGCGTTCGATAGAATCTAGGATCACGTGCTTCTTTTCAAACTTAAGACGATATTCCCTCCAACCTATTATCTTATTCTTCAATCTTTTATTTGTGACAGATTTTTCTCTATCTGCCAAGGCACAGAACTTTCCATTATTAAACAAGCCTTAGCAGGAGTGCCTTAGGGGTCAGTATTCGCTCCTCTGTTTGTTTTGTTGGGTTTAAGTCTTGTCAAAGCAAGTCCTATTTTGCCAATAAAATATTTTAATTGTCATTGCAAGATGGAACTAAACTGGATATCTGTTGAATATTTCTAGATATATGATTATTGAATGTAACTTATATGTAACTTGAACTAGAAAGACCGACAATATCACCGAATCTACAATATCACCTAAACAAATTCCACGACTGGTGCAAACTATGGAAAATTAGACTTAACCAAGACAAATCACAACATATAACTTTTATCCTTCGACGTGACACTTGCTGGCTATTTACTTTGACGAAGTCTAAATTCCTCAGACAGACAAAGTTCAATATCCTGGACTGACATTTGACAGAAGAACAACATGAGGCCCACATATCAAGAAAACAAAAACTCTAAACCTAAGACTACGAACGTTATACCCACTTCTTAACAGACATTCGAAATTAAAACTCAGACAAAAATTGAATACATGCACTTCACTACTTAATCGTGTTTGGACCTACGCTTCACAGATATACGAGAGAGTCAAAAACAACCACATATGTAAACTACAAACTTTTCAATCATAAACATTCAGGATTATCATCAAGGATCCCTGGTATGTCAGGAACATTACTTTACATAAATACCTCCAGATGCCAACAGTTAACGACCACATACGAACAACAAAATATTTCATAATAACTTACATGGACATACCAATTCATTGATTCAAGGCAACGACATCTAGCATGTCCGATAGCACCCGTACTAGGCTCAAAAGAATCTGGATGAGGGATCTCCTCCACTAACTACAAATATTAAAATCTAGACAGGAAGAACGCCGCCTATTCCAGTCTTCTACAACTCGCCATTACGCTCGCTGGTTGTTGGAACTTCTGACAGATGTGAGTGGAAAAATAAAGTTAATAAAATATATTCTGTTAATAAATAAAAAATAAGTTAATGAAATATAATTCTGAAATAAAATTATTTTTTGGTAAGTAAAATTCATAAATTTGAGTAATTAATTTTAAACTTAAATACTCTGTTACACCAGTTCCAGGAAAATATAAAAGAATATATAAGGAAGATATAAACACTAACCCATTTCGATCCTTTTCTATTTTACTTAGTTATTATAGATAGATTTTAATTAATCTAAATCTTACAAATTTAACCTGAAAATAAGATCATACGCAGACACTTTAATCAGCAAGAAATATTATAATTAGACCAAACGAAAAGTTGGAATTGTTTTCTCGAACAATTCAAGGCCGTTCGTTCTCTTTCCGACTTGGAATGAGACCACTCGTTCCACTCCGAAGGAACTGTTCTGGAAGAAGTTCAAGATAGTTCTGTTCCGTTCAATTCCATTTCATTCCATTCTGAAACTTAGTCCGAGTACCGCTCGTTTTGTTCCATTCCTATTTCGCTGCTTGGAATGGGACTGTCCGTTTCATTTCTTCTTCGTTCCACTCTTAAAATGTGGTGGGAAAAATTAATTGACACTAATTTATCCCGAAACGCCCACAGTATTCATTTATAAATAAAAATTTTAAAAATCATATCGCCTTAATAGTTTAAAATATTCAAATCACAGTTTTTTTTTGGGGGGGGGCACTATCTCCATCTTCGAGAGCTGTGCCTTTTACATCAGAGAATTAATACCAGGAATACCAGCAAATACACTGGCAGCTTTGGAAAATGATGAAAAAATCTTAGGCAAAATCATATGTCTTCTCTCTGAAGAAGGAATCTTAAAAAATCTCTGAACCTCTCACGAGCACTCCCCACCTCTTTTTTTTCCTTATACCTTTTGTTCCACTCTCTCTTTTTTTTCACTTTTACTTTAAGTGCTAACTTTAAATAACTGAAGTTTAAACAACTTTAACATTAACGTACATTTTACATCTTGTTATTGTTATCCAATTCTTAATATTTACAACAAAAAGATATAATTTTACTTTACGGCGTTGAGGGCCAACAGATTTTACGCCCTTACTATACCAATCCATCTACAAAACTATAGTTATTCTTGTTAATAATGTGTCATTATATAATTTAATTGTTGTTTCTTAGATACATACAGTAGCCATTTCATACACGGCCTGATGAATAAAAAAAATCAATAAATACATTTTTTTCCAAATGTTTTTATTTAAACCCTTATTTATAATTTCAATACCACAATTATAAATTTTCTGCAAAATAATTGGTTAACAATGAGTAAATATAATAATACAAATTTTTTTTTTTTTTATTTGTTTATTTAGAAATATTACATTCTGTCACATCAAGGACATTTATAATAATGATCAGAGAAAGCACACTCACACTCTATTTACAATAAAAAAAAAAAAAATAAATAAATAATACAGAAACTTAATAATAATAAATACAATAAAATAAAATAAAAATAAATACAATAAAATAAAATAAATGTATATAAACAAAAGAACTAACCTAATCATACACACTCGGGCTTGAGTGGAGGATCTGGCCATTGCCAAAACTCCAATAGATGCTTATTTACAAAAGGTCTCTGGGCCACTGCCGCTTCAACCTTCGAGGAGGATTGTAAGGATGGGTGGTGCTGGATAGAGATTGTGCAAGGGGATTTGGATGATAGGTAAGGTTTTGGTGAAATTTGGAGAATTTTTCTGGAATAAGGTCTAGGACAAATGGGATATTAAGGTCATGGTGTAGGATTTTGTTATTTACATAGAACGGAGCATCAACTATTGTTCGAAGGACTTTAGATTGAAAGGATTGAATGCGTTTGATGTTAGAAGCTTTTGCTGTCCCCCACAGTTCAAGTCCGTATGTCCATATAGGTTTCAGTATTGTCTTGTAGATAAGTAATTTGTTTTCAATAGAAAGTTTGGATTTTCTGTTTAGTAGTCTGTATAGCTGGCCGTATCGTCGGTTGAGTTCTTGTCTTTTGAGTCTAGTATGTGGGTTCCACGTTAGTCTTCGGTCTAAATGAAAGCCAAGATACCGGACTGTGTCTGAGTAAGGAAGCTGGATGGAATTAAAGTGTACTGGTGGACAGGAACTGCGTCGGAGTGTAAAGGTAATATGTTGGCATTTAGATTCATTAACTTTAATGCGCCAGTTATTACACCAGTGCTCAATCAAGGTGAGGTGGTTTTGGAGATTTAAGGATGCTATGTTGGGATCAGAGTTGGATGATAAGATTGCGGTGTCGTCAGCGAATGTTGCAAGAAAAGTATCGGGATGAACAGGGATGTCAGCAGTAAAGAGGATGTAAAGCACGGGACCCAAGACGCTGCCTTGGGGAACACCGGCTTTAACGGAGTAGATATTGGAAAATTCTGTTCCACAGCGAACTCGGAAGGAGCGGTCAGAGAGGTAGGATCGGAGGACTAGGTACAAGGACTGAGGTAAATGGATTTTAAGCTTGAAGAGCAGTCCGGAGTGCCATACCCGGTCAAATGCCTGTGCAATGTCCAGAAATGCACCCGAACAGTATTCCTTGTTTTCTAGGGCTGAGGAAATATGATCAACAACTCGGAGTCCTTGTTGAACAGTGGAATGTTGGGAGCGAAAACCAAACTGATGGGAAGGAATATTTTGGGATTCTATAATGGGTAGGATTCGTTTCAAAAGGATCTTTTCAAAAATTTTTGAAAGGATTGGGAGTAGGCTAATTGGTCTATAGGATGTTGAGATATTGGGAGGTTTGCCTGGTTTTTGGAAAAGGATAATAGTGGAGTGTTTCCATAGCAGAGGAAAGTGGGTGGTGCGTAGGATACAGTTGTAGATATATGTAAGGAATATGACTGCTTTGGATGGAAGTTGTCGAAGGATTTGAGGGGTAAGGAGATCATGTCCAGGAGCTTTACGGGGGATTAATTTTTTTAATTGAAATTTCACTTCGGAAGGATGAATAGCTTTTGGGGGCAAGGAAAGTGGGATTGGTGATGTAAGGAATTCTTCTACTGTTACGGTGTGGGCAGGATGGGATTCCGGATGTGAAATAAATGTATTGGATAGGTGAATGGCGAACTCCTCAGCCTTATCTTCGTCAGATGCTGCCCAGGAGCCATCATCTCGTCGGAGGGGATGGGAAATGCGGTGAGGATTTAAGATTTTGGTAGTGGTTTTCCAAAGGGAATTGTCGCGAGAAGAAAGGGAGGATAGGTAGGAGTTGAAGGAATGTGATCTGAAGGTGGCTAATTCCAGTTTTAATTTTTTGCAGTAATAATTATAGGAGCAGCGGTCGGTAGGATGTCGGGTACGTTGCCACAATAATCTGGCACGGCGTTTGGTTTGGATTAGGTCAAGGAGGTGTTGGGGTAGAATGGTCTTTTTAGGAATTCTGGAGGAGTCTTTTGGGAAGGAAGCAGTCCAGGCGGCTTGTTGGATTGTGGTAGTAAAGGAATTTACGGCACTATCAAGGTCATCGGGAGTTTTGAGGGATATGTTAAGATCAATTTTATCGGAGATGATTTGGCGGAAAAGGTCCCAGTTAACTGGGCCCCTAATAAATGACGGTGGAGAAGGTTTGGGAACGGGTTCAAGTGAAACATTAAGGATTAGAGGACTATGGTCAGAGGAAAGTTCATTTAGACGTGTAATGGAACAATTGAGGGGACTTAAGCCGCTGTGGATAAAGAAATCAAGAAGATCAGGATTACGGTTGGGATCTGTAGGCCAGTAGGTAGGAGAGTTGGGGGAAAGGAGGTGAAAATGTTGGGAATTGAGTGCAGACAGCAGGGTTCGGCCACGAGTATTCGTGGTTCTGGAACCCCATTGTTGATGTTTGGCATTTAGGTCTGCACCCAAGATGAAGTGATGTCCTAAGGAGTCGAGGAGAGAACGGAATTGGGCATTGGATATGGATCGGTTAGGAGGGCAATACGCTGATGCAAGGGTAACCGGAAAGGAAAAGGTTTTTATCACGATAGCGGTGGACTGTAGGAAATCATGTGTAGGTAACGGGAGTAGGTGATGGGAGAGGGATTGGTGTACAATGACAGCAGTACCGGCATGTGCTTTTCCGTCAGGGTGGTCAGTACGATATGTCAGGTATTGTGGTATTTTGAAGTGCTGTTTAGTGGTTAGTCGAGTTTCAGTAATTAGTGCCACGTCAATATTTTTGTCAAGTAATAATGTAGTTAGTTCGTTTGTGTGATTTCTAACACCATTCGCATTCCAAAGGAGAATGGATAAAGGTTTATTGGAAGTCATTTAAGGATTTTTCGCGGGAGGGATAAAATGTGATACAAGATTGGTGAGAAGAGATATCAAAGGAGTAACAAGGGATCTGAATTCGGAGAGGAAAGATGTAAGTAAACTGGTGAGATCTGTGGTATTTGAGGGAGGAGGAATGCGGGGAATTTGGTGTTGATAAAACTGTTGATTAGGTGAAGTTTGATTAGGATGTTGAGGGTGGGGTTGAGAATTTTGAGGTATGTGTTGTTGTTGCGGCAGGGTCTCACAATAAGTAACATCATTCTTACCTCCTAATAAGTGTGCAAAAGACACCGTTGGGTCAATTTTTTTTGAAGGTCCTCTTCTTGATGCGTTAGGTTCTCTTCTTGATGCCTCTGCTTCTTCTTGGGTCCGGGATTTTTGATATCTTGATTTAATATTCTTGTAGATCTGACAGCCTTTGTAGTTCGCTGGATGTCCTTCAAGGCACAATGCACAAACTGCAGGATCCCGTTTCGGTTTTGTGCACTCCCCGGATTTGTGCTGCTCTCCACATTTCACACAGCGCGGCAGATGATGGCAGTAAGTCCTGGTATGGCCATATGCCTGGCAATTGTGACACTGTACGATTTCCCTCTTAGGATATGGCTTCTCTACTATAACACTTGTGTAGTATATTCTTCTTATTTCGTATATTTTTTCGATCCCTTGATTTGGCTCCAAATCTACGAAAAATAAGGGTAGAGGAACTTTTACTCCTGGCTGTTCTTTACTCTCCTTCTGTACATTTGTAATCTGGCGCACTATGAAACCTGAAGTTTTCAATTCTTCTTCTATTGCTTCGGTTGGTGTTGAGGGGTGTAGATTTCTTATGACTACCCTCAAAGCTCGATCTTGCCGTAATTGGTACGTATGAAAATCCGCGTTGGTTTCCGTTAGATACTTCACAATTTTTCTGTAGGTTTCAGCTGTATCTGGTGATATCTTCGTGTCCTTTGTTCTGCTTAGACATGAATAGCTTCCAGAGCCTGTTATTTTGTTCAGTTGTGAGCATAGTAACTGAAAATTGCTTATGTTTTTAACGAATATGGGTGGAGGTCGGGGATCTCTTGGTATTGAAGCGGATTCCATCACTTCTTTATCATTCTGAAGCACCTGATAGGGGTTAGGGGTGAAAAACGGAGATTGTTCGGTTATCTCTTGTGAAGATGTACCTGGTTGATGCTGAAGTTCTTCAATTGTTGGTTTTGATGATGTTCCTGGCTGGGTTTCATTTTCTCTGGAGCTAATAGGCGTTACTGCAGGTGTTTGACGACATTGACGAGGCTTTTGTTTGACAGGCGAAGAACAAGGTGTTGAGCCTAACGGCCGAATTCTCTTGATAGAAGCTCTACTAGACATGGCCTGATTGTGATATCGCATATAAGGGAAAAAAAAAATGAAAAAAAAAAAATAAAATAAAATAAAATAAAAATAACCCTATAATTTATAACAAACAATAAATATCAATTGTTATTATGTATTCTTGACTTGTTTTGAATAAATAATCTCAAAGATTTCACTGCAAAATAAGTAAATTCTGAGAGACGATGTAGAAACACGTCCTTTCGCATCAGCTGGTCCACTGCCACTTAATAATACAAATTAAAGCGTTTACACATCTCACAAACTATGGGACAAACAAATATATAAATGTCAAATACTTGATTGTTGATCGTTGTATATTATTGAGTAAGAGGATGGTCCTTGAGGTGATGGTGATAAAAAGACTAAAATAGTAAAAAAAGAGTATTTTATTTAAAGCCAACGTTTCGACCCGACTTTTTAGGTCTTCTTCGGGGCTTCGAACAAGTAGGACGAACAAGATACAAAAGGATATAGAAAAATGTGGAGATTACATAATGTTTACGTAAAAATTATGAACAATGAAAATAAACATAAAATTAAGACTGTGAATAGAAAGTACATAGAAATATTAAGAACAAGAAACTAAACGCAGTATATTAACAGCGTAAACGAAGTATAACTAAGTAACAAGACTCTAAACTGAAGTAAATAAATGGTAATAATTATTATATATTATTGTAGATAGGGAAAAATTAAATGTTATAATGATAGGATGGATAGTATATTGGTTGGGTTATCTGATGAATTAAACCCTGAGATGGATTGTTTATCCTGTTTGTAATATGCCAACAACTATATCTGTTAACTCTTGTTGAAACTAGCTTAGTATTGTGTTTGCTAGTGTACTGTGATGAGAAGAAAATGTCATTTATTATCGGCTTATTTTTTTGTATTATTTCAAAAAAAGCGTGCTGCAGAAGCTCATAGAAAAAATTGCAGTGTTTATGCCTCCGAACGCACCTACCAAAATTGGTTTGCCAAATTTTACCCAGGAAATTTTGACATCAATGATGCTCAACGATCTGGTCGCCCATATAAAATTGATACGAGCAATGTTAAGGCCATTGTTGATCGAAACTCCACCCCATCAGTGTGAGAGATTGTTATGGTCCTAAATGTATCGCACACAAACGTAGAAAAACGTTTGCACAAACTTGGCTATGTTTTCAATCCTAATGTTTGGGTCCCTCACATGTTTTTTTTTTTTCGAAAATCACAAAAAATGTTATAACTCCAATACAACTTTAGCTATCTACAAGAAATTTATCAAGAATTTAGGGCCACATAAACTACACAAAATGACATCAACAGAACCTTCGTAAGCAAACTACATAATAAATTATTTACCCTTGGGTGGGATCTTTTGCCCCACCCTCCCTATTCACCAGACCTAGCTCCAAGTGACTACCACTAATTCTGCTCTCTGCATTAGAATTCCATGAATTGAAAGGAATTCCAAAAGAAAGAAGACATCAAAAACCACTTGTGTCACTTTTTTAACAATAAACTCCAGACATTCTATGAACATAGCATTATGCAATTAGTGGAAAGATGGGAAAAAGTCATATTAAATAATGGTCGATATATTGTAGATATTGTAGTTTTATTTCACCCTGAAAAACCGAACGGACTTATTTGCCAAATCAATACATAATTATGAATATAATCCTACAAATCACAAGCAAAGATAGAAAGAAAAAGGAAACATAATAATAAACAATATATAAGAAAAAATGGACCTAAAGGGAGTGTGGGGAAAACGAAAAAAAAGTAAGTAAATATATTAGAAAAATAGAGACTTACGGATGTATGCAGACATCATGGTCTCTCCAGTTTCAAGTAAAACACTATGCTGCATACATCCGTAGGTCTCTATTTTATTATTTTTTTTTTTATCATTAATTTATTATTATACATACTCACTTAAGGTCCGTTATTTCTTATATATTTTTTATTATTATTTTCCTCTATCTTTCCTTGTGATCTGTAGGATTATATTCATAATCACGTATTACATTCAATTTTTCCCTATCTCTAATAATATACAATAATTTTTACCATTTATTTACTCCAGTTTAGAATCTAGTTACTTATAGTCCTGGAGCCCGTGGCAAAAAAAGGTGTCATATTTCGTACTAAGCTTTAAACTGATCATATCCATAATAAACTGATCATATCCACAGACCTGGTGAGAAAAATGCACGTCTGTCAGCATAGAGCCGCTGGAATACAAAATGGCGGCCATGTGAAGATAGGTAATTAAGCAATCAATGATAAGGAAGCTGTACTAACCTTATTGTCGATTGATAAATAGATGGCTATTCACACTCAAGAAGGCAGCGCCTAGGCACGGAGTCGCCACCCCCCGAACCAACGTTGTGTAGGTCAACTCCAGTATGACATACAAAACGACACACCCTCAATGCGGTCTTAGAGGTATTGAACTATGGGCTACGCACAACTTCTGTTATCAATGATACTTCTCCATACCTTTTTTTTTTTTTTTTTTATCATGTTGCCGGGCAACGGCGCTGCTGTGCACCCGCATTAGCCCATTCGGCCACCCCGCCCACTACTTCTCCATACCTTTCACTCTCTTCCTGAAGAAGTTCCAGAGAGGCATCCTCAACACTTGCTGCGGTCTGTTCCATGTTTTCCCCTTGTCCCTTAGTCCGAAAATTCGTAACTCCGTCGAAATTTGTACTTCTACACTCCCTAATTTTCAAAATAACGATGTTATATAGGACAAGCGGCCCAATATTTTTGTAGAGCGCCTTTTTATCGATTTTATGATACAATTACCTTACGATCCAAATAGAAAGCAAATGGATATTTACTAGTTTAGTACCTAATTAAATAGACAAAGTTGGCTCCTCTCTAGATCGAAAACGACCCAATTCCAAGAGTTTTCGTAAATAAAATAGTTGTAGTTTAGGATGAGATGAAACTATTTACGAAGTTTCAGGCGGATGTTAATAATTCGAACAAAAGGTGTCATTACCACGGACTAATAGCAAATGCACCAGTTTCTCTAAGACGCTGAAACGTGAAGCTAAAAATAGACTTCCCAATGCTAATTCCAAATAGTATTAATCCTTATGTTGCCAATAGTTTTTATACAGTTAGGGATAAAAGGCCATATTAGTATTCTATCTAATCCATCTCCTAAACAAAGCGTTTGCGGACATATCTTCACTTTGAACAACATTTAATATGAATGTTAATGTTTACAATTAATTAATAAAGTAGTTAGAACAAATAAATAGGTTTTATTTATTTCATATAACGTAAATAATTCATAACGAAAATCTTTAGGTGTGAATATCTCCTAAACAAAGCGTTTGCGGACATACCTTCAAAGGAAATTTTTTTCTCGTTTTGAGGTCCTTAGTTCATTTTTGCAGTTTGGCCACTTAATCCAGAAACACCCTGTATAAATGATTACTTAACTATGCTGGTATTTTGTTTCTTATTTTTCATATTTTCTATCTGTTCTCGGTATCAAGAGAAATAAAATAAATAGTTTGGTTTAACAATAATGCCACCTTTATCAGTTACCTTTATAGGTGCGTTAAGACATTTCACAAACTATGGAAAACACAATTATCTAACTCAGGGGTCTCCAAACGTTTTGGCCCGCGGGCCACATTAAGACCTTCACTAAGTCCTGCGCATCGTAATAAGTCCTAAAATAACCTCTAATAAGTCCAGTGGGACGGGATTAATGACACTTCTGTTGTGATATGAGCTTTTTTGGTAAAACCACTCATGCAATAAATGTTGTAGCAATCCTGTGTTTGAGTAATTTACTAAATTTTATATTGTTATTTAAATTTAATCGTTTTTAAAATTCTACCATGCGATCCAAGAAGCTTTTACATTAGATTAGAGGTGACCCGGACCGTGCTGGACCGACCCACCAATCCTAGTTTGGAGACCCCAGATTTAACTTAACAGCGACATTATTCCTAAACCAAACTAGTTATTTTATTTCTCTTGGTACCGATAGCAGATGGAAAATATTAAAATAAGAAACAACAATACTAGCATAGTTAAATAACTATTTACGTATTTTTTTATCCCATAGTTTGTAAAATGTCTAAACTCGGCTTAAAATTTTGATTAAAAATAAATTAATGTATAATATATTAAGGTATAAAAACTTTTGATGTATTAAAATTCGTATTTTAAACTTTTATTTATTCATTTATTGTTACATTCCGCATCTAGCAGAGCGGGCCATTTTATACTTTTATTTGTAATAAAAATATATGTACTTATTGTCAGACAGAATATTTTTGAGGAAATTGATAAGAGTGGTATTGATGTTATTATAAGGTGTTTGAATAAAAAAAAAATGTAGAAAACTATTGCTTTTGATTTTTTTTTTATCTCCTATCAGTCCCTGTGTGAAAACTTGCTGTTCAGTGTATATTGTTTTTGATAGCAATGAACAAGAAAATATTTTAAATCATCTTTACATTTTTATTAACAGGAATAACTATGGTTCTGAAAATGTAGAATTGTGCCCCTAAACGCAAACATTGGAAATTTGAAGTTTTTAAAAAATAGATAAGGGAATATTGAAGTTTTTGTGCCAAGAGTTTCTAAAAGCTTATATTTTTTCTTATATTTTTATTTATGTATTATATATTCACTAAGATAGGTACTTAATATAAGATAAAGAATGTCAATGACTTGGATCAGATAAATGTTTATCGGATATAAGTTATGCTTGTTGATCAATATTTAACATATTTTATAATCTTAACTGCTGTCAAAATGTTCAGTGAAATACACTTCAAAACAAAATTTTCAATTTTGATTTAATGTATTTCGGATGAACTCCCTTCTCGTAAAGTGCCAGAAAAGGATTTTTTATATGTATTTATTTATGAACCAAGATTTAATCTGCTTTAACAAAAATTATTTGCTATATCTGATGAACTTTATTTTATAATTGTGTTCGGTATAAATATTGGAGTTGTACAACAAAGGAAATCGTAGTGCATTTAATTTGAATTGTTCATTGCCGTTTTTCATGTGGGAAAATCTCATGGATAAATTATTTTAACAGAATATGAGAGCAAATTATGTCTAAATTCACAATTAGGATTTTTAATTTGCAGTACACATAATAACTTAAACACCTAATATTTTATTTTTATTTTTTAAATAATGTCTTTATTTTCGGATAAGTTTATTTCCTTTGATAATGAAAAAATTAGTTTGGACAATGAAAAAAATGTGAAATGGTTTTGTATCACTTCATCACTTTCTAACAAAATTGTGTAGTAATGAATATCTCAAGAGTTATTTTAACTCTTATTGAATTCAATTAAGCCATTAACATATCTTTTCTTACAAAGTTTACTATTCCAATTCATTAATTCTTGAGGAAAGAAATTAAACAATTAGTTAATAATTTTAATAATAGTCTACGATAAAATATCTTGCCAATGTTTATTTACATTCCGAAATCGATATCTTGTCCATCTCTATTTGTAAACCAACACGTTAAGGTTATGCTAGCGGGGTTCTTGGTGATTACAGAAGTATGGTTGATGCCAATACTAGAGGTGTTTTAGAGTTATTAAAACGATCAGGAAATGATACCTGTGCAGATTGTGGCGCAAAGGGTATGTTTTTAAAACATCTTAAAGATATTTTTTTAATGAAAGAGATCTATAACTTCAGTTATTTTCCAGGACCTGAATGGGCCTCCTACAACATTGGCATTTTCCTTTGTACAAGATGTGCTGGGATTCACAGAGGTATGGGAACACATATTTCGAAAATCAAGCATATAAGGTTGGACAGATGGGAAGATAGCCAAGTTCAGCGGATGAGAGAAATAGGAAATTTAGTTGCAAAAGCTAAATATGAAAAGAGAGTGCCCCCTTGCTACAGAATTCCAACAGATGGAGATCATGAGTAAGATAAAGTTTTTTTTATATTCAGGATATTATTAAAAAGAAATTGTTTAATTGATAACATGTATGCATAAATAAAGACTGTATTTATATAAATAAGTGTGTATGTTGATAACATGTATGCATAAATAAATATTGTATTTATATAAATTAGTTTGTATTTTTAAGTAACAAATATAGAGTTGATATTCATTAATTAAGTGTTTATATTTCTAGCTCCTTACTAGAAGAATGGATCTGTGCAAAATATTTAAGAGAAGAGTTTTCTAGACCTGAGCGTCAGGCCTTTATGACTGGTCATATGGAAGGTTTTTTAATGAAAAGAGGAAAAGAAGATCCCAAATACTATCCTCGTAAATTTATGTTGTCGGAAGTAGACGATACCCTCAAATATTATGTTGATGAGGTAATTGATCACGCTGTTATCTTTTCTCCAAAATTTAGTCAATAATTTACCTCTATATGTTTTAATTTAAGGTGAAATTGTGATTCATAATAAAAGGTTTGGGCTATGTGTATTTCACCATTTTTATTTTTTTACACTGGTAATGTTTCGGCTATGTCGCCATTTTGTAGCGATCTGTAAGATTACAAAAATGATGCTCATTATGTTATGTCCAACATGTTAGATGTTCTGTCCTTGAAATGTTGCCTGTGTATAACAATAAAAATAGCAGAATAAATAAATATGGCCAAAACCTTTAATTAAGTCAATAATTAATTAGAATAATAAAAACACATATTTTGATCACAACAGTCCTATTTTATTTTAATTAATACACCAAAATTTCACAACTTCGCTTAAAATCTTTCCAGTTGTTCGCATCACATGTGACAATCTTCCGGTAAAATCTTATATCAGAAGGGTTTTTCAATAAATTTTCACAAATTTCTAACTTCTTAGCTGATTTCTGAGGATTAAGTTCGTAAGGGACCAGTCTAACACTCTTTCATCTTCCCCTTGGAGTAGATAGCGACTAACAGTATCTTTCGACACATCACACTCCCTGGCAAGTTCGCGAGTACTTTTGGACGAATTTGATTTAACAGCTTCCTGCAGAACCTCATCAATATCCATTAATTAATAAATATAAATCGCCCAGAGCCCTTCTTCCTTTCCAACGTCGTATTTCCACTGCTAAATTTTTCAGACCAATATCAGAAGGGTTTTTGCAGTGCGCTGGTCAAGGACACCTTCTCCTTCATATTTAATAATTTCACGAGTTGCTTGAGCAGCTGTGAAATTTTTTTCCAGTAACACCTTAAAATTACGAGAGTTTCGTTGGACACTCCTGAGACTTTTTTTGAAGAAGTTGAATGAGATTAAATAAGTTTAGAGAATGCTCTAAAGGAATTATTAAGTATTGGTAAGTATTAAAATGTTTACCTCTTCTTCTGGCGCTACAGAACGAAATGGTCCTTGGCCTGTTTCAACATCCGCTGCCACACAGCTCTGTCCTCTACCAAACGAATGCCCACCTGTCACATGTCTTCCACCTCGCTTTTGATCGACCCTTTGCTCTATTAGCGAAGATTTTCCCTTTATATATATTCATCACCTGTCTGTCATTCAATCTGTTAACGTGACCAATCCATTTCAGACTGCTTATTCATAGAAAATTTGACAAAGACAGATTGTTGTAGATGTTATATACTTCTTTATTCTTTCTGCTTTGCCACACTCCATTCTCAAACATTTCTCGCTGAACCCTCCTCTGGAATCTTTTTTTTTTTTTATTTATTTTTTTTTTTTTATAATATAACCCTCTACCCACCATTTGCATCACTCCATTCTCAAACATTCCTCGCTGAACCCTCCTCTGGAATCTTCTTTTTTTTTTTATTTATTTATTTATTTTTTATAAGATAACCCTCTACCCACCATTTCTGGCATACGGGGGATTGTTCTAGAGGTACAACCAAATCTATTCTAACCAGAGTGGGAGGGTCGAGTTTCATTCCGTGTGGCCGCCACGAAATAAGTCAACCACTCCCAGGCCGGATTCGAATTGGCGTCGCTAGACACGAGGATGCTAGACTGGGCAACGCTCCAACACGACCTCCCTCCTCTGGAATCTGTCAAGCCTGTCACAGGTTATCTTGTTCATTACCCAACATTCACTGCGGTAACTAACAACTGGTCTGATTAGAATCTTGTATATTCTGATTTTATTTTGATTAGGTTACTTCTTATTAAATATCGAAATATAGAAGAGCACCTATTTCCTTCCAGAATCCTTCTTTTGACCTCTTCTGTTTCATTGGGTTCATTAGACATTAATGATCCCAGGAACGGAAATGTCGATACTTCGATGTTTTCTCCACCTAAGTTATAGTAAGGTGGGTGTTGCTACCTCATTCTCTCTACAATCATCAGTTTGGTTTTAGTGACATTTATTTCGAGTCCAGCTCTTCACATAAGCTCAAAAATATTAAAACAAACCGAAAATTGAAATTCCAGAAGAGAAGAAGTTGACATGATTAAGAATTGGCCACATTTGGTTGACGCATGACTACGTCGTAGATAAAACCAGACCACCAAAATCTGAGATATCCAGCGTGCAGCTGCCGATTGGACACATTTTGGAAGATTGTCAGATATATCATAGTTACTTTAAAAATTTAAACTTAAAAAGAAAAATTCAAGTAATACTAGGCTACAGTGGTAACAATATTGAAATAGTAATTACATTCCTTAATTAAAGTAATAATTTGTTTAGTAAAATATAATAAAAAAAAGCAAAGAGAAATTTAAAAATTCACCATAGAAAGACATAAGCAATTGAGTGTCTATAAACAACTTAACCTAGACAGTGATTCCATTCAATAGACACAGTTCATTTTCCACTGAAAAATCATCAGGGAACCACATGTGAAACTGAAATTCCTATGCTTCAACAGAAGACTAAAACTGCTATTATTGAGCGAATTCTCTAAATTGAATGTCAGACGATGACTATACCTGTTAAAACCTAACAAGTATGTATAAGCACAGCAAAAAAGACCCGCATGCAAAAAAATAGAAATGCTTCAATAGAAAATAAAAAAATAGTGTTCACCCTGGTACCCTCGCAAAACTTATTACACACAGACTTATGCATACTAACTGTTCAAAACCATATTTATACCTCATATAAACAATTTCACTAAAAACTACAACCCTGAAATGCTCAACCATCATGACCTCATACCTATCCAGTTGATAATTTATTATGTATTTTCAGAGTTTTAATTTTTTATTGCAAATAATTTTTGCTAACTGTGTCCAAAATATAAACATCCTTCCCTCCCTCTGTAGCAATCATTTGGGGTTAGGTTTATAGTAGCACTTTTATATTGATAGAAAAATAATTAGACATATCTATTCTGATCGTTTTCTCAAATCAATAGAGAGAATAGAAATGGATTACAACTTTCACAAACTATAATTGTGATTATACTTTAGTTACACATGTCCTGTTAAAAGTCCTTAGTAAACAAAGTTTAAATTAAAAAAAAATCAAAATGTTATCCTGAATATTGACTTCTTAAGTTTCAGATTATTGACATATTAAAAATGATAAGAATTAATCCTGGAGTACATTCCAATCTCTTCAAGTTCTGTTTGCAGTTTATTTGAATCACATACTTTGTATATAAATGAGTGGAGATTAATTAAATTTTGAGATCAGTGATTTAAATGTTTGCACTATTTCAAATGTTCGTAATTATTTAATTTTTCCTTCCTCTTCTTGCTTTTTACATTAATGTATCAATAACTGACTGTAAATTTGATTGTTCTCCAGAAGTCCCTCATGTTATCATAAAAATTTTTCTTTGGTTGAGTGTCTTCTGTCCACGTTAGTTTTCTTTCTTTTTTCAAAGTAAGTATTATCATTCATATCAACTAGTAGTTATTATTTAATTCCCTTTTGCAATTTGTTATATATAAGTGTGTTTGTAAGGATATTTTCTCATAATGAATAGTTAAACTAACTTTAATTAAATTCAGTATTAAAATTTTATATTGTAACATTTAAATGTTTGAATTATTTTTTTAGAAGAAAGATCCAAAGGCAGTCATGAAGGTTTCGGAAATCAATGTATCTTTTTCTCCTGTCAAAATGGAGAAAAAGAATTCTTTTCAAATAAGTTATCTTAAAGATGGTACCACAAGACATATTTATGTTTATCATGATGACCCACAAACAATAGTGAATTGGTATAACGCTATTCGTTGCACAAAACTCCACAGACTACAGATTGCTTTCCCTACAGCAAGTCAAGCTGAGGTAATATTATTGAGTAGCTTAACTGTTTATAAGCAAATAGCAAATCGGTAGTTGTAGCAATGAAGAGGTGGATGTGACCTGATTAGAATTGTGATGTGGGCCAAGTGCTTTATTTCTAGAAAGTGAATATTGTGTAAATATACTTAATTGTTGATATATATATATTATTTTAGCATATATTTTAGGTTTCTATATATTTAGCATTATTTTAATTAGTAATTATTATCCTTCATCTCCGGTGAAAATCAACCCATATTGAATGGAACTGAAAAGCTCATTTTTGATTCATTCATTTCATATTTTGATTCATTCAGTTATTTTTATATATATATTTTAATATATTTTTTTTTTTTTACTAGCCTGTTACAAGTATGTTTCAACTTTTTTTTTGGGGGGTCCTCCCTCTTCTTGCCTTTAAGGCTATATGGGATCTTCCCGGGCCAGGGAGTGTGGGTGGGGATTTAAATGACGTCCCTGGCATCGGGACGCGAACTCGTGACTATATTTTATGATTGTATCATATATCAGGTTGCCGGGCAACGGCAGTGCTGTGCACACACGTTAGCCCGTTCGGCTACCCCGCCCACAAGTATGTTTCAACTTGTAGACCTCCCTTAATTAATGGGGTTTACGGTTTAACTCCCTGTGGGGACCAGCGATACTGAGAAGTAGGAGCTGGGACTCAATCCCATGATCTTTATTTTACTAGTATTGCGCACTAATCACTCTGCTATATCGGCCCATGAGTTATTAATAGTTTCCAAAGTAGGAGAAATTATTTTTATTGGATCAAAGAAGTAATTAAAAACTGCTTTCTTTCAGCTTGTAAACTTGTTAACAAAAGACTTTGCTCATGAAGGTTGGCTTTGGAAGACAGGCCCTAGACCTACCGATGCTTACAAGAAGAGATGGTTTACTCTTGATCGCAGGAAACTGATGTACCATGAAGAACCTCTGGTGAGATGAAATTTCGAAAATCCGAACTAAACAATGATAGTTTGTTATAAATAATAATTTTAGTGCTCATATATATATATATATATTATATATATATATATATATATATTAATTTGTTTATTCAAATGAGGTTCCTCACTACCATATTGATAAGATATGCAACTGTTCCATGATGCACATTAAATATTTTTGTTGTATTTTCCCATAACGTAACAGATTTATGCACTGTATCAGACTTCATCTGAGAAGGGAAGGAGTAGATTTTATATCTATTTCAATAACCCCCATCATCCAGTTAATGAATGCTCGAAAAAGGGGTATAGAAGGAAATGGCGTCGACACAATTTTTGACTTTGGAACATTGTTCGGACTAGTGAGGAGGTAAACATACTAAAAGTCCCCACACTTAGGTGGTGAGCCAGATGTGGGGGAACGATTAGGTAACTTTTTTCGGATTTTCACTTATATCAGAAAAACTATCCATCGCTTTGATTAAGATGTTCTATACAAAATTAAAACTGATAAAATTTGCAATATGATTGATTCAATACTTGTTTTTGCTTGCTCGCTTTGTTTCCGAGATATCTGTCCTCAACTATGGCTAATTTTGAAAAAAATAAATTTGCCTCATGTTTAATGCTGTTTTTGGTTATATCAAGAAAACTATCCATTCTATCGACAAAGACCTATACAAAACTAAAGCTGATAAAATTTGCAACATGATTTGATTTTATACCTTTTTTCCCTATCTCACATGGTTCCTGAAATATCCACCCTGATGTGGAAAAAAGAATTTTTCAACTCATGTTTTTTGCTGTATTTAACTAACTCTTGATTGCTTCGTTTTACGATTAAGTCATGGGGAAAAAAGTTTTTAATAATTAAATTTTCTTCAAGAATATATATTATTTTACTAGTTTATCTTTAACAATTCTAAAGTTAGATCAGTCATCTACTTTACCTTTTGATTCTGAGAATTTGCAGAAAAAAGTAATTTTTATAATAAATTTTATTGTATGGATGTATATGTATATATATACATAGAGGTTTAAATGTATAAAGAGTTAGAGCAATATAATAATAACGAATACTATAAAAATTATTTTTTCTGTAAATTCTCTGAATTGTTGACGTATAAAGTTATAATTTATCTAACTATTAAATCGTTGGAGGTAAACTAGTAAAATTATATACATTCTTGAAGAAAATTTAATTATTAAAAACCTTCTTCCTTACAACTTAATTGTAGATAGAAGCAATCAAGTGTTAGCTAGTCAAATACAGTAAAAACCATGAGGTAATTTTTTTTTCATATTAGCAATAGTTGAGGAAGGATATCTTGGAAACTAAGCCAGATAGCGAAAAAAGGTATATAATCAATCATATTGCAAATTTTATCAGCTTTAATTTTTTATAGGACGTCTTTGTGGATGTGATGGGTAGTTTTCTTGATATAAGCAAACACTCGAAAAACAGCAATAAATAATTTTTTTTTATTTTCAAAATTAGCCATAGTTGAGGATGGATATCTAGAAAACGAAGCGAGGTCGCAAAAAATTATATATTATCAATCATATTGCAAAATTTTGTAAAGAACGTCATTGTCAATGCAATGGATAGTTTTCCTGATTTCAGCGAAAAAAATAGTTAAAATATTTTTCAGTATTTTTAGCTGAATTGTTTCATAAAATTTATAGGATTTCACTGAGTAATTTGAGCCATCATATTTTCTCTAAAAATCGTTACGTACCTTCAAACGAACTTACCAAATACATTTAATGCATTAATTTTTCATTATTTTGAGATCAAATCGTTCCAAAAAATGGAATATCACCAATTAATTTGGACCATAATACTATAAAATCATGGATGTTAAATATTCAGGATGCAGGCTTATTTAAATTTTTTATTTTTCCCAACGTTTCAACCCAAACATGTGGGTCATCTTCAGGGCCGAAAATGTTTTTTAAAATTACTATCAGAGATATAATAGTATACAACCGCTAATTATAAATAATAAACTATAGTGATTGATGGTGCATGAATCTAATATTGCAATACACGTATTAAAATTAAATATGTAAATAGTTATACAAACTAAAAAATAAAATAATGTATATAATCCATTTATACAAATTTGTAATATTTTCTCTTACTAACCGTGGTTTGAGCACTGAGGGTGTTCAAGTACTGACACATGTTTGGTAGGTAAGTAAAAAGGTCAGGGATGGAGGGTTTCCCAGTTGTCACTTTTTACTTACCTACCAAACATGTGTCAGTACTTGAACACCCTTAGTGCTCAAACCACGGTTAGTAAGAGAAAATATTTGTATTTTTTTTGTATAAATTTGTATAAATGGATTATATACATTATTTTATTTTTAGTTTGTATAACTATTTACATATTTAATTTTAATATGTGTATTACAATATTAGTTAGATTCATGTACCATCAATCACTATAGTTTATAATTAGCGGTCATATACTATTATATCTCTGATTGTAATTTTAAAAAATATTTTCATCCCTGAAGATGACCCACATGTTTGGGTTGAAACGTTGGCAAAAATAAAAAAATTTAAAAAAGACTGCCTGCATCCTGAATATTTATCACCCATGATATGTAGAACAGTCGACTAACTTCCTTCAAGTACTATAAAATCAATAGAGCTATTGGCTTATAATATTGTTATATACTTTAAAAAGGTCTAGCTAATCATATAACTTTCCTAGTTTCTTTGCCAAGAGTTAACTAAAGGGAATGATGAAGTATACATCTCTTCCAATAGTTTTAGTAATAGTTTTATAACACACTTTCTAAAGCAGGTGTTATAAAACACCTGCCTTAGGAGTTATTAACATACACCTGTGGCATATTGTTGAATTAATAAAGTTACTTTACTTTTTAAAATATTGCTCGTGAGATAGATATTAACTAAATATGTATTGTATTTTTTAAAAGTTATAATTAGAGTTTATTTTTTATATACTTCTGTTAAGGTTTCTTGTAAGAGACCGAACTGATATTAATACTGTGAATTATTAATATGAAATTATTATTTATTTGACAAAGGAATTTTATTTTATATTGTGAGTAAATTCACATGCATTTGCAAATTTGATAATATTAATATTAGTCTTATTTAAACCGTAATCATAAGACCAATTTACTTTTATATATTTGAAGATGTTTGTACTTTTCCATTCTTGTGCCTCCTACCATAATGACGACGAGCTCCTTTTTCTCCTTCTGTTAGTTTCACTGGTTGCCTGGGGCTGTTAGTGATATACGAGTATGTGCTAAAATTATATACTAACTTTTTGTTGAGTTTATCTTTACATATCTTATCCTGTTAAAGATATGGAAGATATCTTATAATATTTAAGATGACCTTTGCATATTTTATAATGTATTCTTCTATATCAAATGAACTTTGTAATTTGTATGAACTTCTTTTATTTGTAGTTACTAAACATTAAGGCATAAGCAGGTCTGCAATTTATATCATGGAGCAACTTAACAAAGTTAAGTACTGCAAATCACACTTCAGAAGTCTTCTTTTTTTTTTTTTTCTACTATTTTAAATGCCATTTATTTTTCAATCTTTAGTATGTTTCCCAAACAGTATCTGTAGCATTATAGATATTAATAATAATAATGAAATCATAAAACAAATTACATGAAGTTCTAAAAATATTACAGAAATCAATTAATCTTTTCTGTTTTTAACAATGTTTGCATGGATTGAATTCTAAATTGGTATCTAATGTAAAGAGCATGAGATCGATTTAGTAAATAAACTAGTGTTTGTTAGCAAATAATAAATGATACTATTTAATAAAAATTGCTATTTGAATCTGAATAACTAATGCCAAAAGGTTAATATGCATTGTGCCGACTGGTAAACATCTCAGAGGTAAACCAAAGCAGAGAAGGTAAGATTGCGTTAAAGCTGATCTGTTGGGATTAGGTTTGGAGGGCGACCAGTGGAGAGAGATGTGTAGACAGAGTTTAGTGGTGTTGCCATCGAGCCTTCATGTTCGATAAGCCTTTTATTATTATTATTATTATTTTAATTATACTCTTCTCTTATCATAAGGGAACTCTGAATGAGTTAGGCCTGGGTAACATTGATTATGAACCAATGTTGGTGTGGAACGAGATACTTTGGTTTTGAACTAAGGACAATGAGGCAAGTTAACATGGTTCAATAATTATCCGAATCAACCAATTTAATGAGCACAGGAAGTCTACACTCCTTTCATATTTCCTCCAGTTGGATCCCCTTTGATAAATTGGATGTTACTTTTTAAGAAACTGACAAACATGGGAGCCTGCAAGAATAAATAAATGCCATCGTCTGTATCGATTATTTATATTACATTATATTTATATTTGTTTTAGTCGGCTCATCCTAAAGGTGAAATATTCCTGGGCAACATGATGGATGGATATTCTATAAGAGTCGGTGTTCCAACTGGTGTTAGGGATCAAGGATTTTCTTTTACTCTTCGGACTCCGTCTCGGTGGTATTACCTTTCGGCTGAGAATTCATTTGATAGAGATGTCTGGATATCTGTTGTGACTGCTGTTTTGGAACAGCCAGTCTCTCCTCAAGATAATACAAGTATATGATATTTTTTATTATAAATTTAGATTTTATGCTTAGATCCACTTTTCATTAACTGGATATTTAGTTAATAAAATCTTAATATGGGGTTATACCTCATAAAATGTCAGTTTTACTTATAAGATAGAACAGAATTTTAATTTACTTGTGAATTGTACAATTTTGTATTGTTTTTATTAGACAATCAATATTAGGTTGTTAAAACTGAAACCTTATTATTATAAAATATTGATTTAAAAAAAGTATTAGTAGCAACATGAACTGAGTAAATATTTATATTTTTAATCCAATTAGTTGTTTTTATTATATATATATTATTTCAGAGAAATGTTATATTTAGCTCAGTGCTTCATATAATAGAAGTTGGTAATTGATATTTAGATCTATCTTCTTTTTCTTTAACCGATGCTAATTTTTTTAATGAAGATATTATCTTATAATTATCTGAACTATGAATAACATATGAAAGAGTGTTTTAATTGCTTATTTTAACAAGGATGACTTACTTGGTTATAAGCTGAAGTACTGTAGTTTAATATTTTAAATTAAATATTAGTAAAATAACCACAAAAAAAAGATTTCATTGAATCATAAATGACTGACATTCCATTGATATTAAAATTATTCCTGAAATCTCTCATTAGCAAAAAAAGTTTTGTAATTCAGTCAAAATGAGATTTTTTGTTATTAGCTTGCACTCCAGGATGTAATTTAATGTAGTTTGATGATTTTACATCCTTCTCCAGATTATTTTTCTTATAAACAATGAATTTTAGTTGCAGCAAGGCTCGTCAGAAAGAGAGTTGGAGTTACTAGCAGTCTCAATATTTTTTCTTCAAGATAACCTATTTCTTCAAACTACTAGGGTGGTATAATTTATTTGTTTATTTTAATGATTTTCTATTATTTAGTCTGTAGATAAAAATTTAGTTTTAAGCTTATGTATATATGTATGTGTGTATGATGTATAAATAATAACTGAATACACAGATGTTTATGGATTGATTGAAGAGAGGATATAACTTCTAAAGAATTTGTTAAAAAAAAATAATGATAGTAATAATTTTTAAAAGTAAATGACTGCTATGAAATTTTCTATTTTTATTCAAATAAGCTTGTATCTTATTTTGTATTTTTTTTTTTTTAATTTTAAATTGATTTGTTCATTTTCCATTGTATTTGAGAGTTTTACTTGTGTTGTATATTTTTTTAATAATCTTTATGCATTTTATATTTATTATTTTAAAAGAATGATTCGGGTTACAATTCGAAGTTGTAGTATTATATTTTCAAAAGTTGATTATTAGTTTATACAGGCATTACCTAAACAGTGAAGTGGTGATGGTTTATTCCAAATTCTTTAATATTTAGTGAAAAATTATTTTAGAAATTTTTACTTCCATTTTCAATTGCATTTATCTGTGCTAGTCACACAAGTCTATTCTGGGAATAGAGTTAATATAGAAGTAATCTAAAGTCGTATTTTGTATAGAAGTATTAAAAAATGTTAATTTCTCCAGTGATATTTATGAATAACTTTTTTGTCCCAAAGAGACTTTGTTGTTATTGACCAAAGAAAATATCATGTTCTTCGTAAAGACAATTTGAGTTTTTTTAATTTTATATTGAAATGCTCTATCACACATAGCTATTATTTTTAACTTTTCAATTCATATTAGAAGTGTTTAACAAATTAACAGTTTGAATTATATTATAAATATATTAAAAGAGATCTGGTTGTATTGTGAGCTAAAGTTTGAAACATATCTAATGAGTGTAATGTTCTTATTTTATTTCTCCTACAATTTTTGTTTTGTTTTATGTTTGTTACCTTAAAGTAAATTTAAATTTTCTGTTTGTATTTTAGTATTGATTAATGTACATTTATACTTCATATGTATATGTTTTATGTAAACTTTTGTAAATATGTAAATGTATTTGTTATGATTGATATTTATGTAGTTTGTAAATTATTTAAATAAATAGAAGTAATTTGAAAGATAATTATGTAAACCATCCTTAATTCTTATATTGATAATAAATTAATCAAGGATGAATATTTTTTCATCCTCTTAAGATAAAATTGTAGTATGACCATACTAATTTTAAATCTAATGTATAGAACTCACTATGAAAAAACAATCTTGAAGAAAATACGTACAGAGAAAATAACAAATACAAAACAAACTGCTTTGAGTAATTAAAGAACATATGTCATTATGGACACCCATTTCATTGGTCTCTCATCAAAGACTGCGGATCTACCCCTGAATGAGTCTTGAATGCGATATTAAATAATGTAAATATCTGGTACAATTTTAAGCACAAAATTTCAATATAAGTAATTGCTATATTTTTATTCTCTCCTGGTGCCATACAGTATTATGATTCATACTTGTTAGCAAACATTAAAATTTCTTATAATGGCTGTATTGAATGTTAAGCAATTGTTTCATAAATTAATTTTTGTTTCTATTTACTCCAGTGTGTTTAGTGTTATTAATTATTTATTTAAATTTCCTTCCAGAAAATAAATATTTAAATTTTACATTGGTATCCCTAATTAAGTATATGCATGATATAATTTTTCTGTTTTTTGCTTTTGTAAAAATATTAAGGCTGACAAAAGAATCTATTAGTATCTTTTCATAATTCAAAACAATTATAGCCTAGAAACGTAATAGCGCTAGAATTATCTCCAAATTATTCACTATTACAGAACATACATACCTAATTCTACAGATTATTTTTTTTTATTAAGTTCCTTATCAATGTCATAAGGTTTTTTCAAATTGTTCTTTTAGCTAATCCTTTATACACAAAAAAAATCTTATGACAGTGAAAAGGAACATGATAACAGAAATTCTCAAATTACTTAGATCTCATGAAGCAGGTGAAAATCACAATAATTAAAAGTTTACCTTATATCGAAACATTTAATTTTATGTTTTAAAAATATTTAGGGTACTGAACTTCTAATGCTCGAAGTCTCAGTTTCGAATCCTGGGTCATGGCAGAAATATTATTTCTTCTGTTTCATTGGCTGTGGGGTGACCCTGGTGTCAGGAGAGCCTCCTGGGACAAACTCAGTCTCTATAAAATGGGGACCATTAATTAAATAATTGATTAAGAAGGAAAACCTGGCAGTTGAGCGTGATCTCGGTCAAATCATCTCCTTGCACAACCATTGACTTAGAAACAGTGCTTTCTCTAAATAGTACTAAACCATAGATCTTTCATGGGTTGTAGTGGTACATTTTTTTAAATATTAAATGAATCATACATGACTATTTCAAATACGTATAAGGGATAATCGAAACATGTTTTGGCATAGTTCAAATTTTATTGTGGATATGACTGAAATTTCTCATAGATTGCATAATTGGAATTTTGTTTTCTCATTTACCAACTTCCACGCTGTTTCTGACATATGTTAGGAGATATTGAGGGGAGTGTGAAGGAGATTTTAGAGGTACAACCAAACCCATTTTCTAACCAGAATGGGAAGGTTAAGATTCATGGCCTTAGGTCCACAGCAAAATAAATAATTACACTTGCCCAACATGGAGAAATCTAAGGACAGGTATAACCTTGTCTGGAATATAAGAAACTTTAACAACTGAGCAAAATTAGTCATTTATTTAAAAATTATTCAGTTATTTTTAAAAATACCAAGATAACACCATCGAATTCTTTCACAGAGTGAAAATGTAATCTCATTTTTGAACATAAAAATTAACTACCATTTTATGTCAGATTTTGCTATTGTTGGTTAAATAAAAATAGTTATAAAGAACATATAAAGCTAGTGTGATAAGCCATGCTTACACTTTCCATTACATTTTTCTACAATACCAAGAATTGCCTTCAATGCCTGCTCCAAAGTGAACCCAGACGATGTGTGCTATCAAAATGAGAAATTATATCTTGGACTATTTTATTTTATTTTTTAAATCGTGATATCCTTTATAGATATACTAAAAAAATAAACTTTAATTCTTGGTGTTTAAGTGGATTATATTACAGATTTACAGTTATAACTTTTGAAATAATTACATAATTAAAAGTTTATCAAGTGATCGATGGATCTCTATTTAATAAATTCATTCATTTATTGAACTCACCTATTGAGTTCATATTATGGTCGATCATTTCTCACAAGGTATATTGGGAATTAAATCCTAATCTCAATGTTTATGAAAAATTGTGCCTTTATTATTTATTATAACATAATACTAATGCACTCTATTCTATATATGATCGAGTACTAATTATAATTTATGATGATATTCCATTGAATTTTCATGTCATTGAGTTTGCATTTTTGGTAAAAAAAACATCATGCTGAAGAGTGGTAATAAATGTTACAGTAACATAAGTACTTTATCATCTTAATGTTTAGGAACATCAGGGATTTTATCAGTCATAGTTATTAATATTCTCATATAACGTGACAACTAGTTTTGTCATCTGTTCGCTAAAAAAAGTAGTCATTGGCAAATTTGCAGTTGACAAGGTAATGTACTTAAAGTTTCAATCCAAGGAGTGATAGATTTTTTTTTTAGCCCAGAGAATTTTTTTTATAGCACAGACAACCTCTGAAAAGCTGTCACTAAACATTTTAATATGTTGGTAAAAAACAGATGGTCATCCTGCTCATATAATGATCAGTATTCCCATATTAAGTGAGGTATCCAAGATGATTAATGGGATAGTAAGGGTACAGTGATTCCTTGCTACCATTTTCTTTATCGGAAACTAAAACAATTTTTATAAAATTATATGCCTTTTGTTGGCAATAAACGGTAGAATAGAATATAAGGTTAACAACTTTAGAATTAATCAAATTTACAAAATAAATTAGGCTAAAGTTAAAAAAGTGACATTAAGAAAATAAATAAATTTTAATTTTTTCAATATTATTAAGAAATAATGAAATTTTACTTGCTCCTTTAAATTAATAAAGTGAATCATAACATATTTAAGTATGCATAAAACGATGGTGATAGACAAAACATCGCTTAAATAAATAGTCAGACAGCCTTAAATAATTAATTGTTTATTTATATTTGATATTTCATACTGTGACATAATTGTATAAATAAATAAATTTCAGATGGATCATCTATGTTCAGGAAAAGGTAGATCTTATATTAAGTAATGCATTAACATAGTAATATGGAACAAGGAAATCCACGTCCTGCGCCCCCCCTCCCTCATCCCTGTCAATCATTTACATGTCCAATATTAGGAAAAACGCAAGTATCCATCCTATTCCAAAATTTCACGGGAATTACTGTTACTACTACGGTTATCAAGCATAATTGTTGAATCTATTGTACTATTTTGTTATTATAACAATAATTTCATACTAAAAGGTTAATCTTTGTTAAAAATGTATTTCGAATTGTAAAGAAAAAAAAAACGAACAATAAAATGTGTAAATTACGATATGAATGTTATTTTTAATTTGTTCAAATGCAGTAAACACTGAGTTTTCATCAAATTTGAAATAAGAAAAAGTATTTAAGGAAATTTATGTATCTATTAATTGTTTTTTTATATTTTCTATTGATTCGATTGTAAATTTTGATGATTTTTGGTATCAGTATATATATTGCGAATTTTTCCCTACTTAACTATTAATAGTTTAAGGATAAACTATTGAAATATATATATTTTCTAAAACTGGTAATGCCAATTACACTGATAACTGAACTACCGCATCGCTAGCGGCCTCTCTTGGAATGAAGTTGAAATTGGTGAAGGCTTCATAGAGACCAGTCGCAAATATGGCGTCGGTTGATTATGTTTCGGAGGTTGAGATACAGCAAGATATACAAGAAATTGAAATAGAGACTATACCGGTGGAAATACCTTGTGAAACTGTGGAAACCACTATCGAGTGCGTGGAAGGGCAACCCATGATCTCTTTACAAGGAATAACAGACCATGAAAGGGAAGAAATTATACTTCAAACACAAGAAGAAATTGTTGGAGCAGTTGATCCACTCGCCGTGTACGAACAGATACCCGTACCTGAAACTGAACTGTATGTGGAAGCAAGTCCTGGTCCATCGAAAAAGCAGCGGAAACCTAAAAAGACTCCAAGATTCAGAGGAGGTGATCAGTGTTTCTCGGACATAACGGAGACAAAGACAAGGAAATGGGAACAAAAACAAGTTCAAATTAGGACTTTAGAGGGTGAATTTTCTGTTACAATGTGGGCTTCAGGTACAGATGATGGTAAGTTTCTTTTAAATTCATTTACAAACCTTACGAGATGATGTTTCGGCATAGAGTTGACTATGCTTGTGCTAACGCGTCAGAGGAACCCAACACACATTGGCCGATCGATACCCCACACCTACCTTACCTTTTCCCTAAAGTTAGGTTGACTGTCACTTTGTTTTAATGCTAAAATTTAAAGTTTTTACATGTTTGTTTTGGTTCTTTGACGGCCATGTACAGAGCAAGGGGGCTGCCATTATTATTTTGCAATATGGCTCCTTTTATTAATGTAAAATGGCCGCTTTTAGGCCATGGCGGTCTGTCGCCATGTTTAGTACACTTCCAAATAATTTTTGAATTTGTTTTTCTGAAATTTAATAAATTTTGTTAAGAATCCTGATTTTATGGCTTTAATTTTTGATCTGTCCTCATTGGGCACATTATCTCCTAAGAACTAGTGAAAAGTTGTTTCTAATTAGACTATGCTTAACTATTAACTTGATTAATATTTGTGCAGTAGTATTTTTTTTATTGAAATTTAAATATTTTCTATTCTCTTCAATAGATGGAATACCTATTTCATTAACAAAACTTGGTTTAGGCGGTTTTTATTATTTTAAAATTTATAAATTATTTTATTGTTCTAAATCATTATGTCTACTTTATAATTAATAAATACTGTTTGAGAAATGTTGCATTTTTATGTATAATCCTGACAGATCTTAAAGATGTGGTTGTGCTACTTAACATGATTGAATTTGTACACTTATAATTTTAACGAATTCTCTTGTAATTTTTTATTCTCCGTATCATTTTTATAAATTGAAGATTAAATTAGTATATTGGTTATTTTTTTTAAATTCATTGTCTTTTTACTGTTAAAAGTTCCTTTATGCCCCTTGATTTTGTTCCTCAATAGTTTTAGTGAGATTGATGTCTTTTCTGTAATTAGTGGCATATTAAGATAAAATTGGTACCTTATTCAACTGAATTCACATTCATTTTCTGGTAAACTGTAATCATAGCAATTAAATTTGTTAATTGCCTCTCATTTTATAAGTTCCTATCTCAATTTTATTTTTTCTTTCTCTCCGATTAGATAGATATAAATTGTTTACAAAGTACTGCAAGTTGATTAAAGAATACACTGCTGGTTTATAATATTCTGTTATATATCATAGGTTCAGGTGTAAGTATTAAAGGAAAAATGTTAAGGCAAATGAATAATAAATTCATTTTGCAAAATGAAATATTTATCACAAAAATTGGTACTAGTTCACAACAGCTCCACACAGATTACGTATGGTTCACAATCACTCCGGTCACATTTGTTCATGTGAATTTGTTCATCCAAATGCATCTGGATTTATCTGAATGAGTAGAAAGATTTCTGGAGTCAGTTACTAATAACTTTCCCACCATTAAAGTACTTGTATAACCTTAACCATGTACAGTGATATAGTGTGAGCTGACTTATATTCGGCATTTAGTTTACTGAACGTAAACTTAATCGTACTTATACATATATCTATAAGTATACAGATGTAGGGAAGAAATAGTAATAGATATAAACCGTTCCATTGAGGTTGGGGGTTATTCAAATAAATATTTATATGCCAACTTTTATTCGTTGGCTTTTAACAGATGATTTATTCATTATTTAAGATAAAAATTTCATTCAAATTACTTTTTCTAGCTTTTCAGATTTCATATAAATTTTTTTCGTTTTTCAAAAATGAGTCAAAGGGATATGGATGGTTGGTTGCGACAAAAGCTGACATATCATTCGACTGTTTTTGGCATTTCATAAACAAGTGTGACCGAAGTGATTGTGAACCATACCTAATTAGTGCGGAACTCTTATGAACTAGTCCCAAAAATTATTTCATTTAAAGGAAATTTTTAAATCAACTTTAAATGGATTATTTAAGTTGAGATAAGCTAAGTTAAGATTTAAGTTAAGTGCCCTTTAAAGTACTGCCTTAAGGGTTTGTATTGGATTTATTATTACTGATCCCATGCTTTATTTTTATTATATGAGAAGTGTTCAGAATCGATTATTGGTGCATATGACATTTTTGGTCTTTTGGATTTTGGTGATTAAAGTTTGTTTTTAAATTTTAATATGTAGTTTAATTTCTGAATATCAGAATTAATTTAACATGGTATTAAAATATGACATTCGTGTTGCGTAGTTCTTGTTTATTTTTATCTTAAAATTAATTTCTTATAGTTCTAATGTATGATTTCAAATCCATATTAGCTTTTTTTTTTTTTAAGTTTGTTTTGGAACTGACTTAGTTAAGCACGGAAATGTCAGTTTAGAGCCAGTCATTTGTGAAGAATTAAAATACAATTGTGTACCTTCATTAAAGTTCCTATATGTTACAGCAAACTGACCTTGCTGACTTTTGACTTAGCCTCTCCCAGATCTTTTCACTGTTAAAAAATAATTCAAATTCTTAATGAGATAGGATAGAATGGGGAGCAATTAAATTTAATGTTTGTTAAACCTAATAAAGACTTAATCATGGGCTGGATAATTTATGGTTGCATAAATTATATAATTTTATGTTTCTGTATATATCTATCTGTCACATTCCATAGTTATAGTTATAGTTCCATATTTGATTCTTAATAGAATCAAACTAGTTTTTACTTATTGTTAAATGTTATTACAAAATATTTACTTTTGATAATCTTTACTCAAATTTTCGAACATCTTGAATCTGATAATTGACATTATCTTAGATGGTTTGAGTTTATGAAATACTGTTTCTGCCTCATATTGAAATGCCTCCTAATTCTTTATTTCTTTAGTGGTACATTTCGGACTTTATCAACTGACCTCTAGGTACCTAGTCCATTCACATATGGTTCTGAACATTTGCTGCAAAGGATTTTGAACTGATTTGAGTTACTCTTTATGTAAAAATAAATTGTATCTTTCATCTGCATACTAATTGTGCACCAAGTTCTATGGTTACCACATTTTTACTAACAGGCTCTATATACATTAAAAAATGGGGATAAAAACTGAAGCCATTATTTTTACAAAACAATGTCCTATAATCCTGCTGGACATTATCCTAAATAATTGAAGAGAAGGGTGGTTAGGGCGATCAGTCAAAATAAATAATTATATTTATTTTTATATTTGCCGACGTTTCAGCCTGAAGTTCAGGCCTTAATCAGGGCTTGTCAATCTAAGAAGCGTAGAAAGACTAAGGTATAGCAGGAGAGAGTAAAGCGCCATATTTGGTCCTAGGGTGCCATCACAGACTACTCTTTCCTGTTTACCTTAGTCTTTCTATGCTTCCTAGATTGACCAGCCCTGATGAAGACCTGAACTTCGGGCCGAAATTTCGGCAAATATAAAAATAAATATAATCATTTATTTTGACTGATCAACCCAACCATCCTTCTCTTCAATTATCCACTACTGTCAACCATCAACCCACAATTATAATCTTAAATAATTGTACAATTCCGCTTGCCTAGTAAGTTAAATATTTAGATGTAGCACTCAACAGTAAACTCCTGTTTAATCAGCATATCACTTTAAAATTAGAAAATAATATATGAAATGTTAACATATTTCAACAAAAAATCAAAACTTTCATCCAAAAACAAATTATTGCTATATAAATCTGTAATAAGACCAATTTTAATCTACGCCTGCCCCATACGGAGCCTTACTAAAAGAACAAACATATAAAAACTACAAATTTTTCAAAATAAATGTCTTTGAACTGTCAATAATTTTCTCTATTACGCCAAAATAACTTGGATGCACTCAGAATTTGACGTGGCCGACGTACAAGATTACATTTACAAAACAACTCTAGCCTTCTTTCAATCTCAAGAACACTCTTTAAATCTCTTAATTGCTGAATTGGGAAATTATATAAAAACATCAACACTTAAATATAAACATAATAGAACGGAACATTCTACTCTAAATTATTATACATTTTATTTAAATATGTTTTTTTTTTCCAAAGGGTTTATTTTTACCAATTGTTCAATGTTTTGATTGTACATATTGTATATTTATAAAAATATATTTTACAACGGTACAGACCTACAGCAATTGTTAACTTTTAGCTGGAAAATATGAAAAAATAAATAATATATGTATACAAAAACAGGTTAGGTTACTGCATTACTAACAAGTAAAACAGTTGCTAGGACTAAATAAGCTGCGTTTAAATACATGAAAATAAACAGAATTAATTAATTTACTGTATTTTCATAGTTTTAAAATAAAGGAGTTTTCCATATTTTGTTAAACTGTAAATCTCAAAAATGAATGTTTTTAAGATACTTCATTTTTACTAAGCAGTTTAGTACAAACATTTAATTTGATAGGTTTCATTGGTCTCAGACTGCATTGTGAGGTTCTTTCATTTGTTTTGTGGATTTTTCATTATCTCATTACTCATTTCATTGGTGATTATTTTTCGAACTATTTGTAGAATTAATTAAAATTTTCAGATGAAGCGAGTAATCCTGACCCAGATCCAGACTATGAAGACTACATGACAGATAGGAAAATTCCTCAAGAGGCAATCCCAGGCTTAGACTTAAGTGACCCAAAACAATTAGCTGAATTCGCTAGGTAAATTATTTTATTAGTTTTACCATGATTAAAGTTTTTTTATTATTATCATATTATTATACAACATTCATATTATTGTTGAAGTATCAAGACATGGTATGTTCAACTCTAACACCCATGACTATAATATTATTTTCTTAGTTTTGACAGCTTCAATTAAGCTGTAGTCTGCCATTGGAGGTAAAAAATACAAAAAAAAATTTGATTACGCAGTTGCATATCCATTTATTTTAACATTTTAGATTTTTTCAATGTGATATTTCTATGTCATATTTAATTATTTCCAAGTCAAATTCAACCTTTTCCAAGTCAAATTCAACCTTTTCCAGATCAAATCAAACTTTTTCCAAGTCAATTCAACCATTTCCATTTCAAATTAAACCTTTTCCAATTCAAATTCAACCGTTTTCATTTCAAATTAATGTTTTAAGTTTTTGTAAATTTTATATTTTTTTTTAAATAATGGCCATCCCCTCCCCCCTCCAATATGAAAGTCTATTATTATGCTCTCCTAAGTAGAATTTTCACTTACGGATATCGATTTATTGTACCTATTCGGATTTCTTAGGGACTAGTATTATGCTGTCCTGTACCTAGTTTTGAAAATAATCTCCATTTTAAGATTACGTGACTGCGTTTCGATTCATTTAAGTTTTTTTGACAAATTCGATATGTGGGTGTATTTTTATGTTTCCCGATCAGTAAATTTTGAAAATGACATCCATTTTATGTTTACGCCACTGTGTTTTGACTTATTTAAGTTTTTAGAATTTATCCAATATAAAGGTCTACTTTTATGTTTCCGGAGCCGTAGATTTTGAAAACGACCTTCATTTTAAGATTAGGCCACCGCGTTTCGACTTATTTGAGTTTTTCGGATATTTTTCATATGAGGGTGTATTTTTATGTTTCCGGAGCTGTAGATTTTGAAAATGACCTCCATTTTAAGATTAGGCCACCGCGTTTCGACTTATTTGAGTTTTTCGGATTTTTTTCATATGAGGATGTATTCTTATGTTTCCGGAGCCGTAGATTTTGAAAACGACCTCCATTTTAAGATTAGGCCACCGCATTTCGATTTCTTTAAGTGTTTCGAATTTTTATCATAAAAGAGTGTATTCTTATGTTTCCGGAGTCGTAGATTTTGAAAATGACCTCCATTTTAAGATTACGCCACTGCGTTTCGGCTTATTCAAGTTTTTCGAATTTATCCAATTTAAAGGTCTACTTTTATGATGCCGGAGCCTTAGTTTTTAAAACGACTTACATTTTAAGATTAGGCCACTGTGTTTCGGTTTTGTTAAGTGTTTTTGATTTTTCCTTCGAATAAAAAACATAATACGAAGGATTAATTTATTTTTCAATAAATAAATAAAAATATCTACTCAAAATAAATAAAATATGTATTGTCTCATTTTTAATTTAATTTTAGTTATCTTTTTTAATGTTGTGGTCTCCTATCACAAAATTATAAGATTTCGAACAATTAGCTGAAAAATCTGAATACGGAAGATTAAATTTATTACCAGTTGCTTTTCGGCTTTTTAGTTTGTATTCTGTGGTTAATTTTACTTTAGCTTCATAATATTTATTTATTTATTCATACTCGAAAACATATTGATGAAACTTTGTATTGAAAAAATCCAAAATGAAGCCTAATTAATCAAGATGCAGCGGCTTAATCATAAAATGGAGCTTAAATATTAGATAAATTTAAATATTAAAGATTAGAAAAATTTCAATACGTCTCGGATAACATATAAGTAGATCCTTATACCGAAAAAGTAAAAAAAGAAACTTTTATAATCCAAAACAGTGGCATAAACTTTAAATTGGGTCATTTACAAAATGGGGGAAATCTACTGCTCCAGAAACATAAAATTAGACCTTTATACTTGTTAAATTCTAAAAATTTAAATAAGTTGAAACGCAGTTGCGTAATCATAAAATAGAGGTCATTTTCAGAATCTACGGTTCCGAAAACATAAAAGTAGACCTTTAAATTGGATAAATTCGAAAAACTTAAATAAGTCAAAATGCAATGGCGTCATCATTAAATGGATGTCATTTTCAATATCTACGGCTCAAGAAACATAAAAGTAGACCTTAATATTGGATAAATTCGAAAAACTTAAATAAGTTAAAACGCAGTGGCGTAATCATAAAATGGAGATCATTTTCAAAATCTACAGCTCCGGAAACATAAAAATACACCCTCATATGAAAAATATTCGAAAAACTCAACTAAGTCGAAACGCGGTGGCCTAATCTTAAAATGGAGGTCATTTTCAAAATCTACAGCTCCGGAAACATAAAAATACACCCTCATATGAAAAATATCCGAAAAACTCAAATAAGTCGAAACGCGGTGGCCTAATCTTAAAATGGAGGTCATTTTCAAAATCTACAGCTCCGGATACATAAAAATACACCCTCATATGAAAAATATCCGAAAAACTCAAATAAGTCGAAACGCGGTGGCCTAATCTTAAAATGGAGGTCGTTTTCAAAATCTTCGGCTCCGGAAACAAAAAAGTAGACCTTTATATTGGATAAATTCTAAAAACTTAAATAAATCAAAACACAGTGGCGTAAACATAAAATAGATGTCATTTTAAAAATTTACTGATCGGGAAACATAAAAATACACCCTTATATCGAATAAATAAAAAAAAACTTAAATAATTCGAAACGCAGTCACGTAATCTTAAAAAGGAGATTATTTTAAAAAACTACTCATACGATAACAGACCCACGCATCGAAAAATTAAAGATAATTAAATAAATAAAAAAAGGTTGAATTTGAAATGGAAAAGGTTTAATTTGAAATGGAAAAGGTTGAATTTGACTTGGAAAAAGTTTAATTTGATTTGGAAAAGGTTGAATTTGACTTGGAAAAGGTTGAAATTGACTTGGAAATGCTATATATAATAAGTGTAGAAATGGTTATATATATATACATATATATGTATATGTGTGTATGTGTTTCAACTGCCTCCCACAGTGCTACATCCTACGCCCTGATGAAGACCTGCAAAGTGGGTCAAAATGTTGGCATAAAAATTAAATAATACTATTTCTATAATTTAGTATTTATTTGACCGCACTCCCCGATCAACTCTTTCTCATACTTGCCACAGTTCCCAACCACCAAAAACGACTACTTTAAGAAGCTATATTCATTAATTTGTAAAAAAAATAATCCAGTAAACCATAAAGTAGACAAAGAAAAGATATGCAATAACATATTCAAACATTTTCCGTCTCCTAAAATAATAGTCTATTATAATAAAAAATTTGTTTTCATCGTCCCCCATTTCTTTGTCAACGTATATATATATATATATATATATATATATATATATATATATATATATATATATATATATTATATATATATATATATATATAGAGAGAGAGAGAGAGAGAGAGAGAGAGAGAATATAGATATATATAGAAAATATAGAGAAAGAGTTGATCGGGTGCAGTCAAATAAATACTAAATTATAGAAATAGTATTATTTAATTTTTATGCTGACGTTTTGACCCACTTTGCAGGTCTTCATCAGGGCGTAGGATGTAGCACTGCGGGAGGCAGTTGAAACTTTGAAATGGATAGGATGCGATCAAAGATAAAGTACACCCAAAAAAGCTCAGCTACTTGACTCTGAAAGGTTTTTTTTTTTTATAATCTCAGACGAACGTTCTTGATGAAAATATTTAACTTCCTACTAAATGTCGATATTGGAATATATAAAATAAACATTTTTCGGGTATACTATCTTCTTTAACCACACCAACTTCTGTTACATTCAGAGTTTATATATTTAAAAAAAAAAAATTTAGCCACTGTTAGGATTGCAAATTCTCCAGGAGTTGAGTAGTGGAGTGACCCTAAAAAGAAAAAATATTTGAGCAATAGGCAAATATGTTAAATAGTAGCTGAGAATGTTTTTTTAATTTTAGTTCAGTTTTTTTTTTTTTTTTTTCAAAGCTTATTTATTGAGAAATATTACAATCTGTATCAATTGAGGACCTTTATAATAGTTTTCTGAGATCACATTCACACCATATTTACAAAATCATAAATATAAAGTAATAATGTTAATGTTATGAAATTTCTTTAGAAATGTGCTTCAAAATTTTACAAAATTGATTTAAAAATTATAATAATGAAATAGATAAAGGTTGGGATGAAGTTGGCTGTAGAAATTTTTTTTGCAATAAATCTCGCATACCGAAATAGTGAATAGGAAAAAAAGATATTCCAAACAATGTTTTGCATATTCTCTATCAGAATAGGTGTTCGGCAACTTGTAAGACCTTAGTAATACAAACGAAATCACTGGGATGATTAATGTTTCAATTAAAATATTTTCTAATCTAATTGTAACTTGTTTAAAATCTTGTAGGAAATAAAATAGTTCTATAAAATATTAATTTTTTAGTTGTTTTTATTCAATAAAGATAAGTTCTCCTCGTGGCGGATTCTGAGAATAATAGAAAAACAAATTACAAATACCTTCCCCACTAATAAAAATCATAACAATAATACCGAAATGCTAATACATGCATGGAATATTGTTTATTTGTAACAGCCAATTAAATTCAAATAGATGAAAATTGGATAAGAAAATATGAGTTTTTTTATTATTTTCCCGTGCGCAAGCCACTTCTAGAGTTCGATCCTTTCCTCCCGACTCATCCTGTATGTATATATATATCAGTTTCTATCAATTCTTCTATTTTATTATTAATTAAAATTCTGTTTTAAGAAACTGTTTTGATATGAATCTGTTTTTCTTTCATAGATTGTTCTTCCTCTTTTTTATGTGTATGTTTAATTTTTATCTTAAGTTATTGTTGTTCCTCTTTAACAATATTGATTTTTCTAGACCAGGCCATAAAATGAAAATGAAAAAACCTACAGATGGGTTGGAACGAACAATAGCTTGCCCACACAAAGGTTGTACCAAAATGTTTAGGGATAATTCAGCTATGAGGAAACATCTACACACCCATGGTTAGTATTATTTTTTCTTGTTATTTTTTTATTTATTATATTTTAAATACATGATTAAATATGAAGTGTTGAATTCTATAGCAAACCAAATCCATTTTCATTTTTATAATTAACAGTTTAGGTGCTAAATTATCACAAGAGAAAAGAATTTTTAACGATAAGAGTTGTTTTCACATGTGATTAAACTATATTAAACTTAAAAAAATTCTTCTAGCACCTCTATGGATTGATTTGAAGGCTTCTTAAAATCCAAATTTTAATGCATAAAATTTGCAATTTTTCATCATTAACTAAGATATTTCTTGAATTTATAATTATAAATTAGAAGGATTTTTGTTGTATATAATTGAAATAAAAAATAACTGATCATAGTGATGTTTTTATAAACTTGAATCAAATATATGGGGGCACCTAATAAGTTACATTTTATACACAGTAATTTAATAAAAAAGTATTATTTATTTATTTGTATTCGGGGATAGCCCCAGACCAATGAGTTGATTTCACTCATGATGATTTTTGGGCAAAGTAGCGTTTAGTATTTTTTCACAAAAAATATTTAGATTTATTTATGATTGCAAATATAAGTTAATGTTAATTTTTGTCTAATACTTTTTATTTTAAAGTTTCCTTTATTTTAGAAATTTTATTTAATACAGAGTATTTTTTTTCTTTCAATAAAATTTTGTAGATTCTAAAGCAAAAAACTGATACATAGAATTAAAGATTCAATTTATATAAGCTGTTTTTCCATGCTTTTCAGAGTTGTGCTGAGGTGATAATATAAATTTAGTAAAATAATATTAAAAAAATTATTCTCTCATTGGTTATTTCCTATTTCTAATTCTATTCCCTGATGAAGACCTACAACATAGGTTGAAATGTAGATTTTCCAATGGATGTTACATGTAACTATTGACTATTGAACTATAATATAACTATTGACGATACTGTCCGACTAACTTCTCCTATAATAATAATAAATTTCATAAAAAGGTTTTTATAAAACATTTAGTAATGCTGCTTGCTTGTCAGCTGATTTTATTTTGGTTTTAAAGAAGCTAAATATGTTTAAGTACCTTCATCAAAAATTCGGTTCCATCTTTTTCTATCTCACAATGGTTTCACATGTATGCGGAGTGTTAATATCTTTTATTTTATTATGAAAATATATATATTCTATAATAATATAAAAGCTTCATAGATTGTTTGTTTACGATTAATCTACTTATTGTTTAGGTCCCCGGGTACATGTCTGTGCTGAATGTGGTAAAGCCTTTGTTGAAAGCTCCAAACTGAAAAGGCATCAGCTTGTTCACACAGGAGAAAAACCTTTTCAAGTAAATTATCTGTTTTTTATATCTTGATTTTCAAATATTCATTTTTAATAACTAAAGTAAAAGTAGTGTTATTTTACTTTAATAAGTTGTGGGTTGTTGTTATTTTAACTTGTCTCTGTTCCAGTGCACATTTGAAGGTTGTGGGAAAAGGTTTTCTCTTGATTTCAATCTACGAACACATGTTCGGATACACACAGGCGATCGACCTTATGTTTGCCCTTTCGATGGTTGTACTAAGAAATTCGCCCAGTCCACAAACCTTAAATCACATATCCTTACGCATGCCAAAGCTAAGTAAGTATTGCCTGTTATATTTTTATATTAATGTCTTTGGTTAGTTATAGGACTTCACAAGTTTTAAACTGTCAATGTTTTTTTTTCCTCTTGTAGTTATTATGGGAAACATTGTGTCTGTAATTCAAGCTGTTTTATGTTATTGATGTCATAATATTAATAATAATAATAGTGTGTTTTATTTTGATTACAAAATAAATATATTACAACAATATGCCTTACTAACGCCTCTGTCCGGTTGGCCACTTTTACATTTTAATTACAAATCATACTGTGTCATATTGGAGTCTAATTATGGTGTTCATAAAATGTTCTTATCGCTGGTTGTTAATATAATATTTGTCATCCAGTTGAAAATTTAATTCTTTATATATAAAATTAAATTTTGCAGAAGCTAATTTGTTACTTAAAATCATTATGCATTGCCAATAATACTTCAGATATCTGTTGATGGCTGTATATTAAGTGTTTTTCCAGTTAATGTTTGATAAATATCTAGATTTCGTTTATCCATACACTTATCCTTTCCATACACTTTAGAAAATCATTTATAAATAGGCTGAATAACATTGGTGAAAGGGGACATCACTGTCTTAGACCAGATTTAGCCACAAATGATTAGGTCAAGTTTTGTCCACAATGTTTTGTCTAAATTGTGGCTTCAGTGTTTTTATATAACCCTTACAATATTTTGATAATTTTATTTGAAAAGCCAATTTTTTATGCACGCACCGCACCGGATTTGTATACATATAAGTGTTTTCCTTATATAGTTTATATACATATAAGTGTTTTCCTTATATAGTTAGTTTATATTTATTTCAAATATATATTACAGAAAAGTAGAGTAGCTATCTAATGTAAGAGTTCTTGTACAGGTACACTGATAAAAATCAGTTCTGATTTATTTAAATTTTATAAAGATTCTAAGTTATTTTAACTCTGATTGTGATTTCTTAATAATGATTTGTCTTGAAACAATCTGGTGAAACTATAATTAAAAATGACAAAATTAATGAATTGATAATTTTATAATCATAAATTATAATTTAATGTTATAATTTACAAGCTTCAATCATTTTAATACTTTTATAACATAGTTTGAAAAAAATCAAACTTGAATACTAAAAGAACTCGATCCAAATTCATAACACTGGCTAGATGTGGGGAAAAAAATTAGTCACATTAACAACCTTCCCTAGTGAACTAAAATTATTATTTGAAATTGAAAAAATCAGTGAAACTGAATGGGTTAAAAGGCAACACTTGATAGGTAGTAAAATTTTAATATATGTGCATTTGTCAAAGCTATTTACTTATTTCCTGTTTTATGTTCTATAACACCGATTAATTGAATTATTCAACAATATATCCAATCATAAAGGCGATGGCTAAGATGGTGTCCACATATTATTTTTTTCTTTTGGTGCAGTTACTTTTTACTTATATCTATTTTTAAAAAGTACTTAATTTTTTTTTAATTAACTAATGTTTATTTATTATAGACCATGTTTTGTTTATTACAAAACATAATTGTTTATTTATGTTTGTTCATTACAGACCGCGGGCACCCATGCGGAATGTACCTGTAATGGCAGAAGAACCCCACCACCACTTTGTCAAAGTAGAAATGGCTGAAGATCAGCAGTTCATTGTCTATGCAGATTAGTTGAAGAGGTATGTTATTTACCTCTATTTTCATTTTATTCTATTTTCAAAACATTCTAAGATTTATTTTTTTTTTATTGGCTACATCTTGCTAGATAGAGTGGTTGATGATGACTTATCTGTTCATTTTTCATGACTAGTGACTTTTCTTTTATAGAATAATGCTCTATTTAATTTTAATATAACTTACTAGCTGATGTACCAGTCGTTGACGGGTGTATAGTTAAAATTTGACAACTTTTTTTTAAATGGATTTTGTATTATGGAGGGAGGAGTCCAAATGTTAATTTTATAAATTGGATGGGGAGAGTTGTTTTGAAATTTTTATGGCGGGGCCTATGGAAGTCAAGGTTTCACAATAGTCATAATAATTACTTCTGTTCATTTATCCTAATTTTGGTGTCTTGAGGTTTTATTTTTATATAAATTAGGCCAATTATCACCAAACATTTTATTGATACAATATAAATGACGTATCAATAAAATGTTTGGTGATAATTGGCCTAATTTCTATAAAAATAAAACATAATAATTACTTTGTTATTCAGTTATTTGTTTAGGTGCCGTGCAACTAAACCGACCACCACCGATCCATTGAAATTTTTTTAAGTGCTTAATTTTCATTTATGATAAATCGAGGAGATTGTGGAGTCAACTTCTTTAAACTCTGCTGAGTTTGTCGCTCGCAAAATAACATTGAACATTGAGTCACCCACATACGTGTAAAATTAGAACTTGATCTGAATATTGTGGCGGGCGGGGTGAAATTTTTGGGAGGTTTTTTCTTCCGATTTCTGGCTAATCCGTTTGGTTAATCCTAAAAATGTATACAACAACATTTGTTAAACACGGGAAGTTGAATCAAATAACATGGGAAGATCAGACAAAGTTGAAAAATGAGTGTGTTTTAAGCAACAACTCATTACAGATGTTCTGTATTTCGGATTTTTCCCGTTGAGTTGTGATAATTTTTTCCATCAGTTAAATAGTACAACTTTTAAATGTGGCTCGCGGTAGATGAGAATCAAAGTAAGTTACTGCCTAACCGGGATCTCTAGACAAATTACTCAATAATTCATAACTTTGGTTCTACTCAATATTGTTAAAAGTGGATTTGGTGTCTGTAATGTATGAAACGGAAAGATATCATGAAACTTACAGACAAAACCTTTATTTTATTTATATATATATATATATATATATATATATATATATATATATATATATATATATATATCATATTCCTAAACAATATAAGTGTTGACTAACAAATGGTTTAGTGTTTTGGAAATTCCTTGTTATAGTTTACTTGGACAGCATCAATCAAATTGTTCTCTAGCACTGTTTCTTATCTTGGAACAATATCCATTTTCTCATAGGTAAAACATTATTTATGTGGTCATTATCTGTATCAAGTGAAACTTGTTTGTTGTTGGAAGCTGTTGGTACTGTTGCCAAGAAAATTTTTGGTGTACCTCCTCTGTACCAGCTTGCATATTAATATTTTTTCTTTCTAGCTTAATTTGTACCAGGTATGGAACTTTAATTTTCAATTATAACTGGTACCTGGTGTGAAGTATGCTTGATAAGAATTGGTCCATAGATTTAGTCAGAAAGTCATTCCCAAATAAGAAAAACGGGGTACTTTGTCTCCTTAGCTTTTATGAGCTGGTATGTTATTTGTTTTTGTCCATAATTTTGATTAATGTAATGGAATTCCTTGTATTAGTTTTTATTTATTGATTGCTGTCCAAACAAACTATTATTGAGCTTTCATTGTTTTCTTACATTGAAACCTTATCAGTTCCTCATTGATTATTTTAAACTTTGTTTGAGAAACAAAGATAGTGTAATTTTATTGTCAATGTCTAAGATTATGGGCTTAATTAAGAGTTCTTATTTTTAAATCTCAGGTTATCCCTATATTTGTTCTTCCCAATCAGAAACAAATGTTTGAAAATGTTTATCTAAATATTTTTATAGGCTTGAATAAAGCCAGGACTTGTTTTACTCTTAAGTAACTAAAAGATTGATATTTTCACTTCATTTTATCTCAAAATTGGTGCTTACAAACGTTAGATCTTGTTGTTATGAATGCTAAAATATAATATAACATAATCTTGCTAATTTTTTCTTTTCAAGAGGTTAACCTTCCTTCATTCCCTTTAGGTTAACATTCCTTCATTATGTGAAAATCATCTGTAATAAAAATCCAATAAAAATGTTTTACATTTATAAAAATAACAAACTTGTTTCCACTACAACTCAAGAAGGGTGTTAGGTTCAGTATTATGTAAGGAAGTACTGTTTCTTGGTCAATGGTAGTCCAAGGAGGTGCTTTGACCGAGATCACTTTCAACCGCTAGGTTTTCCCCCGAAGGTGCTCCAGGAGGTCTCCCGACCCCAGGGACAATCCACAGCTCGCGTAACAGTATAAGTAATTACCTGCTATCATCCGGATTCGAATCCGGGTCCTTGAGCTTTGGAAGTCAGTGTCCTTTCTACTGAGCTACCTCACTCCCCCACTTTCATTTATATTAGATAATGATAATTTAAATTCATAAAAACTGTAATGAATATTAAATTTACTGTTTGCTAAGATATTTAAACTTTATCCCTAAATTCTCAGATTAAATTATTTTCATAATCAGAATTAACCTTGATAAAAAATCTTGAATCTGCGTCATGGTAACTTAAAAATGGACCAATAAAAGAAAATTTATATGTTTAGTTTCAAAAAATTCTTTTCGGGCCTAATAAAGGTGGCTTAGTTGTCTCAAGTAAAGAAGCTTAATTTAGAGGTGCCCTGTCAACTATTAATGGATTCATATGAATGTAGGAGCAGATTAATATGAGTTCAAAGCCTATCCAGCATTTTCTTTAAATGTTATTTCTTATTGTGATAAGCCTATGTAGAAGTGAATTCAAGTCACTTATGTTTGAAAATCATGTAATTTATTTGCATTTGCAGGAGGATGACAAACACATATCAAGACAAACTCTTGAGCCAAGTACACAAATGTAATAAACTATATGAATAGTATAGATGTATTATGTAAATCGCCGTTAACAAAGCTCCGTTTTTCATGTATATTTTATTTAATATATGTATAGATTTTAACCATATCGTTTCTTTTTTTTTTATTGGGTAACTATTGTAAATAATAAAGATTATTGATTCGAACTTATTTTTATTAGTATTTTATGCATTTTTAAAAATATATGTACATTTATATGTCTGACTCTCTTTCTCTATGGCTTGGCCCTGGAACATATAGCGAGGAGATCTAGAATCCAAGTTGGAGGTTCAATGTATAGATTTTAACCATATCGTTTCTTTTTTTTTTTTTATTGGGTAACTATTGTAAATAATAAAGATTATTGATTCGAACTTATTTTTATTAGTATTTTATGCATTTTTAAAAATATATGTACATTTATATGTCTGACTCTCTTTCTCTATGGCTTGGCCCTGGAACGTATAGCGAGGAGATCTAGAATCCAAGTTGGAGGTTCAATTTTCAAAAGAACTCCAGTGATCCTTGGGTATGCGGATGATATTGACATTATGGGAAGAACTTTTGAAGCTATGAAAGAGGCATTTTTGGCGCTCTTATGTGCAGCTGAAAGAATGAGACCTGTTATTAATGAGGCAAACATAAAATGCATGACTACAGTCCCTTGTGGAAGAGAATCATACATACTTATTGGGACTTATACTTTAGAGAGTGTGGAGGAATTCATATATTAAGGCTTGCAAATGAATTCCCAAAATGACATTGCACAAGATATTCAGCATTGGATTGTCTCTGCATTAATATGCAGATGCTACTCTACCATGGACTACTTGGATATTTCAAGAACAGACTAATATCTAGAGCCACTAAGGTCTGCATCATTATTTTCTTTATTATTATATCCCCTTTTCTGGAATTTTTGCCATGCTGGGTTTCAGCAGTGCGTTTATACGTTGGAAATACGTACCTCTACTGCTACCAATACTCTTAATAATAATACTCTTCATTTTGTTTTATTTTTACTGCGGTGCGGCCCGGTGCACAGGTTTGCTTCTTACCGATGGGACTGCACCTAGTCTCCAGCTGGTTGCGCATCTTGCCTTCCTGGGTAGCTTCCTCCAACAGTTCGATGGTGCCTCTCCCGGTCCTCTTCCTTATAGCCTACTCGTAGAAATCATCTCCTTATTGAAAAGTACGTAGGTTCCATCTTTTGTCTCCATTTTTCCACGAACTCCTAGAAGTGGGGGTATTTATCCTCTTCCATCAGTCGAGGAAGATCCTCTTCGTTTAGGGAGTACAGTTCCGTCCTCCGCATCAATATGCCTCTGGCTTGCTCCATCGCGGTGCATGATATAACCACATGCTCAGCCATATCAGGGGCACCGCAGTCGATGTTCGACCCCTAATTTGCCTTCAATCTGGAATGGACGGTGGGAAAGTTCTTTCTCATGGTGGCTCCATTCTCACTTGCAATCCATCGCCCATTCCACTCCTCTAGTGTCGCCTCTCGGACTATGCCACCCCATCTTCCTGGATCCTCGCGGACCCTCCGCTGAAGCCTCTCTGGAAGTGCCTCTAGTCCCTGCCTTTTTCGGTCATTCCTCCAAGCACCCTCCTGAAGGATGAGGTCCAGGGGCAACTCCCCAGCCGGTACTTGCACCACTTCGTGGGACACGGTTCTGTAAGTCCTAGTCGTCCTCATCAGGACGAACCTTTGGATGGTGGCCATCTTCTTCTGCACCTGATTCAGGCGACAGCTCCACGCTGGGATGCATACTTCAGTATATCCAGCACAACTCCCTTGCAGATGATTCTCGTAGCTGGGTATCTGAGGCTCCAAAAGGCACCCCCTACCCGTGCCTGGCCATTTAGGGACAGGGTCACTCTACTCCGTAGGTAGTCTATCTGAGGAGAAATATTGAATTTTGATTTAAATCTCATGTCTAGGTACCAACCAAGTAGATAGGTATAAACCAAAAGGATCAGTTGTGTTTTGGCTAAATGAGTCACTGGTGAAAGGAATCTCTAAGAGAGGAGACATGCCATCCAGTAAATAATAACTTATAAATTTTTGTTTTATGTTAATTATTGTTTTAATTGAATAAATTATTTATGTTTATTTTTTAAAAATAATTTGGGGACCTAAAGAAATTTAAAAAATGTTATTATTTTAAACATCATAAATATAAATTATATTCATGTTTGATTTCAATGAATAAATAAAATCTTGAAAGTATATTTTTTTCTAGAAAATTCAAACAGCAGATTCACCCACTTGCTGTTTAAAATGAAGAAATGTGATTCATTGAGCACATTAGTAAGATTTTTGTGAATCTATTTTTAAAATTATTTTTTGACATTAATTTTATTTTTGACTTTTGCAGGCACATCACAACTTGGGTACTCCTCTTCCTGAGAAATTGTATTAATAGCGATTATTTTTATTGTTATGTAATTTCCTGTGGAAAAAAAATTCCATTTATAAGAACTTTGTATCTGAGAATTTTTTTCAGAACTGTTCGTGTACATATCTAAGGCAGTTCTTATTTTTACATGATTTGTGCAGCATAACATTTAATATGTGGCATTATTGATATAATTAATTATGAAATGCATTGTACATAAAATTTTGGGATCAATTCAATTAATGGAAATATTATTGGATATGATTGCCAACCTTGTAGATAAGCGTGTATGAGGAATGCATGTCATGAATGTTTAAATGCATTGAGGCTACCGGTACCAATGTAGCATGATAATGTTGTTACCCTTCATGATACCTTCTATTTAATAAATATCTATACCTAAATGTTGTATCGGCAGTTGGGCATTTCTCATGTGATCTAGTGAGGAATAAGTATGAAATGCAATAAGTTTTTATTGTACTTGTTATTAATGGATTCCTCTTCCATGAGACACAACAGTGTTTATGTAAATTGTATATTTTGATTGGAAATTTGTATATAACTACCGGATTTAAGTCGACAATGATCTTTTTTTTTATTGTAATTAAAACTATTTAAAGTGAAATTTGGTAGAAATAATGCTCATAACATGTGTTTATCTCTGTGAAGTAGAGGTAAATATTTTAGAACTGAGGCCTTTGCCCTCGTGCCATTATCCTCCTTTCCCTCATCTTCTTGCTGTACCGTGCCTCGCTCCCAGTACAGAACTCGAAATAACAAGAACCTTTGAACAGTGTAAATAGTTATCTGATTGAATGTTAAATGTTAGTGAGATTATGTAAATTTTTTTTCTATTTTCTCTCTTTTTCTTTTGATAACTATGTAAGTCATGTTTATAGATGTAAATTTGAAGAAAGAAAAAATATAAAATGATTACGTCATTTTATTTTTTTATAAATTAATACTAATTATATTCTGCCTGGATATTCTTGTTTAAAAGAATGCACTGCTGTATAATTCTTATTTGAGGTTGTACTTGTAAAATCAAATTTTGTATATATTTAAATGTGGAGAAATGATGTGCTTATTTTGTACGAAGCCCTATTCTCTCCTTTCCTCAATTAAATAAGGAGTGATAATAAATTGGAGTCAACAGTTTTATTATAAACTTTAATTTCATATTTTTTGTGCATTTTTTTTTTCTATATAACTAACTGTTCCTTATCCTTGTTAGTTTTTCCTTTCTAGCAAAGATTTAAATTATGGAGTTCACTTAAATAGGTTGAGGATCATTCCTGATGACTAAAACTCATGTTTTTTTTATTGTTTCCTATTTCGGCCACATTGTTGAGGTAAAGGTAATGAAAAAACAACGTAGATACCGATTATAGAAAAAAATAAGATGCTACTTTCAATGTTAAAAAAAGTACTTGTATGGATTAGCTGTTACTAAAAGTTTATATAAAATTAAAATTATCAAGAAATATTGAAGGAATCCAGATTGCATAATATAAAAAGACAATCCCAAAATTGTTTCTAATGAAATAAGAATGAGAATATATTTAAATCAAAATGTTTTAATTATGAACCTAAATTAATTATATTTTGTTATAATTTATATAGAACTTGAATTTTGTTTAAAATGAAAATCATTAATTTGATTTACATTTTTTAAATGTATTTAATCTGTTGGATTGTTGAAACTTCATTCTCGACAAATCTTTCAGGCTTTATACAGGATGCAACAGGAACAGCCAGACCATAGGCTAAGAGGTGATTTCACTCCTCGTTTGTTATAATTAAGTCCCGCTTGTACAGGTTCTGATTCTCCACTTAAAGATTGCTCGTTTTGTGTTTTTTAAATGTTTTTAGTGTTAATTTTCTTAATTAATACCTGATGGGTGCGCATATTCACTTATTATCCTACATTGATTAAAAATAGCTATTTTCATATACAAAAAAGTGGAAGCAAAAAATTATAGATGACATGTTTTTCTAACCCATTGAATCTTTTGGAAAATTCTTGAGCTGATCGGAAACAACTCTCATGGATGAAATTCATTTAAAAAAGGAGTTAATATTATGTATTATTAGGTTGATAGTATATTCTCAAAATGTCTTGTAATTTTTTTTTTTTAATTATGTGTAAATTAAATAAAACTATGTAATATATAATATAACTCCTTTACAGAGGAGTGGATAGGGTAGGTGCACTCAACTGTTTCTGAAGGTTTTAGTTCTCAACACTATTTCTCTTTTAGTCAATTATCAATTTTTTTCTATGCCAAAGACCCATTTAAATCCCATGCTGAATTTTTTTTCTTCATCAATTATATTTTTTTTTTATTTATTTTTTTTTTTTAGGTTTTGATCATGGATGCGAAATCGTACTCCAATCATTTTGTTGATAGTTTTTTTGGTAGACGACTTTAATTTAATGTTGTTTTATAATGGACATATTTAATGTATAAATTTGTCTCAAATAGGTTGAAAATTCGTGTCGGTGAATATTTCAGATATTGTATTACTATATCTATATCTATATTTACTACTAGTAAAAATGTAAGTAAAATGGTTTATTTTTTTAAGTAAACAAAATTTAAAGTTTAGGGCACGGGCGGATCTACGGGGGGGGGGGGGGCTTTCTGAAGCCTCCCCCAAAATGGAAAAATATAACCATGTTTTATGGGAAAACAAATTTAAAAAATACCTCTTAAGTATTATTGTTCGTGTAATTACATTTAAAAGTACTTAAGGAATAACTTAAACACCATTTCATATAGGTAGTTAGTTTCTTTCTGTTTTTCAAAGTAATTATCATTATTTTTATGAAAAAAAAAGGTTTCGGGCTGAAGCCCCCCCCAAAATTAAATCCTGAATCCGCTAGTGGTTTAGGGCCTGTTAGACTCAAGGAACATATATAGTTGATATAAATATAATATCAACTATATATTAAAGAGCACAGCCTGCCTGATATTAACGAGCAGATGACTTCACATAGATATAGCAAAATTAATCAAAATCTTTGTGAGCTGTTTTTGAGATAATTATAATTTTGTGTAAAATGTTTATTATAAAGACCTCTTATGGTTAGTCAATTTTGATGAAAAATTTACTATGGCATCCTAGCCCTAGACCTACTTTTTCATTTTGAGTTATGCTTTTCACACACATACAAACACTAATTCATTTCATGAATCTTTTTTTTTTTTGGACTCAAAACTGCAGAAAACTCTGAAAATTTTCATGGTGCAATACTTCCCTTACTAAATATTTATATATTGATAAGTGAAAGTAAATAAAGGAATAGTTAACCTGAAATATTTGGTCTGGAGAAATTTAAAATACGCCATTGGAATGGATTTATTTTCCTGTACTGATATAATTTGAAAACATGGGTCCAGAAAGGAATAAATAATGTAGCACCATTATGGAGCAGAAAAGAGCCACTTTAATTAGGTGCATGTGCTGGAAAAGTCAATGGTAAAGTGATCATCCTTCCAAATTGTTGGGACTAGTCTCAATTTTTAGGTAAAATAAAGAAAAATACGTTGGCGTACTTCATGAATGACGTTTCATGAAAATTGATATTGGGCCGGGCCATTTATGAATGGTTCAACTCAACAAAGATGGCGTTGAATAGAATGAGGCATTTTTTGAAATAAAAACATGAAGAAAAATAAGGTTACTTATACATACATCAGTGATAGTAGTTGATGAAATTTGATAACATTTATGAAATAGTACCATATAGATACATATCCGTGAAAAATTCAATATCGATTTTACAGTTGTATGTGCTATTTCCTTTATATATTTTTTCTTGACAGGACTTGAAACCACATTTGTACCTTGATGTCTAAAGGGCCTCTTACAGGGTCATTATATTGAGGTCAATCAAACTGGTTGATTTCAAAATTAGTCATAGTCAAAATTAGATGACGGATATCTCGAAAACTAAGCGACGTAGCGAACAAAGGTATATAATCAGTCCTCTTACAAATTTTATCAGCTTTAAGTATGCATTGAACATTTTTATCGATGCGATGGATAGTTTTCCTGACATAAGCGAAAACTCGAAAAAAGTGATCTAGGTATCCCTCCCCCACATCAGGCGCACCACCTAGGAGTGGAGACTTTTAGTGTGTTAGCCTTCTAGCTAGTCCAAAAAATGTGTCCCCGTCATTCATTAACTCTCTTTCCGAGCATTCATTAACTGGACTATAGGTGGGTGATAAATTTAATAACATTTTTTTTTTTATTGCTAAACTTTCTGTTTAATACTAAATAATTAGAAACCAAGAACAGAACCAATTTGGAACAAGAAACGTTTTAACGTCTAGAAACAAAATAAACATTACAAAGAACTTTTTTTTTATACTAAAGGCAATTAAAGTAATATGAAATTCATTATTATTCATTTACACAAAAAAGAAAGATTACCTCCTTTAGCCCTGGAGACAGAGACCGAAAACCTTGCGAAGGTTTGATTGTAAATTACGAAAGTCTATGTTATTCTGAGTAAAAAGAACCTTTTTTGTATTTCCAGAGCCTGAAATGGGCCTAATATTCTTAAAATCAGCCGCATTTTTTTAAAGGAACGGCAGACAAGGTTCTTTTTACTCAGGATAACATACACTTTCGTAATTTACAATCAAACCTTCGCCTGCGACGATGAGATAGATTTTTGTACTGTCTCCGGTGCTATTTGGAAACCTTGTTTAATGGAAGCAAATTCTTCCTGATATTGACCCGTGTGAGTTACCCCTTCAATTATATTGATTATATTAACTATTTTCGATTCTGTGGACATTTTTTTTTTATAATATATTTTTTTTATAATTGACTGAAGAGAATCATGAACTGTTTTTTAAGATTCGTCTTCGGCACTTCGAGATGGTCTCATGTGTCCCACCTATGTGCCGAGTCAAAGTGGCTCTTCCCCTCTTCCCGCCGCCTATACTTCCTTGGAAATTTCTTATACCAAACGATCAACTCCCAGCACCCTTCCTATATCTGTTGTCTCCTCCAGCCTAAGCCCTTAGGCCACTCAATAAAAACGAGATCCCGTGTTTCTGACCTCTATATTCCATTCCACAGGACAAAAACCTATGAACGTTCCTTCTTAGCCCGCTCCGTCTCCTATTGGAATTCTTTGCCGCATAACATCCGCCATGCCTCTTCCCTGTCAACTTTCAAATACCTCCTTTTCCAATATCTCCTTACATCCCAAACAGAAGATTTACCACCATAAATTTCATTTTATGAACTGAATTTGTGTGAAGTAAATAGTGGTGCCTACTGTTTAAGTTTTAACATAAAACAGCAATGATCTTTGTCACCTAGTTTGACTATTATTTTTACTATTTATTTATTTTTCTCTTCTCCTCAGGTTGTGCTTTTTTTTTTTCGGGTATATATGTTCATATTTTATATCTTTGTCTTTATGTGTGCCAATATGAGAATGTACGTATAAATAGTTCCTTTTAGTTATTTTTTTTTTCCATTACACCACAAGTATCGTATCTTAGTGTCTGCATATTATTATATAAACCACTGTAGATATTATTTCATTTTGTATTAAGTTAGTTTTCTATTAGATAGCCTATTGTTTATAAATTGTGTAGTTATGTATACATAAATATGTAATTTCTCTTCTTTTTTTTTTTTCATCACAATTAAGTAATTTTGAGAAGATTTTATGTTCATTTGTATATATATTTTATTTTTTATGTTTTACTGGTTAAATACTTTTTAAATAATGTATATAATATTAAAATTTTTAGAAGTTAGTTTTTGGCCAGATTTGTACTTTACTTTGTATTAACTCATCATTGTTATTCTAAAGGGACTTAGTCCCAGAATAAAGTTTAATTTTCTATTCTATTATATTCTATTCTATATGATAAATTTATGAACTTGCATACTAATTAGATAGGCAGATATAAAATAATTTTATTCTGAAACAATGCTCCTTAAGAATAACAAGATCATACAAAAATAAGAGATTTCTTTTAGCCTAAGGTTTGGAACAGTAAAAAACAAAAATGATATAAGAAAAAAAGTAAAGAAAACATAATGTGAACATGCAAAACAAATAAAACTATACACGAGACACTTACGGCTATATACAAAACATTTATAACTATTTACAATGGAAAAACAGTATAAATCTACACTTTTAAGAAAAATCAAAGAAAAAAATTAAATTAAAATGTTATCAATAAAATTTGAGTTTCCACTTGGAAAAAAGAAAGTCAAATATGTCCATGAAATGTCTCAAGCCTAGTCCAGACTAGTAAACATGTTGCGCGATTTTTGTCTCTGAGACGTCTCAATTTTTCTACGTAGACATGTCTATAGAGCGATGTCCGTCTACAGGCCTGTTGCGAAACCAATAATCGCAGGGCTGAAGTCTCCCGATCGTGTCTCTAGACGGTAGATAGACCTCTCGAGAGCGTCTCTAGACGGTCTATAGAAAATTCGCCCAACAATGTCTACTAGTGTGGTCTAGGCTTTAGTATGAAAATTTTAACTAATATGTAAATTTATCTAAATAACATACAATACAAATAAATAATAATATGTAAATATTCCATGAGAAGAGAGGGATCAGGTATATATATACACCTGATCCCTCTCTTCTCATGAAATATTTGCGTATTATTATTTATTTGTATTATATATATATCCTTTTCTCCCAGTGAGTTATTACTACTCTTGGCAGATAGTGGTTGATTGGGAATGGAAACTGTTTGGACACGTTATGAGAGAAAAGATTGGGACCAAGAAATGGAACTTCTGGAAAAGGATAATGATTTTAAAAATAGGTTTTCAAGATAGGATTTATAGAGTGCTACCAGCGGGTAGTTTCTCAACAAGCGTGTTTCATGTAATAATATTTCTCTGTACTAGATGTATTCATACTAATACAGTTGTAAATATCATAATAAAAGTTTAAAAAAAAGAAAGATAGGATTTGTCATTGGAGTTAGAGAGGAAATTGATTGACCGGATGTGATTTTTCTGGGATAGAAAGGAACAACGTTGAATAGTGTTGATTCGAAGGATGGATTAAATGGAATGTGTGGAGGACGATATACTACGACATAAAGGAGAGGAAAAATATTACAGAGGATTTATATTAGGAGGTATTCAACTTGTGGATGATCGGAAGGTGGGGAGCAATCGAGGACTCGGGTCGTCAGGCTTTTGAGGACAAACACGTCTACTCCACCGCCAGTCTGGCTCATGGTCGTGATGGAGGAGGATGTAATTATTCAAGGAGACAGAAGAGGTAATTATGTTACCAATACGTCCTTTCATTCTAGAAAGATTTTTTTTTTCTGTTTAGCAAAACTAAGAATACAAAATTTACAATATCATCTAAATAGCTAGCCGTCCAACATATTTCTCCAGAACTTTGGAAACCGTAAGAAACTATGTTGACATGAAGAAATTTAAACTAAACTTTTAATCCCACTTCTGTGGTATTGTTCTGTATTGAAAACAATAATACATACTGCATTTCATTTGATCCAAAAGCGGTCGCTGGAAGTTTCCAAATTTAGTGTTAACATATATTACATGCGTTACAGTTTTTGTTTCTTGCTTTTGATATTTTCCATCTGCTGTCGGTATCAAGAGAAATAAAATAAAAAGTTTGGTTTAGCAAAAATGTCGCTGTTAGTTACCTTTAAAGTTACCTGTTAGATCAGGGGTTTCCAAACTTTTTGGTGCGCGGTCCACATTGAGACCTCGACTGAGTTCTGCGGGCCGCATTGAGACTTTCAACCAGCACCGCAGTCCATGACTTGTGATGAAACAAAAAACTTCTTTAAATGACGCGACACTGTGCTTTCTAAGAGAAAAAACACATGCAATAAATGTAGTAATCTCGTGTGTGAGCCATTTGCTAAAGAAACTTTCGCGGGCCGGATTGATGGTGCTTCCGGTTGGGATCCGGCCAGCGAGCCGTAGTTCGGAGACCCCTGTATTAAATAAATATATTTCCCAAAGTCGGTGAAATGACTAAACGCCCCTTGGACACATGCAGTTTTTTTTCTTGGTCTTGTGATATTTATTTTTAGTCAACTAATTTGAGTTGAACTAATTTTCGATCGGCCAATTTGGAGATTTTAAACTTCATTTATATTTTTTATCTGTTTATCTTTACACATGTTTGTAGGAGTTTCGTGAAATATTCGCCCATGATCCGAACTTTAAAATAATATTTTTTAAAAATTTTATTGTCACTTCCATACATATCTAATATCGCATTGTCTGTCAAAATCAACAATGATTTTTTTTTAATAGTAAGTCAGGCATAAGGAACTTTTATGACATAAACATGTTATTTCATGCGATTGTTCAAGACTTCATATTATACATAATAAATTATTAGTTACTTATCCTACTTTTTAATTACCATAATTAAAAGCTATCATGTATCAGTTATAATAATTGCATTATAATGTATCAGAGTATTAAAAAATTAGAAAAAGAAGTGTTTTTTTTTCATAATATTCCTCGGAATGTCATTACATAAAATTACTACATTAAAAAAATGAAAAGTTTAAGAATATATAAAATTGTCGTATTAAGATATTGACAATTGGAAATTCCCAACCAGATTAATTCAAGAAAATTAATTAATTTTTGGTAACGGAGGTATGGTTTTATTGTTTTTTTAATAATATTATAAATAAGATATTGACCGTAGTACTAAAGTAAATATATTTAAATATTAATTTATTACTAATGATATACCCAATACTAATTGGGTAGATGTTGGACGTTATAAAATGAATGTTAATTCTGAATCGAGCTGATAATAGTAATTTCCTCATCAGACACACATCAGTTTTGAATATTATCCATAGATGAATGCTTTTAAACAAAGTAGCTTAGAATAGCATTTTTAAATGATGTGATTAAATTTCAATTGTATTTTAATTTTCTAATTAAAGTAAAAAAATAGAAGTGTATTGTTTTGAACAGTGTGGGGATTATAGAGCAGAAATTCTGGGAACTGTCACATTTCGTGTAACGGTTGTCTCTGCTATCAGTGGAAGAAGGTTTCATGATGGTTATGCTGTTGAAAAGTATTAGGTGAAAGCTTGAAAGTATGTTTCAGTAGAGTTGCCGTATTGGTGGTATTGATATTTATAGAGAAGTATGGTATCTTGTCGACTCACAGTATTTTAACAAGTTCAAATTAATAATGAATAGCGAATTTGGTGTTTTGACATTATTGTCAGTGATAATGTTATGTGGGAGTTATGGAGCAGGATGTATACCATTAATTATGCCGATGTCTGAGGTAATTCATTACTAAAATCATCTCTTAAAACGACTGTTTTATAATATTATAGTTACTGGTAAACCATGGTTGATTACAGAGCAAACTGCAGATGGTATCTGTTTTCGGAGCTGGACTACTTGTTGGGACAGCACTTTCTGTTATTATTCCTGAAGGGATCAAGGCTTTGTTTTCATCAGTCCCTCTACACAGTTAGTAGCAAGTGACTTTATTTTGCTATACACTTTCTTATTGTAAGTAAAGTTTGTTGAATGCTTCTACTTACATTATGAACTGACTGCCTTGCCATTAATTGTTTTACTAATGAATTTCTTAATTTGCAGAAAGTGTTGGAAAAGTTGTATCTACTGTAGATGCCGCATTAGAAGAACATGGAGAGGATGATCTTCACTCTGCTATTGGACTTTCATTAGTTCTAGGGTTTGTTGTTATGTTGCTTGTGGACCAGATCTCTTCAAGACATAATAGAGGTAAAACACAGATCAAAACAAGCTTTTATTCTTTGAAGTTGTTTTTAAATGTGTTTATTATGAGACCATATTTGTGTTAATCAAATCAGTTCTTAGTTCATTTTATAAGGCTTTTGTGCTTGACAGCAGTTGAATATAAAAACTTTTTATTTTATTTCTTCTTAAAATCTTTTAATATCCATGTTTTGCTCTTTAATAACAACCTTATGGGAGAATTGTGTATTTATAAATTGTACAGATACCATTCAACTACGTATATTACTTGTATAATATTTTTTCAAGATTTTTTGTGTAAACATTAGCTGATGAAAAAACATAAAAAGAAAGAAACACTAAATTAAACAGAAAAGAAAATATGTATATAAAAAAACAAAACAATACAAAGCAGACCATATAAATTAAACATCAAGAAAAGTTAAGTGCATAAACTAAAAAAAAAAAATATATATATAAGAATATTCTTTTTCAAAATTTACTAAATTGTTTAATAATATTGAACAATGCTATTGATTCATTAACTCCTTATTTCATTGAAAAAAAAAATTTTTTACACTAATAAAGTTTGTTACTAATAATAGTAATAACTGAAATACTAAGTATATACTGTAATTACGTATCTACTGTTATCTATAGGGGTTGCCTTATTTTAATGAATGAATGGTGTAGAATTGTTGACACAAGGAGCTTATCTTATTTACCCAAAATATTGAGCTCTTTAGCAAAAATAAAAAAAAAATTATTTGCTATTAATTGTGATTTTATTATTTTTTCTCTCTACCTAATAAACATTATTTTGATTTGAGCAGAGATTTTCAATAAGAATAAAATTAAGGGAGTCCCATACAATTTTCTGAAATAGTTTAAATAAGCAAAACATTTATTATTATATGGCATTTAATATTTTACAAAAAAATCCCTGGAAAAAAATGATATTTAATATAATATTTTCCCAAAATTTTAATTAAAAAAATGTATGAATTAAGGTTAAAATTTTTTTTTTTTAGTTAAGGAAAAAGTATACTAATTATTGATGATATTAAAAAACATTTGCTACTGTTGAAAACCGAAATGATTTTAGATCAAATAAAAACTTTCCTCTCTTTTTAAAAACCATTATATGCTAAATAGATTTAGACATATTAAAGCAAAATGAATTATTGAAACATTGAAGGTATATAGTGTACTATTTAGAAAAAGGTCAGATTATAAAATTTATTAAATTAAAATACTGTTTATATTAAATTAAGTTTAAGCAATAGAGCAGATAAAACAAATTAATTTTCTATGACTATGAAAGGGAGAGTTAAGAGGAAGAAATTTTATATCATTTCAAAAAATAGAAATTTTTAAATAGAGAAGATTATTTTAAATACTTTTCTTTGTCAAGGTATATATAAACTATTCATTATTATTAATTAATTGTAAATTATTATTAAATTTATAAATCATTATAAGATATCAATAAATTAAACAAATTGCTGTTTAATTTATCTAAACCTTCAATTTTGGTAGTTTTCAGAAGTTGAAAATTGAATGATCTAGTCTACAATAGGAATTATAAGTTATTGAATACAATATTCCGTTACATTTCATGTTCTTTCAATTAGCATTTCAAGTATAATAAAGAATAATTCAAACGGAAGTTAATGATTTCATTAAGAATGGATTTATGATGAATGATTGAACTGAGGACTGATGCAAACAATCCTCCATAAACATTTTTTAAGTTCTTTAAACTTTGAATTTTTTTTTTTTGCTTTCTAGAATTTACTTTTAAATTAAAACTTATTTTAGATATAGAATAATAATAAATAATCAGCATTTGCAGGCTTTATTTGTTTTAATCAGCTTGCCAATGTTTCGAACCCAAGCAACATCAATGGGTCAATATCAGGGCTGAAAATTAAACATTTTCACACACACACCTATTTATTGCTTGTGATCTCAGTCTAATCATCCTCTTGGACAACTACTGACCAAGAAATAATACTTCCTTATATATACTTACAAAATGGAAATGGGTTTAATGGTGTCTTAGTGCACCAATTCTGAAAAATATTAAAACAACAGTTAAAAAAAAATAAATAAAAAAAAGTCTCAATCTTGTTTACATGTTTATTTAATGAATGTATTATTTTAACCACATTTAGTTATTGCTTTGGTAATTTTAAATATAATCAATTTAGAAACTATGATTTATGTTCGAAAATATATCTAAGAGGATAAATTAAAAATTAAAAATAGTTTTAATGTCTACAAATACTGATTTCCTTTTGTCTAGATTTTAAGTGATTTTTTAAAAATTTGCTAATATTATTTGGAGCATATTATGCAAAAGTGTTTTATTATTATCTGAGATTTATTATAGATTTTATTTCAATTAGTGTGTATCTTATGTTTTGTATGATTATTTTCCTGCAAATATCAGAAAAATGTTGTCTTATGGATACATTTGATATACTATCTATTATGGTAACTTTAATGATTGTTTTAGATGTTGAAGGAGGTATCAACCGTGGTCCAAAGTTAACAGCTACGGTTGGTCTTGTAGTCCATTCTGCTGTTGATGGGATTGCTCTAGGTGCTGCTGCCACCACGACTCATACTGATGTTGAGTTTATTGTTTTTATTGCCATCATGCTACATAAGGTAGGAATATTGTTGTACAAACATTTTATTAATTATATAATCTGTATTACCACAACTCTGAATCATTTTATTAAGTCCTCTTTTGTAAAAATATCTGGAGTTGAATGAATTTCATTGCCTATCTGTTCTATTAAGTCCACAATTTGAAGCTTGAATAATTGAAAGATCAATTCGATCTGATTATCTGTGGAATATATTTTTAAAAGTATTAACAATTTATGAATGGTACTGGTAAAAAATAAGGGCTTACTATCTTCCCAACATTAAAAGTTTAATTTTCACCAAAATATCTGTTACCTGTACTTAGTGAATGTTTATGTTGTAACAAACTTTGAATTCTTGAAAATTTGTAATTTTTACAATTGATTCAAATTTTAATTCAATTAAACCTATTATTGTTTATTGTGAGATCCCTTATTTTTCCTTTTTGCATTTGTTTGTTCATTTTTGATGTTATGATATTTAATATATATTTTTATAATTGATACTCATTTTTTTTTTCATGCAATAAGCAAGCTCTTAAATTGTGTCCTCTGCCATGTAAAAATTTTTATGAGGAAGTGAACATAATTTGGTATCTATTTGCTGTTTTTTATATTTTAGGCACCTGCTGCTTTTGGATTGGTGTCTTTTTTGATGCATGAAGGACTGGATAAACAGAGAATAAAAAGACATCTCCTTATATTTTCATTATCAGCACCACTTTTTGCACTGATTACTTTCTCCTGCATTGGTCAGGTAAATAAATTTCTGTTCATAAAATTTGTTTTATTCAATTATTTTTCTGATTTCCCCTCAAATAACCGGTTGCATCCCTTGTACAGGAAAGTTCTTTTTTGCCTCTTTCCTCCTCCCTCATCATTAACTCATTATTATCAAATTTAGAACAATGTCTGTGACTTTTTTTTTTTTGTTATATCACCATTTTTATCTTATGAGGCTAGTGTGGAATAAGAACATTCTAAATTTTACCAAGTTCAACTTTTAGTAATTATAAAACCCATATTTGTTAGATTTTTCCCCTTAGTTTAAAATTGTTCCTGAGGCAATTATGTTTTAAATATTATTGAAGGAAGTTAGTCGACTGTTCTACATATCATGGGTGATAAATATTAGGACGCAGTCTTTTTAAAAATTTTTTTTTAAAATTTTTTATTTGTGCCAACGTTTCAACCCTAACGTTTGGGTCATCAGTACTGCAGTACTTTAACACCCTCAGTGCTTAAACCATGCCCTGAAGATGATCCACATGTTTGGGTTGAAACGGCACTAATAAAAAGTTTTAAAAAAATTTAAAAAAAATGAGCCCTGAATATTTATCACCCATGTTATAAATATTACCTTCTAGTTCATGTTTTAATTATGTACATTTTTATGAGATTAGTATTTGAGTACTAGCATAAATTTTCAATTTTTATTCATTGGTAAAGGTTAAGTTATAACAATTTAAATGCAAAAATTCCCGAATTTCTCTGATACATATTTACTAAGGTGAATGTGTTGTAGAAAAGTGGTGAGGACGGCTCTAAGTTACGATTGTGGTGACACGGCTAAGTCATTCTAGCACTAATGATTCTTTTTTTATTTCTATATATTTTTTAATTCACAACTGTCAATGTCCACTGACAACCAGTGAATGAGATTACTAAATACAAATAAACTAGGAGAGAGGGCATGATAGGCATGAGGAAGAGAAAAAACTCAGTGGCTAATCTTCAGTCATGTTAGTGGTTAATTAAGGAGATCTCTTATCCAACTCCTTTTCAGCTTTCAGCGGATTTTATCTGGCATGTTTTTATTGGCCATGTCTTGGATGAGTCTATTGGGGTGACCATAAAGCTTGTTGTGAAACCTTTTGTAATAAGCTTGTATGTGTTCTGTGAAGGTTTTTGCATAAGTCTTTGTGGATAGTTTTGTTTCTAACGTACCGAGGTTCTTGAGTAATTTCCTGAAGATTTTGGTCTTTTTTAGCAATTCCATATATTTGTGACGTGTATGTCCAAATTGGTTTTAGTAAGTAAGTGTAAGTGTTAAGTTTTTGTCTTAGGACTGGTTTTGAGCGATGTACCAGTAGGAAATATAGTAGTCTAAATCGTTGATCTTTCGCTTAGCAGTGATGTGTGGGCCCCATGTCATCCGTCTGTCAAATGTTAGACCTAGGTAATGTACTTTGTCAGATTGGGGGATATGTTCATTGTCAAGATAGACTGGAGGACAGTTTTCGCGTCGGAGTGAAATTGTTATGTGTTGGGATTTGTTGTAATTTAGTTTTATTTTCCAAAGTTTGTCCAAAGTTTGCGGGTGATTTTGTAGACTATATGAAGCATGTGAGGTCATTGTGCCTTGTGATAATAGTGTCATCAGTATAGGTGGCTATCAAAGTGTCACTGGGGAAGGGTATGTCATATGTATATTATGTAAAGCAGTGGTGCAAGAAATGATCCCTTGGGCACTCCGGCCAGAATTGGTCTGATAGAGGAGATCTCAGAGCCTTGTCGAACTGAGAAAAATTTAGTAGGTTACAGAGAGGTATGATGTTGATATGAGTTAGTATATGGGAGGAAGTATTTTCTTGAGTTTATAAAGAAGTCCCTGGTGCCAGACCCTATCAAATGCCTCTGCAACATCCAGAAATACACCAGTAGCATACATCCTTTGCGCTAGTGCTGTTGATATGTAATCTGTGACTGTGTAATTGTTGGGTGGTGGAATGTAATGATCGAAATCCTAATTGATGTTTGGGTAAAATTTTTTGATCTGTTAATAATGTGTGGAGTCTGTTATACAGTAAATTTTCAAAAATTTTGGCACATGTAGGAAGTAGACTGATAGGTCTATAAGCTGAAGGAGAAGAAATTTCTTTACCTGGCTTATGCATCATGGATATGTATGAATACTTCTATTGAATAGAAAATTTGGCAGTCTTCATTAAAGATGGTATTTAGAAACACCAGACCTTCCCTGGGCATTTCCTGGAGCACTTTAGCGTTAATTAAGTCATAACTAAGGTTTTTCTTTCTTTGTAACATTTTAATTTGTTATGCAACCTGAGATGGGAAAAAGGAAGTGGGAGGAGGGGTTAAGTGGTGGGAGTGTCTAAGGAGTTGAGTACAAAGTTATCGTGTTCAGTGTTTGACTGATTAATATGTGGAGTGAAAACTAATGAGAGGTGGTTTGCAAAAAGTTCTGATTTTTATATCAAGTTCAACACAGCCCAGGAGTCATCATCTTTACGAAGTGGTGCTGACACCTGCCGGTGTTTTAGCAGCTTTTTTGTGTCTCCACAAGCTTCCATCATCTATTGAAAGATTGTTGATGTATATGTCGTACTTTTCTTGGTTGAATTTTTGTATTTGTCGTTTTAATTGGTTGTTTAGTCTGTTAAATGCCTGTTTATATGATGGGGAACTGTTCCTTTGCCAAACTTTTGAGCTCTTCTCTTGACTCGGATCAATCCCTTATGTATTGTGGGTAGTTTGCTAGATTTCCTGTTGTCCAAGGTTTGGGTACTGAAGATGTCCAAGCTGTATCCTGGATGCTCTTTGTGAAAATATCTACAGCTTCCTCCAGTTCTTTTTGTTTTTTGATAGATAATGGGATGGAAAAAGCAGCGTCCAGGTTATTCCTGTAGCTATCCCAATCAATTGTTCCGTTGATAAGAGATGGTTTTCTTATTGCCTCACATGGTTTATCCAGCAGCAGCAGATTCACAAGGGAATGATTGGAGCAAAGGTCATAGCTAGTATTGACGGAATGTAGTATAGTTTTCAATCCTTTGGTGATAAACAAGTCCAAAAATCAGGTGTTTTATGTCTAGAAGTGGGCCAGTAAGTTGGAGGGTTTGGAGTTATTTTATTCAGTGAAAGCTTGTGGAGGGCTGTCCTAAGATTCCTTCTCCTTGGAGTACAGAGTCAAGATTCCCATAACTAGTGTTTGCGTAGTACCTAAAAAATAGAAAACTGGCTAAGAGGAATGTTAATAACAAAGCTAAATTTAAATATTTTAATACGAATTGAGAGATCTAACTTAATCAAGAGATTGGAACTGATTTCTTTGTTCTTATTTCTTTCTTATTATACCTCACTTTCAAAAACTCACAGCTGATTAGTGAAACATTGGTGTTAAAATTCCATACTCCATAAAGGGCTGCTGAAATTCGGTTCTGGATTTGGATTTAACAAGATAATCGTACACTTACCCAAAAAATTCACTTACCTGACATAACCCCAGTTATCTGTACAGTTTAAATTAATTAAAATTTATCAGTTTTGAAAATATGTGGTTGCTTTAATCTGAATCAATATAAATGATTTATATATTTAATTTTTTTAACAGGAAGGTAAAGAGAAGTTGAGTTCCTTGAATGCTACTGGCATCGCTATGTTGTTTTCTGCTGGTACGTTTCTTTATGTGGCTACTGTTCATGTATTACCAGAATTAACCGGTAGACTTGGAGGGCACTTGGCACCGAGCCAGCTGATTGCCCTTGTTCTTGGGACAATGCTTCCGCTGCTCCTTTCAGCAGGTCATCATCACTAGATTTCTTATTAACAGAAGAAATCGTAAATAAATGGTAGCGTACTTTGATACTTTTTGTAAGATAAGTGTTTTTTTAAAAACTATAAGCAGTCTTTGGTATTCATTAATCCATTGCCAAAATTTGGATTGTACATCAAGGTTATTGAAAATTACAAAATATATTTTTTTAAATATTATTTTCAAACTATTTTAAGAATTTGTATTTTTTATATTAAACGGTTTGATTAAAATATTTTAAGACTTTTTTCATATATATTATCTGCTTATCACACAATATTGTTCTTGATAAATACTCATAGTTTCTTTGAATAAAGTGTAAATTTAAAAGTATTCTTTTTCTTTTATAATTATATTTAAACAAATGTATTACAATGGTATTAGTATTTATTTATTTATAAATGTGTACAAATATTCAGAAAGTTATTAATATATTATTTATTTAGAAATTATTTGGTTCTGTGAGTTGTCATGACTTTGGTTTGCAAGTTGAAAAATTATGCATTTGACTGTTTTAATTACTTCATCAATGAAACTCTTTTGACTTTTTTTCTTTCTCTGTTTTTTTTTTCTGTATAAAGTACTTGAATGTTTAATTTAATTCCTTTATAAGTTCTTTAATATTGTTTCTTTGAGAAATATATCTTTTTTTTTTACTGATTATTAGGATTGAAAAAATAACCTGTTAGTGCAAAAGTCGTATGTTAAAATTGAATTTTTTTTAACAAGACCATAAAAACTTATTATTTCTTTATGATTTATTAGTGTTATTTCATATTTTATTCTGCTATTTTTCCTATTTAGCTGACTACTTATAGCAGTTAAAGACTACAAAATGTCATGTTCAGCGCAAAGAGAATAAACATGTAAAATTGTTACCTACAACCTTTTGCACTAATAGTAGCGATATGTTTTAAACAAGGTATCAATAGGTTTTATAAAATTCAATTTATTTAATTATCTCCCTCACTTTTACAGTACATCTATTGAGGATTTTTTTTTTAACCTTTTCATTTTTTTTTTATTTGTTCAGTCATGTCGTTAAATAGTAAACATAAAGTGTTTTTTCCCTCCACATTATAAAAAAAAAAAATATACATTTATACTTATTTAATTCACACGTTTAACATATTTTTATCATGGTTTCATTAAAAATTTACCTTTGAATTTATAATGTAAGCATTTAAATCAAAGAATCCTTATATTTTCTCTATACAGTGTTGACAAGTAATACTTATTTATTTATTACTAACCGCACATCTCTTGCTGAGGATTGTTATAAGTAATGCATTGAGCAAGATTCTACCCACCTTGACTTGGTCCTAAGGGAAGCTTCGCAACATATATATGGATGATGTATAATAAATATAATAGTAATCGATGTGATATAAATTCAAATTTGGTTCAGCAGATGGATGTATCAAGTGGTGATACAGTTCTGCCTCATTATTGATAAAAGGTGTTTGAATCAAGTTTTATAAGAACTCAAAAAATGTTACTTATTCACCTTTATCCACTTAACTTCTCATATGAAATAGTTTTGACTGAATGCTAATTTTTTAAACTCAAAAGATATTTGTTTTATGTATAGTTCAGAAGCTATTAGAAACTAAATTTCTATAAGCTCAACTAATTTCTTCTCGGTAACAGACCTATTCATTATGCTCCACCCAAGAATCCCGGATGTATTGTTGAATATTTTATTTTACTGTTTCCACCTTTATTTTTTTTATTGGTGTCCTTTCTAATTTTCAAAGAAATCTATAACTTTTAATGCTTATGTTCCTTATTTTACAAAGGAAACTCTCCATCATTTAATTTTCACTCTCTTCAAACTCTTCACCATTGCTCATTATCATTTTTATGTATTTACACCTAATGTTATCTTTATTTATTTCTTTTTTTATTCTGACTTATTATTATCGGTAATAAATCTTGGTTTTGGCAATGGATTTGAAAAAAAATCTAAACGGACTGCGTAAACTTAATATTTCATTTTTTCAGGTAATTTTTATTTTATATTTTGGACGTTATTAAGCAATATTTATTTTATTTCTTATTGTAAGAAAATTTATCAATTATTTTATTTTTTATTGTCAAGAAATATCACGTTGTCTATGTTACTTTCAAATAAGAGGATGATTAAAGGTTTTATATTTTTATATAATTGTGATAAACACTTTTTTAAATGTTTATATTAATTAACATTTAAACGAGACTTACTTGTATATATTTACCATATTTAGATAATTCTATACTACGCAATGTTTAAGATAATTTAATAAAACCACTGTTAGATTAAGATTGGTGTTAGTTTTCCCTTTATATTTTAAGGATATTGTGAATATAAAACTTTTTTTGTCAATACTGGTTAGTTTGTTTGGGAAACTTTTTATTTGCTTGTAGTCTTTCAAAACATAACTAATCTGCGGATTCCAGATGATATTTTTTTAGATTAAGTTTATTGGAAATTTGTTTTTATTTTTTCTAACCGAAATGCATGAAATAAATAATTATTTTTGATAAGTCACTGGTTGTAATTAAATGTACTTTAGTTTTAGAAAAAATAAGATATCTTATGTCAATTACCATCTCTCTATAGAAGGGTATTAATTAGTTAATTTGCTTAGAAATTAATTCAATTATAAGAAATTATTCATTCTTACAGTATGATTTGTTACTTAAAACTGAACTACATAATATTTGGAAATTTGTAAGAAAAAAGTTGGCATGAAATTGGCTTAATTGATTATAAGATTTTATTACTGCTGCTGTACACTATAAATTAAAAGTGTCTCGTCTATCTGTAAAGTACACGTGTAATGTGATCATTTATAAGGTTTTGTTTAGTTGGTTTTAATTTTGATCTTGCCTAATTAAAAAAAAAAAAATGCCCATTCTGAACTAATGCCTTTTTCATACTGATTTGCTCTTAATGAAGTGTGTATTTTGGTTAAACATGAAATCTTTATCTCAGGGATTAACTGTCTTTAATTCCAATTTTGCTGATTGTCATTTTATTATTCTATCCATGTTTTTCGACCATAACTCTCATAAATAAGTTAAAAGGATAATAGAAGAATAATAGATATGCAATGAATTAAAAGATTAATTATTAACCACAAACAGTGCGATCTGAAACTTCTTTTTGCTCTCCTGTAAAACTTTAAAATGTTGTGACAGTTTTCCTCTCACTTACAGAAATAATAATGCTGAATTAACACTCCATATAATAAGCAATATGATAATATTGCTTAAAAAAAACATGGGATAACGGGATATTACACATATTTCGCATTTTGTAATTACATAGACTTTAAATTAATTACATAATATAATGTTACATATGTAAATACATCTCTGTATGTTATTAAAAAATGTTATAGACAAGTTTTCACAATATATTACATACTTATCTAATTGAAAAAAAAATTGGTCAGATGTAAATTATTAAGTCTGCTGTGTGTGATTTTTTTTTTTATAGACTTTTAATTTGTTTCATAAAGTATATTTTCAGTTTTGTATGATGATTTATTGGTTAAAGGTTATAAATGTTAAAAATTAAAAAAAATATAAAAAGGTGATGAATTTGATATTTATCATCTTTTATTTCTGCTTGTCTGAACTTTAGCATGTACAATTTGTGATATTTTTTAGTCATTATTGGGCCCATTATTTTTATTCGAGTGTACTAAAAATACTTTGATGGGGTTTATCATACTGTGGAGTAGGTTATTTTATGAAAGTGTCATCCTGATGAAATACTCTAAATGGTGCATAATAAATGAAGTAATTTTCTTTGACTTTTTTCTTTTTAATTATTTATTTTGCTGTGATGAATTCTCATTTTATTCTGTAATTCCTATTTTTCCTATAACCCATTTGGAATTCCTGCTTCTTCTCATTCATGTAAAATGAACAGATCAGCAAGAATTTTGTTTGATGAAATTATAGTTAAATTAGCTTTTTATTTTAATTTTATGGTATACTTCTTAGTTACAAGATCTTATGGACTAAGATATATGGCTCAAGAATTTTGGACTGTTTGGAACAGCAATATACTATAATATTAACTCCTAATATGTTGTTTTGGGATATGCAGACTGAAAATAATTTTATTTCATTGTGTTGTAGAGTTTTACTTTTAAAATTATTTTTGAGAGTAGTTATTTTGTTCACTTATTTTTAAAACTTATCATATCCTTCATGTAGTGTGAATGCAATTTAGTAAGTACTATTAGTTTTTGTCTACAAGTGGTAGATTTAAAAATTGTTAGATGGGTTGGCATTATATATATATATATATATATATATATATATATATATATATATATACTCTTATATATATATATATATATATATATATATATATATATATATATATATATATATACTCTTATATATATATATATATATATATATATATATATATATATATGTATATATATATATATATATATATATATATATATATATACTCTTATATATATATATATATATACTCTTATATATATATATATATATATATATATATATATATATATATATATATATATATATATATATATATATATATATATATATATATATATATATATATATATATACTCTTATGGGAAAACGTGTTGTAAAAATATAGTAAAAATGCTAGAAGTTCTGTTTATTTCAAAAATGCTCATTCTTTTTAGATGACTCTGTATTAATTAATTCTATTTACAAAGATATAAATGAAAGAAAATGTGGGAATAGCTATGAAAAACAAAATTACACACAACAAAACAGAAAATATATTTCATGTTAAAAATACACAGTCTAGCTGCAATAAATACTATTTTTGTATAAATATAATTTCTGTTTTATTCTTTCTAATTAATTAACTTCAACATAATTTTGAAAGTAAAATTAGGTGAGGAATTATTATACATGAATCAGTTAATTTGTGAGGAATAGTTGTGCACTGGAGCCAATATTGTTGTCAACATGTCAGACTGCACAAGGAATCGTCACTAATTACGAAAGTCCTTTATCAAAAGTATGTGAGTGGTATTGCTGATTGAATAGACAAAAATGCCGGAAGGGTGTAGATTATCTTTGTTCTTAATGTCATGGTTCATTAACCTCAAGTATATTATAATTATTTAAGAAATGTGTTTATTTAGCTTTACCTACATAAGGGACTGACTTGAAGAATCTTAGAAAACAAAATCAACTAAACAAACAATATGTACTGTTACCCAAGATTCTTGACAGACACAATTATAGGAATTATAATGAAGTAAGAAGATGCATCTTTTCGTTACAAAGTATTGATCCCTTCAAGGTCCTGAAAATATGAGACAGGAATAATAATAACAGGAAAAATATGAAAATACAAGACAGGAAAATAGGGCTCTTCTAAAACTTCTGATATCTAAAAAATTTAACTTGTTTTTCTAGAAACCATTCTACTTGAAAAATAACATGCTACAAATATAACATGCTGATGCTACCAGCCTTCATGATGGTAATAAATTAAGTTTTTATTTTATTGATTTATTGCCTGTAGCTGTCAGGTCTAATATAAAAATACTCTTAAATAAAAAAATCCCTATCATAATATTAATTTAAAAAAAAAAAAATTTTACTTCCTCACTATCAAATGCAGGAAATTGTTTATTCATATATGAATTAAAAAAAAAAAAAATGCTCTCCCCAATCGAAAATTTCCACTTGTGCTTTAAATATCAGATATGAAAGAAATAATTTTATTATATCTCAGTCGATTTTTTAATAGAACAAATCATTTAAGGAGTGTAACACCTACTAAAATGGTAGTAATGCTACTGGTGCTGAAATCCAAGACAAACTTTAATTTTACAGTCCACAGCAGTAAATTATCACCAGCTCTTAAAGCAAAATTATTATGACAATATCTCTGACAGCCTTGGAAGGGATTGGCATAGTAAAGTAAACAAACCTAGCAAAAAAATGAAGTTGCTTTGGTCTCTGTGGCAATGAAATGGGATATAAACTCGCCAGAGATTGCTGGATGTATGTATTGCTCACTGACATACTACAGCGGCCGGCAAGGGGCCAAGAAAGGAGGAGAGAGAAGATGAACAAGAAGACGCAACTAGAAGAAAAGAGAAAATACAAGTATCCCAACCCACCTATAATTAACCTCAGTATATAAAATTAAATGTTATTGTATAAAATAAAGCAATCAATTTTACATCTTCACTCTTTTAATCCATTAGCTTCTCTAATTTTACAGTCCACAGCAATAAATTATCACCAGCTCTTAAAGCAAAATTATTATGACAATATCTATGACAGCCTTGGAAGGGATTGGCATAGTAAAGTAAACAAACTTAGCAAAAAAAATGAAGTTGCTTTGGTCTCTATGGCAATGAAATGGGATATAAACTCGCCAGGGATTGCTGGATGCATGTATTGCTCACTGACATTCATGAAACCGAACATTGTTCCGTAGAGCTAGGAAAAAGGTGAAGAAGAAAAATAAGGCTCTAATACTGGAATCCATAAAGCAATACTGTTAAGAATTAATGGGAAAAAATTAATGATAAAGAACGAATAGCTGTAGACCTGTCAAGAAAAGCAGTTTTGCACTGTTCTCTTATTAATTGGAGTGACAGATTCTCTGTTCTGCAATGAATACAATTTGGGAACAACTACGAATACAGCGCATTTAAATATGCTCTCGCTCATTGAACATAAGAAGTAAGATTCCATCCAAATCGGAATGGTACTAGGCAGTAAGATCTCTAAAGGCGGAAGCGCATAGAGTAATGAAAAAATAATTCTAGAACATCTGGTAAAAATTTTCAGTGATTTATCTTCATCTTTCCGGCTCTAACGGTTTTTTTCCGGGCCAAGGGAGTGGGAGCGGGATTAACACCAGAGTTAAATGTGACCTTTTGCTCTAACATTAGCTACATGTAGAATGTAGATATGATGAAATCAATTTATCATAAAACATGCAAATACACACACACATATAACAATATATATATATAGTTAGTATACACTAACAAGGAGAGGTTACGGACGTGGGGTCACCAATGTCAATGAAACCTTTTGTGGTGATTCTAGTCCGAAAAATATTGCCAATGTGCCCTAGGAGCTGAGAACACAAACAAAAATTTTAAACAAAATTTATGTTATCAATTTTTCCCTTTGCTTTGCTCGAATTTTTAGATTATTATATATCAATCGATTTATTTCCTTGTGAAAAAAAAAATGTCTATGATATTAAGTGACTTATAAAGTATCTTAATTAGCAAAAAATAAAAATGCGCTTCCTGTAAAGTAAGCCTAGTCAATTTTTGTTAAGAAAAAGGAAGTTAGTTCCCTTTTTAGTGTTCTTTAAAACTCTTAAATCAGGGTTGATGGCGAGTCCTCTTCTCTTAAGCTCCTTGGACCACTCCTCCATTGCAACCTGCAGAATATCCTCATTGTCTGCTATCACCACAATGTCGTCTGAATAAACCAAGCACTGGGCCTGGACGGGCAGCATTTTCCAATATACAACGATTGCTTTGGGTGTTCTTCGCTTGCATACCTTCAACACCTTGTCCATGACACTGTTAAACAGAAGTGGACATCTCCTTTGATGACTCCTTTATAAAATCTGATTGAGCAGACTTCATTCCATTCAATCTAACCACGCCTTTTGGATCGTGGTAAGCTGTTTTAATGGCACTAATGAGATTCGCTGGTTCTTATAATTTATATCTTTATTCATAGTTCTATATTTCAACACTGCAATCACCTACTCTGGAATCAACTTACTCACTGTCTGTATAGATATAACTTTTCCAACTAGAAATATTAAATGACATTACTCAAAAATTTTGAAATTGGAGTTAGTCATTCTGTATACTGAAAGGCTCAGGGAATGAAGATGTGTGGTTTATAAAAGCAGATGGAGTAGCTAGATTTTTATTGCCTACCGTCGATATAAAATATAGAGTTTTTGTAATTTTAATAGTCTTAATGATTTGTTATCTGTAAGCTTTAAGCTTTAGCTCCGTTTAAAATGCACTTCAAAAATGTGATAATAGCCCAACATTGACAGAAAATAATTTCAATTCAAGAGCTGTAAGTGAAAGTTGTGTGTTGCGCACACCAGACTTTTTTATTCAGAAAAATAATTATCTGGTAAAACCTGGTTAGAACTCGTTTCTAGGACGTAGCAGCACAGTGTCTGAATTGAAAAAGAAAGTTTATTTGGTCTTATTTGGTGTCTAAAAAAGAGTTCCTTCAATAGTTTCTGATAACAAATATAGTTCCATGCATATTTTGTTTTGGTAAACTTGTTTCTTACCTTTTAAAAAATCATTTTCCTTTTTGAAACATCAGAAAGAAAATAATGGAGAAATTTGTATGTGTATAAATCTGACCAAGTTCCTAAACTCATCGGTGACAACTTTTCGACCAGTTTAGAACGATGGGCTCAGCGCTGAATTATGGAACTTGCCCCATGTATTGTTAAAATTATAAACCTTTTAAAATTATTATACTTTTACCATCTTACAAGCAATAATATTCTTGTATCATTTTATTCATAGATATGAAATCGTTAGTTGCACTAATTTTTTTAATTTCATATTATTGACTAATTTTATTTTAAAAAATTTTTAAAAATACCATTTATATGCCTTTCTATGATTTTTTACGATATTTAAAAAAAATTATGATGATAGTATTTATTATTGTGGGGTGGTAGCACTGGCATATTGCATCGTCACATTCTAGTGTCAGCTGTGTTCCGATGTAATTCGTAACAATCATAGTAATTCAGATATAACTGAAGTCTATTACTGTTAATAAAAACTTAAGAATTTACATATCTTTGAGAAAATAACAAGAAAGCTTCTCAGTTATTACAAAATAAGGTAATGACGAATTTAATGAATCTTTATTTTTAAATTAACCATACCCCAAAGAATGAAATTATAAAACTAAACAATCCTTCTATGATCTATTAGAAGAGAGAATAAACGAAAATTGAATTATTATCTAAGAAGTCATTGTTTAAACTTTGGACCCTACGTGTCTGTGCAAGTTCGAAAATTTTACTTAGCCCTCACATAACAGTCAGCTATGAACCAATGCATTTCGTTATAATGAAATTTATTTATTGAATTTTGTATTCGTTTTGAAAGATGTTAATTGCAACTCCTAATGAATTACTACGTTTGAACTATCTGAGAAAGAAACCCAAATGTTTCTATGCGTTTTACAAATAGGTACTGATAAAAATTTCAAATAAATTATTATTGATAGTTCGATTAACCAATTGTTTTATATACATATATATACTTGTATAATTTCAAGCATGTACATAAATGTTTAACAATAGTCTATGAAGCGGAAGAAAATAATTAAAATTCTTTATTTTTCTATTCTATATACTTTCAACATAAAAGTCCCCATCTTCATTTAATTTTGTTTATATAAATTACTAAATTATTTATATATGTATGTAGAATCTTGAAAGTAAATTGTCCTGCTGTGTTAGAAAATAAATAAATTTATTTTAATTTAACTCATCTAATTTGAACTTTTGACACCACGTTAAGGTGTCAATTGGAACATGGTACTTCCCAGCGTAGTACTAAAATCCGTAAAGATGAAGTTTTCTATCATCATAACAGTTTTACAATTATCAGAAGTTTAACTATACCAATAAATCCTGCCCATAAAATATTTAATAAAGCGGTGAACAATTTACGCTGAATTTGAGTATAAGGTACTGTTCAAATTATTAAACAAAACAAAAACTCTCAGCTTATTAAATTCTCCATTCTTAATTTATGCACTACAAGTATGGATGTAAGTATTTAATAACTGTTCTATTATGTTTAAAAATAAATAAATTTTAATATAGCCCATTACTTTGAACATTGGACCCTACACTTGTACTTTGATCTCAGTTTAGTTGCAGTTCTGTACGACGCACTTCGCAATAATTGATATAGCTCTTTGATATACCAGAAGTTAAACTGCATCTATTAATGAATAGTGATTGTTAAACTATTTAGAAAAGAAATGGAAACTTTTACGCTGCAATGTTGGAAAAAGGTACTGTTTATTATAATATTATGCAAATTATAAAAAATATATTACTGATTGTTAAATTAACCAAATCTTCATATATTAGCTACAATCATGAACAAACGTAGTTAATAATGGTCCAATTATGTTAGGAAATAAACAAATTTTTAAATTTTAATATAGACACTACACTATATACTACACTGAACAATGTACCCTACACTTGTACTTCGCCCTCAGTCTAGTCTTTGTTTTGTACGACGCATTTCGCAATAATTGTTATAGCTCATTGATATATCAGATGTTAAACTGCATCTACTAATGAACAGTGATTGTTAAACTATTTAAGAAATTAATGGAACGATTTCTCTACAATTTATAAATTACATATAGTTCAAATTGTAACATAAATGTTATTGCTTGTTAAATTACCCAATTAATTTATATACGTACAAGCACGGATATGCATATTCAGTAATTTTCCTGTTGCCTTGAAGAAATAGATATATTTATTTAGTTTATTACCCAACAGCTTCGATACTTCGAACTTACAATTAGTCTTGCCATAGCTATGTACCAATGCAGATCGCAAACTTTAATAATATAATAACAGTTTGTGAACATTTAATTCGTTATTGTTCTTAAACTGTCTCATTAATAATAAAACGTTTTCAATCAGTATAAAAAAAGCTACTTAAATTTAAAAAGTAGTAATACGGCTTAAATTGATATGTTTATACAAGCATGCATTACAAATATTTAACAATTTTGATTGAAATTTAAAAAATAAATAAGTTAAATTATGTTCTGTGTAGATTGTAAATTAAAATATTTGAATTCTGAGTTCCACGTTGGAATTCAAACATTGCTGTCTCCGTCTTATAATTCTTAGCTGTTAACAGATACAGTTCGCAATAATTATAACTTTCATTGTAATAGCATTTTAATGTTTGTATAAACGAAGTATTCTTTTTTTTGTTATTTATCTATGGAAATGGTAACACAATAATCTTTTATGCAATTCGGAAATAAGATGTTGATTTAGTCTGTGCCGATGTAGATCCATATTATTATATTATTGTTGATTTCATTTATATTTACATTGAATAAAATGTAATGTTTATCTTAGAATGTCTTTGTAAGTTTGAAATATAACTAATGCTAACTAAATGTTAAAACTTTTGCATTCCAAAATATTACAAACTGAGGTCAACAAAATGCAATATACATACAAGACTTTCAATTATAAATAATAAAGTAAAATACACACACAATTTTAGAAAATATTTATTAAAAATTAAATTAAGTTTAAATGGTGTACAAAACAGCTGAGCTACATCGCTTATTTCAAGTAAGTGACTTTAATTTAAAAAATCTGGTGTGTCCACTCACACGACTTTCCTACCTATTTCAGAAAAGTTTTTATATCTTTACATATGTTCATGCAGAAACAAAAAAGAATTGAACTACATTTATGTTCCTGAAAATTGATCAAACAAAAGATTTGAGTACTATTTATTATATAAACTAAGGCAATGAAACCAGCTTAAGGTAGATCAGTGTAAAAATTTCGATACTCACTAATATTGCTGATCAAAAACTTTTTCCTATAGCTTAGTATTGTCAAGCAATAATTTCTGTTAAAAGTAGAGGAAATAGTGAAGATTGTGTGATGCGGGCTACAGTAAACTCGTAATCTTTCATTGGAAATTGAATAGCTGTAACTTCGTTAATAGTTGTCCAAAATGAACGATATTTATATGGCTTTGTAGGCAATTTCACTACCTTTCAAACAATAGGTCTTTCAGACAGACAGACCAATGGCTAAAAATGTGTTTTACGGACTCTGGAGGCTGTGAAACGTATAGATCCGTCGAAAACCGTATGCCGGAAATTTGACCCGATTGCAATATTTTCCTTACCTAGTATAGGTAGGAAAGTAAAAACATTAATATTTTAAAATTCATATATTAAGTAGCATACAGTATTTAACCCTATTTGTTATTTATTTAATAATAATTTAAAAATAACCAATGATTTTTAACTTGGATAAATATGTTTTACTTAAATAGATAAATGTTGTTTATATGTTGCTTGGAAAGGCGATATACCATTTGTTATTTATTTAATAATAATTTAAAAATCACCAATGATTTTTAACTTGGATATATATGTTTTACTGAAATAGATAAATGTTGTTTAGATGTTGTTTGGATAAGCCCATCTAAAACATCTCGTATAATCATCTTTTCACAAAATGATGATATATTTCAAATAAAAAATTATTGGAAGTTGATTAAATAATTAATTGTTTTATTTCTTTTTTCTGTTCATAGGAATCACTGGAAAGCCAATTCATAAGGCCAAATTTAAGAAGCTAGAACCCTATATGTACTCTTTACCACTGAGGGTGGAGTATTCTGTAGAAGAGCTGCGACAGATTCTTCGACTCACTGGATGGCCGAAGATTCTTCTCCGTGGACTGAACTATTCGCTCTCTGGAGGTCCTGGCAGGCCATCTCATGAAGTTCAGCTCATTCCCTAGTGAATGGTGAGCCGTCCTCAATCTCGCAGGATGGTCGAAAGAGTCCGAATGTCTTTATCTTCTAATGTCTCTTCAGTGTTCGGCTCACCTCGGAGAGGGTCCACGGTCATCTGGGTTCTTCGAGTCCTCAACTTCCTCTGGACCCTTCGCTCCGGCAGTTTTCTCCTTTTCCCGAATCTTCTTGTCTCCTTCCCGAGTCTATCTCTCGTGGTTACTTTTATTCGACCAGTACTCCGCGATCCGTCGTGTTTGGAATTCGAATCGCATCATCGCTGCTGAGCAGTTCTCTTGTCACAGTTGTACACGAAGGAGAACATCGCTCAACTTGTAGGGGTTGAAACTAATAATTGTGCTGTGGTGGTTGTTATTATCTTATTTTAGGGATACATTATTTCCCTAACCGTTGATTAGATATTCCCTTCTAGGTCTTTTGTGACCATATATCCCTTAGCAGCCTAACACTTTTATATTAGCCTCACAACAATCACCGCAACCACCACTACTTAAATTTCACTGGAGTTATATCTGCAACTGCTCGGATTTCAATGATATGCTCTATTTACAATTGCAGACGTGTCTTTTAAAAAATAACTGTGGAAAACTATATATATAAAGAAATTGTTTATTTCTTTTCACCCCAAATATTTGAGAGCTCGTTAGTGCTCTTGTATAAACCTATGTGGTTTGTCTTCTTGAGATTGGTAAGTGTGAAAGTTATAATTGTTGGTTTCTATACATCAGCAGACTCTATAGTCGTCACTTGTTTTAGTTTTTAATGTAACAATCGATTTGTTAGAAAAACATTCAAAATTATTTTCTCCTAAAAGGTTTATTAAATCCGTGCATAGTGTTTGGAATTTAGTTATACTTTTTATTTTAATTGGAGGTGGTTGATGAGCAACTATTGTTTCGTCAGGTTCATCTTCCATTTCGGTAGAAAGAGGTTCAAATATATAACTGACTGGAACATTAGGGATTTTATTTATTGTTGTTGGAATATATGTTGCGCTAACATTTTCTGGTACTGCAGTGTTGTTAGCATCACGTTCTAGTGTAGATTCAATGATATGTGTAGTAGAGTTATTATTTCCAATAATTAAATTATTCATTTCAGTATTCGTGGAGTTAGGAGGTTATGTAAATTAACATAAGTTTGCTTTTTGTTAGGAATTTTTGATGTAGTTTTTATCACAGAATTTTTTTGAATTCGCTCTTTTTTTTTCATCTGTTCCGTCTTTCCATGAAATACTTGAATTCTATCTTACCTTTCTCTTCAGCAGTTTTGACAAAACGGCCTGATTCATCAGCTCACTCGAGCCAGCTAACTGGCGAGCACTCATAAGTAAAGTGTCTATTTTCACTTTAAAAAATTATACAAAAAGATCATACCTTTAAAGAGAACACATTTTCACTATAAGACACATTACGAATACAAGAATTCAATTATTTATAAGAAGAAGAATTTTTTTATCAACCGTACTGTTCAATCGTAACAGCTGTTTCTCCAAACAAAATAATTATAATAAATTAGACGGCTATGATAAACATATGGTAATTAATTATTTTAAATAATGTTTCTTACCGTCTATAATTTTTATTTTCAATTCCCTTTGTCTTAAAATATTTATTCTCCTAAGAAGAGAGTGGTAAGCGAAAGTAGTATGTTGCACGCACCACACCAGATTTTATTATTTTTTAAATCACCACGTGCCACATTGAGATGGAACACATTCAAAATATTGAACTTATTGCTGCTTTTAAATATCTCAGAAATGTGTATTATTTTTTGATGTTGGAAGAGATGAATTGGGAGATAAACTGTTTCACGTTATCCTTCCCTGGCTATACCCTTCCCATTAGCTTCTTTGGTTTTAACAAGCGCGAACTGTTTTTTTTTTTTGTTTTTAAGTTGTTTTATTTATTTTTATGAAACTATTATTTTTTTCAATGAAATTCTGTTTTATTTGGAATTTATAATTAATAAAAAAAAATGTAAAATAAGATCATAAAAACTATGAAGTAGTTTGCATCAAGATTTCACTATTTCTCTTTGAGGTGGATTATGGGCCTGTCTATATTTCCGCTGCTATACCATACTGACTCTACCTAGCGCGATGTGGGGATATGGTACTCTAGACAAACAGTATAAAACAACTTGGATTGAGTCAATTGAAGCCAGTGCCTCTGGAAGTTATTGATAGCTTTGTTGGCTTTGTAGTAGCCCAACAGGATATTGTGCCATTGTAGTTTCAAAGCAATCGAAACTATGAGGAGGCAGTTTGGAGCAAGTTGAATGCAGAAACTTGCTCATTGTTTAGACTCGGGCACGTCCTCAGGGGAAATGTTAAGCAACCGTCTTCACCTTTCTTACGACTTCTGTTTGATTTGAAATTCCGCTTCCCCACTTCGCCGTTAACCACCTCAGATCCATCTGCTCTAGCATCATGGTAGTAATATATTATAAAGTATCAAATGAATTTTATCTATTAGATTACTGACATTCACTTAAAAAAAAAAAAATAGACCAGTTGTATTTCATAGGCCAAATAGATCAGCCTCATAATTATATAAGTATATTTATATAAGAAATGAAATATTCACAAACAGGACAAAAGCAAATACTAATTACTCTATTCACAGAAAAACGATCAAAAATATTTCGCTTTGCTTAAGGGAGATAGCATGAAGGGAATCATCCAACCGACAGCAACTTTGCAACATAACAAGGTCTCTATGCTGCAGCGACAGACCACACTTAAGGCCTCTACGTGCAGGGCACGATATATCTCGGTTAAACGAAATTCTTATTGGCGGCGATATGGAGATATAATTATCTTTAGGAATTTTTTCGTCGATAGTTTTTCAGTTCCTTTGAAACTAAAACTTTTACCGAAGATGCAAGACACAAGATACATGCATCTAAAACACTGGACTATGGAATTGAACGAGAGCATTCACACCGAAGATGCAAGTATGGTCCAGCATTCTGGATGATAGTCACACTTGCCCCTTGAGAACCAGCCGGCTGGATTTCAGTGTGCACTTTTGTCGTGCTGGTCTTATATTACTTGCCCCTTCCACACACCCCTGACTCACTCGACTTTGACACGCTTGACTCGTCCATTTTTTTTTCAGACTTCAATTAGATGTTGTGTTCCAAGTAAGGTTCAATGAGATCCAAGAACTTGTTAAAAGTCGAAATCTCCATTTTATAATACGCCTGAAACTTTACTGGATGGTTCAGGAATTGCTGAGACACAATAGCAGAGCTATGATCTTCAGCATGCTGCCATAAGCGATTGGCTCTTTGCCTTTGTTTTCTGACTGCACAAGACAGTATTATAATTTCGTCACGTGAAGAGTAGGATGATTGATTGTTCATATTTCAAAATCACGTACTAAACTAAACGGAGATAATGGAAATAAACAGAAGGTACAAGTGGCAAGTGCATCTTTGGTGTGAAAGCCCTTTCATAAAGATGCAAGACGCACATGCATTCTGCATCCAGGATGAATCCATTTTGCGTCTTGCATCTTCGGTTTGAAGGGCCCGGTAAGGTTTTACAGAGGTTTTATTTAAAAGTTCTGTTGATTTCACTAAAAAGTTTATCTAAAATCTGAATTTTATTAATAGCTAATCAAACAAACGGTGAATTAGAATCATTTAAGAAAAACGGTAACTTTAATCCAAGCCCAATTACTGTTTATTTTTCATTTAACTAAATTTTTTGTAGGATTTGAATAAATATAAGCTAAACTTTTTTTATAAAATTGGAACTTTTAATTTAAGAACATTTTTTCTTAAACGTTTCACAGAAACTAGTAAAACAGAACCGTTTTAATAAATTCCATAAAGGTTTTAACGCCTGATTATATTACTATCTATATCATTATAGCAGTCACACAGTGTGCAATAATCCAAAGCGATATTGAAAAAGTATATCGTACCGCCAGAACATATCGCTTTCTGTGTTAAGGGTCCTTTGTCACCATAGCACCCTGATTGATCCCTTTGGTGTCGAACTGGTGTGCCCTTGCAACCGATGCCCTCGTGTTCAATGACAGTAACAAATCGGTCTAGACCCGTGGGTTATGGCTGCTCATAGTCAGCCATAGGCGCATGAGGATCTATATTTCTTTCCACTAAACCAAGCGTCCAGAGCAATCCTGTGACGAGCTAATGACATTCAGGGAGAGCACATCGCGATTCTCCATTTAGGTACACGGGCTGACGTCTCTCACATACTCGAGAGGCGGGGGATTACCAATGGTTGTAATTCCTTTGAATTAGGATAAAACCTCTAAGAGTAACTTGAAGCGTCTTTTGGCTATTGTAATTTCTTATACGTTTGACATCCACTTCATATAATGAACAATATGTTTTCTTATTTTACTAAAAAACGACTCACATAATATGATCAAGAAATTCACGAAGAACCACAAAGATAAATAACATTAGTATAAAAAAAAAAAAATCGAAATTGAATAATTTTTTTCCCTTGGCTCCTGGGACACAAATCGGACACAAGCGCATTGACACAAATCGATCATCGGCCACGGACGGCCCTAATATTTTTCTACATAGCAGCACCAAACATTTTTTTAAATCGCTGATTGCACGTCGATGTAGACTAATACTTATCTGTAAAGTGAGAGGTACACAACTGCCAATTTAGACTACGTTTTGATTATCGATGTGAGGTGTGATTTTTTTTAATGGTATGTAGACCATAGATTCCAATTCCAGAAGAAGTTAGTGGGGGAGGGGTGCGATCTCTGTATAGAATATTATATTATATAATAGCATATTTATTGCATTATCCGACGTTTCAACCTACGTTGTAGGTCTTCTTCAAGGTTGGAAATAGAAGTTTGAGACTGAAGAGGTCAGTGTGTCATGTGAAATATTAGTTGAAGACAGTGAGGAGGAGTGTGAAGACAAGTAGTCCGATGTCGGAGCTGGATGTTGCGGAATTCTGAATGATTTATGACATCTAGTGCTGCGATCAGTGGTGTTGTGTGAAGTGTGCTGTTGATGTGAGAAGATCGGTTGTTCAAAATTTCTTGATCTAAGCTTAAGTCTTAACTGCTACCGGCAAAAAAAACCATTTCTGTCTTAATTCTTAGCGTTCGAAAGGAGCATTTACTCCTGAGAAACTTTGTCATTTACATTAAAAGGACAAAGAATGTTTGAGTCTAAGATAAACCAAATTATTATTCCTTGGTTTATTTTGGTTTTCATGGTCTTGGAGTACGACTAGGATAGGAAGGGTGCGATGTCCTTCATCATAATAAATCATAGTAAGGTATCTACCTTACCCAGATGGAGAAAGTCGATTTATTATGCGGATTCGCTTCAAAATAGATTTCAATTCGTCTAGCCGGATTCCAACCGATTCACAACGGGGACTGTGTTTTCTGCTATCAAGCAACTAAAAGCTGGTGTATTTCAGCGGTGTGTCTTGAATCGTAAACTTTTCAAAATTTCTTGCTCATACGTCTCACTAATCTCGGAAACTCTTTTCGCTATATTTGGTACTGACTTGGCACTAATATATACTAATACTAATATCTCTAATATATCTGACATATATCTTATATCTAATATATCTAACAAAGACGCAGCTAAGGCATCTCAGGTAATCCAAGAACACCTAGACGACCTAACTTGTTGGGCTAAAAGATTACGTTATAAGGATAAAAATTAACGAGCAGAAGAGCCAATTTGTTTCATTTACACTTCAGTATGACTCTTTTCCTCAATTATTTTTTAACAATATCGCGATACTGAATTCAAAAGCAGTACGATATTTGGGTCAGTATCATTATACAGACGCAATATCGTACATTGCTGAGTAATCAGTTTTTGAGTATTGCTGGATGTCTGAGCGACAAATATTGAAAAATGTAACGAAATATCTAGTTGATGTTTTACCAATTTTGCACTGATCAAATATTGCAACTCACTGTGATGGATAAATATGTTTTTTTAAGTGGCATGCCAATAATTTAGCTTTCTGAGCGTTCGACTTTGCCCACAAGATAAACATTTATTTGTCCTGAAAGAAAACTAAAAAATTTCGAAGTTAGAACTTTTTCGGCGGAGAGACAAGTTTTTTTCCTTTGTAGAATATTCTTAACCTTTCTTTCGCCCCTCCATACTCGCCATTTTCGGTTTGCGAGTGCAAAGGTAGACTCATGTTTTATCATTTGAAAGCAATGAAGAAGGCAAGAAGCTCGTGCGCAAATATCCGGCAACATGCCAGGGAAGCGTTTATTTCGAAGAAGAAATATCCAAACTTCGCAAAAGCGTGTAGATCACGTAGAAGATAAAATAGAAAATGAACATACGAAATTTGTTCAACATAACATGTAATACCTACATGTTTTAAGAGAACAAATTTTTTTATAAAACTGCATCTCATCAATATCGTTCATTTGCTCATAAAAACACTTAAGCACAATTCTAACGTATCAACCAACTACTGCCGAATCTTACTGCATGGCCAGTAATACCGGGAAGGGAAAAAAAAGTTTCATAAAATTTGAATGTATTATTCGACAAGTAAGATCGCAAACCATTGAGAACAACTGGCAGACTGGAGTTATACGCGAATCTACGCAGATATTAGGAAAGAAAGCATATAATATAAATCGAGAAATAGGCAAACGCGAGGAAAAGATGGCGTTCTGACGGCATCTAAAGAAAAGATATTGAACACCTGGAAAGAACTTTTCTAGAAATTTCTCAATAAAGAGGACCCCATGAACGAAAAAGATATGGACCATACTGAGGACCTCGACCCAGAAGAGGTTGAAAAACCAGATATACTTGATGTAGAAATAGCTATTGAAAGGTTTGGAACAAGAGAGGCACCAGGGATGAATAATCTACCATCAGGACTGTTTAAAGATGGGGAAGGCGACTTAAAAGCCAAGCTATTACAACTAATTCAGAAAACATAAGAAAAGGAAAGGGTACCTGAGACATGAAATACGATCCTAATCTGCCCTATCCTAATCCGCAAGGCTCTGATAATAAAGGCACAGCAAATCGTCCTAAAATAAATGAAGACAAAACAAAATATATGATAATAAGCCTAAAATTCCTCTCCAATAACAGAATCTGTGTAGAAGGAAATCGTTCACGAGAGTAGAAAAATTCACATACCATGTCTTCACTATAACCCTATGAATGACCAACGGTCAGAAAGGGATCAGCATATAACTAGCGCAAACAGAGATTTCTTCATCCTCTCAAAGGTATTGAAATCCCGATAAATCTCAAATTAAGTGTACACAATAGAGCTGCATGCAGATAACTGGAAAGAAATAGTCCAAGATAGGTAGAGATGGAGCAGGCTTGTTAAGGCGGCAAAAGATCTACTATGTCTCTAATGTCAACAGAAAGAAAACATATCCTTTTTGATGAAACGTTTAACTTTGAACGTACTACGCACACCGCTCTCAGTATTTCTTTGCTCAGCAACCATCGCTATCGTTTACTATTCATCGCTTGCTCCTCAAATGAGAATCATTTTATGTCTGGCTCGTACATCTCTGTTTCCCATCTTAAGATTACTGGTGTTGGAATCTTAGTAGGTTCGCCGAACGTTTCAAGGAACAAGTTATGTTTTGTATCATTGTCTCGTTAAATGATGCTATAGAGGGTTAGATCTCTCCCCTAAAATATGTCACTGAGGGGTTGGAGGCGGGCATGCGCTGGCGAGAGGAGACGGCCGAACTCTCCAGTCAATTGCCAGTTGTGGTGGAGGTGTTACTGCTCAGCCGGCAGGCCAGCGAGTCGTATTTGGTCAAACTTGTCTCATCATTGCCAGTAATTAATATAATTTACAATTAATATTTTTATTGTAGTTTGTGCTATAATGATCATTTATACAGCTTTGTCATGGAATTTAGTCGAAGTTGTCCACCATTATCCGATTCTCATTCGCTACTTATGCCAGTAGTTACGAACTTCATTATTTAATGCTAGAATTGATATTAATTACTCTACTATAATGATACTTACTTGAAAAATATTTCTTTTGTCAGTAGTTGCTATTTTATTTATTATCACTTTGCATTTAATATATTATAATATTTAGGCGCTTATGAATGTTATTTACTTACCTATTACTCGACATTTTTTTTATTTTTGAAATTTACAACTGTATTGAAATAAAACTATGTCTAATAATAATAAGTGTGGAAAGAAAAATATAATGAAATGAAAAGACAGAGAAACTATCCACTGTAGCACTCTGAAAACCGAAATTTTAAATTCTATTACACTAGTTCAATCGTTATAGTATTTTTTTTTCTGAACCTTACTATATATATATAATTAATCCTTTTTATTAACATAAAAAAAATATAACAATTTTTTACTTGCATATAATTTTTGCCAAATTTATTGCTAGCAGACTACTGTATTTTATAACCTTAAATGAATTATTTTAATTTTAAAATTTTATATTTTGTCATCTTATTGGGATTCATGATTTTTTTTTGTAAAAGTTGTTTAAATTGAAATATTCTTTAAATATTTCAAGAATATAAATTAATTAATTTATAGATTTATTTATTTAGATACCTTTAATTTAGAATAATTGAATTGTTTTATAAGTATTTAGGAAATAAATTACGTGGAAGTGGCAGAGCAGAACGGGGAGTTATAAAGCACGAGTTCAAAGACCGCAAGTCTTTGATAAACAATTATCGATTGTTGAGAAGAGATTTAAAATATGTATGTATCTTTTTTAAATATGTATCAAGTAAATAAAAATGAGATGACATCATTGAAAGAAAAAACGGAGGAGGGAATTGTGTTTCGGAAGAGAAATGGAAGGTTGGAGGCGAGCAGGTTAGTAGAGGGCGGATCGATCAACGCTTTCCGACTGTCTTCTTCCTGGCCGGTTTGGATTTCCTTAGGCCTCCTCTAGTTCGGCGGTGTCTTTCGGATATCTCCTGTATCCTCGGTTCTTCACGAAGCTGAGGATACATATGACGTTGGAAATTGGCATCCTTCTTTGTTACTTTCAGTCGGTCTCGAAGAAGCCAACGAAATATTCTAAAAACCAGAATTAAAAAAAAAGAAGTTTAATAATTTACAAATCATCTGGAATAATCGCTTTATGAGAAATTGTGATTAATTGAAACAAATTGTCGGAATTTCTCTTAATTTACAAATTTTTGGGGTCCTCAGATCGAATTTAGATTTTGGTATTTTAAATTTCTAAGCACTCTTCGTTCTACATTATTGAACCGTTTTAAATGAAACTGGAAGTCATGAACACATAACCACTACCCTTTTCTCTTTGATAAAAATAAAAATCCTAACTGAAATAATACAAAAAATTAAAATTTGTGAGAATATTTGTTGGAAGACATTATTAAAATAAAACAATATTAAAAATGTATTGACATTTATCGAATTACTGCATAATCCTTAAAATTTGTAAAAAGAACTATCAAAAGTTAATAAAATTTATTAATGTAAACCATAGTTTAAACAGGTTATTTGTAATTACGTATCACATACCTAGGTTACAAACAACAAAAATATTAAAAACTCATTTGTGTTAAATATCTGTTCCATTACAAGTAGGTTATGGTGTTAAATTATACAGTAGTCTATTGTCTTTAAGATGTTTTTGTTTTATTTATCTAATATATACGTGTGTGTTCATATCTCACTATAATTATTACCCGTATGACAATAATTGTTATATTTCTGATTAAAAAAAATACATACATGATTGAATAGACACGTTATACTATGAGTATAATTTCTTTCTTTTAATTTACAGATTTGTTCAATTCGCATCAAGAAGCAAGTATTACTTGTTAAAGCTTAAACAGTTGGGTTCAAGACAAATTTATTAGCACGCAAATAACTGTCAATAGTAGATTTTGAAAATAAAGTGTAGGTCAGGTCATGTTCAACTGCGAGAATGAAAGCGTATGTCAGATTGCGCGAGTGTCGCATTTTCAAATTTATCTAGTTCGTGTACTTTATTCCAGTGTTTTAATAAGACCTTTAACAAATTTACTGCGAGATATCTTCATAATTTATGTCTCATGTCCTCCAAACGCTAAATGTTGTGAGTGGTAATGGTCACGGAAAGAATCCTTGAGGTATTCCGGCGGATGCCGTTTCGCTTCTTTGACACGATAACTAAAACTTTCCATTTAATCCACTTTACTTCTAAGATATAGGAAGTACAGTGATATTCTAAATATTTATAATTCATTGTCTCATATTAACTCGAGTGAATCAAAACTTATTTTAACCCATTATTTTTTTTTTAAACTCATTTTATTTTTTTCGGTTTTAGAATGAAAAACATTTGTATTTCTTTGTGGTTCACTTCTCGTTACAATATAATAGATGAATACAGTAAAAAAAAACCCAACATTATTCAGTATATCAAACCATCTTATTTTTAATATTATTTATTCTTATATTTGTTCTAGTTTTATTTATTTGATTAGTTTTCCTTATCACTTTGTTTTATTATGGTTATTATAAACTATAGAATTTGTCACTTTTCTTATAAACCGTAGATAAATGTTGAATTAAAATGACTTGATGTTATAAAAAGTATACAAAATTCAATGAAATATATAAGGATGTGTCTGTGTGTGTCTATATAAACTAATACCACATTAGAACATTATTGATTCTTGTTAAAAAAAAACATCATACATAAAATTTACACGTACAATAAATAAAATAACAAGGTATCCCGTTTAGGATTACATTGGGATATTATACCTTGTGATATTTTTTTCAGGGAGTAGAGGTTATGATTGCTTCCATTTATTTTTATCGCACCAGTTTATTTCTTTGTCTCATCCTTCGGAATACATTACCCCGTGGCCTTAGACATTTTTCCTCGATAGGTGATCTTCAAAGAGAATCATTTTTTCTCTAAGTTCTGAAGGGTATTTTTATTCAACGTCGTTTGCTGTCTTTTTCATTCTGGAATAAGTCATCCCTCTTCTGACTGACTGCTCATACAGGACTTACCATGGCTTAGTTTTTTGTATTTTCATGTCAATTTTTTCTTATTTGTGTTGTATGGGTCTGAAAATATTTTACATTGCTTATCTTAAAAAAAAAAAAAAAAAAATTGATTTTTGTATATTACCTTCTCTTGGTCAGATATTATAAAAATTTTTAATATGGGTCTCATTTTCATATTTCAGATATATCAGAGCTAAGCTAATAATTATTATACTACTTAAAAAATTGTTCAATTATTACCGCAAGGGCTCATATAAACACAAACTGTCTTCTGTTTAAAAACTTATACCTCCCTCCATTTCGTACTTCACATTCTTGGAAGAGCAATAAAAGGTTTCAGTGAAAGTCAGTTATTTTTTTTTTAAACTGGCTTATGATAGATATACTTTTCCCAAATTAAAAAAAAAAGTGAATGTAATCATATGAATAATAGACATTTTAAAATTTCCTTCCTTCAACCATCCGATTAAATAAATTTTTAGTTTCAAATCTAGAGCAAAAATCTTTGAACACACTTGTTGTTTTCAAAAGTTCATGGTGACAATTATAGTTCATAGCGACATAGTTACATAAAAAAAAAAAAAAAAAATGAAAAACAAAGCCTATATAACAAATATTTAAACGGTTGATAGTAGATATCAAGATATAAACAATTGCCCAATTTCCAGTGATAAATTAGGAATTTTAAGTTTGTGTTTTCTTCAGCGTGTCACGTTTTTTGTTTAAAAGGAAGCGATAACATAAAAAACAATAGAGTAAATTAATTAAAAATTGCTTCATAGCAAACTGCATAAAATTTACTTTAAACAGAAGTAGAGTTTGTCATTGTTAAAACTATTTGAAGAAGACTATTGAGCAAACAAAGACAAATAAATTCGGTTTAAAAAAAGTTAAAAATTATTTGTGATTTTTTTTACCACCATTCAACTGTACTACATTGACCCCACTTTTAGAAAAAACTTAATTATTTAATAAGCTTTAAGTCTATATTAATGAAGTTGAGGTTCATTAAGAAAAAAATTGAGATTTATCTCAAGTTGAATAAATAAATTATGTGATTTTCTATCCAGTCTCCTAAAAGTATCCGCGTTTTCAGAAAAAAATTACTACAATTAATTGTTACCAAGCTTAAAAGCTATTACAGATCGTAATATAGGATGTATTATTATAATAAAGATAATTGCATTTTACACATTTTGTTTGAAAAAATTAAATGTGTAGTGAAAAATAATGATTTTTCATGCAAGGTGGTTATGGAATTGTGTTTTACTCCTAGATTTCTGTCATAGGAATTGGTGTTTATTCATAAGCGACAAACTTCTTAAAAATGTTTCCTTCTAATATTTATGTTTAAAATAAATAAACGTATTCATCAGTACGATTGATATTAAAAACAATCCTCACATACATTATTTTACTACGGCTCGAAATAGATTTTATACCAACTGTAAGCTGCTGTCATGCCCAAATGCCATAGATCTGATGGAGTGCTGTTTCAAAATTTCACGAGGCGTTATCGAATCGTATTCATTTTTACTTGAAAAAGTTAAATAAAGTCGATATGAACATTCAATAGCCTTCAATACTGAGACAGTGCTATTTCGATGGATGGAGACGGGACGATATTAGATGATTTTGATGTTTCTATAAAAGGTTTAAAATCATCATCATTCTATAAAAATTTCTGCGTGTTAAAGCCTAAAATTGCACCGTTTTCGTGATTATCCAAGATAAAAGGTTTGCAGCCACAATGGCTCACGTTAATTGTATTGTTGCCTTGGGATACCTCTAGCATGTCGTCGTTTAAGTTCTTATGAATGAGAGTGGAGGAGCTTGCTAATTATATTCTGTAATTAAAATATTTTTCTATTCTTCTGTTACCTATATAATTAAGCGGATAATAGGTTTGGATATTAAAATATGTATTTTTCAAAAATTGTATTTTATTGAAATTTACAACTGTAAACATATATAGAAATAGTAAATCTGCTTTAGCAATATATAACGTTATAAGTACTAGTGAAGAAGTACTTATAACGTTGGTGACACTTCAAAGATTAATTTATTTAGAAGGTCCCTTTGGAAATCTTCTTTTCATAAGTCTCCTAGGGTTGTCAGGAATTGTATTGGATGAATATGAAGCAGAGGATTGGAATCACCGAAGAATTTGGAATTAAAAGAGGAATATTTAGTTCGGTCCAAGTCTTCCACAAGAGGAATGTTGAGGTCTTTATGGTTAATTTTATTTGTTACGTAATAAGGAGCATTTAGGATTTTACGGAGGATTTTGGATTTTAAGGATTGGATATGGGAAGAATTCGATATTTTGTAGAGCCCCTAAGCTCGATACCATATGTACAAATGGGCCTGACGATGGTACTGTAAATGTATTTTTATTTAGAATATTGGAAGTTTAGAGTGTTTGTCAAGTAAGTGTTGTAGTAGTCGAAATTTGTTGTCGGTACTTGTATTTTAATTATAATATGAGGATTCCAAGTAACTGATCTGTTCGACAGGGATCGGTGGAATACTGTTAAAGGATACGGTAGTTTCCAATTTTCACACCATTCTTCAATGACTGAAATGTGTGACTGCAGAGATTGTGATGTAATCCTTGGTTCTTTATTGATAGATAACACACATTTGTCATCAGCATATGCAGTGATGACGGTTTAAGATATTAAAATATAAGTTCCTTTGTTGTAGAATTTCTTGATAATACACAATTCGTACGAAACGTCGACTATTGATAAATGAATAGTCCGGCTGAAACTTCGTAAATAGCTTCATTTTATTGTACCCTACAAATATTTTATATTTGCTTTTTCAATTTTGTTCGGCTAACTTTGTCTATTTACTTAGATACTAAAAACTCGTAAATACCCATTTGCTTTAAGATAACTTGAGCACAAAGTTGGGAAAAATGCTGGCCTTCAAAAATATTGAGCCGTTTGGCGTAAACTACACCCACTCAAAACAACTAGGTTATATATATTTTGTAGGCCACCTTTTTTATCGATTTTGTGATGAAATTATATTACGATTCTAGCGGAAAGCAAATGGGTATTTACGAGTGTTTAGTATCTAATTAAATCGACAAAGTTTGCCTACCTTCAGATTGAAAACGCCCCAATTCCGATAATTTTTATGATTAAAATATTTGTAGGTTACGACGAGATGAAGCTATTTACGAAGTTTCAGCCGGATGTTAATAATTAGAAAAAAAGGAGTCTGTACCACGGACTAGAATAGAGAGATGATGTTTGAAGTTGTTTTTTAATAATCAGGGACTTATCGTATAGTGAATAATCAGAACCTTCGAAGTGTTGAAACAGTTATAATAATAATTAATTGGTTGACGCGCTGGTTGATAATTTTATTCCGGTTGGTTCGAACGTGTACCGGTTTAGAAGTTAGTGGTGAAGTTGCTATTAAAGGTCTAATCTAGCGGCTATGTTGGGAGATTATTTAACACTGTAAATGAGTTTTCCCTCTGTAGACACCTAGTTTCCTAAAGCGTTAGTTTTCTCTATTAAATCCGTAATTCGGCTTTTCCGCCGTAACGAGCTTTTCAAAATAACAGCAAAGCAGTGCTTTAGTGCCTTAGTTAGTTGGATATTTATGGATGTCATCAAAAGCGTTGTTAGCCGAAAAAAAAGTTGATTAAGTTATGATTTTATATGTACTATTATCTATTCTTGCTTTGGATGGATCGGTTAGTGAATAGAATGCCATTTTATTGAAAATGCTGTTGGTACATCTGATAAAAAATGTGGGTTTATATAAATTATTCGTCTAAATGAATTGATAGACAATCTGATTCTTGTTCAAAAATTTAAATCATTTCTCTTCTAAGACTCTTTCAGTATTAGTTTAATAATTTATTGAAAAAGTGGATTTTTTTTTCTAAATTCTTTACTTTCTGAAAAATACTATAACATTTTTTATTTTATTTATTTAGAAATATAATAATCTGTCACGTGGACAATAATTGTAGTGATATATAAACACATTCACACCATATATACAGAAAATATAAAATTAACAAAAATAAAATAAAAATCAAAAACTATGTACAATGAAAAAAAAAATAACCTAAAGATAAGTAAATTAAAAAAAAATAGAAAAAGTTAAAATTGTTTAGTGATAAGGTCGAGGACAAATGGGATATTAAGGTCATGATGTAGGGTTTTGTTGGTTACATAGAATGGAGCATCGACTATTGTTCGGAGGACTTTGGATTGAAAGGATTGGATGCGTTTGATGTTAGAAACTTTTGCTGTCCCCCAAAGTTCAAGTTAAGAGGAAGAGAAATGGAAACAGTATTGATACAAATTTTCTGAATTTTGTTTCGTTTTTCCTCTTTTATCACGTGAATGGACGCTAGGTTTTTCATCGTCCCAACAATTTTCCAGTTGTTTAGACTTGGGCGAAAATTATAAAGAAGTGCAGAAATTTTCCGAATTCTGAAAAATTCTGATAATTTTCTCCAATACTGCTTTCATTGGCTTATCTTTAAAAGTTGGGAAAATGTTTGGAACAGTGAAAATTTGTGCACTCATTTAGAAGATATATGAGGAAAAGCGAATGAAAATTCGGATAATTTTCACCAATAGTGTTTTCATTGGCATATCTTTAAAAATTGGGAAAATGTTAGGAACAGTGAAAATCCGTGAACTCATTCAGAAGATAAATGCCTATCCTTAAAAATTAGAAACATGTTTGGAACATTAAAAATCCAAGCGTTCATTTAGGAGATAAAAGAGGAAAAGCGAAGGAAAATTTAGAAAATTTTCTACAGCATTTCGCTATTTTTGTCTACATCTGCATTGCTGAAAATATTTTGGAAAAATCATAATTCGAGTACTCATTTTAGAGATAAATGAGGAAAAGCGAATGAAAATTCTGATAATTTTCACCAATATTGTTTTCATTGGCCTATCTTTAAAAATTAGAAAAATATTTGGAACATTGAGAATCGCGCCTAGCTCTCTCGATTTTTCTCGCTCCGTTGGGGAGGCACTTGACACACAGTTCGATTCCATCTCGCTTCTTGGTCAAGTCGTCTCGCTTCGAGTTCGAGTCTCCCTCTCGCTACGATTCCATCTCGCCTTGTTGGGGATCTGTGTAGAAATTTACTTAGAAGTAGTGTGGTTGGGGAATTCCACATGTTTCGGGGCCCTCTCGTTTCGAATTAATTCCAATTGCTATAAAAATTTGTAGGGTTTTTGTGGTGCGAAAAACGAATATAAATTTAGTTTCTCCATAAAAAAAATATGTACCCCCACATAGCTTGGTCCAAATTATACTAATACTGTAGCTATCAACCAAATGTAATATTTATTAAAAATCAGTCTTGTTTCAAGGGTAAATAATTTTTTAGGGAGGAACATAGCTTATATTCGTTTTTCGCAGCTCGAAAAATTTCGCGAATTTCTCGACGAAATTTTTGCCTCGCTTGAACGTTCGAAAATTGTTTGAAAAGAGGAAAAGCGAATGAAAATTCGAAAAATTATCTACACCATTTTTCCATTTTCGCCTACCTAAACATTGCCGAAAAATTGTTGGAGAACTGAAAACCGACCCTTCGTTCGCGAGTTCAAAAAGGAATAAGAAATAAAATTCATAAAAATTTTCACTTTTTACACATTTTCACCAAAATAAAACAGCTTGAAAGTTGTTGTAATGATGAAATACTGAGCATTCATTCACGTATTAAAAGAGGAAAAGCTAAAGAAAATTCGGAAAATTTGTACCACTACTGTCTCCATTCTATACAGTTCGCAAAATGGTTGGAATAGTGAAAATCCATTCATGAGAGAAAAGAGGAAAAACGAATGAAAATTCGGAAACCTTTCTCCACCATTTCCCCATTTTTGCTCATCTCTAAACTGCCGAAAAAACTCTTGGAAAAACGAGAAAACCGAAAGAAAATTCATAAAATGTTTGCACTTTTTCATTAATTTTCACCTAACTCTAAACAGCTGAAAAATATTTGAGACGATGAAATACCGATCATCTATTCACCGAATAACAGAGGAATAGCGAATCTAAATTCAACAAATTTGTACCACTACAATTTCCGTTGGTCTACATCTAAACAGTTGGTAAATGGTTGGAACAGTGAAAATCCGAGCATCCTTTCCCGAAATAAAAGAGGAATAGTGAATGAAAATTCTCTACATTATTTCATTATTTTCGCCTAATTTTACATTACCGAAAAATGGTTGGAACACTAGAAAACCGATCCTTCATTTCCGAGATGAAAGAAGAAAGCGAATGAAAATTTGGAAAAGGTTTGCACTCGTTCCCCATTTTTGCCAAACTCCAAACAGTTGGAAAATTATTGGGACAATGAATAACCGACCGTCCATTCCATTATAAAAGAGGAAAAGCCAAAGAAAATTAGGAATATTTGTACCACTACAGTTTCCATTGGCCTACCTCTTAAAAGTTGGGAAATGATTAGAACAGTGAAAATCCGAGCATTCATTTCCGAAATAAAAGAGGAAAAGCGAATGAAAATTCGGAAAATTCTCTACAGTATTTCCTTATCTTTGCCTACTTTTTCGTGGTCGAAAATGGTTGGACCACTAGAAAATCAATGATAAAAATCCTATCAGCTATTCACAAGATAAAAGAGAAAAATCTAATGAAAATTTAGAAAATTATCTACACTATTTTCTTATTTTCGTCTACTTCTACATTGCCGAAAAATTGTTTTAACAGTGAAAAACAAAGTCTTCATTCCCGATATTAAAAAGTATTAATATACATATATATTGTAGCTAAAATCGCATAAGACGCACAGTTCGTCGAGTGCAACTCTCGATTTTTCTCGCTCGAATTTTCTCGCCTCGTTGGGGAGGCACTTGACGCACATGACGAGTAAGTTAAGCTTGACGCACAGTTCTCCTCGAGTTTTCTCGCCTCGTGAGCGGAGGGCCTTAATATAGAATAAATAAAATAATTTAAAGATAAGTAAATTAAAAAAAAAACACAGCTATACATATAGACGCTATTTACAATCAGACAAGGGAACTCCGAGGCAGCCTTGTCCCTCCAACTATGGAGGGAAAAGCAGGACCCCAGGAGATCCTTGCGCTTCACTCTCAATCACGTCACTGGTACTAAAGCAAGTGGAAATTGATCGAGAGCGCTTTAGCCACGTACATTCATGTCTTGAGTGAAGAATCTGGCCATCGCAAGAATATGTATACGTAATATATATTTATTTTTGAAATTGGCGCCAGAATCACATTGGAAAAAAATATATATTACCTGGCGTTTGTGAGAACGTTGTGGATTCAAAGCTGAGAGCTTTAGCTTAATAAACAAAATTTTTAACTGGCTCGGCCAACTACAGAGGACGTAGTTCCTTAAGAACCTTCGTGCACAGAGCAGAAGCACGCATTCACCTTGAAACATTTTTTGGCTATATCGAGCCTCCCTTATGAATTTGCAAAAAATATAATAAACGGCGGAGTTTCTGATAATCACAAGCAAAAGCTAAACTTTATTTTAATTTTTTTTTATTTTAATTTTTTTTCTAAATATAAAGTTCTAAATGAAAAATACTATATTTTAAATATTTTTTTAAACTATTAACTATTATTCGAAGTCTGCAATGATTAATTTGTAATATTGACAAACATGTAATAATTAATTGTTTACATAATACTATACTTTAAATTAAATACTTATTTACTTTATAACCAAGAATTATTTTTATTTGAAATATATGCTCGACAAATAATTAACAATTAACAATGGTAATTATACTGAGGAAATCAATTATTTAATTTGTTTGCGGTATGTATTCAGCAAATTATTCCTTAAAAAAACGGGAAAATAAATTCTTTCATCAAGCAGTATATTGTGTGGCACAGGTGTTGATGATAACAAAGGAAAATAGTACAAAAAAATAAATAATAAAATGTGTTGCATTGATAATAATAATGTCGAATATTTTAATCGAAAATCAAATATTATTCAATGATCGGTTTAGAAAGGCTCGTTAAAAGTGTAAAATGCAGATATTGTCGATTGCATTAGTAAAGTACTTAAAATAACTTTACTAATTATATTTATCATTACTAATTAATAATTGTATATTTATCAAAATTATTGCAATACTGTTCAACCACTGTGTAACTTTAATAAGCGGTATATTTATTTCGGTGTTTGTACAATGTAAGCTTAAATTTAATTAACTATCCTTTTGGAATTTTCTTCTGGAGATGCCGAATTCATAACATATATGAAAAATCATAATTTCTAAAATATTTCTTTTTCTACAAAATTCAAACAGTTCAGATAGTCTTAACCGTTTAATTTTTAGAAAGTGACTATTACAACTGCGATAGTAAGGTGGGGCGCTAAACGTTGTGGACAATTGGGTTCAACCCTTGCACCGTTTTAAGTAATTGGTTTTACAGAAAACATCACTGTTTCAAGTCCGTTCAGCCTCACTACTTTCCTTGTAAAGACTCGCCCATTAAGCTATAATGTTAAAGTTAATGAGCTCGAGCATATGTGCTTGATGTACTAATGCATAGCTTAAATAATACATCGAGTCCCCAGTCAGCTGACAGTTGCTATTATTAGGTGATGTTAAGAGGGCGAGTTGGTTGGACCAGCATTCCATGCCATTTGCTGATTAAAAAGGTGGGGTAATGTCAGACATTTACACTATAGCATTTACACGGACCCGTGCAATTCTAGCACGTTATTATGTAAGTGCCTACTAAATTATTTTGCAATATATTATATTATTTCACAGAGTGGAGATACTGAGATAATTGGCAGATTAGAAGTAATGAGTTCATGACCCTGATTTTTATTTATCCACTACACAAAATTTTTCCATGGCCCTGCTCCTCCGCAATATTATTTTATCATTTGAAAAGGAATATAATGCATTTTTCAGTAATGCATGATTGTACCAGTACTATTGCTACCTGTCATTTCATTTTACCGAGATGCTTGAGGCGATCTAACAGCTACAAGAAGTTACAGACCGTATTAACGCCTAGGTTGGGAGCAATGATTTAAAATTGAACATGGAGAAGACCAAAAGCATTCTCATTGGTTCCAAGTATCTTATTAATTCCATTCCTTATTATCCCCTGCTTTACCTCAATGGACTACCTATTCGTTCCCGTATCCGTATGAAATCTTGGTGTAATTTTTATATCAATACTTTTTTTGAACAATCTTCTTTCCCAAATTATCCGAAAATCTATTGCTACCCTAAAACTAAATGGCTTTGCGATTCTTTTTCCCTGAAAACCCGTTAGCTCCTATTTTCCTCTCTTATTTTTCCTCACTTCGATTATGGTTGCCTTGTATACGGTGGACTGCCTGGTGGACTTGGAAGATTTAAAAGACTAATGAGTTTCATTAGATTCATCCTTGGATTCTCTAAGCGCTCCCAATGTCCCAAAATAAAATTTTTTGTGTCCAAACCTTTACTCAACTTTCATCGATCCTAACGTTCAACACAATACTTTATTTCCTAAAGCTTTAAGGCTTTCTTCTTTTTTAAAAACGGCAATGGCCACTTTTCGCATTCTTAGGGTATAGTAGAGAGTTTAATAATAATAATAATAATAAAAGGCTTAGCGAATCCGAAGGTTCGATGCCGACATCACCAATCGCTTATTACACACCTCCCTCCACCGTTAGCCGTCTAAACCTAGTCCCTTCAGATTGGCTTTAATGCAATCTTCCCACCTTCACTTCGGTCTATCCCTCGGACGTTTACCATTCGGTACAGCAAATATTAACGTTTTAGGAAGTCTCTCGTTACTAAGCCCAACAATTTTACAAACCCATTTGATTCGCCGCTTTGAAATTACCTCAATTATATTACCTAGATACAGTTCACGCAATTCGGCGTTTTGTAACCGTCTGAACTAACCGGTTAACTCATCCTTCTTCGGTCCGAATATTTTAGGAAATACTTTATTTTCAAAAACCTTAAGACGCTGCTCATCTCTTAATGTAAGCGGCCAAGTTTCGCACCCATAAAGAACTGTAGGTAAGATTTATAGATTCTAATTTTTATGTTCCAGGACAAGAGGCGCGAGCTAGTAGAGAGTTTAATAGTTTTATTAGTTATTAAATGTTCTTTATAACAATACTGGATATAATCATATTAATGCTTTTTAATTTTATTGTAAAGTAATAAATGCAGTATGACTCATGTGACTTTTACTTTTTCATTTATTTGTAATTATTTATCTATTTTAATAACTTTAATTACACTGGAAGAAACTATATAAAATGATTTTTAAGTGGTTATTGAAAACGATCTAAAAAAAAATTGTAATTACAGAAACACTATAGCTTTTAGAAATAATTAAAAAATTTTTTTTTTCTTGATACATGCTTACATTAAGCTGCTTATGCATTATAATTTAACAAGATCATATACTGTGATTGTTTAAATACTTCGCTCATATCACCATTAGAAACAAAAATGGACCAATGAAAACAAAATTATTTTTATTTATTTATTTTTGAAGAAGTGGACCTTCATCCGGTACTAGAGCTGTAAATGCAGCACATGCAGAACAGAAATAAAATATAAAGAATTGTGAAAATGTTATAATAATGGAAGTAAAATAATATATGTACATCTCAAATAAAAATAATTTGGTAGAGAAATTAAATAATAGCAAAATAATTATACAACAATGATAAATGAAGTTGTAATATAGAGTATTTAAATGAATAAAAGTTTAAATAATTTAGTCTCAGTTGTATAGTCTTCTCGTGTTTACTTTTATAAAACATTCATTTTTGAAAGTTAAAAAAAAAAAACTTTTTGAATAAAAACTATATCTCATCAAGAAATTTATTTTGTATTCCTAGTAAGAGGTCGTATATTTCTGTGAAGCGGCTTTTATAAAACAGCATTTCTCTCTTATAATAACTTTTGAATTTATTACACGAAGTTTAGGTCCATTTATATTACTGTTTGTAATCTTTTTATTATTGATGGCCAAAATATCCTTTTTTTTGCTCAGTGATTCTCAAAAAACTTTTTTCTTTTTTTCATGAAAACTTTTTTTTTTCAGAACGGTAAGTACTTGTATAAATCTTTTAAAGAAGATTAAAAGTCAGGTTTGACGTTTTCCAGTTCCAGTTTCATGCCATTTTAATGTAACGTTTAAGATGTATTTGGAGCCAAAAGAATTTTATGTGCAGTATAAATGTTCTTTTTATGGAGTATAAATTGTGAGTATCTATTGAAGAGTATAAAATAATATATGCTCAATTATTTCAAGCCCAAAAATGTACCATATTCGAGATAATGCAAGACAAAGTATTCGCAACCACACAACCTCACGTTAATTCACAGACGGATCAACGGGAGTGGGGAGGGGGACTTAAGTATACAAATATATTGAAGAGAATATTGTTTGGAATGTTTAGTAAAAAAAAAAAGTTAAAAATAAATAAATAATATTTATTTTTATTTTTTCTGACGTTTCGACCCAAAGTTCAGGCCTTCATCAGGGCTAAGAAACAAAACCCAGGTAACAATCGCTTTGAGAAACTATTAACATTAAAAATAAAATAATAATATGTAGTTGAAATTTTAAAATTTTCATTCTTTTTCTTTTTAATGTGAATAACTTCTCTTACCTATTGTTATCTGTTTTTTTTTAGAGCCCTGATGAAGGCCTGAACTATTAAGTTAACTATTAACTATTAACTCTGAAGGATATATAATGTGTTATTTGAGATATAGTTTATATATCATATATATCCAACTTAAAATCTAATATTGTTCAATTATTCAATACCCTCTCAATGATATTGATGCTCCTTCAATAATATTGAGATTCGAAAAAAAAAAAAGTTCAGCTTATTCGATTGATGTCACAATTATTATTGATAACACTAGCTGCATTTTAGAGATAGATGGATGTCTGGTTGAGTTTTTACAATCGTAACCTAATTTGAAAAATAATTACACGAATATTATCATAGCTTAAGGGCGTAATAACCAAGTTTTTTAAGAGCCCTGATGAAGGCCTGAACTATTAAGTGAACTATTAACTCTGAAGGATATATAATGTGTTATTTGAGATATAGTTTATATATCATATATATCCAACTTAAAATCTAATATTGTTCAATTATTCAATACCCTCTCAATGATATTGATGCTCCTTCAATAATATTGAGATTCGAAAAAAAAAAAAAGTTCAGCTTATTCGATTGATGTCACAATTATTATTGATAACACTAGCTGCATTTTAGAGATAGATGGATGTCTGGTTGAGTTTTTACAATCGTAACCTAATTTGAAAAATAATTACACGAATATTATCATAGCTTAAGGGCTTAATAACCAAGTTGATGTAGGTTCTATTTGTCAAATATGCTTTTATAAACAAAATAATCTTATTTTTATGTGAAAACCAATAAAGCGACTTTTCTTAAAGAAACATAAAATTTTTATTTGTTTGTTTATTATTTCCACATATATCATTACAGTAAGGCTCGAAATAGGTTTTGTACCAATTATAAGCTCCAGTCATCCTTAAATACCATGAATCAGGTACCGTTGGATTCAGAATTACACGAGGGTTTAGCAAATCGTACTCTCCGCTTTCGTTTTTATTTCTTAAATTTATAAAGTCGATACAAACATTTTGCTAGGCTCCAAAACTGGAACGATGGTAGGTCTGTAGATCGATACGGACAAATTGGCTTTGAAGATTTTGATGCGTACAGCAAGACCCGGATAGTCATCCTTCAGAACTATCAGGCCCTGCGTTCTTAAGCCCAAAAACGTACTATTTTCGAGATAATGCAAGGAAAAGGGTTCGCATCCACACAACCCTACGTTAATTGAATACATGTCTCATTTGATCGACTTGAGGCCGCTATGATCGAGAGAGGAGGAGCTTACATTATTTATCGAAGGTGGTTTTTGTCGGTAAGCCACATCATCGTTAATTCTTCACCAAATCCCAAGATCGAGCCACCAATTTTGAAGGTTTCCTTCCCCTTCAGGCGGGCAACATAGTCCAATCACCCCGAAAATTCAGGCAAAAAGTTATAAAAGAAAAGATACTTTATTTGCGAAATATTCGACAATTACACACTTTTCCCTTCATCATTATATAAAATATTAAAATTCCATACAACAGGAAAAAAAAGTCATCGAAATCGGACTGTTTTTAGTAAAGATACAGCTTATTGAAATTTGTAAACATGTTGGTTCCAAACATTAATGAAGTTTTAAATTAATTCTTGTTCCCTTTGTGGATTATATTTAGCGAGAAAGTAACAATTTTTTTCTTTTTTGTTACATTACATTCTATTATTTTCTTATTATAATTGGTAATTGGTTGACTGTCGTGGATAATGAAGAGAAGAATAGTTGGGGTGGTCAGTCAAAAAGGAAGGCAAAAATAAATGATAATATTTATTTTTACTTATGCCGACGTTTCGACCTGAAGTTCAGGCCTTCATCAGGGCTAAGAAAATAACCAGATAACAAGTATGAGAAACATAAGTAAGATGGTAAATAAAATAAAATTAAAATTAAAATTAAAAAAATAGAATAAATAAATAAATATAAAGTAAAATGAAATTGTTAGAATAATGACTAAGAACTAAGAGATAAATAATAATAACCGTTACAAAGTGTGGAATGATGAAGTAGGTATAATCAAAAAGGGTGGCATAAGTGTTACAATGGGAATCTTAGAATAAAATTTAAAACATAAAAAAGAAATACGAAGTTATATAAGAAATGAAAATAAATAGTAAAATTAAAACATTGAGAATGGAGTAGTTAGATAGAAAATTGAGATATTGTAAAGTCTATCAAGATGTACAGACAATGTATAATATAATAAAGAGTTAAAAACAGATAAAAGGAATGAAAGGAATTATTTTCTTATTAATTTATTATTTTATCACTGAAAATATGCTTTGCGAATTTTCGCACGGGCTTAGTAGTTATTATTTTTTTTTTGTTTAAAAAAAACATAGGTTTTGATAGTAAATTTTGAAACAATAGAATTAGTAAAAATTCACACATTAGAAATAATGACACGCACAGACTTGAAGAGATCCAAGTGATAGCACTCCAATTAGTAAAATTTTAACATCGATATATTAATATAAAATATCCTCCAAGAATAACGATATATCGATACTATTCTGTCCCCCATGACATCCCTAGACGCTCGTTTGAAAAAATTTGAATTGGCAACTTAGTCAATCTTAATTTAATGGATGATTTAATTTAAATATTTTGATCATTATTATATACTTCTATCTTAATCTAATGTTTAATTTTTAACGACATTCTTTTCATCCCCTAAACTAATTTCTAAGATCAAATATTATATATTCATGACACGGTTGTCGTGCTAACACAATAATGATTTCCAAATAACCATATCACAAGTACTTTATTTTTCCTTTGTGATTTATTTTGAAATAAATGGCAAATGGAAAAATAAAGCAAAAGATTTACCGAATCATTTCAGCGGTAGATACGTTCGAGATATTTACTCTTACCCTCTTACTGTAGAAGAAAATTGGAACGTATCAAACCTCTGTTTGTCCTTCAGATTGCCGGATGTCTGTCTATATGCTAGCGTATCGCTGGGATTTCAATCAAGATAGTATTGCTATTTTTCAATGAAATGTACACAGAAGCAATAAGTTTTGTTGTTGGTTTTGTAAAAAAAATTACTTTATTGTTCTGATAACTTGAATTATGACTCTTGTGTGATATAAAATATGAAGAGTAATGAAATTCAAGAGGCTACTGTTGATAATTAAAATAAAATCGTACAATAACTTTTTCTCCATTTTGAAAAAATAAAATAAATTAAAAAAAAACTATAGGGTCATTCCTCATCAAATCAACCAATAAAAAATTATTTTAGACAACGGAATAATAAAAAATATTGGAATTTGATATTTTATATAACTTTGCTTTTTCAATTGTTCTTATTTAAAATCGTAAAAAATGTTTTAAATTTTTGTTTAGTTTAATAATCTGTATCTCAAAGATTATTATTTTTATTAATCTGAAACTTGAGCAATTTTCTCAGAAGTTATCAGGGCTTAAATTTAATTCACTATTAATTTTTTTCGTTGTTTACTCATTTATTTTTTTGTTTACTCATTTATTTTTATTATTATTAATTTTTATATATATTTTTTTTAATTTCTCTATTATATGTATGTATGGTATGGATGAACACATTTTGCAGTGATACTTGTTGCACTTCAATATAGCAGATTGTATTTTTCACAATAAAAAAAAAGCTGTGGTGCACGCATCACACAACTTTCGCTTACCACTCTCTTCTTAGCAGAAATAAATATTATGGGTATTTTTATTTGTTTAAGTACCCTTATATATACAAATTTTAATATTTATATACGTGTAATCTTTTAATATACAATTAAATATTAAATAATACCAACAATAGAATTTACGAAAACCGCATATGTATATTTATATAATATCGTCATAGTCCGTATCATATTAAGCTCATGTTACGTATGGAAGCCTGTCTTTCTGGCGAGCTCGGGTGCGATCAATTACAACTATTCTCCGTTACGATTTTTTATTTATCCTTTAGTTAATTATCAAATTCTTTCATATTTTGTATTTAACTATCTTTTATATAAGAGATTAATGTCAGATAGTCAATTGTTTCAAATAAAAAAAAAAGTTACTTTAGAGGAAGCTAACATTGAAAAATAGCCATTTAAGCCCTGTTAGAGAACATCAATTAGAACAAAAACTACATTTTATTTAAACTGCTTAATTTTACACTGATATAATGAATTTAATGAAAATCGTTAGAGCCGTTTCCGAGAAAATTGTAAAAATGTTTTTAGCCCATGATATGAAGTGCCAATTCCGGTCAGTTATTTTGACGAAAATGTTACTGTAACATCCCTAGCATATAAAAACCTTAAATATGCTATTCAATTTTGTACGACGTTTCGTTTTTGAGCAAGACTGTTAACATACATACACAGACCATTTTGCGGGACTTGATTATTTGGACTCAGGGGACCTCAAAACGTGTATATCCGTTGAAAACTGAGATTCGAAAATTTTCACGATCGCAATACTTTGCTTAACTATATATTTCATACATAGATAAGTGAAAGTAAATATATATATATATATATATTTATATTGAAGGAAATTACTGATTATACAAAATGAATTTATTAAATACCAAACAGCACTTCTCGGTCTTGATTCAATCTCAATGCAGGAAAGGAGATCTCTCATCCAGCTCCTTATTATTCGTAACTTAATGGTTACGTCAGCTGTAACAATGTTGTTAATCATTTTGTTGTATACCATGCCATGCTATGAATTTTTTTATGAAAACGGTAATAAAATGTACGCATGCGTTGGTCAATTGTTTCATCCAACAATGGTTTTATCAAGATAGTTGACCCCACACTCCCCTACAGGTCACGGCTTTGACCACATGCATATATCCTTTAACTAACCTGAAACTGAACTATGATGCGTGCAACGCTCACGGCAATTTGAAAAGAAAATTACTAAACTATTTATTAGCATTTTTTATCTAAGAATAAAGAGAAAATGGCGACGAAAGATCCAATAAATTCTTGCCACAAAAATTGACAATAAAAATGACTAGTGGTTCTTTAAGTTGGATATAACATAAAAACAATAAAACCTACTTTCTCCGAAGTGATTGAATTCACATGTTTTGAAGCCAATGTATTAGGTTCACAAATGAATGGGATTATTTGGATTAATTTACTTTTATCCTGACAATTTTCCTTCGACAGCTGTCCATCAACAGATTAATATTTGAAATGAAATCAATGGATAGTGAAAGCATAAATGAGGCTTATACGCCCGATTAATTAAATAAATGATTTAACACGAAATTCAGTAATAATCTGGCCTATTTATTTACACCAATGGATATGTAAATTATCAACATGACTGAAATTCCTCAAATGTTCATTAAGCTTGTATTATATATCTAACAGTTTTGTTTGCCACTAATTTAATAATTTTACCAATTATATCTATTACATATTCCAGCAAATTATACCAGAACAACTTGTGAATGTATATAATTGTTTATGTTATATGTGTGTGATGTGGTATGCTTGGTGTGAAGGGGTATCCAAACGGCCTACGGAAGATTCTTTAATTACATCATAGGATTTTTTTAAAAATTATTTACAAAATATTATTATTATCTTTTTTTTTTCTTGTCTTGGAAAGGTCATCGCAACTGAAGTATCATTTATTGAAAGAATAGGATTAGTTGACTACCTAATAGATAAAAATCATCGTTCGTTGACCGAAGTTAAAGATCACAGCACTTAATCAAATTATTAAATTGCAGTAGTAATCTGTCACAAAATTTCATATTCTTTAATTTCTCAAAGAATAACTTCTTTCACTTGGAAGAGTTGTAGGTGAATAACTCAAAAAATGTCCAAAAATATAAGTTTGCCTGCGGTATCCGTTAGCGTTCTTTGAAAACATTATTGCACCCATATATTAAAATAAAAAAAAATGAAAAAAAATAAAACAAAACAAATCTTTCGCAACATTACATCCGTTTGGATGCTCAGGTGCCTACCCTAATATTTTTGAAATCAGCGGCTTTGGAATGATAGACTAAGTTCATTTTGCTTAAAACAACATATACTTCCATAATTCACATTAAAATCTTCTACTGTTAAGATTAATCATGTTAATTCCAGTATCTAGGTTTTAATCTATTTTCAGAGAATTTTAATCAAAGTTTATTTTATAATATGAAATGTGTTGGGATTAACAAAAAAATAAGATTACTGAAATAACGGAAAAATATGTTGATTCGAATTTTAAATTCAATCATAAAAAGTTTCCTAGATAAAACTATTTAAGTTCTTATATGGATGTATCGGTAGTAGTGTTACCTAAAATTGTTCTTGGTGTTGCACTTTGTAAGACCAAGGCCACTTAACTATTGCAAGACCAAGACCAGGACTGGTAGAAAAATCTATTTTTTAAATAAAAATTAAGGCGAAATAGTTAATAATATTTGATAATCTTAGTTACTGTATGTTAATAATTGGTATAACCAATATACTTTTTTGCATTTATCTCCTTTGATTTTTCATTCGGGCTTAGCTAGGTTTCTCCTATCTAAAAAATTATTGTAATATTTCTAAAGTAATAAGCTAATAAATAACTGCAAGACTGTTGCGAGACTCTTGCACAAGACCAAGACTATGACCAAGACTGGGTTTGCAAGACCAAGACTCGTCTCGGTCTCGCATTATGGCAACACTAATCGGTAGCATCAGTGTTTGCCTTCGATTGTTTTTGAATATCGATATATTTTTTACCACAAGCCATGTCCGTTTCGTGGTAGCAAAAATTCACCGCCTGGGATTTTCGTGGCAGCAATTCAGAATTTTTTTAGAATCGTTTTTTAAAAATTGAAACTATGAAATATTTTTTTTATCCATTTAGAAATATTATAGATTTATTTTAATTTTCAATTCTATCGTCTATTTCCAAAAAAGAAATTCCACTTTCTGATCAGAAAATGTATTATTTGATACGCCTATAGTTTGAAAACGGTTCATTCGATTTGACCCAAACTTGTAGGAGATTTGCAGAACAGTATAAAAGTTACCTCATATTAATTCCACTAAGCACTAAACGTTCTAGTAATTAAAATAATGAACCATGGCCCATAAGTTGACCAAAAAAATTATATTAGCCTCGCAAGTTGCAAAAAAATATTTTCAATACTTTGATGCTCGGAAACTTTTTAGTTACAAATCCTAGATTAAAACACACCAATTATCATCAGTTGTACACCCTAGAGAGCTATTTAAACACTAACCAGTATAATTTTTTTCCGAGATAAATTTTCATCCCTTCGGACTTGAAAACTTTCGATCACAATTTTGATCGAAAGTTTTTTTTTTTATTTTAAGAGTTCTGTTGTTTTCCTAATTCTAAAAGTTCTATTTTTTATTGTAATGAACCGTGGCTCTTATGTTGGCCAAAAAAAAAAATATTTGTCTCGCAAGTTGCAAAAATATATTTTCGATACTTTGATGATCAAATTAATATAAATAATTGTTAACGATATAATGGCAGTGAAATGTGGAAGGCACTTATCATATGGAGTGGGAGTTAGGTTAATACAATATTTTATTAAATTATAAAATTTTAGGTTTTATTCAAAAAGTTAATTTATACAGTACTGTTTGATCGATTCCAAACCGTTACACAGATGTCGTGTGATTTTCCATTAATTTAAATTGATTGTTACTCTGAATTCAAAAAAAAACTTATTTTTGATTGTGTTTATTTATATCAAAGTTCAATCAGCTCGTCGTGATCTCGATTATCTCCTTAAATATCAAAGTTGTGTGAACTTCACTCATGTTTTTATATTCCAGCATAATTAGTCTTGTTCTGACTGAAGAAAAATATTTGTCTCGTTAATTCCGAGCAAACAAAAAGTTTTTTTTTTCCTATGGATTTTTGTTTCATCCAAGCGAAAACATGCCTATTTTTTATATATCACTACTGTTAAAGGTCGTATGTAAAAGTTTTAAGTTTGTATTCTATTTTTGACATAATGTAGTCTGCAATTGATTTAAGAAGGCCACTATTTGGAAAATAGTACAGGACAATAAAATATAAAATTAAACCTATAAACCATAAAGAAATAATTAGTTTTTATGCTCTCCAGTAAAACAATAAATGTTTACATAATTTTGCACTAAGAGTAGCGATTTGCGTATTCAGTATGCACTAGAATTATTATTTATGCACTAGAACTACGAATGATTCGGATAATGCCGAAATCTTTCGCATTTTAGTATTTGCTGATAAACAAAACTCGTGGATATCAAGCCCTCATATATTGAGGGATTACTGAATTTTCGAAAACGGCTTTTTTTCATAGATTTTATTCTCATACAAAAAATTTTAGATTTTGTGATATAGATATTTTTTAGCAAATAAAAACGGTGAGGAAGCTATACTGACCTTACTTGGTAGAAGTTTTTAATAATAACACGTGGAGGTGTTATACGTTCCGCAGGTCAAAAATGTTGGAGACCCCTGGTTTAGGATAGTGCTAAGAATTACATTTATCCTCGTATTGCAGGAACAGTGGTTTTAGATATTTTTAAGAAGTACTGCTCATACGAAAGCTGAAATTTAGATAATCAGGTGTTTTATTAATTAATTTATTTTTTCATGATACGAATTTTTCCATTGCTTTTTAATAATGAATGCAGCTGAATCCTTTTATATATTTAAGAATTAGAAAAAACTTAATAGATGGAACAGCTAAAAGGCCTTCGAACTTTTATTCTTTCAATAAGAGAAAGAAAAGTTGAACCCCAACCCCCAGCCGGCACTAAACGAGATTCTGATATTACTTCGACAAGAATTTTAAGGTCCCGTGAAATATAAAATAAACCTCTCGGGGTGGGGTAGGAGAGGAAAAGGGGGTCTATAAGAAAAGAAAAGGCACCCCCCCCCTCATTCCCCGCCAATAGTGGACTTTATTAGCCCCGGTGCAAACGGACCTGTTCGGGTCCAAATATCTTTATTATTAGGGATTTAATAATGGCAGTTTATAGAGAATCCTATTGCTCAACTGCATTCCGCTAAATAGGAGCTTTTATTTCCTCTCAGGAGGGAGATGGGGGAATTTTCGATTTCTCATTCCCTCCAGAGACCTTTTTTTTTTTTTGCTGCCGCTCTCTCAAGATGAGTGATCCATAGTTTTTTATTGTTTTTTTTTCTTCGTCTCCGAATACTTTTACGATCTTTTTTGATAGAGCAGTGGAAGAATTATTTATTTGTTCCCTGACCGTTTTGATTGATTCTCTTATCGTTTTTCGAATAACTTCTTGAGTTTCAAGCTATATTAATTATATGAAAACGGCTGCAAATTATAAGGCAATCGTTTATTATTTCCAAATAGTTATTTATCGAATTTAAAATTATGATATCTCTATGAAAGTTACGGACGGTAAGTCGTTTAAGAGTATCGGGTAGTGACCATCTAGAATTGTTACATGGGAACATTACATACGTTATAATTACAAACGAAGTCTGCAAGTGGTGCGGCCAACTTATCAAGAACGCTTTAAAGTACTTGATGCTGGAGTGTTCGTTTCTGGAGACACATAGAAAGAAATACCCACATACACATATACAGGCTGCCACAGATGATTTATCACTGGAGTGTGTGTTGTATATAAAAAATCTTGACCAGTTGGACAAAATATTTTATTTTATTATTTGTGACTCTATCAATACAAGCACAAACCCTCAGCTTTAGGTCAGGCATTTGTTCATGTCAATGAGCGTAGGTGTATTCACAATTTGGGTGCCTTTTAAATATTATTATTATTTGTATGTACATGTGCGTTTGTAATTCTAAGATCTCTGATACTTGTTTTGCTTAGTTGTGTTCTTCATAGTAAAGTTTCTTTGGTATACATGTATTTTTATTCATTTATGATATCTCATTTATAATATTTATTATATAAAAATATTTATATATGAATAGTAAAAATATTTGGAATATATTAAATTTGGGAATATTTGAAATATGAAAATATTTCAAATAATAAAAGTATTTATGAAGTTTGTTATATAAAACTATTTTTGTTTTTGTCTTCTTATACTATACTTATATACTTATTTTCTTCTACTTATAAAACTAATCCCTAATAACACTAAACGGGTCAGAATCCATGGCTACGATGTATATTAAGCCAATAAAATGTTTCTATTCTATTCTAGTTATTTATAGAATTTGTATAGCGTATCAAACTACATACTTTACCACCTCTCAAAAAATAACGTACAGCATTGCCTTAAGAATAAATTATTCTTCAAATAACAATCTAGCTTGCTTTCATATAAAAGAAATATTCCACTTAAAAAATAATAGAAATCTACTTTACATTAGAAAAACAAAAAAATTCAAAACGATATATCTTTGCACCAAGCAGTTTGATTTCGCTGATTTTAAAAATATTTTAAGCAATCACCGCATATATTATTACAGTAAGGCTCGAAATCGGTTTTGTACTAAATATAAGCTCCTGTCATGCTCAAATACCATGAATGGGACACAGTTGGATTCAGAATTTCACGGGTGGTTAGCGAATCGTATTCTCCAATTTTGTTTTTCTTTCAAAAATAAATAAAGTCGATACATACATTTTGCTAGGCTTCGATACTGGAACGATAGCAGGTCTGTAGATCGATACGGGACAAAGCATGGCATAAGGTTCGCATCCACACAACCTTACGTTAATTATAGTACTGCCATTGAATACATGTCTCATTTCGTCGACTTGAGGCCTCTATGATCGAGAGAGGAGGAGTTTGTATGATTTATCGATGGTGTTTTAGATTGGTAAGCCATATCATTGTTAATTATTCACCAAACCCCAAGATTGAACCACCAATTTCGAAGTCTTCCTTCTCATTCAGGTGGGAAAAATAGTCCAATCACCCGAAAATTCAGAGAAACAAGTTATGAAAGAAAACAAACTTTATTTGCGAATAACTAAAAAATTACACACTTTTCTATTGGTAATATAAAATTATCATGATTACATAAAAGATTACTAAATCCCCTACTAAGGAGAAAAAAATTATCGAAATCGTATAATTTTTAGAAAAGATACATATTATTGAAATTTGTAAACATGTTAGTTCTAAACATTAATGAAGATTTAAAATATTTTTTTTCCTTTGTCGATTATATTCATCGATAAAGTGGCAATTGATTTCTTCATCTTTTGGCATTGATAACAATATGCTGTAAGAATTTTTCGCACGGGAATAATAGTTTAATTATATTCAGATAATCATACAAATAACATAATTTGTAGAACTTGACTTTATTCATCACAATATATGCCCCACGGTATTTGGATAGCAGTGTGGCCCGCAATAAAAATAAAAATGTGGCCCGCAGAATTTATTGGAGGACCCAATGCATCCCGCTGTTCAAAACGTTTGGAGATCCCGGATACCAAAAGTAAAAATATATTAATAAAATAATTTTTCGGCATTCTATAATAATAATATTAAAATATCTAGCGAATGTTCTTATTGTATGACGATACCAGAAAGCACCCTCAACACAATCTTCCCACCTTCACGTCGGCCTACCCATCGGCCACTTAATTAGTCTGCTAGCCGATTATTAAACTTTTAGGGATTCGTCAGTTACAAAACTTAAAAATATAATTGCCCGTTTCAGTTCTCTCAATTAATCATGTTTCACCCAGAAATATTAATTCGTCTTTTTGTTGTCATATACTTCCCTTGTCTTCTCAGTCCCTCGTTTTAAATGTAGAGCATATGTGTATGAGTTCCAATGTCCTGGTAAAGGCATGAAATTCAGTGTTTTGTGCTTTGGTTACTCTTAACGATAAAATCGATAACTTCACTCAAGGTTAAGAACATTTATTTTTAAACTGTAATGATCTATAGCTACATCGTAGCTCGTGGGCTTGATTATAAGTTGCATCGACCCTTCTGATGAGTGTAAACAATGTTACTTGAATTATGACGTGATATTTCAATAACTATTAATAAATCGTAAAAAGGAAAAAAAAAACGAACGACGCTCCTTTATTGCATAAGGGATCTGATAAATTGCTTGGTCTTAAAGGCTTAAAACCCTTTAGTCATCAACGCTTGTGGATCAGTTATTTTTGTTATCTGTTGAGGTCAGATATTCTTTAAAAGAGAGAGAGAGAAAAAAAAGAACGAAATGACAAAGATTAATAATAAATAAATAGAATAATATATGAAAAAATATATAATGAAATGAATTCTTCCACCTTCCATCGAAATATATTTTAATAACATTGAAATCCCAGCATCAGATGCAATTAGATAATTGGGTTTTTACTTTGACAAAAGACTAACTTGAAGGACTCACATTAAACAAAAACAAATGGAATTAAACAAACGATACGGTCTTTTATCTAGGTTACTTGACAGACGTTATTGGCTAACAAACTAACCCTCTATAAAGTTTTACTTAAACAAATTTGGACTTATGGCATAGAACTGTGGAGTTCTGCTAAAACTACCAATATTAAAAAAAATCAAGCCTTTCCAGCCCGAAAATTCGCCGAAGATAGTTGACACACCGTTTTATGTCGCAAACGATGTATTACATAAAGACTTAAACATCCCAATAATTTTAGACACTACAAAAGAAAATGGCAATAACTTTCACCAAAGACTAACTAACAACATAAATCTTGGGTCATTTGTATGAAAAATAAACAAATAAAAATAAAAAATACAACAATATAATAATTATATTTATAAAGGAAGGAGATGGTCCGGGGTCGCGGTCATAAATAGGCTAAATAGTGGTAAAACTATTTTATTGAAAGTCGACGTTTCGATCCGACTTTGCAGGTCTTCATCAGGGAGGTGTGTTCATCTAGGAATTTCACTTAGGATTCAATATATATTTATAAATTTATAATGTATTATTAATGTATTACACGCATTTTTCAATATGCGAATTCTAAGTGAAACTCCTAGATGAACACACCGTCCTGATGAAGACCTGCAAAGTCGGGTCGAAACGTCGGCTTTCAATAAAATAGTTTTACCACTATTTGGCCTATTTATGACCGCAGCCCCGGACCATCTCCTTCCTTCATAATGCAACGGCCAACTATTAAATATCCAAATTATATTTATTTATATAACACGATTTTACATAATTACTAATGTTTAAATTGTGATAAACAAATTTTTGATCAGAAAATAAAAATCACTTTTTATACACAGATTTATATATTCATATATATTTATAAATTTATAATGTATTATTAATGTATTACACGCATTTTTTAATATTATATTTTAGAAATCCCTTTAATTGTGCACAAGGTACCTGCTCTATATATATATTCTCTACTCTAGACTCAAAATATATCTTGGAGATTATTCAAAAAATTTAAATTTCTAATTTAACAAATATTACTCAATAATTATTATTAATGTTAATGTTTAAAAATAGTTTTCTGGGTATAATTTTTATCACTTATGATCAAAAATAAAAATAGGTCTTAATAAAAATAATCAAATGATTTTTGAAAATTCCAGATAAAAATTTTGATAGGGTGTGATTTTTATTTTTTAAGTTATTGATTTCAAACCCTGCACTGAAACATAGGTGTTCCCATCTGGACGGACCGATTTTGTAAACTCGGTTGTATTCAATTCTAGAAACTTTCTTAATTTCAGGAGTTTGCTAGAATCCATTCTGTGTCTAATAGAAGCAATCTTAACGGTATGCATAAAGCGATAAAAAAAAAAACTTTAATGCTTGGCAATAAAGACGACTATTTATTTGTCAACGTTCACGGTAACAGCGTGGATGTTTTATGCAGAGAGTTAAGACGGCACTAAAATGAGGTTATGGCTGAATTTATGACGACTCTACATCTTGAAGATGCGCCATATATGAAATATTAGGAATAATTAAAAGATTTATTGAAAGAAAATCGTCACCTCTGGTATATAATTACTATTGATTAAATTCGTAGGGTTCTTGTTAAATTCATACGTAAAGATCAAAGGGCCCCGTTTTGTAAAGGCACGGTGTAGCCCTAACATTCCGTCGCCAAGCGAAAGTCCTTTGGGAGTAACTGTTAAAGTCAGAACCCTAATTAGTAAGTTCTTTGATGTTCCACATGGTCAAATTAGATTGATAAATCATTTTCGTTACTGTGCCAGCAGATTGTAAAAAAGTAAATTGAGTTTTCGAGTAGTTAATAAATATTTTAATTAATTACTTTTCGATTTGTGAAAAATGCGTAACTTCAGTGCAATCTATAAGGGATCTGTTGCTCAGTTATGAGAATATATAAAAACCGGCTATAGTTAAAAGGTTCTTTAAAAAATATTAATTAAAAGGTTCTAAAAAAAAAACAACTTTTCAAATATCAACAAATTATGATCATTCAAAGTTTAATCTATTTAGGTATCTTAAGGAGATAAAAAGGAAATACTCTATTTAAATAGGACATCTCATCTACAATAGTCCAAAAATGACTCACCAAATCTTCACTCTAAGACTATAAGGAAATTAGAGGAAACATAAAAACAACTTATAAAGTAATTATAATTGGCAAGCTAAGTAAGAGTAATTAGATTTATCTCTCTATTATGTAAACAAGTTTTTAGTGATTGTCATATTTTATTTTACATATACGAAACGGAAAGGACAATAAAGATGACACCACACCTCTTATTCCTAGAATTATTTCCCTCTTATTATGGTTACAAATTGACCATAAATATAATTATAATTAAACTATAGCATAAATTGTCAATAAGGCGGGAGTATAGTATAGATTTTTAAAGACATTAAAAATTGGTCCGAACTGTGGTTTCGTTTATTTTATTTTATGTATATTATTATTATTTATTAACATAAAAAATTAAATTTGCGATCTGCAAATTTCTTTGCAATGAGAAAATTTTTTGGCTGGTTCACAGCGTTCCATTACCATCCAGGAAATAGTTCAGTTCAGCAGGTCTCTTGGCCACCGCCTACGCAATCGTCGAGGTGGGCTGTACGGGTTTCTAGTGCTTTTAAGGTTTTCTGTCAGAGGATTTGTGTTGTAAGTTAGTCTTTGGTGAAAGTTGTTGTAGTTTTTTTTTTTGCAGTGTCTGAAATTGTTGGGATGTTCAAGTCTTAAGGTAATCTGTCGTTTGCGACATAAAATGGTGCGTCAACTATTCTTCGTTAAATTTTGGATTGGAAAGACTGGATTTTTTTAATATTAGAAGTTTTAGCAGAACCCCACAGTTCTATGCCATAAGTTGGTTTTAGTAAAACTTTATAGAGTATTAGTTTGTTAGTCAAAGATAATTTTGAGCGTCTGTCAAGTAACTGTCATAATGATTTCAAAACGGTAACTTGAATCAGAGAGTATTTAGTTGAACCGCTTTGACTTTATCTGCATCAGTTGCTCTTTAATATAAATAGGTATTCTTTTTAGCGGAAAGTGTGAGGAAGTATCGATGGTGTTCAAAATATTATCGATGGTTTTTATTTTTTTTTGTAATTAAAATAAAATAAAAAGTTTATTATTCCATAAGAACTATCATGAAATGAATATTTGTAATTAATAAACGATACACTTTTTAAATTATTACATATACATACATTGATATATAAAAAAATAATATTATCTGAACTACAGAATACCTGTAAATTACGGGTATACAATTTTAGCAACAAGCAGTACAATTAAATCAACTGTTGTATAATTTGTAAAATTGGGGACATAAAGCGTTATTATTATAAGATTATGAACGGTTGATAATGGGAAGACATATTGATATTTTAGAATTGTTAATGGTGGTGTTTAGGAATGGAAATAGATAAGGAATGCCAAACGAATGTTAAAAGATTTTTCGAAGAGCGTATTTCTATGAGAAGTAATTTTCAAAATCAATCAATTGATTAGGATCTTGTGTTAACACAGTGAACACTGTGGACCTTAAATATCAAAGTCTAAATTATAAGAAACCGGAATGGTTCATAATCAATTAATAAGACAACTCGTGGATTCTAAAATTTTAAGGAATAATTCTTTGAAAACATTCCAGATTTGCACTCTTCCTGTATATCCATATATATACTGTTTCAGGGACCAAGCTATTGGAAATGAAAGCGGTCGTGCAACCATTAAAATACCGCTATAGAGGAAATAACAGAGAAGGACAAGGTTCCAAATTGGATGTACTTTTCGGGTAGAGTGGACATCGGAACGGGGACTTGATAGGATTAGCCAAGTATCCGGTGAAAGGGTCCGAACTTGCTAACGAGCCCTCCGGTCGTCGTCTCATCCTCAGTCTTTTATCCTTAGCCTCTATCAAACAGCCCTTACCTCTCTGAATTTAATCTCAGGTTTTTAAGGACGACCATCGATTTATCGGTTGTTTACAATCGATTGGGAAAATGTTTTTACCGATTTCGTTATCTTCTGCTGGAACCAAGACCATCCTGGAGTGTTTTTCATTCGTTCCGAAAAGCACCGACCCTCCTCGGCATTTTCTAAAATATGTGCATATATCTGCAGCTGAATATACAGGGTGTTTCGTAATTGCACGGCACTATTTTAGCTATTACTTCACTAAAACAAAATAAACAAAAAAGTTCTTATCTCAAACTCATTTATTAAACAGATATCGAAGGTTAAAGATTTATTATTTATTTATTATTATTACAACATTTAGAGTAACGGTTCAAAGGGGCCTCCGTTTTGTTTAATGCTACGTTTAGCACGACGAATCCATGCATCTCTGGCTCTTCATATAGCATCAGGATGATTACCAGGTACTTAAAACCTGTTATGTAGTATTAAACTTTGTGCAGTCAGTCTTGATGTAGTGAATATGGACGTATGAATATTTAATGTTTGATACCTATTTAATAAATGAGTTTTAGATATATGTTAATATGAACTTTTTTGTTTATTTTGTCTTAGTAAACACATACTTAAAATAGTGCTGTGCAATTACGAAACATCCTGTATATTTTTTTATTATAGCGTCGTGAACGTAGATAAGAAAGAAAAAACTTCTCATGAAAATGAAGTCTTTTGAAAAAGAGTAATGCTTTAATTATGAGTATAATAGTAGTCGATGTTTACAGAAAATTGTTAAAAGTCATAATTTTCTTTGCAAAGCGTCATATTCTTTAGAAGTATGCATATTTGTAAGTATGTAGTACATATTTCGTGTGGACTTATTGATTGTTGAGAACTATATGCTGAGGTTTGATTGCTGATTGAAAAGTTTTAAAATGAAAATACAGTATAAAATTGCTTCAAAATACTCTTTTAGAACATAGATATTTTTCATTAAGGAAATCCACCTTGTTCATGAAGTCAGGGGTGGAAATTGGTTCACACATGACTCAATTTCCAACTTAATAGACCGCAGACTTGTACGAGTAGGGTCACCATTTGACTAAAGGTTTAATCTTCAGGGGGTTTCGTTCTTTCAATCAAAATAAACAAGCTTCTTTAATTATAGGAAAACTTTATGTATAGTGACCGGGTAGGAAAGGAAGAGTGGATTGTTGGAAATTCATAGATAATATTTTATTATTTATGATTCTATTCATATTGTTTTCAAGAAAATCCATCAACTGCTTTAATCAATTGAACGAATCATATACAACTTCTGAAAGAGCGCTAAAAGTGTTCCTGCAAGGCGCTATCGTTGTAAATCTTGGATTATATTAATATTATTAGATTTAATAGTTATTTTTATCGTATTTATAATCCCTGATTTCAAATTTTAAATTGATACACAACGAGAGAGTATGAAACTATACTCAATATCTGATCTTAATTTGACCATTTGACATTACTAGGTAATTTTATCTATTAATGAGAAGTGAGCTGACCCGCCATTAGTTCAGATACTTTAAATAAGTCCGAAATCAGATACTTTCATGTGCTATTGATGGATTATTTATTATTAATATTTAATCATTGAAATGAATTTAAGCTGGATGTCTTTTAGAATTATAAGACTTATTTCACTTTGATATATATTGGAATTTGTATATATATTGATTCTACTTTCCAAACTTTTTTTTTATAAGTTAAATAATATTTTTTGTAAACGTAACAAATTTTCTATTTCGACCAATATACCATTTATACATAATACTAACATACCATTCATACATAATTTAATACATCTATCAATGTCAACTTGACTATAAATTTACCTAAATGGAAATTTAAATCAATACCCGGAAGCCGTTTGTGGTTTGATTCAATGGCGCGGAATACAATGCAAGATTGATTGTTCAATATTTGTTCAATATTTACATATGCCCTCCTCCATATTGGCATAATAAACAGTATATTTCGTATTCGTTATCCTTATTTAAATTATACTGCATATTTAAGCAGGCAAAATGTTTTCTTTTATCTATGAATACTTTTCGTCTTATAAAGAAGTAATGGAGATTGTGAGGTTGTTATTTATATATATATACCCTACAAGTGATTTACTGTATAGGTTATATCAAACTGCTCAATCGATGCCAGAAATAATTTTAAGTGCATTCATTCAATGCACTCTAACAAACAAGCAGAAGTAGAAATATACCTACATGTGATAATAAAAGGAAGAAGATTACCACTTATTTAGATTTAGAATTTTTTAATCAATATTTTGAACAATTAGTTTTTGGTTCAATATTTTGTGTGTAATACTGATTGCCTTTACAATAAAAAAAAAAAAAACCTGTGCCACTACAACCTATGAAGGATCTTGGGTTCAGTACTTCATTAGAATGTACAGTTTCAAGGCCAAGGATTATGCATAGGTGATCGGGCCGGGATCAAGCTCAACCACCAGGTTTTCCTCCTTAATTAATTATTTTAATTAAGAGTACCCACTTTATAAAGGCTGGGTTGATAAATGATTGTCTAAATTACTTGTTCTCAACCGAATTCGAACCTGGGATCTAGAGCTTAGCAGTCCAGCGCCTAAATCACTGAGCTATTTTACTCCCGTTTACTATCAAACAAGGAATAACAAATATTAAATATAATATTTGTTTCATTTTGTATAGATTTAAGATGTAATAATTTATAAAAACGTTGTAATTACTACTATTATTGGTTGAAATTGAAATAAGAAAATATCAATATTCAAATTTTAATGTAAAAAAGTTTATCAAAATAAAATTCTGTGTTAATATTAAAATAAAAAGAATATAACCACAGTTCTTTAGTTAATAAATTCACACCCAAAATTAATACAATCCAATGTTATGGGATGCATTAATTTTATTAAATTAATACTACACCACTTGCATTTATAAAATTTCAGTTTTGGAAATATATACTTATTAACGAAAATACTTAAGGCCATCCATATTTTTTTAATCCGTGTTATCCAATATAAATATTAGGCATCCGTAAATATTTTTTCTTTTTTTTTTAGTAGTGGAATAATTGATCATTTTTTTTTACCCATCCCTAATTCCCTCTAACATAATCTGAAATCGAACAAGCTCTTATCGATGTATAGTGGATCAATCAAGGAAAATACGTATGTAAGAATAATTAATGGATATAATTCGATAAAATTTGCCATAAATAACGTTCTTTTTTTTCTTAACTTAAAGTTAGAACCGAATCCAACTGAACTATAAATAAATAAATATTCAAGTATGTAAATTTTAATTACTTAAATGTTTAAATATCATTCCTTTAATTAATAACTAAATAACATTATAAATAAAATGATGGAAGATTCTAACAAAAAAATGTTGGTTATGCGGTATTGTATAACTCAAGCGCCTGCTTACATCAAGGCAATTTTCATTTCCTCGCTGGAATTGCAGTAAAATGAAACTTTCTACACCTATGACATATTTAAGAAAAATTTTAATTATCTAATTTTCTAATATTATTTTTAACCTTGATAATTTAATATAACAAAAAATCATTTAGGTCTCGTATCCGTGTTTCTAATAATAATAATTAAAAATAATTTTAGTTAAAATTAACATTGATAATTAAACAATCAAAGTAACAAAATATAATGTTTACGATCGAAATCAGTTTGGGTTGAAAACGACTATAATTTCAAATTTATCGAACGTAATATAATTAATAAAATAAATTGAATTAATATAAATTCAATATCAATAGTTTGATACAATAATGTAATCATTAATTTATTAAAGTAACTTCATTTCTTATTGAATGACTTGTCAAAGGAATCTGTTATAAGAGAAGATATTTGAGAAGTGACTTAGTTTTTTCTTTTAACATTTTAAAAAATGTTTCATCGTTTCATGATTTTTGATGATGATTTCAAGTCAATGAGAAATTATTTATAAATCTTATTAGCTGTTATATATATATATATATATATTTTTTTTTTTTTTTACTTTTTATTTCCCCTCCAAAACTTTGCCAAAACTTTAATACAGCAATAAAAAGAGGTCAAAGAGATAAATCAATCAATTATTTATATTATTAAATTTAAGAGTACATTAAATCGGCTATTAAAGAATTACACATAGAGTACGACAATAGTCCGTGGTACAGATTCCTTTTTATCAAATTATCCGCCGTATCCGCTTATCTGGACCTACATTTTTTTAATCTATGAAAATACAAAAGAATTTTTTCCTTAAATGAATTGATTAATTTGATGAGGTACTATTCATAAATACTCACCTACTTGAATCGTAAAATAATTTGATAACAAAATCGAAAAAAATATGGCCTACAAAAATATTGGGTCGTTTGGCATGTATAACCTCGTTATTTTAACATGTTGGGGGTGTAGGTCACGCCAAACGGCCCAATATTTTTGTTGGCTTCATTTTTTCTCGAATTTGAAATGCAATTATCTTACAATTCAATTGAAAAGCAAATTATTATTTATGGATGTATACTACCTCATTAAATTGATAATCTCCAGATTGAAAATGATCCAATTTAGGGATTTTTCAAAGTTTTAGGCGGATGTTAATAATTTGATAAAAAGGGATCTGTACCACTGAGTACAAAGGGGACACGCTCTCAGTATATTTCTTCAGGACATTTAACTGTGTCGCATATGCATATGTTGAGTGGTATGCCTGTAAAGCTCATCGGAATGTAGTTGAGTTGGAAAATGATATTACTCCAAATTTGAAAAATAACACGAAGATAGATATTTTTTTTTATTTCATGAAAAAAAAAATCAAGTACTTTGCAATATTTATTTATTTTCATAATGAGCTTTGGGCCTTTAAAAAAACATCAAATTCTTCCCGTATCCAATCCTTACAATCCAAAGTCCTCTGTAAATTCCTAAATGCTCCTTATTAGATAACAAATAAAATTATCCATAAAGACCTCAATATTCCTTTTGTGGAAGACTTGGCCCGAACTAGGTATACCACTTTTCATTCCAAACTCTTTGGTCACCCCAATCCTCTAGTTTGTAACCTTTCATCCAACACAATTCCCGACAACCCTCCGAGGCGTATGAAAAAAAGATGGCCAAGAGATCTCCTAAATTAATTTATCTTTGAACTGTTACCAATGGGTAGCTTCTTCACAAGTACCTTTATTTAATATATTCCTATAGCAAATTTACTGGTTGTATATATGTTTACAGTTGTAAATTTCAATAAAATAAAATAAAAAATATTTTTGTACTTTACTTTTTTTTGTAAATTTCTATGTTTTTTACTTTCAAAATTATTGTTAGTTTTTATATTGTGCAATATAAATATTTTGTAATGGCGTAATTGGTGGAAAAGTCCGCATTGTTATATAAAAATAACTAATAAATTAAATATAATTATTTTATTTAAAAAGTAATTGAAACCATATTAAATAAAATAAAATAAGCGAGCTAAAAGATTTACGCTCTTTTCGTGGACAAAGAGGATTAAAAATAATATTGGAAAATACGAGGTAGGTTTAAACGAAGGTTAAAAGTTAATTCTCGGGGCGAAGGGTGGGGGAGGGGAGAGCGTTGATCTTGTATAACGCTCAAATAAGCCCACTTGTGGATCCTCCAAAGATTTTACTTCCACTTTCGTCCATTAATCTGCCCTCTTTAAAAACTTCCTAATGCTCATGAATCACAAGGAATCACCGCTCATGTTTCTTCCCTAAATTGCTCCTTTGGCGAATTAAAGGAGCGGATTTCTTTTTGGGTCATTGAATTGGATCTCATTACTGCATTCACTTCGTTGGAAGAATACGAATTGATAATAGATTTAAGAAATATTCGAAAGGGTGACCGGATTTTTATATAATTAAAACAGATTCTGCAATTAATAAAATATGTCTTAATTTTCAGTTTTGTTTTTTTACAGTTTTCAGCGATATCGATAAGTAATTAATATTTTTTTTTTCAAATTCTTCATGAAAAACAAAATAGCTTTTACTTGAGCTATTGTGACAAATTCAAGTTCAGCTTTTTATGGGTATGTTGGTAGAGGTTTGCTACGTTTTGGAGTGTTGAACTTTTATTCGGGATGCCACTGGATATTTATTTGTGATAATTACCCAGAAATGTTTAATAAAATTTAGCAATAAAAATTAGTAAAATAAATTTGAATCTATAATGTATTGATTGGTCCAGGATTAATTAATTGGATTTCTTTTCTCAAAGGCTGGTTTGTGTTTATCATGCTTTCTAATTACCAGCAATACCTGTGATCATCATGATATAAATAAGTGGCAGAATTAAAATAACTGTTACTAAAAAACTTAATTTATTTCGATGTTCAATCAAAAATATATACAAATTATATTTTCAAGAAAATAAATTCGCAATTCAAACAATTTAATAATTAACTATGAAGGCATGATTTCAGATGGACTGTTTTGAGAATTATCGGCATGGAATATTATAACATTAGGATTGGGAATTACAACTTACCTATCACGGTATGTGAAGTGGTGTGGTTAGTAGATTTTATCGCTGCATCTGCTGATCCGAGATCATCTCGTCACTCGTCAAGCCCAGGTCCAAAAACTGTCAGGAGGCCTATCTTCATGGTCTATGTAGGGACAAAGCTTCAGTCTCCAAGCCGGAAGAAAATATAAAGCCATCCTCAAGGCCGGAAACATAAGAACTCCTTTCTTCCTTCTCGGGAGATTTTATAGAAATATTCAGGATGGGACAAGGATGGTAAACATTGGTTCTTAACTTCACCCTATTACTTCACAATAACTAGTAACACCCTAAAAGGAACCAGTTACTTAACTCGTTACTAGTTTTTACTCTGAGCCTTCCCCAGGGTCCAGGTCGGTCCTTGCAGGTTCCAGGCAGGTACTTGATATATTTGGTGTCGACACCAAATGATAATTTTTAATAACTCTTTTGCTACGTTCAATACACAGCAGGTTTTATCAAAGATATTTGTGAAGATAAAATGTCTGAATTTTTAATATCTTGAAAATAAATACAATTTCTCATGTTGATAAAAAAATTGAAATTTTTTATAAATTGGCCAACTGCTCAGTTGAGTATTAGTTCACTCCTTTGAACAGTTTGTGAACGTTTTTAATTACAGATTTTTGCCATAATTCTCTAAAATGTAACTTATACTCCTTCGCTTGGTAGGTATGTAATATTACATTTATTTATTCAAAATGAGTTTAATAGTCTTAATTTATCTGTAAATTGTAATTAATTATTTTAAAAACTTAAGTTTTTATAAAATATGTATTTATGTATTGATGTATGGACGATTTAAGTCTTTGAAAAGAATACCAGACCACTTTTAATTTACGAGGTGGCATTTTTGAGGTTTTTCACATTTCCCAATCTCGGTTATATTAGATTGAGATTAATAAAAACAAATTTATCATACATATAAAATCTTAAAAATTTTAATCTTTGGTTTTAACAGTTATCCATCGAATCGTAGTGATAATTTTCAGAAAACTACCTATTATAGAAAAATAAATAAATTATGAATATTAACAATCTATTTTAAACTCTCCCTTTGGCACGATTCAACGCCCTTTTACAGGTCTAAGTGACGTCTTATCCTAGAGAGAGAGGAGCTAAGAGTCTTTTAATTTTCATCAGAAATTATTTAGACATAGCTTTCGGCTGATAAACTAGAATAGAAAGTAATAAAAAAAGAAATACTATTAAGAGTTGACATATCTACAAAAAAAAAAAAAAGAAAAATGAGAGGAGCATTCTAATAAATGACATTCATTAATGCTCTGAGAAAGATATTGTCTGATTTACGATGTATCTTCACAAGGAATTTGCTGCCATTACTACATAGGTATATATTTGTATTCATATGTCATTTTATTTATTCATTCATATAAATATATATTATAATAATTAAATATTTTATATTCATTATTAGGATTAGTTGACCAGGATTATAAATTAAATATATCATAAACGAGCATATACATAAATAAAAAATGAATAAAAGTAAACACAACTATTAGTAATTGATCAAATTCTAAATATGAAATCTAAATAATGTTTTTAGTTATCTAGTTCTAGTCGAATCGGTGTACGCCGTGAAATATGGTTGCTGGGGCTTATGACTTCCAAAATTGATCATGTGCGCACTGCTGTAACTCGCAAGGTGTAGTGTCTGTTTAATATTGCATAAGCCGTGGTTCCTGAATAATAAGTAGGTATAAAGCCTATATTATAGATCCGTCATACCTAATAAGTCTCCCACGAGCATAATATACTTTTAGGAATTGTTTTAGTAACTCCTTCCGAAGCAATTTTTTTACTTTTATGGTAAACAATATCTTGTTTTAATAATTTATTTATTTATTAGATTGCAGGATATTTTAAGAATTAATGTGGATTAAGCAATGTTTTTTATTCTTGGCAAGAGGAAAAAATACATACACTTTTTAAACTTCTAATGAAATTAAAGCAACTTTTATGCATCGGTATGGCTCATATATGTATGTATTGGTGCGTGTACGTGTATATACGTAAGTTTTTTTCCGTCACTGTCGTCCATGAAAAGCCTTGGTTTCCTCAATAATTCTAATCCATCAGTCCAATCCCCTGGTAATCATGCAGGTCCTCTCCAATTTCTCATTAGTGATGTCAGATCTTCCTTTGCATCGTCCTTCCATCGTAGTCTAGCCCTTGCACTTCTTCTTTCTTGATTTGAACGTCTTTCTTTATTTGCATTTTGGAATCATACAATATTGTTGACCCATATGATGTTCTTTCTTTTTTTATGCTAGAAGAAGATTCTCTATCAGGTTCTCCATATTAGTCTTTAAGTTCTGGGTTTGTTTCTATGCGGTAATTCCTTCTTTGGTTGGATCAGATATTCTTCTCCGATTTTTTCTTTTCCAACCTCTACTCGTGCTTGGTTAGGATCCAGTCCTCAGTTGCATACATTACAACTGGACGAAATACTATCTTGTATACCCTTATTTTGAGGTCTTGAGGCACATGTCTTGTTAGAAACACTTTCTTTTGAGTGACATAACGTTTGGTTCCGTTTCCAATCCTTCATTTTATTTATTTATCCATTTTAATATTTTTAGATCCAATTGTGCCAGATAATTGAATTTCTCTAAAGCCTCATCACTTTACATATCCCCTTGCAGTGATGTTATGTACTTTGTTTTACTTTAATTTCTTAAGTTAAGTTCAGTCTTTCTCAGTGTTAAGTGTCTCTAAAAACAAATTATGACTTTTTCCTGTGATTACCACTTCGTCTGCATATGCTAGGCATTAGTCATATTAAAATCTTCGATCTTTATTTTGGTTGCTCTCATAATCTTTTCGAGTATAGAAACATATTAAATATTTTTTGTGACAAATGGTCTCGCTGTTGATCCCTTCTTGAATAGACAAATATCTGGAAACGTCTTCCTGGACCTGTTACCCATACAGGCTAATAAGTTTTGTAGAGGAACCTAAGACCATTTGGTTTTCATAGATCTCATTTCTTAATGAACTGTCATATGCTTGTTTGTAATGTATGAGCATGTGGTGTAAATTAATATTCCATTGAACGTTAGTTCAACAGTAGATTTTCTATGGAAGAAACCACTTTGATACTTAAACTCTTATGACTTCTTCTGATATCATCATTAATATTTGCAAATACAGGACAGATACGTCGTACGTAGTAATATAATCTCTGTGTAACAATGTCATTCTAATTTAAATTATCAATCTATTTTTGATTTATTTATAATAGCCTTCCTTTTAAATCTAAATTATAACTGTCAACTAATTTGTAAATAATTTTCCAGTTTAATTTTTTGTTTTTTAATTCGTGAAATCTACGTTCTACCTATTCAATTTTATTATCAGTCTTTAATGATACAAAATACAATATGCATGTCTTGAAATACGTTTAACAAGGATCATGCAATACAAAAATAAAAAGTACAATCTATCTTTGCTCATCTTGGATTATTTCTTTCCAGTTATCTGCATGCAGCTCTTTTATTCACTGGCTTTTTCTTCTTCCACGGGAACTTTTGTCTACTATGTAGGCATACTTGCCTGAAACAGTTAATATAGCTGCAGTAAAATAGGTTACACCAGGAAAATGGATAAACTAATCATGAAAACACCTTTCAGAGACTTGGGAAAGAGGTTAGAAAAATAAAGCATCTTTATTTTCGGAAATGCAACAAATTGACCACATGCCCAAAAAAGTCTAGAAAAGAAGGCATTTTTTTTTTCATTCTATTGGCATGACATACCTCGTAGATATTTTGCCGCAATAAAAAAGCCTACTCCATCTCTGCCTATCTTGGAATATCCCAATTCCAGTCATCTGCATACAGGTCTATTGCTTCTTTATTTTGAGAAGGAATTATATTGGGCCTAATGGGAAATGGACACTGCCAATTCACATAGAGTAACTTTTTCAAATTGCCTGGTAGCAAAAGTGTAATACACTTCAAACAGCTGATAACTGTTAGAATATTTATTGTTCCCAACTCGAAGAAATTCGAGAAAATATAAGATGAAATGAAATGAAAATAATTTCATTATTTTGGGACAAGTGTCCCTTTAGAACAAATTACAAATGCACAATATATATTAATATTCTGGTGTGTCCATAAAATATAATTAAATATTCACAGGAGGATTAGTAATAAAATAAAAGAACAAATAATAAAAATGTATAAAACGTCCATAAATATAAAATAAACAGATAAAGTAAAGTAAATAAACATAATGTCAATACATTATAAAATAATCAAAGTATCTGGGGTTACTTTAAGATTCTTACGACTTAGATTTTTAAGTGCGTTTCATGATCAAGCTGAAAGTGGATACTGACTTTACGTGTCGTATATCAGAGGGGATAGAATTCCAGAGGGAGACAGCTTGAATTAAAAAGGATTTGTCAAACACTGCAGTTCGGTGAGGTAGAGGATAGAGGTCGGACGTACGGGATCTGGTGGGACGGGTTTGGAAGTAGCATAAAAATAGCCAAAATGTTAAAAGTAATTTAGAAAAATGAAGAAGTGACAATAACCATCCTAATTACTGTAGGTATTAAAGTACTTCAATAAAACACTTTAAAATGGGATACCTTAACGCCAATGATGCTCTTGCAGAGAGGAGAGAAAATGAAATACACAATTTGATCAGCATTTGTTTTCATTACATTTTCAATCCCCACATTTCTTGTAATAATTTTATAAATTATTTATAATAATTTTATACATTTTGATTTGATAAAAGTGTTGATTGCCTTCTATATTTCTTTCTAATAAATGCAATATTGCGATATAATTATAAATAAAGATGATATACCGATAAAGGGGGAGTTGATGGACACTAAATATTACTGGTCATAGGAGATAATCCCCCTCCCCATTGTGGTGATAGCGATCGCTCATTTCGAGCATGGTTATGCTTCCACCGCGGCCGGCCTATATCTCCTTCTGTCGTGGCCTCACTATCTGTCCAGTTCCATGTCTGTCATTTGTCTTGTCTTTCCGGCGTCCTATCTCCACGCAGCTACCGTCCTCGTCATGTAGGTGGTTTTAGATTCTCTCTCGATAATTAAGTAAAATGGTTAATAAGAATTAGTTAAATGTCTTTAAATTTATCTATATAACATACCTCATCGAAAAGAAGCTGGAAAAACCGTCACGAGGGATGGTAAAATTAAATCCCGAATAACTCAAAAAGTGTACACTTTTCGGTTTTTTTAAAGATTACGGAATTTCGTAAAGAAACCCGTTAAAATCGGACAATTAGGAGCAAAGATACGGTCTCTAATTTTTTTTTTTTTTTTTTTGTATATTCTACTGTGCAGGTTATATATTTTGTTCTGGTTTTTGAATTTTGAATGTGTTATTGAAGTAATAATAGGTTTTTTAGCATATTACTAATGATTAAAAAAAAAGTTTAGTCCAACAATTGGAATCACCTTTTATTTATTTTTCTTTGTAACTAGGAAGGTAATGTTACTTTAGATGTATAATGGTTTGAAAATAATAAACCATTGTGAAATAATTTGCAGCGTTTTTTCTGTTGGTGTAACAGATCTTTTGCCGACTTCTGGGCTATTTCATTCCATCGACTATCTGCATGCAGCTCTATTACATCTTTTTTTATTCGATCTAACTATCTGGTTTTCGACCTTTCACGGTCCTCTGGTCCTCTTTCTATTGAGACATTCATTGTTGAGTAGAGGCTTCATGATGGATTGCTCCGAGCTACCTGCACGCCCATCTTATACTTTTTTTCTACACATCATGAGATGTCGTTGGTAAAGAACCTTTTTATAAAATAATATAGAACAGTTTAATATTATTATGTATAATGATCTATAAGCAGATCTTTTTCCATGCGATAGTACTCTGAACCCGGATTACTCCGGTTATCGTACGTTGGATTTTCTCTCAAATATTTTAGTAGTATTTCCTTCTAGGATTCAGGTAGTGTCCAGGTCACAAAGTTTTCTCCTTTGTAATTTCTTGAGATTTTTCAGGATTCCAATATCTTTGAAAAAGGGAAGAAAACTCTACGCTTACTATACGCTATTCTATTTCTGACCGTTGGTCATATGTTGTAATTATTGCCGAATCAAGGTATTTAAATTTATCTACTCTCGGGCGCGATTTCCCATTTATGCAGATCGTGATATTGAGGTGGAATTTTCGGCTTGTTATCGTATAATTTGATCAATTATATTAATTTATTTATTTATTACTTGAGCACATTTGCTCTGTTTCTCTTAAATAAGTTTAATTTTCCAAAAAAAAAAAAAAGAAATTATGAAGGAATTATAATTGAAGAACAGGATCTAATTCTTTTGGATTACCAAGTCATTTATCTTACAATAATAATAAGAATAATAAAAAACTCAGTTTCTTCTTATAATTTCTTTTTAAAACAACCTGACATCATTATGGTTTTAGTTTATTTAGAATTAAAATACATGAAGAGATTGGTAGAGCAGCGCTGGGATCTCTTTGAGTTCTGCTTTGCCTTAAGAACAGCCAAGCATGGTTCAAATTCCCCAGGTGGAATGTAAATAGGTTCCAATGCGTAACTATTATTTGTACTTTTTATTTCTTTTATTCTTTCAATGATTTTTTTCCTTTTTAAAAGTATTTTTCCTTTCTATTATTATTTAAATTTATTGTTTTTTTTATAATTATCTATTTATGTATTTTTTTTATTTTCTTCTTATATTATTTAAATTTTTCAGTTTATATTTTTGTTTGTATATAGTATGAATGTACACACATATCTATAATACCAAAGACCTTGGTTGTGGCAGATGGTATTAATATTCTTCCCATAAAAATCTGTGCAGATAAAAAAAAATAAAATAAAAATAAACTACAATAATATTGAATTTATATTTGCCAACACCACCAAAAACAGTTTAACAGAAAAGGGGTTCTCTGTAATAGATATAACGATCCTTGAACAAATGGTAAATCTTGTAATGTATGGTTAAAGCATTTCAATCGCCAGAAATCTTTCCTGCCTAATAATATTACTTTAAAAAATATATAAATATTTTTTTATTGTACTTGAAGTTAGTAAAACTAAAGTAAAATGTAATTAATTATTTTTTATGTGTAAGCTGTTGAAATTGATTTCAATTTTGCTTTGCATGAAGAATGGAAAAGGTGTTTTAAGACGTTTGTATAAAATTTTAAATTTTGTTTTGTTTAATCTACGTAAAGAAGTCGTCAATATACATGCTGCCATTCTAAATTCGTTCTTCCAGAGCTGTGGTAATTTATAAAGGCATAAATAATTCTCTATTATCAATTTCGGCGGGGAATACCTTTTATTACTTCTAAAAGAATAGGGACGCAATAAATTCGATGGTAACGGCCGTTATAAATCTCCATGCTCGATTGTTAAATCGATAATTGTTGGTCTCTCTGGTAATAGGCCAGCTATTTTTATTCCTTTGGCCCGATTAATGGCACTGCCATGTAAATTATTATGTTTTTCTTTTTTTATCAATAAATCATTTTGATGGCCGCTTTTCTGTCGATATGGTTACATCGAATGTATATATTGCTCACTAATACGTTGAAAACTATGGTAAAATGTGTAAAGTATAAAACTTATTTAATTTTTATTTGAAACTAGAAAAGAACATACATATTTTTTTTATAAATAAGCCATTGTCTAGGAAGTTATGTCACTATCAACTTTTTATTAATTAATTAAAAAATTAAAATTAAGGAAACAGCTGGAAAAAATTTTTTCGTTGAAGAAATATGCTATAGCGTCCGAAAAATAAAATAAAAAATAAATAAAGCAAAAACAGTACAGCGTGAGAAACGTCTAGGTAAGTGTGATTTTATAGTTGTGAGTTTATCAAACATAAATATCTAACAAGGTTAGCAGTTTAGCCTTAACGTTAGATTAGATTTTTTTTTAATTAAAGAATACATTTCTACATTAAACATTTGGATGAGAATGTTAATGTCTAATGGATACGGATTGTTCACATGAATGGCCCGGTGAACTGAATCTTATTCGATTTAGTGTTTCCTTTAACAAGATTGAATTGTAAAAATACCAGTATTTATATGTGGTGATACAAACATTCAAAACCATAAAATGTTTCATTAAAAAAATAGGATATTTATAATAATAAATAAAATATTATTTACGTACTTGTTGCCTCCATGTCATATGGTGAGTGGTAAAAAGGCATCTATTAAGTCTTTCCAAACGGGTTCCTTTTTTGTCTTTTCTTTAAAGATCTTTTAAGTATGTTACATAATGACATACAAATCAACGCTTTATTGATGAATAACTTAAATATGGCTTTATCTCTGGGTCCCTTCACACTGTGAGATCATCGGAAATGAACGAGTAGAGCAGTATGAAAAAGCAGACAATATGGCAAGAAATTCAACCCCGGTTGTAACAATTAAAAAAGTCCTTGTTGAAGACTTCTTAAAAAATATAAATAAGAAAGTGTAGAAAATGTATTAAAATAAATGGGAACAAAAATAATATAAAGAAAATAAAATAAAAATCCGCTGTATCCAAATGACAAACTTTTTAATGCCGATTCTGCATGGTGAGTTATCAGAGGTCTATTTACTAAGAGGACTTCAACCTCCAGGATGTGAGTGTTGTACTAAACATGATAGAAAATTTAAACGACAGAGTTGTAAATAAGATGTAAGAAATGGGCTAAATGTTTGAAAATATTAAAAGTGTGTAACAAATATAAGTTAAAGATACTGCCAATGACAATTGGAGAGTAAAGGAATAAAACAATATATTTATAAATATTATTTACGGGTTAATCTATGTATCAACATCTTAATACTTAATATGAAAAATACAAAATTCAATGATGATTTGATATGTTTTTTTTTTTCAGTTCATATCTTTATTTTCACCCATTAAAGTACGCATAGACAATCATCCAATGGGATATAAGGTTAACAAGAAACTCAATTAATCATGAAAAATAACATAACAGATAAATAAATTTAAAAAAGAAAGAAAAAATTAGGTAAAATTAAATTTATTGAAATTATGAACCTACTTTCTGGGTAAAAGACGAACTGAAACCATTAGATGATTGATCTATCTGACCTACTTCTACATCTGGAAATTTCTTCTACAACATATATAACAACATCTATAAACAGCTATGGAAAGCCATTAACCTATTTTACATCAACGCTGATGAGAAATGATACAGACTCCATTCTTTTCCTTTGAGGGATATGGTACATGGACTTGATTCAATAAAGCTTCTTCGGGTAAGTTTGTATTCTTGGGTTTTTTATATCTCCTTCTTTAATACTTCATAGCATCTTCAAATCCCTGATTCGTAATTGTTAGCCCAGTAACCTTGTCATGAAAAAGGGAGTCTAAGTTGCATTCGAATGGGGGTAGAAGAATTAATTTTATTTTTGTATGGAATGTTACTGAGATGTAAAATCTATGTTTTCGACTTCGACCCCACCCCCCTCTCCCCGGATTACATTTTAAAATCCCAAAATCTGCAATATGTTTGCACTTTTCTCGGTTTTTTACTATTTTGACCACGAAGGAGCACGTTTTATATTAAAATATTCTATACAGTTTTAAATTAGATTAAGTATGCTACAATTTAAGACCTAAACATATTCCGAAAGTTTCATAATTTTTGAGATACAGGTTTTCAAAGTTTTGGAAATTTTTTGAACTAGAAAATTTTAAAAATTGTTTCCTGTTTGATCATACTCACTTGTCTTTATATCATCAATAACCTGTCTTATCTGATTCAGTGAAGTAAATTTTTATTCATTTTAACATTTTGAAGGAGGGGGAGGATTTAGTGGATAAGGGGGAGACGACCTCTCACAATCAGAAGACTGAAATTAAAATATAAAATTTATTTAACCAACATTTACATCAAATATATACATAAATTGTAAATGAATTGAATGAAATTTTCGAAACTAGAAAATATTAAATTAATTTCATGTCAATAATCTGCCTTATAAGAGGGAAAAACATTATTTAAGTTATTATATTTAAGGACTAGGATACATGGATATACGAATCGCTATAAATAATTAGAGCTATAAATGATTGATAAAATAAGTGAGCTAGAATGACCTGAGTCATTTATGCCATTGCCGCTTTACCGCCGATTAAGTGCATTTTCTAAAGAACTGTTTCAAATATGTTTAAAATTAGTCAGTGATTTAGAAAGATAAATATATTCTCTAGATGTTTTATTTCAAAGTGTTTTTCGTTATTGTTGACCGTTTAATTATAAAGTATGATCGATTTATTGTTAAGGCCAATTATTTTAAAAACAATTTTATGCTTTATTATACTCTGACTATCCAGCTGTAACAAAACACCAATTATGACCAAATCAAGCCAACTTCTGAATCTCGGTGACCGAAAAACTAACTCAAATCAATGGTCATTTACACCACTTGCACTCAGCTATGTTTGGACGCCATTTTGGAATAGCGCTGCCACTTTTTTTTATGAGAACATTGTTTTTTAATATATAGTTACAAGGAACACGATATGCTATTTATAGTGATGTGGAGAAGAGAGGTTGCACGGAAGGAGGTCTGGTCCACGGACTACACTCTTCCACCAAATCTTTCCCTCCCTCCATCACCCCTCCTTCAAAATACTAAAATGAATAAATATTTACTTCAATCAGGCAGGTTATTGAAGATAAAAGTCAATTGCAAATGAGCAAAAATGAAAAATAATATAAATGGAAAATAAAATTTAAAAGTCTGTATCTCCTAAACTATTTGATTTATTGAGCCTATTCTGGTGTTAAATTATAGCATATTTAATCTAGATTAAAATTGTATTGATAGTTTTTTGTCAAAAACATGCTCCTTCATGGATAAAATGGGAAAAAAACGAAAATATAGGAGTTTGGGAGGTATTCAAAAGTGATCCAGGAAGGGGGAGGGAATAGGGAGGGGTTGCCAAAGTCAAAAACTTAGATTTTGTATCTCAGTCATACCCCCTACATGAAAATAAAAATAAATCTATTCCCATTTAATGCAACTTACGATGTACAAGGTTATTGGGCTATGTGTGTGCAATCATATAACTACCAAATATTCTACGCTGTATATAATATATTTTTAGCTGAAAAGGTTCTAAAAATGTTCCAATGTTTTTCCACTCCCCCCTCTCTGTGTTTAGTCTACAAAAATACGTTATATACTCAATAGGATTTTTTTTTTTTTTTTTTTTTTTTTTTGACTTGATTCTTCAACTCACACCTGTCAGAAGTTCCGACAATCAGCGAGTGTGATGTCAAGATGAAGAGATTGGTCTTGGAATAGGCGTGAGGGAGAGGAGTACCCAGCGGCGTCCTTCCTGTCTTGAGCGTAATATTTCTAGTTAGTGGAGGAGATCCCTCATCCAGCTTCTTTTAAGCCTCCTTCGGGTGCTATCGGGCATGTTAGTTGTGGCCATGCCTCGAATTAGGATTTTTTAAAAGATATTTTCAAGTATATATAACAATAAGTAAAACAAAAAAAATCCATATTTATAGTTCATAAAGAAATTAAACAACTAAATTTTAAATATACAATATTATATTGGTTTGTTTCACAATAATTATGTTGATTTTTTACATATAATAGAAGCTCTCACCATTTTCTTTTTAGTCCATTTTCCTCCCTCCTCCAAACAAAAATCAACGCTAAAAATATCTATCGGTCTGTCATATTGATATACACCAATCATACAGTAGCATTCTTTTAAAATTCCACTGCCTTAAACTTCGAAAAAAAATGTGCATGTGCCTATTTTACATATTTCGTCATTTTTTATTTAATTTTTAAAATGAAAAGTCAATAAAAGTTGATATTAAATTGGTGAAAAATTATTTTTTTATACGATTGTGAAGCGGTTGGAATACGCTTTTCTCCAACGTTATTTTTATTAATCCGCTTGAGATTTTCCTACCTTTTTCCGATTTAATCTTAAATCGGAATCCTTGGTTATCCGAACCCTTGCGGGCATCGAACCGTGGAATCCTTACCTCATCCATATTCATCTGTTCAATCTCTACAGCTTTGGGTTTTAGGTCCGTTTGATTTCTTAGTTTGAGCGAGAATTACCATTGCTAAAAAAGAAATTAGCATCGTGCTCTTTGCGGCCGGACTGGGCTCCCAGCATCAAAAGAACTGCGGTATTTCGGTTTTGCCCCACCGCATATAACCAACTACAAAAGGATTCAATGAAAGAAGTTAAATCACAAATTAAAATTGGATTTTTAACATGGAAATCTTTTAGCAATGGATGATTTATCTATGAGGGATATAAATCTTAACATAAATAAAAAAAAAATAGGTTATAGAAGAAAAAATAATAAAATCCGTCTATTATTGAAGAAAAATATCGCTCTCAATTATTAACTAGTTTTTATGCAAAACAGTCGTCTTATAACTTCTTAAGGTATTTAATATATTCATTACCTATTTATTATATTTTATTTCTCCTCCACAGCTTTACACTTTGATAAAAACTTAACAAAAAACAATAAAACTCTATTGTTCTTTATATTATTATTTATTGATTTCAGGAATGGTTTTACCTCCTCTTCAGTATCTAGAATTATATAAACTGGTAATTGATATATTAAATAATAATGAATTTGTACTCCATTTCCAAAGGGAACCATTTTGAAACGCTCTCAATTTGAGCTGGCAGATGAACGAAAAAAGATTGAGGATGGACATTAGAATGCTTTAAGAATAAATTTTTTTTCGAGTCATGATGCCAGTGGCATTTAATTCTGGCATTAATCCCCCGCCCTTCCCTCTGGCTCGGGAAAAATTCCCGTATACTCAAAATGAGAAGATAGGGAAAAAGAATAATGTTTTCTTTAAATAAGTCACAAAATTTCAATACGGTTCTGTGAATATAGTGAGTTTTATGTGGTTATGGAATTAATGATTGATGGAACTAACCCATACTTTAGAACTAATCTGGAACATATAAATATTATGGTCTTTATGGATAATGTATATTGTGAAATAATAAAAAGGATTATGAATTCTTTGACGGGTTTTTTGGTTTCATGAACCTCGACTCAATACGTCCAAACAGCAAATTCATTGAAAACGTATAATACTTAAGATTTGTGTAATATTTTAGAGACTCAGAACGTTAAAGAGATCGAAATCTAGGAGCAATTTCTTGTTTTATTGTTGCATGAGGGTTAGGTGCAAAGTTCTTATTAAGAAGAAGCGTAGGAAGCGAATATATTTACCAGGTATAACATAATGCTATTAGGGCTCATCAACGATTAATGGTCATCTATTTTACTCTCAAATTTTATTTCAAAAAGATTCAAGATTTAAAATGAACCAAACCAAAGTTCATTATCTTCATATAGGTCACATTTGCAAGTATGTATTCTGCAAGTTTCGTGATTCGTATAGGCAAGTATGGCATCTTATGTTAGATATTAATATAAGTCCAAACTTGATTCCCGTTATTACTTTAGACAAGTATTAATCTCCCGGACAAATATTCATATCATAGGTTAAAGCCTCGCGCTGTTCTGTCGAGTCAGGCTCATCAAAGTTGCACCAGTTCGTGGCAGTTATGAGTTCATGTCTGTAATAGTTAGCCTTTCATGAGCGACTATTTCGAGACTTTAATTTATAATATTTTATCGAATTTACAATCAGATATAAATGAATGACAGACACTTGGTTGACCTTTCAAAAGTTACAATAAATTGTCATTAAATTTAAAAAATATATAAAAATGTGCATGAACCATTCCGAATCAGAGTACTAACGAATAAAGGAGAAGGACCAATAGCGAACGTCTTACAGAAATCGGTAAAGCAATATATCATTATATGAAGGCAAGGAGTTAAGATAGGCAGGGTATGTAGCTCCGGACAATGTATCAGAAAGCAAAAAATGTTTTTTAATCTTCTGTAATATTTCACTAGTTAGACATTCTGTTGACATATAACATTCTGTTAATTGTACAATGTAGTCCGTGATACAGATTCCTTTTTATCAAATAATAAACATCCGACTAAAGCTCCTTAAATAGCTTCATCTCATCGTAAGAAATATTTTCTTTACGAAAATCTTCGGAATCTGGGACGTTTTCGATCTTGAGATCGGCAAACTTCATGCATTTAATTAGGTACTGAAAGCTCATGAATACCCATTTGATTTCCAATTGAATCGTGAGATAATATGATAAAAAAAAAAAATATGGCATACAAAGATCCGTTTGGTGAGACATACAACGCCAAAATGTCAAAATAACGTGATTATGCAGGTCAAATGGCCCAATATTTTTCCCAAGGCCAGGTTTTTTTACCAAGAATTAAAGGCTCGGTTTTTCAAAAAAAAAAAAAAAAAAAAAACGCTTTTACTATTAAAAACAGATTTTCTTTTTACACTGTTACCTATTACTTTCACTTTCCTATATATACAATATATAGCAAGAGTAAATATTGTGATTGTGAAAATTGTTGAGTCTGAGTTTTCAAAGGAAATACATGTTTTGAGGTCTCCATAATCCAAATAACCAAGTCTCCGCAAAATGGTCTGTGTGTGTGTGTATATGTATGTATGTTATCAGTCTAGTTCAAAAACGAAAGGTCGTATTGCATATTTAAGGTTTTTATAACATTTTCGTCAAAATCTGCAAACAGGAAACGGTACTTTATATGATCGATTTAACACATTTTTACAATTTTATCAAATGTTTACGATTTTTACAATTAAATAGTTTTTAATATAATAAAGATTTTATTTTCATTGATGTTCTCTATCAGAGCTTAAATGGCTAATTTTCAATAATGACTTCGTCTAAAGTACCTTTATTACTTTTTATTTGAAATAATTAACCAACTAACATTAATTTTAGATTAAAAAAAAATTTAAATATAAAATATGAAGGAATTTGATAATTAACTAAAGGAGAAAAAAGAGATCTTAAGGGATAATAGTTGTAATAGAGGCATCAAATGAATACGAGCTAGCCCGAAAGATTACAACAATCTTCCATTCGTAACATGAGCTTCATATAACATGGACTCCGACAATATTATGTTTATTTACATATGTGGTCTTCATAAATGCTATCGTTGGCATTATTTAATATTTAATTATATAGAACACAGTGATATAAAAATTAAAATTTTTATATATAAGTATATTTAAACAAATAAAAATATCCACAATGAATTGTAAATAAATATAGCGTCAATAATTTTTACTTTCATTTCCCCCTTGTCTGAAAATACTTATTTTTGCTTTATAATGATTAAATAAAAAAGTTTTTGATTAATTAATTTTTTAAGAATACTTGAGAAATAAAAGTTTCATTACATTCCTAGAAAAGAAAGGCCGGTTTCGGAAATAAACTTATATTTATTCCACATTTATTAATATTTAGGATGGTTTTTGAAAATAAAAATGCACCATCGGATTCATTAAGTGTCTCGATATTTATTGCTTTAGTGTTTGAATACGAATCGATACTTATTTCCATTAAAAAACAATCGATTAGGGCTCACTTTGGAAATAAGGGACTCGATGTTTGACGAAAATCGTTGAGAACAAAAGTATTGGTGAATATAAAACAATAGCCCGCCACCATTGACAGATCAATCGTGTGATAATCTGTTCAACATATAGAGCCCTCAGAGATTAGGATCTGGTCGTGTGCACGGCCCGCGAAATGAAGCGTACTGCCGTCCATATTCTCGCCGATATCTATAGCGATAACTGGAATTGGAACTGGACGAGTTATTGTTCCAGCAGCTTTCAACGACTGGCCACCATACACCGCTAAATGTCCATGGCGTAATATTTCAGTTTATTGTACATATCAGGTGGTCCGGGATCGAAGCAGTCTGGATGTATTCCATGGAAGAGTCTTGCTAACGTTTGTTATACACCGAAAAGTAGTGTTGCCCAAATACGAGACCGGGACGAGTCTTGGTCTTGCCAACTCAGTCTTCGTCATGGTCTTGGTCTTGCGCAAGAGTCTCGAAACAGTCTTGCAGTTACTTATTAGCTTTTTATTATAGAGATATTACTGTATTTTTTTAGATAGGAGAAACCTAACTAAGGGCGATTGAAAAATTAGAGGAGTTAAATACAAAAGTATATTGGTTATACCAATTATTAACATATAGCAACTAGGATTGTCAAGTTTTAGTAACTATTTTGCCTTAATTATTATTTAAAAAATCGATTTTTTTTTACCAGTCCTGGTCTTGGTCTTGCAACAGTTATGTGGCCTTGGTCTTGGTCTTGCAAAGTGCAAGTTTTGGGCAACACTACCGAAAAGGAACGATAAGAAAAGCTATTAGGGGAATTCATGCACTTGTAAATGCTTAATGTGCTATCAGGAACAATTTTTTAATGAATGATAAATAACCAGCCTGTGCTAACGTGCTAAAGTGTCATTAGTTCTAGTAACTTTATAACTGTACTGTCAACAAAGTTTGTGAGTTCTTAATTGAAATAGAAAATCATCCTTATTCTGGAACTAGGTCCCTTGAGAATAACAATATTGCTCAAATCAATTGACAATAAATCTGGCCGGATGACCTATTATAATAAAGACTATCTAAAATCTAAGTAGTAAAATGATTATATACATAGTTCTGGAGGGTATATTAAGAAAAGAAGATGGGTACAAGCGTTAGAATATTATAATATTGGTACAAAAAACAACAACATACTAACTAGTAGGCCCGTGCGAAAAATTCGCACAGTACGTAGTTATCTAATGACAAATTAATAAGAAAATAAAACAATGCAACGTATTAAAAAAAGACTAAGAAATCAAATGTTACTTTATCGATAAATATAATCGAAAAAGGAAACAAAAATTAATTTAAATCTTCATTTTTGTTTGGAACCAACATGTTTACAAATTTCAGTAAGCTGTATCTTTGCTAAAAATTGTCCAAATTCGATGATTGTATTCCATGATTGTTTGCATCGACTTTATATTTATTTTAGAAAGAAAAACAAAAGTGGAGAATATGATTCGCTAACCACTCGTGAAATTCTGAATCCAACGGTACTCCATTCATGATATTTGAGCATGATAGGAGCTTATATTTGGTACAAAACCGATTTCGAGCCTAACTGTAATAATATATGTGGGGATAACTAAATAAAATTGGAAAGAAATGCTAAATAAGTTTTATAGGTAACCAATTTTAGTGTTACAAAATAATAATAAAAACATAAATATAAAAAAATAAATTGATCTACTAACGATTTGGTTAATATTTAAAATGCCAAAGGGATTGAAGAGACTGAGCTGCTGGATTATCTGATTAAAAATGCTTTATTAGAAAACATGAATGAAGATTCAGAAGGCAAAGAACTTGATGAATAGATAGATGAAATTCTTGCTGTCTATACATTCAATTTGTATGGATTTGTATAGATACCAAGAATGTTTGTATACATACAAACAAATAACAATGGATCAAACACATTAAAATCTTACAATAATCTTCTCCGTGCATTTACGAAGTTAGCAACACTTTACACTAAGCTGCGTTAAAATCGAAAGTGCTAGCGGCCATATTTAACAAACATTTCGTAAATAATTTTCTCGACTATATCTATTTAAGAGGTTTACTATACTTACGTATTAGCGGTCAAGGACAAATTGAAATAGTTCTTCCTGCTGGTTATACATTGCGCTCAAATGAGTAGCCTAAGACATCCTATAATTAGACATTTAGGAAAGGAAAGGGCTAATGAAGGGCAGTTGCGGTCTTCATTAAACTTTGAGAAAGGTCAGAGCTGCGCCCGTAGCTCTGATTAGATTCGCACCTTGCACCGTTATCATTAAAACATTCCGATTGCTTTGTTTTTGATTACTGAAAAATACAGTATGAGTATTCTTTGAAGTATGGAATGGAATAATGATTCACCATCTATGGGGATAATTTTTGAGACAACCAACTGAAGGCACTAAAACTATCTTAGGAGGTATCAAAATTAGTGTTGTCCAAACGAGTCTTGGTCTTGCAAACTCAGTCTTGGTCCATGGTCTTGGTCTTGCGAAGGAGTCTCGTAACAATCTTGCAGTTACTTATTAGCTTATTACTCTAGAGATGTTACTGCAATTTTGTTAATAGGCTTAAAACTAACTAAGCCCGAATGAAAAATTAGAGGAATTAAATGCAAAATTATGTAGGTTATACCAATTATTAACATATAGTAACTAAGATAGTCAAGTATTAGTAAATATTTTGCCTTAAATTTTATTTAAAAAATCGATTTTTTTTACCAGTCATGGTCTTGGTCTTGCAGGAGTTAGGTGGCCTTGGTCTTGATCTTGCAAAATGCAAGACCAAGACTGATTTTGGACAACACTAATCAAAATAGACTATGCCCATATACACAAACTTCAGGAGTAAGGGTTAAGAGGATGGTTGATGCCCCCAATAGAATTATTGAGCGAACAAGAATATCGTTTCACGTATAAAATAAAATTAGTAATAAATTAGTTACTTGAATGAATAAACTATGGCAACTAAAACGCTTAAGAATTAAGAATAGCCGAGCTAGGCTAAGATCTAGAAGTAGGTATGTAACTATTATCACGACCTGAATGATCCTATTATTTAAAAATTCATTCATACATATAAAAAAACTTGTAGCACCTAGGTTCAATAATTATTAAGGAAGTACTGTTTCTTGGTCATCATTTGTGCAAGCAGGTGATTTGATCGAGATCACGCTCAACCGCCAGTTTTTTTACCTTTAATTAATTATTAAATTAAGTGCACCCACTTTATAGAGGCTGGGTGCGCCTCCAGGAGGATCTTTCGATCCACGCTGATGAAACAAAATAAATAATCTATCTGCAATCAGACGGACTCGAACCTTGAGACCTTGAGCATTGGAAGTCAGCACCCTACCACTGAGCTACACTTATATTCAATGATGATAAATATATAAGAACTGAAATCCTAGGATTTTATGATTCATTCACCCCTTATGTGCAGCCCTCTGTTTTCACATGATATTCCCAAGATTGAAAATGAGTAAAATATATTTAATAATCATAAGTATAAATATATTTAATAGAGAAAGTTTTTATTGACATTTTTATATAACATTATTTGTTTGATGTTATAAAAACTAAGAAATTAAAAATATTTTCGATTTTTAACATTATTTATGTTTAATTGTAAAAGTTCTAAATATCCAATTACGTTATGGGGGCTGTTTCCTTCCTCCTCCTCTAGGGTTTAATGTAAGCAAATACGCAATATATTTAATTGTTTGGTCAGATAATTTCAATTATATCAATGGGCATAAAAAAAAACTTAAAATCTATTTTTAAACATTCGGTGTTATATTTGTTCGTTTCACATTAATTATATTTAAAAAAAAACTTAAAATCTATTTTTAAACATTCGGTGTTATATTTGTTTGTTTCACATTAATTATGTTAAAAAAAAAACTTAAAATCTATTTTTAAACATTCGGTGTTATATTTGTTCGTTTCACATTAATTATGTTAAAAAAAAACTTAAAATCTATTTTTAAACATTCGGTGTTATATTTGTTCGTTTCACATTAATTATGTTAAATTACTACATATAAACGCTCGCCATTTTTTTTTTTTTTTTTGTTTTATCGCCCTCCACTCCCTCCTAACTAAATCCAACATCCACATCTATGAAACAAAAAAGTAGGAAGAACTTACTTGGAAGTCCTTACACGTGAATTATATAGAGTAAGTAATATCGTGTAAAAAAAAAAATTATGCCAGATAAGATAAAGTTTCAGTCATTGCGAGATTTATTACATGTGTCGAAAATCGCATTCTGAAATAGGTTAACTACACCCTCCCCCCCCCCTCGTTTTACGAAAAGTCTGATTTTTTATGGGAACGACTCCTTTACTGAAACGGTCACCCGAAAAATCAAAGCGTCAAGGAGTTATCGGGGATGAATCATTTGTTAAGGTCAGATTGGAATCTCACGTTATAATTCTTTTGAGGGCTTGATTGGCCGTCACGAATATTTCTCTCTTATCTTCAATTTTTAACTAACATTTTTTCAAGCATAGGAATTCGAAATAAAGGAATGAAATTATCATTCAATCAAGGAAAGAAAGCTTAATACCTGACAAGATAAATGACAGTGTCGAAATTAATTAAAATCATCATTGTTCTCAATCACTGTGATATCTGAATGTTCGATAAACTGGTGACAAGACTTATATTTTTTTTTTTTTTTTTTTTGTCTATTAAATATGTATTTGCGCCTGTCAACAATAAGTTAACAATCAGCAAATGTGATGTCGGTAATGATAAAATGACATGACAGGCATGGGGAAGGAAAGTACTCAGCAGTACCTCTTCCCTAACTTGTTCCAATTACTTAGGTTGTCTAAGGAAGGAGATCCCTCATCCAACGCCTTTTTAGTCTCCTGTTCATGTTCTGAGGTATGTCAGCTGTGGCCATGTCTCTTATAAGTCTGTTATTATGTCCGTTTAAATTTGTGTAAAATCGTTGATATAGGGTCGTTATATGTTGGTCAACTGTTGGAAGGTGGAGGTCAGTATGTAGAGTTTTGTTAGTCACGTACCAAGGTGCTTTTGTTATGAGTCGCAATAATTTTGATTGGAACGTTTGAAGTTTTTGTAGGTGGGTCTTTTTAGCGATGCCGTATATTTGTGATGAGTATGTCCATATGGGCTTAAGTAAGTATGTATATGTATTCAGTTTCTGTTTTAGTTTTAGTTTCGAAGATTTGGCAAAAAGAGAGTAAAGTAATTTGAGTCGTTTGTTAAGTGTCATGCGTTTCATTTTAACATGTGGGCCCCATGTCATCCTTCTGTCGAAGGTGAGTCCAAGGTAAAGTACAGTGTCCGTTTGAGGAATTTGATTGTTGTCAATATAAACTGGAGGACAGGTGTTTTTTCGAAGAGTAAATGTTATATGTTTGGATTTGTCATGATTAAGTCGAATTTTCCATAGTGTGAACCAATCTTGTAGTTTAAGCAAATGATGTTGTAGAGTTAGTGAGGCCTGTGTAGGGTCTTGATGTTTTGTGAGGATTGCTGTATCGTCTGCATATGTAGCTGTCAAGATCTCATCGTCAATAGGTATATCGTAAGTGTATATAACGTAAAGTAGAGGGGCTAGTATTGAACCTTGGGGAACTCCGGCCAAGATTGGATGGACTGAAGACACTTCCGAGCCCTGCCGAACTGAAAAAAATCTGTCGAAGAGGAAAGATTGAAGGATAAGATAGTAGGTGTATGGAAGTATAGTCTTAAGTTTAAAGAGAAGACCCTGGTGCCAGACTCTATCAAACGCCTGAGCAACATCCAAAAATACTCCAGTTGCATATAGTTTTTGTTCTAAAGCTCCAGCAATGTAGTCTGTAACTCTGTGCAATTGATGTGTCGTCGAATGGAATGTGCGAAAGCCGAATTGGTGGTCAGGTATTACCTGTTGGTCAGTCAATTTGTCAACAAGTCTTTTGTATATTAATTTTTCAAAAACTTTAGAGCATATAGGAAGGAGGCTAATGGGTCTGTATGATGAAGGACTGTATATGTCTTTACCGGGTTTGTGAATCATCTTAATAATTGAGTATTTCCATTGTAAAGGGAATTTTGACGTCCTTAGTATACAGTTGTAAATTGTTGTCAGAAATACTAGAGCTTTCTTGGGCATTTGTTGGAGTGCTTCGGCTGTTATTAAGTCATAACCAGGAGCTTTTCTTTTCGGTAATTGTTTGATTTGAAGTGCAACCTGAGATGGAGTAAAAGAAGGAGGTGGTAGTGTCAGCTGAAGTGGGATGTCTAATGTGTTAAGTACCATAGTCTCATGTTCTGTGTTAGTGAAGTTTGTAAACGGTTTAAATACAGAAGAAAGGTGGTGAGCGAAGAGTTCAGACTTTTCCTCATCCGACACGGCCCAGGATCCATCTTCTTTTCTAAGTGGTGCTGACAGCTCTCGGTGCTTTAACAACTTTTTGGTATGCTTCCACAAGCTCCCATCGTCAGTAGAAAGACCACTGATGTATGCGTCATAGTTAGTTCTGTTAAATTTTTGGATTTCTCTTTTAAGTTGATTGTTTAGTCGGTTAAATGTCTGTCTATCTGAAGGGTGTCTGTCAGTCTGCCATATTTTACGCGCTCTTCTCTTTGCTCTGATTAAGTCCCTTATGTACTGAGGATATTTCGGCAAGTGCTCAGCTGTCGCAGAGTTGAATTTTGGTATTGATGATGTCCAAGCAGCTTGTTGAATATTTTTGGTGAATGTTTCCACAGCCTCCTCCAGTTCTTTTTCACCTTTTATGGACACTGGGATCAAAAGCGAAGAGTTTAAAAACTCTCTATATGCATCCCAGTCAATTGGTCCTTTGATGAGAGCTGGTATTTTTTGCACGTTGACGGCCTCATCGAGTACAATAAGGTGTACCGCTGAATGATCAGAGCAAAGATCAGAGCTCGAACTTATGGAATGAGGTACAGTACGCAGTCCTTTTGTAATAAAGAAGTCTAAAAGGTCCGGGGATTTGAGTCTCGATACAGGCCAGTATGTCGGTGTGTCAGGATTTATAGTGTCTAATGAAAGCTCGTGGATAGCAGCCCTCAAATTTCTTCCTCTTGGTGTGCATAGCCGTGACCCCCAATGTTGGTGCTTTGCGTTGAAGTCACCACCTGCTATGAAACATCGACCTAAGCTTTGGAAGAAGTTGCAAAACATCGAAGATGTCAGCACATATCTTGGAGGACAATAGATGGAAGCTAGTGTCAATGTGTTGTGTTTCATGTATAGTGTGATGCCTGTGGACTGAATGTCAGGTGTAGTTGGTAAGTGTAAATGGTTGTGTGATAAAGAAGATCTTATAAGTATAGCAGTGCCGCCGTGGGCAGTGTTGTCGGGGTGGTCTGTCCTGTGTGTCACATAACCAGAAATACCGAATTTCGATCGTGGTGTAAGGTGAGTTTCCGTTATCAGGGCTACATCTATACGTTTTTCATGAAGATAAAAGTCCAGTTCAGTTTTGTGTTGTGCCAGTCCATATATTATATTTTAAAATAAAATAAAAGTATGTAGGTATACATGTTTTTATATTTTTAAAATATGAAAAATCTCTAAAAACTAAAATCCCGAAAGTTGGTTAAAAAAAAATAACATAAAGTAGTTAAAAATTTATTTACATTTATAATATATTTATTTATAATTTGGATAGAGTAATCTGAATATCGAACCAAATGTTTAATAATATGAATACTAGGACGTTGATACAACATATATTCCGCTATGACATATAGTGTAATAAAATTCTAATGCTATATTATAAAAAATGCTATATAAAAAGTTATAATGAAATGGGTAGGAGAAACCAATTTTAAAGGTAGTAACAAATCAAATTAGATGAAGAAGAGAAGGATAGTAGAGGTGATCAGTTGTAATAAAAACGGCAAAAGTAAATAATAATATTTAAGTAAAAATAAAATATTTGCTTCTTTATTCTTTTTTTCTGGTTGTCAATTTCATTGTCAAGTTCAAGTCAAGTTGTCAATTTAATTTAGTTGTTTGGCAATAATAACTTCCAGTTGTTTTCACTATGGCAGAAACCCAATTATTGGTCAAAAGGAGGATGTTGCTCTAGATGATAAATTTTAGAACATAAATTAGAAAATTGACGATGGAGCACATTATTATTATTATTAAATTTAAGGTAATTACAAATTTATTGTAACAAACATAATTCAAATATGTAATGTAACAAGCACAATATTGTAACTTAAAAAATTTTTAGCCTTGCATCCACAAGAGTATTGGAATTGCAGTTCTGAAGATGGGAATAAATGTCCCGAAACGTCAACTAACCTGTTAACATGTAACGTTGATAGTAAAATATACTCAATTGTTAACAACTGGAAGTTATTATTGCCAAACAACTAAAATAAAATATTTAATTATAATTTATAATATTTAAATATATATATATATATATATATATATATATATATATATATATATATATTATTATTTATTTTTTGTCATTCTTTTTTTTTTTTTACTGATCACCCCTACTATCCTTCTCTTTATTATTCACTATATGTGGAAAGTATTGTAGTCCAGTCATATTTCGAAGTGCGAATTTCAACGAATAATTACGTTTCAGAGTCTCCTCAGTCTGAAAAGCACATTTTCAGCCATTTGAATCGATTTTGTTGCTTCTTTCTTTGTAAGATTTTGACTACCAATGCCTGCGAAACAAATCGGCCGCTCGGTGCGGATAAACAAAATAAGAGAAAAACTTTTTTTTCATCGACTACAGCGCGAAATCCAACGAACCCCTGAAGCACACCCAAAAAAACACATTTTTAGCCCATTTTTCGAAAGGTTGTTAAATTTCGAAAAAAAAAACAAACTCTAAATCGGGCTAGTTTGAGAAAAGTTATAATACACTATAACTTTTCCTAAACTAGTCCGATTTAGAGGTTTTTATTTTTTATTTTTCAGTAGTGTCCAGTCTTATATTATTTAAACATTTAACATTTTTGGATTTACAAATGCGGGTTATTTACTTTTAGTATTATTCTTTATTGTTGTTTATTTATTGTACATAGAGTGTGAATGACCTACTCTATCACTATTGCTAATGTACTTGAGTATGACTGATTGTTATATTTCTCAATAAAGGATTTTAAAAAAAACAAAAACAATCGAGTTAAAATAAATATAATTTTTGTTTAAAAGAATAATTGATTTCAAATATTAACAAAAATTAAGTAACAGCTTTACTCTCCCAAAAAGTTTTTCTTTATTTTTATGACGTTTCGGGATCACTTTATTATACCATCTTCAGACTAGAAATTAGAAAACATTTTTGTTATTTGTATTTTAATATTACCATTACAATATTTTTTTATATAACTTATAGCATCAATAAGAGATCTTCGATTAATCTATGATCAATAACAGATTGCCAATCTTACCCGTATCACATCATTCTATCATCTTCTACATTTATATTTAATTTATAATTATAAGTTAATGTATAGAAATATTTGCATTTATATATTTGCCTTTATCCTGGTATACATTATTATTATAAATATATATAATATATATATATATATATATATATATATATATATATATATATATATATATATATATATATATATATATATATATATAACACTTAGTGGAATAATAAGAATTCGTCTACATAGCAGGATAGCAATCTGTTGTTACCATCCTGATAACAGGTCCCTGATCCAGCCGTAATTAAAAATAATGATCATTATTTTATGTCCATCTCTTTCTAAATCAACAGTAATAATATTTTTAAAAAAAATTTAAATAACAAATATATATATTACCCAGGGCTTTAACAATGAAAAAAAAAAAAGGAAATTAAAAAGGATGCTTCAAGTCTTATTCAAGAAAAATTATCTTTTTAATTTCAGAAGAATGCCAGCTCAGCAATGTTTAAGAATTTTATCCAGTATAATCTCAGAGTATCAAAATTTGACGTATCACATTCTGTTTTTTTTTTAATTTTATTTTTTTATTCATAGCTACTGCTGCTTTTGGTTTTTCTTAATGCTCGTTGATCTCAAAGTCTCGTTAAAAGGTTTGTGAACAGTCAAGCTCAAAAACGAAATTTCATTCGAATCTGAAATTATTTATTTAAGATAAGGATATGGCTGAGGTGTTACATATGGCTGAGGTAGCGACATTTACGCTAAAATCGGCTTACAGTATATGCGTGCCTCTTTATATCATCGATTTCATACATTTTTTTATTTCTTCGAAAACGGCTCTTCAGATTTTGATTAAACTCGTCTTGTTGTGAAAACTGATGATTTTAGAAAAATGAATAACCAACATATAACATTGTAGAAGGCAATGAAGAGTGACCAAAAGCGGTTCTTTTTTAATTATGTATCGTTTTAGTAACAGTTATTTTTAGAAAAACAGGAGTTATTATTCGGAAATCGTATGTCATGAAAGAATAAATGTTATATTGAAAATTAATATTAAATAATAGATACACACAAAATATGTTAACTTTGAGAATAGAAATTATTCTAAATATTAATCTTCAGCTGACCAAAAGTTTCTCATTGCCTGTAACATCTCATGCAATGTTCTCTGGAAAATTTCCTTTTCCTCTCTTCATCATCATTTTAATGTCTTTCATTTGTGATGAACAAATTTTATTTATTCTTAAGAAATTAATTTTTTTTTTTAAATTTCATACTCTCAATAAAACAATCCCTTTATTATTCAGGTTGTAATGTCATTAGTACCATCGTAATAATTTATTAAGTCATGAGTATTTGACAAATATGTAACAATTCTAAATAAGTGATAAAAAAGTAACTGTAAAAATGACCCATTAAAGCAAGTAACTTTTAATAGTTTTTGTCAATAATGCCAACTTTTATAATATACTATGAGAAATGAACGTTTGTTTACAAAGTTAATTGATTTCTACAGAAAATATATGGAAAACTAAATTATTTTTCAGTTTGATAAATCAAACATGTATAGTGTACATAATTATCACAACTTATAATAATTTTCATAAGTTTATATTTACCATTGAAGTAATATTCTTAAATTTTATTAACTTTAAAAAAAAATATTTTTATTGAAATTGGAGTGATAAGTGAAAGTTAAGTGACACAGCACACCAGATTATTTAATTTTCCATCTTACTTTTCCTATATAACTTTCTTACATATTTTTCAACATTTATGTTCCTATATTTTATGTAAACAATTTTTTCGGGAATTTCCATATTATATACTTACTATTTTAAATGATTTATCGTATATTTTACTGTTTTATATTTCCTAATTAGATTAAATTAAATACCAACAAATCCCATCAAATCACTTTTACCCTTTGTCGTAAACCTAAGACGTCCTGTTCCGGAATATCCTTCAAGAATACTCCACTTATCCCTGTTGAAGAGATCCACTATTTAGGATTCCATCTGGACAAACGTTTTACTTGGAATACTTATATAAATAATCCTTATACGTTTCCAACAACTTCAACCCTTACTAGACAAACGCTCTAAACTTCCATTAAACTATAAACGACTCATGGAGTTGAGCTTTACGGCTCCATTAAACCATAGAATTCCTCTCGTATCCAATGCTTAGGACAATCCCCAATTCTCTCTATCATGCCACACATAAAATTATCCATAATGATCTTAATGTTAAGTATGTTACTGACGCCTTAATTCAGATCCTTTGATAATAAACTTCAGGCTTATCCTAAACTCTTCGATTCCTGACAATCCTCCGAGGCGTGTGATAAGAAGATGGCCTCGAGACGTTCTACTATAGAACTGTAAGTGGAGTACTACTAATCGTTAGTTTCTCTTCATGTCATATTACGAATTTAAATTTACTAGTCATGTATATATTGGAGTACTGGCACTGGCCAGATTCTTCACTCATGTCCTGAGCGCCTGTTGCTCTAGTGCCCTCCATCAGCCTCCACTGGCTTACTATACCAGTGACGCGGCTGGGAGAGAAGCACTGGGATCTTCTGGAGTCCTGCTTTAGCTTCCACAGTTGGGGGACAAAGCTTGATTCGGAGTCCCCTGGGCCGATAGGTTACATATTGTACATAGGTTTGACTGTGTTTTACTTGTTTTGTTATTACTCGGCTGGTCTGTTGTTTTAATTATCTTGTATATTACTTTATCTTTTTATTTATATATATATATATATATATATATATATATATATATATATATACTTTTTTTTCCCCTTTCTTAGGTACATATTGAGTGAATGAATACTATAGCACTAGTACATAAATATATTTAAAAAAGTATATATATATATATATTTCCTAATTTAATTCATCTTTTTTTTCTGTGATTTTCATTTTTTTATTCTATCATCCATTGTCTTGTTTTGCTTTGTCTGGACCAAGGCTCACAAATTTGGCATAAACATCTTTTTTTTTTTCGTTTATAATTTCTCGATTGATACTTATGAGTTTTGATAAAACTAAGTTACACTAAAATTTTCGTGATATCAACATCAATTCGAGATTCAGTACCAATGAATATCTCAATACCAAGGGGCAATATAAAAGCTCTTGGATATTCCGAATAAAAACATTCGACGTCGAATCGGGGAAGGGCTTCTCAAGGAATAATGCTCCCTCGCGACGTTCTCAACCGCTAACCAAATGACGGCGGGGCAACTTATAAATAATTTAAAGGGCCTTTCCGAATCCGGACCGAAAGCGTATGTAATAGAAATGGAAGGGGATTGACTACTAGGCGAGGTTAGTCGGGTATCTGGGTCAGGTTAAGGGAACGCAACCACTTGTCCGGTCGATACATAAATAAAACATAACATGTCTCCACGCAATGTCCCCGCGGGTCTCCCTCCCTCCTCCCTCCCCCCAGAACCCAATTCATATTTCTCAATGGGCAAACATCTAATATTCCCATCCGAGAAGGGGTCTGCCTTTCAATTTGTAGCGATCTATAAAATATGTCTGGGATATTGGCTCCTTCCAAGGCCAGCGGTGGCTAACTGATGGTGTTAAGGGGAGTTTCCATATTGATAGAATCAAGTGAACGTTTATCGAATCTTTAAGAAATAAATATCTTTTTTAATGTTTTTTTAAATATTTTTTTATTTCGACTTCAGCGTTCTTTTTAATCGCTTTGTATTTGATCAGAATAAAACCCTTAGTTTTTTATACACTATAGGAAACTTTAAAATTTATTTATCCCATTTTCAACTGCGTTGGTCTTGGTTCAACAATTTGGTTCTATTAAGTGAATAAAAATCTGTAATTTCAAAATATATATGTGAAACAGGTAGTTTTTTAAAAAAAAATTTTATGGTAAAACCCAAAAAATGAAAAATTATCTACATACGCCAGTTTTCAACACCATCTTTACAGGTTCCGGCACTCCTTACTCAATTTTCATAAACCTAATGAATTAAATCAGGTAGCCTTCAGAATGAGAAAAACTATAATGATACTGTGCTGGAATATGTAATCTTATCAGATACGTAAGCGATTTTTTCGTCCTGTAAAACTAAATAAATATTATTTATGTTTGATTTGTCTATTTTGAGAAGATTTTATGTTCATTTGTATATTTTTTTTTTTTTTTTTTTTTTGAATAATAATACAATCAGCCACTGTTGGAGGGCTATAAGTATTAAGGCTAAAAGTTCTCATTCATACAGTATATACAAGTAATACAGAAGTAACTATAAATATAAAAGTAAATAAATAATACTTATAAAAAAAAATGTAAATCAATAGAAAAAAAAATAAAATAAAATAAAAAAATAAATAAACAAAATAAAATAAAAACTTCTAAACACATTCATACCTATATACATTCGCCCAGGAATCTCCGAGCCAGCCTTTTCTCCCCACATGTGGAAAGCAAAGCAGGACTCCAGAGATCCCAGTGCCACTTTTCCAGCCGCATCACTAGTATTAAAAGCCAGTGGAGGCTGAAGGAGGGCACTAGAGCCACAGATGCTCAGGACTTGAGTGGAGAAGCTGGCCATTGCCAGGACTCCAGAAGCATATTTACAATAGATCTCGCGGCCACTGCCGTTTTAACCTTCGAGGGGGATTGTAGGGATGGTGGGAGCTGGATAGGGATTGAGCTAGAGGATTTGGATGATGGATAAGGTTCTGGTGAAAGTTTGAGAATCTGGATGGGATGATGTCGAGGACAAAAGGGATGTTAAGGTCATGGTGTAGGGTCTTATTTGTGACATAATATGGGGCATTGGCTATTGTTCTAAGTACTTTGGACTGGAAGGATTGGATGCGTTTGATATTCGAATGTTTAGCAGTTCCCCACAGTTCAAGTCCGTAGGTCCAGATAGGTTTCAGTATTGTCTTGTAGATTAAAAGTTTATTTTCAATCGAAAGATGAGATGTCCTGCTTAGTAGTCTATATAGCTGGCCATATCGTTGGTTAAGTTCTTGTCTTTTAAGTCTCGTATGTGGGTTCCAAGTTAGTCTTTTGTCTAGAAGGAAGCCAAGGTAACGGACTGTATCTGAGTAGGGAAGTGGTATTGAATTGAAAAGGATTGTGGGACAGGATCTGCGTCGCAGAGTGAAAGTAATATGTTTACATTTTGCTTCATTGATTTTAATGCGCCAGTCGTTGCACCACTGCTCAATCAAGGAGAGGTGAGATTGTAGGTTTTGAGATGCTATTTGAGGATCTGAGTGGGAGGATAGAATGGCAGTATCATCGGCAAATGTAGCTAGGAAGGTATCGGGATTTGGAGGGATATCGGCAGTGAAAAGGATGTAGAGAACTGGACCCAAAACACTGCCTTGTGGAACACCAGCCTCAACTGGATAGTAAGTGGAGAATTCGGTGCCGCAACGGACTTGGAAGGAACGATTTGAGAGATAGGATTTGAGGACTAGGTATAAGGATTGGGGTAAATGGGTTTTGAGCTTGAAAAGCAAGCCATCGTGCCACACCCGGTCGAAAGCTTGCGCTACGTCCAGAAAGGCACCAGTGCAATATTGCTTGTTTTCAAGTGCAGAGGATATATGGTCCACAACACGAAGGCCTTGTTGGACAGTGGAATGTCTTGAGCGGAATCCAAATTGATGAGAAGGGATGTTGTGGGATTCGAGTATGGGTAGGATGCGTTTGAGGAGGATTTTTTCAAAGATTTTTGAGAGGATAGGGAGTAAACTTATCGGTCTGTAGGATGATGTGTTATTAACGGGTTTGCCTGGTTTTGGAAACAGCACGATTATGGAGTGTTTCCACATCAAGGGAAAGTTGGTAGTACGAAGGATGCAATTATATAGATAGGTCAGGAATATAATTGATTTTTTGGGAAGTTGTCTAAGGATTTGTGAAGTGAGGAGATCATATCCAGGGGATTTTCGGGGTTTTAATTTGTTTATGAGGAATTTGACCTCAGAGGGGTTAACAGGTTTTGGAGGTAGAGAGAGAGGAATTGGTGAAGAGAGGAATTCTTTAACTTCAGCAGTGTGGGTGGGATGGAGTTCGGGATGGGGAGTGAATGTGTAGGATAGATGTTTAGCAAACTCTTCAGCTCTATTCGCATCTGACGAAGCCCAGGAACCATCATCACGGCGGAGGGGGTGGGAAATGGATTGGACTTTAAGGATTTTTTTAGTTACAGTCCAGAGGGAGTTATCACTAGATGTTAATGAGGAAAGGTAGGAATTGTAGGATTGGGTTCTAAAGATATCCAGTTTCTTTTTTACCTGTTTGGAATAATAGTTATACGATTTCCGGTCATCAGGATGCCTGGTTCTTTGCCAGAGGGCCCTAGAGCATCGTTTGCTATGGATAAGGTCCAATAGGTCTTGGGGTAGAGGATTTATACTGAGGTGTTTTTTGGGACGATCAGGTGAGGATGCAGTCCAAACTGCTTGCTGGATCAGCTTAGTAAAGGAGTCCACTGCATCGTCAAGGTCTTCAGGTGTTTTTAAGGAAACTCTGAGGTCTATATTATCATCCAATATTTGACGGAAAAGGTTCCAGTTAACTGGTCCCCTGATAAATGAAGGAGAGGATGATTTAGGAATGGGTGATGTGGAAGCGGTTAGGACTATAGGACTGTGGTCTGAGGAAAGATCATCAAGCCTTGAAATGGAACAGTGTAATGATCCTAGACCTTTGTGTAGGAAAAAGTCTAGAAGGTCGGGATTGCGGTTGGGATCTGTTGGCCAGTATGTGGGAGTATTAGGTGAAAGGATGTTGCTGCGATGGGAATTAAGTGCAGATAGCAGTGTTCGCCCTCGGGAATTTGTGGATCTGGCTCCCCATTGTTGGTGTTTTGCATTTAAATCTGCACCTAGGATGAAATGGTGTCCTAAGGAATTCAGGAAGGAAATTATTTGGGATTCGGAAATGGGTATTTTAGGCGGGGAATATGCCGCAACTAATGTTATTGGGTAAAGGGAAGTTTGGATTATTACAGCAGTGGATTGTAGGAAATTATGGGTTGGTAAGGGAAATAAATGATGGGAGAGAGATCGGTGGATAATTATAGCAGTGCCAGCATGTGCTGTTCCATCAGGATGATCGGTTCTATAAATATTGTAGCCAGGAACGTTGATTTGTCGTTTGTTGGTTAGTCGGGTTTCAGTTATTAGTGCTATGTCGATGTTTTTGTCATGTAATAAGATTGTCAGTTCGTTGATGTGATTTCGAATACCATTCGCATTCCATAGGAGAATGGAAAGGGATTTGGTTGAGGACATTTATGGATTTCTCGGCGGTGGAATGAGGTTGGATATAACATTGGTAAGTAATGAAATAAGAGGGGTGATAAGGGATCTAAATTCAGAGAGGAAAGAAGTTAATAGGCTTGTGAGGTCAGTGGAATTGGAAGGAGGAGGAATGTATGTCTGGGTATTGAACCTAGGTTCAGGGATGGAGGGATGTGGGTCTTGAGGTTGATTTGTGAATTCTCGAGGTTGAGGTTCTTGTGGCAGGGCCTGAGATTGAGTGTTTATAGTGTCTCCTTTGAACATCTGAGCATAGGTCACTCTTCCGTTCACTGTTCTAGAGGGTTGTCTTGGTGGCCTGGATGTCCCTTCTTCTCTAGGAGTTGCGTACATTCTTGTTTTTAATTCTTTGTATGTTTGACAACCCTTGTAGTTGGCAGGGTGCCCTTGGTGGCATAAAGCGCATACTGCAGGTGAAGTTCTAGACTTCCTACATTCTTCTGTTTTGTGTTGCTCACCACACCTCACACATCTAGGAATGTGATGACAATATCTTTTCGTATGGCCATAAGCCTGACAGTTATGGCATTGAACGATATCGCGCTTGGTGTAAGGCTTTTCCACAACAACGCTGGTGTAATAAAGGCGTGTGACCTTGTAGATGTCTTCGACCTGGGGCGTTCGGTCAAGGTCAACGAAGAATAGTGGGAGCGGTATTTTACTTTTTATTCCAGGCTGTTCTCTATCCTCCTTGAATATGTTCACTATCTGGCGAACATGGAATCCCATACCCACGAGCTCTTCTTTTATAGCATCAGTTGGCGTAGATGGGTGCAGTCTTCTGATAACGACCCTGAGCGCCCTCTCTTGACGCAGTTGATACGTGTGGTAATCCGCCTTGGTATCAGATAAATATTTTATAATTTTTCTGTAAGTTTCTGGAGTGTCGGGCATTAATTTAGTGTCATTGGTGCGGCTTTGGCATAAATATTTTCCTGAGCCCACTAGGTTATTCAATTGGTGACACATTAACTGAAAGTTTTTAATATTCCTAAGGAATATTGGTGGGGGTTTGGGTTCCCTGGGGGTGGGTGCTGCTTCCATTTCTTCGTTTTGTGTATTAGATAGCACTTGAAATGGGTTCTGAGTAAAAAACGGCGATTCTTCACCAGTCTGAGTTGTCTCATGATTGTTTTGTTGTTGTGAGGTACCAGGTTGGGGATCCACTTCTTCAACAGAGCTCCCTGGTGTGGCTGGTGGAGTATTTCTTTTCGAACGCCTTGTTCTTTTTTTAATAGGAGAACTCATTGTAGTATCGAGGCTCCTGGATCTAGTATTTTTACCCTTGCTCGACATTAGCATATGATAATATCGCATTTCATATTATAAGTGATAGTAAAAATTGTAAAATGAGAAGTGATAACAAAATTTTTTTTTTTTTTTAAACACGGAAATATATACGCGTGCTTAGAGAGGACTGATCGGCACAGAACCTCCTTGGACGGAGAGCCAGAGCCCACTGGTGGGATTAGCGATGTTATGGCCGGCCGCTATCAGTAACTAACCTGAGGTCTATTTACACTGTTCACTATTGAGCTGTAAATAAGTGATTACTCACCTTATTCTTTTGTTCAGTAACAAACTTAATTGTTAATATAACAGGTAACACTGTTGTTTCACATTAAAGTTGAACACTGCCACTATTAATGAAGAATTTTGTAAGAGATGACCTGACGTATGTTTAACTTCTCATTTGTATATATATTTTATTTTTTATTTTTTTACTGGTTACATACTTTTTAAATAATGTATATAATATTAAAATTTTTATAAGTTAGTTTTTTTGGCCAGATTTGTACTTTACTTTGTATCAACTCATCATTGTTATTCTAAAGGGACTTAGTCCCAGAATAAAGTTTAATTTTCTATTCTAATTCTATTCTATTCTAAATAGTGCGTGATGCTAGAATGTTCGAGCACAGAAGGAAATGAGTCAACTCTAGACCTATCCCAACGCTTAATATTCTTCAAGAACTGCTATGGGTTTTACCATACAAATTATTATCAAAACTGTATGAATTTCATCATATCAGTTAATATAATTAGACGGTATTTATGGCCGTAAACATTCTCGAGTCAGGCGACTTAACAGGTTTAACTCCGTCCTGTGCTGGTTGAAATTTATTTTGTGACGGATCCGCTGAATCTCGACTTTCCCATTCGGGTTTGGTTGTGTTTCTACTAGAAGCTCTCCCTCCCCTCTCCCATAAACCATAAATTGCTAGGGAGGGGGTAAAAAAGAAAATATATATAATTAGATACATAAGAACAATCAACATTTTACCATGACGGAACCAGAGATAAATAAAGAAATATCCTCTTTCTATCACCATTTGCCTCTTTATGGAATTTGAAAAGTTTAAGGTAAGTTAGACTAGCAGTTAGACTTGTTACCTGATTAGCTTAACAATGTTAGTACCTTAACGTTCAAAAGATATCTAAAAATATGAAGATACAATAAATTATACATTTTGCTTACATGACAAATTTAGAAACTAGGAAAAAAAAATTCCGGAAAATGAGGCAGAACTTAGAGACGTTGAATATGTAACCGGACTATTTAAAAAAATAATGTATTTACGAAAGGAATAAGACATATTATTTTGAAAACCATGAGAATAATAGAATTATCATTACTGTAACGATTAGTGTTGCCCAAAATAGATCTTGGTCTTTGGCAAGATCAAGATCAAGACCGCCTTACTGTTGCAAGACCAAGACCAGGACCTGTAAAAAAATCGATTTTTAAAATAAAAATTAAAGCAAAATAGTTACTAATAATTGACAATCTTAGTTACTATTTGTTAATAATTGGTATAACCAATATACCTTTGTATTTAACTCCTCTAATTTTTCATTCGGGCTTACTTAGGTTCCTCCTAGCTTAAAAATTACAGTAATATCTCTATAGTAATAAGTAACTGCAAGACCGCTGCGAGACTCTTGCGCAAGACCAATACCATGACCAAGAGTGAGTTTTCAAGACTAAGACTTGTCTCGGTCTCGCATTTGGGAACACTAACAAGGATTAATTTATCAAAAATATTCTCTTTTTAATCCCCCCCTAATTGTTACCCTTCAAACAGTTTCACTACTTTTTATAACATCCAGAAGCTTTCAGCTGCTAGCACCATATTCATATAAAATATTTAAAACATGCAAATGTAATAGGGTGGGGGTCGCAAGCAATGTGAGTAGTTTATTCGATTAAGTAAGATAAATACATTTTTTCCTACTCAAGAGCATCTCATTACTATCACAACAAAAAACGACGAAATATTGTTTATGACAGTATATATAAATCTAAAACAGAAAGAAAATTTATTTTCCCAGCAGCACTATAATATGTATATTTATATATATATATGAATTCAGTTTATTTCGGTACCAAATCCCTCATGTTCTACTCTTGTAAATTTAAACTTTCAATGCTATAGCCATGTTACGGTTCAGGAGAAGGAAATGAATAAATACGGTGGATTTCACAGCAGGCTATCCAAAACAGAAATGACCCGGTAGCTGTTTATAGAGCACTTAACACGTGACAATGCACAGCTATTCCGATCCACCGTTTCCAACATCAGGTGTTCCTGAATCCTGCAACGATTTTTCACCTTATTGCCCTAGGGCCATATGGCACCATACGGCTCCTTTCAAGTCATAGCTTATAAGGAAAACTACTACGATAAATTATCGTAAGTTAGTTTCAACATAATTACTTTGGATATGTATGCTAAAAATGATGAAAATTATTTATTATACAATGGTCCATTATATCCAAATAATTTTATATAAATAATACCTGATGTGTCAATTCACTTGATTTTCCTTATTGCTTTGAATTGAGAGTATAATGCAAAAATTATTTACCATTGATAATATTTTTATAATTTTTTTTTTATACAATTAAATTATATTTCAAATGATTATCATAAATGTTATGGGAGATGTATAGTTTTCAAACCATCAAACAACTGATCAAAAATGAGCCTGCTTCCATTATCTGTTTCATTACTCATGATGATTTTCAATAATACACTTACATAATCCACCGAAAAAAAAAAAAAAAATTAAAATTCCGTTCCTGACTCAATTTCGGGTCCACACGTTTCAAGATACGTAGATTCGCAATTCTAATCAACAAAAATTGGAACCTACGGTTTTTCTCTGAGGTTACTGCACCAATTTTTTTTTCAAGTTCAATTTTTATTTTATAATGGCAGGTGATAGAAGTTTAATGTTCATTTTTCAAGATAGGAAAAATATCATGCTATTTTTTTTTTTAATTTTTATATGGACCGTTTAATTTGAAAGTGGTGTAAGTCCATTTAAAAAAAAAAAATAGTATTTTTTTCATAACTGTAATTTACGCGTAATTTAGTGTACACTTTTTATTTATAACTAGTTAGTATTTAATATCTTAAAAAATGCCTATGCTTTGTCCAATTTAAAATTAGTCGGTAAATGAAACTGCGTAACCATCGATTATGAAAGTGGTCTACGTTCTATTTCCATAAACAATAGCTTCGTCCATAATGTTTAGGACGAAACTTCCAGAAGATCGCAAGAAGTAGCTTTTTGGTGTCTGAGACATTTACAAAATATAACGACTCAATGTCATGTTATCGCATATATGTGATATGTATGCTGGGCAAAATTGAAATTTACAATATGCATTGATGAGGTTGAGGGTTATCGAGTCATTGGAAAAATATCATTGAGACAGATGATCACAAATTTTTACTCTCCGGGCATTCATCCCTTACAAAAGTTGCAGATTTTGGTATCATAGAAACGGCATTATGAAAAAAGAATTTCCTGTACACACTACAGCAGTATTATGGTGTCATAAAGCAATGTAGACAACTTTACATGAAATGAAATGGGTGAATTTTGTTTCTACAAAAATTTCTTAACTTCAAAACGCAATAAAAAACAGACAAGAAGAATTACTAATAGAGAAAAAATAAATTAGTTACAAATATGTTGGATGAGGTTTCTCAAAAGTGCACCATATACCATTTTAAAGGAAACATCGATGGAGGACAAAAAAAATTAAGAATTTAAATATACTATTTACACGTCCGGGAAGACCGCGAAAATTTGAAAAATCGCCCTGGCGTCTTTGCATCACCTATTAATTAAGAACGATATGAAGATATGAAGCAGTTATTAGTCTATATACTTCCTTTGTATCACGAAAATTAAGAAAACACTGCCACATGAAGAGCATAAGTAAATACTACCAATAACTTATTTTAATTTTCACAATATAATTAACATTTAAAATTGAAAATACTACTTCTATTTTTCATCTTATTATTTGAAGTCAAAGTTGGATTAATATAAAATATATTTTCAGTGCTATTTGATTTTTCAAAATCGAAATTAAAAGATTTTTACAACTGACCAATTTTGAAAATTGGTGTAATTCCATTTGCATCCCATAAATAGGCATTATTTTAGTTCAATTCACCCTAAAACAAATTAATTATATTATAATTAATATAATTATATTATAATTAAACAAATATAATCAAATTACATATTGATAAATCAGTAGAAACATTGCCAGACTTGATATAATTAAGCTCAATGTTTTAATTTACAGATATGGTAACCTTTAATTATCTCGAAACAGGATAAAATAGACTTACACCACTTTCAAAATAAACGGTCCATATAATAAACTGTAATATACTGTTTTTATGTCCTTAAAAAAAAAAAATTAAAATTATTCCTGGAAAGAGTGAATCTCTCTTCAGCCGAATCGTAGGCAATTAAAGAGAGTCAATCAAAAAGCTTGCTAGCTCTAGAAATGGACTATTGGAGGCTAGGGGCGTATCTCGCCTTCAAAAAGTTTCAGTGAAATAAGGAAACGAGAAGAACAAGTGGAGAACATCCTTTATACCATTGAAACTATGAGGCTTAAGTGGCTTTGAGCATGTGATGAGGACGGAAGAGGGACGATGGCTCAAGCGAATTCGGAATGGGAAACTGGAAACAAGACGGAAGAAAGGTCGCCCAGGATAACCTGGTATGAGGGAATTAAGGAAGGAATGATGTATGTGTGAAGAAGATTGACAGGAAGAAGATGGAAAAGACTTATTTTTAATGACGACATATGACTAGTGTTGGAAAAAACAAACATATAATGATATATATCTAACTTTTAAAAAGATAGATTTATTTGAAAATATCCCAGTAGTAAATTTATAACACAATTTTCGTAAAAATATTGCAAGAGAAACATTTCAGATGCCCAAATGGTTACTTCTCCCAGAGAATATCCACGGATGTCGCGATAAGAAAGGGATAATATTATATTATGTTCAACAACTCACTTAAGCTAAGAGAGCTAAAGATGGAGCTGTGCTAGTTAGTAATTAGGCCTATCCTCAGACAGGGACAGACCACCACAAGATATCTGGAATCCCGCCTGGGGTAGTCTACAACTCTATTGCCTTATTCTCTTGTCAAAGATCATTTGCATCGTCTACTACAATTCCATCCCAAATACTATATTTATTTTTTTCAAAACAGATAACTTATGTTTTCTAGACTCTTTTTACAACAAAAAAAAAATATGCTTCAACCAATACAATCCAGGAAGGGTGTTTGGTTCAGTACTTTGTAAGGAAATAATGTTTCAAGGCCAATGGTTGTGCAGGGAGGTATCGGGCCGAGATCACACTCCCATTAATTAATCATTTAATTAAGATTACCAACTCATAGGAGATTTTCCTGATCCCAGATTTGATCCATGGCTGATGTATCATAATAAATAATTACCTGCAACAGCCGGGCCAGAACCCGGGATCTTCAGCAAAGGAAATGCCTTACCAACTGGGCTATCCTTCTCACAACATATAGGCGATTAATTACCTAATAGTTAATTGCCTATGTAATCGAATAACACTGTTGCACTCTTGCTCTCGTATGTACCTGCTGAACTGAGAACACATTCTTCAGCCGTAGATATAAGATACACACTCCCCTTCCAACGTATTGGTAATAGAATGAACAGGATATACCAATCTAGCTTGGACGGAAATCCGATACTTCTAATTAAAAAAGAAAAAAAACAGAAAAAGAGACTATCGGAAGCCGACACTGTTCCAATCCAACGAGGAAAATAATCTTCTGTTCGAGGTTTATAGAATTTCAATACCACGTACCTAACGCATGCCATTTTCGTCGACGGGCCTAGCAACATTCTGACAAGAGATTTTTAAACATTTATGAAAAATACTTACGGTAGCATGTTTATATTAAAATAAAGACCAGTATAGAAAAAATACAAGAAATTATCTCTAAAAGCATCATTATTCGTATAATTACCGATTTATTTGTTCTTCATGCAACAATTTTTTCTTCTCCCCTTCCTCCCATATTTAACAACGCACAAGCCGCTCGGTCATCCTGCCCTTTAAGGAACACTTCAACATTATTCCACATAGGTTTTTCTTTCCTTTCCTTCCAGAGTAATTGCCGTTACTTAAAAATAAATGTTGGATTCGCAACTGCACTCCTTGATGTCCAAACACTTACTGATATAGTATGGCCTGATTATTCCCAAATTGGCAGAACAGTTATTTTGTTCTTTACCTTTAAGAAACACAAGTTTTTAAGGTTGTATTTTTCCAATTGAGTCTGAAGTTAAAAAAATACTTCGGTAAACATTGCGATGAACTACAGTCATAATATTGATTTAATATTTTTTATACACCTACCTACTCAAACCCATATGGACACCCATATCACAAATTTACGGTTCTGCAAAAAAGACACACTTACAAAAACTACAGACATTTCAATCCAAAATTTTAAGACTTGTAACAGGAGCTCCTTGGTACGTAAACAACAAAACTTTACATAACGATTTACGACAACCAACTGTCGACCAACACAAACACGATCTCTACTCCAGATTTCATCTTAAACTACACGGACATGACAACGGACTTATTAACGCCATGGCCAAAGCTGACATGGCTATCAGGCGACGACTAAAGAGGAGCTCGATGAGAGATCTCCTTTCTTGAATCAAAGAAATAAATCGAGACTAGGAAGAAGTGCTGCTAGGTACTATATTTTCCTCATGCCTAAAATGTCAATTTTTCGAATTTGTTACAGCACATCTGCTTATTATCAAGCTCATGACAGGTGTGGGTGGAAATATGAAGACAGAAAAAAAAATAATATTTTTTTAAATTTTGATATGGTTTTAATTATATTAATATACCTATTTTATTTTTTAGAATACCGCTTTAAAGTTTGTTTTTTTTACTTTTCAAAACAGCCAATTACTCAACTATAAATTTGAAAGCTATTAAATCCTATCTGTTAAGAGATCTATAAATAGGTTTTAAAGAATGAAAATCATTATTTTTCGAAAACAATAGATAATCACTGAAAGAAAAATTTGAAAAAAAAAAAAATGGATTTTTGCACTGTAGAGTTTTAAAATATTTATTTATTTTCATTTTAGGTGATCTTAAGATATTAATGGAATAGAAGCTATTTCTGATTACTGGATTTGTATTTATTTCAAACTCAATATCGTCGCCGTCCATGTAATAAATGCAGTAAAAATTTAAACCCGACAATACTGGAGTGCGAGGACTGCTTTGTATGTAGGCGAAGGATCGCTCAATATGGCGCGGACGCCCAACTTAGCCCCACTCTATTCCCGATTTATACAAACGATCCAAAGGAATAGTTATTCTGCTTGGTATGGGCGGCTGCCTGGCACATACGCTCCATACATTTCTCTCTGAATATTTGAATGCGTGTTAACTGCGGTCAATTTTTGCTTCTTATGTACCGTTTGCTAGTACTTTTATATCGGATACATTATCAGAAAAAAAAGGTTCGTGTAGCCTTCGTGCTTTATTGCTGTAATTCGATTCTACAGGCCTCGGGTTCGAATCCGGCTATGGGAGGTAATTATTCATTTTGTTACTTCAACAATTGATTGACTCTGGGATAGTTAGACCCTTTTAGTGCACACCTAGCCTCTATAAAATAAATATTCTCAATTAAATAATCAATTAAAGGAAAAAACCTGGTGGCTGAAGGTGATATTGGAATACTTCCTTTCGTTACATGAATAGGGATTTTTCTATTTCATGCTTATTTTATTACTTTTAACTAAAATACACTATTTTTTAGATTATTTTATTTTTTCGTACACGCAAATACATATGTTTTACTGATTGGTCGGTATTTCTATAAAAAAATGAACTTCGCTCATTCACTAATTGATCACTTTATCTCAAAAATGACAATGCCTATGCAGTGTAAATTTTTATTGGTCTCCATTATAGTTATCCTTATCATAGACCTAAGATCTTTATCAAGGTAAAAACTAGTATAATTTATATTATTTCTAGTTTAGTTTGTTTTATATTTATAAGGTAGCACTTGTGATTTTATAAATTATATTAATATTAATAAGGGCATATCTATTTATATAGCTATAACTTTCTCAATCTAGAATGGAACACGTAATGAATAGCTGCTTGTTATAATGTTGCCTTTATTTCCTACACGTTCCTCGTTTGCTACCCACGGAAATTTATTTTCAGAGGCAAGTACCCTGTTAATTTGTTTATAATTCTATTGTTAATTACTGTCACCTGTAACTACATAACGTTTCTATCGGATTCAGATATGTTTTTATATACTCATCTATAATTACCCTCAGGTCTTTCGTTATGGCCGAAAAAACATTCTTCTCCGAAAAGAGTATGAAAAAAACTACACTATAATTTTTTTTAAGGAAGTGCACATTTATACTGGAGTTAGATTTTTTGAGAGGGTATGTTTTGACGGGGTTATACATTTTTAGAAGGAACCATATTTTTGTGGAGTTTCAATTATGGCAGTCGGGTTTCAATTTTTCTAATTATACTTCCAATTGTACTGTTATTAAGGAGTATGAAAAAGAAAATTTTTCGGGAAGAGGGGAGGGTATGCGCCATCGAGGGTGAAGGACACCCTTGGTACTCCAGTATAATTTTTTGATCACATCCAGATTACAATTTGTCTGGATAAAATAAAATGATAGTGTTAATGATTCGATGCATCGAATACATCCGATAATTATTAAAGTCAAAGATTCAATATTTTATAGATACCGATTGAACGATTTTGTTATTAATCAAAATAAATAAATTGTCAGGTTTATTTTTCTCTGTTATTTTTTGTTTAAGAATACATTTATTATTTATTGGATTGAAAACTTCTTTAGGGGCGCTTTGCACTTTATTTGTGGAGAGTGAATGGGATTGAATCCTCAGTTCTCAGCTGGATATAGTCGGCTGGAGTCGACTAATTGAAGGATTTTAGCATACGGATTAAAATAACTCAAGAACTAAAAATCTGAACTGCCTACTGTACGCAAGGGAATTGTTCAGCATTTCATCCTCTCTGGAATGGGCTATTATTCAAAATTGTATCTTAACGTGTCTCCGTATTAGAAAGAGAAAAAGGAAGAAATATATTCCAAAACCCAATGACGAATTTTATTGAAGATATGGATTAAAATATTTTAGAAACTAAAAATTCGACCTGCAGTAAGCAAGGGAATTGTTCAGCATTCCTTCCTCTTTATAATGAGCTATTATTTATAATTTACATTTCATATTATTTATCTCGCCTAGTTGATGTTTTCAGTTCTATTGTGTGGTCTAAAGCATACACCTTGTTTTGTTTTTTATTTCTTCTATTTCGAAAAGTCGATGAGAAATGAGTATACATTTAGAAATCGTAAAAATTAGCGTTATTCAATCATTTTCCCAATGTACTCTGGGATCAAACACAAATATAAGTGTGCTAGTCAGGAGACGCTTTTCAAAATGATACATCATAAATTAATAAAACATCTTGCAATAAGTAAACTTCTAGAGTTATTAGACGACACTTTATAGTCAGTATCTAGAGCTCATTTTGCCAGTGACTATAAGTTCTATAGGATCGAAGTTTCTAATGCCGCCAAAGTTTCGGAAGGGACGGAGGGAGGGGGCGAAGGGGGGTCGTCAAGAACGGGTGGGATTTCCCACGAGCCCTCACGTCCCGCCCTGCTCCAATCCAACTTTTCTTGGCTATTTTACTTGCAGAAAATGCTCCCACCTAGCGGGAAAATAGTTCTAGGCTTCCACTTTTATTCCCTTCCTTACTGCGTGAGCATCGACCAATTCTGATGAAATTGATCTCGAATTATAGTTTGTTCTATGAAACTGTTTAAACATGTCTTCCATTTGCATGAATGTGGATATGGCACACTTAATCTTGAATAGTAACATATTTAACAAATGATAAACGGGTTGTAGACGGTCACGTATAGCAGAGTGGTTAGCGCGCTATACTAGTAAAGCAAAGATCATAGGATCGAATCCCGGCCCTGCTTTCCACTACGGCTGGTCCTCGCGGGAAGACCATTACCCTCTTAATTAGGGGAGGCCTACAGGTACAATATTTGTAAGAACTGACAATAAAAAAAAATGGGTTGTATATAACAAAAGAATTTAATGGTTGAATTATATGTGTTCAATTACCTGAATGGCGATGAGCATTAGTATGAGATTGAATGGGCTAATAGAGACTATCTCATACTGATTGAATGATGTATATTTAAGGTTTCATCTTCTCGGTTCCTTGCTACTTCTTCGCAATTTCACTAATAAATAAAATATTCTGAAACGAGTCTCATGGCCAACGTGGAAGTGACCAGGTGTTACATGCTCCAGGGAGCTATTCGTACTTCTTCAGATCTAGTCAAATGCATAGTGCTCAAAGTGATGATGGAACTACACCAAGAACATTGTCACACACATTTTAATAGTTGGGAGTTTTAGGTGTTTTTAAAGGTTTTAAATGTTTTTAAATACATTGTAGAGTGAGAATATTAACCTTAATGTAGTATTTAGTTCCTTCCAGGATGTTGACATGATAAAAACTAACATTTCGCTGTTAATAAACATTTTAATAATAAGTTTACATATAACTTAATTTAGGACTCCACCTTGACAAATGTTTCACTTGAAACCCCCATACCAGACTGAAACGACGTTTTCGACTACTGAGCACTTACTAGACAAACGCTCTAAACTTCCAACTATTTACAAAAGACTCATATATATTACTATAATAAGGCCTATTTTGACTTACTGGATCGAGTATTGGCGCTCTACTAAACCATCAAATTCATCTCATATGTAATCCCTACAATCTAAAATCTTTCACAAAATCCTTAATGCTCCCTACTTTGTCACAAATAAAATCATACATAATGACCTTAATGTACCACGTTTCCGATTTAGCTCAATCCAGATACCTGTCCTTCTATAATAAATTTCTGAACTATCCGAACCCTCTTGTTTCCAACCTTGCTTCCTCTTCTATTCCTGATAATCCTCCGAGGCGTCTGCAAAGAAGGCGGCCTCGGGACCTTCTAATATAGAAGTATAATTGGAATGCTACCAATGGATATTGTTTAGGGAACACATCAAAATTCATATTTAAATTTAATTTGAATTAAATCAAGAAACCACAACACAGCTATTATCTCGAGCATACTGCATATATACCTCAGTATGTATATACCTCAGTATGTTATTGTGACGCCTCCATTAATGAAGCGTAGACCCTCACCTAGCGTGAGTGATTTTCTAGACTGGCCAGTTTAAAAATTTGTAATTCCACTGATTTACTAAACATGGAGTAAAAAACTACAGCGGGCCAAGAAAGGAAGAGAAAGAAGATGAACAAGAAGACTGGCAACTAGAAGAAAAGAGAAAATGCAAGTATCCCAACCCACCTATAATTAACCTCAGTATAAAATTAAATGTTATTGTATAAAATAAAGCAATCAATTTTACATCTTCACTCTTTTAATTCATTAGCAATAAATTATCACCAGCTCTTATAGCAAAATTATTATGACAATATCTCTGACAGCCTTGGAAGGGATTGGCATAGTAAATTAAACAGATAGTTTCTTTTCATGTTGTGCATGTTATGTTAGTTATTCATATTTGCTTATTGTATTTATCATTTCATACAGTTGGAAATTTCATTAATAAAAAAAAAATTTATATATAAAAAAAATTACTGAATGCTTACAATAGTAATCAGTACAGATGATTCAGTTAATAACTCAATTAAACTTGACAATAAAAAAAAAAAACAATAAGAGAAAATTGTTAATGTAAAATATTAAGCAGAGAGGTCGATGAAAGTATTTTACAGAAAAAAGAAATAAAGTGGATAAAATAATTCTGGAAAATTAAATTCCTAATAAACATCTTTAAACACCATAACAGAGCTAATTAAAATTTTGAAAATATTTAAAACAATTATTGAATGCTTACAATAGGATTTTACAGGCGATTCGGCTAATAACTTAATAAAACTTGAAAAAAAACAATACTGGCTTGTAGCTGTCACTAAACTAGGATAGCAGAGGGGAGGGGTTTGTAGGTTTGAATTGGCACTGATCACACTCACAAATATTTTTCTGGAATCTCTTCATGCGACTCCTGAAGTGATAATGAGAGAACCATAGACTGAATGATCTGGTTTAAACACAGGTTCATTATTAAATACCCATTTAATACTGAACATCAAGTTAGCGGCCAAAGATCCAGGTAGGGCTAAGTTATTTCGAACAACGTGAAACAGGTGGAATCACAAGTGCGCACTCCAACTACAGAGCGAAGAGGAAATTGAGCCTAGATTGTGCTGCGGTGCCCGGCCTAACCCTTTCTGTGGTTACAATTTGATCCCTCATTAACTCCACTAATTCCCAGGGCCAGTCAATCTTACGGTCTCAACTAAACCGGATTTGCCCTAGTTCGGTGAAAATGGAAGCTAGTCCCTTGGCTATCTTCACCTCGTTTAGCGTAACGCCTAATAAATATAACACTGTTCATAATATCATAATAAAACTTTGGAAAAAGAGAACGAAAAAGGTAAACGTTCCATTGGCAACATTCCGAAGCCTATACCTAGAAAGGAAGAGTTAAGTGCGATGAAAAGCTTTAGAACTAATCCTGAGAGATATTTTCATCAAAAATATTAGCAGACTTTATTTATTGTCCGCTGTATCATGATAATAGACCTGAGGATTCATTGTCACACTATCATTATTATGATATTATAATTTACACTATGTATAATACGGCAGTATAGATCCCTTATCAGCTCTCAGAAGGGATGGGTTTCGAAGAATGGGGAATCAAGTATCCAACGAAAAGGGATTTACTGGAGAAATAACGAATCTCAATTTAAAAGCTTAAAATCTTAAAACTATTACGAAAATTATAGAGAAAATTAGGAGATTTCGAAACTTGGTGGATCGAAACAAAATCAATCAATCGATTGAGTTTTAAATATTTCGACGCGGACATCAAGATCTGGTAAACCGACCGACCTATTTGTTTTGAAGCCCAAAAATATTCCGTTTTCGAAATTAATCTTAATCCTCCCCGAAATCCTCTTTAAGTTCTCTGGTTACCGTGGGATGCTTATTACATTTATATAACTTTTTTGGTTTTGAAAATTAAAATATTACTATTTATAATGATGTTCGATAAACGATAAATTTATCGAACAAAATAAATGGAGGAGAATAACTCTATTCCTTGAGAGCTTCTGATAATATAGAAATAAAGTATTTGATATTTTAAAAAAGAAAAAAATATGGCGCGCGCAACACACAACTTTCACTTACAACTTTCTACTTTGAATAGAAATTATTTTCTGGCAATGTTAATTTTTTTTTGTTTTTGAAGTGCACTTATAGCTTAAAGTTTACTGTCATTAAAAAATATTAATTGTATCAATAAAACAGTTTTATTGGTAGGCAATAAAAACCTCGGTACTCTATATATGCTTAGAAAGATTTGAAAGTATATCTCTATATTCAACCAATAAATAATTATGGATTGTACGCCTATTAGTTATTAAACTGTTATTTTCCATTGTAATGTTTACTGCAAAGAAATTTCGAGATTTTCATTACCTACCATAGATAGGTAAAAATGTTTACAATTGCAAGACCAAGACCAAGACTGGTAAAAAAAAAGTGTTTTTGTGAATAAAAATTAAGGCTAAATAGTAACTTATACTTCACAATAAAAGTTACTATATGAAAATAATTGGTATAACCACTATACTTTTGCATTTAACTGCTATAATTTTTCATTCGGGCTTAGTTAGGTTTCCCCTATCTGAAGAATTACAGTAATAGCTGTATGGTAATAAGCTAATAAGTAACTGCAAGACTGTTGGGAGACTCGCGCAAGACCAAGAATCCTCTTGGTATCTCATCTGTGCAACACTAACGAAATAATGGATTAGTTCAGGACCAAGTTCAGGACCACCTGTTAAAGTTAAGGAATATTTTCCAAAATGGCCAAATAATGTCTTATTAAGTAAATTGTTACTTTAACAGTAATGGTAAAGTTTGAAGCTCCACGAAGTTTGTGTTTTGAATAGGCTATCTTGATAATATCATATTGTATATTTGAATAAACACGTTTTTCTGATATCACTAATGTGAAAATTATCCTTTAGGTATACTAATCATATTGTAATATTAATATACACTATCATTAGTAACAATAGTATCATAACACACACATGCATTATTAAAATATGTTATTTCTATTTGTCTTGAAAAGGGACGATTAAGATGCAAGATTAGAATCTGTGGTTAAGTTAGCAAGTTGGGATAGAATTGAGGAGTTTGGAAGAGGTTCGTAGCGGGAAGGTTGGTAATGAAGGTTTGTTTGATGAACTAATTCCACTAACTGCTCTTTCTCTCTTAACTGAGAGTGCCCTATCTCTTATCTCCCTTATCTCATTTTTATACGTCGATTTCATCCTTTCGATCCATTTCATTCCGCTCATTTTGGTTTTGGTGCCAAATGGATCAGTTGTAAAGTAATATTCACTTAAATATCTATTAATGACCACTTCCAAGTACCGTTAGAAGCGGGTTTGGTAAGGACACACCTTAAGGAAATCTGGTGGTGACAACGGTAATGATGTCCTCTATACAGTGGATCTTCATGGAGTAAGAAATAGAGGAAGACGTTGCACAGAACAGGAGAAAATCATTATGGCTGGCACGGAATAAAGTAGTAGGAAACAAAGCGTATTGCAGCTAGAATAGAGGAATACTCTTGTAGATCCCCTGTGCACCACGAGGAGTAAAAGATGTGAGAGAAGAACCATTTAAATACGAAATTCAAAAATATACAAACAATAAAAATTTAGGAATCAATAAAAATTAAATAGATAACAATGAAAATTCTCCAAAGATTTTTGTTTTGATGTTAAGTGTAACTTCTCATTGGTTTCCTGAAAGCCTATTTCAATTTCGATGTCCTTTAGTAACTATTCCTTGTATCAAAAAATACCTGTTCCAGTCATTTCTTCTTGGTGAAAAACGGGATTTAATGACTCCCAAGTGTAAAAGTTAGACATACCAAAAAATCAACAAATTTCATACAAAATAGTAGGGGTATCCACGTAAGTGGTAATGAATACTTAATGTGTTTCACTAAACCAAACCTCCACTTATGTTAACTTAGTCTTCACTTGTTGATTTTAATTTTAAAGGACTTTTTCTTTTTTTTTTAAAGCTCTTTTGAATACTTGGAGTGTGATAACTACAAATTTATAAGAAATTAAAAAAAAAAAAACATTACTCACTTCGAAATTCATCAGGTTTTCGGTAACTATATTAACCGAATATTATACTGTTTATTCCAACATTTTCCGGATTTCTTCCAGTAATAAAAATAAGATGAAAACGTTATAATAACTTTACCCACACATACAAGAAATTATCACCAGCGTTAACAAACCTCAGGCCGTGTTAAATTTTGATATGCTAGCGTTCATATTTAACTCATTAATCTTAAATAAGTTTCTCGACTTCAACACATTTAACAGGTCACAATTCTTAGCACTGCATGAATAACACTTGCAACTTGCAAGTTGTTAATATTGCATTTAATTCTCATTTTGCTGATTCGTTAAGTATTTGATGTGCAACCATAAGATCCATTGAATCGCTACTTCTCTATGCAAGCTCATCTTATTTCTCACTTTTTTTTAGTGAGACCAGAGTAGCTTATGAGATAACATTTTGTTTTCTCAAGTTCTGCGATTTGTAATGACCTGTCAATTGTTTTGAGCCCTTCTTCGTAATTTTTAGAGACTTTTCTCAAGGAATGCGCCATCCTTGCTCAAGAAAAATAAACCGAGAAATATGTCGGAACAAAATTTTGCTAGACTAATCAGCTGTGTTGAGTTGTCAATGTCTATAATTGGAACGTAATTGTAGATATATAAAAATGTCACATTTTTAAAATAAAAATAAAGACAGAAAAAGAAGATAAATTGATGTGAATGATAAATAATTAAACCTCAAAATTTAGAGATTAGGAGTTGGACAGAAAACCAATGAGGTTTACCTGAATGATAGATTTTGAAGAAAAAACCATTAATCATAAGGTAATTTGTCGGTTGTGTTTGGGCAACATCCAATTGGAGAAAACAGGCAATAAAGGGAATAAGGTAACTAAACAGAGGGGAAGGGTTGGCAGCCATCAATAAACCAACAGGGCCGAGGAAATTGGAAGGTTTAAAGCGGTCGGAATTAATAAATGTTGGATACAAATAGGATGTAGCTCCTGCCCAGATTCATGCCAATTTCACTTTATCACCAATGAAAATTAATACCTCGCCTTAACTGGTTTTACTTTTTATCATGTTTTCGAGTTTGAAATTATTTATATTTATGCCTGTGCTGTGTTCTTTGAAGCGACGCAGCAAATAAATGAAACTCTATTATACTTTGTTCTTAATAATATCAAAGAAACCTAGAGTTTAATGCTACAGGAATTAATAAAATATATTAATGTAAAAAGGAGAAAATTACATAAACGAATTACGATATCAATGGTACTCAATATTTTAAAAGATTTCTACTCAATATTTTTTTTTTTTTATATCACAATCTGTCTCAAGGACATTTATAATGTTCAGAGATAACATCTACACTCTATATACAATAAATAAAATAAATTATACAGAAAAATAATATATATATACAGTAAATAAGTATAAAAAAACCTGAAAATAAATAAGTAAAAAGAACACATACATACCTATATACAATATTTACAATCTGGCGAGAGAACTCCAAACCAGACTTGTCCATCCAACTGTGGAGGGAGAAGTATGACTCCAGAAGATCCCTGCACTTCTCTCTCAACCGCATCAATGGGGCTAAACCCAGTGGAGCTAAACCAAGAGTCCTTTATCCACATACACTCATGTCGTGAGTTGAGAATCTGGCCATTGCCAGAACTCCAATATTTGCAAACTATAAAAGATCGCGGGGCCAATGCCCTTTTAACCTTCTTGCAGGATTATAGGGATGCGTGGTACTGGATAGGGATTGTGCAAACGGATTTGGATGATAAGTAAGCTTCTGGTGAAATTTGGAGAATTTTGCTGGGATAAGGTCTAAGACAAATGGGATATTAAGGTCATGGTGTAGGGTTTTGTTGGTTACATAGAAAGGAGCATCGACTATTGTTCGACAGACTTTGGATTGGAACAACAATTAGATTAAAAAAAATATTTTAATTTAAAAAAAAACTACAGAAATTAGGAAATTTTATCCAACCTGATGGAATGTATTTCCATATATACTGAAACATTTTGTAGTAAATTGGTAGATTCATTTTAAATTGACACCGTGAAATATTTTTTTATTTTGGGGACAGAGGATACTAATAAAAAATTATAAATAAATTAAATATAAAAAAGAAATAAAAAGGTTACCTAAATTTTGGAAACTTTGACGGGTTAACACTTTAGCTGTTTATTGGAGACCCAAGGTTTTGTGATCGGTAACTTTCATTCATTTACATAACTATTATTTTTTTCTGGAACTTAATAATTATTTTTTATTTATATTTACGAATTTATTTTGGCATCGTCAGGGCAAAAAAGATTATGATTATTTTTATTAACACATCATTTCTCCAACTGTTTTATTCGAGATCTCGCTTCACTTACACATGACCCGTTTGCAAACCAGGCAGAGCTTTCGAAGTGAGAGAAAATTTAAGGTGAGAATAATAGATGAACCAAATATTTCCTTATTACAAAACATTCGATCGCATATCATTTTGTTATGTAATAAGGTGAAGGTTTGATCAGTGAATAATTAAATAAACATCTTGGTGTTTTCAGGATTACTTTATCCTGTTTCCTGACAAAATTTGTTCAAATCTGATTAATCGAAAAAAAATACGTATTTCGGGTATTAGGGTACAAATCATTTTTACATGTATTACATGAATAGACCTGATTCAGTATATACCGACAATTTGTTTTTTAATTTAAACCTTCCGAATAGAAAAACAAATTACTTAATATATAAAGTTTTAGTTTAATTGTTTTTTTAATCTTGAGGAGTATTTCGATTATTTAATTCATGACCACTTCCACCTCTCCCAAAATCCTCAGCAGCTCTTTGGTTTTCTGTATGTGGACGAACTTTATCGTATTAGTAAATAATTGATTCAAACATAACTTCCAAGAAGTAATTTTTAATCCAGAATAAACATCTCAAACTGCAGATATAGCTTCTATATTGCTGGAAAACATTTTATTTTCAAATAACTTAAATATTTCAGTTAAAATTTTCGAGGTCGTTTTCATTTTATTCAAGACTATACAAATATTAAAAACTGGATGATACAAATATGAGGAAAGCGTTGGAAATGATAACAGTTCTGTTAAAAAAATAAGTTAAAAATTGAAGGGTCTCTGGTTACTTACAAATGTACTGTTTCCGAATATATGAAGAAGCTGTTATTTAGGCTATTATTAAGTGTGTAACAGAAGTTACACGAGAATCCCTAATATTAATGATCAAAAATATATCGTGTTGATAATCAATCTTTAATATGGCCAAAATTACTGGATTTCGGAATTGAACAAAAAAATTTACCTTGTAAGTTTTTTACTTCATAATTAAATTCACCGGTGCTTTTTCTTCCCAAAAGTATCTGGACTCCTTTTTATCGAATTATTAACGTCCGCCTGAAACTTCGTAAATAGTTTCATCTCATCGTAACCTACAATTGTCAATCTGGAGGGGGGCAAACTTTGTCTATTTGATTAGGTACTAAAAACTCGTAAATACCCATTTGCTTTCGACTTGGACCGTAAGATAATTCTATGACAAAATCGATAAAAAAAGGTAGCCTACAAAACCGTTTGCCCTCTATAAAATCGTTATTTTGAAAATTTGGGGACGTAGGTCACGCCAAACGGCTCAACATCTTTTTTATGAATTTTGTGATCAAATTATCTTACGATCCAAGTATAAAGAAAATGGGTATTTACGAGTTTTTAGTGCCTAATTAAATAGACAAAGTTTGTTTCCCTGCAGATTGAAAACGCCCTAATTCTAAGAGTTTTTGTAAATATAATAGTTTTAGCTTCGGACCGAAGAAGGATGAGTTAACCGGTGAGTTCAGACAGTTACACAACGCCGAATTGCGTGAACTGTATCTGAGTAATATAATTGAGATAATTTCATCGCGGCAAATCAAATGGGCTTGTAAAGTTGTTGGACTTAGTAACGAGAGAATTCCTAAAAGGTTAATATTTGCTGTGCCGAATGGTAAGCGTCCGAGGGGTAGACCGAAGCGAAGGTGGGGAGATTGCATTAAAGCCGATCTGAAGGGACTGGGTTTGGACGGCGAACGATGGAGGGAGGTGTGCAATAAGCGATTGGTGGTGTCGGCATCGAACCTTCGGGTTCGTTAAGCCTTTTTATTATTATTATTATTATAGTTTTAGCTTAAGATGAGATGAAACTATTTACGAAGTTTCAGGCGAAGGTTAATTATTTGATAAAAAGATATATAGCACGGACTATATACTTTGGTATACAAAATGATTCTTGAAATATTTATAAGAAATGTTAATTCCTTATTGATATTTCACAAAAAATGCTTGAAAAGGTTATGTAATTATTTATATAACTATACGGGAGATGATAAAATATATATTCACTAGAGGCCATTTTACCTCTAGACGAAGGAGTTTGGTCTTCAATAATGATGTTTACGGTAGGCATGACACCAGGTGATTAATAGACTCAGAGTCCTGTTTGTGTAGGCTGGTAGTCAAAGCAGTATTGGTACACATCCCGGATTTACCTTCATCTAATTTAACTTAAAGTCTACTCTAAAATAATGACATAGTACCGAGGAAAAAACCACAAAAAATAGCTCCATTATATTTCATCAATATCCTGCCACCTTTCTAACAACCTCAATAAAATAATTATAAATTTTGATATTATTATATAGAAACACCTACCTCTGTTCGAATTCGCATAGTATATTACCCAGTAACAGTATAATGTGGACGCAATGTTTCATGATAAAACAGTCCGATTTCAATGATTTTTTTTTTTCCCATTTAGTGGAAATTTCGAAACCTTTCTAATAATTATATGAGTACTTTAATTTTCTTTATAATTTTTAAATAAGACGTAAATAAAGTTTTATTTTCGATTTTTTTCTCTGCCCGTCTGGGAAATGTGCTTATTTTACGACCGAAGGAGCAAAGCGGATTAAATTTTGGTTTATTATTTTCAATAATGAAACATTGTGATCGACCAAAAAATTCAAAAACATAACCCCTCTCAAAATTTGAGGTTTCACGTTTGAAGATGCGTAGAATTCGAAAAACGAATAAAATTTTTTTTGTCCGTCCGCCGTCCGCGCATTTTCTCCGAAACTACTGGACCGATTTTTTTTTTCAAATTTTGATATAAAATCAGAGGTCACCCGAGGATGATCCTCCTTCATCGACATTACTCTCCACCTTTAACTTTCAAAATGGCAGCCGAAAAACCTGCGTTGCTATAGACTGTAGCTCCTAAATGAATGTACAGATTTCAATGAAACTTCGCTAAAGTCATTTTCTCGACGCCCTTTAAATTTATTTATATAACATACTTCACGAAAAGAAGCTGGAAAAATGGTTTCTTAATAGTTTATGAAATTTCCTAAAAAACAAAAACAAAATCGTTAAAATCGGACAATTAGGACCAAAGATATGGTCTCTGGTTTGTTTTTATGTGTTCTACTCCAAATGTTATATCCTTGGTTTGGTTTTTAAATTTTAAATGTGTTACTGAAATAATGCTATTTTTTTTAGCATGTTACTAATGATTAATGAAAAACAGTTTAGTCCAACAATTGGAATCACCTTTTGTTTTTTTTTCTTTGTAACTCGGAAGGTAATGTTACGCTAGATGTATAATTGTTTGGAGATAATAAACCATTGTGAAACCATTTACACAGCGTTGCCTTTTTTTTTTTTTGTAAAACGTTTCGATAGATTAAGAATTTTATTTATTTTGAATAACCCAAAAAGTGCACAAATGGTACAGCAATGTTTTGTATTGTAAGTATATATGAAAGTGTATGCAGGGATATATAAGAGTAGAAAAAATAAATGTTAGAAACATGCAATATCATTTATGTTTTCCTCAAATTTTAAATAATGACCGGGTGGGCACTAGTTTAAATTAATAGAACAAGGGTCGGGTAGATTCCCCTGCATGTTCATGTTCGTTAGATCGCTACTGGTTTTAGAGGAATGGATGTGAAATTTGTTGGTATAAATGAAACATTGAATGGAAAAATGATGTAAGTCGTGTTATTAATAAATAGTTAATTAATTATTGAATGTAATAATTTAAAATTCTTGCTTTTAAATATTCGGATAGGCCTGAGGCTGATTATTTTTAGAACATAAAGTTAGATATTATTCCATATTAAAATGTACCCATTATCATTCTATACCTTCCTTTAAAAAGCTTCTTATGAACTGTTGAATATTTTAAAATTCAGTTTTTGACACACCAATTTTGAATATTTAGAGGACAAAATAAATATTTAATGGTGACACTTCAGGCTATGATATCAGTGCGAAGGAAGAGCAGTGAATATTTGAATAGAATTAAATGAAAAAAAAAATTGAAGGAATTAGAATGATAGTAGTGTTAGTCGAGTTTTTTATATAGGAAGTTGATGTAAATTTAATTTAATAATAGATATGTATAATACATAAAAATATAGGTTTTTAATATTTATGGCTTAGTATTTAATTTAAGAGCCTAGCTTTATAGGTGTTAGAAGCCGCAATGAGGTTAGGAAGTGTTTATGGGGGCCGCAATAATTCTTTATATTTTACTGTAGCTATTTTTATTTACCACTAAATTCAAACTCACATGCACATACTTACGTTCAACGTAATCCTATTAATTTACAAATTGTCGTTACTTTAATAGTTAAATATTAATTAATTCTATCACTAGATTAATAAATATCCGGTGAAAACGTTTGGAGGCTGCAACTACGTCACAAAGTCCATATACGGCCTTGGAGTTTCCGGTTCCCCGGTATTTAACTTTTATTTTGAAATTCACAGCTGTTGCATAGCTGTCGTATCCAATAAACGGATGTGATGTTTATTGATTCTGGTTAGCCCGTGCGAATAATTTGCATAGCATATTAATCATTGAACAAATGACAAAATGATGTAAACAAAAATCTGGTGTGTCCACTCACACGACTTTCCTACCTATTTCAGAAAAGTTTCTATATCTTTACATATGTTCATGAAGAAACAAAAAAGAATTGAACTAGATACATTTTCCTGAAAATTGATCAAACAAAAGATTTGAGTTCGATTTATTTGATAGATTAAGGCAATGAAACCAGCCGATTAAGGTAGATCAGTGTAAAAATTTCAATACTCACTAATATTGCTGATCAAGAACTTATTTCCATAGCTTAGTATTGTCAAACAATAATTTCTGTTAAAAGTAGAGGAAATGGTGAAGGTTGTGTGATGCGGGCAACAAAATTTCTTAATTTCACTTAGTCATCTTTATTCTCTTATTCACCCCTTTCTGACACCAGGAAGTGAACTCGTAATCATTCATTGGGAATTGAATCACAGTAACTTCGTTAATAGTTGTCCAAAATAAACGATTTTTATATGGCTTTGTAGGGAATTTAATTACCTTTCAAACGATAAGCACAGACAGACAAACAGACCAATGGCTAAAAATGTGTTTTTCGGACTCAGGGGGCTGTGAAACGTATAGATCCATAGAAAACCGCGTCGGAAATTTGACCCGATTGCAATACTTCCCTTACCTAGTATAGGTAGAAAAGTAATAAAATAAGTTTTAAAAATGTGTAAAAAATAGAATAAGCTGTATCATCGCTAATACTGGTTCGATTCCGATGATTTTTTTTGTTTGTTTTGTTGGTAATTTAATTACCTTACAAAAGTTTTATAAAAAATTTCACCGTATAATATATACTTAGGGAGTTAGGTCCCATAACATTTTTCTTTTCTTTATAACTTTTTTCCTGAATTTTTTTGGGAATTTCGTCTATATACGAAAATTGAAAAGACAATGATTAGAACATCATAGAAAAGTTTCATCAAAATCGTTAGAGCCATTTTCTCGCTACAGTCAATAGAAAAACATGTTTTTCATTTATTGCGCGCAAGCTATTGCGCATGGAGCAACGAATTTCTGTCATAGGCATCAGTAGTGAAAATCCTACAAAATAAAAAAAAAGCAACAAAATCGGTTCAGTAGTTCCCGAGAAAATCTTGGCACAGACAGACAGACAGACCAATGGCTAAAAATGTATTATTCGGACTCAGGGGGCTGTGAAACGGATAGATCCGTCGAAAACCGCATGTTGAAAATTTGACTCGATTGCAATACTTTATACTTACCTAGTATAGATAGGAAAGTAAAAAAAGTGATGAAGTTTATTATGAGAAAAAATATTTCTTTTTTATACAATGGTTACGTTCATAGCGATAAATCAAAACAATTTATTTTTTATTAGTTTTTCAAATAACAAAAACTATACATACATCTTCTGGAAGTGGAATAATAGTTCTTAATAATAAGGATAAATTGCCAATTGGAAGAATATCGAATGAAAATAATAAATCTTATTGGGCATATTTTTAAACTATTTTTACTCTAACTACCATTTTCAAACACTTCATTGACCCTTTGGTTACTTTTCGACCGAGCATAAATTCTTAAATCACGCTACGCAACAAATCACACATCTTTGTAAAGACTGAATCGTTTCTAACGATCGAAATGCTATAGAAGATAAAATAAATTTTTGTTTGGAAGAAGATTATTAATTGTTATAATTATAATAATCCCTCTAATTTGAATATTTTGTTTTAAAGATGGTCAATATTAAGAAAACATGAAATCTTACATTATTTTCCGTAAACCCCAATAACCGGAAAATAATCACGCCAATAAATGAGGAATTCTTATTAAATCATCTTTGGTCTTTGGAAGAACTGACTTTGAACGGTAGAAATGATGGGTATTCGTTTTCATACGATTTGTTAAGGATTTCCACAATGTTCTCAGATACAGGCAAGATTCGGCTTGTTTGAGTTTCATGGTTGGTGTAATTGACTTACGTTAGATGAGCTTGCACTATTAATAAGTATCTCTTCTCAATCGCCAAGGCATCCTAAGCTCATCGGCTGTGACGCTAAACCGTCAGGCTCGCTATTCCCTTTAGAGTACGATCGGAGGGAGGGAGGGAGGATTGGCCGAGCAGGGAGGGATGAGATATTGGAGAGGGATGTCACCACCATCGCTCAGCGGTAGGACCGCCCTAAATCAAGGCTGCCCTCCGGTTAAAAACAGGCCCTTCATCACCTGGGCTCCTCTGACAGCCCGTACTCCTTCACTTCCAGACCCCTCCTCCACGGTTAGCAGTCCAAATCGTTTATTTAACTGTCTTTATTTTTCACCGATACATTTTTTTTTTTGCTATTTTTTTAAAAAGGGATCTATATATCGAAAATGGGAAAACGTTTTAGAGAATTGACCTAAATATCGATAGTTTATGAGTGTAATTTATAAAGTTTTTATTGGTTATTTTCTGAGATTTGCAGTAAATAAGATCCTGAATATACAAGGTGTGATTAAAATTTTTTTTTTTTTATGTTACGTTAATAACGAGATTCATGCTGAAAAATATTTTATTTTTACCTTACATATTTACTTATTATCACCTTTAATAAAAATCCCTTCTCCATCCCAACAACACTCCATGCGAATCCTCCAATGTCTGAAACAATACTGGAATTCTTCCTTCAGGTCGCTTGCTCCTTTCTCTTTTACAGCTTCAACAGACTTTAATCTTGTTCCTTTTAGTAAAGATTGAAGAGTGGTGGATTTTTGCTAATGATTCTGAAATGAAGCGCCCATCCATGCACTAAAAGAGGAAAAAATCACAGAAAACCATAAACATCGAATGAGAAATATAAAATTCAAAGCAGAGATTGTTTTTTTTTTAGATAATCTTGGTATTATCCACCTTCATGAGTGTCAAAATTTCAATCTACATCATTGGCGTTTTTTCTGAAAAAGAAAACTGCTCGCATCCTGAAGGAGGTGGCAGCGTTGTTAGGCTAGAAGAGCGGTGAATGTTGAAGATGGTAACAAGTGAATGTGTATGAAGCCAAAATAAAATGTTTTAGAACATTACTTTTCTCTTTCTGCGAGAACTCAAATGTAGTAATGTTGATAAATAGATGGATTCAGGAAGGTGGATAATGCTAGGAATATCTAAAAAAACAAAAACTGCTTTGTTTTACATTTCACATTGGATGTTTATGGTTTTCAGTGATTTCGGCCTCTTCTAGTGCATGGAAGGTGGCTTCATTTCAGGATCATAAGTAAAAATCCACGATTCTTCAATCCTTACTAAAAAGAACAATATTAAAGTCCGTTGGAGCTGTGGAAGAGAAAGGAGCACGCGTCCTGGAGAAGACTTCCAGCACTGTTTCAGACATTGGAGGATTCGCATGGAGTATTGGTGGGATGGAGGAGGGATGTTTAATAAATGTGATAATGTATGATTTCAAAATAAAATATTTTACAGAATGAATTTCGTTATTAAAGTCCCATAAAAAAACTAAAAAAAAAAAAACGTCTTGGTTTCATCTAACATAGTTTTGTCATTTGAAAGTTATCATCTTCAGAAAATACTATCAAGTTGGGAGATAGTATTTATTTATATTATTTTTATTCTCAACAAATAAATTTCGAGCATATATTGATAACTTAATTTGATAACCTAACTTTTTTCACTGTAGATTTTCTTTTAATCAGAATAAAATTCCCTGGTAAAAAAAAAAAACTCAGCTTTATAGTTTAAAAATTAACAGTAAGCCTATGAAAATCCTTAATATCGATTAGTCAATTGTTAAGCTGCTGATTTGAAATTCCCGATAAGAGGGGAATACCTTTATTTGTATTAGAGTGAAAACTCTAATTGTGAAAAAAAAAGGATTATGAGCCCATCAATATGTATATGTAAGTTATTTCCTACAGTTTTTGTTCTTTAATGTGGTGCTTTAGGTATTAATCCAATTCTTTACATGCATTACTAAAATTGTTAAGTATTAGTAACAATTTTGCTTTAATTTTTATTTAGAAAATCAATTTTTTTTTTACCAGCTTGTAAGTGGCTACCAGCCTGATTGTTTTTAGGTCTATTTTAATCTCGTTGCTTTCATATCATAAAATATTGATTGTCCAGTTTCCAGTCAAAGTGTCTTGTTAGCTCAATTTTAATTGTTGAACCTGCTAAGTTCTCTTAAATTCAGGTATCTAACCATTATTCCTAAAGACATTATCCGCTTGTTATAAGACAGTATTAGAATGAGAATTTAAATTTAAGCTTCTTTAACTTTTCTATTTTTTTTTTCATTTTAAGATTTCAAGTCTATCTTTTTGATGAATACACCTATTCGGCAATAGGGGCTGGGAAGTAGGGTTAGATTAAGCTCGTCGTCACCTAATCATGCCTAAGCTTTAGAAAACGTGTCATGTGTATTAAGCGCATTAGCTCCTACAAGCTGAGGCTAAAAGGGTTTAGCTATACGCTACCTATACAAGTAATCTGTATAATATTATCATTGAAAAGATAATTTTGTCCGTATTTATGTTCAAAAAATAGATAAATAAAACACTGTCCGCTGATGTTAGGATAAAAGGGCTCGATTCATAATTTTAACCAATAGATATTTTTTCATCTCTACTACAACTCGTATATGAAAAGTATCGAAATCGGATACAATTTTTTTAATTTTTTTTATTTATATGAAGGTGTCAACCACCATGGTCATTATCGTTTTGCGTCAATGGTTAAATTTTTGAGTATATATTGGAGTCCGTCTTAGAAAGTCAAAAAGTATATCGGTCATTGTTGATCTTCAGCCATATCAGCCGCATTGCCCAGTAAAGTGAAATAAATATTTTGACGGTACAATTTTAAACAAATTTATATTACTTTCTTAACACTACTAGGTGAAAGAAGTATTGTTTGATCCGATAAAATGTTTGAACTAGTATCCAAATTTATAAAAACATTTGCGCTGGTTTCAATGAAAACCCATTAAATCCGAAACCATATATCTCTTGGAATATTCAAGATTCTCATTTGAAAATTAACTATAAAATTCTCACAAAAATAAAATTTATAGAAGTTAAATCACTAAAATTCTCATAATAGACTTAAAAGACAAGAAATTGTCAACAGATTCCGGCTACTACAACACTTACTTGACAAATGCTCTAAACTTCCAATATTCTACAAAACCTCATTTATACTACCATCATCAGTCCCATTTGCACGTATGGTATTGAGCTTTGGGGCTCTACAAAAACATTAAATTCTTTTCGTATCCAATCGTTACAATCCAAAATCCTCCGTAAATCCTAAATGCCCCTTATTATGTAACAAATATAATTATCCATAAAGACCTCAACATTCCTCTTGTGGAAGACTTGGCCCGAACTAGATATACCTCTTTTAATTCTAAACTTTTTGGTCACCCCAATCCTCTAGTTCGTAACATTTCATCCAATACAATTCCTGTCAACCCTCCGAGGCGTCTGAAATGATGATGGCCAAGGCACTTCCTAAATTAATTTGTCTTTGGAGTGTTACCAAAAGGTACTTTTTCACAAGTACCTTCTTGTTATATATTCCTATAGCAGATTTACTGGTTGTATAATATGTTTGGAGTTGTAAATTTTAACAAAATAATAATAAAAAAATTCTTTTTGAAATCAGGAAATTGTGTGCCAGTTGTAACTATACTTGATATAAATGGATTTGTGTCATTCTAGTACACTTACTATATTTATTGATAATTAAGATAAAAATTCACCATATTTAAAGTTCACCTCCATTAAAAAAGCACTTAGTGACTTTTTCCAATAAACTGACGATACATTTTATTATACATTAAAATAAATAGTAAATTGAGTTATAAAAAAGTTGGTGAAGCTCGCATATAATTCTCGCTAAAATTTTATTTTGTAGCATGAATTTTTTTATAAACTAAACCAATTACATTATCTCGATAATTACAAGATGGAATTTTTAAAAGAACAAAGAAAGTATTGCAATATAACTTTAACTTGTTTGGTGAATTTTCGCGAACAATCGTATGTTTTACTGGAAGTCAATAGTAAATACCATGTAGCGTGAAGTATCGATTTGATTTCTGTGACTATGCTTCATCAAAATCTTGAACATTTCTCTAGTTCCGCTTAATGTGTAGGAAAATTCCAAATTATAGAATTTGTATGAGAATATTTGTAATTTATTATCTAAAATGATTTATATCCCGTCAAAATTCATTTTTATTAAAATAAAACGGATTTATGAAAAGCAAATTAGAAATTATAGCTTACATGTTGTTATAGAAGAACTGGAGATCAAAATGTTTACTTAATATCTAAGGGAGAAGGCAGTGGATCAGCTGATGAGAAGGTTGTCTCCTCAACTCCTCTCTCAGTTTTTACCAATTTTATAGCGGAATCTCTCTGATTATTCACGTGATACAGTTAAGTGTATATCAGAGCAGTTGATATTTACTGTTGGCATCTTTTTTTTTTGTTATTTTAGGAAAAAAAAAAAAAAAAAAAATTTTTTTTTTTATTTTTTTATTTATATATTTATTTTTCTCTTATGATATGCGGTATGATCAGCAAGTGATGGCCAGTAAGGTGCCCAAGAGGTCTCGGTCAGACGGAGTTAGCTCACCAGCCAAACAAAGGACTCGTCGCTGCCTACGAGAAATACCTCCAGTGACCAAAATGAACACTTCAGAACCAGAACCTCAGCCCCAACCAGGTACGTCTGCACAAGAAACGATTGAAGAATCACCTTTCTTTACTCCAAACCCCTACCAAGTGCTTCAAAATGACAGAGAAGTAATGGAGTCTGCAGCAATACCCAGAGAACCAAAGCCTCCTCCGATATTTGTGAAAAATATAAAAAATTTCCAGATGTTCTGCACCCAACTAAATAAAATCTGCTCTGGCAGTTATTCATGCCTTAACAGGACCAATGACACCAAAATAACACCTGATTCTGCAGAAGCCTACCGAAAAATAGTGAAGTACTTATCAGAAACAAATGCGAATTTTCACACTTACCAGCTGAGGCAGGAAAGAGCTTTACGAGTAGTGATAAGAAATTTACATTCCTCAACCCCCACTGAAGTTATTAAAGAAGAACTAACGACGCTTGGTTTCAATGTACGCCAGGTAACAAACGTTTTGAAGGAGGACAGGGAGCAGCCAGGATTACGAAATAGGATCCCACTACCATTGTTTTTCGTGGACTTGGAGCCATCACCAGGTATCGAAAAAATATATGATATCACAAGAATATACTACACAATGGTGAAAGTTGAGAAGCCATATCCCAAGAGAGACATCGTGCAGTGCCATAATTGTCAGACCTATGGCCACACGAAGACATATTGCCACCATCTGCCGCGTTGCGTGAAGTGCGGTGAACAGCACAAATCTGTAGAGTGCACCAAACCTATACAAGATCCAGCAGTATGTGCCCTATGCTTGGAGGGACACCCGGCCAACTACAAAGGCTGCCAAATTTACAAGAATCTCAAAACCAGACACCAGAAAAACCGGATTCAAGATGAAGCACTAAGAACAAGAAGAGAGAGAGAGCCTTCCAGAATTGTAAACAATGATGTATCATTCTCCCAACTACTTAGAGGTAAGACTTTAACCGATAAATGTCAAGCCCTGCCACAACAACCTCAAACCCAACCTCAAAATCCTCTTCATCCTAATATACCTAACCACCAACAACAAATTCCTCATATTCCTCCTCCTTCAAATGCAACAGATCTCACAAGTTTGTTAGCATCTTTCCTCACCGATTTCAAATCCCTTGTTACTCCACTCATATCACTCCTCACGAATCTCGTATCTCACCTCATCCCTCCTCTGAAAAATCCTTAAATGACTCACATCCCTAAACCCATATCCATTCTCCTTTGGAATGCGAATGGTGTTAGAAATCATACAGACGAACTATCTACTTTACTACTTGACAAGAACATTGATGTGGCACTAATTACTGAAACTCGACTAACCACTAAACAGCACTTCAATATACCACAATACCTGACATATCGTACTGACCACCCTGACGGAAAAGCACATGCCGGTACTGCTGTAATTGTACACCAATCCCTCTCCCATCACGTACTCCCATTACCAATACATGATTTCCTACAGTCCACCGCTATCGTGATAAAAACCTTCTCCTTTCCGGTCACTCTTGCATCAGCGTATTGCCCTCCTAACCGATCCATATCCAATGCCCAATTCAGTTCTCTCCTCGACTCCTTAGGACATCACTTCATCTTGGGTGCAGACCTAAATGCCAAGCACCAACAATGGGGTTCCAGAACCACGAATTCTCGTGGCCGAACCCTGCTGTCTGCACTCAATTCCCAACGTTTTCACCTCCTTTCCCCCAACTCTCCTACCTACTGGCCCACAGATCCCAACCGTAATCCTGATCTTCTTGATTTCTTTATCCACAGCGGCTTAAGTCCCCTCAATTGTTCCATTACACGTCTAAATGAACTTTCCTCTGACCATAGTCCTCTAATCCTTAATGTTTCACTTGAACCTGTTCCCAAACCTTCTCCACCGTCATTCATTAGGGGCCCAGTAAACTGGGACCTTTTCCGCCAAATAATCTCCGATAATATTGATCTCAACATATCCCTCAAAACTCCCGATGACCTTGATAGTGCCGTAAATTCCTTTACTACCACAATCCAACAAGCCGCCTGGACTGCCTCCTTCCCTAAAGACTCCTCCAGAATTCCTAAAAAGACCATTCTACCCCAACACCTCCTTGACCTAATCCACACCAAACGCCGTGCCAGATTATTGTGGCAACGTACCCGACATCCTGCCGACCGCTGCTCCTATAATTATTACTGCAAAAAATTAAAACTGGAATTAGCCACCTTCAGATCACATTCCTTCAACTCCTACCTATCCTCCCTCTCTTCTCGCGACAATTCCCTTTGGAAAACCACAACCAAAATCCTAAATCCTCACCGCATTTCCCATCCCCTCCGACGAGATGATGGCTCCTGGGCAGCATCTGACGAAGATAAGGCTGAGGAGTTCGCCATTCACCTATCCAATACATTTATTTCACATCCGGAATCCCATCCTGCCCACACCATAACAGTAGAAGAACTCCTTACATCACCAATCCCACTTTCCTTGCCCCCAAAAGCTATTCATCCTTCCGAAGTGAAATTTCAATTAAAAAAACTAATCCCCCGTAAAGCTCCTGGACATGATCTCCTTACCCCTCAAATCCTTCGACAACTTCCATCCAAAGCAGTCATATTCCTTACATATATCTACAATTGTATCCTACGCACCACCCACTTCCCTCTGCTATGGAAACACTCCACTATTATCCTTTTCCCAAAACCAGGCAAACCTCCCAATATCTCAACATCCTATAGACCAATTAGCCTACTCCCAATCCTTTCAAAAATTTTTGAAAAGATCCTGTTGAAACGAATCCTACCCATTATAGAATCCCAAAATATTCCTTCCCATCAGTTTGGTTTTCGCTCCCAACATTCTACTGTTCAACAAGGACTCCGAGTTGTTGATCATATTTCCTCAGCTCTAGAAAACAAGGAATACTGTTCGGGTGCATTTCTGGACATTGCACAGGCATTTGACCGGGTATGGCACTCCGGACTGCTCTTCAAGCTTAAAATCCATTTACCTCAGTCCTTGTACCTAGTCCTCCGATCCTACCTCTCTGACCGCTCCTTCCGAGTTCGCTATGGAACAGAATTTTCCAATATCTACTCCGTTAAAGCCGGTGTTCCCCAAGGCAGCGTCTTGGGTCCCGTGCTTTACATCCTCTTTACTGCTGACATCCCTGTTCATCCCGATACTTTTCTTGCAACATTCGCTGACGACACCGCAATCTTATCATCCAACTCTGATCCCAACATAGCATCCTTAAATCTCCAAAACCACCTCACCTTGATTGAGCACTGGTGTAATAACTGGCGCATTAAAGTTAACGAATCTAAATGCCAACATATTACCTTTACACTCCGACGCAGCTCCTGTCCACCAGTACACTTTAATTCCATCCAGCTTCCTTACTCAGACACAGTCCGGTATCTTGGTTTTCATTTAGACCGAAGACTAACGTGGAACCCACATACTAGACTCAAAAGACAAGAACTCAACCGACGATACGGCCAGCTATACAGACTACTAAACAGAAAATCCAAACTTTCTATTGAAAACAAATTACTTATCTACAAGACAATACTGAAACCTATATGGACATACGGACTTGAACTGTGGGGGACAGCAAAAGCTTCTAACATCAAACGTATTCAATCCTTTCAATCTAAAGTCCTTCGAACAATAGTTGATGCTCCGTTCTATGTAAATAACAAAATCCTACACCATGACCTTAATATCCCATTTGTCCTAGACCTTATTCCAGAAAAATTCTCCAAATTTCACCAGAACCTTACCTATCATCCAAATCCCCTTGCACAATCTCTATCCAGCACCACCCATCCTTACAATCCTCCTCGAAGGTTGAAGCGGCAGTGGCCCAGAGACCTTCTGTAAATAAGCATCTATTGGAGTTTTGGCAATGGCCAGATCCTCCACTCAAGCCCGAGTGTGTATGATTAGGTTAGTTCTTTTGTTTATATACATTTATTTTATTTTATTGTATTTATTTTTATTTTATTTTATTGTATTTATTTTTATTTTATTTTATTGTATTTATTATTATTAAGTTTCTGTATTATTATTATTTTTTTTATTTATTGTAAATAGAGTGTGAGTGTGTTCTCTGAACACTATTACAAATGTCCTTGATGTGACAGAATGTGATATTTCTAAATAAACAAATATAAAAAAAAAAAAAAAAAAAAAAATATCTAAGGTTTGCATCAATAATTGTTTTTTGCAATTGACGATGCAGAGGGATTATTGCTATATATTATGCTCGTTATTAAAAAATAAATGAAGTGTTTGAAACATTCGTATTGGAAGATAAAAGGATGTTACTTCGTAACAGTGATTTTGTATCAAACTAAAAAAAAAAGGAGTTTGATAACAATTTTGAAATTTTGTTTCATTGCTTTCTGTGAAATATTGAAGGAGTTTTGGACTGTCCCAGATCGTTGGCGATTGACTCTATAGTCAACAGGTTGATAGAGTGTATTAAGTATTAAAAGCCAAACGCCTCGATCAACCAAAACAAAGCAATTATCAACAAAACGAAGAGCACGTTTAGTCCAGATGAAATTCGTGGAAATAAGTCAGCCTTTTGCCTGAATGCGTTTGTTTGTGTCTTGTTCTCCTTACCGAAACATATAAAAGTTTTATAAAATTATAAATACATGGAGACGATTTGACTGAGATCGCGCTCAACCGCCAGGTTTTCCCCCTTTATTAGTTTATTGACTATGAGGACCGACTTAATATTGTGATAAAATTGTGCTCCACGCTGAGCTACCCCACTCCACACTCACATACACACACATATGTTATGTTATAATAAATTATTATAATTGTAATATTAATTATATATATATATATATATATATATATATATATATATATATATATATATATATATATAAATGAATATATGTCTGTCTGTTTGTCCTTTGTGCATTACTAAACCATTCATCCGATCGCCATGAAACTTTGGGAAGTTGTTTCGTACACTCCTGGGAAGGTTTCTGGCATAGTACTTCTGTTTTACGATAATTTTATATATGTAAAAGTGTAAATGTTTTCTATTCAAAGCCTCAAAAAAATGTGTCGCTATAAACTGTTGCGCCTAAACGGATTTACAGATTTTAACGAAACTTGGCTAAAGTCTTCCGCTTGAAACCCTTTTAATTTATGTGTATAACATACTTTCCCGAAAACAAGTTGAAAAATGTTACGATGAATTCAATATTCTATCTGCCGATAACTAAAAAAGTACACAATTTTTGATTAATAATACCCATATTTATATGAAAGATTTCAGAATTGCTGACAAAATAAAAATAAAAAATCGAAATCGGACGGTTCATTGTCGAGTTATAGAGTTTTAAACATTTACTGCTTTATCTTCACAAAAGGCCGTTTCCTTATGAATGTTCAATTTGAATCATGAGGAAAAAAATCATTAGAATTAGTTTAAATTGAAGCCATTGTTTCCCAACTTTTTAAAAATGACAGATGTCCTTTGCTACTAATCTACTCATATGTGCTTTCTATTTTCTTTCTTTTTCATTTTGCCAGGCTAAGCCACAGCAGTTCGTGGCCGGGTTTAGCTAGTAATATATATTTATAAGTTGATGTATAACTAGAATCTAACAGGCACTCATTACTCCTCGAGATGTCATTTTAGAGTACAGATAATTTTAAGCAATCTTTATTTAATAAAAAAAAAAAATAGTCAACTATGCATTTTAACCTTTTTTTTTTGTTGTTGTACTAAGACTGGTCTTCTGGTTACGTTAAAGCCGTGAGGCAAAATTAAAAGACAGAATTTTAAAATTAAATGTTTACCGTTTAATATTTTTTTAATCACGAAATTGAAATTAGTCTTGTTCAATATTAATTATAAACAGAGTTTCATTAAATTAATAAATTAAATCAACTAGGGTGAACGCACCAGTTATGGACAGAAGGTCAGTGATGGACAGGTTGTTCTTTAAATGTAAATAATAAGCTTCTTTGTTGATTTAAAGGTTCCAGTTTTTTTTTTAGATTGATGAACATTTTCTTCTATTGACAACTGTATGAACAAAGTTTCCAAAAGAAAATTTTAGAATGCCTATCGCAGTTGTTTCTATAGTGCTTTTGAGATCAGTGTGTTCCATATATTCCTACTAACAGTTTTGCTAAGTGTAAGCTGAAAATTTATGCTATGTTATCTTTGTCTTTATCTTTATTAATAAATTTAGAATTTTTTTTAGGTATGTCCATTACTGTTACCGATCCCCTGTTCATTACTAGTGCAAAAGGGTGTTTTTTTTTATTGTGATTATACCTGCATAACTGAATATTTTTTCAATTTTAAAGTGTTAAATAGAATAATGATAGCCTAGAGATTCTAAATGTCCAACAGGGAAGTTTATAACTGTAATAATTATGGCGGTATAAGCCAAAAAAGATAAACAAATTTAGATCGCACCCATCACTGGTGCGCATACTCTAAATGTTCAGACACTTATGTATAAAAATCATTACCGTGTCAAAATCAGCTGCTGTAAGACATGTTTTTGGTTACATTTTAAATTTTATCATGTAATGTATTTTGTTTTTATTTAATTGGAAGGAAGCACCAAGTTGTTTCGTGAAATGGTTGAGGCCAATTTTCAATGTCTAATACTACAAGGAAATCCACTATAATACTCCGATACTAAACAAATCAATTGTGTAACTTTCAACAACGGTAGGAGAAGGAGAAACTATTAAGAAAGTTTTTTTTTTTTTTTAAATATCTATCTCCTTCACAGTTTCTTCAATTTCAATATCAATTTTATGAGAGAAATGTTTTTTCTCCAAAATTTTTCTTTTTAACTAATTTCCTTCCAGTCACAGTTTTGGCTAAGGTAATGAACTGTATAAACATGGGACATGTCTCTTTTACTTCGTGTTTCTTATGTAAACCACCAGAAACGTCTAATATTACTGTAAAATCTGGTTATTGATAGTTCCCTTTTCCTAAATTGTGACTTTGGAATGGACATATCCAGCTTCAAATGTCGTTAAGAAGGATTGATTTTCACTTATCTCTTTGAATTGTTGTTTACTTTTTTTTTAAAAATTTAATACAAATGAATTTCATCTTTATGGGAAACCGATATGACTTCAAGCATTAATAAAGGAATAATAAGATAGCTGGACCATGTATGTCGAATAAATAAAGACTCCCCAAAACAAATAGTAGAAGAATTTCCAAATGGAGAAAGGGTAAGAGGCAGACTACGATGGACTGACGATCTAGAGGCAGACCTGAGGTCACTCACTACGTGTGAGATTAAGAAGAAGTTGTATAGGAACGATCTGAGTGGAGGAATATAGTTGATGAGGACAAGGCAGTCCATCAGCCATAGCATCAAAGTAAAAAAAGGGAAAAAAAAGGACACTCCATGAAAGATGTAATCATAGTCATTTCTTATTTATCTTTGTTATTATTGAAGAAGTGCGTTATTTAGGATTTCACATGAACAAGAAACAATGGTGGGAAACTCATTTTACACTGAAAAAAAAACAACTGTTTAAACGATTTGAACTATTTTGCAGGTTACTTGACAGACCAAAATAACCTTAACTAAGAAATTACTGCGAAATCTTCAAAATACAGATAGAAAAAAGTGGACACACCATTTTATGAGACAAATAACTTGCTCCACCAAGACTTAGACATCCAAAAACCAAAGAGGCTTTGTGGCCAAGAGATTTTCTTGGCTTAGCCCCTAACCGGAATGAGTGCAGATTTGCTAATGCGACAAATACTTTACAGATGGGAAATTTCAAGCATGACAAATTTACATATTTGTTTTGAAAAAAATTTTTAAATTATCTAAGAATAATAAATGTGAAAATTTTTATATTCATAAAATATAGTTTAATTACTGTATTAACCCTTGGACTGAAACACGAGAGGAGGTGCGGGTTATATTAATCGACGTTGGATCGAGTAATAGGCATCGATTCTCAAAAGCTAACTCGCTCAATCAAATTAGTGCAATAGCGGTAAATCGACCGCCCCTCCCCCCCGCCACCTACCGCACAAATTACGACAAGATGGCATTTAACCCGGAAGCGGTTATGTTGTAACAGTTGTCAGTATGGAATTTCAATTTGTATGATAATTCACTGCCCTAAGTGGGTTCCCTCCTTGCATTGTATTCTCGAGAAGGGCGAAGGGGAAAATATACATGCATGGTTCTAATTTGTATATGCAAATGGAAAAATTATTTATAATAATGTTTGAATTTTCATCTGTACCAAGTCAATGTTTCACGCTACGAACTATACCAGCCGTTTGGATTTCTTTGCCGAGCGATTATTTTCAAAGATTATTGATTTTTATTGAGGATAACTCAGTAATACTGAGTTAATACTCAGTATCGATATTGAACTATGCAGTACAACAAACTTAATTAACATTTAGTTGGTCACTTTGACGTTGGAAATACAATAGTGATCAATTCACATGAGAGAGATTGTGTAAAAACACATGTGGATTAACACTTAAGATGTTTTCAAATGTTAATTTCGTTCTATTTTGTATACTCACGAGACTTTGTCCCAGAATAAAGTTATTTTCTATTTATTTTTTTTAAGATGATACGTTTTTGTAAAAGTATTTTTTTTTGTCTATAAAAATGCATTTGCGCCCGTCAACTTATTCTTGACAGTCAGCGAATGTGATGGCGATAGAGGAAATAATGACATGACAGGCATGGGGAAAGAAAGTGCTCAGCAGTACCTCTTCCCTAAAAGTATTATTTTCAATTTTGTTTTTACAAATAATGTGTATTTTTTTAAAAAAGTTTTTCAATAAATTATCGTGGTTGTTTTTGCTAAAAACACAGATATTTTGCGGGGAAAAAATGTTAAAGCACCTGTTATTTTTCAAGACTAGAGGTGAATCTCAACTTAATTAATATGAATAAATTAAACAAGGAAGTTTTTTAAAAGTGGGGTTACTATAGTCGAGTTGGTGGGTAATATATTACAAACAAATGGCAAATTATCGATGTTTTTATGAAAAATAGAACTAAGTAAAGTTTAGCTGTTTAAAAGTCCTCTTCTCATGGTTTCAAAAATGGCAAACTCTACTTTCTATTAAATTTAATTTTGTCTAGTTTGTTATGAAGGAACTCTTAATTACTCTAATTAAACATTTTATAAGTTATCGTTCTCCATTTAAAAAATCGTGACTTACTTTAAACTCACACCTGTTGGGAATGCCAACAACCAGCGAGTATATTGTCGAGAAAACAACGTTGGTAGACGTGAGAGAAAGGAGTACCCCGCGGCGTCCCTTCCTTACTTGATTCGATGTTTATAGTTAATGGAGGAAATTCCCCATCCAGCTTCTCTTGAGCCTTCTACGGGTGATATCGGTTACTGATGTAAGTATTACGTTTGATATTCTTTTAAAATGAAAAATATTAATGCTGATTTAATTAAAATTGTATATTATCTTACATTAGTTAGGAGAGGCGTGAAGAAGTAAATGCCAATGAAAATATAACTTTTCATAAAATAATTCATAGAGTAATTTAAAATTAAATATCGGTATTTTAATGTAAATTTAATTATTTGAGTGGGTTGATACACGCGGAAAGCTAGTTCAGCAAGTAGGCCTTGTCGAAGTTCCTTTTGCGAACTTCTTTTGGCTTCCTGGATGTTATCGCAGCGTACTTACCAGAGTGTCAAGATTCATTTTCCGAGGTCGTCGAGAAACAAATATTATCTGATCCAGGTAGGAATTGAATCCACAACGTTTTGAACCAGGTATTCTGGGACCCTCACTGCAACGTGTTCGGTCGATATCTTTCAAGAAGAATGTAAATGGCAGCTGTGTGATGTGCACCTCGTATCCATTAGATGCAGATAAATAAGGGATTCAAAATTAGAAGTTTATGTTAAAATGTTGGGACTCGATGGTAAACATGAAATTAAAAACAAAATATAAATAAACAATTAAAACGGTAAAAAACTGTTTTATGCCTACTGATTAATGTACACATTTCAATACATGATTATTACTTTAATAAATTTGAAATTTATAAAATGTATTTGTCAGACATAGTGCCGAGCCATTGAGCTTCCAATCATACGAAGGGGATTACTTTTTCGATATCGATAATATAAGAATTCCTTGCTATAGATCTTTATTTGGTGGAGATAGGCTGTAATCCCTCCGTTCCATTTACAGTATCGAGAAGTATTGAGATAAATTAAATGGTGGAAGAAGACTGCCTAGAAGGAATTAGTCCTAATAGGACGGCCCTACGTGCTTGGAATAATTGCCTGGAGCTGTCCTTCGTTCTTCGGGAAGTGTCTTCCATGGTTGTCAGCAGCCAGACAGATGTTCAGCAAGGGTTCTTGTCAGGCTGCTTGTTGATTATGTATCTAGAACAGCCCAGAGAATCAAGAACTGCTGAAGTTCCGACGATATTAGTTATCACTAGTTAGGAATGTTTAATGACGAATTTATTCGTGATATGGGTTAGGCGAAGAAAATATAGATAGTAAATGTAAAAAAAAAGGTTTCATATTATTATATTTTTATTTCCTCACTACAAAAACTTTATATTCATATGGGAGATAAAACATTTACCTCTTTACAAATTTGAAAATACCTGCATGCCTATTATATTTTAGACATCGATGAACAAATTGATTCCTCCCTACTACCCTCAATCCGATGTTTGTTAAATGTTCAGAAATCTTGCAATGCAGTGCCCATAATAGAGTACTACACCGCGATGTACACTGTCTCATTATTATTTTTCGAATTATTATATGTATTTTCTTAGGCATTATAATATTTTAAAACCGGTCCATTCGGTTTGGCTCACAACTGAGGGCATAAAAAAAGAATGGTTATTAATATTTCCGTTCCTCCGGCTTATGTTATTGTCATGGACTAGGAAAAGATCTCTCTTGAATAGCTGGATCCAAACACTATGTAGTGTAAGTCCTATAATATACCCATACACACGGCCAAGCCTTGAGAACTTTTTCAGAGAACTGAGAAGTCGAAAAGTCAATAGCCAAGTTGTGGAAGGAATGCCTGGATTTATTGCTCTCCTTTCCCACATGGCAAGAGTATAAATCCCTCTTTATCGGATGAAATGTTGGCCATTTCACTCCTAACAGCTCCGAAGGATCCTTGGAAATTAAACCAGATTCCGTTCAACGACCCATTTCCCATTCAGCATTCACGATGTTATTATGCAGAGATCGTTTCCTCGCAAGTGGAAAGTTCTTGCGCTAGCACTAATTAATATTCCTAATGTTTCCTTAATTCGTCAGAAATGTAATAAGTGCCAATTGTTCCGAAGAACAGTGAAAGCTATTAATGTTAGAATATTTTCTCAATGGTTACTCCTTTACCTAATGAAGAATTTTCGAGATTAGATCTAAAAAAAAAACAACTTCATAATTGGATAATATCATTGAATAATTGCATATATTTTCAATGATATTGAGAGAGCGGGGTAGCTCAGCGAGTAAGAAACTGCCTTGTAATGCTTAAGGTTCTGGGTTCGAATCCGGCTGATGGAACATAATTATTTATCTGTTTCATCAGCCGTGAATTGTCTCTGAGGTCGGTAAACTCTTCATTAAATAATTAATAAGGAACGAAACCTGGAGGTTGAGCATAGGGATGGGATTTCGAAGTCGATATTATAAACATTCTTGAAATATTAATATAAATATTGATTCTCTGGCACATAACCTCATCAAAAATTATGTTACTTTTCTATTTAAATTAATTAATGGTAATATAAATTCTTCTATATTCCTTAGTAAAATTAATTTTCTATTTCCTGTTCATCTTCGTCATCCTTATCCTTTTTCAGAAATTTTCATTCAACCAATTATGCCTTCCGTTCATCCTTCCATGATTAGTATCCTACATAGATTTATTTGACAATTCGTGATCTTGATTTGAGAACGTTTTAACTAACAAAGTTTACTGAGTAGGAAGGGTACCACGCTCGCTGTAGAACTCTACTAAGGGATGTTATCAACAGTCTATAATATCAAAATATGAATATTTTTCTCTACTAAGCATTACATTCTATATGAAACAGGCAATATGAGTATATTTATTTTCTAACGATCATATAATTCATAGCTCTTACCGAAAACGATAGTTTTGATTTTAATTTCCGAATTCAAATATTTTAAATATCTAAAGGACGATATCGACTATCGATGGCTACCCCTAGCTGAGCGTGACCTCGGCTCAATCATCTCCTCGCACAAAGGTTTCTTATAACAGTATTTAATTAAAAAGTACTAACCCAAGACCTTCGTGGGTTGTATCGGTACAGAAATTTTTTTGGGGTTATAAAAATTTTTATTTATTTGAATGAAATTTACAACTGTATTACATAGAAAATACAATAATTAAATGTGACATTGGTAACATGACATGTACAACATGAAGAGAAACTACCCATTGGTAGAACTCAAATTAAAGTTCTATATTAGAAGGTCCCGAGGCCATCTTTTTTTCAGACGCCTCGGAGGTTGTTATAACAATAAAATTGAGAACGATCCCAAATTTTTCAGATGCATATTTCTATATGCATATCCTATATATGCATACTCTCTATCTCTCTCTCTCTCTCTCTCTCTCTCTCTCTATATATATATATATATATATATATAGAGAGAGAGAGAGAGAGAGAGAGGTATATATATATATATATATATATATATATATATATATATATATATATATATATATATATAAGTTAAGCGTCGGCGGACTCTAACAATAAAAAAAAAGAAAGGAAAGGGCTTGAAATGCAACACTCACGGTTTCAGAAAAGATACTGATTTATTCCTTTAGTAATCCTCCTTATATACATTTCATATGTTTATTTACATTCAGGACGGTATTAAGGCTGATATCGCCGGTCTCCGGTCTTTATCTCCCCCCCACCAGTTTACGAATAGGATTTTTCGGAAACTTAGATATTCCTAGATCGGAGCTAACGATTATCAGTCTTAACACCTTACAATTGTTTTTACAAGTATAAAGTTGAAAGAAAGTAAAACTCACTCGAGACATACAATAATACAAAGAAATAAAAAAAAACAGAACTAAACACAACACTTGCTTCCAAAAACAGAACTCTTAAAATCCTAAAAAAAACAGAGAAGAAAAAAAAAAATAATACACTTTCCTCTACTGTATTGCTATGATTCTATTTACACATAAAAAAAAATACACCATATTTTTGCTTAGACAACCAAAAAAAAACATATTTGTTATAACGTGGTGAGGGTACTACGAATCCGTTAGTTTATGTTCCGGTTCTATCATTGGGAGCTTCAATTGTTCAATGTGAACCGTTCTCCTCTTTCTAGGTTCATTAACGCTTTCGATCGTTAGTAGATTATGCTCCCTAATAGCAATCACTCTGAATGGACCCTCGTATCGTAACAATTGTTTCCCTCTGTTGGTCCCTACTCTACGGTACACTATTGTCCCGATCTTTAGATCACCCATTTGGTCACGTACGCGAACATTCTGCCTCTCTACCCGCTTCTCCTTTTCCCGCTTAATTTTCGCCGTTACTCTTCCCCACGTCTTTTCCATCTCCACCCTATTGCTCTGGATTTGCTCGACTAATGGTTCATTAACCGTTGTTTCCCCGCAATCTCGCCTTGGCCTGCGCATCCCGAATAGTACTTCCACGGGCGAAAATCCCGTGACGGAGTGAATCGAGTGGTTGTAGGCTGTTACCGCTTTCTTCATTGCAACATCCGGCTCCAACCCTTTTTCCCCCTGATACACCCGGATGTGATCACTCAGCGTGCTGTGCAACCGCTCAATGCCGCCTCTACCCTTAGGATGTCCCGGGGTGTTATAATGCCAACGAATCCCTAGTCGTTTCACCTCCTCCCTAATCGCGGCATTGTCAAACTCCCTACCACCGTCCGATGTGATCCTCTCGGGGACCCCGTAGAACTGCACCCAGGTTTGTAGGGCTTCCGCAACTGCGTTGGCAGACTTGTCCATGACCTGGTGTGCCATAGCTACCTTGCTAAAGACGTCGATGACCGTGACCCACTTGAACCCTCTCCAGGTAAATGTATCAATCTGGAGGTCCTGTAGTGGCATATTCCCCGTCGGTGTCTCTTCCTGAATCCCTCTGGGGGGGTGTCGATCATATTTCGTGCGCATACACACCTCGCATTTCCCTATGACCTCTTGGATGGATTTTTTCATGCCCCACCAGAAATACTTTCGACGTAATGCCTGCAGTGTCTCGTTCACGCCTCGGTGGTTGGTTTTCCCCTGGTGATAAGCTAATGTGACTGCCTGTTGCTGTTCCTCATCCTGTATAGTTTCCACTGCGTACTTACAACGGATGAGTGTTCTGTCCACACCAATTCGCTCGGATCTCCACATCCGCTTTATTTTATCCCATACCGTGTTATTCCCCACATAAAGATGGTGCGTCTTTCCAGGTTCCGTGGCGTCCTTCAGTGCCGTACAAATTTGCTCTTCACTCACCCCGGGTTGCGACCAGATGACGCGAATCTTGCTTTTCCCATATCTTCGATAATCTATTTTCATCATCCCTGCTACTCTCGTTTTCCAGATTACCTGACGATGCTTGTCATTGATGATGTCGTCTATCTCCTCCATTTCCACTGCTCTTTCCTCCGCTGAGCTCTCCTCTTCCGGGGACTCTCCCCTGTCATCTATACCGACGATATCCTCCGCTCCTTCGCCGTCGGGAGTCCATTCACTCAAGAATTGGCGCACGTCTCGCGATGGTCCTCCCCCGTCCTCTTCTACCGCGTTGATCATGATGGCCCTCGAGAGCCAGTCCGCCACCACGTTCTCCTTTCCCGGCTTATACACCACCTCTATATTGTATTGACTAAGGACTTCCTTCCATCGCGTGACCCTAGCTGAGGTTTCTTTAAGTTTCCCTACCCACTGCAGGGGTTTGTGGTCGGTGTGGACTCGAAACTTCCTCCCAAATACGTATGGCCTGAAATGGTCGATAGCCCACACTATCGCGAGTAGCTCCCTCTCCAAAGCGCTGTATCGCGATTCCGCACCCGTAAGCCGACGGCTCGCGTATGCTATCGGTCGTTCACCCTCACTCCCCCCCTGGGACAAAACGGCCCCTAACGCGTATTCGCTCGCATCGGTGGTTATATTAAAGAGCTTCTCAAAATCCGGGAACGCTAACACCGGCTCTGTCAGCAACCTATTCATACATTTTCGGATATTATTCTCCATCTCTGGTGTCACCACAATCTTCGCGCCTTTCTTCAGCAAATTGTTAATGGGTACCAAATACTCTGCCATCTCAGGTACGAATCTCCGGTAGTAGTTCAGCGTCCCAAGAAGCCTACGGATCCCCTTCACGTCCCGTGGTACCGCCATCCTTGTGATCGCCTCCACCTTTGCCGCATCCGGTCTGACCCCCTCGCTAGAGATAGTGTGGCCTAAAAAATTAATCCGCGTTTGTCCCAGCAGAGACTTCTCGCTTGATAATTTCAGCCCGAATTTCCGGAGCCTCTCGAATACTGACCTCAGATGTCCCACGTGTTCGGTTTCCGTTCTGCTAAAAATCAGCAGGTCATCCATATATACCTGACATACCGAGTCATCGATACCCCTCAAAAATTCGTCCATCAGACGCTGAAATGTTATGGGCGCATTCTTCAGACCAAACGGCATTCTTGTGAATTCATAATGCCCCCTTTCGAATGTGAACGCTGTTTTGTGTTGGTCTTCCGGGTGCATCCGTATTTGGTGATATCCCGCCTTAAGGTCCAACGTGCTAAAGACCACGGCTCCACTCAACCTATCCAGTATATCTTCGAATCTGGGGATCGGGTACTTCTCGTCTACCGTGTTATCGTTCAATTTACGATAGTCTACTACCACCCTGTATTTTTCCTTATTATCCCCCGGTGCTGCCTTCTTCTTCACCGCCCACAGGGGACTATTGAATGGTGAGGTGCTATCAACTATGATCCCTTGTTCTTTTAGACTATCTAGCTCCTCTCGAATATGCTGCCTCAACGCCTGCGGGTATCTTCTCTCTTTCACGTAAGTTACCCTATCCTGCTTCAGTGGGATTTCATGCACCGTCCTCCCTGTTACCCCTAATACCTCACCTTCCCTGAAGAAAATGTCCCTAAACTCCTCCTGTAGCAACTTCCTCCAGTCCTCCACTCTGTTCACCGCCCCTATCCGCACCCTTCTTTCTCTCGCGACCCCTATACATCCGAACTTCCTCTTTCCCAACCTAACACTCCAGGCTCCTCTACGATTCCTAATGCTCGCCCCTACCTGCCCCAACAAATCGCACCCCACTATGACCTGGTATTCCCGAGTCATGTTTTTTACTACGTGTACCTTCAGTTCGCCCTCTTTTCCTGCCCACCGATCAAGTCTTATTGTCGCTTCTCCCTCTACGCTACAGGGGCCACCCAGAGTGATTAGTTGGCAATCGCATTTTTGGATCCGGAGTGCCCTCTCACTCCCGCACACTTTCCCTAACGCCCCTCTGGTCATAATAGTGCTCGAGCTCCCGGTATCCACGAGGCACTTTACTCCCCCGTCTACCTCGATAATTGGCAACCAGCATGGCTTACCTCGGATGTTGTTGCATGTTGCTGTGCGGTCGCCTCTCTGCTGCCACACTCCTCAGATGCCGCCCAGCTTCCTCCTCCCCGCCGCCGTTCGTCGCTGCTCGGTCCGTTGGCTGCTCCTGCCTCCTTCGCCTCCACTGCTACCTGGTTCGTCCGTCTCTGTCCCCGAAGTTCCCGACTCCTCGGTTGCCTCTCCCGAAGATCCGTCCTTCCGCTGCATCCTAGCCCGTCTTGTCAGCTTCTGCGTGTTTACTTCCATGGGCTCGTCTTGAGTTCTTTCTCTCCTCCGGAATATGTACGGGCACTGCCTAGCAATATGCCCTTCGGTACCGCACTCGAAACATCTAGTGCGCGGACATTGTGCAACTAAATGTCCTGGCTTTCCGCACCCATGACATTTCCTGTCTTCCCTGCGGGGTCCATTCCTCGGCCTCACTTGTCCGGATCTTTTTTCACCCATCCTGACCTTTTCTCCGCTCGGCTGTACCGTTTCTCTCCTCTTCCAACCCATCGGGGCTGTCCGGGGTCGTCTGTCATTCACCCGGATCCACCCTGGTTCTTCCACGTCCATCCGAGTCTCTTCTTCCCTTGCGCTTAGGTCGATCATTTCCTGGGCACACTCGAGGAATGATCTCTCCCTGGGCAATCCGTCTCTCCTTCCCGTTTCCTTCGCCAACTGGACCTTGAGTATCGTCGAGAGGAACTCCATCCTGGCTTCCACCTCTCCCACACTCATTGTTTCGCGCATTTTCTCCGTTATGCGGTTGTACTTTGCCACTAGTACCCCCGCATACTGGCCCCTCGTCTGACGTTGGGACCGGCGCTCCCTAAACATTTGGAAGATGTCTTCCTCCGGCGTCCATCTGCCTCCTCCGAAGGCCTTCTTCAGTCGCTCCTTAATCACCGGCCATGGTGTCTCCTCGTCCGCCTGAATTTGGTTCAGGATGCTCCTCCTTACTCGGCACACCAGAGCCGCTTTCAACGCTTCCGCGTCCCCTAGGTTTACCAGGTCCTCCGCCACCTTTACCTCTATTCTAGACATGAGGCGGTCTCCGCCTTTCAGGAAATGGTTGAGCTCACCTACCTCGCCACCGAAGCGTTCCAGGTCCGCAATGGCTCTTCGAAGGTCCTGCGTGGTCGCCGCTCTTATTTTCATCCATTCCAGCGCGTTAGCGTGCGCTTCTGCCAATGTGTCCCTCGGTAAGGGAGGGATCTCCTGGATCTGCGGAATCTGCGGTACCTGAGGTATTTGAGGTATCTGAGGCACCTGAGGGGCCTGCGCGATCTGAGGTATCTGCGGAATTTCTTGAGGTTGAGGGATTTCCGGGGCGCTCAACACTCCCGGCCTGATTAAGCCCTCTGTTGGCATTTCACTCTTTCCTTATGACTAGGAGAAGAAAAAAAAACCAAGAGAAAAAAAAATGACTTTAAAAAAAAATTACTTCTCTGTTCTCCTGTCGTAGTCCCGGGTTTCGGCACCAGTTAAGCGTCGGCGGACTCTAACAATAAAAAAAAAGAAAGGAAAGGGCTTGAAATGCAACACTCACGGTTTCAGAAAAGATACTTATTTTATTCCTCTAGTAATCCTCCTTATATACATTTCATATGTTTATTTACATTCAGGACGGTATTAAGGCTGATATCGCCGGTCTCCGGTCTTTATCTTATATATATATATTTAGCGTTACAGAAAATCAGTGGGAACGAAGCTAGTGAATAAGTCTTTGAACAAACCAATTCAAAACTAAAACTAAAACAGAGACTGAATACATTTACATACTTGCTTAAGTCCATATGGACATACTCATCACAAATATACGGCATCGCTAAAAAGACCCACCTACAAAATCTTCATACGTTCCAATCGAAATTATTGCGAGTCATCACAAAATCACCTTGGTACGGGACTAACAAAACTCTACATACTGACCTCCACTTCCCAACAGTTGACCAACATATAACATCCCTTTATCAACGATTTTACACAAATTTAAATGGACGTAATAACAGGCTTACAATATACATGGCCACAGCTGACATACCTCAGAACATGAGAAGGAGACTAAAAAGGCGTTGGATGAGGGATCTCCTTCCTTAGACAACCTAAGTAATTGGAAAAAGTTAGGGAAGAGGTACTGCTAAGTACTTTCCTTCCCCATGCCTGTCATGTCATTATATCGTGTATCGCCATCACATTTGCTGATTGTCAACAATAAGTTGACAGGAGCAAATACATATTTTATAGACAAAAGAAAAAAAATGTTTCAATTTTATCTTCTTAATTGTAAACTGATTTAATCTAGCAGGTATAGTAGATGTGATAGATGTGATTTTTTAGCCATTTCAGCATTTTTTCTTTATTGTTAAGACAGGAGCCGTTGTATAAACTCTAGGAAACTGAATGTATCTACAAAAATTGTTCTAATATTGCTATTCTCTGATTTTTTTTCGTAAAAATATATGTATATTGTGTAAAAAATGCAACTTCAATCATATACGTTCTTTATCACTTGAATTCTATCGCAGCTGAAATTCAAACGATTTTTTTTTCTACGGGGATATCCAATTCAATGTTCATCTCGTCATTTATTTCTTAAAATATCAGGTGATATTATCCGCTTTTACAATATTATAGCGTAATTATGGTAAGAACGGACTCGCCATAAAAGAAGGGCTAATAAAAGGAAATTAGAAAAGGATTGGTGAAGTCTAAAGGGTAAGGGCTTTTACTCTATTCCTCCTCGAGCTCCCGAAGATGGCTCAAACATAATTAGTTTACCGGATCTTATAAAACAGTTCATAAATTCTCAAGAAAAGCGGGACAAAAAAGGTTATAAAAGAATCTTGAAGAAAAGAGAAGAGGACAAGAAGTTAATTTTAGAGTCCTTATTTTAAAGAATCTCAGGATGAATAGAGGTTCCCCTCTCCAATTACAAAAAATAATGTTTTTTTATATTATTTTTATATATATTTTTATGAAAATAAGATTTTACTGTAATAATTGCTCCTGAGGCTTGACCAGTCTTCAATTTGTATTCTGCATGTCTATTTCATGAACTTGATAAGAATATGTCGAGGTACATCCGACGAGCTGTATATCATCTGAAATTTTGTGTAAAAACAAATGGGCCAACATAAAAAAAAAAATTATCTTTGGTTTTTAATAATATTTATTTTTAAACATACGGCATTTTTTAAATCAATTAAAGAAAACACAAAGAACTTCGATTTAGAAATAGAAATAGAAATAGAAAAATAACTTTATTCTGGGACACAGTCCCTTGAGAATAACAAATTAGAACAAAATTAAAATATTACATCTGGCCAAAACAAAATAAATCGAAAAAAAGAAATAATGTAAAAAAAATATAAGGTAAAAACTCTATATACAAAACAAACTAAACTATATACAAAACCATTAATACTATTACAAGAAACTTAAAGCTATTTAGACCAGTATACACTTTTCCGAAAAAAATAAAGAATTAAAAAATAAAAATATATCAAATTCTCTATTAAAATCCGCTCGAATGGTTAGCAAGTATCTGACTGTTTTTGTGATAGGAATTGGAATAGGAGGGATTTGAATGTGGATATGGAGGGGGAATGTCGAATTTTGATAGGGAGGGAATTCCAGAAATTGACAGAGCGAACAATAAAGGAATTTTGGAATGAGGCAGATCTGTGAGAAGGCATGTAAAGGTCAGAAGGTCGAGATCTTGTGGACAGGGAATGGACTGAGGTTTTGAACTGGAGAAGGTTGTAGGCGTAAGAAGGACGATGGTTGTTGATGATTTGGTAGAGGAACGTACCTAGAAAGTATTGTCTTCGGAAGGAGGGGTAGAGCCACCTTAACTCAGTGTAGTGGTGAGAGACATGGGAGTACCTCGGGGCACCAATAACAAATCTTACGCAGCTATTCATTAATCTTTTCAGTCTATCACGGAGCTCCACCGAGAGGCCATCATACACCACACAGCTGTAGTCAAAGTGGGGGAAGATGAGAGAGGAAATTAGGAGTCTACGGATATGTTGAGGTAGGAGATGGCGGAAGCGATGAAATAGTTTAAGGGTAGAGATTGTCCGACGGGAAATGTGAGAAATATGGTTGGTCCAGGAGAGGGTTTGATCTATGAAAAATCCTAAATTTTTAACAGAGGAGTAGAAGGAAATTGGCTGGTCATTAAGGTGTAATATGGGAAAGTCAGTATGGGATCTAATGAGGGGCTTGGAACCAATGACGATGGCCTGAGTTTTGGCAGCATTTAACTTTAATCCATTTACATTTGCCCAGGCATTGATTCGATCAAGATCTTCTTGAATCTTGGCAAATGCCCCCACTAACTCAGAGGGAGAAAAGGATAGGTAGATCTGGGAATCATCTGCATAAAGGTGATGGGAACAATGGAAAATTGATTTAGGTAGGTCGTTAATGTAGGAGCTGAAAAGGAGAGGAGATATGCTTGAACCCTGGGCAACTCCAGAGGATAAAGAAAGGAAAGCAGATAGTGGTTGGTTGGGTATGGAGACTGCTTGGGTGCGTTGGGAGAGGAAAGATTGGAACCAAGAGATGGAACTATTGGAGAAAGATAATGATTTTAGTTTGTTGAAGAGGATGGAATGGTTGATGGAATCGAAAGCTTTGGAGAAGTCTAGAAGAATAAGGACAGTTAATTTTCTATCATCTATTGCAGATTGAATGTCGTTGGTAATTTTAATTAAGGCAGATTGTGTGGAATAGCCGGGACGGAAACCAGATTGGAGAGGATCAAATTGGTTGGAATTTTCGAGGAACTTGGAGACTTGGGATTGCACCAGTCTTTCAAGAGGCTTTGAGAGGTTAGAAAGAATTGAAATTGGACGGAAATCTTCGGGTGAGGATGGATTAGGCTTTTTATTTAAAGGAAGGACAATGGCTTTTTTCCAAGAGGTAGGGAATACTGAATTCTGAAGGGAGAAATTGTAGATAAAAAGGAGAGCTGGGAGGATTTCAGGTAGACATATTTTTATTAATTTGACAGGAATGCCGTCTGGCCCTATGGAATTGGTGTGGGATTTCATTAACGCGGTTAACAAGTCTGTGGGAGAAATGTCGGAAAAATAAAAGTTATTGTCGTTAAAGGATATCTCTGGAGCAAAGCCAGAAGAGGAAGGTAGAGAAGAGGTATTAGCGACAGATATAAAATAAGAGTTTAAATCATCGGAGGATACAGGATAGGCTGCGGTAGGGGATCTGGAAGGATTACCAATGGAAAGTTTACGAAGCAGTAGCCATTTCGATTTGATATCAGGAGCTGAGGAAAGGGTTTCATGGAAGTAGGAAGTTTTCGCACGCCGGATCCTTGTCTGTGCCAAGTTGCGAAGCACCCTGAACGCTTGGTAGTCATCTGCAAGCCTCGTACGTCTAAAACGTCTTCGGGCAGCGTCGCGCCTCTTCTGCAGATCTTTGATTTCCTGACACATCCAAGGAGCAGGCCGGTGACGAAAGGTAGAGGTTTTGAGGGGAGCATGGGTATTGAGAATATTGAGAAGATTGGTGGTAAGAATGTCAACCATGGAGTCGATGGAAGAGCAAGAATATATTCCATTCCAGTCTAGGGTTTCTAGGTCAGGTAATATTTTTTCTCGAGTAAGGGAATCTAGGTGACGGAAGGTGATAGTTCGAGGCTGGATTGAAGGAGTTTGGATATTATATGTTATTTGTATAAGATCGTGAGATGATAAGAATGATACTGGCAATTGAGAAGAGGAGAGGAGATTTTGTACAGAGTCTATAATGTAGAAGTCTAGCCAAGTGTCTGACCTGCTGGTGTGGTGGGTGGGGGAAAATGGAACTATGAAGAGGTGCAGAGAGAAAATTAGGTTTTCTAGATAGGATTTGTCATTGGAGTTAGAGAGGAAATTGGTATTGAGGTCACCGGAGATGATTATTCTGGGATATAGAGGAACGAAGTTGAATAGGGTTGATTCGAAGGACTGATCAAATGGAACATGGGGAGGACGATATACCACAGTGTAAAGGAGAGGAAGATCCTTACAATGGATTTCTACTAGAAGGTATTCAACCTGAGGATGATCGGAGGGTGGTGAGGAATCGAGGATTCGAGTCTTCAGGCTATTATGGACAAACATGGCTACTCCTCCGCCATTCCGGCTTACCCGATCATGACGGAGGAGGGTGTGATTAGGCAAGGAAACAGAAGAGGAAGGGATGTAAGGTTTAAGCCAAGTTTCCGAGATTGCGATAATATGATAAAAGTTTTGAGTGAAATATTGCAGGAACTCGTCATAGTGGGCAGGGAGGGATTGAGAGTTAACATGACAGGTGATTAGGGTACTAGACATGAGAGGAATTGGGAGGGAAACAGTCAGAGTTTGGTAGAGAAACTCTAAAACAAATAGAAAATACAAAAAGGCGTTTACAATTAATGAAAATAGCAGAAAAGAAAGTGTAAGCAGGAACCAAAAGAAATAAAAAACATATGGTCAATAAAATATAAATTAGTGTGTAAGTGTGAAGAGATATCTCTATGCGTAGAAGTGAAAATGTTCCTTTGTAGATAATTGAGTTCAAAGTTATTTTAATGAGGATGAGGAGTAGACGAATTCTTCGTGGTCAGGCAAATATATCGAGGTCCGAGGCCTGTTCAATCAGAATAACTTTATGCCCGTCCTCCTTTCGACATCGCACCTTTCCGGCGGCAAACCACGTATATTTGATTTTCCCCGCAGCTCTCTTCTGTCGGGCGAGCCAATATAAGTGTCTGTTCGTGGGAGTCATTTCCTCACTCAGATATATCCGGTGACAGTCATTCTCCTGCCAGCCGATATCCCGAGTAGTGAGGTCTCTCTTGACTTTCCTCTTCGTTATTAAGTCGTCCCTGACTGACTGTTTGACAAAGCGCGCGATGACAGGCGGCGGTCGTGGGTCATCTTTTCTACTTCTGCGGCGATGTACTATGTCCAAGTCATCTGTACTGAGCCTGATGCCCAAACTTGCTCCAATGCAGGTCACCAAAGCGGCGGGCGTTTCACCAGTTCGCTCCGGTATCCCTCGGATCTCCAGTGATCTGGATAACAAGCCCTGCTCTGCGTTATTCAGGCGAACCTCCAATTCACCCACTCGAGATTTGAGGGCTTTATTTTCCAGAATAATTTTTTCGAAATTACTGGCTTGACTTTCGAGGTGTTTCTCAATTTTCGATAATTTTTCATTAAGCTCAAAATTGAGCTCTCCATATTTATCGAGGGTTGTTTTTATGTTTTTTATGTCTTCATTGACACTCGAGTCTAAGCGATTTACTGCCGCCAGTATTTCTGAGGCGGACGGCTCAGTGTTAGATTTTTTGGTCTGGTCACAATTAGGGCATACCCAAGTTTTTTTGTGTGCTTTTAAGGCTTCAATTTCTTTTTCACTTAGATTGAGACACCGCCCGTGAAAAATAATTTTGCATTTTACACAACAAAGATTGTTTTTATCTTCGCGTGCAATAGTATTATTGCAAATATTACACTGCACCATATTTAATTAGAATAGAACAATTAAAATGTAAATAAATACCGGGAGAGAGTTGTTTTGATGAACGCAGTAAACAGTGTTGTCTAATGCTGTAGGGATTAGTAGACGTTTACACTCCCGTAGCTTCTAGAACTCAATTGGATTCACGACACTTTCTTTAAGTAGATAAAAGTGAATATATTACACTAATCACAGTGAATACTAATATTGTTAGAAGAAAAATACACTCAACTATAATGAACTGTACTGAACATTAAAATTTTAAAAAATCAGAACTGATAATATAAGAGAGTAATAGCGATGTGTACAGGTAGCTGTCTCTGGCCAGACTGAAATGTTTTCACAATGTTTTCTTCGCATCCCAGTATATATAATTGATTTTTTATTTGTTCTCTCCATTTTCTATAAATAATTACTGTATGCACTTGTTTTACAGTTTATATGCAGGTTTTCTGTACTATAAAAAACTATGAAAAATTGCGAAAAAATACATTCACCAAAAAAAAAAAAAAAAAAAAAAACGGAGAAAATTAAATTAAATTCCTGTAATATATTAACACAAAATCTTAACATCTAAATTTTAAGGAATTTAATAAATGTTTAAGTGGTTATATTTATAAGCGAGCCGGTTAGGGAAAAAAAATAAGAAGAGAAAGATCCATATAAATGTAAATTGATTGGAGACAGACTGCATACAAGTTTAGTATTATCGTACTTTTAGCATTATTTATTATTATTATTTCGCTTTTTTTTTTTTTTTCATTATAGATCATGGTTGGTGGAGAACCCATTTACCACCAAGTAAGGTTAGGCAGGGCTAGCGGAAGCTGCAACAATTTTTTATATTTTATTGTTGCTATTTTTATTTATCACTAACATACACCCATTTACATATAAACAACTTATTCCTATAATTTTAAAGTTTTCGTAACTTAAAAAACTATAGATTAATTAATTCTAGCGTTAGATTGATAAAATTTTTTTGAGGCAGCATCTGGGTCGCGGGGCATCTATATGCGGCCTAGAGGCCGCAGGTTCACCTATTGCGTTATAGATTATTATATTTATCTTCTCCAGCTTTTTAAATGCGTTAAAATGTATATTTATTATTTCATTATTTCTAAATATTATTATTTTTTTGTGACTTTTTGATGACATAGGAAATTAATTGTAATTTATATACTTAATTTAACTGTTCTATCTTTCTAATAAATATTTATATAGCTTCTTCTTTTTTTTTTTTTTTTTTTTTTTTTATATCTTGGTTAGAAAAGGCAAATTGCTCAATTATAGGTGGCAAGTAATTTCAGTAAAATACAAGTTCCTACTTTATCTCAAAATAAAAAGAAAAAACAATAAATAAAATCTTGATTTTTCTGTACACAACTATTCTCAAGAAACTTTGTCCTGGAATGAAGTTATTTTTCTGTTCTCTTCGACTTTTATTCTGCCTTTGTGGTCTTTGAGCCAAATGCTTAATTTTACGCATAATTCAGAAGACTCAAACATTTGTCTTATCGATCTAAACAGTAATATACAAGAACAACTGACTCTAGAGCTAATAGGTTCAGACAAAATAAGATCTAACTAATGTGAATTTCGACCGAGTTGTGTGGTTAGTGGTAATATGCGGGTTGACTTGATGGTGCCACGAGTTTTTAATCATCTATTATGTTATAATTACCGGTTATGATGATACTGAATTTCGGTTTATCTTCAACTATTGCATGCTCTTATATTTTATCATATTTACTGTGATATATTTGAAACATTTATTTTTCTTCTTTTTTCACCTATCACTTTCTCAGGACCTTTCAATGATGAAAATGACCATAAGCAAATTTGTTAACAATCACTGATATGAAAATTGTATTTCAAGCGTGGGGAAGGCATCATTCATTGGGAAGCACCTCTTCCTGGTCATTATTTACTTCCTCAATTAAGGAGAAAAAATCACTCATTCAGCTCTTTATCAGTCGCTTTCATATGGGCGTATCAGCCGTATCAATGTCGTTTATAATTCGGTTGTGTCCGCGTCGTTTATTATGAAAATGTGCTGGTCCTTAGTTGGTTGTTGTAAGTCGGTATGTAGAAATTTGGTTGTTAACATACCAGTGAACGTATGCTGGTAGTTTAAAAATTTTGGGTTGTAATATTTGTAAGTGTATCTTTTTTGCTGAACCATAAATCTGTGAAGTATATTTCCATATGTGTTTAAGTAAGTATGTATTTTAGTCTGTGGTACAGACCCCTTTTTATTAGGTTGCTAATATCCGCCGATAACTTCGTGAATAGCTTCGTTTCATCGTAACCTACAACATTTTTATTTACGGAAATTCTAGGAATAGGTGCCTTTTTAATCTGGAGAACGGCAAATTTTGCCCTATTTAATTAGGTACAAAAAGCTCACCGTAAGATGATTTATAGTTCAATCGTAAGATAATTTGATAAGAAAATCGATAATAAAGGTAGTATAAAAAAATATTGGGCTGTTTATCGTGACCTCCATCACCAATATGTCAAAATAGCGAGGATATATATATATATATCTCTTTTTTTTCCTATCGATTTTGTTATAACATTATCTTATGATTCAAGTGAGACGGAAATGAGTATTTTAGGACATAATTAAATTAATTAGATTAATGAGAAAACGCCCAATTTCGGAGAATTTTCGTAGATGAAAAAATTGTAGGTTAATGTAAGATGAAGCGATTCCCGAAGTTTTAGGCAGATGTTAATAATTTCATAAAAAGGGCCTGTACCACGGACTATTTAGTTTATGTCTAATTTTCAGTTTAGATGATTAGGAAAAAAGGGAGTGCGGTAATTTCAATCGCTTGTTTAAGTAATTATTTTTCATTTTGACGTGTAGGCCTAGGTCACTTTGTTAATAAAACGTGTAATATATCCACGAAACTTCTGAGAATATATCTTTTGGATTGTATTTTAATACTGATAACGTTCATGTTCTCTATGTACGCAGTGTTGTTCAGAGACACAGTGACCTGATATTACTTTTGCCTAAATTCGGGAAAGGCATCTCAGAACTATAGCTGAGTACTAAATCAATATTGACTCTCCGCTAACAGGCAAACACAAACAGCTCAAGTTGTCAATAACAGCATCAAGATGACCTCACAACTTCCTCGCTACATGATTGGTCACTCCGAAACCGATCCTTATCTTCCGCCAATTAAATTTTTGATTGGGAAGCTTAAACGGGAAGGGTGAGTCATATAAAAATAATCTTTTGTTAATTGGCTTCGAAACATCAATAGAAGTTGATTATGGTTTATAAAAGTGAGTATAAAATAATTTGTAATTTAATAATGTAAACTTCTACATAAATCAATACGTAGATCAAAATACTATAGAACTTAGTTGGATCACATTTTATATTAGCGCCATTTGAAAAAGCAAAAGAAAAAAGTACAGCGAAGACAACCGCAGAAGCAAAAACTGACTCAATAAAAAGAAAAAAAAAATATGAAATTTTTATTGCAATAATCCGGATTGTGCTCAAAATACATTGCATTTACTGATTTTTATATTACATTCATTTTTTCGCTGACCTATTGCTATACGAATTAGTCGCACGGGCTAAGTAATAAATATTTATTTATTCTTTAATATATTTATTAAAAATATTTAAATAAATGATTGTAAGCAGACACTTGTTTAAATGTTTTATTAAATATACATTATATTTATATATACATTAAAATGGAAAATATTGTTATTATGAAAATTTTTAATCAGATTTTTCAACGGGAATACTCATTTTGAGATACCCTTAGTCCATTAATGAGTCAACTTTCCGCAAGTGCCTCGAATTTACACATTTTTACAATAATACCGAAAACAGTTCAAACGATTTTAATTAAAATCGTTACATCAATTTGAAATCGCGGTCTTTTATAGCAGGTAGGTGTTATGTTCTTCAAAATAAACGAACGAGTTTGTTGATTTTGAAACTTCCTTCTTTTAAAGTTCCTTTAATTTGGTTTATTTAAAAAGTTAACAATTTCAAACTGTGATTAGTAATGAAAAATATTTTAATATAAACAATGAAAAAATTTTATTGTTTAAAATAGAAAACAATTTAAAAAGTTTAAAAATTAAAAAAAAAATAATTTTAAAGGAAAAATAAGGGTTGAAATTTTTTTTTTTTTTAACTTCTTTATTGAGATATTAGAATGTGTCACATTCAAGGACAATAGTAATAGTGATACAGAATAGCTCAATCATACTATGCACAATAAATAAAAAATAAAAATAATAAACGGCAATATAATAATACCAAAGTAAATGTATATACACTAAATGATATTAAACTTAACAAAATAAATATTTATATACACACATCAAAAATTAAAAATTACGGAAACAGCCGAGACCTCCCGGACAGAATATACAGGGTGTTCCGTAAATAGAGAGAAATTATTATTGGAGTGATAGCAGTTCGTAAGAGCTACAAAAAAGTTCATATAAACAATCGGCCAATTTTCTGCAGAAAAGTAGCAAATTCAAGTTTTGTGTTTTTAATTGATGCATATTTTTTATTGAATCGAAAGTAATACTTTAAGAAATGTTTAATTTAAGTAATTAGTAATTGCTGCAGTGTAAACAAGATGAAATTTACTTTAAATGAACATAGAGTTTATCATTGTTAAAACCATTTACAGAGGGGTTTTGGGCGGCTAAATTAAGCTAAGTTCTGTTTTTACAAAAATCATAAATTATTTGCCATTTTTTATCATCATCCAACTATACTATAGTTTCTCCACTTAAACAAAAACTTTTTAATTTAATAAGCTTTAAGTTCGTATTAATTAAGTTAAGGTTTGTGAGGGAAAATTTTGAGGACCTGGTGAAGTTCTGTACAAAAAAGATGATATTTTTTATCCTATCAAGTAAAAGTACTCCCGTTTTTAACAAAAATGACTACAATTAATTGTTGCAAAGCTTTTATTTATTGTTTTTCCATGATCTGGGATGTATTTTAATAAACCAAATTGCCTAAACACACATTTTATTCATAAAAAAAAAAATTAATTACAAATCAGTACTTCAAATATTTTTCGGATAAATTAGTTATCAACTGTTAACCCAGATCTACATTATAAGAATTGATTTGTATTTGTGAGAGAAAAAATAAAAGTTCATATTCCTAAAATATATGTTTAAAATAAAAAATACCTGTTGATTGCTTCAATTATTTTTATTTATTGTTATATTTTATTACTTTTGTTTAACATGTTAAAAAAATGTCATCTGTTTACAAAACTTGAGAAGAATCTCAAAATTTTCCATTAAAAACCTCAACTTAATTAACACGAACTTGAACCTTATTAAACGAAGAAGGTTTTGTAAAAATGGGGAAACTGTAGTATAGTTGGATGATAAAAAAAAAAAAAAAAAAAATGAGGCATAATTTATGATTTTTTGCGAAAAACAGAACTTAGTTTAGCCGCTTTAAAGTCCATTGTAAATGATTTTTGATTTTAACAAACTCTATGTTCATTCAAAGTAAATTTCATCTTGCTTACAATGAAACAATTATAAATTACTTAAATTGAATATTTCTTTAGCTATTGCTTTCGATTCAATAAAATACATAAACCAATTAAAAAACCACAACATTTGGATTTGCTACTTTCCTGCTGAAAATTGGCTCATTGTTTATATTAACTTTTTTGTAGCTCTTGAGATCTACTATCACTCCTGTGAAGAATTTCCTCTGCTCATGGGACACCCTGTATACGATATATTAAATATACAATAATGTATAATATTAACTCCTTGTTTCATCGTGTTTCAGAATGCTTCAGAATGATTTTTCCAAAAGATCCATTTTTCTTACAATTATCAATTCAATTCGATGTTGTATACAGTCGTAAAAGGAAACGGATGGTGACGGAAATATATATATTTAACAGATAAGTGAAGTGAATTTAACAATAGGTGAAGTATTCTGGTAATAATTTCTTTTAAATCAATACGTTGTAACGTCTATAGTTTTTAAGTTCACTTTAACATTTTATTTATACTATATTTAGGACAGCACCAGATTTTTTCTTATATTCTGACAAAGGGATGCGCGACATTCCCTTATAGTATTTTTCATGTAAGGTAACTGGGCGATAAATCCAGACTTTCATGGCCTCAAAGACCGTAGTCAACTTACAAATGAGGTAATAAAGTCTATTCCCCCGGCTCATGGAGTAGGATATACTCGCCTTTACATCTCAAAGTATGATTAGGAAATATTCTGTAATATCCTTCCTCTGCTCCTATTAGGGGAGGTCGAGAGGGTGGAGAAAAGAAGGGCACATTTCCTCAAGGGCTGAGACGATTTCGCTAGTGGGAGGAAATTTCCAGACAGGCAGCTCCATAATTCATACAAGAGAATCCCGGAGTTGGGTTAGTTATGGCCTCCTTAGCGTTATACCTGATAGCGGCCCTAATAGCCCTGCATGGAGCTGGAAAAGAGTCCTCCTGGAACCATCCTTCATTCTTAGTGTCTTGTCCGTCTTCCTTCTTATACATATCTCTTCCCATATACTCTCATTTTAAATTTGTTTTTCTTATTCTTTTTTTTTTTTTTTTTAACACGAGATTGTTTCAAGTTTACAGTGATTTAAGGCGTGTCTATTTTACAATGATAAATATTCCAACATATTTTAGACGGGACCCAATCGATTGGCAAAAATATTTAAAATACATTACTCCTTAAACAGATAAAGTGTAATATCTTGGACTAACATTTGACAAATGTTTTGGGCACAATTTTTTGTATTCGATATTCGAGTTATACGTATCCTGAAACGAAAAACATCAAAGTTTGAGAAAAAGTTAATTTTTTGAATATCCTTTCTGGATATCATCTATATAAGGAGAGAATCAAACGATTACAGATTATCGCCTAGAACATCCCCAATGCTGCGAGAAGACTAATGGCGGAAGTCAAAATAGGCTTGAAAAAGAAAGAAAAGTTTTCTTTTTCTTTGTATATATAACTTACAAATATTTTATTTATGATAATTCTCTGAATTGGGGCGTTTTCAATCTGAAGATCGACAAACTTTGTATATTTAATAAGGTACTAAAAATAAATGAATACCCATTTGCTTTCCACTTGAATCTCGAAAAAAAAAGGTGGCTTACAAAAATAAGGGGGCCATTTGGTCTATATAATCTCAATATTTTGACATGTTGGGAATGGAGGTCACGCCAAACGGCCCAATATTTTTGTATAACAACTTTATAAATAAACAATGTTTGCCGATCTCCAGATTGGAAAAGTCCCAATCCTGAGAATTTTATTAATAAAATATTTGTAGGTTACTATCAAATGATTTGTAACATGTATATATTGCAGTTCTGGCAATGGCCAGATTCTCCACTCAAGTCATGAGTGTCCGTGTTTATAGCGCCCTTACTCAATCTCCGCTGGCTTTCAATACCAGTGAAGTGGTTGAGGAAGAAGCGCAGGGATCTCCTGAAGCCTTGCTTTTCCTCCACATGTGGGAGGATAAGTATGGTTCGGAGTTCCCATGGCCGATTGTAAATAGTGTAAATAGGTATGCCTGCATCTAAGATGTTTATTTTCATAACTTTTTTTTTTTAAGATAATTTTAATTCTATTTTATTCATTTATTTTCATTATATTATTACTATTATTTATATTTTCTTTCTTCACTATGATATTTTATTTTGTTCTTTTGTAGCTTTATATTATTTGAAGTTAGCTTATTTTTTTTATTATTATTTTTTTTTAATTTGTAAATATGGTGTGAATGTGCTCTCAGAACTCTATTATAAATTTCCTTTATTGAGACAAATTGTAATATTTATCAACAAATAAATAAATAAATTAAAAACAAACAAAAAAACTATCAGATGAAGTTATTTACGAAGTTTCAGCCGAATATTAATAATATGATAACAGGGGGTCTGCATCACGGATTAAATACATTCACGATAACTTACACGGACTTGCTGACACACTCATACAAGTTATGGCTACAATTAATAAGTCCGATGATATGATTACACAAGGAAAGATGAATGCGGAATCTCCTTCGTTAAAAGATGAATAGTAAAATAAAGGTAGGAAACGATGCCGCTAGACCGTATGTTTACCGAAATGTATACCATAGTGAATAATTAAATTAGTGAAGAGTGTTATAGAAGATATAATATTTCATCATAAATCATAATATACAATTACAGTTTTTTGATTGCAAATAAAAATAGTTTAATAATATTAATTATGTATATCAAATTTTATATAATTTTATATATATTTATTTATTTTTTTTACGTATCTTAAACCTATAATATGGGTACATGAAAGGTAAAAGTTATCCGATAACATCTTAATGCTTTCACACCTCTATAACAGGAAGGTGGTCAAAAGCTTGTTTTCTTCAATGAAGCAAAAAAGCTTGTTTTTCACCAATCAGAGAATGATACAGGAAAACAAGATTTTAGGATTAAAGGGAAAGTGTGAAAAAAAAAGATATAGCTAAACAGAAATAAAGAATTGATGATAATAATACTTATTGAAAAATAAAAATATAAGAGTATAGCCATTTAACTGGAAAAATGTTGAGGAAATGAATATCCAATTAAAAAAACAAAAAACATATGAAGAGATAAACAAGATTTTTATTTTTTGTTGTTTATTGTTTTATAGGAATAACTTTGGTTCACTAGAATGATTTTATTTTCTCAGGCCCATTACTATAGTAATTACAGATATAATAGTTCAAATTAATTATAATGATAATAATGCTTAGCAAACCAGAAGGTTCGATGCCGACACCACTAATCGATGTCCACATTCTGCCATCCAACGAGCTCCGTCTAAACTCAGCCCCACCAAATCAGCCTTAACGCAATCTTCTCACCATAGCTTACTTCAATCCCTATTTTTCAAATTGCGCCATGAATCCTCTTAAGCAGTCCCCACTCGGAGATCCGAACGGGGGACTACTTTGCTTCCGGATAATGAGAGTTTTGAGAGGATCCATGACTGTTTGGTATTTTGTGAACTATAGTGGGTAGGGCGTTTAATCATATTTCACACTATCCAGTAAGTCTGGCGGGCCCCTTCCTCTAGCAAATCTGGAGTTCTCCTCCCTCTAGCAAGTCTGCAAGGCCCCTCTCATTGTTGGCCAGGGAGTCCATCGGACCTAACCGCGAGCAACTTCCGAAGAATTTCCACCGACCATCTCCACATCCGCCAAACGTGGGACGCTCCCCTACACGACAATGAGCCCTGGTTAGGCAAATTAATTATACACGAAAATTAATTAAGTAAACACGAAAACTAACTTGGTAATGATTCTTATAGAAGATTATGTTTAGTTTATTGTTAGGTAGATTGTACAATATTTGAATGAAATATTCAGAATCAATACAGTTTGAATGGCAGTTTTTCAATTTTTTTTAAATTGCCGTCAGTACTATTAATTTTATTAATCTATTTATGAAATATATAGTAAGGGAAAGTATTGCTATCGTGTACATTTTAGAATTCTATTTTTCAACGGAAATACATGTTTTGAGATCTTTTGAGTCCAAATAACCAAGTTTCGTAATGTGTGTGTGTGAACAGCCTAGCTATAAATGAAAAATCGTAAGGTGCTAAAATTGTGTATTTAAAGTAAGTATATGTCGAGAATGCTACAGAAACCTTTTCGTTTAAACATAAATAAAATATCATAGAATTTACATTATTTTTACGATTTTCAAAAAAACGACTCCAACGATTTTGATTAAATTCCTTATTTTATCTTAAGGCGATGTCTAATATTAGATTGCTGTTATGGTTATTGAAATTTCCTTACATGGCTTAAATACAGAATTTTCTAAATTTCGTCTTCTAAAGTGCCCCTGACTTTGTTTATTTGAAATAATTAACCATTAAATATTATAATCAGTAATGAAAAATGGTTAAATATAAGTTTTGATTACTAACTTGAACAGGTATATGGGATGGTAATGTAGGACCGAGAATTACCGAAGAAAAACGAGCGTGCACTGGAGTCAGCCTAAAGGTTTAATAGGCTTCGAAACTATAGTGCTGACATTATTCAACTTTATAGATTACAGTAAAATAAAAAAAATGTATATATACCAGTGCTTAAACAAATAAAAATACACATATAAGCAAATAACGGCCACCTTTACCACTCGCGCTCCTGTCGGAATTCATGCCAGTAAATTATGTATTATGATTAAAATATACAGTTATGCAAGGAAGTGATAAGTGATGAAAAACGCATAAATTTGATTGATTAGGCAAATTAGAAAAAATATATTATAATTTTTACTTCCACTTTAATATTTTTGTGATAAGTAAACATTTTAGATTACTGCACCTCTCCAGAATTTTCTATATCGAATTAACAATATATATTTGGCTAACACAATAGCCTGCTTTACTTTGGTTTATACAACACAGTTCACTACTTACGACCCACGTTTAGTAGGAGGATGACTTAGTGGCCATACATTAAAAAGAAACGTTATACAATAAATAATCTACTGAAGCTTTTGTATCTCCTCTACCAAATCTACTTTAAAAATGAGACAGTAACTATATGGTTACACTTAATCGTATGGATAATCCTTATGAATTTACTCATCGTAAATATACGGGATAGCTAAAAAGACTCAAATTAATAAAATACAGAATTTTCAATTAAAAACTTTAAGACACATCACACATTCACCCTGGTACACCAGTTACAAAACATCACATACATACTTACATATTCCCTGATGCAAGATCACAAAAAAATAATATAAAATAAGAAATAGAGGACTTGAAGGATTAAGTTTTTATTTCAAGTTAGGAGTAGATTCCGATAGGTACACCACATCCTCTTATGGTTACAAGCTGTGACAGGTGTTGAAATAAAAAATAAAAGTTAACAAAAAAATTGGTTTTCACTTTATAGATAATAACATATAGCCGGTTATAGCAAGAAGAACTTTTAAGTACATTTATGTGAATTTCGACCTTATTTATTAAAATAAATAAATGCATAAATGTTTTAATGTCTGTAAATGATTTAACGTTTTGATTGGAATATCTAGTGGTTTAATTTTATGAAATGTTATTAAATGATTTATTATAATCAACACAAGATACAATTTCACCCCCTGAAAAATAAGGAAAAAAAAACTTCTTTATCACACACTACGAGGAAGTCCCGCGGAGAGCAATGTAATATTGCATTTAACGGCAAAAAGGTCCCCAAATACTTAATACATTTTATTTATTTACTTGGTTACTACCGCCTCTTGCGGCACGTAATATCTACCTTACGGTTCGACATTTGTAGTTTGGGATCGGTGTAACCTAAAGGAACTGCTCATATTTGTTCCTTACCGTCGTGAAAAATTCAGTATCTTTTTTTTTTTTAAGATAATTTCAATGGTTAAATATGTATTTACTTAAAAATATTTATTTAATATTTGAAGGACTAGTATGAAAATAAAGGAATGTTAATTTTTTTTTTCATAAGTGAAACCCATTATAGGACAAAATTAATGTTCCATAATTCTACAAAATATTTTTGAACCAAATATTTCAATCCCTATATTTATTTAGTTAAGTGTTTAATATTCAGTTTCGATTTTTTTTATAAAACAATTTAATCACAAATACACGTTACAATTGTTTTTGTTACTATGAAAAAGAAAAGGCCATGACAACATATCGTCGACACCATGTTAAAGTAAATATTGTAAACCTTCCTAACCTTGCAAATTCGTTACTTGAACATGATGCCAACGATATGTATATACTGATACCATTTTCTGTAGGAGATTCAAAAGTAAAAATTTGAGGAAGAAGGGTTTAGTTTCATTTCTTATTTGGTTACAAAGTTCACTTTTAAAAATGGAATATATAATAAAATCCCTGGATGACCTTTCTTCAGACCATAGTCCGGTTCTGCTTTCATTACATTCTGACTTTACTCCTAAACCATCACCTCCCAAACTGATCACTGGACGAGTAAACTGGGACAAATTTCGTGATGATTTGGAAAACAAACTTGACCTCAAAATTCCGCTAAAGACAAAAGAAGACATTAATGGTGCCATAGAAAAACTGACATCAACAATAACAGACAGTATAAATAATAATACCTTTATCAATAAGATTAACAAACCACAAAATACTAACTTGCCACAGCATATTCGCATCTTATTAAAGGAAAAACGCAGAGCAAGATCGAAGTGGCATCGAACTAGATACCCGACAGATAAAGCGCATTACACCCAACTGACTAACAAACTGAAATCAGAAATAAGAAAATACAAAATTCAAAATTTACTAAATTTTACTGAAAAACTTACACCTACCGATAAATCACTATGGACGACCACTAAAAGGCTCCTGAAATTTAAAGACTGCAACCATCCACTACTCACTGAAGCCCAAACCTGGTCCAAATCCGACGAAGAAAAATCCCAAATATTTGCCCACCACCTCTTTAAAACCTTTAATCCACATCCCGATATTCTTAACCCAAATCACCTTGAATGTATTGAAGCTGAACTGGATATCCCACTCCAAATGACTCCTCCTCCTAAAGCCTTTCATCCTTCAGAAATATCCAACATCATTCAAAGGTTACCTTCCCGCAAAGCTCCTGGACACGACCTAATTACATCCCAGATCCTAAAACTACTTCCTCGGAAAGCCATTCTATTCCTTACATATATATATAATGCTGTACTCCGATCAACATATTTTCCCGACCCTTGGAAACTATCCATTATCAAAATGATACATAAACCCAAAAAGCCACCAGAATACCCATCCTCTTACCGTCCTATCTCTCTTTTACCCATCATGGGAAAAGTCCTAGAAAAACTCATCCTAAAACGCCTGTACCCAATCCTAGATTCTAACCACATAATCCCAGATCACCAGTTTGGATTCCGCAGATCCCATTCCACTATCCAGCAATGCCATCGTGTGGTGGATGTTGTCTCCTCTGCATTAGAGCGCGGAATGTACTGCACGGGAGTCTTTCTCGATGTAGAACAGGCTTTTGATCGAGTCTGGCACCCGGGATTACTTTACAAACTCCGTAAATTTCTACATCCTACATACTTCCTCATTATCCGTTCCTATCTAACTGATAGATACTCAAAAGTCAATCACAATAATGCTTATTCATCCGTCTTTTCCCAGTCCGCTGGTGTTCCTCAAGGTAGTATCCTTGGTCCTATCCTTTACACAGTTTATACAGCTGACATCCCAACCCATCCTAACACTGTTATTACCACGTATGCCGATGATACATGTGTCCTATCCGTTAATAACGACCCAACCATTGCATCCCAAACTCTTCAATCGCACATCACAAGCCTTGAAGAATGGTGTCAAAACTGGAGGATAAAAATAAATTCTAATAAATCCCATCAAATCACCTTTACCCTTCGACGTAAACCTATGACCTCATGTCCCACAGTATCCTTTAATAATACCCCACTTATCCCTGTTGAACAAATCCGATACCTTGGACTTCACTTGGACAAACGTCTAACTTGGAATCCTCATACCAGACTGAAACGACAAGAAACCGCTCGACGTTTCCGACTACTCCAACACTTACTAGACAAACGCTCTAAGCTTCCAGTAAATTACAAAAGACTTATATACATGACTACAATAAGACCTATTTGGACTTACGGAGTTGAGCTTTGGGGTTCCACTAAGCCATCGAATTCCTCTCGCATCCAATCCTTACAATCCAAAATCCTTCGGAAAATCCTCAATGCTCCTTACTTTGTCACCAATAAAATAATCCATAATGACCTTAATGTTCCTTATGTTTCCGATTTGGCCCAATCCAGATACCAATCTTTCCATAATAAACCTCAGAACCATCCGAATCCTCTCGTCTCTAACCTTGCTTCCTCTTCTATTCCTGATAACCCTCCGAGGCGTCTGAAAAGAAGATGGCCTCGAGATCTCTTATTGTAAATACATTTTGTTTTTAGAGTGCTACCAGTGGGTAGTTTCTCAACAAGTCATTTCATGTTTTTATTTTCTGTTATCAAATTTACTTAATGTATTTAATTTTTTAATACAGTTGTAAATATCATGTATAAATAAATAAATAAATAAAAAATGGAATATAACGTTTTTGTAAAAAGTTCTGATAGAAATATTTTCTCGATTGGGAATGAAGGGTTGAACTTCCACAATGGAAAATTATAATAAAAATAAAAAAATCAAAAATACTACATATACTATCCGTCGTTGGATCTAGATTATCTCATAAGAATAGGAAAAGTAGCCAAGTTAATATCATGAAAATAAAATTTTGAAAAATAGTTCTTTCAAGGAACGAAAACAATTTTTTTGCCATGTTTTTGGTATTTCTCAAAATCTCATTAATGTCATCCACCAATCCAACGTCCTCCCGTTGAGCTTCTAATACCACTGAGTTAAGATGCGCGACACCGTTAAATGTATCCCACAGCAAATCCATCTAGTGATTGTCTCCTTTGTCAATGTGTGTTATTCTTGTGTGCCCAATCCATAGTCGTGTTAATACTACCTCATTTCTTCTTGTCAACTACAGATCTGCCAGATTAGTCACTACACAGGAATTTGGTATTGTTAATTTATTTTTTCTAATTATTATTTATTATTATTAATATTGCCATTACTCATTAGTTTTTTTTTGTTTATCCAAAGCAATTATTTTTTCGTAAATGCATCTTTTAGAGCTATTCTTTCCTTAATAGCTTTTTTCCCCCACAGTATCGTTAATCCCATTCTCCCTAATAATCCGATAATAACCCTAATACATACACATAAACGTTATGATTATAATTCTATTTTTTTTAAATATTCACACACACATATATATGTATACATATGTAAATTTTAACTAAAATTATAAACATATCTATATTCGATTAACTTTAAAATAATTTCGAATGAGTGCTACTTTTTTTTGTTTGACAAGGAAAATATATGTGCTATCGCTCCATTCATTACTGATCTTTGACCGGTGACAAAAGAGGGTCGTTTTAGACAGTGATGGAAGGGTGGGGGAGGGTTGAAACTTGTTTCCGAAAATCGATGACACGGGGGGTGTGCCGAATCCCACCTCGGGGCTTAAACTGTTTTCAGAAAATGCGATTTTCGTTGGGAAAAAAGAAAGTTTTGTTTCATCTAATTTTCAGGGAAACGGGTCTTTGATGTCTTTGTTTTCTATTTTTTTTTTATAGACTTGTGGGCTATGGGTTAGTGCTTATTGGTTGTGTATGGTATACTTATTTTTTTATTTATTGACAGTTAAATTTGATTATTTAAAATATATTTAATCTAACTAAAAATTTGTAATGTTGCATATTAATTTAGTATGTAATTATATCAGGAACTGTAATCGTACAAGCAAATGTAAGGAAGTACAAGGGATCGTAATCATAGCAGCCCAACATCAATTAAGTTTTATGAATTTGGAAAGAAATCTGTTAGTTGACCGTAGATGCTGAACACATTACTGCATTTATAACCGTTTGCCGACAAACAGTACTTCCTTATCATGTATAAATCCTTCATGGGTTTCATGAGCTTCTTATGCATTGCGCTCTGTTAAGACGTGCAACATCTTTAACTTGTACTCTGCAGGAAATTCATTGAACAGGAATACTGTAAATATTTCGGGTTTGCAGAACCAGATGGTAGCTTAGAGATAAACTTTGATGGAGAAGTCACAGCAATCTGACTGGCACTTGAAAACTGGTCGTGATTAATTATAAAAAATATTCATTTTGGTTGACTCTCAAGCAACCATGGAATAACGAGGAAAGTGAAAAACAAATACAGACCAGCTATGATAAATGGGACTAAATGTGTGTTCCAGTGTGTTCGGGACATTTTGGGATTCAGAGTAATGACTAGAACGACAAAATCACAAATAAAGTATTGCAAAGGGATGAGACACGTCTAGCTCTTACCTTTAAATTAGCTAAACGGATATCCAAATGGCCAATGGCTGACCAATAAAACTGGACTATTCTGGAGGGGTTGAAAGAAGAGGTAGGGAACATTGGTGAGGTGGGCGATGTCGTATCTCTCCTAATCTTCCTAGAGAACAAGCAATAGCCTGCTCCAGAGACAAGACCAACCACGATTAACTCCAGAAGCACCTGAATCGGCTCATGATAACAGAATCTTCAGACTGCCCGCTTTGTACGAATGGTAAAATGACAGAACATATTGATGTATGTCCACCGCTTGAGGAGATATTAATTTAAGGATGACGACAGGCTCAACAAATGGCTGAATGAACAGCATGAACGAATGGCTCAATTAGTCACCATATTCTTGGCGTAAGGAAAAAAAATGAAATACTCTGATGGCGAGTCCGCTTTGTCATAAGTTAATCATGTGTTATTCGAGTATCCGATTCTTTGTCGTGTTAGTACTATTTCTTCTCTTCTGTTCCACTAGATCGCTCGATTTGCCCATAGAGAAGGTTCCATTATTCTTTATTTATTATCTCTAAAATCATGTCTAACATACTTCCATGTCTAACATACTTCCATTTCTCATGATTTTTTTTTTTTAAAGAGATACGAGTTAATTACAACCACACAAGGTTCAATTTTACTTCACTAATTTACTCTAATACGCATATTTTGCTTATTGAAAGTTCTATTGATAAATATTATTTTCCATTTTATCAGATCTATTTTAATATCTGGAATGAATCTCCGGAAAATGATTATAAAATAATCTTCTATGGTATCCATAGAGGTCCCTTATTTAAAATATAAATGGAAAACCTTTTATGAATCGCATTGCGTGGAAATTTTCATAGGTTGACTTTCTTTCCAATAACCCATTCTCCGAAATCAATAAGAGATATAGCAATTTATACAGTAAAAATTATTTACTTTTCAGAACTTTACTGTTGGTGGTTATAGCTTAGGGAATTTCAATTAAAAGGCAAATAAAGTAAAGCAAAGAAGGAAAATAATTACTGAATATGTTACAAAAGAAGGAATGTGTTGAAATCATTACGTCCTCCTTTTGACCCGGAATTCATTACTTTTCCTTTTATTTACCATAGAAGTGTAAAGCTACAGGAATTTAAATGAAGTTTTTGCTTTTATATCTGTTTATATAATGTAATAAAAATCCGAAAGACTTACGAACGACAATTGTAATGTTTTTTAAGCAATGAGCTAAAGATAAAAAATAAATAAATAAATAAAAATGAATCTCTTTCATGGGTGGAAAGAAGTTCAAATCGTATGGAGTTCAGTCTGTATATCTCTTTGTTCTTCAGGAATTTATAATAAATAACTGTGAGCTTTTACTTTCTTATTTTTTACTTACTAGTTATGTACGTAATTAGTCTTTTTAATAATAATCGTTATTTTGTTTCCCAATATGACTCAAATTTTCAATAATGTTTTACGAAACATTTTATTCCATAAAAAAAATTAATTTAATTGGAGTTTTTATCAATATTTATTTATTTGTTTATTTTATATCAGAGCGTACCTACACATATTAAATACGAGCCGAAACTAATTTTTTCCTTTTAAAAAGGTTCGTCACATATTTAACTCTTGATCTTAAAATTAATTCACAAATTGTTAAAAATAAATAAATACAGTCCACGTCACTTGATGAATATGTAAACATGACTTTAGATGTATTATAGATCATTTAAAATTTATATTTAAAAATCAATATAAACAATAGAATTTATGATATTGTAATTAATTAATTTATAATTTATTTATTAAGATCTTCACTAACTCATTTCTAACATTTTTTTCCCCTAGGTTCTTCTTAGAAAATGATTAACTAATTCGATATTTTAATCATTTTTAAAGGCTTGTCAAACTCAGTTTTTTTTATTTCCTGTTGGATTAGCAGACCTTATTTATTTATTCTCCCTTCCTTGCCCTTGGTTAAAACGGATGTCGGCAACTTTGCGGGGTAGACAAATGATGCCAATTAACATCCAGCGGTCATGTTAAATCGGCTTCATCAGCTCGTCTCTGGATGGCTTCCATCTTCTTCTTCTTCGCCTCCTCTGTCCGCCCGCATTTACAGAACTTGTAAGATCATTGTCTTCCAAAGACTTGTAAGAACGAGTCTTCCCCAATTCTGTATATTTTGGAGTATTTATTTCCAGTTTGCTTCTAACACCTCTGCAGCATTTTTTTTGTTTTATCTATTTTGATTTTGACCTCCCGCATGGTCTCTTGTTAACTATTGAGGTATTCATTGTTGTACATTAGTTTTCTGCTGGATTGCATGATCTAATCTCCATGCCTTCATATTATGAGAAATGGATTCACCAAGTTAAGTTCAGTCAGCAGTTCTTTATTGGGTCCTTTGTCTCCTTGCGTTATTACTGTGATCCCAGATCTTTACAGTTACCGTGCGGAGGATTTTCTAATAAAATCCATCAATACTTCTTTCTACATGGTGATCTATGTCCAGGTCTTTTAGTAGTATATAAAAATTGCTTTAGCAAAGCATTGTTTGAGACTCTAAATATTTCGTTACGAAATTCAATAGCATCGAAAGAGAGTATAAATTTCTGTTTTTAGTTATACACGTATTTAATAGAAAAGATTGCCGAATCTTTTCCAAAATATATATTTTTTTAATTTATTTAGATATTTTCCAATCCAGACGCATTAAGATGAAATGTCTTTTCTTATCATTCCATCTTCAATCTTGTTGACCAGTACCTCTAATGTCTTAATCTCTTTATTATTTACTTATGTCAATTGATAGATTTTATTATTAAGTTTCTGAAAAAATAAAAAAAGTTAATTGTGACAAAAAAATAAATGAAATGATGAAGACAGTTAAATTTCGAAATATTAAAATAAATAAATTACATGAAAGATGTTAGGAAACCTTTATTTCTAAATGAATAGACACTATTCATAATATAATTTGTTATTGTCAATTTTTGACCTTAATTAATATTTTTTGTAACATTATTAAAAAACATTTATTTATTTTTTATCACTAATATTTGAAACATTTCGACTTTTTGCCCATTATAAAACATTTCTTTTTCCATTTTATTCTGACCTGTCTGTGTTTTTAAAATAATTTCAATATCTTTTCATTTAAAGATTTTTTTTGACAGTTTTTTTTTCATGAGTAAATATTGTCAATTTTTTTAAATAAATAACAAAAACTAATAACAATATCATTAGTTTGCTCAAATTATATATATATGTGTGTTATTTATAAAATAATTGAATATAATTTAAATGTTAAACATTGGCATTATTTCCAATTGTTTTCTATCGTTATTTATTTTCAATTACCCTTATCATCTATTACTTATCAAGATTAGTCAATGAATAATTTTTAAAAAAAATCTTAAATTTTATGCTCATAACAAATCCGCATAAGAGAACCTTTCAACGCATTGACCCGTAAAATAAGAAAGAATGGATGGGAACGGTTAGGCTGCCGGAAAAAGAAAAACGAAGGTGTATGCAAGGATCTTAGGGTGGATTAGGCCTCGGCCAAAGAGGCTTCACAAAGCCTTGCCATCTTAAAACAAAAAAGTTGTAATCTACAACGATCGCTTTCCTAAAATACTTCGGAAAATGTTGATGTATCATTCCTTGAGAACAGACAGTTGGTATGGCGAACCGAAAAAAAAACAACGTAAAATCGTATAAATTTTTTGTAAAATATTAGGCCAAATGTACACAGTTTTTACATCCTGTATTATTTATTCGACGTTTCGGCTTCAGGAGCCATTTTCAAGATCCTGCAAACTAATTTTAATTCAGTTTTTACAGTTCAAATTACATCCTTATTAGAAACATATTATTTTGTCTTGAAAAATAGTGTCAGAACTGGAGGATTAAAATAAATTCCAATAAATCCCATCAAATTACCTTCACTCTTCGCCGTAAGCCTATGACTTCCTGTCCTACAGTATCCTTCAACAATAGCCCTCTTATCCCTGTCGAACAAATCCGATACTTAGGACTCCACCTTGACAAACGACTCACTGGGAACCCCCATACCAGACTGAAACGACTAGAAACCGCCCGACGTTTTCGACTACTGCAGCACTTACTAGACAAACGCTCTAAGCTCACAATCAATTACAAACGACTCATATATATGACAATAATAAGACCTATTTGGACTAACGGAATTGAGCTTTGGGGCTCCACTCAACCATCGAATTCCTCTCGTATCAAATCCTTACAATCCAAAATCCTTCGTAAAATCCTTAACGCTCATTACTTTTTCACAAATAAAATCATCCATAAAGATCTTAATGTTCCATATGTTTCCGATTTGGCCCAATCCAGATATCTATCCTTCCATAACAAACTGCAGAACCATCCGCATCCTCTCGTTTCAAACCTTGCTTCCTCCTCGATCCATGATAATCCTCCGAGGCGTCTGAAAAGAAGATGGCCTCGGGACCTTCTAATATAGAACTTTAATTAGAGTTCTACCAATGGGTAGTTTCTCTTCATGTTGTACATGTCATGTTACCAACGTAACATTTACTTATTGTATTTTCCATGTAATACAGTTGTAAGTAAATCTCAATAAAATAAAAAAAAAAAAAAAAAAGAATTTAGAATATTTTTTTTTTTATAAAATAGAATTTGGACTATTTATATTACTGATGGTTGTTAAAATAATATGTGTCTAATAAGGCTGTAATAACTGTAACTTCAACTGAACTGTAAAAACTGAATTAAAATTAGTTTGCAGGATCTAGAAAATGGCTCCTGAAGCCGAAACGTCGAATAAATAATACAGGATGTAAAAACTGTGTGCATTTGGTGACCTTTGGCCTAATATTTTATGAAAAACTTAGAGAGAAAATGATATGACTACAAAATCGTATATTATAAATATGCTATTTAAATATGTATTCCAGAATAGAGCCTTGAAACTCTCAAGTGGCAGTAAATAACTAACTAGTTATTAGTGTTTCCCAAAGACGAGTCTTGGTCTTGCGTACTCAGTGATGGTCTTGCTCAGGAAACTTACAGTTACCTATTAGCTACTATAGATTACTATAGAAATGTTACTGTAATTTTCGGAATGGGAAAACCTAATTAATCGCAAATGAAAAATCAGATGAGTTAAATGCAAAAATTAGTTAAAATTGTCTAGTATTACTAACTACTTTGCCTTAATTTTTATTCACATACCGGTTTTTTTTTTTTTTTTTACCAGTCTTGGTCTTGGTCTTGCAACAATTAGGCGGATTTGGTCGACAAAAAAGACCGGTTTTGGACAAGACTAGATTTTTGTAATCCTTGAAAATTAACCAACAATTTTTTATATATTGAAATCAGGAGCAAAACGATTACCACCAACAAATAATATATGTTTCTAATAATGGAAAGAACATTACTGGAAAAGTTGAACTGATTGTAACAAAAAATAAACTATTATCAAAAGGAAATTATATGTTCAACAACATCAGTGAAAGATTTGACAATATAGGAATAATTTATGCTATGTTAGCTATTGGAATCAATAATAAATTGTACAAAATATCATTTGTAATAAAATAGAAGAAAATATTTTAAATTGTAGATAATCAATCATTAAATCATAGAGACGGATCAGGATTGAAAAATAATAATCTGATGACAGGCAAAACATTTCTCAAGTTATTAAACACAATGTAACAAAAAAAATAAACTATAACCGAAAAGCTGTTTTCCGAAATTACGCCAGTGAAAAAAAAATGCTTGGAATCCTAAATGTTCACACCCTTTTCATGCTTAGGCATTTAGAAATGAATTTTTATTTTTCTGTAAACTCTTTTAACAGCAATTCGATTTCGATAAAATCTTCAGTCTTGAAACTCTCAAGTAGCAGTAAATAATTAACTAGCTATTATCGTCGCCCAAAGACGAGTTATGGTCTTGTGTAGTCAGTCTTGGTCTTGCACAGGAAACTTACAAGTCGTTGTCATAGAAATTGTATCACCAAGTAAAACTTTTATTAAATTCTATTTTATTTACCAGATTAATATCTCAAAGATCTCAGGACATTTCTTTGTCAGTTTTAAGTCGATATTCTAAAAACAATTTCATCATTAACCGGTAAAATTGTTCGTTTGTTTCTTTTGCTTCTCCCAGTTCCTTTCTTTCGCTCCATGGACACAGGGAAATCATAAATACCGTTGATTGGTGGTACACTTTCTTCTTCGACCGCGAAAATCTCTTAACTTCATGTAACGTCACAATTTTAGTATTTTCTGACGAGGACAGTTGCTTCTCCTTACATCAGTTAAAACTGAACTGAGGAACATTTTTTAAGTTTTCTTGTAACCAAAATAAGTAAAAAAAAAAAACATTCAATGGAATCAACGTTATCAAAATAAGAATAAAAAAAAAAAGTCAACCAATTTCAGTGAAAACATAATACTACAATAAACCTTACAATGCTTTTTAGTTGTAGAAGGATTATAAAGTGGGCAAAAATAACAAAACTCAAGATATTTAAACCGGTTTTGTGGATATGTCGTAGAAATTAATTCGAAAGGAACTATATTAAAAAAATAAGAAAAAAATATTGAGGACATAATAAATAGTGGAGAATCCGCTGGGTAAGCTGTAACATAGCGATACACACTTGATATACACCGGAGCAGTCCTACCATTTATAAGGATTTACTTCTGGAGAAGGGTGAGTCAGGAGAATATCCAGTTCCCCTAGCCCCTTCTTTAAGATCGCTATGACAGCGGCCCCCACTTGTTCCATTGTTGGATGTAATATCAGTTTTTTTAGTTGTTTTTTTTTTAAATAACGAAGATAAAAAAAAATCTATATTTTAATAATAAACATACTACACACACAATTTAAAAATATTAACTTTTTAAAAAATTCCGTTTATTTCTGGTAAGTTTCTTATTGTCCTGTCCTTATAGTCTTTTCGCCTTTTAGAATAGAAATTTTTCCGACTGATCCAACACTTACTAGACAAACGCTCTAAACTTTCAATTAATTACAAAAAAATCGTCTACATTACCATAATAAGACCTATATGGACATACAGAGTTGAGCTTTGGGGCTCTACCAAACCATCGAATTCCTATCGTATCCAATCCTTACAATCCAAAATCCTTCGTAAAATCCTTAATGCCCCACATTTTGTCACAAATAAAACCATTCATAAAGACCTAATGTCCTATATGCCGCTAATTTAGCCCGATTCAGATACCCAGATATCCTTTCATGATAAACTCCAGTCCCATCCGAATCCACTTGTTTCCAGCCTTGCTTCTTCCTCGATTCCCGATAATCCCCCTAGGCGTCTGAAAAGAAGATGGCCTCGCTGTATTCTCACCTAGAATTAAATAGGGAAACTCCTAGCTGAACACACCTCCCTGAAGAAGACCTACAAAGTCGGATCGAAACGTTGGCTTTTAATAAAATAATTTTGCCACTATTTAGCCTATTTATGACCGTCGCCCCGGACCATTTTTTTGTTTATTTATAGGTTATTTATTTATTATTTATTTTAACAGTTTATGAAATTTGCACCTTCGCTGCAGCGCATCTAGGAAATCTGATGTATTAGCCAGTAGCTACGAATTTGCTTGATTATTGTTTTTGTTTTTTTCTCTTGTTGTTAATGTAAGAGTACCTCCCTTGGCCATTTTCTTTTCAGTCTGCGTCGATCAGGTAACAGGTTTATTTGTTTATAGGTTAAATAAATAAAATATAATGATATTTTATTCAATTTTTGGAATTATTTTCCCGTAATAGATCAAACATTAACTTCGTCGGAATAAAGAGATAGCTCCAACAATCAAACTAATATTGAATAGACTGCGAATTATATTTTTGATTGAAAATAAAATTATAATATGTTGGAGCATTGAAATTACATAAAAAAAATTGATCGAAATTACATACCTTTGAATATATAAACGCTTTTTTACAATATTTTTGAAAACTTGAAGAATGTGAGATTTACAGGAAACCCTTCAGTTATTGGTTAGAAATGTCTGGTTAAAAAATAGATATGAATTTATTGAATATTTTGATGTATAATATTTTGACTGGAGAAGAAAAAAAAACAATATAATCCAGGAAGTATGTGAAGCTTTAAATAAATAATAAATTCTGAATTGGGAATTATTAATCTATGAAGTTGGAGATTTGGATAAGTTCAAAAGAAGAAGATTATCTTTCCCAGATTTATTCGTATTAAAATACACCATTCAAAATTTAATATTGACAGAAAAAAGTTTACTTTTCAGTATTAAATTTGATCAACTACAAGCGAAAGTTATTCAAAAAGATGGCTAGGTAGTTTATGATCGAATAAAAAAAAAAAACAGAAGTGAAAACATTAGTGGCTTTGTTTATACCATATTGGTAGCTAGATGGCTAAAGCATTTTCTAATCTTAAAAAAGATAATTTAAGGAAGATTTTTATCAATTTTCATAAAGAAAAATAAAAAATAAAAATTAAATTAGTATTTTCTTGGTTTCGAAGATTTTGTTTCCCGGATCTCATTGAAAAATATAACTCCATTTTGATTATGGCCTTTTTGTTGTTAAAATTGATATTCGTCAAAAATAAAATGTATTGACAGTCCTTAGATTTTTGTAATTCTTGAAAATTAACAAACAATTTTTATATATTGACATCAGGAGCATAACAATTACCACCAACAAATGATATTCTATGTTTTTATGTTAATATGTTTCTAATAATGGAAAGAACATTAATTGAAAACTTGAACTGATTGTAACAAAAAAATAAACTAGTATCCATAAAACTATTAATAATAAAACATATTTTGGAAGAGTGCTCTTTTTACATCGCAAGGTTAAAATATCTCGGAATACTCCAGAATATATCAGCCTCCCTGGAAAATCAAGAAGAAATAATTACCAAAGTTAATAAGTTCCTAGACAAAGAGAAAATTGTTAAACAAGTTTAACATACATTACATGTTTATAACTAATGATCCTTTGCAGAGTTATTTATTTTTTTAATTTTAAATGTTCATTGACTTATTAATTTCAATTAATTTATTGATTTATTGCTTTTTTTTTTAGTTTATTTATTCATCTATTCTATTTTATTATCTATAAATGTTTATTATTATCATCATTCATTTATTTTATTATATTAATTCATTCATTTTTTTTATCCTGTTTTTTATTTCTATACTTTTTTCATTTATTCATTTTATTCTATTAATTATTTTTATTTTTTTGTGCCAACCACCTGAACAGTATAAAAGCAGTATTATTTAGTTGATCGAGTGCTGATGACCTCGATGTTTTGCCCTTCGACATCCAAACAAACAAACAAACAAACTATTATCAAAAGGAAGTAATATTGACATCAGTGAAAGATTTGACAACATAGGAATAATTTATCTATATTGCCTTTTGGGATCAATAAAAATTTTACAAAATATTATTTATAATAAAATAGAAGAATATATTTTAAAAGATATGAATTGTAGATAATCAATCATTAAATCGTAGAGACTGACAAGGATTCCAAAATAATAATCTGATGAAAGGAAAAACATTTCTCAAAACATTAAACACAATGTAACAAAAAAATAAAGAATAACCGAAAAGTTTTTTCCGCAATTACGCCAGCGAAAAAAAACTATACTTGGAATATAAAATGTTCACACACTTTTCATGCTTAGGTATTTAGAAATAAATTTTTTTTTTCTGTGAACTCTTCTAACAGCAATTCGATTTTTATAAAATCTTCAGGGATTGTGCGGGTTAGTGATGGTCCATGTTTATCTAATTTCATCTTACATCTTAAATCTTTACACTAATTTATTTTTAAAATAACATTCTGAATTTTTTTTTAAGTTGAGAACTAGTTCAAAAGTGCTCCGGTATGAACTTAATAAAATTCAATCCTCTACCTTTGCTTGAACATTGTAGATCCATTAGATTTTATTTTTAAACGGTTTTGTTAATTATGCAGCCAATAGAAATAATGGGGAAGCTAAAGTTGGTCCTGCTTGGCTAAAAATCAGAATTCAAAATGCAATTGCTCTTCTGCTTAACATATACACAGTATGATTGAAATATTTTAAACTTAATATCTATTTAGAAAAAACAAAACAGAAAAACTTCTATCTGTACAAATTTGATTTCAAATTTCCAAGCTCAGAACATAAGTAAACCCTGAAGGCTTCCCGGGCACAATACTTAGTCGCTCAAGTTCAACATTTGACTTGACTGGGCCTTTGTCCTTTGAGACTTGTGTCAAAACCACAGCCTGGGGAAACGTTTCTTCCTAGTCATCCTTTTCAACTAGCATTGTTTAAAATTTTAGACGTATTCCTCTAAATATCTCTATCCGAATATTTTATAACATTGAATTATTAATAATTCTCTAATGAAGTCTTATTAATGGAACTTCAACCACTGATTGTATCATATTAAACAAATAGTATCTAAAAAAAAATTGTTTTTTTTTTAAATGTATTCCTTCTTAGATATTTTAAGTAGGAAATACCTGATTTTATAAAACATATATTAAAAAAATCTATTTATTCGGACATATATTATAACAGGTAAGGCTCGAAATCGGCTTTGTACCAAATATAAGCTCCTGTCATGCTCAAATACCATGGATGGGGTACCGTTGGATTCAGAATTTCACGGGGGGCTAGCGAATCGTATTCTTCACTTTTGTTTCTTTTTCTAAAATAAATAAAGTCGATACAAACATTTTGCTAGGCTTCAATATCTGAACAGAGGTAGATCTGTAGATCGATACGGGACAAATTGGATCTAGAAGATTTTGATGCGTACAGCAAGACCCGGATAGTTCCTACGGAACTATCGGATCCTGCGTTTTTAAGCCCAAAAACGTACTATTTACGAGATAACGCAAGGCATAGGGTTCGCATCCACACAACCTTACATTAATTGTAATACTGTCATTGAATACATGTCTCATTTCGTCGACTTGAGGTCTCTATGATCGAGAGAGAGAGAGTTTATATTATTTATCGATGGTGTTTTTGATCGGCAAGCCGTATCATCGTCAATTTTTCACCAAGTCTCAAGATTGAGGCACCAATTTCGAAGGCTTCCTTCTCCTTCAGGCGGACAAAATAGTCCAATCACCCGATTTTGATACGTTGCGTTATTTTCTTTTCTTACTAATCTGGCATTTCATAACAATATGCTGTGCGAATGTTTCGCACGGGCCTACTAGTAACCTAATAAAGTCACAATTATGAAATTTTAAAATCTAACTTCAACAAAATTAATATTTTTTTTTCTAAAAATATTGAATATTGAAACATATTACGCTCTCAGACGTTTGTTTTTAAAATACCGTAATAATGGAATTTAAAAAAAAACAACGATATATATGAAACGTCATTGGCTAAGACTACGGGTATGTTATTTTATTTTATTATTTTCAATTATCAACCATTGTGATCGATCAAAAAATTCAAAAACTTAAACTCCTCTTAAAATTTTAGTTTTCACGTTTCATAATGCGTAGAATTCGAAAAACGAAAAGTTTACACTGTTTTGTCGATATTGTATATGGTATATCGATATGGTTTCTTAAAAGTTTACGGAATTACCTAAAAAAAAATTCGTTAAAATCGGACAATTAGGAGCAAATTAGGTTCTCCAGTTTTTTTAAATGTTCTACTCCAAATGTTATATCCTTTGTTTGGTTTTTAAATTTTGAATGTGTTACTGAAGAAATGCGATTTTTTTTTTAGCATATTACTAATGATTTTATTTTTATTGGAAATATTACAATCTGTCTCAAAGAACATAATAATGATTAAAAAAAAAAGTTTAGTCCAATAATTGGAATCATCTTTAATTTATTTTTCTTTGTAACTAGAAAGGTAATGTTACTTTAGATGTATAATTGTTTGGATATAATAAAGCATTGTGAAATAATTTGCAGCGTTTTTTTTAACAGGGTAAGCAGTATACTACCAAAAGAATATTAATAAAAAAAATTAAATATGAGTATTTTTTCATAAATTTGCTTATGTTCTGTTTCCTTATATCGGGGTGTATGGCGGCTTCTGGCGTAGGAAATATTCACTTTATAGTGGAAATATTCACATGTTATAGTGAACAAACATCTTTACATAGACATTTTGAGAAGAAAATTGAAAGAAATTGACGAAAATCTGGGGCTGAAAAACTAATTTAGTTTGTATGATGATAATAACCTCAAATATTCTACCATGTTAGTTAAGCAATGGCTACTTTATCTCAAAGTTATGAAAACTCTAACACAGCCACAAGATCTTAACGTGATAGAACATCTGTGGGCCAAATTTTAGGTATATATTATAAAACACGAAATTTTTAACAAAGGAGACTTAAAAAAAGGTTTCCTGGAAGATTGGAACAGGCTAAGCCCATAATTCATCAAAAAATTGGTTGACTCCATTAAAAACAGACTGAAAGAAGTATTTCTTTCAGAATATATATGCATTTCAGGCTTGCCTAAAAGATATTGAACTAAATTAATAGTATTTAAAAGTTAATAAGAAGTGAGGTAAGTGTATCACTTTGACAATGAGGTAAAATCTTTCCCTTTTTTGTTTTAATTTTTTTAAATAATCACAGTTGGATATTTTAATTTTATTGAGTTTGTACATATTTAAATTGAGATTATCAATAAATATGTTGAAGAGTTTTTGGTTTTATTTATTAACTGCAACCATTTAATTTTTCTTTTGAATTGTCTGCAGGATGTGTCAAATTTACTATGAGCCATTAGACATATACATATTAGGAATATTTTAAACTGGCTTAGGAAAACAATTATCTCAAATTTAGTAAGACTTTTTTTGTAATTGATAGAAAAAAAATATTGGTTAACAGAAAAACAAAAAAAATTGTTTTAATTAGTATTATGGATATAATATGAATATTGATTGGATGTATAAAAAAATTAACGGGTGAACAAAAAATAAGTTAAGAAATAAAGTACAAAAAATGGATCGATGTTTGACTTTGATAATTTTTAGTATCTTTGTATACTATTATAATTTTTTCTGTTTGTTAAAAAAATTTTGATTTATTCTTTCTTCTCCTCTGAGATGTTTACTATCTATTTATCCGTAATCCTAGTTATAAACGATGAAATAAACTATAATTCTAAGACCAACAATGATTCTAATACTATTATAAAACCTTAACCAATATAGCCACTGTTAGTGCAAAAGATCGTATGTAACAATTTTAATTCTTATTCTATTAATAATAATAATAATAATAATGCTTTATTTATTCTGGGACGGGTCCCTTTAGAATAATACAGAAATACAATAATGTGGGTTAAGGAGCCTTAGAGATACATAAACAAAAATATAGAGTAATTAAACAGTCAAAATAAAAAAATAATAATAGAAGAAATTATAAGTTACTTATTAATTTAGATCAGTTAATAATAAAAAATAAAAAATAGAAAATAAACATGAAATAAATATAATGAAGAACGATCTAATAATTTATATACATATTTGCAGTACTAACTATTTACAATTTTATGGGTACTGGACACTTAGTGCTAATGGTTTTTGTATTTTGTGACATTTTGCGGTCTGCAATTATGGAAAGTAGTATAGAAAAATGAAATATAAAATCATACTAATAAATAATAAAGAAATGATCAGTTTTTTCGCTCTCGTATAAAAAAACTCAACTTTGAAATACGACTAATGAACTAACAATAGCGATATTCGAGAAACGAAAAAAAAAAAATTCTCCGCGTCCCAAGCCATATAACGGACAACGAACTTGCTGCTGATATAGCTGTGTTACTTCCTCGCACAAAATTATGGATAATAAAAATGAAAAAGTACTAATATTCGTTTAGTAACACGAAGCATGAGCAGAAGTATAAAAAATATAACATATTTAATTACTTAGAACCCTCTTGCTTAACCTTCTCTGTTGTAGTGAACCTCCTAGATCATTCTTAGCCTCCTAGATCATTCCTAGCCTCCTAGATCATTCCTAGCCTCCTAGATCATTCCTAGACTCCTAGATCATTCCTAGCCTCCTAGATCATTCCTAGCCTCCTAGATCATTCCTAGCCTCCTAGATCATTCCTAGCCTCCTAGATCATTCCTACCCTTTCAAACAAACTGCAAAAGAAGCACGCGCCATATTTCCAGTACCTAAAATGGCTGTACGACTTCAATACAACTGTTCGGAATCAATGTAAGGAAGTATAGTGATGCTACTCTTGGTCCAAGGCTTCAAGTGCCAACAAAATGAAGATCATTTATAATGACATTCCCATAGACAAAAGGAAATTATTGAGAGAAAATTATTGTAACACGCCTCATGATAGGGCACATCAGAATCATCCCATCGATGGGAATTCACCACCAAGATGTCGCAGCTGCAACACGCTTATAACAACGCAACACATCTTGTATCACTATCTAAAATTGGATCAATCAATGATCTCGTATCGCCTCGGAGGATATCGACAAGCCCTACAACCAGAAAAATTTATGGAACAACAGAGTTACTATAGACCAATTTAAGCAACAGGATCTTTGTAAACATACAATGTACATCAGAACTAGCCAAAGCCGTTGTAACAGAATATTTATAGATATCTCTTTAACAATACAATTACACCTGAAACAACACTATCTTTTATCTTTTATAGACATATTTTTATAGTAATGAAATAAGGTGCCTCTTACCTTTGTAGTTGCACATTCCACCCAAATATAAATAAGTGAATAAATAAAAGTAATTCTGTAAATAGCAATTTGTTGAATCCCAAATCAACAAAAGAAGCTCTTTAAGTGTAATATTTGCTTTATTATGACGATTCGCAATTTATATATATATATAAATACCTTATAGTATTATTAAATACTTTATAGTATAATTAAATACCTTATCAATTAGTGTTTGTTTTAAAGATTCAATTTCATTTTCCTCTCTCACTACTTAACAGTAATAAAGATGAAGCCGTCAGCTACCTAATTACAACTCAAACTGACCAATTATCGATAATTTAACGAGGGGTCTTATGTCCTCCCCTCCCTCCACTAACCGTTGAAGGGGGTCAATCCAGTTCTCCATGAGTCATTGCACTTCTAGTGTGTGGATTGAGTTTACAGTTCATTGAGTTAGTTAGTGAGTCACAACAAAAGACTTGACTCACAACAAGTATTCGATAACGAGTTTTTAGACGCTACAGTAATTTTGAATAAAAAAAATAAAGATTGTTGTTAGCTGTATTAAGTGTAAAACCATTTTGAAATAATCGTGGGTTTGTTAAAATTGCTTTGAGTCAAAAGCGTCAATTTAATATAGACATATTAACAGACGAGTGCGTTTAGTGATCAATGTGCGTAATTTAACAATAATAAAGTAAACATTGATGTAACATTACCAAAAAACATGAAGCTAGAAAAGAGACATGGCTTATGTTGGAGTCTTATGGCTTTGTTGTTTGGATTTTTCCTTTTACAATATAATTAAAGTAACAATTTTTTTTTTAAATTAATGATCCGAGCCTACATAACTGAGTTAAAAGACAAGAACTTAACCGACTATTTGGCCAGTTATATAGAGTGCTGAACAGAAACTCTCATCTTTCAATGGAAAACAAACCATTAATCTACATGACTATACTAAAACCGATTTGGAATTACCATTACCATTACCATTTAAAATTTGAGGACAGCTAAATTTTAACTTAAAACATGCCCAATCCTCCCAGTTTAAAATACCTCAACAACAGTCAATGGACATATTACGTTACAAAGATCTATCTATACCTAATATACTGAATTAAGTATAACGTATACTAAGATGTATACGTTCACATACCCTATATTGTTTAAATTTAAAATTTCATTCGAATTTACAATAAAAGTCCGAGGTACAGACACTTTTTTATCCGATTATTAACATCCGCCTAAAACCTCTTGAATGGCTACAACTTTTTTGTGTATGAAAATTGTCAAAAATGGGACATTTTTTTCAGTAAATTAACTAATTTTATGATTTTCTATGAATAACTACTTGCTTTCCTCTTAAATCGTAAGATAATTTTATTATAAAATTAAAAGAAATAATGGCCTACTAAAGTATTGGGCGTTTAGCAATAATAACCTCGTTATCTTGACATTTTGTGGGTGGAGTTCACACCAAACGGCCAAATATTTTTGTAGACCATCTTTTCTTTTCATTTTGTAATTTACAATTTTATTACAATTTCAACGTTCGTTTAAATTTCCTATATCGTATGCAAATTCCAATTTTCTGTTACATTTATGGTTTCGTTTACATTCTAAATTTTGTTTATATTTATAATTGTATTTACATCTAAATTTTCTTTTACATTTTAGGGTTTATCACAAAAAATCTAAAAGGCGTCTAAATTTTGTGGCTATTATCAATTTTCTTGAAAAAGAATACAATCTAAGTTTAGAAACGAATCGAACTGGAGTCCGTGGCAATATGAGACAGTGCCATACTCACTGAGCTACCACGATAAATAATGATAAATGTACTATGTATTTACAAGAAAATTGAGAGAAGAATACCTCATAAAATCGACAAAAATTTTTATTTAAACAATGTAGTCCGTGATACAGACCCATTTTTATCGAATTATTAACATCTGCCTGAAACTTCGTAAATAGTTTCATCTCATCGTAACCTACGACTATTTTTTTAACGAAAACTCTCGGAATTGGGGCATTTTCAATCTGGAGGGGAGTGGCAAATTTTGCCTATTTAATTAGATACTAAAAACTCGTAAATATTCATTTGCTTTCTACTTCGATTGTAAGATAATTTGATCACAAAATCGAGAAAAAATGTGCCCTGCAAAAATATTGGACCAGATTGAAAACGCCCCAATTCCAAGAGTTTTCGTAAATAAAATAGTTGTAGATTACGATGAGACGAAACTATTTAACTACTTTAAAAGGGGCCTGTACCACGGAAAGGTTACCAGTGACTTTATTATTACAATTTTACAAGAAATACCCCGTGTATATATATATATATATATATATATATATACCAATATATATATATTGGTAAAAACGGGTCTGTATATATATCGATTATCGGGGTTTATATATATCGTTAAAAACGGGTCTGTACCACGGACTACATTGTTTAAATAAAAATTGTTGTCGATTTTATGAGGCATTCTTCTCTCAATTTTAATATTTTCTTGTAAATACAATTTACCTTAATATTTATCCTTATTTATCGTGGTAGCTCAGTGAGTTTGGCACGGTCTCATATTGTCATGGACTCCAGTTCGATTCGATTCTACACTTAGATTGTCTTCTTTTTCAAGAAAATTGATAATGGCCTATACCATTATACCAATATATATATATATATATATATATATATATATATATATGTGTACGTTTATGACCTTTATATTGGTATAAAGGTCTATTAATAACAAATGTAATTTGATTATTAGTAGTGGATTATAGGTAGGATTGTCTGTTACCCTAATCTTTGTACCTCGACCTCTGGAGATTATACGATCCAATAACGTGATAGAAACAGTACGGCTTTACAAGGGCGTTTATTAAGAGGGGCTTTAGTAAAATTAGTAATATGAAGCATTCCTTGTTGAACTTCTCTTTTCATTTTGAAATATTTAACATAGGAGTGACAATTTTTAATTTTTTGATTTAGTCAATTAATTTATTGTAAATAAAAACTAAATTACAAGGAGTTGCAGACGGAACAACCAACAAGAGCAAGAAAAATGTGCAAAAATATTTAGCGTTCCGGTTTGCAGTTTTAAATCCAATTATTTATTAAAATATATTAAATTCAGAAAAATAACCTATTTAAGTATTTTAAAACAAATTATAGCGATTCCTTTTCAATTTAAGATTAAAAACATAATTAGTTGTTTTTCTACAAGAAAATGTATTCTTGGTTTCTGATAGAAATATGCGTAGATTTGGTTCCTTTTTCCTGTGGGTTTACTTTATTTTATGCACCAAAACTTGCATAGTCAAGGAAAGGCTGTCCAAACATTTCAATATTACATAAAAAGTTTTTAGTAACCAATATTTTATTATAAATATAAAGTGGAATGTCCGCAGAGCAACGCAGCCGTGCAGTGTTCCGGATACTGCACCCTAATCTTAGATAAGATTATTTCTAATTGTTTAGGATGTAAGTTTTCAAATATGCTCTTCTTTAACGATTCCTGTCTTTCATACACCTTTTTCGGGGAGCGGAGTAACTTAGCGGTAGGGCACTAAGCTTCCAGTGTATCAAGATTCCAGGTTTGAATCCCGGGTCATGACAGAAAAATGATTTATTCTGTTTCATTGGCCGTGGGGCGACCCTGGGGAGACCCTCTTGGGTCACATCCAGCCTCTACAAAGTGGGTACTCTTAATTAAATAATTGATAAGTGGGAAACCAGGCGGTTCAGCGTGATCCTGGACCGATCTCCTCTCTGCACAAACGTTGGCACTGTAACAGTACTTTCCCTAAATAATCCTTCATGGATTATAGTGGTACATGTTTTTGTTTTTGTATAGACCTTTTTCATTTGTAAAATCGGTGCTGATCCGCTGTCAGGCGAACAAGGGCAACGTTCCTAATTTTACAAAATCTGTTATTACACATTCGTTAATAAATAAAAAATTAAGTTTCTTATAATATTCTTTGAGCTATGCATTCAAAGCCAGATTATTTATTCCTGAAAAGGTTTTACTATGATTATTTATTTTTAAAAAAATATATGAAATTTATTGAAAAGAAGCACCAACGTTTCATAAACTTATTTTCATAGCTTTAAATATAACAAGAATTATTTTTAAAAAAATAGATATTTATGCAATAAAACTGAAGAATCTTTTTTGTTTTGTTTTTTATCTTATTTTCATCCACACCTGTCATGAGCTCGACAGTAAGCAGATATGCTGTAACTAATAAGAGAAATTGACATTTTAGGCATGAGGAAAAAAATAGTACCCAGCAGCACTTCTTCCTGGTCTTGATTTATTTCCTTAATTCAGCAAAGGAGATCTCTCATCCAGCTCATCTTTAGTCGTCTCCTGACCGTCATTTCAGCTGTGGCCATGTCGTTAATAAGTCCGTTGTGATTTCCGTGTAGTTTATGATGAAATCTGAAGTAGAGATCACGTATGTGTTGGTCGATATTTGGTTGTCGTAAGCCGTTATGTAAAGTTTTATTGTTGTAAATGCCTCTTCCTGTATTTACAGTCTTACAGCCTTACGCAGTTCAAACCCGTCGTCCACTCCCAGAAAACAAGATCCCGTGTTTCCGATCTTTATATCACTTCCCATCGAAAAAAACACTTGAACGTTCCTTTATTGCCCGATCCACTGCCTTCTGGAATTCCTTGTCATCTGAAATCCGCCATGCCTCTTCCTTTTCCTCATTCAAATACCTTCTTTACTAATTCCTTTTCACATCCCAAAATGACAGTAAACTATCATGAAATAAATTCTATGATTGAGTTTCGATTGAAGTGAATGGTTATTTTAATTGTTTTTGTTTTAAGAATCAACTCAGTGTGTTTATAACCTTCTGATTTTTATTGCTCCGGATTTTCGTTTTCCTTTTTACTTGATATTTTCCCAGAATAAATTTTATTTTTCGTCTGTCTATCCATCTATATTATCCAGTGACGCGGCGAGAGAGATGAGCTGGTAATCCAAGAGCCTTGCTTCACTCCTTAATATGGAGAGGAGAAGTTGGCTCAGGAATCCTATGGACGATTGATTAAATATTGTATATAAGTATAAATGTGATTACAGTTCTTATTATATTATAAATGGGTGAGCATGGACAGGGGGGAGGTGGAGTGGCCGAGCGGGCTAACGCGTGTACACTGCACTGCATCCGGGAAGGCTTTTAGCTCAGGCATTAATCTCTCCTCCCCATCCCATGGTTCGGGAAAACCCCGTATATCCTTAAACATGATCAAGGGGAGGACAAAAAAAAAACAAAAAAAACAACTATATATATATGAATGAGCATTTTATGATGTACAATGGCTACCTCTTTAGTTTATTTTTCTATTTTGTAGCTAGATTTTTTTCTGTTTGTAATATATGCATAAATTATCAGCATTACTACTTTTGCCCAAGTATGAACTAAATATTTATATTTTTCAAGAAACACATTTAGAAAAATTAGTTATATAATGTACTGAAAAACTAAATGTTTCTTAATTTAGATTGGAATGCGTAATATGCTTGACCCCCTACTGCCCCCTATGGTTGGGGAGGCGGCCGACTTTGTCTCTAATGAACATTTTTAGCTCCCATAATTATCAAAGTAGACTGCGCTGCTTAAGTTTATTTCTCAACTAAGAAAATGCTTCGATGCTTTTTATTACAACGCCATTCCCTTGGCTGATTCTCTCGATTAAACCTGTACTACTCCTTAAACCATTTTAGCTCTAGTATTAATATAACCACTGTAAAATTTTTGACACGGTGCTATAGGAACTATCCGACTCAACCATTTAAAGCCTAAAAAGTTGTATTTTCGAGATAAATTATAAATCTTGTGGATTGACTCTCAGGTCCTATTGTTGCGATAGGATACTTGTCACGTGATAAGGATTCTAAAAATTAAAATATTGTTTAAAATGATGATAGAGTATAAAACTTAGACAAACTAATAATTTATTAAGTAAATTATTACTTTAAATTTTGTGCGTTGAATATAATTTCTTGATAATTCTCATTTTTTAAATTCCGAATCTCACTTAAATATATGCCTTAAGGTCAGTTTTATAACCATCAAAAGTACTTTTTGATAGTTTTTATTGAACGTTTTGGGGATTCTCTATTCCCTTCTTCAGCAATCTAAGAAAAAGTATACCACCAATATATTATTGGTTCAAATTAGAAACCTATCATTATTAATTAAAATATATAACAGATAAAACATTTTTTTATAAATAAATATAAATTGTTCTACAAGTATTTGTCAAAAAATTATATAAAAATAAAAATTTTATTCTTCAAAAAAATTTGGGTAAGTCACAATAATCTAATAAGTTTGGTACATTGGCTGATTTTCAATTATAAGGATTATAGTACCAATACGGTTGTAGGTAGGGAGTTGATTTCTTGATAAAACTTTTTTTATTCATTGATATTTACAGCTGTATTATAAAAAAAAAATACATTTAGTAAATGTTCACTCAGGAATATAATAACATGAAATCGCTTATTAAGAAACTAGCCACTGGTACCACTGAAATAATAAATTTACGCAAGAAGATCATGAGACCACCTTCTTTTCAGACGCCTCTGAGAGTTATTAGGGGTTGAGGAGGAAGCAAGGTTTGAAACGAGAGGGTTCGGATGGTTCTGAAGTTTGTTATTTGTGACAAAGTGAAGAGCGTTGAGGATTTTACGAAGGATTTTGGATTGTAAGGATACGAGAGGAATTCGATGGTTTAGTGGAGCCCCAAAACTCATGCTAATATAATATGGTTTACTCAAAGCAACATGCTCTGCTAATGTCACTTATACAGCAAATGCATTGGGAAGAGGGGTAGCAATCTAATCTGAGAGTCTTATTTGTATTTTCAAAAAATATATCTCCTTTTACTCAAAACCTTCAAATCTTTCTCAGCAAATTTTACTCACATTAATCCATGAAAATATTAATTATCTCCTTTGTCATTATATAATTTCTCAGAATTAATTTATTCCTCCATCTACATTAATACGGTCCAATTGCTGCTCACAAATCTCTTGATGTTCTTTAATCGTAATTTTTTTTCTCGAGACCTTTACTCTCTGGTACCCTCCCTCTGCATCCTAAATTAACACTGAAATAAAAAGCTTGATAAAAAAGAGGAGAAGGGAGTCCGACTCACTCGGACCTCTGATGATTTTTTTTTCCATTAAATCCCTCCGAAACCTCAACCCCTCGTATTTACCTCCATGCATTTTCTAAACTTAAATATAAGTTAAAAATTGTAAGGCAATAATCTTTTGACTTCAAATCGTTAACTAATTTTCTTCTCCTCCCAATAATCTTACTTTTTTTCCATGTTTGAAAATCATATAATTCGGGCTCATTGAACCCATTGCAGGATAGTTTTGATAATCTTAACCCCTCGTAATCCGAAACTCATGGTCATCCAAACATGAAAGAAAAAAAAGTCGAAGTTGACTGATGAGAGACAGAATGGAAATGGCTCGCTTTCTCAGTAAATATTATTGAACTTTCTTTCTGTAGTAGTGTCGAATATTGTATTGTGGTGTCCCGAAACAGAAAACAGTAAGACTAGTCTTTCATCCAGTAGTAGAGGAATCTCTTTATATGTTGTATTTGCAGTAGTGTTCAAGATCGTCGCCAATTTCCGGGGATGTGTTTGCTGAAAACTCAATGTTTTTCATAAATAACTTTTTTAGGAAGAGTGTCTAAGCAGATTTTAATGCTAGTAAAGATTGACATGATAATTGCTATAGCAGGAATGGAATACGTTTTTTATATTAATTTTTATTTTACTGGAAAATTTCTCTATACCCATTTTATTTTTCATTATAGACAAGTCATAGCAACGCCAGAAAGGCACTGTTAGACATAATACAAAGTCATAAGTATGAATGATAATAGGATACCAAAGTTGATGATGGATTGGGAGGCAGATATGGAGGGATCTGCTGAGACTGGAATTTGACTGAGGAGACCTTGAAAAAAATCTTTGGAAAAATTAAAGCAAACAGTTAGGTCTTAGTCTCTAGTTTTGGTCTGTCTTACTTAGGTCTAGAGGTAAGCGTTGAGGCAAAAATTGGTTATTTACCCATTTCCTTTATTGCGCATATTTCAGTAAACCCATAATTAAAAAATACATTGCAAAAATGATTAATTTATCTATAGCGTAATAGAAAATAAGTTTATTAGATATATAGGCCAAATATTAATAGAACTATAACACTTCAGAAGTCCCAATCTAATTCATAATTCCATCGTGATACGGCGTCACGTGAGGCTCCAATCAGTTTATGTGAGTCGGCAAAAAGTAATTATTTAGCCTAATGACCTAGTGAATATATAAGCAATATTCGACAGTAACCCTTTCAACATATTCTGCTGGCGTGGATCACAAGGCTGTAATAACCGTGTTATCGTGAAATCTTTTGTTGTGTGTTCGTATGTGGTCGTTAACTATTGGCGTATGAAGGCGTGTAAAGTGATGTTCGAGACTTACCGAGTATAGTTCGGAAAATTTCTAGTGAAGTTCTGGAATGTTTGTTGCTTATGCATTAGTGTTGCCCAAAATCGGTCTTGGCCTTGAAAAACTGTCGTAAGACCAAGACCAGAAATGATATTTTTAATAAAAATTAAGGCAAAATAGTTACTAATACTCGAAAATTTTAGTTACTGTATGAGCCGTTTATTTTGAAAGTGGTCTAACTCTATTTTTCAATTTTTTGCCGTTTACCAAGGTTACATGTACAACTTCATAGTATATATCAGTAAAACATTTCAAGTTGCTTATATTCCGAGCAAATACGATAAATTTTTGACACATAAGTTTTCAGAATTTGTTCAATAACTGAATCGTGTAGTTTGAAAGTGGCCTAACTCCATTTATTTTATACTTACATCAAAATATTGACTATTGATAATGTTAGAAATGAAAATTTTATTTGATAATTTTATGTTAAATGAAATGAGACAAAAAGATTTTGTATTAACAAAATTATTAGAAGACGCAATTTTTAAAAGGTTAAAAAATTCTGATGGATAATCAGTATACTGGTTACAAATAATTTTGATGCGTTTTATCAGAAATGAACCGTATAACATTTTCTATAAGACAAAAATGAATAAGAATGAAAATTTTAAAGTCCTGAATTTATCACCACGTCGGGGTAGACCAAGAAAATTCGAAACTATTGTATTGACACCACTCTATAAAAATATCAGACAAATTACAACAACAAAATTTAAGGACATAATTGATCTATGGCGATATATACTACCGGAACATCATGACTACTTCAAATCCCTTTCACACTCGCAAAATGTAGATTATTATATTACATTAGTTAGTAAATTATTTGTTAGTAAATATATAAATAAATATATATTTACTAACAAATAATTTACTATAATAATAATAAAAGGTACAATAAAAGGCCTATGGTCACAGATGCAAAGTACGCATACTGCGTGCATAGCCCTCTTACCTTAAAATGCCCCTGGGCAATAAAAGGAAATTGAAAATTTATGTATATATAACATTTATATATATATATATATATATATATATATATATATATATATATATATATATATTGTATTTTGTAATCTAGAAATTCCGGGGGGGGGGGAGGGAGGTAGGGAAAAAAAAGTAAATATATATAGTTGTAAAAGTAAATATCAAATAATTTGGTCTATCTAGGGATGAAATTTGAAAGAAATCTAAAATTTACCGCTAATTGCAATCAAAAGTTAGACAAAAATCCTACAAATTCAGTCACCTTCTCACAACCTCAAACCTCAGTCTCAGATTAAAATTAATCATCTACAAAAGCATTCTTCGCCCTTCCCTTCTCTATGGTGCTCCTCTATTGTCCCACATTTCCGAAAATACAAGCAAGAGACTCCAGCGATTCCAAAATGGAATTCTAATCAGAATAGCTAAAAATACGTCATTGGAAATACAAAAATCAGATAAACTTCACGCCTTCTTAAATTTACCTACCGTATCTGAATTCTTAAACAAAAGAATAATAAAATTCTACGATTCTTTAAAATATTTAACAAATGCAGAATTCAATACCATAACATTTCCGCCATCTCCTCGGCGATGGCAAAATATAGTTGTAAGTTAGATTATAAGATAGTCCTAAGAAAATTATCAAGATAGAGGTGAGCCCCATCACCCAGATTGAAGTCCAGAAATAAAGATAAAGAAAACTAAGAAAGGCTCAGGAAGACCTTAAAATGTATCTAAGATACAGTAAAAGGAATATGTTAACCATATGTAAGAAGCAAACCTTTAAGAAACTGGGGATAAGAAAAAAAAATTAAAAAAAATAAAAAATAAAATAAAATGTTTTTAATTTTGTATGTTCTGTAATTAAAAAATGTTTTGAATCGCATAAATTGTGTTTCCGAAGTGTTTTAAAGATATGTAAAATAAATTGAGTATTGTGTTTTACAATTTGAATCATCTTAAATTATGTTGAATGGACTTGGGTACCTTCAAATTTTAAAATGAATCTGGTTGTTAATTTTGAAAGTGGCCTAACTCCATTCTTGATAAGAAAACGCACGTTATTCACTTAATAATTGTTACTATTTTAATAGGAACCATAAATTTAACACCCTTAAAGAGTTACACTTAAGCAGTATGACTCATTAGTATCCTGTACGTATATTTTTCAATTCATTGAAACGCATACCCTTAAATATCTCGATTCGAAGATAAATGGAGGCCACTTTCAAAATAGACGGCTCATGTGGTCCACATGTAATTCTTCTGTCAAATGTATTTTTTTAATATTTACTGTGATAGGCCTCATCAATTTAAGTGTAACTGGAGTCGATGAATGTATTGCTGGATATATTGCCATATATCTAATATAAATTATGGCTAACCCCGATAGGGCAAGATCCGAAGACCATTAGCTCTATGAAACAGAATACGACATGTGCCTCATCGGAACCTGATCCAGTTTAATAGGGATCGCTGGGGGAACTTGCTCAGTTACCACTCTGCTAAACTTGGAGGTATAGATGTGCTAACAGCCTCTCCAATTACCCACGGCTCTCGGCTTAGTAACATCCAGTACATAATGCATCGCCCATTGTTACCTTCGGCCAGTAAGTTGTATATCATCAATAAAACGTATTAGTTCCATTTTCTCGAAACTCTACAATTCTGGCTCAACTCAATGTATAATTGAATGCCCTTTAATATCGGATAGATACTATTCTCTTTCAAATAGTCTGACAGTCCTTAAATGCTGAAGTTTCAAAATTTGTTTATCCGATTTACCTTTAAGTTTATGTATTTGTTTGTTGTATTTAACACAAAAAAAAAAAAAAAAAAAAAAAAAAAAAACTACCAAGTTAATCGGTATATCTTACTCAAATTTTTTTTTAATATAAGAAAATACGCATGCGCGCGTACTCTAATTATACTTTTATTTAAAATTAAAGAGAATCTACACTATAAATCGATATGGTTGTACAGAATTCTTTTTCGGCTCCCAGGAGCAATGGATTTCGATGAATGTTCGTTCGATACGAAAAAGAATTTCATGGAGAAGTGATGAATACAATTTTCAATTCTTAAATTCCTACAATAATTTTAATAAAAGACAGAAAAAAATTGAAGTTTTATGACTATGATGGTTTATAAAATCGACGGATCGAATCAGGATACATTTTCTTTTAAAGATTTTGACGTGGATGTCAAAATCGTTCTATAATTCCATTACAAATATAATGAATCCTGTGTTTTAAAGTTCTAAAATATACCGTTTATGAGATACATTATAGTTCTTGACGAGAGCACAAACACGTCTAAGAAAACAACTAAATTAAAAACTAATCAGTGCCAGCTTCAGACATTTGGAGCCCAAGGGAAATTATTTCATCTCCTCTACATAAAAAATAAAATATTTGTTTTCAAGCTGTTTTATATTATGTAATAATCGAATTTTATTTCATTCAAAATTTCTCTAATTCAGTTGATTTATCAAAAGTCTAGTTAATATCAAAAATTAGTTATTGTAAAACGTTTTTATATATCTTTTTTTAAATTTCTAACAAGTGGTGGGGGCACCTGATGAACAGCGCCCTCAATGGGCGACCCTCTATGTCGGCGCCCAGGCCGATTGCCTTTCAATAATGGCCGGCACTGAAACTATTATATTACCCTGATGTCATAAGTTTACAACCTACTTTATTTCACAGCCATTGAATGGCTGCAGCCCAAGATAGAGAAGACTGGCTCACACGGAGTAGCCAAAAATTAACAAAACCAATAAAGCCAACAGAAAAAATTGTTTAACAATTATATTAATATTAATTGTTAAATTAAATTTGATGTAATTGTTGCCAGACCACATTTGACACCATTCTCCAAATTTCCCTCTTTAGACCAAATCTAATGATCCGTTTTTAAATATAGGCCTATAGAGAAAACACGTTTGTGTATCTGTAAGCGGAAATAGGGAATAGAATTTTGATAAACTTGATACTGAATCAGCTTTTCACTAATCCTTAACTTACTCTTTCTGAGCTTAATAGAACCAGCCATCTTTATTATATGATCCTATCTTAATTTTGAGTATCCGGAAGAGGGAGTTGTGTAGATGGAATTCGATACCAACCCGCACATTTTCTGAAAAATTATCAAAATCGAACTAAAAGTTTTTGTTAACCTGCCCGTAATTTTGATTTAATTACAGGCAGAAAACCAAATTTGGAGTGAAAATTTTCTAATCTGAGCACAAATATTTCAGGACAAATATAAAGGTTCTCTACCTTTGTTAGTGAGGAATCAAAATTTTAAATATAAAGGAATTCTATAATTAGCTACAAACAAATTTTTAGAGATAAGAGAAGTTTACAGTTCAATATACTGTGAAAACGCTAAAAATTTGAAAAATTAATATCTGTTATATAATGTTGTAGAAGATAATGGAGAGTGACGAATATTCTAATGTATAATAATTGCTATTTTATTATTAATTGCTGAATGCGTTAACTGCGCAGTATGTTTTGTTTTCGGAATCTCAAGAGATACGCATATAATTCAGTATTACACTAAGTTGAAGTGGCTCTATCCAACCGCCGTCTGTGCTTCCTTGCTACCTTTCTATACCAAGCCAACAGAATTCAGCGACCTTCCTATATTTTTCACAGCCTACAAATTAAATATTCCATTCGATCCCGTCCCACTAGATCCCGTACTTCTGACCTCTTTCCACCTCCTCACCAAACTGCTGAGTTTGACAAATCCTTTATAATTCAAGCCGTCTCCTCCAGGAATATCATGCCTTCCGATATCCAACATGCACAATCAGTTTCCTCCTTTTTAAGCACCTACTCCTTTCCCAACCCGATTGATAATGAAAAGTAGATCAGAGAACTTTTTAAGTTCCCCAGAAATGATTTTGTTTGTCTATGTTATCTTATTTTCACATGTTTTTAGTATATATATTTGTATGTATTTAGTGTTTTTGTTTTATTTTTCTTCCAATATTTTAATTTTTCTGAGAATTGTAAATATTTAAGTTAATTTTATAGACACACAGGTATTTCCTCTGTATCTATAATCTGACCTAAAGGGATAACAGTCTCAGGATAATAAAAATCTATTTTCATTTCATTTTAATAGAAAATAAATTTTTCCATTCAAAATAAATATAATTTCATGGAATCAAATTTATTTTCAGTTTGACACAGCAACCGTAAATATTTCACAAGCATTAATTTCATTTATTATTGTCGATGGTATATATCTAAATATTGTTACAGTAATATTTCTAATGTTTAATAATTTACCTAAAATTAATTTCTATTAAAGGCAGGATGGTACGTAAAAGTCGTGTGATGTACCCACCGCACCAGATTTATTATCTTTTTTAAATATTGATCATAGAGAACATTGAAATATGTATTTATTTTCTCAGTTTTTTTTTTGAATGAACAAATTTTATGTTTTCTAAATATTTTTATTACTATTTAATTTAGAACTTGTCTGTTTTAGGTATTACATCATTTACCAGACTTGCTGATCCATAAAGTGATAAGGTACATGATAATCCTATTTACACTACTTGTCAGTTTTCACAAAAAAATATTAATATTCTCATCATTAATGTGACTCAAGTATAAATGTCATTATGTTACGAAGAGTAAAATTTAATTTTTTAAATATAACAATCAATGGAACTACCATTTGAGAAATCAGACCCAATCTATAACAGCAGATAGCAATTTTTATACGCGGTAGTTATGAAGTTGGGTTTAACTTTTAAATTCTAAGAAAACACAATCATTATTTATCAAATTGAAAAAAAAAAATATTATAAGTTTCTCCAGGCACGCAACTGTTCATTCCAATTTGTCAAGTTGAAAACTGAGCAGTTATTTGAGTAATGATAGCCAGAACCTTCCAGGAATATCTAATTGTTTTTATAAAATTTGTGGGGCGGAGATATTATTTTAATCAATTCCAAGAACAGCGTTGTTTCTCCAAAGTAATTCCATTTCGAAATATGAGCTAGGCGGTTTGAAGACTCCGGCCCCAAAATAGAAATTATTTTTTTCACTTTTCCATATTTTTTATTATGAGTTGACACAGATAAATACTTAAATAATCATAATTTGTCTTATTTTTAAATTATAAAGAATATATAGCTCCGCAGACATGGGTGTATCAGTTATATGTAACGAACGACAACATATTTTTTCTCTTTCACCACTATGTAATAATTATACTGCTGAATTGGTTGCAATACATAAAAGATTAAATGTTATACAGCCCACTAAACAAAAAATGGTCATATGCACTAGTACTTTATAACCACCATCAAACAGAAAATTAATACAAAATGGGAACAGATACGGTCAAATGTAACGAAAAATATATTGAGGGAGATCAAGGGTGATGTTTCCTCTTGGCTATCGTCAAATAGGAATAAGCTCAGAGAGGAAGTAATTCTTAAGCGCCTGCATATAGCTCTTACACGCCTTACCCATGAATTAACGAACTCGTACAACAGTAAAGACTTTTGAAATTTACTTTTATTGTAAAATAAAAAGTTACATTGACATAATTTTATTGATACTTCTACAAACTAGCCTTGTGAGGCCTAAAATAATGTTACATGTCTCACTTCTAAACTTGGAATTGTCTGTAGGATATTTTGGAGCTCAATATATATGGGAAATGATAAAGGAGGCGATGGCTACTATTTAACTGATAACGCACCAAGCATGTGCTAACTATAAACTTTTGGGACAAATGAGGACAAATCTTTTATTGGACACTATGGGCAATAATGTTGTAGCCATAAATTGTAGGAGGACTGACAACATCTCCTGGAGAATGACAGCATAAATCTATTAAAGCATTAAAGCAAAGGTTAAAGAAGGTCAATTCTTACTCTTTGAGACATTAACTGAGGCAATAATAATAAATAAAGAAAAAAGTAGTAATAATAACTATATCTATTTAACTCATGAATACCTGATGGCCCGTGATTCTTCGCCAACATGCCAAACCTGTGGGACTCCTCTGACAGTGAAACGCATTTTAACAGAATGCAGAGCTTACGAAACATTTAGACTGTCTTGTGACTTGACAAACGATCTCTACACATGATTTTACTGGACAATTCGAATAAAATTGACAAATTATTTTCTTTCCTGAAATGTTCGAAACTTGAAAATAGAATCTAATTCTCAATGAAAATAAGGCAATAATGACCCTAGTTATTAAAGCATTTAATTTAAAAACATAATAATAAAAAAATAAAATATAGCTATCAAATGTAAACATATATTAAGAAAAACATGTACAAAAAATTATACCTAACTGCACAATTGTTGTAACGCAAGAGATTAGATTTTTGAAAAAAAAATCATGCAGTCGCTAGGCTTGATGATACTCTCCATATAAGTGGTATGGAGCTTGCCAATCCTAATGTACAATAAGAGCTTGCAATACTTGGATCTAACTATTTAGAATTTTTTTCTGTGGTCGAGAGAAGGTGATTGAAACTGAAATGTGAATAAAGAAAACTCAATTTTCTTTTGACATTCATTTGTTAATTTTATCGACAATGGAGCCCGCCGTCAGAACTTAGCAATGGGATTTGTTCAACAAGGGATAAAGAACAAGGGAGTAATATTTGGTTGGTGAGGTGCAGAGCAGACAGAGAATATATTATGCATACTCGTTAGCTGAATGCTGAGGGCTCATCTTCCAAGCCCAGTAAAAAAAAATTACTCCCCCCCTCTGGGTCAACATTTGTTTTGGCCGATGGAAAGTTTTAATAAGGTAAAATTGTTTGTAAAAATTTCGCCCTCAAAAAGAAAAAAAAAAAAGGCTTCGCTTTTAATATGGCTTCCTTTGTTTTGTTTTTATTCCTCGGCGTTGACTTTTTGAAAAGTGTTAATTGTTATGTAATTACTTCTCATTAGAGTTTTTTTTGTTCTCCCTTCTGGGAGGGTAACTTTACGGAAATGGAATTACACAACCCTCGTTTGGTAAGAGTTAATTAAATGGTTGTTTGAAATCTTTCTCATGCCGACGCGTGCTCATGCTTGTGATATTTTTCAATAACATTTCTCTGAAACTGTTCCACGAATTATGAAAGTACTTAGCTTACATAAGTAGGTATATGTATAAATACATTTTTTTTACTGTTATTAATAGAATAATAATCAAAACTAACAAATTATTGGTTGAAACAATAAACTATACAGACCGAAAAAAATCAAAATATTTTAATAAGTTACTTTTTTTTCTCTTCATATTTTTATCCACATCTGTCATGATCTTGACAATAAACAGCTGTGATGTTATTGTAAAGACAATTGGCATTTTAGGCATGAGGAAGAGTAGTACCCAACATCACCTCCTTGTCTTGGATTACTTCCTTAATTCAGGAAATGAGATCTCTCTTTCTGCTCCTCTGTAATCTCTTCCTGATGGGCATGTCAGTCGTGGCCATGTCGTTTAAAAGTCTGTTTGTGTGCCCGTGTAGTTTGAGATGAAATCGGGAGTAGAGAGTATGTATGTGTTGGTCTGTAGTTGTCTCTCGTAAGTCGGTGTGTAAAGTTTTATTGTTAACGTACCAGGGAGCTGTTGTTATTTGTCTCAAAATTTGGAATGAAAGGATTTTGTAAGTGCATATTTCTTCAGAACCGTAAATTTGTGAGGCGTATATCCATATGGGTTTGAGCAGATAAGTTAATAAATTTAATAAGTGGCGTTGGTCAATGAAAATTCCTTTTAATGGGCTTCCGCCTAGGTCCGATGGACTCGCTGACCAGCTATGAGAACGGTCCATCAGGTTTGTTGGAGGGTATGATGTTGGATTCCAGAACTTATCATTACTTTACAATCTATCTTATTATCTGAATTTCCATTGATTAATAGAATTGCAAGAAGGTACTTAAATTAACTGAAAGCAACATAAACCAATTTTGTGGCTGAAATGAGATAGTTACCCCAGAAGACTTTTAATCCAAACGGGAACTGTTGAGCGTTTCTCCAATGCTATTCTTCAGCAAACGAAGAAGGCTGCCAATCCGGTACAGAACCTCATGAACCCTAGCAGGGACTTGAAGGACCCTATTTGGCCCCTTTGGCACCCTTCGGTGCTCTTCTCCAAGGCTCAAGGACCCCTTGGTAATGAAGTGCCTGGGGCTCGATAGGGGGATGCACAGCATTTTTTCGTATATATAACAGTGTAGTGTTAAACTCAATATAATCCAATGACATTTAATGTACATTGACACATAAAACCTTTTTTGTTTAAAGAATATATTTTATAATTATTTATAATTAATATATTTCAATAAGTATAATTTTATTTCTGCTAAACCCCAAATTATCAGCTCTTATTTGGTTTTATACACGTTTCTTATGCCGTGATTTTTTATTATTCGTAGATTTTGAAACTTTTATTTAAATATCTTATTTAAATAAGAAAGCAGAATGGATATAATATTGAACACCATAAATATCCCTACTATTTATGGATCCATCTCAACCTGGGTCTTCCGCTTCTCCTTTTTCGGTCCAGCACTCCTTCCATAACTTTTCTGAATATCCTCTCCACAGCCACGCGTGCTACCTGTCCTGTACAGCTGAGCCTGTCCACTTTGATGAACCGTTGTACTTCGATGTCTTCTTACAAGCTGTTGAGTTCTTGGTCCTTTCTTCTTCTCCATGCTCTACCCTCTCTAACATGGTCGTATATTCTTTTTCTTGTTTTTTTTTTTTTTTTTAAGAATTAAGAGAACCTTCTCATCTGCCTTGGTTAGAGTCCAGATTTGTGAAGCATAGATCATAACTGACCTTATCAGTCTTATACAGCTGCACTTTGATTCTTCTGGTGACCAGACGGCTCTTCATCAGCCTTGAGAGCCAAAAATAGCACCGGTTGACTGACTCATTTTGGTGATTATGTTGTTTGATGAGTTAATTTAATATATCTCAGGGAAGAAATATTGAGAAAAATGTTCAGGATTTTATTAGAGTGCTGCTAAAAGACTGGTTGAGAAAACCTAATAATAATAATAATAAATAATTAAATTTTTGATACACTAAAATAAATTGATATGTTTCTGATAACTGTAATAAATTTATGATTAATTAATTTCTTAATTATCATGGAAAAAATGATCGGTAGCCCCATTTACAAACCTCCCTATTTTACCAGTGATTATTAATTAAGAAGTTTGTTTACATTTCTCTCTCTCTCTCTCTCTCTCTCTATATATATATATATATATATATATATATATATATATATATATATATATATATAGAGAGAGAGAGAGAGAGAGAGAGAGAGAGAGATATAACTTTTATGAGGTTATGATAGTATTAATAGTATTAGCCTAAAAATGTATCTTTCTTTGGTTCTCATTATGAGTTTTGGTTATTACTATTTTGTGTAGTGGGTAAGATCCTAAATGGCCCAAAATGTTCGTGAGGAACAAAGCATTCTGAGCAAAGCAAAGGCGAAAATAAATAACGTAAAATATTTTTAAAATATATAAAATTTATTTTTTTTTTGTCCTCCAATCAAATGAACTCTGGTATATGTGTCTAATATTTTTCGATGTTGTATTAACAAAAAAAGCACTGGTTGAAATTGGTGACCTACTCTGATTTCTACTTGTTAGTTGTAAATTTTCGAAATTCATTCAACTGATAAATATTTTTTTTTTTAAACTCTATCTTCAATACAACTTCTAACAAAAAAAATTCAATCCTGCACTCCAGTGACTTTAATAGTAATTAAATATTTTTAAAGAGCGTATACAAAATCTTCAAACATTCTTAAAAGCACATATTAGCGTGGAAATTAAAACATTCTCGTTGTTTGGGCTGAATTGATAATGATATTAGAGTGATGTTTTTCAGATTCGATAGCCAGCATTTATATCGACGAGATTGCCATATTGTTTCACAAATAAAAAAAAAAACAAATTTATTAATTTGTAAAATAGATAATAAATATTATAAAAAAATTAAAATAATGAAATATTTTTTTAAAGATACCACCCTGCTTTTGAAACCCAGCCTGGGAACTGACAGAGAACCACAAAGATGAACCTGCGATAAGAGCGCTATCTTTGAGCGGCGCCCTGTAATAAGCTAATTAGTGGGGGCTTTGTGGCAGCGAGATTCCCGACCCCAGATAGGAGAGCTCCCCCCCCATCTCTGATTGAAGTCCCATTCTACAAGAGTAATTAATTACTTTAACTTAAATATGATTAAATATAGCCAATAATCGTGGTGGCTTTGAGGCCCGCTGCGAGGAGATATCTTTGAGTTCCGATTCTCCGCTTCCAACTCCGCCAATATCAGGTCATAATTAACGGATCGTTAGCCCAGAACTTGCAAACACAGTCTGTAACCCAGATCGTTTTGTTTTATTCATTAATTTATTTAAAGCAAGTTAATGTTTTTAGAAGATGAATATAGAAGACTTCAGAGGAATTCCCAATTCAGAGGAAACTTCAAATAGTTAATTAATTATTCGATACCGATGTTTCTTAAAGCCTAACTGCCTGGCTCCATCAGCTATCTCTTCGTCGAGCTCTACAGCTCATTGGTGAATGCTGCTGCCTTCCAATTTTCTGATTCCAAGCAGCTTCTGCGGATCTGCTGCTATGTAATCCACCCAACGCAGCCGAGTTCTTGCGACTCTTCTACGTTCGAATATTTTTTCTTCAAGGAGCAATTTTGGGGACTTCATTATTATTAATACGTGCAACATGACCTGACCATCTTAGACGTCCAGCCTTTATTAAATAGACTATATCAACGTCATTGTAGCAATTCATAAGCTCTGCATTTTTTCTCGACCTCCATACACCGTCGATACACATAGACCTTAACAAAATTCTTCTCAAAAACTTTCTATCGAACCTCGATGTAGACGATTCTAATACGTCATGGTTCAGCACTAAGAAAAATAGATGCGGACGGGCCTGATTAGGGTATATATATATATATATCCTTATAGCCTTATAGATATATATATCTTGATGGTCCAAAAGAGAGATTTGTTTTTTAATTGCTACTGAATCACATAATAACATCTATTAGCTACCATAATCCGCCGCTGAATCCGTAGTTGCATATTATTGGCTGCGTTCAACAGTATCTCAGCTAAATAGTCCTTTAATTAGATAGAAATTTGTGTGTGTCGCTAGTTCAGAAGATTACATGCATAATTTGAAAGTTGACTTTTAATAGGTTAATATTAGGAATATTAGACAAATATTCATTTATCGAAATATCCATATTAATGTTAATTTTTTTAAAGTTTCAAGCAGTTTAAATCTATCCTCGAAATCCAGTTTATATTAATTTACTTTTAATCCTTTTTATTTTATTTTTCTTTAAGCTATTTAATTGATTTTTTCTGATTTTATATTTTTTAAATCGTTAATAAAGTTAAAAGTTAATTTTATAAGCAATATACGTATATGTATTAGCTAGAAAAATCTCCGCACAATAACCGGAGAGATCTGGGATCAGACAAGAAAGACCAATAAAGAACTGCTTACAGAATATTCCATGATATGAAGGCACGGAGGTTAAGATGGGCGGGGCATATAGCTTAGCTCGTAGCAATCCATCTGGAAGCATCTACGTAACAATGAATGTCTCAATATAGTCTAGTCAATGAATGCTCGAAAATGGGGTATAGAAGGAAATGGTGGCGAGACAATTTTGATTTTGGGACATTGTTCGGATTAGTAAGGAGGTAAACATACTAAAAGTCCCTACTCCTAGGTGGTGAGCCTGTGGAGGGGGCCTAGTAGGTCACTTTTATCTGGTTTTCGCTTATATTAGGAAAACTATCCATCGCATCGACAAAGACGTTCTATTCAAAATTAAAGCTGATAACATTTTCAATGTGATTGATTATATGCATTTTTTCGCTATCTCGCTTAGTTTCCAAGATATCCGTTCTGAACTATTGCTACTGTGGAGAAAAACTATCAATACAGTATACATCGATATAGGTATGGAATTAACGTATCGATATTATAAACTTTTCAATATTTAATAAAAAGTTGCGAATTTGTTTTTCTGGAAAATTTTAAAGAATTTTTTTCCCCCTGTAAAGACCTCTAGCCCTTCAGAAGGAAATAAAACCAGAATCCTTATTGTGGCTGAAGTTGGCACTCCTTTGTCAAGCCCTTCAGTTATTTTCAACTCTACGAAATGGGCACTGCATTAGCGCTACCAAGGTAAAACTTTATGATATTATTGTCTTCCTTGCTTTGAATTGAACTTATGAAAGGGGATTATTGTTCCAACTTGTTACTTTAATGGTTTTAGGCCCTTTTGTTTCCTATAGGGAAACATCGGCCCTATCTTCTCTTTGCGATGAGGGTATTTCGCGAAACGATACAGGCTCTCTTATATGTAGAAGTAGGATTCTGAGGATTTCAGCCATTCCATTTGAGGCTTCGCATTATATAGCTCGATTTGAAGACATTAACTCTAATAAATTATATTAAGGAGGCATCTATTTACTAGTTATTACATTATGTTCAATAATATTATTTAAAATTTTAACTTTTTATAGGAATTTACATTTACAGAATTACGAAGCATGGATCGGAAACACTTCTATATCGTACCCAATAGATTGGAAAAGAAATATAAGAAGAGGCATAGAGAAAATACAGAACTAAGATCAAGAAAAACTGAGGAGACTTGAATCACTTTGGAAACAGAAGATTGTAATATGAACTAGCAAAAGATCATCTCAGCAACAGTCGACATGTACATTTCAATCAATTTAAATTAAATTGGTGATGTCTGTTGAACGAATCATTGAGGAAGACGTTTGGAGGCTGTCCAAGATCAGATAATTCACAAATAATGAGTTTTATTTTATAAAATAAAACTCATTATTTGTGTGGCTCCGTTATAGTATATTTGTGATTTCATATAAATCATTCCATTTTTTTCATTGATGCTAATATTTAGAGGCGAAACAGAATTGTTTCGTTGAAAACAGTGTTCGTTGAATGTGAAAAATGCACGGGAACCTATTTAGAATCAATTAAAAAAACAAATTCGCAAAAAAAAATTATTATATATAAATTGTTATATAAATTTTCTATGCCTTTCTGGTTTAAATTTGTCTCCACAATTTTGTTAAATATTTGTTGAATATCATGTGATAGCGAAGAAAAATTGAAATGAATTGTTAGGAAAATTGTCAAAATACATAAATTTATTATAATATGTCTTTAAATCTGTACCCAGAATGTAAAGAACACCATGTCATATTTTTTAATTTGTCCGGGAGAACCAATTTTTCAGAACTTTAAGCTTTCAAAATTTGTTTCTTAGTTGATAAATTATTAATATAATAATGGACATGGTGTCCTTTAACTCGGGAACACAGATATATAATGCGGTAGTATTTTACAGTGTATATCTCTTTTCCGATTCTCTGGAACGATTGATTTGATGAATGAAGTATCAAACGAAATATAATTTCATCAACAAATTCAAATAGAATTGATGAATTAGAGTCACATCCTCCTCAAATTTAAAGAAAAAAATTTAAAGGAAAAAAAACTTTATTTGTGAATAACTCAAAAAGTATTATTACATTTTATTCTTATATATTGCTGATTACTGCCCGGAATTATTTAAAATATATTTGAATTCTCTTCAAATAAAAAAAAAAAAAAAAATCATCGAAATCGGACCATAATTAGCAAAGATAGAGCCTGTTGTAAAGTGCACATGTATTGGTTTATTATTACGAATGAACTAATGTGATTCGATTGAGAAAAATAAAATTATTTCCTCTATCTCATATTACATTGTATTCAATTATTTCTATATTACATTGCCAATTGTTCACTGAATAATATTCTATTCGAATTATTCTCACGGCCCGAATACTTAATACATTGTACAATCGTAATAAGTATTTATTTTTAGTTATTATTTATACTAATTTAACGAAAGGATTCTAAAATATATATAGAAATATATCTTCTTGTAATATATGGCCATGTTTAAGTTTCATTGTTATTGTGTTATTGAACCATATCTCATTAAAAATTATATTTCCCTCAATACCATCTAGTTAGGTTCCGCCTTTCTAACAGTTAAGTATTAAACAACATAAATAAATTAATTTTATATTCGCATATTTTTAATTACTTAAACACAACCTGTTTACTCAGATGGGAATATGTATTATGGTTATCTTTAGAACAGATGAAAAAATCAAAATGTAAGCCATCTGCCGAGCACCTGATACATCAAAAAATGCCTCAGCAGGATGATCAATACAACAATATCATAATGAAATTTATATTATTTCTATTCTCCTTTATAAAATGAAATTTTTACTATATCACTTAGATACTATATAAATTCACTTGTCTGAATGCACTCAAAACTTATTTCCTAATCAAGAATAAATGCAAAATGATTAAATTAATTAATGTAATTGAAATGTACTCTAATAAGCACTTGCTTTAGTCTCTGAGGAATGGTTTGCTCCTAATACCCAATTATTACTATAAATTCATCGACCACTTAATGCCGGTTCAAAATTCATCGCGGTTTGATCAAATGAATTAAACATTTCCAATATCGATTGGACCCGTGACCAATAGCAATTCACCTCACTAAAATTACAAACAATAATTGTTTAATTTTTTATTCCTTGAAAAACCCGAGGCTGCTGGAACTGAAAATCGTGAAATAGGCAAAAAGGTTATTAAAATTGTTTGCTGTTCGAAGTTCGATAAGCTTTTGACCAGAGTAAATAGATAACTTGTTCTGATTAGGGCCTTCGTCGAGATTAAAGGGAGGGTCATTTTACAACCCAAAGCGTTTATTGGAAAATGTGAATTTTGTCAAATATATATTTAGTTTATTAAATAAATTCGGGTCAAGCGTTTGTGAGGTGGACTCGGTTACGTCAAAGTGACAGCATTTCTTTTGAATAAATATTAACAAACTTCTTTAGTAAGGTTTGTAAATTATTTTTTCAAATATAAGCTATTATTTGTGATAAACATCCTACTGAAGCTGATGAGAAATAAATGAATAATTTCTAACGAAAAACTAAAACCTAACGAAAAACAGTAACTACGCACATAAATATCTACAAGTATGTGTGATTATAGCGCCTCTCCTCAGCCTCTACTGCTTCTTAATACCAGTAATGAAGTTGAGTGGTAGGCCCTGGGATCTCTTAGAGTCCTGCCTTACCTTCAACTAGAGGGGAGAAAGGCTTGGCTCGGAGTTCTTCTGAATGAATAGATTCTGTAAATATTGTTTAGTATGCATGTGTATTAGTTGTTATTTTGATTAGTTTAGTTCTTTTGTTTATATATATTTACTTTTATTATTATTAGTTTCTGTATTATTTACTTTTATTTATTGTAAATAGAGTGTGAGTGTACTCTCTGAACACTATTATAAATGTCCTTAATTGTGACAGAATTTAATATTTCTGAATTAATAAATACTGTCTAAATATATATATATAAATATATCTATAGTATTCGTGAACTGATTGCAATTTTCGAATTATTTTTTAATGAAATCTAATTTTTTTCTGTTCCTTGTTATTTCTATGTTGGAACTATAAAATTGAACTTTTTCACTTTCAATTGTATTTTCACAGATTTGTTCATACTAAACCATCTCTCATTTGTTTACATTTAATCGAGTATTCTCTGATGCCACAGATAAATATATATATAGAGTGTCCTGTAAGTAGAGATAAATTTTTATAGGAGTAATGGCTGATATACAAAAAAAAAAAAAAAATCCTCTAAACAATGGGCCAATTTTTAGTAAAAAATGAGAAAATCCAAGTTTTGTGTGTTTTTAAATTAACTTGTTCTGATTAGAGCCGCTACCGAGATTAGCCCAATACACAACCCAAAGCATTTATTGGAAAATGCGATTTTCCCAAATGTATTTAGTTTATTAAATAAATTCGACTCAACGTTTCGTAAGTGGATTTGGATACATCAAAGTGTTCATATTTCTTTTGAATAAATATTAACTCACTTTGTTTATTAAGGTTGGTAAATTATTTTTTCAAATATAAGCTATATGTTTTAAAATGCCAAAAAGTGAAAGATATACATGTTATAATGATTATTGAAATATATGTTCTATTCCAATATTGAGGCCGGTTGAGCTATCCTAAGAGTCTGCGAAGTCAGATTAACGAGCTTGTAGAAGCTCTTTTTAATATAGTAGTTTATAACAAAAATTGTTATGAATCAATGAAAAAATATCCCATTGAGATCCATTTACCATAAAAAAGGGATACAATTTTATCCGTTACCATATTATATTATATGGGAAAACTGACGGGTTAATATGATCATTCTATTCTAATGATGTCCTTTTTTAATGCTTGGTCCAGAAATGATACTTCATTATTAAGTACTGACTCAGAGATCCTCCATGAGGTAGAATGATTACCGATGTTATGTAATATTTTTTATTTTACAATTTTTTGAACTTAATGATTTTCAATCAGTTTGTTAAGCTTATTTTTGGTCCCTTATCTAAAGAAGTCTTGCCATATAATAAAATATGGCAATTTCTGTTATAATTTTTCTTTACGAAAGATCTAGACAAAAAGTATATTGAACTTGCGACCGAGTGGTTACTTATAATAATTTCTTATCTTTACCATTCATGAAAAATGAAGTACTTGAAAGAATTTAAGTATAATTAATTAATTAAGAGATACAATTTTATCCATTATCAGATTATATTATATGGAAAAAAACTGACGAGTGAAAATGAATTCTGTAAAGAAATGATATCTACTTATCAAGTCCCCAATATCCCAATACCCAAGCCCCCAAAGACCCCAATATCCTCCATGAGATATAATGATTGTCTAAGTTTTGTAATATTTTTTATTTTACAATTTTTTGACCTTAATGGTTCCCAAACAGTTTGTTAAGCTTATTTTTGGTGCGTTATCTAATGAAGTCTTACCCTATACTAAAACAATACCCTATGTAGAAGTTAAAAATTAAAAGGATCTCATCACTATCATCAAAGGAACGGTTCATTCACAAATTTCTGTTATCAGTTTCTTTACGAATAATCCAGGAAAACATGCGATCAAGTGGTTAGTTCCTTCTCATTCACGAAGACTGGAGTGCTAGAAAGGATTTGAGTATAATTTAAAAAAAAAGTTGTTCTTTTAATGATATTTTAAACGGTATAATTTAATGATCAATGCATTTTTAAAGGTTGTAGTTCTCGCGTGTAAAGAGTTGAATTACAACCTCGCTGAAAGAGGAACACGAAGGAATGAATTTTAATCAGCAGAGATAATATTAATGAAGTTTTTTTTTTTTTGTTCACCGTCGCATAGTTTTTCCGAAACAATTTGACATATTTTAATAAAACCTTATGAGTAACCAGAAGAAATATAATTTTGGCTAAAATATATTTGTATCCCTAATTTACGAACGAATTTAAAAAAAAAAAATTATAATAGATAGTTACAACGTTCCGTCCGGTTTTGTATGAAATGAAAGTCTACACATTGAGTTGAAAAACTTTACTTGAAGTTTTTTATTTTAGTTTAAGTAAAGTGCGATACCATGGACAACGTATGGCCGAATTGAACTCTGCTATGCCAATTGGATATTCTGATGGTCACACGCGTCCAGCTTATAACAAGGAAAATACCTTCGAAATGATCCAATATAATAGTTGCCTGATGTAACACATATTTGTGATGAATATCGCACAATTTAAATCCAACTGCAATAACAACAAAAAAATCTATGGCGTTAGGAGACGATGAAAACATATGTATGCGGTCTTAAATTATTATTTTGGTTTATTATGTTCAATAATGAAACATTGTGATCGACCAAAAAATTCAAAAACATAACCCCCTCTCAAAATTTGAGGTTTCACTTTTCAAGATGCGTAGAATTCGAAAAACGAATAAAATTTTTTTTGTCCGTCCGCCGTTCGCCGTCCGCCCATTTTCTCCCAATCTACTGGACCGATTTTTTTTTTCAAATTTTGATATAAAATCAGAGGTCACCCGAGGATGATCCTCCTTCATCGACATTACTCTCCGCCTTTAACTTTCAAAATGGCGGCCGAAAAACCTGCGTTGCTATAGACTGTAGCTCCAAAACGAATGTACAGATTTCAATGAAACTTCGGTAAAGTCATTTTCTCGATGCCTTTTAAATTTATCTATATAACATACTTCAACGAAAAGAAGCTGGAAAAAAAGTTACGAAGGATGTTAAAATTAAATTCCGAATAACTCGAAAAGTTTTTACTTTTTTGTTGTTATTGTATTATCGTTTTTTAAAAGTTTATGAAATTTCCTAAAAAAAAAAATAGTTAAAATCCGACAATTAGGAGCAAAGATATGGTCTCTGGTTTGTTTTTATGCGTTATACTCCAAATGTTATATCCTTGGTTTAGTTTTTAAATTTTAAATGTGTTACTGAAATAATGCAATTTTTTTTTAGCATATTAATAATGATTAAAGAAAAATAGTTTAGTCCAATAATTGGAATCACCTTTTGTTTTGTTTTCTCGGAAGGTAATGTTACTTTAGATGTATAATTGTCTGGAGATAATAAACCATTGTGAAATCATTTGCAGCGTTTTTTTTTTTTTAAATTATGAAATGAAGTCAAGGATTGAATAATAAGTGATTTATTCATTTTATTCTATAAAATTTTAACCAAAATGTTATTGTTGAACCATTACTGTAAGAAGGACAAGTAGACGAGACATGGTTCTGGAAGCTGTTTAGCAATGGGAAACTTTAACAGTAGAAAACAGGAAAATGAACGGAGCGAAACGATACGGGTCGTTAGCTGGGTTGAATGTGGCGATGGAGACCCTCCTCCCGCTGGGTTATAGCGGCAGTACCCCCTTCCCCTACTCCTGGTCCTAAGGGCGATTGGAAGCACTAAAAGGTCACCAGTCCAAGGGTTAGCAATGGGCTATACCCTTAGTAACATTATAGCTGTTGGTTATAGTAAAATAGAATGTGATTCATGAAAATACATTGTTTGAAAATCCATTCATATCCGTCCATTCATAAGTAATTATATTTATATTTAGGTGTACCTTTGAACTAAAAACCTCTTCGGGTTCAACAAGAAAGGTTTAGGTTTCTCAGAAATACAGTACAACAGTATTATTATTTTTTGAGAAGGAGTTAGTCGAGGGTGCGGTCAAATAAATCCTAAATTAAAATATAGTTGGATAACGAGATAAAATCTCAATAAAAACGAGATCCCGTGTTTCTGACCTCTATATTCCATTCCACAGGACAAAAACCTATGAACGTTCCTTCTTAGCCCGCTCCGTCTCCTACTGGAATTCTTTGCCACATAACATCCGTCATGCCTCTTCCCTGTCAACTTTCCAATATCTCCTTACATCCCAAACAGAAGATTTACCACCATAAATTTCATTTTATGAACTGAATTTGCGTGAAGTAAATAGTGGTGCCTACTGTTTAAGTTTTAACATAAAACAGCAATGATCTTTGTCACCTAGTTTGACTATTATTTTTACTATTTATGTATTTTTCTCTTCTCCTCAGGTTGTGCTTTTTCTTTCGGGTATATATGCTTTTATTTTATATTTTTGTCTTTATGTGTGCCAATATGAGAATGTACGTATAAATAGTTCCTTTTATTTATTTATTTTTTTCCATTACACCACAAGTATTCTAAGATTTTATTTTATCTTAGTGTCTGCATATTATTATATAAACCACTGTAGATATTATTACATTTTGTATTAAGTTAGTTTTCTATTAGATAGCCTATTGTTTATAAATTGTGTAGTTATGTATATATAAATATGTAATTTCTCTTTTTTTTTTCATCACAATTAAGTAATTTTGAGAAGATTTTATGTTCATTTGTATATATATTTTATTTTTTATTTTTTACTGGTTACATACTTTTTAAATAATGTATATAATATTAAAATTTTTATAAGTTAGTTTTTGGCCAGATTTGTACCTTACTTTGTATTAACTCATCATTGTTATTCTAAAGGGACTTAGTCCCAGAATAAAGTTTAATTTTCTATTCTATTCTAATTATTTTATTTTAATTTTGCCGACGTTTCGACCCACTTTGTGTGTATGTATGTATTTATTTTTACTAGAACCTTTTTTTGACACTGCTTACTAGAGCTTTTTTTTTTTTTTGATACTGCCAGTGTTTCAAGTGTCTTCCGCAGTGCCACATCCTACGGTATGTTTTGACTTTCATTGTGATTCTTTTCTTAACACACCTATCCTTCAACTATACGCCTTATTATTATCTTCATGCAGCCTACTATTCCATTACCGCTTTCAAAAAACTGAATGTCAATCGTCATCTATGTATAGCACAACTTGTTTTTGTTTCTTTATCATCATAACCTTGTTTTACATTTATTCTTACATTTTAAAGTTCTCTTTTAAAATTATTGTTTTCTTATAGAGTTATTTATACTTAATAATCTATCCTAACGATATTACACTAATGTTATCCTATTAATCTTTCAATTTCTTCAAAGAAATTCTTTAATCTGTTTACTTACAATTAAAGGTAACCTCAACTTGCTTGTTATCCACTGATATCTTATTATTATGTTATCTTATTCTTATTTTAACTTTACTGTAACATTACTTATTCAATTTTGAATCTATTTATCCGTTAACATTCATTTTCTTTATCTTTTAACCCACAGTTATCTAATGTAATCTCTATTAGTTTGTTATACACTTATTCCTTATCTTTTATCGCAATCTGTTTACTTTTAACTTACATGCTATATTCTCCTTTATTTTTATTTTTATTCATTTTTTATTCATACTTATTTTCCATTTATCTGTATCTTCTACATATATAATACTTAATATTTTACTACATTGTCACCCACTGTATCTCTGATATCATCTTTTATTTCTGTATCTGACAACTTCTTCTTATTTTATATCTACTTATATTTAATTTTTATTGCCAAAATGTTTTGCATCTTTTGTAGCCCTGAAGACGACCTGCAAAGTGGGTCGAAACGTCGGCAAAATTAAAATAAAATAATTACTATATTTTAATTTAGTATTTATTTGACCGCACCCCCGACTAACTCCTTCTCATATTATATCAACGGTCAACCATCTCTACAACATTATTATTATTTTTGCTGTTATATTTTGAGGAAATTCCGAAAGGTGATACTTTCAGAGAGAATTAGAAATCATAAATACCTTATATTATAGTTTTGTAATAAAAATAAAGATTATTTTGTGAAATGTGTGTCGTATCACCTGATTTTAATTTAACAATCAAACAGAGAAAGGTGTGTAAATGAATAAAAATAATAAGGATATTGCTTTTTCAAGAAAAATTCCTTGTTCCAAAATAATCAAACTAATATATTTTCCAATTTCACATTCATCATTTTCAAATAAACAATTTATTTCAAATAATTTATTACATTATTAGTACATGATCCTGCTTTGGAAAAGGTAAACAAGGGTAACCTTGTGCCAAACGTCACATTAGAGCATTGTACCAATATTAATTTTTTTAATATTAATGGACTTATTATTAAAAATCAAGTGACTTGTTATTATAACCTCAACTAATGACCAAAGGTCAGGAATATAGCAGCGTATATGAAGTGCACAGAGAGCTCTCTTTTCTGTTTCACTGGTATTGAAATCCCGAAAAATCTCGTGAAATCTGAAATTAAGGGTATATAGTACAAGGCTATGATAAAGCCAGTTCTGATATACGACTACGAGATCTGAATACTAAGCAGCACTCTAGAAAGAAGTATTGAAATATTTGAGAGGAAAATTCTCCGCAAGATAACTGGAGCGATCTGGAATTAGACTACTAATGCCTGAAGAAGGATTAATATAGAACTGCTTACAGAAAGTGGTCGATCAATATCTCATAATATGAAGGCAAGGCGGGTATGTAATTCGGAGTAATCCGTCAGAAAGGCTCTACAAAGCAATGAATACCTCAATAGTAGGTGAGAGACCAAGTAAAAGGACAAAAACAGATAGATAGATCGAGTCAACAAAGATGCAATACAGCTTTATGCAGATAATTGAAAAGCAATAATCCAAGATAAGCAGTGTTGGGAAAAGCTTATTAATTCGGCCAAAGATCAACAAAGTCAGCAAAGCTCACAGAAAAAAAAAAAACGCTGCAAATTATTTCACAATGATTTATTATTTCCCAACAATTATACATCTAAAATAACATTATCTTTCTAGTTATAATGAAATAATTAATGAAATCAAAGTTAATTCCAATTATTTGTCTGAACAATTTTTTTTCTTCATTAATAATGTGCTTAAAAAAAATAGTATTACTTCAGTAACATATTTAAAAATCAAAATTCAAAACAATGGATTTGCAGTAGAACATAAAAAACATCTTTAGACCATATCTTTGCTCGTAATTGTCCGATTTTAACGATTTTTTTTGTTTATAGAAAATTTCGTAAACATTTAAAAAAAAAACTAGGTTCGGAGAACATGCTCAAATTCTTATTCGTTTTTCGAATTCTATGTATCCTGAAATATAAAACCTCAAATTTTGAGAGAGAGTTAAGATTTTGAATTTCTTTTTTAATTACTGTAGTTTCTGAACTGATTCGCGGACAGCGAAAAAATAAAAAAAAATTAATTCGTTTTTCAAATTTTACGTATCCTGAAACTTAAAAACTCAAATTTTGAGAGGGTGTTAAGTTTTGGAATTCTTCGTTCGATTCACCATTACAATAATAAACCAAAAATAACGATTACCGATTGATATTGTCTATGTAAAGTAGATTAATAGGAAAAGAAAATTCGAATAATAAAACCGGAAAAATATTTTTTGCCGATAAAATTACCAAATATCTGTACCTAGTGTAGGTTCAATTTCCACATGGATCAATAAATATTTTTTTCTGGCTTTTTTGCCAGATCGATCTTCTTGTCACACTAATCGTGGTTAAGAATGGGTAGCAATCTTTAAGGGATAGGAAAAAAGGACTAGTATCGGTAATTCCAAAGAAATAGTTTCTTATTTATCAAACGAACCCCTCGGTATGAGTCTAACGCAACTAGGTACTGACCTGCGCAAGGTTACTAGTGAATAAAATAGTAAAATATTGTTATGAACAATAAATGCCTGTGTCATAATTTTTAGATGAGATTGTTGAGGAACCTCCTGTACTGTGTTATGGTTTGGTGCCATGGACCACAACCAGGGCTGAAGACCATCTTCCCTCAGATTTGAGGCGTTACGCCGAATTTACGGCGGTGTGTGTGAGAACAATGACTGGAGGCGGAGAAACAATCGGAAGCTGTAAGACCTATATTATGAGCCGGACATCTCGGGTGTCATCAACTTTGGCAGGCTCAGATAGGTTAGACATCTAGTCAGATTGCCTGATGATCTACCTACCAAAGTAATTATGACCTAGCATATGTATAGGCGTCGCAGAGTTGGAAAGCCGAATCTGCAGTGGGCAGATTCTGTCTCCCATGACGCAAGAAAGTATTTGAAGATGCGAAACTGGATGGCAGCGGTACAGTACAAAGACGCATCCTATTTGCTGTTGCAGGAAGTCAGGACCCTTGATGGGTTGTTGAAGAAGAAGACTGTAGAGGAAACAAATTGAAAATTCATTCATAATATGAATTTGTTTAATTATTATTAATAAATCATTTCTAAAAATGGTATTAAATTCTCCTTAGAAGTTGATAACTTCCCTTTGAGAGGGCTTAATTCAAGGATGCAATCCCATGGACTTCATCCCCGCTCGCTGTGGAAGGAGATGAACAGAAATATCAAACGCCTGACATCCTCTTGATGTGATCCTTCAAGTCAACCGCAGAAGCAACCGTACTAATTGGAATCCCGGCTATTCAGTCCGGATTGGGCTTCATGTCAGCTAAAGTATGCCCTCCTTCAATGGGACCTCAAGGGACCTCCATACCTACTTAACGTGCTTCACCTCTGGGTAGCAAACTTAAAAGCAAATATATTCATATTAATTTAAAATGCTTATGGATGTATGAAGAAAAACGTTATCTTACATTAGTATTGAGAAGTTTTTGTTTATTATTAATGTGGAAGGGAAAAAGATAGCTTGAGTTTTAATGGTCCCAAAAAATATGTATTTATTTAAGTTATTTAATTTTTAGTAAATAAAGATTTTTATTGGCAAATTTTATCGGCAATAACCAATATTCAAGAAATGAAAACCGTATGGTACCTTAGACGTATATTTGACAGGAAGATCAAAATATCAAAATGGTAAAAAATTGCTTTTAATAACCTACTAAAATTACTGTATTCCATTTTCTCTAAATCTTCAATTGGAAATTGTACGGTAACTAAATAGGGTATATATATATATATATATATATATATATATAATATATATATAATATATATATATATATATATATAATAATGGCGGATTTACCGAGGGTGAGGGAGGGAGAGCTTTCAGGCTGAAGCCCCACTATCGAAAATTGAATATTTTTTTTGTGTATATTTTTAATGTGAGTGTTCTGAGCTAAATACTGAAACAATCGCAATATATTCTCGTTTTAAATTATAATGTATATACAGCAACTGAATGTAAGCACATTTCAAGAAATAATATAAGAAATTTGATACAAAAAGCATCCTTATTTCTGTCATTAATGTTTTTTTTTTAACTGTTCAAAAATGAATAAAAATATTGTGAGTTACATATGATTTATTTTTCCTAGAATTTTTATTTATTTTTATTATGAAATACACTGAAAAATAATACAAATAAGATTACATTTGGCCTCTGGAAATTTGATGAAATTAAAAGTTTTAGTGATCTTGTTTTTATGACTATGAAAAGTGAAATTTAATAATTTGTGTAATATCCTATGTTTCGTAAAAACTTTCTAAAGCTGCTTTTATGTGGTTATTTAAAATTCAAAATTTGTCTTAATTTTATAGAATTTGTTTCTATATTTACTCCTAACAGTGAGAAAACTTTTAAAATTTATCTCAGCTATTCTCAGATATAAAAAAGTACTAACACTACATATTAAAAAAGTCATTCATTTAAAGTGTGTTGATGTTTGAGTTTTTTATTTTTTAAAAAAGCGGAGAAAAGTTTATGCGTCGGTTAGCAGACTCAAGATCACTTCCTGAAACTCATTAAATCAGAATGATTTCTGAGAATCAAAACCTGGGACTATTTAAAGACTTCTAAAAACAAATCTTTGAAACAAGTTATATTTTTAAATATTATTTCAGGAAACTTTTTTTTCTTTTTTTTTTTTTAAACTCCTTAATAATTTTCATTGAAATTTACGTAGAAAAAATAATTAATAAAAATATATCTAAACGGAAACTTTCATTGAATATAATTTCAAATCAAAATAAATCTATATCATGCATACTCTTAAAAATTAATTTGAGGTTTTATAAAAATTATTTTTCATTTAAAATAATATAAAAACAGTTGAAAATCAAATTAAAAAAAAAATACGTTTTCAAGTAGAGTCAGTACAGCTTCCTCAGAATTTCTGTAGGTTTCATAATTACCTATTTTTCAAGATCTATGACTTGGCGTTGGGTACATTTTTTTTGGGAAGAGTTAATTTAGAAGTATAGTCTTGTGAAGGAAAAATTAACGCCTATTAATTGATTACCTCTCAATTAATACTCGGCTAGCTCTATGCTGACTATAACGTCAGGGCGCATCTTTTTTAATAACTGGATCAATGACAATAATTAATTAAATTATAAATTTTATAACATTATAATTTACCATTCAATTGTTTTACAGTTGTATTAAAAAGAAATTCCAGTTCTAACTTTTAGAGTTATAACGGAGTTCTTAGTCACAGAATTTCTAAACTTCTGAATTTTTGTCGAGGGGGGCCGGGTAATGATTTACAAATTCAGTTGCTCTAGTTCCTGGAAGAATTTCTTATAAAACGAAAGAGGGGAATGTAGAAGGAAATATAAGGCACTTAATAATCTTGCCTGGCGAGTTACAGCGCAAGCTCACAATTCGTTAGTGTCATAATATAAACGATAGGTTTTTCTTCTTTTCTAAAGAATCCTTACATTATTTCTACTTGAATATTGACTATTGATGTGCTCGTTTTGATTTTTTTATTTCGATCAGAGAGAAATAATTAACAAAATGAATGTTAATTATAATTAATGATCTATTTTCTACTTAATTAATTGATTCTTTTAAATACATAAATACATTTGACAGATAATCAAGACAATTAGCTTTGCCAGTACTAACATATGTTATTAAAATTAATTAATTAAATTTAATTCAAAAGTAAATAAATGTATGGCTGTTTCTTGTTGATTAACAGAAGAAACGCAAATACGAATGTAAATTAATAACGTACATATTAATAAAACAACTAAAGAAAAAAATATTATATGCTTAAACGAATAAATTTCGTGAAATTTCCAAATTTAATTAAATACGAAAGTATCAATAAACGTAATCTCAATAAATCTCTAGAATATACTTTATTATAATTCATTATTGACTTTACATATAGATGGCAAAAAATGCAAACCTTTTAAACCCATCAGACTATGAAAACAGAGAGATATTTGAAAACACTCACATATCTCTCTAAAACGCGTTTGTACTATAAAATGAAAATCGCAAGAGCTGAATCTGTTTCAATATTTTTAAGAAACATATTTTTCAGTTTTCTAAAACTCATGAAATACATTTTCTTGGAGCCAAACTATTCAAAATTGTTTATATCTTTTGACCTAATTTAACAATACAAAACATAGTAATTGCATCAAAATGACACAAACCCTCTCATTGGTAGAACTCAAATCATAATAAAAATTAAAATTCTAGAGAAAAAAAATCATATGTAACTCATTTTTGAACAGTTTAGAAAAAACATTAATGACAGAAATAAGGATGCTTTTTGTGGCAAATTTCTTATATTATTTCTTGAAACGTGCTTACATTCAGTAGCTGTATATACATTATAGTTTAAAACGAGAATATACTGCGATTGTTTCAGTATTTAGCTCAGAACACTCACATTAAAAATATACACAAAAAAAATATTCAATTTTCGATAGTGGGGCTTCAGCCCGAAAGCTCTCTCTCTCTCACCCTCCGTAAATCCGTCATTTTATATATATATATATATATATATATATATATATATATATATATATATATATATATATATATATATATATATATATATATATATATTTATATATTTAGTTACCGTACAATTTTCAGTATTGACGATTTAGAGAAAATGGAATGCAGTAATTTTAGTAGGTTATTTAAAGCATTTTTTTTTTTCATTTTTTGATATCTTGGTCCTTCTTTTTTTTATTAATTATTTTTTCTACGTAAATTTCAATGAAAATTATTAAGGAGTTAAAAAAAAAAAGAAAAAAAAGTTTCCTGAAATAATATTTAAAAATATAACTTGTTTCAAAGATTTCTTTTTAGAAGTCTTTAAATAGCCCCAGTTTTTGATTCTCAGAAATCATTCTGATTTAATGAGTTTCAGGAAGTGATCTTGAGTCTGCTAACCGACGCATAAACTTTTCTCCGCTTTTTAAAAAAATAAAAAACTCAAACATCAACACAGTTTAAAGGAATGACTTTTTTAATATGTAGTGTTAGTACTTTTTTTATATCTAAGAATAGCTGAGATAAATTTTAAACTTTTCTCACTGTTAGGAGTAAATATAGAAACAAATTCTATAAAATTAAGACAAATTTTGAATTTTAAATAACCATATAAAAGCAGCTTTAGAAAGGTTCTACGAAACATAGGATATTACACAGATTATTAAATTTCACTTTTCATTTAATTTCATCAAATTTCCAGAGGCCAAATGTAATCTGATTTGTATTAATTTTCAGTGTATTTCATAATACAATTTTTTTAAAAATTATTTTAATGAAATTTACAACTGTATTACATAGAAAATACAATAAGTAAATGTGAAATTGGTAACATGACATGTACAACATGAAGAGAAACTATATAATATAAAAAGTACCAAATATATTTACCTAAAATGCACAAAGATTTTATTTTACGAAGATGAAAATTCATTAAAGTACTTAATGATTTAGTGCTTTAAACTGTTACCTAATGACTTTGCAATAAACCAATGAACACTTGTGCCAAACTAAATTTTTTCGTCATAACTCAATGCCGTTGTTCTTCATTCGATTCCATTGTTTTTTCGCTTTCTACTATTATTATTAATAAAAATCCCTACTAATGTAACGGATAATTCAAAATATAATACATAAAGATATAAAAGAAAAACCCTACTATTTCTTACTTGAGATTTATTGGCCTAGAATTTTATAAAATTCCATTTTTTTCCGAGGGTTGATAATTGTGGTTCTTACTTTTAAAAACATACTTAATATATTTTTTTTGGGATTTTTTGTTGTTCATTTAGTTATGTGGTATGATTGAAGACTCATAATACCATTCCGAAAGCCAAAAATGATTTTTCACCAGAAATCGTACTTTCATGCGGTTAGATTCTGCGCCTTTCCAATTGAATACCGGTTAAAATTGTCTGTTAAAATGATTATTGACTATATAAATGTTTAATTTATAGTCCGTGGTACAAACCACTTTTTAACAAATTATTAACATCCGCCTGAAACTTCGAAAATAGCTTCATCTCCTCTTAACCTACAACTATTTTATTTACGAAAATTCTTGGAGTTGAGGCATTTTCAATCTTTGTCTATTTAATTAAGTACTAAAATGTCGTAAATACCTATTTGCTTGCCAGTTGGATCGTAAGATAATTTGATCACGAAATAGATAAAAAGGTGGCCTACAAAAATATTGGGCCATTTGTCCAATATAACCTCGTTATTTGAGTATTTGGGGGTGTAGGTCAAGCCAAACGACTCAATATTTTTGAAGGCCACCTTTTTTCCCGATTTTTCGCTTTAATAAATAAATTAACAATAAATTATTTATTGTACGATTCAGATGGAAAGCAAATGGGTATTTACTAGTTTTTAATACCTAATTCAATAGACAAAGTTTATTGAAAATGTCCTTATTCCGAGAATTTCGTAAATAAAATATTTGTAAGTTACGATGAGATAAAGATATTTACAAAGTTTCAGACGGATGTTATAATTTCAAAAAAAAGGGTCTGCACCACTGACTAATACTTATTTTATAACGATCAGCTAAATATACCTGTACATTTTCTATGTTTAGTGTTCTCGACGAAAGTATAACACAGCCACCATAAAATTAATTATTTCACTCATAATCATCAAGTATCCCTCCACGCCCAGTGGTATAATAAAAGGCCTCTGGCCACAGATGCAAAGAACGCATACAGCGTGCAGAGCCCTCTTACCTTAAAATGCCCTTGGGCAATAAAAGGAAAGTTGAAAATTTATGTATATATACATTTATATACATACTGTATTTATTCAAGAAATTCCTGGGGGGTAGGAAAAAAAAAAAAAATAAAAAAAAAAAATCATCAAGTATATAAAATAAATAAAAATAAACTGACTTAAAGATAAGTAAATAAAAAGGAACGACATAAAAACAAATACCTATTATATATATATATATATATATATATATATATATATATATATATATATATATATATATATATATATATATATATATATATATATATACAATATTTACAATCAAGTGTGAGAACTCCAAGCTAGTCCACCAACTATAGAGGGATAAATCCTTTAATTAAATTCACGAACTTTCAATTTATTTTAGGGTCTTGAAAATAAACATTCTGTAGCTTAGACTTGTAGCTTTGAATTGAAATTGGTAATGTTAGTCCATACAATAATTTAGAATTATAGTATAATATACACTTTTTCTTTGGGACCACGACGGGATGATCTGTTCATCCTATGAACGGCTCCAAAGTAGATTATTCCGCAACACAATTAGGTCTTGCGTTGACGATCCGGCCAATGGTTATCACTCCTTTATTTATTCAGTTATATTTGTGATTTTATAAAACCTTAATTAATAGGACGAAACAATGATCATATGGAGACTTGAGAGTAATATGATCTCCTGAATATTTTGATGCTAAGTTGACAGAATGTGCTTCTATCCATAGCTATGTTGTGCACGGAAGGTTATCAGTTCAGTTAATACCGCGCCATGATATCGGTAAGTGAGTTTTATAAAATTGAAAACTCTTTTAGGGACATGAATGAAACTGAGCCGTCAAGCTCGGATGTGTAACTCTCATTTGAGTAAAGTTGGCTCGAATCGACTAATTAAAGTATTTTAGTATTTGTATTAAAATATCTCAGAAACTAAAAAATAGAACCCTCTTAGCAAGCGAGTCATCCTCTTTGTAATGAGCAACTATCTAAAATTAACGCAACACCGGGTAAGAGAGGTGAAAAGGAGAAAAAAGTGCCCCAAAGTTCTGCCCCATATGTCCATATTGGTCTCAGTAAGGTATTGTAGATAAGTCGCTTGTTTCGTAAGTTAAGTGAAGATCTGTAGTCCAGAAGATGTGAAAGTTGGCTATATCGTCTAGTAAGTTCTTGTCTTTTTAATTTCGTATGTATGTTCCAAGTAAGCCTTTTGTCTAAGTAGAGTCCAAGGTACCGTACATAGTTCTTTGTAGGCACTGGATTATCGGCAATCGTTATGGGTGGACATGAGGCTTTCCTAAGAGAGAAACTAATTTGGGTGGATTTTGTACTATTAATTTTGATTCTCCAGTTTTCAAACCACTTTTCAAGAGAATGAAGATGGTTTTGTAAGGCAATTGATGCGATAGTAGGATTTTTGTGTGAAGACAGAATAGCAGTGTCGTCAGCGAAGCAATAAATGGTGGTATTAGGGTGCTCAGGGATATCAAAAGTGTATATAGAATAGAGTACATTGAAAAAATTGGTAGATATTTAGCCAATGGATTTTAATCAAAAGTTTCCATCACATATTTTAGTTATCATAAACCTACTGCATCATTTTTAGAGTATGATACAAATGCCGATCAGTCAGAGCAAAGTTTACTAAAGTTAAAATTATTTCTGTGGTAAAATGATAAGTGTCCATACTATTTGCAATGTATCGATCTTCAAGTATCGATGTCGGTAATATAAAACCGGTTCCCAAAACCTCTCTGTATAACAAATAGTTAAAAGAATCTCTTCATTTATAAACACTTGTCAAAAACCAAACCTCAAACAAATCATATTCCAAATATTTATTTTATTTTCAACCCTATCGTAACTCCTGATAATGGCGGAGTACAGATATTTACTTTAGTGTTTCAATATCTCACTAACTGATGAAAATCATTAAAATTAAGCTAGATTGAACATTTAGTTATTGAAAGAAATGATCGAAATCGCCATTTAACAATGGAAACCAATTTTGGTACACGAATTCTTATTAAATATAAGTTTAATTGACACTAATTCTTTGAATTATTGTCATGATGTTGAATGATTAAATATAAAATTTTCGAGTTGGAAAGAATCCAAAAGTTAATGAAACAAACAAAATTTCAAACAGCATTAACATTAAAGTCCACAATCGAGCTCCCCTGTCCTACGTACAGCAGAAGAATGTCCAATTTAGGCATTCCTCCATCTCTCCAAGGTACTAACTGAAAACCACATTTACCTCAACAAATTTATTAATTTCATAAAAGAGAGGACATTACAAGATATGAAAATGTAAAGAAATCTTAGTTTGCTGTTTGCAACAAGATATTTACTTCAATATGGAAAATCTCAAAATTAGATGTTACCGAAATTTCAAGATATATTAGATTTAGGATGTTTTCATTGTGGAGGGGGGCAAACTTCGTCTATTTAATTAGGTATTAAAAACTCGTAAATATCATTAAATTGACAAAATATAAATATTTTAAATTTTATATAAATAGATTAAAAACGCTCAGAGATTTTTTTAAAATAAAAAGTTGTATGTTATGATGAAATGAAACCGTCTGCGAAGTTCTTTACGAGAGTTAATAATTTCATAAACAATGTTCCGCGGACTAGTTAGTTTTCTACCTCCATAGATCATTGAATGTCGGTATTTACATTTTTACTAAAAGTAGAAATCTCTAATTCATATCCTTTAAGAGTAAGAAAACGAATTAAGTCATCATAAAGCAAGGGGCTCCAACGGTCCCAAAATAAAACTATGAGAGCTAATTATAACACCCGCCAAGACGTTAGGGACTAGGTGGCAAATTGCCCCCCTCCTCCTGATTTAAAACATCCCCTGTTAATTAGCAGAGACCGGCAAAAACAGGGCATAACGAACACAGTGCTACCAACTGCGGGTTCATTAGCCTTAATACCGCTACACGGCCGTAGTGCTTAAGGGATTATGTGACGGCAGGGGGGGAGGTCTTTTTTCAATTCTTTTTAGCAGCACATATATCACCAGTGCTAAACGCTTTTAGGTCCGCCGAATTTTTCAATAGCATTCGGTCAATTTTCAGTACTGTTCTTTTTGAATTACTATGAGATTTGTGAAGTTCAAGTCACGTGTAATGTCTTCTCCTTTATGAAGATTAATTAACCAAATCTTAATTATCTTTATTCGTATAATATACGTTATGAGATAAATATCTCGTATTTTCATACAATTATAAATAATTTTAAAATACATATTTATTAAATACACTGTTGGATATACGATTTTTTTTTTTTTGTCATCAATCTTGTAGTTCGTTTTTACACTTTACTTTCAAGGTAATTTAATGTGTAAAAAGTTAAAATTTTATGACTTAACAATAACAAACTAATATTTAATGGCTATTTAACTAATGCAATTTAATCTCTTACGGCAGATAACTATCAACCAACACATATGCACTTTTTACTACCGATTTCATATTAAACTATTCGGACATCACAACGGACTTATCAACGACATGCCCACAGCTGACCTGGCCATTAGAAGGTGACTTAAAAGGAGCTGGACGAGTGACCTCCTTTCCTGAATCAAGGAATTAAACTAATATTAGAAAGATGTACTGCTGCGTAGTGTTATTCCTCATGCATAAAATACCAATTTTATTAACAAAAACAACACATCTGCTTATTGACATGCTTATGGCAGATGTAAAAGGATCAATTTAAACTTCTCTTCACCTATACTGACAACTAAAAAATAAGCATATCTCTAACACTATTAATAAATATTGTAACCTCTTATTTAAATGTCCTTATTAACTGTTAACTTATCTTTTTCTAATCTTTAATGTTTAATTTTAATGGTTGCTGTACTTTTTAATGTTTACACTGTATTCTTTAACTTCGCCTCTATCAATATTAATTTTTACTATTTAAAAATATATTTTTTAGCTTTTATTCTTAATATCATTAATTTTTATTTTTATTGTCTCTGTTATCTTATCTTCTATTAAATCTTTAACTTTCAATTTTTATAATTTTGGTTCAATTGTACTATCACAATCATCTGTAATTATTCTAAACTTTTCAAACTTTAAATTGTATGTCTTAGCTATAGTTTAGTTATGCGTGTAGTAATTCATCAAATTGTAATATAGGGCGAAAATGACCCAGGTGGTTGAAGAGCCCAAAACATGTATAAATAAATAAATATTGTACATATGTGTCATTGGTGCAAATCAAAGTTGTAGTAGGCTTATTCAGTCTATTTTTTTAATCGTATAGAATATAATAATGTAAGTTTTATTGACATCAATTATTGACAAAAGCTTCTCCCTAAGGAGGAATTTAACGGAGTTGGCTACAGCATAGAATAATATGTTTAAATTATTACAATAATTTTATTTTTAAAATAAAAAAAAACAGATATAATTTTTTTTTTTTTTTTTTGTAAAATAGCCATGTGAGGTCTAAAAAAATACAAAGCCATACAGTAAACAGACCAATCTTGGAAGCACTCGGTCAATAAAAATACAAACATAACATAAAAAAACAAAACACAGCAACTAAATATTTTTATTAATGTTTTAAATTTGTTTCCATCTGTATCTATCAATATCCACAAGCCACCAGTTTTCGCCTGCATGATGTATTATTTCATCCCGCTACCTCAGATGCGGCTCACTTCTTTTCCTGTTGTTTTCTCTTAGGTACATGCTCGGTATATGCTTATATTGCGTATATGCATCCTTCAACCTCGCCATGTGTGTACACATTTTACAAATGACATATAGAATATGTAACATCTTTACCAAAATTGTTCAAGAAATATTAAATATCTGATGAGAAATAATAATCTTAGATAATAATAATCTTCTCGTGGAAATATGATTCTAAGAATTATCGTGATCTTCCGAGTATTTTTAAAGCTCTGATATCCCGACCTATCCGAGAATATTTGAATACTAATTTGTATTAACTATAATTGATTGATATACATTATTGGTGCATATGTTTATATGGTAACAGACTTGTCTCAGTTTTAGTCATAGTTTTTCAAGAATAAGGTGGTCTTTAGGTCAGTAGACATAGGAATTGTCCTCTATTCATCACCTCGTTTTAACTTTGATGAAGACTTAAAATGTTGGTCGAAATGTTGGTGTATAACAAGGAGTGAACAACTAAACTTGAGATGCACGTTAATATCAGTCGCAAATATTTCTGATAAAATATTGTTCAAGGATGTAGGCAGTCGAAGGTTAGCAAATAACGATAAATTGAATAACTCAAATTCGGTCTATGCTCAAATAATCTTTGAGGACATGCTAAATGAAATCATTACATTTCAAATGCAAGAGATAATTTTTGAGAATAAAATTCTGAAAATTTTATATCAACAAATTGTCCTAAAACAATTAGATATTTCCCAAATATTTGATTCAATTATATTGAGTTATGTTTTATAATATATAATTTATGTAATACAAAGCTAATTGCGAAAAGAAAAACAAATGAAACTAATTTAATGTGAGACAATTACAAAGTTTTCTCTATTTTAAATGATTCTAAAATTACTGAAAATTCGCCGCAAATTACATGACAACTGTGATACACTATTAAGTGGTATAAGAGGAAGCACATCCATAAATGGAGTAATGGTTTTATTTTATGAGTTTATAAATGATATATTACTTCCCGAATACATTCCACCATCAACATACCATCTTTTACGGTTATAGAACTCTTATTTGGCTGTTAAACTGTAGTGCCGACAGCTTGTAAATAAACACAGTAAATGAGGGTAGCACTGTTTTCGTTTCGTTTGTTTCGATGTCTAGGAGCAAAACATCCATGTCATCAGCGCCCGATCAACTAAATAACACTACTTTTATACTGTTTAGGTGGTTAGTACAAAAAATAAAAATAAAAAAAGGATAAAAATAAAAGATTAATAGAATAAAATAAATAAATAAAGATAATAATAGACACTTATAGATAATAAGATAGCATAGATAAATAAATAAACTTTTAAAAAATAGCAATAAAATCAATAAATGAATTGAAAATAATAAATAAATTAACTTTTAAAATTAAATAAAAAATCTGCAAAGGATCATTAGTTATAAACTTGTCATATTTTATAAGTCTTCATTGTCTAGGAACTTCATAACTTTGGTAAAGATTTCTTCTTGATTTCCCAGGGATGCTGATATATTCTGGGGTATTCCGAGATCTTTTAACCTTGCGGTGTAAAAAGGGCACTCTTCCAAAACATGTTTTATAGTTAATGATTGGTCACACTTTTGACATCTGGGGATAAGATCTTTTGTTATGAGGTGGAGGTGTGTCAGTCTAGTATGTCCGATCCTCAGCCGCGTGAGGACGACCTCTTCTCTACGACTGCTGCGTTTGGAGCTGCTCCACGGTTGCACCTCTTTCTTTATTGTCTTTAATTTGCTAGGTGCGCTGTTGTCCCACCGTCTTTGCCATTCTTGGGATATGGTTTCTCTTAGAGGTCGTGCAAGTTCAGATGGTGCCAAAAAAGCTTTACGCGGCCTGAAAGGCTAAGAGCTTCTTCTGCAGCTCTATCAGCCATTTCGTTTCCGTTAACGCCTAAAATGTGCCGTTGTTCCAACTTCATGAAGTATTTTTATAAGATTTAGAATGCAGTGTATCTCTGTATGGTCTGGATACATGTTTTTCATGGCTCTCAGGGTACTTAGGGAATCCGATACGACAACCACATTGCGATGGCGTTAATCTTTGCTCTGTAAATACTACAAAGATGATGTAATTTATAATTCTAGGTAGTGTCAGGGACAAAGGCTGGTGCAGTAGATGTATCTGATTTACATCCGTCGATGAATATTAAGAGATGTTCAGGTAATGTGATGATTATTTTGTGGAAGTTTTCTTTATAATGTACTATCTTTGGTGCATTTGGCGAGTTGGAGATTTAATTTTGGTTGGATATAGGTCCATGGGGGTATTTCTTTTTCTATTTCATTTAGTCCTATTTGTTTTAATTTATTTATAATAAGAAACATTCTTTCTACCAATGTTAATGTGGTATTATTCTGTTCTGTAAAACGGTTAAAAATCTATTTATGGGAGCGTTGTATAGTTTGCGGGTATAACCTAGTAATGTAGTTGATTGCAAGTTTCTGTCTTCTAAAGTGGAGTGTTGTTAGGCCACACAGATTCGACACCGATGCTCAGGGTTGGGCTTGTTCTAAGGCTTCAGTTGCAAGGCTTATTCCAGAGCGGTGCACGGAGTCGAGCAGCACTGTTTTATTTTAATGCATTCCGAGTCACTATTGAACCCATGAAAACGAAGGAGACTGGCTCCTCAGATAAAAAACATTAATGGATCAGCCGAATACTCATTTAACTTTGCAAACGCGAAAACAGTTATAAAAACACTGTCGACTAGTCTTCGTCGCGAACACCTTTACCTTATTGGTTTAATTGAAAGTACCATATACATGATTTATGGACGTGAAGACACTGACGCCGAACTTCTTCTGATTCGCTCTGTATTATAACATATTCGAGGAAATTTAAAACAAGATGAAGGCATGCCGAAAATGAAAAAAATATACTAGCGTTTCAGAAACGAATTACCAACGTTACTACGGAGTGCGATAAAAGAAAAAAAAAATAGAACTTAAAGCACCGTTTAAATATCCTTCAACAATATGTATACTTTTAGATATATGATCCTTCAGTTTATTTTAATAATGAAGCCTTCTATAAATGGACAAAATCATTTGTCTATAAATAACTTCTGATTGGAGAGCTACATGGGAACAGAAGGTAAACTTCATCCTACATGCAATGTTACAACACCACACGCTACGTTTCTCAGGGACTCAATCAAATTTCCAACTGTTCGTTCTTAATGTAATAATGTTCTCACAGTAATTTTGAACATTTTATTTATTCACTACAACGCTGAAGTCCATGGAGCACAAAGTACCGGCAGTATGGTCTGTCAGAAACGAGCTACCATCGTCAGACACCCAACGCCTCAAACAAATCTAATCACCTGCCTCACACTATTCCCTCCTCAATATCCTGCTTGAGGATTATTGAAAATAATTTTTTTTGCGCAGTCTATTTGGTCCCCAGTTCTCTCCATATTTTCTAACCATCGAAGCTTCTCAAACACAATGGATGAGACCATGTATGACTTAATGAATAGCCAACGGGACACAATATTGGACTTCATTCGCATGTGGTCTCTCACTAACGATTCTCTGTACTTTATTGCCCCATAATGCAATCAGAATAATTCAGAAGAACTCAAGGAAGAGAATGAAAAGAAAGTAGGTGAGAGATCTATTGTCCGAAATTAAGCTGATATGTTAGAGCGAACTACTGATAACCCCTGCTCTTTCTCAAAACATCAGATTTTTTATGACGTTTTGATCATTAATGAATATTTTATTTTTACAACGCGCGAATGAATAGGTACAATGATTTATTATTTAAAAAAAAATTATCGATAGTAGATTATTTTTTATAAATATATAATAACATTATTTTATAAACTTTTAATACATATATATTTTGTAATCAGACGAGAATCACCGCTAAACAATTATATTTTTTATTTTGTAAGTGGGGAGAAACTTAGAAACTTAGAACCTTTCTATATATATATAATATATATATCTTTTATATATATATATATATATATATATATATATATATATATATAAAGGGTGTCCCATAAGCAGAGGGAAATTTATATAGGGGTGACAGCAGAATTCAAGAGCTACAAAAAAGTTCATTTAAGCATTCGTTTATTTGTTTTGTTAAGTATCATGTTTTTGCTGAATTGAAAGCTTTAACTAAAGAAATATTAAATGTAAATAATTAAAAATGTCTTCAATGTAAACAAGAAAAAAATTACTTCTCCTAAAAGCAGAGTTTGTCGTAACTAAAACTATATAAACAGAACTTTTGAGGGGCTAAACTTAGCTAAATTCTGTTAATAATATATAGAATATATATTCTGTTTATCATAAATAATTCACGATTTTTTTTTATCATCATCAAACTATATTATCGATACTCCACTTATAGAAAAACTTTCTCGTTTAATAAGCTTTAAGTTCATATTAATTAAACCGAGATTTACTAGGCAAAAACTAGGGATTCAACTCAAGTTATGTACAAAAATGATGAGATTTGTTTTTTTATCCTGTCACCTATAAGTACCCGTGTTTACAGCAAAAATGACACGATAATTAACTATAGCAGAGCTTTTATTAAGCCGAAACTTCGTCGATAAACTTATAAAATAAATTTAGAAATTGGTGATCAAATAGCGTTTTAATCGAGAACATAATTTATGATAACAGAAATAGAACACTTCGATAGAGGTACATTGTATTTGTTTACGGCATTTCCAAAACCTTATTTACCTAGTATGTTAAAAGATAAGCCTTTTTTTTAATTTTTTACAGATTCCATACTACTTTGAGATAAAGTACAGGAATAATAACAAAGTTGTTAAAGAATTAAAATGTTTACATTTAAGTGAACTGGACCGATAATTCTAAAACATGGAATAAAAAAAAAAAAAAGCTGCAATATAAACGAATATCCTCAATGGTGACATACACCAAATTGAATTATCGAGGTGTTCACAGTTTGGGAAATGGCGGAAGCTCGTCTTCCTTATTAAATCATATAGTCCAATATCTGGAGCGACTATTAGTGGTATCGATCAGTTCGCTCTGGCTATTACTTTCCATATGTTTTGGATATATAAATATATACATATAATTAGTAATATTTATATGTTAGATTATCACATTTTCAGGAAAATACCTGATTAAAAATCAGAAAATATCTGTGTTGTTTTTTAAGTGGATCATGCGGGCATATTTTGAGATATTATTATGGATTTTTAACGGTATAATTAAAATAAATGATTGATTTATTAAATTAATATTGGCTTGCTGAAAAACAGGTATATAGGTTAGTTTACAGTAATTGGTCAAACTTTTTTACATTCATCATTTTAAAAATATATTGTTTATCAAAGAGGCGTACTTCAATTAATGTTTTTTTCCTGTGCTATAAATTTAATTTATTAGTAAAATGACAAACTCAGTTCTATAAAACATTTCTTCTTATTTATTTATTTTTATAAATTGATACTAATTATGTAATATGAAATTAAGATATAATTTTTTAAAGAATTTTAAAAACCTTAAATAAATGAAATTTCCTTTGTTAATTCACGTAAAACTTCAGGGGTCCCCATCCTTTTTTCACCTGCGGCCACATTTATAGTTTATGTACCAGATGATGGGCACCGTGTTTTTTTATTCTATGCGAATTGCAGGTCACTGTTTATAATATTAATAAAAGTATCAATAAAAAAGAGATACGTACTTATAGTAACATACACCGTTATTATTTCTAAAATTAATAACATATATTTCTACAGAAAAGGCGAAAACGTCCAGTGTAATAGTTGTTATTAATTTTATATAGTTTTCTTATGTTAGATCCATTTATATTAAAATTAGGATTAAAAATTAGAGGCGATAATGTGTTATAACTAGGTATAAAGTAAATTTAATCTATTATTACCAGCATGTCATTAATTTTTTTTTCTGACTTCCAAAGAAAAAGATCAAATAAGACAATAACTATGATATTTGATCGAACTCTCTCTCTCACTCTCTCTCTCTCTCTCTCTCTCTCTCTCTCTCTCTATATATATATATATATATATATATATATATATATATATATATATATATATATAAAATATATATTATAATAATATAAATTATTAATTATAATTATAATAATATAAATTATTAATTACAATTATAATAATATAAATATATATAATATCATATATATATATATATATATATATATATATATATATATATATATATATATATATATATATTATAATATATAATATATAATATAATTAAATATTAAAAGATGTGAATATTAAAAGATCAACTTTATTTGCACTAAAAAGGTTAAGAAACAAAATTTTTAAAATAAGGTTAATTTATACAATCGTCGTACTAGTCTTTTCTTAAATTCCTAAAAAGGTGATTTTTGTTACAAAAATAAATTTTAAAAACATAAAGGTATATATATATAATAATAATAATAATAAGGCTTAGCGAACCCGAAGGTTCGATGCCGACACCACCAATCGCTTGTTACACACCTCCCTCCACCGTTCGCCGTCCAAACCCAGTCCCTTCAGATCAGCTTTAATGCAATCTTCCCACCTTCGCTTCGGTCTACCCCTCCGACGCTTACCATTCGGCACAGCAAATATTAACCTTTTAGGAATTCTCTCGTTACTAAGCCCAACAACTTTACAAGCCCATTTGATTCGCCGCGATGAAATTACCTCAATTATATTACCCGGATATAGCTCACGCAATTCGGCGTTGTGTAACCGTCTGAACTCTCCGGTTAACTCATCCTTCTTCGGTCCGAATATTCTACGCAATACTTTATTTTCAAAAACCTTAAGACGCTGCTCATCCCTTAATGTAAGCGGCCAAGTTTCGCATCCATAAAGAACTGTAGGCAAGATAATTGTTTTATAGATTCTAATTTTTAAGTTTCGGGACAAGAGGCGCGAACTAAGTAGTTTTGTCACAGAAAAATAACAAGCATTCCCCGCCTTCAGTCTAACCTTAATCTCTTCTTCAATTTCGTTTTTTCTAGTTATCGTAGAACCTAGATATCTAAACTTATCTACCTGTTCAAACATATTACCATCTATATCGATATCACCAGTAGTATCGCCATTTTTGCAGCTAACCATATATTTTGTTTTATCCACGTTTATTTCGAGTCCTAGTTCTTTACCGGCTTTCATTAACGTTGTCGTATTTAGTTTTATAGTTTCAACGTCTTCGCTTAACAGTACCAGATCATCAGCATAGCCCAGCACGGATGTTGTCCCGCCCAGATCCAACCCTTTCTCGGTACGCATTACCTCCCTAATGGCATGTTCTAATGCCAAATTGAACAGGACAGGCGAAAGAGAATCCCCCTGTTTTAAGCCCGAACGAACCTCAAATTTTTCGGACAAATTATTACCGATTCTAACTTTATTGAGTGTCTCCGTCAAGCACATCCTGACTAGATTTACTAGTTTTTTTGGAATTCCCTGCTCGATTAGAATATTATACAGTTTCTGGCGGTCAATAGAATCGTAAGCCTTTTTAAAATCTATATACAGCTGGTGAACAATACCGTTATACTCCAATTTTTTCTCTAATATTTGCCGTAAAGAAAATATTTGATCAATAGTCGAACGATTCCGTCTAAATCCGCATTGGTAGTCTCCGATAATTTTCTCGGCGTATTCCGTGATTCGACTGGTTAAGATTACAGTGAATATTTTATAACATACCGGAAGGAGTGAAATTCCTCGATAGTTATTACAATCCGTCCTCGGGCCCTTTTTGTGAATCGGAATAAGAATAGATTCTTTCCATTCTTCAGGTAATTTCTCGTTCACCCAGATCTTTTCAACCAACCGATGTATTTTAGAAACTCCAGCTTCCCCGCATGCCTTAATTAGTTCAGTAGGAATATTATCGATTCCCGCTGCTTTATATGATTTTAATTTACCGATAGCTACTTCAACTTCCTCTTTACTTGGTCCTTCTATCAACGGTTCAGCACTCTGGTACTCAGAAGGAGGACACAGATCATAATTTCCCGTATTTAAAATATTGTCAAAGTGGTCCTTAAACTTATTCAATATGTCAACCGGATCGGTCAGAATATTGTTATTATCATCCCTAATTCCAGACGTTACGGGCCCTACATATTTACGTGATCTGTTTATACCTTTGTACATGTCTCTTACGTTATTTTGGATTCTATTAGTTTCTATTTCAATTATTTTATTTTTAAGATACTCCCTTTTTTTATTTTTGAGCAATTTTGTCGTTTCGTTCTTTGAGATTCGGAAGTATTCCAGATTGTCTTCGCTAGGATTATTTAGAGCTTTTAATTTAGCGGCTTTCCTTTTTTCGCACATGTTTAAGCAATCTTCATCAAACCACGGTTTGTTATTCTTATTTTCCTTTTTTCCTGGACACGAGTTACCGACCGCTTTAATATTATCCCTGATCTCTACCCATAACTTGTCAATATCCTCGTGGTCCTCGTCAGGAAGCTCTAAAGCTTCAAACCTATTCTTAACATCTAGCTCGAATTGGTTTCTAATTGATGGATTTTTTAATTTTTCCAAATTAAAATTCTCAAAATCGAAACGGTTTTCTTTTCTCTTTTTTATATTAAGTTTTTGTCGAAGTTTCGCGATTACTAATTCATGATCCGACCCACATTCTGCTCCGCGATAAGACCGTACATTGATTATACTGCTTTGCCAGCTGTGTTGTATCAAGACATGATCGATTTGATTTCGTGTTTGCGAATCCGGCGATGTCCAAGTATATTTATGAATATCCTTACGTTTAAACGTCGTACTTTTAATTACCAGGTTTTTCGAGATGGCAAAGTTTATCAGACGGATCCCATTATCATTACTATATTCGTGCAAACTTTCTTTACCAATCGTCTGAATATAAACTTCTTCCCTTCCTACCTTTGCGTTCGCGTCACCTACAATTATTTTCATGTAGTTTCGCGGTAGTTTATCATAAACCCATTCGAGTTTATCGTAAAATTCACTTTTGACTTCATCGTCACTGTCTTCGGTCGGACAATGTATGTTTATTAATGCGATTTTAAACCAACGTCCCTGAAATGTAGCTACCGAAATTCTATCACTAAAGAATTGTACGTCCCTCAAAGCGGATAGTAATCTACTCCTAATTAGAAACCCGGTACCTAAACAATGATTCCCGCTTCCTCCGTACCAAATAGTGTACTTTCCTTCCCTCATCGAGCCCTCCCCTGGCCAGCGAACCTCTTGCAGAGCCACGACATCCAAATTGTACCCATTTACCTCATTCGCGACCGATTTTAGCCCCCCTGCTGTGTTTAAACTCCTTACATTCCACGTACCAATATTTAAATCCCTATATTTCAACTTGCGGCATGAATCCCCTAAAGCAGTCCCCACCCGGAGACCCGAACGGGGGACTAGTTTACCTCCGGATAATGAGCGTTTTACCTTAGGGAGATCCATGACTTTTTGTGGTGTTTGGTGAACTAAAGATATGTGAGTAGGGCGTTCAATCCTACGTCACACCCTCCAGCAAGTCTGGTGGGCCCCTACCTCCAGCAAGTCTGGAGGTCCCCTCCCTCCAGCAAGTCTGGAGGGCCCCTCTCATTGTTGGTCAGCGAGTCCATCGGACTTAGCCGGGAGGAACTTCCAAGGAATTTCCACCGACCATCCCCACATCCGCCACCCGTGGGACGCTCCCCATACGCGGTAATGAGCCCGCGCGAGGATATATATATATATATATATATATATATATATATATATATATATATATATATATATATATATATATATATATATATATATATATATATATATATATATATATGTATATGTATATATATATATATATATATATATATATATATATATATATATATATATATATATATATATATATATATATATATATATATATATATTAATGTGGTAGGCATAGTCGAAAAAGACAATTATTTAGACCCTTAAATTTTGTTAAATAAAATATAAAATAATTTCTATTAAAAACGAATTCCTACTAATTTTTTTTTTATTAACTTAATTTTTAAACACACATCTACTAATAATAATTTAAACAACACTATACATTAGATTAAAATAAGTATTGTGCAAATGATTCTAAAAGTAAAGACAGATCTAATAATGTTGTTTTCAATACAATATCCTGTGTCCCACTCCACCCCTAATTAAATTATGGACTATTTACCTTCTGCAGTATGGTTGACTGAATTCCTTCTCTTTTAATATCATCTAGTTGCGCTCTGGTCTCTGTGCGGTTCACTTCACTCTCGGTCCGTTATTGTTTAAATCTATATCAACAGTGTTAGTTTTAGTTTATATGTGCTATTGTGTTAAGTTTCCAAGTAAAATCAAAATATATATAAATCATTCAAATTTAAATTTAATGGATTAAAAATTAAATATTTAACAAACAACAATTTTTTTTTAAATAATAATAATTATCTGGTATATTTTTTTATAATCATTTTCATTGAAATTAAATTAATTTTGTTTATTCCAATGTTTAACTAACATACATTTGTGAATAATAAAAGATCAACTTTATTTACACTAAAAAGGTTAAGATACAAAATTTTTAAAATAAGGTTAATTTATATAATCTTTGTACTAGGCTTTTCTTAAATTCCTAAAAAGATGATTTTTATTATGAAAATAAATTTCTATAACATAAAGGTCATTAAATTACAAATAACGTGGTTAAAACTTATTCATTTAGAAATATACAAAAAAGAGTGTTCATAATAATCAGCTTAAATATTTAAATCTATTTTGATATCTTATTTTGTTTCCAATATATTAAGTTAAAAAATAATAAATTTGAACAGTAATTCGTGTTACACGGTTGTATTCATTAATAACCGCAATAAATAAAATAATTGTTAATATTATACCTGTGGAACAGAATGAGGCGGCTGCTGCACTTGAGTATGGAATAAAACTGGATATTACCGGTTTTTTCAATCACTGTTTTAGACTTGGCGGTAATAGCGCTGCTCTATTCAGATGGCAGTGTTTTCTATAGTTAAATTAGCTTCCCTAACACAACTGTTTCTCTATTTCGAATTAGATTGACTTTGGGTGTTATCAAGTTATAAACTTCATTTCAAATGTGTAAAAAGTGTTATATAAATGTGAAAACGGTGATTTATTTAAGTTCCTTTAGTGATCTTTCTTTTCATTTCGAAATATGCTTGTTGTGAAGATAATGAACTTCAAGAAAAAGGCCATATTGGAAACTTCCAACTGTGAGTAATAAATTTTAAATAATGCATGCCAATTATTCAATTGGAAAATGTGGATTTTCCATGAAAAAAAAATGAAATTTATTTAAACATCCCCTAAAACACAAAATAAATGCTAAATATTACTCTCACTTAGCTACTTTTTCGTTTATTTCCAATATAAGTAATTTAGTATATATTACTATAGGTGTTTCGTGTCCGTGGTAAATTAATTTTTTTTTTTGATATATTGTATAATGAATATTTTACAATCTGTGAATTTTTATTGATTTCTACTTATTTTCTATTAATAATTCTTTTAAAGATATTGTTTTTTAGTTAAATCTCTTTTCAAATATAATATTTTATGTATATTCAGTACTTTATGTATATATATATATATATATATATATATATATATATATATATATATATATATATATATATATATATATATATATATATATATATATTCGGTTTTCTCTAAATTTTTTATTTTAGCAATGGAATCTCATAAATCTCAATGAATTTGTAATATCGCTACTAAAAATGATGCAATTATATGAGTTTGACTCTTTCTTATGATATAAGTAGCAATGATTATAGCGAAATTAAGAGACCGCCAATTTGACAGTGGAAAATTCCGCAGAACTTAGTACCCTACTTCTGAAAGCATACTGTATATTCATTTTAAAATTGTTCTTGGAAAATTATGTGGCCTTCATTTTTATTAATAAAAGTAATTTATTATAAATATTTTATAAACTATAGGATCTATACTTGTATAATAAAAATGTGTGAGAAAAATCATGTAAAATTTAGGATTCGTTTCTAAATAATTAACAATAACTCATTGTGAAACATACATAGATGTGTACGTATGTACAAATTATTTCCTAATGCAGGAGGGGTTCCTGATCTTTTTTCAACAGCTGGCACTTTATAAGTTATATCTCGAATTATTTTTTTTTTTTTTTTTTATTTGTTTATTTAGAAATATTACATTCTGTCACATCAAGGACATTTATAATAGTGATCAGAGAAAGCACACTCACACTCTATCGAATTATTATTATTATTATTATTATTGAATTTTCTATCTATAGACTCTTGTTAAATTTTTAAATATTGGTATATTTAATAAAGGAATCGTAAAGCATTTGAATTGAAAACCCATCTACCTGCGCGATACCACGTAAAACAATTATGATGATATAAAAAAATACAAAATCAATTACAACTTTCAAAATGATCTTTCATACTTACAATTAATTATTAGATATTTATTAAAATAAACATTCAGCATTTAATAGACAACTTTTCCATCTGCTGCAGGCAACTATGGCCAAAAATATGATCGATTAAAATTATGTTAGAGATAGGCGGACACAAATTTGCTAGTGGGCATGAGTGACGTCAATAGCTTTAGGTTGGGCAGCTCTGTCCTACTTGCTCCTAACACTACTTGCTCCTAAGTTTAAAATAGTATTTTTTGAAATATATATATATTTATAAATAGAAAATTCTTTAAAATATATTTCAAAATTTATTAAAGAATAAGAATAATGAAATAAACAATTACAATGTCAGTGTTAAAGTAATACTACCTTAATATTATTCGTTCTGAAATATTTTTAATAAAGATAACCTTATTCATATAATTTCTTGATAAGCAGGGCACAATAAATGAAAATTTATATGGAAATTTAGTTCTATACAAATAAATAAAATAATATAAATAACAATAATAAAATACCTGAGATAAATAAGTTGAATGCTTCAGATGAGAATCATATCACTGTGAATATTTCTAGTTTTAAGTACAAGTAGGCACTATATTCCAAGAGCTGTGGCGCGGAGTGATATGTCGGCCAATCAGGTGACAGTATTCTCAAGTCAAATCAGCTTCCCTATCACAATAATCAGTCGTTGTGAGATCTTCGCCATTACTTTCACTCGGGTGCGTTGCGTGTTTGTTTACCTCGGTAAATTGTAATAGTGAAAATGAAAAGTATTATAAATGTGACAGTGTTGATTTGTTTGAGTTTAATTAGAACTTGTTCGTTCGTTTATGATTTTCTTAACTGCCATTTCGAAACTAGTGTTTTTCAAAGAACAAAGAATCTAATGAATGTTGAAAGTTGAATGAAAAATGCAGCCATATTGGAAACTGTTGCTGTAAGTTTTAAATTTAATATAATGCATATTAGTTGTTTCTTACATGTTTCATTCAATTTCTTACAGATTCATATGGTTTGAGCTGCTTTATTCTATCACTCTTTTTATTAATAAAATATTCCATTAAAAAAAAATTGTTATACTTTAACTGTTAATATAAACTTTTATTAACTGCTTATATAAACTATTGCAATTAATTCATCCAGAATACAAGAAAGTTATTCATCTACTAAAATTATTTCCTTATCATTTTGTTTTACAATGTTTAAATATTAAACAACTTTTAAGTCATATATTTCTCAAAATTATTTCAGAATTCTATATGCTAACACAAGGATTTTTTTTATTAATAGCAAGAAAGCTAGAGAATTATTATTAATAAACAATAGATACAATTTTTTTTAACATTTTAGAAATTCTAAAATTATTATTAAATATAAATTTGGCTGTATCTAAATGTATATTTCAAGAATATTTAGTTTAATATTAAAACTACATCACAAAGCTCTTTAATGTTTGAAGATTATTTTATTTCTGAATAAAATAAAAAGAAAATAAATATATAAAAGTGCACATTACATATCACTTAATTGAAAGATGGGTAATGGTGAAATTAAGAAACCGCCAAATTGACAATGGCACTTGCCACTGAGATTCACAAATATTAAACTAATATTCTAAGCAACAAAGCTTTGAAGTTTTAGTACTATTTTATCTGTGAAAAATTAGGAGATATCACTGTTAGAAGCGTATAATTTGTATTAATAATATTTATTAAAAATTAGATTCATTAAATAAAAAGAAATTATGAATCTTTTTAACTGAATGAACTGAAGCGATCTCTATTTTTGTGAATTGGAACTAGTAACTGTATCTATAGCCGCTTACTATTTTCTTCTTATTTTTTCATACCTTATATTTAAAAAATTCTATTGTTTTCTTTTAATATAACACATTTGATAAATTGGTACTATTTTTAATAATTATAATTTTTCAGAACAACGGTTTAGAATATCGAAGTTTTAATTATATCATTATTATATCTGCTTTTAATATTTTTTATTCTCTTCTGTACAAATATTATGTATAACATGTTAATGAATTTTATACATTTTTTTTGTAATTACCGGAAAAATAAAAATAGCTTTTATTTTGTTTATATTATTTAGCTAATTAATATGATTCATATTTTTTCAATTTCATCTACAGATGAATTATATATTTCTGAAACAACTGTACAAATGTCAAATGGTTAGTTTGTTAAATACAACTTCTATTTCAAACAGCCTTAGTATGTAACCATATCGTTTGTCATTGTCATTTGTGCTATCATCTAATCTAATAATCCATATATATATATATTCGAAGTATGCATTTATTTTTTATACTATCCAGGAGTATAGGAATGTCCATATGATTTTAAATGTTCTATTCGGTTTAATTTTTGTCGATTTGCTTTATTTATAATTTATATTAGTAAAAGTTATAAGAATTACTTCATAACAATTTCATAATATCACTTTGATGGAAGAATGGAAGATTATTGTTTTATGTTATTGTAAATATGGTAGCTTATAAACTTGGGGTTGTAATGTAAACATATCATTTTCAGCAACGAAGATGAGATGTAAAGACGTTGCAGTTATCCAACTAAAAAATTTGTAACGTAGGTATCGTTTCATTTCATAAATAAAACTTGAACTTTCGTGTTTGTGCTGGGCAAGGAATAAAAGAGATAGAAGTTCCCAAATAATACATAACGAAGTCGAGTGATGTTTATATAATACTTGCTGAAATAGGGCACTTCCAGACGGACAACTTACTGCCCTGCTTACCAGGTCTAAGTTTTAAGCACCTCCTGGTCGGCTTAAGTACCTCTTAATTAACGAGTTAGTTTAGACCCACCAACACCTCTTAAATAATTTAACGCCCTTGTTCCATATTAATCAACTGTTTAAAAGAGCATAACCTGAAGAACTGCTGTGTTTTAGTTAATTGACAATTTTATGTGATGCCCTATAAATTTTCCTACCTAATTGAAAGGAATTATGTATAAGGTAATTAAGAAATTAAAGTGCCAATTTCGTTATAAAATTCTAAAAGGCCAATGAATGTTTTAGTGAAGCTAATTATCTACATGTAATATTTAAGTGTCTTTTGGTACTGAATTAAATATATCAGCTAGTGCTGTAAAATATACATAAAATACTTTATGTCTATTTCGTTCTATTAAGCAAGGAATAAAAATAAGGATGACGATTCAAAATTTCTAGATTCACACTCATTTATTTACAAATCATTAAACAAAATTATTTTGCAGAACCGAAATAAATATTCATAGAACTTACAATTACACTCCCAATAACATAACACTCAAAATCCATTGACCCAGGGCTTCTATTTTTAGCACTTACGCAATTTTAACTATTTTAGCTATCCCAGCGGCTATGCAAGCAAAAAACACAACAAATGCTCAGAAAAGGAATTTGTTATTCCTAATGTTGTTTTTGTTAGCATGCTCAATCGAAAATTTCTTACAAACTATAAAAATTTAATAATTAAATAGATTCTTCGAAATATGTTTCCTTTCTTGATAACTTGTCTACTCATATGCTACAAATACGCTCAAATCTTTTCTTCCATTTTTGATTTAAGGAAGGGAACCACTAGTTCTCTTAGTATCTCGTTTCTTATTCCGTTTCTACTCGTTCTATTACATATTCTACGCAAAAAATTCATTTCCTCAGCGGCAATTCTGCTTTCAAAAGGTTAATCGTCTTCTTGGGTGATTACGATCACTGCCATCGTACGTTCTTATTATTATTATGATTTTTTATGTTATTATATATAATAACAAAGCAGGCCTTATATATTTGGCGCTCCCGGGATATGATGTCATCCCTCCGTAATAAATAATAAAATAAATTATTTTTTAAAGTTATTTTATATCAAGCAATATTTTGAATTATTTTTTGTTCGATATGTCTCTAATTCAGTTTCTTTATTAATTTTCTATAATTAATTATTATATTTGTTATAATTTTTAATTAATTATTATAAAAATTAATTATTCCCATACGCTATGTAATATTTATTTATATATATATATATATATATATATATATATATATATATATATATATATATATATATATATATATATTTAAATTCCTGACGGGTCTCCCCGTGCGTATGTTCGTGTTGTTCTGCCGTAAGACTCAGTATAATGATTTATGAAGATAGGCTGCTCGTAGAAAATTGAGTTTGAAGTTGTTTCCTTCTTCTGTTGTACCTAGTATAATAATAAAAATATGGTAATAGATTATATTTATATATACATCCGAACACTGCATAGAATATTTTTCTTGTATTTTATTTCTAATGCCTAGTTACAGGAGTCGCACTCAGTTCTCTATAACTTCTCCATTAAACGTAGTCTTATAATTAGAGACCGAATTTCTATTTCATTTCACATGTTAGTCGCTTGCGTGTAACAACCCCGGACCCGAATATCTATCCGTTTTAGGATCTGAAGAATAATATATTTAAATTTTATATTGTACGTTTTGCGTTTTTGGATTAAATTGCACGATATTAATTTTTTTTTACATTAAATTGCACATTTTTGTACATTTTGTGCTAGATTAAACAATATATAAATATGAATATATATGTGTGAGTAAATATTTACTTTTTTATTTAACTATCTTGTCTATATTAAATTTATAATTTAAGAAATAAAAATATGAGGAAGGTAAATGATCATATCATTGACAAAAATTCTAAATTTACGTTACAAAAGGAAGAAGTAAACACAAGTGCAGAAAGACTATTCTTGGAATAGAACTTGCTTGAAGTAATTCAATAAAAAAACTGCCATCCTTGTTTTCACTTGACATTCTCACTCTTTCTTAAATCCTTCAGTATTTTTTCCGGCTTTGAAATGAATCGTAGACTACCATGAATTCGACATCATTAATATCTGATTTGACAATCATAAAATCATATTTGTCAAGTTTTCCGCAAATATTAAGTGAGTTACAATCTCGAAATTCGTCACTTAATAAATAAATTTAAATTATAGAAACCGTAGCTGAAAATATTTAAAAAATGAATAGTGAAAAAGGAAAAATTTTACTTCTTAATAGAAAAAAATACATGTCACGCTCTTATAAAAAAATATAACGACTGCTTTAACAGCATAAGTATTAGTATTGATAAAGAAAAATCAGTAGTTGCTTGTTACAAAATGAGTTCCCTTACATCAGTTCATGTTGAACGCTCTTTTTCTCAATTAAAATAGATTGTAAGTGATAGAAGAAACAAATTTCGAAATGTATAACACTGTAAATTTCAAGTGGATTAAAAAATAAATTGTTCATTATAATGTGGTCAATTTATAATAATGTATGAACATAAATTATTTTTAATTAAAATTATTCTGGTCTTTATAATATATGATTATCCTTCTTACTTTTAATCTTTTTAAGTTAATATTTTCTACATTACTTCATTCTTTTATGTGCGAGTAAATTAACCAATTAAGGGAAATTTAAGCAAGTATATTTTATTATTTGTCGGTTAATTATTGAGATATTTTTGTATTTTTTTATGTGATTATCTTTAAATTTTCTACTATTTATGTTAGTCATTATTTTATTAAAAAACATCTCTTTTTTTCAAGATTTAGATCAATTGTGTTTTAATGTTGTGTTTGATTATGTATTGTTGTTGTTAGTTGATTGTAATACGAATTTTAGTTTTTAATATTACATTTTAATTTTTTTTGTGACAAAATATTTTCATTCAGAGCTTAGGTGCTTAGGTAGGGAGAATAAATGGCTATAAAGAAAAGTTTAGAGATCTCTGTTCCTATTACTCTAAGTTCTTTCTTTTTTTTTAATTTTAGGGTAATTAAATATTAATACTAGACTTAAAAATTAAATAACGTTTACCTCAATTAGTAATATTTCGTTGGCTTAGTTAGAAAAAGTTCTGACTTCATTTACTGTAATGTTGAGAAATAGAGCTTCAAAGTTACAATTTACTGTAGTATGAATAATTTGTTACTTAAACTTACAATTTTGTTTGTACAATACATTGGAGCTGTGAATGTCTTGATTTTGCATTCGATGACGACTTAATTGTACTACTCATTAATATGATTTTGAATATTAAAGTTTTGCACTTAGAACTTCTTCATCCCAGAATACATTTTTGAGGTAAGACAAGTTTATAAGTGCAGATAGAAATATTCTAAACTTTGAGGTTTCACGTTTCATGTGATAAGAAGAATCGAAAAGCCGAATTAAATAAAAATATTCCGCACTTTGTATTTTTTTAATAAATTGATTTATTAAATGATTTTATCTTTTTTAAGTTGAATATTCTCCTTTTAAATAATTTCCCATGTCGTTATAATTAAAGATGAAAAAAAGACGGAAATGTGTTGTTTTTTTTTACAGAAACATCAAAGAAAGTTTTTTAAAAATATTATTCAAAATTTGTTTGTTTACATTATATAGCATTTCCAAGTCAATTTCAACCTTTTCCAAGTCAAATTCAACCTTTTCCAAATCAAATTAAACTTTTTCCAAGTCAAATTCAACCTTTTCCAATTCAAATTAAACCTTTTCCATTTCAAATTCAACCTTTTTTTTATTTATTTAATTATCTTTAATTTTTCGATGCGTGGGTCTGTTATCGTATGAGTAGTTTTTTAAAATAACCTCCTTTTTAAGATTACGTGACTGCGTTTCGAATTATTTAAGTTTTTTTGACTTATTCGATATAAGGGTGTATTTTTATGTTTCCCGATCAGTAAATTTTTAAAATGACATCTATTTTATGTTTACGCCACTGTGTTTTGATTTATTTAAGTTTTTAGAATTTATCCAATATAAAGGTCTACTTTTTTGTTTCCGGAGCCGTAGATTTTGAAAACGACCTCTATTTTAAGATTAGGCCACCGCGTTTAGACTTATTTGAGTTTTTCGGATATTTTTCATATGAGGGTGTATTTTTATGTATCCGGAGCTGTAGATTTTGAAAATGACCTACATTTTAAGATTAGGCCACCGCGTTTCGACTTATTTGAGTTTTTCGGATATTTTTCATATGAGGGTGTATTTTTATGTATCCGGAGCTGTAGATTTTGAAAATGACCTACATTTTAAGATTAGGCCACCGCGTTTTGACTTATTTAAGTTTTTCGAATTTATCCAATATTAAGGTCTACTTTTATGTTTCTTGAGCCGTAGATTTTGAAAATGACATCCATTTAATGATGACGCCATTGCATTTTGACTTATTTAAGTTTTTCGAATTTATCCAATTTAAGGTCTACTTTTATGTTTTCGGAACCGTAGATTCTGAAAATGACCTCTATTTTATGATTACGCAACTGCGTTTCAACTTATTTAAATTTTTAGAATTTAACAAGTATAAAGGTCTAATTTTATGTTTCTGGAGCAGTAGATTTCCCCCATTTTGTAAATGACCCAATTTAAAGTTTATGCCACTGTTTTGGATTATAAAAGTTTTTTTTTTTACTTTTTCGGTATAAGGATCTACTTATATGTTATCCGAGACGTATTGAAATTTTTCTAATCTTTAATATTTAAATTTATCTAATATTTAAGCTCCATTTTATGATTAAGCCGCTGCATCTTGATTAATTAGGCTTCATTTTGGATTTTTTTCAATACAAAGTTTCATCAATATGTTTTCGAGTATGAATAAATAAATAAATATTATGAAGCTAAAGTAAAATTAACCACAGAATACTAACTAAAAAGCCGAAAAGCAACTGGTAATAAATTTAACCTTCCGTATTCAGATTTTTCAGCTAATTGTTCGAAATCTTATAATTTTGTGATAGGAGACCACAACATTAAAAAAGATAACTAAAATTAAATTAAAAATGAGACAATACATATTTTATTTACTTTGATTAGATATTTTTATTTATTTATTGAAAAATAAATTAATCCTTCGTATTATGTTTTTTATTCGAAGGAAAAATCAAAAACACTTAACAAAACCGAAACACAGTGGCCTAATCTTAGAATGTAAGTCGTTTTAAAAACTAAGGCTCCGGAAACATAAGAATACATCCTCATATGAAAAAAATCCGAAAAACTCAAATAAGTCGAAACGTGGAGGCCTAATCTTAAAATGGAGGTCGTTTTCAAAATCTACAGCTCCGGAAACATAAAAAATACACCCTCATATGAAAAATATCCGAAAAACTCAAATAAGTCGAAACGCGGTGGCCTAATCTTAAAATGGAGGTCGTTATCAAAATCTACAGCTCCGGAAACATAAAAAATACACCCTCATATGAAAAATATCCGAAAAACTCAAATAAGTCGAAACGCGGTGGCCTAATCTTAAAATGGAGGTCGTTATCAAAATCTACGGCTCCGGAAACATAAGAATACATCCTCATATGAAAAAAATCCGAAAAACTCAAATAAGTCGAAACGTGGAGGCCTAATCTTAAAATGGAGGTCATTTTCAAAATCTACAGCTCCGGAAACATAAAAATACACCCTCATATGAAAAATATCCGAAAAACTCAAATAAGTCGAAACGCGGTGGCCTAATCTTAAAATGGAGGTCATTTTCAAAATCTACAGCTCCGGATACATAAAAATACACCCTCATATGAAAAATATCCGAAAAACTCAAATAAGTCGAAACGCGGTGGCCTAATCTTAAAATGGAGGTCGTTTTCAAAATCTACGGCTCCGGAAACAAAAAAGTAGACCTTTATATTGGATAAATTCTAAAAACTTAAATGATTCGAAACGCAGTCACGTAATCTTAAAATGGAGGTTATTTTCAAAACTAGGTACAGGACAGCATAATACTAGTCCCTAAGAAATCCGAATAGGTACAATAAATCGATATCCTTAATTGAAAATTCTACTTAGGAGAGCATAATAATAGACTTTCATATTCGAGTGGAGGAGGGGATGGCCATTATTTAAAAAAAAATATAAAATTTACAAAAACTTAAAACATAAATTTGAAATGAAAACGGTTGAATTTGAATTGGAAAAGGTTTAATTTGAAATGGAAATGGTTGAATTGACTTGGAAAAAGTTTGATTTGATCTGGAAAAGGTTGAATTTGACTTGGAAAAGGTTGAATTTGACTTGGAAATAATTGAATATCACATAGAAATATCACACTGAAAAAATCTAAAATGTTAAAATAAATGGATATGTAACTGCGTAATCAAATTTTTTTTTGTATTTTTTAAAAGATATGCCGACGATAATATAGTAAGTGGCCTTCATTTCGAAAAAAATCGAAAATTGACAAAAATTCTAAAGTTGAATTTGAAATGGAAAAGGTTGAATTTGACTTGGAAAAGGTTGAAATTGACTTGGAAATGCTATATATATATATATATGTATATTTTAAAGAATTTTCATCTTCTAGAATTTCGGTATAATATATATGTTTTCACGGTTTTCTTAAAATTATAAAAATATCACATATGTCGTTTCTGAAATACCCGATTCAAATATGTTATACATATACAACAGTTTCTAACCAATAACATAAGAAAAATATATAACTTGACGTTTAACTATATTAATAATATTTAGATAATTTATATCAATTAATATTATGAATTGTGCTTTTAGGATGTTCTAATTCTCTATAACACTGTCTCTCTTTACCAAATTTATCGATTCAAATATTGGCCTATGAAATAGAGAGATGGTGAAGGTACTTCACAAGATGAACCTATTTGACTAATCCTCTGTAACGATGTGGACCGCGACCGTTACTGGACTGATTTAAAACGTTTTTCTGATGATGATGATGATGATATTGGTGGGAGGGGGGAGGGATTGTTAATTCCAGGACCGTTAATACCCGACGATGGCAACTCGTTAATATTCCATCTCGCGTTCGGGCGGCATATGCTCTGCCAGTCCGCGCGTGGGCCTAATGCGGCTTTTCCCTTTTTTTTATTTCCCAGATATTTCTGCTGATACCCGCTGAGTGCTTGCAAAGTCGGTCAGCTGGTATTAACATTTAAATTTCTTTTATTTTAAATCTGAAATTTTATCATGAAATTCTTACGAATCATGCATGTTTAATAGTGAGCCACAAAAAAAAAAAAATTCTTTTCTTACATCAGCCAAATTAAAATTCTGAATGAATCACTTAACAGTCTAGATTATTTAAACTGTACTCTGATTGTTTTCATAATTTGTATTCGTGTCTTAAACGAAAATTACAAGCTATTATGCAGTTTGTTTAGTTGAAATAATTGTGAAATGAAATGAAATGAAAATATTTTTTTGATTGTAAATGCACGGTTGTCTCTTAATTATTATAGATACAGAAATAATGCCTGTGTAGCCATACATTAAAATAAATATTTACAATTCTCATTAAAATTAAAATATTAGAAGAAGAATAAAACAAAACACTAAAAGGAGATGGGAAAATAAAATGAAATAAGTAAACAAAATCATTTCTGGGGGAACTTAAAAAGTTCTCTTATCTATTTTTCATGATAAATCGGGTCGGGAAAGGAGTAGGTGCTTAAAAAGGAAAGATTTGAAGGAGGAAACTTATTGTGCAAGTCGGATATCGGGAGGTATGGTATTCCAGAATGAGGAGGCTTGAATTCTAAATTATTTGTCAAACGCAGCAATTCGGTGAAGAGGTGGATCGTTGGAGGTACGAGATCTAGTGAGAAGGGATTGAATGGAATTTTTAAATTGTAGGCTGTGAAACATATATGAAGGTCGCAGAATTTTGATAGCTTAGTATAGAAAACTAGCAAGGAAGTAGAGACGGCGTTTGGATAGATAGAGCCACTTCAACTTAGTGTAACACTGAATTATATGCGTATCTCTTGAGATTGCGAAAACAAAACATATTGGGCAGTTCATTCGTTTAAGTTTGGCTTCGAATTCTCCCAAGAGTCCACCGTACACCAGACAGCCTTGTGCAGTTAGGCTGAAATTTCGTAATATAACAATGCATTATAATTTTCTACTCAATTCGCATACGCACAGGAGCGCATCTAGTCAATTTGTTGTAAGGATTTTTAGTTGGAAATTTGCTTGATAATAACTTTTCTTTTTTTTTTTATTATTATTGAAAGAGCATATCTATTATTTCCTTTTTAATTTGCGTTGAACATGAAACCGGAAGGAAGAAATTAAAAGGACCAGTGGATTTAGGTGATTTTTAGCTTATGAGTGAAATTTAATGTATTTGTCGTAATGCTTTTTGGATTAGAATAATATTAGGTTGAGATACATCGTGATATTTAATACGTAACATGGTGCGCTAACAATTTTTCTTAGATTTTTTATTCTGTTGTTTGTATTTTGCTTATGGGTGTTTAATTTGCTGAACAACATAGTTTTGCTCCTCAAGTCTAAACAAGGTGATACTAAAATCAGTAGGTCACCGATTTCAACCAAACTTTTTTAGGTGATTCAACATCGAAAAATATTGGGCAAAATATAAAATATTCCGGCGAACTTTCCAATGGGACCTAGAAGCCGAAAGAAATTAAGAATTTTAAACAACATATATGCTATTAGTTTTTGCCTTTGCTTTGTACGGATTTTTAGGCTATCACATATCAATCGATTTCTTTGTTTATGCAGAGTAAGAAAAATAACAAAATAATAAGTGTCCGAATTTGTAATTTCAATAGCAAAAAATTTATATATGTTTTAAAAATAAAATTATAAATAAGATACGTTCCAATTTATATTATATTATAATTGGAGAATGAGATAGCATAAGCTGATGTAGTACCAAAGAATCCTGTATTTAAGGTGTTTATTTTATCTTTTCAGTTCATTTTGTTTCTTTTTTTATGATATTTTATTTTGTTCTTGCTCCATGTGTCATATTGATATTGCTTAATTTATGTACAAATATTATCTCTAAATATGGTGTAAATGTGCTCTCTGAATCAGACTCTGATATCTAAGACAGAATGTTATATTTCTCAATAAATAAATAATAAATAAGATTAAAAAAAAATGTAATAGTAGTTTGTTTCTCTTCATGTTGTTTATAGTGCATAATTTAATTAATATATCAGAAAATAATTATTTATCTTCACGCGGTAGGATATTACTAACTGTCTATTAAATTATATTTTAATGAATCAATGCTTGACAGTATTAACTTAACAATGCATACATTTATTTTCCATTAAGAATTAAAAATCGACTAAAAAATATAGCTGGCTCGTTGATTGATCGACCGGCTGTGCTAACGTAATCAAGATAGCTAGCTCACTTGATTGCGCGTAAATAAATTGTCTCGCTCACTTTACTGTCGTTTAGATACTTATAGATCCTCATCTATAAAATTGATATCTTTGACATTTCCGTGCTACGAGATCATTCATATGTTCTCTAAAATTGAAATAAACTCTTCAGAATTAAATTTATTAGTATTCATTATGTTTTTTATGTCAAATTTTGGATGATTTCATACTTGCTCATACCGGATTATCTATTATAACATTATAATTACATACAGTGGTATGAATAGGTTTTCGAATAAACCAAAGTTTTACGGAAATTATAAATGTTTCTGTATTATAATTGTTTTTATCTTTTGTATTGTAAACTGGTTTAGTCTTCCAGATTTTTTACACTTAATATATAGTTAAATTAATATTATTTTCAGTTAACAACAAGCCAAGTGTAGAAAGTGAAGACTTTCTCTGTTTATAAACGATCACTTCCCGCAACAAATTTTCTCTAGAACATCATCATAAAATTAATATCATCTTTTTTTAAATGATTTTATATCTTCAGATAAAACGAGGAACTTGAATAGTAAATATTTTTATTGGAATTTTGTATTTTTTTTTGTTACTTAACTTTGATTTTGTTCTGCTTACGCAGTAATGCCTCATTAAATTTCGTCTTTCATATCTGCTTATTTTTTATATATTTTTTTAAAATTTTATGTGGTTTTTATTCATTCACTTCTTAATTCCTGGTTTACTCTTTTGATTGCTTACTTACTGCTGGGAACTACGGTCCTAAAAGGACCTGGGTTTCCTCGAGGAATTCAAGGAAGCCTTTCCCATCTTTTGTTCATATCCTTCATCTCCTTACTCCAAGAGACTTGAGATCCTCACCGACGTTATCCAACCATCTCACTCTTGGTCTTCCTCTGCATCGTTTCCCTCTACTTTTACCATAGAGCCGGTAGAGCCGGTATAGCCGGCGTTTTGACATCTTTTCTAAATGTGGGAGCCATCTGAGGAAGAGATACAAGATCTGGATTCTCATACATTGCAATTGGAGCTCAAAGTTCATTCTTAATCGCTACGTGCTATTTTCTGTTATTGGCCCTTATCTTCCTGAGTATTTGCCTATCACTTTTATTGTTAATACACAGGATTCATTAGCATAAGTAAATGTGGGTCCCAGGATAGTTTCCTATCAGGAGGTTTCGCTTTTTGAAAGAACTTTAAACTTTAACATTTCTTGTGTGGCATAAAGGCATTCGTTACCTGCATTCACTTCTTTCATTCCGTTGTCATCTGTTATGACAGAACCAAGGTACTTATCCATATCCAGTAGTTAACTTGCTTTAATTTTGTGAAATACCAAACATAATGAAAATATTATATTAAATCTATATACCATTATGTATTTATTAAAACCTCTTTATAATCTCACAGCAATTTATTTTACATTTAAAACATTTTTATAAAAATTGAAAAGTTATTATTTAACCTTTCGGTTCCAAGAGCCATTTTCAACTTTTTTTTTCCTGTTTAAAAAAAAACAAAACATTAGTCCTATAAAAACATTATTTCTAAAACATGTCTTAAAATACATATGTATATATTTTAGAATACTACTCAATGATAGTTATTGTTTTATTAAATGTAAGGTGATTTTTTATATTTCCTTTTTCCTCCAAATCTTCACAAAAATTCCTTTCTTCTCCTCAGTTAATCCATTACATAAATCCTACAAATAAAAAATTTATAATGTAATGATTTAAAACAATCTTTTATAAATCCAAAAGACTATGTCAATTAAAAATCTTTTTTTGGGTAGAATTTATTTAATTCCTGAAAAGTACGTCAACAACTAGACCTAAAAATATGAAATAAAAATAAAATTACCTTAATTTCTTTCCTTTTTAATCACCCTCATATTACCTTCACTGAGCTATAGTTATGATTGACTCACTAACAATACTTAGGCGCCCTCTATTGTGTTTAATTTCAATTTATTTTTTTATCAGGTTTAAGAATTCATTTTATCTTATTTAAATTTTTTAAAAATTCTGCATAAATTTGGCCTATTTTTTAAAATCAGATTTAAAATTTATTCCATTTTCTAAATGTTCCATAATAGTTATTACCTCCCGATTTTTTCTTTACTATGTCCTTTCTCTGCACCATTTTGTACTAATGCTGTTTCGTTATTGTATTTTGGATTATTTATAATCATTATTATGTAGATAAATTCTATCTTTAATAAATTGTTCTGTTTCTCCATTATATATACCGGAGCAGTCCAATTGCTTGGTTTTATGTACCACTCCTACATAAATAATGAAAATAGTTAGACCATTGATGTAGAATATTAATTTACAGATACAAAGGGAAGATCTGAAGTCGATGAGTGAGCTAAGGCGCTTTTCATGATTGATCAAAATTAAGCAATGCCGAGAGTGGTAATTAGTTTAATTGGTGACCTTCCGAATCGGAAGATCAACTACTGAAGACATCCACCAAGTCCGAGAAACTTCCGACAGTTATTCCCCTTTTGGATATTTGAAGCCCGTCAATCTACTGAAGGCAAGCTAGACTGACTAATAGGAATCATGATTCTATCTCACTATTTCAGCCATAATCCATGTATTTGGAAAGATTTCCCACCGTTTAAATCGGAGTGAGTCATTAGGGAGAACACTTTTTTATGTATATTCTCTCATTAGGATATGAATACTTTTACTAAAGCATAATTTTTTGCCTTCCTATCAAGGGCAAGTAGTAATTCTAAAGAGGAGATAGTTAACCGTAACCGCCGACTTGATACAACGGACTTGAACCTTAGCATCAATTAGTTGACCGACTTAATCATACTAATTACAGGTGCTATTCAGTTTCAGATAATTAGTGCTGATAAACTTCGGCCCGGCTTCCAATCAACACGTCCACTCAGTTCGATAAACTTATTTAATTAATCTCTTCCTTTAAAATGTTTATTCACAATTTAAATTTGTTTGTTCGTAAATTTATTCGATTCCAAATTGATCCTTTCGATATTAATCTTCCCAGCGATAAGTACTCCATTACCCTTCGATTGTGTCAAATCGAAGTTTTAAAAATTGGAAAAAATAAATTCAGTTAGGTAAAATACCTGATGCTTAATATAACAAGCATAAAAGAGGAAGCTATTTTATTACAATTTTCATAATTACTTATTCATAATCACTACAATTAAAGAATAAATCGTCAAATATGTAGAAAAAACGTGTTTCATTTATTAACCAAATTGAGGTACAATTAACATTTTTATTGAATTTTCCTGCGAATTTGAGAACAATATTATTTTATCGAATTTTAAATATAGGTACAATAAACACATATTAGCCAGTACATTTTTATTTAATACAGTTTTTATTATGTAGAATAATTATTGATAAAGAAAATGTTTCATAACTTTATTGACCACCTCCATTTTTCTATACTATGTGAACATATGTTTTTTATATAAAATATCGATTATCGAAAATCTAATTAACACGATATAATAATTTTCATAATCTACGAAATATATATAAATGGACGAAATTGGCATACTTACTTCATGCTGCTTCTGCATTGAAATCTGACAGTTAAATTTTTTAATTCATTTATCTATAAATAAAACATATTTAATCGGTTTAATACTTATTTGAGTTGAATTAAAATTATGGCAGTGAAGTGATGATCAAATACTGTCCTGTCACATTAATCCTAGATTGATCTAGAGAGTAGGTGCGTGCGAATTCAGTGTTGAACGTCACGAAATTTTCATGTTGCACTCAACTACTGCAAGTGCACCTCTGTATTGGATAAGATTACTTATTCAAACAAACAAAGGTATACAATAATTTTTTCAAATCAACCAGATGATTTAGTCATAGTAGGAATAATATTTTTGATTTCTCTTCAACTCTAACTCTTATTAACAATCTTTGTAATGAAAGAAAGTTCTCATATAATTTCTATCAAATCCTTATTTTAAAAGGGATAATTACAATTATGAAGAAAAGATTAAAATTTAAACCGTGGAATTTCCCAGTCCGCTGGTGTTCCTCAAGGTAGTATCCTAGGCCCTATCCTCTATACAGTTTATACAGCTGACATCCCTACCTATCCCAACACTGTCATCACCACATATGCCGATGACACATGTATCCTATCAGTAAATAATGACCCAGCAATTGCATCCCAAATGCTTCAATCACACATCATAAATCTAGAAGAATGGTGTCAAAACTGGAGAATTAAAATAAACTCCAATAAATCCCACCAAATTACCTTTACCCTTCGTCGTAAACCAACAACTTCCTGTCCTACAGTTTCCTTTAACAATACTCCACTTATCCCTGTTGAGCAAATCCGATACCTAGGACTCCATCTGGACAAACGACTAACTTGGAATCCTCATACTAGACTGAAACGACAAGAAACCGCTCGACGTTTCCGATTACTTCAGCACTTACTAGACAAACGTTCTAATCTTCCAATTAATTACAAAAGACTCATATACTTGACTATAATAAGGCCTATTTGGACTTACGGAGTTGAGCTATGGGGCTCCACTAAACCATCGAATTCCTCTCGTATCCAATCCTTACAATCCAAAATCCTTCGTAAAATCCTCAATGCTCCCTACTTTGTTACAAATAAAACCATCCATAATGACCTTAATGTTCCTTTTGTTTCAGATCTGGCCCAATCCAGATACCTATCCTTCCATAATAAACTTCAGAATCATCCCAACCCTCTCGTTTCTAACCTTGCTTCCTCTTCAATTCCTGATAACCCTCCGAGGCGTCTGAAAAGAAGATGGCCCCGTGATCTCCTAATGTAAACATATCATTAGAGATCTACCATTGGGTAGTTACTCAACAAGTGTTTTTCATGTCATTATATACATTATGTTCTAATTTACTAGATGTATTTATTTAATACAGTTTTAAATGTCCTTAAGAAATAAAAAAAAAAAAAATCGTGGAAAGTTATGTCGACTGGTCCGAAGAAGGATGAGTCAGTCTCGAGGAGACTCTAGACGTTTACACAACACCGAATCGCATGATCTTTACCTAATAATTATAATTGATGTGATGTCTTCGTGGCTAACAAAATGGACGTATAATATTATTGGGCTTAGCAGTGAATGAATTTCTAAGAGATTAACTGCCCACTGGTGTAAGTCTGCGAAAGAAGTAGGCCCGAAGCGAAGCTGGAAGGATATTGTTTAGACTCAAATTGCGAGATTCTGTTTGGATGGCGATTGGTGGATAGAGTATTATATTATATTATATTTGTAGACAGAGATTGGTGGTAAGTTCATTGTACCCTCGGATTAGTTAACCTTTTCATGATTAGTGATAATCTATAGTTTTAGGTAAAAACATAACTTCACTTAATCCTTCCACTTGAAAGCCTCCTGAAAATGCTTTTAATAAAAAAAAAAAAAAATCTATTTTCCTATAATGAAATTGTGCCCAATTTACTATGTTCCAACCTTTAATTTATTAATTTTTTGTTACTTTGTTGAGAAATATTATAATCTGTCCCAAAGGACATTTATAATGGTGTTCGGAGATCACATCCACATTGTATGTTTAATAAATAAAAATAAATTAAGTAACATAATATGTGTAGCATAAAATAATTTAAAGATAAATAAATAAATAAAAAGAACACAGCCATACCTATATGCACAATTTACAATCACGCCATGGAACTCCAAACCAGACTTGTCCCTCCAACTATGAAGGGAGAAGTAAGACTCCATGAGATTCCTGCTCTACTCTCTCCACCACGTCTCTGGGGCTAAACCCAGTATTTTTAATTATTAAAATTAGTATTTCAGCTATGTATTTTTTTTTTTACTAAACAACGAGACTTACCTACTTAAAAACACATCTTAAATATCCAGACTTCATTTGTGGAATCAGTCCATGAATTAATGCTTTTGTGGTCTACCATCAGATTTTTATAAATGTTTCCTGTTTTTTTGTACTTTAAACCTTTTATCAAATATTAACAATTTTTTCGCTTTAATACAACCCTGAGCCTTTTTTAAATACATTTAAAGCTTGACTTAACCTTTACGTATAAACCTTTGTGTTATTTGTTGGATGAAAATTATTTTACTTATGTAGAGTTGATCTCATCTGTCTGAGATAATACTGATAGTTTCCGGTTCTCGAGATCTGCGGGGTTCTGCTTGTTAAAATTGTCTGGATTGAGTGAGATTCTCTGATACAATTTATGACCCATACTTGATTTTTTGTCAGAAATATCTTTCATAACCCATGTTTTTTTTTAAACTGATCTATCTTTCTATGAGATGCTTAGAAATAACAGTTTTATTTACATGGAATACTTTCGATTCCGATTGCTTGTTTAAACTTTAATTATTTTTTCACTTTTTTTTTAGTTTCACAAGAAAACTTGTAGATTTTTTCCTTCTAAAAAGGTATATTTTATGTTCATAAATGCGGATTGTGTTCTTAATATACTCCCTTTCACCGAGGACGGAATATTCGTCTTTGTTAAAAAGAGTCATTTTTTCTTTAACATTGAGGCAGATAAATTGAATATTTTTGCATTTGTATGAGATTTTCGCATGAAGAATGGTGGCATCGTGTATCAGAGATCTGTCCTAGTTCTTGAAAAAAAAAAGGAGTATATCTTAGGCTTCTGAGGGCGAAGGTAAAGCCGGAGGAATGGATGGTGCCTCTGCTGTGATAAGGGCTGTCGGCTTTTGCCTTTCTACCTTTGGAATATCTTCCTCTGGGCCTCAGAATTTGTTAACCATAGCTAACCATATCTAAAAGGAGCATATTTTCCTAGTGATTCTAAGCAATATTTACTTGAAAAATAGCAGCAATACTCATGAAATAAATCATATATTTTTACAACATGTAATAAAGATTTTTCGTTTGTGTGTAAAAATCTATGACCTATGACATAAATCAATAAGCATTCAGGCATAAGAGGCAGGAGAGAACAAATATTTTAATATTATGTAAAATAACAGTCGAATTAATTAATTAATTAATTATTCGAAAATGAATTTTATTTATAAATTTGGGCTGTGTTATTAACGACAACAATAGCTTTAAATGTTTTTTTTTTTTTGTATGGTATAATATGAAAATCTATTTCAAAATAAAAAAAAAGTTTAATTCACAAAATAAACTAAATAAGTTTTGATCAGATTTACTACTTAAATCAACTTGTGCATATAATTATCAGGATTACAATTAGTTAGGTTATGCAATATTTGTATGGTATGTTAGGCTGGTCGACTTTTGGAAACAAGCATGCGGGTCATCAACTGGGTCAAAAATTTAAACATTTCATCAGAAATTCGCATTAAACTATTCATACAATCATCTCTAAATATAAATATCATATTCAATTTTGAGATCTGTTAAACCGTGCTGATGATTAATATTTGGACTAAAACATTAAATTAAAATATACTAAAAGCAATTTATGTTTTGTAAATGTTCATAGATAGAAAACGTTTTTGTACAGATATTTAGTTAAACTTTAACCGGATAATCCAAACTACTAAGGCATGAGTCTATAATATACAAGTTGTTAACTTTGTTTCCGTTTTTTTTTTTTTTTTTTTTATTCATTTACAATAATTATAAATATTATTATAAATTATAAAATTATTTTTTAAAATTTTATTTATTGTTTTCCCCCTAAGATTTCTATATTATTTTATTTCACTTCAAGTTATATTTTTTACTTTCACTTACTTATATATGTAAAATATAGTATGGGTAAGTATTGCGATCGTGGAAATTTTTGAATCTGAGTTTTCAACGGATATACACGTTTTGAGTCCAAATAAACAAGTCTGAAATTGCATATTTGTGGTTTTGTAATCCTTGGACGGTCAGCAACATTTTCGTCAAAATCGGCAAACCGGAAGTGGTACTTCAAATAATCGATTTAACACATTTTACTCTAACGATTTAGATTGAACTCAGTATAGCAGCGTATTATTAAGCAGTTTTTAATACAATGTAGGTTTTATTCTCATTGATGTTCTCTAACAGGGCTTAAATGGCTAATTCTCAAAAGTACCTTTAATTTTTGTTTTATATGAAATAATTAACCATTTCACATTAATATTTGATACAAAAAATAGTTAAATATAAAATATGAAATAATTTGATCATTAAATAAAGGAGATATCAGAGATCGTAACGTACTGAATGGAAGAACCAAAATAATACGAGCGAAACAGTTCATATAACAGTTGAACAGTTCATAATACAATATTATGTACATATACATATGCGGTTTTCATAAATGCTATCGTTGGTATTATTTAATATTTAATTGTATAGAATACAGCAATATAAAATTTAAAATTTGTCTATATAAGGGGATTTAAAGAAATAAAAATACACACAATGAAATGTAAATAAATATAGCGTCAATAATTTTTACATTCGCTCCTCCTTTGTCTGAAAATAAGTATTTCTGTTAAGATTAGGGTGGTAAGTGAAAGTCGTGTGATGAGCGCACCGGTTTTTTTTGTTTTTATTACATTTTCTACCTTTGTTATATATGAATTATTTTTGTATATATATTTTTTTTTTTTTTTTATAGTATTGTAAATATGGAATGGATGTGCCTTACAGCTGTAATACTCAGTACCCTTAAATGTGGTAAAATATATCATACCTCAATAAAAAGATTTAAGAAAAATATACAACCGAGCAGTTAAATTGCCAACGTTTCGTCAATTCAGGCATCATCGGGGCGGACAAAGATAAGATCACATACATGCAGAAAGAAAGAGAAAAACAGGAACATAAAGAGAGAAAAAAAATTACTATTAACATCTTATCAAATCATCCAAATACATATTGAAAAAAACGGATTTTAACAATTTTTGTATTGTCAGTAAATAATACGGTATCTTTTATAGATTATGGAAAAATCAATTCCAAATATATCAATCATCGAACCATAGTTGGTGCAAATATGTTGGTGCAAATTAAAACAGATTTAATTCCTTGTATATTTACTACAGCTTATTCATGATTTAGAAAGCGCTTAATCAGCTGCAACAAAAAAAGAAGAAATAGTATTTTGGATGATATTTGCTCTAGCACAGAGGGTGATACACGATCGCGGATAGAGGCTCAAAGATAAGCCTGATTCATGCCGAGTTCTGCTTGGCGTCCATTATGTTAAAGCCTAGCAATAAAAATGAACACTGTCCATTTGTTTGCGCTAAGCCTGGTGCTGGAATCTACTCCAATATTCAGTTAAAATTAGTTCAGAACATCTAGCGTATTGGGGGATAAAAAGGAAATTTTATACGTTTTATACGTTACATTGTATATAAATATATGGATAAATTATTAATCGTTTTAAATGTACTGAAATAATTTTAACTTTTCTACTTGATTGAGCACTACCTTTCTACCTCACCTTGATTGAGCACTGGTGTAATAACTGGCGCATTAAAGTTAATGAATCTAAATGCCAACATATTACCTTTACACTCCGACGCAATTCCTGTCCACCAGTACTCTTTAATTCCATCCAGCTTCCTTATTCAGACACAGTCCGGTATCTTGGCTTTCATTTAGACCGAAGACTAACTTGGAACCCGCATACTAGACTCAAAAGACAAGAACTCAACCGACGATACGGCCAACTATACCGACTACTAAGCAGAAAATCTAAACTTTCCATTGAAAACAAGCTACTGATCTACAAGACAATACTGAAACCTATTTGGACTTACGGACTAGAACTGTGGGAATCAGCAAAATTTTCTAACATCAAGCGCATCCAATCCTTCCAGTCTAAAGTCCTTCGAACAATAGTCGATGCTCCTTTCTATGTATCCAACAAAACCCTACATCATGACCTTAACATCCCATTTGTCCTAGACCTTATCCCAGAAAAATTCTCCAAATTTCACCAGAACCTTACTTACCACCTAAATCCTCTTGCACAATCACTATCAAGCATCTCCCATCCCTATAATCCTCCAAGAAGGTTGAAACGGCAGTGGCCTCGCGACCTTTTGTAGATTATATAAATTGGAGTTCTGGCAATGGCCAGATTCTTCACTCAAGACATGTGTGTATGTGGCTAAAGTGCTCTCGACCAATCTCCGCTGGCTTTAGTACCAGTGACGCGGTTGGAAGAGTAGCGCAGGGTTCTCCTGGAGTTCCCTCGCCTGATTGTATATAGGTATGCATGTTATTTTTTTTTTTTCCTTAGTTTTAATTTTCTTATTTTTTAGGTTATTTTATTTTATTGTCTATTGTATATACTTTTGATTATTATTTTGTTCTATTTATTTTATTTTTTTGTACATATGGTGTGAATGTCATCCTACCTCACTATAACCAATGTCCAACAGACAGATTGTTATAATACTCAATAAAGAAATTTTAAAAACTTTTCTACTAAACAATTAACGAGCTTCTTCGGTGAGTCTTGGAACAGATATTGGAATGGATATTGGAACAGGCCGCAGGTGTAGTTGGGCGTTCTAGACAAATATTAAATTTCTAATTAATTACTAATTTTTTTCCTGATATTTTCTCGGCATGGCAACTGAAACTCGTTGATAACTTTAATTAAATAACTGTACTTGAAGGGGCCAAGCTGACACTAATAGGCTAAGGCCAATGACATATTTATTCAACGAACGAATGCAAACATACCGATATTCATAAAGTCTTAATCGATTAGAATTAGGATCGCTAAGTATTGCCGTCCAGACTGGGTGAAATTTGGACTCAAATATGTCAAATTTTAAGGTTCCATCAAACGGAAAAGTAAAAACCTGTAAACTTCACAAAAGTTATTTACACTCATTGAAGTTAAGTTACAATGCATAACACAAGATTTACATAATCAGTTAACAACTAAATTGCTCAATTGACATTTTCAGTTCCATTCAACCAAGCGGTAAACGACTGAGATTTAAAAAAAATATTCAACATGGCAAAATGAATATAAATAAATAACGTGAGACGTCCCAGATAGGTACGTTTCCAAAACCGACACGAAAAAAAAAATACATTAATAATAATTGGTTGACTCGATTTTTTTTTAACACAGTTGAGTAGATTTAAAATTATACGTTTTTAAAAATTTTATGAGCGACTTCAACATCTGGTCAAAAACTGGCCAAATGCTCGATAAAAACTGACTTGATATTCGAGTGCATTTTCTAAATTGACGCGCTCAAATGCTTCAAATTATTGAGTTCCATTCAACTAATCGGAAGAAGGCTTGCATTTTTTCTACTATATTCAGTATGGCAAAGTGAGTAAAAATAAATTGCCTACAACGACCCTGGAAGGTGCGTTTCCAAAACTGACGAAAAAACAAATTTTGGTTATCTTAACTGTATTTGAAATTCTTTTGAATCGATTTAAACTTGCATAGTTGTAAACCTATGGCTTCCTGTTCTACGATATCCTTTGATAGCACTCCACTTATCCCTGTAGATCAAATTCGATATTCAGGACTCCACCTGAACAAACGTCTCACTTGGAATCCTCATACTAGACTGAAACGACAAGAAACTGCTCGAACTTTTCGCTTACTTCAACACTTACTGGACAAACGCTCTAAACTTCCAATTAATTACAAAAGACTCATATACATGACTATAATAAGACTTATTTGGACTTACGGAGTAGAGCTACGGGGCTCCACTAAACCATCACATTCCTCTCGTATCCAATACTTACAATCCAAAATCCTCATGTTCCTTGCTTTGTAACAAAGAAACAATCCATAAAGACCTTAATGTTCCATATATTTCCGATTTGGCCAAATCCAGATATCTATCCTTCCATAATAAACTTCATAATCATCCGAATCCTCTTTTTTCTAACCTTGCGTCCTCTTCGATTCATGAAACCCCTCCGAGGAGTCTGAAAAAAAGATGGCCTCGTGATCTCCTTATATAGACATTATCAGAGAACTACCAATAGGTAGTTTCTTAACAAGTGTATTCATGAGATTATATTCTTCACTACACATTTACTTGATGTATTTATACTAATACTGTTGTAAATATCATAAATAAAAAAACTTGTTGGGAACATTTAAAGATATAATCATTTAAAATTGTATGAGACATTAATTTTAATATCTGGTTAAATGTTGGATAAGAACTGACTAGAAATTCGAGCGTATTATAAAAATTGAAGGCCTTAATGTTGTCAAATTATTGACCTCCATTCAACCGACCGGTAAACGACTGGGATTTTAAAATAATATTTTAAAATATAATATTTAAGTGCCCTACCTAAGTGGTTTCAACTCTTATAGTACTTGAGAGTAACAATAGTAAAGCTTGTGATCGACAAACAAACCTTTTGAAAGGCTATTACGAGCTGCTAGGAAGAGATAATACAATAAGATATGATTGTGGCAGGTTGTAGTGCACTGCTATTGATCTCTTTGTTTTACATTCCACTGTCCTCGACCAGGCACCTTATCGGCTCTGGCTCCAGTTCATGGCTGCGGTTCCTGCTTCGTCATTGTTTTCGGGCAAGAACTACCCAAGTTCGACCGGATTAGACAAAGAGAACTATAGTTATCAAGAATACTTTACACACATACATCATAGATATAATTAAAAATCCAATTAAAAATATCGGATCAACAGAACTTCGAGAATGAAAGTCGTATTTTCCTATTATTTTCTGAAATAGATGAAAAGTCATTTAATTGATTCAATATTGATTACTCTAAGAAAGTTAATTAAAATTTTATAATCGATTAAGCTTCTGGATCACTTAGCATTAGAATATGCCATTATAGAGATAATGCTTACTGAAAAAGATTTGAATCTGAGTAGGGCAATATGTTTACTTGGTTTTGCAATATATTGTCTTATCCGAAATAATTACGAATAAGACAAAATATATGGATAGCTGCAAAAACGGCAATGATTCCCGTGAGATTGATATAGAATTGAATATGTTTGAGCATGTAGAGAAGTTTAGGTATCTTGGATCTACATTAATTAGAAAAAAACTAAAGAGGAGATAAAGGTGGGAATGCTGGTTATTTTTCTGTGACAAAACTACTTAGCTAGAAATAGTACTTAGTATCCCGAAACTTAAAAATTTAGAAAAACATCATCCTACCTACGGCTTGGTTGGTTGACCCTACGTATCTGTTTGGGGCAGCTTACACTACGGATGAGAAATGATTTAAGGTTTTCGAAAATGCAGTATTTCTTAGAATGTTCTGACCAAAGAAGAATGAGTCAACCGTAGAATTTCGCCAGTTAAACTACGCCGAATGGCGTGAAATGTTTTCCGTTAATATAATTATTCCAGTCTTAAAATTTTAAAACTTAACAATTTTGTTAGTAATGCAGGAATCCTTAAAAGGTTAATATTTGCTATACCGATTGGCAAATGTCAACGAACAAGAAACATACTTGTTTAGGAAAAGAAACAATTTTTTCAAAAACTTACTTTAATTGCAGTCACGCTTCGCTAAGGCAATGTGACAATTGTTCTACCTTTTATTTTTATTTTTTATTTTTTTTTTGTCCTCCCCTTCCTCGCCTTTAAGGCTATACGGGGGTTTTCCCGAGCCAGGGAGTGTGGGCGGGGATTTAAAAACTCCTC